>CM076453.1:21648671-24533671 GCA_038419695.1 Scomberomorus guttatus
ATTTTTTTGAGTAACACCCCCCTTACTCATTTTCACAATATTCAACTAACAGCTCCCTCTTAATCATTTTCACTATTTTTCATTTTCCCCATTTTTCGTGTAGCACCCCCCCTCTTACTCATTTTCACTATTTTCAAGTAGCAGCTCCCTCTTACTCATTTTCACTATTTTTCATTTTCACTATTTTTTTTGTAGCACCCCCCTCTCACTCATTTTCACCATTTTGTGTTTTCACCATTTTTTGAGTAACACCCCCCTTCCTCATTTTCACTATTTTTCTAGTAGCACCCCCTTAATCATTTTCACTTTTTTCACATAACACCCCCCCTCACTGATTTTCACTATTTTCAAGTAACACCCCCCCTTCCTCATTTTCACTATTTTTCTAGTAGCACCCCCTTAATCATTTTCACTATTTTCACGTAACACCCCCTCTTACTTATTTTCACTATTTTTCATTTCCACCATTTTTTTGAGTAACACCCCCCTTCCTCATTTTCACTATTTTTCTAGTAACACCCCCTTAATCATCTTCACTATTTTCACGTAACACCCCCTTACTCATTTTCACTATGTTCAACTAGCAGCTCCCTCTTAATCATTTTCACTATTTTTCATTTTCCCCATTTTTCGTGTAGCACCCCCCTCTCACTCATTTTCACCATTTTGTGTTTTCACCATTTTTTGAGTAACACCCCCCTTCCTCATTTTCACTATTTTCACGTAACACCCCCCTCTTACTCATTATGGATAATGCAGTTAGGTTGACAGTCTCATGCCCTACCTACTGAGCTATCCGGACTTTTTGTTAGACTCAGCACAACTGTGTTATATGTATAGCTTTCTGATTACTTTAACCACAGTAATAATTCGAGTAACCCTCCCCCTTAATCAAAATGCATGTCATCAGATAACTTTTACCATAGTAATGGAATTGTGATTCAGATTTGGAGCATCACCTCATTCACACGTTTTTTGTGTAACGCGGGAGTCGAACCCATGACCCTTAGGTTAAGAGTCGCATGCCTTACCTACTGAGCTAACCGGCCTTTTTGTTAGACTCAGCACAACTGTGTTATATGTATAGGTATCTGATTTCTTTAACCACAGTAATAATTCGAGTAACCCCCCCCTTAATCAAAATACATGTCATCAGATAACTTTTACCATCGTAATAGGATTGTGATTCAGATTTGGAGCATCACCTCTTTCACTCATTTTTTGTGTAACGCATAACGCAGGAGTCGAACCCATGACCCTTAGGTTGACAGTCTCATGCCCTACCTACTGAGCTATCCGGCCTTTTGGTGAGACTTACTATAACTGTGTTATATGTATAGGTATCTGATTACTTTAACCACAGTAATAATTTGAGTACCCCCCCCCCCCCTTAATCAAAATACATGTCATCAGGTAACTTTGACCATAGTAATGGAATTGTGATTCAGATTTGGAGCATCACCTCATTCACACGTTTTTTGTGTAACGCGGGAGTCGAACCCATGACCCTTAGGTTAAGAGTCGCATGCCTTACCTACTGAGCTATCCGGACTTTTTGTTAGACACAGCACAACTGTGTTATATGTATAGGTATCTGATTACTTTAACCACAGTAATAATTCGAGTAACCCCCCCCCCCCTTAATCAAAATACATGTCATCAGATAACTTTTACCATAGTAATAGGATTGTGATTCAGATTTGGAGCATCACCTCGTTCACTCATTTTTTGTGTAACGCATAACGCAGGAGTCGAACCCATGACCCTTAGGTTGACAGTCTCATGCCCTACCTACTGAGCTATCCGGCCTTTTGGAGAGACTCAGTACAACTGTGTTATATGTATAGGTATCTGATTACTTTAACCACAGTAATAATTCGAGTAACCCCCCCCCCCTTAATCAAAATACATGTCATCAGATAACTTTGACCATAGTAATGGGATTGTGATTCAGATTTGGAGCATCACCTCGTTCACACATTTTTTGTGTAACGCAGGAGTCGAACCCATGACCCTTAGGTTGATAGTTTCATGCCCTACCTACTGAGCTATCCGGACTTTCTGTTAGACTTACTACAACTGTGTTACATGTATAGGTATCTGATTACTTTAACCACAGTAATAATTCGAGTAACCCCCCCCCCCCTTAATCAAAATACATGTCATCAGATAACTTTTACCATAGTAATAGGATTGTGATTCAGATTTGGAGCATCACCTCGTTCACCACATTTTTTGTGTAACGCAGGAGTCGAACCCATGACCCTTAGGTTGATAGTCTCATGCCCTACCTACTGAGCTATCCGGACTTTTGGTTAGACTTACTACAACTGTGTTATATGTATAGGTATCTGATTACTTTAACCACAGTAATAATTCGAGTAACCCCCCCCCCTTAATCAAAATACATGTCATCAGATAACTTTGACCATAGTAATGGGATTGTGATTCAGATTTGGAGCATCACCTCGTTCACACATTTTTTGTGTAACGCAGGAGTCGAACCCATGACCCTTAGGTTGACAGTCTCATGCCCTACCTACTGAGCTATCCGGCCTTTTGGTAAGACTCAGTACAACTGTGTTATATGTATAGGTATCTGATTACTTTAACCACAGTAATAATTCGAGAAACGCCCCCCTCTTCCTCATTTTCACTATTTTTCTAGTAGCACCCCCTTAATCATTTTCACTATTTTCACGTAACACCCCCTTACTCATTTTCACTATGTTCAACTAGCAGCTCCCTCTTAATCATTTTCACTATTTTTCATTTTCACTATTTTTTTTGTAGCACCCCCCCTCTCACTCATTTTCACCATTTTGTGTTTTCACCATTTTTTGAGTAACACACCCCCTTCCTCATTTTCACTATTTTTCTAGTAGCACCCCCCTTAATCATTTTCACTTTTTTCACATAACACCCCCCCTCACTGATTTTCACTATTTTCAAGTAACACCCCCCTTCCTCATTTTCACTATTTTTCTAGTAGCACCCCCTTAATCATTTTCACTATTTTCACGTAACACCCCCTCTTACTTATTTTCACTATTTTTCATTTCCACCATTTTTTTGAGTAACACCCCCCTTCCTCATTTTCACTATTTTTCTAGTAACACCCCCTTAATCATCTTCACTATTTTCACGTAACACCCCCTTACTCATTTTCACTATGTTCAACTAGCAGCTCCCTCTTAATCATTTTCACTATTTTTCATTTTCCCCATTTTTCGTGTAGCACCCCCCCTCTTACTCATTTTCACTATTTTCAAGTAGCAGCTCCCTCTTACTCATTTTCACTATTTTTCATTTTTTTTGTAGCACCCCCCTCTCACTCAATTTCACCATTTTGTGTTTTCACCATTTTTTGAGTAACACCCCCCTTCCTCATTTTCACTATTTTCACGTAACACCCCCCTCTTACTCATTATGGATAATGCAGTTAGGTTGACAGTCTCATGCCCTACCTACTGAGCTATCCGGACTTTTTGTTAGACTCAGCACAACTGTGTTATATGTATAGGTATCTGATTACTTTAACCACAGTAATAATTCGAGTAACCCTCCCCCTTAATCAAAATACATGTCATCAGATAACTTTTACCATAGTAATGGAATTGTGATTCAGATTTGGAGCATCACCTCATTCAAACGTTTTTTGTGTAACGCGGGAGTCGAACCCATGACCCTTAGGTTAAGAGTCGCATGCCTTACCTACTGAGCTAACCGGCCTTTTTGTTAGACTCAGCACAACTGTGTTATATGTATAGGTATCTGATTTCTTTAACCACAGTAATAATTCGAGTAACCCCCCCCCCTTAATCAAAATACATGTCATCAGATAACTTTTACCATCGTAATAGGATTGTGATTCAGATTTGGAGCATCACCTCTTTCACTCATTTTTTGTGTAACGCATAACGCAGGAGTCGAACCCATGACCCTTAGGTTGACAGTCTCATGCCCTACCTACTGAGCTATCCGGCCTTTTGGTGAGACTTACTACAACTGTGTTATATGTATAGGTATCTGATTACCTTTAACCACAGTAATAATTTGAGTACCCCCCCCCCCCCCTTAATCAAAATACATGTCATCAGGTAACTTTGACCATAGTAATGGAATTGTGATTCAGATTTGAAACATCACCTCATTCACACGTTTTTTGTGTAACGCGGGAGTCGAACCCATGACCCTTAGGTTAAGAGTTGCATGCCTTACCTACTGAGCTATCCGGACTTTTTGTTAGACGCAGCACAACTGTGTTATATGTATAGGTATCTGATTACTTTAACCACAGTAATAATTCGAGTAACCCCCCCCCCCCTTAATCAAAATACATGTCATCAGATAACTTTTACCATAGTAATAGGATTGTGATTCAGATTTGGAGCATCACCTCGTTCACTCATTTTTTGTGTAACGCATAACGCAGGAGTCGAACCCATGACCCTTAGGTTGACAGTCTCATGCCCTACCTACTGAGCTATCCGGCCTTTTGGAGAGACTCAGTACAACTGTGTTATATGTATAGGTATCTGATTACTTTAACCACAGTAATAATTCGAGTAAACCCCCCCCTTAATCAAAATACATGTCATCAGATAACTTTGACCATAGTAATGGGATTGTGATTCAGATTTGGAGCATCACCTCGTTCACACATTTTTTGTGTAACGCAGGAGTCGAACCCATGACCCTTAGGTTGATAGTTTCATGCCCTACCTACTGAGCTATCCGGACTTTCGGTTAGACTTACTACAACTGTGTTATATGTATAGGTATCTGATTACTTTAACCACAGTAATAATTCGAGTAACCCTCCCCCTTAATCAAAATGCATGTCATCAGATAACTTTTACCATAGTAATGGAATTGTGATTCAGATTTGGAGCATCACCTCATTCACACGTTTTTTGTGTAACGCGGGAGTCGAACCCATGACCCTTAGGTTAAGAGTCGCATGCCTTACCTACTGAGCTAACCGGCCTTTTTGTTAGACTCAGCACAACTGTGTTATATGTATAGGTATCTGATTTCTTTAACCACAGTAATAATTCGAGTAACCCCCCCCTTAATCAAAATACATGTCATCAGATAACTTTTACCATCGTAATAGGATTGTGATTCAGATTTGGAGCATCACCTCTTTCACTCATTTTTTGTGTAACGCATAACGCAGGAGTCGAACCCATGACCCTTAGGTTGACAGTCTCATGCCCTACCTACTGAGCTATCCGGCCTTTTGGTGAGACTTACTATAACTGTGTTATATGTATAGGTATCTGATTACTTTAACCACAGTAATAATTTGAGTACCCCCCCCCCCCTTAATCAAAATACATGTCATCAGGTAACTTTGACCATAGTAATGGAATTGTGATTCAGATTTGGAGCATCACCTCATTCACACGTTTTTTGTGTAACGCGGGAGTCGAACCCATGACCCTTAGGTTAAGAGTTGCATGCCTTACCTACTGAGCTATCCGGACTTTTTGTTAGACACAGCACAACTGTGTTATATGTATAGGTATCTGATTACTTTAACCACAGTAATAATTCGAGTAACCCCCCCCCCCCCTTAATCAAAATACATGTCATCAGATAACTTTTACCATAGTAATAGGATTGTGATTCAGATTTGGAGCATCACCTCGTTCACTCATTTTTTGTGTAACGCATAACGCAGGAGTCGAACCCATGACCCTTAGGTTGACAGTCTCATGCCCTACCTACTGAGCTATCCGGCCTTTTGGAGAGACTCAGTACAACTGTGTTATATGTATAGGTATCTGATTACTTTAACCACAGTAATAATTCGAGTAACCCCCCCCCCCTTAATCAAAATACATGTCATCAGATAACTTTGACCATAGTAATGGGATTGTGATTCAGATTTGGAGCATCACCTCGTTCACACATTTTTTGTGTAACGCAGGAGTCGAACCCATGACCCTTAGGTTGATAGTTTCATGCCCTACCTACTGAGCTATCCGGACTTTCTGTTAGACTTACTACAACTGTGTTACATGTATAGGTATCTGATTACTTTAACCACAGTAATAATTCGAGTAACCCCCCCCCCCCTTAATCAAAATACATGTCATCAGATAACTTTTACCATAGTAATAGGATTGTGATTCAGATTTGGAGCATCACCTCGTTCACACATTTTTTGTGTAACGCAGGAGTCGAACCCATGACCCTTAGGTTGATAGTCTCATGCCCTACCTACTGAGCTATCCGGACTTTTGGTTAGACTTACTACAACTGTGTTATATGTATAGGTATCTGATTACTTTAACCACAGTAATAATTCGAGTAACCCCCCCCCCTTAATCAAAATACATGTCATCAGATAACTTTGACCATAGTAATGGGATTGTGATTCAGATTTGGAGCATCACCTCGTTCACACATTTTTTGTGTAACGCAGGAGTCGAACCCATGACCCTTAGGTTGACAGTCTCATGCCCTACCTACTGAGCTATCCGGCCTTTTGGTAAGACTCAGTACAACTGTGTTATATGTATAGGTATCTGATTACTTTAACCACAGTAATAATTCGAGAAACGCCCCCCTCTTACTCATTTTCACTATTTTTCGTGTAACACCCCCCTCTCACTCATTTTCACTATTTTGTGTTTTCACCATTTTTTGAGTAACACCCCCCTTCCTCATTTTCACTATTTTTCTAGTAGCACCCCCCCTTAATCATTTTCACTTTTTTCACATAACACCCCCCTCACTGATTTTCACTATTTTCAAGTAACACCCCCCTTCCTCATTTTCACTATTTTTCTAGTAGCACCCCCTTAATCATTTTCACTATTTTCACGTAACACCCCCTCTTACTTATTTTCACTATTTTTCATTTCCACCATTTTTTTGAGTAACACCCCCCCTTCCTCATTTTCACTATTTTTCTAGTAACACCCCCTTAATCATCTTCACTATTTTCACGTAACACCCCCTTACTCATTTTCACTATGTTCAACTAGCAGCTCCCTCTTAATCATTTTCACTATTTTTCATTTTCCCCATTTTTCGTGTAGCACCCCCCTCTCACTCATTTTCACCATTTTGTGTTTTCACCATTTTTTGAGTAACACCCCCCTTCCTCATTTTCACTATTTTCACGTAACACCCCCCCTCTTACTCATTATGGATAATGCAGTTAGGTTGACAGTCTCATGCCCTACCTACTGAGCTATCCGGACTTTTTGTTAGACTCAGCACAACTGTGTTATATGTATAGCTTTCTGATTACTTTAACCACAGTAATAATTCGAGTAACCCTCCCCCTTAATCAAAATGCATGTCATCAGATAACTTTTACCATAGTAATGGAATTGTGATTCAGATTTGGAGCATCACCTCATTCACACGTTTTTTGTGTAATGCGGGAGTCGAACCCATGACCCTTAGGTTAAGAGTCGCATGCCTTACCTACTGAGCTAACCGGCCTTTTTGTTAGACTCAGCACAACTGTGTTATATGTATAGGTATCTGATTTCTTTAACCACAGTAATAATTCGAGTAACCCCCCCCCTTAATCAAAATACATGTCATCAGATAACTTTTACCATCGTAATAGGATTGTGATTCAGATTTGGAGCATCACCTCTTTCACTCATTTTTTGTGTAACGCATAACGCAGGAGTCGAACCCATGACCCGTAGGTTGACAGTCTCATGCCCTACCTACTGAGCTATCCGGCCTTTTGGTGAGACTTACTACAACTGTGTTATATGTATAGGTATCTGATTACTTTAACCACAGTAATAATTTGAGTACCCCCCCCCCCCTTAATCAAAATACATGTCATCAGGTAACTTTGACCATAGTAATGGAATTGTGATTCAGATTTGGAGCATCACCTCATTCACACGTTTTTTGTGTAACGCGGGAGTCGAACCCATGACCCTTAGGTTAAGAGTCGCATGCCTTACCTACTGAGCTATCCGGACTTTTTGTTAGACTCAGCACAACTGTGTTATATGTATAGGTATCTGATTACTTTAACCACAGTAATAATTCGAGTAACCCCCCCCCCCCCTTAATCAAAATACATGTCATCAGATAACTTTTACCATAGTAATAGGATTGTGATTCAGATTTGGAGCATCACCTCATTCACTCATTTTTTGTGTAACGCATAACGCAGGAGTCGAACCCATGACCCTTAGGTTGACAGTCTCATGCCCTACCTACTGAGCTATCCGGCCTTTTGGAGAGGCTCAGTACAACTGTGTTATATGTATAGGTATCTGATTACTTTAACCACAGTAATAATTCGAGTAATTCGAGCGCATAACGTAGTTTTTTTTCATTCACACGTTTTTTGTGTAACGCGGGAGTCGAACCCATGACCCTTAGGTTAAGAGTCGCATGCCTTACCTACTGAGCTAACCGGCCTTTTTGTTAGACTCAGCACAACTGTGTTATATGTATAGGTATCTGATTTCTTTAACCACAGTAATAATTCGAGTAACCCCCCCCCTTAATCAAAATACATGTCATCAGATAACTTTTACCATCGTAATAGGATTGTGATTCAGATTTGGAGCATCACCTCTTTCACTCATTTTTTGTGTAACGCATAACGCAGCAGTCGAACCCATGACCCTTAGGTTGACAGTCTCATGCCCTACCTACTGAGCTATCCGGCCTTTTGGAGAGACTCAGTACAACTGTGTTATATGTATAGGTATCTGATTACTTTAACCACAGTAATAATTCGAGTAACCCCCCCCCTTAATCAAAATACATGTCATCAGATAACTTTGACCATAGTAATGGGATTGTGATTCAGATTTGGAGCATCACCTCTTTCACTCATTTTTTGTGTAGCGCATAACGTAGGAGTCGAACCCATGACCCTTAGGTTGACAGTCTCATGCCCTACCTACTGAGCTATCCGGCCTTTTGGTAAGACTCAGTACAACTGTGTTATATGTATAGGTATCTGATTACTTTAACCACAGTAATAATTCGAGTAACCCCCCCCCCCTTAATCAAAATACATGTCATCAGATAACTTTGACCCATAGTAATGGGATTGTGATTCAGATTTGGAGCATCACCTCGTTCACACATTTTTTGTGTAACGCAGGAGTCGAACCCATGACCCTTAGGTTGACAGTCTCATGCCCTACCTACTGAGCTATCCGGCCTTTTGGTAAGACTCAGTACAACTGTGTTATATGTATAGGTATCTGATTACTTTAACCACAGTAATAATTCGAGAAACGCCCCCCCTCTTACTCATTTTCACTATTTTTCGTATAACACCCCCCCTCTCACTCATTTTCACTATTTTGTATTTTCACCATTTTTTTGAGTAACACCCCCCTTCCTCATTTTCACTATTTTTCTAGTAGCACCCCCCTTAATCATTTTCACTTTTTTCACATAACACCCCCCTCACTGATTTTCACTATTTTCAAGTAACACCCCCCCTTCCTCATTTTCACTATTTTTCTAGTAGCACCCCCCTTAATCATTTTCACTATTTTCACGTAACACCCCCTCTTACTTATTTTCACTATTTTTCATTTCCACCATTTTTTTGAGTAACACCCCCCCTTACTCATTTTCACAATATTCAACTAACAGCTCCCTCTTAATCATTTTCACTATTTTTCATTTTCCCCATTTTTCGTGTAGCACCCCCCCTCTTACTCATTTTCACTATTTTCAAGTAGCAGCTCCCTCTTACTCATTTTCACTATTTTTCATTTTCACTATTTTTTTTGTAGCACCCCCCCTCTCACTCATTTTCACCATTTTGTGTTTTCACCATTTTTTGAGTAACACCCCCCCTTCCTCATTTTCACTATTTTTCTAGTAGCACCCCCTTAATCATTTTCACTTTTTTCACATAACACCCCCCCTCACTGATTTTCACTATTTTCAAGTAACACCCCCCCTTCCTCATTTTCACTATTTTTCTAGTAGCACCCCCTTAATCATTTTCACTATTTTCACGTAACACCCCCTCTTACTTATTTTCACTATTTTTCATTTCCACAATTTTTTTGAGTAACACCCCCCTTCCTCATTTTCACTATTTTTCTAGTAACACCCCCTTAAATCATCTTCACTATTTTCACGTAACACCCCCTTACTCATTTTCAATATGTTCAACTAGCAGCTCCCTCTTAATCATTTTCACTATTTTTCATTTTCCCCATTTTTCGTGTAGCACCCCCCTCTCACTCATTTTCACCATTTTGTGTTTTCACCATTTTTTGAGTAACACCCCCCTTCCTCATTTTCACTATTTTCACGTAACACCCCCCTCTTACTCATTATGGATAATGCAGTTAGGTTGACAGTCTCATGCCCTACCTACTGAGCTATCCGGACTTTTTGTTAGACTCAGCACAACTGTGTTATATGTATAGCTTTCTGATTACTTTAACCACAGTAATAATTCGAGTAACCCTCCCCCTTGATCAAAATGCATGTCATCAGATAACTTTTACCATAGTAATGGAATTGTGATTCAGATTTGGAGCATCACCTCATTCACACGTTTTTTGTGTAACGCGGGAGTCGAACCCATGACCCTTAGGTTAAGAGTCGCATGCCTTACCTACTGAGCTAACCGGCCTTTTTGTTAGACTCAGCACAACTGTGTTATATGTATAGGTATCTGATTTCTTTAACCACAGTAATAATTCAAGTAACCCCCCCCCTTAATCAAAATACATGTCATCAGATAACTTTTACCATCGTAATAGGATTGTGATTCAGATTTGGAGCATCACCTCTTTCACTCATTTTTTGTGTAACGCATAACGCAGGAGTCGAACCCATGACCCTTAGGTTGACAGTCTCATGCCCTACCTACTGAGCTATCCGGCCTTTTGGTGAGACTTACTACAACTGTGTTATATGTATAGGTATCTGATTACTTTAACCACAGTAATAATTTGAGTACCCCCCCCCCCTTAATCAAAATACATGTCATCAGGTAACTTTGACCATAGTAATGGAATTGTGATTCAGATTTGGAGCATCACCTCATTCACACATTTTTTGTGTAACGCAGGAGTCGAACCCATGACCCTTAGGTTGACAGTCTCATGCCCTACCTACTGAGCTATCCGGCCTTTTGGTAAGACTCAGTACAACTGTGTTATATGTATAGGTATCTGATTACTTTAACCACAGTAATAATTCGAGAAACGCCCCCCTCTTCCTCATTTTCACTATTTTTCTAGTAGCACCCCCTTAATCATTTTCACTATTTTCACGTAACACCCCCTTACTCATTTTCACTATGTTCAACTAGCAGCTCCCTCTTAATCATTTTCACTATTTTTCATTTTCACTATTTTTTTTGTAGCACCCCCCTCTCACTCATTTTCACTATTTTGTGTTTTCACCATTTTTTGAGTAACACCCCCCTTCCTCATTTTCACTATTTTTCTAGTAGCACCCCCCTTAATCATTTTCACTTTTTTCACATAACACCCCCCTCACTGATTTTCACTATTTTCAAGTAACACCCCCCTTCCTCATTTTCACTATTTTTCTAGTAGCACCCCCTTAATCATTTTCACTATTTTCACGTAACACCCCCTCTTACTTATTTTCACTACTTTTCATTTCCACCATTTTTTTGAGTAACACCCCCCTTCCTCATTTTCACTATTTTTCTAGTAACACCCCCTTAATCATCTTCACTATTTTCACGTAACACCCCCTTACTCATTTTCACTATGTTCAACTAGCAGCTCCCTCTTAATCATTTTCACTATTTTTCATTTTCCCCATTTTTCGTGTAGCACCCCCCTCTTACTCATTTTCACTATTTTCAAGTAGCAGCTCCCTCTTACTCATTTTCACTATTTTTCATTTTCACTATTTTTTTTGTAGCACCCCCCTCTCACTCATTTTCACCATTTTGTGTTTTCACCATTTTTTGAGTAACACCCCCCTTCCTCATTTTCACTATTTTTCTAGTAGCACCCCCCTTAATCATTTTCACTTTTTTCACATAACACCCCCCCTCACTGATTTTCACTATTTTCAAGTAACACCCCCCTTCCTCATTTTCACTATTTTTCTAGTAGCACCCCCTTAATCATTTTCACTATTTTCACGTAACACCCCCTCTTACTTATTTTCACTATTTTTCATTTCCACCATTTTTTTGAGTAACACCCCCCTTCCTCATTTTCACTATTTTTCTAGTAACACCCCCTTAATCATCTTCACTATTTTCACGTAACACCCCCTTACTCATTTTCACTATGTTCAACTAGCAGCTCCCTCTTAATCATTTTCACTATTTTTCATTTTCCCCATTTTTCGTGTAGCACCCCCCTCTTACTCATTTTCACTATTTTCAAGTAGCAGCTCCCTCTTACTCATTTTCACTATTTTTCATTTTTTTTGTAGCACCCCCCCTCTCATTCATTTTCACCATTTTGTGTTTTCACCATTTTTTGAGTAACACCCCCCTTCCTCATTTTCACTATTTTCACGTAACACCCCCCTCTTACTCATTATGGATAATGCAGTTAGGTTGACAGTCTCATGCCCTACCTACTGAGCTATCCGGACTTTTTGTCAGACTCAGCACAACTGTGTTATATGTATAGGTATCTGATTACTTTAACCACAGTAATAATTCGAGTAACCCTCCCCCTTAATCAAAATGCATGTCATCAGATAACTTTTACCATAGTAATGGAATTGTGATTCAGATTTGGAGCATCACCTCATTCACACGTTTTTTGTGTAACGCGGGAGTCGAACCCATGACCCTTAGGTTAAGAGTCGCATGCCTTACCTACTGAGCTAACCGGCCTTTTTGTTAGACTCAGCACAACTGTGTTATATGTATAGGTATCTGATTTCTTTAACCACAGTAATAATTCGAGTAACCCCCCCCCTTAATCAAAATACATGTCATCAGATAACTTTTACCATCGTAATAGGATTGTGATTCAGATTTGGAGCATCACCTTTTTCACTCATTTTTTGTGTAACGCATAACGCAGGAGTCGAACCCATGACCCTTAAGTTGACAGTCTCATGCCCTACCTACTGAGCTATCCGGCCTTTTGGTGAGACTTACTACAACTGTGTTATATGTATAGGTATCTGATTACTTTAACCACAGTAATAATTTGAGTACCCCCCCCCCCCCCCTTAATCAAAATACATGTCATCAGGTAACTTTGACCATAGTAATGGAATTGTGATTCAGATTTGGAGCATCACCTCATTCACACGTTTTTTGTGTAACGCGGGAGTCGAACCCATGACCCTTAGGTTAAGAGTCGCATGCCTTACCTACTGAGCTATCCGGACTTTTTGTTAGACGCAGCACAACTGTGTTATATGTATAGGTATCTGATTACTTTAACCACAGTAATAATTCGAGTAACCCCCCCCCCCTTAATCAAAATACATGTCATCAGATAACTTTTACCATAGTAATAGGATTGTGATTCAGATTTGGAGCATCACCTCGTTCACACATTTTTTGTGTAACGCAGGAGTCGAACCCATGACCCTTAGGTTGATAGTCTCATGCCCTACCTACTGAGCTATCCGGACTTTTGGTGAGACTTACTACAACTGTGTTATATGTATAGGTATCTGATTACTTTAACCACAGTAATAATTCGAGTAACCCCCCCCCCCCTTAATCAAAATACATGTCATCAGATAACTTTTACCATAGTAATAGGATTGTGATTCAGATTTGGAGCATCACCTCTTTCACTCATTTTTTGTGTAGCGCATAACGTAGGAGTCGAACCCATGACCCTTAGGTTGACAGTCTCATGCCCTACCTACTGAGCTATCCGGCCTTTTGGTAAGACTCAGTACAACTGTGTTATATGTATAGGTATCTGATTACTTTAACCACAGTAATAATTCGAGAAACGCCCCCCTCTTACTCATTTTCACTATTTTTCGTGTAACACCCCCCTTCCTCATTTTCACTATTTTTCTAGTAGCACCCCCCCTTAATCATTTTCACTTTTTTCACATAACACCCCCCCTCACTGATTTTCACTATTTTCAAGTAACACCCCCCTTCCTCATTTTCACTATTTTTCTAGTAGCACCCCCTTAATCATTTTCACTATTTTCACGTAACACCCCCTCTTACTTATTTTCACTATTTTTCATTTCCACCATTTTTTTGAGTAACACCCCCCTTCCTCATTTTCACTATTTTTCTAGTAACACCCCCTTAATCATCTTCACTATTTTCACGTAACACCCCCCTTACTCATTTTCACTATGTTCAACTAGCAGCTCCCTCTTAATCATTTTCACTATTTTTCATTTTCCCCATTTTTCGTGTAGCACCCCCCCTCTTACTCATTTTCACTATTTTCAAGTAGCAGCTCCCTCTTACTCATTTTCACTATTTTTCATTTTTTTTGTAGCACCCCCCTCTCACTCAATTTCACCATTTTGTGTTTTCACCATTTTTTGAGTAACACCCCCCTTCCTCATTTTCACTATTTTCACGTAACACCCCCCTCTTACTCATTATGGATAATGCAGTTAGGTTGACAGTCTCATGCCCTACCTACTGAGCTATCCGGACTTTTTGTTAGACTCAGCACAACTGTGTTATATGTATAGGTATCTGATTACTTTAACCACAGTAATAATTCGAGTAACCCTCCCCCTTAATCAAAATACATGTCATCAGATAACTTTTACCATAGTAATGGAATTGTGATTCAGATTTGGAGCATCACCTCATTCACACGTTTTTTTGTGTAACGCGGGAGTCGAACCCATGACCCTTAGGTTAAGAGTCGCATGCCTTACCTACTGAGCTAACCGGCCTTTTTGTTAGACTCAGCACAACTGTGTTATATGTATAGGTATCTGATTTCTTTAACCACAGTAATAATTCGAGTAACCCCCCCCCTTAATCAAAATACATGTCATCAGATAACTTTTACCATAGTAATAGGATTGTGATTCAGATTTGGAGCATCACCTCTTTCACTCATTTTTTGTGTAGCGCATAACGTAGGAGTCGAACCCATGACCCTTAGGTTGACAGTCTCATGCCCTACCTACTGAGCTATCCGGCCTTTTGGTAAGACTCAGTACAACTGTGTTATATGTATAGGTATCTGATTACTTTAACCACAGTAATAATTCGAGTAACCCCCCCCCTTAATCAAAATACATGTCATCAGATAACTTTTACCATCGTAATAGGATTGTGATTCAGATTTGGAGCATCACCTCTTTCACTCATTTTTTGTGTAGCGCATAACGTAGGAGTCGAACCCATGACCCTTAGGTTGACAGTCTCATGCCCTACCTACTGAGCTATCCGGCCTTTTGGTGAGACTTACTCCAACTGTGTTATATGTATAGGTATCTGATTACTTTAACCACAGTAATAATTTGAGTACCCCCCCCCCCCCTTAATCAAAATACATGTCATCAGGTAACTTTGACCATAGTAATGGAATTGTGATTCAGATTTGGAGCATCACCTCGTTCACTCATTTTTTGTGTAACGCATAACGCAGGAGTCGAACCCATGACCCTTAGGTTGACAGTCTCATGCCCTACCTACTGAGCTATCCGGCCTTTTGGAGAGACTCAGTACAACTGTGTTATATGTATAGGTATCTGATTACTTTAACCACAGTAATAATTCGAGTAACCCCCCCCCTTAATCAAAATACATGTCATCAGATAACTTTGACCATAGTAATGGGATTGTGATTCAGATTTGGAGCATCACCTCGTTCACACATTTTTTGTGTAACGCAGGAGTCGAACCCATGACCCTTAGGTTGATAGTTTCATGCCCTACCTACTGAGCTATCCGGACTTTTGGTTAGACTTACTACAACTGTGTTATATGTATAGGTATCTGATTACTTTAACCACAGTAATAATTCGAGTAACCCCCCCCCCTTAATCAAAATACATGTCATCAGATAACTTTTACCATAGTAATAGGATTGTGATTCAGATTTGGAGCATCACCTCGTTCACACATTTTTTGTGTAACGCAGGAGTCGAACCCATGACCCTTAGGTTGATAGTCTCATGCCCTACCTACTGAGCTATCCGGACTTTCGGTTAGACTTACTACAACTGTGTTATATGTATAGGTATCTGATTACTTTAACCACAGTAATAATTCGAGTAACCCCCCCCCCCTTAATCAAAATACATGTCATCAGATAACTTTTACCATAGTAATAGGATTGTGATTCAGAGTTGGAGCATCACCTCGTTCACACATTTTTTGTGTAACGCAGGAGTCGAACCCATGACCCTTAGGTTGATAGTCTCATGCCCTACCTACTGAGCTATCCGGACTTTTGGTTAGACTTACTACAACTGTGTTATATGTATAGGTATCTGATTACTTTAACCACAGTAATAATTCGAGTAACCCCCCCCCCCTTAATCAAAATACATGTCATCAGATAACTTTTACCATAGTAATAGGATTGTGATTCAGATTTGGAGCATCACCTCTTTCACTCATTTTTTGTGTAGCGCATAACGTAGGAGTCGAACCCATGACCCTTAGGTTGACAGTCTCATGCCCTACCTACTGAGCTATCCGGCCTTTTGGTAAGACTCAGTACAACTGTGTTATATGTATAGGTATCTGATTACTTTAACCACAGTAATAATTCGAGTAACCCCCCCCCCTTAATCAAAATACATGTCATCAGATAACTTTGACCATAGTAATGGGATTGTGATTCAGATTTGGAGCATCACCTCGTTCACACATTTTTTGTGTAACGCAGGAGTCGAACCCATGACCCTTAGGTTGACAGTCTCATGCCCTACCTACTGAGCTATCCGGCCTTTTGGTAAGACTCAGTACAACTGTGTTATATGTATAGGTATCTGATTACTTTAACCACAGTAATAATTCGAGAAACGCCCCCCTCTTACTCATTTTCACTATTTTTCGTGTAACACCCCCCTCTCACTCATTTTCACTATTTTGTGTTTTCACCATTTTTTGAGTAACACCCCCCTTCCTCATTTTCACTATTTTTCTAGTAGCACCCCCCTTAATCATTTTCACTTTTTTCACATAACACCCCCCCTCACTGATTTTCACTATTTTCAAGTAACACCCCCCTTCCTCATTTTCACTATTTTTCTAGTAGCACCCCCTTAATCATTTTCACTATTTTCACGTAACACCCCCTCTTACTTATTTTCACTACTTTTCATTTCCACCATTTTTTTGAGTAACACCCCCCTTCCTCATTTTCACTATTTTTCTAGTAACACCCCCCTTAATCATCTTCACTATTTTCACGTAACACCCCCTTACTCATTTTCACTATGTTCAACTAGCAGCTCCCTCTTAATCATTTTCACTATTTTTCATTTTCCCCATTTTTCGTGTAGCACCCCCCTCTTACTCATTTTCACTATTTTCAAGTAGCAGCTCCCTCTTACTCATTTTCACTATTTTTCATTTTCACTATTTTTTTTGTAGCACCCCCCCTCTCACTCATTTTCACCATTTTGTGTTTTCACCATTTTTTGAGTAACACCCCCCTTCCTCATTTTCACTATTTTTCTAGTAGCACCCCCCCTTAATCATTTTCACTTTTTTCACATAACACCCCCCCTCACTGATTTTCACTATTTTCAAGTAACACCCCCCCTTCCTCATTTTCACTATTTTTCTAGTAGCACCCCCTTAATCATTTTCACTATTTTCACGTAACACCCCCTCTTACTTATTTTCACTATTTTTCATTTCCACCATTTTTTTGAGTAACACCCCCCTTCCTCATTTTCACTATTTTTCTAGTAACACCCCCTTAATCATCTTCACTATTTTCACGTAACACCCCCTTACTCATTTTCACTATGTTCAACTAGCAGCTCCCTCTTAATCATTTTCACTATTTTTCATTTTCCCCATTTTTCGTGTAGCACCCCCCCTCTTACTCATTTTCACTATTTTCAAGTAGCAGCTCCCTCTTACTCATTTTCACTATTTTTCATTTTTTTTGTAGCACCCCCCTCTCACTCATTTTCACCATTTTGTGTTTTCACCATTTTTTGAGTAACACCCCCCTTCCTCATTTTCACTATTTTCACGTAACACCCCCCTCTTACTCATTATGGATAATGCAGTTAGGTTGACAGTCTCATGCCCTACCTACTGAGCTATCCGGACTTTTTGTCAGACTCAGCACAACTGTGTTATATGTATAGGTATCTGATTACTTTAACCACAGTAATAATTCGAGTAACCCTCCCCCTTAATCAAAATGCATGTCATCAGATAACTTTTACCATAGTAATGGAATTGTGATTCAGATTTGGAGCATCACCTCATTCACACGTTTTTTGTGTAACGCGGGAGTCGAACCCATGACCCTTAGGTTAAGAGTCGCATGCCTTACCTACTGAGCTAACCGGCCTTTTTGTTAGACTCAGCACAACTGTGTTATATGTATAGGTATCTGATTTCTTTAACCACAGTAATAATTCGAGTAACCCCCCCCCTTAATCAAAATACATGTCATCAGATAACTTTTACCATCGTAATAGGATTGTGATTCAGATTTGGAGCATCACCCTTTTCACTCATTTTTTGTGTAACGCATAACGCAGGAGTCGAACCCATGACCCTTAGGTTGACAGTCTCATGCCCTACCTACTGAGCTATCCGGCCTTTTGGTGAGACTTACTACAACTGTGTTATATGTATAGGTATCTGATTACTTTAACCACAGTAATAATTTGAGTACCCCCCCCCCCCCCCCTTAATCAAAATACATGTCATCAGGTAACTTTGACCATAGTAATGGAATTGTGATTCAGATTTGGAGCATCACCTCATTCACACGTTTTTTGTGTAACGCGGGAGTCGAACCCATGACCCTTAGGTTAAGAGTCGCATGCCTTACCTACTGAGCTATCCGGACTTTTTGTTAGACGCAGCACAACTGTGTTATATGTATAGGTATCTGATTACTTTAACCACAGTAATAATTCGAGTAACCCCCCCCCCCCCTTAATCAAAATACATGTCATCAGATAACTTTTACCATAGTAATAGGATTGTGATTCAGATTTGGAGCATCACCTCGTTCACACATTTTTTGTGTAACGCAGGAGTCGAACCCATGACCCTTAGGTTGATAGTCTCATGCCCTACCTACTGAGCTATCCGGACTTTTGGTGAGACTTACTACAACTGTGTTATATGTATAGGTATCTGATTACTTTAACCACAGTAATAATTCGAGTAACCCCCCCCCCCTTAATCAAAATACATGTCATCAGATAACTTTTACCATAGTAATAGGATTGTGATTCAGATTTGGAGCATCACCTCTTTCACTCATTTTTTGTGTAGCGCATAACGTAGGAGTCGAACCCATGACCCTTAGGTTGACAGTCTCATGCCCTACCTACTGAGCTATCCGGCCTTTTGGTAAGGCTCAGTACAACTGTGTTATATGTATAGGTATCTGATTACTTTAACCACAGTAATAATTTGAGTACCCCCCCCCCCCTTAATCAAAATACATGTCATCAGGTAACTTTGACCATAGTAATGGAATTGTGATTCAGATTTGGAGCATCACCTCATTCACACGTTTTTTGTGTAACGCGGGAGTCGAACCCATGACCCTTAGGTTAAGAGTCGCATGCCTTACCTACTGAGCTATCCGGACTTTTTGTTAGACGCAGCACAACTGTGTTATATGTATAGGTATCTGATTACTTTAACCACAGTAATAATTCGAGTAACCCCCCCCCCCTTAATCAAAATACATGTCATCAGATAACTTTTACCATAGTAATAGGATTGTGATTCAGATTTGGAGCATCACCTCTTTCACTCATTTTTTGTGTAACGCATAACGCAGGAGTCGAACCCATGACCCTTAGGTTGACAGTCTCATGCCCTACCTACTGAGCTATCCGGCCTTTTGGAGAGACTCAGTACAACTGTGTTATATGTATAGGTATCTGATTACTTTAACCACAGTAATAATTCGAGTAACCCCCCCCCTTAATCAAAATACATGTCATCAGATAACTTTGACCATAGTAATGGGATTGTGATTCAGATTTGGAGCATCACCTCGTTCACACATTTTTTGTGTAACGCAGGAGTCGAACCCATGACCCTTAGGTTGATAGTTTCATGCCCTACCTACTGAGCTATCCGGACTTTCGGTTAGACTTACTACAACTGTGTTATATGTATAGGTATCTGATTACTTTAACCACAGTAATAATTCGAGTAACCCCCCCCCCTTAATCAAAATACATGTCATCAGATAACTTTTACCATAGTAATAGGATTGTGATTCAGATTTGGAGCATCACCTCGTTCACACATTTTTTGTGTAACGCAGGAGTCGAACCCATGACCCTTAGGTTGATAGTCTCATGCCCTACCTACTGAGCTATCCGGACTTTTGGTTAGACTTACTACAACTGTGTTATATGTATAGGTATCTGATTACTTTAACCACAGTAATAATTCGAGTAACCCCCCCCCCCCTTAATCAAAATACATGTCATCAGATAACTTTTACCATAGTAATAGGATTGTGATTCAGATTTAGAGCATCACCTCTTTCACTCATTTTTTGTGTAGCGCATAACGTAGGAGTCGAACCCATGACCCTTAGGTTGACAGTCTCATGCCCTACCTACTGAGCTATCCGGCCTTTTGGTAAGACTCAGTACAACTGTGTTATATGTATAGGTATCTGATTACTTTAACCACAGTAATAATTCGAGTAACCCCCCCCCTTAATCAAAATACATGTCATCAGATAACTTTGACCATAGTAATGGGATTGTGATTCAGATTTGGAGCATCACCTCGTTCACACATTTTTTGTGTAACGCATAACGCAGGAGTCGAACCCATGACCCTTAGGTTGACAGTCTCATGCCCTACCTACTGAGCTATCCGGCCTTTTGGTGAGACTTACTACAACTGTGTTATATGTATAGGTATCTGATTACTTTAACCACAGTAATAATTTGAGTACCCCCCCCCCCCTTAATCAAAATACATGTCATCAGGTAACTTTGACCATAGTAATGGAATTGTGATTCAGATTTGGAGCATCACCTCATTCACACGTTTTTTGTGTAACGCGGGAGTCGAACCCATGACCCTTAGGTTAAGAGTCGCATGCCTTACCTAGTGAGCTATCCGGACTTTTTGTTAAACGCAGCACAACTGTGTTATATGTATAGGTATCTGATTACTTTAACCACAGTAATAATTCGAGTAACCCCCCCCCCCCTTAATCAAAATACATGTCATCAGATAACTTTTACCATAGTAATAGGATTGTGATTCAGATTTGGAGCATCACCTCGTTCACTCATTTTTTGTGTAACGCATAACGCAGGAGTCGAACCCATGACCCTTAGGTTGACAGTCTCATGCCCTACCTACTGAGCTATCCGGCCTTTTGGAGAGACTCAGTACAACTGTGTTATATGTATAGGTATCTGATTACTTTAACCACAGTAATAATTCGAGTAACCCCCCCCCTTAATCAAAATACATGTCATCAGATAACTTTGACCATAGTAATGGGATTGTGATTCAGATTTGGAGCATCACCTCGTTCACTACATTTTTTGTGTAACGCAGGAGTCGAACCCATGACCCTTAGGTTGATAGTTTCATGCCCTACCTACTGAGCTATCCGGACTTTCGGTTAGACTTACTACAACTGTGTTATATGTATAGGTATCTGATTACTTTAACCACAGTGATAATTCGAGTAACCCCCCCCCCCTTAATCAAAGTACATGTCATCAGATAACTTTTACCATAGTAATAGGATTGTGATTCAGATTTGGAGCATCACCTCGTTCACACATTTTTTGTGTAACGCAGGAGTCGAACCCATGACCCTTAGGTTGATAGTCTCATGCCCTACCTACTGAGCTATCCGGACTTTTGGTTAGACTTACTACAACTGTGTTATATGTATAGGTATCTGATTACTTTAACCACAGTAATAATTCGAGTAACCCCCCCCCCCTTAATCAAAATACATGTCATCAGATAACTTTTACCATAGTAATAGGATTGTGATTCAGATTTGGAGCATCACCTCTTTCACTCATTTTTTGTGTAGCGCATAACGTAGGAGTCGAACCCATGACCCTTAGATTGACAGTCTCATGCCCTACCTACTGAGCTATCCGGCCTTTTGGTAAGACTCAGTACAACTGTGTTATATGTATAGGTATCTGATTACTTTAACCACAGTAATAATTCGAGTAACCCCCCCCCTTAATCAAAATACATGTCATCAGATAACTTTGACCATAGTAATGGGATTGTGATTCAGATTTGGAGCATCACCTCGTTCACACATTTTTTGTGTAACGCAGGAGTCGAACCCATGACCCTTAGGTTGACAGTCTCATGCCCTACCTACTGAGCTATCCGGCCTTTTGGTAAGACTCAGTACAACTGTGTTATATGTATAGGTATCTGATTACTTTAACCACAGTAATAATTCGAGAAACGCCCCCCTCTTACTCATTTTCACTATTTTTCGTGTAACACCCCCCTCTCACTCATTTTCACTATTTTGTGTTTTCACCATGTTTTGAGTAACACCCCCCTTCCTCATTTTCACTATTTTTCTAGTAGCACCCCCCTTAATCATTTTCACTTTTTTCACATAACACCCCCCTCACTGATTTTCACTATTTTCAAGTAACACCCCCCTTCCTCATTTTCACTATTTTTCTAGTAGCACCCCCTTAATCATTTTCACTATTTTCACGTAACACCCCCTCTTACTTATTTTCACTACTTTTCATTTCCACCATTTTTTTGAGTAACACCCCCCCTTCCTCATTTTCACTATTTTTCTAGTAACACCCCCTTAATCATCTTCACTATTTTCACGTAACACCCCCTTACTCATTTTCACTATGTTCAACTAGCAGCTCCCTCTTAATCATTTTCACTATTTTTCATTTTCCCCATTTTTCGTGTAGCACCCCCCTCTTACTCATTTTCACTATTTTCAAGTAGCAGCTCCCTCTTACTCATTTTCACTATTTTTCATTTTCACTATTTTTTTTGTAGCACCCCCCTCTCACTCATTTTCACCATTTTGTGTTTTCACCATTTTTTGAGTAACACCCCCCTTCCTCATTTTCACTATTTTTCTAGTAGCACCCCCCTTAATCATTTTCACTTTTTTCACATAACACCCCCCCTCACTGATTTTCACTATTTTCAAGTAACACCCCCCTTCCTCATTTTCACTATTTTTCTAGTAGCACCCCCTTAATCATTTTCACTATTTTCACGTAACACCCCCTCTTACTTATTTTCACTATTTTTCATTTCCACCATTTTTTTGAGTAACACCCCCCTTCCTCATTTTCACTATTTTTCTAGTAACACCCCCTTAATCATCTTCACTATTTTCACGTAACACCCCCTTACTCATTTTCACTATGTTCAACTAGCAGCTCCCTCTTAATCATTTTCACTATTTTTCATTTTCCCCATTTTTCGTGTAGCACCCCCCTCTTACTCATTTTCACTATTTTCAAGTAGCAGCTCCCTCTTACTCATTTTCACTATTTTTCATTTTTTTTGTAGCACCCCCCTCTCATTCATTTTCACCATTTTGTGTTTTCACCATTTTTTGAGTAACACCCCCCTTCCTCATTTTCACTATTTTCACGTAACACCCCCCTCTTACTCATTATGGATAATGCAGTTAGGTTGACAGTCTCATGCCCTACCTACTGAGCTATCCGGACTTTTTGTCAGACTCAGCACAACTGTGTTATATGTATAGGTATCTGATTACTTTAACCACAGTAATAATTCGAGAAACGCCCCCCTCTTACTCATTTTCACTATTTTTCGTGTAACACCCCCCTCTCACTCATTTTAACTATTTTGTGTTTTCACCATTTTTTGAGTAACACCCCCCTTCCTCATTTTCACTATTTTTCTAGTAGCACCCCCCTTAATCATTTTCACTTTTTTCACATAACACCCCCCCTCACTGATTTTCACTATTTTCAAGTAACACCCCCCTTCCTCATTTTCACTATTTTTCTAGTAGCACCCCCTTAATCATTTTCACTATTTTCACGTAACACCCCCTCTTACTTATTTTCACTATTTTTCATTTCCACCATTTTTTTGAGTAACACCCCCCTTCCTCATTTTCACTATTTTTCTAGTAACACCCCCTTAATCATCTTCACTATTTTCACGTAACACCCCCTTACTCATTTTCACTATGTTCAACTAGCAGCTCCCTCTTAATCATTTTGACTATTTTTCATTTTCCCCATTTTTCGTGTAGCACCCCCCTCTTACTCATTTTCACTATTTTCAAGTAGCAGCTCCCTCTTACTCATTTTCACTATTTTTTTTGTAGCACCCCCCTCTCACTCATTTTCACCATTTTGTGTTTTCACCATTTTTTGAGTAACACCCCCCTTCCTCATTTTCACTATTTTTCTAGTAGCACCCCCCTTAATCATTTTCACTTTTTTCACATAACACCCCCCCTCACTGATTTTCACTATTTTCAAGTAACACCCCCCTTCCTCATTTTCACTATTTTTCTAGTAGCACCCCCTTAATCATTTTCACTATTTTCACGTAACACCCCCTCTTACTTATTTTCACTATTTTTCATTTCCAACATTTTTTTGAGTAACACCCCCCTTCCTCATTTTCACTATTTTTCTAGTAACACCCCCTTAATCATCTTCACTATTTTCACGTAACACCCCCTTACTCATTTTCACTATGTTCAACTAGCAGCTCCCTCTTAATCATTTTCACTATTTTTCATTTTCCCCATTTTTCGTGTAGCACCCCCCTCTTACTCATTTTCACTATTTTCAAGTAGCAGCTCCCTCTTACTCATTTTCACTATTTTTCATTTTTTTTGTAGCACCCCCCTCTCACTCATTTTCACCATTTTGTGTTTTCACCATTTTTTGAGTAACACCCCCCTTCCTCATTTTCACTATTTTCACGTAACACCCCCCTCTTACTCATTATGGATAATGCAGTTAGGTTTTACCACAGTAATAATTCGAGTAACCCTCCCCCTTAATCAAAATACATGTCATCAGATAACTTTTACCATAGTAATGGAATTGTGATGCAGATTTGGAGCATCACCTCATTCACGCGTTTTTTGTGTAACGCAGGAGTCGAACCCACGACCCTTAGGTTAAGAGTCGCATGCCTTACCTACTGAGCTAACCGGCCTTTTTGTTAGACTCAGCACAACTGTGTTATATGTATAAGTATCTGATTTCTTTAACCACAGTAATAATTCGAGTAACCCCCCCCCTTAATCAAAATACATGTCATCAGATAACTTTTACCATCGTAATAGGATTGTGATTCAGATTTGGAGCATCACCTCTTTCACTCATTTTTTGTGTAACGCATAACGCAGGAGTCGAACCCATGACCCTTAGGTTGACAGTCTCATGCCCTACCTACTGAGCTATCCGGCCTTTTGGTGAGACTTGGTACAACTGTGTTATATGTATAGGTATCTGATTACTTTAACCAAAGTAATAATTCGAGTAACCCCCCCCCTTAATCAAAATACATGTCATCAGATAACTTTGACCATAGTAATAGGATTGTGATTCAGATTTGGAGCATCACCTCGTTCACACATTTTTTGTGTAACGCAGGAGTCGAACCCATGACCCTTAGGTTGATAGTCTCATGCCCTACCTACTGAGCTATCCGGACTTTTGGTTAGACTTACTACAACTGTGTTATATGTATAGGTATCTGATTACTTTAACCACAGTAATAATTCGAGTAAACCCCCCCCCTTAATCAAAATACATGTCATCAGATAACTTTTACCATAGTAATAGGATAGTGATTCAGTTTTGGAGCATCACCTCGTTCACACATTTTTTGTGTAACGCAGGAGTCGAACCCATGACCCTTAGGTTGATAGTCTCATGCCCTACCTACTGAGCTATCCGGACTTTTGGTTAGACTTACTACAACTGTGTTATATGTATAGGTATCTGATTACTTTAACCACAGTAATAATTCGAGTAACCCCCCCCCCCCCTTAATCAAAATACATGTCATCAGATAACTTTTACCATAGTAATAGGGTTGTGATTCAGATTTGGAGCATCACCTCGTTCACTTCATTTTTTGTGTAACGCATAACGCAGGAGTCGAACCCATGACCCTTAGGTTGACAGTCTCATGCCCTACCTACTGAGCTATCCGGCCTTTTGGAGAGTCTCAGTACAACTGTGTTATATGTATAGGTATCTGATTACTTTAACCACAGTAATAATTCGAGTAACCCTCCCCCTTAATCAAAATACATGTCATCAGATAACTTTTACCATAGTAATGGAATTGTGATTCAGATTTGGAGCATCACCTCATTCACACGTTTTTTGTGTAACGCGGGAGTCGAACCCATGACCCTTAGGTTAAGAGTCGCATGCCTTACCTACTGAGCTAACCGGCCTTTTTGTTGGACTCAGCACAACTGTGTTATATGTATAGGTATCTGATTTCTTTAACCACAGTAATAATTCGAGTAACCCCCCCCCTTAATCAAAATACATGTCATCAGATAACTTTTACCATCGTAATAGGATTGTGATTCAGATTTGGAGCATCACCTCTTTCACTCATTTTTTGTGTAACGCATAACGCAGGAGTCGAACCCATGACCCTTAGGTTGACAGTCTCATGCCCTACCTACTGAGCTATCCGGCCTTTTGGTGAGACTTAGTACAACTGTGTTATATGTATAGGTATCTGATTACTTTAACCACAGTAATAATTCGAGTAACCCCCCCCCCTTAATCAAAATACATGTCATCAGATAACTTTTACCATAGTAATAGGATTGTGATTTAGATTTGGAGCATCACCTCGTTCACACATTTTTTGTGTAACGCAGGAGTCGAACCCATGACCCTTAGGTTGATAGTCTCATGCCCTACCTACTGAGGTATCCGGACTTTTGGTTAGACTTACTACAACTGTGTTATATGTATAGGTATCTGATTACTTTAACCACAGTAATAATTCGAGTAACCCCCCCCCCCCTTAATCAAAATACATGTCATCAGATAACTTTTACCATAGTAATAGGATTGTGATTCAGATCATCACCTCTTTCACTCATTTTTTGTGTAGCGCATAACGCAGGAGTCGAACCCATGACCCTTAGGTTGACAGTCTCATGCCCTACCTACTGAGCTATCCGGCCTTTTGGTAAGACTCAGTACAACTGTGTTATATGTATAGGTATCTGATTACTTTAACCACAGTAATAATTCGAGTAACCCCCCCCCTTAATCAAAATACATGTTATCAGATAACTTTTACCATAGTAATAGGATTGTGATTCAGATTTGGAGCATCACCTCTTTCACTCGTTTTTTGTGTAACGCAGGAGTCGAACCCATGACGCTTAGGTTGAGAATCTCATTCCCTACCTACTGAGCTATCCGGACTTTTGGTTGGACTCAGTACAACTGTGTTATATGTATAGGTATCTGATTACTTTAACCACAGTAATAATTCGAGTAACCCCCCCCCTTAATCAAAATACATGTCATCAGATAACTTTGACCATAGTAATGGGATTGTGATTCAGATTTGGAGCATCACCTCGTTCACACATTTTTTGTGTAACGCAGGAGTCGAACCCATGACCCTTAGGTTGATAGTCTCATGCCCTACCTACTGAGCTATCCGGACTTTTGGTTAGACTTACTACAACTGTGTTATATGTATAGGTATCTGATTACTTTAACCACAGTAATAATTCGAGTAACCCCCCCCCCTTAATCAAAATACATGTCATCAGATAACTTTTACCATAGTAATGGGAATGTGATTCAGATTTGGAGCACCACCTCGTTCACACATTTTTTGTGTAAAGCAGGAGTCGAACCCATGACCCTTAGGTTGACAGTCTCATGCCCTACCTACTGAGCTATCCGGCCTTGTGGTAAGACTCAGTACAACTGTGTTATATGTATAGGTATCTGATTACTTTAACCACAGTAATAATTCGAGAAACGCCCCCCTCTTACTCATTTTCACTATTTTTCGTGTAACACCCCCCTCTCACTCATTTTCACTATTTTGTGTTTTCACCATTTTTTGAGTAACACCCCCCTTCCTCATTTTCACTATTTTTCTAGTAGCACCCCCCTTAATCATTTTCACTTTTTTCACATAACACCCCCCCTCACTGATTTTCACTATTTTCAAGTAACACCCCCCTTCCTCATTTTCACTATTTTTCTAGTAGCACCCCCTTAATCATTTTCACTATTTTCACGTAACACCCCCTCTTACTTATTTTCACTATTTTTCATTTCCACCATTTTTTTGAGTAACACCCCCCTTCCTCATTTTCACTATTTTTCTAGTAACACCCCCTTAATCATCTTCACTATTTTCACGTAACACCCCCTTACTCATTTTCACTATGTTCAACTAGCAGCTCCCTCTTAATCATTTTGACTATTTTTCATTTTCCCCATTTTTCGTGTAGCACCCCCCTCTTACTCATTTTCACTATTTTCAAGTAGCAGCTCCCTCTTACTCATTTTCACTATTTTTTTTGTAGCACCCCCCTCTCACTCATTTTCACCATTTTGTGTTTTCACCATTTTTTGAGTAACACCCCCCTTCCTCATTTTCACTATTTTTCTAGTAGCACCCCCCTTAATCATTTTCACTTTTTTCACATAACACCCCCCCTCACTGATTTTCACTATTTTCAAGTAACACCCCCCTTCCTCATTTTCACTATTTTTCTAGTAGCACCCCCTTAATCATTTTCACTATTTTCACGTAACACCCCCTCTTACTTATTTTCACTATTTTTCATTTCCACCATTTTTTTGAGTAACACCCCCCTTCCTCATTTTCACTATTTTTCTAGTAACACCCCCTTAATCATCTTCACTATTTTCACGTAACACCCCCTTACTCATTTTCACTATGTTCAACTAGCAGCTCCCTCTTAATCATTTTCACTATTTTTCATTTTCCCCATTTTTCGTGTAGCACCCCCCTCTTACTCATTTTCACTATTTTCAAGTAGCAGCTCCCTCTTACTCATTTTCACTATTTTTTTTGTAGCACCCCCCTCTCACTCATTTTCACCATTTTGTGTTTTCACCATTTTTTGAGTAACACCCCCCTTCCTCATTTTCACTATTTTTCTAGTAGCACCCCCCTTAATCATTTTCACTTTTTTCACATAACACCCCCCCTCACTGATTTTCACTATTTTCAAGTAACACCCCCCTTCCTCATTTTCACTATTTTTCTAGTAGCACCCCCTTAATCATTTTCACTATTTTCACGTAACACCCCCTCTTACTTATTTTCACTATTTTTCATTTCCAACATTTTTTTGAGTAACACCCCCCTTCCTCATTTTCACTATTTTTCTAGTAACACCCCCTTAATCATCTTCACTATTTTCACGTAACACCCCCTTACTCATTTTCACTATGTTCAACTAGCAGCTCCCTCTTAATCATTTTCACTATTTTTCATTTTCCCCATTTTTCGTGTAGCACCCCCCTCTTACTCATTTTCACTATTTTCAAGTAGCAGCTCCCTCTTACTCATTTTCACTATTTTTCATTTTTTTTGTAGCACCCCCCTCTCACTCATTTTCACCATTTTGTGTTTTCACCATTTTTTGAGTAACACCCCCCTTCCTCATTTTCACTATTTTCACGTAACACCCCCCTCTTACTCATTATGGATAATGCAGTTAGGTTTTACCACAGTAATAATTCGAGTAACCCTCCCCCTTAATCAAAATACATGTCATCAGATAACTTTTACCATAGTAATGGAATTGTGATTCAGATTTGGAGCATCACCTCATTCACGCGTTTTTTGTGTAACGCAGGAGTCGAACCCACGACCCTTAGGTTAAGAGTCGCATGCCTTACCTACTGAGCTAACCGGCCTTTTTGTTAGACTCAGCACAACTGTGTTATATGTATAGGTATCTGATTTCTTTAACCACAGTAATAATTCGAGTAACCCCCCCCCTTAATCAAAATACATGTCATCAGATAACTTTTACCATCGTAATAGGATTGTGATTCAGATTTGGAGCATCACCTCTTTCACTCATTTTTTGTGTAATGCATAACGCAGGAGTCGAACCCATGACCCTTAGGTTGACAGTCTCATGCCCTACCTACTGAGCTATCCGGCCTTTTGGTGAGACTTGGTACAACTGTGTTATATGTATAGGTATCTGATTACTTTAACCAAAGTAATAATTCGAGTAACCCCCCCCCTTAATCAAAATACATGTCATCAGATAACTTTGACCATAGTAATAGGATTGTGATTCAGATTTGGAGCATCACCTCGTTCACACATTTTTTGTGTAACGCAGGAGTCGAACCCATGACCCTTAGGTTGATAGTCTCATGCCCTACCTACTGAGCTATCCGGACTTTTGGTTAGACTTACTACAACTGTGTTATATGTATAGGTATCTGATTACTTTAACCACAGTAATAATTCGAGTAAACCCCCCCCCCTTAATCAAAATACATGTCATCAGATAACTTTTACCATAGTAATAGGATAGTGATTCAGTTTTGGAGCATCACCTCGTTCACACATTTTTTGTGTAACGCAGGAGTCGAACCCATGACCCTTAGGTTGATAGTCTCATGCCCTACCTACTGAGCTATCCGGACTTTTGGTTAGACTTACTACAACTGTGTTATATGTATAGGTATCTGATTACTTTAACCACAGTAATAATTCGAGTAACCCCCCCCCCCCTTAATCAAAATACATGTCATCAGATAACTTTTACCATAGTAATAGGGTTGTGATTCAGATTTGGAGCATCACCTCGTTCACTCATTTTTTGTGTAACGCATAACGCAGGAGTCGAACCCATGACCCTTAGGTTGATAGTCTCATGCCCTACCTACTGAGCTATCCGGCCTTTTGGAGAGTCTCAGTACAACTGTGTTATATGTATAGGTATCTGATTACTTTAACCACAGTAATAATTCGAGTAACCCTCCCCCTTAATCAAAATACATGTCATCAGATAACTTTTACCATAGTAATGGAATTGTGATTCAGATTTGGAGCATCACCTCATTCACACGTTTTTTGTGTAACGCGGGAGTCGAACCCATGACCCTTAGGTTAAGAGTCGCATGCCTTACCTACTGAGCTAACCGGCCTTTTTGTTGGACTCAGCACAACTGTGTTATATGTATAGGTATCTGATTTCTTTAACCACAGTAATAATTCGAGTAACCCCCCCCCTTAATCAAAATACATGTCATCAGATAACTTTTACCATCGTAATAGGATTGTGATTCAGATTTGGAGCATCACCTCTTTCACTCATTTTTTGTGTAACGCATAACGCAGGAGTCGAACCCATGACCCTTAGGTTGACAGTCTCATGCCCTACCTACTGAGCTATCCGGCCTTTTGGTGAGACTTAGTACAACTGTGTTATATGTATAGGTATCTGATTACTTTAACCACAGTAATAATTCGAGTAACCCCCCCCCCTTAATCAAAATACATGTCATCAGATAACTTTTACCATAGTAATAGGATTGTGATTTAGATTTGGAGCATCACCTCGTTCACACATTTTTTGTGTAACGCAGGAGTCGAACCCATGACCCTTAGGTTGATAGTCTCATGCCCTACCTACTGAGGTATCCGGACTTTTGGTTAGACTTACTACAACTGTGTTATATGTATAGGTATCTGATTACTTTAACCACAGTAATAATTCGAGTAACCCCCCCCCCCCTTAATCAAAATACATGTCATCAGATAACTTTTACCATAGTAATAGGATTGTGATTCAGATCATCACCTCTTTCACTCATTTTTTGTGTAGCGCATAACGCAGGAGTCGAACCCATGACCCTTAGGTTGACAGTCTCATGCCCTACCTACTGAGCTATCCGGCCTTTTGGTAAGACTCAGTACAACTGTGTTATATGTATATGTATCTGATTACTTTAACCACAGTAATAATTCGAGTAACCCCCCCCCTTAATCAAAATACATGTTATCAGATAACTTTTACCATAGTAATAGGATTGTGATTCAGATTTGGAGCATCACCTCTTTCACTCGTTTTTTGTGTAACGCAGGAGTCGAACCCATGACGCTTAGGTTGAGAATCTCATTCCCTACCTACTGAGCTATCCGGACTTTTGGTTGGACTCAGTACAACTGTGTTATATGTATAGGTATCTGATTACTTTAACCACAGTAATAATTCGAGTAACCCCCCCCCTTAATCAAAATACATGTCATCAGATAACTTTGACCATAGTAATGGGATTGTGATTCAGATTTGGAGCATCACCTCGTTCACACATTTTTTGTGTAACGCAGGAGTCAAACCCATGACCCTTAGGTTGATAGTCTCATGCCCTACCTACTGAGCTATCCGGACTTTTGGTTAGACTTACTACAACTGTGTTATATGTATAGGTATCTGATTACTTTAACCACAGTAATAATTCGAGTAACCCCCCCCCCTTAATCAAAATACATGTCATCAGATAACTTTTACCATAGTAATGGGAATGTGATTCAGATTTGGAGCATCACCTCGTTCACACATTTTTTGTGTAAAGCAGGAGTCGAACCCATGACCCTTAGGTTGACAGTCTCATGCCCTACCTACTGAGCTATCCGGCCTTGTGGTAAGACTCAGTACAACTGTGTTATATGTATAGGTATCTGATTACTTTAACCACAGTAATAATTCGAGAAACGCCCCCCTCTTACTCATTTTCACTATTTTTCGTGTAACACCCCCCTCTCACTCATTTTCACTATTTTGTGTTTTCACCATTTTTTGAGTAACACCCCCCTTCCTCATTTTCACTATTTTTCTAGTAGCACCCCCCTTAATCATTTTCACTTTTTTCACATAACACCCCCCCTCACTGATTTTCACTATTTTCAAGTAACACCCCCCTTCCTCATTTTCACTATTTTTCTAGTAGCACCCCCTTAATCATTTTCACTATTTTCACGTAACACCCCCTCTTACTTATTTTCACTATTTTTCATTTCCACCATTTTTTTGAGTAACACCCCCCTTCCTCATTTTCACTATTTTTCTAGTAACACCCCCTTAATCATCTTCACTATTTTCACGTAACACCCCCTTACTCATTTTCACTATGTTCAACTAGCAGCTCCCTCTTAATCATTTTCACTATTTTTCATTTTCCCCATTTTTCGTGTAGCACCCCCCTCTTACTCATTTTCACTATTTTCAAGTAGCAGCTCCCTCTTACTCATTTTCACTATTTTTCATTTTTTTTGTAGCACCCCCCTCTCACTCATTTTCACCATTTTGTGTTTTCACCATTTTTTGAGTAACACCCCCCTTCCTCATTTTCACTATTTTCACGTAACACCCCCCTCTTACTCATTATGGATAATGCAGTTAGGTTTTACCACAGTAATAATTCGAGTAACCCTCCCCCTTAATCAAAATACATGTCATCAGATAACTTTTACCATAGTAATGGAATTGTGATTCAGATTTGGAGCATCACCTCATTCACGCGTTTTTTGTGTAACGCAGGAGTCGAACCCACGACCCTTAGGTTAAGAGTCGCATGCCTTACCTACTGAGCTAACCGGCCTTTTTGTTAGACTCAGCACAACTGTGTTATATGTATAGGTATCTGATTTCTTTAACCACAGTAATAATTCGAGTAACCCCCCCCCTTAATCAAAATACATGTCATCAGATAACTTTTACCATCGTAATAGGATTGTGATTCAGATTTGGAGCATCACCTCTTTCACTCATTTTTTGTGTAACGCATAACGCAGGAGTCGAACCCATGACCCTTAGGTTGACAGTCTCATGCCCTACCTACTGAGCTATCCGGCCTTTTGGTGAGACTTGGTACAACTGTGTTATATGTATAGGTATCTGATTACTTTAACCAAAGTAATAATTCGAGTAACCCCCCCCCTTAATCAAAATACATGTCATCAGATAACTTTGACCATAGTAATAGGATTGTGATTCAGATTTGGAGCATCACCTCGTTCACACATTTTTTGTGTAACGCAGGAGTCGAACCCATGACCCTTAGGTTGATAGTCTCATGCCCTACCTACTGAGCTATCCGGACTTTTGGTTAGACTTACTACAACTGTGTTATATGTATAGGTATCTGATTACTTTAACCACAGTAATAATTCGAGTAAACCCCCCCCCTTAATCAAAATACATGTCATCAGATAACTTTTACCATAGTAATAGGATAGTGATTCAGTTTTGGAGCATCACCTCGTTCACACATTTTTTGTGTAACGCAGGAGTCAAACCCATGACCCTTAGGTTGATAGTCTCATGCCCTACCTACTGAGCTATCCGGACTTTTGGTTAGACTTACTACAACTGTGTTATATGTATAGGTATCTGATTACTTTAACCACAGTAATAATTCGAGTAACCCCCCCCCCCTTAATCAAAATACATGTCATCAGATAACTTTTACCATAGTAATAGGGTTGTGATTCAGATTTGGAGCATCACCTCGTTCACTCATTTTTTGTGTAACGCATAACGCAGGAGTCGAACCCATGACCCTTAGGTTGACAGTCTCATGCCCTACCTACTGAGCTATCCGGCCTTTTGGAGAGTCTCAGTACAACTGTGTTATATGTATAGGTATCTGATTACTTTAACCACAGTAATAATTCGAGTAACCCTCCCCCTTAATCAAAATACATGTCATCAGATAACTTTTACCATAGTAATGGAATTGTGATTCAGATTTGGAGCATCACCTCATTCACACGTTTTTTGTGTAACGCGGGAGTCGAACCCATGACCCTTAGGTTAAGAGTCGCATGCCTTACCTACTGAGCTAACCGGCCTTTTTGTTGGACTCAGCACAACTGTGTTATATGTATAGGTATCTGATTTCTTTAACCACAGTAATAATTCGAGTAACCCCCCCCCTTAATCAAAATACATGTCATCAGATAACTTTTACCATCGTAATAGGATTGTGATTCAGATTTGGAGCATCACCTCTTTCACTCATTTTTTGTGTAACGCATAACGCAGGAGTCGAACCCATGACCCTTAGGTTGACAGTCTCATGCCCTACCTACTGAGCTATCCGGCCTTTTGGTGAGACTTAGTACAACTGTGTTATATGTATAGGTATCTGATTACTTTAACCACAGTAATAATTCGAGTAACCCCCCCCCCTTAATCAAAATACATGTCATCAGATAACTTTTACCATAGTAATAGGATTGTGATTTAGATTTGGAGCATCACCTCGTTCACACATTTTTTGTGTAACGCAGGAGTCGAACCCATGACCCTTAGGTTGATAGTCTCATGCCCTACCTACTGAGGTATCCGGACTTTTGGTTAGACTTACTACAACTGTGTTATATGTATAGGTATCTGATTACTTTAACCACAGTAATAATTCGAGTAACCCCCCCCCCCCTTAATCAAAATACATGTCATCAGATAACTTTTACCATAGTAATAGGATTGTGATTCAGATCATCACCTCTTTCACTCATTTTTTGTGTAGCGCATAACGCAGGAGTCGAACCCATGACCCTTAGGTTGACAGTCTCATGCCCTACCTACTGAGCTATCCGGCCTTTTGGTAAGACTCAGTACAACTGTGTTATATGTATATGTATCTGATTACTTTAACCACAGTAATAATTCGAGTAACCCCCCCCCTTAATCAAAATACATGTTATCAGATAACTTTTACCATAGTAATAGGATTGTGATTCAGATTTGGAGCATCACCTCTTTCACTCGTTTTTTGTGTAACGCAGGAGTCGAACCCATGACGCTTAGGTTGAGAATCTCATTCCCTACCTACTGAGCTATCCGGACTTTTGGTTGGACTCAGTACAACTGTGTTATATGTATAGGTATCTGATTACTTTAACCACAGTAATAATTCGAGTAACCCCCCCCCTTAATCAAAATACATGTCATCAGATAACTTTGACCATAGTAATGGGATTGTGATTCAGATTTGGAGCATCACCTCGTTCACACATTTTTTGTGTAACGCAGGAGTCGAACCCATGACCCTTAGGTTGATAGTCTCATGCCCTACCTACTGAGCTATCCGGACTTTTGGTTAGACTTACTACAACTGTGTTATATGTATAGGTATCTGATTACTTTAACCACAGTAATAATTCGAGTAACCCCCCCCCCTTAATCAAAATACATGTCATCAGATAACTTTTACCATAGTAATGGGAATGTGATTCAGATTTGGAGCATCACCTCGTTCACACATTTTTTGTGTAAAGCAGGAGTCGAACCCATGACCCTTAGGTTGACAGTCTCATGCCCTACCTACTGAGCTATCCGGCCTTGTGGTAAGACTCAGTACAACTGTGTTATATGTATAGGTATCTGATTACTTTAACCACAGTAATAATTCGAGAAACGCCCCCCTCTTACTCATTTTCACTATTTTTCGTGTAACACCCCCCTCTCACTCATTTTCACTATTTTGTGTTTTCACCATTTTTTGAGTAACACCCCCCTTCCTCATTTTCACTATTTTTCTAGTAGCACCCCCCCTTAATCATTTTCACTTTTTTCACATAACACCCCCCCTCACTGATTTTCACTATTTTCAAGTAACACCCCCCTTCCTCATTTTCACTATTTTTCTAGTAGCACCCCCTTAATCATTTTCACTATTTTCACGTAACACCCCCTCTTACTTATTTTCACTATTTTTCATTTCCACCATTTTTTGAGTAACACCCCCCTTCCTCATTTTCACTATTTTTCTAGTAACACCCCCTTAATCATCTTCACTATTTTCACGTAACACCCCCTTACTCATTTTCACTATGTTCAACTAGCAGCTCCCTCTTAATCATTTTCACTATTTTTCATTTTCCCCATTTTTCGTGTAGCACCCCCCTCTTACTCATTTTCACTATTTTCAAGTAGCAGCTCCCTCTTACTCATTTTCACTATTTTTCATTTTCACTATTTTTTTTGTAGCACCCCCCTCTCACTCATTTTCACCATTTTGTGTTTTCACCATTTTTTGAGTAACACCCCCCTTCCTCATTTTCACTATTTTTCTAGTAGCACCCCCCTTAATCATTTTCACTTTTTTCACATAACACCCCCCCTCACTGATTTTCACTATTTTCAAGTAACACCCCCCTTCCTCATTTTCACTATTTTTCTAGTAGCACCCCCTTAATCATTTTCACTATTTTCACGTAACACCCCCTCTTACTTATTTTCACTATTTTTCATTTCCACCATTTTTTTGAGTAACACCCCCCTTCCTCATTTTCACTATTTTTCTAGTAACACCCCCTTAATCATTTTCACTATGTTCAACTAGCAGCTCCCTCTTAATCATTTTCACTATTTTTCATTTTCCCCATTTTTCGTGTAGCACCCCCCTCTTACTCATTTTCACTATTTTCAAGTAGCAGCTCCCTCTTACTCATTTTCACTATTTTTCATTTTTTTTGTAGCACCCCCCTCTCACTCATTTTCACCATTTTGTGTTTTCACCATTTTTTGAGTAACACCCCCCTTCCTCATTTTCACTATTTTCACGTAACACCCCCCTCTTACTCATTATGGATAATGCAGTTAGGTTGACAGTCTCATGCCCTACCTACTGAGCTATCCGGACTTTTGGTTAGACTCAGTACAACTGTGTTATATGTATAGGTATCTGATTACTTTAACCACAGTAATAATTCGAGTAACCCCCCCCCCTTAATCAAAATACATGTCATCCGATAACTTTTAACATAGTATTGATATTGTGATTCAGATTTGGAGCATCACCTCTTTCACTGTTTTTTTGTGTAACGCAGGAGTCGAACCCATGGCGCTTAGGTTGAGAGTCTCATTCCCTACCTACTGAGCTATCCGGTCTTTTGGTTGGACTCAGTACAACTGTGTTATATGTATAGGTATCTGATTACTTTAACCACAGTAATAATTCGAGTAACCCCCCCCCTTAATCAAAATACATGTCATCAGATAACTTTTACCATCGTAATAGGATTGTGATTCAGATTTGGAGCATCACCTCTTTCACTCATTTTTTGTGTAACGCATAACGCAGGAGTCGAACCCATGACCCTTAGGTTGACAGTCTCATGCCCTACCTACTGAGCTATCCTGCCTTTTGGTGAGACTTAGTACAACTGTGTTATATGTATAGGTATCTGATTACTTTAACCACAGTAATAATTCGAGTACCCCCCCCCGTTAATCAAAATACATGTCATCAGGTAACTTTGACCATAGTAATGGCGTTGTGATTCAGATTTGGAGCATCACCTCATTCACACGTTTTTTGTGTAACGCGGGAGTCGAACCCATGACCCTAAGGTTAAGAGTCGCATGCCTTACCTACTGAGCTATCCGGACTTTTTGTTAGACTCAGCACAACTGTGTTATATTTATAGGTATCTGATTACTTTAACCACAGTAATAATTCGAGTAACCCCCCCCCCTTAATCAAAATACATGTCATCAGATAACTTTTACCATAGTAATAGGATTGTGATTCAGAGCATCACCTCGTTCACTCATTTTTTGTGTAACGCATAACGCAGGAGTCGAACCCATGACCCTTAGGTTGACAGTCTCATGCCCTACCTACTGAGCTATCCGGCCTTTTGGAGAGACTGAGTACAACTGTGTTATATGTATAGGTATCTGATTACTTTAACCACAGTAATAATTCGAGTAACCCCCCCCCTTAATCAAAATACATGTCATCAGATAACTTTGACCACAGTAATGGCATTGTGATTCAGATTTGGAGCATCACCTCGTTCACACATTTTTTGTGTAACGCAGAAGTCAAACCCATGACCCTTAGGTTGATAGTCTCATGCCCTACCTACTGAGGTATCCGGACTTTTGGTTAGACTTACTACAACTGTGTTATATGTATAGGTATCTGATTACTTTAACCACAGTAATAATTCGAGTAACCCCCCCCCTTAATCAAAATACATGTCATCAGATAACTTTGACCATAGTAATGGGATTGTGATTAAGATTTGGAGCATCACCTCGTTCACACATTTTTTGTGTAAAGCAGGAGTCGAACCCATGACCCTTAGGTTGACAGTCTCATGCCCTACCTACTGAGCTATCCAGCCTTGTGGTAAGACTCAGTACAACTGTGTTATATGTATAGGTATCTGATTACTTTAACCACAGTAATAATTCGAGAAACGCCCCCCTCTTACTCATTTTCACTATTTTTCGTGTAACACCCCCCTCTCACTCATTTTCACTATTTTGTGTTTTCACCATTTTTTGAGTAACACCCCCCTTCCTCATTTTCACTATTTTTCTAGTAGCACCCCCCTTAATCATTTTCACTATTTTCACATAACACCCCCCTCTTACTCATTATGGATAATGCAGTTAGGTTGACAGTCTCATGCCCTACCTACTGAGCTATCCGGACTTTTGGTTAGACTCAGTACAACTGTGTTATATGTATAGGTATCTGATTACTTTAACCACAGTAATAATTCGAGTAACCCCCCCCTTAATCAAAATACATGTTATCAGATAACTTTTACCATAGTAATAGGATTGTGATTCAGATTTGGAGCATCACCTCATTCACACGTTTTTTGTGTAACGCGGGAGTCGAACCCATGACCCTTAGGTTAAGAGTCGCATGCCTTATCTACTGAGCTAACCGGCCTTTTTGTTAGACTCAGCACAACTGTGTTATATGTATAGGTATCTGATTTCTTTAACCACAGTAATAATTCGAGTAACCCCCCCCCCTTAATCAAAATACATGTCATCAGATAACTTTTACCATCGTAATAGGATTGTGATTCAGATTTGGAGCATCACCTCTTTCACTCATTTTTTGTGTAACGCATAACGCAGGAGTCGAACCCATGACCCTTAGGTTGACAGTCTCATGCCCTACCTACTGAGCTATCCGGCCTTTTGGTGAGACTTAGTACAACTGTGTTATATGTATAGGTATAGGATTACTTTAACCACAGTAATAATTCGAGTAACCCCCCCCCTTAATCAAAATACATGTCATCAGATAACTTTGACCATAGTAATGGGATTGTGATTCAGATTTGGAGCATCACCTCGTTCACACATTTTTTTGTGTAACGCAGGAGTCGAACCCATGACCCTTAGGTTGATAGTCTCATGCCCTACCTACTGAGCTATCCGGACTTTTGGTTGGACTCAGTACAACTGTGTTATATGTATAGGTATCTGATTACTTTAACCACAGTAATAATTCGAGTAACCCTCCCCCTTAATCAAAATACATGTCATCAGATAACTTTAACGTCGTAACGTCACGTTTTTTGTGTAACGTCGAACCCATGACCCTTAGGTTAAGAGTCGCATACCTTACCTACTGAGCTAACCGGCCTTTTTGTTAGACTCAGCACAACTGTGTTATATGTATAGGTATCTGATTTCTTTAACCACAGTAATAATTCGAGTAACCCCCCCCCCCCTTAATCAAAATACATGTCATCAGATAACTTTTACCATCGTAATAGGATTGTGATTCAGATTTGGAGCATCACCTCTTTCACTCATTTTTTGTGTAACGCATAACGCAGGAGTCGAACCCCATGACCCTTAGGTTGACAGTCTCATGCCCTACCTACTGAGCTATCCGGCCTTTTGGTGAGACTTAGTACAACTGTGTTATATGTATAGGTATAGGATTACTTTAACCACAGTAATAATTCGAGTAACCCCCCCCCTTAATCAAAATACATGTCATCAGATAACTTTGACCATAGTAATGGGATTGTGATTCAGATTTGGAGCATCACCCTCGTTCACTTACATTTTTTTGTGTAACGCAGGAGTCGAACCCATGACCCTTAGGTTGATAGTCTCATGCCCTACCTACTGAGCTATCCGGACTTTTGGTTAGACTTACTACAACTGTGTTATATGTATAGGTATCTGATTACTTTAACCACAGTAATAATTCGAGTAACCCCCCCCCCCCCTTAATCAAAATACATGTCATCAGATAACTTTTACCATAGTAATAGGATTGTGATTCAGATTTGGAGCATCACCTCTTTCACTCATTTTTTGTGTAGCGCATAACGCAGGAGTCGAACCAATGACCCTTAGGTTGACTGTCTCATGCCCTACCTACTGAGCTATCCGGCCTTTTGGTAAGACTCAGTACAACTGTGTTATATGTATAGGTATCTGATTACTTTAACCACAGTAATAATTCGAGTAACCCCCCCCCCTTAATCAAAATACATGTCATCAGATAACTTTGACCATAGTAATGGGATTGTGATTCAGATTTGGAGCATCACCTCGTTCATACATTTTTTGTGTAACGCAGGAGTCGAACCCATGACCCTTAGGTTGACAGTCTCATGCCCTACCTACTGAGCTATCCGGCCTTTTGGTAAGACTCAGTACAACTGTGTTATATGTATAGGTATCTGATTACTTTAACCACAGTAATAATTCGAGAAACGCCCCCCTCTTACTCATTTTCACTATTTTACGTGTAACACCCCCCTCTCACTCATTTTCACTATTTTGTGTTTCCACCATTTTTTGAGTAACACCCCCCTTCCTCATTTTCACTATTTTTCTAGTAGCACCCCCCTTAATCATTTTCACTTTTTTCACATAACACCCCCTCTCACTGATTTTCACTATTTTCAAGTAACACCCCCCTTCCTCATTTTCACTATTTTTCTAGTAGCACCCCCTTAATCATTTTCACTATTTTCACGTAACACCCCCTCTTACTTATTTTCACTATTTTTCATTTCCACCATTTTTTTGAGTAACACCCCCCTTCCTCATTTTCACTATTTTTCTAGTAACACCCCCTTAATCATCTTCACTATTTTCACGTAACACCCCCCCTTACTCATTTTCACTATGTTCAACTAGCAGCTCCCTCTTAACGATTTTCACTATTTTTCATTTTCCCCATTTTTCGTGTAGCACCCCCCTCTTACTCATTTTCACTATTTTCAAGTAGCAGCTCCCTCTTACTCATTTTCACTATTTTTCATTTTTTTTGTAGCACCCCCCTCTCACTCATTTTCACCATTTTGTGTTTTCACCATTTTTTGAGTAACACCCCCCTTCCTCATTTTCACTATTTTAACGTAACACCCCCCTCTTACTCATTATGGATAATGCAGTTAGGTTGACAGTCTAATGCCCTACCTACTGAGCTATCCGGACTTTTGGTTAGACTCAGTACAACTGTGTTATATGTATAGGTATCTGATTACTTTAACCACAGTAATAATTCGAGTAACCCCCCCCCCTTAATCAAAATACATGTCATCCGATAACTTTTAACATGGTATTGATATTGTGATTCAGATTTGGAGCATCACCTCTTTCACTCGTTTTTTGTGTAAAGCAGGAGTCGAACCCATGACGCTTAGGTTGAGAGTCTCATTCCCTACCTACTGAGCTATCCGGACTTTTGGTTGGACTCAGTACAACTGTGTTATATGTATAGGTATCTGATTACTTTAACCACAGTAATAATTCGAGTAACCCTCCCCCTTAATCAAAATACATGTCATCAGATAACTTTTAACGTCGTAACGTCACGTTTTTTGTGTAACGTCGAACCCATGACCCTTAGGTTAAGAGTCGCATGCCTTACCTACTGAGCTAACCGGCCTTTTTGTTAGACTCAGCACAACTGTGTTATATGTATAGGTATCTGATTTCTTTAACCACAGTAATAATTCGAGTAACCCCCCCCCTTAATCAAAATACATGTCATCAGATAACTTTTACCATCGTAATAGGATTGTGATTCAGATTTGGAGCATCACTTCTTTCACTCATTTTTTGTGTAACGCATAACGCAGGAGTCGAACCCATGACCATTAGGTTGACAGTCTCATGCCCTACCTACTGAGCTATCCGGCCTTTTGGTGAGACTTAGTACAACTGTGTTATATGTATAGGTATCTGATTACTTTAACCACAGTAATAATTCGAGTACCCCCCCCCCCTTAATCAAAATACATGTCATCAGGTAACTTTGACCATAGTAACGGAGTTGTGATTCAGATTTGGAGCATCACCTCATTCACACGTTTTTTGTGTAACGCGGGAGTCGAACCCATGACCCTTAGGTTAAGAGTCGCATGCCTTACCTACTGAGCTATCCGGACTTTTTGTTAGACTCAGCACAACTGTGTTATATGTATAGGTATCTGATTACTTTAACCACAGTAATAATTCGAGTAACCCCCCCCCTTAATCAAAATACATGTCATCAGATAACTTTGACCATAGTAATGGGATTGTGATTCAGATTTGGAGCATCACCTCGTTCACACATTTTTTGTGTAACGCAGGAGTCGAACCCATGACCTTTAGGTTGATAGTCTCATGCCCTACCTACTGAGCTATCCGGACTTTTGGTTAGACTTACTAGAACTGTGTTATATGTATAGGTATCTGATTACTTTAACCACAGTAATAATTCGAGTAACCCCCCCCCCTTAATCAAAATACATGTCATCAGATAACTTTTACCATAGTAACAGGATTGTGATTCAGATTTGGAGCATCACCTCGTTCACACATTTTTTGTGTAACGCAGGAGTCGAACCCATGACCCTTAGGTTGATAGTCTCATGCCCTACCTACTGAACTATCCGGACTTTTGGTTGGACTTACTACAACTGTGTTATATGTATAGGTATCTGATTACTTTAACCACAGTAATAATTCGAGTAACCCCCCCCCTTAATCAAAATACATGTCATCAGATAACTTTTACCATAGTAATAGGATTGTGATTCAGATTTGGAGCATCACCTCTTTCACTCATTTTTTGTGTAGCGCATAACGCAGGAGTCGAACCCATGACCCTTAGGTTGACAGTCTCATGCCCTACCCACTGAGCTATCCGGCCTTTTGGTAAGACTCAGTACAACTGTGTTATATGTATAGGTATCTGATTACTTTAACCACAGTAATAATTCGAGTAACCCCCCCCCCTTAATCAAAATACATGTCATCAGATAACTTTGACCATAGTAATGGGATTGTGATTCAGATTTGGAGCATCACCTCGTTCACACATTTTTTGTGTAACGCAGGAGTCGAACCCATGACCCTTAGGTTGACAGTCTCATGCCCTACCTACTGAGCTATTCGGCCTTTTGGTAAGACTCAGTACAACTGTGTTATATGTATAGGTATCTGATTACTTTAACCACGGTAATAATTCGAGAAACGCCCCCCTCTTACTCATTTTCACTATTTTTCGTGTAACACCCCCCTCTCACTCATTTTCACTATTTTGTGTTTTCACCATTTTTTGAGTAACACCCCCCTTCCTCATTTTCACTATTTTTCTAGTAGCACCCCCCTTAATCATTTTCACTTTTTTCACATAACACCCCCCCTCACTGATTTTCACTATTTTCAAGTAACACCCCCCTTCCTCATTTTCACTATTTTTCTAGTAGCACCCCCTTAATCATTTTCACTATTTTCACGTAACACCCCCTCTTACTTATTTTCACTATTTTTCATTTCCACCATTTTTTTGAGTAACACCCCCCTTCCTCATTTTCACTATTTTTCTAGTAACACCCCCTTAATCATCTTCACTATTTTCACGTAACACCCCCTTACTCATTTTCACTATGTTCAACTAGCAGCTCCCTCTTAACCATTTTCACTATTTTTCATTTTCCCCATTTTTCGTGTAGCACCCCCCTCTTACTCATTTTCACTATTTTCAAGTAGCAGCTCCCTCTTACTCATTTTCACTATTTTTCATTTTTTTTGTAGCACCCCCCTCTCACTCATTTTCACCATTTTGTGTTTTCACCATTTTTTGAGTAACACCCCCCTTCCTCATTTTCACTATTTTAACGTAACACCCCCCTCTTACTCATTATGGATAATGCAGTTAGGTTGACAGTCTAATGCCCTACCTACTGAGCTATCCGGACTTTTGGTTAGACTCAGTACAACTGTGTTATATGTATAGGTATCTGATTACTTTAACCACAGTAATAATTCGAGTAACCCCCCCCCCTTAATCAAAATACATGTCATCCGATAACTTTTAACATGGTATTGATATTGTGATTCAGATTTGGAGCATCACCTCGTTCACACATTTTTTGTGTAACGCAGGAGTCGAACCCATGACCCTTAGGTTGATAGTCTCATGCCCTACCTACTGAACTATCCGGACTTTTGGTTGGACTTACTACAACTGTGTTATATGTATAGGTATCTGATTACTTTAACCACAGTAATAATTCGAGTAACCCCCCCCCTTAATCAAAATACATGTCATCAGATAACTTTTACCATAGTAATAGGATTGTGATTCAGATTTGGAGCATCACCTCTTTCACTCATTTTTTGTGTAGCGCATAACGCAGGAGTCGAACCCATGACCCTTAGGTTGACAGTCTCATGCCCTACCCACTGAGCTATCCGGCCTTTAGGTAAGACTCAGTACAACTGTGTTATATGTATAGGTATCTGATTACTTTAACCACAGTAATAATTCGAGTAACCCCCCCCCCCTTAATCAAAATACATGTCATCAGATAACTTTGACCATAGTAATGGGATTGTGATTCAGATTTGGAGCATCACCTCGTTCACACATTTTTTGTGTAACGCAGGAGTCGAACCCATGACCCTTAGGTTGACAGTCTCATGCCCTACTTACTGAGCTATTCGGCCTTTTGGTAAGACTCAGTACAACTGTGTTATATGTATAGGTATCTGATTACTTTAACCACGGTAATAATTCGAGAAACGCCCCCCTCTTACTCATTTTCACTATTTTTCGTGTAACACCCCCCTCTCACTCATTTTCACTATTTTGTGTTTTCACCATTTTTTAGTAACACCCCCCTTCCTCATTTTCACTATTTTTCTAGTAGCACCCCCCTTAATCATTTTCACTATTTTCAAGTAACACCCCCCTTCCTCATTTTCACTATTTTTCTAGTAGCACCCCCTTAATCATTTTCACTATTTTCACGTAACACCCCCTCTTACTTATTTTCACTATTTTTCATTTCCACCATTTTTTTGAGTAACACCCCCCTTCCTCATTTTCACTATTTTTCTAGTAACACCCCCTTAATCATCTTCACTATTTTCACGTAACACCCCCTTACTCATTTTCACTATGTTCAACTAGCAGCTCCCTCTTAACCATTTTCACTATTTTTCATTTTCCCCATTTTTCGTGTAGCACCCCCCTCTTACTCATTTTCACTATTTTCAAGTAGCAGCTCCCTCTTACTCATTTTCACTATTTTTCATTTTTTTTGTAGCACCCCCCTCTCACTCATTTTCACCATTTTGTGTTTTCACCATTTTTTGAGTAACACCCCCCTTCCTCATTTTCACTATTTTCACGTAACACCCCCCTCTTACTCATTATGGATAATGCAGTTAGGTTGACAGTCTCATGCCCTACCTACTGAGCTATCCGGACTTTTGGTTAGACTCAGTACAACTGTGTTATATGTATAGGTATCTGATTACTTTAACCACAGTAATAATTCGAGTAACCCCCCCCCCCTTAATCAAAATACATGTCATCCGATAACTTTTAACATGGTATTGATATTGTGATTCAGATTTGGAGCATCACCTCTTTCACTCGTTTTTTGTGTAACGCGGGAGTCGAACCCATGACCCTTAGGTTAAGAGTCGCATGCCTTACCTACTGAGCTCTCCGGACTTTTTGTTAGACTCAGCACAACTGTGTTATATGTATAGGTATCTGATTTCTTTAACCACAGTAATAATTCGAGTAACCCCCCCCCTTAATCAAAATACATGTCATCAGATAACTTTTACCATCGTAATAGGATTGTGATTCAGAGCATCACCTCTTTCACTCATTTTTTGTGTAACGCATAACGCAGGAGTCGAACCCATGACCCTTAGGTTGACAGTCTCATGCCCTACCTACTGAGCTATCCGGCCTTTTGGTGAGACTCAGTACAACTGTCTTATATGTATAGGTATCTGATTACTTTAACCACAGTAATAATTCGAGTAACCCCCCCCCTTAATCAAAGTACATGTCATCAGGTAACTTTGACCATAGCAATGGAATTGTGATTCAGATTTGGAGCATCACCTCATTCACACGTTTTTTGTGTAACCCGGGAGTCGAACCCATGACCCTTAGGTTAAGAATCGCATGCCTTACCTACTGAGCTATCCGGACTTTTTGTTAGACTCAGCACAACTGTGTTATATGTATAGGTATCTTATTACTTTAACCACAGTAATAATTCGAGTAACCCCCCCCCCTTAATCAAAATACATGTCATTAGATAACTTTCACCATATTAACAGGATTGTGATTCAGATTTGGAGCATCACCTCTTTCACTCATTTTTTGTGTAACGCATAACGCAGGAGTCTAACCCATGACCCTTAGGTTGACAGTCTCATGCCCTACCTACTGAGCTATCCGGCCTTTTGGTGAGACTCAGTACAACTGTGTTATATGTATAGGTATCTGATTACTTTAACCACAGTAATAATTCGAGTAACCCCCCCCCTTAATAAAAATACATGTCATCAGATAACTTTGACCATAGTAATGGGATTGTGATTTAGATATGGAGCATCACCTCGTTCACACATTTTTTGTGTAACGCAGGAGTCGAACCCATGACCCTTAGGTTAAGAGTCGCATGCCTTACCTACTGAGCTATGCTGACTTTTTGTTAGACTCTGCACAACTGTGTTATATGTATAGGTATCTGATTACTTTAACCACAGTAATAATTCGAGTAACCCCCCCCCCCTTAATCAAAATACATGTCATCAGATAACTTTTACCATAGTAATAGGATTGTGATTCAGATTTGGAGCATCACCTCTTTCACTTATTTTTTGTGTAACGCATAACGCAGGAGTCGAACCCATGACCCTGAGGTTGATAGTCTCATGCCCTACCTACTGAGCTATCTGGCCTTTTGGTGAGACTCAGTACAACTGTGTTATATGTATAGGTATCTGATTACTTTAACTACAGTAATAATTCGAGTAACCCCCCCCCTTAATCAAAATACATGTCATTCGATAACTTTTAACATAGTATTGATATTGTGATTCAGATTTGGAGCATCACCTCTTTCACTCATTTTTTGTGTAACGCATAACGCAGGAGTCGAACCCATGACCCTTACGTTGATAGTCTCATGCCCTACCTACTGAGCTATCCGGCCTTTTGGAGAGACTCGGTACAACTGTGTTATATGTATAGGTATCTGATTACTTTAACCACAGTAATAATTCGAGTAACCCCCCCCCCCTTAATCAAAATACATGTCATCAGATAACTTTGACCATAGCAATGGGATTGTGATTCAGATTTGGAGCATCACCTCGTTCACACATTTTTTGTGTAACGCAGGAGTCGAACCCATGACCCTGAGGTTGACAGTCTCATGCCCTACCTACTGAGCTATCCGGACTTTTGGTTAGACTTACTTCAACTGTATTATATGTATAGGTATCTGATTACTTTAACCACAGTAATAATTCGAGAAACGCCCCCCTCTTACTCATTTTCACTATTTTTCGTGTAACACCCCCCTCTCACTCATTTTCACAATTTTTTGTTTTCACCATTTGTTGAGTAACACCCCCCCTTCCTCATTTTCACTATTTTTCTAGTAGCACCCCCCTTAATCATTTTCACTTTTTTCACATAACACCCCCCCTCACTGATTTTCACTATTTTCAAGTAACACCCCCCTTACTCATTTTCACTATGTTTCGTGTAACACCCCCCTTACTCAATTTCACCATTTTGTGAGTATCACCCCCCTTCCTCATTTTCACTATTTTTCTAGTAGCACCCCCTTAATCATTTTCACTATTTTCACGTAACACCCCCTCTTACTTATTTTCACTATTTTTCATTTCCACCATTTTTTTGAGTAACACCCCCCTTCCTCATTTTCACTATTTTTCTAGTAACACCCCCTTAATCATCTTCACTATTTTCACGTAACACCCCCTTACTCATTTTCACTATGTTCAACTAGCAGCTCCCTCTTAATCATTTTCACTATTTTTCATTTTCCCCATTTTTCGTGTAGCACCCCCCTCTTACTCATTTTCACTATTTTCAAGTAGCAGCTCCCTCTTACTCATTTTCACTATTTTTCATTTTCACTATTTTTTTTTGTAGCACCCCCCTCTCACTCATTTTCACCATTTTGTGTTTTCACCATTTTTTGAGTAACACCCCCCTTCCTCATTTTCACTATTTTCACGTAACACCCCCCTCTTACTCATTATGGATAATGCAGTTAGGTTGACAGTCTCATTCCCTACCTACTGAGCTATCCGGACTTTTGGTTAGACTCAGTACAACTGTGTTATATGTATAGGTATCTGATTACTTTAACCACAGTAATAATTCGAGTAACCCTCCCCCTTAATCAAAATACATCTCATCAGATAACTTTTACCATAGTAATGGAATTGTGATTCAGATTTGGAGCATCACCTCATTCACACATTTTTTGTGTAACGCGGGAGTCGAACCCATGACCCTTAGGTTAAGAGTCGCATGCCTTACCTACTGACCTTTCCAGACTTTTTGTTAGACTCAGCACAACTGTGTTATATGTATAGGTATCTGATTACTTTAACCACAGTAATAATTCAAGTAACCCCCCCCCCTTAATCAAAATACACGTCATCAGATAACTTTTACCATAGTGATAGGATTGTGATTCAGATTTGGAGCATCACCTCTTTCACTCATTTTTTGTGTAACGCATAACGCAGGAGTCTAACCCATGACCCTTAGGTTGACAGTCTCATGCCCTACCTACTGAGCTATCCGGCCTTTTGGTGAGACTCAGTACAACTGTGTTATATGTATAGGTATCCGATTACTTTAACCACAGTAATAATTCGAGTAACCCCCCCCCTTAATAGAAATACATGTCATCAGATAACTTTCACCATAGTAATGGGATTGTGATTGAGATTTGGAGCATCACCTCGTTCACACATTTTTTGTGTAACGCAGGAGTCGAACCCATGACCCTTAGGTTAAGAGTCGCATGCCCTACCTACTGAGCTATCCGGCCTTTTGGTGAGACTCAGTACAACTGTGTTATATGTATAGGTATCTGATTACTTTAACCACAGTAATAATTCGAGTAACCCCCCCCCTTAATCAAAATACATGTCATCAGATAACTTTGACCATAGTAATAGGATTGTGATTCAGAGCATCACCTCTTTCACTCATTTTTTGTGTAACCCTTGTGTAACCCTTGACCCTTAGGTTGACAGTCTCATGCCCTACCTACTGAGCTATCCGGACTTTTGGTTAGACTTACTACAACTGTGTTATATGTATAGGTATCTGATTACTTTAACCACAGTAATAATTCGAATAACACCCCCCTTACTCACTTTCACCACTTTGTGAGTATCACCCTCCTTCCTCATTTTCACTATTTTTCTAGTAGCACCCCCTTAATCATTTTCACTATTTTCAAGTAACACCCCCCCCCTTACTCATTTTCTCTATGTTTCGTGTAACACCCCCTTAATCATTTTCACTATTTTCACGTAACACCCCCTCTTACTTATTTTCACTATTTTTCATTTCCACCATTTTTTTGAGTAACACCCCCCTTCCTCATTTTCACTATTTTTCTAGTAACACCCCCTTAATCATCTTCACTATTTTCACGTAACACCCCCTTACTCATTTTCACTATGTTCAACTAGCAGCTCCCTCTTAATCATTTTCACTATTTTTCATTTTCCCCCATTTTTCGTGTAGCACCCCCCTCTTACTCATTTTCACCATTTTCAAGTAGCAGCTCCCTCTTACTCATTTTCACTATTTTTCATTTTCACTATTTTTTTGTAGCACCCCCCTCTCACTCATTTTCACCATTTTGGTGTTTTCACCATTTTTTGAGTAACACCCCCCTTCCTCATTTTCACTATTTTCACGTAACACCCCCCTCTTACTCATTATGGATAATGCAGTTAGGTTGACAGTCTCATGCCCTACCTACTGAGCTATCCGGACTTTTGGTTAGACTCAGTACAACTGTGTTATATGTATAGGTATCTGATTACTTTAACCACAGTAATAATTCGAGTAACCCCCCCCCTTAATCAAAATACATGTCATCCGATAACTTTTAACATAGTATTGATATTGTGATTCAGATTTGGAGCATCACCTCTTTCACTCGTTTTTTGTGTAACGCAGGAGTCGAACCCATGACCCTTAGGTTGAGAGTCTCATTCCCTACCTACTGAGCTATCCGGACTTTTGGTTGGACTCAGTACAACTGTGTTATATGTATAGGTATCTGATTACTTTAACCACAGTAATAATTCGAGTACTTCGACTACATATAACACAATTGTACACAACCTTACCACAAGCCGGGATAGCTCAGTAGGTAGGGCATAAGACTCTTAACCTAAGGGTCATGGGTTCCAGTCCTGCGTTGCACATAAAACAAGTAAAAGAGGTGATGCTCAAAATCTTATTCACAATCCTATTACTATGGTAAAAGTGATCAGATGACATATATTGACAATGCTATTGTTAAAGTAATCTGATTCCATGTATTTTGCTTACTATGGTTTAAGTAATCAAAAACCTATACATATAACACAATTGTACACAATCTTACCTAAAGCCCAGCAAGCTCAGTAGGTAAAGCAAGAAACTCTTAACCTAAGGGTCATGGGTTCAAGTCCTGCGTTACACATGAAATGAGTAAAAGAGTTGATGTTCAATATCTGGTTTACAATCCTATTATTATGGTAAAAGTAATCAGATGACATATAGTGACAATGTGAAAGTAATCTAATTACATGTATTTTGGTTACTATGGTTTAAGTAATCAGATACCTATACATATAACACAATTGTACACAGTTTTACCTAAAGCCCGGCTTGCTCAGTAGGTAACGCACGAGACTCTTAACCTAAGGGGCATGGGTTCGAGTCCTGCGTTACACATAAAATGAGTAAAAGAGGTGATGCTCAAAATCTTATTCACAATCCTATTACTATGGTAAAAGTAATCAGATGACATATATTGACAATGCTATTGTTAAAGTAATCTAATTACATGTATTTTGCTTACTATGGTTTAAGTAATCAGATACCTATACATATAACACAATTGTACACAACTTTACTTAAAGCCCGGCTAGCTCAGTAGGTAAAGCACGAGACTCTTAACCTAAGGGTCATGGGTTCGAGTCCTGTCTTACACATAAAATGAGTAAAAGAGGTGATGCTCAAAATCTTATTACTAGGGTAAAAGTAACCAGATGACATATATTAACAATGCTATTGTGAAAGTAATCTAATTACATGTATTTTGCTTACTATGGTTTAAGTAATCAGATACCTATACATATAACACAATTGTACACAACTTTTCCTAAAGCCCGGCTAGCTCAGTAGGCAAAGCACGAGACTCTTAACCTAAGGATCATGGGTTTGAGTCCTGTGTTACACATGGAATGCCTGAAATAAGTGTGGGTGGTCGTTACTCAAAAAATAGTGAAACTAAGTAAGGGAGGGTGTTACTCAAGAAATAGCGAAATGAGCAGCGGGGGGAGTTACTCGAAAAATGCATAAAATGAGTAAGGGGGTGTGTTACTTCAAAATAGGGAAAAGGGGGGTGTTACGAAAAAAGGAGTAAGGGGGGGGGTGTTATTCGAAAAATGACTAAAATGAAGAAGGGGTGGGGTGTTACTCAAAAAATCGTGAAAATGAGCAAGGGTGGGTTGTTACTCGAAAAATGCCTAAAATGAGTAAGGGGCGGGGGTGTTACTTGAACATAGTGAAAATGAGTAAGGGGGGGTGTTATTTGAAAAATAGTGAAAATGAGTAAGGGGGGGTATTAATTGAAAAATTTCTAAAATGAGTAAGAGGGGTGGTGTTATTTGAAAATGAGTAAGGGGGGTGTTACTGAAAAAATGGTGAAAATGAGTACTGTGGTTGAAGTAATTAGATTACTATGGTAAAAGTAATTAGATTACATGTAATCTGATTACTATGGGTAAAGTATTCTCATACCTATACATATAACACAGTTGTACCCTGGCTTAACTAAAGCCCGGCTAGCTCAGTAGGTAGCGCAAGAGACTCTCAACCTAAAGATCATGGGTTCAAGTCCTGTGTTGCACATGGAATGCCTAAAATGAGTAAAAGAGGTGTTGCTCAAAACATTAATGAGAATCCTATTACTATGGTAAAAGTAATCAGATTACATATAATGACAATACTATTGTTAAAGTAATTTGATTACTATTGTTAAAGTAATCTGATTACATGTAATCTGATTGCTGTGGTTAAAGTAATCAGATACCTATACATATAACACAGTTGTACACAGTCTTACCTAACCCTCGTGTTGTCCTCTGGGTCAAGGTGACCCGGTGGCCGAAAACATCCCTTTGTACATGCGTGCAGTAGGAGATTCTCGTTGTACATGACAGTTGTGATTCTTGAAGCAGTTATCTTTTGTTTTGTGCTTTTTTTTAATTAAAAACTATTTTTTTGAACAATAGGAACAAAGTAAGAAACAGAATAAAGGAAATGATGACACAAATGCTTCGTATCACAGAGCCACATATACAAAAACGAACACACATTGCTTTAGTCAGTTCTGTAAATTTCGTCGGGACCATCTCTGTATGGCGTCGCACGTGTTGATGAGGTGCGAGCAGACCCGGATCGTCTGAACGTCGTCGAAGCCGTCATCCCAGCAGAACTCTTCCATACAGGGGATGAGGCTGCCGCTGCCGCCGCCGCAGCCAAGGCTGAGAGAATCGGAGCATCTCAGCGGCGGACGATGCTGGACTCTGTCCCCGTGGTTTTCTTCTTCTTCTTCTTCTTCTTCTTCTTCTTCGGTGTAAGTGGACTGAGTGGAGGAAGAGAGATTGAGAGCGAGAAAGTTGTTTGTTTTTCTATTTTCTATTCTTTATTCTTTGATGTGGTGATAGTGGTGGTGGGTTTAAGTGTTTAGTATTCATTTAGTGGTGTTTTTTGAGGACTTTGGTGTTGGGGTTTGCACTTTTTGCCGGCCAAACGCGGTCTGGCACGGTGAACACGCCGCACCTAACATGGCGTTTAGTTCCCTCTCCGGGCTGTCTCGCAAACACGGCATCAAAGTTGGTGCAGGGTCTGCGTGCAGCGTGGAGGAGGTCGCACTGGCTGTGGGAGATATTATTGGTCATGGATCAGTCAAATCTGCCGCCCGCATGAACAAGGCCGTGGTCTTGTTTCTGGAGCGGATAGACCAGGTGAATCAGCTGGTGGAGGCGGGGATCACGGTGAATGGGCTCTTCGAGCAGGTGCTTCCACTCACGCAGCCCGCCACCAAGATCATTCTATCCAATGTGCCCCCCTTCATCAGTGATGATTTCCTAGTCAGAGAGCTGTCCCGGCACGGCAAGGTGATTTCACCCATCAGGAAGATCCTGTCTGGGTGTAGGTCGCCCCTGCTGAGGCACGTAGTGTCCCACCGGCGGCAGCTCTACATGATCCTGAACAACAGAGCAGAGGAATTCAATTACCGTTTCTTGGTTCGTGTAGACGATTTTGAGTACAACTTGTTCGCCACGTCCAGTCACGCTAAATGTTTCCTCTGCGGCGAGGAGGGACACCTCGCAAAAGCCTGTCCAAAACGAGTCGGCACGGAGCCGCGGGGCTCCGCCAGGGGGGGAGCGGCTTTGGCAGCGCCGGCCGGGGCGCCGGCCGCGGCTGGGGCTCCGGCCGGGGCTCCGGCGTTGGCGCCCGGTCCGCCTCCGGCGATCGTGGCTGCGGCCGCCTCTTCCTCCGGGCGGCCCGTTCCCGCAGCCCGGCGCAAGACACTCCCCGGGGCTGCATGGCGGGACGTAAAGGTGGATAGTGGAGCAGCGGGTGAGCAACAGGTGGAGGGGACACAGACACAAAGAGGTGAGAGCACGGAGATGAGTCAGGAGAATGGAGAGGTGGTGGAAAAAATGGGTGAGGTGGGAAAGAAGGAAACCAGGGTGGAGAGGGCAGGTGAATTAGAGGGGGCGGGTGAAGGGACAAGCAGAATAGAGGTGGTAGGTGAGAGGGCAGGAGAAGAGGGTGGAAAAGGTGAAATGTGTGATGTGACTGAGAGTGTGTGTGAGACTGGGGAAGTGGTGGAGAGTGTGTGTGAGACTGGGGAAGTGGTGGAGAGTGTGCGTGAGACTGGGGGAGTGAATGAGCTTGTGTGTGAGACAGGTGAAGTGTGTGAAACAGGTGAAGTGTGTGAGAGTGGGGGGCTCGAGGGAGGAGTTAGGGAGAAAGTAAGTGGAGTAGGGGTGGGTGCAGCTGCCGAGACTGCTTCAGTGGAGGCTGAGTGGGAAACTGTGTCCACCAAACGACGCAGTAAAAGAAAAAACACTTCAGTAGTCACGGCAAATAACAAGGCTGGGAGGATGGAGGAGGCAGCGGCTGCTGCAGACAGCAGTGACTCTGAGGGCGGGCTATCTGACTGCAGTGAGATGTCGCGCACTCAGGTCACTGCCAGTCAGGAGAAAAATAAGTACCCAGAAAAAATGGTCAAAGTTTTTTTACAACAAACCAAAGGAATGAAAGGTTTAGACATTGCACTACACTTTCCAGATAAATTCGCCTTTTATACTTCAGCAAAATACATCATCAAGAACAAAGCAACTTCAGAGCTCACTGAACAAGAGATTTTCAGGTTAAAAAAGCACATGATGAAAGTGAGAAAACAACTCAAGTTTTAATGATGTTGAGGCTGTTGATTTTATTTTTTTCCTTTACCGTTTTTATTTTTTATTCATCCCTATTTATGTCATCTTTTAAAATAGGGACTTTAAATGTTAACGGTGCTAGAGAGGCGAAGAAGAGGGCACTGGTCTTTGACACAGCAAGGGCAAAACACATAGATGTGTTGTTCTTACAGGAAGTTCACAGTGACGAAGGCGTTGAGGCAGATTGGAGGAAGGAGTGGGAAGGACGGGTGGCCCTGAGCAATAACACCTCGCTCAGTGGAGGAGTGGGCTTCCTGTTCTCCAGAGCATTCACTCCTTCCTCACTGGAGGTCGAGCATGTGGTCCAGGGGAGGTGTCTTTTGGCCAAGGCACAGTTTCAGAAGCACACCCTGGTTTTTATCAACATCTATGCTCCAACCAATGGCGCAGAGAGGAAGAGTTTTCTAGAAAAAGTGAAATCTAGGTTGGATTGCTGTGGATCGGAGGAGTTTTTATTCTTGGGTGGGGATTTTAATTGCACGGAATGCGAGTTTTGAGACCGCAACCATGCAGAGCCCAATCCTGCCTCCCAACGTGTTCTGAGACAGCTGGTCACCTCTCATGGTCTAGTGGATGTATGGAGAAGGATGCACGCAGACTGCAGACAATACACATGGTCCCACCTGAAAGAAGATGGAATCTCTTTAGCCAGGCTAGACCGGTTTTATTGTTTCAAGCATCATTTTAATGTTTTGAAAGAGTGTAAAATTATGCCAGTTGGCTTTACAGATCATTCTTTGGTATTATGTTGTGTTTTAATCAAGAACATTTTACCTAAAAGTGCATACTGGAGTTTTAACACAGCTTTGACGCTCGATAAGGGTTTTAGAGAGGCTTTGATGTTTTTTTGGACTGCTTTTAGACAGAGAAAGGATGATTTTACATGTCTTAGGCAATGGTGGGACCATGGAAAAACTGAGATAAAAGTACTATGCCAGCAGTATACTCACAATGTCACTCGCGATACTTGTCGATCTATTAGAGACCTGGAAACTGAGATCGTGGAACTAGAAACCATCAGTGATTCCACAGGAAACCGAGGATATATTGAGATCCTCAAGTCTAAAAGAATGGCCTTGGCTAACCTGCTAGATACTAAAGTACAGGGCGCACTGGTCAGGTCTCGGGTACAGAACATCAACGAGATGGATGCTCCCTCTAGCTTCTTCTTCAGCCTAGAGAAGAAGCTGGGGCAGAAGAAAGCGATCCACTCGCTACTCACGGACACAGGGCAGGAACTCAGTGAGCCGGTCGAAATCAGGAGACGAGCTGTGGATTTCTATGCATCCCTGTACAGCAGTGAGTTGGAAGGAGATGACAACAACCTTCTGGAGAGTTTCTGTGGGAACCTCCCGCAGGTCTCCCCAGATACCAATTCAATCCTGGACCGGCCACTGAGGGTGGGGGAGCTACATGATGCTCTGCTAAGCATGCAAGGACGGAGGGCCCCTGGCATTGATGGACTAAATGTAGAGTTTTTTAAAGCCTACTGGGACATTTTATCAAGTGATTTTATGGACGTTTTTAATGAAAGCCTGGCCGCTGGGTCCCTGCCACAATCCTGCCGCAGAGCTGTGGTAGCTCTATTGCCCAAGAAAGGAAATCTACAAGACATCAAGAACTGGCGCCCTGTGTCCCTCCTCTGCGTGGACTATAAGATCATATCCAAGGCCCTGGCTAACAGGCTGAGGGAAGCTATGGAGCAGGTCATCCACCGGGACCAAACCTACTGCGTCCCTAGCAGGTCAATGGTAGATAATATCTACCTCATTCGGGATGTTTTGGAGGTCTCCAGCTCTTTGGATATTGAAACTGGTCTGATTTCACTGGACCAGGAAAAGGCATTTGACCGCGTTGAGCACAGCTTCCTCTGGAAAACCATGGGGAAGTTTGGGTTCAGCTCCGGATTTATTGCCAAGATCCAGGTGTTGTATAGTGACATTGAGAGTATACTGAAATTTAACGGCAGTCTGTGTGCTCCTTTTAAAGTGCGTAGAGGCATCCGGCAGGGCTGCGCTCTGTCCGGGATGCTCTACGCACTCTCCCTGGAACCACTCCTCTGTAAAATACGCACAAGCATTGATGGCCTACTTTTACACATTGTCTTATCCGCCTACGCGGATGACGTCATTGTTTTTGTAAAAGACCAAGCTGATGTGGAGATTTTAAAAGTTTTAACTAATTTATTTTACCATCTGTCCTCAGCAAGAGTCAACTGGACCAAAAGTGAAGCCCTGGCTGTTGGCAGATGGCGTGGCAACCTCCCGGTTCTTCCCCAGGGTCTCCTTTGGAGAAGGGATGGTATCAAGTACCTGGGAGTATTCCTGGGGAATAACATCATGACCAGGAAGAATTGGGAGGACGTCACAGAAAAGATAGAAAATAAATTAAAAAAATGGAAATGGCTACTCCCTCAAATGTCTTTTAGAGGTCGAGTACTTGTGCTAAACAATTTAGTTGCATCCCTCCTGTGGCACCGCCTCGCTACCGTAGACCCCCCACCAGGCTTACTAGCTAAAGTCCAAGCCATGTTGGTGGACTTTTTCTGGGGGGGTCGACATTGGGTGCCACAGGGGGTGCTGTTTTTACCAAAAGAGGAGGGGGGGCCAGGGCCTCATCCACCTGGCCAGCAGAACGGCCACTTTTAGATTACAGTTTATTCAGAGGTTTTTAACAAGACCCACAGACCTAGTGTGGAGAGAGGTGGCCTGCTGCATCTTCAGACGTGTGAGTAACCTGGGACTGGATACAGCCCTGTTTTTAATGAACACCAAATTACTAAATTTTAATGGGGTTCCTCCTTTTTACCAGGGTGCTTTTAAGGCATGGGCCCTTTTTAAACGTGATCCACAAAAAAGCTCTGACTCTCTGTTTTGGTTGTTGAAGGAGCCGTTGGTGCACGGAGCCAGACTGGACATCTCTGGCGGAGCCACGCCTGGGCTGGCGGCGGCGCTGCTCCGCACCGGGACGTTGGCCCTTAAAGAGCTGGTGGACGTCGCGGGGCCGGCGCTGTCGGATGCCCGGGCTGTGGGCTCCTTGCTGGGAGTCCAGTCCACAAGGGTGTGCCAGAAGATCCTACAGCTGTGGAGGCAGAGGCTCTCGGGAAGAGAGAGGGGTCTCCTCATGGACTACCACGGAGGGATCGAACCCGACCGAGGAGACCCCTTCCCGGAACTTTATATCACTCCTGAGCTCGGAGACCTCAGTGGACCTCTTCTTGAGAGCCCAAAGAAGATCAGCCTCCAGACTAGAGACAAAAAAGACTTGTACAGAAACTGTGTCAAAGCCATCCACAAAGACAAACTATGTGACAGAGCTCCCACTGTGTGGACCGTGAAAATGGGAGAAGATCGCCGGCCACAGTGGAGAGCTCTGTACAAGCCTCCCCTAAAGAAGAGGACAGCCGACCTCCAGTGGAGGATTTTACACGGAGCATTCGCCTCAAATGCTTTTATCTCCATCATTGACCCAACTGTGTCAGACCAGTGCCCATTTTGTCATTTTAGAGAAACAGTGTTTCATGCTTTTAGCGAGTGCAAGAGACTTTCAAGCCTCTTCACTCTTTTAACCGATGTTTTTGAACTGTCCAATGAATCTTTTAGCATAAGGAACTTTATCTATGGCACAAGATACAAAAAAGAAGAAAAGGAAAAATGGCAGCTGCTAAATTTTATCATTGGAGAAGCGAAAATGGCAATTTATTTATCAAGGAAAAACAAGGTGGAGGGCAGAGCAGGACAGGAACCAGCCTCAGTCTGGAGATGCAACATAAGGTGCAGACTGAGGCTGGAATTCGCTTTTTATAAAATGAACAATGATTTGGACCGTTTTAAAAACATTTGGTCTTTTAACAAAGTTTTATGCACTGTTGAAAATGACAAACTTGTTTTTACAGACCGCCTCATGGATTAAACCTCACTGTTTTCATTTAAAGTATTGTTTTAATTTACTGATGTATGTATGTATATATGTATATTATTTATATTGATTTTTACAACCACACACTAGCACTTTTGTATTTATAATGTGTAAATATATTAGTTAAAACTGTAAATAAATGTGGTTTTAAAAAATCAAAAATCTTCTTCTCAAGTGTTCAAATTACATGTAATTTGATTGCTATGGTAAAAGTAATTACATTACAATTGTTAAAGTAATCTGATTACATGTAATATGATTATTGTGGTTAAAGTAATCTGATCACTTGAAAATTCCTTATACGTATAATCTATCACAGTCTTCTTCATCTGGGCCTGGACCTGGGTCGAGGCGGGAGGCTCAACCCCCAGCGAAGGGGCAGAAGAAGGAGCGACCCCTCCCCCGCCACAGACTCTGCCTCTGGCAGTCGATAGGTTTTCACGACTGCCGTGGCTGCTTCGGCGCTCAGCAGGCAAGTCCTCTGTTCGATGAGCGGAGCGACGAGCACCTTGCCTAGCTGCTCAAGAAACACCCTCCTCTTGTTGTGCTTGCTGAGCAGCCAGCAGCTGCGTGAGTTCGTAGGAAGTGAAGAAACTGTCGCAGGTGATGTTGCGACCCATCAGGCCCTCCGTTACGTCGAGCAACACGCGCGCGTCGCGTTCACTTTGTCCATCCCTCTCTCCTTCTCTTCTCCTGTTCCTTGTCCTCCTCTCGTTGTCCTTTCCTCTCGCGTTCGCTTTGCCCTTTCCCCTCCTCATCATCCTCCTCCTCCTCCTCCTCGGGAGTCCGAGCCAGGTTCGTGGGGCAAGCCGGGTCCCTCCGGGGACCGTTTCTTTCGGCGGCGGAACGCATCGGCGCTGAGAGGTTGTTTGCGACGGCCGGTCGCCTTTCTCCTCTCCTCCTCTTCTTGCTTCGTAGCCCTTCTCCTCTCCTCCTCTCCTACTCTCCTCCTCTTCTTGCTTCGTACTCACCTGTCGTTCTTCACGTCGCGTTCGCTTTGTCCATCCCTCTCTCCTTCTCTCCTTCTCTTCTCCTGTTCCTTGTCCTCCTCTCGTCGTCCTTTCCTCTCACGTTCGCTTAGCCCTTTCCCCTCCTCATCATCATCATCCTCCTCCTCGGAGTCCGAGCCAGGTCCGCGGGGCAAGCCGGATCCCTCTGTGGACCTTTTCTTTCGGCGGCGAAACACATCGGCATCGGAAGAATAGAAAAAACTATATGCTCTCTCTCTCTCTCTCTCTCTCTCTCTCTCTCTCACTTAACAGTTTCCCATTCTGTGACCGGGCGGTGTTGTGCAGTCTTATAGCCAGAGGTGAGGGGCTATAAGAGTCTGTCACTGAACACACTCCTCTGCCTCATGAATGTGCTGCGCAGAGGGTGATGAGTGTTGTTCGGGGTGGAGTGCACTTTCTCCAGGGTCCTCCTCTCCACGCTACTGTGACCAGAGGGTCCAGCTCTGTGCCCACAACAGAGCCAGCCCTCCTCACCAGTCTGTCTGTCAGTCGTGCCGAGTCCCTCTTCTCGCCGTTTCCTCCCCAGCACACTACAGCATAGAAGAGTGTGAGCAAGGTGTGTGTGTGTGTGTCATGGAGGAGAAGATTTGATTTTGATTTATTTACAGTTTTAACTAATATATTTACACATTATAAATACAAATGTGCTAGTGTTGTGTGGTTGTAAAATCAATATAAATAATATACATATATACATACGCACATGCACGCGCGCATGCACACACACACACATACATACATACATACATACATAAGTAAATTAAAACAATACTTTAAATGAAAACAGTGAGGTTTAATCAATGAGGTGATTTGTAAAAACAAGTTTGTCATTTTCAACAGTGCACAAAACTTTGTTAAAAGACCAAATGTTTTTAAAACGGTCCAAATCATTGTTCATTTTATAAAAAGCGAATTCCAGCCTCAGTCTGCACCTTATGTTGCATCTCCAGACTGAGGCTGGTTCCTGTCCTGCTCTGCCCTCCATCTTGTTTTTCCTTGATAAATAAATTGCCATTTTCGCTTCTCCAATGATAAAATTTAGCAACTGCCATTTTTCCTTTTCTTCTTTTCTGTACCCTGTACCATAGATAAAGCTCCTTATGCTAAAAGATCCATTGGACAGTTCAAAAAAATCGGTTAAAAGAGTGAAGAGGCTTGAAAGTCTCTTACACTCGCTAAAAGCATGAAACACTGTTTCTCTAAAATGACAAAATGGGCACTGGTCTGACACAGTTGGGTCAACGATAGAGATAAAAGCATTTGAGGTGAATGCTCCGTGTAAAATCCTCCACTGGAGGTCGGCTGTCTTCTTCTTTAGGGGAGGCTTGTACAGAGCTCTCCACTGTGGCCGGCGATCTTCTCCCATTTTCACGGTCCACACAGTGGGAGCTCTGTCACATAGTTTGTCTTTGTGGATGGCTTTGACACAGTTTCTGTAAGTCTTTTTTGTCTCTAGTCTGGAGGCTGATCTTCTTTGGGCTCTCAAGAAGAGGTCCACTGAGGTCTCCGAGCTCAGGAGTGATGTGAAGTTCCGGGAAGGGGTCTCCTCGGTCGGGTACGATCCCTCCGTTGTAGTCCATAAGGAGACCCCTCTCTCTTCCCGAGAGCCTCTGCCTCCACAGCTGTAGGATTTTCTGGCACACCCTTGTGGACTGGACTCCCAGCAAGGAGCCTACAGCCCGGGCGTCCGACAGCGCCGGTCCCGCAGGTTACTCACACGTCTGAAGATGCAGCTGGCCACCTCTCTCCACACTAGGTCTGTGGGTCCTGTTAAAAACCTCTGAATAAACTGTAATCTAGAGGTGGCCGTTCTACTGGCCAGGTGGATGAGGCCCTGGCCCCCCTCCTCTTTTGGTAAAAACAGCACCCCCTGTGGCACCCAATGTCGACCCCCCCAGAAAAAGTCCACCAACATGGCTTGGACTTTAGCTAGTAAGCCTGGTGGGAGGTCTACGGTAGCGAGGCGGTGCCACAGGAGGGATGCAACTAAATTATTTAGCACAAGTACTCGACCCCTAAATGACATTTGAGGAAGTAGCTCAAGTAGTAGGAAGATCTCCTCTGGGGAAGAGGAGGTTGCCACGCCATCTGCCAACAGCCAGGGCTTCACTTTTTGCCCAATTGACTCTTGCTGAGGACAGATGGTAAAATAAATTAGTTAAAACTTTTAAAATCTCCACATCAGCTTGGTCTTTTATAAAAACAATGATGTCATCCGCGTAGGCTGATAAAACAATGTTTTCACTAAAACCAGGTAAAAGTAGGCCATCAATGCTTGTGCGTATTTTACAGAGGAGTGGTTCCAGGGAGAGTGCGTAGATCATCCCGGACAGAGCGCAGCCCTGCTGGATGCCTCTACGCACTTTAAAAGGAGCACACAGACTGCCGTTAAATTTCAGTATACTCTCAATGTCACTATACAACACCTGGATCTTGGCAATAACACCAGAGCTGAACCCAAACTTCCCCATGGTTTTCCAGAGGAAGCTGTGCTCAACGCGGTCAAATGCCTTTTCCTGGTCCAGTGAAATCAGACCAGTATCAACATCCAAAGAGCTGGAGACCTCCAAAACATCCCGAATGAGGTAGATATTATCTACCATTGACCTGCTAGGGACGCAGTAGGTTTGGTCCCGGTGGATGACCTGCTCCATAGCTTCCCTCAGCCTGTTAGCCAGGGCCTTGGATATAATTTTATAGTCCACGCAGAGGAGGGACACAGGGCGCCAGTTCTTGATGTCTTGCAGGTTTCCCTTCTTGGGCAGTAGAGCTACCACAGCTCTGCGGCAAGATTGTGGCAGGGACCCAGCAGCCAGGCTTTCATTAAAAACGTCCATAAAATCACTTGATAAAATGTCCCAGTAGGCTTTAAAAAACTCTACGTTTAGTCCGTCAATGCCGGGGGCCCTCCGTCCGTGCATGCTCAGCAGAGCATCATGTAGCTCTCCCACCCTCAGTGGCCGGTCCAGGAGTGAATTAGTATCTGGGGAGACCTGCGGGAGGTTCCCACAGAAACTCTCCAGAAGGTTGTTGTTGTCTTCTTCCAACTCACTGCTGTACAGAGATGAGTAAAAGTCCATAGCTCGTCTCCTGATTTCGACCGGCTCGCTGAGTTCCTGCCCTGTGTCCGTAAGTAGCGAGCGGATTGCTTCTCCAGGCTGAAGAAGAAGCTAGAGGGAGCATCCATCTCGTTGATGTTCTGCACCCGAGACCTGACCAGTGCGCCCTGTACTTTAGTATCTAGCAGGTCAGCCAAGGCCATTCTTTTAGACTTGAGGATCTCAATATATCTTCGGTTTCCTGTGGAATCACTGATGGTTTCTAGTTCCACGATCTCAGTTTCCAGGTCTCTAATAGATCGACAAGTATCACGAGTGACATTGTGAGTATACTGCCGGCATAGTACTTTTATCTCAGTTTGTCCATGGTCCCACCATTGCCTAAGACATGTAAAATCACCTTTTCTCTGTCTAAAAGCAGTCCAAAAAAACATCAAAGCCTCTCTAAAACCCTTATCGAACGTCAAAGCTGTGTTAAAACTCCAGTATGCACTTTTAGGTAAAATGTTCTTGATTAAAACACAACATAATACCAAAGAATGATCTGTAAAGCCAACTGGCATAATTTTACACTCTTTAAAAACATTAAAATGATGCTTAAAACAATAAAACCGGTCTAGCCTGGCTAAAGAGATTCTATCTTCTTTCAGGTGGGACCATGTATATTGTCTGGAGTCTGCGTGCATCCTTCTCCATACATCCACTAGACCATGAGAAGTGACCAGCTGTCTCAGAGCGCGTTGGGAGGCAGGATTAGGCTCTGCATGGTTGCGGTCTAAAAACTTGCATTCCGTGCAATTAAAATCCCCACCCAAGAATAAAAACTCCTCCGATCCACAGCAATCCAACCTAGATTTTACTTTTTCTAGAAAACTCTTCCTCTCTGCGCCATTGGTTGGAGCATAGATGTTGATAAAAACCAGGGTGTGCTGCTGGAACTGTGCCTTGGCCAGGAGACACCTCCCCTGGACCACATGCTCGACCTCCAGTGAGGAAGGAGTGAATGCTCTGGAGAACAGGAAGCCCACTCCTCCACTGAGCAAGGTGTTATGGTTCAGGGCCACCCGTCCTTCCCACTCCTTCCTCCAATCTGCCTCAACGCCTTCATCACTATGAACTTCTTGTAAAAACAACACATCTATGTGTTTTGCCCTTGCTGTGTCAAAGACCAGTGCCCTTTTCTTCGCCTCTCTAGCACCGTTAACATTTAAAGTCCCTACTTTAAAAGATGACATAAATAGGGATGAATAAAAAATAAAAACAGTAAAGGAAAAAAATAAAACCAACAGCCTCAACATCATTAAAACTTGAGTTGTTTTCTCACTTTCATCATATGCTTTTTTAACCTAAAAATCTCTTGTTCAGTTAGCTCTGAGGTTGCTTTGTTCTTGATGATGTATTTAGCTGAAGTATAAAAGGCCAAAAACACAACTTCAGAATGGCATGATGTTCATTTCAATTTTTGATGCGATTTTTAAAATTTTGGTCACACCAAAGAAAAGAAAAGAAAAGAAAAGAAAAGAAAAGAAAAGAAGTAGAAGAAGAAGTTGAACTCATTTTTATTATTTTGATATCTAAAAATGAAATTGTTAATTTAAAAAAGTGAATGTAATTTGACTTAACACTGAGAAGATAATTGTCACATTTTTAAATATAATGATGACATTCAAAAAAACATATTTTTATTTAGAAAGATTTTCATTTATTAAATGCGTCAGTAAATTTGTTAATTTAATAAAAATTATTTTAAAATATAATAATTTGAAGATTTTTAAATGTGGTATACACAACCATTAATGTATCACACAAAAGAGTGCACAATACAAACCTATACATTTAACATAAGCTGGAATAAATTAGTTATAACTGTCTCCCACTTTGTAATTGTGCATTAAGAATAAACATGAAAGTAAGATGAACCAACCTTTAGGTTGAAACAGAAAATTATTCCTCTTGAGGACTGATTACTTCAAGTGAAACTCTTTCAACTGTTCAGTGTTATAAGATGATTTTTTCCCCCTCCCACTTCTTTCTTTTGTATTGTGGTTTTGTTCTTTAGTCAATTGTCCTCAGTATAGCCCTCTTAAATTAGATCGTGGCTAAAGAAAACATAGTTCAAGCCTAAACCTGACAAGATCTACGTGCATATAGACTAAAATGTCTCATGTGGTTTAAAAGTGAAAGTTAATCAGACATCTTCATTTTGTACTGTTATGTGAGAAAAATAAATATGGTGGTCATGTTTGACATGTCCTGTTTATGGATGATGCTATATGAGAGCTAACATCTACTGTATATCTGGAGGATTCAGCTTTGAATGATACACAGATGTTGCACTGAACATGTACAATAAAAGATGTGACAGTCAAGTCTGTTAGTCTTTGGCTGTTATCAGGTGAGCACAGCAGTTTACTCAGCCAAAAGGCAATCACCATTTTTAGTACAAATGCTGTAAAATACCTGAGGCAAATTTGTGATTTGTGATATTGGGCTATACAAATAAAAATGGACTTGACTTGATCAATATGCTTACATCAGTTGAGCATGCTTACATTACCAGTAAATGTTATTTAAAAGACTGAAAGATGTGACTAATGGTGTTAACTGGAAACTGTTGTATCAACCTGAATACTCATGTGTCTGATTGCATGCATGAATTTGCAAGGGTGTCTACATGTCAGTGAATAAACATACATTTAGATTGTGCTTCAGACTTATAACATATTTTAAGTGGGTGTAAAATAACAAGAACTTGGATTTAGTTTTTGTATTTTAAATATAATGTGATTTAATGCAATGTAATAATGATGTAATAATGTTATTTGTATGGTGCAGTTCAGTCTTGATTGACTGTGGAGGAAATGATTGTAACAATGGTCTAACAGCTCCTGGTCGACTGTGGTTGCATCTATGTGCTCTGCTGGGAGTTTACGTGATGACAGACACTTGTGAAAGTCCTCAGTGAGATAAAACTGATTTCATCAGTTTTACTTGTGTGTGTGTGCGATAGTGATTGCAAGCTACAGCATGTACATGATAATGATCGGCATGCATTCGTTAAACCACGCTAATGTTTGTCATACTTAAAATTATTGCACAACTTATTGGCTGTATTTCTTTAATAATAACTTTTCCAATATATTCTCATATACACAAAAGTTTCCAATCCTGTTTTAATGTTCCCAAATACTGAATACATGTAAAATGAAAACGGATGGTGGTTAAAGACTTTGAGCCTTTCTGTATTCCTGACATCAGTCAGATCATCATATTCACAGTGAACATTTTAAGAATGAATCTGGGCATACAAATGCTTTGTGACAGCATGGAAACAGGAAACAAACTGGAAGAGTAAAAAAAAAGGTGCATATTTCAGGTGAATAGACAAGCAGGTTGAACCTTATTTTTAATCATGCAATGAATCATGAAAAATACAGTTTTTGCTTGGAAATAAGTTCACAACATTAAGCATTACATTACAGTTCTGTTTATGGTGATTCTTGACAATGTTGTTGTAAAAAATCAGCTAACATACCATATAATATAAAATACATGATGATATCTAGAAATAGTAAAAATATATTTTCTCCTTTTTATTCTTACTGACAAAATATATAAAACACTAAACACAATATTTGTTTAACACTATAAACAACATAAAATTAATGTAATCAATAATATTGATCTCTATTTTATTGATTTAATTTCTTGACTTGCAGTAGTAGAGCAGTATTTGTGTAACTGATTGTTTGGCCACTAGAGGACAGAAGAACTCCAGAATAAACCAGCTGACAGACAGGCTGGATACAGTACATCCAACATTGCAGTATCATCCCAATGGAATTGTGTTTCTGGCATCCTGGTGCATGTAAGTCCAAGATTTACTCACTTTCTTTTTATGCTTTGGTCTCCAACTCAGTTCACCAGCTAGACACTAAATTTGTTTGCCTGTTGTTTGATGCTGGGATAGGTTACATTCAGTGGGTTTCTCAAAGAAAAGCTCACAGCTGGCAGGGGAAAAAGTAGCAACTGATGATCCATGTATCATGGAGGTAGAGACAAGTCTGTCTGTAGCTATTCCCAGTCCAGCCCAGTGCAGGAGAGCAGGGGAGTTAGGCTTTCCAAATTGTAGAAACTTTGGGGGAAAAAATATTGGAGCTGAAGGATTCAAGAGTGATGTGTAACAATATGTTTTTCTGATAATGTGTGTTTTTGAAGGTGGTCTTCCTGTTTCTATGCATAATAAGGGACCTGTTGTAATATTGATCCAGCCATTGATACTTTTTCAACATCCTCCAGTCTTTGGTGTTTTGTTTTACTTGTGGACCTTTGATTGTTAAAGTTTAATGCATGGAGAATTAGGGTGCCAATGTGTCACGTTTCTTCAGGAACTTCATCAACACATATCCAGCGAGAAGCAAGGTTAAAAAAGAGAGCAGACCAAATCCAATTCCCTAAAGAGTGGAGAATTGACAATTTAGCAAGACATAGAACTAAGATGTTCATCATCACTGTCATATAACCAACCATATTTGGTAAAAGGTGATTCTCCAATTTTACATATCAATAACTGATATTGATATGATTTACATATCAATAACTGATATTGATATGATTTACATATCAATAACTGACATTGTGCATAAACAAAAGATGTTTTTCTCACCTGAGACAGAACATAACATCTGTGTGAACGAGCCATGAGTTCTTCTGATGATCCTGTCGTGTTGGTTGGTGTACACCATTTCAGATACACACGTGGACAAAATTGTTGGTACCCCTCAGTTAATGAAAGAAAAACCCACAATTCTCACTGAAATCATTTGAAATGTACAAAAGTAATAATAAATAAAAATTTATTGAAAATTAAACAATCAAAATCAGCCATTACTTTTGAATTGTTGATTAACATAATTATTTAAAAAAACAAACTAATGAAACAGGCCTGGACAAAAATGATGGTACCCCTATAAAAGATTGAAAATAATTTGACCAGAGGGACATGTTTAACTCAGGTGTGTCCTTTAATTGACATCACAGGTGTCTTCAAGCTCATAATCAGTCAGTCTGCCTATTTAAAGGGTGAGAAATAGTCACTGTGCTGTTTGGTGACAAGGTGTGTACCACACTGAACATGGACAACAGAAAGCAAAGGAGAGAATTGTCCCAGGACATTCGAAACAAAATTATAGACAAACATCTTAAAGGTAAAGGCTATAAGACCATCTCTAAGCAGCTTGAAGTTCCTGTGACAACAGTGGCACATATTATTCAGAAGTTTAAGATCCACGGGACAGTAGCCAACCTCCCTGGACGTGGCCGCAAGAAGAAAATTGATGACAAGTTGAAGAGACGGATAGTTCGAATTGTAACCAAAGAGCCCAGAACAACCTCCAAAGATATTAAAGGTGAACTCCAAGGCCAAGGTACATCAGTGTCAGATCGCACCATTCGTCGTTGTTTGAGCCAAAGTGGACTTCATGGGAGACGACCAAGGAGGACACCACTGTTGAAAGCAAATCATAAAAAAGCGAGACTGGAATTTGCAAAAATGCATGTTGACAAGCCACAAAGCTTCTGGGAGAATGTCCTTTGGACAGATGAGACAAAACTGGAGCTTTTTGGTAAAGCACATCAACTCTATGTTCATAGACTCAAAAATCAAGCGTATGAAGAAAAGAACACTGTCCCTACGGTGAAACATGGAGGAGGCTCAGTTATGTTTTGGGGCTGCTTTGCTGCATCTGGCACAGGATGTCTTGAATCTGTGCGAGGTACAATGAAATCTCAAGACTATCAAGGCATTCTGGAGAGAAATGTGCTGCCTAGTGTCAGAAAGCTAGGTCTCAGTCGCAGGTCATGGGTCTTCCAACAGGACAACGATCCAAAACACACAGCCAAAAACACCCAAGAATGGCTAAGAGAAAAGCGTTGGACTATTCTGAAGTGGCCTTCTATGAGCCCAGATCTGAATCCCATTGAACATCTGTGGAAGGAGCTGAAACATGCCATCTGGAGAAGACACCCATCAAACTTGACACAACTGGAGCAGTTTGCTCACGAGGAGTGGGCCAAAATACCTGTTGATAGATCTAGAAGGCTCATTGACAAATATAGAAATCGTTTAATTGCAGTGATTGCCTCAAAAGGTGGTGCAACAAAATATTAAATTATGGGTACCATCATTTTTGTCCAGGCCTGTTTCATTAGTTTCATTTTTAAAAATAATTATGTTAATCAACAATTCAAAAGTAATGGCTGATTTTGATTGTTTAATTTTCAATAAATTTTTATTCATGGTTACTTTTGTACATTTCAAATGATTTCAGTGAGAATTGTGGGTTTTTCTTTCATTAACTGAGGGGTACCAACAATTTTGTCCACGTGTGTACGTTCTGTCAACAGAAACAAATGTGCCCGGCCAGTCTGTCATTGCACAAAGTATTGGCCATCAAGGAACATGATGGCCTGCCACACCACGGGAGGGAAAACGCTGTACCATTTGTGGGAATCATTCTGATTCCTGCATCTATGGATTACCACCATCAGCAGAAATGCTGTAAAAGCTGGAATGATAAAAAATGTAGGTGCAAATAAATCCTTCCATTAGGATTGCAAGGACAAGCAAATTCCACTTCCAATAACTTCTCTACAAGAGCCATGAGGAAGGCAAAAACCACATTTGCTACAACAGGCGTGTGTCCAAACTCCTCCTTGAGTCTTGAGATCAGCTGCTCTACTCCCATTATGAATTCTACAGATGTAAAGAGAGAGAAAACATCTATGTGGTAAATACTTATTAGGATCAAACCAGTAATCAGAAGAAAATCTCCCCAGCTGTGTTAATTAGGAGACAGGTTCATCCAAATCCAAACAAGGATTGTTCTCCACCATTGACAAAGCCCGACTTTATTGAATGGTTAAGATTAATGATGGTCATTGCATCTGATGTATTTCTAATCATTAGGACTAATTATAATTATACATAATAGGAAGTAAAGATCTTGACTATTTTCATGGTTAAAATGTTGTAACATTTATGTTGATTTAAGTGGTATTTATTTGTACTTTGTGCCCCCTTTCTCAGTTTTTTGTCTTGTCTTGTAATAGCTACTTTTATATGTTCATAGGTATTTAAATGCCACGAGAATACCATCTTTTTACAAATGTCCCCCCCACTGTAAACTATGCAAAATCAATCTTTTTGCACAGATCATGGGCTGTGCAGTACTGTGGACTCTTTTAAAAAGCAGCTAAAAACCCATCTGTTCAGACAGGCATTTGGGTAGCATGTGGTATTTTATGTTTCAATTTGTCTCTTATGTATATTTTATCTGTTTGCACAGATCAAAGGTTGTACAGTAGGTGGCAGCAGAATGCTCTGCAGGCTTTGAAGAAGTTACACAAAAACTGACAAAGCCTGAACACAACTTCAGCATTGCTTACAAAGTGTCTTTCATTCGTTCAAAATGTAAATATGATGGAATTATTGGAATTCACATACACCAAAATGAATTGAACTAATTAAATGTTATATTATTATGTTTAACAATGATGTTCTTATGTATTTGTCAAATAATATTAAATAAATTGATATTTTTATTAGATAAAATGTTTTAATAAATGAATAAAAACAAAGAATAAAATGTGTGAATGTGAAAAAATTGAAACTTTTTAGAATGAAAATGTTTCTGTAACATGTTAAAAAGGTTTCTGAAATTTAAATATTTTCACGTGTGCCATATGTTATGGGCGACAATGTACGGAAGACAGTACCCAATGTAATAGAAAACCTTAATAAAATAAAATAATAAAAAGACTTAATAAAAACCTAAAACCAATCTGCTATAACTGTCTCTCTGTATGTTTTTTATGCATTAAGAAAAATAAAAATAACCAACCTTCAGATTTACGTCGAGAAAAGTACTCCTCCTCTTGAAGAATGTTTAGCCAAAGTGAAACTTTCAACTGTTTTTTTTAAAGATGGTTTTTATGGTGGGTGTTTCCTGTTGTTCCTTCTGTTAACCTCTGACACTTTTGCTGTCTTGATCCAGTTACATCTTTTTGTTTATGTTGTTCCAATCACAGTAAAATGATTGTTCAAGGTCAAACAGAACATTAGTTGAAGTCTGGAATCTGACAAGTAATTTCACACTGAAAGGGATCCATGCTTATAAATAAAATGGGTAAATGAGTAGTAAAATAAGGCTACATAGGGGTTAAAGGTGAAAGTAAGAGTCTATGTGACAAATGTTCTAAATTATGCTACATGGGAGCTAAAACGTAGAAACAATTTGGGGATGGTATCTAATGCTCAATGGGTGGCCTTTCCAGTGGCAATATTACTGTCTGTTTAATGGTGTCTAAACTTCAAATTCTTATGATCAGATACTTCAACCACACAAGTGAATTTGGGAAGATTACAAAGTGTCATTCTTCTCCAGCTTTGATTGTTTAGCAGATGTTACACTAGATATTTGCCATAAAGAGAGGTCACTCAGGTAGGCACACGTGTTTAGCCTTTGGCGTTCACCATTTTATCGTTTTCTATGAATATGTCATAAGATATAAAGGAGAGCATCATCTTTAAAGACTGTCTGGTTGATGGATGTCTCTGTTGATGTCATCACAACTTTAGTAACAATTGTGTTGGTCACGGCATTGTAACATTATTGTGGAAGAGTTTTAGTAGAAAAAGTAAAATCCACTGATTTTACACATAGTTCAGTCCACTTGTCATGAAGAGTAATACTCAGCCTGTAAAACATTTGTATGTTTTCTGTAGCTCTGGAGGGACCTTTCCAAAGTTTGAAAAAAACCAACACTGATAATGTCACAAAATAATTTGGTGTGATGTTGCTAAAGTGGATTATATTAAGCAAATACCACATCATAGACATTTTAGACATGATTTAAAATACATTTGAAGTGCAGCATTTTTTCTACCTCTTTTTTTGCATTCACTTTTTAGGACTTACTAAATGGGATCATCTATTCAGTTCAGTTTTTTTAAATATGAAAGATATTCACACTGCAACATCAGTCATTAGAAAGTGAGATAGCTGACAGAAGGTCTAACTGTCAGCCTTGTATATTTACCATAAAGGTCAAAATGCTTTTTAGAGGTGTTGCAAAGAACTGTGCATTTTGAGTAGATTAAGCTCTGTTTTGAAGAGTTACACCGCTTTACAAATAAAGTAGGTGAGAATAAGGAGTAAGTCAACATGTTTATTCTTGAGTGATGGATCAACAACTCCCAACTGGAAGTCCAGACTCACAAAGTGCAGTAATGTGCCCCCGTGCTTTTGGATTTTGGACAATCCAACGATAATGAATAGGGGTGTAACGGTTCTGAAACTGAGACTGAAACCGCAACACAAATGTCTTCTGTTTCCAAATTTAGTTGATTTAATAAAACTCCAATTTTTTCCCCCACTTTTTCTTATTCACCCTCTTATTTATTTATTTTGTTCTTTAGATCACCAGAAACACAAATCCAAAAGAATTCTAATGTTCTTCCATGTCTGCTGGATCTTTAAAAAGGTATGTTTGCTAACATGTTAGCTGTACCAGCTTTATAAGCCTGTGTGTTTGATGTTCACGTTGTTGTAAAGTTCAAAACAAAAAAACAAAAAACAAATTTAAAAAATGGATTAATGCTGCTTTAGAACACACTTTTCCTGAATAAAAAATGTTTTGGTCCATATCTTAAATTTTAAATACTTCAATAATCCAAAGTTGGAGGTGTAACAAGAACAAAATGTGAAACAAACAAAATGAACACTTTCTGAAGCCACTGCATTTGTCTGTGTCATAGAAAAATGGGGCTCATGCAGCCAGGGTAGGAAATAATTACACGAGTAGTCTTGCAGCTTCTCGATGGCTCTGGTCACATTTGTGGGCTCTGCTTGGAGAATCGCATGAAGATACACAGGCTTTTGAAAATCTACAGTGGTGATCGATTTACTGCATCACAACTGTTGTGTGCAAATCAGTAACCCTTCAAGAAATAAGAAAGTTAGTCAAAGAAAAACTGCACCATTTCTTGTGTTTCATTCACCTACAATAAAAAGAGTTATATTATGTGGCATTTTATTGCATGCTAATATGCCTACTGGATAAATGGATGCTAACAAAGCCTCCTGTTACAAGGTGGTGCATAGTGCACATAGTGCAAACTACAAAATCATCTGTGTTATACAGGATATGTGGTCAAAAAGTAATTTCCTTTCCTGTTTGATTAACTGTAAATCAGGTCATCATCTGTATTTTAAAAGTGAATGTCAAGGTCAAGCTGGTCTGTCTTTTCAGTGTATTTTTAATTACTTAATTATTTAAGTATACTTCAGTTAGGGGGAATTTAGTATACTTTTTAAAAAGTTGGGTAACAACCACCAGGCAAATCCAAACAAGAATTTGGACTTGCATTGGCGTTGTATTAACGCTCCAAGGATTTTTCTCCATCACTGAAATGATGGACATGTCCTCTTAGGAATCTGTTTAAAGACTAATAATTATGAAGTCTGGTCTCACATTGCTTTATGTATATAAATAAAGAAACATAATAAGAGGTAAATATCTCTACTATTTTATCTCTTTTGAGCTACTGTCACTAACCCCCACCCTACTGTCTTTTTTGCCTTGTTATGTTGCCCTCCCAAATCAAAAGATTTGGTCCCTTACTTTTCATCACTACCACTAACTATGAGAAAGTGTTACCATAAGGAGACTTCAATATACACATTGACAACCAGAGTGACCAACTTGCATCTTCTTGCAGTTCCTCAATCTTATCCATACTTTTGACTGTACTCAGCATGTCTCTGGCCCTACCCATCAACACGGTCATACTCTATAAGATCTAATTATTACTTATGGATTTAATCCAGTAAATCTTCAGACTAAGAACATGCATGTTTCTGACCATGTTGCTGTCCTTTTCAATGTTCCTCTGATGCCTGCGGTCTCTAACCTGAGAGGCCCTCGACATTTTCAACCCATCACTTCACAGACTGTTGAGCATTTCTGTAACACCTATCAGGCTTGAGCTTTTTAAAGACAGCACTGTAAAGAAAGAAAGATCAAAATAGTTCTCATAGATCTTATTGCTGCAAATCCTCACAACCCAAAGTTGCTATTTAAGACCATAAACTCTCTTATTCACCGCCCTCCCAATTCCAATGAAGTCTCTTCTACTGTGAGATGTGAGACATTTCGGTCCTTTTTTGTCAATAAAGTTTCCAGCCCAAATCATACCATCTCTGTTAATTCTACCACACAGTGAGGTATATCAGATTTTTAATTCATTTTATTTTATATCCCAGTCAATTTTAAGGAGGACGATTAATTGCTTCCTCTTTTGTTTTGCCTCACCAACAGCCCACAACCAAAAGATGTTTCATTATAATAAAGAAACCAGAAAATATTCTCATTTGAGAAGCTGGAATCAGAGAATTTGGCAATTTTCTTCTTAAAAATTACTTGATTATCAAAATAGTTGGCGATTAATGTATTAAATGGCAACTAATTCCATGAAAACATCATGTCCCGAATATGATCAAAACCAGGATAAGACTCAAAACCGAGATACTAATGTAACAGCATCATGTGTTTTATCTATGTCGCTTGTTTAGGCCACTTTACTAGCATTATAAAGTTACTACTAGCCCTTCAGGAATGTGAGAATTCCCCCAGCAAAAGACACTTTTCACGGCAGGCATTTTGACTTGTCAAAGCAGGAAAAGCACAGGTGTGAATAATAACATTAACAATGGCTCTATTCCATTAATTGTCCCAGTAAGCCATGTGAGTGAGTGAGCATGCACAATACCAGAGCTGGAAGTGGCTGACCTAAATGAAATGCAGCCATCATTAATGTCAGTAATTCCACCTGTGCTTTTCCTGCATTGACAAGTCAAAATGTCTGCCCTGGAAAGGGTCTATTATCCTGCAGGACTATTTTTTTGTAAGGGTCTATTTCAAGAACAAGGTTACATTGTTGTAGGTGTGAGCCTGCCATTAGGCTATCCTCAATTAGTTCAAAGAGAAATAGGATTACAAGTCTGCTTAAAGCCCAGGTGCTTGAGGTCAGGGGCTTAGTCAGCCTGAGAAACTGCTTGACCCATGGCACAATTTAATGCCTAGTAGTGTTTTGTTAAGCATTGAGCACAGTTCACTGTTGGAGGATTCTATATCAATAAGGCACCTCTGATTGGTTGGCAGATGTCCGTTTAAACCGGACAAACATACAGTACCAGTCAAATGTTTGGACACACTTTCACATTCAAGTGTGTCCAAACTTTTGTCTGGTAGGCCTACTGTAGATCCTCCAGACATGTATTCATCTATCAATTGTTTTCTTGATTAATCGATTAGTTGTTTGGTTCATAAAATGGTGAAAAATGTCAATCCCCATTTTCCAAATCTGAAGATGCAACCTCAAATGTCTTTTGTCCCAACCGACAATCCACAACCAAAAGATACATAGAGAACTAAAGAAACCAGAAAATATTCAGATTTAAGAAGCTGGAACCAGAAAATTTGGACATTTTCTTCTTAAAAATGACTGATTAATCAATTATCAAAATACTTGGCGATTAATTTAATAGTTGGCAAATAATCGATTAATTGACTAATTGTTGCAGCTCTAATAAAAAAATACTCTGCTTGGAACAATAATGTGTGTCTGATATGATTTTTCCACAAAAAAAGTAGAACGACCACATTAAAATCCTTAAAATTACATCTAATCCTTCTCCCTTATCTCAGAAGTTTAACTGTTGGACACAAGATGTCTCCTACTTCGCTATAAAGTCCATTCTTGGTGTATGTGCACTGGAGGCTTCAAGTATCCACATTAAACTTTTGTAAGCTATATACTGGTCCACGATTGACTACCAAACTAGTTGTGATGTCACAAATCACGCTCGTAGGCCCACCCCTTAAAATGAGACGTTCAGTGAGCACAGAGAAACTTTCCACTTTCAGCAGATGAAAGTGAAAACAGCCTTTTAGTGTCAAACTCTGCACATACATCATTCAGTGAAGCTCAAACATTCAACTGTAGGAATAAGAAGAAAAACACATTTCTGAGTTGAGGGGGACTTTAACCACTATTCTAAATCAGTGCAGCAGCAGGTTATCTCACAGTGGTAGAAAGTAACTAAGAATATTTACTCAAGTTCTGTACTTTACTTGATTATTTCCATTTTATGCTACTTTGTACTTCTACTCTGCTACATTACAGAGAGAAATATTGTACTTTTTACTCCACTACATTTATTTGACACTTATAGTTACAAGCTACTTTTTACATTAAGATTTTACATAAAATATTTTTAAAAATTTAACTTTTGTTTAAATTGTCTGTTTTTTTCTTTTCTTTTTTAAAAATGTGTTGTGCACTTTAAGTTGCATTAGTGTGTGAAAGGTGCTATATAAATAAAATATATTATTCTTCGTAGTAGTATTATAAAAACATATGATACCCTTACATAATATGATGCAGTACTATTACAAGCAAGCTATCCAAGTATCTAAAATTGGCTCCACATTGATAAACTACAACATTAAAATACTCTTGCATGTATTTATTAGTGATAAAAAATGAACAGTATACTATAATAACATAAGACTCTAGAAAAAGTCAGTCTGCATAATGAGTACTTTTACTTTTGATACTTTACATTTTTACTGATAATAAGTACATTTTGCTGATAATACTTCTGTACTTTTACTTCAGTAACATTTTGAATTCAGGACTTTATTTGTAATGGAGTATTTTTAAACTACAGTATTTGTACTTTTACTTAAATAAAGGATCTGAATATTTCTTCCACCAATGTTACTCACTAATGTCAGTGAAACTATCTTAAAGGATATGTTAACAATTTTTCAAGTCATGAACAATGAAACAGGTTTTTCTTGCTGTAATCATTCCTCTTGTTCATACAGATGTGACTAACTCAGACTGCTGAAGCCTCATATAAGCTTCAGATAAAACTTTTAAATACATTTTTGCACAAAATGACTGTGTGGACACACTGTGGATTTTGCCCTCCATCACTTACATTGAAAGCACATTTGAAGGGGATCTTTTTATTAGCCAGTATGAACAGGAGGAATCATTACAGCGAGGAAAAACCTCTTTCAGTGTCCATTTGGGCACCTGGCTGTTGTTTTAAGACTGACTTGAAAAATTGTGAACCTATCCTTTAACAATGGGTTAATCTGGCTACAAACAAGTGGACAACACTTTAATCTTTGTCTTCTTTTTCGTTGGTAAATGACTAAAACATATCGTCCATCTTGCTTATTCATATAATTGATTTCTGCTCCAGTTATGATAGGACGTCATATGATGCGCAAGATCTCGCGAGATTAGACGGGTTCTTAAAAAAAGGTGGTTCCCTTGATGCACCGGGCTGACAGCAGAGCAGAGCAGTACTGTGGGCTCACGCTAGTCTACCTAGCGACACTTCCCTCTCTGCGTGACACGACTGGAGTGTCTGGAGGTGCGAGCCTCGGCGACACCGCAGCGCACCGCACCATCAGGTCACCTCATATAGCGCTCGCCTACCGGCATCCGCCGTCTCCGAAGATGATACCTGGCAAACGAAGAGCTGCAGTCATGTCCTTCTCGGTGGTGATATTTGGAGCGCTGATGCTGCAGTCCGTCTCTTCCCAGAACGGTGAGAAATAAACTCTCCTTACAGAAAAATACATGACGGCATCCCGTAATAGGGCAAAAATGCGGGTTTTTAGGGAGGGATGTCGCCTTTATTTCTGACACTGGGACATTTTGATGAACCGCAATCTCTGTTATTAAGAATATGCCCACCAGCAGAGTCATTAGACAGTCCCTTAACGTTACACGAAAAGACATATATCTATCGAAGGAAGCGCTGTTTTCGCAACCCGAGCGTTTAAAATGAAGGGTCAATAAATCATTAATGGGCTACAATCTGTGTTCGTTAGGCTGAAGTGGGCCACACGGAGGCCCGTGCGATGTCCCTAAAATGTCCTTTGAAGTGTGGAGCTGAATACAGAGTCGCAACATGAGCCGCTCAATCAGCAAGGACAAGTTCTGCTCATTAGCTCGGGGAATAGGAAAAGGTGGATGGGGAAATGGTGTCACGCCGAAGTTCAAATGTGCATGCACACAAACACACACTCACGCATATATAATGATAATCAACATGCTGTCACGCTTGGGTCTGCTCAGATATGCAAAGATATGGCTCAGGAATTCAGCATTTAGTATCTAGCAGTGTATCACTAACTCATCTCCTACAGGGTGAGATATATTCCAGGTCCCTGCAACAGAGCATAACATGTATGTAATTAGATGTTGGACCTTTTTTTTTTTTTATGAAGTGCAGCTCTGTAAATAGCATCAGTCCATTTTGCTGCATGCTTCTATTTTTAGAGCAGAGATGCTGCACTGGGAACCATGGCTTTAATGTCTTCTTGCAACAGTGAATCTGTTAACTCTTCGCTGTGATGCACTGCACTGCAGAATGGCATTGATTTCTCAGCCGTGGTTCCACTTCTCCAAATGACCCTCCGCTCATAAATCTCATCCCTGGCAAACAGATTAGGGCAGTGTAACCATGTCTCAGCTGAGCGTTTGGTAGGTGCAAGTGTGCCGTGTAGCTTTCATCCCTCTGTATTGTGTGAGAATGAAGTGAGAATTTATTCAGCTTGGGCCTTTTCTTTGGGTTGACCATGTGTGGGAATGCATTTCACATCTCCTATACTGCACACCCACTCGTAGCATCTCCTCTTTAATCAGCGGATAAAGCTCAGAATGCTTAAATGTAGTTTTTTTGTTTTGTTTGTTTTTTGTTTGTTTTTTTATCTGACAGCTACAAGGTGTGATTTTATTTTCTTTCCTCACCGGTTGTTAAAAAGAGGTGTTAGAGACTGTCATGAACAGTAAAACTATTGTTTCTTTAGTGTGTATCTTGTTTTCTTCATCCTTTTTGTACAGTCCCAGGCAGCTGAGTCTGGCGTATTAACGCACACAGCAGCCAACCACATCGCAGGAGCCATTTGTGTCTGCTAATGGCTGCTCACATGTGAAGCAATTCCCGTTAAGGTTCCCTAAGGGTGTGCGTTTCTATCCAAAGTAGAAGGAGGCTGTTTAACAGTATCATTCAAACTATTCTTTGTTATTTCTCACGCAGAAACCACAAAAAATGCAATAAAGGAAGATTCAATTAATGAACCAATTCATGCAAACCGACAATTAGGTTGTGCTCCAGTAATGAAAAGAGTGTAATGAATAGAGTTGGGAAGCATCAGTGTAGGGTTCCCATTTAAGTATAAACAGAGATGCCGAGATAATCACCAGGATTCAAGTCAGAGTGCAGTTAATCCAAACACTGACAGATTATTCACCTTTCATTCTTCGACCTCATGTGGGTTTGGAGTTGAAGTTAGTTCATGTTTCAGTTTCAAGATTAAACTAATGCTGTTATTCATTCAGAGGGAATGAGATTATCATCTATTGTAAATTCAGTACCAGATTATTTGACCCCGATTTAGAAGACAATTTGTCTTTAAATTGGAAAATGCAAATAGTTGAGTTTTAAGATGTGCTATTCAAATTTTGCACATTCTGAAACAACTAATCAACCAGTGAAATATACATCACAACAGGAGCTTGAAATTATAAGGTTTTATCTGTGTAATTTGCAGTAAGACTGCAAATAAAAATAATTTTATTGATCTGACAATTATTTTCTCAACTATTAGATCATTTGATCTGTAAAATATTAGAAATTTAAAAAAAAAAAAGTTGTTGACCAGCACAAAATCCAACATTATTCAGTTTATTATCACATAAAATAAAGTAAAGCATGAAATCCTCACAGCTGAAAAGCTGAAACTAGTGAATGTTTGGCATTTTTGCTTCAAAAACTACTTAAATATTTAATTGACTCTCATAGTTGCAGATAAATTTTGTGGCCATTGACTAATTGATTAATCGACTGATCGTTTCTCTCATGTATGTAACATCAACAGTGTTACTGTACTGACTTTCTTTATAACTCGGCTATTTCTTGTGCTCAATGATACCCTGGATAAAAAAATATTAAAATCCCGGGATGATTACAGACACATTTTGTAAGAGACAAACCTTTTCATTAAATATATGAAGCCATTTTTTTAAATAGACAGTAAGAGGAGACTGCATCGAAGTAGGGCTGCAACTAATGATTATTTTCATTATTGATTAATCTGTTGATGATTTTCTCGATTAATCGATTAGTAGTTTGGTCTACAAAATGTCAGAAAATGGAGAAAAATGTTGATCACTATTTCCCGAAGCCCAAGATGACATCCTCAGATGTTTTGTTTTGTCCCGGCCAGCAGTCCACAACCCAAAGATATTCAGTTTACTATCGCAGAACTAAAAAAAACAGAAAATATTCACATTTAAGAACCAGAGAATTTGGGCATTTTTTTCCCTAAAGAACGACTCAAAATGATTAATCGATTATCTAGTGATTAATTTAATAGCTGGCAACTAATCAACTAATCGTTGCAGTTCTACATCAAAGTATATATTAATCTTAGTATCCTGAATTAAAATTATACTTGTACTCCAAATGTTTACTTTTATTCCACTGTAAATATCACTAACGGCAAATTACAGTGAATTCACTTTAAATGTATCAAAATAAGATAAAAACTTCTGAATATTAACATCTTAAAACCATTTCAATATCTAATTATATTGACCAGACTGTCAATATATGTAAAATATGCTTTCTGTTGCTTTTCTCCCGTTATCCAGCTGTCTCTGTCCATCATGACTCACTTCTGCTCTGATAGAATATTCAGCATCCAATTAGCTACTCGATATGTGTTGCAGCAGTTTTGGTACATGAACTGGGACGGTAGCCAGAATAATATAATATTACGCTGGTTAAAATGGATTCATCAGTAAATACGGAGAAAATATCTGCATGGAAGGAGTCATGACTATTCTGGTCCATGGCATCTGTTGTCACATTGTGCTGTTAGATTTGCGGTTTGACCAGCGAACCAGAAATTAGCATCAATTTAAACTTCAAGTCTTCAAGTCAGTCTTGAGTAATAATAAAAAGTGGAGTGATAAGGTCATTGACATGTTGTGTATTTTCTTGGTTTAAGCACCATAATAAACCTCCTTTTTCACTCTATGGTCACTACATGCCAACAGGACGAAGCTGAAAGGCAGTTTTTTGATTGGTCCTCATTGACACATCACATGATGTCAAGCTGCTATAGAGCTTTCCATGTTGCTAAATACAAAGTGTTTTCAGAGCTGAAACAATTGGTCAATTAGTAGCTTGGCCGAAAATTAATTGCCAGCTATTTACTATTTTCGATTAATCGTCAGTTATCAAGCTCAAACTCCAACCTTTCTTTTCTTACAGCTTCTGAAATGTGAAAATATACTGCTTTCTTCTGTTTTTTATATCCGTGGTAACTGATTATTTTTGAATTTTGGACCGTTGGTCAGACAAATCAGGACATTGGCAGATGTCACCGTAGGTTCTGGGAAATTGTAACTGACATTTCTAACTATTTTCTGACTTTTTAGAGACTGTAAATAAAAATCAATCGTCATATGATAACGAAAATAGTTGTCAGTGGCAGGCCTATCCATCCGAAGATCAAGAATATTTGGATAACTTTTAGGATAAATCAGAATGATCTCAAGTGATCACCACACGCCAAAAACTAAAGTATTGTCAGCGTGACTCGAGAGCAGCGTCATTCAGACAGAAACAGTACAGCGGCATACAGGGACAGTGCTACTGCCTCAGCACCTTTCACATATCCAGACACATCTGAGGTGGCAGGATCTGTCGCTCTGCAATTCTATGTTAAGAGCTGAGGTGCTGGTTTTAGTTTCCAGTCATGTTATTTACTGGTACTTATATGAAGGAATCTATATGTGCCTACAGTATGATGATTCAGTAGTGGGCTGTGCAGCAGGGTTATGACATCAGTTTGACAAAAGAAAAAAAAAAACGTGTGATTGTCTGTCTTGTGATGATCTGCCTGGTCTGGTTGGCTGTCGCTTCCTCTTCCTGCTTTGTTGCCGTAGAGCGCTTCTATGGAAACGGAGGGGGTCTATCACCATGCGCCCACACGCTCCCCAGAGACCATGGAGCTGCAGCTGCTATAAATCTCTCAATCTCATGTGCTCCATGTTGCGCCTATAGACCATGCTTATGACTACTGCCCCCTGTCCTCCTCCTCCTCCTTTCTGTGCAGCCATGATCAACTGTTTCACTTACTTCTGAGATGGAGACATTTCAATCCAGTGATATTAACAATACACTTTGCCCGGTGTCTGCGCTCCATTATTGAATAATCATTTACAAACAAGCTATCCTGAGCACTAATGATGTTTTCATTATACGGATAAGATGCAGTGAAAATGACAAGGTCACTTGGAGGACTTTTGGATGAGAGCACTGTGCGAGCCAGACTCAAATTTATATGATGTCATTAATAGAACAAAACCAAGTGAGAGCAGCCTTGCAGGGACGTCCCAGCAGAATTGAATTAAAGCTGCCCAGGAATAGCAGTAATAATGGCTCAGGCAGATCTGAGGTCGTCTTTATTCTCTACCGAAAACATTGATGTGACTGTTCCCGACAGTTTGCTGTTGATTTCACTGTTTTGTGTTTGACATTATTGCAACACAAACCCATTTGATGTTGTCTATTTTACATTTTCTATTCTTTTTTTAACTTTAATCAACCTTTGTTTCACTTTAATTAAATTTGTCTGCTTGTGTCTTTTTGATTATTTCACAGTTTGTTCTTTTTCTCTTTTCCTTTCTGGTTCCCTGTGATTTTCTTGCCTTTTACATCCTTCACCTACTTTCCTCTTTTTGGGCATGCTGCCCCCTCTAAACCTCCACCACCACCACCACCAGCGGGCTTTGTGAAATCCCCTCTTTCTGAGACTAAGCTCACGGGCGACACCTTTGAGCTGTACTGTGACGTAGTGGGTAACCCCACCCCAGAAATCCAGTGGTGGTACTCTGAGATCAACCGAGCCGATTCCTTCAGGCAGCTGTGGGATGGCGCCCGCAAGCGGCGGGTGTCCATTGGCACGGCCTATGGTGCCAACGCAGTGAGCGTGTTGGGTGTCTCGCATCTCACGCTGGACGACGTTGGGACCTACGAGTGTAGAGCCAGCAACGACCCGCGACGTAACGACCTGCACCAAAATCCTGCCACCACCTGGATCCGCGCTCAGGCCACTATAACGGTGCTGCAGAGTGAGTGGTCAGTGTAGAGGAAACACCCCCTCCCCCGATAGCAGCCACATTTAACAGTTCCTGTGTGATTCAACCTCCCTCAAACCTCTCCAGAGGACCACTAGCCTCCTCCGTAGCTGCCATCCTCCCTTACAGAGCTGGAAAAAGAAGAACCACACCACCAACTTGTGTTTCTGTTCTTTTTCAGGCAGAGTTGAGTAGTATTTTGAATTATCCTCATCCCTCGTTTAGTACGTCCTTCAACCTTCACCCCTGTAGAGCCCAATCTCCTTCAGCTCCTCTCTACTTTATTTTTCTTTCCCTTTTAGCTTTCATCTTCTCATTTCCTTGAATTGAATGTCATTATATTCTATTTCAGTTTTTTTGTGTTGTTGTTGTTGTTACCTGTTTTATTTCTGTGTTTTAAAATGGCTGACTACACTTACACAACATTATCCAATATTTGGTGTATTCAGATCCTTTACTTAAGTAAAAGCACCAAGACAGCAATGTAAAAATACTCTATTACAAATAAAAGTCCTGCATGAAAAATCCTGTTTAAGTAAAAGTACATAAGTATTAGCAGCAAAGGAGGGGTCGGGCCCCCTCCAAAGGGTCAGCAGATAAATCTGAGGGGTCATGAGATGATTAATGGGAGAGGAAAGAAGAAAAAACAAAGTTCTGATACACAAATCTGTGTTCAGTTTTTGGACTTTTTCTCTAATCTTTGATTTTTGGTGAAATATTGGATCATTTGAATATTTATTGAAATGAAACCATGTGAGAAGTTTAGAGGGAAAAATCACTATTTGGTGGAGCTGTTAACAACTCATAGACATCTGAAATGTGACCCCGACTACACACTGCTTTTCGTAAGACATCAAAAGCCAAAAAGGTTGGAAACCACTGGTTTCATCTTTAACAATGTGTTGTATTTTAAAAGCTTGTTATATTATCCATTGTGTCAAATCTGCATCTGAAAAGTAACTAAAACTGTCAAATAAATGTAGTGGAGTAGAAAGTACAATATTTCCCTCTGAAATGTAGTGGAGTGGAAGTATAAAGTAGCATCACATGGAAATACTCAAGTAAAGTACAAGTACCTCAAAATTGTACATAAGTACAGTACTTGAGTAAAAGTACTTAGTTACTTTGCACCACTGAGTGTGACCTTGATATTTTTACAGTCGTAGCACATCTTATTTCTGACTCTCATAAATGATGATCGTTTCTTATCCACCTGCAGCAAACAGTTTTTGAAGTCAAAAAAGAGTTTGTAGAAAATCAGCTGAAGATATAATGAGACTCAGGTATCATATTGACATTAGTATCAAAACATTTCAGAGGATATACAGCTGTACGTGTGTGTGTGTGTGTGTTGATCAAATAAGTGTTTAATTGTGTGTGTGTGTGTGTGTGTGCGTGTGTGTGTTTTCCTTCAGAGCTATTTAATTCCAGCTCTAAATTATAGCTAAAATAGTTGTTGGATGGACCTTGACCTTAGTGTCAGCCTCACTGGCTCCTCACATGAAGACGTGTTTTGTAGAAGCTGATTCAGTTGTGGGTGGTTTAGCTGCACATACAGTTTGAAGAGAAATCCATTCAGTAGGCTATTTATAGCCTTCGTTGAGTTTATTTTAGCATAAGTGAATTTGTTGTGCATCAACATGAATGTGCTTCATGAAAAGGTGTTGGGGGGGGGGGGGGGGGGGGGAGACCTGCCTTTATCTTGTCCTGTAATGGAAATATCTACTTTGCAGTTGTATTCTGTACAGAAACAGGTGCCAGAGTTGCCAAATTCATCCAAAGTTTACCCATAATCCAACAGTGAATTCATTTAAACTTCAGGTTGTGTTATCAGTTTCCTAAAAAGCAAATTTTTAGCTAAGTGATTGGAAGCCTCTTACTGAAATGCACCTTGGGAGTTGTAGTTAACTTCACTAGTTGCATTTTTATGTACACAGCCTTGTATCTTTTTTTTTTTTTTTTAACTTTTTTTTATTGATGAAACAGATATTTTTCTAACGTAGTTTGTCGTCTTTTGTACTGATAATTCAACCAGTAGAGTTTTATGTCCATCCAAGCTTTGGAAGTGCTCCAAATTCCCAGTCACCGAACAGTGCAGAATATTAAAAGGAACACTTTGATGCCCAAAATAACTGCTCCCATTTGGCTCCATTGGTGCTCTGTCGTGTATACAGTGGTGTGGATGTGGTGTCTGTCTAAACTTTTTGTGTGTTGTTGTTCACATTTTTCAACACGCCCTCACCTTCATGGGTCATGGGTAATCTGTGTCTTTCTTATAGAGCCGTCAATCATCGCCTCTGAACACACCACACTTCCTTCAGAAGGCCACAGTCCCCCTTTCACACTGCAGTGCAACCTGACCAGCGCCCACAGTCCCCACGAAGAGAGCTACTGGATGAAGAACGGGGAGGAGATCCCAGACACACGCAGCCCAAATAGGAACACTGAGTACAAGTAGGAGTCACGGCAGTACCTTATGTAACTTTTGTGTGTGTGTGTGTGCGTGCTAAACACAGGGTTTAGCGGCTTGGCGTGGGTTCACGTGAGGTGTGTTTCTGCTCTGCAGGCTGGTCAAACCAAGAGGAGACGACGCTGGAGTGTACATGTGTGTCTACACCTTCGAGATGACTCCTCCGGCCAACGCCACCATCGAAGTTAAATGTAGGTGTTGATTTGTGAGCCGCGGGCGTCTTTGTCAGTTTCAAGGCCACATTAGAGATGTCACCAGTAAAAATGGCTCGAGTGGCCTCGAGCAGTAGCAGCCCTGTCATGTGAGGACCGGTGATTTCAAACAGCTCTGCTGGCTGCTCAGGGGCAGCCGGCGCCCTTGACACCTCCATCTAACCAATGCCCAGCTCAGTGGCAGCAGATGGTGTCTTGTTTGTCTGATGGCAAGGGATTATGTCTCAACGGTAAAATCTGGTCAGAGCCTTTCTGCTGTCACACACGCATCGCTATGGAGGCAAATTGGATTTGGGGAGCATTTGTTTTTATTTTATGGGGCATTTCTATTCATCCTGAGTCAAACAATCAGGCACATTTAAAATGCTATGCAGAATATACAGAATAATACAGACAGTTTAACATATAGTAACAGTATAGTTAAGATTTTTCAGATCAGATGAAATGTTTTTAAATGGAACATTTGAATGTTCAAATTTTACTTTTCATCTTCCTGGTTGTTCAGTTCACACAGAAGTCTGATCACAGCTAAAGTCTTCACTCATTCATTTTATCTAGTGGATTAGTAGAAAAACAGCATTACAAGTACATTTTAATTTTTTTTATTGCAAGTTTTCGTCTTGTATTTCTCTACTACGTGTTTGCTGCATTATTTACTTCATGCAGCTTTTTTAACATTATATTTTCTTGTCTTCCTAATACTTAATATTATTATTATTATTATTATTATTATTATTATTATTATTATTATCATTATTATTATTATTCTAAACCCATAACAACAGGTCTTTGATATTTTCCTTCTTTTAGCTGCTCCTGAGATTACAGGCCACAAGCGTAGTGAGAATAAGAATGAGGGCCAGCGTGCTTTGCTCTACTGTAAGTCTGTGGGCTATCCTCACCCTGTCTGGACCTGGCGCAAGATTGACAACGGCATATATCGGGTATGTTACATGAATATATATGATACTATTACATTTCTGTAAATGTGGAAAGTTTGTGAAATTCACCGGAGCTGCACTTTGTTTCATTGTACTGCACATTTACACATAACGTCAGCCTGGTTATTCAAGTAACCTGGTTTGTGTTGACGAAAGTAAACATAAATTAGGATTATACTCTAATGATAAGAAACAACATAAAAAGGGGCTTGACATTGTGGCATGCAAACTTGCATGCCACAAACCTGTATAAAAAGTAATCTATTACTTCTTACACACACTCAACATTATTTCGTGATTTCTTTCTTCTCCCTCGATAGGAAATCGACAACTCATCCGGACGCTTCTTCATCAGCAGCAAAGACAACTACACTGAGCTCCACATCATCAACCTGGACATTAGTTTAGATCCAGGCGAGTACCAGTGCAATGCCACCAACATGATCGGCAGCCGCGACGAGAAGTCTGTGCTGAGGGTCCGCAGTCACCTTGCCCCCTTATGGCCTCTTCTCGGGGTTTTGGCCGAGATCATCATCTTGGTCATCATCATTGTTGTTTATGAGAAGCGTAAGAAGCCGGAGGATTTACAAGACGGTGAGTCACCAGTGGTGGTGCTTAGAGCTCTTCTGATATTTCAAGTCTATTTTTTTTATTCCACTGTTTTAAATATAACTGTGGAGAAACTGGTATTATTGTTTAGTGTTGACTTGGATCTTTTCGGATAATTTTGTGCAAATTCTTTTTGCATCCAAAGGCCGGTGAGTGCGGTGTCGGACAATTAGGCGACTGTGAAAGGGGGCGCACTTTCTTTCCGGTGTCTGCTAAAGTCATTCCTTCGCCACAGACACCAACACAGTCACCCGATACTGTGCTCTGCCTGCATTCAATAATTCAGTCTGGCGAGGTTGACCCAACAGACAGACACTGTTGCAGGAGGTCGCACCTTGTCAGGACAATTTCATGCATTTAATATTCATGAGAAATATGATGCTGCAGTGTTGTGGAGGTGGACAGTTTCAATTATTAATGTGTCGAGCTACATCATAAATTATGCATTAATGGTATTTTGGTGACCTTTTCCTCTTAAACAGAATTTTGATGTTGTCACATGCTGATTATATGCAACATGCAGCGAATGAATGACGGCTCAGAGCTGTCAGTGACTCTCACTGACAGTCGCTGTATAAGAATATATTATCATTACGGTTCATTAATGATCAGAAATGGGAGTGTTTAAGTCATCTTGACAATCTTTACTGTAGTAGCAATACAGAATGGAGAGAATGTATACTGTGTAAATCATACATCAGAATTCTTGCATGAAATGTTAATAATTCATAATTTACTTGCATTTCTTTAAATTAGGTCAGCTTTGGCTGTTGAATATTTTAACAGATTATTGTAATATCTCCCGTCCTCCCCTTTCCCCAAATCGCATAACCTAAACCATGTTTGTGGTAAGTGTGAGACTTTGCATGCCTCATGAATTTCAATAAGCATCCAGCCTCGTCTTCTCCAAGTTCACAGCACAGTACACAGTTCTGTTGATTTGCTCTGTGTTGAACATTAGTGTCGAGTTCAGTTTTTACCATTTTTATCCCATCAACAGTAACACTTTTATTATTGCATCTAACTCATGATTACTGCAGCAGTGAGATGGCATGCAAGTCACCAAAGAACTGAAAGTATTTTGTGTTTATCAGTCATTTATACTGTCACTGTTTCGCTTTAATTAATTATTACCTACAGTAGAGGGCTGATATTGATGGAGCTGCTTTCAAGTGAACTAATGTTCTTTGTGAGCACTGCTTGTCTGTGCATGACAACAGTATTTTCAAATTTTAAATTTTGCCTGTTCTCACTTCCTCATGCGTTTTCATGTGGTGTTGTGTGCTGGATTTAACTCCATTCTGTGTGTTTGTGAGTGACCTCAGGCTGGTTTTCCTGCGGCATGATAGTTATTTACTATTTTGTCTCTTCATCTAGGCTGCGTTTTCATTCCACGTCACAGTCTGCACATACAGTTCACCTGAAACATAGAGAAACATAAAAAGCACAATGTGACAGTCACAGCTGCTGTAACGTGTTGCCGTTTTTACTGCTCTCTGTAAGAAACAAAACAAAAACGTGTCATTTCATCAACGTGTGCAACTTCCTTCCTTGATTCTTTTACTTTTTGGTCCTCATTTCTCCATGTTTTCCCTTGTTGCCTCAGACGATGACCAAGCAGGACCAGTGTAAGTATAAACATTTTACCTTCACCACCGTAGCTCTGTTTAGCTTGGTAATGTGTGTTCTGTTGTAGTTTGTCATCATGTATCTTCTCTCGACTGTCTTTAGAGCTCAGTGTACAGTTTACCCCAAATCTGGGCCACAACTAGCTTGGGGCATCATGTGGCTGAGCTTTGCAGCATTCACATAAATCACAAGAAAATATTTTAAAGCCAAGTTGGGACGCTTTGCAGTGATTGACGAGTTACCCGTTACCAGCTGAAGTGTCCAGAGTAGAGAAGCCACGCCCATGATGCACTAAGACTGTAGGTTAAAAATAATGCTAAAATACTCAGGTCTGGTGTACTTCTCCTCCTTCAATTTGTGTTCATGTGATCAGCTGTTTAGTGTTTACTAGAGCTGCAACTGAGTGTTACTTTCATCACTGATTAAAGGGGTATTCCAGTGATTTAGTATTGCATTTCTATGAAGTTGTGGGACATGTGAGGAAAAACACTTTTAGTCCCTAGTATTGGTCAATCATCAAAAGCACCATATCCTACATTTCCCATAGTGCAACTCAATAATATCAATATCAATAATAACCACATCTTTCAAACTCTACACATGCGGCTTTCTGTCAAAAGTCTCAAGCCGAGTCTCAGACTTTAGGAAAAAAACTCCCTTCAAAGCCTCAAAAGACACCACACAAAGATCAGTGGAGTGCCCCTTTATCTAGCTACAGTTTTTCCCCCTAATTTGAGTATATATAATAGTGTTTAGTTTATAAAATGTCAAAAAAGTCCAAGTTGTATTGGTGTTTTTATTTGATAAATGACAACAATGATTGGACCGTTTTTAGAATCCGAATTGAACACTTTCTGTCAATGAATGCCTTATAGTCTCAGCACTATAATGTACTGTTATCTGAGGAGAGAACTGATTGTGTCGTTTACTCCCTGCTAAAGGAAAACTAATTCAACCAACAACCACAAAGACAAGAACCTCCGCCAGAGGAACACAAACTGAGCAGCCTGTCTGCTGAGTAAGTATTCAATTATTTAAAGGAAGGAATTGTCAGCCAGATGATAAATATGCATTACAGGCCTCTGGCCACAAATCCACTATATGAAATTATCACTTGAAGCTCTTGTCAACCAAAATAACACTACTGTCAGACTGGGCTAATGGGTTGCATTTTCATTTTATTTGCAGGTTACGTAACACATGTATTGACCATATGAAGGTAAACAAGAATGGAATCCATACCAGTTGTTAATAGGATTTATCTGCCATTAAAAGTGTGGTTGTGGAGGAGTTAAATGAGGCATGCCTTATGATTTTATTGTGTGAGGGAGTGAGGTCAGGAGATACTCAAATCATTATGGAATTGTTAACCTTATAACCATTGTTGCTGCATGCAGTTGTTGACGTTTTATGATTTTTTTTTTTTTTTTTCCCCCTCTAATCCAATAATTTGACATTTTTACTACTTCTACAGTAATGCATGCAAGATGTTGACCTTCTGTTTGATACAGAAATGGCTTTCTTTGGTTCTTTTCTCTGAGAGTGGCTTCATGTAGATAATCTGTACTGTGTGTTCTAGAGGAAAAACAAAACTCGGCAATGTAAAAGAAAAGGCCACCATAATCTGGTATGACAGTTGTGTACAGTTTTATCATTCCGCTGCATACCGTTTTCTAAGTTTTATCATTTTATCAGACCATATCTATTTAAGGGCTTTGCAATGTCCCTCTAAATTTGGTTAAGGTTTACTGTATGTATGTACTGTATGTATTAAATCACTATAACAATATGTATCAGATCGCCATCAAATATAAAGATTATTCATATTATATGATGCACTTAAATGTTGAGAATATTGGAAAAACTGTATAAACCTACTTTAGGAAATCTGTACTAATCATTCTAACATTGTTTTATAATTATGTGTATTGTACAGCATGGCTATTATCCTATGCAATTATTATCCATATCAATATATTGAAAAATCATTGCAGCTTTTGATTTCTCTGTGACAAAGCTTTAAACTAGTAGGATCACGGTAGAGCGTTGATGGCATACTACACAGCTGCATGAGTTCTCTACAGCTGACGTGGGGGGAGGCGAAAGAAGGCCCACGTCAGGACTGACACATGTGAAGCAATCCCAAGATCCCCGAGTCATTTTTAAGAATAAATATCTCAAAAAGAAAGCGTGTCTGTTGAGCTGGTTTCTTTGCAAAACACATTTAATGCTGCACACATGCTGTCCTGTGGAAATGCAGGAAAACCAGAAGCTTACAGAGAACAGCGCCATCTAGTGATGTTTTGACGTTCACACTAGAGGAATGCAAGAAGCCTTGATTCAAAATCTGCACTTGGTCTACAAAAATCTCATAACTGCCAAATGGAAAACATTGGTTAAGATTTATATGATTTGCATCCAAAGATGTGCAATAGATAATTGATCTGTTATTTTATTCTAGTTTTGGGGGTTTCTTTTTAGCATTTGGATGGACTGATGAAAATTTGCCTTTTTGGCTAACTGGGTCTTTTACTGTTTGTTTTTGTTGATCAATGAGCATTGTCTGTGTCAAATAAACTATTAAATTATTAAGAATAAAATACTCTAAAGCCAGACCCTGCAGTTGAAGAGCAGCAACAGATTCAAGCATAGAAAGGTTTTTTTTTGTCTCTGCCCACACTGTCTGCATTTTTTTTTCTTTCCACTTTATGATGTTCAAGCTCCAAATTGGATGCGAAAAGATGGACAAAAGTGACAGTGAAAGCACACAGGATGAAATTCCAGGGATGACGCTGTATTTTTCTGGTTAGGATTATGAATAAGTGGAGGTGAAAAGTCAAAATGTCCATTAAAGGATTGGCGAACAAATGTACAAATAATCAGCACATTTATTGGCTACTGTGTGTGATTTTTAGTGCAGATATCATCTGCTAATGGAGCCCAGTGCTGTGCTGGCAACTGATCCATTTGCAAGATAGGTTATTTTTAAACTCTCTGTGCTAAACAGTGACAGTATTGTTACTGACTGTGTAATTTTAACAGTAATTTTAGCCTTTTTATGATTTTACATTTAATAACCACTTCACACATTTATTGTGTGTGTTCTGCAGTGGGCATCACAGTCAACACATAAAGTGGAAAATTTCAGCAAAAAAAAAGTTGCACCAGCGCAGCAGAGGGGGGTGCTGTTTTATTATGCCTGCTGGCTGGTAGCACCAGTGTCCAGGTCTCACTCATGGGTAATATTTCTACAACTTCAGTTATAATTAACAACTAGAGAATAATTAAATATTGTGTGTTCATGCCTTTCAAACGGGTCTGTTAATTGTTTGGACTCGCTTCCCCACAGTGTAATGTCACGTCCTAGATTAATATATCAGTGGGATTCAAATAGTAATGAAAACTGTCCCCTTACTAGAGCAAAGAGACATCTGTGACTTTGTGAACCCTAAAAAAAGCAAACCGCTGGAAAGAAAGAACACAACTTTTGACAGAAATGATTTGTAGTTCTGTCTGTGTGGATTAATCTCTTGCGCAGGAAGTGAAGGTCAAACCCATCTGATGGACTCGTTTTAAAACAGTTCAGTGGATTGTATTTAATAACGAATGTAGGTGGTTGATTTAAAGTTTGTTGAAGAGATTTATTGTTTAACTTTTTTTATAGAATTCACACAAACAGCAGTAGCCTTGCTTTGGACTTGTTTTATTACTCACTTCCTCAGCTTCAACTTCAGTGTGTCTGTTTTAAATTTACAGGATTTGTTGGTGAATGATGAAGCCTTTCTCCCTCCACAAAAACATGTATCCCTCTGAAGATATATTGTACAGCGTGTTTCACAGTTGATATAATATGAAATATATTTTTTTTCCCATGTGAGGGAGTTCAAATCATTTGAAGTGCACATTTGGTTCATGACAGCATTGACGCACTCTGCTTGACGTGGGTTTTGTCTGTGGTGGCGTCCACTTGTGATCACATTTGTTTTGAATGTAAAGTTGACATTTTCACACACATGACATGAAAACCTACATGGTCATGTTACTTCTTTTAAAAATCTTGTGTTCAGGTGAATTTATTTGTATCGAGACATGTGCGAAAAGATCCGAAAGAGTTGCCCATAAAATTTCAGTCAAACCTACATGAACAGTACATCTCCCTCAAAGTTGGAGGGGACAGAAATAACGAGAGGTTTTGCTGCCTGCAAACATAGTTGGGAGTGATGACAGGAGTGTACTAAATAAGGCACAGGCTGTGAAATCCTAATCTGAGCAGTTCACGATTAAGAGACTCCAAACTTGAAGTGCTGACGCTTATGGCTCAGATTGTTTTGAGAAGTACGATTACTGATGGAAAGAGACACAAATAAGAAAGAAACAGGGTAACACACAGAGAATATGCAGTCAGGTGGACAGTTTCTACTTGAGTAGATATATTTTTTATTTTATTGTATTCAATCGGTGCCATTTTACATTTCACTGATGGGAAAATTAAGAAAAATACATTGCGTGAAAGAAAAGTCATCTATGTTGCATATTAGTAGCAGATTATCAGCATGAAATCCAGAACTGTGATAAAGTAACATTTAGATTAGTTTATCACCATTTCATGAGGAAATATTCTGACCAAAACAAACTGTTTGTTCCTTCATGTCTGTTGGAATAAAACCATATGAAATTGCTGTTTGATTTCAATCAGTTTATTTAGGTTTGCATTGAATTCAGCTTAATGTAACCAGCCGTCACCAACTTAATTTGCTATGTTGGTCTGTGCCAGGGAGGTTTTTCATCACTTTTTTTTTATAGGAATGAAAATGTCTTCAGGTAATAAAAATGAAACACTGAAGACATTCAAAGTATTAATTCATCAGCCATAATGTTGCCAAACAGGCTGTAGCTCAATGTAATGTTTTAGTTTAAAAACCTCACAGTAAGTGCTGAAAGTTCAATAAATCTTCCAATAACAAGGAAAGTATTATTGGGGCTTTTGAACTTCTCTCCAGTGCATGCTGTCGGCTCAACAGTTGTACAGAAAATGTGGAATTATAAGCAGTAATTAATTCCTCTGTACAATTTAGATGTTTGAGCCCCTGTATCATATTAGTGAGAAATCTCAGGAAATCTTTATCTGTTAGGTGAGATGAGGCTACAGTAAGCTGGTGTGGAGAGGTGATGATGGATTTTAGGCATCTAGGCTTGACCTGGTTTGTCTACTGCAGTTTGTTAAAATAATTTTGCAGCTTAACTGAATGAACAGCTGTAGCCTATCTTGTATTATTGATTTTTTTTTTGCCTCATTTGTCCTTCATACGGGTAATCACAATTATATCTCTTATCTTTCTTATCTCATTATCTGAATTTCACCTCTCCACATGCGTCCAATCTATTAATTCATTCCAGCAGATATTGGCTGAAAGATTTTGACACAGTATTGCAGTCAGTTTCTTCAGTATGCAGCCCTGTCGACAAACCTCTTTTTTTGCGCGATTTATGCATGAAGACCTGACCGTGGACTCTCTGGCATCCCGCTGCTTCCTCCCAACTACTCAACTATCAACTCCAAGGCTGGTTGGCATCCTTGAATCATCCTCTCCAATTGTCCTGACTGGGTGGGGTGAGCGCATGTGCCACCCTGGCTCCTATGGCAACCCGATAGATGAGCTCCGTCAATATTCACGTTATTAGAAAGCAGGGGAGGGCGATGGATCAGTGATGTCAGCGCCCTTTGAATGCCGGTGCCATCTGCGTGCATGTGTGTCATCACCTTGCACTGACAGAGAGCTCAGATATTTTGTGGAGGTGGAGATCATGCTTTGTCATTGAAGAGCTCAGCAGCAGCAGCAGCGGCAGCATTCTCCCACTCCGGCACGTCCGACGCTCAGCATGCTGCATCCTGATGCGCTCTCGTCTACACGCTGTGGGGTTACCTGGATTTACATGCTTTTCCTGTTCAGCGCTTTTACATGACCGTCGGATTGAAGCGGCCACGTATTGTTGACGCATCTCAATGTTTGAACCTGGGGAGGGAGGCACGTCCCAAGTGTCAAATAAGATACGACCTGTGCTGCGGATGCGCCGTCACTGTTTTGCCTTCAGTGGCACCCCAAGTGCATGAGATTCATGATTCATCCCTCTGTTTTTACAGGCTATCCTTAGAGCGCATTTCTTCTTCTTCTTCAAAATGGAAAGATTCCAGTCTTCCATGCGCAAACGGCTGTACAGTTTGCCGCAAAACATTGGACAAAAACCCTTCGTGATTGACGAAGGAGACAACGGCGACAAGGACACTAAGAGGAAAAGTATTCGGCTAAAACATTTGTCCTCTCCGTCTCCTGCAAGCAGTTGCAAGAGCATTGAGGAGGCCAGGAGCGAAGACTTGGAAAGGGACGTCACTGTGAAGACCAACTTGAATGGGGACTGTCGCTTATTTAGAAGCAGCCTCTCCTCCATCACCGGGCGGCATCTTCCCGGGTCAGATCCAGTGGAGCAGCGGCGCCTCATCCCCGAGGCTGATGCCGGTGTCAGCGAGAGCTTCCCCGGTGAGCACGGCCCCGGGGCCCAGCAGCGGGCAACGGGTGGTCTGAGTGGCGCAGCCGGGCAAGCATCTGTGTTCGACCAGTCAAGTTTCATCAAGTTGGAGGGTAGCGAGCAGATAATACCTGAGGACGACCGGCTGTACCAAGCCGGCTTCATGCACCGGCAGTTTGGGGCGATGCTCCAACCGGGAGTCAACAAATTCTCCCTGCGGATGTTGGGGAGTGAGAGGGCCGTGGAGCATGAGAGGGAACGAGTAAAGTCTGCTGGCTTCTGGATTATCCACCCGTACAGTGATTTTAGGTAGGCCTATATTGTGTGCAGAAAACCTTTCTTTACAAGCAGTGGTCTCCTACAAAAAAAAAAGTGCTGCAGTGAACCTGTCACACATTTGTTTTTGAGTTTTTTTGGCCTGCAGATAAACTTAATATCACAGACACACACACTAATCCCCTTTTTGAAATATAGCAGGGCTGTTTATTCTTTGATCAGTGTGATGATATTACGAAAGCAACACGATAATCAGGAGTGTGAGCCAGTGCAGAGTAGGTGTATCATAAACTGAATGTGCCTCAGTAATCCATACACACCTTGAATAGATTCTGCAAATGATCCTCTGCTAAAGATTTATCCACGCACGCTGCACAGGCCACTCTTACAGGGAGACATTAATGTACGGTAAATGAGTCGACTAGCATTCAAAATCCTCTTATGGGCACAATGACAGCCAAATTATATCATACATAGGAAGGATTTAAGTCCCTCTTCTGCCCGGCCTAGAAGTGTGTGTGTGTATGGTATCGTGCACACAAGAATAGGCAGGCTGTATGATAATCTAACCAACCAAAGTGCAATTTTCTGTATATATGAATTAAATTTGTGCACCAAGCTCTAATTCCTGATTTTCCAGTCATACAGTGTGTGCTGCATACATGCATGCTTGTTGTACATTTCATTGCATGCTGCATACAAACTAGCGTTTTGTTCATCACCGCCATCAAGGGATTTTCATGACATTTAACCTTGAGGCTCACTGTCATCATACTTTCACCGGCCAGTTGTACGCCGATGTGTGTCACTGCAGTTTTTTTCCACTCATCTGAATTACACTTTTTTTTTTTTTTTTTATTATCATTTAGCGAGGGCAATGGATTACAGAGAGTGCAGCAGGGGCTTGGAAATGGGGTAATCAAAATAGGGTAACATGACCATTCAAGATATTAGAAGCACACATCAGTGGAGATTATTACAGGACAATTAGTCTAATGGAGCAGAGATGGTGTGGACGGGGAGGGTACACACCACAAAACACTGAACACACACAGAGAGAGAGACGGACAGACAGAAAGAGAGATTGAAATGAAAATGATGTTGTGAGGAATCAGGGCGCCCAGCTGTTAGCTCCGTGCTGTGTATGAGGTGTCATTACTTCATGCTCTGTGCGGGTCACACTTTGCAGCTGAGCAGGGTTTTGGTGCCTTTTAAGGTGAACACTTTAGCCTGCAGATCCCATTTCAAGTTACAGAACAGGTGCTGCATGTGACCTGCAAACCTTTGCACCAGAAAATATAGTTTGGGGTCTTTTTGGCACTACTGAATCCAGCATAAGCAGTTTCTTTTTACAGCCAACTCCACTCCCTGATGTGTGTAACAGTTGTGGGTTTCTGTGCATCAGCTCACTACAGTATCCTCTCCTTGTATCTTTTTTTTTTTTGAACACCATCTCTCAGTTGTTTACATCATAAGTAACTGCTGTCTTTTATTAAAGCTTTCTGCGGATATAGCAGTAGACATACTGAACTGGCACGCTGCGTAAATATGGTTAATATGATTGCTGGTGGGCCTGAGCCACAGTACAGGTGTGTGTTAAGCCACTGAGCTGCATGCAGGCTGTTGTGCTTCAGCTGCGCTCTGGCAGCAAGAGATAAGTATCTCTAGTACAAATGTGATCCCTTTTTCAGCTGTCCTGATTGATCTAAGCTCCTTTCACCATTTTAAGCCTTTTTGTGTTCACTTTGCTTGTAACTCCCCTCACTTTGTACTCTCATGCTCTTTAACGTAGTTGCACTCTGACCCAAATAGTGCAAGATTCCTTTCTGGACCGGGAGAGGTCCAGAGTACCCAAAACTGACAGCTTTATTTTGATGGTAACATCAGATTACAGCAGCAAGTTGTCTGATCTTTGCTGCGTGCACAGTCAGCTGATGAGCAAAGAAGATGGTCTGCAAGGGACAGCAGTAATGCACTGTCCCCTGCAGACCTTTTCTTCTTTTTTTTTTTTTTTTTTTTGTCCAGCTGTTCCAGCATTCTGCAGCACAGTGATGTGTGCAGAGCAGTAATGCTAACTACTCAACATCTGGCTGATGGGAGCTGACTTCTGGAGATGACATGGATTCCCAGGAGATAACGGTGGATTTAGCCAGAGAGGGGAAGTGCAATTAGGACCAGTGTGTCACCGCAGAGACACACAAGCAGATGAAAAGAGGAATGCAAATGCTTTGTTTGGCAGAGAACAACAGAAAGCTGATTAGAACAAATGGCCATCATGTCCTCACTGGTTCCCTCTTTTTGTGATGTTCTCATGTGAAGGTTGAGTGGAACTAATTGGAATAGGTAAAAAGGTTGTGATATAACCTGGTCACATCTGCACTGGATGCTTATTTGAGCCCAGAGAACACTACAATGTCAGTAACACAGGAAAAAGTCCCTGTGGCTTTCTGATGGTCATCATCATCACCTTCATAACACTGCAGCTTTCTCTCCCCAAGTGTTTAAGCTACACCTGAATTATTCTTTACATTCTCTTCTCTTGAATGTAACAAGTGTTTGGATCAGTACAGTCATAGTTGTGCGGTTACTGTGTGCTTTCTCACATGCCACAAACTGCCCTTAAGTGGTGCGATGCATGCGTCCTTGTAGGTCTGACTTGCTCCCGCTGCAGTTTTGACTGATCTGCAGGTGCGTCAGACTCCTGTTGGATCGATCGAGTGGTTAATTAGCTCTCCGAAATGAATCGGACATGCAATCACACGCATGCACGCTTTCTCATCTCACACGCACTCACACTCGACACTGTAATTGGTAAACAAACAGTATCCATATCTTGCCTGGCCTTTGTGTGGCTGAGTGGTACATTACTGATTACTGCATGCTTCCCTTGAGGTGTGCTGATATGGAGTCTGTTATAGTTAAGTGTCAGATTTGTAAATAACACTATGAAAACTTGGTGACTTTACTGTAAACACGATCTAAAAACAGGCCCTTTTCATTGCAGTTACAGATGGAATTGAACCGATTCTTGAGGATTAAGTTAGTTGTGAAAATCAATATTTCCTCGTGAGCAATTCAGATGAATTCCAATAACCCATTTTTTTCTCACCGGTCCCTGTGGCCTGAAGTCCAATATTGGACTGAATTAGAGCACTGCCGTTGTTTTCTTCAATCAACCCCATTACTTGCTTGGTTAATGTTTATGCTCAGGCAGTTTGTTTGCATTGTTTCTGCTCGTTTGAACATAAATCTATTGGATTTTTGAGTTCCGCTGTGAGACTGCAAGTTGCACAGAGATAAATTTCTATTTGAAGTTCCCACACGTTCACAAGTGCTTTAAATATGCAGCACATATTCAGTATTCACACAGACACACACTCAGACGCTTTAAAAATCTTTTGTGTGAACTGAGCAGCAACCATTGATAACATTGGTGTCTATTCATCATCTGTCCCTGTGTCTCTGAGATTTTTTTTTCCACCTTTCTACTTAAAGAAAATGGACAAAAAAGCTCAAACCACTGAAAATCTCTTAAACCTCTCTAAAATCTCTTAATACTCTTAAACATGGTGGAAACTAACGATTATTGTTATTATTGATTAACCTGGTGATTGTTTTCTCAATTGATTGATGAATCACTTTGTTTATCCAAAAAATGCTCATTATAATTTCCCAAAGCTCAACATGACCCTTTTAAAATTGCTTATTTTATCTGACAGTCAGTCCAACAGTCTAAAATCCAAAGATTTTCAGTTTACTGTCATATATGACAAAAAAAGCCTAAAATTGTCACATTTGAGAAACTGGAAATATTCTTGAACTTCTTCTGAACTTCAGCATTCCAGCATTGTTGCATGCCATTAACCATCTTTCTCCCTTCATTTCCTGTCATCTCACCACTGTCAAATCTCTAATTAAGACATAAAAATACTAAAAAATATGCTTTAAAAAGCTGCAGATTTCTCATAACTGAAACATTAATGCTAGCAGTCTCCTGGGTGTCACTAATACTGACATAAAATATTTAACTCAGTTATTCTGGCAGGTAAGATATGAGTGAAGTTGAGTTTGTACTTTATTTTAAGTGCCGTTCCACAGTGACTTTGTCCTGCTGTTATCTGTAATGTGAGTTATGTGTGTCGCTGTGTGTTTCAGGTTCTACTGGGATCTCACCATGCTGCTGCTGATGGTGGGAAACCTCATCATCATCCCTGTGGGCATCACCTTCTTCAAGGATGAGCACACGCCGCCCTGGATCGTCTTCAACGTGGTCTCGGACACCTTCTTCCTCATGGACCTGGTCCTCAACTTCCGCACCGGCATCGTCAGGGAGGACAACACGGAGATCATCCTGGACCCGCAGCAGATCAAGATCAAGTACCTGAAGAGCTGGTTTGTGGTGGATTTCATCTCCTCCATACCAGTGGACTACATCTTTCTCATCGTAGAGACACGCATCGACTCGGACTTTTACAAAACGGCCCGAGCCCTGAGGATCGTCCGCTTCACCAAGATCCTCAGTCTGCTGCGGCTGCTGCGCCTCTCCAGACTCATTCGCTACATCCACCAGTGGGAAGAGGTAGATCCTGCAGGGATAGTCTCTGTGGATCCTCACACTAGATGAAAGTGCATCCTCTTTATGCTCATCTGAATAAAGTACTGTAAATGATTAGATTTCCCGTACACTAGCAGATTTCTCATAACTTGTAACCTTGTCTGGATTATTACATTTTTCTCTTTCAGGTTAAATACATGATGCTGCTCTTTGTAAAAACAAATGGTCATATTCTTAAAGCCATAGAGTTCATTTGTTTGTGTGTTTCAGACTCAAAAGAGAACAATCAACTTGCTTAACAACAGACATTTCACTACATTATCTTATTTTTATAATTCCTCTAAGGCTGCATTCCCCACGGGCCATTAATGTTGCTTGCAAATGATTACACAACACTGAAATAGCCTCTGGTTGTCTATAGAAGATTAAGAACAGTGTGGTCTGGTATAGGACCCCTGCAGCCATCAGACCACACAGCACCTACTGTATTTTTCAAATCCTCTGATTGCATGAGAGAGAATGGAAATTTTATAATTTATTTACAAAGAGATTTTTTTTCGTTGTCTCACTTGCATTAATGCTGATAATCTGTGTCACAGGTTTTCCATATGACCTATGACTTGGCCAGCGCCATGGTGCGCATTATGAACCTGATTGGTATGATGCTGCTTCTGTGTCACTGGGATGGCTGTCTGCAGTTCCTGGTTCCCATGCTGCAGGACTTCCCTCCTGATTGCTGGGTCACTCGAAACAAGATGGTGGTAAGTGGAGTCAGACAGCGTCCAAATGTGTTCCTCTATAATCACGATAATCACATCCAAGTGTTTATACATAAGCTTTATTAATTTCCAGTCTGACAGGATAGAATATAATAAATGTGCATGAACACAAATTGGATTATTAATAGGTATACCAGTAACTGAAATACAGGTGATGTTTTGTGCAAGTCTGAGCTCCTCAACAGGGTGCTTCAAAGCCGTCAACCCTGGAAAAAAAGGCCACATCTCCTGTGGTCTTGAACTTAAACTATGAAAAGGCTCGGGCAGACGTGCTGCAGCATTAATGCTGTGGATATTGATAAACTTTCCCTTTCCTCTATCCCCTGCAGAATGACACATGGGGTCAGCAATACTCCTATGCCCTGTTCAAGGCCATGAGTCACATGCTGTGCATCGGGTACGGCCTGTACCCCCCTATAGGCATGGCTGATGTGTGGCTCACCATCCTCAGCATGATTGTGGGCGCTACATGCTTTGCCATGTTTGTGGGGCATGCCACTGCGCTCATTCAGTCTCTGGACTCGTCCAGGAGGCAGTACCAGGAAAAGGTGGGTGTTCTCTCTCTGCACGGCTGATGTTTGTCATAAAAACTCTAGTTTTTTTAGGTCGAAGAGAGTTTAAATGAAGTGAAGATGTTGATAAGTGGCAAAGTATTTTATCCAGGAATGATGTGAAGAGGACACGTCAGTTTTTGTTTGCAAAAACCGTATCCACCTCTTACATAGGTTGGGCACATTGATCATTTATGATGCTTTGCTGGTAGAGTACACCGTGAAGGACACAGTAGTTAATGTTATTAGCTGCAGCCTGCAGAGCACAACAGTATTTGTCAGATGGGGCAGAGGCACAATATTGCACTGTGGGCAGGTTTCACAGATGGCCTGACAGTTGACTGTTAACATAATGAGACACATTATAGTCCGCCTGTGAGCCAACACATCAATCAGGTTAATATATTATTTTTGACATGACTTTGCATTTTGTCTTGACAATAATGCAGTTACATTACAGTTACAGTTACATGTATTTCTGTGGAGATTTCTACCTTTTTTAATAATTGGACTTGTGTCGTCATCGCAGTATAAACAGGTGGAGCAGTACATGTCCTTCCACAAGCTCCCCGCTGACATGCGTCAGAGGATCCATGATTACTACGAACATCGCTATCAGGGGAAGATGTTTGACGAGGAAAGCATTTTGGAGGAGCTGAATGAACCGCTGCGGGAGGTCAGAAGTCATGTTGTCGTTGTTGCCTTGATAATAACAGTTACTGCGCCATGTTAGCTTCTGTGTTAACGCTGTTTACATCTGAAAGAAACATTCTTGAATTATTTATTTTTATTTTAGTTTTATGGTGGCTTGGTGGCAAATATATGTTTTAATGAAGTTAGCATCCTTGTTCTAAATGGTTTACGGTTAATTTATTATGTAACCTAATATGGCTCTCTTACTTTGCACGCTAATGTTAATAGTCATGTAATCTGATTAGTAATGGCTGGACACTGTATGAGGACAGGGAGCCTCATTAACAGAGCACTAAGCTGTTGACCACCCTGCTTTTATAATGATTGAAATGTACACATGCAGCAACTCTGACATTTGTGGTCAAAGATCTTGTATTACTGTCGCTAATGTCTAAAACACTCATTTCGTGTCTCTTGCAGGAGATCATCAACTTTAACTGTCGTAAACTGGTGGCCTCCATGCCTCTGTTTGCCAATGCTGATCCCAACTTTGTCACCTCCATGTTGACCAAACTACGCTTTGAGGTCTTCCAGCCGGGCGACTACATCATCAGAGAAGGAACCATCGGCAAGAAGATGTACTTCATCCAGCACGGCGTGGTCAGCGTCCTGACCAAAAGCAGCAAAGACACCAAGCTGTCAGATGGCTCATATTTTGGAGGTAATGTCTCCACACAACAGGCTGTGTGTAATGCATACTGATATGTTCTGTAGATGGCAGCGGGTCAGTTTAAATGTATGCAGAGGAGCGGTAATAGTCTGATTTATTTTGATTTATTTTGCCCAGGCACTCAGCAGATTAACTTTGCTGACTATTACAGATGGGAAAAATTGTCCACATCATCTCCTTAAAAGGGCGCGGGACTAAAGAGGAGCAAAGCTTTGTGATCTTTGATTCCATCTGTGGGGTTTTCCCTTTGTTTACACCGTGTTTAAAGTAAAAATTCCCATTTGTCGTCACCCTTGAACTATATCAAGTGCCTAATGTTGTGCTTATCGCGTCGTTTCACCCTGTTGTTGGTACCCAGCTGTGAAGCACAGTGAAATATTCAGCAACCAGGTAATGCAATTTGTCGAGAAGCCTTATTTTAACAACCTTTTTTGGTAGTATCGAGAGTATTTGAGACAGAGCAGTCACGCCATTTTTAATATTTTACCATACTCCACTATACTGCACATCTGGAACACAAGAATCACAAAACAATATGGATCTCAACTTTAAGCTACGCACCACAACTAAACCCACACAGATGTGAAAATGGTAAATGAGGGCAGAAAATGTGTTCAAAACGAACACATGGAAAAGAAATTTGTTAGCAATCTCATGTAGTCATGTGATATAAATAGATTCAATCAATAAACAGGGCAGGAAAGAGAGAGAGCATGTGAGTCTGTGTGTGCTTGTGTCTATATCCTCAATATGTCTGCCCTGAAAAATATGTCTACTTTTTTTTTTTTTTTTTAAATGGCGCATTATTTTATTTTTCTGATCTGGCACGACAGATGAGGTCAGGACAAACTGTAAGCTGCAGAAATTGCATTAAGTGCTCCATCTGTGGGGTTCAGAGGCAACGCTCTTTTCATTTTTATCATCTCATACTAATAATACTAGTTTTGCCTTTCCTTTTATGAATAGAACTAAAAAGGTATAAATTCTGCGTGAAATCATCATATAGCACTTTATATTAATTACCCTTTTTTTTTGAAGTCCTTCATGTTCATCTCTGACTTTCACTCAGCACGGCGGCTTTTAAAAAAAAGTCGTACAAATAATTGAACTTTTTTTGTCTCCTGCCTCCCTGCAGAGATCTGCCTGCTGACCCGAGGCAGAAGGACAGCCAGCGTGCGAGCAGATAACTACTGTCGCCTGTACTCTCTGTCGGTAGACAACTTCAACGAGGTGCTGGAGGAGTATCCCATGATGAGGAGGGCCTTTGAGACTGTGGCTCTCGACCGTCTGGACCGCATCGGTGAGCCCTCTTGCCAAGAAATAAAATCTGATTATAGGAGCCAATTTCATATTTCAAAGTTGAATATAATTTATTATTATTTATGGTTTGACTTCTGTTTCTGTGATATCTGACATTTGTTTTTATTCTTCTTCTCTGTTTAATGCAGGTCTACTTTTACTGACAGCAGTTCTGTTTTATTTATGTGTGTTATTGGCCCCTTTAAGACAGTTTTTTGACTGTTTTGTGGAACGTGTTGTGGATGTTTTAGATAAAAAGTGGCATTTTGTATTGGAACATTTTTTTGTTTTCATCAAGTATATTTTGTACAAGGGACAGTGGAATAATAAACTTTTATAAGAGGAAACGTTTGGTTAGAATAAGAAAACATTCAACTTAAGGTTTACACTTAGATTTTTGTGTTATGCTATCACATTTTAACCCTCTAGTAAAGAAAGGTGAGGCAAATGTGCTGATGAGCTGTCCTTGTAATATGAAGCATCGTTCATGAAAACAAAAGGATTTAGGTGGAAACAGCTTTGCCTTATTTCTCTTCTTTTCTTAACAGGGAAGAGGAACTCTGTTCTTCAACATAAAGTCCAACATCACCAAAGCTCTGGTACACTAAACCTCCAAGAGAGTGAGATCATCCAAAGAATAGTGCAACATGACCGTGACATGGCCCAATGCACGCAGCTGATCCAGACCAGCGCCGCACAGAGCTTAAACCCTCCCCCTGCTCCCCCATCACCCACACCCGTCATCTGGGCCCCGCTGGTTCAGGCCCCGCTCCAGGCTGCTGCTGCCACCACCCCACTGGCGCTGGCCTTGGCCCACCACCCCCAAGTGCCTCCCATCCTCTTTCACCATTCTCTGGCACCAGGCTCTGGCTCTCTGAAGGACCCCATCAGCCATCCAAAAAGAGTCCATGTTGGAGCACACTTGTCCAGCAGCTGTGGTTCAGGGCCCGGTTCTCCTGCAAGCTCCATGAAATTCCGCTCCGGGGTTGAGACTCCCACACTGGCGTCCTTCAGGGCACAGCATCTCCCCGCTGGGCCCGTGTCACCCACCCTGATGTCCCAGCCCATCTTCACCAGCAACCTGCAGCCCCTTGCCCCTCTGCCAACACACCAGCCTCCACACCATCCTCCCCACTCCGGCGTGGCCTCAGTCTTCCCCATCAGTCAGGCCACCGTCTCCTACACCTGCTCCGCTCAGCTCCACTCCCAGCCTTTCCACGGTGCTATGACCACCCCACCCCACCCATTAGGTTTACTCCAGCAGGGGGCGCCAGGGAGGCTAGCAGGGAGATTCCCAGCCCCCTTTGCTTCCGCCATAAGCCCTCTGATCTCCAGCTCCGTCAGCCCCATACTAAGCCAGCTGCAGCAGCCCTCTCACGCCACCATGCAGCAGATGGGGTCCAGTCATGACAGAGCAGGCAGGACATCCAGCGGTCTGAACCTCCCACATTTTCCCTTCATCGCCAGCACCCAGTCCTCCAGTGGATTTATTCAGCCAGGGTCTGGAGCCGCAGCCTCTCTGGCACAGCACAGCCTGGCGGGCCTCCACTCTGTTTTCCTGCCCCAGGTTCTCCCGGAGCACTCGGCCCTCGCCTCCCTGGCCCAGTATGGCTCTGCTGAGGCCTCGCCCTGCTACACGCCGCCAGTCCACAGTCCCAGCATACAGAGCCCTGTGGGGGGACGGACAGTTTACCACAGTGAGCTCCCCAGCACCCTGGGCTCTCACAGCCCCCTAACCCCTCAGACCTCATGCCCTGCCAGGGTGTCCTGTACCCTCAAAGAGAAGGCCGAGTCATCGGTGGATCTCTTTACCCAGGAAATAAAGACTATCTCAGGCTCTTACAGCTCTATACACCAGGAAAGGCCTTTGGCCATGAGCGGCTCCTCGGAGGGGGCGGCAAGGGCACTGAGCCCCTTCTCCTCCCCCTTGGCTGTCAGCAAACCCTACACCCCGATCCCAGGTCAAGCCACTCCTGTTAGTCGGACACATTCAGGGCCTGAACCTCAGAACCAGTTTGTTGGTGTACAGTCTCCCCACGCTAGATCCCCTGCTAAGATGTTAGAGACAGAACACAAACAGTCCAAACTTCCCTCCAACTTGTGAGGTTCAGACACACCCTCCTTTTAATGCCTGAACACACGGAGATAACCTCCTCCTTGGCATAGTTTTAACCACTACTTTGTCAATTTTTAAAGTAGGAGGGTGTGTTATTCTAATCAGATTGGAGATCAGTGGTTTCATTTTTAATCAGAGTGAATGGATTACGGATAAAAATGGACAATAATGGATATTTTTTTCTACAGGATACTGCTTCTTTGAATATAGTAATAAAATCTAAAACCTATTGATGGATATATATAGCACCTCATGAAAATATCAATTGTTATATGTATTATATTATAACCACACTCTGTGATTTGTTAAAAGTATTTGTTTAACCCTAACCCTATTGTCCAGGCAATTTTGTGTAATCTTTTAGCTTCACCTGTTTAGTTTGAAATTTGTCGACAACTGTATCCAGTTATGATTGAAACCAAAAATGACTGTCCTTTTTATATCCGTTCCCACTACTGAGTGTGTGAATGCAAGGTTACTCTTAAGAGATTCAAGGAGAGACAGACTGTGCACTTTGCTCGTTTCAGAGATCACCTAACGTTAGGGTTTGATGACAGCATGTCTTCCAAGATAGTGTTTCAGCAATATTGCACACCCAAATGGGTCACACAAACCAGTTCACGTTCCAAAAACTGAATGAAATGAATGTAATGTTTGTTTGTCCGAGCAGGAGAAGTGGGATTCATTTTCGAATGTGTTGAACATGAAGACGATGACGGTTTTCTGTACAGGAATCAGTTTCAGTCATGAAGACAACACAAAGTCGCACACACCATTTTCATTCCTCCACAACTGCTCTGGCACGTGGCGAGCCGCACGACTGATGCCGACTCATTTCAGTCTGTGAATAACTTCAGTACAGAACATACACACTGAGCCAAGGTTTGTGTGCCATTAGCATAGTATGCAATAATCTGTGTTTTTTTTATGGGAATACAAAGGTACTGTGAATCGAAGCACTTGAGTCGATGAGTGAGATTCTGTTTTTAGTTAGAACAGATCAAAACAAGGGAATCACTTTTAAAAAAGCAATTGTGGATAATCAAACATCCTGAAACCAGCGATGCACTAAGATTGATGTGAATGTTTCTTGCACCAGTCAAAGGGCTAAAAGCAGTGGACACGTGGTTAACAAGAAACCCCGATGGGTCATATTGCTGCATATTTACCTCTTTCATTGTACATTATTTGATTGTAAAATTTGACATCTGTTGTTGAACAATTGCTGCTTTGTGATGCTATGCTGAATCAATAAGACGTGTATCACTGACTGCTTTTTTTAAAAAACAGAATCTTAAATCCTTCTACTTGTTAATAGGTTCATGTGTTTAGATGATATTTCTCTCTCTGGACCTGCTGCCGGCAATGAACTGTGAGCAGCTAGCTGGTCACCAGGTCAAACCATCGGAGGATCCGGTCCACTGGCTTTAGCTGCCTGGTTACTGAACCCGAGGCTGAGGTTTGCTGTGACTCTGCCCCCTTTCCAGGGAAGAGAGATACTATCAGTCACTAGCCAGTCACTGCCAATGGGCTCAATCAATCCCTCATTACTATTCTCCTCCAACCTCGCACCACCACACCACCTGCCCAGAGGCATCAGCTCGGAGCGAATGTAAGGTTACTTTTAGTGCACTCAACTTTAAGGTGTGTGTCTGTGTAGGTAGGAGAAGAGGTGTCAGTCATTCATCTACTTATATATTTATTTTTCATTTTGCTGCCTTTTAACCACCAAATCTGAGGATTCCATCACCCTATGTATGTTAGGCATATTTTATTTTAGCTACTGGATTCAATGCAATAAAATAACATATGGTCAACAATGCTTGTCCTAGCTGTTGATTTCTGAATGTGGTATGAAGGAGAATCTGATAAAACTCTGTCTGAAGTTTCAGACTTTAAGCCGGATTATGAATTGAGAACTGCATGGTGTTGTCTGGTGCTGACATCCAAAACAGCAAGGATTATAATCTTAGAGATATCTGACTCGTCATTACAAAGAAAATGATCTGCCGTGTTCATGGAGTGATAACTGCTAGATCAGTGAGCTCATGTAGATATTTAATTCAGCACTGCAGCAAGGTTTGATTTAGAAACCTTTTTCTTTGAAGTGAATGTCTGACCTGATGTTCTTACATTGTCTAATAATCCCACAAAATGGGCTAGTTTTTTGAATATCTTATTATAATAGTAATATGTAATAGGTGTAGTTTTCCATTCAGGTATTGCTGCAAAATTCTAAATACTTAGATAGACTTCCATATATAGACTACTGCACTTGAACAATCATTTGGGATTAAAAATGGCAAAAAGTCAACTCATTACAGGTCTGATTTCCACTCAAACATGTCGTGAGACATTATGAAATAAATAATTATATGAATGAATACAGACAACATATAATATAACTAGAAAAATGTGAAATAATCAAATTAATTTTGGAAACTCATCACGGAATGTTATTTTGTCCTGCTTCTTCTTCACAATCAGTTTTTTTGTTTAATTCCAGAAATTCTTATTATTTTTCAAAGGTCTGTTTTCATTTTACAACACAATTGTGATTGATTGTCCACTCATTCACACCAAAGCAACAGCCAATCATAACTAGCTCTGCCTTGTTTGTCTTAATTGACAGAGAAAATGTTTGTGAGGAAAAGTAGCATTTTAAAAATATTATATATATATAATATTTTTTTAAACTTATCTATTTGCCTTCATATATGACTCAAATTTCTTAATTTAAATAATTTAATAAGTGGTGTTTTCTTTATTTTGTACAACCACTGCAGAAATGTATGTTCAAATACAACCAGCTATTATTCCTATGTTGTGACATCTGAAGGAAGGTGGGCATACAGCAATAACATAAAATGTATCTACTTGAATACTGAGCATGTTAATCTTGCAACAGTTTAGTGTTTAAAGTGATCACAAGAGGAGGAGGAGAAACACAGTTGAGCCAAGAGTTCCTTTTAATGGATGGAAACCCACTCGTGCCAGATCACTGCATGATGTCACTTTGTACCGACTATCAGTTCTGCATGAAACACTGGTGATGATAAATACAGTACACATCTGCACTTGTACATCGTGACACCTAGACATCAAAAGAACCATTAAATAAGGAACTGACAAACATGTATTTGGAGCCCAGTTTACAGTGCACGCAGAGGAGCACTTATCTCCACTTTGCACAACAGGCAAACACAGTTGCACACACATGACCGACAAGTTTCCAGTAAAAGGTTCTGTTTCCGGCAGCAGGATTTAGATGATAAATTGCACATTTGGGTGACAGGAAATAATGGAGTTACTTTCTGTGAACAACACCATCAAAGGCCTTTTTTGACTGGTTTTGACTTTCTGTTGGTTACAAAGACTGACAGAAAAGAAAAGTCCAACTTAGGGGGAAGGCAGGTTACAGGAGAGGGGAGGGGGTGGAGGGTGGGGGGTTACTAATGTCATTTGATGAAGTTCAAGGCACCAGCACAATTCTCATGGTGTTGGTGTAACCGGCACCTGGGCGCCAGCCAGTCACAACAATGGCAACATCACCAGACTTGAAGAACTTGCGGTGCTTGCCTACAGATGGAAAATGGAGAGGCGTTAGTTAAAAAGCACTTATTTAAACCCTAGTGAGTCCCGGAGATTAACAAAATTCTTTCATAAATCTTGGATTTTCTCCTAACAATTCCCTTCACTGTTAGAAACCCTCTTGCTTGAGAGCAAATTCAACAAAACTCATAAACACTCACCAAGTTCCAGGGCGAAGTTCACACGCAGGTCGACGTCCTCGGCCCAAACATCGTTGGCAGGCTTGGTGTAGAGCACAGGGTAGATACCACGGTACAGGTGAGCCTGGCGGGCGGTCTGGCCACAGCGGGTCACAGCGATGATGGGGGCACGGGGCCTGTACCTTGACAGCATGTGAGCAGACCTGCAGGTAACAGGTACAAATTATTACAAAATGGAAAACTGAAAACATTTCATTTTCACTAAAACATGTTTAAAACCATTGATTTGAATGAATGCCAAAACTTAAACCTGCAATAACAAATTTTTCTGGTCACTTAGGGGCTGTGGAAACAAGTTGTAAACACAACACTGACGTATTATCACCTTTCAAAGGCGGTAGGATGTAGTGGCATCTAGCAGTGAGATTGCAGATTGCAACAATCTGAATACCCCCTACTCTTCCAAACGTGTAGGAGAACCTACGGTGACCGTGAAACTCACAAAAAACGCAGCAGATACAGAGCAACATTAGCATTAATCTGGAGTTGGATTTGTGTCCACCTGGCTACTATAAGTTCCTCTGGTTTAGTCTTCACCAACTACTGAGACAAATATGAGGCTCTTTAGCTGACAAATGCTCCACTATGTTCACCAGCTAATCACTAACTTTGTCAGTTGTTTAAGTGCTGGGCATGTAGTGCACACTGGGTTTTTAGCTTTTTTAGCTGAAAGCAGCTGCCTGCTGTAGCCGAAAACGATGCTATAAGAGCAGTGATAGTGAATCAAAACAGTAAAGTTGTGGGCCAGAAAAAAACAAAACAATGCACTGAAAGATGCTTTAAAACTCTGCAAAGCTGAGGAGAACTGCAGAGTCTGGTGATGATTCTGTACGTTCATCACAACGAGAGACTCATTTCACATACAAATGGTCATGTAATCCATTGTTAATATTAATTTTAGCCACTGTAATTATGTAATTATTATTATGAAATCCGTGCAGCTGACAGTATCATGTGTTGAGAGGATGAACGCCCGAATCGAGAGGAATGAACAGAGAGTTAAAATTAACCAGTAAAATGTCAGGGTTCACATCTCAAAAGGTCAGAAGAGGAACACAGATTGTGAGTGCAGTGACAGTTGGCACACTTCATATGAGCCCAGGGCTTCTGTTAGAGAGGGAGCGGAGGCGGAGCGATAGAGATATAATGCACCACTTTCTTCGCTTGCAGTGGGCGCCTTGGAGAATATGATGACTCAGAGGAGATTTTCAGGAGGTGTACTTCTTCTTGGATGCTCACCTGCCGGTCTTGGTGAGCACGATGATGGCGCTGGCGCAGCACTTGAAGGAAGCCTCAACGGCACCGATGGCGACAGACTCTGTGGGGTCACGGGTCAGGTGAGAGGTGCGGCGCAGCTCCTCAAACATCTGCCTGTGGTACATGGCTGCCTCGGCCTCACGGGCAATCTGAACATGCAGAAGAAAAACAAAAGCAGGGGCATGACGGCTGTGTCAGGCTGCAGTCACACACCACATCTTAACTGTGGGAGTTAGTTTGTATTTTAAAAAGACAAACAAAGGACAGTTAAGTTAAGTGCAGAGGTCTTCATACCTGAAAGCACACTGAGACATGAAGCTAAACAACAGCAGCGGCCGTGATGTCCAGGGACTGTTGCTGTGCACTGTAGATCCTCAGACACATGCTAATTGAGCGATATGATCACACAGTTAAAGCACAATGCAAGAGACAAGAGGAGAAGTTGTTAGGTAGCAGATGGATGGAGGGAGGGGACGGTGCATCAGGGATACACAAAGCAAGTTGAACAAATACTAAACAAGCTGTTAGTAAAACCCAGTGATGTGCAAACAATGTGGAAGCTACTTTTCTCTTTATTATGCATAATCTAGAAAATGTAACTGACAACACCGCAAATTCTATACAAAGTCAATTACAAAGTAATTAACAAAGTAACTCTGAATGTGTTGGTGATATTCATGACCTTGAGAATCACTGATAGTATATGAACATCTGGTCGGGTGATGATAACAATTTAACAATTTGAGATTCTGAACACACTACAAAGTACAGCTCATGTATGAAGCGTTATTGTGCATTTTTCAGTGTCAAGACATAACCACATCAGACTGGTACGTCAATTACAAGAACAACATTTTTCCTATTAGTCCCTTTTAAATCTGCTTTGCAACAAGCAGATTTAGAAATAATTCGGTCTCACACAACAGAGAGACTATAACTGGAAAGCCCTGACAAACCATGCAGTTACCAGTATCACAGCTTTGCATGTTCCTGTGAATTTTGTACATTTTGGCACTTAAAAAGTTGGTTTAACTGCCATCTCTCAAAACTCAGATGCCAGAGTTTCCCAAAGTACATGGATGCATTACATGTCACACCAAGTGTTAGGGGGCTTTCACACTAACAATGCAGGCTTCCTCGTAGCCTCAAACACACACATGAGGCCCTTCAACATTGCTAGGAAAGATGTACATACTGTGCACACATATACTGAACATGATGTAGGGGAATAGGACCAGTCCTTTGTGCTCTTACCCTGTGCTGTGTGCGCACTGCCTCCAGGGGATAGTCTCCCTTGGCGGTTTCACCACTCAGCATGATGCAGTCATTGCCGTCAAGCACGGCGTTGGCGACATCGCTGGCCTCAGCGCGAGTAGGGCGAGGTTTCTTGGTCATGCTCTCCAGCATCTTAGGGGAAACAACAAGACACGCTGTATTATTTCATGTCGTCAAAACTGCGTCAACACTGATTTTAAAAGTTGCCCTTCTACAAAACAGTCTTCCCACTGATGTCACAGACCTGTGTGGCACAGGTGATGGGCTTGCCGATCCTGTTGCACCTGCCAGTCATCATCTTCTGGGCGATGAAGACCTTCTCTGTTGGGATTTCAATGCCCAGATCTCCACGGGCAACCATGATGCCATCGCTAGCCTCCAGGATCTCATCAAATCTATCGGACAAAAAGAAAATAAATCATTCTAACAATTATCTTAAGTTTCAGATCTGTGCAGATTATTTCCAGTGATCATCCACCCACCTGCGCACGCCCTCATGGTTCTCCAGCTTGCTGATGATCTTGATGTGCTTGCCCTTCTCACCCAGGGCTTTCCTGACAGCATTAACGTCAGCAGCCTTACGGATGAAGGAGGCGAAGACCATATCAACGTCCTGCTCCACGCCAAACTTCAGGTCCTGAAGGTCCTTCTCAGACAAAGCGGGCAGGTCAACAGCAGCTCCGGGCAGGTTGACACCTTTCTTGCTGCCCAGCATACCGCCATTCTCAATGTTACACATCAGGTAGTCGTTGCCTTTGCACGCACAGAATGAATAAAAGTTTTATTTCCACTATAAAAAAGGTGAAAGCAAAAGCAAACAGGCGTTTGTTTGTGTGCTTACCAACTTCTTTGACCATGAGGGAAATCAGACCATCATCAACGTAGACGTGGCTTCCCACCTGCAGAACCTTGGTGATGTTTTTGTAGTCAAGCCACAGCACCTTTTCGTCACATTTCTCCATGTACTGGTCATCGAGTGTGAGCTTGATGGTTTCACCCTTCTTCAGCTCAACCTCGGCGGTGCCACTCTAAACAACACCAGGAGAGAATGTGTTAATCTTTCATGATGAAAAGCTCTGCGGCAGACCTTCAGTTATTTGTGCTCAGTATGGTTCTCTAATAAATCAAAAATGGCCTCATTGTGCCAATTTGGCAAGAACTCACGCCCTTGATAAGTCCAGTCCTGATTTCTGGTCCCTTGGTGTCCAGAGCGATGGCCACTGGTCTATAGTCTAAGCTGCCAGGCCCAAAGCTCTCAGTCGCCGTACGGACATTCTTGATTGTCTCAGCATGGTACTGTAAAATGTGGAGTATTAGAAAAACATTGAAAAGTTCAGTATATCTAATACAACATGAAAAATAAAATAATTATAACACCAGTGAATTGTAATAGTTCATTATTACAAAGTCATATTTAAAGGTGTCAAATTATTCAAAAGTAAAATAAAGTTAGTACAACAGCAGGTGGACAGACAGCATGGCAGCACTTGTTACATTTCTAAATGTAGTATATCTTGAATAACAACTGCAAGACATTTTTAGCAAATGACATTGTTCAGTTTTACTGTACATAAATAGCTGCATGAGGTATTAAGTGAATACTCCAAAAGATTTCAGCTAAAGTCTGTGTGGCACAGTTGTTACAGTTGCGTGGATATTAAAACAAGTGTAATGTGAACACTGAGTACTATCCTCAGTAAATAGTGCGCTCTTCTTCCACTACATGTCTTATTCTCATACTGTTGCTGCGAGGCTGTCTCTCAGAGAAGAGCTATTTATAGCTGCACTGACAACTGACACACCAGTGAGACAGAGGTCGAATTTGTTTTGCCCCTCTCATAAAAAAACATATATATTTGCTTTGTTGTGATTTTCTGGATTCAAGATAATGAATTTGTGTTGCTGAAATGCAACACAAATTCAGCCGTCTGAGCCAAACTATCATACCACTGCAGGCAAGTCAAAAGTCACTCTGAGAGTTGAGTTACATTGAAAAAAATCGCTGCTGTTAACCTTTGAAGAGTACCAACCCAAATATCAACTGTTGGTCTTCATACTGCAGCTGATGATAGTTTTGCTGGCTCATCCACTCAGGTGACAGTGAAAAAGGTAAAGAGGCATGACTTTTAAAGGCGAGAGGTCAGCCGTATAAGGTCAGCCAACGTGTTGGCCATGATGCAGTTGGTAGGCCAAATCACAAGCTACAACACAGACCCAGCACTGAAGGGGCAAGTACAAGCTCATAGATCACATTACAGCCACAGACAGTTACCAGGGCACAAGAGTAATGTCACACTGACTGCTGCAGCTGTAAAGGGTAAATCCGCACTGAATCACACGCAGAGGGCAAAGAAACTGCTGCTGTACTGCTCTGTCTGACCTCAGACTCTCAAGCATTTGGCACTGACTATGCTCCAGTCCCTGATGTAATATTTTTTGACAGCTTATGGTAAAACACCTGTTGTGATATCACCATTTAGAGGTTTGTGGGATCAGAAGTGCAACTTGCTAAAAAGTTTTTGGAAATGCAAATAGTAAGATAAAGGCAAAAAAAATAATTTGATGTGGTTGAAATTTTAACATTCATCGCTCACTTCATGTGTGCCATGAGAGAAGTTCATTCTTGCAATGTTCATCCCAGACTTGATCATTTCCTTGGCCATGTCCACAGAGCGGGAGGCAGGTCCTGCATCGAGACAGATCAATTACATCACTTTGAAAAGAGATACCGGGCTAAAGGCACAGGTGAGGTCATACAGAGATGCATCGAGATTATCTTTGATATACGACATGTGTAATGTGAAATAAATCAGCAGGCTTTGGGAACGTGTCTGACCAATTGTGCAGATGATGCCGGTGTTGCGAGACACAGTAGGCTCGGAGTCGATGTCCAGCAGGCACATGTGCTCAAGGAAAGTGTCTGCCATGGCAGCATGCATCTGCTGGCCGTGCATGACGGAAGAGCCTGAATCCTTTGACTTCGACATGACTGGATCTGTGTCTGCAGGAAAAGTCCTGTGGAGACAGAATGGGAAACAAGAGAGAGGTGATCGATTATTACCTGATGACTCTACCACTGACATTCATTATAGGTTATATTGGAGTTTTTTTTTTACATGGTCAGTCCAGGTGAATACTGTGACATGTGACACAATGGCTCCTGACACTTAAAACCAAGAAATTGTAAAAGGAGCTACATAAAAGCAACTAATTATCACATAAACAGTTATAATCAAGAAGTATGGATAGTAAATCGGGAACGATGAAGGATTAACTAAATGAGACTTTACTAAGAATGTAAAAGTGCACACTTATATTAAGATGTGACCTCTCCCTGGATTAATTTTAAGTCTCTACCAGTGGAAAGAAGCTGTGCGAGCTGACCGAACAGCCTGTGCAAAGAGCAACAGCAACAGTATGTGCCTGCCTGACTGCACTCTCCCACATTCCAGTGGGAGTTTATGTGGAGCTGAGGAAGAGGAGCTGGTCACTTTTGAAAGAGGCTAAAGGTGATTAACACACACAAAGAATAACTCCAGGCCTCAAGGAGGAAGCTGAAAAACATGATTTATGCTGCCTGTAAGGCATAATTCTGGTTGAGAGTCCAAATAAGATTATATTAAACTGTATTGATCTCAAGGAGGGAAATTTACAGCAGCACAAGAAACAGGATACAATAAGTAGATAAAATATCAAATTAATCAAAGTAAGAGAGCTATATAGAGTAGCTACTTCACCCTCAAATGTTTGTGCAAAACTAATCTTTCAATTAGTTGATACAGTTGGCTATATTTGAATGATACTGTATATGCTTTTCCATTTATGTATACTAAATATAATCATAAAAACAAATTATAAATATAATAATTATGTGTGATTTAAATGTTTTCGAAAAGTTTGATCTGTAATTGAAATTACTTTTTAAAATCATAAAAGGAAGTAATAATGTTCTTTAAATGTTAATAAATTCGATCAAAACGAATATAAAATCTCCTGTGCAGTCTCTGTCATACACAGTTCAGTCTACTTGCTGTTACTCACCTATACTGGGTGAACTTTGCAGGGACCAGAGCGCCACCAGTTGAGCTGGAGCGACAGGTTTTATTCCCCCAACTAACCGGGACTACTTTCCTGTGTGAACAACGTCCGCTGACTGAGGACATAGGGCGCTCAGTTCAGTTAATATTCGCTATTTGTACGGCACGACAAACGTATGTTTTTCACACGGACGTTGTTCTCATAAGGTGAATATTAAACTGAATCTCAAATTTACAGACAAAAGCACAGAAGTTTGACAATAACCGAAGAACGATACAGCGCAGATGCAAATGTTATCCGCCCGGCCAATCATGAAGCTTGGTACTTAAAGGTGAGCCTGGGTCGTCAGGTCAGACTCGAGACATTAAATCAAGATCAACGGTGAGGCTGATATCTAATAGCATTAAAAGAGCAATACATTTTCATGAATGTACAGAAAACCACACCTAATTACATTTTTATTATAATGACTCCTTACTGGTGAGGACCAGTATTAATTCATTCCTGTACTGACCACTGGCCCTTAACCCCAAACTTAACTCTCCTCATGCCAAATTGCTTCTGGGGACATTTGGTGAGGACAGAAACACGAGAGCAAACACACACACATGTAATTTGGTCCCTTTATCTTTCATAGTATACAATCTCATTAACATCATGCAACATACAAAGAAATATAAGTGAGTTTATATCAACAACTTTGACACTATTATTTTTTCTATTTTTCAACCATTTGTTCTTGTTCTTGTTAATTACATACATTTGATTTTTCTTTTATTTCCTTTTTCGTTTTACTTTTTATTTTACTGTTTATTCTGACAAATACAATATATTGCCAGTATTTTTCGAAGCTGACAAATCATGTTGTGAGAGCATGTTAGACTTCATGTCAAACCATAATTTTAGGTCATTTTACGAGCTCACAAGGGGTGGGATTGTGTTGCAGCATGACACAACTGAGGAGCTTCATGTACTATAAGCTTCAAAATTAGACGGAGGGTGCAACCATGCTGAAAATGACATGTAGTGAAGTCTGACCTATATGAGCTTCTTTATCAGTGATCACAGCGATGAGACAGTGATGCAAAGTTAGTATTAACCTACAAACCTGTTGGACAGATGTATTATGCATAACATTATTTCAGTTTAAAAGCATGCCCCCCCAAAAATAGAGCACAGTAGATGTTCAACCCCACCATATATCTCGTTGTCATTCTGTCATGGTATAGTATGGTATATGTATTTATAGCTGAACTATGCATGGCACCATATAGTGTGAGAAGCATACTGTACCTCAACATAAAACTAGATCTACCCAGTGTTACTTAATACAATCAAAAAGTGCTGTATCAGCTGTGTTCAGTAATAAAATAATTTTGTCCATTCATATGGGAACTGTGTGTGTGTGTGTGTGTGTGTAATCCTTTTTCAGATGCATGAGATTTTTTACATCCTTCACATTTTAGCAGCCACATTAAAAACGTCTCACACTGTGTAAATATAAGCTTGGGTTAGCTCATCTACTGTAAGAGTGTTGTGAGAGCAAAGTTGTGTTCTTAATTAGGCAGTCTGAATTAATTAACCTCATTAACCTGAACTCAACAAAGCTTTAAGGTAACTTTAAAAAAAAAAACACCTGCCCAGAAATATGTAGTGAGTCCTGGGAGCCAAGTTTTAAAACAACCAAAAATAATTTGCAGAAATAAAACTATAAATTTTATGCCCTGTAAAGCTTAACAAGGTTAAAAAAAGAGAGAGATATAGATCAAATACATGATTTCATCTGGACACGTGTCTTTTATGACTCCTAAATATTCTTGGAATGTGTGGATGTTGTGAAGTTTCAAGAGTCAGAAATCTGACTCCAAACTGACTTTTACCCTCTTCCCCTCCTCATAAGGATAAAGTTTAAGCCATTGGTTTTAAGCCACTGGGAACAGAGAAGTGCCTACAGCACCAGGCTTCCAGTTTAAAGAAGGGTTAAAGGCAAAAATATAAAAAATTATCATTTTAAAATGACCTCCAGTTCACATGTATTTCAACTGCGTGCATGCATAGTTTTTACAAATTCACCTCACAGTAGCACATAAGTCATTTGTAGAGGTGGGACATAAAATATGAATTCTCTGATCTGTACTATATTGTAAAACATACTGCAGTAGGTGTTAATATAATCATACAGGTCAAAATTAATTCCCCTGCTTATCTCACCTGATTTTAACAAAATTACTCATCTTATAATATTTATCTAATTGTCCATTCTTACATTTTCAGTTTATTTCTCTGTGTATTAATTACACACTCTAGCTGTGACCCACATCCATATGACGTACTAATTCTAAACAGGTTTTGAGTATGTAGTGAGTTCAAACTGGACAAAATTAATACTTAAAAAAAGAAAAGAGATTTTTGAGTGTGCTGTTGACAAACGCTATTCTCCACCAATGCATTGCACAAAGTAAAAGGAGGAGCTACTCACAGGTGCAAAAAAGTAAAACAATTTGTGGTAAAGCAGCTTTATGAACACCCCAGACAACAACAAAAAATAATTATTAAATATTGCATACTACATATTACACAACTGCAAAAACAGCATTCCAAGACAATTAGTCGTTATTATAATATTATTACAGTTATTAGTGTATATAATTATTCTGTAGTATGGAATTGAGACATAAAGCCTGTGTGTCAGTCTCTCTCTTAACAACAGCTCCCTCTTGTGGGTGATCGGTTGAAGTGTCTTGTGCTTTTTTTCTTTTTTTTTTAACAGAGGATCTGCTTGGTGACAACCTGCAGAACAACTGAACCACTCAAAATTCTCAAATTAATATTTATTTATTTATTTATTGTGAATATTGTGTTTAGTTATGAGGCTCTACTTGAAAACCTGCCTTGTTACCTCCACTCTCTGATTGTGCCAAATCACAATCATTCTAATGTCAGGTCACATGACGCTTAACCACATGTTCAAACCAGTTTTTTATATATATATAATTCTGTTTGTTAAATGGGTTACAAAAAAAATCTCCATTTGAAGATTTCAAAACTTTGTACTTGAATATTCTACGTGCCACTTGTAATTGTTTCTCTTTGTAATGAGATTTTGATTAGGATCGAAACCCCCAATTTCCTCTCTATATCTCTAATGTTGACATCAAATTTCAAAAGAGGAAAATTGAAAATTGTATTGAGTTTGGAGAAATCTAATCCCTGTATCAGTCATTGTGAACCTGTTGTTGTGGGCCTAAGGTTAAGGCCAGATTGTAATTAAATAGTAGAATATAACATAAAACTAGAGAAAATAGAGTCCAATGCAATACCTCTGCCTTTGTGAAGCTCATGATGTTCTGTTGACACTCTGTCTCAGAGGTGTCAACTCACCTTTTCAGTTGCTTTGTATTGGATTTCATTTTATTCTTGGTTGTTCATACACAGATTTGAAAACTGCAGCATACAATACAAGTGTTCATGATATACCGCCTATAAATATACACTGCCACATATAACAAACACCCACTCGGGTCTAAGTGGATTACTCTGAGAAAATCACTTGTTTAGAGAAGACTTGCACAGATGTATGCAGACCTAGAAGTGTCTAATCTGGCCAGACTGTGGAGCAGCAGGTGACCGCTAACAAGGCTAACTGCCGATTAAGGTCAGACTGCCACACAGCAGACAGACAGGAAGACTAACAAATGCCAAACATCACTCGTGTCACCATCCTTCAAATCTGCCACCGGGGATCTTTGTTCTCATCACAGTCTTCATGAACTTGACTTTTTAGATGTCTGCAGGATAACATGAAACATACATTTGCTCTGTTTGTTTTGTTTTTTTTTTGTTTTTTTTTGTCTCTCTTCCTTTACTGAAGCATACAGTGTATAATCAGCGCAGGCAATGGCACTAGTGTCACACAAATAGGACAGAAATAATGTAAGTGTGCAAAAGAAAATGAATCAACAGCACTGACTGGAGCTGCAGGTCTCATCCTCAGCCTCTCTGAACCAGGTTCAGCTAATCAGTCTGTCAATATCCGCAGCCAATCATGTGATGCTGGAGTCCAAGACTGTACGTGTGGCACTTCCTGCTGTTCAAAACCAGAGGGGGAGAGGACAGCCAAACTGAAACAGCCAGCCGAGCCGTCAAACAGGAATATTCATTTGTTTTTGTGGTTTCAAGATCACTGTGGAGATTTTTGTTTTTTTTTTTCTTTTCATAATATTACATTGTTTGTTTGAGTGGAATATGTGGAAGCTCCAGATTTGTCTCAGAAAGGAAAGGTAAGAACTCAACTTTTGTTGTTTTGTGCCGATAACATCAGTACCAACTTCTCTTTTAATGAATAGTTTGCTTTTTCCTGATGTACTCACAGATGCTGTGTTAAAGGCAGCAACAAGACAATAATCATCTTGATAATGACAATATTTCTACATTTTGAAGCAAATACTGGCTGTAATATGTTTGTTTTTTTTATTTTTGTTTTAAGTCAACTATGTTTTTTCCAGCGTAGTGTATCAGTTGTATCAACAACAGTGGAGTGAACAGACTGTTGATTGTTTCTGAAGATCTGCCAAACAACTGAACACATGGTGAGTCAATGAGCATGAAATTCTCCTCTTCTTTTTCTTATTTTATATTGTTAATATCACAGACTATTGATAGCTCTAAAAAGGACAGACAGTACAGGTTTTTGTCTTTACTTACTACCATGTGATACATACTTTATGTGCATCAAATCCAGCACTGTTATAGAGTATTTTACCCTCTAAACTCCCTGCAAATATATTAAAAATCAGTGGCAGTCTCAGCTGTACAGTCAGTCTACTTTGTTTGGGTGGACGGAGGGAACAAATTAACTGTGTAAATAAGAGGATCTTTTGTTTGACAGCTTTTCCCATTAAACCGACAGGAGACCGAGTGCCAGCAGTGGACAGAGAGCCAAACTGATGAGGACTCAGACACAGAGGAGATCCTGTGTGGAATCCACGTAAATCTTACTTTCATTATCTTCCTATGACACTTAGGAATACATAGACAATGTGAAAATGTGAAACTCCACAAAACAACCAACTTCTGTAGAAATCTGCGAGTGGTCTTAATCCTTCAGCCTCCTGTAGCGCTGAGCTGTTTGGACCATAAGGTAATTGTGTTAATGTTTGTCTCGGCAGGAGAACTGTGCCACTGACCTGCACCGCCACCCCCAGCTAGACGCAGACATCGAGGCAGTCAGGAAGCTGTATTCAGACTCTGCAGTCTCCGTCAGGTGCACGTCTGAACATCTTAAATCTTCATGGTCGTAAAGGGAAGAAATCTCTGCTGCTTTTCTGCATTGTTAAAAAGACATGTTTAAGACATAGAAAAACACTCTGCTTTGAATAATGATAATTTGTGTCTAAAATGGTCTTTCTACATAAAACGTTCAATCGCCTCTTTAAGGTCCTGAAAATGACATCTACTCCTTCTCCCTCACTGAAAAATGTATGAATCTATGAATATGATATAAATATTTTTCAATTCAAAAAAGTCTCCTACTTCACTTTAAAGTCCATTCTCAGTGTATGTGCACTGGAGGTTTCAGGTTTCTATGTCACGTTTGTTGAAAATTGGAGCACAATTTGCTCCATACTAGTTGTGATGTCACAAATCTTGCTTGTAGATACACGCCTTTAACTCAGATTTCCAATGAGCGCAGAGAAACTTTCCTTCTTCAGCAGATGAATGTGAAAACAGGCGTCTAGTGTCAAATTCTGCAGTTTAATCATTCTGCATAGTGACGGTCAAACATCCAAGTGAAGTACCAATAAGAAAAACATATTTTTGATTGGAGGGGGACTTTAATTTTTGCCTTCCTTTTCTCCTGATAGGGAGTATGGGTCAATAGAGGACGTGGATGTTGACTTAAACATTAATGCCAACTTTTTGGGGGTAAGTTGAAGTAAAAATACACACAATTCAAGTAAGATCTTTGCTGTCATGGCATCTGGACCTGTTTAATATGTTGACACTGTTTGGTGTCCACAGGAGGAGGTGGCCAAGGCCTGGAGGATTAAACCATCAGAGCCAATCATTATTCGTCTGCACTTTTCTTTTTCTCAGTATCTTGACGGACCTGGTGAGTATCAACAACACTGCTGCAAACAGAATTTACTATACATCAATGTGACACCTGATTCAGTGATGTTTCTCACCACAGCACCTTCAGTTGAAGTCTTTCAGCCGTCCAATACAGATAATTTCAGCTTTGGAAAACAACTGCAGAAGTGAGTGTTTGTATTATAATTTTTATGGTGCTGTTAGTGCTGCGATTGTCTCCTTCCACATTGTTCAAAATAACATTCTGTTTTGTTCAGAGATAGATAATGATATCAGGTTTTATCCCACTCTATATTATTCATAGACCACTTACTGGTTGCACAAAGACTAACCCTTTAATTCTGTTCTCTAGTATTCTCACAGTCTTCATAGCTCAGGAGTGGAAATATCTGACTAACGAGAACATCTTAGTCCATCAGAAGAAGAGACACAGCTGGTTCAGGCCTGGTGGAACTATCAAGAAATTTCGTGCAAGATTTAGCATCTGGCTCCCTCTATCAAAGTATGTGACAGGGCAGTATGTGCAGCTCCAGTTTACTGCTGACTGAATTTGTTCTTGGGAATCTAATCGTTTCTCCTCCTTACTCACTGTGAGCAGAACCAGTGAGCTCCAGGAACGTACAGTGAGGGATAGGATCGATTTGCCTCCGATGAAACGGAATCCTTTCACAAATCATACATCTGCCTATACCATCAAGAATCCCACAGGAGAGCTCTTCACCTATACACCCACTGGAAAGGTAAATTAAAGATGTACTTCAAAATACATTTCTATGAGATTTGCTGAAATATTTTATGGCTACTTCTGTGCTTCAATGAAAAAAGTAACGTCTGCACACTTACTCCAAGCCACAAAATGTAATCAGGTCAATGTTTCGATCCTACTTGGATCTTCGTCAGGTCAAAATGTTGACCTTCTGTATTGTACTTCTGTGCTTTCAACAATCTTTCCAGGTTATCATCTCACCTATCCCTTCTTAAGTTCTGGAAGTATTGGTAATGCTTTATTTTACAGATCCTTTCATTTTAAACTAATTTTTTTTGGAAATTTTCTGTGTAATTTTCTGTAATGTAACAGTCAATTTCTAGGGCATTTTACAGAAAGATTGGTGTAATTTAGTAGAAATGATGTCTCATTTTATTTGTGTTGGTAATTTGCAAGAATTGTAATTAATTTGACTTTTGACAATTCTTTACTTACTTACTTACTTACTTAACACCCTTTATGCCTACTGGCTTGTACTTTTGAATGGTACCCCAGGTCTGCTTCAGGGCTTTCAGTTCTCTCTCCACTGTTTGACACCAGGTTTCTTTGGGTCTTCCTCTCTTATGTCTTCCTTCTGGTGTCCAGTGTAGGCACCCCGAAGGATTGCCACCTTGTCATGGTCAGGGGGGCTTGCGTGCCTCAATGACCCCAAGAATTATACCGGCAGGAGCTAAGTCTCCTGGTAGGGACATTCAAGTCAGGTCAGGTCAAAGGGTAGGGGCCCAGCAAAATGCAATCCACTGGTTCTCCAGGTTGGAATTTGAGCACAGGGCTGACAACCCAGTCCTGTAGAAAAAACACTGTTACAGAAACAGCATCAAATGAAATAATCACTACTATGTGCAATGGGCTTCCAGAGTCATCTGAGATAGTCAAATGAATGTCATTAGTGAAATCCATAAGGAAGCTGCTGACAAGAAGGTGGAGGTCCTCAATGCCAAATGCAGGACTAGGATTGGTTTCTGGAATGAGTAAACCCTTGATAATTCTTTAACTGACATAAAACATGGTCAGTTTTCAGTGTGTAGTTTTGTGTTTCAAACTGCATTAGCAGATTTTGCAAGTTAAGAACTACATATGAATCAAAATATAAACCAACTAAACCAACTTTCTTCCATTTGTTAAATAATTTGTACCAAAAAATTGCAAAATGTCCTGAAAATTGACCATTACATTGAAACCTTCCAGGAAATTATTATACCTTTAAGGGACCTGTAAAATAAAGGGTTACCAGAGTATTTAACAACCATATTTGTGTCTCTTCCTCCACAGAGGGTGGTGGTGTCAGCAGTGAAGTCATCAGCACAGCTTAGCACCAAACAGCTGATAGAGCTGCTTTTCTCCTCCCAGGCCATCAGACACTGTAAGACCACTCCAACTCTACAACACGGCTTCTTGGTACAGGTAAAGCATCAATCATCTTGAAAGGATAATCAAACAGTTACAATTATATATTTTCTAAGGAAATACTAGAAGCAGCTGCAGATGTTTCTTTGTTGTCTGATTATGTTTGCTGGTTGTTTCTGTATGTTATTTTTCCAAGGGTCATTATAAGCTACAGGGCATTTCATGTATCTTTTGTATGGTTTCACTAATGTCAGAAAAACATTTTTGTCAGAGATCGACTATGACTGGCACCCCATCTCAAGACCAGTCAAGACCAGTTGATTAAAAACTGAAAGAAATGCATCTAGAAAGAAAATAATAGAAGAATAAAATCAGGCTGTTAAAGGAAGAGAAAGAGTTGTGGAAGATCTACTTGTAGTTATAGTTATTAACAGATGAGAAGGACAGGAGTAAGTAAGTAGTAAGGATATGGATTAGACAGAGGAGTTGGAGGAGTAAAACTTCAGAAGTGGACAGAAGAGGAGTATAAAGGAGGTGTTGGGATGTGAGAGGAGAAATTTGGGCAGAAACAGTGAATTGCTGCATCGTCAGCAAATGATGCAAAAATTCACACATCTGAATATTTCACCATTCACATTAATGGTGAATAATGACAAGAAATGTAAAATGAAATGTTTCTTGAAAGTATGATGAGACAAAGAAGTTTATGTTGACCCATTTGGTGAGAAAAAATAAAAGCATAAAATCAAATGATTAGAACAACATGAGTGTTGATGCTTCCAACGAGCTCATTTGAGACACAGAGTGTTCAGAGATAGGAACCGTCTGACTTCACAAGAAAGCAGTGGCAGTGTTTGTCTGGCAGTGAGAAACACTATCAACACCTGCTTACAATGGATAAATTGTCAGAGTGTCACACAACCCCCGCAAAAAGACTTGTTTCACTATCAGAATTTGATCCATAACATTTGGAAAGTCTAGAAGAGCTGCACGATTAAATTATTTTATCCACATTCATAGCATGGATGTATGCATTCAAGTTAGCAGAGAGCTAACCGGAAGTTAGGTGGCGCAGCCAGAGAGCATGTGCTGTATGCATTCGTCCGGCCAGCGTGGGATTGTCAAACCCAAAACCAGATTTTAAAACTCTGTATACTGTGAAATACAGAGAGATTTACCTGGTGCTGATAGGCTTAATCAGCATTGTGTAAACTTGTATGGCAAACACTTCAATGTAACGGACGTTTATTTATATATAAAAGTTCCACACTCCAGGTTTAAAGTCCCCCTCCACTCAAAAATGTCTGCTGAAGGTGGAAAGTGTCTCTGTGCTCACCTTAAATCTCAGTATAAGATTTGTACCTACAAGCCTGATTTGTCACATCACAATTAGCCAATTGTGGCCCAATATTATTTGAAGCCTCCAGTGCACATATACTCAAAATGGATTTTTCAGTGAAGTGGAAACATCTTGTGTCCAGCAGTTAAACTTTTGAAATTAACAATATTTGCATATTCATAGATTCAATGAGATGTCTTCAAACATGTCTGGAAGGGATCTTTAACAGTAGGAAAAATGCTGTAGCTTTAGCTCATATAAACAGTAAGACAAAATGCAAGCAAAATGTATAATCGGACATTTGTTATTCACTGTGTACACAGATAATGAGATATGCTGAACAGAGGATCCCCACACTGAATGAATACTGTGTGGTCTGTGATGAGCGACATGTGTTTCAGAATGGCCCAATGTTAAAGGTACGCTCCTACAAAGAAATTTGTTTGTGATTTAGTGGCTAATCAGCTGAAACAAAACTAAAACACTGTTTTGTCATCATTACTATTCTGCTTTGTGTGTTTCTAGCCAGCAGTTTGCACCAGGGAACTCTGTGTCTTTTCCTTTTATACGTTGGGGGTTATGTCTGGAGCTACGGAGGAGGTTGCTACTGGTGCAGAGGTCAGTAACCCATCCATAATTTGTTTTCTTAGATGGTATGGGTGATACTGTATTTCAATAATTTCTGTTCTACAGGTAGTTGACCTGCTGGTGGCTATGTGCAGAGCTGCTCTTCAATCTTCACGCAAGGGCATCATATTTGAACCGTACCCGTCTGTTGTTGATCCATGCAACCCCAAAACCCTGGCCTTTAGTCCTAAGGTATCATCTAAACTAATCTAATTTAATACTGGCTTGATCTGAAACAGACTATTCAGTGCGTGTTTATGTATTCTGAATCAGTCGTGTTATTTCCTTGTGGCAGAGAAAGAGCTATGACAGGCTTCAAAAGGCTCTAGACAGCGTCTTGTTAATCAGGAGGATGGCACAGGTGACTGATCTTAAATTAAATCTTACACCCATGACACCATTTTCAAGATTCAGGTTTTGGTTCTGCTTGTCTGAGAATTATATGAAAGGTGGTTAATGTCTCCTTGACATCGGTTTCTACGCAGGGTCCGTATTCTGAAATAAAGAAACAGATGGACAAGATCGACCCCCTCGCTTATCCCCTATTGCAGTGGTGAGGGACACAATCTAAACAAGCATTTCAATCATATTTTTATTCAGTTTCATAAACTTGCCATTTTATCAAATTAGAGTGTTTCTTAGATTCATATCCAGGTGTTTGTTTGTATGTTTGACAACAGGATTTTAGCAAGCAACAGATCACACATTGTCAAACTTCCACTGAACAGGGTACGATGGAGCAGTTTACAGTTAGAACGTGTTTTCTTAACAAAGTAGTTCATTAGTAGCAGCCACATATTAAATGATATTTTATATTTCATATACATTTTTATACTAATAGATATATTTTTTAATCACTTGGTGCACACCAGCAACTGAAGTTTATGCACACACCTCACCAGTTCCTGCTGATCAGCAGCCCCCCGTCCAAAGAAGCTCGTTTTCAAACTGCCAGGAAACTTCATGGCAGCACTTTTGCTTTCCAGTGAGTAAAATCAAAGCTGTGACACTGAAAAGAAATGTTCATATCAATACTTACATACAGAACATAATCCCTGCTTCATATGCTCAAACCTTTATTCTCTTTTCTTTCAGTGGTTCCCACATTGAAAACTGGCATTCTATTTTACGAAACGGGCTGATTAATGCCTCTTATACAAAGTTACAGGTAGAGTATGAAAATACCAAATGATACTGAAGTTAATGTAAGCCTAACAATTTCACAGTGGACATTTGGTAGATAAAAGGATTAAAGATAGACCTATGACACCTGTTTGAAACTAAACTGAAGTCTTCATTAGCTGTAATCTGACCTTTTTTGGCCTGTGTGTCTTATTTAAGCTTCATGGAGCTGCATATGGGAAAGGCATCTATTTAAGCCCGATCTCAAGCATATCATTTGGATATTCTGGTATGAATGCACATTGTAAAACATTTCCTAATACTCTTCATATAAAACCACCTAAACATATCCTTTTCTTTGTTCAGAGATGGGTAAAGGACGACACCAAATACCCACCAAAGAAGAACTCATAAAGAAAAACAACCGAATAAACAAAATCAAGCAGGTGCAGCATCATTCACATTTGTCCAAAATTTGTCTGGACGCAGATCTTCTCGAGTTGTTAATTTCTCATCTTATATTCTCTGCCTGTCTTAGGACCATCCGGGGCAAGCCAGGTTTCTGCAAAGCAGGAACCTAAACTGCATTGCACTCTGTGAAGGTAAATGTGAGAAAATAGTGTCACAAGATTTGCTGTAATTTTTTTTTACATTGTTTTAGAAAAAGGTGTTTGTGTCTTTTAACAGTCATAACTTCGAAGGAACTTCAAAAACATGGGAACATTTGGGTGTGTCCAATATCCGACCACGTGTGTACACGTTTCCTCTTTGTGTGAGTACAACATGACAACACAGCAGAGACGCACCTGCCTGAAAAACCTTTGTGTCCGGACTATTTCCTACAACAGTTTCCTGCTTTTGTCTTTCTCAGGTATGAAAATGGTCAAGTGGGAGATGTCCACATCAACACTCAGGAAGCCAGCATCCACAAGGAAATTTTACATGTCATTGCTACAAAGCCATGCTAAGAAAACAGTTTTATATATAGATGTGTTGGGACTACAACACATCTATATATATATATCCACTCACAATTACTGACAATTTTAGACTGACATTATCTGATGTTTAGAGTGCAAATTTAAGATGAGCCCATGAACTTGTGTCTGAACTTATCTGATCATTAAACAAGGAGCTGTCTGATATTGCTCTTATCAAATTTGTTTGACACTGAACCACTAAGTTGCTTTTATATTAGATGGATTAACTGTATCTTATAATTTGTTGTGTCATGACGCTACAGAAGCTTTTTGTTTTGCCTTATGTCCTAATTTACAGTCTGGTGTAATTTATTCTGTGTCTACCACCAGTGTCATAACTGTACTGTAAACACATATTTTGTAAATGTTTTATAATCACAGACTTTTTAAATAAAGTTTTTACAATGTTTGCTTATTCTTTTCAATTGATTCAAGTGTTTCCCTTTACTTAAAGCAGCTTTCCCACAACTCCTCATTTTGTTATTTGTGTAATGTGTGTGTTCTTCCACAAGATGGTGCTGTAAGCAATAACAACTCACTTTTTGGGCCTTTTTATTACCAACAGAAAGAAACATAATTGTTATGTTATAATTTTAAATGTCTGTAAGTGGAAACTGCTACAGATGTTCATATTGGACAAAATTGTGGGCACATTAAAAACATGTGTGTTGGCCTGAGCCTGTGTCACATTCTCCTCTCAGGAAAAACAACTAGACAACTACATAACACACCAGATGTGTCACAAGAGTCACACATGAAAACAATCATGCACTTTATACTACAAAAAGAAAAAATAAGAGAGTTTTGTATCACACGAGGGACTCCAGTGAACTACAGCCAATATCCAAAAGGTTTTCACAATATTCTCAAGAGGTAAATATTCACTAATGGACAGTTAATAAGCATTTAATTTACATTCACAAACACTGGATGATCCTCCTTGAGGACCAATTGTTATTTGCTCAGAACTATATTGACACCATTGAGAACCACATCTCTGTATTCATTGTGCGAGTCAGTGAATAACATGGGGTGCATAAAATCCTGTGAGGCAGAAACGCACCATTATAACAGTATACTGGATCCATATGAGCCCCACAGCTGCCTCCTGACCTCCTCCCTTCAGCTCCTCTGAAGACAGAAAACACCTCTGTTGGCATCTGGATACAGATATTTTTCTCGTGGTTTTATGCAGGTTTGGCAAAATGTATCAGCTCCAATGTATAATTGTCCTCATAAATGTTGATATGTTGCCTCAAAAGAGGCACAAATGATGTAGCAAGCTTTTTCTGGGTCAGCCCAGCAGGCGATGGACTGAAGGGAGAACTGTGAAGTTGCTGTAATAGCCCAAAGGAAGACATTTTTCAAGGACCATATGGCTGTCTGATGATAGTGCAGGGGGAAAGTGGCATTGAAAACCGTGATATACTGCATGTTGCCAAATTATTATTGCAATTTGTTTATGACTTTACCTCAGTGTGAGTGTAGTTTAGTGAAACATCTGCAAAAAGGCACATTAAAAAGGTAAATGAAATAGGACAATCAAGACCAATTCAGTTAAAACAAAGAATTGTTCCAAATGCGTGCCTTGTTAAAAAAATTAACACGTTTATTCATCCATATAATTCAAGTAACCACATGGAGAAATGAAATCTCTGAGCCCCTAAGGGTTTAACAAAAGCTTCCCTCCAAAACCAACAAACTACAATGTGACAGACATTATTAAATGAGGTAAAATGTTGCATGTGCCTTTAAGAGCACTATGTCCCACTCTACATGTCTCTCTCTGAGCCTCATATGTGTTTGTTGGCATCAGCTGTCCTCAGTGCTGAATAGAGCAAGGACATCTTTTCCTTCACGTCAATGGGATTAGAGGAAGAAATGCCCTCTTTATTCTGCTAGCTGTCATCTCAGAGCTCAGAGGAAAAATGAAAATGCAATATGGATAGAGGAAAGAAAGAAGATCAAGATAAGTCCTAAGTTTGCATTACAAAGCTGATCAGTTTTCAGATTCTTATACTAAACCAACAAGAAACGTGCTTCAGAACTCAAGGGAGATATGCAAATAATCCGAGGCTGCAGGCTCAGAAACAGCATCCTACACCGTTTTTTCATTGCTTTCTAAAGCAATGACTGAACCCAGGGGTCAGATGAAGAGTTCAAATGCTGCAAGCAGCTCTGTGATGGAACCTCAATCTGCTTCATTCAATCCTGATGTCCTATCATCGTCTCCAAAACTTGGCCAGAACAACTTCAGGAGAGTGAGCCGCACAGAGGACAGCAGTCCCTATCCGATTCCTGGACTTGCAGCAGACATCTTGCACATGCGAGTGAAAGAAGGAAGCAAGATCCGCAATTTACTGCGGTTTGCAACGGCTCGCATGCAAGGGGAAGGAAAAGACAGCAATGGGACATCCCTGAGACAGGTGGTCTTCACTGGCTCGGACAGAGGAGTCACCAAAACGATCACCTGTGTAGAGATTCTGAAACGTAAAGTTTGGGGGCTCCACCAGGTCTCCAAGCTCTACTACAAGCAAGTGAATGAGGTTTGGGAGAGTTCACAATGTGGTGCACCAGGTATAACCATACAGAGGACAGTCCCTGCCATCTGTATCCTACTCTCCAAAGACCCTCTGGATCCCCAGGAGCCTGGATACCAACCTCCCCAAACAGCCAGTGTTCCCACAGAGGACGCAGAGAGATGTAGAGCTCTGCTCAGGCCAGGACACAGTCCCTCCTCACAGCACACAGCCAAGAGACTCTGTCTGGATGACTGGAGTAAATGTGCTCCCTGAACTTCCACAGTCTGACTCAATTTAATCAAATTTTAGGAAATGAACATAATTTATTTAATTTCTATTTATTTATTTTTTGCAGCATCAGGTTTAAATAAGCCTAAAATGGATGGATGGACTTGGATTTCAAGTTTGAATGACAATGTGATGATACTCTGAATGACTTGTACATGTGCATGTTGAATTTGAATGTCTTATGTAATATTTTGTTTAACTTTGTTAAGAAAAGCAATGTGTGTGTTTAAATTAACCTTTGTAGCACCATAAATAATCACATTAGTGTGTAGTATATATGTTCTTTACTATTCATATTTCACCTATGACAGAAACAAATTAACTTTTCTTGGAAATGCAACTCAACCTTTAAAGTTTAGGCTGTGTTTAAAAGTGTACTCACATCTTTTATTTGAAGAATAATTGTAGATTAGATTAGGTATACTCATTCAAGTAAAAAATACTACAGCAAAACTGAAGGCTGACATTTTAACTGTGATAATCTATTCTAATACCAGAGTATTTCCTTACAATTTTAACCTTTGACCTGGAATTTTACAGAGAGAAAATGCACAATAATGCACATTAAGACCTGTATATCAAAACTGTGAGCAGATACATTCATTTTTTATCTATGTTATTTAAGATTTGTGTGTTGTAATCTGATAGCATCTGGCAGACTATTATTCTGCCCTGTGAAGTGGAAGAAAATAATAGTATTTAATGCCACAAGCTTTGGGACTATTCAACTGACAAACATTTTAGACTACCCTTATTAAAAATCTGATATTGCCCATGGTGTGTGTGGCAGGGTATTTTAAAGTAATGGCATAATGACATTGGCTGTGTTTTAATGCATTTTGTCATTATGTCTTATGGCAGCTGCATGATATTTTAAAGTTCTGCTTGGAGTTTTTAGGGCAACCTGCACTGAATCCCTTTATGACTTTTGACTCACGTGAGTGTGTGTGTGGGGTGGGGGGTCTCCGGACGTTTGGCTGGTACTGTATACTTATGTAGCTAACACTACTGCATATTTTGTTTATTTTGTATCCATTACTTCATCTATATAACATATACATATAGCACTAGCTAGCTACGCCCAGAACCATTATTTCTGCATATATTTTGCACAACTTTTCTATTTTTACAACCCACAAGTCAGGTTATGTATATAGTCTAAGTATTGTAATGTTTATAATGTATATAGGCCTAATATATATAGATTGAATCCATTTACTTGACTTTTTATTTTGTTGTGTTCCTAGATCTGTTTCCTTGTTTCCTGCACTGTTGTAACATGCAAATTTTCCCTCTGGGGATCAATAAAGTCTTATCTTCTATTGGACTTTTTTTTGCAGACGACACAACAGTCATTGGCCTCATCTGAGACAGAGATGAGTTTGCATACAGACGGGAAGTTGAACAGCTGGCCCTGCGGTGTGGTCACAGCAACCTGGAGCTGAACATGCTCAAAACTGTGGAGATGACAGTGGACTTCAGGAGGACCCCCCCCCCCCCCCTTCCAACTCCCTGCACCAGCTTAGGAAATACAACCAGCCTCAGGAGCAGCTGATCCAGTTTTACACTGCAGTCATTAAGTCTCTTCTCTGCACTTACATCACTGTCTGGTTTGGGTTGGCCACCAAACAAGACAGGAACAGACTACAACAGACAATCAGGTCTGCAGAAAAGATTATCGGTGCTGACCTTCCCGCCACCCAGGATCTGTACACCTCCATGTTCAGGAAACGGGCAGAGAAACTCATCTCTGTACAGCAAAACCACCAGAAACAGGAGCAGTTTCTTCCCCCTCGCAGTCACACTTATGAACAGTTAACTCACTGTGGCACTGTGCAATAACCCTGTAACACTATAATACCAACTGTACCTACAAATTATATATATATTTACTTTAGTCTAAAATGCAAAATGTGAAATACATTTAATTCATTACTGTATATTTGAACAGGCTGTATATACTGTACATAACCACCTACTATATGTATATAAAGTAAGATGTGACTTTTTTACCATTCTATATTTATTTCAGCACTCCGTGCACTCTACATTTTTGCACTATTTGTATCCTATTTACAGTTCAGCTGAATATTGATGTGTGTGAAAACATTGAGAGTCACTAAACCGGAGTCAAATTCCTTGTATGTGTAAACATACTTACAATAAAGACAATAAAGATTATTCTGATTCTGATAATATATATATATATATATATATATGAACATGTTCGGGACACATAATAAGCACAGACATATAAAATGCATGGCCCCTTACAGTTCTATTTCTAGGTCAAAGTCAGGACCAGTAGATCACCAACACAGAAAAAAATGTCAACGAGCTGCAGTTTGCACATGCGCAATAAGGGGTCGCCTACGTGCCGCACCAAGCCAGTTAGCAGCACTAGCTTCCTCCAGCCAAACCTCACCCGGTACGTGTCGCTGGTTGTCCCGAATCATGTTCAGAGCCGCCGTCCGACTCTCAGTCTCCGGTGTCCGGAGTTTAACCCGTACGCAACCTGGGAGCCAAGGTATTTGCTCATTTTATTATCTTCTCTGAATGTTTTTTATTTAACAGCCATTTGAACTGCCAGGGCGACGTTATAGCGGAAATCAAGTGCGGCTGTCGGCACATTGCGTTGCTATCACGCTAGCTAATATTAGCTTAACCAGTGTAACTATCCACTAAAAATACATACCGCAGCGTTAAACCTACTGTTGTTTCAATTAGATCATGTAGACTTTAGTTCAATACAGCCATTAGCTGACTAACCTGAGTGTGTGTGTCTCTGTAAATGTCCCGGTGTTCAGCTCGGAGGTGTCTGTGTCCTTGCCATGACCCAGTTGTAAGGCTCAGATTTGGGCCTGCGGTTGTACCGCTGATGCTAGCTGCTAACTGCGTGACAGGTTCATGATCAACCAAACTGGTCATGAAGGATCTGGACATCAGGGCAGGGTTTGGGACCGATAATAACAATAATGAGACGCAAGTTTCTCTAACGTTGGCGTGATTGTTCATTCAGATCATTGCTCCGTTAGATTCGAGTGTCACTAACAACCTGAGTATGGAAGTTTAATTGGGCAAATGTATATTTAAATGTATTACAATTAACTAACGAAATGTAAATAATCTAGCAAATAGTCCAACAAACGCTTACTTACATATTGTAACATATATTAAATCTGAATTTCCTGTACGTCTGTCAGTGTGTGTTCAGTCTGGTAGGTCATATCAGGACGCTGGCTGAAGTCCAGCTGCATTACATTACTAGACAGCATTTGTCCCTTTTCCACTTCACCAGGTGTGGTTGTCCTTTACAGTGGACTGTTTGCCCTTCCACAAAACCTGACACGAGATGCCACTAAAGTTATTTTATTGGTGATAAGATTGCTCAACTAAATATTGTTTTCCTCTTGCAGCTCTTTTGGCTTCAAGGTGTTACTCACATGGGAAGCAAGAGACCGATGAGGAATTTGATGCCCGCTGGGTCACCTACTTCAACAAGCCTGACATTGATGCATGGGAACTGAGAAAAGGTACGTTCATGGCATGATGGTAAAGCAAAATCACTAAAGTTAGAAGCCTTGTGAACATAAAAAAATACGTGAATCAGTAAATACAGTTTCAAACAAGTAGAGATTTGGTCTGATCTGGAGCATCACAGGATTTGTGCACTAATGTGATGAAGTACCGTGATTTTCCAGGTATTCACCGGATATTAATACAGTATGAAATGTCTGATATACTGTGCAGTCATATGACATCTAAAACACAAACAGTATTTTAGAAGGTATATTTTTAACAAGTATGCCAAATTTCAGTTAAACTTCCACTTATTGAGATATGAGCAACATGACTGTTTCCCTGTAAATGTGAGCAGTGTTGCAATGAAGCTATAAGTTTTTGATCTTGTCAGCACTTATAATTTGACCTCATGAGGAGTTTTCAGCCAACCTATTTTTCCAGCTTTGGCGTTCTTAGCCTCTCAGTGTGCTTTTGCAGTTTTTATTTGTGTTGAGACTGACAAATGTTGTTTGGTCAACACTGGAAAAACCACCTGTCCTGGTCCTGTGTATCATTTTAAATTTTATCAATACTAGTATTGATTCAATACCTGAGTTTCAGTACAAATACCAAAACATAACTTAACATATTGTGGACAAGAAATTTAAACATGTTTTGTTTTGGGGTTTTTTTTTTGTTGTTGTTTTTTTTTTTTTCGTTTGACAACAGAAGCCAAACTTCTCAAATGTTAAATGTTTAAAAACAAGTATTGAGGTTAATTATCCAGCTCTGCCCTTAGCTGCTGGATTTGTACCATTCTGATACAAAAGAAAAGGCACAGCAGAAGAGATTATTTCAGTGACAGTACAGAAAGGGAAAGATAACAGGTTTGTTATCAGTTGAGAAACTTCAGGAAATGGCTCAGCAGGCTTTAGGTGGAACTTAACATTATGCAGGATGTCCTTTCTAAGTAGTTGCAAATGAGGTGGTTTGCAGTACTAGTGTTTGTATGCTCAACTTGTATATTTCAAAGATTATTTTTCTTTATCGGAAGAGCTCAGCTTTGAGATGGTAGTAACTGATAAGGCTGGCAATATCTTAGTTTTTAGTTTTTCTCATTCAATGTTTTTTTTCCCCCAGTTAATTAATTTCTCACTCAGTCAGCAAATCCCACAAAAAGACCAAAACTAACAGTGTGTTATTCCATCTCACAAAACTTTTCACCCATTCCTGACTGAGTGTCACGGACAGGGTAGCCCCATTCATTCCTGCTGAAGACATAAATCTTTAAAAACAAGTCACAAATACAGAATTTCATTTTTCAAACCAGCTAAGTCATTTCATGAAACAGTTGGGCACTGTGGTTTTTAGCAAACGTTACTCAAAAGGTGTAAATTATGCATTTGTTGGGGATTATTTTCTGCCACAGATTAAGACACATTTGATGTGCTAGTGGGTATTTTTGGCTCCGGGATGGTGTACATGGGATCACCTCAAAATAAACTACAGTGCGCACGTTCATTGTAATGAATAACTATATCACCCAGAGCGGCAGTGTGTCTCATTTATGGAGGCTTATTTTTATTGTTTACAATTTTAAAAATTATAGAATATCTGCAGCCTTATTGTTTAGTCAGCAGATAAAATTAAGTGGGAAATTAGGCTTATAGTGTCTGTGTTTATTTCTGTCTTTGTCCTCCATTTAAAAACTGTCATTCCATCTTTCAGGGATGAACACGCTGATTGGTTACGATCTTGTACCTGAGCCAAAGATTCTCGAGGCCGCACTGAGAGCCTGTCGGAGGTTAAACGACTTGGCCACTGCTATCCGAATTTTGGAAGCTGTGAAGGTGAGAGAAAAGCTCTGCGTCTGAGCTGGCTAATAATTCAGCCAACAAGCATCTTTGCAGTTGGCGGTCATCGGTTAATGATTAATGGGTTTTATCGCTTGTTATTTCTGTAGGATAAAGCCGGCCCCCACAAAGACATCTACCCGTACCTGCTCCAGGAGCTGCGGCCAACATTAGACGAGCTTGGAATCTCCACACCTGAAGAGCTTGGCATTGACAAAGTATAGATGAGTGGGTATTGAAGTAGTCAGTAGTAATTAGTTGTTTGTTTTACCTCCTCAAGTGTGTCACAAGATGGCAGTCTAACAGAGATTTTGTTTGTTTGCTTCAGATCTAAAGACGGTGGAAATCCCCAGGACACAGAACCCTTGTACTTACATGTTTGCCTCATATAATACGTGTGATATTTAATTTGGCCTTTATTATGTTCTTTTGCTTGTAAAATATTGATGAACCTAATAAAGGAAAGTGTATCTTTATTGAGTGTCACAAGTATTTTGGGATATTTTAAAGTAGTTTGAGTATGTATTGAAGCAATACTTCATTATGAGTTGCTTTAATAGAGAGCAGAATGTCATTATATGGTGCATGTCATCCGAGTGTGTCTGGACATTGTGAGAGTCACATTTTGCCACCAGGGAGCAGCGTTTTCACGTGAATGTAAAAACCATTCTACTGTATTGAGTCAATCAATATTGCATCTGTTTTCATTTCAGGGAAATTTTACATGCTGATAAAATAAACATGTTCAAACTGCAAATGTTGGAATGTTATTATCAACACAATAACTCAGAACAACCGCTTTCTGAATTATTCTCAAAGCTCTGAACAGGAAGCACTTGAAATACTTCACGTTTACTTGGTAGTATTTGTAGATGGAGTTTTGCAGTATTTATATTAGTTTAGATTATTTGATCAACAGAATGTGAATCTGCAACTATTTTGGTAACTGATTAATCATATAAGTCTTTTTTTGGTAAACATGCAATCTAAAATGGGAATATTTGCTGATTTCCCTAGTTTATTATAGTAAATTTAATATCTCAGATTTGACAAACAACAGGATGTTGGGAAATTGTGACAGTTTTCAATATTTCCTGCCGTTTTGTAAAATAAAGAATGAATTGGCAGATTAATCGATAATGAAAATGATTGTTCGCTGCAGCCCTGACTTAAAAATGAATCATGAGCATAATAAGATTAGTAGCTTTATCAAAGTGAGCAGAAGATGCCTCTAAGGTGTATGTACTGTATCTACCTAGGTGAAGGATATTAGAAGGTAAAGCTAACTGGGTGACTGAATCTAAATTGTGATTGTATTGTTACAAAATATGAAGAAAATATTAGATTGTTTTTGCTGAGAAAGCAAAATATGTATTTAGTGGCAAGATAAATTTTGATGTGAACATAACTCTTTTTTATAGCTCTTTTTCAATGGAGGCTTGAATTTTCAGTTCTTCATAAAAAGTAGTATTGGGAAGTAACTAAGGTATCACCAAGCCAACATCATATTTCAGAGTACTTATAAAGCGTCAAAAGATGATTAGTAGGTCTAGAGTCTTTTTTAGTATCTATTGACATGCTTAAGAAAAAAGATGGTGCCAAAACATTTTATGGAATGGGAGGATTCAAATCTCTTTTCTTAATTGATAAAACATGCTGCATCTATTTTTGATGCTTTCTACAGTATACTTATATATAAGTATACAAGTAAACCACTGGCATACCGGGTAAAATATAAGGGGAAGTGCTGATCGCTGCCATTTGAAAAAGTCTAAACTTCTCTTTCTGTTCCTGCTTCAGTGTAACTGGGTTCAGTGCGTCTGTGTGAACAGAGAAGTTATGATATTTGAGAGAAATGACTGAGGACAGACTTTTTGTAAAGAGAAAAGGGAAATACTTACTGAGTGCCAGTGGAACGATTCATATTGCAGTGTTGGAGACCCAAACACCTAAATGAGTTTGAGTTTATTTATTTAATACACACAAACAACAAGAAAAAAACTAATGTGCAGGCAGAGGCAAAACTGCCTGCACATTATGTGTTGTTGTGTGTTGTGTTTTTTCACAAAAATTGTGAAAAAACAAATGGAATTATAAAAGCAAATTTAAAGCTTTTAAAAAAAAAAAAAATCTGCTCTAAGGGACTTTAAGGACTAGAGATTAGTAGTTCCATAAATTTGGACCCCTGTATCTGATCGAAAATTGACCTCAGGAGGAGCGACAGTGATTTCTTTCTCAATTTCAGCAATATTTTTGCCTTAAGCTCTCAGAAAAAGAAACCTTAATTATCTCAAATCTTATTCTTGGCTTTGATTTCTGCTGTTAACCAGTTGTTGGTCAGCATGTGTCAACAGCTGCCTCGGGCTTTTTATAGAGGGGGTGGGAGTCAGTGTGATCCAGTGTGATTCAAAGAAAGCAAGACTCCCACCATTGTCACATAAGGTATTGGTCTGTTAATAGAAGCACGTTAGATGTTCACTAAGGTGCCAGAAATGCAGTTAAAATGGGTTTTTGTAGCCAACCAAAAGTCAAAAAAAGCACAATTTCTCTTGTTTGGTCTTAAAGAAACCAATGAGTGAAGTTAATTCCAACATAAATAGAGAAATTAAAGATGAAAAATAAAGGATCAAATAAAACATATAACCTCTGACCCATTTTTGTCTGGGCACTTTTACACACTCTCTGTTAAATGTAAGCCTATTTAATCCTCCTCCAAAGAAACTTAAAGTACAAAGGCTAGTGAACCATGACTTTACAGCCAGAATGAATTTGCATCTAGTGTGAAATGCAACCGATGTAAAGGTGAGGGGAGAAGAAAGTATCCTGTGGGTGGAGAGGTCAGAGCCATTTGCAATGTGAATGCAGCTCCTGACTAAACTGCTTTGTTGTATTTTTAGCAGAGATCGTGTAACCTCAATAACCACACAAATGTACAGTGTTTTTAGCTTTAGGGTGGGATTTCCTTGTGAAGTGGCTGTGGGTTGCTCCACAGACATGTGGGCAAAAGGAAACCCACTTTACGAGCTTTACGCACGGGGCGGGCCTTTCATTCATCCAAGTTAGGGGGGGGGGGTGTAAACCAAAGACAATCAAAGATGTTTGAGTTTCCATGCGCAGTGACCAGGGAGGTAAAGCGCAGAGCATTACTACCCCTCCTCCAGCTCTGACCGCTCCGGCCTCCACATTGCAGAAGGTTTCTAGTCACATTTGATCAGAAGAATCGTTTCTATTAAAAGAAAGAAAGAAAGAAAGACAAACAGACAGAAAGAAAGAGGTCATGCGATGCGATTTATTTCTGCTGGAGGACAGAAGGAAAAACTAGACACGACCTGTTGGCGATGATGGATTACTCCAAGGCACAAATGGTGAGTGTCGACGACTGTTTGCTCCCACGCAAATGACTATTAATGCAGACATTATCAGGAACATCTGCTCTTGTAAGATGAAGTTTTCACTGTAGTTTTTGCTGAGGTTAAAGGTTTATCTTAAATATCGATGTAGACTTTATGTTTACATTTTTTTCTGCCCTGTGAAATAAAGTTGATTTTCCGTTTCTACAACCGAAGAATCGATTGAAATAGAATAACCTAATCGTCAATTCTCCCATATTGAAGTAGGTTTTAACAAAGTTGGGGGCACAGGAAATGTTAGTGAGCAACATTTGTATCCTGGTACTAATTTATCCTCGAGATAATTAATGCGTTTTCTGTTAATAAGTGTTTCAGGCTGTTAAGCATTGTTTCACGTTAATCCACAATTAATTTGAGGCGGAGCCAGACTCTCTTTGAAAAAGTTTCACTTGAAGTTGAATATGGACTGCAGTGGAAATGTGTATAATTTCATAGATACAGTATACAGAGTATTTAAATAACAATTTGGTTGATGTTAAATTTGCCTCCTCCAGTGTATGTGTTAAATGCATTTGTGAACTAAAGTGGGGGGATTTCCTGGAGAAAATTAAATTTAAAACACAGAGCTAAACAAACACTGTACATTTAAGTAATGTATGAATTAAATTCTCCTTATGGTGACTTGTATTTCTTGTCCATAGTCCAGTTTATCAGAGGAGAGCAGTTCTGCCGGGTTTCCCCAGTCCAGTCCTGCTGGGGTGAAGCTGGAGGCGATGATGGAGCAGCTGCAGAGACAACAAGGGGCCAAGCTGGAGATGAACCTACAAGAGAAACACCTTCTTCAAGCCCAGCTCCTGTTTGCTCAACACGCTGCTGCGGCGAGAGCGTCTGGCTCCAGACTAGACTCTGCGTTATTTGGCAAAGCAGATGGGCAGACTTATCAAGCGGTTCAACAAGCTCTGAACAGCCATCTGAGCACAACAGATGCAGAGGAAGAGGATGAGGACTCGGACGAGGAGGAACAGGAGATGATGGAGTCTGAAGAGAACGTTGAAGTGGAGCAAGATGAGGATGACGAGGACGGGCCTTATCAGCAGCAGGCGAAGAAGCCCGGACTCCTGCAGGTTCCGGGCTTCTCTTTCTCTCCTTACTCCACAGCTCAGTCGGCTGCTGAGAAGCAAGTGTCCATGTCTCCACCTTCGGCGATAAAACAGGAGCCTGAGGAGAAGGAGCTGCTGTCTCCTGCCGGCCAACACGCCTTCACATCACCCAACGGGTTCACTGACTGGGGCTACGATGAGCCATTTAAACAAGTAAGTTATCTTTGATTTGAGGACCAAACTCAAGTGTTGTTTTGTGTTTCTTTGATGTCGCTTAGAGTAAATTTTAGAATATTTTCTTCTTATCAAATCCATTGTAATATATCTGGCAGCATTTTAAAGGTGCCAGAGCATCACTTTATCTTTACAGAGAGAAAATGAACATGTGTAACTCTCCTTTCTTGGTCGGTGTGTGTTCTACCTCCATATTAATTGTTGACTTTTTCCTGCTGGGAGTCAGGCGCACTGCTGCCTCTTCTTCCCTCACATGTGGAGAATGGAGTGTGTCCCCTTTTGGCAAGATGCCCGATATTAGTAGTGTTTAATTATTGGCCAGGCCAGAGATCTTTCCTTCAACCATACTTCACCTCATGTCTCACACTTTTGAAGAAAAGTGTTCTCACCGCTGTCTGAGCTAATTGGTCTTGGCTGCAGCCCAATCCTAACTGTTAAAGGCAGCCGGTTTAGGTCTGACAGAGATGGAGTTCAAATCAGAGCAAAGGATTAATGAAATAGACTCAAGCGTGTATTTATGGACAAGGCTGGCCTCAAGGGTTAACTACTGTAAGGAATAGCTGAGTAGGGTGGAGGATTGCTCTCCCACTGTATTCTCCTTATGTAAAAAGATGGTATTGAATATGAAATCTTTATGAGCACGTTGCAAGAAACAGAGCATCCCCTCATGGATTTTTTTCCCTCTTTATGGAGGCCGATCTGATTGGTTCTTCTGTGTATGTTTCCCTTGCAAAGGCCCCACTTCAATACAATGCATTATGATTAATGAGGCCTGTGGGCAGAGGGACAGCTGGACAGCTCAGTGCCTCACAGCATACCAGCGAGCAACTACCCATAAAGTTTACTTACAGTAGTTTCAGTGGAGCAGAATGGCTTTTAGGGTTTGTTATCAGGAGTTTTACACACTTCCTGGTAATATTTAACCGATATTTTCCTTTTTATGTCCTTACTTTGCCTAATTTTTGATGAACATTAGATGTGGAATCAGCTTGATGATCATATAAAAACTTTGGTTCTTAATGTCTTTTAAAATCTCGACAGGCCCAGAACAGCTTGCCGTTGATGTAGCTGTAGTTCAGTGGATAGCTTTGCATAATTTAGCTGTCGCTTGGCAACACTAAGAGGCAGCTTAATTCAGCTGCAAGTAATCAATACATTAGTCTGTATGACCACTGCAGTGAGAATGTGTTTCTTTTTTTCCGCCCAACATACAGAACCTAAAGACATCTCTTCTATTTTAATTAGAGCACACTAATGAGTTGTGGGAGACTGTTGTTAAAGGTTTGGATTTTGTTTTTCCTCTGCTTAAAGCACCTTAAACCTTAACAGCCTTAAGCACCTTAAGCACAGAACAGCTGTGACCTATATGTGGGAAAATTTGCAAACATCTTCACATGTTGTCAGATTAACTTTGGATGCTGTTAATTAATTAACTTAAAAGTATGAGGGATTGCTTTTGGCATTTCATTTAATCCTGTTTACCCCCAGAGTGCAAAGCAACCACTGGTTTTCTTAATCATTGCAAACTAGGGAATATTATTTTAAATATCACTGAGTTTTGCTGGACATTTGTCTAAGATGTAGAAGTACTTTTGTCCATATATCTCGCTCTTTCTGTTAATGTTTGCATTTTGACTGATTTAAGCATTAAGCTGTCTTATCTGACATGTATATAAATATGTTAACTTTCTTACATATAGTTTGAAATGTGGTCTTTTGCTAGTTAATTGGTGGCAGGTTGAAACGCTAACAATGTTTTACTCATGTTTCCCTCTTTCCTTTCTTTAAATTGTGCCCCTCTTTACTAGTTTTTAACTTTCTCTTTCATTCTTTGGTAAATCAAACATTTTTGAAGATGCTGTACAAGCTGCACCATGCAGTACAGCCATTGTTCTCTCCTTGCGTGCGGTCTCACTGTAAAGCCCTTAAATGTAGCATGGGCAGGGATAAAGAGCCCCTCGTTCACTCTCGGACCCAGCTCTCAGCACAGCATGGGGCCAGATAAATAATCTTGACTTGTACGGGTGATTAAAGGCCCAATTTGATTTGGATTAAAAATTTGTTGCCCCCTGCAGTTACATTGAAATTTGGTGGCGATTCGTTTTCACTGTTGCACTGCTGGAGCAGCCGAATGACTTTTTTTAATGAAGCTCATTATAAGAGGCAGTTTCTGTTTAGTATCAATAGTTGAGCAAAGCAATGGGACATTTTAAATGAAGTTTCAGTTTATTTCTTATATTCAACAAGAACAAATACACATTTAGAATTACTTTTGAGTGCAGCAATACACATTAACATGATCCTTTGGAATTTAAATGTCTAAAATCATTTAACACCTAATAAAAACTTGCCTTTTTAATGAAACAAAAGAAACCCTTTCCTGACCTACATACTGAATACTATCAGCATTCCCAGGGCTGGATGTGTGAAAGCTCTGTGAGCAATTAACTGAAAGCTCTTTGTTAATAGATCCACAGTAGGTCTCACTTGCTCATCAATAAGGGGGGAAGGGTTTTATTTCCATTTGATGGTGAAAAGACCGGGATGTTTATCTACCTTCACATCAATAGGCTGTCTGCTGGGGGGAGCAGAAGTCCTTTATTAGAAATTCTAAGCAGAGGCTATTACATGTGTCAACAGCTCTGCCACCACTGGGCCGAGTTTTATGTGTAAAGTGGGCACATACAATCGTTCAGTTCAACCAGTTCAGCAGCTAAAAACAGAAGAATAGAAAATAATCTCTTTTTAGCGTTCGCAGGCAGCCGTTAGAAGGTGATGCAGGGGTTGATTGCGTGTCAGCATTTGAGGTTTGTTTCTACTGTAAACATGAGGAGAGTTACAGTTGGACTGGAAGCCAACAGTTTATTGGTTCCCACATGTTTTATAACTTAAAGGGTGAAATGGTATCATCATGAGCTCCAGTAGTGAATAGACTTATATGTGTAAAGTAAACATGATACGTTTAAAGGCAAATATCAAGTAAAGTAGTTATGAGAGAAAACGAGGAAAGACAAAAACAGTCTGTTATTTTGATTAACCACAAGGATGATCTATTGAAGCACTGTTCCTGTCAAATACAAAAACATGTTTCGTTGTCTAAAATACACATGCTTGTTTTAATATAAAACATGTTCATATATATATCATAAGCCTACAGAAACCATAAATAGATAACCAAGAAGAAAGTGTTGTGATGTTTCAAAAGCTGAAACTCGACCAACAAAAGTATAATAAACTAAATAAACAAAACTAAAATAAATGCATTGTAATGTACATTTTGCATAAATATATTAGGGATAATAGAGGAGAAACCGTCTACTTGATGAGATTGTTTTCTACCAGTCATCTTTCATTTTCATACTTGCATCATCACGTGACTCTCGGTGCACATTAGCAGGACAATAACCTCTCAGCAGGCTTTTCCACACAGTTGCACACACTGCCCTCCACTCATTTTTCTAACCTTTAACTGTCATTTTAAGGGGGAGGTGATGTAGAATTAACACGTCACATTAAACTACCTAATGAGCATCGGGGCTTTTAATAATCTCCCTTATGCTACTTTAATGAACACTACCTTTTAAAATAAAAATAATTTACAAAAGATGTATTAATGTATGCCCACTGCTGCAATACAGGCAGCCAGATGCTTACACTGAGCAGCTGTTTACCACAGTCTGATAGTGCTTTCAGTGCTGGGAAAAAAAGCAGCTTTATATACAAGAGGTGGGGGGCACAAAGTCCAGAGTCCTTGAGGAAAACACGACAAATAAAGTCAAGCTTTAAATAGGAATAATATCGCACTGAGGACACAATATTATCATCATTTTATTTATTGAAAACCTTGGAAAACGCACTGAGGGCGAACCCTCATTTTCAATGGTGCCGAGGTACAGACACACAATAAATGCAGACATGACTAAAATAAAATAAAACAGATAAAATTAACAATGCTAAAAAGTGGAGAGGAAGAACACAGGCAGTCTTCCAGACTGTAGGAATGATGTCAGAGGTAATACTAAGATTGAAAATATGAGTTATATATTCAGAAATTAGCTGTGTCGGGGGTTTCAAAGCAAATGGTTCCAGTTTGTCATCATCTGTTATTTTTTGCAATAAGGCGTCAGCTACCATCCTACTGGAGACAGGAGATAAGCTAAAGGAGTGGTTTACCTAAGCAGTAGTATTAAGGAAGGACCTATGTTCTTGCACACAACCGTTGGGATCAAATATCTAACAAGATGCAGCAAAATGATTGTTAAAAGCAGCGTAAATTTAATGGCTATCAGTTATCTGAGTTAGCCCATTAACAACATAGGCAGGTAGAGGAGTGCTAGAATTGTTAGAGGTAGATTTTCCAGAATTTACTGGGGTTATAAGAGGAATTAGTATAAGAGTGCAGATAATAGTCAGTTGTGGCTTTTCTGAAAGCAGCAGTGCACTTATTCCTCAACTGTCTAAAGAAAATGCCAATGGCAAGGGTCTTTGATGCACCTAGCCAGAGCCCATGCTTTGTTTTTGTAATAAAATAAGGTAGACAACTCAACAGTGAACCAGGGAAGCTACATTTTGTTGTCTTTTTAAAAGGTGCATGCTTACCTAAGACTGAGTTAAAAACATTGGTAAAATAACTTAAAGCTAGTTCGTGATCGGGGATTTTGAGTGTCTGGAGTAAAGGTCGTGTAAAAAGGCCTGATCATTAAATTTAAAAGTTGGATTAGTTTCCCTCTGTTTCACATTTCTAATGCAAACAATCAGGCAATGGTCACTAACACCAAGGTCAAAAACACCACAGGCAGGATATTTCTCTGGGCTGTTTGTTAATATTAAATCAATTAAGCTTGACTTGGAGGAATCCTTCAGGTTGAGGTGAGTGGGATGTGAAATAAACTGTTAAATTGTAAAAAAGGTCTTAGATTATTAAAGATTATTAGATGCCAAGGTGAGCCAGTCTAAATTGAGATCACCAAGGACAATCACCTCATGACCCCAGATCAATTTTCAAGGAAATAAATTCAAAATATTTAGGAATTGAGACTGAAGTCAGCTCAAGTACAGAGAGATGATTTTACATATATTGCCACACAACCCCTTTACCAGTTCTGTCTGCTCTGAAAATATTAAAACCACTAAAAGAAAGTTTATCAATCTCTTTTTTAAGCCAAGTCTCTGTTAAAATCATAACATCTGGATGAGTTTGAGATAATAGGATCATATTTGTTATGACTTAGTAAACTACGTATATTTAGATGTAAGAAACCAAAACCACTTCTAGTCTTGAAAAACTGTGGATCATTTAAATCATTTAAATTGGTGTCTGAAGTGACGAGTGAAGAAGACATAGAAGTAGTCGACTTTAGAGCTGAAAGAGCTGCCCTCAGTCGATTTTGAGGCTGAACATTAATAGTAATGAGGTTCCTGGGACAGGTACCAGATTGTTGGGGATTGAGGGAGAAAATATCTGTCTGGTCCGAGTCTGATAGAAAAGTTACCAGTGTTAGATGTGGAACCAAACAGACGGGGACTGGGACCTAATGAACATAAGTCTCTGACAGACCGCTCATTTCTGGTCACGAAAGTTGCAGGATGGCATTATCCCAATGTTTGTTTGATTTTTAATAATCTATCTGTTGCTTCATCCTGTGTCTATATATTGTATGTCTAATACTTAAGGTCCATACAACAGTGGAATATGTATATCCATTTATAGCCTAGAGTCGGAAATTAACTCCTAAACTTGGAGGTGTTGACTTGGTAGATTCGGTACAAACTGCCCTCTGACGTTTCTCTGTTTGGGTGCATTTACAGAGAGGAAGTACTATCTGGGCCGAGGACAACGATGGAGGAAAAGTAAGAGGGGAACCATCCAGGGACTTTGCAAAGGTCAGTAGATTTGGTAGATGTACTTAAACAAGAAAAAGCCTGAAATCGTCACTTGACCAACATGTTGCTGATGAAGGTTTTTCTTTTAACTTGTAGCTTTATGAACTGGATAATGACCCACAACGGAAGGAGTTTCTTGATCAACTGTTTGTCTTCATGCAGAAACGAGGTAAGACTCATAGCTTTACTGGTTTTATACATCTTGTTTTGTTTCACTGAGTAGCCAGGGGAGCTCTTATTAATGTTGTTGCTTTCACACTTGGTCAGCCCCAAGTCGCTGTGGATTATATTCAGTATCAAATAAACAAAGTGGTGGCACCTTTTTAGGCATCGCTGATAGAAAGCTTCTTTGATGTCAGTGTGATTTTCAAAAAGCGTAAAGGAATTGCATTTTTAGGAGAAGAGCTTGTATTGTAGCTGCCATTCAACTACAAGTGAATGCAACAATCCATTTAAGTACTAAAAACTCAGTGCTGGTCAAAGTTGATCTTGGTAGACTGAAAAGTTCCTGCCTTTAGGAATAACTGACTTCTTTTTTCTTTTGGAATAAAAATAATTTCATTATAAATTAAATTTGGAAACACATTGATATCTTAAAGTGTAGTTTAGTCTGTAACAGAATTCTGAACTGAATTGCAATAACCAATTTAAAGACATGGTACAGAAAATCGAGTGACTAAGTAGACTCCGATATTACAAAAAAACATAAATGCAGATGCCTAAAGTACAAAAATTGAAGTGTTAGAAAGTCAGATAATGCAACATAAACACTTTTACTTAATGTTAGTTTAAAGCAAAGGATGCTAATTTATAAAATGCAAAACAAACTGGTTTTCAATCCACAAGTGATCAATCCTGCATGTTCTACCAGTCATATCAAGTAAATAAAGCAGAAAATAAAACAAATCTATCAAATGTATTTAGGTGTTTTGGCAATATATTACACCTCCTGATAATTTCTAGGTTTTTATGGCATTTAAAGGTGCTAAACAAGCTCCATAAATGTTTTTTTATTTGAAAAACAGCAGGTTTTTCAAAATAAGCCACATTTAGTAATAAAATGCAACTGAAATACCTTTTAGAATGTGAAATTCACACTGTCTTTTACTGTTGTCTATACCCTTTAACCCTTTAGTTGTCCAGCACTATTAGGTATGTTTAAAAACTCTTGTCTGCGCTGATTTCGTCTAACTATTCCTCCACAATAAAACAAAGGTAGATGTAGTTGGACACCGTCAACCATGTGCACAGAGATCATAGCCATGTTGAGTGCTCACCTTAAGCGCAAAGTAATCTTATTGCTACAACTACTTTTTAGCCTCCTTCATTAATTGGCTTTACTCTAAATCGGGATTGGAAGGGATAGCTGTTGACCCTGTGATTGGCAGCCACTGCTGGCCTTAAAATAAGCCCCCCCCCGCGCTCAAAACAATACACCAACAGAGCTGCTGCTGTGCACTTATCCCCACCCCCATCCATCTGAAATAAACTCCATTAGACAAGTCTGTCCACACAGATTATACATTGCTAAGCCATTGTATCTTAACATTAACCTCAGGCCTTCAGGTGTGCACATCAGAAAGTGTCCTCCACTTCCTCCTTGCCCCTGTCCTTTTTTAATCGTGCTTTTGCAAAGGTTACTTTTATTTGTGCCAACTCATCAGGAGTGCAAATCAAAGAAAATCAATATATTTCATTGTCTTCATCCTCTTTTTTATTCAGGAACGCCTGTGAACCGCATCCCCATCATGGCGAAGCAGGTGCTGGATCTGTACAGGCTTTATAAGCTTGTGACAGAGAAGGGAGGCCTGGTGGAGGTAATTAACAAGAAGATCTGGAGGGAGATTACAAGAGGTCTCAACCTCCCCACATCCATCACCAGCGCAGCCTTCACCCTCCGCACACAGTAGGTCTCTTTCAGATCGTAACGGAAAAACTCAAAACAGTTGTAGCGTTCAAAGATCTTCTCTTCAGGCACAATCAGAGGAATAAAATGAGTAGTAGCGAAGCTGATAATGTAATAACTCCTTTAATAGCTTGTCCAAGTGTAAAACAAAACCTAAACAGGTGTAAAATGTAAGTTCCTGATAAATACATGCATGATTATAACAACAATAACAATGAGTAATTATCTCAAGTTTTTCACTTTTTTGTCTGTATTTTTACACCATTTGTTACATGTGGTGCACCCTTTAAAGTAAAGAATTCTCCTAAATTATTGAGCGATGTTCTTTATCTTTATTTTGGAATGGTGTTAATTTGCACCAGAAAATGTGACTATTTGAAACTTTCCTTGTAGGTATATGAAGTATCTGTACCCATTTGAGTGTGAGAAGAAGGGGCTGAGTTCTCCAGGTGAGCTGCAGGCTGCCATCGACAGTAACCGCAGAGAGGGTCGACGTCCCAGCTACACCAACAGCCTGTATCGCTACTCTCCCTCCCCGAGCTCTGCTCCACACGCGCTCCTCTCTTCACCCACCATTACCAACCCCCCGACCGGACACAACGGGCTAAATCAATCTGGTAGCCCAAATTTAAAGAGAAACGCAGGTATGACTGTGTGTTCTGTGTCAAATTTCTAATGATACTTGTATCCACTGATATTAGACCTTTTGTAATGGGTTGAATCAGATTTTTTTAAGTAATGGAACTAATTCAAAATTGTTTTATACCTTTTTAAGATCTTATTAGATTCTTACAGCGTTTTTATTTTATTATTTTACTACTTTTTCTCATTGTATTTAGTTGTGGTACCCAGCCTCAACTCTCAGTGGCTGCTTGTAATGAACCAGGTGGATGTAGGATAGTTGTGACCTCTAGTGGTTTCATGTCCTCTCACACGTCTAGCAGCCTAATAATGAAATTGTACAAAGTACTACGGCACTGCTGACAGTTTTCTGTTTCAACATACAGTGTTCTTTATTGAAGGTTACACAGACAGGATTACTTCTCTGCTACCATTTTATCAAAAGGAAATTGCAATTTCCTTTGGGGAGAGGGATACAAGTAAGATATAAGTAAGAGAAGTTCATCTTAACCACGTGTCAGGGACACAAAAGCACATAACTGTACACATCATCCATATGTAACTGTAGATTACAGCCCATAAAAAATAGGAGTATTAAAATAAACAGAAAAAAATACCCAATCTGTATTTAAATACAAATATTGAGTCGGGAGATTGCAAAAAGGGACCCCAAGATTCTTCTCATTTATGTTGACCTTTTTAAATGATTAAATTGCAGTTTCTCCATGTGGATAACCAAAACAAGTTCATGCAACCAGTATGTATTATTCTAAGGCCATGTAACATGACCTTAGAATAATAAAAACAGCGAATCACTTTAAACTGAATTAACCTGTTTCGACTGTTTATTGAACAACTATGAATACGGTAAAGTGCAATCTTCCATATTTTATCAGGCAATGCAGCATTGACTTCCCTCTCCCAAGCCTTCTTAATACAGTTGACAGATACAGAATATTTAGAGAAGAAATTTACAAATTTAGTCATAAGCTTCTTACTCTCTGGTGAAAGAGAAAGCACTTCCAAAAGAGTGTCTCTCAGAAGTGGACTCAAAATGGGGGATATTTTCCCTCACAAAATGCCTAAGTTGCATATAACGAAAAAATTAGAGTGAGGTAGATTGTACTTTAAGGTTAATTGAGCGAAAGACACAAACTTGTGTAAATAGAAGTCCTTAATGCACTTAAGCCCTTTTACACACCATGTAGCAAATGTGTGGTTGTGACAAAATGGCATATATATCAAAATACTAGTGACTTTGTAGATATGTTTAATTTGAGTAAGAATCTTCAGTGAGTTTCTGACAAAAAAACTGTGACTTACTGATTTAATAGAAGATGCTGGATTTGCAAAAGGTAAAGAGGACAATGTGGCATATTGTTTTATTAAGGACATAAGCTCTAATTTTAGCCACAGGGGGGCAGAATTAAGTGATTCATGGTCTGGAGAACCCCATTGCCGGTATGCCAATGCCTTAGCATTAGCTGCCCAATAGTAATCTTTAAATACTGGAAGACCTATACCTCCATCCAGATTGGGCCTAAATAGAGTATTCTATGCCACGTTTTAGTTGATCAATACCTTGTAACAAATTTAATTTGAGCAAAAGTTTAGGATTTTTTTTTTTGAGATTTTAAGTCCTAAATATGTGATATATTCCTGAACAACCTTAATGGGTCAATCCTGTAACATTGTGTTTTCTCCAATAAACATAAATTCACTTTTAGCCCAAGTAAGATATATGCTTACTTAATCTAGTGGCCAATACCTTTTGTTAAAATTTTGTGATCAACATTGAGCAAAGGAAATGCAGGATCCATGGGATCTTTTCCCTTTTTCAATAACAGACATACATTTGCCTCGTAAAGAGAAGGTGGAAGTGTTTTTCTTGCATTTGAATCATTTATCATCCTGAGTAAGAACTGTTTTGTGTTAAAATCTCATGAAATGCTTGGTAGAACTCAGCTCCAAACCCATCTGGTCCAGGACATTTTACCTGTGGGGAATGCCTTAATTGCTTGTACTAACTCAGCAAAATTATTCTAACTTTAATTTGCTTGGTCAGATGAGACCTCCACCCCCGTGATACCCAGCCGGCTGCCCATGGCCCTGGCTCTGGGGCAGCAGCAGCAGTTGACACAAGCTGCCACGTTGGAGCATCTCCGAGAAAGGCTGGAGCGTGGAGCAGGGGTCGCTGCAGCTGACGGTCCAGAGAAGAAAATGATGCGTCTTGCAGAGGAGCAGCAGCGCCTCATGCAGCAGGCCCTCCAACAAAACCTCCTGGCTATGGCCTCTCACTTCAACCCCTTGAACCTCAAACTCAACAATGGACATGGTGAGTTGCCTTATCATCACTGAACATTATAGGATGCTGATTGTATATTAACTGTAATAAAGTCCATTAATGTGATTTTTTTTTTTTTCTTTGGTCTCCCACAGAAAGCAAACAGGATTTGTCTCTGAGTATCTCCACTAATGGAGCAGCCAGTATCAGTGTGTCTGTGGAAGTCAATGGTACCCTTTACTCAGGTAAGTCATTACATTTGAAAGAAATTTGTTCAGTAACATCAGTCAATGTGTAAAAAAAAAAAATTAATGATTCCGTTTCTTAAAAAATTCTAAAAGGAGAAATGAAGCAGTAAGGAAATGTATTTTCTTACATTTATTTTTGAATTTATAAAATTTTAAATGTACAATACCTGTCAAAAGTTTGGACACACCTTCCCATTCACTTCAATGAGAAAGCGTGTCCAAACATTTGATACTGTATTGTATGTATTTTACGTATTTTATTCAATTTCATTATATATAGTGAAAACGATGCGCATGCTTATACAAATGGGTGACAAATTGAAGGAAAAACCAGTACATCTCTGAATGCTTGACCCCTCCAGTGAGGGGATCTGGAGGCTCTGTTATGCTGTGGGGGGCATTTTGCTGGCATGGTTTGGGTCCACTTGTCCCCTTAGAGGGAAGGGTCACTGCAAATCAATACAAAGTTGTTCTGAGTGATCACCTTTATCCTATGATGAAACATTTCTGTCCTGATGGGAGTGGTCTCTTCCAGGATGACAATGCCCCCATCCATAGAGCACAAGGGGCTCACTGAATGGTTTAATGAGCATGAAAATGATGTGAATCATATGCTGCGGCCTTCACAGTCACCAGATCTCAACCCAGTTGAACACCTTTAGGAGATTTTGGAGCGACGTGTTGGACAGCACTGTCCACCACCATCATCAAAACACCAAATGAGGGAATATCTTTTGGAAGAACGGTGTTCATCCCTCCAGTAGAGTTCAGAGACTTTTAGAATCAGTGCCAAGGCGCAATAAAGCTGTTCTGGCAGCACGTGGTGGCCCAACACCTTACTAAGACACTTCATGTTGGTTTTTCCTTTTATTTGTCACACGTCTGTACCCCGGCTCATTTTACCCACTGGCTTGACTTACCCTGTTCTCCCCTACAGATTTTTTAAAATCTTCTCTTTGATCCCTGCACTGTAGGAACGCTGTTTGCCCAGAAGTCAGCTGCTCCAGTGGTGTCACAGGCCGTAACTCTGGCGGGAACAAGTGGCTTCAGTGCCCTCTCCTCCGCTCACAGTCCCGCCTCTTCATCCTCCAGCTCCTCGAAGGGACCAAATTAAGGCTCAGTTTTTTTTTTTTTTTTTTTGATCTGTCCATAGCAAAACAATGAAGTGAGTGATATGCATGCAGTATCTCTCTTGTCAGACAAGAGCTGTGTAAACTCTAACTATATTGATGTCTACATTTGACCTCCTGTTTGTTCACTCAAGCAGTGCAGTCTATCAGAAAACTGCAACAGATTGAGAAGTTTTCTACCATTGATATTCCATTACTCTGACAGCGTAATCTGCTATAAATGAGCCATGTCAAGACGACAATGATGTGTGACCTCAAAAGGCTTTCAAATGTAAATTCAGTTAACCTTAGTGCCTGTTAGAAGCTTTTTGAATTGTAGTGACATTCATTCTAAAAGGCTTTACAAGGTTTATTCAGAAGTGTCTTTAGAACAGGAAAGTACAACGTGAGAACCAATGCTCATCCTCTCTGAGTGTCACCTTCATTTATAGCTAGTTTATCATACAGTTCTGTCGCCATAGTCATCAATATAACAGTTTGGTTGCCAAAGTGCAGCCAATGAAGACCAAAAAAGCCTTAGCTCAATGTCATAGCTCCTGTTTGTAACTGTTTTGCTGAAGCCATATTGTGTCCCTCTCAGTAAATATTTGGTTTAACTTGACTGGTGACGGGTTGCTGTGAGTGAAAGTAGATCAGAGCAACTTTCAGGGATTATGCGCACCGTCAGTTACCACAAAACTCAAAAAAGTGTAGGAAAAAAATGTTTGGAGATTGTTTTTTTTGTTTTTTTTTGTTTTTGTTGTTGTTGTTTTTTTTTAAAGATTTTGCATTGTTTTATTTTATTTTTTATTGTTATTTAATGATTCGGCTCTGCCTCGAAATGATGACACATTTATGTCACATCAGTTGTAACCTGAAGGCAAAATATCACATGCAAGGTTTCTGCTGGGAGCTCTTCTGTATGTAGAATGGAAGTGATACAACATTTACCTCGTTTGACTTTCCATGTTAGTAAGTTTCTCAGGAATTTCCTTTGGGACTCATCAATGTTATACTCTCATACAGTATTGCATTGTTTTGCTTTTATAAACGCAGTGAATGTATCATTACTGACCTCAGGCTTTTGACAGTTGAATGCAGAAACAGTGCTACCTCACTCTTCTAGAGAAATATGCAATTCATAATGCAGAAAATGCTTAGCCATCTGCTGAAATATACTGTATGTGGACAATCAAGTAGACATATCATTGCAAACAAATGTCACTGTGAACTTGACAACTACAAAAAGCAAGGATGATGTGAGTTATGGTCTTTAACATATTTCTTGGACATGTGGCCATGAGGAATAAAACAATCTTTTGTGCTGTAGAAAGGCTCCATTCTTCAGTGTCAGTCGGTGTTTTATTTGGATTTATTTATTCCTCAGTACTTTTGGATTCATGGAGATAAGTGAAGGATCATAATATTGAAGCTATTACAATATTTCATGAGGCATGCGTATGATTGGGTGAGTTGTATTTTCATAGATAGTTATAGATATTTGAAGCTTGAACAAATATGTGGTTTAATGAAAAAACTATTATAGGCCTAATAAGTAAGATTTTTATAGCATCTTCCATACAAGTCAAATGCAATTCAAAGTGTTAAGTGATTAACAAATGCACATGATGGTAAACAAATGTACACCAAGATACAAGTAAAATACCAAAATTAAAACAATATGACCTGTAAAATGTAAACTAAATAAATAAAGATAACAGATTAGAAATAAATTGATTTAATAAAACCTACTTTAAAATATTAAATGAATAAGACAACAATAAAAGATAAGTAGATGGAAAGAGAACAGTTAAAATAATACATGAAAACAAGAAATAAAAGACAAGTCAAAATAAAATGATCAAATTATAAAATATAAACAAAATAAATAGATTGCTATAAAACAGTAAAATGTTAATTTAAAGAACCATAAAAATATCAAATTATAAGACACTACATAAGCCAGGCCAAACAGTTTTTAGTCTACGTTAAAAAATAACAGGCAAGTGTGTGACAAAACAACCTCAACTGAAGGTCTTCTGAGCTTTCAACTGCATCTTACAGTCTTCATCAGAGAGCTAAGATTACTGTGTCACACGTACTGATCGCAAGATCGTCAAAAATGAGCTTGCATGCTCAAAATTATAGCACTCTCAAAAGCGGGTTTACAAAATGCTTCACAGTTACAAAATACAGAATGTAAGTGCACACCAAGAAATAAAAACAAGAAACATACAAAAAAGAAAGTGCATGACCAGACGGGGGTAGCATTCCTCCTCTACAGAAGACACACAGACCATTTCAGGTTCAGAGGCAGAATGCATCCATAAACCTGCAAATGCTTCAATATTTCCAGTTGATCATCACATTGACATCTCTACTCTGCCTTTAATAAAGAACTAAGAGGAGAGTTGTTTTTTTTATTGCAAATTAAAGTTTGTGTTTGATTGCTAGATTGCTGACAATCCAGATTTGTTCATTTTTTCCACTAAATGTGTTTCATTACGTGAAGTTTATCAAATCAAAAGCAACACATTGTGTATGTGGCAGAGGAAGTACAGACAGAGTCTGTGTTGAGAATTAATTCCTGAACTCTGCAGCAGCCTTATGACAGTGGCTGTACTAATGGAGATGAGAGCTCATGGGTCAGGGGATGAGGGCAGGATTTACTGTTGGGATAGTTATTCTATAGTGACACTGCTGGACTGGCATCTGGAACACTGTAGAAGATGCTGCAGGCACAATGAGGGGTATTATGAGATGGATATCTCCGCCCACGGTCCCCGCCCGCCAGGGAGGAATAATACCGGTCAAATCACTCTGCAGATGAGGAAATCACTGTCCTGGGACAAGACTATAGGAATACTGTATGGGGAGAGATTTATTTTTCAGCTTTGAACAGGGAAAGACACTTGACTATAACTTGTGAAAAGAGGTTCATCCTGTATGAGAAATCCTATTTCTGAAATCTGGGCACATCCTTGAATGTGCAGGTTTTGTTTCTCATTTTGTTGCTCAAACTTGCAACTTGTGATGCAAAATATTCAAGATGTTTTGATGGGAGCTGATGCAGATATGTTGGTGCCTTTGTGACTTCAGCACTCCAAATCCATGGCTCTGATGGATCCTCTAAAGCAGAAATATGGAGATGGAGAAATGTGGAGATATCTCCAGGATTGAATGCCAGAATGCATTTTTATCAGTCAAGCAAATGATCTTTTTTATTTTTTTATCTTTTTTATTGGGACTTCTGTGTGTCTGTGGATGATTTGTTAAGATAGGCTTATACAGACTCTCTGGACCTTTTTTGACACCATGCCTTATCATGATGAGGAGTACCCAGGCCAGCCTCTCTGGCAGTCTGTGCTGCTCTTCTGCTGTAAGGGTATGATCGAGGGCGTTATGGTCTTACTCTTCTTCTGGCTTCTTGTGCAGGTCCTCTTCACCAAACAATTGGAAGGTATGGTCTTATAGGGTCTATCCTTTCAGGCAATTGTGATATAACAGTACATGTACTGTTATGTAATCCAGGGGTTGCATGAGGATAAATTATAAGTAGATTTTTTTACGTGTAATTCCATCTAATTATTCTTATTGTTCTCTCTTATGTCTACAGTGCACCTCCAAATTCTTCTTTTGGTTGGGCTGATCATTTTTTGCCTGTGTTTGGTCCTGGGATGTATTCTGTGCTGGAGGACAAGTCAAATTTGTCCAGTAAAAGACAAAGAACCTGTGACGTCAGCACCAGCTGCTGCTGAACCTGTGACCTTTGCCCAGAACCCGCCTCCCTCACCTGCGACGACAATGTCCAGGCAGCAATATGAGGAGCTGGATGGAGATATACTGGAGTACCCCTCCACATTCTCCAGTCCTGCCCCTTCTGAGGGTGAATTTAGCTCTCCGTCATTCTCTAATCGAGCGCATAGTGCCTCGGAGAGAAAGCAGCAGCCAAAGTCTTATTTTTCCCTGCGCCGCCTCAGCACACCACCATTAACATCACCACTTTATAAACCCATAGATCCCAGCCATGGTTCCCTGCATTCATTTCCCAAACTAGGACTGTTGTCCAAAACATGTAAGGCTCTGCAGAGACGCTGCACTGTGACTGGGGATAGTATATCTTATAATGAACACAGCAGACTCACCAGCCCCAGTGCTGTCTCTCCTTCTATGCCTGAAGAACCAATCCCACTGGTTCCACTGAGCTACGGCTCCAGCTGCAGACAGCCAATATCACCACAACCCTGCCTCCATTTCACTATGGCCTTCTCTCCAGAGCAGCAAACCCTGAGCGTCACTGTCCTCAACTTCACTGGGACGTCCCACAAATTGGAGGATGTGTCTGTGCTGGGTAGCCTGCCGCCACTGTACCCCTGTCCCATACAAGCCTCCATCCAAAGCAGCCTCAGCCCTGAGCCCAACAGCCGGGTGCTGACTCTGAAGGTGTGCTCTGTGAAGGAGCTCCAAAAGTGCACTCTCAGAATAGCTGTATACACACGGGAACCACCCAGCCTGAGAGGCACCCCACTGGGTGAGCTGGAGGCCGAGTGTGGAGGAAGAGACTGGAAAGCAGGCCATGCATTTCATTTCACGAGGGAGCTTAACCCAAACAAATGGAAGCTAAAAAAGGTAGTGGTCTATTGAATTAATATATGTGAGACTTGTGACTTTATGATTAAAGACCCCTCCAGACATGTGAAAATATTCTGTTTGGAATAATAGTTTGTGTCAAATATGTTTGTTTTTTTCCACACAAAAAAGTTCAAATTGAATTTTTCTTCTTCTTCCTCATTGAAAAAAAAAACAATGAATGTTTTTCATTTCAAAAGTTTAACTGCTGGACACAAGATGTCTCTTATTGCACTGAAAAGTCCATTCTTAGTGTATGTGTGCTGGAGGTTTCAAGTTTCCATATCACACTTGTGTAAGTTGCATATTTGACCACAATTGGCTTCAAACTAGTTGTGATGTCACACATTATGCTCATATGTAAACATCTCAAACTTAGATTTAAGTTGAGCAAGTTGAGTGGAGGCAGACTTGGATGGATGTTTCCAATTAAAATGGTCTATTGAAACAAGCCGGAGACAAAGAAATGGAGCCAAATTTAGTCTTTTTTTAAATTTTTTTTATTTTGCTGTGTTGCACACAGACATGAGGGCTTGATTTCTGTTGTCAGTATCGTTAGTGTTTTTTTTTTCTTCCCTCTGGTAATTTAAGTGATGTTACAATACAAAGCAAAAGCCTCTTGCTACATTTCCTCCTGATTGAAGTTTCCCTCTCTGCTCTCTGAACTTTTGCCCTTTGACTGCAGAGTCTGATCTCCCAGGATGCACTGATCTGTAAGGGGCTTAGCTGTCCTCCACAGATCTTCATTTTGCTTCAGTATCAGACTCTGGCCCATCAAATCAAAGTCACAGTCCTCAGAGCAGATAACCTCGACAACCTCATTCACACGCCGGCCGCAGCAGGTAAAACCAATGTTTAATGACATGTGGCTACTTGAATTTGATAAAAAAAAGTGTATTTGATTTAGGAGTCCCATAAGGACATCATGCATAAAGGCATTATGTAAACTGCATGGGCAGAACTAACCTTTGCATTTCAGGGGCAGAGGTAAAATAATTCCCTATGTTTGCTTTGAATGTTTAGGGGATTAAATTAGGTTTTACAGGACGGTAATGCAGCGGGAGATCATCCCTTTTTTTAATGACATTGTGGTTTAATCCTTCACTATTCACAATCCTCAGAAAAATGTTCCAATCTCCTCTGGATCTCTGATCTGACAGATCTAATCTTCGTTTGCATTAGCCTGTCTAGGCATTATTTTTATTGCAGACAAGCACAGCCTGTGCACAGAGCCATTAGATTTTATGATATCTGTTTCATGTGCAATATGTCACATAAAACTGACTTGGGGACATAATCTTCATTGTTTTATATCAGATTCTGAAAGTACTTAGTAATGGGTATTTAGACAGAGTAGAGTAGACAGAATTGAATTACAATGGAGAGAGAAAAAATATCTTTCTTTTATGCATTCACATCTAATACTGTTCTTGTGTGATATAATTGCTACACTTCCACCTTTTATAAGTGTGTTTTAGATCTAAATAAGTAAAAGAATCACAGATTGAAAATTTAAAAAATGTATGCTTGTTTGCAACTGTGGGATTGGCAGCTACTGTACTAACACAGCAAAAAAGGAAAGACTTAATCCAGAAAACAGAAAAACAAAAACTATATTAAGGACTATATTTGTAATTGACACCTGCCATAAAATGTAGTTTCTAATTTTGTTCATATGTAATCAGTGAGAGAGCCACTGCTTTCTGGTGTCCGTTTGAATTTCAGTTTTCATGTTTACATGACTATCATACACAAGATTTTTATTCCAGACTTTATAAAGTTTATGTATTTGTGTACAGATTACCAGGTGGTGATCAATCTGCAGTATGATGGGGTTGTGATCAGCAGCAGAGAAACTAAAGGTGGGCCATGTACTGTGTGGAACGCTTCTTTCCTGTTTGACCTGCCTCCAGGAGACATCCGTCAGCTGCCCCTCTCGCTGGAGTTCATAATCATGCAGGTAAAATGGCTTTGGCGGGTTAAAATCACAGATTAAAATTTAATTAAATCATTGTTTATTCAGTCAACTGAAACAAGTAGCCGAATTTAATTGTATTTTACCTGTCTTGTGAAGTAAAATGGCACAATTCGACCTTCTCCTTTCTTATGTGACAGAATCAGGTGCTTTCAGAGGGCAAAGTTCTTGGTCGAGTCCTTATCGGTGCAGAGGCTGCAGATGCAGGACGAGCTCATTGGAGGGACATGTGCAGCCTGCAAGTGGAGCAGACACGCTGGCACACAGTTCAACCAGAACCTCTATAATAGAGCTCGGTCACAGACTGGGGAAACTATTTTGTGATCAGTGGATGAGACGTACTGTATGAACTCACTGGGTATCCAAAATATGTTAATATACAGTAGGTCACCTTTGCCATGAAGTGCATGCAGCTGATGACTAGCTTTGTATATCAAAATGACTACAGTTCTGATGAATTGATATCTGTGCAACAAAATATCTACAATGGCCTTATATCAACCTGTGAATTCTCCTGTAGGAAAGCACTGTAAGCGCACAAATTACTAATTAGTGAGACTAAAAACAATGTGAGTTCAGTGTAAGTTCAGAGTTTGTAGGCTAACAGATGTTTTATGTGAAATGTCACTTAGAATTTACTTTGCAGGTACAAACTGATCTCATATAATTTTGGAGAACCAGTCAAGTGAAAATATAACTGAAACGCTTTCAACCATTCAGTGTCTCTGCCAGCAAACAGAAGAAAACAATGTATTTAAACATCAACAATATAACAATATGGTCAGTATCCAGAAATACTGGAGAGGTGTTCTAGTATTCAGTCCCTCCCTGTAACTATCACACACTTTGTTATTCATTTGATGTTTGAGTAGCATGTAATACACACAAATGTACTTTATATACTCTAATGTACATCTGTAATCTCACATATTCCGTAAGATAAGTTTAAAACCTATTTTTGGCTGTGGGATGTTCTGAATGTAAAAATGATGTGAAGAACCATATCATATCATATCATATCATATCAATAAAACACTTCTGCCTGAGATAGCTTGGTGACTTTTATTAACATGACCATCATTTAATACGTAAAAATGTTCAAACTGTTGCTGTTGTATTTTACTTTTCATTTTCTGTTAGATAGATAGATAGATAGATAGATAGATACTTTATTGATCCCAAATTGTGAAATTCTTGTTTTACAGCAGCAGGTTGTTCAGGCATTGCATGGGAACAGTAAATACACAGTAAATATACATATCGACACTAGAAAAGAGAGAGAGAAATATATATCTATAGAAAAATAAATATAACAACAACATTTTTATCCATTTAAGCTGAAAGGCACAAAGCTGGCTGGTGCAGCACCCTGTCATGACCTGTCAGTGTGCAGAAGCCTCAACAATTCAAGGCAAAAGGCTCAGTCTTCATCCTCTCCTTCTTCATCAGGGCTACAGATATCTACACGCTCAGCCAGGAATATTCCATCAGGATAGAGGGAAGGTGACCTCGGCTGCAGGTCACTCTCGTTTGAAAAGTGAGATAGGCTTTGCACTCCAACATCAGAGGACTTGTCTGATCCTTTTTTGGCAGTAGCTGGAAAGTCCTGGATTGGCTGCGTGAACCTTATGGCTGAATCATAAGAAGAAAAAGGGGGAAATAATTAGAACAAGATAAATATTTCAAAATGTCAAATCTACAGTACCAGTCAAAGGTTCAGACACATCTTCCCATTCCTTTGAATGAGAAAGTGTTACTGTGGTACTGTATTTAGTAGTCTACACATGCAGAGGATGGAAAGCAAAGGTAGATAAGGAAGGCAAATAAATCCAAATCAGGGACTTATCCACTAAAAGAGATTATCCGTCTTAATAAAAATAGTTTAAAAAAAATTCCAGTTAGGCACGTAAATGTGGCATTTGTGGATATGTCCCTGACTAAGATAAAGATATGAATCCCGTAGTCTTCCCAAAGGCTCCAAACTATAAACACAGCACACATTACAGCACATATCTATACTACTGATTACATTGACTCATGCACAGCTTCACCTTGCAGCAGATTGCCTTTTTTTGCCGTCAGATTGCTGATTTCTGCACTCATAGCTGACATCTGGTAGAGGAAAGAATGGTTTCAGATCTCTCAATTCATCTTCATATTGCACACCTTGCTGTGTGCGGTAAGTCTCTGTTGGACATATTTGTGTTTTTCTTTTATTGAATGCTTCCTTATGTATATTTGTGTCCATTTTGTTATTTTTTGTTATTTCTTTAATTGTTTTAGTGTAATTTCAAATGTATTGGCGCTTCATATCTCTCAGAATTTGTAATTCGTTTTTTCTTTTTTCATATTTTGTCTGGATGTCACTAACTGTTGTCACATCATTATAGCCACAGGCCTTCAGTATAAGACAGCGGCATACTGTAACTCTTTCCTATCCTCTTATGGTTGAGTCAGATGTGTTCCAGCCGAGCGGTTCACTCCTCAGCTTGAAATCCGATTATTTTCAGAGTAGAAAGAGTCATATGTGAGATTATAGCTGAACTACGTTTCACGAAGAATGTGAAAAGTGTTCATGCAGCCAGGCCGACTCCCCTCCCCATTTACTGTATGCTCTTTGATTAAAGCAGAAACTGGGATTAGTGTTGTCTGCACATAAGTGTTAGTGTGTATGTAATGAATGAATCTTTTAATATCATGATATAATCTGTGTGCCACCATCATGCCACTAATGATATTAATTTGCAGCGGTTGCAGATGCTAATACATCAGTTATAAAACATCATCTTGCAGTCAGACAAACATAGATGATCTTTTGAGTGGTGCAGTGGCTGGAGGCTTCATGTTTATGTTGTAGTCATTTAGCTGGAGCTGTAATGAGTCTGCTGGTAGAGATTTGGTGTTTGGAAGTTCAACAGAACATATGAACACATTAAACACATGCATGTATACACTGAGTGATTGTAACTCTGGCTTTTCTACGAGGCCAACCCCATTTCACTCTAATTAAAGCTTTTACAACCTGGAGGCTCTGGCTGTGGAAGTTTGCCTCAGCTTGGGCGTCTTCGGCCAGCTCTCCCTCCTCCTTTCCTGGCCAGTCATCGCTCTCTTCGTCCTCTTCAAACACTGGCATCAAACCTGAGCCCTGATGCCAGCTCCTCCTCTCCACTGCACTCTGAATGACAAATACACAGCTAGTAGTATAATCCATTTCATAGCTGTCACTGTTTGGTGGTCACAATTCTCATATTTATTTCAGTTTTGACTTCTAACCTTGATATTATTAGATGTTGGAGTCCAGTCTTGGAGTGACCCGGCTCCAGTCTGAGCAATCTCCTTTGCCTCTCGCTCCTTAAAAAGACTCTTTAACTAAAAATTGCAAGATATTTGTGGTAAGATAAAGAATTTCCTTTATGACGCATGTGTTTTGTCTTGTACAAAAGATTTAAAAAATAGCTGAAATCGTGCTTTTACCTGCTCAGTGACCATCCTCCTCTGTTGGTCCATCTCTACATTAACTGGACAGACAGTTTTATGCTTCCTGCCATCAACAGATGAGTTCTCATCTTTAACCTGTGGACAAGAAGTTTGTCAGTTATTATATCCACCAACGTATGCCATCTTTAGAAGTGTGCTTTTTATGAACTTTACCGGGTAAAGCTGCCTTAGTGTTTGAAGCTTCTGGACTGCCAGCATTTTCTCCTGTTCCAGGTGGTTTGCGTTCCTCCTGCTCTCTGAGACCATATGGAGGAAGTGGTTTCAGAGCGGAGCCAGTGAGTATAATCAACACGTTATCTAGTAGCTTTTTTAAAAGCAGGTTCGTACCTTCTAGCTGGGCCCTTGGTGCGTCAGAGGTCGAGCCCCCTTCGTCTTGATTGTCTCCAGAGGCGTTTTTCACCAGCTGTCATGACAAAAAAAGAGGATAAAAAGAGGCGAGCACCTTGAGCTCCAGAGCAGAAGTATTGATTTGGCCCTTTTTTCTGTCTCTCTCAGCCTTTCTAAACTCTTCAGGGCCTCTTCTCTAAAGATGAAACCTGTCACATACTCAGTTCCTAATCTTGAAACAATCAACCAGTTAGATGAAAAAATCTTACTTTTCCATCAGTTCTTTCTCTTTGTCTGCCAGTTTCTGCTTCAGCCTTTCAACTTCACTGCTTTGTAGACACATCTGTTAATCATGAAATGTATTTCTAGACTCTATTTACTTGGATTTACTCTTAATATGTGATCACATAAAAATACATTAATGTAAACATATATAAATCTATCGTTACACACTTTGTTTTCCTTTACTCTAAGCTGCTTTCAACAAAACGTGATGAAATTAAGCTCAGGGGAGGAGGAACATAGAACAATTTCTAACCTGAGAGCTTTTGTTATGACTGTTGTGGGAGACTGGTGGTGGGTTCCATAACAAAGAGGATTCAGTCTGTGATGATATGTTGAGGCTGAAACAATAGAGAGCCAGATGAAGAGATAGATCACAGAATTTAATTTTGAGCATTTGCTGACGTTGCGTGATGAAAATCTCATCAAAATCCACTCACTCTGTCACTGTGCCCTTGTCCCGAGTTAGCGCAGCTTCACCCCCTGAAAATACAAGGTCACCGCAGTGTTACGCCCCCTTTGTTTAAGCTTAAAACTAGACAAATTGTCTTGTGATGGATGCCTGCTGTACATGGTCGGTAATCTTGTTAAATATTTCACAGTTGCCGCAGATTGCTGAAGAGTGAAAAAAAAAGCCTGAGAATAAGTGCATTCACCTTTACCTTCATCCTTACATCTGTGAAGCAGCGCCTGACTCCTGCTCCTTTCCAGCTCCAGCTCCTGTTTGCATGCGTCAAGCTCAACTCTTAGCAGTAAGTCAGATTCCTTCTGTTTAAAAAAGCATATAGTTAAACAACCCATATTTATCTACTACAGTACCAGTCAAAAGTTTTGACACACATTCCCATTCACTTGAATGAGAAAGTATGTCCAAACTTTTGATTGGTACTGTAAGTCTTTAACAATAAGATCATCTCAGTGCCCTAATTATGGGAAACTATGCTTAAGTAGGCCACTAGCTTCTTCTCTGAGTAGGAAAATATGTTTTATCAGAAAAAAATGTGGGCGATTTAGGCAGCAATCAGTTATTTTGGATTTTTTTCAATCTCAGTTGTCATTTGTATGTTTTCCACTTGGATCTGGAACTTAAAATATTTAGATGTAGCTGAGTGCGCAGCTGTAGATTAAAGACACAGACTTACTTTATTTCTGGAGTTGTTCTTCTTGAGCTCTTCTACCTCCTCCTGTGTGGACTGCAGGGTCAAAGCCACCTTTTGCCATTTCTCAGTCCAGTGTGAGGTCACAGCTCTCAGCTCCTCAATTTTCTGGACTCTCTCTGCATCTTGCCTCTGATACTCGTCCTCCTGTCGGTGGAGCTTCTCCTCCTTCTCAAGGACCTCAGCCTCCAAACGCAGACAACTCTCCTGCAGTTTCTGTTTTTCTAATTCTAAAGCTTCCAACGATTCCCTGGAGAAATTGACGCAGGGTTTCAGTATAGAGAGGAGAATTCTACTGTTTTACAGAAGGATCATCTAAAAAAATATTGAAAAAGAGTGCTTGTTCACTATCTCACCCAAGCTGATGGCACTTTCCCTTCATCTCTGTTAGCTCTTTGTGTCCATCTTTAATTTGGATGAGAAGCTCCTCTTTTTCTCCCATCAGCTGAGAGCATTCTCCCTCCAGATCTGTGATCTGTTTTGTGTCTGTGACTTTTTCCGATGTTAGCTCCTGTAGCTGGGACTGTGACGTCTCCAGTCTCTGTTTGACTATTTCAAGCTCACATGTAAGCTTTTCATTTACCTGGTATAAAGACACAACAAGGTTAAATTAATAAAGAATTCAGCAATGAAAAAACTCAACAAAACAACCTCCACTTAAAGATTTAACCTCTGTGAGAGCCTTTGTTTCTTCCTTAATCAGGGCAGTTTCCTGTTTGCTGTTGTGAGAATCAGCCTGATGAACTTGAAGCTCACAACTCTCTGATCCTTTTTGGATCTTTTCCAGCTGCAGTTCCTGCAGTTCCTGCAGCTGGACCCTCTGCTCCAGATCTGCTTTCTCCTACATGAGATACATGCAAAATAACCTTGTCACAATCCTAAAGTATTAGATTTTGATCTTAGAAATGTCAGTTATTGTAGATTAAATTAATAAAGATACGATACCTGGATCAAGTGATCTTTGTCAGACAGAGCCCCTGATAAACTGGCTTTCAGTTCTTTTATATTGTCCTCCAGTTTTAGCACTTGAGTGGACAAGATGGCTTTTTCCTGAGCAGAATTAGAAAGTCATATTTCTAAGTGAAAATATGAAATTTACTTGTAAAATTCGACCATATAGCATGAATTAATGAGACAGGCAACTGACCAAACATGCTTGACTGATCTTGTTGTTGGCTTCACTCAGCTGTTCTTGCACTTCAGAGTGGTTCTGCACAGTGTGGTTAAGCCTCTGAATCATCTCCTCTATTTGATTCAACAGTGTCCTCTGTGCCTATAGGAACACAGAACAAAATATGGAACATAATAAAAAAGGACTGGGCAACAGACTACTGCAGTGTAGGGTTTGTAATTTTAGCTTTTAAACTGACCTCTGTAGAAGTCTGGAGTTTCTGGAGTGCATTGTTTCGCTCTTCTTCTTGTGTCTTTGCTCTTGCTTCAGACTCTCTCAGAGCTGCTCTCAGCTCGCACAGCTCTGTGTCAACCTTCTGCTTCTCCTAATTTAAAGCCATGCGTAAAAGCAGTAAGTGGCAAGAATGTGCAGGATAATGCATTATTTAGAAAACAAATCTACTTTCATGACACATAAAGCTTACGCACCTGTCTGTTTAAGTCTTTTTGATTCATTGGTAAGGTACTTAGCGAGCCAGAAGTTTTTTCAGGAGAAACAGATTGAAGGTGGCTTCCTCGGTTCAAAGTAGACCTCATCTGCAACAGGTCCTTTTCCAGCTGTTTGACCCTTGGGAGTGAACTTTACATGAGATACTCAGTAATTTCTATGTCATTCAATGTTTCTTTTACATGTCTTTGGTTGCACTTACTTTTCATGGAGCTGTCTATGCTGCTGGCTCTTTTCAAATTGGGATAATTCTGCTTCTTTCTCCTGTTCAAGAGCGCTCATCGCCTTTGCCTGCTGCTGTAACAGATCAATGCAGGGTGAGAGGAGGCTGTGTGCCACTAAAACAAATACCCAACACTGTTCAATCTTTTATAGCTTCAAAACAACCTGTCACCAAAATATCCACAGGCAAGAAGAGAGGAACAAATGCAAAAACTCAAAGCAAAAAAGGTAGATCATATCATTTGTTTCCATCAATAACTCCCTCACCTTATGTTTCATGTCAAGCAGCTGTGCAGTAGTTATGTTATAGTTCAACTGTGTGTCTCTTGACTTCAGCAGGTCCAGCTGGTTGTCTAGACGCTCATAAGCATCCTGCATCCAATCCGCCAGCTCTGATTGTCTGTAGCTACTTTCACCTCGGGAAGCCCGCAATTCAGCCCCTGGAAATCGTGGAGCACCCTCAGGTGCCAGATAGGACAGAGACTGCCATCTCCTCATACCTGGGTCATTCTGTCTGAAGCCACTAGTGCTGCCAGATGTGCTAAAACACAACCAGACAACATTTATTAAACCACACTGATTTCAAAAGTATTATTTCAATGGGTCTCTGTGATGTTTCAAAAGGGTATAATTCTCCCCTCACCTTGTGCTGACTTTGGACAGAAACCCTGACCCAGAGACAGCTGCCATACCACACCATGCTGAGGACTAAAAAGGGAAATCACAACATTTTTAAAATAACTACACTTTGTTCTAACTGTTCTATCACAAAAAAAGAGCATAACTGGGTCCTACCTGGGCTGTGAAGCGAGATTTGCTGTCCCACATGTCGAGATCCGTGAGAGAAAATGGACTTGAACTTCTGCACGTGGGTCTAAACATCTTGGAGTGTCTTCCTAAATCTGAGCCATGGCATCCCTTTGTAAGGGAGAGACTACACTCCTCATCTCCCCACGTCTGCCCAAGTGACAGGGATAGATTTTCACATAAAGGTGGCAGCTTGAGGCATGGGACTATTCTTGGATCATGTGTCTTGTTTTTTCCACTGCTTGCTTAATGGTCAACAACTAGTTGAAACTACTACATGGTTATTACAGAGTGTTTATAATCCACAAATATGTTGATTTTATTCCATGTGTGTTTATATAATTCTATCTAAATACAAGTATGTCTGGTTGAAATGTATCATGGCAAGAGCTAAGAAAAGAAAGACAACACATGTTAAGAATAAAACTGTTGAGTCTGCACTGAATGACACTTTCTCTTACGGTACCTTGCCGCAGAAACCCTCTCCTGTCCGCTGACAATGCTCACTTGTTTTTTTTTCTTGTAAGCCTCAAAGCTTTGATTGCAAGCTTTTCAGTATATATCCCTTGAGCTGAGTATCCATGGTAACCAATGTACACAAGACGGTGTTGGGTGGGTGTGTCGCAGTTCATAGTCTCCACATGATCTCACTCAGTCTGCTGACTGGCTTGTTTGTTGACATTAGTTGTTAAGAATATCTCCCAAAGAATAATCAGAATACACACAGCCCCACTCTGATTAATTATTTATGACAGTTAATGTGACCTAATGTATTATGATTGCCTTTAGGCAAAAATGCTCAAAAATGTTCTTAGATAGATGGTTTTTTATAGGAACTTATTTTAGTATCAGACATAGGCAGTCATGTGATCAGTTGTGAGATAATATGATGGTTATAAAGAATGCTAACACTATGCAGCTCAGTGTGAAATACTGCATGCCTCTGACTAAATCCAAAGTTATTTCTTTGCATAAGCCTGTCAGACCATTATTCAGAAGAACTGCTCTCTTTCAAATATATTCCACATCCCAATTAATGCTCATAATTGTCATACAGTAAGCATTACATCAGAATCAGAATCATCTTTATTGGCCAAGTATGTTTACATATACAAGGAATTTGACACCGGTTTAGTGAATCTCAATGTATTTACACACAACACAACACAACAATCTTCAGAATGACATACAAGGAATGACTATAAGCACGTGAAACTGTTTCTGTGAACTGTAATCAGGATACAAATAGTACAGAGAAGTGATGAGTGCACAGAGTGTTGAAATAAATATTGAATGGTCAAAAAAGTGACATGTTACTTTATATACATATAGTAGGTGGCTCCTACTAAAATTGGCTAAAATTGGCTCCACATTGATGAACTACAACATTAAAATACTCTTACATGTATTTGTTAGTGATAAAAAACAAACAATATACTATAATAATATAAGACTCTAAAAGAAGCCAGTCTGCATAATGAGTACTTTTACTTTTGATACTTTAAGTACGTTTTTCTGATAATACTTCTGTACTTTTACTTAACATTTTGAATTCAGGACCTTTACTTGTATTGGGGAATTTTTAGACAACAGTATTTCTACTTTTACTTAAATAAAGGATCTGAATACTTCTTCCGCCACTGATTATAGTGTTAATACCCTGTGACTCAGCATAAGAAATAGAACAAAACAAAACACAAACAGAAGCTCATGTATGTGTAAATCACAGTAAATAAACATTTTCACAATACAAAACATCTAAACTCTTATTTTGAAATATGCCTTAACCGGAAGCCGGAAGTGATCATCCAGAAGCTAACAGCAGCAGCCGCAGCTTTGGACCATTCAAGAAGCTAAGAAAGCTAAGAAGCTAGCACTTTTAAGGTTCTTGAAAACATTGTTCCCGTATTAATCCCGAAAAGGTACAACGCGTAAACATCAGCTCTTTGGTCAAATACAGTTGGTACTTCTTAAATTAACGCAAGATTGTAACTTAGCTAGATAACAGGCCGACGCTAACGCTAGTTAGTTAGCATAACTGTGCTAACATCGAGTAACATCGAGTAGTTAATATTTCTAATGTAGTACTGTTGAAAAGTACGCATTTCGTTTAGTAGAAAGTCGGTGGTTGAAACTGTAACGTAACACGCCATCGGTGTATTATCAAACAATTCACAAACGTTTGTCTTTTAAATCGTGCAGACATGGCTGCGGATTGGTTGGGTAGTTTGGTGTCAATTAACTGTGGACCAACACTGGGCGTCTATCAGGGAGAGGTGTCATCTGTGGACCAGTGCAGCCAAACTATCTCTCTGAGACAACCTTTCCATAATGGAGTTAAGTGCCCTGTTCCCGAGGTCACATTCAGGTAAAACTCCCCTGGCTGTTACTTTTTGTCATATTTTGATGATCGACAGCTACAGTTCATTTCTGTTACTAAAGATAACTTTTATCCTTTTTTTGCTGCAGTGCCATTGACATAAAGGAGCTAAAGATTTTAGATATCAAAAATGGCAACACAAGGAACAGCTCTTCAGCATCTACAAAGGTAAGCAGCAATCCAGTTGCAGTCCCAAAGGGCGACCCCAGGTCCTTGGAGAAAGTAAACTCTCCTCAGCACTGCTCCAAAAGCTACGGAGACCGTCACCTGGATGTTCCTGGTCAGCCTAAAGGATTTCGTCGAAGACATAACTCATGTAAATTCAACTTATTTAAAATCTGAAAAATTACAGTTTTCATTGACTGGAGTACAGATTAACAATGTTTTTATTTTCCTATCAGGGTCGTCTAGTAGTCGAGGGGCAAACCAAGCCACTCCAAAAAAGAATGGGGTGAAGAATGGTGGCAGCCAAATGAAGCACAGAGATGATGAGTGTTTTGGGGATGGCATGGATGATGGCCTGGATACAGACTTTGATTTTGAAGGAAACCTGGCTCTTTTTGACAAAGCAGCAGTTTTCTCAGAGATTGACACATCAGAGCGCCGTAATGGCGCCAGGTCACGTGGGACTCCACAAGAGCAGACGCCTTCACGGTACCGTCACGATGAAAACATCCTGGAGGCCAAACCAATTGTATACAGACAGATCACTGTACCGCAGCCAGGGGCCAAAGAATACTGCACTGGTAAGTGTGTCATGTTGTTAAACAATGAAATAAGTAGTAATGAGGACAAATGAATAGATGAACTATAATAAATATATTTCCTCTATTCCATACAGACTCTGGACTTGTTGTACCCAGTATATCCTATGAACTACACAAGCGACTGTTGTCAGTCGCAGAGCGTTATGGCCTCTCATTGGAGCGGAGACTTGAGATGACAGGAGTGTGTGCCAGTCAGATGGCACTTACATTACTGGGTGGGCCCAACAGGTAAGTACGTAGTGGTTTAGGCACCAATATAAATAATTGGTCAAATATCTAAATGACATTAAGTTATTAGTAGAACTGAAACAATCTATGATTCTGTTCACAGAAAATTAATTGGCAACTATTTTGATAATTGAATAATCATTTTAGTCATTTTTTTCTAGCAAAAATGCCAAACACTCATTGTTTTAAAATTCTTTGTAGTGAAGATTTGTTGCTTTTCTTTGTCATACATGGTAGTAAAGTGAATATATTTGGGTTTTAGATCAGAAAAAAGAAGCAACTTGAAAATGTCACCCTGGGCTTTAGAAAATTGTGATGAACATTTGAACTATTCTGTGAAATTTTATAAACCAAAAGATTGATAGATTAATCAATGCAATAATCAACAGATCAATCAATAATGAAAATAATCATTAGTTGCAGCCCTAGTGACCAGCAAATATTTTCTAATTTGCTGACAGTATTCTATGAAAAACGATCTGCCAACAATAACTTTTGCTGGCCAGTAGGGCGCACATTTTTCATAGAAATTAGTTACTTACCTGTTAACAGTAAACTGTTATTACACAGGTACATCATTAAATACATCAAAATACAAAATTGTAGGTAATTTTGATTCAATTTGCTCATGAAGAGTGTGTATGGTGGCAAACAGGGTCAGTGTTTGAGCACAGGTAAATACAAATGACTTTAATATCAGAGACATGCTTGTCTAAAGTCGGTTACATAACCAGGTTGTCTGGTGGCTTTTGGAGCCCAAACATTCATTATAAATAACATGAAATAAATGATCAAATAAGAAGGGAGATGAAATAACATGTCATAATATTGAGCTCAGTTTGTAAAAGAAACTGTAATATTTCACAATTCCATGGTTATGTTACATATTTTGTCTGTATTTATCAATATTATTATCTACTAATTCATTTATTTAATAATGAACACTTTGGGTCTCCATACTGGAGAGCCTTATTTTATACCAAACATTAATTTATTGCTTGGAGATAATTAAATTCAGAACATAAAAAAAGGTGTATAATTTTATTTTCCTAATCACATTTCTTCCAGATTCACTCCAAAAAATTTACACCAGCGTCCCACAGTGGCGCTGTTGTGTGGCCCTCACGTTCAGGGGGCTCAGGGCATCAGCTGTGGTCGCCACCTGGCCAATCATGAAGTGGAGGTCATCCTGTTTCTGCCCAATTTTGTCAAGATGCTCGACTCAGTCACCAGCGAGCTCACACTCTTTAACAAGACTGGGGGCAAACAGGTGTCAAGTATCAAAGGTGGGCAAATTTTGCAACTTTCTTTTTTTTACTTTAGGTGATTATGACTTCCTGTTTTTGGAACAGGAGTGTTTGCATTCAAGGTAGTCAAGTAGTTTGAGATAGTATCTTTTTTTTCTGACTCCACAGACCTTCCAGACACTCCAGTGGACCTAATCATTAACTGCCTGGACTGCCATGAGAACACATTCTTGATGGATCAGCCTTGGTACCGAGCAGCTGCAGACTGGGCGAACCAGAACCGAGCACCAGTGCTCAGCATAGACCCTCCTGTTATTGGACAGGGGCAGGCAGTCGAGGCCAAGTGGTCGCTCTCTCTTTGCCTCCCTCTTCCTCTGGCGGAGGGGGCTGGCAGGGTTTACCTGTGTGACATAGGTATCCCTCGCCAGGTGTTCCAGGAAGTGGGAATCAAGTACCTTTCGCCTTTTGGGTGTAAATTTGTCATCCCCTTGCATTCTGCATAATGGGACTAATGGTCAACGTGACAGATTTAATCTTTCACCATCCTTGACCATTTGGGTTTTGGCGCCTTATATTTGAGAGCTTCAACTGCTCTACAGTTTATCCATTAAGTTTCTAACTCATCAACGTGAGAATGTGACTTCCCTCATACTGAAGGACCATTGTTTGGTACATTAGATTTACAAGTACTAAGTGCATATGGATGGGAGGAAAAGATTAGGAATAGGAAAAGATTTAAAATCTAGATTTTTAGTGAAAAAATTAATGTCAAGACCATTAGAGGCTTAAGGAGAGTAATTATGTAGATACCATTGTGTTTACATGATATTACAAGATATTTAGAAGATATGTTATTCAAATATTACAACTTGGTGTTAAATTGAATAGGACAATCTCTATTTTTTGAATGTCACTGTAATCTAACCTCAATCCAAAGCCATCTGGTGAATAAACACAGATCCACCGTATAATACACGCAAATACATTGTTATTACATTAAGCTGGATGAGACAACAGAAATCCAACTTGCATAGTTATTATTGCTAATGGCCGTGCTTATCACATGCCATTCACTGGAGCACTCAGTTACTGTTGTCTGATGTTTTGTTAGGATTTGTTCTCATATTTTGAAATTTGTAATATTCATGAGGAATTCCATCGAAGCAAATGTGGAAGATGTGATTTATATTAATAATGCTGTGTTTTCAGACTAGACCAGTGTTGACTGGGGCAGCTACTGGAGAGGATCCAGATATCGCCAGTTTTGTTCTTGGTAAATTAAGCAGTGATGATAAGGGCTCTGATAGGATGACACAGCATGCAAAACCTCTCATCTTGCCTTTTAGTGATGATATGAGGAAGAAAAAAAACATAATTTTGGTACAATTGTATCAGTTAAAGGACCATGCCAGTTTGTCTGCAAGTTTCAGTTCCTGAACTAAAAATCATTTATATTTAACATTTGTACTGATCATTTTCATTTGCAGTCTATACAGTTTAAATCTTTATGTATTGTCCTACAATTCTGTAGTGATTGGTTTCCATTTATTACTGTACTGTATATAAATTAATTAGCAGACCTTGTGTAATCCTTCACAGTAAACATCAAGTTTCTGTTTTTGCTTATGTTGCATTATTGTTGTTTGGTAAAACAGATTAAGCACAGATTGACTTCAGATGTCTGCACTGCATTACACTGACAAGCATTAATGCACACTTGATATTGGATTGATTACACAGCTCAAGCTTGTTTCAAGAGTGTGGCAATAGATTTTTTTAAATATCGTACGATAATGAATAGAAACCAGTGGATGCTTGGAAAGGTCGACAAAATATATTATAATGTCTAAATAGAGAATGGTCTGCGTAATGGTTAGTTATGGTGTGGAATGAAAGTGATTAGTAATAAATGTGCTAAAACATGCAAAACCACCAGAATAGCCCTTTAAGTTTCAAACCAAGTGATTTTAATCTTGCAGGTTTGAATGTCCACAGTTTGTCGGTTGACAAATCGAGTAGCGTCTTCTAAAGGATAAACGATGTATACGTGGGATACAAGTGCATTTTGAGTGAATCTAAACCCACAAAAAAAAAAGCTGAAGATGCAACTTCCTGCCCCGACTACGCTCTTTGAACCAATTAGATTGGATCTTTGTGATGAGAAATTGTTTTTAAAAAGTTGCTTTTCAGTTTCCCCTTTCCCCTTTTTGATTTGGAGTATGCCTGTTGATATATTTGACCATTACTGGTATTGACCATGACTGCAGAGCATACTGTGAAATATGTCCAAGAACTTAAGAGAAGAGCTCATTGTTTCGTGCTGCTTTTTGAGGCCTTGACGGAGGAGTTTATGGAGGCTCTACTGCCAGATCTTTTTGACAACGAAGGTCAAATCCTTTGCTGTTTTTTTTTTTTTTTAACCACATTCAAAATTTGATATGTGTCCAGAACAGAGGCAGTCGTGTTTATAGACCTTTTTATTGGACATACGTCTTGTGCACATCAACATTTCCTTAATACAGAGTCGAATCTTGTGTTATTAAGGTCATTGCAATTTAGAAAAGGCTGAATTTATGCAGTCTGTACATGTAGAGGTTACAAATCAAGTAATCTTTGTGATATGTTGCTTGGTGTGGCGTTGTTTTCCACACATGAACTTGTTAAGTGTAACATCTCAGGAGGATTAAAAACAGTCATGTTATATTTGTTGTGCTTTCTCTGTGCACACTTGCTAGTCTGCACAGAGTTCCAGCACTCATTCTGTGAAAATTACTTTCATGCACAGAGGTTTTGTCCTTTTTCCAACATTCCACTGGCCTGATGTGTTATGTCACATCTGTTGAGACAAGTCTGGCTTGGAAACATCGGCCAGTGTTACCGAATGTGAACGGAGAATGAGTTTTGTTTGTCTTTGGCCGCCAGGGGGCCATGAAACCACACTGTCAGTGGCTCTTCCTTATTCTGCTGTAATGGCAGCTTTATGTACTTAAATACTATTTCCTTTATGGTGTTATTTCTCTACAAAATGTGAACAGTCAGAAAGCACGAGGTGATGAAAGCATACCTGTTCTAAAGACTAAATATTTCAGAGCAGGTTGATCACATAAGTTTACATGTTCTAAACTCTCAGATCTGCTATGGTTGTGTGTCAATAGCTAGTGGCAAGTTTTGTCTAGACAGGACTAAAGTTTCATTTTGGGATTACAGTTCACTGTCAAGGTTCTTGTGCAAAAATACTGTGCAGTCCTAATGTGTCATGTCTGCAGATTACATTAATAATAAAAAAAAAAAGAACTTTCACCACTGATTTTTGTGTTGAACTTCTGTAAACATTGCCTCATTGATGATCAAATTCCTTCACCAACTTTATTGAAGTGGTTCCAGTGATGCAGCCTATTTTTAGGGTTAGACTAGTTTATCATTAGCGCGCATGTGCAGTGCAAAATCAAGGTGGGGCAAAAACTTGAATGTTTCGGACGGGGAAGGAGTGGGGCAGCCTGAAGTATCATCAAACTAGTTTGAGTCGTTTACAAACCAATCGCTGTAGTTGTTAACCTGTTTTATTGTCGCGTCAGTTTGCTACATTTCACTTTTTCCAGACCAGGACCGTCGAAACTCCATTGATAAGTTTGTAGAAAACTTTATTTCTCATTATACAAGGCTACTTTGTAAATGTTGACAGGAGACGCACAGACACCAGCCTACATTGGTTTTTATTGAGGTACTTTTAGGCTGTTGAAGTTTCGGATCACCTGAAACAAATTTCACTTCCTCATCCGGACTTGATGTGTTTTCCGCTTCGACATAACTGTCGCTAATTTGTTTCGTGAATGGGACTTTGTCTGCCGTCGCTCAGATGAAAACGGACGTCGGACTGTAGCTAAATCACCTGTTATTGCCTTAAACTCCCTGCAAACAGGTAAGATATTTTGTGCGAGAGGCTGTTCCGTTGTAATGTACTTAAAATGTAACCTGTCGATCAGCTTGTGCACTCACTTATATGTTAATAAGTCTGACAGGTCTGTTCAGTTCAATTCAGTTAATCAGAAAGTGCACTGGGGATTTGGCGGCTGCAGTTACTGCACCTTAAAGTGCTTTAAGATTAACAGCAAAAAAGTGATTTCATACAGACGTGGCCTTATTAACATCCTCCTCCCTCAAGTTTCTGCCACTTCCTCTGACTCCTGCAGGAGCTGCATCAAGCAGCTCTCCTCACTGCTCTGTCACAACATGGTAGATGAAGGTATGATCATGATAATCTGCTTACTCAAGATGGATATCATGTACAGTGACAAAGGAAAAACCAGTACATGTCTGAATGCTTGACCCCTCCAGTGAGGGGATCTGGAGGCTCTGTTATGCTGTGGGGGGCATTTTGCTGGTATGATTTGGGTCCACTTGTCCCCTTAGAGGGAAGGGTCACCGCAAATCAATACAAAGTTGTTCTGAGTGATCACCTTTATCCTATGATGAAACATTTCTATCCTAATGGGAGTGGTCTCTTCCAGGATGACAATGCCCCCATCCATAGGGCACGAGGGGTCACTGAATGGTTTGATGAGTATGAAAACGATGTGAATCATATGCTGCGGCCTTCACAGTCACCAGATCTCAACCCAATTGAACACTGATGGGAGATTTTGGACTGACGTGTTAGACAGCGCTCTCCACCACCATCATCAAAACACCAAATGAGGGAATATCTTTTGGAAGAACGGTGTTCATCCCTCCAGTAGAGCCTCAGTGCCAAGGTGCACTGAGGCTCTTCTGACGGCACGTGGTGGCCCCATACCTTACTAAGACACTTCATGTTGTCAGAGCTGTCACAGAGCCTGAGATGTTTAACAGTTATTTGAATCTGTCACTGGCTTTTTCAAGTTGGCTGCACTTACAGAAATGTGTGACTTGCAGAGGGTTAATGCCTCAGCTTGATATCGCTTCTTTCCTCTTTTAGTCTGTCACTTTCAGGAAACAATTCATCAAAAAAATTAAAAAGCCACCAATGCACTAAAAAGCAAGTGCCATACAGAAAACAAAAAGTTTACTGAAAGCAGTATTTGTGAGAGACAGGAACCGAGGAACTCTAGGGCCTGTTTTGGGTGATGCCCCTCGCTGAGGCAGAACTTCCCTCAAAGGTCAACAACTTTCTGAGAAAAAGACTGAAGCTGGCGTGGTGCTGGTAGAGCTACAGAGCTTTTCCCCGCAGAGGGTTCTTCTTTTTAGAGTGTAACTGTAAGTACTGATTGAGCTGGTGAAACAAGATGAAACGATCTCATGAAACCACAGCTGAGCATAGCTGCTACCCTGTAATGTGTCATACATGGCTGCATCAGCAGAGCAGCATTGCACTGCATGGTGTGCATAGCATCACAGCAAGGAAGTGTCTGTCCTTTGCTCAGGCATGGCAGCTTTGCCTTGCAACAACTTTTTTTTGACATGTACTTGGTAAGATCATCTATTACCTTAAATGTCATTAAGTATCAATACCGTCATTTTGTTTTTTGAACTTTGGATAGCAGTAAAATGCAAAGTTTATTCTGATGTCTAGATGGCAAATTAAGTGGGATTTTCCCTGACTAACAATAATTGATTTTTCTCTTCCTGTTACTCTGAAATCCCTTGTTTCACAGTATTGCATTTAGTGTTTATTTAGGATAAACAGGATGCTATTTTAGGTGTATACCGTGCCGTTTCCTTTCATTCCTGTATTGCAGAGTATTACAGGCAACACTGTCAGTCAATTAAGTGACACAATGATGGCTTGTACTGCATGGACTACCACTGGACTTGTACTTCCTCTCTTAGATCCCTACAGACAGTTGTTTCAGTGAACAGTGCCGCTGCACCAGAGTCCAGCTGTTCTCCCGGAGGCAGAGGTGATTTCCTCCTCTGAGGTTCCTCAAGAACATCTGCAGGCTTACAGGCTCAGCTGGGCGAACTGTTGGTATGCACTCTTTCTCTTTCTGTACATTTCTCACTACTGACACCAGTGTGTCCATTTGTGTACCTGCCAGATGAAAGAACAGTGGATATGGACATTGTGTCCTTTTCTCTCTCCACCCTGCTGCTGTAATAGCGATGATAACACGGCTGCATCATCAAAGCAGCCGCAGAGCATCCTGAGGCTGGAGGGTCAGGATGAGTTTACCTCGGCCCCCCTGCTGCACGTAGAGGAGGGGTACAGGAGCGCAGAGCTTTAATAACGCAAACATGATGCTCTCTGTGACATTGTCAGCACAGGATATCTCTTTGGAGATTAGGTTGTCTTTTTTGAAGTAACATTTGAAAGACTAGTGTATGATGGTGTTTTCAGTGACTTTGCTAATTTGTCCTCCAACCTTTTTCAATTTACTGTATTATAGTACCTTTTGTAACACCTTGCATAATCGTCGTTTTAACCTCAGATTTTGTCTCTAGATAGACGAGGGAGTGGCAGATTTAGACAAGGCCAAAGAAGATATTTCTACATTCCTGTTCTGTCTTGCTTTGTGCAGTCAGGCTACACCGATTAGTACAGTTCAGGCTACGACTGACTTGTATAAGACAAGAGTCAAATGTTGATTAACCGGTTTGGTTTGAACAATGGGATTATAATGGATGCCAATAATATGCAAAAATGTACTGCAATAGTTGTATTAGCTATGTTAGAATGATATTGTATCCCTATTTGTTTGCCCTAAGAGTTTGTGCTCATTCCTGACTCCATTCAGGTTCAGTTTGTCACTGAGTTTGCTGGTTTCCTGTTGCTCTCAGTAGTTCGTGTCAAGCATTGCTTCTCCCGGTGCAGACGTCTCTCAATCTAATGTACTAATTCACTGCTTGCACTTGTTGTGTGTCATGTTATTTTGGGGTTTAAATGAGGTTATTTTTTTGTCCGTGTTTAAAGCAGAATTCAGTGATAATAGAGCAGCAGCTACAAGTTAATTTGACTGAAGAATGAAATCTTAGAGTGATTCAGATGTCAAGACTGGCAGGTTTGAAGCATGGCTGACCTTAAAGCTGCTGGCTGGACAGACTGATGATGATGGACTTCTCAATGAGGCAGGGGTCAGTAGAAGCCCAGGGGTCAGTAGAAACTTGAGCGGCTCACAATGACAGCCTTGTCGTCTTCCTGAAAAGAGCAAGCTGCGGTTCCATGTAGAGCGCTCTGGAAATGGCAATGTGACACCATGACAGACTGAGTTCTGTCCCATTCAGTCGGCTGCTGGTGGCCCGCTGCTGGGGTCCATTCACTGTCCCAAAACTGATGAATTAAAATGGGCAGTTGTGTGTCAGCCTTGATCCTGTTGATCCATTCCTCACTTGGTGAGATCACCCACTACTTCGCCAAGGACTTTGCCCAGACAGATTCTGTTGCAATCAACTAATTCTGATAGCTTTGTTATTTTCATAGCATCATGAACATTGTTTCCTGCTTCAAGTCATAACTCATTCGGAGATGAATCAAATTTTAAGATTATATTTCTCACCTACATTAGATAAGTTTTTAGTCATGCTAGCTGCATGGTTCTAAGGATGGCAATGGCGGTCTGTCGATCAGTCCACTGTTTTGGTCCAGACTGAAACATCTAAGTAGCTATTGGGTGGTTTGCCATTACATTTCAGACAGACATTCATGGTCCCCAAACGATGAACCCTAATGACGAATGTGGTGATCTCCTGACTTGTGAAATGTCTCATCAACTGTTAGATGGATTTCCACGACTTTCATGTTCCCCTCAGGGTGAAGTGTTGTCACTTTGGTGATCACCTAGGCTTGCGCCATGATCAGTATTCATCTCTACTTTGGTTTATGACATACTCGCAAAACTAATGACATTCTCATCAGCCACGGCTGTGTTTAGTGCTAATTAGCCAATATTTGCATGCTAATATGCTAAGCTAAGATGGCGAACATGGTAAACATTACACCTACCTAATATCAGCATGTTAGCATTATCATTATGTACACTCTGCCTAAATACAGCCTCACACAGCCACTGGCATGCCTATAGACTCTTAATCTTGTTTTCCAGTCATGACTTTTTACATGTTGTGAAATGTTAAATATAACTTACAGAAAAGAGGAGAATAGTCTGGATGAGCAGACACAAATTGGGGGTGTTCTTGCTGGGTTGATGGGTCGTGGGAAATATGTCCAAAGAGTTTAGTCCCTCAGTACAGAGAGACAGCTGCAGTACTCCAGAGGGGACATACTGAGTGTAGACAGTCCTCTCTTGGACACATGAGTGTTTTTAGTCTCACATTTGGGGTCTGTGAAGAGGTTGGTTATTTATTTGAATGAGTGACCAAGAAGACACGACAGATTCTGTCTGCGATGGAAGCAAACATGCTTTCAAAAGGAAGTGTTCAGAGAGTGATATCAGTCTGTTCTTTCATCCTAATATTCGAGTATTCTAAATCTGGGCACTCATACGGGAAGTGGACTGCATAGTAATGGACATGTCGGAGGATGTGACCTCATGTAAAGTGACAGAACTATCAGAGGCAGGATTTTCCCTTAGCTCTGACCATTGGGCCCCAGCACCTTTTCATGGGAACTGATACAGGAAGAGAGGAAGTAGGGTTTTGGGAAAGAGGGGGGGAGGGGGGGGAGGGGGGGGGGGGGGGGGGGGGGGGCGCTCGAGCATGACTTAATCCATATGTCATCGTTTCACTATTACGCCTCCGCCCTGATTTTTTTGTGTATGTATCATGGAGACACTGCCACGGGTGACTCAGGCCTAACATTGCTGTCACAATTGCTGCTTCATTGACATAAAGAAACACTGGGCTTTATGAGTCCCTCGGGCCTGGTCAGATCTCACCGCAAGTTTGCATTCCAGCCTTGAAGAGAGCTATCTTGATTCCTACAGGCCCAGTCATTGGGGCTTAGCAGGAGAAACCAGTGTGTGTCCATTTTTGGTCAAAATGCACAGAGTTCCCATATAAAATACAAAGTACTTCAGCAGATCAGGTTTAGCTTCTCTGATTCATCACCTAGAAGAACATTTCAAACTGTATGTGACAGTTTATTACTGAGTTTTTAGTTTATGTTATTGGTCAAGTTATACTATTAACACACTGAAACATGCTGCTTATGCACATACTACTATTCTGCGTCATGGAAACATCGAGCTTCAGTTGTGAAAGTGTGATTTTTAAAAAAGAAGACCTGTTAGTTCTGCTTTCTGTCTCAGCAAGTTTATTTTTACTTGACACCGTCTGAACTGACATTACTTTAGTGTTTAACTCACATTCGCTGACTTGTCTGCTATAATTTAACACGCGCCCCTGCACAGCAAAATAAATTTGGTGTCTTCCTGAGAATTTGTTTGTGGTTAATTGAATATCTGTGAAACGGGGGCGTCCTACTGACTCAATTCTGATCCTTTCTGTAGGTATGTGTACGTGTGTTTACCAGCTCTAATGTTAGCAGCTAGAAAACGTCACCTGTGAGAGGATCGAACCACCTCACCATGACAGAGGTCCCGGTAAGATAGGCTTCTGGAGTGAAAGCGGTCGTGCATGTTAAAACTCAGATACACGACATGATTCAAGACATGTCTGATGAGTAATCTGTTAAAAATTTGTTTGCTAATTGGTGATTTGCACATTTTTCCGTAGACTCCATGGCCACAGGGCACAGAGTGTGTGGCCAGGTACAACTTCAAAGGCACATCAGAACAGGACCTGCCCTTTAACAAAGGAGATGTGTTGACTATCATTGTGGTCACAAAGGTAATGTGTCATATGCTACATTATTGTTCTTTTTTATTTCTCATGCAATATTTGAATTTGATAATGACACTTATTTTCTGTAGATATGAAAACGCAGGGAAAGTGGTTATGGTACTACTGCCATATTTATATTTATTCATTTTAGCCATTGCTGACATTTTGTGTTTCAGGATCCAAACTGGTACAAAGCTAAAAATGCTGCAGGTCGTGAAGGAACAATTCCAGCCAATTATGTTCAGAAAAGGGAGGGTGTGAAGTCTGGAGGCAAGCTGAGTCTAATGCCGTGAGTACACAGTTTATTGTGATTTATTTAGTTCTGATGCACCCAAGCTAACCTTTTAACCTTTTACTTTCAGTGAAAACAGGATTAGGTTTATATATCTGCTGTGTCTATACCTCAAAGGCTGCCAGCTTTCTGTTGTGTCTGCAGCGATGGCTAAAATAACTCGACTTTGACTTCTTACTATGGCAATGTGGTTGCTGAAGGCAGATGGCCTATTTGTCGCGGCAGTGACACTGTAGTTAAGTGAATGGAGACCACAGTTGGTTCAGACCGTGTTGTAATTGCAGTGCACTTGTGTCTGTTTCCAGCTCAGCTTTGCCTGAATTCTGCACAGTTTCCTGTTGTTTCCTTTCTGTCTCAGACTGAAATAATCTCAAAAATCTCGATTTTTGTCCACACGACTGGTTTCCACATGGTCGCATGTGTATGTGTATGAATGACATGTTTATTTCCTTAATTCCAAAACGATGTCTTGAATGACTTCCTCAAGATAAGCCTACCTAGACAACAACCAGTCATAAACAAACACACACAGAAACATAATATGAAACATAATATGACAAAATAGAGCCATCAGGACATAACAATCCTTAGCCTAGTCTATCCAGCATTGACCCTAAATAATCAGTTAGTATGTATATTCATATACATGTCTTAATTTACTAATATTTATTTATTCATACAGAGTAATGTGGCTGAGCATACATTCTTGTGTGCAGCAACAACTCTTATCATAAAATGCCGTCATTTTTGTAAACCAGTGACAGATCTGAGAGTAGAACGGCAAAGGGGATCAGAGTGGAGACAGTGGCATGTATTATATTCCCGTAATACAGAACTGAAAGGAAAACTAGTTCAACAATCCTCATACAACTCAGAGGGAAACTGCGTCTGTTTCTGTGGAGAAAAAAAGCCCTTGTCTAAGCTTTCCAACAAGGTTTTCGGTATGACGTTTAAGTGTAACTTTCTCACTGTGCCAGATGCAAATGAATTTACTGTATATTCTGTGATGCTCTCATTAATTAAACTGGTCACAGTGGGTATGCAAATGATTGTAGGATAATCTATATATCTAGATCTTAAGAACAATATTTGTTTTATTTGTATTAAAGGGTTAGGTTAAGGGTAAGGTTAATAATAACATTATGACGTGCATTAAACAAGGACAGATTATAATTTCTCAAAGACTAATGGAATAAAATCAGCAACAGAGTATGAAATGGTATTGTACACATAAAGATGTATTTGACAGTTGTGCATGAAAGAGATCATTCATCATTTAAAACATTATTTATGTAAAATATCAACAAGATGTGAACAGGACAGGGCCCAAATTGGACCCCTGTGGTATTCCCTTAGTAACCATCAGAAATTCAAATCAGCCATTACACACAGACGTTGGAATGATTAACAAGTTACAGGCTGACAGATGATCTTTGTAAAAATAAGGAATGAACCATTGTGTCAAAGCCTTTTGATAAATCTATGAATATGGTGTTACAGTGTGAAATTAAAAGCTGAGATGGTGCGATGATTGGCTGTAGATAAGTAGAAAGTAGATAAATGCATTCATCTGTTTATTGACAAGTGATTCCAGGATTTTTGACAGACAGGACAACTTGTAAATGTTAGTTATTAAGATTACTGCTGTCTCTCCTTTTTGCAGAGGAACCACATTAGCTAATTTTCAAATGTGAGACACTATGAAAAATGGAATAGAAATATAAACATTTATTTGTAACAATAGTGATTTTCTTTGTTCATAGAGCATGTGTCAAAACAAAAAGTGCATAAACACTGAAAAAGAGACAAGAAGTGTAAGATATAAACAACTGGATGTAACTGGGTAAATTAGAATGGAGTAAAATTAACTAATCTGTTGTAATATGCTCTGTAATGACTGTAGTCTAATGCATTTTGATCATTTGGCTTTTAAAATCTGTACATTCTCATATTTAGGTTTTTGTGCTATATTTCCAAACTGATGCTTAATTCACAGTGATATGATTAATTTTGGTGACAGAAGAGTGATGTCAAGTTTTTACTCCCAGATGGTTCCATGGGAAGATAACACGGGATCAGGCGGAGCGGTTGCTTAACCCCCCAGAAACAGGCCTGTTCTTGGTGCGAGAGAGCACCAACTTCCCCGGCGACTACACCCTGTGTGTGAGCTGTGATGGCAAGGTGGAGCACTACCACATCATCTACCACAATGGCAAGCTGACTATCGATGAAGAGGGGTATTTTGAGAACCTCATGCAGCTGGTTGAGGTAAAGACATAAAATTTGCTCTAATTTGATAAGTCAATGTTATGCTGTATGCTCTGGTGCTATATTGAGCGTTCTGCTCTGTAAATTCTACTGTATGCAGGATGTATCTCCGTCTCTCTGTGCTACCTCATAGACCACATAGAGTTCCTGGAACAAATAATGAACAGGAAGTGTCAAAGAGGAAGAGTGAACAGTTTGCTGAGGTTCAGAGTTCTAACCTCAAATTACACTTAGCCCATTGCGCTCAAAATGACTCCTTTTCCTGTGTGAATGCTTATTTTCAACAACAACATACTATATTTTCTACAGAGCAAAATAGACAAGACAACAAGTAAGTTCAATATGACCTACTTTAAGGCAAAACCTTATCAGTCATCCATTCTGTTTGTTCTCATTTGACCACACAGCCCTCTGTTGGTCATAGTGATGCATTGCTCACGGCTGTAGGTAATGTTGCTGTTCCTTTCTTTAAATTGCACTTTTGGTCATTCTGTGGTGTGCTTTGTTTTTTACCAAGCACTACACCAAAGATGCAGATGGCCTGTGCACCAGTCTAATCAAGCCAAAGGTGGAGGAGGGGACCGTGGCTGCTCAAGATGAGTTTTCCAGGAGTAAGGCTCAGTTTGTTAGTTCTTTATAATTCATGCAAGGACGTCTTTTTATTTATGAGAAGCATATATGGACCTGTTATATCTCAGCTGCATATTGTTTCCTCTTTAAATGGCCAACAGGTGGCTGGGCGATGAACAGAAAGGACCTCACGCTACAGCAGGTTATTGGAAAAGGAGAGTTTGGAGGCAAGTAGCTTCAGGTTTATAACTCAACACTGCATAGTAAAAGACACTCACTTCTGTCGTATTGCTCACATGCGGCATAGATCAGATATTTGTTATGAATATATATTTTCATCATTTAACAAGTGGCTAAAAGTCAAGGTTAAGAAAAACTGAGCGTAAAGATATGCAGTGTAAATTTTTCTGTGCAGACTTTGTTCTGTTAAACCTTATCAAGTAAACTTTAACAATTCCAACTTCAAAGGCACAGATTGTAAAATTGTAAGTGTTCAGCTAAAGTACATTTCACTGCCTGGTTAATACATTCTAACTGTGGCACATTAATCATTTGAAATTGGATCTCTTGCATAAGTAACATTGAACATTGAGTAACTTTTAACAGAACCTGCTGTGAACATTTAATTGTTAAAAACTGTTTTTTTTTTCCGCTACATTTGTGTTTATGTTTTTTGTCAGCTCGGGATCACACAAATTCACTAACAGTACTTTTTTTTTTTTTTTGTTTGTGATCATTCCAGATGTCAAGGTGGGAGACTACAGAGGGGCTAAAGTAGCGGTGAAGTGCATAAAAAATGATGCTACAGCACAGGCCTTTATTGCAGAGGCTTCTGTCATGACGTAAGGAAATATTTTGTCACTTTTTCTTAGAAACTGGAATAAACCCAAAATAACACGTCTGCATGCTCCTCTCCTCCCGCAGGCAACTACGGCACGATAACCTGGTGCAGTTACTTGGAGTGATTGTGGAGGAGAATGGCAGTCTATATATAGTTACTGAGTATATGGCCAAGGTAGGTAACTGACTGACTTACTGATCACTTGTCAACATCCAGAATACTGTCACGCACGTCACATGTTTACTTTTGTTTGCTTCTTTTCAGGGCTGTTTGGTTGATTACCTACGTTCCAGAGGACGGACAGTACTTGGTAGAGATGCTCTCCTTAATTTTGCACTGTGCGTATTTCTGCAATTGTCTACAAAATCTACAATTATACTGTATTAAAGGTAGATTGTGGTTTTCAACTACTTGATGTGCTGTGGAGTAAGATTTTGCTCAATTTGTTTGTATGTTGTGCTCTAACAGCATGCACATGAGACACTGTATCATCAGGAAATTTGTACACATGCACACACACCTGAGCCCAGGATTGAGAGTTAAAAAGGGAAATGTAATTCAGGTTTTGACCTTTCATTCCTTGTTACCTGTACAGAGACGTCTGTGAAGCCATGGCATACTTGGAGACCAATAACTTTGTCCACAGAGACTTAGCAGCCCGAAACGTTCTTGTGTCCGAAGAAAACATCGCTAAAGTCAGTGACTTTGGTCTGACCAAGGAAGCCTCTTCCACTCAGGACACTGCTAAGCTGCCTGTGAAGTGGACATCACCAGAAGCCCTCAGAGAAAAGGTGCACTGTTGTTTAGGACTATTACCGTGTTGAGTACTGTGCTCTACCCACCAGAGACTGAAAAAAACATTGACATTTGTCTTTTTCTCTTTATCAATAGAAATTTTCCACCAAATCAGATGTTTGGAGTTATGGTATTTTGCTTTGGGAGATTTACTCTTTTGGTCGAGTGCCTTACCCGAGAATTGTAAGTATCAGTGTCACTATGATAAGAGTCAAACAACAAATATGAATGATGAAGTATGGCATTTATTTAAGAGAGAGATTGATTAATTAGCAACGCATTTACAGTCTACAGTTTTTCCTGTGGGCGCAATTGTGAAATGCTATAGCAAGAATTACATTTTTTTTATCCAGAAAAAGTACTTCAAAGTGTTCCTTAAAGTGTTGAATGCATTTTTGACTAGTCTCATTGCTTGCCTCAAATTGTCCTTCATGTGATACAGAACACAGTATGTTAACGTTTGCTGTCAACACTCTTTGTACCAACAACTTTTCTTTTTTCCATTCTGTAGCCATTAAAAGACGTAGTGCCTCGAGTGGAGAAGGGATACAAAATGGACTGTCCAGATGGCTGTCCTGAAGTGGTGTATAACATCATGAAACAGTGCTGGAACCTGGATCCTGCTGCTCGACCGAGCTTTCAAATGTTGAAGGAGTGGCTACAACATATCACCCAAGGGATGGGAAAAAAACAATGAGAAATCTGATAGAACAGATGCGCAAAAAGTGACTTTCATCTTCCTTCATTTTATGCATTGGGACCATAGTCTGGGATGAAAAAAAGGACTGTATTATTTAGCGAAGCTCACAACATTTTTTTTTTTCATTAAATGTTAATTAAAACTGTTAACATTTATATTTCTGAGTGTCATCTCTCACCTCAGGTTGTTCAAACTGCATTGACTCTTGATTGGTGGCTCACTCGAGAAGGGCCTTGTGTTCCACATGTCTTCCTGTGCTCTGTTATCAAGAGTTAATGATTAACTGTCATATCAACGAGTTTTTTCCGTAGAACACAGTGCTGCCTCAGAGCCACAGTGCCTTGCCCTGTTTTTTTTTGTCATTCTGGTGGCATAATTTTATTTTATGAACTTGTAGACAGTAACATTTGACTAAGTTGATCCATGTTATCTGTTTAAACAGGAAAGATGCTTCAGAAGTAGGAACATCATTTGTATAGATCATTACCCGCTGTATTATTATTTTTTATTTTACAGTTTCCAGGTACACTTTTTTTTTTGCATGAACTATTGAATGTTGAATTTTGTTAAAAGGACTAAGTTAAAATGACTATAATTATGCAGCTTTATTTTCCAATGTTATGTCATTTTAATATGTTATAAGCCTACTTTTGAATCCCTCTGAAAGTCAATAATGGAAGCAAAAGTTTGGACAAATGTCACCTTTACTACTGATACAACAACACCATCCAACTCCGTCATCATCAGTCCCATGTACAGAATTTTGACATTTGACATCAGTACCTGTTTTATTGTGGGAAACATTTGATTTAACCAAACTGTTATTTTCTATGTAATGACAAAAAGAGAATGTTGATAAATTGACTGTGTTGCCATTTTCAACAATAAAAAAAAAAAAGAAACATTTTTGAAAATAGTTTTGCAATAGCGATTTTTTTTTTAAAAACATGCTATATTTATATTTAAGTTTTGGCTATTTTATTATATAAGAATATATAATAAAATATATCTTAAAGTATTTGCTATTTAATATTATAGTAGTAAATCATCGTTTAAACACCATCTGTGTGTATTAGTGTACTGTAATATAAAGTGGGTTTACTCAAATACTGTATTTATAATTGGTACCAGTACAATTTTGCAGTATTTGTACTTATTTTTAAAAATCTTTTTCATTTCTTTCTACTTCTACTCAACTACATTTTTTATACTGTTCTTTTTACTCAACTAGATGTATTTGAGAGCTACTAGTCATTTTCTTGTTAAAGATACAAACAAAACACATTATTTTATAAACTATGAAGCATTATTGTACTCAAGTACCCAGTAGTATACAAAGTAGTTGAAATTTGCTCCACATTGACCAGCTACAACATTTAAATGCTATGCCTATATATTATTGCATCAGTAATAATAATGCAGTTATATAAAATATAACAATATTCTGCATAATGTGTATTTTTACTTTAGCACATTTAGCTGATAATACTGATTTATTTGATTTAAGTAAAATTAGTAGGCAGGGCTTACTTTTTTATTATAATGTTGTATTAATACTTTTACTAAAGTAATTATTCATTTGGTTGTTGGTTGTTGGGTTTAATTATTAATTAAGTGACTTCGCAGAACAGTGATTTTTATACAAAATAAATGGTAATATCATAAAATATTAGTTGTGGAAGAAGTATTTAGATTGATTTCCAGTCAGGGCTCCTAGACTTTAGAATGACCTGTCTGAGGAGATCAGGGCTGCCAACTCTGTCTCGTCTTTTAAATCACTGTTAAAAACCCACTTGTTTAAAATAGCTTATTTCTTATCATATTTTATGGCATTTTATGGCAGTTCATTATACTTTGTGTTTTTATAATGTGCTTAGTTTTTATGCCTTTCAGTTCGTTTTTGCATTTTAAATGTGTTCTGTTTTTATTGTAAAGCACTTTGTAACTGTGTTTTGAAAAGTGCTATATAAATAAAGTTATTATTATTATTATTATTATTATTATTATATTACCATGTGTTTTGTATAAAAATTACTGTTCTGCAAAGTAACTAATTCATAATTTAACCAAATAACCAACAACCAAAAGAATAATTACAGCCATTAGATAAATATAGTCAAGTCAAAAAAGCACAACATTTGTAGAGTAAAATAATGAAGTCTTACGCAGTAGAAATAGTCAAAATACCGATCGTTGTTAGTAAAGAAAAGTACGCTTTTAGTACAGTGGAAATAGCAGAACCTTGATGAGGGGGCTTATTTCTTTGTTGCACTCGCTAGTGTCACAGGTAAATGTAGACTGAAAACACAGGCAGCCTGTCAGCGTTATGTGACAGACAGAAAACAACTCAGGGCTCAAAGACTAGCTCAGGCTTTTGTTTTTTACTTTGTGATGGATAATGAGGCGGATGTCTTTTATCGGGAGCTGCCAAAAGTGGTAAGTGAACAATGTCGTGGAAAAAAAAACGTTTAGAAGATGAAGAACGTTAAAGTGTAAAGAGAGTAATTGTGGTTAACGTTTGTGATGGCTAGCTACATGCTAACGTCAGCGTTTTGGCTGCCACCAGGAGCTTCACGCTCACCTGAACGGCTCTGTGAGCTTCCAAACCATCGAGAAACTCCTCAAACGAAAACCACATCTCAACATTGAACACAGCATGACTGCTATCGGAAAAGGCCAGCGGAGGACACTAGACGAGTGCGTATAACTTTCTCTTTGTAATTCAATTTTAATACGAATAGCTAATAGGGCTGTTTAAACTCATTTAGGTCTAATTGATGATTAATCCATCAGTTCGCTCATTCATTTATTTCCTTCAGCTGTGTAGAAACAGTCCAGCAAAAGCTAAGTAGATTTTGTCCCTGTGGGATGTATGTAAGCTGTATTTCTGCAGACAAAAGCAGGCTGACAATGGGGGTGAGGGTCTTTTGTTAATTGGGTCACTGACACAACATGGCGCGCATGTCCGCAGGTGTTTTCAGGTCTTCAAGGTCATTCATCAGCTGGTGGACACGCAGGAGGATATCCTGATGGTGAGGACTGGCTCTCAGTTAAAAACTCATGTGTTGTTTTAATCTTTTTATTTTCCTTTCTGTCCAGAATATCAGCAACAGGTCCTTTTTTTTTCTGTCTTTCCAGGTGGCTATAGATGTTATCAAGGAGTTTGCAGCTGATGGTGTCAAGTATATAGAGCTGAGAAGTACACCAAGGGAGGAGAAAAATACAGGTAAGGAATGTCAACAGGGAGCCTACAATCTTCATGTCATGATTCAACATTATTACAAGTGTATTGTCTTTTTTTTCCCCAGGATTGACCAAAAGGGGATATGTTGAAACTGTCATTAAAGCCATCCAGCAGTGTAAAAACGAGGGAGTGGACATCGATGTCAGGTAGGCTGATGATGAATAACCTGTAGTTTTTTCCAGTGTGCAACAAGTCTAGAAATGTATCTCAGCTGAGTCTAGTGTGGCCTCTACTGGACACACATCAGCCTCCATCATCACTATGTGGTGAAACCACCAGAAAACTACAAAATGTTTTACTTCTTTGATCCAACAACTTGAACACGAACCACATTGTCCTGAAGGTTCCTGGTGGCGATCGACCGCAGGAATGGGACTGAAGTTGCCATGGAGACGGTGAAGTTGGCAGAAGAGTTCATGCTGTCCTCTGATGGTTTGGTGGTGGGACTCGACCTGAGTGGGGATCCAACGGTTAGTCAGCCAGTCTGCAGCTCGCGGAGGTGGAAAGTAAAAAAGAACATTTCGATATGAAAAGAAAATTACATTTTGACTCCTGTTATGATGCATCATTACCAGCTGTGACATTAAAGTACTTCTTACAGGGCACCACATACTCAGTGAGTACTTTTACTTTTGATGCCCAAGTCTAATTTACTGTCAGTTGTCTTGAACATTCATGAAGGTAACATTTTAAATGCAAAAAGCTTATTTTAAAAAGGACATTTTGTCAATAAGTGTAACAGAAGTGAATTTTGTTTTTTATTGAGAGTACAATCTTTCCATCCAGGTAGCAGCTGGTTACAGCTTTGACTCATCCCAGTATGTAGCTCGGTGGCTTTTTTTCTTTCTCTTTTTGGCAAAATGCCATAAAATTGATTCTTTCCAAAAATAAGAACACTGCTATTCTTTATAATTTTGTGTTGATAGTTTTTTTTTCAGTTGCTGGATATCTTCTCACTTTAATCAGTTCACAACATGGTCTATCGTCTGTAATTCTGTTTTGTCATATTTGGAAAAATGAATTGTTGTTTTAAAAATGCTGCTTAGTCTTTCAAATGTTATTTTTGGTACTCTGACTCACAAATGAAATGCCATTGAGTGCAAAGTTTTGAGGTGGTACAGTACAGTTGATACCTCCAAACCTCACCAAGTCATATCATAACTACCTAGATGAATATTTAGTGAGATAAAAAATGTAAAAGTTTGTATTTTTTCCACCACCGGGCATTGCTACAGGATTATGTCACAGTACTTCACGTTAATGAATGTTTTCATTTAAAGGTGGGCCATGGCAAAGACCTACTTCCTGCCCTACAGAGGGCCAAGAACTGTGGACTGAAGTTATCACTACACCTCTCTGAAGTACGACCGTAACATTCTCATGTTGTTATCTGACTCATCACATTATCTGAGAGTGCATAAACATTACAACACAAACTGTTGCAGGTGCCGTCACAGCTGGAGGAATCGGATTTGCTGCTGAATCTTCCTCCTGACAGGATTGGTCATGGCACCTTCCTGCATCCTGAAGTGGGTGGATCTCAGAGCCTTGTTGACAAAGTGATGAAGAACAGTATACCACTGGGTAAGACTGAGGTGAAATGACGAATACTCTGTGGTTTGAACAGTACTCTTAATTTCCAAATCTTTCTTTTCTTCCAGAGCTGTGCTTGACATCGAATGTTAAAGGACAAACAGTACCGAATTACGCCAAACATCACTTTAAATACTGGTACCAGTTGGGACACCCAAGTGTGATTTGTGTAAGTTTATATTCCTGTTTTACTATTTCTGATTAGGGAAAGGTGACATTCAAAGCTAATAAAAGCAATTAGTTGCAGCCCTAGTTCTGATACCAAAATGACACTTTATTTGGCACATTGTTTTGATGTGTGTAAAACATTTTTATACAAATTAAAGAAAAAAAATCAATTCGTTTAACAAATTTAGCCAAATACTCACAAAAATGTATACTTAATAGAATATGAAAATTAACTAATTTGATTTTATTCATGGAGGAAATTACTGAAAAAGATGATGAGCAAACATTTGGTGCCAACATTCTGTTCTTAAATTTCTGACACACGATGCTCTGGTACTCTAAACGTATCGAGGGTAAATACTTTGTCTTAATTCTGATTGCTTTGTAAAAAAATCAACATTTATGTTGAACCTGAGATGACACTTAATCGCTAGGGAGAAATAGTTCACCATTAATGATTTTTATTCTTTGTCACATTGCAGACTGATGATAAGGGAGTCTTCTGTACAGACTTGTCTCAGGAATATCAACTGGCAGCTTCCACCTTTGGTCTTAGTCATGAAGCCGTATGGACGCTCTCCCAGCAGGCCATAGACTGCATCTTTGCACCAGAGACGGTGAAACAGCAGCTCAGACAGAAGTGGACTGATTTACAGCCTCAGGTGTTCAAGTGATCCATTCACTGGCGCCTAAAACCAATCACATACCTCAGGTTTCAGCAAACCCTTTTCATTAACTTTTTACAAGTCTTTGTAGAAATCATGACATTAACTAAAAGGTCACTCTAAAAATACAGTGGAAAAAAAATGTTTGAAATAACTGCAAGTAAATAGTTCCTATTTGGTAGAAGTGTACGTGTGTTATTTTCTGCCGATATTTGATCTCTGCACAGTGTTGCACACAACATAAATCAAAGCAACAAATAGGTAATGACAATGTAGAAATGCCTGTGTAGCTGAGAGCTAAATTAAAACAAATTGTCAGGGATAAAAAAATATTTCAGCAGATATCGAGTCCTTTGGGTGCTCTTCAGTATCAACAAGTCCGTCTCTTCCTTTGGAGATATTCAGAGTTCTCCAAATTTCAAACCATGTTGATGCCTTGTACCCACATGCAGTCCTGTCAATGCAGCACTATTTACTGTTAGGCCTTCTTTCCGAATTTGCCGTGCTTGTCCTTGTTCTTCTTGAATTTGCCGTGCTGCATTTCCTTCTTTTTTACTTTCCCATGCTGGGGACCCCCATTGCTTGCGATGGCGTTTCCCCCATCCAGTTTCCTCTTCTTGTCACTGTTGGGAGTAGGACACAATTACAAACATGTTTCTAAGTACAACTACAGTGTTTCCAAAGATCCTGGATGTTACTGCACCTTTTTATGCTGATGACAGTTGTGTTCCCTGCTTTCTTCAACACCTGGTCCCATTCCTCATCATCTCCACGGATCCTGTACCTGTAAATACAGACAAAGTCGTTTAAACTACATAACATTGCCCTTTAACGTCTACACAAATAATGACCAACGCCAAGCTCATACTCACTGTTCCAGATCCATGTCCTTCACTTTCTCTATATCCTGCTTGTGTCTCTCCTCAAACTCCTTGGCTGCCTCATTCTGTTAAAAGAGGGAAAACCAATTTATTTTTTTAGTTCCTAAAAAAGTTTAAGCCTATAAAATATCAGAAAATTGTGAAAAGTACATCACAATGACTCAAAAGTCAAGTTGACATTTAATTCCTTATTTTAAATTGACCAACAATCCCAAAGACACTAAATTTAAAATTCATCAGCAAATCTTTACTTTTGAGAGGCTTTTTAGACAAATTACAGTAATTTGGTATCTCATATTCTCGAGTGGTGGGAGACAACATACCAGATCATCATTAAGGCTTCGGACAGTTGGCTCCATGGTAACTTCTTTAGTTGTTGCCATCTCAGCTTCAATAGCTTTTTCTTGGATGCTGGTAAAGACCTGCGATAGTAAAGGCAAGAGCAAAAAAGTTCTTAAGTTGTTGAACTTTTTTGTAGGTTGTGTGACATCTTTATGCCATGTTTTCCATTTAACCACTGGTGTTAACTCACCTGCACAAATTTCCGGATGAGACGGTTGAAGAGGCCCATGAGCTGCGAGCTCGGGAGTTCAATTTCCTTTTCTAGCTGTTCCACTGATTTGTGTTGCAGTCCTATGCCCAACAGTAACGCCTGAAGAGGAACAGTCGATATTTATGATAATAAAACTGTTCACACAGTTAAAAAAAAAAACCCACAAACATCTGAGACCCCTAAAACAAGGGGGAAACTTACACACTGTGCGGCTGAAAGGGAGACGTCGCCGAGCTGCTTGAGGAAGAATATGCGTGCGACGGTCGGGACCAGGTCCATGATGAGGTGGTAGTCCACCATGCTCCTCGAATACAACTCCAGACGTTTGAGGTCATAAGGGCTGAAATGAGCTGCCAGCTCGGAGCTACTGAGTGCTGTGGAGATCACAAACAAGTCAGCTCAGGTCTGGAAAGATGCTGATATCAGATTAGTGTCATTCGTAGAGTCGTCTTACTGCTCATTTCCTCCTTGGACTTCTTATTCTGCAGGATGCTGAGTGCCAGGCTAGGATGGAAGCTGCTGAACTGGTAGGAGAGGAGAGACAGGAAGCGCCGGCGGAAATCTAAAAACAAACAAAAAAAATGTTTAGGAAGACTATAATGATAATGAAAAGAAGCTCAAGAAAAGTAATGAAAGTTCACCTTTCCAGAAGGCAGATAGCCACTGGCTCTGCTCTGGGGCTTCATCTGTATTCAGCTCTTTCACCATCACACAAGAGTGCTCTCCTGTCAGGTCATTCTATATACAACCACACAAACAAAAGGATTACAGCATGTGACACATGCACACCACACAGAAATATACTAAAATCATAAAAAGGTGACTATTTGTTTAATACTTACAGGGGTTTGTCTCAAGTAGACTGGAGTATAACCTGCTTTCTTCCAGAACCTGTCGGGTTGCAAAATCAGTTTTTAAATCTAAATCTGCAAAAATATTACAACCCTCCTCCCTTTCTCCATATTTAAGGACACTCACCTGAGCAGCTGTGTGGTAAGGCCATAGGAAACTCCTAGATAGTCCAGTCTTTCTGCTCTTCTTTCACTCAGCTTCAGCAGCAGAGGAGGGAGTTCTTTCCGTGGAGTGACCACCTCCTCCAGAAGACTGACAGCCTGGACAACCGGTGACAACAACAGAGCCTCTGTGTTTAATCTGCCTAATCTAATCCCTAAATTGTATTTTCATTCTAGTTACACTTCATGTGATGCATTGATGTTGCTCAGATGAAGCTGAAATACACTTTATGTCTTTGACTGAATTACCTCACTGCTGACGGAGGTGATTTCATTGTGCTTCGAGTGTGTGTTCTCATCCATTGTGGGGAACTTGCCCTCATAGTACATCTGAAGCAGTTGGAGCGCTCTGGAGCCGTACCCCATCTGTTGAACAAGTTGAAAACCCAGTTACATACATCCAGATGAATTAAAAACTGGACAAAACACGCTGAAGCCTTTGTAAGTTCTCACCCCTTGGTAGTCTGGATTGACAGCTATTCGCACCACTCTGCCTCCAGAGAGGCCGCCGAACTCTGGGTCTTGGAACTGTGAAGAGAAGAGTGGAGGATTCACGATTGCGCTGTAGAAACAAGCGCTGTAATAACATTCTCAGAAGCTTTGTGACCTGCTGTGTGTACCTGTTCTGACACAGTCCAGGGAATGAGGTCGCCTGAGGCCTTCTTCCCTCTGGACAGACTGTTAAGGATGGACTGCCGGGATATTTCCCCCTCCAGACAAACCTGAGGGATCAGAGAAGAAGAAAACCATACGTCAGTGAAGTCAATAAACTAGTTTGTCATAATACACAATAATAATAATAGACATCAATAACATTTATTTTCCAACTCAGCACTGTAATGTCAATTTTTATGTTCCTCTGAATGAACCGTCTTAAAGGCTGATTTAATCAATGTTGAAGTAGACTGTAGGATGTCCTCATAAAAAGATCTTTCTGCAAGACTTACAAGAGACCTGTTAAAACACACACACACACACAGAATATCATGAGGGGTTCAGAGTGTCTTACCTGCACCACAGCGAGGACCTCAGGCAGTGAGTTCTGTGTGGGAGGAACAGGTGGCAGGAGGCAGAAGAGGTGATGGGCCGGAGCGTCGGACAACATCTGCAGGTCGTTCGGGGAATTCTGGAAGTGGAAAAACACATTAAGTCAGCAGATACACACAGATGGCATAACACTGTAGGATATGCTCTCTGAAGAAATGTAAGCGAATTGATTTCAAGTTAAATATCTCACCTTGTAATGTGATGCCACATAGAGGGCCATCAACCTCTGCAGGAAAGCCTCAGATACCTTGTGGTAACAGAACAGAGTGTCTCTGTTCACATAATACCTGCACAGTGTGAGTTAAGAAGAAAGTGTAGATGTCCATGTCTATAAAAGGACTTCAATAAATCTGCCCAATCTTGGTTTTTGACAAATTTGTCCCTGATGTAGGTTTAGAATCGATGTAGTGGCACCTCTCACTGGTTAACGTTCACACCCTTAACTGTCTGCACTCTAAAATATTGTGTTCACTGGGTAGTAAAAGCAAAAACACTTTCTTTTAGTCAAGTCTGATGTCTAAAAGAAAGTGTTTTTGCACCAGCTCAATATTTAGAACACTTAATCGTTTTTGTTGTTGCTGTGTTGCTGTTGCAGGCCCGGTCTAGACCAGAGGTCATTGAAAGCCCTTTAAAGTAACTTAAGGATACAGGTCGCAGGTCTGTGGAAGAGGGCAGCCAGAGATGAGCCTGGGAATGTTGAGACAGTCCAGACAGAGCAGCTCATTCAGCCACTTCTCCACAGCATCTCCTGGAGCATACCGAATGGACTCGTGAAGGGAAACCTCATGGAGGGAGCGAGCTGTGTGGGGGAAACAGAAGATAAACAGTCAGTCAGATGCGCCAGGAGCACAATGAAAACACTTAAACACTGAAACACCTACCTGCTGCTAGCCTCGCCGTGTTGGTGTTCCTGTTCTCTGCCGACATGCTCTGCTGGCTGTCCGTGCTCTGCTGTCTCAACTGCTGAATCAGTTTCAGGGAGAGGGAGCGTCCGGTGCCTTCATACCTGCACAGATCAAGGAAAAGAGAAGTCAGAAATACAAATAATGCACACAGTCATTACTTCTACCTAACAGGTCATTATATCCATATTACTAAAAACTTTTTCTCAAAATGTCCTTGAGTTTAAAAAACATTCCAAACATATTGCCACATTATCAATAGTTATTCTGACTAAATTAACGTAGTATTTGGTTCTGTAAATATCATCCAGCTCTATTACTGACCCATTAATTGTGGAGGCCATGAAAACCAGATATGGTCCCAGCAGCTTCTTAACCAGAGGCAGAGGGATGGCTGCAGCCTCATCGATAACCAGCAGCTCAGCCTGGCCCAGTTTCACTGCATCACCTGGGTGGATGTACTGTTGGTCAGAGGAACAGCAGTGTCAGATTTGAGTATTTCACTTTTTTTTTATTGTGCCCAACAGGAAACAGAAAAGAGCAGTCTGGTCTCGTTTACCTGAATCGTCTGCCGATGCTCTTTGAAGATGTTCACTCGAACCACTGCTTTGTTGAACTCTGGATTCAGTGACTGGATGATTTCATAGTCCAGATGCTCCTACAAATGCAAAAGAGGACATGAAGTGGCATGCTCACACATGAACACGGCCGGTACAGAGAAGATGCTCAGGCAGCCTACCTGATACTGCAGAGCATCAAAGCCTTTGAAGACGAACTCAAACATGGTGTGGAGATTGTCCGGGCTCGGTGAGGTTACAAAGATATTGGAGTAGCTGTAAAAAAAAATAGCAGGAAATCATTTGTAACTATTGGAGGCGACATAATTTCAAATATATGTGTGATTTAGAGACACTGTAAGGATTTATCCATACCCAAAAGCCACAGCTCCAGCAACAGCCAGCCCCAGTGCTGCAGATTTGCCTCGACCACGGGCAGCAGTCAGAGCCACGGTGCTCCTCAGGGTCTTCTCTGAGATGGCTTCAATAAACTTCAGCACTGCCTTGGCCTAGAGGACAACACAAGGCTCGGATATTATATTCATTAGGACTGGTATTAACAGGGACCACTACTGACGTTCTCAGGAACAGCTTCATGATTCTTGGACTCCAAAGTGTTTGTTACTTGAGCTTCTAACCTGGTCCATGGTCCTGCAGCCATCCACCAGCACTCCCACAGGCTGAGTGTCCTGAAGAGACTCCTTTAGATCCTTCAGCTCCTGTTCTCGTGGAGACAAACCATCCTCCTGAAGAAGAAGAGAAAACTGGTCAGGAATCACAGAGCATGTAACCAAAATAATTAATAGCGCTTTTTTCCCCCCTTTGCTTTAGGTGGAGCTGAGTTGAGCATATAAATACCTGAGTCTTTGGAGGAACAGGCTTGATGTTTGCCATGTGGCTGGAGATGGGCAGGATGTTGAGTTGGTCATCAATGACTACACAGTTTTTGCAGGATGCAAGAGACAGAATGAACCTAGAAACAGAAGAGACAAACTTAATGAAATCCTTTCATTCTACCACTTTGTAAAATACACTAAATTCTATAAAAGCCTAAACAGCATTTTACCTCTCATTGAACCTTCCCACCACATCCTGATGGGCCTCAGTTCTGTATCGAGAGTGCACGTCCTGGAGGGAAAAGCAGCCGCAAAGGTTTTGTCATCAGACTAACAAAGAGAGCCTGATGTGTGTGGAGAAACAGCAGGATCTACACTTACCATAGTCATAGTATACAGCTGCTTAAGAGAGTTCATTGTCCGCAGCAGTATGACCACGATACCGCCTCCTTCTACAGTCTCAATAGTTCTTGCTAAGAGGTTGGGAGTGAGCGCTTCAAAATCCTGCGTGACATGGAAAACAAAAGCTCTTAAAAGTCAAATATATTGAGCACATCAACTTTATATTAATCAGTTCACTTTTTTGCATTGTGACCCCTCATCTCAGGTTGCATATTTATATTTACTCATTTGGCAGATGCCCATGTCAACTATCCTCTGCATATGTATGTATGTATGCATGTATGTATGTAGAGCAACTCAAACTAAAAGTTTTCACTTTATCAAAGATATTCTAAGATTTCAGAGATTGAAGAAATGTCTGAAAAAATTCACTTTTTTGTGTAGAACTTTGTTCCCTTTTGTATCCGGTCTTGGATCCTATCTTGGGAACCATCAGATTTATCTTAGGACTCCTTTGGGGGGTTTTAGGTTTTAACCCCAAAGTTGGGAACTGCTGGTTTACAGGCGTAAGTCCTGCACACTGAACTAACAGCTCCCAATACAAGAGTATATTGTGTGTGGTCTGAGTTGATTTACTCTTAATAATGAAAATCACATGAACCTGAGTGATGTGTGTGATTGTGTCTACAAAGATGCCTAATAAAGATCTCCCATTGAAAACACCGATTTGTTCGATTTAATTTACTGTTTTTTTGACTTTTGCTTTGTTTTTTGTTTGTTTGATTAAGCACGGGTCTACAGCCATAGAGGAGAAAGACTCACCTGTAAGATGCACATGCCAAAAGTGTTTCCCAGGATCTTGTGCGTCTCATTGTAGTAACAGTAGCGGATGTTGGTTGCAGCGATGAAGAGTTCAAACGGGTCATCCTGATTCAGATTCAGAGTGCCGGTTTTAATCTTCTTTTGCAGCTGCCTCATACGCTTCTTCCGATTGCTGTTTCAGACAAATTTGACAAATCAAATCATCTCTCCAGTCTGATACAACAAATGAGAAACAGTCTGTGAAGAGTTCACACTCACCTGCTGAACCCGAGGTCTTTTTTGTAGCACCAGAGTACAGAGGGTCGTGCTCTGACGGTCGCTTTAGACAGCATGTGATGCAGAATGACGACCTGGATCACAGACAGATTAAGTTAGGTTTGTTGCTTAATGAAAACAAACAGGTGTAATCTTGAAACAAACACAATGTTGCTATTACAGATTAAGGGACAGGTTCACAATTTTTCAAGTCTGTCATAGAACAACAGTCAGGTGCCCAAATAAACACTGAAAGAGGAGTTTGTCCCCCATCACTTACATTGTAAGTGCATTATGATGGGATCTTCTAATGGTCAGTGTGAACAGGAGGAATGATTATGACAAGAAAAACATGTTTTAATGTTCATTTGAGCACCTGACTGTTGTTTAAGACAGACTTGAAAAACTGTGAACTGTAAATGTCACCCCCTGTTCTCCTGGTCTCCAGATTACCTGGTCTCTCCCACGATCTCCCACCACCACAAACATGGTGCGATGCTGCAGAGCGACACCATTCTCTATCTGGACCCGGATCCGGTTGTCTACCTTCTTGCGGACTGTTGCCATCGTCTTCCTGCTACTGAGAGAAATCAGAAAACACGCATCTACATCAACACAGACAACCGAGTACTTGTTATGTTGTGCAGAAACGATGCAGTTACATCCACAATGTCCTGTCAACTGAGTTAGAACTAGAAGACAGGCTCTAGCTAACCTGCAGCCAAAACAAAGTACAGATAACAGCAGCAGGGAAGGTAAAACCTGCCACAACAACAAAGATTTAACGCGCCATTTCAAACTATGAACGTTTCCGGTTACCTTGCCTTACAGACCAACTGTTTGGTGTTTAATCTTCACAAAAATCCAACTAGTCGAAGGCTGAATTTACATGCCAGCCATCATGCTGTTGATACACTCACGTGGAGACACCAGTTCATGGAGGACCCCGCCGGCGTGACGTCACAATTTCGCGACTTGCTCTGTGAATAGGTTTTTTTTTTTTTTGCCCTGAATATTAGTTTCTCAGGTGTAACTTCCTAAGTACCTTTTGCATACTTTGTGCAGCAGAAACGATCGTAATCGGCGACTATTTTTGATAATCGATTAATTGTTAGGTCGCTCAGACAAGAGTGCCGAAAATTCACTGGTTCTAACTTCTTTTGAAATATTAGTATTTTATGGTTTTCTTTGTCTAAAAGGCAAAAGAAACAAATGCAAATAAAGTCTATATTATATACACTCAAATATAAAATATAAAATATTATGAATACAACAGATATGATGGATAATGCAACAAAATAAATCTGTGATAGTAAACTGAATATCTTCAGGTTTTCAACAGTTGGACGGATAAATTAAACAATTGAAGGATTTATTGGGCTCTGGGAAATTATGTCTCGCAACTGTGTGATATTTTATAAACCAAGGATTAATATTGATAGTTGAAGCTTTGTACTTCAAGCAAAGTATACTAATGGAGATGATTGTTAGGGTTAATGCTGCTTTAATTGTTCATTTCTTTAATTATTCGTTTTATTTGAAAAAGGTTTGTCAGAAATTTGTTGGTGCAGGAAGAAACATTCAGTGGTTACTACAATGTTAACATCGTAAAAAACTATACAAAACGAAAATTGCGCATGAAAAAGTCATTCTGAAAATCAAAATTTATAAAGACACAATTCATATGTAATTTGTACGACAGTTAGCCTTCACCAAAAAGTGCTTTGAGCATAATTGTGTATTCATTAATTCAGTTTCAAGTCTGTAGCAGTACTCTGAAAGGCCACTGGGTGGCGCTGTATCACAAACTGACAAATCATCCGGAACTTTGTAGCTGTTCAACAAAACACTTGGTCCTGTATGAAGAGTGACTTTCACTAAATAACAGTAGCTAACGGTGAGAATAGTAAAATATGTGATGCTATCAAATTCTTCCATCAGTAGCTTTGGATGTTAGTGGCCCTACACACACACACACACACACAATCATATACTAATAGATACTTTACATTATGACTGCTGTAATCTGGTTTGAGAAACTGCACTGACACACTGAGGATATTATTTGGGAAAGTGACAAACTGACTTCTTGACTCAGAATCCTAAAGTTTCAAACTAAAACATGTCTTCATCTGAGCAACTCTTAATAAAAAGCTCCAGATGTGAGATTCATCTTTATACAACAAATAACAGAATTGTCCAATCCAGCAATTAATAGTTGACATATTTTTCACTGCTTCACTCTGAGTGACACAAGAATACAAGACAGCAAAAACTCAAGGCTGAAGCATGGGTATGCAACACAACTTTATTGAAACTCTTGAAGCAACATCAATTTACAAACAAGGAAGGGGAGCTCATTGAACATAAAAACGCTTTTTTTCCTTTTAGAACCAAAATGACAGAAGAAATGAGAAAGGGAATAAACTCCCAAGGATTGGACCAGCAGTGGCAGGTGCATTTTTAATACAAAAAAAAAAAATAACTTATGAAATCTTTCAAGTTTACAGGAATATTTTAACACGTTGCATGTGTAAATCGATGATTAGATTTACAGCTTAGCCTGTGTTTAGACTTAAAATGATTTAATAGTTCCAAATATCAAAGCAGGCATTACTTTGATTGAAGAGACAGGAAAAATACCACTGATGAAGAACAAAAAGAAGAACATGAGTGAGCTGGGGCAAATGCATTCTTGGATTTTGAATTTTCAGTGTGGTGCAAGTTTATCAGTCACATCTCAGTCACAGTCTCATTATGAAAGGCCTTTCAGGATCGCATTGCCTGAGTGCTGCCTCTAGACACTCCTCTGGGTCCCTGGCCAGCTCCGCGCTTGTAGTTCTGCTGGTAACCATCCTTGAGCAATTGGTAAAAAAAAACAAAAAAAAAAAAAAACACAAGAGACGCATTTTAGAAACCACTCCAACAGGCAGCAAAGATCACATAAACAAAACCAGTGAGAAGTCTGAAAGCATCTTCATACCCTCTGATAATTCCCATTGGAGTAATCCCGAGGCGTGTTGAACTGAGTCTGTCCATAACCAGAGTTTGGAGTGTTGGCAAAAGGAGGACGATAACCATCATAGCCACCTGGAGATAGGAAGACTTTAAACTTACAATACTCCTCATGACATTTACAATAAATTAAGCTCAGACTTGTACGCAGCTTTCAGACATGTGCCTCGTTACGTGAACGCAATTTAACAGGTCGCTTTCTCTTCTGAATAAGCGTCCAAATCACACCGTTACGTCATGACACAGCAATGATACTACTAACATTTCTGCAACACTTCCAACATAGCACAGGTTTGAACGGTGTCAGATTAACACCAAGGCTGCAGCAGCGAGAGGTTAAATATGCACATCTTGTTCCTCCTTAAGAGCACTGCAATATATTTATCACTTCTTTACCATCTCTTATGCACAAAGTAAATAAAATTGGTTTAATAAGTCTGTCTATAAACTGCTTTTTTTCCTCTTGTCACTGTGAAGGGCAAAAGAAAAAAAAATCATAGAACCACAATAATAATCATACAAGCTCTCCCTCTCTATATTTTCATCTTTCATTCATGCAACCACATGTATTAAATTATGAATAGCGGCTAACAATTACAATGGTCATTAAGTCTCAAGTTTTAAAATCGATCACTGATGTGACCTTTAAAAAGCTACAGAAAACCCTTCTGTTCTTTCAATTTTCCCTCTCATGCACCGGATGCCACAGGCAGGCATTATAGCTCTTTCCATAAAAGTCCTACAATGTCTGACTAAAGCCATAATGTAACCGACAGCTACGTCTGAATGACAAAAAGCCATAGATTTAACAGATGGATGAGGGCAGCAATGCTATACATTTCATATCTGAAAAGGGCTTCAGTGAAATGAATAAAATCAACTTGTGGCTGCAGGTTGTGAACTTACCTCTGAAACCGTTTGATGAGCCTCTGTAGCCATTGATCATGCCCCTGGCATTGCGGGGTCCACCACGGGACATGCCTCTGCTGTTGTAGAAGGACTGAGTCTGCCTGGCAAAGCCTGGGCCCTGCTGGGTAGGCTGCGGATGGCCTCCTGACTGGTCTTGGGAATGGAAAGCACCAACTACTAAAAGAACATGGAGTTGGGTGCCCCAAAAAGATACAAATCAATATATTTTTAAAATTAAACAAGTCACAAGCAACCCAGTAAGTAAACAATGAAAAGAAAAAGTTAAATTCTGCCCACCAGACTGCAGTTGTTCTGACTGCATCTCTGTCTGCTCCACAGGATGCTGGGACTGGTTGCTGAAGGCCTGGTTGTAGCTGTTCTGGTACTGGCTGGCCTGGTTCAAAGCCTCTGTCTCATTAGCTGGCGGGACTGGGGCATTGAGGTTGAACACCTGAAGGGTGAACAAGGGCCACATTGTGGTGAAGCCAAAACCAGAGGAAAGGTCACAGGCTCATTAGGAGTGAAGTCCATTACTCACTATTTCCTGGATATAGTTGCTTGACAACAAAGCCATACAACTGCAATATGATGAGTGGGCACTTAAGCAACTCCTAACAGCAATCATTAATGCATTTCTATTTAGATTCCACTGGCAGTGATGCTCAAAGTTCTGCAAACTGCTGTTTCATCTACATGACTGGCCAGATGGTTGCATGTATTCTGCTCTTTGAGTGAACTTAACTTTCATACATGTATCTTTTGGCAGCACGATTAATTGGTCAGTAGGTTTCACTGAAAATTGGGGAATGAGTATCATCACAAGCGTCTTACTGTCTGCATTGACTGGAATGGTGCTGCATTGACATTGATGCCACTGCTGTGAGGAGCTTTGGAAACTGGCTGGAAAACCTGCGTCTGAGAGGCAGGGGGGAGAGCTGTAGAGGGGGGAGGCTGCTCTGACGACAAGGACATGGAGGTCTGTCGAAGAGGAGAAACATAATGCAAATTGCATTAAAGTCAATCAGGAGGTTGTAAAATTTGCCAATGTCATTTATACTGTAAAGTGCAAATTCAAATTCCAGATTCTTAAAAGATGCTGGTTTTCGTTAAATATGATGTATGCGAATAGTAATTAGATGACTGTCAAAAAGGCCAAATTAGATGATGAACCAATTTCAACAGAAGTGCATCCAAAGAGAAAAACAAAACCAAAAGAAAGTTCTCATAATTATGACTTCCATATCTCATAATTAAGATTTACTATCATAATTACGAGATCAGGTGTTACACTGTATTCTGTGACCCAATTAGGAATTTCAGCTTTATTGTCATTGCTCACGTTTTTAATCATACTTTATTTTGACAGCCGTTAATACAAAACCTGGCCGTACCACAGCTTGGATGCATTTCAGATACATGACTGTGTATCTATGAAGCATCCCACACTGGTTTAGCTGCTCCTGAAGGAACAGATGAGAGACTCTGAGCAGGTCAAAGTGCTTTCCGCCTCAACAATCCAAAGGACTTTAGATGCCTGCGCAATGTTGCAATACTAAAAACAACACTGTCCACATTATTCAGTGACATTAATATCTTCCAAAGTCTCAAACCAAGGAGGAAATAAAAGGGAATTAAATCAGTTAGTGCCACTATGTTTCTGTCTTCTCAATGATGAATAATAACCAGTTCTCTCGTCATGATGAGATAGTAAGTCATGATTATGAGATAATGCTTCCCTTTTTTTCTTTGGTAAATGCACTTCCATACATTTCACTTTTTGAAACATTGTAAACAAAGTTTGGGAACACACTTACATAAAAATATTCCATATCTATTTAACGTTATTTTCCCATTTTTAACCATTAAAATAAGGTGATGGATAATTTTAAATTCTAGAGCTAGGCAGATATAATGATCTAATGATATTAGCTCATTGGAGATACATCTGTATTGGTGTATATTTATTAGTGTCAGAAATGCAAAAGATATGTTTATGTGTCACCATTATAGAGTTCACCAGAGAGCAGTGATCAGTTTAAGAGTAAAATGTCCCAATAAGTACGAGTTCTTAAAAATATTTAAGGGATTCTTAATAAAAATGTTTGTTTATATTATGCATTTATGTAAAAAGACCAGCCCCCAATGTATCACAATCTGATTTTTTTTTTTTTTACTCCCAGATCAGCCTCAAAAATCCAGTATCGGTCTGGCTATTCTAAAAGGTCCTGACCATGAATGAAGGACAAACATCTGACACATTAAACTTGACCAGTTCCAGTCAAAAAGCGACTGTTACAGAGCACCATTGTTTACCTGGATGGGGTCGATGGATTCTGTTGAGGGTCGAGGATCTGGCGTGTGTGCGGTCTGATACATGGGAGGCGGCGTTGGGGAGACGATAGGGACCTGAAAACAGAGAGGAAAGATTAAACATGTTCTCTTGTTAAAAATGCTTACTGGTGGCTACACAATCAGTATTGTGTGTATTAGGCTTGGGTGGTATCTGTTTTCATACCTTCCTGACATTTCACCAAGATACGGTATATGTGTAATAAAAGTTTTTTTTTTGTTTTTTTTAATGTAAAAGCTGAGCTGCTGGTGATAGAAATCATTGTAGCATGTATGACATTGTCTAGCCTACAAAGCTGGGTGTCTAATAGAGCTGCTGCGGTATTGATTTTTTCCCTTACTGCACAAATTAGCGAACCATTCAAACCGTCATGGTAACAGCCATTAAAAAAAAATAAAAAATTTAACCTCAGATGTTATAAAATAATTGGTTCCTAAATATTGTATAATAAAGGTGACCTTGATTATAAGACAATCCCCCTTTTCAATCAGCGGAAGCGGTTAAAAATGTTTTTTCTGCCCGTTTGTCTTTTTAACCCCCTTATCATCTGTGACAGTGGTATCTGGCAGCTTGACATATTACATTTCTGCAGTAGAGACATTTGAAGATGCTTTGAATTCGTTTTCACTCGTCATATTAATTTATTACCTCTGTGGCAGAAAAACACGTTACACAAGCCTTCAGAAACTCCTGCAGGTTAAACTGGACTAACAAAACACTTTGTGCTGACTAACACATTCACTATGAACAGACTTTAAGACACTCGTTGGCCTAGCAACATTAAGGCTACAAACAACCCATAATGTGAACACGTAATTGTCAAGAGGAGCGTCTGTATTTTTGACAGTTTTGAAAATTATACCTTCGGGATTTCTAAATACGCTGGTATACCTTAATACCTTGATACCGCCTAAGCCTAGTATGTATGATCACTTACTTGTGTGGGCTCAGGTTGGACAGGAACAGTGTTGGGTTGCGATAGCCGGGACTCTGGATGAACTAAAAAGATTACAGTATTACACTTTAAATCAACACGAAGGGCAAGTTTTCAACTCTCATATTTACACATCACATGGCATCAGAACAGAGTTTCTCTTTTTAAAGCCCACCTGGAGGACACACCATCTGTGGTAAGTCCATGTTCTGAGCAGGTTTCATGGGCTGGGCTGATACGATGGCTGGGTCAATAGGCTGTCCGTCAAACTCCAACATGGAGTCCTGAGAACAGAGAAGTAATTAGCGCCATGCTAAACATCGATAGCCAACAGTCATCTCTGCCACAAAGTCCTCACCTGCATGAAGTTGTACGTTCCCTGCATCTGTGCCATTAAGTCCTGCACAACCTGCTTCCTGACCATTGGGTCAGTAGGCGGTACAGGAGACGCTAAATTCAAGGGGTGGGTCTCCAGGGCAACGGGGGGAGGGGTAGGCTGCACAGGCTGCTGCTGCATGGCATTAACTGCCTGAGAGTGAAACACACAGAACGGGTGAATGAAAAACAAACACATAAATATGAAAGGATGTTCATTAGATGCTACCTGTGGGTTTACATTTAATTCGTTAATTCATGGATTGTATAAAAAATAAAATGAAAAGATTAGAGTTAAGCACTTTTATTTTGTATGTGTCCATTAGTCAAACTGAAATTTTACTCGCACATGTGAGTATCAATCTGGCCAAAGTGACAGAGGCAACATCCTCTGAACTAAAAAACTCCTGCAGAGTAATCATCAAGGATCATACTATCACAGGGTGGAGACCAGGCACCTGTATGACAGCCCTCAGTGGAGAAAGGAACTGCACATACAGCAGTGGCTGTTAAAAAAATATGTAGCACTCCCCCCACTATCTTTATCAGTCTCATCAGCCCTCTGACTGTGAAGCCGCTACCATCATAACTCTCACTTGCAGAGATGAGCAAATCTGATTGTCAAACACTCCAATTATGGTCAACTAGATAGAACATCTGATAAAACAATGATCTGATATGAACCAATGACAAATCTAACCACAAACATTATATAACCGATTTTAACAACATGCTGTAAAGAGAAGGCCATAAATGTGTCACGTGATAACAATAGCTATTAAATGTTACATTGCACACAAAGTGCATCCACACATTTACAGCTAACTGTTTTAAGAGCAGCCATAATGACAGCAACATGTTTCATTAATGTTACTGGACAAAGCAAAATGTCTTACATGCACCCAATAATCATCTGAGAAAATGACTTTCTCCTGTTTGCAGTCAAGTTCCAAATTGTTTCAACTAAAATACTAAACTTTGGAGTAGTCATTGCAAATGCTGCTCTCTGTTGCTCAGTCCTCATCAAGGTGGAAACATACAAAGGCGGCCAAAGATGGACGGAAAGACTTCAAATAAATAATAGATAATAATGGATTTATTTCCAAGCTTGAACACAGACAAAAGAAATTCCCTCTGAAAAGAATAGAGGTCAATTGGCCCCAGGTTGCTTTAATGATGCAAAACAAGTTCAAATCAGAAAAACTAGGAGAGTTATTAGCCACACAAAAGAAAAAAGTAAATTCAATCCCCCAGAAAAACAACATCTCTGCAGCATACCTCTGTTTCCGTGGTCCACTCATCCCCCTGCTCCTTTTCACTGCTGCTGTATGTGCCGTCTGGAATGAACTGTCTGTTTACAAACTGGAAGAAAAAAAAGCAAACATCAGCACAGTGGAAAAAAAAGAAGAAAAAAAAAAAAGATAAATAATCAGCCCCAAGACTTCACTGGCAAGAGGAACATTAATCTAACCTCTGTTGTTTCCACCGCAATGGGCTCTGTGAACTCCTCAATAATTTCAGTTTCTGTAAAGAGAAAATCAATTTAGAAAATGCAGTGCTGATGTCTTCACCACTTAATTACATTAGCATTTTGAAAATAGATTGTTTCATTCAGCATAACTTCAGAGAAAGGTGATGACCTGGATCAACAGTCTGCTCTTCTGCTTCTGACGATTCAGCTACTGCTGCTGCAGCTGCTGCCGCTGCGGCGGCGGCAGCAGCTGCTGATGCTGATGCTGATGATGCTGCTGCTGCTGCTGCTGTGGCTGGCTCCTCCTCCTCTTCCTCCTCACACACTCCATTTTGGTGAGATGGAACCCGGTCAAAGTACCCGCTCAGCAAAACCTGGTCCAAAGTCTCTTTCAGTGCCTTGTCTATCAGAGAAATAACAGTTATCAATTTACTGAAAACTCAAGTCATGACAGCAAACATCTGATGATCACATTTATAAAAAAGGTTCAATAATCAAACTGTTATTTTGAGAGATTTATCATTGAGAAACAGATTTTATACCCTAGCTCACAAAATAGATATGTACTTTTAGAAGTGAGGATACCACACACACAGAAAGAAAACTAAACAGTTAATGTCCATTCCCTCTACTAACATGCTAACACGCACCACACCTCTGCACAATGTTGGCACTGTATTAAATCCAATGGCACCGATGCCCTACCCTTTGTCTGAGTTTCTGGAATGTTGTATATTCATTATGTCACATCTATCCCTGTTTAATCACCTGTTTGTCCTGCTCCAATTAAAACGAGAAAAAAGAAGTGAAGATACTCACTCTAAAAGTACTTCGTTTATAATTATGAAATAATATTCACCTCTCCCTTACCAGGATGATAATTATAAGCATACCAGCTGTATACTACAGACAAAATATCATCTGCTGTGGTTTCAGTCTGATGTGATGCTGCTTTGCACAACTTTAAAAAAAGTAAATAAAAAGAAAAATGATTATGCAACTTTGATCAAAAAATTTGATATTTAATCATTATGTAATTTTTTAAGCAAAAGTGCCAAACGTTAACTGGTTCCAGATTCTCAAATGTCTTCCATAATATTAAACTGATGAACAGCTCGTCAGACAAAACAAGCATCTTAAATATGTCTGCTTGGTCTCAGGGATAGACATTTTTTACTTTTTATAGACCAACCAATTGAGAAAATACCTGGCAGATCAATTAAAAAAAAAAAAAAATCTTACTTGCAGCACTACAAAAAAAAAAAAAACAACAAACCAAAATAAAGCAGTATAGCTCTAGGATAGTAAAATCATATAACATTGTTACCCAGATGCAGGTGTGACAAGGTATTTAGAAGAATAAATGAGGCCATGTGATAATTCCAACAACTAGCCACCTGCACACACTGCAACAATCAAATTTAATTTAAGTTTACTTTCAGCTTGATGCCAAATTGTCACAATGTAACAGTGACAGGATGTGTGTGAAGTAAAGTTCATGGCATCATTATCAAAAAAAACAAAACAAACAAAACAAGCTCTGACAGTGGCTAAAGTTTCTCAAGTTTACGACTGATTAGTTAGCTACTATAATCACCGTGACTTGTAATTCACCAGAAAAGCCCTTAAGCTAGTTGAGGCATTTCCACTTTTGGCTCTTCAGGCAAAGCAGGTCACTGTTATTTCCTTTACTGCCTCATGCCTCAGGCCAAGAAGTCTGCTGCTGCCTGAATAAATATCACCCTGAGTCACCACATGGGCCTTCCTCGCTGAGGTGAAAGGGTTGGCTGGTGTCACTGCACTGAACTGGGTCACCAGTATCCTAATGTGGCTCCAGAGATCTGACCAGTGGAACCACAGGCGACAGGGCCACTGGCACCCTGCCCCGCTGCTGAGTCAGGATAAGCCCACAGCGCTCAGCCCCCAAGCAGAATGCAGCAGTGCGAGCCCGAGGCCAGACCGCTGAGAATGCAGTACGCCAATATCCCCAAGCCCTGATTATTCACATCACAGCACTGCCCACATGCTGCATTAACAAAACACAATGCACATTCTACATTAACATATTAAGAATGGTTTAAGGCCAACAATACATGACAACAGGGTATTGTTTACAGCATTTGCCATGTCCATCTACATAACTTTCCTTAGCAGTTCTCAAAAGTATGTGATACATTACTCGTGGCTAGCTTCAACATGATATAAAGCTTGCTGATGACTGCTGTGTCACCAACCATCTGATAAAATGTCCTGCCAACAATTCGTACCACCAGCTGGGCATTTAAATAAAATCAGTTTGTCTTGAATAACGAATCCTCTTTTATCTAAACTTACATTTTGCTATAAATTGCAGTAAGGCTGCAACTAACTATTGTTTTCAATACTGAATAACCTGCCGATTATTTTCTCAAATCAACCAGTTAATTGTTTGTCTATGAAATGTCAGAAAACAGAAGAAAAAAAATGCTTTTTGTCCGCCTTAAAGTCCGAAACCTAAAGATCATAGAAAAATAAGCAATTATTCACATCTGACAAGTCAGAACAATTGAATTTTTGCTTAAGAAATTACTTCAAATCATCAAAAGAGTTGTTGAAAAAAATTTCTGTTGATCAACTGATTAATGCAGCCGATTGTTTCAACTATAAATTGCAGCTTGCACTGAAAAAAATTTGCCAAAAGAATATTGAGTTCTACTGCTTGAAACTAAGCTCAAAGTTGTGTATGACTTACATGTTGTTCCAACCACAGCCTTGTCCTTCCCTTCCAGCAGATCCCAGAGGTGTACAGATGCTTCTTCATACTGGTCAACCAACCTGCGAGTATTAAAATAAGTTCAATTGATCTCCTTATTAAAAAAAGAAGCAGAAGAAGTCCTTTTTATCTTAAAATCAAACCAGGCGTTAATCTGGTCAACCAACCTGACGTTTTGGTCACGGTCTGGCCCAACCAACTTGTAGAACTCATCAAAAGCTGCAAGGTCTGCATCTGTAAGCAGCGGTGAGCCTCCGAGTCCCTGCTTCAGGTCCTGCCGCACGGTGTCATCTCCCAGCCGGTCCAGGAGGTACTGCAGTTCAAGAACTGTCTTCAGCCTCCTTTGCTCTGCCTCCTCCCTCTGCAGCTGCTCCCGTCGTGCAGACTTCTTCACCACCTTCTGAATCTGATGGTAATACACAGGAGCCATATAAAGTGACATTAATACACATTACCAAAAAGCCTGAAGGAACATTTTTAAAAAACAGAGTCATCCTTACATCTTGTCCAAGTCCAATAAATGTCTTCTGCAATTCCCGGGCAAATTCCAAGTTATTTATGATTTCCTGGTATTTGAAGAGGGCCTCCTAGAAAGACAATGGGTAAAAAGACATTTCAGAGATTCTCACACATTGCAAATAATCCACAAAGGATTATTTGTGTTTATGTACAGAATGATGAATGCCTCTGTGTACCCACCAGCTGGTCCTGATTGAGACGCTCCCCTTTATCCTTCCTGACTTGATAATCATCCAGTTTGCTCTGCAATAGAACATCCAAGATGCAGTTTAAAGCTTCAACATTTTGTCACATATTAACCAGGTAAGCACTTGTTGTCTTTGGTTTTATTAGAGCATTTACGCTATGGATTGCGTCTGAGTAGGTCACTTAGTTTGTGATTTACACTAACGGAGATGCAGCAACATGTTTTTATCAGAAAGGAACTGGAACTAATGTTTGTCTGCAGTATTTACCTTTTTCTTCTCCATGTTGCGGGCCTTCTTGTCGATGACACACAGCACTTGCTTCAAGACTTCGGACTGTCCACCGAGTGCAAAATTGCCCATTGACCCTGGAGCGGATCCCACATCTGGGCTGGCAGACTGCACTGTCCTGTTTGCATTCATCGCTGAGGGCATCTGGAAATTCAAGTGTGAAAGGTCAATTTCTTGTAGTAAGGATGACACACTTTAATCAAATCAATAAACGCTGCATAATGGCTATTGATAAGGGCTTCAACTAATGATTATTTTCATTATCAGTTAATCTGCCAATACGTTTCTCCACAACAGTCACATGAAAGTGAAAACCCAGTGAATCAGTTTCTTAGAGTCCAAGGTGACAAACAACAGTCCACAACCCAGAAGGTATTCAGTTCATAATATGAAACAAATCCTCACACTGAAGAAGCTTGGCCAAAGCATTTTGTTTGTTAAGCAACTTTGATCATTAATTAATTATCAAAACTGTTGACAATTAATTTTCTACTCGATCGACTAATCAACTAACAGTTTCAGCACTATATCAGACTAAGCACACCAGCCAACATTCACATTTAAGAACATGGGACTAGTGAAAGTTTGGCATTTTTACTTAAACTAAACAAACAGTTAATCATTTACCAAAACTGTCATTCAACTAGCCAACTTATCATTTCAACTTTACATGGGGGAGCGTCACACTGCATGATAACAGTGTGCATAAATAGATACATAGATGTCACAGGGATCAAATATCACAGAGAGATTAAAGATCCCCTTCAGACATGACAATTTGTGTCGTTATAGCTTTTCCATACACAAAAAAGTTAAATTACCACTTTAAAATTGCATCTACTTCTCTCTCATTAAAAATTACAGAATCTAGAAATATGTAAATATACATTCATCTCAGAAGTTTAACTATTGGACACAAGATGTTTCCTACTTAACTGTTAAGTCCATTCTCAGTGTTTATGCACCGGAGGCTTCAAGTTTCCACATCACACTTGTGTAAGTTGAATACTGGACCAGAATTGGCTTCCAAACTAGTTGTGATGTCACAAATCAAGCTCGTAGGCCCTCCCCTTAAAATTAGATTTTCAATGAACAGAGCAACTTTCCACTTTCAGCAGATGAATTTGAAAACAGCCTTCTAGTGTCAAACTCTGCACATACATCATTCTGCACAGTGAAGCTCAAACATCCAGCAGACGGAACAAGAAGAAAAACGCATTTTGAGTGAGAGAGAGGGACTTTATGTATGGTGAAGTGAAGTGTATGGGGTTAAATTAGGGGTAACTATAAATGGTAAAGTGTGATTTACTAGCACAAGCATAGCAGAACAGTACAGCTATGCATTACAAGTGGCGTATTACTGATGTAAACTAACTCTAAACGATACACAGAGACGAGGTATAGCTTCGCAACAAAATCAGCATACCAGTCTGGCTATTTCCTTGAGCCTGGCTAACTTTAGTTCAAGCTGAAGAGCGAAATCCTGTATTTTCTCCCTTTTTTCTCTCTATAGCTTAAAATACAACACCTGCGTCTTAAGCTGCCGGCTCTGTGGCCCGGTGCTCGCCGGTGTTTTATCTCTGAGGTTTGGGTAAAATGGCCCTGGCCGCACTGCCGTTAGCACAGTCACTTTAGCATCCCTCGCTCACTGCTAGCTTGCTCGTCTGGCGCGTGCTAGCCAGCAGCCGGTTGGGAGCCTCAGTTACCTTTGTAGCACGACTCCGTGTTTTACCCACCTTGATGTTATATATCCACAGGGGAGCTTGCTAACGAAATGTACGAAACAGCCAAGTTGTTGTTGCTGTTGTTGTTGTGTTGCTTTATTTTGTGTTTCTCTCTTTCTCGAGTGTGGGATCCGCCCCGCCGGCCTCACCGACAACTGAGACGGTGCGAGAGACGGAGGAACTCTTTATAAAGGCGAAGGTCCTTTTTTAGCTGTCGAAAATATGCCTGTTTAAATAAAGTATAGAAACCGACCTTAATAAAGCTTTATTTTTATTAATAACGTCATTTCATATTCAATACAAATATATTAATTCTACTGTTTAATAATTGGCTAATATTTCCACAATTAGACATTTAAAGTTACTATTTATGGGCAGGCAAAATTGTGCGTAGCCTCTTGGCAGAAAATCTGCACAATCATTAGCTTTGATTAGGCTACCCTGTCTCGATCTTTATGCCTTATACAGTATTTTTTTTTTCTGCAGCAACTGTCCCACCCGGCTCTACGGGCTGACATATGCTGTCTCACAGCTGTGTCACTACACAATCCATCAGTCATCACAATGCATGACTGTGCCATCTTTTTTGTACATCTGAAGACTGAAGTTCAAGTTCAACATGAAAATGGGAAATAGAATATTTCAGGGTGACTGTCAGTGAACTGTAAGAGCTTTAAAAGTTGTAAAAAATAATGTTTGCTACTTTGCAAAATGTGAGCTTACAAGTCAAATACTTATTTTCCAATCCAGAAACCAGGGACACTGCTTATTTTAAAATGAGAAAGTTATTTCCTAAACCAATTAAAGTAAACAATAAACACATAAACAACTTCAGCATATTAATAATAGAGTTGTAACAGTGTAACATGTTATTTTAGATTTCTATATAGGTGTAATAAATAGACATACTGTCCACACAGATAAACTGAAAGGGGAAGTCAAAATATTTAGGGCTTGTGATCCTAGAATCTGTCTATATTCAACTAGGGCTGCAACTATAAATTATTTTCATTATCAATTCATCTGCCTACTATATTCTCATTAACCAGTTAATCATTTTTATCTATTAAAATGTCAGAAAATAGAGAAGAAATGTCCATCACAATTTCCTGAAGCCCAAGGCGACATCCTCAAGTTGGTTATTTTGTTTCACCAACAGTCCAAAACCTAAAGATATTCTGTTTACTATCACATAAGACAAAGAAACGCTGCAAATCCTCACAATCCAGATACTGGAACTAGGAAATATGTGGCACTTCTGCTGGAAAAACATCTTAACTGATTATCAAAATAGCTGCTGATTATTTTTCTGTCAATTGACTAATCAATTAATCAACTAATCATCACAGCCCTCTATTCAACTAACCTGCCTGTCTTGCTGATTTTCAAGAAAAAAATGAAATATGTTAATCACCATGTTCTTTTAGCATTACTAGAGGCAGCATCACTGCATTACTATACACTTTGACAGTAAAATCTTGACTTAAGGTCCACTTTCAAGCTTTTAAAGCTTTCAATTTTGATCAGTGGATTCCTCTGGAGTTTCCTCTGATTGTGCTGCCCATGTAGGAAAATAAGAGTGACTTCTTGTAATTCTGTCTCAGAGGAGTGAAAGTGGACACATTCCTACATTACTGTCAATTATACATTATTGTATATATAAAGCATGTACTTTACACGAACACCATCTGTATTAGTTGCAGTGAAATAGACCTGTGTATGCTAAATTACAATTAAGCTGACTTGTGTCCTGGAAATACTCAGTGATTCAGTTTCACAACCTTTTCTGGCCCATGAGCCATGATTTAAATAAAGTCCTGCAATTATGACCCCAGCATTTAGACAGTCACCAAGATGTTATACATTGTATTTTCAAGAGCATGAAGGTAGCTCCAAAAAAGATATTTTACAGAAATCATGATATACAGTATTTCTTGATTTATTGTTATCATTTAAAACATAGCAATCACTCAGTTTTACAACCATAAACCTATCTGCACTCTAAGGTTGACAAACTCTGCAGTACACTTTTTATACAAGAAAAATTCCAATGTTTTCCACATCGGAATCCATCAAACAATCATACCATATACAGCAATAAGCTGTGCAAGCACTTAAATTAATTAAATGGGAAAAAAAGAACAAAACTGGTGCCAAAGATCACAAAAGCCAATGTTGCTGTTTGCCTCAGTGCAAAATTGTCTTTTTCAGTTAGATCAGTAGGTGGCAGTAAAGGTCAGCTGTATGATCAACAACATAACTGATAAAGTGTTATGTAGTAGTACTGTGGTTTAAGAGAAAGTTCAGCATATAAATCTCCACTAATTCTAAACCATCCATTTCTAATGCATTTACTAACAAATGTATTATTATAACACAGATCAACTTTATAACTTACTCATCCAAATAAATGGCAGAAAAAAATGCCAACTCATGTTTGATTACATCTGAATTATTTGATGATTAAACTCTTCTGATATCTTAAGTATTTTCTTTTGTTTTTACTTCATTATTTCCATCAGTATCTAATGGGGGGAGCAAACTGACCAGAAGTCCAAAGAATGTGAGACCAGCTCTCTTTTGTTTTGCCAAATACAGGAAGCAGTTAACATGGCTGCACAGCTTTTTGATTGCACTTTCCACTGAAAGTGTTTTCTTTTAGGGATAATACTGATTATGGGAGGTTCCCGAGGGTAAGTGAAGCTCCCTTTCAACGAGTGACTCATTTCCGCAGCCTGCTGTATTTCAATCAAATAACAACACAGTCCACTTTTTAAAAGAATTCCAGGGTGGTTCCTCGTCTGAACTCTGACCTTTATACCTTGAGATTTTTTAACTCACAGTCAATCTCACAGCTCTGTATTTCAAACTGATGTGGTGACAGTGAGCAATGAAACTTTTTGAGACCTGTGACGGTTGGATGGCTCTGAAACAGCAGCTAATTATCACTTCACTTCAGATTAGGCAGGAAGTGGTCAGTTTTGCTATTGCTGTTCCAGAGTTTGCGCTATCAAAGAGTCAACACTATGTCCAGAGTCCTCTTACTTCAGGAAATGGGCCTGCAAGTCTGTGTTTAGATTTTCCACGATGGATCGATAACCATCTTTATTCTACTACTAATTAGGAGATCTATTTTACAGGAAATTGCTAAAGATTTCACAAGATGTTTTTTTAATTGTGATATCAGTGAAATATCCTGCAAGCTTAGTACATAACAACTTGTGTTAGAATAGTTTGCGGTTCCTTTAGTCCTGGCACTCATTTTCCAGCTGCAAATTCCACACTGCTTTCAACTCCATAATGCTCTCAATACCAAACAGGCAAAACAGGAAGTTGGACATGAGTGACACCACTTCCCAAAAGGTTGTCTAGATTAACTGTTTGTTTTCCAAATTCTACCTTACAGAAATACACATGTGTAGCCCCCAATGTGACATATAGGATTAACATTAATCTTATGTAAAAGACTGGACAATTTGAAAGCCCCCCCACTCAGAATGTTTCAATTGTAGAGGAGGGGTGACGCATTAATGTCAAGCAAAGTGCACCTCCTTTCTGTGACTCGTAGGAAGCCTAAAGACACAGATATGGGCTTTACCGCCTAATGACTACGAGCTAGAGTTTTTATGGTGCGCTGTAAGCTTAGTTTTCCTATCATGCTGAACCATCTGGAGTCGACCTGTCTATCTGGGAAGCCATGAGAGGGGTGCCATCATGCACGGGGGGATAGGAAGTGAATGCACCAACCCCCCAGGAAAGCTTCATCTCTGTGTGCCAGTTGCACATCCTCTGGGCTTTCTCACTCAACTTCACAGGAAGTAGAGGATGACTTGGGTGTCATGTCAGTAGTGACTTTTTTTTTTCTTGTTTCTTGTCTTTCATAAATTTGAGTTTTGCATTTATGCCACGTGACATTTTAGAGGGTTGAGATATCACGGTACTAATGTGTAGTATTGGTTAAGCTTCAGACAGAGACTTGTTGTGCTAATAAACACTGTAAAAACGTACAGAACCTTATTTCCTCTGTTGTTTTTCTGTTATTACTGTTGAGATGCCAAAGACTCTAAAGATACCAAATATGTTGAGCTGAATTTCAAATAGAAAAAAAGATATTTGATGTGTTGATACAGCCATAAAAACATCTCTGGACTGAATATTTTGATAACAAGGAAGTGTGATATAGCTTTAATACAGTGCTGGAATAAGGATGGAGTGTATACACAATATGTGATGTTATCAGATAGTTGCTATTTAAAAATGTTTTATATACTTTGCAACCACTGAAGGGAAATTGAGATCGAAAGTTTATTTTTGGCCTTGAAAACAGCAACGGACAAAAACGACCACCTGGTCCACTGGATAATAGCTGTTCTGGAGCTTTCAGTCACACAATCCTCCTCAGCAGATTATCATGGAAATATAGATGTTGACATTTCCATTTTTTCTGAGCACTTTAAGGACTTTTCGTCTGTGTTTTGGCTCAGAAGTTGTTGTTGAGGAAGATTAAAAAAGAAAATGGAAATCAACATTTCCATGACAACAGGGCAGCTCCATCTAATAAGGGAGGTTGTGTGATACGATCGAAAGCTTCAGAACAGCTACTGAGTGGACTTTGTGATGAGATTGTGTTTAGTCAACTGATTAAAGGAAGGGTTCACAATTTTTCAAGTCTGTCCCAAAACAACAGTCAGTTTCCCAAATGAACATTAACGCGTGTTTTTCTTGCTGTAATCATTCCTCCTGTTCATACTGACCATTAGAAGATGCCTTCATAATGTACTTTCAATGCAAGTGACAACATCTACAGTCCTCCTTCTGTGCAAAAATGTATTTAAGTTTATTTAAAGGCTTCAGCCGTCCAAACAAGTAATGTCAATTCAATATCTTTCAAAGTTCCTGTCTTTTTAGTGCCAAATTCCCTCTTTGTGTTACTGTACTTCCACTGCAGCTGAACAGGAAAACACTGTCCGTTGAGACATAAAGAGGGCATTATTTACTAAAAAGACTGTAACTGTGGAAGATATTAATTAACTCAGATGGTTGAAGCTTCATATTATCTTCAAATAAACTTTTAAATACATTTTGCTCAGAACGAGGACTGTGGATTTCATCCTCCATTACTTACATTGTAAGCACATTATGAAGGAATCCTTTAATAGCCAGTATGAACAGGAGGAATGATTACAGCAAACAAAACCTGTTTCAGTGTTCATATGAGCACCTGACTGTTGTTTTAAGACAGACTTGAAAAATTGTGAGCCTATCCTTTAAGGGAAAATTTATATTAGGGTTCAAATGTGTGACATTTTTATCTAATGAAGACCAAAGCCACAATGGCCCCTGCACTGCTGTGTTGTACCAGGACAATGGTTGACAATAAGCCCAAATCTTCTTCTGAAAATGTTTCTCATTTGAAGGGTAAGTAGTTTGAGTTTTATCTCTGTCGAGCTGCTCTGCTTTCTGTGTAGCTGGCACAAGCCACTGCCGTGCTCACCTTGCTGCTGGGCCTTCACAGCTTGGTATCTATCCAGTCAGCCTACACAGTCCAACAACTGTCTAGCCCAAGGATGCATTCAGCCTCCGTTTAGAGTTTGCCTGCGATCTCCCTACGTTGCATCTGGCTGAGGAGCTGACTCTGGCTGCTGGGGTGAGGTGCTTTATCTCCCTGTCCAGCCCAACTGCTGTCTGAGTCTCTCCCTCCTGCAGGCAGCCCTGAGGCTCTGGCAGTAGATAAGAGGAAGGGCCCACAGCAGCTCTGGTTTGAAAAGGAAGGCTGTGAGGACACAAACTATCTAGAAATATCACATTCATTTCTCTCTTCAGAGACAACCTTCAGAAGATTTTATGTTGGGATATTTTATAGCGCTGGGTATCTGCTCTCTTTCATCAGGTTACAAGTTAGGCCTAACTTGTAAAACCATAGGCGCCTACAGGAAAAATAGAACAATGTTGAAAACTGTGCAAATTTATTTATAAGTGAAAGAGAAAAGCAAATAAGTACATCTACTCAAGTGCTGTATCAAGTACAGATTTGAGTTACGTGTACTTAAAGTTATATTATAAGTAATAATAATAAGTTATATTTTACTTCACTACAATTATCTGACAGCTGAAGTTACTTCATGGCAGTTTATAAAATATGATGCATTGTTATATCTTAAACTATCGGCAGTAGTTAAGTTCATCAGGTAGACCTCTGACCTTCTGGAGGGTCTGCTGCTGAGCAAAATCAGGTTATTTTTTTAAACATATAAACATTTATAATTATAGATGACCCACTATTTTTTTCCGTAGGTTTAACAGAAAGTACGAAATCTGTGACTCTTATGAAAAGTTACTTTTATAACTGCAGATCTGATGATTATTAGAAAAGCAGCACACTCATTATAGTCTTTTGAAATGACTTTCAATGACTCAGCCAGATTTTTCACAACCAAACCAAAAGTTGTTCCATAAAGTATCAGTAATAGTAGAGTCATCATTTAAAACTCAGCCTAAATCCTTTACAAACAGCGCCTTAGTCTGTTGTAGCAAAATGCTTTATAATGGGTTTTTTTTTCAGCATAGCCATGTTTCATGAGGGAACTAATGAGACAAACCCTAATTAGACACACAACACACACACACACACACACACACACACACACACACACACACACACACACACACACACACACACACACACACACACACACACACAAGGCCTGTACTAATTTTATCATGCCACTCTATGCAAAGCATATAATGAACTCATTAGTCTCAGTCACGACCTAACGGCAGGCTGTGCAGTGTTTAGCTGTCGCTTTAAGGCCGATTTCCCCCCATTGTCAAACAGTCGTGAGCAGGAAGAGGGAAACGAAAGCAGAGACAGAGGGGGCCCGACGTATTTAAACACGATGCTGCTGCTGCACAATAACGATGCCCGCGGCTTCATGCGGAGGAGCGCGTCTGCAGCAGCCCGCTCACTTAAAAAAGTCGCACGGACACGAAGATCCACGGGAGTGACCTTTTGATTGGATCGATGGTGTTGTAAAGCGCGGACAGTCCTCAAAGTCGCCTGCAGGTTGATAAATATATACTTGAGAGACATGGAAGTGTCACCACGGGTTATTGCCTCAGGAAATGATGACAGTGTCCTCCATCATCGCTTAGCTGCCTAGAGCGAACATTTCTTGTCTTGCGGCCATTTCGACAGGACTCAGCTTCCTATTAAATTAACGCAGAGAGGGTAAAACCCGGGTGTAACTGGCGTCTTTGGAGGCTGCGGGAGCAGGTGCAGCGCGTCTTGGCTTCCGTCTCCCCGCAGGTAGCCACTCAGCTGGCTGTGGACTCTGAAACCCAATCTGGATCAGGTTGGACATCATATTTTAGGAATGTCATCCGCCATAGAGAGGAAGACACTGGAAACCAATGAGTACGTATCTTAACCTATTACTGGAAATAATATGTGATTTCTGATTTTAAAAAAAGACATTGAAGCACTCACTTTTGGTATTTTGAGAGCCAAATTATCTCATGGGCAATAACTGCAGATAATTGATTGTATGAGATCAGAAATCTTCCATTGCTATTCAAGAATAATGATCAAGTTCATGTCCAAGGGCAGATTGTTAAGCGTATGTAAAGGAAAAGTTCAGTGTTGCCCAGAAGTTATAATGGTAAGCTCCTTGTCTTTACTACAAAGTGTAAATCATCACATTTTATTTTGTCTGTTTTGTTGTAGGCTTCACTTTCAACGTTTATAAGACGTCTTTCTGCTTTAGTAAAGTAGCATTGCCGTTTTTTGGACACAGTACTGTAATTAAAAAGTCCAGTGGCTCCCTCAGGTGGACAGCATCAAATCTTAAAAGTAACTCAAGATGGAACATCAGAAATCAATCAATAATAATAATAATAAAACTTTATTTTTGCAGCACATGTCATTTAAAATATTCAATTAGATGTGCCTCACAAAAAAGCAAAACATGCATAAAAAGACAGATGCAAGAAACAGGAACATTAAAAACTAGACAATTAGACCAACAAATGTCAGTGCAAGATCATTTTGAAAATCTAGGCTTTATGCTCTATTATTTTGCAATCTCAAAATATCAACTTTTTATATAATTCTCATACATAATTCTCTATCATACATACTGACAACAGTAATGTATAAGAGCTGAAACGATTAGTTGAGCTGCAACTATAATCATAGATTTATCGTTTAAGTCATACTCTGAAGCATAAATGCCTTAAAGTGCCAGCTTCTCAATTGTCAGGATTTGCTACTTTCTATTTTATTTTATGTGACAGTAAACTGGACCCTTTGGGTTTTAAGCTGTTGGCCGGACAAAACCAGCAAGATGAAGACGTCAACTTGGGCTTTAGGATATTTTCACTATTTTTAGACATTTTATAGACCAACTGAGTAATTGAGAAAACAATACTTTTATTGCCAGGTCAAGCAGAGCTGCTGATTAAGAAGTTAATGATTTTAGACATTTTATAGACCAAGCAAGTCATTGAGTAATTGGGAAAATAACCCAGCAGCCCTAGAATATTAAATTTTCGAACCAGTCATCTGTCTTCTGTAGGGAGCCAGTGGATGAGGTCCTCCAGATGCCTCCGTCTCTACTGACATGCGGTGGGTGCCAGCAGAGCATCGGTGACCGCTTCTTCCTGAAGGCCATAGAGCAGTACTGGCACGAGGACTGCCTGAGCTGCGACCTGTGTGGCTGTCGGCTGGGGGAGGTTGGCCGCCGGCTCTACTACAAGCTGGGGAGAAAATTATGCCGGAGAGACTACCTCAGGTTGGTCGTAACATCATGATTCAATTCAAGCAATCTGCTGACTTGTGTCATCACAAGAAACTGCATTAAAGTGTCATAAGAGTCAAAGTGATTGAAGAACTGTTGGCAAGAGTTAAAATCTCAGAGTATTTTGTCCCACTCTCCTGATTGTTGGAAAACGGCTTACTGGCTGATAGCGTTTTCATACTTAAAGGGAGGTGGGGAAACAGTTTGGTGCTGTATTTCGATTTTTTTCCTTAATGCTGGAGATTTTTGCTTTAGAGTCAGCAAGAACGTACAGAGGCAGATGAGTAGAGAAGATTCAGATGGAAAAGTGATACTGGAATGATTTGGGTAGCACATGTTGTTCATGAGTCAGGACAAGGTCGGGTTACAGCCAGGCAAAGGGTCCCCAAAAGTCCTATTTTCACTGAATTTAAGTGGGTTTTGGCAGTTTGATTCATTGCAAATTTCTTTAGGAATTTTTGCTGATTAAGTACAATATCAACAAAGACAGGCCCTGCATTACTGCCTAATCTGTGGCCCTGTCTTGAAAATGTGCTCTATGTCAAAATCTAGTTAAAAAAGAAATGTATTTTGTTTATATCATGCCCATATGGTACAGTTTCCTATTGTCTGAATTAAGTTACCAGAATCTGGCATTTGGCACTTTGCAACCATGGGGAAAGGTAGTATTATTCCAGCATAGGACTACTGGTTGGCACAATGCACAGGGTGTAATGTGGGGGTCTAATAGGGGCCCAATAGTACATTTCTGCCCTTGGCCCACCTAATAGTTAAATCCGGCCATGGTCAGAGGAAAGCTGCACAGATCCTGCAGAGGTTTGCAGAGATTGGGTGAATATTTTCCATCTCAATAACATTTTGACATCTCCTCCTCCAGGCTTTTCGGTCAGGACGGTCTCTGCGCCTCCTGTGAGAAGAGGATCCGAGCATTTGAGATGACCATGCGTGTGCGGGACAAGGTCTACCATCTGGAATGCTTCAAGTGCGCTGCCTGCCAGAAGCACTTCTGCGTTGGTGACCGCTACCTGCTCATCAACTCAGACATTGTGTGCGAGCAGGACATCTATGAGTGGACCAAACTCAACAATAACAATATGGTTTAGAAAAACCTGCCCAGTGTGATGGAGTGTCATCCTGCCTTTTCCCACTTTGGCTTTAAAGGGAATAAAATCTTGATAAACAGACTTTTTTGTAGCCTCTTGCAGGCTTTATCATGCATCTCTCATTCGTGTGGAAACATTTGAACACAAAAGGGGTGGCTACGTCTCTGAATTACTCTGCTGGAGACTAATGAACACTGCACCAGCAACGACAAAGCTTTTCATCTAGGGCTTCATCCTTAAATGCAAAAACTCTGAATATACGTAAACATGCAATAATGGTAATTTGTTATACATACTGGAATTTTAGAATTTTAGCAATGGAAAAAAAACGAACAAAATCTTTGGCAAGTTTCTTGTAGTCAAACACTGTTGCATCACCTCAGTCTGGCCTGAAATGTATAATAATAAGGTTTTCTCAAACTTTCCTTTTTACAGTTCTGTAATTTCCTTATAATTTCCTCATAGTTTCTTGTAAATAACTGTAATTTGGCACTAATTATATGGAAAATAGAAAGAACTGTTCCATTTAGTAAATATTTATTCATTAAACCATTTATTATTGTAAAATTCATCCTCCATATATGATGAATTGTATTCATGCCTGTTGAGAGGTTTTTTTTACATGTTCAGCTGACCTGCAGTTTTCTGACTAAAAGCTGTTTAGGTTACGCAAGCAATTAAGTGGAATTAATTAATTGTAGAAAGTGAACACTGTATTTTCCCCATGATTAGTACAGAATTATGTCGTTTATGAAGTTTGGGAAACTATTAAGAATTTTATTTGGAAATTACAGACCTGTAAAATAAAGAGTTTCCAGATGTTCATGTGTTAAATAGAACAAAATGTCCATTTTGTAAAGTCCTGATGAGGATGATTGCACTGTTGCCAGGTTGAACTGGTGGCGCCCTCTAGTGATCGAGGGAAACCATGCAATACTAATTTTACTGACTTGGGAGATGCTTTTAATGTATCTTTTGTAATTTTAACAACTCTCTAGACATGCACCCAAGACTTTTTGGATATCTGCTTGTCAATTTATTAAATAAATTACAGTTTAGAGAAACACTGATGATCTTTGGTGTGATTGTCTTCCTCAGAGTCGCAAAGGAACCTGAAATCTATACATTCAAAGGAGCGTTTTGGACAGCTACTAATACATGGTCTTTAAGAGTATCTTAATGTTTAAGAGTATCTATCTAAAATAATGAGTGTGTTTAAGCAAATTATAATTGATGCTTGTGCTGAAGTCTCATCTCACATTGTGGTACTTTTCCATTTGATGAGTAGATGTAGCGTTATAGTCCTTATACCAGTTTTTAGCCACAAGAGGTCACTGAAAGATTTATTAAATCCAACTGTCTATGACAGCTCAGTCAGATATCAGGTTTTATTGCAGCTCAAGGACAGCTGCTGAATAAGAAGTTCATGAGTGCAAATCTATTGTAGGATGCAGCCTTTTCTCGTAATCGATTCCCCTGGCATTGTAAAAGGAGAGAATGAATCCTAGAGAGAGAAAGAGAAGAGTTTGATGGTAATGAAGTCATGATGTTCTGGCCTGTAACATTCAGTCTCTGGATTTTTCTCCTTGCCGTCTCTCTTCAAAGCTGGTGCCCATCAGAGTGGTTCTGCTGTCTTCTTCATGTCTGCCAGCTGTCAACTCACTCTGAACTGGCCACGAGGCGTGCTCCTCCAGTGCCATCCCACAACCTCCTGCCATCCCCAGTTATCTTTACGGGCATAACAACAATAATTGAATCCATGAATTGCTCTTGTGTGTGAGGTCAGGAAAGTAGGCGCCTCACCTCACTGCATTAGCGGGTGGGAGAAGCACCCTTAACTGACATTAAAAAGTGGCTGAAAAATGTGATCGGGAAACAATTTGCAACAAAGAAAATGAGAAAGAGGAGGGTGAAAGTGGAAGGGCACAGCACAGAAGCTCCAAGATGATGTCTTTAGCTCAGTCTGACAGTCGTTTATTCATAGACAAGGGAAAAATGAAGGAGCAGGCGGTGTTAAAACCCACCCAGGCTGAGATGACGCTCTTGCTGAAAGAGATACTTATGGGGAAACTAACGAGTTTTCCCACAATAGAGATGGGAATATACTGTATAGGCACACAGAGGGATGCTGGGCCTTTGCTCATTTGGAGGTCTGCAGATTGGAGAATCATCAGTGCGGCATTAAGCAATGCTTTAGGAATGGCTGCAAAGAAAAAAAAGTCTGCTTCGTGGTGGTCTCACCAACAAATCAGCTCCAGCTCTATTGAACACCAGGCTTAAGATATGTGTGGAAAAATAACACGTCACCTACATTAACCAATAGAATATTTGCAGCAGCTTAGTAGACGACATCTACAACCCTGATGTTTTATTGTCACTGGCTTTGTTTAGGATCCCAAAGACCAAGCTGTGTGTATAAAAATAACAATAAGTGCAAAAACCCACCTTTTTAAAATTAAAGTATATAGTTTTAAACGCTATTAAAACACAGAATTTAGTATAAGTATTGGAGTGGTAACCCTTCCTCTTGCCACAAACTGGGCTTGCACATTTGGTGATAGTGACAAAGTACAGAAAATGACCATAAAGCATTGTCATTACACCAAAGAACAGTTCATATTTTATGGCATATAGCCGATGCAAGAACAAATATATATTCATTTTGCTTGCCAAACAGTAATTTACAGACAAAAAACATATGTTATCCTACCCAGTGAGACTATCTAACTTCATGTTAGACCTCTTATGAACAAACTGGTATAAAACCCCAATAACAGAAATCCACTAGGAGTAGTGTGGAAAAACTATCAACACTATTCCACTATCTGTCAACACCAATCACAGATATAGAGCCAATGATGATCAAAGTATGTAACCATGCTTTACAGAATTAACATGCCATTTTTGTAGCAGACTTCAGAAACTTGTCATCAGCTCATAATCATGTGTATAAAATTAGGAAGAGTTATGAAGTACTTAGCTGATAAAACAATAAGTGTGTTTTTGAGATATTGAAGAGGTCCCAGGACCCCAAACAGAACATCAGGGTTGAAGGAGGGTGTTGTACTCTTTACTGTATCTGCTGCTCCCTTGCTACAGAGAGTTCACTGAGTTTAATGAGACTGGAGCTGAGAGGAGGCCAGGTCTCATCTCACGACATTCACAAACAACGCGCCGGCCTACAGAGACCCTCAGCATCGACCAAGGGGCCTGTGTTCCATCGGCCTGCTCTCCTCTGTTGCCCTGCAGGCTGAGCTTTGCCAGAGCACTGCCCTGACTTGCACAGCAGCCTCAGCAGGACTCAATAAAGCCCTGTGCCTCCTGTGTCATCCCTACCAGCTGTACACAAGGCCGGGAGTGTAGTGCTGTGTTTGTGTGCCGAAGGAGGCCTGTTTCATCTCCAGTGCCCATGTCACAGCAGTCCCGTACGGGTAAACCTAAAAACATCCAGCTGTGCACATGGAAACCAAGGAGACTTTCTGAGGATAAAACCGCAACGGTTTGCAGCTTGTTTTTATCAAACAGCTCACCCCACTCAAACAACCACCACACATCGACCTTACTCTGTGTTGGGTGCAGTGTGCAGTGTGAACAGCAGATGGCAGTTCTGGTCCAGGTAGATGCAACTTGGGCTAATGCAGAAGAAAAAAAAAGTCTGCGTGTGCATGTGTGAAAAATGACAGGCAGATTAAGGGAGAGCTGGTTTTCGTATGGATGCCAGTTCAAGAGAAGATTAATTAGAGTGGAATTGAAAGTGACGACCCATATTCAAAGCACCACAGGCATGACAGCGGAGTTCAACGACACCTACAAAGGAAGATGTGGTTGGACAATTATCTGCAGCACAACGGCGATTAATCACAGTGCAGCCTGTCAATGTCAAACCCATCTGACAAAATGAGTCAAGTGCTATTGATCATGCCCGCCTTGGGTTTCACTTGCACTCACACTTTATCAGATGGAGCTAATTGGGAACATATTCAGTCTGTGGTACTGAGAGATGTGTCTGTCAGGAGTCACATTCCTGCTCCGATTCTCTGATAGCCCGTAGCGCCTGCAGTCTGGGTGGAGGGCAGGCTGTGGGAGTAGAGTTTTAGGGGGTTGGTGGGTTAGGGGGATGTGTGGGCCACGGCAGCACATTCAGAGGTGGATAGGTGAGTAATAAGCGTGCATCCTTTAACTCTCGCCGGGCATGTCCTCTGACTGGATTAAATATGTGCTGAGGATTTATTAGGTAGAAGACTTCTGGGGCCCCAGAAAAACTCCAGGGCTGAGCTGCCTTCACCTCCACTTTTCTCCCACCTTATATTTTCTCTCTTTCTACCTCACACAAGCTCTCTCACCTATTTTCCTCTACCTTCCCATCCGTTTTTTAAACTTCAACTTTTTTTTTTTTTTTTTAGCATTTTGGTCTTTCAAGGTTTCCTCCCTTTCATTGTCCCCTCAGAAGGCCATGTGTATGGATGTGTGATGTGATGGATTCTGTGATTATTATAATGTTTACTGCTTCGGCCTGGATACCTGCAGGTCTTTACGGCAGACAGGTAGGGCAAGGGACCAAAGCAGTACCAAAATTTGTAAAAAAAAAAAAAAAAAAAAAATCCATTACATGTAAAAGTGTGGCAGAAAAATATACTCTGGCCTATGTGAGTGTTATACTATTATATGTTAAATTATTGATTATTACTGATGCATTGTGTAAGTAGCATTTTACTTTTGTAGCTAGTTGAGGTGGAGCTAATTTGAACTATTTTATATACTGTTATGCAGTGTAATGTATGAAAATGCAAGATGAGCATACGTTTTGGATATCTTGATATCTTCATTTTTAAAGGAATATATATATATATATATATATGTGTGTGTGTATACACATATACTTACATATGTTATATTCTATATTTGTATTGATTTGATTGAGAGGTCTTACACATTGTGAAGGTTATCAAGGCTGAAATTCTTTAGAAATTCTTTAGATCGTCAAAAATATGTGATGCAAGTGTAGTATATCTGTTTTATACATGTGTTTCTTTGGCCATAACTCATTCCCCCCACCCTAAAATGATCCCCATATGTTGAGCAGTGTTCCTGGCTTCTGATGAACCAACTACACATTGCTCTGAAGGCTCTGTCCCAAGACCTGCATCAAACAAGCTGGGAAGAACGTGCAATCCTTATGGGATGGGTGGGGTGTTAGGTGTACCAGTCTTCCTCTTGGACTGACATGGGCAAGCAGCAGTATTGCAGGATAATAAATGTAGCTGTGCGTCAAGACCACATAGTATGGATTAGAAACTACAGTCATGGGAATTATGTGTTTTTATGGATGAATAGTAGGGAAAATGAACCGATGTGACAAATGAAAACATTCTTGGGGGTTCAGTGTGACCATGAGTGAGTGGATACAGTATTACAGGACAAAGGTGAACGTTTGCCTGTGCTGTAAGCGGAGAGAGAGGCTCGTTATGAAGAGTAAAACTGTCTGGTAGTAGAGGAATTACTTTCATAACTGAGAATCTTACAGAAGATGTGATTTATTATCTTCTACACTTGAAATACTACAATTTCAGAGTAACTATCAATTTAGTGATTGATTCCTGGGGTTTCTTTTCATTCAGCACTGTCTCCATGTTCTCATTAAAGTACAATGCTATCATGAATGTAATATTTTATCCGGACACATTATTATTCCAGTGAGAGTATGTGATGTCATATCTCACCTCTTGCACCACACATCATGGGGATCTCATAAGTTTAGACCCGCTCTATTTAAATGAGCACAAGAAGGACCTCCTGGTATAAATCTAAACCTGACTCCCACCTCCCTCTCATCAGACATCAGTGAAAAGCCAGACCGTTACCAGTAAGCAGACCGTAGCAGTGTATTTCTCTTTCAAGCAATCAGTGATGGAAACTCCAATTAAGGTGGTGGAAAAAGGTGGCTACTGCTTTTAAAAAATCAGTGCAGATGTGCAGGTAAGTGACCATGTGGCAAACCTTGGCTGCACAGTGCCGGGCTCAGTGCAATTTCCGCTTCTAATTGGACTTCCCACGCAATGCCTGCTTCCAATCATTCCAGAGAGCCGGCGCAGCACAGGCAAACTGGCATGATGGTGGACCACAGTTGGACAGATCATGGAGAACTTCAGGACAGAAAATTGAAAGTTAATTGACTGGGCAAGGATTTTAAATTGCACACTTTCTGGCTTCATACAGCTTTTGTCTATGAAAGTTTTGCCTATGATTAAAAAAAGACACTTTCCTAAACTGTTGAAGGACCCCATGGAGTTGCCACCCACCACAATATAGAATATTTGAGCCTCATTGATTGTCTACACCTGCTATTGTAAATCTTCCCTTAATGCTTAAATCCTGGCAATGCCATCCTTTGTTAAGAATTTCTCTCTTCCCTTGGATTTCCTCTCTTCCAGAGTTGCCTCACCTGGAACCAATCTGTAACACAATCAAAGTGTCCTAACATGAAAGCTCAGTTCCTTCCTTTGATAGTCCATTTCTCTCCACACTTGTTCTTTTCTCTTTTCTCTGGTAGCGCAAACAGCCATGTCTGGAAAAAATTCAGCTTAAAATAGAGACCCAGTCACTACGCATTATGCAAATTTCCTTGAAACAATTCATTGGTGCTCTGCCTTTTGCTTTGCAGACAACAGAATGGGCCCTTTGTCTAAAAATAAGTGGTGCATAATGAAAACTAAGAGCCTCGCTTGTTGAGAAATCGAGAACATTGTTGCAAAGACCTTGAGAAATGTGAGATAATGAAATGTAACTAGGAAAAGGAATGACTTGCGCTGACCTCTCAAGTATCATTCACAACTATAATCTAGTGGTTTCACAAAGCAATTGTTCAAAAGCAGACAAGAGCCAGTTTTTTAATGAAATAGGAAGCGTGAAAAGTGGAAAGAAGAGTGTAAGATTACTGTTTTTCAAAGCTTATTCTCTTTCCTCATCATTGGATTGCACTCATCCATCCAAAGCGTTGATTGCAGCTTCTGGATGAGTTGACGCTTATAGTTTGTGTGCTGCGTGCTCATCAGTCATCCCACTCAGCCTTCAAGTGTGTCCAGGATCGCAGGGTGATTAAACTCTAATAGCAACCTCTTGAGAAGTCCAGGGGGATTACTCGTGAGTCAACATGCCAGACCCCATTTCCTCCTCACTCACTGCTGCCTCTCAACACCCAACTGGCTCCAGCCACAGTAGATCTCCACATGGAACTTGTATAGATTGAGGAAACCTTGGAAGTGACCCTGCATAAGGCCTTACACATACACGAGGAACAATGCCAAGAAATGTCCTATTTCTGCCAAACATTAAGTCATTTACTATACTGCAATTAACATTTGAAAATGTGTCACAAAATACCAGTGATTGTTTTTGTTTGATCATCATGATGAATACAGACACTTCCAACAAAAAAGTAATCTCACAAATACTTGATAATGTTTTAAGATGTTTGAATACATTCAAAAATTACCAAAATGATCAAAAATATCTTTGGGTTTTTGACTATTGGTTGGATAAAACAAGTGATTTGAAGGTCAACTATGAGAAATTAAAATTAATTTATTACTATTTTCTCATTATTTATAGACTAAATGATTATTGATAATGACAATAATCACTAGTTGCCACCCTAATGTAAACAAAATATGTTTATTTTAATTTATGGCCAGTTTCTAATTTAATGTATCTCAGGAATATGCACTCACTGCACATGCACATGACAACTGTTACCTCCAGAATAGACAGAGCTCTTGTAAGAAAGGAGCGAGGAGCTGCAAAAGTTTTGCAAAAATCTTCTGTGTTGATTTGATATTGTAGCAGCCTGTATAGCTGACACTAGTGGGAGGGATGCATAGATTCATGCTGTTTCTGCCAAATGTTGCAACACAAACATGATTCATTAACGTCACATACTTTTACACCCCTCAGTTATAAAATGTTGGTGATCATTTGCCCTTGGCAGCCTCATCTTCTTGCTCTGAGCTGACACCAGACAGGGTCTTCTGCAACCCAGACACATTCCAGCATTAAAAATGCTCTTTTGCAAATCACTAAGATGTTGATCCTGACTGTAACTTGAGTGAGTCTTGCTATTCTCTTCTTAACTCTTTTCTCAGAAAAGTGTTTTCTCTCACTCTTTGTGAAATCTGGACACGGTTTATATTTGAGTAATTGTATAACTACATGAAGGATCATTTTTGCTAAATTTTGTTTATATCAACAATCTTTTGTATGAATGGGATGGACTTACAGAAAAATGTTTAATCTAGATTCATGATGGGTGCTTTCCCAAACTGCCGTCAAACAAAACTGACTGCAGCCAGTGATTGAGACGCCTGTCATGGTGCTAACATGTCAGACATCTTGTTTTGAAACTTCCCACGAGCAGCAACACAGCGGCCGTTATCTAGTGTCCAGTTGCTTGGTTGAGACAACGTATGCTGCTCCTCCATGTGACTTTAATTGAGTGATTAGATGTAATTCAATAAGCAATCGAAGGGCAATGCGCGTGAGTTTGAGGCGTAAAGCAAAAGAGCACTGGTGAGTGGACCCTTTGTCCATGACCCTCCATCATCGCTGCTACCTTTCAGCCTAAATCACGCGCCCTGATCGGCCTCTAGCCAGCACCCCTGTGTGGACCCCTCCGCTCTAATTGTCTAGGCCACCAATTTCAGGAACCACGCATTTTGCAGGTTTAATGCTCAGCCTTGCCATGTCTTGTGTTTGCCATGTGAGTCACTATCTTTAGACTGGGATAAACCACACAAAAACATCTCAATTATTATTGTCTGTGAGCAGAATTTTCACAAATCCCGTTGCTGTGAAACTTTGTTTTGGAAACTATTTCCATCAGTGAACTCTGATAGTCCAATCAGTCCAAAGCCATCATACCAAGCACATCAGAAGACGTTTCTCTGTGCTGAAGAGGGACGACTTCACTGTTTTCGACAACTGAGAGAAGAAAGCTTAGAATTCAAAAACATCAGTGACACAGGATTGTGAAATTGATCCAAATTGTGACACAACTTATCCCAGCCTGAAATATTACCCCTGCGTGTGGACCCATTAGCCCCACATTCACACAGCTGTTTACTGTCAGTCTGGCCCAGCTCATGCAAATTTGGCAGGAAATGGCTGGCATCATAATAAAGAAAATGAAAATGGCCCGCTCTATAGCTTTACTATGATGCAGTGAAATAGTTCCATAAATTACTTCAAGTCTGCTAATTCTCAGAGTAAATCAAAGTCCCCAGAGGAGCTGAAGTCTGTAAAATATGGCTCATTACTAAACCAAAGGGACACAAGCCCTCAATGGGATTAGAAAGTCAAGGCTAGTTATAAAATATAAAAGAAAATGTTAATTTTTAAATCCAGGATTGTAGAAATGTCAGAAAATTCTCGCCACCATTTGAGGAGCTCACTTGTGGAAGCAATCTGGGCAAATGTGTGTGTAGACAAGTGTATTATCCAACATGTGTCTTTAATGCTTGGTCAGCCCACTTGCCAACTGTCATATTGTTAAAGATAGACTACACCCTCTTGGCTTGTGCCAAGAAGGCCCATAGATTTACAGTAATACCCTGCTGCACAATATTGAGAGCAGAGGCCTGCAGGGCAGCCAGAGGCCCTATTCTCAAGTTATATGTTGTAAAGCTTTGTTACTATAATTGTTACAGACTCCTGGAAGTAATGATGACTACTGCAGCTGACTCAGATCACGTCTGAAGCCACAAATCACAGTTAAGTCAGCATCAAATGCAGGGTGTTTGTATCAGAATAAGTAAAATGGGTCTGCAGTTGATGTTCGGATGCTAACATTATATCTATGACTGACATAGTTGAGTGTTTAACATTCATAAAATGATACTCAGCATCTGGCATCAGCCCTTTTTGTAAAATGGGGAGGTACACTTCTGTTTCCAAAATGAGTATTAAAACAACAATATTACAGAAATACTGCGTAGTCATATACACAAGAAAAGAGTGAACACTGAATGAAGTGTGAATTTTATGAACCCCAATAAAATATTTTCTGAAGTCATACATGAATGAATAGATTGTAAATAATTATTGTTATTATTGGTGATGATGTTGTTATTGTAATTACTTTTTACTAATTACGAAAATGCAAGAAATACACACAGCGAGATGAGATTCACCAAACCACATTAAATAAATTATATAAAAATAATAGATACAATTAAAAAAATGCCATACAAATGATAAGAAAAGTGATAAGCTTTACACATTTAAGTTTGCTATATAAGCCATAATTTGACCTGAAACCTGCACTAATCAATATTTTTATGTTAACAATACATCACTATGTGTAATGTGAAAGGGATCATTTCTTGTAATGAACCCACAGAGAATAAACAACAGACTGTGCAGTTCCTCTCAGCTCTAGGGGGCATTTTAGCATCTTTCAGCTCATTGTTTTAGTTTTCACTGCTCTCTCTCAACTTGTGTCCAGTAGCAGCAGGCAGCTGTTTTCAGTGGGAAAGCTCTGATAAACTGCCTTTACACTACCTGCCCAACACCAAACTGAAGACAGACTAAGTTAGCAACCAGCTGGTGAAAATCATGAAGCATTTAGCCGCTAAAGAGTCAGATATTTCCTTCAGGAGTTGGTGGAGACCAAAACAGAACTAAAAAACAGTGAATATCAGACATTTGTAAACACGATTCCAAATGAATGATAATGTTCATTCATATATGCTGGATGTGTAAACTGTTTGTGTATTTTTACCATATCAACTTCATACAGTATGTGTGTGTGTTTACAGTTTCCTATTCTGCCCCCAAGTTGCTGTTGGATTAAAATTATGGTGGTAAAAACAGCAGTAGCATAACTTGCTTTAGTCATGTGTTCCCCAAACCCTACGAAGGTGGTCTGTGAGGTAACCAGAGGTCTGTTGTTATGGATATTATGAACCACAATGAGTTGTAGCTTTATGGCTCTAACCTTCAAAAGGTAACCACCCTAGCTTTTGAAATCTGTTTGCTAATATGTGCCCTCTGATTCAACCCCAACACAACCCTGACTAACTTATTCTGGGAGATTCGTAATTACTCTTTGAGTGTTTTTCCCAGACCCTCAAACCATGAACAAATTAAGCAATAAAAACAACACAAGACCAGAGTAAAAGGTGACACGTTGTTTAAAGCTTCAGTGAACAGATGTGGCATTAGAGACATGGAGACACTGGCAAGGCTGTGAACTAACATTGTCTGTGGTGCTTGTGCAGGGGTGAGTAGGACAGAGTTTCTGCAGCCGTTTGAAAGAGGACAAGGCGGTTGTTCAACAAGTGTCCTCCAAAATTAAGTGCAGGGAGCATGACTCTGATTAGGCGCCATGTGAAAGAGCTTCTTTCTTGTCTCAATGAGGACATTCCTGACAATTAGGAGGATGAGTACAGCTCTGTTTGTTTCTCGGAGGCGACCTTGTCTCTTGGGTCAGCGACTACCTGGGAGCCTGAGATGCACAGGAACCATGTGATCCATCTACATGCAGCTCTACAGTGCCAACATGAACACAGCAGGTGAAGAACCCTCCACTGTTAAATAGGGTTATTAATCATAGCAGGGATTACAGCAATTACAGAAAATGCTATTATTATTGTTCATGTCAGTTACAGATGACAAGCAACAGAGAAGTGAAACAGATACAATGAGAGAAACATTATGGAGTTTTATCTTTGACTTCTTCATGACAGACATGTTTATTGGGCCAATGTAGATTCTAATATGACTGAGTCATGGAGCTTTATGCTCAGCTGCAGAGCCAACCATGTCACTTGGTCAGGATATTTAATGGTGCAACCACAAAACCAAATCCGGATATTGCCTCCCGGGACACTGAGCAATCACAAATGCCAGTCCCTGGCACTAAAAGTTACAGAAATACTGCGAGCGACAAACAAAAAAAAGACAGATAATAAAAGTGGCATGAGTGGGGAAAAGTTTGTGCATGTATTTGTGTGACTTTGAGAGCCAGAAAAGAGGAATGTAGCCAAAGGATTTATTGTTGTCTTGAAATGAATTTCAGGAAAACAGGCGCTTATAAGACCAGAGAGCAATAAATATTGGTCTGGTGGCCTTGCACCTTCATCTCAGCCTATGAGCCAAGCAGAAGCACACTAAGTTATCTCTTTTTCTAAAAAAAGTCTAAACGTCTACATCCACATTAGCGTCTCTGTGAGGTTGTACCTAGGCACACTGGTACTTTGAGCTAAATGCTAAGCTCATGCTAGCATACTGATGTTGAGCAGGTACAATGTTTACCATGTTCACCATCTTGCTTTAGCATGTTAGCACACACAGTTTGCTAATTAGCACTAAACACAAAGCACAGCCGAGGCTGATGGGAATGTCATTATTTTTTCAAGCATTTGGTCATAAACCAAAGTATTGGAGGAATTAAAATTTAGACCTGATGGTGACGCTACATGAAAAGTGATTTCCAATTCATCCTGAGAGGGACATGCATATGTGTACCAAATTTCATGGCAATCCATCCAGACATTTCACTTCAAACCACAAATTTCAACCTCATGGTGGCAGTCAAGGAAAAGTCAGGGGATCACTAGGATTCATCATCAGGGAACCATGAACATCTTTACAAAAGATTGTGCCAATCCATCGAGCAGATGTTGATATATGTCACAGGATAAGTGGAAACTTTAACCTGCTGGAAAAGTCAAGGGATCGCCAAAATCACTATGACTATGAATGTCTGTACAATAGTTCATGGCAATACATCCAACAGTTGTTGAAATATTTCAGTCTAGACCAAAGTGATGGAGCGACTGACAGATGTGGCAAAAAATCCTTCAATTTCTATTGTCTAAATCAATAAAAATCTACATTTGATTCATTGCACCACAGTTTTCCTTCTGAGCTTTGACACTTTCCATAAGAAAACTAATATTCAAATTAAATATTACAATGTTACAACTCTCTGTTACGACTGTCTTTTGGTTTGACATTTCACATTTTGTCTATTGTGGGTCATTTCATGGTCATAGCGGGAAGGAAGGAAGTGTAGAGTAGGTCATGGTGATGATAACTATCAGGTCAAGATATACTCTTGTGTCCCCCCCCTTGAACACATGCAGGCTGGTGGGGGAGAAATAGGAGGCTGGGTTAGTCACCAGTCACCCACAGTGTCTTCCTGTTTAACCTCCTTTAAAGCAAGCTCTCTATTGGATTATCATTGGCCTGAGGGAGAGAGAAGGTATAGGTAACCTGAACAGAGGGGAAAGGGGGGTCAGCCAACTGTTTCAAGTGAAAGTGGAATTTGGGGCATCTGTGTTTGTTTGTAATTGGGTGTGTTGGGACTGACTCTGACATCCTGCAAAGCCTAAGGGGTAGGGCAGAGGTTAGCACTCGTATCCCACTTGTATTGACTGGTGCTGTTGAACACTGAGCATCCTTTCTTTTCATGCGTATCGCCATTAAGTTTAGGAATATAAAATGATTTTTGCTGACCTGTGAACTTGTATCTCAACCCTCAAGCGTGTTATCGGAGCCTGTTGGGTGCAGTGATGTCAGCACACCATCCCTAACAGAGATAAAAGGAGCAAACAGGTTTCTGATGACAGCTTCTCTCCTCGCCTCCTCGCAGAGATTTGATTTTCTGGAACTGTGCAGACGTGCCAGTGCTCTTCTCAGCTACTGGCAAGTAAAATGTGGACATCATGCTACCTGTGCAATACACTAGAATCTCATGACTGTGATTTGAACTGATATATATATGAATTTCAGCCAATATTACAATATCAAACTGTGTTTTGAAGCAAAACACTGACAATAGATCTCAATATTTGTTGAAATATTAGTATGTTGCAAACTCTGACATGGGATAGCACAGCGCTCCAGGAACGGCCTCCTATGGCCCACCTCTGAAACTCCTGGGGTGAAAGGTTACTGCTGTGACAGTGCCGGCTCATCTGAGGGTCTCTCTTTACCCCAAAAGCAAAACACCCGAGGGCAGAATGGTGGGCTTGTCTGGCCACCCCAACCCGACTCCCCAGGATCCTGGCAGGGAGGCAGAGAACCCAGGATCAGGGCTCCCCCCTGCACAAATACAGACGGGGTCGTGGGTCATCCGGGGGGCTCACACAAGGCTTTCATCCCAGAGAAGCTCATTTCAGGGGAATGCGGCTCTTTCCCCATCTAGATAGGAGTCCTGCTTGAGCCCTGTGTGGCTGCGCTGAACCCTGGATCGACAGACATGTTCCCCCAGACCCGTTTGTTTTGTTTTGGTCCTGCATCTCTGTGCACATCCCCTCGCCTGGTCCAGACACTGCTGTGGGAAGATCAGGCTGGGTCAGCACACACATGGTGTTCTGTTACAATCCAAACACTTACTAAAACTGTATCAAACAGGCAGATAGGGGAGACCTGGGTAAAAAAATAATGTTGCAGTATTTTTGGCTATTACCTTGCATGGTCATGAGATGACAGCAGTGGCTGACAATCATACAGTCATGTGCCCTAATTAAAATATCTATGAACAAAACGCTCACATAGCTAATATGACTGACACGTACTGCCCACAAGCATATTGTGAGTAGGAGAGACTAAAGCCCAAGGTGGAGTGTAATTCCCTGCGTATTTATTTAGTTCCTAGCCTCCACAAAGCCACGTCAAATGTAATTGGGCAATTACACTGTTTAGATACAATGCAAGCCGTGTTACATCTAATTAAATGAACTCAGCCATTTTCCCTGCAGAAATATGTACACCAAATAGATACTCTATAGGCTCAATTATAATAATTTCGACTTCAGTACACAGAAAGGTCTGCAGCAGCTTCATAATGATCTGAAATGATGCGAGTTGGAAGTGTAATCAGTCCTCCAGCTAATTTGGCCTTGTTGAGAAAAGACAAAAAAAAGTCAGCGTGTTCAAGGCTACTTATTGTAATTCATGGCTAGAGTAAACAGTAAACATAAGTATGTGGAAATGCAACTAGTGCTATTTTCAGACAGAGCATTTGACTTGCATTAGGCTGCCCTTGAATGTGAGTCTTTGTATGAAATTGCTCAGGAGGTGCATGTAGCAGCTTGCTGTGATAGAAACCACTTTGTAGTTTGTGTCTACAAACTGTTTACAATCATTATTTGACTAATAGCAAGAGGATGGAAATATTAGAATGCAATCATTTCAGTAGTAGACTTGTAAAATTGTGTCTTCATAGTTGCTTTTTCATGATGATTTGGGAACAAAGCACATCTGGCTTTCTCCAGCGATATTAAAGCTAATGTCAAAATTACAGGATATTAGTGTAATCTTTTCAGAATGCTTGGCACATGGCATAATTTCTGTCTGCAATCAATTTACACATCATTAACAGAGAGACTCATTATCTTCATTATCTCCCGTGTTTGTTTGCAGCGACTGATCTTCCACAAGCTCACGCCGAAGATGCCCTCTAGCTGTCATCAGCTTGTGCTCAATATATGGACATGTAACACCAGCGCAGAGAAGTTTCTTCTTTTGGAATATATTTCTACTGTGTGTGAGTGCGCGCGCGCGTGTGTGTGTGTGTGTGTGTGTGTGTGTGTGTGAGAGAGATCTTGTGTGATATTTGCAGCATGTGTCTGCAACTGTTCAACTCATCCTCTGACGTCTTCCATATGTCCCATGTTTGAACAATCATGAGTGCTGCTTCAGTTTTTACATTATTAGAGTGAGGCGCGTCCATGAATATGTTAACACTGTAGAGTGATAAATATATTCCACATTCAAGCCTCTAAATGTAAGATCTATTGTTAACTCTCTGCCTTCATAAAATGCACTAATCATGTGATGCTCTGAGGTGGTATCAGTCCACATTTTATGGCCTTGTAGTTTCTCTGTGTCTGAAAATGTTTTTCTCTACATGTTTTATTGATCATATTTTACAGAATGCATGTAGATCAATATTACAATCCAGCAAGGAGAACAATGAATCTATCTTGATATGGTCCGATCAGCACAACAGTGTTATTCCTACATGTGGTATATTTTCACATTATTTTATCAAGAGCACTAGTATTAAATATAGAATTATAATTAATATCTTCATCATTGTTTCATCTGCAGATTATTATATCAGTTGTTTTGTCAGTAAAATTCCATAAAATAGTAATTTCACAGAGTCCAAGTTGACATGTTCAGATTGCTTGATTTGTCCACTTAGTCCAAAACCAAAATATTCAGCTACGTTGACAGAGGATAGCAGCAAGTCATCACATCTGAGCAGCTGGAAACAGTGATATTTTAGCTTGAAAAATGAAACAAAACATGCTGAAATGATTAATGTTCTTGTCAGCTGACTAATCAATTAATCAACTAATCGTTTCAGATCTTAATTGTGAATGAATCGTAATAGTAATAATGAATTATCTTAACCCTAATCCTAACAGGTTTGTGATCAATTTCAGCAAGTGAATATTGTAATCTATTGCATCAACCACCAGCACAAAAACTGCTTTCCAAAATCTTCCTTCCAAAATGCATTCATTTCTTACTTTTTTTAAATAAAAAGCTGTCAGATGCTACAGTTTTTTATGATGTCTGACGATTATTTATTGAACTATTCATCATTTGATGTCAAAAACACTGAAAGATTCCAATCAAAAATTCCTCAAACCCAAGTTATTGTCTTCATCCTGCTTGTTTTGGCCGACCGACAGTTCATCTATATCACATAAGACGAAGCAAAGCAGCAAATCCTCACAATCCTCTCAGGTGAGAGAGTGTTTTCTCACAATTGAGACGCTGGAACTAGAGAATGATTGGCATTTTTACTTGAATAATTGATTATAAAAATAGTTGACTAATCGACTAATCGTTTCACCTCTTTTATGATATATATTACAAAAAGGATACAATTATTGTTTGTTTGGGTTAATGAAGTGAGATTAAACATGTTTTTCCTCTCTACGTCTTTGCTCCTACAGTATGTGTCGATATTCGGTGTTGGTTGTTGCAGTGATGATGGATGAAGATTTATTGCTGTATGTCTCTCCCTCGTGGGTTAACTAGCCATGGCTAAACCAGATATAGAGCTGTGAGATGAAGGCAGCACAGCATCCCCTCTGTCTGCCCCTTCTTGGTCCTGTTTATTGAATTATACATCAGTACAACCGCTGCCTCTTTTTTCTCTCCCCTCATCTCTGCTTAATTTGATCAGAGAATCTGCTGATGCAGTGTGTGCCCGGCTCATGTGAAACCAATTTAAAGCTACACATAAAAATCTGGTGTCTCTCTCTAACTCTGACACACACATACAGGGTGTGGTGTGTGCCGTTTGTCAAAGATGGAGAGACCCCCTTTCTAGGACAAATGGCTTGTCCACAGGTGAGAGAGGGGTTTCTCAAATTCAGCTGGACACTGGAGCAAGTGGTAGTGATTGTGAGTTGAGGGATGCTTACAAAGTGTATGCGGTTTAAAGGATTGTGTAGTTACACCACTTGCTGATAAATATTGTGGCGACATCACCAAGGCTCACCGTCTTGTTGCCGTGGCAATGTTTTGTGGATGGAACAAGCAATTAACAGGAGATGTAACTGGTACAACCCGTCCTCATCTTATTATCATGAGAACTTGAGTCATACTCAGTGACTACCTGTAAACTTACACACACACACACACACACACACACAAAACCCCCCACAACAAATACAACACTTACAAAAAACAAAATATTTCCCATGATCAGTAACAGCACTCACACCCCTGTGTGCTGAATTCTTCAAGCAGCGGTGAATCAAAGCCTTACAGATCCCCTCCTGGTATTTTAAAGGGCGGGTTCACAATTTTTCAAGACTGTCTTAAAACAATAGTCAGGTGCGCAGCTGAACATTGAAACAGGTTTTGCTCGCAGTAATCATTGCTCCTATTCATTAGAAGATCCCTTCCTAATGCGATTACAATGTAAGTGATGGAAGACAAAATCCACAGTCCTCATTTTGAGCAAAAATGTATTAAAAAGATAATACGAAGCTTCAGCCGTCTGAGTTAGTCAAATAAATTGGATATCTTCCACAGTTACAGTCTTTATGTGTCTCGATGGACAGTGTTTCCCTGTTCAGCTACAGTGGAAGGATCATAACAAAAAGAAGGAATTTGGCACTAAAAAGACAGTAACTTTGAAAGATATTGACTTGATTTGGACAGCTGAGGCCACATATTAGCTTCAGATAAACTTTTTGAATAATGTTTTTTTTTCATGGAAGAAAGACTGTGGATTTTGTCCCACATCACTTGCATTGAAAGTGCATTATGAAGGTGGTCAGTATGAACAGGAGGAGTGATTAGAGTAAAAATAAATAAAAATAAAACATGTCAATGTTAATTTGGGCACCTGACTTATGTTTTAAGACAAACTTCCCTTTAGACAACCTATCCTTTAAGACATATAAAAATAGTTTTTTCAGTTAAAATTCTTTAAATTACATCTACTCTGTCTCCCTCATTGAAAAGTCCACACTCTATGAATATACAAAAACTTCGCTGAAAGGTTTCAAGGAAGTTTCAAGTTTCCACATCATACTTATATAAATTGAATACTGGACCACTATTGACCTCCAAACCAACAAAAATCCTGCTCCTACTGTTCGTACAAACGTGTAACTCATATTTAAGGTGAGCACAGCTTTCTCACACATCATTCTGCACAGTGACGGTCAAACATTCAAGTGAAGTCACAATAAGCACAAGGGGACTTTAATGTACTGTCACCTGCAGGCACAGCAGATTAAAAATGGAAGGGACAACGCTGCAACAGGGATTACTGCGCCATACATAGAAGAGACAATGCACAGAGAAACGTAACCCCCAAAATAGACAGAGCGGCCTGGCTGAGGAGGCTCAGCTGGTATATAAATTGCCAACATTCCTCTAATTACTAAAAAATTCCATCTGTGAGCAGGCTGGGTATCACAGAAAACAAGTTCAAGTCCAACTTTCAATTAGCTGTGTTGTTGCTCTGCTGTTGGGACATATGCGCGTCTGCATAACCAAATAAAAGTCACATACAGACGACTACAGACTTTGATCATCAACTTATAAAAAGTTGTTTTTACAGAAATGCTATTTCAACACATTTTTGCATCAAAAAAATGTTCCCATAAAGCATAACAACAATATACTTCCCATCTTTCATCCTTAACCTTTCCCACAACTGAATATGACATTGCTGAGACATAAAGTTTAACCTAAAGCACTTTCTCCAGCCCATTACCCACCCCGTCATGCCTCTCATACAAGAAACCAATAGCCAGGGGGAGTTTTCAGGGACCCTGCTGGTGATACACATGAGGCCTGTGCCAACATAAACCCTAAAGGCTCTGGGGCTGCCGCATCAGTGGAGAGCCCGTCCCCTCAGCAGTGAATACCTGGACACGGTTCCTGCTGGAAGTTAAACACACAGGTCGCCATTTAGTGGAAACCTTTTAGAGAGAATGCCATGCATGAGCGATGGATATCTGTGACAGCTGAGACTTTAGCCTGTAGCAGTGGAGTGGTTTTTATTAAGGACAGCAGCAGCCTGTCAGTCATGTTTGTTTACCTGCCTGACAACCTTTAACTTCTTATTTCATTATTGTGACACTTTCATCACAAAATGTTGTATCAGCTTTTTTTTATTTATTTATTTATTTATTTTTTTTTACAGGATGTGAAAAGGACACAAGTGGAAAGAGGAAGACAATGAAATGTAACCAAACATAAATCAAACTAATTACACCAATTCATTGTCTTTCATTTTAAGCAAATTTTTCTCATTAGCAAACAAAAACCAGGCATCTCTCTTTGCACACACACACACACACACACACACACACACACACACACACACACACACACACACACACACACACACACACACACAGAGAGAGAGAGCTTAGCTAAATAAAATGCAAATAACTCTCTTCATATCCACAATTAAATGTAGATAAAAAATAAAATTGAGAAAGTTGTTTTCATTTTAACAATAGAAAAAAAATCTGAACAAATCTTACAACATTATTTAGAAGTCAAAGGAAATGGAGGTTTGCTGTTTTAGCAAACAAATAGAAATATTAAACATTTAAGTTCCTTTGGGAACACTGTAAGATAATAACTATGTAGGATTGTGATGTCTAATAAGAGCTGACATGTTTCTCCTGTCTCCTTGCTTGTCTCCATCACAGTGCTGACAAAAATACTGATGTGCAGATAAATGGTGAGAAAAGCTTTATGCTGCTGGTTGATGGGACAATGAGCTCTCCTCATGAGACACATGAACGAACAAAGTCGCCTGAAATAAACTGCAGCTCTGAGCGCGAAAACACACGAAATAAACCCAGAATAGGTTCAAATTCTCCATCATATGAAAAACCCGCAACATAAAAAAAAGAAAAATAACTAAGTGACTAAACACAATCTGGGTGGAAGCGGCGGGGTACAGCCAAAGCTAAAGTCATTACATTATATTGGAAATAGCTATTCACAGGAGACGTTTACTAAGAAACCAATGAGGAATATAGTCACAAGTCTCGTTAACAAATACCTGCACAGCACGAGAGGTGCCGGTGGTGGAAAAGATTGCACCAAGATTGCACGTGCACTGGGCCTAAACCAGTAAATTGTGGGGGTTTTGTTTAATTTGTTTTTTTTGTTTTTTTTGTTTTTTTACAACTTAGCAATTTTATTTTCAATTTCCAAAATGTGACCTTTATACAGCAAGACATTTAATAGATGCTAAAACATTATTACTGCGTTTAGAAGCATCTTAAAAACAGAGCTTGTGATCATCAGTTTAATCTTGAATTATTAAGAAATCTACTTGTGGCTGAGCTGGTCTGCAGATGCTGTGTAATACAACACCACCTACGGGCTTTGTCTTAATTTAACGCGTTAATTATGAAAATAAGAAAGAAAGGAGGGCGGAGCGAGTCTCAGCTTCATACAACATTAATCTGCGTTGAAGCCTGACAATGTGAATAATTATTTCGTTTCATTTAAATAAAATTCAGGCACTTAGAATAATAACAATAATCATCATAATAATGATTTGGCCTTAATTAATAACCTGCAATTATTATTCAGTCTAATTATAAAAACATATGTAAACATTTGGTCAGTGTTGTAAAATCCAAAACTTTCTATAAGAGAAAAAACTGTGTCCACTTTTCTCATTTATTCTAATTGATATTTGGTGATATTAAGCCATTACTTTTAAATCTCGATAATGGCTTAAAGAGGACAAAAATTAAAGGACGTGATTCAAGTTATTCGGTTTAACTACCGACAGGCATAAAGGCCTATCTTGTTTCATTTAAACACACTATAACCGCTTTAATTCACATTTTTATAGCCAAGAAAAGGCAAATTACTGGCACGGTGTCGTTTTACCACATTTTCATTCCACCCGAAGCCAAGTGTTTCAGTGAGCATCGTGGACTTAATGGCTTATAATGAATTTAATATTAAAAAAAAGGAGCCAACTTTCAAATAGCAGGCCTGAAAGTTGTTTGTAATGATGGACTCTAATTCTCCACATTAAGTGGATATATCCGCAGTGACTTCTCACTGACTTCTCTGGTCAAACGATTCATGTTGTTTGGTTTAATAAAGGTCTCTAAAACACAAATATTTACATAATATTTAAGCTTAACATCGGCTGACCTTAGACGCTGTTATTGGTCCAAATTCCTGGCTTGATCCTTATATTTACACTTCATTTAAAAGTCTCTTTTTTTTGCATGTAGCAGTCAATTAAAATACAAAATACAATTTTCCACAAACACCCATTAATAACCAAGTCTGGCTCACTTTGACAGAGATGGAAACAACGTTATTTAAACGCTTTAAAGTTTAATATAGAGAAAATCAGAGGAAAAAAAATCAGAGGTTAGGGTCTTAGGTTGCAACTGCAGGAATCAAAGCTGTTACATTCATCCTCTAATTACATTAATGTCATGTGTTGTGTCTCCCGCGTGTTTACCAAAAAAGCTTTCCCCCTTCTGAGCTTGACCTCCCATTTCTATTGGCTGCATAATAGCGCAGGCTGAGCTCGGTGTGGGCCTACTTCAGATGTGTGTGGAGCCTGAAGGTCGGAGAGCTGTGTGTCAGATACAACTGCAGGCTGCTGAGGCGGCATCAGCTTGAGCGAGGCATTTCTCTTTACCCCGACAAACCTTCAGGGGGCTTTTAGCATTTGTTCAGTCTGCAGTCTCTGGAAAACATCTGATTCATTTTTTAACCAGTCCCAGATGCGGCAGTGTGAGAGTGTGTGTGCATGAGTGCGTCAGTGTGAGTTTGTCAGTGCATGAGAAATTGTGGAGAATAGCTGTCTAGAGAAGGGGAGGGAAAGAAGAACCGTGTGGATTTTTTTTTTTAATATAACTTTTTAGGTATGAACGCAGATACGTGCGTCTCATACTGCGATATGACATCGATGGATTCATATTATAGCCCATCTACTGCGCAAGGTAGGGATCACCAGACGAACCCGTTCAGGACTTTCCCGACAACTGAAACCAAATACAGCCCCACGTTCATTCCGGGTAAAGGGCAGGGTTACGGAGAGAAGTCCCGGAGTCCTTTCCAGCCGGAGTGCCAATCACTGGATGGCGCTGAGGAGGGCACCTTCAACAAATACCAGCTCTTCATGCAGCGACCGACCTGCAAAACTCCGCCTGAAGGCAGCAAGCTGCACCCGGACAGCGGACATAACGGGACGCTCATTCCCTGCTATGGTGAGTGCAGATGAGAGATGCATATATGAAGAATCATACCGAGAAATGCAAGGGGAGACATTTGCAGGCAATAAGGGGAATTTACTGTTATGATTATTGTGTAATCCAACACCTGAAAGTCAGTAATCTGCGAGCAAAGAGCATGAAGGAAAATGAGACACACCTCGACCGTCTGTAACTGAATATAAAGTTATATTTGATGTAATGTGAAGCAGTTGCTTATCAATCTGATGCGAGCAACTGTGAGCTATGAGGAGAAAAAACTGACTTTTTGAAATTGTGGTTATAACTAGGGGAAAGAATCATTTGGCATACATCAAAACCTTAAGAAATTCAGATAAAATGTGTAAAGAATAAGTAACTATAAGCAGTATTGAATTTGAAGCTGACTGAATTTAAAATATATGTCAGCGAGCTGCCCTGTGAGCCTGCAAGGTCAGATATAATTGAAGCATTACATTCAACAATTCGTCTCGTTTACAGGGATGCGAGCTCAGACTGAGAGGTGATCAGGTTATTTTAACTGGATGTTTGCCCCTTTTGTTTCTATTGACCTTACGATGTTAACAGATTGCTGGGAATAGTTTCCCCGTTTCTACTCCCACATCACTAAATGTATAATTTCATCACTGGTGACGCTGCAGCATCGCTGTCACTTGTCTCACTGGCCTACAACTGCAGCTTTGCTTGTACACGTAAAATCCTCTAAACCACTGATAATCAAAAAAAAAGGTGCGTTATGAATTATTTTAATATTGATGATATATTATATATATTATATATATATCAACCACAGGTCACCGAGGCCTCCTGCGCGCGTGCACACACACAAGCAGAAAATTCAAGCGCAACCAGGTAAAAGCGAAAAATGTCACTTTTCAACTGGACTATTTTAAAAACAATTTAACTGACGAAGCCCTTTTTACTGCAATTTTTTGTTGCAGGTGATTATTTAATGATACATGACTGACTGACAGCTGGCGCAACTATTCCACATTATGAATTGTAGAAAATAAAATTGTACTTTTTCATTCCGAGAAGCAGTTCACACTTCAGATCTCACGATCTAAACGCCACACTATATGCTGGTAGACAATTCAATACCAAATGTAATTATTTAAAAGACTACGTGGACCTTCTGACAAATAACATTAATTTAAAACGAAAGTTTTACATTTTTAGGCCCACTGACTGTATTCCGCCAATTCGTTGCAATACAAATGTATCTTAAGACCATTTAAAGATAAAAAAATCTATTTATTGTGACTTTAAAACAAAACCCATTAAATATTAAACAGACAAAACGATTTCTGTGCGACAACAGATCCATAAGAAAGAACTGTAAATAACCTCCATTAAATGTAATAATCAACTGTACAAATCTTCATAGCCAATAATATAATTTTTGCGCAATATACACCCTACCATAAGAATTACAGGCTACTTTTAAAAAAATATATAAAATTAATATTTGGGTGAGCTTTCAGCGTATAGACTCGTTGGCGCCTGTATATTTCAAATCCAGATGTTTATCATGGCGCTGATGTCACAGGAGAAAACATGTGTTATGATCATGGCTGAAATTTGACGCATGTTGATTCACCTAACCTTTAAATATGCATTTAGGTCGGCGCTGGAAAATAGAAGAAGTTTAGAAAAATAGAGACTAGACGGTGGCAAATCAATTTAAACACAGCAAAAGCTTGATACATTTATGCGTTAGGTGTAACAAGTAAAATTGAAATGTCCTGATTCTGCACAGTGGGACAAAATACAACTCGGCCTGCAGTTTCACTATTTTTTTGCGCAGTAGCCAGTACCACGCTTTGCCAAAATACATCCATAAAGTGCAAAGTAATCTGTTTTTCTGACTGGAGTCACTTTTTATTTCAGGCTGAACTGTCACATTTCCTCGAGTTTGAGAGTATTGCCTCCAGCCAGATTAGAGCACCCCTTCATTGAAGTGAATTGATCTGGCAAGTGCATTGACAGAACCATTTAAACACCATCATTAAATGCAACATGCCTCCCTTGAGGAGAGCTCTGCAATGTTATTATTGAAAATGTTGCAGCCAGATGAAGGCATCGTGGCTCTAGGGAGGATACTTTGGGCTCCTGCCAAAGCCTCAGGCGTCAACAGGCTTGTGTTGTTATGTGTGGTCCTCAATGGGAGATATATTGCTCAATGCTGATGCTTTATCTCCATTATGGTGACAAAAATCGTCTCATACCCAAAGGGAGGTTTCTGTGTGGCAACTTCAGCTACAACTGTAATATTGTTTACATGGCAACCCAACATTTTGTGCTTGTGTCATTATGGGGATGTTACACACACACACACACACACACACACACACACATACACACACACACACAAAGGAGAGAAAAATGCTAAAATTGGCAATATTTGCATTATAATAACATATTGAGAGAAAAGAGAAGCAAACATGTAGATCTACTGTGTGGATTCTTTTGGAATTAAGTATGATAATGTGAAATATTTTTGGAAAATGCTGCATGATATTCGCACCTTATATTCACATATTGAACTGATGACACCTCCAAACATTTTGGCATTATTTGTTTAATTCATTCAGTTAATCATTTTATTCCAATGCCGCTCAGTATGACTCAACAAGTGCAAGATTATAAAAATTTAAGAGCTTGAATCAGATTTTAAAATTCATATTCAAATATGCTCATACATGTTTGCTGTTTAATCTCTAAAGGATGGTGTTTTTCCAGGTTTACGTTGTTTTGTGTGGATAAAAATCATACTTAGTCCAAACCAAATGTTAATTAAAAACTCAACATTATCTTTGGAGTGAATCATCCACACAGCAGTGGCTCAGGTTGGCGGTTTCTTCCCATAAGTGCCTGTTAATCAGTGAGACGGTCCCACAGCGAGGACAGGGATGGAGCCGTCTACCTGCTCGTACAGCAATGAATGAAATAAAACCCCCGGAGCTGATCGAGTGCTGAGGAATGCAGGTCAGCACTGCAGGAGAGGTCTGCATTAATCTAAGGCAGATGTGCATTACTGGCTCCTATAGTTATTATTCATACTCCCCAAACACCAGATCTCCAAAGAGTCCCTGAGATGACAAAGTGGGACTGGTTTACATAACCCCGTCTCAACAATACCTTGTACAAATAAGCAACCAGTCAAAAATGGACATAGAGGTTGAGTAATGATTTGAGAGACTCGGGAGAAATGAGAAGAGTTTCTGGGAAAGCTGCACACATGTGGGAATGACTGTTTACATGCACGTACTTTACTGAACTCTATGGCTATGAGATGCATTGCATATATATATTTTTTGATCCAATTATTTAAACTAATTTCATTTTTTTAAATTTGATACAAGCCAATTGGTACAATAGAGAGACCATAAGGTTTTAGAATCACCAACTCCCGATGAAATTATTCCCACAATTGTATTATAAATGTGAGGGAATGCAGTGGAAAGCTTAAGCTAAATCTGTAGAGTGGAGAGTGTGTTTATAGGCCTGTGGTTGATACTGAGGTTGCATCCTGCATTGCTGATACATAACGTAGTGTTTGTGGGAACACTGGTAATTACTTAGGGCTGATTGCGCCTCATCCTTTTTGTCTTTTCACAAAATAACTGTTTAAAGTAAATCACACATTTATAGAATAAAGCTTAGTCAATGTTTCAGTCTTTGTACTTTCAAACAACCCCTCCTTCCCTTTCAGTGGGTTATTGAAGCATCCTGTGAAATTTAAAACATTTTTCTCAGCGCATGAAAACCAAAACAAGACCTCAAAAAGTTCTGGCAGCATTTTAAAAGCATCCTGTCAAAATATAGTACGCTAAGTACATGTTAAAAGGCTCGGGGAAGTGATGTCACAGGATATGCATGTGCTGATGACTAACACATTGTGTCGATTTGGACAATAAGCAAATGCCAGAGTGACACCTGTGATCATACCGACATGTGTCTGTGAACCAGAATAAATTAGAATATAAAATGAGCATGCTTGAAAAGATGAATTCCTGACTTGGTAAAATGTAATGGCTTCTCTAAACTCAGGAGGTAAAGGAGCAGCAACCTGCCTGCAATGAAATGAAGAGACAGATTAGACATTCATTCGCTTTTTGTAAATGTCTTTTTTCTGTTCCTGCACCGTCTCGCTTGTTGTGCAGCTATGTGAGAGAGGCAGCATGCTTTGGCCTTTACTTTCAGCCACCGCGCTCGCAGGGGAAAGTAACTCTCCGCTGCCTACCTGAGATCTGCACGCCAGCCAGAATAAAGAAATGATTTAGAAACTTTAACCAGCTGGCATACATTTTGATCTGCACCTTTGATTGTGAGGTTGGCACTCACTCTTTACGTTTACTTCCTCCATTCATATCTACAGTATGGACAATAAGGTAAATCTAATCTGTGATTCAAGAGTTCTTGAGTACTACACACATTTGGCCACACAGTACTACGATATGGTCCAAAAAAAGGAATAAATGGCTTATACGCTTAGAAATCAGAAAAATGACAACTCAAAAGCCAACTATGACAGAGTAATGATGGAAACTACTGGACAAAGCAAAGGCATGATTTTTCATTTTGGGGTCATGATTAACAGCAGTCATTTTTTTTTCTGCTCAGCATGCTCTCAGTGAAGGAATATTTTTCTTGTTTTGATATATTATTTAATAAAGCCAGGGGTGGGAAGTAACCCAAATCATAACTGGCTGACACTGGCTGCAGCACAAACCTTTATGCTTCTTTAAGACTGCAAAGAAGAAAGAGTACTGTGATTCCAGCATGATTTAGGTGTAGAAGTGGAATTAATTTCAGACTACTGGACGACAGGGAGAGGCTAGTTAGTGGTCATTATTGATTAAATTACATTACATTTATAAGCACAGTTAATTTCAGTATCTTACCATTTGAATGCAAATGCTCAAGACCGGAACTTAACATTCCCTAACGTAACATTGATTATAAACACATACAATCACAGCATTAGAAAGATAAACCAGCAAACGATCAGTGGAAGTCTTATGCCCTTTCATTTTGACATTGCGAGGTTAATGCTTTGATGATGGAGTGGTTCTCTGCACTAACATATTAAGTTAAGCATGTACTTTTAATTTTGACATACACATTTAACTGCAAACACTACAAAACTCTCTTTTCAAAATGAAATGTTTTACCTAAATACAATTTTGTCTAATTTGGGAGAAAATGTGTGTACTTCCTCAATAACTACACTTTGATACGAGACAGTAACAGCCACGGCCCAAGGTATTATGACAGTAGTGAGGTCATGATTGTGTCAATTTATCAGGAGCTGAGGCTGAACAGAAAGATTTTTAGTTTCCCAGGGAATATGCATTCCTGCGTGAGCCACTGGCATAGATCTCTCCTCAGGAACATCTGGGAGCCTCCCTTCCACTGAGGAAACAACAGTTAACATCAAGTCTTAGACTGTGCTGCGGAAAAATAATCCAGCCCAAAAGCATGTCTGTGAATCAACAGTGAATGTAAAATTAATAGTCACCTGTTGGTGACCAAAACCAGTGGAATATTTGACTTTATTTGGTCCATATAAGGTGTGATAAGTGGAGAGCCATTGTGGCAGATTGCTGTCAGCTTTGAGTGTTTTGAGAGAACATTTTAGAGCACTCTGTTTAAAAGCATTCCCTTCCCCATTTAGTGTTTGGTCATTAACCCTTCCCCAGGTTACTAATTTATAGTGTTTCTTTTATTTGGCTTCACTTGACCCTCCCCGTCCCATTCCATAAAAACTGAGAGGGTGCCATGTTGCTTTACAACCAGTTAAATTACACTTTGATGTTTTCTCTCTGTTTTCAGCAGTGATTAAATTGCTGACCCTAGTAAACATCTGACCTCGGCTAACTGAAGAGGTCTGCAGCTTGTCACAGAATAACTCTGGCAAATTGCAGGATCAGCCAGTGATATTCCCTGCATTTATATACGTTGATGAATACTGAAGGGAGAACAACAGTCAAAAAACACATTCCTCTGAATGCCAAAGAAACTGGAGCCAATGCAGTGGAATCTTGGCTCCCAAAAGAAAGCAGTGTGCGATGGCTGTGTTCTCAAGAACAGCGTGCAGAAAATACAGCTCAGCATGCGGGAATACTGGAAGATGTTTGTGGCAAAGGATTGTGTGTGGTTAACATTAGCGTGACAAAGAAAAGAGATCAGTTCGGAGTACAAGATGGAGAGAATGATGTTGATTAAGGTAGAGTGCAGATTTTAGTGTAAATGTTGTTGATGTCTGTATACGGCTGAAAAACTTAAACACTTTTACCCGCCATCATACCATCTTCCCATCCCTCATCTGTGCGCCCAGCTGTACCCTTTGCCTCACAGGATATATGCCTTGCTCAGGGGCATAATTGTATTTTCTCTCACAGATGCAAATGCCAAGCAGGAACCCGGAGCTGAGCGGTCTTACTTCTTAACATTGCAACCATGCTCCTGCCCAGGGGTGGAATGAAATTATTGCACAGAGCTTTAGAATAAGAGGCCAAAGCAGGGGTTGGTGATGTCAGAACATCTGCCTGCGTGGAGACTGTAAGAGGGTCTGACAGGTGGGCCACAGTGATATGAGGTCATGAACTCCAGCTGGGCGAGCTGTGTTGTTCCATTAGCGTCTCGGTCGGGGCAAGTCTGAGCTAGAGAGAAGGGGAGGGCTGCTGCAGTTTGGAGGGATGACTATTGACAACTCATTGTGGGACACACTAGCCAAAGGAATACTAATCCATGAAAACAAACATGCATGTTGCAGACAGCCACCGCCTAACTTCATCACTCTAAAACTATTCAGTCATCTTAGCCACAAGGTGTCAACTCTCTTTCCCCCATTCACTGGGTTTCTGAGAACGACAGGAGGCCATTACTCCTAACAGAAATGCAAAGTGACAAAGGAAAATGCACACGCATAAGCATACATAACTATTAAGTTAATCATCCTAAACTTGATCTAACTGGGAGACAAATGTTTTTGGACTAAAGTTACGCTGGTGTTGCACAAGACTCACAAGTCTGTTTATGTGGTGGAGACCATTATGCGCTGGTTTTGGACCAATACAGTCAGGACCAGGCTCTCCCCGTGCCCATGCGCAGGAAAGGCAAACAGAGAGGCTGACAGAGCACACTGTTCTCACTGGCCCGCAACCAGAGCCCTTCAGCTTATTTATTCATACAGCTGTTTGTTTATTGAAGGAGAAGGGACAGCTTTCTTCATCTCCTAAAAGGAAACAAAAAAACTAGCAAGCGCTGACAGGAACAGAGCCAGGTCTGTCACAAAATGGAGGCTCTCGAAATTGAAGGTGACAAACACAATGTTGTTTACATCTGAGAGGCAAGGCCGTGGGGTAAACGTAGTTGCCCCCCCCCCCCCCGTACACAAGGCCCACCATACACGGCTCGAGTTGGAGCAGGTTTTTGCGTGGCTCGGGTTTCAGGTGGCGTGATTGAGAGATGTGAGGGAGAGTGCAGCGCTGACTGTGGCGAGAGCTTCGAGGGTTGTGTCACAGGTCACGCCAATGTGTAGTGACATACCTTTCAAACAGAAAGAGGCATTTCTTCTCTGCAACTTTTAGACGTGCTGCATACAGACAAGGCCTTTGAACCTTAAAATAAAACATTACAGAGGTGATGTAAGCTTAAAGTAAATGTCATTTCGTGTGGATGTTTTAACATGATGATGAGCAGACGCACTGGCTGGCTTGAATGTGAGGCACCATGGTTTTATCCGGCCACATTCACCAAGTGCAACACACATTTTAAAGAAAGTATTGCTCTGCTAAATATTTCAGTAGTAACTATAATTACAGGACTATTATTGACAACATGTGGCCCTTTTTATTCAGTCCTAAGTTGGTCAGAAAGTTGGTTATAATAGCTTCTTTGAAAATCACATTTTTACAGCGAGAATATGATTTGTATTATTTGTAAAGCCACAGTTAAATAAATTGAGAAGGGTTTTTTGATTCTTCATGCTTCTTATGAGAATTGTAAGAACGGCTCACTTCAACTGAAACCAAAGTTGCTCAAGTTTATTTCATTAGAACCATAGTGTAATATTTAAACTTTAAAATCCCCAGCATGTTTTATGAGATTTTTGAACAGTGCCATCAAGCCACATCACAGGAACAACTAAAGGAATAAAATAGGATTGATTGTAACTTTCCACACTTCTTTCTATCTCTTTTTTAATCTCACACATGCAGGAAAAGACAACAGCGGCCTGACAGAATCTGAGTTGCCCTCAAGTGTCGACACGCCCGGGATGGAAGGTAGCTACCTGAACCTAAAGGAGCCTGGCGTGAAGGGGCAGAGCGAGCGGCCGGGTTCAGACCTTTCCAGCCCTCTGGACAAAGGCGAGGCCGAGAGCAACAAGGGCAAGAAGAGACGCAATCGCACCACGTTCACCAGCTACCAGCTGGAGGAGCTGGAGAAAGTTTTCCAGAAGACACACTACCCAGATGTTTATGCCCGCGAGCAACTGGCACTGAGGACAGACCTGACAGAGGCTCGTGTACAGGTGAGGAACTCCAGATTACATGCAAAAAAAACTCCTTTTTGTGCACTGACATGAGTTGTGAACTGTGCTGTATGAATGCAGTCGTCCATGTTTGCATGCTAATAATCACTTGGGGAACTGACAGAAAGGGCTGGGAGAGTTAAGACTGGCATGTTGACAAAGATTGTTCGGAACAGCAGACAGCAAGGCCTATTGTTCTCCATCTCTCTTTCTGCCTGCCAGTTCTAGATCAGAGAGGGATGGGTGGGACTGAGGGAATACGCTGCTCTTAGCTCTTACATGCTGCAGACTCGGCAAGAAGGTCAGAGGTCAAGGGTTTCTCCCCAGCACTACCATGTTCAAACTACTTCACCGCACAACTCTGGAGGCAGGGAGGGAAAACACATGGAAAAAAGAAAAGTCATCAAAGCTATTTGGCAAGGATATAAAAAACACTTTGAGATGCCAGTTTCAATTTCCACGTGTAGTCCAAGACATAGTCAGGGACAGAGAGCCTGGCCTGGTCCTTGTGGTGGTACAGTAAAATAAGTACATTCATGTTGCGTTCACACAGACCCATCTATTCCCCAGATGAATATAATTAACTTCCTCATCTGACAGGCACACAACAGACTCTGTTGAGTCACTGTGAGGTTTGACCCATAGTTCTAAAATCAGACCCTAAATATGCACGCAATCAAGACTAAATCCCACAGTTTCAAGGTCCATCAAGACAAAGTCCAGGGATATCCAATTGTTGAATACCAAGGGGCACTTGAAGCTTGGCAAGCGATCGGAGAATCCTTTTCATCTCCAAAACAACAGGCACTGAAATCCAGAATACAGATGTTTTCTGCCAAAATGCCAATGTCAAGGTCCTACAGTTTCATCCTCAGTTTGATGATAAATGTCTTCATAAATTCAGCTGCAGTCTTCTACAATCACATCTGTGACTTCTGCTGCCACCAGTTTATTTAGTACAATTAGCTCCAAACCTCAGACTTGAACTTCACCATACTGCCTATGTTTTATGGAGGAGGAGGCTGTGTGTGAGTGACTGCTGAGGCACTCTATCAATCGCAGTGGTCCTGGATGACAGAGATGAGGTGAGACGCCTGGACTTCAAAGCTGCTTTTGGAGTTGTGCACTCTGCCCTCCCTCTCTCCCTCTTCCTCTCTCTGCCTGCTGGCTCTGGAGCATAAATAAAGCTCTTTAATGGCTCTGTAAGCTGCCTTTTGCTGTCAACGTCTTTAGCAATTACTGTATCACCGCCAAGCACTTTGAGCTCCAAGAGCTCTGAGCCACCTTCCTTGCAGATGTCTGCTGGATAAAATAAACAAGAGTAGTAAGTGTTTGCAGTTGGTAAATATCATCCTTTTGGGTATCATATACAGGATGGGTCACTGTTGTTCATTATGAGAAATTATAAAAATTCTTTGTGTTAATTGGCTTTCTGCATGTGCAAAGCCACCACCAGTCTCCTCTCTAAAAAAAAAACGTAGGAGTTTATAAGTTGGGGAATAGGAGACACAGAGCAGCAAAGGACACATCTGACTTCATAATGTTCCCCAAATGATCTCTCTGCCAAACTATTTGGCTTGGGTCTCATTCCTACTGCCGTTCAAAGGCAAAGCTACGTAGAGCAAACCCTCTGTGAAACATGACACACTCAGTACCCAGAACCCGAGACAAGGGGTATATATGTGCTCAGACATTGTTTGCTTGTTTATAAAAAGGTCCCAGTGAGTGTGTGAGAGCGCCCAGGTTAAAAGAACACATTTGTAAGTGACAGACTTTGAAATTTGTATATGAAATGGTATGTAAATGTGTGTGTATCCTGTGTGTGTGTGTGCGTATGCCTGGTCCGCCACTCTCGTCTGCACGCCTCCGAAAGGTCAGAGGGGTTAGCTGCGGAAAGCCAAGGGCTTAGGCGTCAGGAAATTAAACATGAAATGAAAACAAGCTCCAGTTTGAACATTCTCCCATCTCACTTTCCAATATCCCCACTTCCCCTCTCTGACTTAAAAGAGGAGGAGGGAGAAGAGAGACAGGGAGAGAGGGTTGGAGGAGGGGAGAGAGGGGCGGGAGCAGGAGAGAGGAGACTGAGCTTCAACAGTGAGGTGGGAGTACGACAAAGAGATTAGATGAGTAAAGGAGTAAAGTTGAGTTATCTTGATCCATTACAATTAAGATTAAAAACTGATAAAACTTTGTATTTTGTGAGAGAAAATTGAGCTCTGAAATACACTACATCTGACAAATCAAACTGTGTCATAACTTTCTAGAAGCCAAAACTAGACTATGAGTGAACTTTATACTTATCAATCCAGCCAGGGCCCTTTGTGTTGTAGCTTATATTTCGAGACCTGTAATGTTATGAGCTCAGATAACCCAGAACAACCAAAGGAAAAGACATGACAAACCTTCAACAATAATAGACCCCAAATCCTCCGGGGGAACATAACAGACTCCAAGCCCTCCTGCAAACATATGATATAATTCAAAGGGCAACAACCCCTCACCTTGACATTGGGGTTCAGCCACAACCTCAGATATCAGCTTACCACTTTGCAAGGGTGAGCTGTCCTCTAATCTCACCAGCTGACCTGAGGAATGTTGAAGTCAGACGACATGTCTTTATGTCAGCTCCTCGCAAAAACATAGGCAACAGCTAGAGGAAGCCATATATGGTCCCTCTTTTGAAAATGAAACCACTAGTGGTCTATTCAGTGACTGGAAAAATGAATACACTTTGGGACACTTAGATATCTTGGTTATCTCATTTGATAAATATTCACCCCCTCCCCTTAACACAAAGTCAGTATGGGATTAAAATATCATACACACACTGCTTTTGTGGAGTTCACATCTCTGTGTGATCCTGCTAATTTTTGTCACTGAACTGTGCTGTGTTTGAGTTGACAGAGAGAAATGGTGAGAGAGAGAGAATCAAAAGGGGGGATTTGAAGAGGTTGACTGAGGGGAAATTGCATGTCAGGGACTGTGAAAACCACAAGCTGATTGGGCTGGGAATCAACCCACAATCCAAGTTCAAACCCCTGTGTCGAAGCGGGATCGCTCCCCCTTTCTCTTTGAAGAAGTTTCCCCTTCCCTCTTGGGAGGATAAGATTCAGACAACCAACAAATAGATACAGATAAACATGTGGAGACTCCCAGCATCCCCTTTTGCTTTTCTATTCTCTCGAATCGAGATGTGAGAAAATTTTGTAGAAAAAAAAAAGATCTGCAAAAGTTACAACTGATTATATTAAGGAATGCAGAGATGCATGGTTAGGAAAGAGAAAATGTAGAAAAATAAATGAGGCTTACCAAGACTTTATAAAATAAATGTAAAAAGGATTAAAAAGGTATGAACATTGGTAATATCAGTAATGTCTATATTAAATTACATTATTTACAATTCATTGCCAGATAGTGCTTTTAGTCTGACATTACCCCACCTAAAATAATAGCTGTGCATGTATCTGACACAGTTGTAACTGAAACTAAAGAAATAGCTCATGCCAAGGGGTGCAAATGATCTACGAGATGGTTATATGTCTTTAATCAATATCCTGTTCCATTTTTTAAAATATAAATCACATATTTGCCTCAAAGGTCTTCACAATCTGTACAGTATACAGCACCCTCTATCCCTTGATGCTTGATACAGATAAGGAAAAACAAAAAATGTTTTAAAAAATGGAAGGTGGGAGCTGGGATCTCTCTTCTAAGACAGACATGCAATAGATGTCATGTGTACGGAGTAGACAGAAATATAATAGTAAAAGAGAGAAGTAACAGGAGCGCTACTGGTGTCCCTCAAACCCCTGGTGCTCATGGAAGGGAATAATAATCAAGGAGAACGGAAGAATTATGACAAAAAAAAGGCATAAAAAATCCAGGTCCAGGCACTTAAGGTAAGTTTGAAAAATAAAAGGCCTTTATTTCCTTGGGCTAGAGTCATTAAAAAAAACAACAACACACCAACACATGTCGGCTTGTGCCTTCTTCAGGGCGTGAATATAATATGATAGTATGTGAGTATCCTGGATTACTACATTGCACAGCATTGACAGTGACTACAGTGGATTTCTCTCAGGTTGCAAACTCAACTGTTTTGCTTAAAATGCTCTTTCTTTCATACTGTGTCGCTCACCCTCCAGTCCTGCTTTCCACCAGTACCTTCCACAGTTAAGGAGAAGTGGGCTAAGTACCCTGCACTTGGTCTGTCAGCAGGTTCTGAAAACACACCCTTTCTGCAAAGTAGCGTCTATCTGTCTCATGATGAGAAATTACCAAGAAAAACCTACATGTATTCCATCCAATACTTAATAATCTCAAAGACAGGTAAGAAATACACTCTTGGTCAAAAGTTGAACTTTAGTTTCATGGATTATGCGGAGGGATTCCCCACTGTATCCCACTGTGCTGACATGTGGGGGAGAGCGCACCTTTCTTAGAGTGATTTATGAATGGCTACAGGCCCAGATGTGGATCTGTCGACGCTGGCAGCATGAAGGGAGGCAGACGCCCGTGTATCAAAGGGAGGAGCTGAAATGTGCAGCACCAGGGGAGACTCACCATTTTCACATCAATAGCTCTGTGTGGACAGCACTTTAAAGACACGTCAAGTCTTAAAACCTGGGCCTGGACTTTCATGTGCTGCAGAATTTATTTGCTTCACTATCTTCATTTTATGTGGTTCAGTTTTACTTTGTCTTGCTGAGCGGAGAGGATGACCTCGTTTTCTGCAAAACAGTACTGAGGGTTGCAGGTGATGTGAGAGCTATGAGAGCAGTGTTTAAAATGATATTCAGGTTTTGTTTGGTAGTGGTTGGTCTGTATTTTTTGAGATATTTTCCTGATGGATTGTTCTCTTTGCAGGTGTGGTTCCAAAATCGCAGAGCCAAGTGGAGGAAGAGAGAGCGCTTTGGCCAGATGCAACAGGTCCGGACACACTTCTCTACTGCTTATGAGCTGCCTCTTCTTACTCGGCCCGAGAACTATGCACAGGTATCAGAGTCATAAATGGCTGTGAAAGGTGAATTATCAATAATCAATTGGAAAAGTCTGTTATTGTCTCATCACCCCTGCTCTTCTTCTTCAGATCCAGAACCCTTCGTGGATCGGGAGCAGCAGTGGAGCTTCTCCAGTGCCGGGCTGCGTCGTGCCTTGTGACTCTGTCCCCTCCTGCATGCCCCCTCACCCACACGGTCACGGAGGCGTCTCTGACTTCCTGGGTGTGCCCAGCCCAGGGAGCAGCCACATGGGACAGACACATATGGGCAGCCTTTTTGGGGGACCCGGAATGGGCGGGGGGATCAATGGCTATGATATCAATGTTGATCCAGACCGCAAGTCCTCCAGCATAGCTGCGCTGCGTATGAAGGCCAAGGAACACAGTGCAGCCATCTCTTGGGCTACATGATGTCCCCGCCAGATCCACCCTGCCCCCATATGGCCCCTTCTCTGGAGCAGCCATCAGCAAGCACTGTGGGGGAGGAGGGAGTTTTCCTGAGAGCACTAATGATAACACAGGTCAAATGAACAGGGAGAGACTGTGGAGATAACAGCGGCCAACACAACCAAGATAACAACTGTGACTGTGACAATCAGCAGATGCTGAAAGTGAGAGAAATCCAGAGGTCTTAGAGAAATACAGAGGACTCAGATGTTACTTAGGCATTGTGTTCATTCTTGATTCCTTAATCTCTCAGGTCTAATTGAAATACGGGGTTTAGTCCCTAATAAACTGGGTATCATAGTTAGTGATAGGTTTCAGTAAATTAAGCAATATCATAAATATGGTTTACAGAGAATACAGGAATTCAGTGCCAAATACAGCCATATCACATTTTAGTGTATTTGATTCACATTATTTACTTCCTTTACCGTATTTTTTTTATACTGTCCATCCTGCCCCACTCACATTGTTTACACGACCACCTAAGACTTGTCTCTCATACTGTACAAATCAGTTCAAGTACATTTTCTAAACATACAATATTTGTATTTTAAAAGCAATTTTAAAAAAAAAACAACGCTGAGAGTTTCTTTTCTGTCACTTTCCAGTGCAAACTGTACATCAAAGCAAACAATCATTGGTTACAAAAGAAAACATTAATTTTGTTGTAGCCTGCGGTGGATAGTTATGTCCCTGAAAAGAAGGACAAAGGTTGAATGCAATAAGTGAACAGAGTCTAATTGAGGGAGAGCAGACATGGCCTGTGCCAATTTAGTGTGGGAGGAGGGCAGCCATTGGATTGGCAGCAATTTCAAACCAACGTGTCATTTCCTCCCCCAGGGCTACCTCCTCAGGTTCCCCTGCTTGGCCAGGCCTCAGGTTACAGGAAACACTTTCTCCACTGGCAGACAAGGCGCGGCAACGCACAGCAGCAGCCTTCAACACCAACTAACCACGCCAGCGTCAATCAGCAACCAACAGGACTAGACACACTTAATTAGCATCAAAGTGAGCCGTCATGCCCCGCGAACACCAAAGTAAATCACAGCGTACGTGGTGAGGACATACTGTACACACGCTGTAATAATCAATTCATTGTTAGACGTAGGCTCAGCAGAGATGACTCCTGGATATGAAACTTGCTCACAGAATCCGTCACATGCCGGAGACTGCAGGCCAAATCAGTGGCCCTAATTGTCCTGAGGAGAATTCTGTAATGTTTAGGTAATGTGATGACATTAGAGCTGGACTGCAGGAATGTGGTGAGTATGTCCAGTGATTGCAGGGGTGTCTCTGTGTGTTACCCCGCCGGAATACGCTTGTCACCAGAGCTGGGCTGCAGGCTGAGGCTAGAGACAGGCTTCATTAGTCTTTTGGCTGATCTCTCTATGACGCCCGCTGGGTTACATATCCTTTTTCTTTCCCCTGTGTGGATGAAGGCAGGATATTCCGGGTCTGCTCCTCCTGGCTGGTTGATCATTGTAACATATGAGTTCTCATTACAGCTCTACTGTCTGAGAGTTTAGTATCTTAAACTATTTCTCCTTTTAAACCATTTCAAATATTTCTATTTTTACATGGAAAGGAAAAACATTTAAAATCGGATCCTAATTCCTTCAGTGACAAAATACAGTACCAGTCAAAAGTTTTGACTCACTTTCCCGTTCATTTGAATGAGAAAATGTGCCCAAACTTTTGACTGGTACTGTAGACTGCTGTTGCCCTCAAAATCGAGCCCTTTTCAAGCAAAAAACGTGAAAACATTACTTTGACACGAGTGAAGGCCTCTACGATTGAGCCACGACTCCATTCAGTTCAGGATCAACATTTTGAATTAATTAAGACTATGATGGGTGTGAGGAATAAAAAAACACTAACATTACCATCCAAATTTAAAGATAAAAACAGGATGTGGTCAAAATAAATGTATGCATGACTTCATGTGTGACTGAATTCCTGCTTTGTCAGGCGGACTGTAGTTTGTCTTCTCGATGGTTCTCCCTCAGTGCTCCACTCCTCTGCAGCTCCGTCCACGTTGATACTACTGAAATGAAGCAATTGAAATTCACGGTTATAACGTTGTATTGTGTGAATATGAATGATATAGATGATGTTGTTCTTTTGCTTGTACATTTGTTTTGCTTATTTGTCAAATAATGGACCTCCAGAGACAAACCAATGAAGTATTACAGTAATATTGCCAAGAATTGTAAAATTATGTTGTGTGTTATTCTGAAGAGTTGCTCTGGACTTTTACTGAAGTTGAAATTGCTTTCTAATTTTCTTATGGCTTTAAGCTGCTTTTTGTATATTAATCAAGTATTTCTACTTCTGATTGTGACTTTATAATGTGCCATTGCAATAAGTTATTGCACTTACAGTTTGGAGAAGTTCATTTTTTTGTTGGTTTTTTTGTTTTGTTTTTTGTTTTTTACTTCCACTCAGACATTGGTCTCTTCACAAAAGCCAGAGGCGTGTGGTTTTGTGTCCCAACAGTCAAGAACTAAACCCATATTTAGCACCGTAACTAGAATCGCTGAGATCTGCTCAAGGTGCTGGAAGTTTGTTTGTACAGAGGTAACTTGCTGTTTCTGTTGATGATGGTTTTGAAGTGTTTATGAAATAAATGAATCTCCAACACGGTTGAATGACTGCAGGTAGTTTCTTGCTTAAAAGCCCTAAAAAACCTACTTTCTAAAATTATTTTCTTACTCTGAGGCCCTACAGTACATGATCACACTGTTTTCTGCCAAAGTTGAAACACTTGGTTATTTTACATGAGAGATTTCTGTATTTGAGCACTTTTCTAAATCCATGTTACAAAGTGCTTCACAATAAAGATAAAAACATTCACTGTGTATAAAAACATATTCAGTGTAGGAAAAAGCAAGAATAAAGAAAACAGAAGACAGTTCACAGAAAAGGAAAACTGAAGTAAAATCAGGAAAAGCTCTCCGATAAAAGTGTTTTAAAGGACCAGTGTGTAGGATTTTGGGGGCTCTACTGGCAGACATGAAATATAAAATTTGTAAGTATGTTTTCATTAGTGTATAATCACCTGAAAACAAGAATCTTTGTGTTTTCATTACCTTAGAATGAGCACTTCATATCTACATAGGGAGTGGGTCCTCTTTGGGTTGGTGCTAGATTACATGGGTCGGGGGGATGATTTGCGAAACTCTTGCAAGATTTGTAACGCTAACCTTAACCTAACCCTAACCACACTTGCGAGAGTTCATCCCTCCGGCCCATCCAATCTAGCATTTACCTCCTCTGCCACGGAGGCCACCGTGTTGCACCGCCATGTTTCTAGAGTAGCCCAGAATGGACAAACCAAACAGTGGCTCTAGAGAGGGCCTTTCGCGTTTTTCACAAGTTGCGCGGCCACCGTAGCTTCTCCTACACTACTTGGAAGGGGAGGGTGAGGAGGGGGGTATTCAGTTGGTTTCAATCTGCAACCTCACCGCTGGATGCCACTAAATCCTACATACTGGCCCTTTAAGAAGAGACTTGAACACTGACTCAGCCGACCTGATTTCCTTGGGCAGATCCCCTTTAGTTTTCAGCAGGGCCTCTGGAACAGGTAAAAGACCTCTGCCCGAGGATATTAAAGTATGTAGAGGTACATAAGAGGTCAGATATATATAGCAGGGAGAGATGCCATGAAGAGCCTTAAAAGTAATCAGTAAGATCTTAAAATCTATTCTAAAACATACTGGGAGCCAGTGCAAAGAGGCTAAAACAGGAGTGATGTGATCACGTCTCTAACAGGATGCTGTGATTGATTGTGTCAAAGGCTGCGCTAAGGTCCAGGAGTACAAGGACTGAGCACATGCCATCATCAGCAGTCATCAAAAGGTTGTTGGTAACCTTGAGCAGGGCAGTCTCAGTGCTGTGATACTTCTGGAAACCAAGTTGAAACTTTCCAAAAATGTTGTTATTTTCCAGTGCAGAGAGAAATTGCTTGGACACTCTTTTTAGGGACTTGGAAATTGGTCTATAGTTTTGAATGAGGGAAGTATCCAGCCCAGGTTTTTTTTTAACAGTGGGTGCACACAAGCAGTTTTAAAATAATCAGGGACGCAACCATGAGACAAGGAACTGTTAAAAACAGAAAGCAAACAGGGCCGACAGATTACATTATTTTCAGTTAAAATTTTGTTGGTTTCTAAAAGTTAAGACAAGGTAATGGGATAAAACTGGTTCACACTATCTTGTTGCGGGTGAGGGACATCAGAGTAAGAGGCATTGGGGGTAATAGAGGCTGACTCCACTTTATCAGTAAAATAAGATAAAAACATTTCACAGTCAGCATCACTTTCAGCTCGGGCACAAGGAGAGGCTGGATTTACCAGCTGATCAGCAGTCTTAAATAAAAATCTAGGGTTATGTTGATGGGCAGAAATAAGCATAACCATATTGTTATAGTATAATAATAACTCCTTCATAATATTGTAATGTACTTGGAGACTGGATTTTTTTCCCCATCTGCGCTCTGCTTTCCTACATTCCCTTTTACAGCTGTGAATATTGTCATTTATCCGGGGCTGCTTTCTTTCTGAGGACTTAGACCTAACCTTAAGAGGTGCAATAATATTTAGTGAAGACAAGAAGATCGAATTGAAACGGTCAGCCAGTTCATTGGTGTGGAAATATTCAGACAGATGTAGGCTTTGACTATCAAACAATGCACAGAACTTTGAGACGCTTGCTCATTAAAGATGCGAGAGAATCACAGTTAAAAACTATACATTTGTGATTGGATACAGTCATATACAGTAATTCCACAGAGTATATTTTCACACCCAGGGTAAATACAAGGTCCAGTGTACCAATGACCACGGTTATGTGTTTGTCTGCACACATACTGTTTAAAGTTAAAAGAAGTAGTTTAAAAAAAAAAGCAGTAGCATTAACATTAGTCGACATGGATATTAAAATCATCACAAAGAACAACTCTGTTATAATTTAAAACCAGAGTGGATAAAAATTCAGAGAATTCTGCTAAAAAGCTGCCATAGATGCCGATAGATGAAAGCAAATATGATCGGATGGAGACCACCAAGTTTAAAAGTGAGAACTTCAAAGGAAGGAAATTCACCTCAAGGTACTTGATAACATTTGAAGCTCTTCTTATAAACACTCACTAGGCCACCACCACAACCACTGACCCTGGGATGGTTGAAACAATCATAGTGTGGAGGACACAGTTCAACAAGCTGGCTATGCTCATTAGTTTGCAACCAGGATTCAGTTAAAAAACACAAAATCTAAGTTTTCAGACAAAATAAAACCATTTCAAATGAAAGTCTCAGCCTACTGGATGGAGACCTCACACTGAAGAGTGCCATTTTAAGTGTGTTTGTGCTGGGAGCTAAAGTAGATTGTGTGCGTGTGTGGTGGAAGGTGGAAGATATGTGATCCCACTCTTTTTCCCGCATCATCAGCTTCCAGATGGGATGCTCTGCCCAAGCCATTAGGCCCAAAGTTAAGCCTAATAGGTTGAATAGGCCTTAAATACCTCCAGGTGGTCTTTGGCTGATAGCCTAGCTACGGCCAGAGCGAGAGAAAGCTGTCATGCAATACAGTATACTGCATCATTTTACACAGATGTTCTTTGTTTTTGCAATACAAGCGCAATCATGCAACAAAACAGTCCTCAGAAAAATATTTTCATAAGTGCTTCAGAGACTCTTTGCCTACACAACAAAAACTATGCCTGTAATCAATCCACCTCTTTATTGTTGAAGATATTCAACAGAAGGCACAACCACTTAAGCAATTCTCACGTAAGACAAAGGGAAGGCATGGCCAGGAAAAAAAAAAAAAAAAGAAATAAAACAACCTGTGCCAATTCACATCTTGCCATCACTGTGGTCTTTGCCCTGCAAAGAATGTTGGAGCTCTCCCAATTATGCTCGCTCCCAGCAACAATTGCTGTCTTTTCCATAGTTGTGCAAGAGTTTAACTGAAGTGATCCGATCGCACGAGAATGGGACATTCATAAGAAGCCTGCTGTCACCCACTAATGCCTCCAGCTCTAGTCGAGGAACTGGATATTATCAATAGGACTGCAATGGTGGGATAGAAGAGGACCTGCTTCAGTGCAGGCTTAAACATGTCAGATGTAATACTTATCAGACTAAAGCCATTTCATGTTTTATGTCCTCTAAATGTTAATAATAATCACAATAGAACTCTTCAAAGCATTAAAAAGTTTTACAGTGCACTTACAAAACACTGTTAAAGGACAAAGTGATATTCTATATTTTTCTTATTATCAACAAATGCCACGAAAAGACCAAAACCAACAATGTGTTAGTCCGTCTGTCAGCACTTCCCAAGTCTGTCTGTGGCACTTGGCCCCAAACCCATTTGTTCCGTTAATCTTTAAAAAAAGTCATAAAGTTTTTAAAAGGCAAAGTAATTTCCTAAAACAGCTAAGCAATTTAGTTTTTGTAATGATGTGATTCAGTGCAACTGCGTGGCTCGCTGATGACAAGACCTGTTATGATCAATTCATTGTTGGTTTGGGTCATTTCTTGGGATTAGTTGAAAAGAAAAATACCAGGTTTATCATTTAATAGCTGATGAAAAATCATCAGCAACAAGGCATATATTCAAACAAAACAAATAGAGAGTTTTAGGCGCCAAACATGACCCCAGTAGGACATCTCGCTGACACAGACTGAGTTAGGGAGTCAGGACTGATAAAATCAGAAACCCAAAAGACAAAATGGAGTGCTAGTTAAAGAGACATTCTCCCTGCCTCTGTGCTCCCCTTCAGTCTAAAACGTGGGTAGATGAGATAAATAAACACTCGCAGAGAGGAAGAAGAGCAGCCCACTGTGCCCTGAACAGCACTCATTAAACCTAATAGGTCACGCTGCTCCAGCCAGGCTCCACTGACACCCTTAATAGAAGCCTGCATGGTTAAGGGACCATGAAGACCATTAGGGCACTTCAAAGTTCACCCCACTACATTAAGGCTCTGCTGATATGGCAGAGAGGGGACAGATCCAATTCCTCATTCACTACTTTATTTTTTCATCGGTTGGCCTGTCAGTCAGCCTGCTCCATAAACAAGTGGATGCTTGAGCTGCTCATTAAGGGCCATCGTTAGCAAGGCCAAAGCTGTAAATCAGTGCTTATATCAGCTTTCGCCAAAAAAAAAATTTCTTATGGGTCATATTTTAGAGCTGACACTCTGGCTTACACTGTTAAATGATCCCTTTGGTTTGAAAATGACGCTGGTGCTTGCACAGTAAATCTGCACTCACTTTTGGACCAATGAAGAGACTCCTATGAACTGTAGAGGACTGGAGCCAAAGGAAAATGACAACCACGCTGACCAGTACTAAAAAAACCTCCTCAACAGACTCAGACATGTAAATTCACACAGGCCATGTTTGCTACTATGAAACCAAAGTCTACGTCATTCAAATAACTTCAAGTGACATCTTGTCATAAATCAAAAGAGCCAGCAGAAGCTTGATATATTGATGCTGTCCTAAGGGACATAAAAGACGGAGCAGTCTCCTGCTGTGGCCATAAGTCAGCACTACAGCCCCTCAGTATGGCTTTGTGGAGAGGAGCAGGCGGCTGAAGAGGAAGGAACACAACATACATCATTTTGTCCAGTAAAACGTCCCTCATTACAAGCTGAGAATGCCAGTAAACAGCTCACATTTAGCTAAGCTTTTGACACACATAAGAAACCAATCCCAAACAGCTTCAATATACCACTGATCTAAAAGTAGCAACATCTGTTTTTAGCAACATTTGCCAAACAAGTAAAGAAGCAAAAAAAAAAAAAAAAAAAAAAAAAAAAAAAAAAAAAATAAAACCAAAGCATTAACAAGAGACAGGATGGTACTGCATGAACTAAAAATGTTTTTTGAAGTGATTCTTGCTGGGACATAGTATGCACATTTTAGGACTGAAATAAATCTAAACCAGAATGTGTATTTGCATGTCATTGTGTCTGCAATAGGAAGGAAGTGTAGGAGGAGGACTATATCAGGGGTGATATAACAGTGCAGATTTACTGAGAGGTGCATGAATACCTCACTTCCCTTCTTCCCTTCAGCTTCTTCTAATGGGGTCTCTGGCTCTTGGCCAGACTTTCCTATCATCTTATCTACAACTCAACTATATCAATGAGATCAGTTTCATGTATTTTGATGCTCATACTATGGAGTATGTCTGCAGTGTTGTAAATTTGAAAATTCTGCTGTCATACCTGATAGATGCCGCAAAATAAGTGCGTGTTCTTATTAGATGGCGTATTTGTAAGTAAGAGACAGTGTGCAGTTTGTTCGTAGGCTAAATGGTCCTCTTCTTCATCACTTAAGATTTAGGTGCGCTAAAGACGTACTGTTTAAAACAGAGGTTCCCAATCCGCGGTCCACAGACTGCTACAGGACCTCAGATCATTGGCTTCCAGGAGCGAGGAAACAATACGATTTGGCAAAAAGAGTCTAATAATTATAATTATATATCTTTGTCAGCTATTATAGTTATTTTGAGCAAATTACCTTGAACTTGGCAATGTCTGTCTGTGCTGCATTTTTGCTCATCACTGCCTGTCATAACCCAGCAGCAATACACTGATTTTGAACTAAAGTAGGAATGCAAGGTAGCCAGTCCATCATCACTACCTATCAGCAATCAGCAGCACAAGAAATCTTTGAGAGGCCGTTATCTGAGTGTTGCTGAGACGTCTTATCTGTATTTTTTAATTAGGTAAATAATCACAATGAAATACAAAGTAAATAAAGTTAAGTTTCGTTTCTATCAGGTATCAAGGCTTATTTGTGTTATTACTCTGTCCACAATGAAACTGTCAATATCAGTTTGGGAACCTCTGGTTTTAAATATTGCCAAAAAGTAGGCTGCGATTAGTCACTGTGCAAGGCTAGATTCAAAACTTAATGCAAGCTCCAAATGAGACGATCCCAGAGAGCATCTTCCCATGTCTGAGAAGGTATTAGCATGCTTTATTAATCTGTGGTTAGTATCCAGCCTCTTCCCCATTTTCCCATCAGCCGACATTGGTCACCAAACGGCCAATGGCCTGCCAAGTGCCTGACATGGATCTCTGTGGTCTGTAACCATGGAGACAGCCTCACGACTGCTCACATCATTCACTGACTCCCACTAATAAAACTCCAGTTTATTAGAGTGTGGAAATGTCTAGTGTGGCTTTCTGACATGCTAACATAAACAGAGAGGGAAAGGATTTAAAGTGGTACTGACATATGGGTGTAGGTTTGGGCAGGCTAAAAGAGGTGAATGGTGTGGATCTAACTGCTGGGTTAGCGGGTTAAATCAGCACTCAGCATTTACATGAATTGTTGTAGAAAAGCAGCTTTGTTAAAGTAACAGGCACATATAAGAGTGCATATTTGCAGAATCATTACATATAAGACTAGATTGGTTAATTTTATAAAAGCAGTAGGTAAAAGCATATGGTAGTAAATAAATAATAAAACAGATAAAACTGATAAAACATGCTTCATCTGTCAGCTGACATGCAATGAAATGACTCACCCTTTTGAGTCCTCTAGTTTCTTCTCTGCCTGTGTGCAGCACCTTAAAATTTAGGAGTCAACATACTAAAATCAGCAACCTGTCCACCGTTTCCGTCTTAACGCCCTTAAAGTTTGTTATCAGGTTGTGTTTCTAACCCCCTCAACCTCTTTATTCTGGAGCAGCATTTTGTCTCTCCTCTCAGCAATATGCTTCCAATTATGAATCTTGTGAATATGGGGGCGGTGAAGCATCCTTCTGATTTATTGTGCACTCAAGTCCAGCCTTGTTCAGTGCATTTGCACCAGAGGCCCTCCTGCTGCAGAGCTCAAAGGTCAGAAATACACAACAGTTGACCTCTTGTGGACTCATATGCGCCGGGTCACTCCGGACCTGATTGACAGGCCGAATGAAGACTCGACAGCGAAGGCCACAGGGTGAGAAAATCTGGTGTGCAATGAGGAGCTAAGCACTGCATTAACCTCCAGCTGTGAGGCAACTTTGTGGCGCAGAAACCACAGAAACATAGGGAGAACAGAGGAAGTGAAAACTCTGCAAAACAAAGAGATAACTAATGAGGAAAAATGAAGTGACCTCATGCAGTCACTATCATTCGGCTGATGGCTGGCCGCTAAACATTACTCCTTTGTAACCATAGAGCACTTTGCGGTCTTCTCACACGGGATAGCTGAGGCCATCTATTTGTAGTCATCAGCTAAACCCAAGAACTGTGGACTAAAAACACATGCTCCGCAAGTGAGTCACACAGAACAAGGGATCTCTCAAGACAGTGGTGATGCGCGGCCTGAGAAACGACCCATCCCAACAGACTAATTTCCTGGCCTTCCCAGCTTACTTCCTGTTTCATGCTGGGTCGTGGGCACCACACTGTGCGTCATAAAGGTTGCCCGGTCGAGTCCAAGGCCACTGGTTCTGTGGGACTCAGTAGTATGTGGGACAATTCAGTCATTCTATACCACAATAACAAGGCTTGCATCCAGACAGCTACACTGGGCTGCAGCATTACTTGGCTTACTGCATGTCCTGTGTATCAAACTGTGTTGTTGAGTGTTTTTTGCAGATTCTCACATTTTCACGATGGGTTTTGTGGTCTCATCGCAGCAGATGTGAATTGTCTACCCTGGTATGGTTTCTGTTGAACAGTCCTCAGGGGCTTCTTTGGGCCCTTCAACTCCCCACCGGACCTAACACCTTTCACACTGGATAAACACAACACAAAGGAGCAACGCAAGTTTTATGTTAGAGGGTGGGTTATTACATGCAGGAAAAGGGACCCTCTAATTCCCTTGGGAGTCTAACCACTCATAAATCATCAAGCAATGAAAGTTTCCTCTCCAAACAGGGGGCTAAAACAAACTGAACATGAAGCCCCTCTGCCCCTCCTCTTCCCCATCCTTCACTCTCTTCTCCCTTTTTCCTAGTAGGAATTTTTATGAGGAAAGAAGAGATGTAGTGGTGCAATACTGCACTAGAGCAAAGAGGTAAATACTTCAACATCAATCCTTTGCGATGACCCCAAACGGAAAAAAAAAAAAAAAAATCAAACATTATTTTAGGGGCTTTTACACAGGTTTCTCTAACAGCAGTCAGAAGACTAGAAATTCCACCCTGTTAACTGGTAACATACCGAGAATGTTCTTGAATGTGCTGCATGTTCTATGTTTGTTCTCCTGTTAAGATTTGTTACTATAGAGAAGATCCCAAAGCGTTTGCAAGGATGTTCTGGTGGCCACAATTAAGATGGAAAATGCTGACATAATCAAAGACGCTCTGAAAGGACTTTCACCACAGGTTGTCAGTTCATATTACAAATTCAAAGCAGGATAAATTATTTGTTCTATTAATCAGTAAAATGAAAGCGGTCTTTAATGTGTATGATAGAACAAACAAAGTCAGCACTGTACGTCCACACACAACATTTGCATTGAGTTGATTTTTGCCACATTTTGAAATTCAGCTGCTTTCAGTTTGATTTCACCAGTTCAAATATGATTCAAGCTTCATGCTCCCAGAGGAAGAAGCAACGACAGCAGTATTACAAAACAGCTGTTACAGTATATCGTCTGTTATGATGCCATCCAGGAGGGTTGCACACCTCAGGCCTGTGTTAATACCGCTCATATGTGATATGACCTGAGCATGCTGGAGAGAGTAAACCGCGAGGATCAGGAGCTGCTCGTGCTGACCACCAGTAACACTTAGCAGCTGTTAAATTCTCAGTAAGATCTTGACCTGAACCAAAGCAGACACTTCAAATGGGAGGGAAGAGGGGTGTGTGTGTGTGTGTGTGTGGGGTGGGGGGGGGGGGGGGGGTGGGGGGGGGGGCACTCTGACACACTGACTGCTACTGGTGCTTACTTTCTGATCAGCAGGTCAAACACAAAATGTGCCTAAAATACCAAAGACACACTGTTTTAATTTGAGGTCTCAGCCTTATAGTCATGTCAAATTTGCTTCAGTCAAGTCTTGAATTTGTAAGCAAAAAAAAAAAAAATTCAGCCCTCTTGAGAGCCGGTGTATTGGTGTTTACATATATATATATATATATATATATATATATATATATATATATATATATATATATATATATATATATATATATATATATGGTGTATTTAGTCATTGAAAGATCACCATGTAACATTTTCATACATACACTACATTTAAATGGCAAGCAGCAATGTTATCTTCTAATTTTTAATCTAAAAAAAAAAATTAAAATGTGTTGACAAAGTTCTAAAAACACACCAGCAACATACAGTATAAAATAATGAGGGATGAAAACTTCCACATGTTTATGTCGCAGTCTCTATACAAAGATCCCTTCTTGTTAGTGCTGAGAGGAAAATATACATTTAAATTTACTGGCAGTGGATGGAGGAGTGGTAGTAGGAATGCTACTGCCCTCATGTGATGAATTATATAATTTACATTCTTACATTCAGCGCTGGCCACCAAACACAGAGATGCAACCTGGGCTGAATTTATCATCTATAATTTAATATCTCAGATTTTAGACATTTGGCAGAGGTTCTTACATAGTAGAATAAGGTTAACATTTCAAGCAACCAGTTAGAAGTAGTAATATATATCATGCCAGGTTTTTTTTTATTTATAATAGGAGCCATGATAAGAAACTAATAAATATTATTCCAAGTGTCTGAAAGTTCAAGTTCAAAAGAATATCTCATTTTGTGAGATGCTGTACAGGAATTTTGTTATGATTCATCTTGGTTACGACAACACTGGTTACTGTTTGGGGCCGTTCTTGATTGCCCATGGCAGGGCATACAGTATATGGCACACGCAACAGAGCTACACATTTTATTTGCTGTGACTGTAATGAGCTCCAGTATTTGGTAATGAGGCAGGCAAACTAAAATAAGTCAGCTGGCTGTTGTTTGGCTCACCTTGAGCTTAACAAGTATTCATACATGTCCAAAGTCTTAAAGTGCTTTTCTTAATACGCCTGGTAGTAAAATTCTGTTGTGCAAATTGTTTGAGAAGTTTTTAGGCATTTTTATAGTTTTATCATTTAGTTTTATAATGCTTCCCATTATTAGAAAAATAGGATGAAAACAAAATCAATCCCTGAGAAATAAAATGTAATGACAACACAGCATTGATGGATCTACTTTGAAAGTAAAGTTCTGTTATTTTATGGGTGAACTATTGCAAGGATAATCTGTGTTTATGGATTTTTTTACCTAAAAAAACATTTAAACATACCTTTCACTGCCATGCAATATAAAATTATATGATTGTAAAATAAACACTGGGCATCTCTGCACTTTATTTTCACTGAATGAGATGTAATGAAAGCTGCAATTCTCTTCCTGTACCAGAATAATTGCTGGAATAACCAAATGCGCCCTTAAGATGACAGTAAAATGACACCTGCAAAGTTCTGGTTTCACAAAGATTAGTCTGTCGTCTGTAGAGTGACGAAAGCGTTTTGTTTTGTTCTTACACCAGTCTAATGTGAGTTTGACACAACAACAATAATGATTAATTGAAAGCCTACAATGTCAGCTACCAATACACCAAGCTGCCTCAGAAATAATAGCATTGTTTCCATTGTAACAACCAGTCACCTGCTGACTAAAAAACACAAAAAAAGCTCAACATGTGGTTTACCAACAATATTGTGGATCAAACAAAGGGAAAGGAAAGAGTTATTACAAACCTCACTAATCCCTTGAAATTCTTTTCTGCTGTTTCTTAATTTATCAGCTGGAAACCAAAGTTTTAATTTACTCAGAATTCATGGCAAATTAGACATACTTGATATAGCCAGGAGCTAGACGGCTTTGTTCAACTTTTGAACTTAGATATATCTGAGACTTTGTGTTTGTTAGATCTAGGCCAGACTCATCGGTGCCCTTGAGAAACCAGCCACAGAGAGAGCTGAATAAAATGAAAGATGCAAAGAGCACCTACAGAGAGATGAGTGAAAACAAGCTCCAACAGAGCCGTGTGAGGGAGGTGTGGAGAAAGATGGCAAAATCACTACCTCTGTGCAGCCAGGACAAATGATGGAGGACAACCAGGAAAGAGTGAACAAGTAACACCTGTTTTTCAACAAGCTCGACTGTGGTAACCTCATTCCAAATACGTCCACCTCCACAGCACAACAGGCTGGTCTAATAGTACCACTTTTCATCTGTCACTCGCAAGTAAAGAAGAGAGCTGGGAGGCTCCACAGAGGCAAAGCAACAAACTGTAGTGAGAACATACAGTTCCAGTCAGCTAACTCAGGTTCCCCCAGCACATTTTCAGCTCTTCAGCCTGATGAGGGTGCTCTTTGCCAAAGAATGGATGCTCTCATGTCTATAGTGTCTACAGAGGCTGGTGGAAGTGATGGGGTACATTACAGAAGCTGATATAGCTGCACATTAGACCCTCGATGAAGGAATTCAGGAAACCCTCCCAATTCAAATATCAGGCCCTTAATAGCAGACAGTTAAAGCTGCAACTCATTATCGATTAACCTGTGTTTTTTTTAACAATGGATTAGTCATTTAATCTATAAAAAGTGAAAAATGCCCGTCACAATTTTACAGATCCCAAGATGGCACCTCCAAAATGCAAGTTTTGTCCAACCAACAGTCCCAAACCCCAAAATATTAAATTTACAATCATATAAAACAGGAAGAAGCAGCTGAAAGCTGTGAATGTTTGACTTTTTTTCTTGATAAATGAATTAAGGGATTCAGTAGAAATAAAAGTAAACACCAACAACTGTGTGTTTACTTTGATGTCTATTGGCTACTTGATAGATAGACTAACTAAGTACTACAGTATCATCTTATCTGCTTCACAAGGTTCACTGCTGAGAATCATAATCTGTGATGGGTGATTGCAGTTGCTGTGATGTAGCGATGTAGCTATTATGAGCATTAACTCAGTCTGTCAATATTTGCTAACAACAGACCACGATGCATACATTTCAGTCAAGATGAACAAGTAGCACTGGTTTATAAAACCTTCATTATTTTTATATCAACATGAAATGAAATGACTTAGTGTAGTGTGCAAAGGGTTCCTTGTAATGCTAAAATCTGACAGCTTCATGGAGCATTTTAGCCTTTTAGCTCATTGTTTTGGTTGATGACAGACACTGTATAACTTAAAAACTTGAAAGCTCTCGCCATTCCCAACAGGAAGCTCAGATTAATCTCCTGTGAAGTAGCTAGTTTATCTGTTTTGTTTTGTTTTTTTAATACAAAACTTTATTCAACAAAAAAATTGTAGCCTTCATACTACGTCAGGCACAAAATAAGTACACAACACAACAAAGGAGTGCTGATTACAAGAGAAAACAGTATATAAATATAAAAGGTAACGGATGAAAATAAAATAAATCAATGCAACGAGAGACAAATAAATATTCAAAATAAGTTGAAGATTTAATTATAAGAATAATTAAAAAATAAATCTTAAAGGACAGACATTAAAAAAGGGTGATTAATTTGACCTCAGAGGGTTTCATCAAATATATTTCTGTAATATTCTAAGAACCTGTTGTTGTTGTCATAGCAACAGATTACATTTTAAGGTTAAAATTACATCTTTAAGATTAAAACAGTAACATTAGTGGTATTGAAAACATGAGAATTTAAATCAGACCAAAATGTCATTGTTAATTTACACTGAAAGAATAAATGGATAGATGTTTCATCAGCACGTGCACAAAAAGAACAAGAGTTATCTACATCCTCATATCTGGAGATTACAGAATTCACTGGATAGATTTTGTGTAAAAATGTAAAATGTAAAAATTTTGAAATGAACTTCTTGCTGGTTAATCTGTTGGACACCCAGCCTCATTGTGACATCACTTTATCCATTTACTCCAAACCTTTGTTAGCAAGCCAACGACCATAAACTCAAAACAGAACATAAAGCAGAGTGCTGTTTGATTTACATTCATCAGGTGGAGACACAACTCCAAATGAATACTAATGTTGCTCCATGTCTATGTATAATATGTATAGTTAATTAAGCCAGGGTAGGTTTTGCACTCTCATAAAAAAACTTATTTTAGACAAAAATGTAGGCACCCAACCCCAGCCCATTTCTGACACAAGAGCAATCAGTCACACCTGTTGCCAACCAACAATCACTCACCTGTTGACAAGAAAGATGATGCTATGGGAGTAAAGACTATTACAAACTGCAGGGACTAAAGCCCATATTTCTTTTCTGCCATTTCCTCACTTGTCAAAACGTCTTTGTAACTATTCATTTCTTTCTGCAGGCGCACATTTTCCTGCAGAAGGGAACAGTCACAGTCTGTCTTTTGTGAAACCATACTCAATTAATTTTCTACATTCTATTATGTTCTGCAACACCTACGCAGGTGTTTGCAGCTATTTTGAAAGCTTAGACCTATAGGTCTGGCAGAGCTAATAAAAATGATAAAGAACTGCCCCACACAGGTGCAACAAAACAGTAGGCCTTTCACATAGCAGAAAATTTGACTTGTCAAAGCAGGAAATGAACCTGAGTTATTAATATACATATATAACATTAACAAGGGCTCTGTTCTATTCAAGTGTCCCAGTAAGCATTGACAATGAGCCAGCATACACAATACCAGGGCCCTGAAACCAAAGCAGCTAAATGAAATATAGACATCATTACTTTTAACATTTACACCTGTGTTTTTCCCACTGTTACGTGTCAAAATGTCTTCTTTGAAAAAGGCATTATTAGTACGGGAGGTGTCCAAGTCTAATCATGGAAAATAAGTAAAAACACCTGTGTGAGTCAGCCATGGGTGTGTAGGGGCTCTAATTATCCCTTTGTTAATAGCATTTTCTCTATTTTTATTCCATTATGCAATACTACTGTTCACATGAATTGCACAAATGGTGTTATTAATATTTTACTTTTATCAGTGCTTTTCTAATGCTGTAATTGTAATATTTAATACTCCTTATTTGCTTCACTTTTTGCTGTATTCTGTTGTCATTTGCTGCCGCAGTGGCTCCATTTCCAAAGGTATCATTGAATCCAAACTTTATTTATTCTTTCTGTATGTTCACACTTATCATGGAGTTTCTTCCAGGGGAAAAAAAAAATCAATACACTAATGCATGTGAGGTGAAATCAATGTCACAATCACAATGACACCAAGAGCACTTTATCATGCCTTGATGCGACAGTAAATGAGACAATCCTTTATGTTTCAATACTTCAAATGCCAAAAAGGTGTGGCAAAGACGAACGATTTATTAAAAGGGGCCAACCATCCATCTCACAAGGCTGCGGCAGAAAATGTATTACTGTCATTTCTGACAAATATCTTGAGATTGCATTTTAAGTACATGTAACTGTAAATATTGAATACAGATGTTGACGTTCTTAGTTGACCAGGATGGATAGACTTATTGGCAGAACTCTACAAACAAAAGTTAATTCTTTTTACAATAATGACATTAAATGATGCAACCAGTTGAAGAAAAAACACAGGGACGGTCATTTAGAATGCCATTTATGTCATTGACTTTTCAAGAATCTAATACAAATGCATACACATACATTTCACCACCTACAACCACATATGAGCACTACTGCAATAAACATCACCATACAAATAGAAAAAGGATCAGAGGTTGGCTTTCAAGCTTGGGAGGGGTCATGAAGAGCCACGAGCTCACATGCTCACAAACTAGTTCATACACATTCAAAAAGAGCATCCAGTATGTACACACACACACACACACACACACACACACAGAGCTTATATAATACAGCATTAAAGAAGAGTGGCTGTAAAAAGGCATGTGGAAGGAGGGAGTGTGTTACAGTATACAGTATGAAAGGGTAACAGCCAAAGTGTACATAAAACACATTTTTTACAGTTAAGCCAACTTTACTTAATATAAATATTCTTCATCCAAAAGTCAGTGCAGTGCCGTCTGCTCAGGCGTCACCTGGTCCTCATGCCCGGTCCACTTTACGCCCAGTCTGTGCTAGACCTGGTCCACAAATTAGCATTTCCACTTTACACACAAATCTTTTTTACATCAGTTTTGTTTCTGATCTCGCACTTTTTCTATGGTTTGTGTGTATGTATGTGTGTTGTTGTTTTTTTTTTTGCCACCCAGTACCTCAAAAGTCCAGCTGTGAAGTACAAGCGTTTGAGAGTTTGTTTTTCTACCAATTAGCCAATAGAAAAAGAGATCAAGAAAATTTACATCAAGTGTCCATTTTGTTCTTTTCTCCTGAATTCCCTTTTTTTTTTGTAAAGTTCACAGATGGAGCAGCTCTACTGGATCCCCCTGAAGAGACACATTGCGAAGACCATAGCAAAGAGCTGAGGAAAGGAAGAAGAAGGAAATTTTTACAACATGGAAACATTCGTGATGATTTCATCAACATAATTATGACAAACATAAATAAACAGCTGCAGTATACCACTCAAACTGTGAATTTTACAGGGTTTTACAGTTTTACAGGGTAGCGTTTTTGTAATACCAAGTCTCACCACTGGATGGAGATCTTGCCATACAAAGATCTTGCCTGACTTTCAGATCACAACACAAATATCTTCAGCTTAATGCATAATTGCACATTTCTGAAACGAATATTCACTGGAGAAGCAAAGAAAAAGCTGCATATGTGATGATTTGACTAAAGCGAAAAATGTCAAAAATCATACCTCGATGGTTAGCACCACAATGGCCAGCGCTCCGGCCACATAGATGTACAGTTCAAAGTAATCAACTACTGCAGAGTAACAACCCTGTGGACACACAAAGATGTAACGCTCAGCAGAGAATCAATAGGCCATAAACGTGCAGAATTACAGAAACAATTAAAGTAACATCACAGCTTCAATTGAGTGAGGCTTTGAACAAAGGCCTGGCTGAATAAGCGGGAAGCAGGGCTTCCTGCCTCACTGCCTTTTAATGAGAGCTCTTTGTGTGAATGAACAGGGAGAGACACAATGTGGACATCTCGCATTGTTCTAGTGGCATGAAAAACAACAGGTGGAAAGAACAGTAAAAACCACCTTCCTATCAGCTTTCACTGTAATTAACACAGTAACAAAGGCATGGGTGTGCATGTGTGTAACTGTAACTGTATGTAACTGTGAAGCACTACATTTTCACATACTCAGATACTTATAATCGTCTGTTTTTGCACACAGATATGCTCTGCAGAAACTCAAAATTAACCCTGAACAGTATGCACACATACACACACAAGCTCTGCTACATACATACTGTATATGTATACACTTTCACCTCACTGGTGTCTTCCCACTATACCACAGAGTAAGATGGCCTCCCATGACACTAAAAACATGGAAAAGCACTAATCAGCCATGGAGGAGTTAGCTAGTCCCTGGATGTCTCCCCTCAACTGTCTTCTGCTCTAATTAAGCCTGGAGGTGGTTTGGAAGGAGGGAGAGTGAGGGAGAGTGAGGGAGAGTGAGGGAGAGTGAGGGAGAGTGAGGGAGAGTGAGGGAGAGTGAGGGAGAGTGAGGGAGAGGTTGATATGGTACATGTCAGAAGTTACCTTGTTATTGCGGAACATCATACTGCCCGATAAGCACTGCTCCTGGCTGATATTGGCCAACTCCCCGGTCTGAGTGGCACGCTGGCAGCAGGCTTCTGGCACCATATGATTTTGATTGATCATCCTGAACAGGCTGTCCTTAAAATCCTCTGGGCTGTTCACCCCACAGCAGTCAAACTGAAGGGAGGAGAAGAGAGAGTAGGAGAAGAAGAAGCCCTTATTGCTGAGTGCTTATTTGTGCACTGGCCTGTGGTCCACTGTGTGCGTGCACCAACTCAGCATGAATATTGACCTAAATGTCTAGGATTTTATCTATAAAATATAGCCCCCTGACGTCAGGCTGCAAAACCTTCCTGTTTCCGCAGACAGTTGGTGGATGTAATGAGTTGGTAAAAACTACAGTATGTAAGCTCTTTGCCATGTGTGCTGTGGCCTTACTGTAGTCATGATGGCATTCCATGTGGAGGTGAACACGTCAGTGTTGTTGTAGCCCTGATAATGTCTCTTCAGCTCCTTGGTGAAGTACTCTCTGGTCAGCTAAAACGACAGCCAGCGTTATCACAGGCGTTATCACAGGGATAAAATCTGTTTGTTCACTGCATACTGGTGATCAAAGTTGGAGTAAATACTGTGGCGACTTACATGCTCCCGGAATATGAAGGCGAGGATGGCAGCAGCCAGCTCTGCTAAGAAGATGAGGAGGATGAGCATGAAGAACTGCAATGAGACAAAAGGAAAAAAGCAAAGTGTGAGACAGAGTTGGACAAGGTGGACAAGTGTCAGAAAAAGTGCACATCAATCACTAAAAATCACGTTCTGGCCGTGTCTGCTTCACTCAGCATTATCTATGCATGAAGCTGGAGGCTCAAAGCAAATAGGAGGGCATTTTGCTCTGTTTCAAGCATGAGTGTCCAAAAAACTGACAGACAGAATAATCAACACACATGCACACAAACAAGATCAGTAACAGAACTACATTTATAATTTGTCAGCCGACTCACAAAGAGGAGCAGACACTTGTTTTCACGGATGGCTCCACAGCAGCCCAGGAAGCCCAGAAGGAAAAGCATGCCTCCCATGCCCAGGATGATGTAGACACCGGTGAATAGCAGTGGGTTGGCTGCTACAATTTCCCTGAACCCTGTGGGATCCACCAGTACCCACACTCCCACTCCTAGGAGGAAAGAACCCCCCAACTGATGGAAAAGGAAAGAAGACACTAGTTAGACAAAACAGAAACTGGCTGCATTTGAAAAATTAATGGGAACTCAGAGGATAGCTCAGTGTCCCCGGTGGCATACAAAACATTCAACAAGATGTCATATAATGGAAAATAAATTTGTGCTTTTTTTTCAGGACAACATGCTGGTAATGCAAATCTCTGAGAGGTTGGGGTGAGAGTTGAGGGAAAGATAAAAGGCTGGAGCCATAATGCCTTAGTGGGGGTGGGGGGTGGGGGGGGTGGAGATATCTACCCTGCTTCAACTAACCCCCCAAACTGCCAAAGAAATGCACTGCACTGCAGCCTCCATCCTCTCCCATCCTCCCTTTCACTAAAACCCTATCTGCAGCCACCGTGGGGTGACTCATGTGATTAAGAAAAGAAGGTATTGAGGTAGGGCGAAGAGATCTGAGCCTTAAACACTTCTACTACAATCCCCTTCTTCCCGTCACAGGGAGAGACCTGGGCTCCTGCGAATGAACGCCACGTGAGCTCAGAGGTAGAGGTTGTGGTATGAGGAGGTAGCCATTTTGAAGGCTCATTGGGCTTGAAAAATGCTTTTGTGTGAAAAGGCCATAGAAAAACACAAAAGGATGGCATTGAAAAAACAGTTGTTGTTATTGAGTGATGCTAAAAGCCAAGTTCATTCTTTGCTCTGCTGGTTGCATTATTACCCCATCCTTGAACAACCACGTCTGAGTAGAGGCTCTAAACGGTTTGGTTGCGCTTAATAAAGCAGGAAAGGAGGCAAACCTTCTTACTCTAAACCCCCCACCCCCCACCCGCGTTTACAGGCTCAGACTAACAGGATTACCCTTGATTGTCTGATCAAGACTGATAAACTCAGGTGCCAGTCACAAACTCCACATGGCACAGTCTGCCTCAGATGTGTGTCAGCACACTAAAATCTAATCAAAAGAGAATTTGATAGAATCAAGATTGCTTCCGTCTAATGAAATGCAAATGTGGCTCCATTAGTCAGTCGGGCAGGGGGCAGCCCATCTTAAATCATTAGACTGACACTAACTTCAGAGCTAGCCACATTAAATGACTTTGAGATAGAGAGATGAAAAATACTTACAAAGATGAGGAAATTGAAGACAAACATGAGGTACTTGATGCAGCTGAGACAGTCACCCTCCATGGTGGTCCCCCGTGCTGAAGCCTCTCCCTGCCCCTGAGAGTAAACAACATAAAACACACAACATGAAACGTGCCACTTAATGAATCCTGCCAAGTACTCACAGTATTCCCACTCTCCTGCACTCTGGATGGGCATTCAAATGAAAATGCCAAGAAAATAATACTCTGCAAAAACCTGCTCATATTTTTAATGAGTTCTGCCAGTCAAACATACAATACACACAAAGGCCTGTCAGCTCATTTGGTCCAATTTCAGCAGAAAATCCTTGTATTATCCCCCCAGGCAGCCACTCCAGTTTACTACCAGCTACTGTTTCTCAGAAATCCCTAAGTAACTACAAGTTTGGGCTACACAGTGTCAACCCAACCTGACATAACTCATCTCTGACAACTGTGACACACTGTGACAACTTATGTAATTTCAAAATGTGCTTTCACAGTCAGATGGCCTGATTCCCTATCAGCACTTCCTATCTTTGAACAGATGGGGTCCCTGGGTTCAGTGTGACTAAAGGGGCTGTCTATCTCAGAGTCTAAGAACATTTTAAGGATATGAGTCCCGACTGGGGCTCCACACACATTAACTGACAACGTATGGCCTTTACTATGGAGCAACTTCTTCTTCTTAATGTAATGAGAGGCAGGAGCCCTGTGCTGCCATCAGCCAACCTCCTATCTGACACAAACACACTTTCCCTGATGAAGGCCTGTCCTGGAAGCACTCCAGGTTAATGAAGAATGCCTCTCTTGCATGAGGAGACAACATGGGTGTCTCAGCATCCATGACCCCGCACACCTAATATATATATATATATATATATCTGATGCACCGCAGAGCCTTCACTGAAGCATTTGTTTAACCTACAAGCTGCAAATGAACAAGAATTTTCCCCTTAGGGAGAACAGGAATTGTCTAAGGAATCATATCTATATATTCTGCACACACTGAAATGGAACCAATCTGTGGGGCGGCTATAATTGCAGTCTCAGTGAAAGAAGAAAATTAATTATTTGGCAGAAATGAACCGGCACTCTTTGCTTTGTAGTTGTGATTATTAATTTGCTCTCCCATAGTGATAGCCAGGATTGAGGCTGGGTAACAAGCGGATTAAAAAAAAAATTCTCTGAGGATTTGTAAATAGGTTTACGCAACTAGGCAACAACACACTGCCACCTCTAAATTGAAAAAAAAAAACAAACTTAAATGCCTTCCTTTCACTTCTTTTGTCTGTACTTTGCAGCACGTCCATCAGATGTAATCTCATAATCTTCAGGCAGTCTCTCCACTGCCTGATGTGCTGTCAGATGACTCCTCTGGGTGATCTCTCTGCTTCTCCGAGGCAGCGGTGAAGGTTGGGTTACGATCGACACCAGGTTTGACTCCTGTCTGTCTTTGAAGGGGCTCTGCTGTCATTCAAATGTGATTCAGCCATGACCCTTTGACTCCTACCTTTGCGCGCAGTCGACTCAGAAATACATGTTTTCAAGTGAAATCTCAACAAGCCACTGTCCTAAACAAGCACTGCTCAACCGGTCACTACAATTATTTCACACAGGGGTGAATTGTGGCAATTGTGTGAATTAGTAAACTGTAATCCATATCTTTTTCTGTTTTTCTCCATATCTGTTTTACTTTTATTGTCTTCTGCTTGCAAATGTTTGTTTTTCACTCTGCTCCTAATTTCAATGTGCCTTGAGCTCCAGAGAAAGATTTGTTGGCTCATTGTAGGCCTGTGTAACTTGCTGTAACAATAAAATTGAACAATGCTAAAGATATGAAGGCAGTCTTTGTCTGCTGTAGGAGCGAGTTAACACAGAATGAGAACATTTCCTCCCCTCGCCAGCCTGAGGGCTTATTATTTTTTCCCTCTCCTCTTTTTCCTCTCCAGACCCAGGGAAATTGATTTAGAGCTATGGTTAAACACCTCCTCTAAATCATAATGATATGCTTAGGTATTGATCACTCTCCGAGTGGAGCTCTGAGAGCAACCAACAGCCTCATTGCCCGAGATAGGTTTTAATTAACCCCTCCCTTTCCTAAGCCCCCTGAAAGGCCTAATGAGGGCACAGGAGGTCTTAATCGAGATTTACATACATTACAGTCTCACACAAAAAAGCATCAGAAAGGGCCCTCTCCCATCCCTCCTGCTCTCCACTGTCAGCCCTGGGCCCCTATGAAGAGTGCAAACTGTATTTATTGGAGCAGGGGATGAAGAGGCGGAACGAGGAAGGGGGAGGAAGGGGTTGGCTGGAAAAACTCTCAGGGCTCAGCTCACATCTCATTCTCCAAACAAAATGTCTGATTTCTCTTCCAGCTTCACCCTTTTGCTCTGCGCTCCCATCTCAGGGTCAAACCAACTGTCAGATCTGGAGCCAATTTTCTTTTGTGCATTAAAATGCATTGGTTGCTTAAGAATGAAGTGGGCTATATTGGCCTAGCCAGGGTCCAAATGACAAGCCTATGGTGCACACCAGCATAGTATACAGTAAATCAAACCGCCACAGAAACCCCGGAGAAAGTGCAGAGTAAACAAACTGGTCTTTCCCATGACTCCCATGGGATCGCAGGTCCTCATCGATCACAGCCCAGCCATAGAGATCAGACCACTAAGTCTCTCTGAATATTCTGCATGTAGACAAGGGAAACGTGGTTCACACCCTGGGAGCTGGAGCCTTACAGCAACACTGACAAATTACTACCAGATTAAAGGCAGATCCTCCTCACGTGTGTTGCTTTGCAAAGCTAGCAATGTGTCAAGATGAAGAGTCGTGTGGCATTGTGTTTGTATACACAAGCAAAAAAAAAAAAAAAAAAACCCATTATAAACAAACATGACACACAGCAGTAAGGAATACTGCACTGCTATCACTGCAGACAATGTGTTTGTTAACAGGAAATACTGTATGTATGTCCTCAATCTGACAATCTAAGTGGCAGTCTTGGCCCCCGAGGTATCCAGTAAATGCCAACTCTGTCTACTGTACGTCTGTAGCGTCTCCTGTTACTGACATCATCAAATGCCACACGGCACTAAGATCCCATTGTTTACTTTTGGTGAAGACTGATCCACAGCCAGCTTGGGCTGTGGAGCTCGGCATGGTTGAGTTTGATAGAGAATAAATGAGGACTGATCCTAAATCAACTTCACAGTACTGACAGAAGCCAGAGCTCTGTAATGAGGGCAAACCCATCTGACCTACATTCTTCTTGGTATGAGGATAAGGAATTTTGAAACATTGCTACAGGCCTTCCTTCATGCTTAACTCAGAAAACCAGAGGTCTAGCGGGCTGGCATCTACACAATCAACCGTGATGGTCATGTCAACTCACTGTAATTAAAAGATAAGGAAGACATAGACCCACATTGAGAGTGCTCCATATATAAATAGCACACCCTTGGGTGGTTCTCCTTGAAGTTGACACTTTCGGCACGATTAATGAAGTGAGTCCATATTCCCCTGCTCCACTAACCACCACCCCGGACAAATGGATCAGCACGACAAGGGCACTGTGTCTGTTCCTCGACAAACTGTCGCCATCCTCCAACCCCCTGATAATCAGCCAGTTCACTTCATCTTGAGCATGAGCCTGCATAACAAATAATCATTAATACTGAAACCCTGTTGAGATTATAAGGGTTAGAGCTTGACCTCTTTAAATGTCATTGACCCTTTAAATGATCACCTGTAATTGAACCCTTGGGATGACGCAAATTGTCCTCTGGCTCCCGGATGCAGCTGGAGCAGGTGTGTTTTCCTAACTACTGTATGCCACTCTAAACCTCTCTCCGGAGTGCATTAATAACCTCTGACAATGACACTAAGGACCACACGCATGCCACATCACCCTTTATCTCAATTAAAAACCCATTTTCATATTTCTCCATGACTTCCTAAATCAGCCGCAGCAAGTAAACACCCCAAAATACGAATAAAGACAGGCTCCTCTGGCAGTGAGCAGGGCTCCCCTGAGGCGCACGATGTCCCTTAATGAACCTCCAATTAGGAGAGAATGAGCCCTGGGCTGTGCTGTCACACTGAGGAGCTTTGAAGTGTACTGAATGCTAAGCAGCTATAGTACTGTATGCTCCTTTAGAGGGCATAGAGCTTGCATACAACAGGGAACAACCACAGAGAGAAAGTGTACAAAAGTAGCTCAAAGGCAACCCAGCACACAGTATGTGTGGGTGTAGCTCACACAGAGAGCAGAGCGTAGAAACTCAGGCGGGTTAGGAAGTTCAGGAAACTGGTGAACTCGTAGCAGAGGTCCTAATGCTGATTAGATGCTCAGGTGGAGACATACAAATACTCTACCCTCAGGCAAGCTTAGCTTAATGAGTTTTTCACAGAGCACATATAGCACTGGTGAACATTATCAGCTTCTGCACATTATGGGCATTGCTAGTTCACCACAAAAAGCAGACAGTCTGATGAATTCGCTCTGCCTCAAAAAGCCATTTATCATTTCAGTCCATTGTTCCAATACGTGCTGAGAATCTTAACCAGTTCTTATCTAAACCTGTGAGTGGCGCTCTCCTGACCCATTCAGTTTGGAAATGAGATTCTGCGAATCCCTGAGGGCAGAAGTCCTCTCACCAGGCAGCTGACACACTGCTGAACAACAGGCTGATTAACTAGAGACGACTCCCAGAATGAACAAATGCACAGTCAGAAACAGACTGACCATGTGTTGTCAACAGCACTGCGGGCCACATTCTTTACATCCCAACTGGGCGAACATCCAGCTGTTAGTTCACTGCTAACAGTTGCTCATACTCCTACAGTGAAATCGATTCTACAGCTCCTTAGATAAGAAAGATTGGAGGGGGGGAAGGGCATTGATAGCTTCTTGTCTCACTCGAGCAGAGGACATGTGATTGAGATGAGCAGATTTTGGCTTCTATTGAACTAGTGTATGTGTGATCACAATTAAGCAGAGATTCTCACTTAATTGTGTCGGCACCTCGGCACTGTCGGCATCTGGCTGAGTGAGGATACAAACTGGCTGTGTGGTGCTGGATCAATACCAGGCCCAGGCACATGGTCAATGATGCATTGATCCCCTGGAGCTCCAGCTCTTGTCCGCTGGTTGTCTGGCAGTGAGGGCATGCGGTAGCAGCACACAATGAACACATAAACATTTCTGTACTGCCGCCTGCTAGGACTCAGCTCGGGCTTTTCCCACAGGGTGCTTTGTTGGATGACACATTGCCGTTGGGGCTTTCCACAAAAATGAGTTATAACTCAAGTCAAAAGTAAATGCTCAATAATTACTGTGACGACAATGGGGGAAATTATTTCTCGGCACTTATACTACTGCCTTCTTGCCATATTCTTTGTTTAGTTTTTCAGTAAGTTCCTGCAATGTTAGCCAAAATATTCTTGTTATTTCAGGAGGAGTGGAATCAATATAAACCATCAGTTCCTTTCTTGACAAAAGTTTGACAAATCCAATCAACAATCTCGCCCCTCAACTCTACTTTGACCACTGTTTGACCATCAGGCAGGGAACAATAAAATGTTGGTGATGTTCTCTCCGCACGTATATGTACCGTTCAAGTCGAGGTTGTTCTCCATATAAAAAGGGGGTTTACGTCACAGATGGTCTTGGCAGAAGTAAACAATGGGAGATTTAAGGAAAGACAACTCTTTCAGCCTCAGGGGAATAAACACAAAGGACACTTTTAGGAGTGTAAACATGCACAGGAACACAAAATACACACTGGCTCTAACACAGACGTGCTCATACGTCATCAAGTCGTGATGTAGAGCAGAAATAGCTACTGTATATGCACTGCAGTGAGTTTTCTTTAGGCTCAAATACACAATTTTGTGAAATCTGGTTTGTTTTTAACACATGTTGGAATCTTTCCAGCCTTCCAATAAGGGCGCTGGTCTCCACGGCAACCCGGATATGGGGTGAGAGTGGCCTTTGTCTGCCGAGCATTGTTTGGCATCTCCACTTAGCACTAGTTCCTGTTAGAAAACAAAGGGGAGCAGAGCCGAGCACTTTACAACAAGGGGACAGCTTGGCCAGCCATTTGTCTAATGAGCGATCACTCACACCCTGTTGCAAGGCCATATGGTAGTTTGAATACAGCTAGCTCCCCAGTGTAGAAGGCCTAAAAGCTCTTATATCACTTTTGACTCTGTGTAACACACACGCACATCTGAACCTTCACACACACACACACAGCTAAAGTTCAACGAAAAAAGAGCGAAACAGCAAAAAGAACAGTGTAACCTAATTTGTGTTTTGCTGGGGTTTCAAGTGCAGTGCAAAGATCAAAACAAAGCCTTGAGGATAAAGCATGTAAATGTTTGTGTTTTTGTGGGTGCCTCAGATGAAAGAGACACCAACATATACATATGAGGCCCCGTTGCAAATAACACGTTCATAGAAATAAACCAAAAAAGTGTGTTAATGCCTTTGCATAGAAGAATTCATGTGTCTTTAATCGAGCCCTACCATGGGCTGCAACAGAAGCACCGTGTGCTGTATGTGGTTATTAATGTGTCTCTGTGACTGTGACGCTGTGATTCAGTGCTTAATTTCAGTTAATTACAACTTGGGTTTTATTTTTGAAGACTTGGCCATCATTTATACCAATTATGATAGCACTGTTTCATTGTAAATTAAGTAATTGCTGAGATCTGGGAACACAGAGTGATATCGCTTCACTGTAACTTAGTTGACCAGACAATCAGACATGTTGTAAACAAGCCAACCGTTAAAACAGATTATCTACAGGAAGGCGACATTCAGACCGACATGAGTTCTGCAGGACAAAAATGCAGCTCTCTCATTCATTTGAATGGGGGCAGCGCGTTGACGCATCAGAGGCCCAATATAGAAGGCTTGGGGAAAAAAAACGTGGGGTCGTCCAGCAAAAAAGTTGAACCGAACTCCGGTTTTGCTGTCATGTAACACGTCATCATTGGTGCTACGTTAGACAATCACATACATGCAAGTGCACATTCCCGATGCATTAGATTGCTTTGTAATGTGAATGCTGTATTTCAGCTGTTTAACTCACCATCGTTGCGATGAAAGATAAAACAGAGTACTAAAACCATGTCTGTGAGTATTACAAACTGCTGTGTGGTGTTTTGGCGTCTGATGAGCCTTTAAATGCATGCTGTAGCTCAAATTCAACTTCTTGGATTGTATTTCATTGTCTCACTAGTACCTTGAACAACATGCCCCCCACCAAAGTAGCCCTTTGCATTGTTTTGACGGAGGGGAGATTTCAGTCTGAATGCAACCTAAACCATTTTATTTGTCGGTAAAACTAAAAGTAAGTACCCAAAACTTTGGTAAAATCCTTCATTGCAGAGGAAAACTGCACACAACTACAGTAAGTATGGTCTTAGTTGAACCAGGAAATCAGTCTGTAATGGATGTTTACACCTACCAGTTTGGGTAATAACTTTGAAATTTTGCCAATCCTTACCTTTGCTATTCTCCTTCAAATAAATTATTAACCTTTGTTTTAAATTGGTATGGTCATCTGACTGCTCATGTGTCTAACCCCATCTGACCTCTGATCAGCAATGTTGCAGCATTTCCAGATCTCAGTAAATCATTACAGTAGGTGAGTAAAATCTTATTATTACCAATAAAAATGATGGCCAAAACTCAGAAGACCCAAATTGTAACAAAACAGAATGATCCTTTAACCAAGTACCTGAAAAACTGAAAATGGCTCAAGAGTCTGGTTATAATCTTACATGTCACTTGAACATGTAGCACACCCGTTTGTTTGTCTGGTTGGTTGCTTTTATGGTTATGTGCTATGACTGATTACAGCTGATGTGTCTGGGTCTAAACTCCCCTTTAACCTCTCAATCTATACACGTCTGCTGCTCAGCCGTGCTTGGAATACTAATGTTACAAATGCCAATGCAAATCTGAGGCTAACAAAGACCAGTGCTGGCCTGCTGTGATGGTGAGGGACAAAAGCACTTGTCTGCTTGTTCGCAGGACCGGCTTCACGCACCGACTCTCGGTAGCACCGCGCCTCCTGTTGATGGTAACAATGGCTTTTCGCCTGTGCTGTCAGCATCTTACTGAAAGGACTCTGTCAACAAGCTCTTTCTGCTGTTTTTCTCACTGATTTAACATGTGTATGCTGGGGTGGAAACACTGCTGGATTTGGTGGAAATCATTCATGGCAACACCCCCACATTACAGACGCTTTAGAGGAGCCAAGAGCAGAAATATGTTTCACATGGAATACGTGAAACATATTTAATAAAAGTTGTGTTTTTATTTTTAAGGCAATGTGTGCTTCATTTAAAGATAAAATGCTACCGTACCATGTGTATCTGCTTGTGTCTTCGTTCAGGTGAAGTTGATGACTTTTCTTGGTTTTCGCTCCTCTCCTGTTTTCATGGGCTGTTGAACAGAAGCACAAAGGAAGAAGCAGAGGTCAAGACCGAGCTAATGAGATGAATAAACAGTGAGGTTCCAGCAAGGGGACAGAAAAGTGGCACATTTGTCTTGGTGTGTGTAATTAATTTAAGCAGAATAAGTCTGGGAGCTTGAAAAGACAGAAAATAAAATTCTAGGACACTTAAAATGACCGAGTTTGCATTTATTATGTATGAAGCACTCGCTCCAGGCAGTGAACTAATCTAAGACTGCAACAGTGTTTTATCTGTGTGAATATTTCACTTCTCAGCTGGAAGGCAAAATTAACAGGGACAGAGTGAAAAAATGTATCGCCTTTAATAGTAGCAGTCCAGGCCTGTGTTCTGGGAAGGTAAAATTTTAATATCTGCCTTCAGGTATTAGAATCTGTGTACCTTCTCACTTGCTTAATTACCCTTTATTAGAAGACCCAACACACTGCAGTCTCCTCACACAGCTTCTGACATGACCTTGATGAGCATCTGAACTCATGCATTATTCACTGAAAGCAGAATACCTTTCTTACCACACGTTGCTGACTTTAACTGTCAATGTACGATTCGTCTCCAACCAAGTGTGTCTAATGAGCATAAATGCTTTAAACTTTTTCCCATTTCTAAACTGCTTTGCCACAAGTGTCTCCCAGCTGAAAATAACGATATAGCAATGAGAGCCAATTAAACTGCTGGTATTCCAGCCTCGACATGCAAAAATAGTCAGCAGCACGGTTTTGACTGACAATACTTTGGAGCTGGTTTCAAAGCACTGGCACAGACAACTACAGCATCAAATATGGCGAGAGCTGCCTACGGAGGCATGAACAGCATGCAGCTCTTGCCACATTAGATGCTGAAATACAGGCAGGGTATTCTCATTCTGACAGGGGCTGGGGATGGAGAATATCCCAGGAGTATTCTGGCTGATAGAGCCAGCCACACCATCCCGCCGACACACCATATTGCCAGCAGACATCAGATTCACCAGGACGCAGAACCCAACTGACAGTGGCAGCGACACACCATCCCCCATACAGAATACAGGGCTCTGATTGCATCTAGAAAAGGCAATCAGAGCCTGAGTGAGGAGACGGACAAATCTGAGAAGTGGAGAGATGCACTGGAATGATACACTCCCTTATCACTTAAATTCAGACATTACAAAGCATATGCTCGGGGAATCAATAACATCTCCATAGTGGCTACACACGCAAGGGGAGCCAAAGGATGTAGCGCTTGTTTCAAAGAGTCATTTATAAAATATTCACCATATAGCTTAGCTAACATACAACCCAAGCAATACAACATATCCTTTCCATTTTGTTTAAGTCTCTTACAACAGCAGCAGGTAGGTGCATAATACATTATCATGTCTGTAATTTAGCACTGAACAGAAGAGTGGTCAAATATATCCTGAATGCCTGTTGCAGAGGTAGTCTCTCCTGAACCCCTGTTTAGAGAGCTATTAGCTGGTGGAGAGCAACAGTGGTGAGGGTCTGCATTATTTTTTGGTTTCCATGGAAACCTTTTCACGGGAAAGTGGAGCACCAATAGGATCGCAGAGCCTCATTGAATCGGTTATGGGGGTGAGATGAGAGATCAGTGCAGACGGCTGAGAAAGCACAACAATAGAACGAACCCTCAAGGGAGACTAAAAAAGGCCAGGCCACTGAGGGTCCGACAAAGCGGGTAGAGACTCAACACTAGAGAAAAGGTTTCATCTACATCCGCTCAATGGCTTTCCTTTTAAATAAATCTCCCTCGCCAACTAGTCATTGACATTTAAGCTCACGAGCACTGTGAGCAATTTAAACATCAAGGCAGCCACTAATTGATTAGCCTCTGCTGGTATTTCAAGCTCTGACAATATTATTGCATCACCGACATTTATCTTGTGTGTGAGACAGTAGCACATTATAAATTAGTACATACAGTATGTAGTAATCCCTTACAGTTCAAGTCACAATAGATCGCAGAGGAAACTGTAGTAGTCATGAAGGAATAACAGGAATTAAGGGGACAGTATGCTTCTCACAAAGCGCTTGTTGTTGTCAGCAGCATCTGAAACCCCTACCTGCCGCACCTATGTGAGCTTGCAGGGGTTGCATTTGACAATTTCCTAAAACAACAATCTGACAAGCATGTCCACACTCTTAGAAGACTGTCTTAAAGTGGTAAGCGTTAATGTGACATCCCCATTTTTAAGATTCTTGCCCCTCTCTAGCTTTTCAACCCACCTTCAAGTGTGGCTCTTCACAACAGCTAGTAACACTTTTGCCTACAGACAGAGTCGTACGACACGTTGCATAAAGTAGTTTCTACTAAGGATAGAGTTGGAGGGTCTAAGGATCAGTGTTGGGCAGTAACGCCTTACAGTAAGTATTCGAAATTCAGTAATTACATTACAGTTACTAATCCCACTAACGCTCCGTTACTTTTACACTTGGGGGTTGATGTGCTTGCTGTCTTACCGGGATTAAAGGAGGGGGTTGATATCAGTAGGTCTCTGCATTCAGCTGACAGACTGCTCTAGAGGAGGAGAAATGCGACTCACAGTAATTCCAAAGTTGTCTTACACACATATTGTGTTCAGAGTGTGTTCTTAGCTGGCTTGCTAATAGTTAAGTTCAGACTTGGAGGGTGTATGAATCGTGCAGCTGAGGTCAGGACTTCTGGAGTGCTGTGTGCATTCACTGAGGCTACGCTAGCACTAGCTGTTGGATGGTCATTAAATCCTTCCAAACTGTATCCTGCCTGCTTGTTAAACCACAAATGTCTCTCTTTCTATTTCTACATGTCTTAAATACAAAAGATGCAACATGTGGCTGTGGAGGATTTGGAGTTGTTTAAAGGCAATTTTGACAGAGCTGATGGCTGAGTAACGAAAGTAACGAGTAATATAACTTGTTACTTTTGCTGTTGAGTAATGAGTAAAGTTATGTAGTTACTTTTACAATGAGTAATGTGTAATCAGTAATTGATTATAATTGATTATATTAATGTAATTTTAACTTTCCCAACATTGCCAAGGATAGAGGATGTTGTATGCTGCATAGACTGTAAAGCCCCTTGAGTAAAATTTGTAATATTAGGTTATAAAAATAGACTTGACTCCAGAGCATACTCCAGCCTTTATTGTATGTGCCGCTATTGTTTAGGGCCATGTCATTTGTGCTTTCTCTTCGCCTCCATAAGACACCTCATCCTGCCAATCAGGCTGGCAGCCTTGATGGTGCTGTCAGAGGTCAGAGAACAGCAGGGAGGTTGACCAGCATCTCTTCCTCTGGGGGCAGGAAGTGGACGGGAAAACAAGTAAGGAAGTGACAATTCTTCCATCTACACCTCGCAGCTGGGCTTGAACTCAGTTTCTCACCAATGTTGACAAGAGTGAACCTCGGAGCTTTAGAAACGACTCCAAACGTGGAAATAATGACCTACGGGGAAACCTTCATAAACACACTTAATGAAAGGAAAAATCTACAGCTGTGGATGTCAGAGCTCCCTGGACATCTCCAGCCAACTTCTGACAGAGTCCATATACATCATGCTCTAATATTATAGATATGAAAAAGAGGGCAATTGCCAGCAGCCATATATCTCCTGAACGTCCGCTTTCATGAGGGCAGTGCTGAGACAGAATTATCGCCTTATCCCATCTGGATTTATTGATCCAACAGTGTAAGTCAACCACCAGAGATAAAGATAAACCACCACGATGGAGAAACAATCCCCACTCTGATCAGAGGGCATCACACAACTAATCACTCACTCTCCTCCCTCTCTGGACACAGCTAACCCACTGTTTTCTTTGTTCTTCCTTTTACATTAACTGCTCTGGGGGTTACACAACGGGCAAGTGTATTCTGTCATTCAGAGTACACAATTATTTCAGCTAAAAGATGCAGACTGAACTCATTAAGCAGTCCTCGGTTTTCTCAGTGTTAATCGTTTTGGACTAAATGGAAACCTGATAAGAATGCGGCCCCTGAAAATGTGTTCGGAGGGTACTAGTTTGATGTTCATGAAAGCTGACACTGTGTCCACCTCTTTGGTAAGTCAGAGGCAAACATTAGCCAGGCCTCTTCTCTTTGTAGCAGGTTCTTGAAGGCAGCAGCCCGTATCTTTCACCTCTACAAAGATGGCCTTTAATCAAAGACCGGTGAGTGTCTTACACAGACCCTTTCAAACATTTGTAACCTGCTGCTATAATTACACAACACCAACTTTTCCCTGGTGACACCATGACGAAGACCAGCAACCGAACTACTTGTTGTTATTTTCTTTAACCCATGCCTGTCTAACTGAACTGACTGCCTCATACACCACCACCAAACTTTCACCCAAGGCTAGGCCCCCTGTCTCTGAGGAGCCAGGGGCCTGGGGGGCATCACAACACCGCTTTGAAGTCAGGCGATTAAAGAGGAAAGACCTGTCGAATTGGGATGATGGGGCTAAGGTTGAAGGAGGGGGGAGGATCAGTACGAGGGACAGGAAAGGCTGTGAATACTGAGAGCTCAGGCCCATGGGACACAATTAAGAGCAAGGATTTTTTAGTGAGGGTTACAAAAACACAGCAAGGATACCAGCAGTGCAGCCTTCCAAGCCAAGGTAAGAGTTCATTACTACATACACGGAGGGGGCTGGGGCTGTTAAACTCTCACCAGTTTGTTCACCGACTCCCCCCACCTACAGCCGAACAGCCGCATGATAACCATTTCCATCGCCGTTAAATCCTAAAGCCCAGTAAAGCTTGAGAATCACGCAGCTCGCAGCTCACAGCTCACAGAGAGTAACGGAGAAAAAAAAAAAAAAACAGGTTGCCTGAACAAAGAGGAAGTTTGCATTAAGTCTTCCCTCAGGATGTTTTCCCCAGCTAAAACATGACTTGTGCACAGAAGACAACACACCAGATTTGTAGTCCTTTAAAAATAGTGAAATATTTTTATGAAAACAAAAAGTACTGAAGTGATGAATTGTTGCTCAACCTACACAAGTTGCTCAACCTAATCCTATTTACTGTAAACAGAGGTACAGTTTACCACAATATGGCAGTGTGACAACACTTGAAGCATAATAAATGATTGCGACACCTGAAACAAGGAAATCCATTGGGAATCCTTGGTATTTTGTACTAAAACATATAGTGCCCTGTGTTATATTTTCCACGAGACATTGAATGTAGAAATATGCAGCCACTGTTATCCTATAAGTCAAACCAGCCACTTAAACATGTGTTAAGAACACATCTGGTAACCATTTCTAGGCCTCATTTAAATCTTGCTAAAATACCATACAGCAGTAGGTTCTGTATATTTGTCGAAGTCAGATTCAGAACATCATAGCGATGATCATCACCAAGTCCTCAGCAGAGAGAAATATCCTTTACCTCTCATGCTACCTGTTATTGGGAGTATCTGTCATTAATATGCCCTCACCTTGACCCTCCCACCAGTTTGAGACTCATGAAGCTGTTTAGTGTGCTGACAAACAATGTGGTAAATATCTCAATGCACAAGATACAGAAGAAGTGGAAACAGATTCTTTGCTCAATGGGACCAGATGCAACTTATTTTGATAATGAAAACCAGCAGAGGGCATTTGAGTTTGGACTCCACCACAAGCAAACCTCCTTCTCTGAAATAGCCATTTTGCTCATATGCATAACAAGCTACACCAGAGCAGCGTGTGTTTTGCTTTTGTTAACTTAACTCTTACTCTACTTGGCCTCTTCATTTCATAGCAATCCAAATAAAAAGCAAAAACACTGACAAAACTGGGATTAGTATAAAATATGAAAAGAAAAAAGAAAATGAGTATATAACCAAAAAATGGGCTGAGGGACACTTGGATCACTGCCTGGGAGTTATGAAATTTGTACAGCCCAAAATCTGAGGCCCAGTGAGCCTGGATAACATTTCCAATGGTTTTCACTGCATACCTTACTAAGTACACCCAGTAAATCTTACTACTATGTTCACACAATACTCACAAACACACAAATTCATGTGATGGCTTGTATGTGTGATTGATTGATCGACTGATTCCAGGACAAATATTTGTATTTGGCATATTTGAGGTGAACAGTTGTTTTTTTAACCATGTTCAGACAAGGTAAAACAAGGCTGTGCTTAAACAACGCATTGACTTCTTTTGTTTACGAGCACAAACATGTGGGTCACATTAGTAGACAAAAGTAAACATGGAGGAAGATGGCCAGTTTATATCCAAGGTCTGGTGCTATTTTATTTCACAACTCTGTCATGGCAATGCATCAACATCTGGGTGGCTTACCACCCCTGCTAAACAACTTCCTGGAAAACCCTGTCCCTCTCTTACCTAACATCCTACTTAAAGTTGCAATACATGATATTGATGACATTCAGCCACTAGATGTCGCACTATAGCACCAACTTCTCAGACCATAACAAACGTGTCGTTTACTCAATAAAGTTGAAAAAAAAAAGAAAAAAGAACACTCAAAAAACTCAGGTCAAACTGTCAAACTAGTCAGGGTTGATCAAATATGGATCTAGATTCTGTTAGTGCATTGTCTATTTCTCGCCTCAAATGCTTTCAGAAACATATTTTAGTGTACTGTTGAAAGTTTGTGACGTGGCTGCCATCTTGGAAACAGATGCGGAGGACACAGAGCATGGATGTATTATTAGAGCTGGATACCAGACCATAAATGGCGCCCATTCAATCCAATGAGAATTGCTTGGCTGGCGCATACGCCAAAAAAGGTTTCTAGCTTCTGGGTTTGCTTCCATATTGTGCGGCCCACTGAATATGCGCAGTAGTGTTTCCCCTGCTGGCCCCGCCCGCGAGTTCCTGCTTGGCCCATAGACTTTACATTGTGATGATATCACAGATTTTTAAATCGCTTTTCTCTGCTTGAGGAAAGTTTTGAAAAATATAAAACCTCCATGGATCAAAAATTCATAATAAAAAGAAGTTGTTCACAGTTCCAGGTGTCTTGTCAATAGTTTTACAGACGTCCCTTTTACAATGGTGGTCTATGGGGAAAATGCTTTTCGGGCCTCAGGTTTTTTTTTTGCTGCAATACCGTGAGTGGCCACTGGAAAAAATTGGCTGCAAGGCTGAGTGGCGGCGCCCTATCCAGCTCTTATAATACATCCATGACACGGAGGGACTCACATGCACCAACATGCACACCAAAACAAAGAACAGAGAAGCTCGGATAACAACACACACAGAGGGAGTGTGATGTCATTCACTGGTAAGGACGCCATTACCCCACAATATCTCTACATAGCTTGTCTAAATATGGTCACTTCTGGCCCCAAAAATCAAAGATGCCAATGGTCAAATCACCAAACTCGAGGCTTCAAAATGTCCACAAACCAATGGGTGACATCACGGTGCATAGGTCCATATTTTTTTTTAGTCTACGATCATATCATATCATATCACATCATATCAATCCATGAGTCTTTCTGCTGCTTCCAATCCCAATTAGAGGTACATGTAACTAGCTGACTGCAGAGTGACCATCAAATGAATCAGGCAACAATGTTTTGATCTTATGCAGACAATTACTGTATGTGCATGTTAAAATCAATTGCTTGTGCCCCAATTTATTGAGCAACAAAGAAGATACATCTAATTAAATATCTCAAGTTGTGCAATACAAATAGGCTGTTAGCATTAATTTGTAGTTTTTGTACTTATACCACCTACAAATACAGGTATAGATCAACTGTATATAACTACACTTACTGATGTTGTAAGTTAAATAAAACTGTAGTCGGGTTTTTCTTTTTTTCACCAATTCAGCAACTTTGTGTCACAGACATACTGTATATTGTGCTGTATTTGTTTGTGTCCTCCAGCAGGTTTCACCCATCTGTCTGACCACTGCTGCAAGAAAGAAATACATCTTTGTCCATTTTAAAACTATTACTAATATTTGGTGAAACAATTCAAACGGTAGTAATGCTTAACATTGGACTTGTTAAGAGTTTACATCCAGGTGAATTTACTGTAGGAGTAACTGGGGCAACAGACTGTTTGCGTGCCAACAATATTTGACTTGAGCTTAGCAGTAATTGTGCTCTACTGAACTGCATTAAGCAGAGCTCCTCTACAAGACTGAAAGCCAACTCACACATATTGTACAAGCTGCATAAGAAAGTATACGACAGCATATTATGACAAATTTCTTGCATACAGAGAGATGGTAGTCTGTGTTTTTGTGGATTTTGCAGGGGACTGTACAGGAGCAGCAGGGCAGGTGTCCCACTGGGTTATGAGAGCCAGAAGCTTTGCATCTGGATCATTTCCTCAGCCCAGAGGGGCTCCATACTGGGACCTCCTCATAAAGCTGCACATGTGCCAAAGAAACCCAAATCCCTCTATTTCGGCTTGTATGTGGTGGCTGTGGTGATAGCAGGTAATAAGCTGTGACAAACACACACACTCATCACAGAGAGAGAGAGAAAGAGAGAGAGTGAAAATGACTCATGCTTTTTGTCTCTCAAACTGTCAAATATGCTAATTTGCCACTAATGGTCAAATAGGCTGAAAATGTGTTTCTGCATGAGCGCGAAAAATGGTTTTATTAACTGTGTCCTTTGGCAGAACAGGCTGAAACCGAAGTCAGGAGGATTATTGGAGATGAAATCAGGATAAAGTCGAGCTATGAACTGTGTGAGTAAAGGTTTTTCTGCTCACTCAAAAAACCTTCAGTTGCACTCCTTTCCACATTGGTTCACTCTAAGCTCGGTACTCCCAGGACAAAGAGTTGAAAGATATCCTTTGAGGAGATATCATGCCTCTATGTGAGTCCCGAGAGGAAGGCAGGAGGGACTGAGAAGGTGGAAAAGGGAGTTGGACATTTTCCATGGTCCAAACTCGTGAAAATGCAGGAGTGCATTTAAGGAGCATTCCTTCGATAGGCTGAGGAAGCCACAAGCGGGGAGATGTCAGGAGAAATCATGCTTGGCTCAACACAAAAAGCACTCAGAGAAATGAGATTTAATCTGCTGAGCTTAGAGTGTATTAGCCAGATGTAAACAGTGAGTGCCAACTGTGAGAAAGTTAACTTCCACAGCACTGCTGCATGGAAGAAAACAATGCACAAAACATCAAACACTACCAACGAAAGAAACTCTGCAAACAGAGATATTTAAAGGCAAAAATAAAACTTTCACAAGCCGGGGACATTGCAGTTCTGGGAATCAGGGGGTTAAGGTTAACTGGCCACACTGAAACACTTTCTCTCTGAGAATACTCTGCCTGCAGGCCCAAGCTGTGGGAAAGGGAGTTTATGCAATTACATCACATTGATTTATGGGAGACAGAGGAAAGATGGGGAAAGGATGGAAACTGAGCTGCTTGGAGGCAGTCCAAGATTAGGTCCCTGAAGAAACACAAGTCAATAGGTTTACACCACAAAACATGATGGATCTGAGACAATTGTGTGGGGATGAATGTGGTCAGAGAAACACAGGCAACACTGTGAGGTCAAATATACCTAAAATTATTGGTTTTGATTTAAGACTGAAAACACACACAACTATGAGAGCAGCCATAATTGTAATGCAGAGCCTTTTCGATGAACCTGCTCATGGAGCACGCGCAGATAACAAGTTCAGAATAGCAATAACACCGCCGCTGAGCTTACTTTCAATTTTCTCAACTCTAGGGAACCAGTGACAACTGTTGTGCTTGAGCAGATGCTGCTGATGCTGCCTTGAGTATTAATTGGGGGTAGTGATGAAATTGTGAGTAAGGCACCCAAGCGTGCACTACAGCTTCAAGCGGGGTTGCAAATCTTCATCAACCCACCGCAGCATAAGTTATAAATAAACAGCCCATTTAAGTACTCCTCACTACTGTAACAGGACCGCAGGAGTGACCACAGCTGGGATATTTATGGTGTTCTTCTGCTTGTTTAAACGTTTACATGTGACTTGAGATTTAAAAAGCAAAACCCTGCAAAAAAAGCTATCTTCCATTAGTCTGGGAGATGCACGTACAGCTGTCCCGTGAGCTGAAGCGGAGCGACTGTGTGCTAATCACCTGTGGAGGTAACTAAAGCGGCGCTCATCAAATTGCCACAGATAAATGTTGCAGATTGTTTAAAGAAGTCTATACAAAGACAAACTATCTCATCAGGAGTTCCCCTATATAGTCAATTCTCAGACAACAAGAAAAAAATGTAACTCAACTGCGTGAGACTTATGTTGATACGAGCCACCAAATGGTGAAAATACGAGCAAAGCAGGAGGGGATTATAGAAGATATTCAATATAATGAGCTGCGGAGGTTCAGTAGGAGATATGAAATGGTTTTGTTTTTTTTCAACTTTCAAAATCTCCAGCTGTCTGCAAAGTCTCTGTCTGCTTGGTTCAGGCCAAAGGCAACAGAATAAATATGTACACACAAAGAGAGCCAGCCAAACATTTGAAGGTGGTGTTTTGAAAGCTTGCAGTATAGACAGGCGGGTGAGGTGGGAGGGGAGGTTGCTCTAGATGTGGCAAATGTATGGAAAGCTCACGCAGAAATGTTTTGAGGAGGCAAAGGTTGGACATCTGTTCCTTATTAAGTAAAAAGCAGCCTGTCCAATTCCAAACTGCCTGCAGAGATAAGCGAAAGTGGTTTTGGTAATTGCTCACAACATTGGCTCTCTGCTCTTCGTTGTTTATTTTGTGCGTCATTTTAATGTGGTGAGATCAAATGAAATCATCTCCGGTTATTGACTAGGACTAGTTTTAGTTAAGCATTAAACAAAGTAATATATGAATATAAAATCTGTGTTAAATTCTGTTTTGTAAACTGTCCAATCAAAGCACTGATTTGTACGTTTTTTAGCATTCAGGTTCAGAGCGTATATGGCAGACAGACAGACGGATGAATTTTTATCAGTATGGCTTGACAGATAAAGTCGAAATAACCTCGGCACATCCAGGGGTTTTCAGAGACACCCACAAAATTACTTTGGCTTCAACATTGGTACTGAAGCCTTTCACATGGGATCTGTCTCCTGCCAAATGTTATCACGAAAGATGATCTGGGTCTATTTCCCCAGGGTGCAAACTCTTGGAGAAATGCCTGAGCTTTCTGGGGTTTATTTTGTTTTTTTGTTTTTTTGTTAAACACTTCACAGTTTTGAGCCTTCATGTCACACCCAGGTGGTCAAGATAAGGTTGGACGACTTTGCTGCCGCTGGCCTATAGTCCTGACGTGGGACAAGTGCCAAATCAGTGGGAAGACACCCAAGATCACCTGATGTTCCACTGAAAAAAAAAACACATCCCTCGGAGAGTCAGTTTGTTTGTTTAACCACTTAAACCAATGAGCACTGCAGCCAATTTAATTTCACATACTGGAGACACCTGCAGTGCCTGTGCTATCTCTGACAAACACATGCAAAGGTGATCCCTGGATATAACTGTCAGAAACGTTAGGACTGGAATACACTTTCATGAAAATATCAAACTCCTTTAATATACTTCAAATGGTTAAACAGTGGCTAGCTTTCCTGTGCAGTGGATTCTCGTTTTTCCTAAGCTTCAAAGAAAAGAAGATGCAGCAAGGCAAGGATTAAAGAAAAAAGGAATTATGCTTCATGGTGTGAGTGTGTTTACCCTAATAACTATTAGCAAAGAAATTTTACAGTGAGGAAAATACTTTCTCAACTCAAAGAGGTATATCTATTTTAGCTCTTCTCTTCTTAGAAAACCTACAGTAACTTCTTAAGAATTCCCTACGGAAGTTGATCCAGAGTTTATTAAATGCAGCACGTTCCCTCCGCAGTAATGGTAGCGTGGTTTGCTTGTGGCCGTAACACACAGGCTGGCATTGACCGACTGTTTGCCCAAAGGACAGAGGCCGTGTTTTAGTGCGGTGACCCGTGAATGCTGTCTCGAGTAGCGCACTTTTAAAGTGGTGGTGGGCTAAAAATTTCATAAAGCAGCATCAAAAAATCATGAGGCAGCGAGGCGCTCCGTCTTTGCTGTCTAATTGTTTTCCCGTTTGAGGAGTAAAAATAACTGTCTAGAGCATGCACATTTGATCTGCTGTTAAAAAGTGAAGGCTATTACTTAGTAAGGCATGCTGAGGCTGGTCAAATAAATTCATCGGTGTAAGAAGCACGCAGGGGAATTCGTCCTCCAGCGAGTTAAAGAACCATCACAGGAATCTTCAGGCAAACTAGCCTGGACCACTGAAGTATGCTGGGTCGCTTGAATGACCTCAACTGGCTTTACGGCTACACTGTAAGTAACAGTTCAGCACCCCTTTGTGCTTCAGTTTTAAAACACGTGGTTTAATGGTGTTATTGTGGGCAATAAATAAAATGACACAGAAGTACCACTGGCAGACAGAAAAAGCTGCACACCTGTATCACACTCTAACGTGACATAACACGACAAACCACAGGAGAGGTTCTAAATGCAAACAGACAGATGGCCCTCAACTACACCGCTGCTGGTTTATAAGCTCTAAAGATGTGAAGCTGCTGTTCTTTCACAAGGTGAAGCGTATTTCTTGGAGGTGTGTGATCCTGGCAGGAGAGAGATCATTAGCTGGCCCTTCTCCCAAGTTACCCCAGGTAGAAGTTGTAACCTGCCGTGGATTTTTTTTTTTTTTTAATCAAACACCGATCTGTCCCCCTGACGCCGTGGAGGCTGACAAGGAGCCCATAAGTCTAATAGACCCTTGGCGAGTCTCACCCTGTGGGAGGGACTGTAACATTGCTGTTATCCCACAGGACCTGCAGGGAGTAACGCTGTGGACAAGGTGTGTGGGCTTCAAAGGCAGCAAAAAGCAGCCAGCCAAGCGGAAAGAAAAATACTGCGGCTTTTTAAAAAGGTGCTTCCTTTCATACTGGCATGATATTTGAATACAAATGCACATAATAAGATTGCAGAAGGGAGAAGCAGAATCACATTAGCCCAGTTACGCCTACTAAAGTTTACAATATTCACTTCCAAGTCAAAATAAAGAAATCTCTGCTTAGCTAAGGTTTTTCGGTGCCATATTTACGAGTTGAACGCAAAACATTTAGCCTAGATTCGAGGAGATATGAGGTCTATATACAGTAAATATAAAACAACCCCATTTCCAGTTGACTTCTGCCAACAGCACCCAGGCTGCAGGGGTGTGTGTGTGTGTGTGGGAGAGCCTCATGTACATTTGTGTTTGTGTATTTGAGGTTTGCATGGTTATCACTGACTGGAACGGCAAAGCGTTATTAGCAGACTGCGATGCAAACCCAAATCACGCTCAAAATAAATCTCTTAGGAGGTACTCTATAATTCAGCCACGCTGGAAAAGCCAAAACAGCAGCAACAAGACTGTGTCATATATACCAACTCGCAGTCCTCCCTGTGTCCATAAATCTGATGTAACTGCACCATCTCAGCTTCATATCACAACTCCCAATCATAGCCTAAACAAGAGAATGTGCGTTAATGAGCTAACATCCAGCTCAAACACCTGACATGCATTTAATTTGTTTAAAATGATAATAGGCTAATTATCTGGGTCATTCTTAACAACCCCATTGTCCATCCCTACAATAATTCATGCACTCTAAATTACCAAGTCAATTTGTGGTGAGAGCAACTGTGTGTCTGTATTTGCGAGTAACAATTATCATATCACATTATACTGTGTAGCCCATCATCAGTGATTAAAAATAAACAGGATATTTAGGGGATCGGATCCCCTTTAGGCAAAGGAAGTAAAAAATGCAGATCTGAATATGTTATAAAATAGGGCACATTAAAAAAAAGCCTCAGATGACTAATGAGGGTATTCTTGTAAAGCTATATTCTCTTATTCCATAACTTGGATGGAAAGAGCAGGCGCACTCGAGGAGGAGAACCAAGGAGTAGAAAAGGAGAGAGGAGAGAGGGGTGGAGTAGAGCAGCGCTGGGACACAGTTGTGGCTGAGGCAACTGAAAAAGAGAAAGACCAGAAGCTGGGAGAGAGTCCCATTTCATCAGAAAAATGCCTGAGTCAGGAGATGAGAGAACCATTAGGCCCAATGAGTCACAGGGAGAGGCTGTAAAAACAGATCTGGGCTGAGCTCGGCTCGCAGTACCATCTTCGAAAAACAGCCAAAGAAGAGTAGAACAGTGGTCCAGAATGAGGTGCAACAGTTTGAGCGGGATTCCTCTTAATCACAACAAAAGTAATGCGGATATCTGCAAAGATACACGTTAATGTCTCAGTGGATTCAGGCTGTCACTTTTTATTTAAAATCTGAATTCATTGTGAAAAAAAATATTAATTTGATTTGAAATGGTCTGCCTGAATTCACAATTAACAGTGTATAAATGCAACAGGCCGTGTCCTGTACTCCAGCAGGGGCATTCGTAAAATGCACTGTCACTGATCTATCGCATGGCCTGTTGCCCCCAATAAACTAGACCATTGTTGTTCTTTCCATTAACGCAAGATGGAGTAAGATGTGCTGTGCAAATCCTCTTAGAAGTAATGTGTGGAAGCAAAAATCAAGAAAGAACGAATCTTGGACAAAAGGTAAAGCTGCGCCTGCCTCACAGTAACATTAAATCTAAAGTCAGCAGTTCATTCAAGTGAGGCAGCAGAGGCACCGTAAATGAACCCAACATTGTCAATTCTGTAAGTTAGGATTAGGCTTTTTGAAAAGTGACAGCCCTATACTGTGGATCTATGCAGGGTAGGCTGTTACAGATCACAAAGGCTCACAGAGGAGATGTCAATCTGTACATCTCCCATATCTCAACCATGTTTTGTATAGCCTCAGGGTTTAAAACAAACTGATTGGTTAATCATTTTCTGGTCCTGAGGTCGGTTTGAAACAGATGCTGGAACAGAACCAGACACATTAATGTTATCATAGCCCCAAATATGTAAAGTATAATAGAAAACAGTGTCTCAGAGTAACGCTGTGCACTTTCGCTTGCATCCTTATAACAGCCCCAAGATGAGGTCAACTCAAAGTATGAACTGTACTCTGAAAATACAGACAATTGCGTTATTCTTGATCCACCACACATCTTCTCTGGTTCAGAAACAGTGAACAAACCTCCAATTGTGCTGATGAATTATTCCTCTGAACACAGAGTCTTTATCAAAATCCTTAATAGGAACCAAGTCATTTAGGCAAGAAACAAGGCACGAAGCAAGTCTGACAAGAGTTCCTTATCTACGAAATGTTTAATGTTGGCACCAAATATCATTTTTAGTGAAAAGCTCCAGTGAGTGTGAAGAACAATCACACATCCATAAAATGAGCTCTTCCTCCCTGGTGCTACTTGATTAGCACCCAGCTTCCTCCTGCCCAGTGTGCCAACACTGAATTTAATGTGAGTCAACCAGGCAACACTGTGTGAATTTACCCAAAGAACTGGTTGTTCATCCGGCAAATAAATGAGTCCATTTTATACACAAAAAGCTGTGAAATCTCTTTTGTTCCTCATTCTTTCAGGCAGCAGTGTGCTTAAACTTCAGCATCATTCAGTGGATCAGAGTTGTGCTCCAGTCTCTCTACAGTCAGGCAGGTAATCTCCCCACACGTTCGCCTCGTGTCACATACCTATCAGCGCCAGACTCCCCGGCCAGCCTAAGCCCCCTTCTGAGCTTTGACTACATCTGAAGGATGAAAAGAGCACAAGGTGATGAAGAAACCTCCGGGCGAAAGCATAGGGATTTACTGAGTGTGCTCGCTCTCTGTAATGACCAGTGGGTCCTCACCAGCAGCCTTTAATGGACATCTGAGTGACACTGTTTATTAGTACTGAAAAAACATTATGCAGAGGAAAAGATGGCTGGGGGGGGGGGATTTTAAGATAGATGTGATTTGAACATCCCGAGATGGAGCTGAGTGTATCCTCAAGTAAGCGCCTACCAAGCCATGAGCCTGTTGGAGAGCCCGCTATCTGCCGGGCCCAGCTTGTCAAATACATACCTTTTACCTCATTACCTGCTCAGCAAAGCCATTATTGAGGGAAATAGGGTGAACACAAGATAAGCACAAAGAATTCTTGGGTTGAGCACAAACAGCCGGCCTGCTTCCTCCTGATAAAAAGGAAGCGTCAGTGTAGAGGCCCCTCAGCTTAGTGCTCTCTGTGAACTCTGTGAGCTGCCAGCTGCCCCTCACTTGGTCACTCACTACTTCCTGGCCCATATGGAGGCACGCAAGGGCCAAAGAATGCATGAATGTGTGAATATTACTGGATTATGCAGTATTTTCATGCAGTAAAGGCAACCGTAAGCGCACAGAAAAATCTAAAGCTGGGTTCACACTTGACACAAGGGGCATAGGTTTTGATTTATAGTTTCAGCGTCTCATTTCACTGCAACACTAGACGGACTGCATTATAGATGACCAGACCGTATCGTGCCTTAATAATTTTCCGCACAGTAACAGTAATGTTGTTGTTCTGTGTTGTTGTATTATTTCATTTACTTTGTGATACGAGTATGAGACTATTCTGTGCAGTAGCTGCATTTCGTTATTTTCTACACTGTGACAGGGAGCAATGATCGCAGTGAGCAGTGGGCTTTGCTAGATGTTTTGTCACTGAAAAGAAGGTAGTTAAGCCTTTTTTCATCTCGCTCCTTGTTGTCTTCACACTCAACAATCTGCACGGGCATCAAAAATTGCAGTAGAAAACACAAGAAGCCCAAGCTGACCACTTAAAACTTAACTATGCTGTGGGTGCAAAGGCTTTATAGCTATGCTGTAACTCCTTTAAGAAGAACTATGAATCCAGCTTCAGGCAGACACCACTGCAGGCTGTTTTATAAGGCAGCAGAGTTTTGATATGACGTGACCTTTAGTTGTAAAAACTGCCTTCAGCAGACTACATCAAATCACAATGTTTGGACATCCGGCACTTATAAAACACAGTGCAGACATATAATAACACACACCTTCATGGCTTTTAAACAGCTGATGAAAAATACACTTTCCAAAGAGTAAATTATTTCTGCCAGCTGAAAAGCAAATTTCATTTTCTCATGTCTCCTGACAACAAAGATGCTGAACCCATTACTGGCTGAGGCCTCTGCATCACACACATTAAATGAAGGGTCCTCTAGCAATCGAAAAAAGCAATTTTCTCATTGAGCCAATAGATACTCCATTTAGTTCCGGGCTCTCTACGGACTGCTGCTGCCGTAGCGGGGCTGATACAGGCGAAAGCGAGTGTAGAGTGATGACCCAACCTCGTTTTCCCTCCGCCTTGCTGCTCTGAACCCATCGATATGGATACAGACGTGCTCCGCAGGCTGGATGAGGAGGGGAGCGGAGAAAAGAAAGAACAGAGAAAGGATGTGGACAAAAAGAAGAAAGAATAATAGATGAGATGATACAGAAGCAGGCGGATAGAGAAGATGGAGGGAGGTTGTGGTGAATCAGGGCCAGTGATCAAATGACTTGCCAAAAAGGCAGCAGCCTCATTTGCAGGCACATCAGCCGACACTTAGAAAAAGAGAGAAAGAGTGAAAGTGTGAGAGTGAGAGCGGAGGAGGGGAGAGACAGAAATCAGAGGCACCCAACCATGTGGAACCACAGATTGATTAATTTCAGGCCTTTTAATGAGCGGTGCTCTGCCAGGCCAGGCGGCATCAAGTCATTCACCCCGTCCCTCTCAGCAGGAGCTGCCATACACTGCAATTCACACTTTTCTATCTCTGCCAAGCACTAGATAGCAGAGGAGCAGTGAACCCACCACACACACACACACACACTAACACAATATTTCTTTCCTTTTCAATTGTTTTTGCTGTTGCTTTCATCACCGACACCGTGAACGTGTGATTAAGAGCAACACATTATCAGAGGCACTATTAAAAACGAGCGCACTGATCACCAGTGGCAAGTCTCACACCAGGTGTTCTGTGTCTGTAGGCGGAATAAATACCAGCTTGGCTCGGTGGAGATTTGAATCCACTGAAACATGCTCCCTCCTAATTGCTATCGTCCACAGTCCGCCGAGGAAACCAAATGCATTGTTGCTTCTAACCTTTATTCCCTGTATAAATTACACTGTAGGTTTACAAACCCTGATGTTTGCATTTGTACTCATCCTGCAGACATCACTTCTGTGTCTGAGCAACAAAACTATTTCCCAACACTCATGTGAATCAAGCTGGGGAGAGAAAAGCTTCAGGCGGAGTTTAGTCATCCGTGTTGGCAGCTGCTCCAGAAGCATCAATACTACTGTTTCTTTTTTTTTTCTTTTTTTTTTTTTTTGACAAGGCAAATGTTCACCCGCAACAGGGTGAACAAACACGCCTCTGTTTCCAGTTTGTGTGCTTCACAAATTTTTAACTCCCAATCATTTGGTTTTGAGGTTTAAAAAAAAAAAAAAAAAGAGAGGGTGGAACAAAGAGACAGAGAAGGAGAGAAATCTGTACATGATGCAGCAGTATTGTAACTCAGCTCATTAATCATGACAGGAGCTGATTTGTCAGTCTGTCCGAGCTGGTGGGGCGTGATATGATTCTTCTCTCCTCTTTTCTTTCCTGACACACCGGCCTCAGGGAGACGGAGAGCCACAGTGAGTGGTTGCGACTTTAACTCGAGGCAAGCCAATCCAGCACCGCACACTCACCTGGACGCTGGTTTGTGTTAATGGGTCCCTTGGAGCCAATCTCCTCAGGCGAAACCTGATTATGACCTGGTTTCCAGCTGTTACTGTAACTATATAAATGTTTGAGTCTTGTCTCAGTGAGTGGAAACTTTACTATTTTTTTTTTTGTGCACTTTTTTCAGCTGTTGGTTAAGCAGCAAACTTAAGATGAAATGCCACACACTCAGTACATTTATTGTAATAAAGCATGTTCATTGTGTTCATTGTGTCCTCAAAATTTCAGAGTTTTTCTTTCTTTCTTTTTTTTTTACGGAGCTCTTGAATGTGTCATGCTGGCTCCAGTGGAAATCAGACAGAGGCAGAGGGATGAGGTGGTTCTGGATGATACATGCCTCTGATAAATGTAAACTGACAGTGAACTCCTGCCCTACAGCAAAGGTAGCGCCGTCAGAGACATCCATCTGGTGACCCCCATACATCTCTGCGGACAGCCTCCTCGGTTATGGCTGGACCCCCGTGGGAAGGATGCCAGCTTGGGAGACTGACACACATCGCTCCGGATTCCCCCTGCTGTCAGGTTTCCCATAATATCCCCCAACATTATATAAAAAATACATATTTAACCGCGTTTCACTGATTGATATAAGGCATCAGAGAATATTTAGTGTGTGTGCATGAGTCTGATTTATTCCTAAAGGAGAAATTAGCGACCTGACCTGAGGTTAACACAAGTCTACATCGTGTAACAGCCAAATAAAGGACTTAAAACAATTAGGATGACCTTTCCACCTTTCGCATTTGGTGAAATTTTCTTTTCAACGTGTTGAGCTCGTCTGGGGAGAAAATGTAACTTGCGGCAACAAAGTAAGCAGGGAATCAAACACTGCGCACAACATCCCCCATTAGACGCGCTGTTGTAAATAATGAACCCGTACAACAACAAGGCATACACGAAAACAAGCGAGGCAGACTTTAAATACGATCATCCATCTCTCATTTCAACACAGGACATTTAAGTTGTAAACACTTTCTGCTTTCTTACCTCAGAGCGCAGCTCAGTGCCGAAACCTTTGGCTGTGACAAGCTGTTTCCCTGCGAAAATATCACTAAACTGTCTATTTGTGTACTAACTGGATGTATGTATTCAGACAAAACAAAAACAACGCCGATCAGATGGGATGTCCGAGGAGGTGAACTGTGCCCGGCAGCGTCCAGCTAATAAAATCCACAGCTCCGAGATCTGCGATCCCAATTTGGACAAGCATGCAGTGTTAGAGGAGATTGGTATGCAAACAGTTTTCTGAACTCACTGAAAGCTGAGCGGCTCATCCAGCAGGCTGCTCTGCTCCGGAGGGCGGAGACTCTCCCTCCGACATACACGCCTCTGGTTTATCACTCCGGCGTTATCTGGAGAGGTAAACATAAACTCAGTACAGCAGAAATTAAGCCTTTTACTTGTGAATTTTCCAAAAAAAGGGAATTCTCCATGATTCATTTCTTTCACATTTAAGCCATAAGGAGCTCACTAATAAATCCCAGAATGCTGTAAGAGAATAAAATCCCCCTTTTTTAAAATGGCAAAAACAAAATTATGAGAATTTTTTTGTTGATCTCAGAATTCAAAAATCTCAGTTTCAGAATAATTTTCTTTTATTACAGATTTTGAAACTCATTCACTGCAGTAAATTTAGATTAAAGGGATACTCCACAGATTTAATGTTGCATTCACAAAAGTCAGATTAAAAAAGATAAAATGGTCAATAGATATCCTGACTTTTAGTTGGCCCAAGCTCCAAAACTGCCAGACCCAACATTTCCTGTAATGGAATTAACGGCGTCTCTCCATTTAAGCCTCTTTGCCTGGTAAATGTCTTTTTAAGTCAATGCGCCCATTAGATTAATTAGAAACACAGCTTTCCATTAACTATTCCTCATTGTTAACTTTTAGTACCTTTCTATTTTGAACAATTTGTAGATTCTGGTGTTCACAGATCAGGGCTGTTGATGTTGTTGTGATGTTGACATTTGATTCTCTTATAGAGGAGCTACACAATAAGCCTTTTGGCTTTTTGGCTCTGCCTGCACATCTCTTGTGATTGTATGAATATTTCCTTGTGTTCTAATTTCTTATCTGACTTTTTACATTGTATCCTCTATTTCGATATTGTACAAATAAATCAATAATCAAACAAGCAAACAAAAATGTGAGGCCTCCAAGCTGAGACTCCAAGACATTGGAGCACTCCCTCCACAGTGACACTACACAAACACACTATACAACTGTTTTCACAAGCTAAGTACTGTAGATCTCCCAATGCCGACTGAACTGAACTTTCTAAACGTAGGTTAATCTCAGATACTAAACTCTTTTTCATGTGGCTGTTTTCCTTTTCAACAGTTTATTTGAAGTTTTTGAGTGGAAACTTGGGAACGCCTTTAAAGTTTTCTTTGTAGGTGCAGGATTTATGTCACAGAATGATCACAAAACATGGACATAATGCTGTTAATCATGATGATCCTTCACTCACAGGGACAAGGTGGATATCAGCATTATTCTGATTTATAGCCTGCAGATGATACAAGATGCAGTCAGCTGTGAAAGTAATGCAAAAGTTCTGCAACATGTATAGTGCAACGAGCACCCTGACCCTGCTCCCAGAGAGTATCCTAAGGGTCAAAGTTACATTTGTAAGAATGAGTATTGTGTCTTTTAGAGACGAGCTTAACGCTGTTTTTGATGCCAGCAACAGATAATAGACAACTCTCAGATAGGCCGCCGATAGTTATTGTTTGTGCCTTGTTAATTATTCATGCTGTGTGCCTCTCACACAGCCAGAAAACAAGAGAAGTGCTTTTGTTTCGGGTTGGAGGGGGTGAGCTGGGGGCCTGAAGTGTTTCTATCCCTCTGTGCTCCTCGTGTCACAAAATCTACTACAGATGGAGAGCAAGATAAGCACTCCAGAGACTGATCTTTTTGCCTTCTCCTCTGAGGTCGTGACACTGACATTCCCAGTGGCATACGTGATACTTCCAAACCCCCGGTCTCCTTGTGTTCTCCCCTGATCCCTTTCTTATTGGTGCTCAGGACCCTGCTGCAATTTTAAGTGCATTTCTGAAGTCAAGAATAAACGACAAGCGGCGGATTAAGGCGAAGTTTAAAACAAGGCGGAGATTAACGTATGGAAAGGTTGGATTCAAAGACTCATCGGGAGCTCGGTTCAGACTTGGGCCTCCGCCCGTGTAAGAAAAGTATCACAGGAATGGCTTGGCTGCAGAAAGAACAGCTGTGAGGTATTTTCTTTTTGGCTCCTTGGGTATTTTCAGAGGGCTCAGAGAGTAAAGAAAAGCTGAGGTGAATCACTGACTAAACAGCCTCCTCCCCCCACCTTTCTTTGAGCGCTCAAATGGATCACTGGTATTGGGGAGCAGTCTCACAGATCAGTGAAGCAACGGTCTGATTATTTGTTTTCCTTAGATAATCAGTGATTGATCCACGAATGTAGTGATCTGTAGCCCCTCAGGATGTAGTACACCAGTCAATACAGAGAACCAAAATCTGCTTACAGTCTCAGGTTTTAACCTCTCAGTGATGGTCCATGTCACTCAGCAGAAATTCAAGGAAACATTTCAAAAGTGACTCAGAGATTTTAAAGTCATTCAGGAAAAGATTTTTACAAATGTTGGAACTGACAAAAAAGAAAACCTGGGATTCTTTTCATCTCAAAACTCTCACTAATGACATTTGAAGTGACTCAGATGAGGTGATGGAAGGTTTTGCTGCTGCAGGAAACAAGTTTCAGTGAAAGTTTCCAACTAAACCATGCAGATGTTAGTGAATTTGGATTGCACGCTGTGTGCATTACGTGTACAAAAACCATTTGAAACCCATTTTTTTCTGGCATGATTTTGTGTTCAGTCTACTTGTCCCTCCTCCATCCAAGCTGCTGGCAATGAGATTCACTTTTGTGTCCATGTTAATCACATAACACACACACACACACACACACACACACACACACACACACACACACACACACACACACACATTGATAGGCGGACTCTACTCACATGCACATTCTTATCGCACACAAACCCATTTAATTCAATTTACACAGCCCGCGCTTCTGTTTCACACACATAGCATCATACCATGTGCTATCTCATTAAACAGGCCACGGCCATGCTTCACAAGCTTCCACAAACTGGGCCTTATTGTTGTGCGCGCACACACACACACGCACACATGCACACAGGGGATGTAGTCTTAAGGAATTTCCCCAGTAACAGCATGCAAGTAATTTAATATTGCATTTGTGGTTGTGATGCTGGATTGTTTTGTCTTTAAATGTTTTTTTTAATATGTAAATATTGAGTCCATGTAAACATGAGGTGTAATTTCACCGCTCTGTGGTTGTAGCACAGAGATAAACCTGGCTTTCTCTCCCCCATGTTGAAATATGGTTTAGGTTCTTAGCTTTGTGCAGTTTTAAAATGACATCGAAGCTTCCATTTTAACAATGCAACTTCTCTTCTATTGACACAGACATGTGTAGTGTGTGGTGTACATTTGTTAAAAGAATAGTTTGACATTTTGGGAAATGTAGTGACTCGCTTTCTTGCAGAGATTTATATGAGAAGATTGATAACACTCAAAATATGGAGCCTGACATGAAGACTGGAAACAAAAAAAAAAACTGCCTACCAGCACCTCTAAAGCTCACATGTTAACACGTTGCATCTTGTTTGTGTAATCTGTACAAAACATCACTTTACAGGGGGTTATGTGTCAGACTATTTCTTTGCTGGGAGTAATGTCCTGGACTTTCCACTGGTTGCCTGGCAACTGCTTCCAACCCGGAAATAGCCTAGTTAAAAAACGACGATGGATTATACAAAACAAGATATAAAATGTTAATTGGTGAGCTTTAGAGGTGTTGTGAGGCGGATTTTCTTACCTTTGGTCAGACTCAGGCTAGCTGTTTCCCCCTGCTTCTAGTCTTCATGCTAAGCTAAGCTAACCGGCTGCTGGCTGTAGCTTCATATTTATTGTAAAAATATGAGACAGAAAGCAAATAAGTGTATTTCCCAAACTAGTGCTTTAAATTTACATTCATCAGAAGCAGATTCAGTGACTGATCGTACACTGTTTGGATTAGGCTCATATTCACAGAAAGGCAATTAAAAAGTGATTAGGCAACTTTGAAAAAAAAAAGTTAGAGCAGAAATCACAGTGTGAGGATCAGATACAAAACACTGATGATAGCTTTTTCATTTTCTTTTTTATCTTCCTGAACAAACAATAAAGAGACTTGTCCCCAACTGATACTCATTTTGATTTTCATTATTCTGATAAATGTAACATCTCCACAACACACAGTCGGCGTACATAAACGCAGATAAACACACAGAGACGCTGAACACAACCTTGCAGCCTCAATCTGTCAGGGGGCATCAGACAGTGCTCAGGGGAAATGTGCCATTCGTCATGGCTTCCTGCCCCCTCCACAACTCCGGGACCAGGATCAAATTGTGAAACGGGGTGTAGACTCATCTCCTGGATGCCCTGTAGGGAAGCCACACACACATTCGGTTACACACTACCGCTAAATAGGCTTGCTGTTTTAAATTTTCCATTTCATTGTCTGAGTCATAATTCGGTTTTCCAGAATTTAACTTCAACATGATTTGTCTTGACACAAAGCTTTATTCCTAATTTGGAAAAGCTAGTTCTCTTACCCTAGATATTTAAGCAGAAACCTTCCTTAAAAAAAAGAATTCCCCCAAGAATTTGTTTGAGACACCGTTCAAAATCAGCGTGTTTTCATATAAAGTCATCAGTGAATTTATGCATCTCCATCTGGCTCAGTCTGCGTCTGTCTCACACCCAAGTTGAGGAAAAAGAGTAAGGCAGCGACAATAGAAATAACAGTCTCACTCTTTAAGCTGGGAGATAATGAATCATCTTTATTTGGAAACACTTTCATCTTAACAACTCCTGTGGTAATGGTGTGTGTTACCTGGCTGTAACCTAGCAACAAGCCCCCAACGCTGTTTAGAGGAGTAATTGGACAAATCTGTTGGAAGAGGCGTAAAGTAGGAAATCAGAGCATTAACATGCTGAATCTGAAATTAGAAAGCTTTTAGAACACTGTAGAAGTATATTTAATGCTTTCTGCACTGTTTCAGTTTTACTTTTCTTCTGTTTCTGTGTGCATTCCTCTGCATTAAAAAAAAAAACACCTGTAGGCAATCTAGTGTGAGGCTTCCAACCACCTTAATAATTACGGATGTCTACCTGCTGTAGCTCAGGCAGTGACAGGAGCCTGAGGATATGAGAGAGAGCGAGGGAGGACGAGTGGGAGGGAAACTGGGAGAGAGATGTGTGTCAATCTGGACAGATATTTTATACACCTCTTCGTTCAGGAATACCACACAACAGAAACATCTGCTGGGTCTGGATTTAACCAAGCAGCGAAAAAAAAAACACACACACACACGAGGCACCGAGGCTGTTGGGCGAGAGGAAATGGAGAGTGTAAAGATGGAAACAAGGAGTGACTGGACCATTTTTGCCCTTGCTCCATCTTTGTGTACAGTAAGTGTGCTGACTCTCTCTCCTCCCCCAACCCTCCGCTGTCTTGTGGTGACAGGCCAAGCGTGGCTGAACTCCCTGCATATAATGTACCTCCCAGTGTTCCCAGGAGGATGAACTGGTTGGTGAATGCAGGAAAGTAGGCCAGGGGAGCCACCGCTGCATCCCCTCCTCCTCCTCCTCCTCCTCCTCCTCCTCCTCCTCCTCCAGAAATCTGATTCACCAGTAGGGAATAATCCATTTGTCTGTCACAATTTCTCTCCTCTTCAGTTTCATTTGGGGATGTTGTTCACCTCAGATAACATGTTCTTTTAATGCAGTAGATTTATTTCTTACATTCATTCAGTTGCTGTAGGTGGGCTTCTGTGAGTGTTTTGATAAGGCATCACCATCTGAGCTTCTTCTGTCAGAGGATTGTGGTTGCATGTGCAGCAATAGTATGGAGCTCTGTGGTTATTGGTCCAGCCCAGATACATTTTCTGGTCTGAGAGACTTGGGAGGTGGAACTGTGGGATACAAAAGATTTTGAAAATGAATTATGATCTGTGGATTGAGGCATTGTGGCCCATTACACTGTAAAACACTGTCAGCTGCTTAAACTTAAAAACGTAAGAGATCAGGAAGAAATATTTCACACTTCTTAAACTGACTACAGTGAAACACTTTTATCACTGAATGAATCAGTAGCTTTTAGCAGTGGAGCTCCCCTCATTGGTGACAGAAAACACTATAGTCAGATCAGCTGTTACAGTATTATTTGGCTAAAGGTTTACTGAAAGACAAGGACACAATCATAACTCTGTAGCCAATAGGCGGCTGCTGATGGGATAATAACCTTAAAATAGTGCTTGTATAGTTTTGTACTCAGCTGAGCTAAACAGACTGAACGCACCACTGAGCTGAAGACAGTCAGAATCAGCACTGAACGTCACGTCGGTATGAACAGAGAGCCATTCACTTACTGATGTCGGTACTAAAGGGCATGTGAGCATCGATGCGATCACTTAGCTTCAATCTTCAATCTTTGAAGTGAACGTAACGATTCAAATTAGCAAGGTTAATGTCTCTAAAGACAAAACAAGTAAAATAAGAAATAATAAAAGTTCAATCAACAGTTGTTTACTCACTCTCAGTGTGAACTGTCAGTTCCTCATTTGCCACAAAGGCCTTGCAGCTTTAGCTGCTGCTGTTGGAGTCACATTGGTACCAGAGCTAGCATAAAGCCAATGTTAATATGGAAGTGTATTTAGTTGGGAATCAAAGGAAATAACCATTATGTAATTTAAAATGTATTAAAAGACACACAGCAGTTTTCCATCATGTATGTTTTGTTCAAACTACAAGAAAGAAGTTTCTCTGAAGAGTTTTAAACCCCAAACAATGTATGCTGCAAGCTAATATCCTGATTGTCTCTTTCAAAACATAATTTGATGAGTTTAGTGAATTTATGTTTAGCAATTCTGAAATGGGTCTGAAGATGAACAAACTGTAGTAGCAGAATTTCATTTTCTTGCTCTTTACTCTAAATCGAAACTTCTCAAATACCTCCGTACATGTTCAAGCCCAAATCCGATCAGAAATATAAGAGTGGACGATGTGAACAGCCTGTGGAACTATCTTAGCAACAACCTTAACAACAAAGGCTACAGAACAGAGGACCATTTGTGGGCATGCGCGAACAATCTGATGTCATCATGTGGAGGAAGTAAAGGTAACATTGCAAACGAAGTGTTCAGAGCAGGCTGGAGCCTGGGCTTTTGAATTTCAGGGAGCATTTTTACATATGCTCACCTCAAGTTTTGACCACGTTTGACAGACATCTGACATCATAAAGGTATAAAAATAACTGAAAATCACAAAAAGCACAATATGCCCCCTTTAAGTTAATGATAAAACATTAGTTGATTCCACTACATTTGTATATGATGTTTTACAGTGTACTTTTGTGGCACGTCTGCTGAGGCCTGGATGTCTGGTTTCAAGAGCTTTTAACCGGAGAGCAGTAACCGGGTGTGGAAACAACACTGTCATGGTGGTCACAGATTTTTTTTTCCCCCTTCGGCCAATCACAGACCCCGTAGACCAAGATTAATGTGGAAAACTGTTAGTGCAGTTTGAGCTGGGGGCTTTCAGGACCATAACTCTTGCTACTGTCCTGTCGCGCCACTATAGTTGTCTTTTAATGTCCACGAGCCTGTAATGACGTTCCCAGAGTTTATGTTGGACCTGCTACACTTAGCGCTGCAGCCTCTTTACATATGCCCAGGTAATTTTCCTGCTTCCCTTCAGAGAGCCGGTATACATAAATGAAATATGGATGCAGCTCGAAATCAACTCCAGCGGCATCCAATCTCTTGAATCAACTTTGGGGATGTTTCCCTGCCAACTCCTGCTTGGATACCAACATTTCCTTAGCAACTGCATGGCCAGCGGCTATATATGTGCATTTAATGCTGACAGGAGCTACAGGGCTCAGCTGTTGATGGAACACAGTTATCCTTTTTCTCATTACTGTCTGCTCTATGTGAGATTCACCAGGCCTGAGGGAAACCATCAGGGACGTACATGTGTGTGCACAGTGTGGCCAATAAGGAGAACAGGCCCACTCTCGGAAACACCTGTCCAATATTCTGAACAGAAATCTGAGCATACAAACAAAGGATTTTTTCCTCATTACACTCCAGATGTCATCAGATATAGATGTAAACACAACTCCCTGAGAAAAATGAAAATTGCTCAAACACGTCCAATGTACCATAACTTACATGCATAATTTCATTTGAGGCCATAAAACACAAATCAGGAGCTTCCTCCTGTGACAGCTGTGAGCGCTAACCTGTTTCTACATGCATGGAAGCTGCAGCCATGCTTGCATTGACAAACACATAAGGCAGGGAATACCCCAAAACCAGAGTCCAAAACAAAACATACTGCTCTGGATGGATGTTTATTTTGGTCCTGTTTCCATGGATAAATGAATAAAAGCCTCAATCTGGAGAAAAGGTGATGTCATGCTTAAAGAGACACCTTGACATTTCATGTTTTATTTGGATGTTTTTCTTTACCAGAAAGCAAGTTGCAAAGTTAAAAATGTCAGAGGATGCCTATAAAGTCAGTGATGATATTTGAGGAGAAACCAGTATAAACAATATAATTCTTTACTGATCTTTTTGCATTGTGGGCAGAATTAAAATAAGCGTATTGACCGTGGACCTTAAAGCCATGCGTCACATCACCCTCCATTTGGTGGCTTCCACCACCAGCCCTTAATGGTTGTACAATGTCATCAGAAAAAGCTTTTAAGAGGTAGGATCCACCTCTTGAAAGCTAATTTTATCAATATTTTTATATAACAGTTTCTTTCCCCTTCCCCCAAGTGGCCAAAAACTCAGTTAATGCAGGTTTAAATATTTGCACCCAGGACTTGATATTGAATGACTTATTCAGGTGAAATAAAGTACACTGAATTGCCTTCCTTACAAGGAGATCAGGACATTTTAACCCCCGGATGCTTCCATATGGTTAAATCCAGGGCTGAAATCACTCACTAATAACTACATAGTGCATTATATTTACTGTCTGCCATCTTATTTAAGTGTCCAAAGTGCGTAAATGTATCCACTACATAGAGTGCCCCCCAAAAAAATCCACAAAAGACAGAAAAAGTAGTGTCCATGACATGTGCACTACTTTCTGCTAACAATCCCAAAATGCAATGTGCCGCATTCTGTGGATGCAAACATTACTGTGCGACTCCACAGCTGACAGCGATGACCCAAAGTGATGATGATTAGTAAGTGTCTGAAATCTCAATTTACTGCTTAATATTGAGTGTCAGTTATATAGAGAGTAGTGAGTGAGTGAATGAGGGAGTGATTTCTACTCACAACACCATCCTACTATTGCATCTGCTAAATGCAAGCATCATTCTAAAAGCCAATTAAGATTAAATTACAAAGAATTATGTCAAATAAATATCATTTTAAGATGATTTAAATTAATTTAATGGAAATGAAGACAGCGATTATGGCTTTGGTTACCTGCTTTGGCTGTGGAAGGTCCTGATACCAATAAGTCTGTCAAAGAAAGTGTAGCGATGGAAAAATAATGGACAGTTATTTGTCCACCAGAGCAGAGATGATCCCCATCACTTATGAGTGATGTGACACATTCATTTACCGATAGATCTCTGTCTTATTATTTGCAGGTCTGATAGGTATTCAAAGATAATCCAGGTGATTGATTGGAATGGTTTATCATGGGAATCTGAAGCACGATGGTGTAATTATTATTCTAGACAAGGACAAGGACAAGGTGAAGGTGGAGAATCTGATTGAACATTTAACCTTGAATCACCCATTAGTTATGATTTAAAGCTCAGCCAATGAGCTCAGAGTGCCTCCTTTGAAAAAGCACTTCAAGATCCATCTGTTGCACCATGAAAGAATAAATGGCAAACGTGTCACATACCATATGAGAGGGAAGGCTTAATGAAAGTGGAAGCAATGAGGGGAAAAAAGTAAATAGGAAATGAGGAGCAGCACAGGTTGGCTCTTATTTTCGTCTTCGTGTCAAAACTCAGCGGGAGGTTTCAGGGGAAACACCTGACTGCCGAGTTTCATATAAAAGCTCATTTTTAAATCATAAATCCATGAACTCCAAGTCCATCAGGGGACAATTGATGCCTTTGTCAGTTGGTAGTGTACATATTCTTAATAAAAAGGATCTGATTCTTTGATGTGATATTTATATTCCCTCGGGATGAATGTTCAATTTGCTCTGACTGTGCGATACCACTCAGAAACTGACAGATACATAAAACTTTAACTCGAGATGTGGATTCAGGGACTACTGCTCATAAAAAAAAAAGCAAACCTCCTCCATCAGTTTCCCTCGTTTGAATTTTACAGGAAGACTTGTTGTAAATCTGCTCCAACCGCTCACCTTATGTCAAGAGCTTCCAACTCAGCTGCTTCCCGTTTCTTTATGAAAGTGTTTATCTTGAAGGAAAGTGCATTTTTAATTACAGCTAACGGCACAGACATTTGGCGCCAGGGGGCTTTGTTTAATAATGAAAACATTTTCCTCTCTCCTGGCATGCATGTGACAAACTGCACACTACTGGTAAACTGGAACAAATTACTACATGTTTTCTTTTAGGCCAGACACTGGTCAAAAGATACCACCCACGGGTGCAGCTCCGAGGTGAAGACAGATAATCTGACTACAGTCTTTATTAAAGCCTTTTGTCTCCCATTTACATATCACAAGTTTAAACTGTAGACTTGAAAACAGTAATGGAAAAACTGGGAGGGATTTCTTTGTCTATAGCCATGTTAGTAGCTGGTAATGTAGACTAGTCTACTATGATGGTGGTTTCAGTAGGTAGAAGAAGGTTTGATTGTAAACAACCAGCTATTTGACTTTCTTTCTCTCAGCTCCAAAACCATATTTTTGGTCTTCAAGTGAGTTGTACAGATACAGTAAAGCACTATGTTAAAGGGGTTCTACAGATTTAAAACAGAACAGTTGAAATTGAAATAAGAGAGGCTGAGATACAGTATCTTGATTTTAGTCGTACAAGTGATGTTCCAAAATTCATGGATCCTACATTTCCCATAATAATAATTCCCATAATGCAACTGGATAGACAGACAGTATTTCAGTAGACCGTCCTTGCGTGGTAAATGTCAACGTCTTTCACACTCCACACCCTCAGTTTGTAACGCAGGCTTTCTCTTATGAATTTGAAGTTTCTCTGAAACTGAAATATATGAAGAAACCAGAAGAAACCATATAAACCAGTAGAAGGATCATAGACTGTAAAAAAAAAAAAAATGGACGTGGCCACCATGACATCATCCATTTATTTGTGGACTCCCATTTTGAAGCCTCGAGTTTGGCATTTTGACCGTCGCCATCTTGGATTTTTGGAGCCAGAAGTGACCATATTTGGATGAGAGGGTGGAGCTGACCCTAACGCTAGCTGCTACCAGTGCATTTACAAGCTATGGTTAACTGTGATAATGCTAATGTTAATTTTGGCTAGCAAAAAACAGGCTTAAAACAAAATGTACTTACCGAAAAAGCTGAACAGCTGACTCCTTAGAGGGTCTTTTAGTATGACCAAACACTGAACAAGACTTTTTTAGGCAACGAAAATGTTACAATTAACTTTCATGAACTGAAAACACACTAAAATAGCAACAGCTACGCCTATACTCTTATTCTAATCTGCCAACGTTGTTGCTGTGGTAATGATTTGTCAATCACAAGGTAGCCACGCCCTAAAGTATATCATATATATCATTTATTTCACTCTAAATTGGGCCATAATTTACAAAATGAACATCATGCTGTATTGAAGAAGACTTGAAAGACTTGAAAGAGATTGAGACCATAAACTCATTAGGAAAGTGTTTACTGAGGTAATAAATCAAGTGAGAAGTAGGATCATTTTCTCATAGACTTCTATACACTCGGACTTCTTTTTGGAGCCAGTGGAGTCGCCCCCTGCTGGCCATTAGAGAGAATTCAGGTTTAAGTCACTTCCGCATTGGCTCCAGTTTTCAGACCCGGAGCTACCTGCTTGGAAATAACGAGAAAGTTTTCCACTGTAATACGATAAAGGTATGTGGTTAAAACTGAATAATTTAGTTAATAATGAGAAAAAGTATGTCATTATAACATTAAGCTATCTTGTAATAACATGAAAAAGATTGTGTTAAAATGAGCAAATATTTTTTGTCATGGTGGCAGAAATATGCTGCCGTAGACATAACCCTGATGACATGTAAACTGATCTTCATGTGTAAAATAGGTGGAGGCAGGTTGCCACAAAGGTATCAATAGTTATTCATGAAAAGAATTTGATTAGAATTTTTTTTTTCATTTGATAAAGGCTCCAGAGCAGTTTTGAGCAATTGAGTTTGTACTGATTTTTTTGTCATGTTGTACCTATAAGTCTTGTCTTTGAAGCATAAATGAAAGATAAACTGTAGGCTGAGTCCAGCCCTTAATGATACGAGAGACAAAATCTGAGCTTTTTGCAGAGCTCCCTTTGTTTCATAAAAGCTCTAAATGAGGGGAAAAGACTTCTCTGCAGAGGTGAGATGTGAAGGAGTCTCAGGCCACATCCTCCATTCACCCCTTTCCCTGTGAACTCTCTTCTAATGGCTGTTTAATTCATAGTGCTAACGGATTATCAAAGCCATTTAAATTAGTCATTATGGAGAGGATAGATTGTGAGACAGCCATGGGAGGTGGGTCACGTTAACCAAAAGGCCTGAAGGAAAAATGAGAAAAGCATGCAAATGAAATATAAAAAGGATGATTTTTTTCCTCTCTCCCTGTAGATTCCACAGGCTCTACTTATGATTTAATCTGCTATAAAGCTAAGCCCACTGTGGGAAGCCCTCGTGGAGGAGCCTCTATCCTGCACTTTTAACAGAAATAATGTTTCAGATTCAAGAGAATCTTAAGAGAGAAAAAAAAAGGGAGACAAAAGAGGACGTGTGTGTTAGAGAACAAAGCTGGAGAGAGAAATGGAGGAGTTAGGCAAAGAGCGTGAAATGCAGGCGGCACCGGAGCCAATAAAATATAGATCTCAAACATCACATCAAAGTGACAGGGTGACCTTGTAGCTGGCGAGTGCCATTTATGAAAAGCCAAGAAAAAGCAAAAAGGAAAGCAAATACACTTAGCCTGGATTGCATTTATTTAATGTCTCCACCCCTACATTGTGTTGTTTTGGCATTTTCCAAGGTGGCTGGACTGTATCCAGATCTTGTAAAATGCCTGTGCACATTTCACATCTGATTTTGAAGTCCAGAAGCAGTGGGGGCAAAATCAGAGTCATCCAGACTGATATTAAAGGAATAGTTTGACATTCTGGGAAATAGGCTTATTCCCCTTCTTGAAGAAGATTGGCAAAGATCAATACCGCTCTTGTGTCTGTATGTTAAATATCTAGCTGGAGCCAGCTGGCGGTTGCTTAGCTTAACATGAAGACTAGAAACAGCACCAGCGCCTCTAAAGCTCACTAATTAACATGTTATATTTCATTTGTTTAATTATTACAAAAACCAAAGTTTAAAAATGACAAGTTGTGGTTTTAAGAGAGGTTATGTGCCAGACTGTTTCTTGGCTGGAAGCAGTGACTTGCTGGACTCTTGTCATCAGGCTAGCTGTTTCCCCCTGTTTCTAGTGTTTATGCTAAGCTAAGCTAACCACCTCCTGGCTCCAGCTTCATACCTAACAGACTAACATGGAAGTATCGATCCTCTCATCTAACTCTTGCTAAGAAAGCGATTAAATGTTGAACTACTCCTTTAAATAAATATGATGTATTGCTGTTTTAACTGCTTTAATTGACATGTGCAACCATAACAAAAATTTGAAGTGTGTCAAATATCCACTATCAGTTAATCCATTAGTTAATTTTAGATAAATCGGTTTGTTGTCATGTCAGACAATAGTGAAAAATCCTTATCACAAGTTCTTAAACTCTAATGTGTCCTCATGTGCTTGATTTGTCTAACTTCAAACCCTAAAACCCAAAGATATTCAACTGACAATGACATTAAACACAGAAAAACAGAAAATCTTCACATTTAAGAAGCTTGAATCAGTGAATGTTTTGGTATTTCTGTGAAATAAATTACCTAACCAATTATTGAAATTATTGATACATTTTTTCTTGGTTGACTAGTTGTTTCAGTTGACTAATTGTTATAACATTGGTGCCAAAAACATACTGCAGCATCACTGCTCTGAGATTAATGATGCAAATTTGCAGGATCGCTGGAGAAGAGATTGAGAGTTGCATGTGTGCGTTAAACTCAATAAAGCTCTGTTCCTGTTTTCCTGCAAGATGCACTTGTGCATCCACACATGAGCACACAGTCACAAATGTCTGACACAGACCGCTTCATCAGCTCATGTCTCTGCTCACCGCAGGCCACCGGCTTTCCTCCGCCGTGAAAATATCTTCCAAACCATATAAATATTTATGTCCATTAATAGTAAAGAGGCAGCACGAGTAGATGCATAATGCTCTGTGCTGGTTTTATTTTCGAACGAGATGCACTCCAACTGCCACGACGTCTTTGTCACCATGACAACCGAGTTCAGCGAGCGAGCCAAGCAGGACTTGGCCCCGTCACTCTGCTCAGACAAAAGTAGCATGATTCTCATGGAAGGGAAACAATGTGCACATCAAGTGTGCTCCAGCAGCTATGTGCATGTTAATGTTAATTTGCAGCTACTTAAACATCACAAGGGCAAGTGTTTTAGTAGTAGAGAGTGTGCACAACATGCTTCACTGTTACTTCTGTGTTCACCACAGTTGTCAAAATGTGGATATGGGCATGATTAGATGATCTCAGGCCATTTCTAGACATTGTTACCAAACAACAGGAGCCACAGAATAGTTTGACCATATAAAGATGTGGACGCTTATGAGGAAAGCAGATGTGAGGAATTACAAGCTATCACATTCACATTCCACAGACCAATGTGTGCCTGAGTCCAAGTACAAAACACTGTATTAACAAGGAGCCAGAGATTTATTGTCCTCCTGCTGTCAGATGTTAGTTGATGGGGGGATTTTGAAAGAGTCACATTTAATTGTACATATGAACACACTTATATAAACAAGCAAAATAATTTCACTCTTACTTCACTTCTTTCCATCTCTCACGCAGAGACACACATGCTGTTCCTGGAGCTCTGGGCTTTATCCTGTCAGAGCACTGAAGTTTTGCGAACACGGACATGATTTCTCTTTGCACTGACATCTCCTCTGGGAGCAGCGACGGTTCTGGGATAGAAGATGGATGGAGAATGAAGGGGAGAGGGGGTCTTTCCAGCTACAGCTGGTGGATGAGAAACAAATGAAAGACAGGAAGCACAGATAAAGCTGAGTCGTGTGTCAGAAAACAGAAGCGGAGGGTTATTAGAGTGTGTGTTGAACACAGCAGCTCCATGAGGGATTAGGAGGCCGAGAAGCAGGAGCGATTTGCTCCAGAGAGAACAGCTTACCGACTTTCTGCTTTCAAGGTAACACAGCTTTCACTTCCAGACTCAGCATGCAAGCACACGCTGGCTCAAAGTGCCTCCTGCAAGATTAACAAGGAAGTTTGCTCATTGTGTGAAGAAAAGGAATAATATCTTCCACCAGAAGACGGAGCTGGAAAAGTTGAGTTTTTTCCAGATGAAAAAGGGTTTGTGAGGTGAGGGTTTACATCATTCAGAGTTAGTCACTTTCCCCATGATGTGAAACTTCCTCTCTAATGACAAGGGTCTGTCTCTCAAGCTGTCCTCTAAGCCAGTCACTTTCCAGCAGAGAGATGACCCTGTGAGAGAAGCTGAGTCAAAACAAGGCAAGTTTATTTGTGTGGCACCTTTCAAACACAGGCAATTCAAAATGCTTTACGTAAGGCAAAGAAATGCATTAGAGCAACGTGAACACAATGAAGGTGGAAATAAAATCCCTTAAATTAGAGTAAGATTAAATAAAATGTCGTAACAATGACAAAAAAAATCATCAAGGAACACAGTTATAGTGCAGTAATAGGTTAGAACAAAAGAACAAAAGACTCAACACCCAATGTAATAAAAGAAGAAAATGTACAGGAGGAAAAATCAATCAATCAAAAGAGAAGAGAACAAGATTTGAAAGTTGCTAAAATTGGGACACATTCAATGTCATCAGGACGTTAGCTCCATCTGTGCGCTACATAATAGCTACTGCAAGAATAAATGCAGTTTTGGTTCAAACTCAAGGATACTAGTAAATGCTTTCTAGATATCTAAGGAACCTACTAGGTTTTTATTCTTATAAACAAGCAGCAGCACTTTAAAATGTATTAAAACTACATGGATGCTGGTATAAAGATTTAATGGTTAATTCCTGTTTATCACAACTTCCCCCAAAATGGTCTTCAATCAGACAACTGCAGCACATTTCTGTTCTTAAAGGGAAATCCCAGTGTACAGTATGAGAACTTTTCATCGTTTTGGACAGTAGTTATGATAACATTGTACTTACCAAAGTAATTGCTGAGATCTGGGAGCACAACCACATCACTATAATACAGTCCAACAGGGCAAGAAAGACAAGGTTGTAAACAAGAAATTTACTGTATCTAGATTACCTAAACCGCTTTATTTGAGAGAAGCTGGTCTGTGAAATGTGATGGATGTTTACAATGGAACAACTTTACTGTTTGCCTTGGTTTGTGTAATCTGAAGGTTTGGTTAAAATTGGTAGGATCATCTGACTGTTTCCTTCCCCATCTGATTTCCCTTTAGCGATTTTGCTGTTTCCAGATCTCAGAATAATGAGTTTAATATTCTTATTACAGATAGGAATGACGGCCAAAACTATGAAAATAAGACTTTTAGTTTTTTAATTAGAACGTTGTTAATATGCTGCCGCTTTCTAATGACCTTTTTTTAGGAAGATTAGATGAGAGACCACTGCTCAAAGTGCACCTTGCTAAATTTTGTATGGACATGAAACCTCTAATTCTTGCCATCATTAGATGTTCTATTTTTCCCGTCTGTTTCTTCATATTCATAACCAACATCCATTGGAAAACTCGGCTGCCATTCAACACTGCTTTGGCCATTAGAGGTGATGTTATTTGTCCAGACTGCAACCCCCCCCCCCCCCCAATATCCCCCACTCCGGTCTGAGTGGGGAAGAGAGAGAGACCCCATGTAGAGACAAAATAGACGAGGGTGTGGAAGAAGACTGGCCAGCCCGCAGTGACAGCAGGACGTTCCCACACACATACACAAACTGCAGCCCTCTGTGTCCCACTGATATCCCACAAAAACAGCAGGGACACCAGAGAGAGGGAGGGTCGTGTGGAGGGTGAGTTTTTCTGGGCTGGTTTCAGCTGTGCCTGGGGATAGTGAGACAGCAAAATCCAGGACACACATATAATGACACACACACACACACACACACACACACACACACACACACACACACACGCCACTCACTGTTATTAATACAGGTCATCAATTAGGCCTGACCTAGAAAGCCTGTCTGCACGAAGGCTATACAACAAGCTGAAACAGAGCGACGGGCTCAAAACAGTCGGTCTAAAAGCCCGGATTAACTTGCATACATATAAACACACGCATTTACACAACACGACAAAATACATGCAGACATAAAGTGCCACTTAAAAAGATCTTCTCAACCCTGAGACTGATTTACACATGCAGTAACATGCAGAGAGGCACTAATGCATCATAAGACAAAAACACACACACACTCAGTGCTAACACTGAAATTAGGCAACAAATTTAAAGTCGTTGAATTTGCTTTCTGTGCAGTTGTCAAAAGAATGTGAGACAATTAGTTACAGCATGACTGTAACTTGTGTCTGTGACTGCAGGCACAACACCAGGAAGCTGGCAGACCATGTAAACAACACTAACCTGTACTGATATGGATACCTTCACCTTTTTGTCTCTGTGCTTATCTCTCCTTCATTTGGAGTGCAGGGAGTGACTGTCACAGTCTAAGGTGCCACGTTGAGTGCATTAGCAGAAGGAGGAGGGGGGGGGGGGGGAGAGTTGTTGAGGCAGAAGGATGTTCTGAAGGTGAGGAGGGTGAAAGTTGTCCTCCTGTGCCAGGCATGTGCTCTCAGTTAGCGAGCAAGGACATGCCAGGGGCAAGCAGTCGCATTTGGCTCTGTTCCCTGAGCCCAGAACCTTTGCTTTCATTCATGGTCTTGTCTAAAGAGCTTTTTCCTCCTCTATTGTCACACAAGGCCTATCTAAAGGGTTTATGCCTCTGACTTCTGCTAATCACCCGGGGTGACAGAGCCAGACCTCTTCACAAATCCTAAAACCCTCTGCAAATGCTTTTTCTCCTTCCTCGCCGCTCTCTGTCTATATTATTGTTTTTTGCCCCCTCCTCCCTGTCTCCTTCCCCCTTGTCCCCTCCCTCTTCACTCTCTGCTCTCTTCATCTCTTAATGCCTCTATCTCCTCTACGCTTTGACTGTGACAGTGGAGTGCAGGCGCGCTCTAATCTAAGCCAGATGAGCTACAAAAACACAGGCTTCCTCCGCCGGTTGCTTTCTCCATTAACCAAGAGGCCCATCATTTCTCTGTACAATCACAGGGCAGCCTTCTGAGGTTTACCAGCACGTCTGCATATGCGCTAAAGCAGACGGGCCAGTAAAACTCCTCTATGAGTGATTTATAATGACACTTTGCTGCTGCCATCTTCTATCTGCTAACCGCAGACTATTGGTCAGTGGCTCAGAGCCAGACTCACGGCACCTGTTGAGATTACTGCAGTGTCAAAGCCGTTTTATATAATGTTGTCTTTTTTTTATGGATGGGTTTGGATTTCCAACATATTTAGGAACCTGAAGGTACTTTTTCAGATCATATGGGCGCAGTGTTGCATGTAAACGTGGCTCCCAATCAGGCCGAGTGTACAGTCGCCACCAGGGTTGAGCTGAGGCTCCATCCTCCACTCTGTCATGGTGAGTTTGGGCTGAGGCTTTCATTTAGGACTGGCTGACTCTCGCTCACTGCTGAGGCAGAAGGACATCTTGTCCCTCTGGGGACGGTTGCCGTCCCGCCCTGTCACTTTCACTCTCATATCCACAGGCCACGCAGCACATGGCAAACAAGTACAGACTGCAGTGAAACAGAGGAGGGAGGAAGAGGAGAAGAAAGGGAAAAGATAAATAGGACAGTAGACAGAGCGATGGAGATAGGTAAGACTCAACATTTATCAGACTTCAAGGAATAGTTTGACATGTTGGGAAACATGTCACTTTCTTGCTGAGAGTTAGATTAGAAGATCGATACCACTTCAATATAAGGCTGCAGCACCTGTTAGCCTAGCTTAGCATAAAGACTGTAAACAAGGGGAGACAGCTAGCCTAGCTTGGTGCAAAGGTTATACAATCCACCCGCCGACACTTCTAAAGCTCACCAATTAACACTTTATATCTTGTTTGTTTAGTCTGTAGAAAAACCAAAGTGTAAAAACAACACATTGTGGTTTCACTGGGGTTATTTGCTGGAAATGGAGCTAGGCTTGCTGTTTCCTCCAGCTTAGCTAAGCTTAGTGGCTTCTGGCCTTTGCTTCATATTTATTGTGCAGACATGAGAGGGTTTATTTTTTCATCTAACTCTCGGCAAGAAAGCTGTGCATATTTCCCCAAATGTCAATTCCTTTAACTTAGTTTAATTTAATGTTACAGCATGCTTCAGCAACATGGACATTTGCACATTAAACACATTTTGATGGTCATCTTCGTGCCAAGGGTTCTGCCGTGTGAGAAAATAATGTTGCTGACAAATCAGAAACCTGATATTTCACCTGATTTTGTGGGAAACATAGTTTCCATTACTCTCTGGGGTGGGTGAGAAAAACTCTGTGAACTAACATCAGAAAAGGCAAGAGGTGAAAAGGAGGCTGTTACATCCACAATCATCCGCTGCTCACTGGTGTCATGTGCTGCATACCAAATCGAGCCTTTTCGATAGTCTCCATTGTACCTTCTCCCTCACACTCTTTCTTCTCTCTCCTCCCTTGTGTTACCACCTTCATCCACCCACCTTCGGCTCACAGCAGAGGGTACAATAAGTGAAGATAGTGAGATTTCAATCAGCAAAGTTTAGGAAGTGAGTAAAAAAAGATTTAAGAAGTGAGGAAAAAAAGAAACTTTCCTCTAACTATTTATCATTTTCCTTGTACCTTCCTGTGACAATTCATCTCTTACAGGGCACATCTAAGATGCTAAGTTAATAACACCGGTAGGAGAGCATGGTGCAGAAGGAGAAAGGGTGCAGAATCTCACAATAACACACTCTCTAGCGAGCCCCACATGAATCAAACTGACAAAGCCAATCTGGCGACAAATTCTCTCTTGCTGGCTGTAAACTGCTCGGCTCTCTGGATGGGTGGATACAGGAGTGCAGTCTGGGGAAATTGTGAGTTAAATTTAAAAAGTAAAATTCAGTTAGGTGTGCAGCTTCCACAACCTCACTTCTTATTCCCTGCGGTTGAGTTAATCATATCCTGGTTTATGGGACTAGTATTCTTCCCAGTGATACAGGCTTTCACTTTTTGTGGGTACACATGTGTATCATAAAAGGGCTGTCAGCTTAGACGGGAAAGGTCAGTAAAAGTCAAGTGAGTTCACTTATCCCTGCAGCTGCCTGTTGAGTATAAAACTAACCAGAACCACAGCTAACCTCAAGAGGGTACAGTATACTCTATATATACTGCTCGCCTTTGCTGTTGAATTCTGCTGCTTGTAAAGGAACCAACGCAACTATCAAAGCAGCAGGTTATTAGTATGTAAACAAAAAAAAATGAAAGTCAATTTTTTGGGAAAACCATTAAATCCAAACAAGAAAAACAGCCTCTGAGCACAATGAAATGTTACCAGGACAAACATATAGAAGTGGTGAGATGGAAACAATTAAGATAAGGAGAGTAGAATTAAGGAGATAAGGGGTTAAGCTCCTTCCTCCAGCCAGAGCCCAGGTGCACCATGTCTCACCCCCGGGCTATGAGAGTCTCCATACTGGGGAGACCTTTAATAGCCTCGAGATGGAAGCACACTATCCCCACTAGTCCATAAAAGACCGTGTTCCTCTGTCCCATCTCCTCCTGTCTGTCTGGTATGGGCTCATAAAAGACTTAACTGGTCTCACATGACCCCTCTGTCCACTCATGCTGTGATTGGATAGATTCTCAGACACAGGGGGTGCGATTGGATGGTTAAAGGACAAGGCGGCTCATTGCCTCAGAGATGAGCTCATCTGTCCTGCAGTACAGTCAGTCTTTGGAGGCCCCTTAACTGGGTCTGAGCTATAGAAGACAAAGGCTACACTACCAAGAAATGTGGTCCACCGTCTCAAAGATCCTGAATCTGCTTTAATTGAATTATGCTTGTCCACTTGCGGGGAGCGAGACACTGACATGTGATCGCCATATAAAGTTGCTATGATGAACATGTTAGCAAACAGTGGCCTATTTACACATTCAGCAGACATGGAGCAACAATAGCATTCATGAGTCATGTTTTGGGCCACCTGGTGAATATGAGTCCAATATTAATTTTAGCTCTTTGGACTGTAAAACCAAAACAATACACTGGAAGATGCTGAAACGCTGTAGAGATTAGTGGAGAGTCGGCTGATAATTCTTTGTGGGTTTGTCACTACAAGCATCCCCTTTAACATACATGTAGTCACTGATACATTGTTACCATAAAAAATGTTGATTGGAGCACCTTTAACATTCAAAGGAAATATGGGACAGTGGGCTAAATATTATATATTTTCTGATAAGATGTGGCTTGATGGTAAGACACCATATATGTGGGGTTTACTGCATGGATAGTTCAAATAGTGTGAGGTATGTTGTTAGTCATAGGAAAGTTCAATGAAATAACTGCAGCGTTATATGAGGCAAACCTGGGGTTACCGACTCAATAAACAATAAACTGGCTATAAATTCTGACTTGACCCAGCTTAGTTTAGTTTTGTTTAGTTCATTATCTAAAATGGGAAAGTGGATGTCAGCATTGCAAATACAGACACATCTAAACAGACGCATCTGGTGGTGGATAGAAATAAAAACAAGAAGTAAGTAAAAACATAAAAAGAAAAACCCTAAATTGTTCACCACATTGGTTCACCTTCTAGCTGTTTCCAGAGCTTTTGACTTTCACGGCCTATTTAGCGAATGGAACTTGGAGCCCTATAAAAAAGCCAGATAAGACTATCGTACTGTATTTGTCACAAAGAGGTAAATATAATTTAATGGCAAATGATGATACATATCAAATGTTGAAATGGAATCGTGAAAATGTGGTCGTGGAGTCCGCAGCAGCGCAATGTGGACAGAAGCTGTGTACAGTGACATGTGGGGGACTTTTCCCTGGATGTTTGCTTGTGGTTTTGGAAGGATTTTTTTGTTTTCCCACTGCTGGGGAAACTATGTTGTGACCAGAGTGCAAACGCAGCACCCTGGGATCCATCTCTCCATCCAACCTCAACTGACCTCTCCCTGTTTGTCACGACACTGAGACTGCAGCCGCTCGACTAACATCGCTGAGGAAGTGTGTGGCCTGGGGGAGGTCATTAGCTCCGGCTCTGCTTTTATTTTTTTTTTGCACTGAAACAGGATCACCTACACACACAGACACACTTCTGCTTAATAATGGCCACTTAAGTCTGGCTACAAACACCTCCAGCCCCCCTTCCTGCTGTCCACAATCACAGTCTCAACTATTTCCTAAAGAACTTCATTGCCCCCCCCCCCATATTTCTCCCTCTCACACACACAATCACTCATTCCCTCTTTTAAATACACACCCACAGGCATTCCAACACGATTTTTTCTGTTTCTGCATCTGGCCAACGTTTTACTCTTCTATCGTTGTTTTTAAGTGCTCTTATGCCAACAAAAGTAATTAGGTCACAGTTTATCTGAAAAAGTACTTGCGCAATAGTTGCATCTCCAGCTTTCTTTCTTATGAAAAGGATATGTACACAGATGTCCTCCAACTGGCTGGATTAAGAGTTTCTTTCTTGGGTCAACAGAGCTAAAAAAAAACCTTGGATGTTCTCCTCATGAACTCATCCTTAAGCTTATTGAGCTAAAACATCTGGGCCCCCTACTTTCCCTGCACAGCTTTCCACTGAGCCCAGAGATGGGTTCTTCAGGATTTGGCTGATGGGCAGTACACACACACACAGACACACACCTAAGACACACATACTGGAGCGCTCTGTTGAGTGACAGTACCTGAGAGGCTTGATGAACTGCTTATACTGTAGGCGTAAAAAACCAACAGCAGTGGCCCGTTTGTCATTACTCCTGTTAATATGGACCAGCTGCTTGCCTGTCACGTGGCGCCACCCGTACCCAAATCCCAAGGTGCTTCATGCGTATGTGTGTGTATGTGTGCTCCTCCTGCTTAAAGCTCCTCAGGAAGAAGAGACTAGAGGTCTGTGCCAAAACGTGTGATGTTAAAGGTACGACTCCATGACTGTGATCATTACAGAGTTTGGTGGGAAAGGCCAGATCCCCTGCTGTCTCTGTCCAGTGTAAACATGGATCCCTGTGTGAGGAAGAGGCAGACAGAGAGGAAGATAGAGAGTAACAGCAAAATATGAGATGAGGAAGGGGACTGAGCAGTCCCAGCGTTATGGCCCATCCAAGAATTTGGCCCTCCCAGGAGAAATCAGCCTTACCGGGGTTCAAGCCCTGGGCCCAACGACGTGAAAGGGTCCACAAAGCTCGGGGAAAAAAATAAAATAAAATTCACAGGGAGGAAAAGAAAGTCCTGCCTCGTTTGTACTTTTTTGTCCATTTGTGTGTCTGGATTTAGAAGTGAAGTGAGACATGACCTTGTGTTTAGTATCTCTGCTGGAGGTGCGGTGTTTGTTTGTGTTGTTGTCAACAACAGTTGCTGCATTTATACTTTTAGTTTCACTCTTTTTTTTAATCTTTCTGTCATCGCTTTCTGTTTCTAGGAAGCTTGTTTAACCCTCTGAACTTCAGCTCGAGACAATTACTGTTATGACCTTGTTATCTGGTGACTTTCGGGGGAATGTGTTGTGGTTGTCGTGGTGATGGCGGCTGTTGAAAACACGAACAGAACATGTAGTTGTCCTCCTAAAAGCCTTAAATTATTGTATGTTCAACACAGTATATCTTCGTCTTGTCCTTTTTGTGTTACATTATGTAAATTGCCAACAAGAAACGTTCACATTTCCTCACTTATTTTTTTGAACTCAATCTTTTTAAATAGCTTGCTTGAGATGAAACACTGAATCTTGCTGCAGTATCCACACTGATGGTCACAGTCACTAGTTAAACCGAAACAACGGGCCCGCACATAAAAACCAAATGCCCAGCCAGTTACTTTCCTCTGGCGCAGGGACTAGAGAAAGGGACGGTGCTGACAGACACAGCAGGGGGCATGCTGTTCTCCGTAATAGACTGTCAATGAATCTCATTAACATGGCGTCTCTAATCAGCATCCGAGAATATTCCACTGAAGGCCATCCGCTCTGCTTCCCTCCTCCTTCCTCTCATTTTGATTACACTGATGCATAAATTTACCATTACTTTTTTCCCCCTGTTTTTATTAAAGGGGCCTGATTTTAACTCTGTTTTCTATTATGTCCAGTAGCCTTCGCAGTCCTCACATGTGCAACACAGCAGGCTGCCATGTTAAAGATATCCACTCTGCCCTCATCACATCAGGAGAGGCTTGTTTTCAACCATTTCAGCCTCCCTCAACAAGCAGTGGAAATAAATGGGCACTCATGCTGAAAGCCTGTCTTTTCCAAATGACAGCTTACCAGATAAATACAGCCAAATTACTTCCAAACTCTGCTCACGGTGACACAAAAAATTTTAGGTCATTTGAACATGGAACAGTAATTTCTGAGTCTTCTTGCTTTGCTTTTTTTCCCCAGATTTGTTGACACCACACTACTTGGGCTTCCTTGTAAAAATCTTTTTTGTAATCTGTGTGTGTGCAGCTGAAGAGCAAAAGGATGGCAGGATGTTTGCATTTTCAAAACGAAGCGCAGGTTTTCCCCCTGAAAGTCGAGGACGAGCCATCAGAGACAAAGAGGTGTCAATGGTCTGTCGGGCACATGTGTCACTTGATAGGGCCTCAACAGGAAGCTGGCTGGTTGTTTAACAGGAAGGTCTGACCCTGTGGGGGGGTGTTCCTCTTTTTTATTTGCCCTGTGCTTTTCCTTAATGAGAGCAGATGGTATCCAACACAAACAAACTCCAGCTATTGTCCAGAGACATCAAAACAGTAATATTTGATTGTCCTCAGAGAGATTTGTATGGCATAGGATGAAACAGAGGAGATTAGAGGTTGGAAGCGAAGAGTCATGCCAGAGACATTCCCAACACCACACATGCTCATTCTTTAATCATGATCGAGTCCTGCCAATATTGGGAAATCTGAATTCCAAAGGCTGCTTGGCATCAAATGGGACTAGCACAGCCCTCCTCTATTTGTCTAACATCTGACAGAGTGACTAATGGGAGCAACTGAGGCCTCACTCCCCCCAAAATCCCAAATCCAAACACCCTCAGAACTGCCATTGGCTTCACGTCTCTCCCTCAACTTTATATGCAACAGTTCTGACACACATCTTTAGGTCCAGACTGATTTACTATCTGTCCACTAAAGTCCTCTCCCTTTCTCGACACTGCAGTAGCTCAAGGCAGCAATCCCAACAGTCCCGTGAGCTCTCAGGGTGTGTTCCTGGCACTGAATGCGCAGATAGGATAAATAAATCACACACAGGCCCTCTGGAGAGCAGGGAAACTGACTGGAACGTGCTACGGGGAATAAAGAAGACATCTGGAGGAGGCGCTAGAGCCTTTCTGGTGAGGAGAAAATGATTTATAGAAAGACCTTATGTTAGAACACTGACTACTGGTGTTTAAGTTGAAAGAAAGCTTCTTATTGTGGGATGAAATGAACCACTGACCAGAAGGAGAGATCACATCTCTGTCAGCCGGCAAATGAGTCAACTCAGGCGGCTTATGTTGTGTGATAGCACCTACTGTTAGCCATTTTGGAGAGGCTGCTGCATTTGTAGTCCATACACAAATGCAGCCATGAGAGCTGGAACAGTTGATCCAGTATCAACCCTGGTCCCAGTGGGTTAGTGAGCACATATCCTATTAAATACTGTAGCTGCTGTTGCAGTCAGTAGAGCAGGGGGGGGGTAAACACACACATGCACCAAGCTCCATCTGCTGTGGTCAGCTCTGGCACAGAGTCAGCAAGACTCTCCAAACGGCAGAGATTACTTTGTGTGTGTTTGTGTGTTAATGTACATGAGCGCAGGAGAAATTGAGAGAGAAAGGGGAGACAGAAGGAGATAGATGGAGCAGGGAGGCGAAGAAGAAGAAGCGAGGACAGCCATCCGCAACAAATGTGCTGCAAGGTTTTCGTATCAGGGTGACAGGTGCATTATCATAGGTTAATGAGAAGCCTAGTGCTGCCTTTAGCTGCAATCAGGAGAGCTCTGCCTCCACTACCAACTCCATCAATCAGATCAGACATAAACTCCTACTCAAGCACCAAGCACACACTCTCACAAACACACAAAGGGATATACAGTACAAAGATAGCTCATTATAGCTTGTGGGGTGCACTGATACAACAATATTATGGCCGCAATTTGGTACAAAAGATTACGGTGTGATATGGTATTTATGGACACAATGAGAGATAATTAGCACCTCAAGCACAGCCCACAGGTGTGATCATCCAAAGATGTTAACTACAGCTGGTACTGCAGTCACAGTGGTGGCGCAAGTACTCAGATCCTTTACAGAGGCCCTGATAACATATTTTCTCAATCAGCTTCTTATTATGAGCAGCGGAGTCCCACATAAATACACAATTATTCTGCCTATTCTGATTTTTCACCTTCTGTATTTGTGCTTTGTCTGTGGTCTTCTCACTAGTTTGAAGTCCACCCATCAGACAATATAAAAAATATATCCGATGATGAGATTGCTTGCTTTTGTTGCCATGGACACAGCACTGTCAGTCAAATTAGACCAAAACACACCCACACAGTCCTCATAAAGAAGAGTTAAGAGCTTGAGGTTATAATTCATCTTGTTGCTTGTTGCCTATTTAGTCATGAATATCTCACAGAGGAAGATTTAAGATTTAAAACCAGGTCATACAGTACCACACTGTCCATTACAAGTCATGTTAAGCTAACTAGCCTGTTACCATTACTGGCAGCATGCAGCTTAGCCCACCAAACTATCTTTCTCACCAGAGCAAGCAACAAAACATACTAGACTAGTTCTGTGTCCTTAGCTACAAACCAGCTAACAATCTGGTGTATCCTAACTAGCATGTTAGCATCAGCGTGCGGCCTAAGCCACCAAACCACTGAAGCTTCCTCAGCTACCTCACCTTAGCAAGCAACACAACATACATTTTTGTCTATGATATCAGCAGCTGGCTAATTGTTACTTTAATTACAAATGTATCATTTAAATAAGGATATATCTAATTAAAGAATTCAGTGGCAGCTTTCTGTACAGTTTCGTGACTGTCATTCATTTTTGTAATTAAAGTTTTTTTTTATTAAATTTCCAATATATACAAAACATAATGAAACACAAAACCATATTACAGTAAATCAATGAAAAATAAGTAACTGAACAAACAGAAGAAAACAAAATAAGTCTGGGCAAACAGAATTAGCTACAAGTACAGTAAACAGTGCTTTATACTGTACGTGGGACGTGGTATACTGTTGTTTACTGTAGTTTAATCTTTTAATAATGCATATATATGTTTTGGATGTAAAATCTTAATCTGCATAGTAGCTTAAGTAACACAAGCTGATAGACATAGTAAGAAAAAGGACACTATACTCTGAAATGTAGTGGATTCAGTACATCAATATTGTAGCCTGCTTAAATAAATACTGTATACTGAGTTACTTTCCACCACTGGAAAATATTTGAAAGCTGCTGCTTCTGAGGTGTGAATATGTAAGAAAGGCTGATAAGTGTAGCTGGCGCCCAACTATAGTTTCTTCCACGCTTGGCGCCAAGTGTCTTTATTTATGTCCCCCCCCCCCCCCCCCCCCCCTCTCTCTCTCTCTCCCACCTCCGTCTCACCGGACTGGAGTGGAAACAGTGTACAACACTCATATTGCTGATGTTCACCAGTGTTTGGGGAGGCAGTGGAGCTGTGCCAGAGTGATTTCAGAGGTCTTTGCTCTCCGCAGGCCAAAGAGGCCACATGGAGAGGAGAGCTTGCCCTTATCACACTGGATTAGCCCGCAAGAGGGAAGAGAGAGTGAGGTATAAAGAGGAAGAGAGAAAGGAAGGTGGCTCTGTGTGTGAGTCAGTGTATCATTCTCCGTCGGTGCTGGATTCTATAAGCCGCTGGGCAGGAAATGAGGCGGAGGACACCCACTGACCTGCAGCCACTTGCCGCCTCTCAGCCTATCACAGAAACAATTTAAACAGCTAATGGAACAAGGCTGATCCTCTTTCCATCTCATATGGGGGCATTGTGACTCATACTGCTCATTTCTGATTAGAGCTCCTCAGGCTTAAAAGTAATCTACACCAGACAGGAGGATAGACCCGGCTAGTTATGTTATTATACATACCTATCAGACGGAAATGTGTAAGCAACTGAGAGCGCACTGTTTATTTATGTATGATCCCTGAGAGAGATTCAAAACAGGAAAGCCAGTGAGGGTGTGTGCAGGAGGAAGGGACCAGGCAGGCAGGTCAGTCTGCAGGTGCAGGTGGGGTCCACTGTGGGGTGACTGAGGGGCATGTGTGGGTGCTGCCTGAAAATGTCAATGACACAGTGTGAACAGGATGCAGAGAGGAAGAGCACAGCGTGTCCCAGCGAGCCCTCCACCATAATTCGTGTTGGATGAGCACCAATGGAGCAGAGAGCTAACTAAAAAAACACACATTGAAAGGAGGCCAAACAGTTGCAGAGCACGGCATATGGTAAACACACACCTTATTTGCTTACATGAGCTCTGTGCAGTTAAAATGAATGTATGCGTCACAATGGCACCATTAGAAAAGTTGCATCTGCCTCGAGGTGCCATCACACACACATACGCGCTCTCAGGAGACGTGTTTCTCATTTCCAGCATATTCTTTTAAATCACTCCAGGTTACTCAGTGCTTTGTGGACACGTGGACTTGACATTTTCATTATTCATCCTTTTATTTCATTCTGTCTCAGTGGGATCATCATCTGTCCCACTTCCTCTTCCCTGGACTCACTGACTGACAGTTAAGTGGAAAAAAACAGAGGAAGCTTCCCTTCCTCATTGTGTTTGGCCTGGACTACTGTGTGTGTGTGTGTGTGTGCGTGCGCGTGTGTTCTGACGAATCTAGCAGCAGCACATTATCCTGGCTATAGCTTTCCTCAGCCCACATTCATTCATAAGAAGCATATCCACATGTGCACTAGGACTGCAACTACTTTTTCAATTATTGGTTAATCTGTTGATTCGCTTCCTGGGTAATCTGTTAATTCTTCAGTGTACAAAATGTCAGAAAATGGAAAAAAAAAATGAACCACAGTAATTTCCCAGTCATCTTCAGATTGCTTGTTTTTTTTTCCTACAAAAATTCAAAGGTGTTCACTACGGACAAAGCAGTAGTTGTTGTTGATTCTTTGTCTGTGTAATCAACAGTTTCAGTAATAATGTTCACACTTTTACCTGGTCGAGCAATGATGCCATTAGAGTAGAGTTGATTTATCCAGATATCCAGATCTAAGTTGCACTGCATGTCACCTACAGTATAAAAACACAAATTAGTAAAGATATATTGAAAATAAATGATCAAATGTAACATTCCTAAACCATATTTCTTTCTCCCCTCAATCACAAAAATATTTCTGTAAATCCTTTTTTTTGCAGATGTCTGAAAATGTATTTGAGGGTCATATTCTTTCTGGTATATTTTATTTTTTAGATTGTTTGACCACTTGACAATGCCATCTGTATGTAATTAGTTCTGTACCTACAGTATATAAATCTTGTCCTCTGTCATGCTGACTATTTTCTGGTCAAAACATTCACTTCGTTCAGTGCAATTAAGTTTTGGAAGCTTGAATCTACTTTGTTCCATTTTTCCAATTTTTCCTCCCCTCATGTAGCCCACAGCTGTTGTTTGTAGGTCCAGTATTGTGTTTTAAATGAGAAATTGAGGTTTGGCACTCAAAGTATTGACAGAGCTCCCTGATGAGATGTGGCTCTGTTGAGTTACTTGAAACAGCCTCCCGAGAGAACATTAAGCTGTACTCATTATGCTGAGGTTAAATGTCTTAGACAATAGTGGACTGAAGAAGCCAGGTCCGTGCTGTGATTGTATTGTTCTGCTTAAAAGCAGAGCTGGTGAATCAGTGGTGAGGTATTAGCTTCTGGCATGACATGACATCATGAGGCTCCCTTCCCTTGATAAGAGTCACTGCACTTATGAGAGGAGCTCTTTATTATATATTTATTGCAGAGGAAAAATCCTGTTATCACAGTGAAAAGAATGGATGTGGAGCTCTTGTTCTGTTCAGCCACAGGGCAGTCAGACTTAATTAACAGGAAAATACAAACAATACATGGGGAAATAAAAAAAAATGCAGTAGCTTAGAGGTGCACAACTCAAAAAAAGTCATAGTTATAGCTGCAGCTTCAGCAAATCAGGTTTTAAAGCATCATTCCACTGACGAACAGTCATTTTACAGTTAAAACCTTATAACCTCTTTGTTTTGCTCATGTTGTCCCAGTGCATTTTTGCCTGAGCCGATGACACTGTTAAGTATATACTGCCATCTTGTGGTTGCCTTCAGTATGACAACTAGTATGACTACTGCCAGACTTTAGATTGTAACCAGCTGGACAAAATTTCAGTCTCCATGTCTGTTACCACTGTTAAACTTAACAAATAAGATGAAACAAAAGACGTGCAGGCTGGATCCTAATGGGTTCAGGTTTATTAATAGTTCTCAGTAATAAAAAGAAATACACAATTTGTTTTTAAACATGGCTTAAAAAGGTCCACTGACATTTATTTTTCTACTAAACAAAATCTTTTTTGTCAAAGTGTACAAAAGACATTTTAAAAACACAACAAAAAGCCTTCATCGCTCATTAAGTTACATTTATGTTTCAATTTGGATCTCTGACAGACACATCTGTTTTTTTTTTAAAAAATGGGCAGTTTCCTCCCTCTTGTGTAATTGCAGCACGATGACCATGATTTGAAATAGCGCGTGTGAAATGGCATAACAAAACTACAAACCACATAAAAGTGCCAGCTATCCACTAAATTAACCATAAATTCAGCCATAATAGTGTATTTGAAATGAAGTAGAAGGACTGAGATGATGAGATGGATAATAAGTGGGATGAGGAAACTCAAAGCAACATTTAAATACTTTAGTAGAACAACTTCAGCAAAGCTAGTATGAGTTGATGAACAGTATTTTTCTGGTCATATTGGTCTTATCACGAGTAGCTTTCAATGTTTGTCTCTACTCTTGTTTCCCATAATATAAACAAGGCAAAATGACTTCTCAGAAAACCATCAATCATGCATAGAGGGAAAATATATTGTGGTCACACAGCTGCCATTTCTATAAATTACTGCCACGATGGGGAAAAAGGTGTTTCAAAATGAAGGCAGGTGTGAGGAGCTTAAATAAAGATGCCGATTGGTCGTCTGTTCACAAACTCATGCTTTGGAATAGATGCTAAAACAAATAAAATACAGCTTCAAGAGTGATGACAGATTCACTCTAACTGGTCCAATTAATCTGATTCAGACCAAAATAGTGCTGACGAGTTGCTGTGGCAGCCACATTCTGTACATCATAAACAATAGAGAGGAAGTGAAGAACAATTGGACTCTTAAAACAAGAGCATGTGGGTGACTGCGTTCCCATATAAAATGCTGACCAAGCACACAAGTGCCATAATCCCCTACCAAAGACATACTGTATATACACTCGTAAAAAAAACAGAGATGACATGAGAATCTAAAAAAAAAAAAAAAAAGAAATAAAATATTCATTCAACACATCATACACACACTTACTTCATGCAGAACTAGTCATTTTGGAAGCTACTGGTTACCAGCAGACACACCCAAGAGGAAGACAGATGCGTGATTTAGAGACGCTATTATGGGTAGTGGGAGGGGGGAGGAGGAGGTGGTGGTGGTGGTGGATGTAAACGGAGGTTAATATCAGGGCTGCTGGGTACAAAGAGCTGATGACAGAAGCCAAAACCTCCACCACAGCAGCCCTGCCCTGGCTCAGCCAGGGGCCTCTCCTCCACCCTCTGCACCAAAAATACCAGTTGCAGGATCACAGAGTGGGATTAATGTTTGTGAGCATCTACTACGCACCCACCCACACCCTCCCATCTCCCTCTCATCTCCCTGCCCCGGAGTCAGAAGATGCTCCGGCTCTCAGCTCACCAAATGTCACTAAAGTGCTCTCTCTACTACTATATTAAGCGCTTCATTGAGGTCAGCAAAGGAAAACAAAAATACACAAAGAATCTTTTCATACATGAACAGTTGTATAGGTTTCCACCAAAACATACCACCTAAACATCATTATGAATGTCTCCTTAAAAAACAGAAAAATGGTAAGACGACATGTTAACTTGTGAACTATGTCCAACAAGTGTGTCAAGCTTGATTGAGAGGTGTGTGTGTTTGTGTGTGTGGGACATATAGGGCGTGAGAAATTTGCACAGCTGTCACGGCAGGAGAAGCTCAAATGGTGGAGACAGCTGTCTTAATTTGTGTGTGTGTGTGTGTGTGTGTGCGTAAGAGTGTGAGACAAGGAGAGGGAGAGAGAGAGAGAAAGAGTCCATCCATCTGTGTGTGGTGTGAAGCTGGTTTTGTCTTCAGCTCAATACTTTGGTACTTTGGTATAATCCTCCTGGACGACACTCTTGCACAGACACATGGAGAGGATCATCCCGAGGAGCTGGAGGAAACAGAGTTGTCAAAGTAGTTAACAGAGTTGAAACTGACCAGCTGAGCACTCACGCAAACACATGTCCAAGCCAAAGAATTAAAACAAAGAATTAAGTCATTTTCTCAAGGCTGTCTTAAAACAATACTTACATATTACATGTATGTAAGGCTGCACCTAACACTTAATGTCATTACAAACTAATCTGCAGATGATTTTCTTGATTAAATCTCTTGGTCTATTAAATGCCAGAAGATAGCAAAAAATAAAAAATAAAAATCACAATTTCATATGGCCCAGGCTGAGCCCAGCTCATCAAATTGCTTACAGACAGAGAAAAGCAGTAAATCCTCAAAATTGGGAAGTTGGAACTAGAGATTGTTTGGCATTTTTGCTTGAAAAAGGACTTGAACTATTACGTGATTAACGAAATAAGAGTCCATTTTCTACTTAACAACTAATCGACTGGAATTTTTTTCTGCTGGAGTTGAAAGAATTGGCTGCTGTAGTCACTCCTCCACCTCTCCATAATGGCCATCAAGTAATCCCTTCGTGAAATGACTCCACTGTGAAAGAACTAAATCCACCCTCTTCGTTCTGTGCAAAAATGCATTGTTAAATTCAGCTGAAGCTAATATAAGTTAGCCAGATCAGGTGGGTTCTTCATCCCGGTCGTCATATGAAGGGTTAATTGCTGGTGTTTTTTCCCCCCAACAACAAATCTACAGGTATCCCTGAACCACAGCTGTGTCCCATTTCCAAATTACAATTCAAAGCAGGTTTTGAGTATGTGGTGTGTTCCTACTAGAAAAGTTAGAAAATAAAGTATTAAAAAGAAAAAAAACTCCCCCACAATTAAATGCACAAAGGAAATGGTGGAGTTGCTTGCAGCTGCAAAAAATTGAAAGTAATAATAGATGGTTGGTGAAACAGCTTCTTCTTTGTGAAGTTTCACTGAAAGTAGCATTTTAAAGTCAAAGTTTGATTTATGTCGGACTGTGCAAGTACTGTCATTTCCTGTCAGTACAACACAGTCAAGCTTAGTTCATTTTTGCATATCAGTGCCCACGATCATCAAAGTGTGTTATCAATACTTAGTCGGACGACGGACGCTACAATTATAAACTCAAAGTGTCTCCTCTGTGACCGTCTGCAGCAGCAGCAAAGTCGCAGCACAGAGTAGCAGAGTGAGACGTCTGTCCTCCCTCCTGCTCTCTGCTGTAAACACGCGTAGCTGTTAGCGAGCAGCTGCTCTCATGTCTCCCCGGGTCTCAGTGCTTGTTTTTCGACACTCTCCCGCTCTCAGTGTATCTCTCTCCGGATGGCAGGCGGGTTGCTCTGGTTCTAGTTCTATTTGGCGGTTGTCCTCTGGCTCATCCCCGTGTCTATGTGTGCCGCAGCACGGCTGTACACAGAGGACGAGCCTGCTGGTGATCCAGAGCAGCAGCAGCCTGAAGCCCGCCGTCACTAACTCGTAAGTAAGGGGATGATCTAAACTAAAAATCTAACGTTAAAGATCAAAGTAAGCGCTCCACAGATATTGAGCGTCATCAACAAATATCTTGTAAAATGTCCGGTGTAACTGGTAACACCACAAGTCTATTAACTGATGGGAAAATTTCCTCACTGTGGCATCCCTAGTGCATTTTTCCATGTTTTTCAATTATTGTGTATTTTGTCCCCCATTGTTACATAGGAAGAGATGTCCAGCCAGTATGGAGAGGAGGAGTGTTTACAGCTACCAGTAACTCTTTTAATGTACACGACATGTGAGTGTTGTATTAAAATAGACTTGAAAAAATCTGAACCTTTCCCTTAGGACTAATGTGGGTGAGAGATAGATACCTCCACGACTGCCACACCGACACAGATTCCCAGAATAACTCCACAGTTTTCCAGGAGCCATTTCTCCACGCTGGTTACACAGCCCTGAAGGGGAGAACAAGAGAGGAAGAATGAGTTTAAGAAAGAGAGGGGTTGCAGGCCAACATGCAGAGGGAGAAATGAATGGCTACGTGATCCCAGCCGGACATGAGCAGAGCCTTTTCAAAACATAACTGTTGGCTTTGGACTGAGTCACTGAGGGGGAAGAATAACATGGCTTAGCTGAGCTGAGAAAAAAACATTGTAGAGAGAGAGAGAGAGAGAGAGAGTAAAGTTTCTGAAACACGCAGACCAAACAACAGCACAGTAGAGCTTTCCTGGTGTTTGAACAAATCTCACAGCACAAACAACATGCCTCAGCTGTTGGTATTCACTGCGCTGATTAAGTGAGACCACAGTGCCACACTGAGATGGCAGCCGGAGTTACACAACATGAGTTGAACAGACTTATGTAATGAGTAAAGGTGTGAGGTCTATCAGAACAATTCAGGCTGCGCTGGAGCATTGTTCACCCAGCTGAAGTAACACTAAATAACGCTGACCACGGTCTAGACTGCTGTCAGCATTCACAGATGAAATGTTCAGACGGTGTCAAGTTAAAGTGTACATTATGTTCACCTTTGTGGTATCACATAGAGATGCTGTGAATAAAAACAGAAACATCTAAACAAAGGGAATGTCTATGTATTAAAATAATCCAGGACGATCATGGACAATTCAAATATTAGACTCACAGCTGATTATCAACCAAAACTCAAACATTGGCAACAGAGTAAAAACCCCACATCAACAAAGAAAAGTCCCCTCTATTAAGAAAAGTAGTTGGTTCAGCAAAATGAGGCTGAAGTGCAGCAGCTCTACACAGCAGTCTGTGAGCGAGTGACCGCAAAAATCCTGAGCTGAAACAGAACAGTTGGAAGGATTTTACAACCGATCGTACAAGAATTATGATACTCTATAACTTAAGTTTATATATGAATACTGTTTGACTCACTTTTGCTATGCCAGCATTGATACTTAATACTGGGATGGGGACTGAAATTAGACTATATTGGATCAATAGCTGTTGGCTGCACCAGTTAATTTACAACAGTGATTTTCAAAAATGACATTTAACTTAGAGCAAAATCAGCATTGCAGATTCGATCAGTGTCATGTACCGTTTCATAGACAGGCAGATCCGAAGACAGATGCTCACACAGGCCCATGACCTTGACCTCAGTGCCAGGCATGGAATCGTTGCGACAGGAGCATGAGTAGAGGATCTGGGAGCTGTTCTTGATTATAATGTTCTCTGACCAGTTGCCTGGACCAGTCCATCCACAGCACTTCATCTGGTCATATGAAAGAGAGGAAGGGTGTGAGACGGAAAGGAAAAGGGTAAAAGAGAAAGAGCAGAGGAGACATTGTCCTGGTGCTTAAGGATAATCCACAGACCTCGCGGTAAAAAGTTTTTATAGGCACTACTTCTTCAGTATAGAAAGCAGTTCCAATGAAAACTGCTTACTTAGAGGTGTGTGAGTTATCCAAAGATACGTTTATATTGAGTCTTTCAAATGTCACTTTCTAATGCTTTGATCACCATAAAGAAAATTCCAGTCACCTACACTGTATTGGTGTGTGAGGTAGAAAACCAAGGCACATAATCTAGGCACATAAAACTTAAACAATCTGCATGGCTGGACACTATAGTGTTATGGCCCTATATAGTACAATGAGTGTAACATTTGACTGATACTGAAGGGGTAAGACTTCACACGGGAACCACCCATTCTAAAAATACACACACTCATGCTACTGTCAGAGTCACGTCATATAACCTGCTGCTGAGCATGTGTTTATTCAGCATATTTTCTAATGACAATATTGACAGTGCAAGCCATGCACTGTTTTTCAAAGTGGGGTCCAAAAGTCTGAGACCACTTTCCCATTCACTTGAAAAGCCTGAGACCACTGTGAATGGTGACAGCATTTAGTAACTAGCTTAAGAAAATGGATATTCAATTTGTTGTTTACATTAGTCTTCTGTGTGATTACTATTGAAGTCATGTACAGGTTGAAGAGTCAACTCACCGTCTTCTGAACGTAGTCCCAGGTGTGCTCTGTCGTCCTGTTCTGGCCTGTGTAGTTGATTATCATGCCCTTTATGATGTTTGACATCTCATGTTTCAACTAGAAATGAGATGAGAATACATTAGCAACAACACAAGTTTTTTTTTTCCATCAACAAAATGCAAATGGTGAAAAGAAGAGAAAATGTCGAAGAAAAGAAAACAAACACACCCGCACGACCGTGTTTCTTTATGACTTACTAGCAACATCTGAACTTAATGTTTCATATGGCAACACCATGGGGTGGTGCAGCCATATGAAGCTTAGTAAGAGCACGATTCTATGTTTATGTGTGTAAGACCACAGAGCGCTGGCGATGTATCTTCACCCTATTCTGGGAAAGGGCGCCACCCCGCCCTGTGGTAAGCCTTAAACACAGGGAGCTCATCTAGGGCTCATGAGACACATATACAGTACACATATGCACATATATATACATGCTGGACAGAAAACAGCTGAAAGGATGACAGCAGCCTCCACCAGAGTCCTACAGGGGTGAGGTTTAGCAAGGTTGTTTAAGTGCTGGGAGGGACCGCCATGTTCAGAGTTAGAAACCTGTCTGAGGAGTTGGGAGTGTTCAAACACGACACTCCCTTCACACACTGCGCAAACACACAAGGCTAGTTCTATTATTTAAGGCTGGTTCTATTAGTGGTTTGACCCCTGATTAATTGGAGAAGGACAAAAGAGTTCAAACCGTAGTTCAGTTTGATAATCACCTGTTTCACAGTGTATTTAGTGGCTTAAAAAGTGTGTTGAGTGACTGGTTAAAGATGACTTGATGCTCCACAGAAGGTAATAGAAGATTTTTTGTGCCTAGGACTGTGAAACCTCTGAACAAAATTTGCATGTATTCATGTAGTTTCAGGTGCATCACCTGTTATTGGCCTTTTTGATCAATTTGTACTATTTCTGATTGTGTCTTTTGACTCTTAAGTCTTTTGACTTATAGGCTAGGCAGGCTCCTGAGCAACACTAATGTCTTCTTGGCTGCTGTTAGTTTGTTATAAGTTATGTTATGTTATGTTACCTGATGTTATGTAATCAGGTAAGTCCAACTGATGTTGGAAGAGCTGGACCTGGCCAAGACGGCAGCATAAAAAGCTACAGACAGTAGAAAATCAGGCAACAAATAAAAGAATAGTAAAACGAGCACAAATAAGCTCAGAACTGAGACTGTCTTTTCTTGTGTATTGATGACCGAGCAATTTTGGTTTGTTTTTTTTTAAAAACAGGCTCAGAGAAAAGACTAAAACACTTTCAATCAACTCTGGTGAGTTGGTGAACCCACCTGTAGGGGGCTCTATGTCATCAAAGACTCCAGTAGAAAGCGGTTTCAGTCCCTGGAGTGATAATTACTGCCTTAGATGGGGCAATGTTGGACATACCAATTAAATACGTCAGCATATGACAGCAGCTTTAGTAACACTCGCTCCCCGTGAATGTGTTTGCCCTCTCCCTCTGATATAAAACTACGCAAAGGAGGAACTGAGATGACAATGGAAACATCCAGTGTGAAAGCCTGCATGCCACTTCCTCTACAGTTGTCACACATCTCCTTTAGTCCACCTGCCCAAACTCACTTTCAATCAAAATCCCCCATTGACATCGGTCAAAAACCAGCATCCTGTCACTTTCCATTCGTTGAACTATGAAGCTGTGTTTCATCACAGGAAGCAGGGGGCTCCCTAACAGATTTAGCTGAGTTTCAAATGCAGCTAGTCGCAGCTGTGACAGGGCGAGGAAGCACAAATACCCAGTAGGCCCCAGCTGTACCAATGGGAGGGAGAGGACATGAGAAGTAGGTGTAAAAGGGTGAAAGAGGACTGAAAAAGACAGAGGGAAGAGGACAATTTAAAAAAACAAAACAAAAAACAGTATATAAGGGCTGGTGTCTTACCCGATCTCTCTGGAAATAAATGAGAACTCCAGCAGTCACCTGGGCGATGAGGATGAGCAGGAGACAGGTGAAGTACTGTGGGGGATAATTGGAAATGTCATCATAACTACATCCACAATCAAAACCTCTTCAATGAGCTGACATCAGTGTAGCAAATCATTGCAAATGATGGCATAGAACAATAGAACAAATCTTTAGAAATCTCACACTATGTGTATAACAAAACAAACCAGCAAAGAATAACACTCTTGGGAATTTTTACCTCTCAATTTCAATTGTCTTTAATCTGTGTGGTGAGATACAACGTCTTAAACATAATCTCTGAAACCTTGTGGTGTGTGTGTGTGTGTGTGTGTGTGTGTGTGTGTGTGTGTGTGTGTGTGTGGTCCTCTGCCAGCTGGTTACTGTCACTGGGACAAGTAGGTCACGGCAGTTCTTCAGTTAACCCCTAGCAGGTTTAACGCTGTAGAGGTCATGCACCCATCCCCACTCTTGTTGTACCCCCTGCATCTCACTGGTTTATCCCTGTCACCCCCTCCCCTCTGTAAACCCACACATGCTGCGAGCCCCCAGCGCACACATAAGCAGAAATGCGAAAAGGGCTTTACTGTCAGCGGGAATCTATCATGTGCTCTTAAGCCATGCTTGAGATCTCAGGCAGGTGCATTTACGTAAATGTTTCATGCTAAAAAAAAAAAGCATTGTAGCATGTAGCTTTTAAAGTAAAAGTAACAGGTTCAACAAACTACTATGCTCAATTTGAGAGCTGCACTACTGAGAATTTAAAGTATTATTTTTGGGTATTTTTATGCATTTGTATTAGATATTCAATAGTAGAGATGGCAGGAAATGAGGAGAGAAGGAGATGATGAATAGCATGTAGCAAAGGTCCCTGGCAGCACCTTTCACCCCTAGATCAATGATTCCCAAACAGGCATATTTGTACCCCAGGGGGTACTTCTGCAATTGCCAGAGAGTACGTGGAAAGACTGTGGAGTAGCTCATGTAATTTGATCAAATAAAAAATCTGATTTGATTCAATATTATGTCAGCTGAACACACACAAGCGTAAAAAATTGTGAGAAAAACGGTTAGCTAAAAGTCATGGCTAACTGGTTAAAATAAATAGCTAAAAGGAATTGATAGCTAGCTAGGAATAGTTAGCTAAATTTAGCTAATATTTCAACCATATCAATTACTTTCAGCTATCTATTTTAACCACTTAGCCATTACTTTTAAAAGTAACAAACCTTTAAAAGAAATTAATTACTTCTAAAAGTAAAAGATAAATGATTGAAGAACTGATAAATAACTGGTTGCAATAGCAAAAAGTAATGGATAAATGGTTAAAATAAAAGTATTTAGATAAAAAGTTAGTTAGCTAGTAGGCCAAATTGGAAATTTGCGCCAACATTTTCGGAGATGTGAGGAGCCGCTGGCTGGGTGAGACCAGCCAGTCATCTTGGCCGCTAGCAGCCCGACTCGAGCCCGACCCGAGATTATGGCCAGTCAACGTCTGTTGTCATCCCGGGGAGAACATGATCCGATGAACTGATGTGTGCAGCTCTTTGGTGATTCACCACTGGGCCTAATGTCTTCGTAGCACCCGGACACATTAGAGCCAGCGGCATATGTCATAAGCACGTGTCGACAGTGTTTGTGTAATTACTCTCACTGCCAGAAGGGGACAACAAAAGTTCTGCACTGCAGGTTTAAGCCTTTCATATCATTAGTAGTCAATTACAGTAATATCCTGTTATAAATCGATTAAAATCAACATGACAAATGGTATCAATGAAGGGGTATTTGAGTTCATCTGACAGGGCTATCTCTGCCAAAAAAATGTTGGGAACCACTGCCCTAGATCATCAAGCCACCTCATTACTGAGAATTTTATCTTCTCTCTCATTTGTCAAGTTTCCTGTGAAGTCATGACTGAACTTTGTCATGTGGTGAGTTTTAAATGCAGTTAGTGCAGAACTGCCGTACCTCTCTGTGGTGAGGGTGTTAAGCCTATGTCAGCCTTTTAGAGAATGACACCAAGCTGTAGCATGTTAGCATTAGAGCTCAAAGTGAATGTAAATCCTCACCAGGCCCAGCAAACAACGGATTTCGTAGATGGCTCCGATGCAGCCGAAGAAGCCCATGGCCATTGACAAGGAACCCACTCCGATAAGGATGTAGGAAGCCACTTTCACTGTGTCTGATGACTCCTCTGGAGAAAAAAAACAAAAAACACAGGAAGAGTTCAATTTACACAAAACCACTGAAACTTATAAGGGTGCTGCAAATATACAGAACACCTGCTACAATAGTTTTATAGCAACAGCTTTGTAGATAAATTCAGCTCCTTTTTAACAAAAAAAACACAAAAAACCCCAAAACAAACAAACAACAAAATGCAATGCAACATGTGCGGCAGGGCCCTGATCTCTGCTCTGTTTTTCCACTTTAACCACAGTGTGTGCCTCAAAAGAAATTCAGCTCAGAGGTCGGCCTCATTCACATGCAAAACCATTTTGATACAGATGCTTCGTACAGCAGACCTATGTTGAATTCAGAGCATTCTAGTGCTTGTAAACAAACCAGAGATTTAGTTAGAAGCTACAAAAGTACTGAGAGTTGAACACAGATATGATAAAGATGTCACACAATAAGCAGGTTGCCTAATGAGTGTAATATTTACCAAACAGATACGTCCTGATGTTGCTGCACATGTTCGTGTTATCCACTCGCATATTTTGGATTGGATTTCAGCTCCAACATGTACGGATGTATTTGAGAAGAACAAGAAGCAAAATCTGACTACTATAGTTTATTATAGTGTTTACGTAGCCTCCGGAGCCAGAGAGAGCTTTCTGAAGCTGGCCAATCAGAACAGAGAGGGCTTTTAGGGAGGAGTGCAGAGGGGAGGGGAGCTAAAATGGCCTGTTTCAGACAGAGCCTGAACTGAGGGGCTGCATAAAAGGGCCAGTATAAGATAAATAAGGATTTGTGATGTGAATCATGCAAAACTACTCTAGTGGAGTCCCAGAATAAAAATATAGAACTGGAAATGAGCATAATAGGTTCCCTTTAATAGGCCACCAGAGAGAGTTGGACCAAGACAAGTAAATGTGTGGCAAGATTAATTGATTTCCCTCTTTGGTATGTAGAACGAGAGAGATCCAGGAGGAGGGAGGCAGGGACTGAAATGGAAGATTTGGAAGGTTGGAGAGGAGATAAACTGGAGCCAATATGTGGCCGTGTGTTATCTGGGCTGGAGGAGCTCCAGAGAGTCAGAACTCGGTCTGCAGATGAAGCCAGAATCTGAGCTCTGTGAAATCGCTCCAGCCCCTAAAGATTCCCAAGCCAAGCAAACCAGCCAGTGCTATCAGATAACTCCTTCCCAACCATTTGTGAAGAAGCTGACAGACACAGCAGCTCCTCCACCGCTGCTATGTGAATTTAATGCAGTGTTGCATCTTGGCTAGCTCACGCTACATAGACGTAGTTCCCATTTCATATTAGCTGCTCATGCTTTATGCAGCTATCATCATACACAGTATACACTCTGGCACTCTGGACAATGGAAATTAATGATTACACAGACTATAAAAACAACCAAACTACATAAAGAACATTTGTCCACACATTAATCAGAGTAAACTATATTACTTTCAAAACACTTAGCACCACCTTACTGTGCAGACCACAACAGTCTTTATATACGCTCATTATCACAGGATGCAGGCTGTGTTATTATCCCAAAGATAAATAAGCAATCTTTAGGGTGGCAGAGCATTTCCCTACCTTCCCCAATTCTTTGGAATAAACCACACACTAATGAGATTTTTAAATGAAGACTGAAAACCTATTTATTTTAACTGCCATACAACTGAATCTAAAGGTACGAAACAGTTACTTTCCAATGTATTTAACTGTTTATCGCTGTAAAACAGTTAGTTACATGTTTTTGCTTTTAACAGACAGTTGATAGTAGAGAGACCGACAGAAAACTATGTTTTACAGATGTTTTCTTGCGTAAAACATAATTATTTAATAGAATGTCATTTAGCTTTGACTTGCAACAAAGGTCCCCTGCTGGGATTGAACCGATGACATTGCAGTTACATGGTATGCGTCATAAACTTTGGGCCAACAAGACACCCTGTTCTACATGTGAAAAAAAACAAAACATTTTATGTACATCATATTGTGTACATATGTAGCGACAATGTACTTTATATAAACTTATTTCCTTTCAATATTATTTACAACATGGACACAAAATACATATGCATGCACCGAGAGACATGAGTACATGCATACGTGTATCGCTGACATGGGTTACCAGAGCAGCATATGTTGCGGTGGCTTGAGAATAATTGAAAGCTAAAAGTACCAGGGCCAACATATGTAGAGTGTTTATGTGGCTACAGGGTAGCATTTAAAGGGAGGCAGACAAGCATACTGTACGCTCTATATCCAGCACTCTGCTGCAGCATGTTATTTCTCCCATATATACACATACACACACAGAACTAGCGTCTGCAAAAGGAACAGATGTCCTTAGGTTGCTTAAAAACAAGAATTACCTCGATAATTTGCTGCTTAAGGCAGAAGTCTCAGTAACTGCTGACAAAGCATCAGTCAAGAAATTAATCAAATTAATCAAACTACACTGAACATGTTGGGTGTCAGTCAAAGCATTCAAGACATTCTGAGAACAGAAGAAAAGAGAAGTGACGCAAGTTTCATTGAACTGGCTTTGCACAATACATGTTAATTGATCTTCTGCTAGATACTATGACTTCCATCATGGTTATTAGTCTCATTGTTTGCTAAGGAGCAGAACTACTAATAGAGATAAGTTAGCAACAGTTATCTACCAGTACAGATGATAAGCTAGTTTTCTATGATTATTGACTGTGGGAACTAAAATTGTGATGTTTGTGTGGGTGTCCCTGTAGACCAATACTTAAAGGAAACTTGTTCCAGTAAAAACATACACCCTGGAGTTAGAGGAAACATCATGCAACACTAATACAACCTCAAAAACTGTTCTCCACTGTGACTACATCTGAAGTTTTGTGTTTAGTTTTTTTTTTTTTTTTTAACATTCTTGGCAAGTTACACATCAGTTCTTATATTGAATATTGCCTCTCACATCATGTCGCATCAGCTACAAACAATGAAACATTCAGGGCTGCAATTTTGATCCTACATTCTTCAAATGGAAAGCTTTTAAAACTCAAAAAAGTGTTTCCTCTCAGACCCTCTGCCAGGTGTATCAAAGTTGCAGAGTAAAAGATACTTTACAAGCTTCCTGTTGTAAAGCTAGCATCTGTGGTAATCCTAAAACATACAATGAAGTCATGAAGTCAGCATGTGTACGCCTGGTTACTGTACTGTTCTGTCATGTACTATGGCACGTTTCCATGTAGGTCTCTTCTAAAATAGTCCCTCTGGTGGTTTCCATGGAACTTTCCATTTAAAGAGACAAGAATTATGGTGCCCTTTAAGAAAGCTGCTGAGGGAGGAGGAGGAGGACTGTTGGGTATTGCAGGTCCTTCTGTAAACACGACCAGAGCTGAATATTTAGCTTGACATTATTGTACAGATTTAAAATGTAAACATAAGCGGATCAGCTTTGCTCTCAATTTCTACAGTGAAGCAGTCCAAAGACAAAACCATTTTCCAACCAAGCTTTCTTTTCTCTGTTCGTGACTTTGGAAAGTTTCAGAATGAATTCGCAAATGAACTGTGCTTTGGCACGCTCTCCGGCTCTGCTCATAGACCTTCTTTCCAAGGCTGACTTTTGTTTAAACATAAGGCAAGCTGTGTTTTGGCAAGCACCATCAAGATAAACTCAAGACATCATTTCACTGAACTATTAACAGTGAAATGCAGATACAGAGGGGTGAACATTGAGAGGAAGATGCCCTTTTAACTGGAAAATAGGGGGCCTGAAACCAAAACATTCTCAAAGTTCCCCTGCCTGAAGTCATTGGGACAGCTGCAGAGGCCTCTATTAATATAACTCATAAAGAATGGAAACTGAAAACACAGAGATCCTGTTTATGGTCAGGCAATGGTACAACTTCTGAGGAGAACACAAAGAGTCAATAAACAGAGCTGCCTGCAGCTTTGGTTTTTGATCCTCTATGGAGTGGCAAGAGATTTCCACTGAGGTTCCAGGGATCCAGGGAGGAGCTGAGCTTGACCTATCCAGAGTACAGAAGAGGTCATCAGGCCCCACATAGGAAGGGATATCCTCAGGGTATCAGTGAAGCAGGATCTCGGCTATCTCTGGAGGAACAGCTGGATTGTCATAACAATAGTACTGGGGTTGACAGGGATGATAGATACTGTACTGCCTTTTATGTTCTGCAGATAAGCAAACTCAGCTCTATAATGACCATGGAGTGATTCCTCTCTGGGCAGTGACCTCAAGAGCTGAAATATGAGCCATAGGAAGACAAGACTCAAGTCTGACTGGTTAAGGACACAAGGTCAGTTTAGGTTTGTCAAAACTTCAGCCTTTTAAAAATTCATTAGTCAAAGCAAACTTCAAGCCTAAATATAGGTTTCTCCAGCTCTGCTCAGCCCTAAGAGAAGGGGCCTTAGTTGTAGACTGCAAACAGAGGCTAAAAAAGTCAGTGTAATAGCAGTTAATCCCATAGTGGCACAGTGATGCATGTTATACCCACATCTGAGGCTGATCTGACTGGCTTAATACACATCATCAGACCTGGCTTTAAAACCAACGTCATTCATGCATCTCTCTGTGTCTCATTGAAATAAGTTCTGTATTTGATTTCCAATACGTGTTAAATTGCCAGATAATAAATTGAAGGATTCTTCTTTACAGACTGATGTTGGGAGAAAACTCCACTGCTGCTCTCGGCAACGCTCCATCTGGGATGAATACACTGAAGGCATTTATAAAGAGATTTATGGTAGCTAAGAGTTTCCATCCATGGTTCCCTGTTCTTTCAGGCAAAGCAGGAGCTGGGTTTCATTATGCTTTCTCTAGCGTCTTCACGATAGATAACCTAAGTCAGACACATTGTTGTTTATGACAATGCTGATAGCTTTGCCTCTTGGAGCATGCCATTTGGAGGCTTGGTTTCTATCTTACTATGCAGTGTCTTTAAATAGATGTGTGTCAACATCTGTGAGGGTGGGAGATTCTATCTTTGCACCTCTGCCATCTGCGGGACTGAGAGAACAGGCAGGTTCAAAGCACAATTTTGTGGAAACCGTGGGCATAGAAACTGCTATTTTCCAACATAAGATCAGACAACTTGAAATGCCTTGATAATCGTGAGCTTGACACCTCCCCTGATTAACCTACTCCCCCACATCTCCACAGATGTGCCTGTATGTCTTCAGGGTGGCTTTTGAGCGGTTGAGGAAGTCATGAAGTTTCATTCGTGAGTCACTTTTTTTTTGGTCTGGTGTGAACATCCCTTTGTGGTTCCTTGGGAATGAGTCCTATGGGATAAAATCCACATAAACTGCGCTGAGTAGGCTAGGGGTTTTAGGATTTGACAAGCGCATTCTCCAATCTGTATTTCCCGTTCTCAGAGCAGCTCAACTGACATGGGTCAAAAGTGCTGAATGTTTGCTGAGGTTTATCACTTCAGGACATGGTAGCAGGACCGCAGGTGTGTGTGTGTGTTTGAGTGTTACAACACTTACGTAGAACAGCAATGAAACTCTGGTTATCGAAGAGAACCCACAGTCCAAAGCCCATGATCAATGCTCCAAAGATCTGTGAGGGAGAAATAGAAAAGAGTCAGACACCATATTCTGTATTAGAATTAAACAAAGAGTCTGTGCTAGTGTGTCTTATTTTTGTTTCCTCAGTCTGTCACATCTGGGATTAATCAGATCCCCGCTCTTCTCTCCGTCTGCTTGTCTCTTTCTCTCACAGCCATGTGCAGAGGGACAGAGGATGTGGATAGGATCAAGAAACCCACTCTTCTGGTTTTTCTCACAATTAACACTCAACCAACCACAGAGGATTTACCAGTAATTCTTAGTCTTCAATATCCCAACATCAAACTAAGCCGTGTTAAATAAGGACAACAGGGCGAAGACAATCACGAACGAGAAGACCGTCACCTCTAGATCAGAACTTTTTGGCGGTGGCGTCTGAAAAGCCACAGAAAATGATCAGCTTTACCTCTTTTACCCTTGTAATGAGGTTATGAAGTTCAGAACTTCTATGTAATTAGGGGGGGCCCTTGTTTAGAAGATGTGGGGCACTGTAGTGGGGGCAAAATCCATAGATGAGAGGCTCTGTTGATTCACCAGCTTCCCCCCTTGAACCACCACCCCTCCCCAACACTGCAACAGTAATTAGAGCCCTGGTAAAGAGCTGTTCATTTAGAGGGACTGTTGAGCTCCCCGGCAGCCATCATTAGCCCACCACTTCCTGGCTTCCCCTAGCCTCCACTAGTCTAATCTGTCCACATGGACAAACACCGACACAGACACACACGCTTCCTATTAGACACCAGTCGTGCGTTCACATCAAAAGATCTCCGTCAGGTTTACAGCTGTAGACTCATTGGAAAGGTCTGGACATCCTCGCAGAGTCAGTTTTAGGAGTCTGGGGTTTTATCAACCCCTGGACTTTATGTTGTGGCCGGTGTGAGAGAGGTGGCAACAAACAGAAACCATCTGCTGTTGTTTAGATGTGGCTGTGCTGAGATTCTCTGTACCCCCAGGTAGAGTCACAGACATTTCCCTATGCATCTCCACTAATCTCTGGTCTTATTTGACGATTATTCAAATTAAACCTATCGCTGAAAGGCATCTGACAGCTTACATCACAAGTGCAAGAAGGAGCAAAGCATACCTATCTTTTTATCTACAAAAGCCGCAAACAAAGGTGAAGTCACGTAACAGGGTTTTGACAGTGCACGCAATAGATCTGCAGTTATTGCAGCATGGCCATCAAGAAGTGACAAAGAAATGCGATTACTTACAAAGAAGAGGAGGTTGAAGAGGAATAGAAAGTACTTCGTGACTGTGATGCATCCTTTCCCCATGGCTGCTCTTCTGGAAGACAGAAGTAAACAAAATGTATTGGTTAAATTGAACATCAGATGGTAATTTTGCAGAGTAGTGTGGGTGTGAAAGATAAAAAGAAAGAAGACAAAAGACAGACACAGATGGAGAAAAGACACAATAACAAAAGCTAGCCTTGAGATAGTCTTGCCTTTATAGAGAGTGAGCCACAGAACAAGGACAAAGGAAAATCTGCACAGTTGGGTTCCTGACTAAATGCAGCTTTAATCTTCAAAGCGACAACATCAGCCTAATTCATTTTCACCAGGCGCATTTTCAGTCTTAAACATCCCAACCTGCTCTTTATGAAACCATAATAATCTTAAAATATTGGCTTTTATGACAATTTTTTTATGCTTTTGGGAGCAAGTTTGTTAACAAATACAGTTTTCTTCTTGACAAACAAGAGGAACCACCCTGGTCACATAGACTGGGGGGGAAGACCACCACAGTGTTGAGTGGTGAAGTCATGATGACTGTGTGGAGACCATGACATCCCAAGTGATTAGGCATGCTATTGTCATCACATGCAGAAAGGAAACTAGCAGACATTTATTAGCAGCAGCAAGCTCAGTGTGATAAACTGTATTTTACAGTCAACTTTATTAAGTATTTCAAGCCAAATATACAAGGGAAGCTGATTTACGACCATATCCAGTCACATTCAACAGGCCTGGCTAAAGTCATACAACCTCATAGCACACAGGACAATAATGTTGTGAATCACTGCAAACTGAGAACTGCAGCTGTCAGCTGACATTTTAAGTTGGGGCATGTTACAGTGACGTCCGCATCAGTTTCCCTCTCACTCATCTGTATTTGGGTTTCCCATGCACTTAGGTGTATGCATGAGGGCACAGCCGTACACATATGACTGCGATTCCATGACTTTTTTGTGAGAAACATTTTCCTTTGAGAAACAGCTGTAGGCCAGAGCAGCACCACACATACAGTACAGTAGGGACACTTCACGAAACTCTCTGGCAACATGATTCAGCCTGTGCTCCAGAAGTCCAAAGAAAATATTTACCACAACCAGACCTTTTTCCTTCACTGGAAGCACTGAAAATATAACCAGCCATTGTGGTTATTTGAGGAGTCTGAAAATATCCTCTGAAGACAACTCCCCATGTATCAGATGACAAGCTTTTCTTTTACATCCAAACTGTAGACTCTGCCTGTCATATTGTGTATTTAGTTATATTTGTAAAAGTGTATATCACCTGAAGTTTATTGTGTATAATTTCTTAAATATACAGTTACTTAACCTTTAAAAGGAGGCTGGGTAAACTACCTGTAAAAAGAACATTAACATCACTTTCTCCAGAGACAATTATGTTGCATTTCCAGTTAAATTACTTTTGAGTTGCTTTGGAAACACACTCAAATAGCTTGCAGCTTATTTACTTTTCTGGTTTTCTCTCATCTCTCGGCCACAGCCTTTTATCTTCCCTTTCAGTTGATTAGCGTGCACAAGTTATGCAACAGTATCATAGCTACCATCTCTTTTCAGTATGTAACATACGACAACAGGAAATACAGCCTAATTTCAATCCGAAACAGGGTTTCTAAAAATGGTATTACACTGTTTACTTGTTAAATGTTTTATCTAATGTGTCTGCTAATTAAATTGACACTTTTATGTGTAACACATTGTTATAATAATACAGTAAAATATTCCCTAAAACACTTTTTTCTTCTAGTCTAATCTTCACAACTGGATTTATCAATGAGTGAGATGGATGTAACACACAATACATTCAGAACCATCACTAGAGCTCTTGTTGTTTAAAGTAAACAAATGCAAATATGACCAAGTAAATATAAATACTGTGTACTTTTCCTTTCTAACACACTTGGCTCGGCTTTCAAAAGACAGCGGACTTTAACACCTTTACTGGGCCATTAAATGTACTTGATAACCTAAATACCAACACAATTTCATGTTTACAAAAAACAGACCCTCTACAAAGCCCAAACCACACAACAGATACCCCTGCAAAGTAGATAATCCTTAAAGGAGATTGCTGGTCTTTATGTCTAGATGGTGAACAGCAGTGCAGATTAAAAAGGCTTAGTTATGACTACCGTTGTTTTGTTGACTGAGCCTCATCCATCTGAAAACAATCCCTAACAATGCCTCCATGCTACTTATTATATTTTTCAAACAACAACTTAAACAGGCTAGCAGGCCCCAGCCCAGTTCACTCCAAAGCAGCCAACTGACCATACTGAGGTTAACAGTAATGCCAAGCCCAACACAAATAAACTCACATTTTTGCAGAACTTCCATGCAAGCTCACATATTTAGCAGACAAACTGTGGGGCCGTTTTATAGCACTATTTTTGCTGAACCAACCGAAGCAAGTCCAATTACACTGGACTCCCTTAAAGTGAATGACAAATCTGTTCCAAAGTGAAAAAAAAAAAAAAAAAAAAAAAGACTGGAAAGTGCAATGGAAATTCGAAGCAGAGTCAAACAGCAATTCTGAGGAACAGTCTCATTGCGACCTTGAATAACAGCAAGAATTCGCAATGCTTCCGAAATCAGAAGACAATGGAGTTTGCCTGAAATATGAAATGGGGAAAAAAAGTTTCAAGCTCATGGTGCAGAAAACCATGCACAGAAAATAAATGACTTGCCTTGGGAAAGCTGCAAATGAGTCACCTGAACTTTCCAAACTCTGCGACCTCATACTGAAATTCCCCTTTTGCATTTCTTTCTTTGTGGTTTCACAGGTTTGTTCATTATTGAATGGTTTCAGGTGCACTGAAAGATCAGGGTTCATTGATGATTATCGCACAAAGAGCCAGTTCAGACAGCATGAGTGGCAGATGGCATTGACTGTGCTTGTAATGGACCCAGCATGGATCAACTACAGCCCTGTGGTGCTCAAAAAGGTCAGGCAATGTGCCAACCAAACCCTCCATCTACCACCTCCTCCTATCATATACATACAATATATGACCCATTTACACATCTGTGAGGGCATGGCTCTGGCACAGACCTGCATACAGCATCCTGGTACTAAAGCCCTTAATACCACGCCATCATCTACTACAATGTACTTTATCCCTTTGTGCAGACAGGATGTAGCTCATTACAGCATACAGCATAACTACTACTATATTTCTAGAAAAAAATTTGTTTGGTGAGTAATATTGCACCCTGCAACAAGCGCAAGGGCGAGGACTTGCGCTTGTCATGATCTTTTTTTTCTTATCGGATTGTTGTTTACGTCTGTAATGGCTTTTATTCATCTGGGTTATATGATATCTGTAGTCTAGACTATGTTTCATCATTTGAGGTGCTTCATCAGTTAACAAGCCTCAACAAAATCAGTGGGATGGACACTAAACAGACCACAACTAGCTTTCACATAGTAGTAGGGCTGGGCAATATATATGGATATTGTGATATGAGACTAGATATCGTAATATTGTGATATGGGCATAAGTGTTGTCTTTTCCTGGTTTTAAAGGGCTGCATTACAGTAAAGTGATTTTCTGAACTTACCAGACTGTTCCAGCTGTTCTATATTACCCACTAGTATCCACCTTACTGATGGTTATTTATCGAAAATCTGTGTGAATATTTTGTGAAAGCACCAATAGCCATCCCTACAATATTGTTGCAATATTGAGGTATTTGGTCAAAAATATCGTGATATTTGATTTTGTCCACATCGCCCTGGCCCTACATAGTACTACTAGATAGTACTGATTTACTGGTTTTGTCTTCATGTCAAAAATAATAACACTACAAGTAATCAGAAGCAAAATGGCTTAGTCTGACAAGAAGCCAAAACCAAACCCCATTTTCTGATATAAAACAGAAGGGTGACTACATCAGCTGACTGCAACAAAATGAATCTTTTGGACTTTTTGTGGCTGATCTAAATCACTGAAATAGATGTTTTTCTATGTCTGCAACAATCCAGCATCCATGATATTAAAGGCATACCACTAATAACCTCTAAAAGCAATCCGCAAACAGTGCTCTATTATAGCTTTTGAAGAGACATCATGTACGTATATGCCACCGCAGAATAAACGACCAGTTTAATGGTGATGATGGCCAATGGATCATTTTGCCTAACCCATAAGCAAACTTGTTACAGTGAACATTGTTCGTACTTTACTAATCACTTCTGCAGTCCAAACAAAATCAAATGTAACTAGAGAGAACGGGCTGTGAGAAGACAATAACTCAGTTGAGTAAACAATTTTGTTTACCCCACAAAGTGTGTCTGCTGAAATATGAATTTCTGCTCACGAACCACAATATTGCAAAAAAGCTGCCACCTAATGCAAGAGGGCTGCAAAACCACTGTGGTAACTGGAAGTTGCCTAAAAAGTGGTGGGTAGGCAGTTTTGTCATAGAAACATCTCCATATGGCTTACAACATTTTTTTCGTGTCAAGCCACCTTTTATAAAAAAAATATATCCTATCAAAAATAAGTCCTATTGACAGGTTTGTTATAAAACAATTGTTCAGAGAACTACAGAAGATAGCTGTACACAAAACTAGGCTTTTGCTAAAGAATGCAGTGCTTTTGTAAAAGCACCAGCACACCACTTTTAAAACAGGGGTTAAATGTTGTTTTATGTTGTTTTAGCATACAACACATACAATATGTTAGTAATACACTTTAAAGTTAAAGACACTGAAGTGAATGGAAGTCATATTGTGTATTCTCTATGTGGGATAATTTGCTGGACTCATGTCCCTGGAGGTTCCTCATACCATTGACAATATCCATTTGTGCTTTCCTTACGGGATTCTTAAAAGACCAACAGCACAGAAAACATAAAAACATAAATCATAACATGAACACCAGACAACAGCAGTTAGGAAGGCAGGTTGCTGCTGTGACGTCAACTTTAGCACGTTTTTTAACAAACAAGAATAAGTTGATAAAAATGAATAATAATGGTACTTTTGTGAAGGTTAGCTTACGCGAATTAATTGGTTTGTTTATTTCAGGGAGCTCTGGCGTTTTTACAAAAGTTATTTCACTTAACGCCAACATCAACATACAGTACATCAATTCAGTTAAAGTTAGAAGACTTGTGGAACGTTTAAGCTAACCGTTAAGAACGTTTTCTGCTACGTTAGCGTCAACCGTCAACCTTACTGACGTCGCTTTATCTCTCACTACAAACTGTTGTAATGTGTTTAATTAGTAGTCATACACGGTTGTTCTGGGATTACCGGTTAAGGCAGACAGTTTTCTAAAAGCCAAAGGAGATGGCGGCTAATGTACAACAGCAAGTTTACATATTCTGCGGCAATCTTATATTATCACTAGTTAGATACAGGTAAACATCATAAACACTTACTTTGTCTTCTTCAAAAAAGTAGGAACACTTGGCTGGGATGGTCGCCTGTCTTCTGTCTTGCTTGTCGTGTGACTCAATCGTCTCTGCTAGAGAAACAAGACGTGTGTATCTCTCTCTCTCTCTCTCTGTGTGTGTGTCTGGGAAAGAGTTCACACCCCCACCGTGTGGTAGACGTACTGTTTAAACCCTCTCCTGCCCACTATACAGAGGGTCTTAGATGCCACATGTGGATGTGTTCTCTTGTTGCAATATCCGAGTACTCGATTATTTGCTTTCACAAAATAATAATGTCATGATTTCAACATGGCAAGCTGCTTTCTTTTTAACTTAAAATAATTACTTCGTCATCTGAACTAAAAGTTTCCTCATCGTTAAAAAAAAAAAATCACACACTCTGATATGAAAAATAGGCAATTCCTGCCAGCCTTTGGTTTATATCTTTCTACAGTGTATTGTTAACTAATTAACTAACCTTGGCTTGTAGTAGACATTAGTGGCAGCCTGTGGTAGTAAACAGTAGTGGTCTTGGTCCTTAAATAGATACTTAATAGGGAGATTTTCTATGCGGTTGCAGCTGCAGTAGAAGGTCATAACAGCTATCAGCTGATGTCAAATGTAGGCAGCAACATTAGAAAGAGACGTGCTTAGTATCTTCTGATTATAGATTATCATTGTTTTCAATTTGGTGATTACATTAAGACACTTTGGGTTATTGAGTTGGCTTTTGAATGATCAATTGTAAGCTATAATACTGTTTACCACCATGCCTTAGGAAATAAACCAGAACTCAACACATTAGGTGGAAAGTATGGAGGGAATGCAAACACAGGAACACATGGGAGCTTTTTCCCTAAAAACAACCCTAAGCACACACACATTTCCCGTGCCACACAATCCCCCTTTTCACCCTTTGCCCAATGTGTGTGTGTGAGAGGAAAGGAGAGAGAGAGAGAGAGAGAGAGAGAGAGAGAGAGAGAGAGAGAGAGAGAGAGAGAGAGAGAGAGAGAGAGAGAGAGAGAGAGAGAGAGAGAGAGAGAGAGGAGAGAGAGAGAGAGAGAGAGAGAGAGAGAGAGAGAGAGAGAGACTGGGGTGTGATGGGGATAGTTCGGCAGGAATACTCCTGGTTAGATGAATTCATTTAAATCCAGAGAAAAAAATCTTTGTGAGGCCCTGAGGATGATCGTGTTATGACATGTTCAACACTTTCCAAACACAAAAACACTAAACAAAGGCTGGGATTACATAACGCGTGTCTAGTTTCTTTGTTTAGACATGTCAGAACAAAGTTGTAGGTTGTTTTTTTGATGATTTGGTGAATGTAAGTACGTTTTGCCGAAGGCTCTCGCCTTTAAAGGCACGGCAAATAGGCAGAAGGCAGCCTGTTCGAGGCTGCTCTAGGCTGCTGGCTACCAAATGCCTGTGCCTAAAAATTAAAGTCTCACCCTTGCTGCTGGGCATCACTGATACAACAAGTTAAAGGCCTACCCAGCCTCATCGAACAGAGAAAAGCCGAGTGGAGTTATACTGTAGGTTGTGATGGAGTGGAACACTTTTCTCAATCGTAGGCTTTCCGTTGTGTAACTTCACACTTATGTATTTCTGGTACTACCATGCCTGTGAAGTGGTTGGCGTGGATTTTTTTTTTTTTTGAAAATTTCAACATGAATGCATGAGACGAATACATGATCACTCCAGTTGACACTTGGAAGTTCCATGTGGTTGCTTGATAAGTGATAAAATGTACATCCTTAAGCATTTAGGTTGATACAGGGTCGATGACGGGAAACCTATATTTCTATCAGAAAGCACGACACAAAACAAAGCTAATCACATCACTTTTGAAGTCTTCAAAATAAACAAGTTTTTTTTTATTATTTCAAACTAAATAGTGGAAATCCATGACAATCCATTTTTGAGGTACAATATAGCACATATATACATAAAAACACAATGCTACAACTTCAAACAGTTTGACCTGGTATGCTATTCACAACAGTACAATATAGGCTGGATCTACATCAGACAGAATGAATAGCTCAACTTACCAATGTAATATTTACTGCTTTACATCAGAGAACCAGGAGGATGAAAGAGACGTTTCTTTGCCTCCCTTCTTCTGCCCATCCCCCGAAAACTGCCCATCTCTCCTAAAATAACCTGCTTTACAGACCTTTGAACATTTCACAAGGCTGATGATTTGAGGCCTCTAGTATCGACAGAAATGGAATGACATTTTTTTTAACTCCATAATTACCATGCTAGTCAGGATGGAGCAGTAGGTTGGGGTACACAATGTCACTCGGGAGAGCTACATCTAATTAAACACTGGAAAAGGGATAATTACTACTTTTTCAGGAGGACGAGAGACCTCACCCATGTTTCACGTTCCCTATCTGAACTGAAAGCTCACCCAAGTAACAAGCACATCTGCCTTGAGCGCTGGACTCGCAACTGCAAACCCACAATCACTGTGACCTCAGGGCTACTCCCTTCTATGGCAGGACTGAACGTGGTCATTTACAACAATATGGACCACCTTTGGAGACCTACTGTATGCTCCTTGTTCAACTCAAAATTAAGTTTCAAGTTAAAGACATAAAATGAGTTAACTGTCTTTAGAGTGTCTTTTTGACTGGCCTCAGAGTGGACATATTATCTTTGCTGCCGCGGCTCTAAATCACTGAGCTGGGATGTTTTGTACCTGAGGGCCTGCCAAGGGAGGTAGAAAATGTACTGAACATCTTGAGTGGACTGAAACTGTCAAGTGTTGGGTTCTGTCTGTTGTAACGCACATACAGTTTAACTTTCTAACACACAAATTAACTTTTCCTTTTAAGGATTTTTGCCATTTTTGGTTAACACATCCAGCCATTAACACCTTCATTTATCTGCTTTGCATCCTCATTGGTGGCAGCTTGCTATTACTTTTGGTGGATTATATTGCATGCATGATGTCAAAACACAAATGTCACTTAAATAGGTACAAAATTAGACACACCGAGAGAAAGATCTATCTTTGAAAATCATTTTTAACTAATACTGAACAAGTTCCCTGTTCGGTTCACAAGAACACCACGTGATGGTAAATACTTTTATTTACATATATACAAAAAGTAAGATGCAGTGTTGGTGACTGTTCTTTTAAGTAGTTTTAAGGCAAGACTGAGGATATGGTGTATGTAAAAAAAAAAAAAAAAAAAAAAGCTGTGCTACATCACTAATGAGGAACCAGCTCAGGTTTGTTTGCTCTACACACTGACATGCTCAGCTAATGACGCTAGCTTTACAGTAAAGGTCAGAAAGTTAAGACTTTCCGTAAGATCACTCAGGCTAAGGTCCCGCCAAACAGTGCACACACAGCTTCGTACATGGAGGGAACTACACTGTCTGTACAAATGAGTGCACATGTGCATTTATCAGCATTACATGTATTCATCTCAGTAGTGTAAATATTCTGTACAAAACAATTCCTATTCGCTTTGGTAGAACTGACTGATATACTTCAAGGAATATAAAATCCACTTTGTCCCTGATTTCTTTTTGTTTTAAGATACAGCATTTCTTTTTGGGTAGTCTGAATCTGAATATGATTGATGGGCATGATTGAGAGTAAAAACTGACCTTAACGAGTTTCCTCTGTGTGCTGACCACACTGTATAAGAAAAGATTAATTGTCACTCATCCAGCGTTTAGCTTATCTGACCTGGCCCGGATTTTGTACTAAGCACAGGTGATGCTTTTTCCATTTGGTGTGTTCAGTGGAGAGCTGTCAGAGAAGCATGCAAAAGCACAGATATTCAGGCTTTACTTTAGCATACATACAGTATGAATTGATATCAACAGCAGCTAACAGGAAACAAATTTTAGCACAAACTCTTGGTCTTTCAGTGTGATTAAGAAGCAGTATCAGGATGCAATCTTTTTTTTTTTATCAAACATAACACTAAATTCTGAATCTGGAAGTCATGTAAGTGTACATGAGCAACATAGTCAGGTGTTTGAAATTATTCTGCACTGTACATATCAAACCATACAACTAGGTGACACAAGAATGTAATGCACTACAAACTGCTAGCTCCATCTTTATAACAGCACTCAGAACTGCACAAAAGGAGGAATGTGTGTCAAGAGGGGCTTGACCTCACAGCCCAGTGAAGGAGTAATTCATTTTCACTATGAGGTTTCTAGTTCTTGTTGTAGAGTCTGGAATGTGAGACCGTGCTCATCACGTCACAATAGGCTAGGTCCCATGGAGGGGGCAGGGTACATCCACTGGCAAAGTAATGCTCCAAGCCCCAATCAAATAATAATCCAAACCTTCTGACCCCGCGTTTGTGACCTGTGCTCAGCTGTCCCCTCCCTGGAAGTATCGCACAGTGAGCTCAGATCTTCTTCGGCTTGCGGCCCAGGTGGTAGTAGTAAGTCATGGTGACCGCCAGGAAGAGCACTCGACTGAGAAGCAGGAGTATGGCAGCATTGGGCAGGATGCCAATCTCCATTAAGGTGATGGATGTCACTGAAACCACAGAGCAACACACTTAGTAGTAAAAATCTGACTTTATTTATTAGCAAAAGGCACATGGTTTTCCAATCATTATTAAACTTTGGATATTGAATCTTAAAGGATAGGTTCTCATTTTTTCAAGTCTGTCAAGTCACATGCCTGTGAAAGAGTTATTGGTCGCTGCAATTGTCAATCTATATTAGACAAGTTAAGTTATGGCCTTTTTAGTAAGAAATTCCCTCTCTGTGTTACCATGGACAGCGTTTGCTTGCTGAGCTGCAGTGGAGGATTACTAACACAAACAGGGAATTTTGTACTTTGGGAAGAACCCCACATGATTTGTGTAACTCAGACTGCTGAAGCCTCACATAGGCTTCAGCTGAACTTTAGAAGTAATTTTTCCACAGAGCCAGGGTCTCTTCAGCTCCAGTATGGACAGGAGGAATGATTACAGTGACCAAAAGCTATTTTCATATATGCGTGGGAACGTGAGTATCGTTTTAAGATACACTTGAAAAAATGTAAATCCTTAATTTAATATAGTACAAAGCTGTGACTCCACACGATGAGCACAAGAGGGCAGTATCAACACATACATGTGCAAAGTGCTGAAATAAAACCAATTCTGATTATCAAAGTGAGTTTAAAAAAGGGGGATATCTGATCCTGTGATTAAACAGCTAGCGGAAAGCAATGACTGGAACTGGTAGAGAAAATAAAGTGTTTTAATCACCTAGAAACTGGACAGCAAAGTAGCAAGCTTCACTGAGGAGAGTCCACTGGATTACGATCTTCTCTGCTGTGTAGAGACCATTCCACATGATGAGGGCCAGGCCTGGAGAAGGATGTGATAAAGGGGAATTTATAGGTTCAGGGGCATGGGAATAAAAACAACACAAAAAAAAAAAAAAGAGAGGAAGCTCAGGAAAGAAGACTCCTTCACATCCGAGAGCAATTCCACTGAAAAGACTATGAGAACAGTTTACTTGCAGCTGTACTCCAACTGTAATCTGTGATGCCATTTACACACGGTGATAATTGGCCTATTGATCCCCTTGAATGCTCTGACTCATTGATTCCGATAAAAGCTTGTGCTCCATCATTTCATTCCTTACCATTCTTCCAGTTCATCTTCTTGTATTTCACTCACACACACACACACACACACACACCAGTGAGGCTATAGAAACGAGCAGGGGTGGGCAGAAAGGTGGGAGGGCTGATGGACTGTATCCTCTCCCTGCCAGGTTCCATCTGTGTGGCAGATGAGACCCCATCCTTCGACCTCTTTACCGCTCCTTGTCTTGTAAGACATCACCTTTTTTTCCTTGCTAATCCCCACAGCCCTGTTGACATTTAAAATGGAAAGAAGCCCATCTCTTGTCGGCCTTATTAGATTGAAACCTGGTCCATTCACGTCTTCCTCCACAGTGCTGTGGTTTTATCTCTTATAGGAAATGCAGTAATTCTTTATCAGGCGGAGGGTTATTTTTGATTTGTTCAGATTTTACATTGCTCAGCTTTATCAGGATATGCACACAATGTATTACAGGAGTGTGTGGTTTCTCCTTAGTCTTCCCATAAATTTCTTGAAAGAAGGTGGGGAACATATTACAGTAGATAGATGGACTATCTTGTGGTAGAGCTGAAACAATTAATTGAATAATCGATTAGTTGATGGACACAAAATTAATCTGCTACTCTTGACAATAAATTATAATTTAAGTCATTTTTTCCCAGTAAAAATGCAAAACATCCATTTTGTTCCAACTTGTCAGTTGTGAGGAATTTCTAGTTTTCTGTGCTTTATATCATTATACACAGAATATCTTTGGGGTTTGGAGTGTTGGTCAGACAAAAAAAACAACTTCACTTTGGGCTTTAGGAAATTTTCATATTACCCAAATTACCCAACAGTTAAATCAAAAATAATCTGCACCTTCAGATATAATATACTGTATTTTAAGCCTTTGCTCTCACTCTTCTTTCTTTTCCTACATGTCCCTGCTTACTTTACAATCAAGGAGCAACCTGTGTGCTACCTGCCTCTCTGTCAGTCACGTTGTACCTCTTCACAGAGCCATCGCAAACCCTGTAATCACTAACAGAGTGACTGACTCACCAACTTGCCTGACAGCCTTGTCTCAAACAAAGGCCATTAAAAATAATCGCTCCCATCTCCAATATAATTTCTCTTTAAGAGGGAGCAAAGCACAAACACCACAATTACCCTGCATATTTATGAGCATCGATTGTCCCCTGGTGATGGCATGGAACAGAAGAGCAAAAAAGCTCAATTTAATGTGTGACTGAGTAAGCGAGCTGGAAAATCTTCATGTGGAGTAATACGTTGTCTCCTCTCCAAGTTCCAGGCCAACCCGCGCACACATACAGTACCAGTCAAAAGTTTGGAAACACCTTTCCATTCATTTGAATGAGAAAGTGTGCCCAGACTTTTGACTGGTACTGTATACAGTACATACACTGTCCTGCCACCCCCCACTGTGTTCCTACAGGACTTAGAACTGATATGTGAGGCCACGGAAACAGAGGTGACTGGAACAGTTGCTGTTATTATTCTGGAGAACTAGTCTTTGTACCCCTGTCATGCCCTCATAGTGAACTGTACAGAAAACAAACAGAACTGGATCAAATTATAAAGCCTCTGTTTATAGCCTAAAGGGTTTTTTCAGCAAAAAGAAAGGCTTTTTGTACATTATGAGCACTTGTGTGTGTGAATAGCAATGAATGCATTTGATGGCATTATCACAAAAGACCACGTGCTGTAGAGCAGTGTATATTTTTAGCAATTATATAAATATTTTAAAAAAAAGTGTGTCAGCATCATTGCAGTAGAGTGAATGTACTCCCTCATGTATAGCTTCAGCACAGCGAATATATTGCAGCTATGCATGAGGAAGCATGAATGAATTTCTTTGTGCTTTTATTTATCTTTCTTGGATCTTCAGACTAAGACTCACTTAGCAGTGCTCCCCCATAAAGGCGAATGGAGATGCTTGTTGTGGAGAGCTCCTCCTCAAAAATAACCTCATATAGTTGGTTGGGAAACATCAGGGCCTGTGTAGGAAAACGACAACAACAACAACACAACTCTGTTATAGCAACACAACAGCATTATGTCCTCCCCAAATGCCCCAAAAATGTCCCTCCAAGATATAGCAGCAATGACAGACAAAGTCTTCCTGTTTGTCAGTTAGAATGAAACACTGGAGATACTGAACATTCAGGTGGCACGGCCGACAAAGACTAAACTGTTTCTCCAGATGTCTCTTGCTGATAAGTTGGAAAAGAATCTACAGTAGTTCATTGCTGATCTTTCCTATTTGTCAAATGAGCGTGTCATAACTGCACACAATTGTATATTGATGGACTTATAAGACTGAATGAAGACTTCTGTGATAGCATAAATTACTAAGTTTTCAATAATAATAAACGTGAAACTTCTTCACTGTGTTGATAATTTAAATTGAACTTACCAACAGGGCCATAACCGTGAAACCCACAGCCGAGGTGAGTATCCACACCCTAAGAAAAGAAGACATTACATGACATGGTGTATGCTGCCTGCAACCAATACTGACTGTAAATTTGTTTTCTCAGAGTTTACAAGATGTTGAACTTTAGTGGAAGTGATAAATTACACCTATGACCTTCCACAGTCTGCCGTGTTAACTGTGAGCTGCTACTGAGTAACTGAGCAGCTGAAATCTCACCTAAGCCCGATAGGCTCTCGCACTGCAAACTTCATCTCATTTCCGAGCATCTGACTGATCTGTGAGTGAAAAAGGCAAGACGAGAGAAAAAGGAAATGAGTTATGAGGAGGCAAATGTAATGGCAATCATGTCATCTTAACAGATATCTATAGTGACAACCTTCAACAAAGCACAACATAACTAAGAATAAAGGTGCCCTCCGTGGAGGTGGATCTAATGTTTCTAACACATCTGTAGCCAGCTAGTGGAAAGAAAAACATTAAACAAAGCAGTGAAGAGAAAAGAAGAGTGTTAGAGAAAGACCTATTAAGATGTTAATTAGAGACTGCAAATGTCTTCACCTCCTTAATCACCACCTGAAGATTAAGACGGTATGTGTCATAACAACATTTTCCTGTGAATTCTGGATGAATAACCAACTACCAAGTGTGTGCCAGAAGAAAAACCTTTTTGCTACAAATTAACTTAATCCTAGCAACACACAGTACCACGCAGCACTCAATTTATAATCCTGAAAGCCAGAAGCAGTTAGTGAGAGAATTTTTTGACAAATTGAAAGCTACAGTGAGTCACGCTGTCTCTTAGTGACCGATCGTTCATTGCTGTATACATACAAACACAGAAAACGGTTATTATTTCATGAAATGCCACAAAGAATTAATATCATCACACAGCAACATTGAGAAGACACACCCATGATTTTCCCTTGTAATATCTGTTAGAATAAGCATCTCTTATCACAGATGCTACAAGATGCTGAAATGCTAATGACAGGCAACTAGATTTTTTAAGTCTGCTTCATTAAGTACAAATACATTTACGTAGCCCCTCTCTCAAACAAAAACAATATAAAGCACCCAAACGACTATCTGACGGCTGGTTTATTGAAGTACTGAAACAAGTAACCCAAACATTTGCTGGTTGAAGCTTCTAAAATGTGAAGATTTGCTTTGGGTTTCAGACAGTTGGTCAGACAAAGCAAGCAATTTGAAGACATCACTCTGGGAAATTATGATTTTCTGACATTTTATAGACAAAAAATATTAGATAAAAAAAATCAACTGATTAATCAATAATGAAATTAACTACAAGTTGCAGGTAGTGGGCAAAAGCACCGTGCTGTTTGCATTGTGTTATGTGCATTGAAGGGGAACACGGAGGTAAACAAACTGCTCCGGATAAACCACACAGTGGGCCAGTGAAAAAAACAAACCCAGTTTTCTGCTGAAGCAGACTAACCTGACACACCAGATGGTTTGTTACACAGAACCATCTGAGAGGTTGTCCTTAGAAACTGTTAGGAAAAGGGCAGGCACGCTCAAAAAATACTTGGCAGGTGATTGGATGAACCATCTGTCTATCACCGTCTATCACAGGCTATCGCTTCTCGCTGTTGTCACACCTAAACCGTGCCCAAAGCTGCCAGTAGTTCTAGGATGCTGATTGGTCTGAGCCACAAGCGCATAACTTGAAGCCTGACAAGATGGATTCTCACGTAATCGCGTGTTCTCACAAATCCAGCTGCCTCGCAAGGTAATGAACAGACAGTAACCCACAGAGAAATTACAATTGTTGTCTGGTGAAGTTGAATTCCTTCATCCAAAGCCTTCAGGTCCTATCATTCCCTTAACATCAATGATTTCCCTCCATCGTTAAACATGCCTTCCCTCAAAAACTGTTCTTGTGTTGCAGTCAGACATAACATTACTGTAACTAAAAATACACAGAAGCATGAAAAACTAAGGCAGATAAGATGAATCATTTTCTGGCAGCAGTGTTTACAGAGAATTCACTATCAATTGGAAAGTATTTTTCTGCTTGACGAGCCTGTGAAATGTCAGAGTGAATGAAACAAAATGATTCATGTCATATACGAGAAAGATCAAGACAAAGGTTTTGCCTTCTACCATTTCCTGCCATGTAAATGTTATCAAGTTATGTCATGAGAAATAACCTCATGTATTTAGGGGGGGGGGGTACAGTCTAACATAATGTTAATTATAACAACATAAACTTGCAGACATTGCTTTCCTTTTTTGCCATAATCCTTTTTCTAAAGTGTCTTTCATGTAACACATAACTTTGGAACAGTTCATAGCTTTAAATTCACCCAAGTCATCCAGCCATATTCTCTAAGCACTTCAGTGTGAAAACTGTTACTCTAAATCAATGAAACCTGTGCTTGCTATGTCTAAACATTTAAACTAAAATAAAATATATGACAGTACTTATGCTTGTGTGCATTTGCGCACCGGCCCGCATATTCTCATTCATACACACATAAATAGACCAAAAGCATTTTTAAGCAGTTTGTAGGGCTACTATTTTATGATGTCAAAAACAGATGAAAGAAAGATATGGAAAGATTTAATGTGTCCTAATTTAAATGGAGAAAAAAGGAATCTCTGTGTTAACACAGCATTACAACATACAACATTTTCACTCGCCCATGGCTGCTTCTCGCTTTGATCTCAGAGCAGAACCCTTAAGAAAAGTCTCCCATGAATCTCTGCTCCTAAAATTACAGATGAAGAGTTACAGACTAGACTTATTACATGCCTCCGTGTGCTTCGACTGAAAGTGCCTGTAAATGAATCTGTCTGTGCCAGCTGTGATCACGTGACCAGGTGAATCAGCCTTCATGTGCCATGGTTTCAGGGGCTGTTCTTGACAGGAACACATAAATATTCATGACTGGCATGAGAAATACTCAAAGGGAACTGGGTGTCAACTGATGGCATGAGGTGGCTTACAGTGGAATACAACGGAAGGGAGTGAGGGAGAAATAGGAAAAGGAAGAAATACACAATGCTGTTTGTGGAGAGATGCTTAATCGCAGCTGCTATGGCCTGGCTTTGTCATCAATCACTCAGTCAGCAGCATTCAGTAAACAAAGGGCAACTTTTCAGCCAGGGAGCATGAAAAATGCTCAGGCAAAAAAGAATCTATTCTTCTATGACTTCAAATTTGAGCGTGTACGCCTCTCATCTGATGGATTTCTTCAGTCTGTGGAGTCACATTAAGTAGATAGTGATCACCATTTTATATGTCTCGGTGGTAGTCGAGACATATAATCTTGCTGTCAGATCTTGGTTTTTGCTGCATGACCTTAGCACTGAAGTACTGTACCAGTGGTTCAGAGAAGCTGGCAGTACCAGCAATATCTCTCTTGGCACAGTTCACATATTGTTGCATAAATAGAAAGCCTTCAATCTCATTTAAGTATTAGTAACAGGAACAGTATTCTTATCTGTAAGCAGTAAAAGAGGCAGGAAGAGACAGTCAGCAGCCCACAGGAACACTTCCTCCCTTTGTTTACAAGGACCACAAGGATGAAGTCAAATTGTTTCCCCTTCAAACCAACTCTTGCTATGCAGTTAACCTTAATTTTGGGTCCCATAGGCCTCTTTACCACAAACACTTGTGTACAAGGATAGCTGGAACAACTCAACAATAACAGCACATTGTAGAAGAACAATTACATTGTAAGAGCAACCATTTAATTTCTAAATTAGGGTCAATGTCACAGTTAAATAGGGAAACCCACTATTCAAAACAACACATACAATAGACCACATTAGCTAAAGCATTGTGTTACTGTGCTCTGCATAGCCCGATGCTGAATCATCATGCAATCATTACAGCCGATATTTAACCTCAACAATTTTACTCAAATCAAATAAGCTTCATGGATGGTGAGGTATTAAGTGTTTCTCTCTCTATTAGTATATTATATCTGTCTTCATCAGTATGCTCCGTGAAAGAGATCTGAGTGGCAGATGTCTGGGTTTGTCTCCTTGCTAAAACATTGAGAGAGAAAACAAACACTCAGTAGGGCTGTGAAAAGGGGGCCGACATCTCATCACAAGCGATCAGCCATCACCGTATGCCTGCTCCCTTCTGTTCTGTTCACTTCTCCCACTTGCCTGATGAATATTTCAGTGAGGAACAGTTTGCTCTGCCTATGCTCATTGTAATGCAATCTGATAAAAAAAAAAAAAAAAAAAAACATCGGAATCTTGATATTTGAGCCCTTTGAAATGGAACAAGACAGTATTGTCTGTCTGCAACTGTGCAGCTCGACATGAATATGACAAGTGTTTCTGAGTCTGCTGGCATGAACCAGCATGTGTGCTACTGTGTTTTGGTACACATCGCTGTACATTGTCCATTTGTGCAAATACATGTGAGGCAGGAATATAATACATAAGATATGAGATGCAGGGAGTCTCCCAGGGGAGCCAGTTACATCTCAGTGAAGCTGCGGGAGCTCATGGGATTATGTGATCTAGATTCACTGAAGCATAAGGAGCAAATGCACACAATGGGACACTATGAGAGTGATGAGCCAATTAGCAGCCCATTGTAGCTTTTTAAAAGGAATCCATAGCTCTTCTTGGGGTTAATGAATTCATCTGTGGTTGAGTGACATTTTTGCTTATGCATTGCTGCAACATTATCCATTTGAGTGATGATGGTTTAACACATGTGCTTACATTTACAAGTTGTTTGTTGCACTAATGCACCAGCTATTTGCCTTTGTTGTCTGCATTACTGCCCATATTGAATGAAAATGACTGGAATATGTTCATGTGACGTAATCTGACCTTTGAGCGGTGCACTTCGCCATCATCATCCTCCCCACCGACTCCAAGGATCTTCCGGCTCTTCAGGCGGCTTATTAAGTCTGTCTGACTGTGCTTCTTCATCAGGGGAGCGTGAGGTTTAGAAGCCATGGTGGACTCACCTGACAAAGAAGTGGAAAGACAGGTTCACAAGAGGCATAAGGCAGGGAAGGCAAGCAGTGGGTGCATGGCAGTATTGTTGGAGGGGATGGGTGGTAAACAAATGAACAAAATAGGGAAAGAAAAAGGGACAAAAAGACAAAAAATGTGCATATTTTACATAATTTTTAGTTTCCAGACCATATATGGAAGAAATATGTGGGGAGTTTTATTTCTGTTATTACCCCTCTCTTAGAAGAAGACACCTCTACAGCACAGGCAGGAAGAAGCATCTAGCAATCTACCAATAATCCCCCTGAGGACTTGACTTATGCAACACATTTATATAACATGGGTCTGAGCAAATACAGGCAACCCAGAAAACCTTCCTCTTTGAAGTCAGAATAGACTCGGGGGCCAGATGTCCTCTAGGTCTGCCGAGAGACCAACAGGGAGAGGTGCCTGCTCAAAGAGCCGATGCATCTGATAGTGACACGGGCTATTGCCTTACACACATATATACAAATACACACACACACACGTGTAAATGGAGATGGGCTTTCTGAAGACTGAGGGTCTCACTATGCATATTGATCCACTGACAACAAGTGATTCAGTAAGTGGAAGGTGGTTTTGATGTGCACGAGTATTGTCTACACAGCAATATGCCCTAACCTTGGCTACAGACACATGTATGTCTCATTTGAAATAAATGTTCTTCCAACAATGATTTCATCTTGTAGTTTCTTTCCTTTGCTTCTAGTTTGCGATAGTTTCTAGCTTTGAGGCCGTGAGCATGACTTATTTTTATCTCCACATGCTGCTGTGATTAAAACAGACCAAAGCCACAATGTTGCTCTGCCAGGCAGCTTTGTTGGTAAGTAATAAAAATATATTTCTTAACCAAAGAGTTGTGAAAAAAGAACTCTGGTTATCCTTTAGGAGTCAGAAAGTTCAATACACTTTTAAACCTTAACAATAAGGTTTAAAATACCTTAAAATAACTTCTTTTGTATCCGTTTTTGAAACCATAGTCTTCCACTAATTTTATTTGGGGTTTATACGTTTAGTCAAACAATCATTTTGTCAATGCGTACAAATAGTAATAACTGTCAATGACTAACATTTATGTGCAATTTATTTGTACTTTTCTGTCTATGCTGGTTGTTGACTGTGTTAGCAGGATACACTGCGTTAGTCCTATTGATCAGCATTAATGAATAATGCCTGTGGATACAATGGGGACAAGCAATAGAGACAGAGCGCAACGCGTCATACTCTGAAATCCACGCCCACCGGAGGGGAAAACAGTCTTCACCATAATATGCAACCAAGGGCTGAAACGCTAACAAAATGCCTGTAGTTAGCTAAAAATATTAGATTTCAGCATGTCAAAGGATTATGTCTATGTCTACCAGAGAGGAAAACGGAATTTATAGCATATGCTGAAATCCATAACATTGTATATGCTAAGACGCAATACATGAATGCAAGGGCTGACATCTCATCTACAGTAGAGAGAGCAAAACTGTATAACAAACACCACCACATAACAGGCTGGCATGACACTTTTCACAGCTGTTACGGCTACTACAGTTTGTAAACATAGGCATAGAAATTACACGCACAGACATGCAATCTTTTCACCTTCAAGCTCTTTTTACAGTTCGCATTTCAGCTGAATGCAGGTTAGCTATTCTGTGATTTAAACGTCTATTACAAACACTGCATAGCTTTCAATTAAACAACTGTTCTGTTTTTACTTCCAACCTACGTGTTCTGTGTGACTGGCAGCGTGTCCAGGTATACGTGTCATTTTTACAGAGGTTTTGGAGCTGCAGGCTGTCTGTGCAGCTCAGTTCGGGCCTGTCTATTCCACCTCACGGCACACAGCCCTTTAACCACCTTCGTCTTCTTAAAGGCTCAGTTTTACGGTTGAGCATCTTATAAAAACTTAGTTCTGTGTTCATTACCCTGTTGGTAATGCATCCCACCACACAGCAGCTTTTAGGCAGTTTTATGTTGTTTGCTAGCAGACAAGGAGGTACCTTCACTCAATACAAAGTCAATGGGAAGCAATTAATTGTTTTTCCCTCCAGGGTGGGCGGGACTTAATTGCACTGACTCTACAGTCAAATCAAGAGAGATCATCATCAACTCAATAATGTAACCTCGACCGTGGTTCAACTGGAGGCAAAAAGGCACGCACAAACATGTGTGCACACACACAACGGGATGGTTTGTCTAAAAATTGATGGCTACTCCACAGGGCAATTCTCTAGGAGGAGTAAAACAAGAGCAATTATTGAACTACTCTCCCAAGGATGACGACAGCACCTCTAACAGAGAGCTTTGTCCACAGGAAAGAAAAAAAAAAAAAAAAAAAATCTGTGCTACCGGAAAACAACACAAAGTGTTCAGTTTTCCACCAAATAGGAAGTGTGTGATCACAGTTAGGAGGCACAAGGTACGCATCAAATAAATATGACCAAACACTGTTGGTTTTCTTACAGAGGCCAAACTACACAGCTAGACTGAGCAGGGGAAAATACAATAGTTATTGGACACGTTATCATGATACATGCTAAAGCACACCAATACAATAACCCTGCAACAAATACAACAAGTGTGGGATATATTCAATTTTTGTGATGACTCAGTCAGAGAGGTGTTGATTCACCTCTAATTTTTGAAGCTGTAAAATTTTATTGGAAGATATATTGAAATTTGTGCTGGAACAATTGGTCAATAAGTCAATTGGTAGTTTAATTTATCACAATTTTTCAAACTAATTAAACAATCAAGTTATGAAATGATTTGCTGCTTATCTTTTTCATAGTCGGGTAAATTTAATATATTTTGGATTTTGAACTCCTTGTGAGACAAAATTAGCAATTAGAGGACATCACTGTGGCTAAATGATTCATAATATTACTACTAACAAGCTTAAAGGACCAGTGTGTAAGATTTAGTGCCATCTAGCGGTGAGGCTGCAGATTGCAACTAAATGAATACCCCTCCCCTCCCCCTCCCTTTTCAAGCATGTAAGAGAACCTACAGTGGCTGTGTTCGGTTTGTCCGTTCTGGGCTACTGTAGAAACATGGCAGTGCAACATGGCGGCCGCTGTGGAAGAGGACCTGCTCCCTATGTAGATATAAAGGGCTCATTCTAAGGTAACAAAAACACAACAGTTCTTATTTTCAGGTGATTATACACTAATTAAAACATACTTATGAATATTATATTCCATTTCTGCCAAGGCTGTTCTGCTAGATGCCACTAAATCTTACACACTGGTCTTTTAACTGATATGTAAATAAACATACTGTATGTTGCAGCCCTACTGTCTGTCTTCCTGTTCTTCTCACCCCCACTTCCTGCCACCACATGTGTTTGGGAGGGACTGATAGGTGGGAAGTAGAAAGTCTGCTAATCTGTCTGAGACATATTTGGCAAGGCTTGACAACATTCCTTTGTACACATGGCTTGCTAACGTAGGATTGCGGAGGTCAGTGAAAGTAACACAGCATGTCTTCAGGCTTCTGTTGTCAAACATTCCACTTGGACTCTCACACAGCCAATGAGGCACAAGACTTTCTTTCTGCTCTGTGAATGACTGTGATTCCACATTCGATTCAGGTCTAATACATAAGAAAAACAATGGTTTTCATTTTTGATCAAGCAGTAAAATGATCCATAAAGTGTACCACAGTGGTAACCAATTGTATTCCACAACCCCCCTCATTCACAGTAAATAGGCAAATCAGCCTTCCTTGCTTTCATTTCCACTGGGCTTGTCAGACGCTACAAGAGAAAACCTGCAATGCACTGACGTCCCTGTAAATGATGCAAAACTACAGCAGTGACTCCCTGAATGTTTGTCTGCTACAGCACTATGACCCCATCAACATCTGATAAAGCAGTACATAAGACACACCTCACTACATGAACTGGTAAATTACACATCTTTCCCCCATACTAAAATACCCTTGCATGGTCTCCCTTCGAATCCTCCTAACACTGTTTCTTGACTTGCCAGAGTAATGCTGATGCAGTTGCCTAGCAACTGCCAATGGACCAATTGCTTCTTCATTATTGAAAGCACCTTTCATGACTGCAACCGCCTTTGATGAGGTCTCTGCTGAGAGCCACTGGTGACTCCACTATCATTCTCCTTGCTATCACAGGTGACATTTCAAGATAGATAAAGCGACCTTGATCTGTATTCAGTCACTGGAGTACAGACATGTTTTCCTAATGAGCAGCATCTTGTCAGCACAAAAGACTTTAAAAGGGACAACTTAAAGTAAAATGTATATAAATGGTTGGTAGAGTAGTGGTCGTCTTCAGAAACACAACAATTGAAACTAATGTTACATACTGTTTACAGGTACAGTGCCTTGCACCCCCACCCCCTGTGCTATTAAACCCCTAACTAAGATCAGGTGCAACCAATTGCCTTCAGAAATCACATAATTTAGTTAAATAGAGTCCACCTGTGTGCAATTTAATCTCAATATAAATACACCTGTTCTGTGAAGGCCTCAGAGTTTGTTAGAGAATATTACTAAACAAACAGCATCATGAAGACCAAGGAGCTCACCAAACAGGTCAGGGATAAAGTAATGGAGAAGTACAAAGCAGGTTTACGTTATAAAAAAATATCCCAAGTTTTGAATATCTCATGGAGCACCATTAAATCCATCATTAGAAAATGGAAAGAATAGGGCACAACAGCAAATCTACCAAGAAAAGGCTGTTCACCTAAATTGACGGACCAGGCAAGGAGAGCGTTAATCAGAGAAGCAACCAAGAGGCCAATGGTAACCAGGGATGGAAATTAGCACCGGCCACCGGCCAAATGCCAGTGAATTTGTGAAGTGGCTGGTGGTGCTGTAACATTACCAGTTGACAGTGAGTCTCTGCTGCAGTTCCTATCATTTGGTTTACCGTGTGTGTGACAGTGACGTTACAAAAGTGCGATTACAAATTGGTGGCTGGTAAAAAATATGAGTGGCTGGTAAAATTTAGAATCTACCAGCCAAAGTGGATGGTGGAAGAAAAAGATAATTTCCAACACTGATGGTAACTCTGGAGGAGCTGGAAAGATCCACAGCTCAGGTGGGAGAATCTGTCCACAGGACAACTATTAGTTGTGCACTCCACAAATCTGACCTTTATGGAAGAGTGGCAAGAAGAAAGCTGTTGCTGAAAGAAAGCCATAAGAAATCCCATTTGGAGTTAGTCACAAGCCATGTGGGAGACACAGCAAATGGAAGAAGGTACTCTAGTCAGATGAGACCAAAATTGAACTTTTTGGCCGTGGTGCAAAACGCTGTGCGGCAGAAACCTAACACTGCACATCACCCTGAGCACACCACCCCCACAGTGAAACACGGTGGTGGCAGCATTATGCTATGTGGATGCTTTTCATCAGCAGGTACTGGGAAACTGGTCAGGATTGAGGGCAAAATGGATGGAGCCAAATATAGGACTATTCTTGAAGAAAACCTGTTTCAATTTGCAAGAGACTTGAGACTGGAGCAGAGGTTCACCTTCCAGCAGGACAATGACCCTAAGCATACAGCCAGAGCTACACTGGAATGGTTTAAGGCAAAGAATGTTAATGTCTTTGAATGGCCCAGTGAAAGCCCAGACCTCAATCCTATTGAGAATCTGTGGCTAGACTTGAAAATTGCTGTTCACAGACGGTCTCCATCCAATCAAACTGAGCTTGAGCTATTTTGGGGAAAAATGCAGTCTCTAGATGTGAAAAGCTGGTAGAGACATACCCCAAAAGACTGTATTGCTACTGTAATTGCAGTGAAAGGTGGTTCTACCCAGTATTGATACTTACTAGGGTGGGGGAATACTTGGGCATCCAACAGATGTCTGTTTTTTTGTCTTTACTTTTGTATAATAAAAAGTATTTTGCACCTTCAAAGCACTATGCATGTTGTGTTAATCAAATGGTAAAAACCCCAATAAAATGTTGTAATAACTGCAAAATGTGGAAAAGTCCAAGGGAGGTGAATATTTATGCAAGGCACTGTATGTGATCCCACTCCCTCAGCATGGCAATGTACATAATTGCTTGAGAAGCAAACCACATCTGAACTGGGTGATCGAAAGTAAAGAGAACAACAAGTATATGGTGTAAAACAAGGAATTATTAAGTTAGCTGGAAAGGATGAATAAAGAGCAGAAAAAGAAAACAGCAGACCATTTTTAGACCCAAGATTAAAATTCCAACATTCACAGAAGATGTATTGAGATGCTGATGAGTGTGCAAGTAGTTTGGAGAGGTGATATTATAGCATGGTGGTCTTAAAGGGCTTAGCGCCCTATTGATACCTGAAGAGGTGTATTTTTCCCAGTAAGAGCACAAGTGTTCCTGGCACTTATAGCAATGAAGGGCTTTGTTTTTTTTGTTTGAAAGCACTGACACATTAGAATTAAAGATGCATCAGTATTCCAGTGCAAGGGAGAGAAAAACATCCGTGTTCATTCATGCTAATTTTATAGTTCCTACTTTATGCAACCATCCAACTAAGATGCATTAAACTGAGTGTAGAGTACAAAACAATTATTGGTGAGACAAGAAGATGGCAGTTAAAATCATAATTTAAGAAAAGCTAATATGAATTTTGCCGGCATCAAAAGATACCTCCAGAACATTTCTCATCTCAGCAAGATAGGAAACTCAAACAATCAATAATCAGTGCTACATTATGAGGATTATTTTATAGAAGACCTACATATTCCCAGAGTAATTGTTTAATGAGGAAATGCTATTCCAATTCTTTAAAACCTATTACCCATTTTAATTGTATATTAGTTGAAAGAATTCCAATATATGAATGATTAAAAACACCCTTATTAGAACACCACCAATTCAACACAGTTCAGCAATGGTTAATCCCTTGCTTTAGAAAGCTCTCTCTGCACAATCAATAAACATGATTCCACGTATTGTATAAAAGACATAACCACAGATTCCACAAAAGCATTGCATGTGTGATGGTGACAGTCTGATGCATTACATAGCCTCAAGGATTTTAGGAAAAATATAAGAGGCAGGTGCATCAGTTATAGGCCTTCAAACAGACAAGTGATTTAGCCTGGTAAGCCTGTTATTGATGCAGGCTTACCAGAGTAGAGTAATGAACAATACGCTCTCTGTTCCTTCACTGGGTTTTGCGACAGAACATGTGCTGCTGAAATGAAAAGCTGCTAAACATAGGAGGAAGAAGGAAAATGTGCAAACTCCCTGAGAGATCTCTGCTGAGTGACTAGAAAGATGCTCTGTGAAAAATAATTGTATCATACGAACAAAGCGGTGTGTGGGTGTGGAGGAGCAACTGTGAACAAATGTGTTACTCAAAATAAGAAAGCAGACTCTAAACCCTGCTCATCTCCTCTTTTCCATAAATAACATGAGACACAGTTGCCCAATAGCCTTTAAATCCCCTCGCCACCATGTTTGGGATATCTAGCAGGACCATGTAGTGCCAAGAGTAGATAACGCACAAAACAACACCTCCACTCAACAGACTCCAGACAAGTGTGAGCGATTCCTCAATAAAATGTCTGTCTCTTGTACCCACTCAGAATTATTTACTGACCTTAGGTAATGTATAACTTCTCATGGTTAGTGTTAATGGTATGGACTGTAGAGAATACTGGAGCTTCAGCACAGTGCACAACTTTAAACTGAGGAAAGGAGGATCCAGTCTCCCGTGTTCAGAGATGTACACCACAAAGTTGAGTAGGTGGTCCTTCAATGTGGTCCAGGACACATTCGTGTACACACTGCTAAAAGAATGTAACCATATGTGGCCCAGACCACAACCGAATGTGGTCTGAGCGATCGGATCTCAATGTGTCCTCAATTAGTCTCGGGTGCATTCACACTTAGAGCTGCCCACTTATGATCGGACCACCCAAGACGCATTTTAATGCCAGGTGTGAACAGGACCTTAATGACTTTGGTGACCCCCTGACTTGTTTTAGCACCACCATCCGGTCAGAGTTTTCCCTTATCCTATGAAATATCTTAACATCTGCAAGAGAGACATTTGTGATTCTGAGTGAAATAACTGTTCATGGATTTCCATGCAGTTTGCAAATATTCATGGTCTTCATCTAGTGCGACCATGAGCTCAAAATTTCTATTTACCCAATACTTTGGTTTATATAGCCAACTGTAAACTGTTATTTTACAATGAGCATGACAGTTTCACAAAGCTGCTAGTGTGGCTATAGACTCTTAGTCTTGTTTATGTACACAAACACTCATGGCCACCATCCTTTACCTCTGATTACTTACCATTACTACTGTTTGTTAAGGAAAGTAGCTGAAAAATGTTGTTGTTCTTTTGTTATGTGTGACCACATCCAATCACTGAAGAAGACTAAGGCACACGTTTTCATTGACACAGGCCATCATGACTGTCTAGTGCCCCAGAGCAAGTAGAGCTGGGTTACTGCAGGATTTCACTTTAAAGTCTGTGAGTGCTCAGTATTTCTCCAACAACCTCAGATACCTACTCAAGAGTGATAAGCGGATTCACTCCAACTACCTCCAGGAAATGCATACATAATCTGTTTTTGGATAGACAGATTATGCATGCATAATCTGCACCATGAGCAATTGTGAGCAGAACCCAAGACGTCAAACTGTTTCCACAGGGTAGGGACAGCACAAGAAAAAGCATGGTTCACCTCGACCATGTGTTGGGCATTCAAGGTTTCCAAACTGTGAGCCTATACTTCATTGTCTGAAAGATTAATCTTTCTTTTTTAATGTTTTTTTCTCACAAACAAAACTGAACAGCAAACTGCATAATACTATAATCCTGACTTTTGTTAAATCCCCGCATTTCAGTTCTTGATATTATGATAAAGATGTTTTCTGAAAAACTCACCTGTTTGTTGTGCTCTATCAGTGATGCAATGAAGTCAATTTCTCTGGTTAAATGATCAAAACTGATTTACCCAGCACAGACCAGCTTTTCTCAAGCAATAACCTTGATGACAAACAACACTTCTTTGAAATACGGGACAAAATCACCCAACAAATTACTGAAACAACAAAAGGTGTGAAGCAAAGAGGTGCTTGTGGAAGGTTTCTACACTGTGTAAGTGTGCATTAACAGACTGCAAGGGAAGAATGAACCTCATTATAGCTTTAACAAAGACATTACAGCTACAACCAAGCACTGCTGAGAGGAGCAGATCAAAACACCGCACAGCTCGTACAGGGTGTTGATATCCTGTCACTTCTACTGTTTGTGTATCACAGTATGTACCTGGGACATAGTGTATTTGACTGCATTTCATTTAAAAGGTACTTTTGTTAATTTGTCTCCCCACAGGAGTAGACGAGATAACATGCATTACATCACCAGAAAATGTAGCCTTGAGTTAAATCTACACCATTCTGACAAAATCAAAACTGAATACTGCAAGCATTGTTGCAGTTATATTGCAAAGAACATTAAATTGTTCAGGTGGTCAAAATATTGTGTCAACCCCCTGTGTGTGGTGAATTTTAAATCAGAGACAAAAACACAGGGGACAACTCAGAAGTACAACACCTCATGTTGTGCAGGGGCAACAAAACTAAGATGAACATGAAGAGTGTTAAATGGCATCTCCCTCCCTGTGTCCTGCGTGATCACGCGTTTGACACATTCAGTCGACCATGACATCAGTACAGCTCTGTCGAGGGTATGAAACTACATTATGGTAACAGAGATCAGCACAACACTGCAAGATATGGCACAGTTTAAGTGTGCTATACCATGCAAGTAGAGCAATGGATCCTGTATATATATACCCAGCTGTTCAGGGGTGTTAAAACTCAAATCTTTTCTTCAAATTACCTAAAGTAATTCCCGTCTTAGAGATGCTGGCTCTGATTTAGTGGAAAATACAAATGATTCAGTGGTGGCAAAAGGGCAGAGAAAACAGATGAACACAGAAAGCAGTGCTTATGACAGCTAGTGATAAACAAAGGACAATGGAAAAGGCAATGAATTCCTGTCTTGAGTCAGAACAGGCCACCAATGCATCCCCTGGAAACTGTACTCTATACAACACAGAGAAGATCTGTCCACGCAGTTGGTCTGCCGGGAGAAATGCTCCTCAGTTTACCATCAATGGATTATTGTGCTGAGATGAACAGATTAAAACTGTTAAATCATCTGGGGACAGCTACCATGGAATGAACTAGCACTAATGATTCCTGGGATTTGGAGTTTCCCTGCTTAATATTCAGTTATTACATCACACTGCAGCAAGGGAGTCACAAAGCTGAGTATCCCAACAGTCATTGTAAGTGTAATGAGGGTAATTAGGGTAATGTTTTTAGCAACGTAAATTATTAAAATGATAACTGAATGCTGCATGACATGGATTGTGTATAATGATGGAGTTCACAGTACAGCAGTCCAGCTGGGTCTCCACTGACTCCCTGCCGGTCCCTCATTCCAGTGAAGGCAGCCCTCCGTCCATACTCCTTGAACTACAACTACTCCTTCATAAATCCAGTAGAAAGAGGAAAATAACAGACTGGAATACATAATTTTTCCAACGCTGGTTTGAGGACTGTAACTCGCCAGTTTAGCAACTTTAAGGCTACCAGCAACCCATAATGCAATATTCAACAGCAACAGGCCCATTCTGTCGGAGCAATAGGAGCCACTACTTGCTGCATTCAAAGAGGACTGTTATGAATACACAAATGTCTAGCTGTCAAATTCTAAACTTTTCAAATGTATTTTCCAGAAAAACAAGCTACATGACGAAAAGCTTTGAAAAAAAAAAATAAAAACACAGGAAGGGTTTGTAGAATGACTTGACAGAGCTTTGTACTCCTCATCTGTAATGCACAAACACAGTGTATAATTTCATGGTGTGTAAGAAAGACAGGTGGTTTATTTTTACCATCTGTTACATTGGGCCCATGTGGGGCACAGCATTGAAGGGGGCCTCTAGTAGTAAGCAGGCACCTGTGATTGTTTGGCGTTTCTATCTCTGGAGCAATCTTGACATGGCAGGCTTACTGTGAAGCCAGTGAAGAAGCAGCAAAACGCGGTGAGGTAAAGCAGAGCTGACACTTAGCGCGCACGCAGCTGTGAGGTGAATGATCTCCTCCAAGGAGCAAAACCATCAGAGCTCAGCAGGGATGCAGCACACACACAGATAAAAGACGACGAGAATGAGGTCCCGCCTTCAAACGTACACACGCCAACAAAGCTGACTTAAAGCTTCAAAGCTCTGTCTCTGTTGTACTGCGATACACTGCTGTGACAAACAGCCAACCAACATTTACGACTGTTTCTATATAATTATTATTTTTACTGTTACACAGCAACTAACACTCAGGGTTACTGTGGATCTGCTCTTCTCTGCAGCAGCATATTATTGCACTGTCACTATGATTTTAAGATATACAGTATGATAATTATTATTGCACAGGGCAGGTTGGGAAGCAGAAGCATATGTTCAGTTTCATTATTGTAATGCAACATCAAAAACTCTCCCAGACAATTTAAAATGAGGGCCGGGTGATATGGCCTATAAATGATATTGCAATAGTTTTAGTCTATATCACGATACACAATATATATCTCTATATTTTGAAATCTCCTCTAAACTACTGAAAACTACTAAACTACTAAATGAACTACTGTTACAATTAAGTTAAAGTACTGTTATAATGAAGTAAAGTACTGTTATAATAAAGCGAAATAAATTTCTGCTATAATAACAGTGTTTCCCTATAATGGTACAGGCCTGGCAGGCCAAAACATGAGTCAATCTCTGTGTCATTGCCTGGGAAACTCTTGGTAGCATAGCTCCTTTAAGAAATAGGGCTGTGCGTAATGGTAATGTGTGTTCTTAGCGAGTGTGTGGTTAAGCAAATGGCAGAAAAGTGACGGTGAATGCGAGTGGCACAGAGGAAAAGGTTAGCACTAATTTGTCAGTCTGGCAGTAAATGTACAGTAAACTGCTGTCTCAGTTAATAAATGATGCATCTTCTCTAGACAAAGAAAAGTCTTGTTTGTTGTTTCCCCAACTGCTGGCAAAGTGAAGGCAGTTAGCCATGAAGTTAGTGACAATGGGTTAGCCTAACTTGACCAGGCTCACTTAAGGTGGACTGACCTTTAAGGTGGACCAGATATTCTCATTTTAGTGTCAATCCACCACTCACCTCACTTACATATCGCACACACTTGCCCAGAAGAGTGGTCTGGATGGCTGGGTGAATGTGTGTGACATATGTATGTGAGTTTTTTTTTTTTCTTTTTGTGTGTGAGAGGGAGAGAGCCATAGGAGAGAGCAAGAAAAGCAAAATGCCAAAGCGAGTCTCATGCCGGCTTAAAAAAAATTGTGACAATTTGTACTTGATGTTCACGATACGGTCATTTACTACATCCCCCATAGAACAAGCCATTGAGTATGTTCAATATATCACCCACCCCTAGCCTGATTATAGATATGTATATTGCCATTAGAATAAATCATTAAGTTTCTATTTTACAAGCCATGACGCAATGTTTATTGTACAGAGGATTGATCCCTGAGGTGCCACAATATGACTATTTCAAGCCTTCGATTTGGTTCTTTGTTGCTCAGCTTGTCTTGCTTGCTGAAGCGCCACCTGGTTGCTAGGCAGCCCAGCTGGATGACGAAGAGTACTCATTTCAAGGCTCAATCTGTGTCAGTAAGGATCTCTTCACGTGGAATTAATTGCTGGGTAAAGGTCAAAAAGAGATCCTTATAATATCCAACTAATCATTTATATTGTCATCTAGTAACAAGCAGTTCATTTCATTAAGTGTTTGCATTATTTCATCTTCTGTCAAATCACTTCCTCTCCTGAACATGCGTAAGAGAGCTTGTCATATAATCCTATGCTCATCATTCCAGGCACAATACTCGTAATGGATGCACACAAACGTACGTATGTGGGCTCAAAAGCAATAAACACACTTCTATTGTCTAAAGTTCAATCGAGCCAACAGGTGGGTTCCACAGCAACAGCAACAGCAACAGCCAGCAACATCAATATTACAACGTGTGCAGGTGCACGTCAGCTTTTCAGTATTAATCCAGAAGCACACTAGACCAAGTGCAACAACTTTCATTTTGTTGTCACACATTTGAAGATTAGGCAACAACGTGGGCTCACACATTACATGATAAGTGACTGTGTATACATATCAAAGGATCAGCATTCAGGGGATAAAAAAAATTGTGGTTTGCATCCTAACGTTACAGGGATGGAACATATACAAACACAGAAAGACAGAGAGGGAGCGGAAGAGGGTGAGGATGTTCGCTCGGGAATGAGTTAGTGTTATTGATCCGCCAAACACATGTTTTGTTCAGCGGGACATTTAATGGTAATAGCCTAGTAATTTATTTTTAACTTACTTTTGACTCATTTTTAAAGTGGTGTTTCCCAGGAGCAAGGAGCAAAGATTGATGATGCTGACATTTCATTTGCCAGCTGGCCTCTGTGACAAAGCGCTTTGTTCTACTACTCAAACTACAGGAATAATGAAGAAAATATCAAATATGAATGGGTCAGCATTTATCATAGATGTGCTAACTCTCACAGGCTACAACACTGCTAATGACTTTGACTGGGTCAACTAAATCATCTGTGATATTACAGTTTGTTCTCAGCTTTAATGGCTTTAGAGACAGAAGAGTCCAGCATACAGAGCGATAACCCTGCAATTAAAAAGCTTTCTAGTCATTATTTTGTCACAAACACCAAGTAGTTGAGCAATGCCACAAACAGCTCCCCTTCTACTGCTGAAGCAGGTTTGTTGTGCTGCCAAGTTTTTCTTCTGATAAGCTTTTTACTTAACACAGACAGCACAGTGGTGTGCTTAATGTCAGAAATATACAAAAGCAAACCACTCCAAAACAATGAGAAGATATTGCTGCCTTTTTTTTCCCTTACTAATTCATCAGTGCTGCTTGTTGCCATCTTCATAGCATGAGGACTGGCAGACTCTCCAGATACCTAATCACAACTTAAGGCACAGATATGGTCCAAAAATGGACGTAGACAGCGGACACACATGGTTCCGTTTGTACTATATTGGATGTCTGCATAGGCAGACATGATTTGTTGGCGCAGACATGGGCAGATGATGAAATTTATGTTGCACAGACCCTCCCGGACCCAAGTAGCCACATCAAAACTATTAACTAATTAATTAATATAAACATGTTTTAATCCTTTTTCTTTGTTGACAAAATACTCAGGGAAATATAGAACTTAAAGTAAAAAAAAGTAAAAAAAACAAACTAGGCAGTATGTGATCCAAAAATAAGTAAACCATTCAAAGAATCTGATCAAGCATTCACTGACAACTTTTGATACATGACACTTTTCAATACTCATTGATACAGACACATTGCGGTCAATGCTCAAGTACTGAGGCTCAAGAAAGCCAGATAGGTAGGTAACTAGTCAACTGATGACATTTTACACTAGGGCTGTGCGATATGATCAAAATCTCATATCCCGATATAGGTCATTTTTAATATCCAGATAACGATACATATCACGATATAGCACATTTTCTGTAAATTCAATGAATAAACAGTTTCTGGTCAATGTCAGACTTTTCAAACCCAAACCACGTCCATGTGACAGGAGTAGCCCCTCTTTTAGGTGCGAGTTCCTCGTTTTGTCTTAATGAACGCCACCGCTGAAATTTCACGTTGTACATAATAATCACGACGAATGCAAACCACACGCACTTTCTCAGCTTCAAGCAGCTGACTGGAGCTAGTGGTGAGCGAATGGGAATTGGTGTCATTGCTGCATCCTCTGCCTGCCTGTGTCGGTCTTTGACCGAAGGCGGGGCTCAGCTCCTCCACACACACGGAGCAGACAGCAGCAGGGAGTCCGCGGTGGAGACAGTGAACCAAGTGAAAGATAATGTTTTACTCGAGTTGACGACAACTACGCTCGTTACTGTAAGTGCAGTAAAACCTTTGCAAGTGAAAAGCCAATATGTATTTTATCAAACCACCTGTTCAACAAGCATAAACATGTAGAAAAGCGATACTTCCACCTGCTTTGCCCGCAGTCTCCCATCCACTGCCAGTATGTTTTACACAACCACAGCACACTCGTTAAGCCAACTGTATACAAACAAGCTAAAATGAAAGCTAATTGTTTAGCTTAGTTTGCCACATATCTTAAAATCTGGCAAATTCTTGTAAACTTAGCTACAGGCTGAGACTGCAGCCCTCCCTCCCAAACCAGCCCCTCCCTCTACCTGCAGCAGTGAATCACACGAGCAGCAGAGGGAGGAGGACAGAGGACAGGAGAAATGACTGATAGTGACTGATGTCTGTGCTCTTCATTCTTTCTAAACTTCAGAAATCAGAAATATTATTTATTTTATAGACATGTTATATTTGTTTCCAGTGAGATATTATTGAGTTTATATAGTGACTTTGCCTTTGTAAACATTAATGTTGCTGCTGTGGAAACAATATTTAGTTATATTAAAAAATATACAAATCAATTCTAATCCTGTTCGGAATTAGGATTACTTCAGGAGATAGTGCTTACTTCATCAATGAGCATATTTATTTCACTTTTCTTCTTGCTAATGTCTGAGTGTACTGTCAAAAATTGCAACCAGTGATTTTTAATAAATATTGTAAGGTCCAAAATTATGTAAAAACTTATAAAAAACACAGTTTTTAGTCAAATAACATCAAACCCCCCGACTGTGCTGAGGCATTTCATTCTTTGACATTTATTACAACTATAGCTATGTGGGCCTCCAGAGTCCTTCTGGTGTCAAAAGCTCCTGTAAATTATCACACACATGACTCGATGAACATGAATAAACCTATCTGGAACAATTCTAAAGTACTTTTAAGTTATTTTGCTGCTGGTGTGCGCAAATACAGGTCCTGGCAATAAGTGCTCTGCACACACACAACAGCACCGCTTCTGAAAAAAAAAATCCTAGGGAAAAAAAACTAATCTGACACAGATCACATAGCAGTTTACAGTTTGTTGGTGGACAGTTATCAGTTGTGCAAAAATAATCAGGTGACAAACAACAGAATTCCAATCATTTCTTTTGAGAAGTCATTACATCTCTTCTTGGAAATATTATGTCCTTATTCAGGAAGTGGAAGATGCCAGGAGTAGCAGACAGACCACTTAGCAAATAGGCACTAGGGGTGGGAATCTTTGAGAATCTCACAATTTGATTTGATTTCAATTGTTTGGTGTCCGATTCAATTCAGGATCGATTCTCATTTCAAAACCGAGTCTTGATTGAATTAATAGAAAAGGGGGCACTATTTTCAGTCTCTTGCTCCAGTATACTGTGTGCCAAACCATTCACTGATGTCCTTAGTCCACTGAAATACAACATGAAACATAACTGGCAATTAAGATAAATAGTCCACAGCATTTTTTTTTAGAAGTTAACTGCATTAATTAATTTGAAAGCATCTTACAGTCTCCTGTCTGTATGAGAAAAACAAACGGGGGGGTGCTCTGCTGTGTTGTTATTAATGTCATGTCTCCAGCAGTGGAGAGCAGCCTCTCTGCTGCACTGTTAGCTCAGGGAAAGACATAGTTGTACAAGACGTTGAGTGGGTGCAGGGTTTTTGAGGTGAAACAGACTAAGCACAGTTATTTTCTTCACCTCAGAGTTGGTTTACGTTGTTTAATGCTGCAGTGTGTGTTGGTCAGCAAGTCTTGTTCATTACTGCTTATCGCTACTCTGCTCTACTAACATTAATCTCTGAGTGACAGCGTAGAACATTCACAGTATACTTCATGTTCATCTCACAAAGCTAATTATTTTGTCATTAAATCAAAAAATGCTTGCGACCACTGCCTTTTGTGAAGATGAATTCTAGCGTGTGCACGCTGTAGACTCTCCGGGACCTGCACCGCCCTCACAGTTGAGTTCCACCTTTTTCGTTCTGTCAACATCACATTATTAACTAACATTTAGAAAATCGATTTTTTGACATTTGTGAATCGATTCAGAATTGTCCTCGTCCACATTGCAATGCATCTAAGAATTGATTTTTTTCCCCCTACCCCTAATAGGCACACAGGTCTAAATTAAATCTTTGTTTGTCACAGGGTACTGGTTTCTTCTGGACCAAAGCCCACAGCAGCTAACAGTTTTAACTATTCAGTATGTCCCTAGATTCTGTCTGAGTGTGTGTGTGTGCATGCGCATTTTTGTTACCTCATTGGAGACCTTTTATGGTATAAACACCAACCTTGTCCGGACCAGTAGTCCTCATGGGAACCAAAGTCCGGTCCTAATGAGGCAAAATTATGATCCTAATGAGTGATTTCTGAGGCCAGATTAAAGCTAGGGGTAAGGTTTGAATTGAGGTTAGATTAAGGTTAGGGTTAGGCTGTCCACAATGAATGCAATGTCCTAACAAGGACTGCTGTGCAAACTTGTATGTGTGTGAGAGAGAGAGAGAATGTGTGTGAGGCCTTTGATGTGGGGAACTCACCCTTTTGCCCTAAATGTATTCAGTCTTATTCAACTGCCAGTAAAAGCTCAGACAGTCTGTTTTGGGCTGAATTTGCTCAATATCCCACAGTAACAGCAATCTGCGAAGATCTAAAAGTAATCAGATCACTGTTTTTTTTGTTGACAAAAAATAAAATAAACTAATACACACAACTATGGTAATAAAACTGAATAACGTGTTGCTAAGAATATTTCCATACTTAAAAAACTATAATATTTCCAAATTATGTCCAGAAAAAGGTTCCATTCCACTGGGTCACTGTTGACCTTTTTTTTCCATGCTCTATAATATGAACTCATCTTCAGATCTGCCAAAGCTGCCTCTTGGTAAATGTGAATACATCCACACAGCTTGCTAATCAGGTTTTTACCGAGCACCACAAATGCCATGAGGGCTCTGCTGAGTTTACACAGAAACAAATGAGGGAATCAACCTTAGCCAGTGGCAAGCCAATGCCTGCACAGGACAGCTGATGTTCAAGCACGATGAGGTAGATATCTAATCAGGAAAAAGGTTGCATTTGTCTCCTGGCCCTATTAGCTTAAATGTATTCCCTTGGCAAGAGCCTGTTTGTGACTGCAGGATTTTAATCTATTTAGAAGAAAATTAAACTTCAGTGACAAAAGTTGTTCACTTCTGTGCCTCGTTAAGTCTATCAGGACCAGTAATCATCCAAACAAAATATGAACAGACACTATTAAGGCTGGGCAATACAGTTGTGAAAAATCATTGAATTAATAAAAATGTTTTTCTGATAAATTTTTACCACAATATGGCACATGTTAGCAAAATTACATGTAAAATAATCAAACTGATGTTCAGTGCAATTAAATATTTTCCACTATTATCCATTACATAAAACAAAACTATGGATGTCAACATCGGTTAACGTCCGAGAACATTTTTGACCGGTTACGCATGTCAGTCGATTGTCAGTTAATTTGCACACACACACACCGCTAACGGCTTGACAATTACGTGTTCAAAACAACATCAAATATTCTTTTTGAATGATAAAGTACCGGTGTAAAACCGACTCCTACACAGAGTGTTGCATTATGGATTGTTTGTAGCCTTAATGTTTCTAAGCTAGCGAGTGTTTTAAAATCTGTTTATAGTGAGTGTGTTAAAGTAAGTCAGCACTAAATGTGTTTTGTTGGTACAGTGTAATGTGTTTTTCTGCCATGGAGGAAATAAATTCATGGTGAGTGAAAACGAGTCTTCCGACATCTCTACTGCAGAAATGGAATATGTCAAGCTGCCAAATACCACTGTCACAGATGATAAGGAGCTCAAAAAGACAAACAGGCAGTCTTATAAAATGTTAACTTCCAGAAAAAATCATTTTGACCGTTTAAGAGCCTGGAAGGAGAGTGTGTGTGTGTGGGGGGGGGGGGTCGTCTTAAAATCAGGGTCGCCTAATATTCGGGCAAATACGGTACCAGCACTCAGTTGGTGTGCCGAATGATAGAGACCGATATGCTGCCAATCAGTGTGGTAGAGGGTGAGGGATTGAAAGAGCTCAGTTTAGTACCTCGAGCCCTAGTATGTTATGCCATCGAGAGCTACTGTAACTAAACGCATTGAAAACACTTTGAGGTGAATAAGGATGAGCTAAAAGTCAAGCTAACCAAGGCAGAAAAGCTAGCTCTGACCACTGACTGCTGGAGAGCTCTCACAAACGAAAGCTACATCACAACTTTTCTTAAAGCTTAACTGGTTAGTTACCGGTTAATGGGTGTCAGCCTATCGAAAACAAAATTAACCAAACTGACATTCCTAAACAAAACTCTTCACTAATTTAATACAAAACACTTTAATAACTTATTTTGCTATTTTGCTTATTTTTCATTTGGACAACAGAGTTCTGTTAAAAAGAGAAAAAAAAAAAAAAAAAACACAGACAGACAGTCAATAAACAATAATATTGACATATTGCCCAAGCCTAAAGACTAGTTATACTTTTACAGGCCGTCTACCCTGGTCACCTCTCAGCTGTTATCTCTTCAGTTATCTGTCTCATGCATGTCTAACACATCAGATACACTAAGTTTTAATCAATACACCAAATATAGCGTTTCAGTTTGCATGTTTAACCGCAGCCCAAATTATGTGAAAACAATTTCATTAAAGTATGTGTGAGTGTTGAGTCACTTATTCTGTATATTATATTATATTATATTATATCATATTATATTATAGGAACAACTAAATAATATAAGCTTTTTGTTTAAACACATTCAATTACATAAAACTTAAAATCAAGATAAAAAAAATTGCTGGACTGTAAGGACTGAAGAGCTTTTGTAACAATTGTATTCAATTGCTTAAATCTCTCTGGGAGCAGTCAAAAATAAGCAGCACAACTTATCAGCTTTAATGTGTTAGAATAAAATGAGCACAGTGTGGGGGTTTCTGTGTAGTGTTATTGGGTGAAATGTGATTCAAATATTATTTTACTCAGTGGGACATACGAGTCAATGAGCCTTAAAACTGATGATGTTTTGACCATTATGTTCTGTCTTAACAGAGCCAGTCTCTGTGTTACAGCTGCTTGAGTTCTAGTAATGAGGAAAGGAAGTTGAGTGTCAAAACTGTTAACAAAGGTGTCACATTAGAACAGGAAGAGAGTTTTTCCTATCAGTGCCAAGCCAAAGTGTTTGCAGATCTGGCACACCAACACATCGCAAATGTATGTGTGTGTGTGTGTGTGTGTGTGTGTGTGTAATATGTGAATGTGTGAAAGGCAGGGATTAGCTGGCTTCAAGGCTGAAGTATATTTTACCTTGGGTTTCAATCATTTTGCACAACAGGGGGATAAGTTGTCAGCATGCTTTCACATATATTTGCATTAAATGTGCTTCATCCTTCAGGAAGTGTGATTTATTACTACATCCAAAATAGAGTATGTTTGCCTTTTGAGTATGTTTAAGTCTAATACGCTTCAATCAACAAGAATATACTGCAAATATGTCAAAGTCTGCAGGTGGTCACGTTTGTACAGAGTGTACGTGACGGGGGTATGGGTCACATTTCATATTGGAAGCACCACCATTAAAATAAGAGAGGAGGACTAACCAGTTACTTAATCAGTAGTGGTTCGGTATGCTCCCTGAACCAAACAATTACTGTCAAAATAGTTTAATAATCCACTTACTCCCACATGCGGAATAATAAATCTAGCGCTTGAGTTCCACCCGGAATGTTCTGGCAGTGCACCACTTAGCTGTAGCATGCTCATGTATGTATGCTAGCCGGCTTAGCCAAGTTAGCCAGGTTACCCATGCTCACGTGTGTCGCTGTCGTCATTATTAAAATATGTGCCGTTATCTCTGTATTTCAACAATATCACGTCTCCCCGCCCCCTCAACTGTCTGTGACAGTGGTCCCCCTCCCCTCTTTGTGACGGTCAACTTTGAGTTAAGCCGTTCAGAACAACTATAAACACATTTGATTTCCGGCATGGTCAGAAAACACGTTGTAAGAACCAGATCTGGGCGACTGTATATCATCATAAAATAGCTGTCACCAGGTGTTCTGACTTCTTGCAAGAAACAAAAAAGTTTTCCTTTTCCACTGCAGCACAACTAAACTGTTTCAGTGATAGTTACAACCAATGAGTTAATGTTGGCTGATTTATTGATGATATATTTTCTACCTTTCTTTTCTTTCCTGCTGTACTGAACCGTGACCCCCAAACTGAGGTACATACCAAAGTATGAATTTTGTGTACAGCTGCTGTTGTGTTTTTTGAAAGGAAACCTACCATACTCTGCCATGGCACAGGGGTTGGCACTACAGGCTTAGAGAGAACACTGGTTAGCAGTCTGACCTGTTATATTAGTACTACTCCATTTTGGCCTGAGTCAAAACAGACATACAAAACTCAGACTAAAACTATTTGGGAATTGCGTCATAGCAATTAGATTCCCACCCTTATCTAAATGATCGCAAGAGGAAAATTCACTTGAAATATGCACAAAGTTTGTTTTATGATTATTCTGTGGCTCAATTTGAGCGGAACATCTGCTGTTGAATGTATTTACATTTAACCAACCATTAAAAAAAAAAAAAAAGAAAAAGATTTTTGGGCTTTTGCCTTATTTGACTGTCGGTGCAGAGACGATTCATCTGGCAACACAGATTTATTGTTTGATGTTTGAGCTTCACTGTGCAGAATAACGTATGTACAGAGTTTGACACTAGAAGGCTGTTTTCATCATTCATCTGCTGAAAGTGGAAAGTTTCTCTGTGCTCAGATTTTAAGGGGCAGGCTTACAACCATGACTTATGACATCACAACTAGTTTGAAAGCCAATCCTGGTCCAATATTCAACCTACACAAGTGTGATGTGGAAACTTGAAGCCTCCAGAGCACACACACTCAGAATGGACTTTACAGTGAAGTAGGAGACATCTTGTGTCCAGCAGGAAAACTTTAGAAATCAACAATATTTGCATATTCATAAACTCTGGAATTTTAATGAGGAGGCGTAATTTTGAGGCTTTTAATGAGATATTTATACATTTTTTGTGGAAAAACCATATTAGACACAAATTATTATTCAAAGTAGAGTATTTTATATACATCTAAAAACATATTTTTCAAAATATTATATTTCCCAAATCAGTGGTTTTCTATCCTTCTCTAAAATTTAAGAGAAGCAACCTCTAGATGAACCCAGCACATTAAATGAACCATAATGCAGTAAACTCACAATACTTGTCAGTTCAGTGGGAACCAAATGTTCAGTGATGAAATGCTGCTGAGTTCAAATGTCTGAATAGAGTCAGTGAGTAAATAAAAAAAAGACAGAATGATGGGATTAAGCAACATTTGTAGGGATGGTGTTCCATCGTATCACTTCAGACAGGTGGGGAGATAAAGCTGCTGCCTCAATTCTTGATTTTGTAAGAGTTGAGTCCTTCCAGTAAAAGGTTTCCAGGAGGTCAGCTTAACAGATATTAGGGGTGGGTAAAAAAAATTCATATAATAATCTCGATTCTTATCTCCTACAATTCTGAATCAATTCACAGATGTTAAAAATCAATTTTCTAAACACCCTAGAGTTATCTTGTAGTTCATCTTCACAAAAGGCAGCGGTTGCAAGCATTTTTCGATTTAATGACTAAATAATTACCTTTGCAAGACGAACGTGAAGTATATTGTGAACTTTCTACGCCATCACCCAGAGACTAACGTTAGCGGAGCGGAGCAGCGAACTCCAGCAGTAACAAACGAGACCGGCTGACCAAAACACAATGCAGCATTAAACAACGTAAACCAACTCTGAGGTGTAGAAAATAACTCGGTGCTCAGTCTGTTTCACCCCAAAAACCCTGCACCCGCTCAGCGTCTTTTCCCACAATGGCTTTCCCCGGAGCTAATGGTGTAGCAGACAGGCTGCTCTCCACTGCTGGAGATATGACGTTAATAACAACACAGTGGAGCACTCCGCCTCCCCTCAATTTGTTATCCTCATACAGGAAGGAGACTGTAAGATGCTTTCAAATTAATTAATTAATTAATTAATGCAGTTAACTTTCTAAAATAAAAAGACTGCAGACCATTTATCTTTGTTGCCAGTTATGTTTCATGATGTGTTTCAGTGGACAAAGCACACTAGTGAATGGTTTGGCACACAGTATACAAGAGACTGAAAATAGCGCCCCCTTTTCTATTCATTCAATCGAGAATCGGTTTTTAATCAAGAATCGATTCTGAGTCGAATCGGACACCCAAGAATCAAATCAAATTGTGAGATTCCCAAAGATTCACACCCCTACCAGATATGCCATGCAAGTGTTGAAAATGTTAGATGTGATGTATAAGAGCTGCTGAGGAGAACTGAAAGGTGACTTTGTCCAAAAGGCAAGGGGGAAATATGAAACCACAAGAAAAAAAAATGTTCCATGCACACACACACACACACACACAACCAGCCAAAATAATCACAATGCTCCACTGTGAGCATGAATACATACTGACTCCAAACAACCAGTCTCCACAGCATAGCTCTCTGACCAACCAGCACAGCCTGGTATATTCCCCTTTTTTTGACTGCAGGCCTTTAGAAATACCAGCCACTAAACAATTATGAATCACTTACTTACTGAATTCAGATACTATGAGATGTGGTGTTGCTCCTAACCGCAAAAAAAAAGATGATGATGCTGCTGCCACTATTTCGTTCTTCCAAATGTCCTGTGGGGTCCACAAAGGTTTACCTGTCAATCAAAAATAACAGCACATGTAAAAATATAAAACACATTTACACTGTGCAAAGACCAGCATAGTCCCATAAAGACCACATAAATAGTTTCTGTGAGCAAAGGAAAGAAGCTACAAGCAAGTCAAACAAAAGATAACACCACATGTTGTACAACATTACAATCGGAAATAAAGGGGTTATCAAATATAATGAATCCAAAATAAGATTTTGCTGAGTTTATGCGGACAGCTGGAACTGCCGGAGGGAAATGACTTGCCAAATATATACAGAAATTATCCACAGTGTTTTGCCACCACTCAACGATGGAATTGCTTTTCTGTCTTCCCCAGATGTAATCAATGAGCTGGACAGCCTATCACTGCCATAAAACAGCTACATCTGAAAAAGTAACATATGGTCTTAGCTTCTCTAATCTTGTCCGCTAGAAATAAACAGAAGCACATCTGCTCTATGGTCATTATTAAAGCCTATGGCTAACCCGCTGTCACAACAGACAGTAGGAAATTAAAAGCGAAGATGCCAGGAAGAAAGCCATGCTCATTGGCTGAACAATATTGCTGGTACACAGTAGTCCTTAGGGACAAGAAGTCAGTACAGATTAAACTAAATATAGCTTGCCAACGTTTTGATGAGGTAAATCTTACTTGTTACTATTCTAAGAATAAATCTAAAACAACCAAAGCAATACTTTTTAATTTACAGTAGAACACACCCACATTGTCTGCTGTGATTGTAAAAAAATGCATGATCTATCAGTTCTCAATAAAACTTAAGTCTTCAGCAAAGAGCTTTCATAGCCGCTGTCTACAGAAAAATGCCTTTGTGCAACTGCATTTCTGATCAGTTAGGAACAAGTGTCTCAGGCAGCATAAATACTACCCTCACATGGCCTGTACATTTGTATAGTTAAACTATAAATAACCATTCAAATTACAGTTTATTGTGTCATTGGTGGACAGTGTTGTGAATGGAAGTGTTAATTAATCACTGACGGGTTAAAACAAAAAAAAAAAGGGGTCACCATCTGCTTTGGCTACCCAGCATGCAGCATGCCAAGAGTGTGTGAAGGACCTGTGGGACTGCCCAGAGCTGTACTCAGTGCTGCTGCCTGCCTCAGTGCCTCTTCACAAAAAGTACACACATTACTAACCATCTACATATGCTACTGCTTAACAGCTGAAATACACCAGGCACAGACAGGACATGTCACGTAGGCGGGGCGGAGCGGGGTTTTCTACCTGCTACACAGACTCTCTGTCACTGCGTGCATATTTAGTTTTGTCAAGTGATAATGCAGTTGGTTATGCAGGGTTTGGAAGCATAGGCTATATTAACTGGTACTGAATTAACTAGATTGTTTTAACTACAGGAACATGGATACACATTGATTTGATTGATTTATTTTAATGTGCAATGTAAAAAAAAAAAAAAAAACCACAAGGTTGCACTGCTGCTTCGCATTGCCTCTGGTACAATGAGGTATTTATTTTAATCATTTTTAAATAGTTTGTACTTGTTTATTTACACAGTTCTATGTAGTTTTTACCTGTTGGAGGGCTGTGTAGCTGTAATATATATAATATAATAAAATATTATAACTATTACTATCAAATAGTAATCCCTGGAGTGAATATGCCCCCTTGAACAGGGAGATCATAATAATATTTCAACTGGTGAGACATGTATTAAGTACAGTTGTATGACAACCCGCACCACTTCTATGTGATGTAGAGAGCCGCACTGTTGTTCTGCATGAGAGCCATTAGTAAGACGAGCTTACAACTGAAGCTGAAAGTGTCTTTGAGGGTTGGCTAGGGTGACAATATCCTGCAGTCACAAGCATTCATGGAAAAAGAAAACAGTCTAAAAGGTCATCATCAGGCCAGATCTGACCCATTTACCAGAGCCAATTGTGGATTCAGAGAGTGCTAGTACGTTGGTAACAATGAAAATATCTAATGGTTTGCTTGCTCTTGTTTTGGTTGGACAGAGATGCTGCTGAACATGTGCCTCAGCCAGCAAATTGCTGATAACGACGGTTATCAGCCACAGTATCTTTCATTGCTGTGCGATCCACATCAATTTTATTCATTTTCCACAAAGCAGAAAACTTTGTCACCATGGGCACAAAGAACAGAGCAGGAAAGGAAGCCCCGTTTCATCTATCTTATTCCCTCAGCCAATTAGAATCCCCCGCCCGCCCACTGAGCCTGGATGATATGTTGATTCCTGATCACAAGGCGAACAGAGAAAAACAGTGCGACTGCTGCGACGGGAATAAGGCTTGATTCATGAAAAAGACAAAATAAGCAAAGAAATTTACCAGGCTTCACGCAGAGGAGAAAAAAACCCTAATTTGTCACCTCATTTGACATCATAGCTCTTCATTTTGAGATATTAGGAACAACCACCAAGTCGCTTCCCTCATGTTATTATTGGCTTCTGTTTGACCCAAGCCAGCATCTTGGGTTGGGTTTTGTTGTGTGTTGAAATGTTTGCAGCATTACAAACAGGAGAACAAAATTAGCACCAGCCACCAGCCATCAGCCAAATGCTGGTAAAATATGCAAGTGGCTGATAGATTTGCTACGCTCACCAGCCCAAAAAAATCTGAACATTCACGAGCCATTTGGCCGGTCGACAAAAAAGTTCATTTTGCACCCTGATTACAAACACGGCCATGTTGATCCACAAGCATGCATTAAGCAGTGTTGTCATTTTAAGGGGAAAAAACATCTGTTTACTGTCTATTTCTTCCACCTAAAACACTTTTTCATTTCATATTTCAAAGGATTGAACAATCCTTTGAGACTTTCTCTACACAGCTGAAGGGTAAGCTACAGCTCAGTTAACAACGTCACAACTCTGACAAAATGACGGCTTAGTCTGAGAGTGCTGCAGCATTGCTGAGCTGCACTTGGGACAAGTCTCGACACACCAAACATTAACCTGTCTGTTTCACAGACTCTCCCACTGCATGATATATGTCTCCTAAGACAGCAGCAGATATTCCACCACACCTCATACCTTTGCAGTTAGTCTAATTTAATTTACCTTAAACACTTAATTCCAATTAAAATTTCAGTGTACACTGACACAAACGCCACTCATTGTTATACAAACATTTGTGGCACAACACTGTTTATGTCTCCCTCCCTTCCTTCAGATAAACACAGCTGGTATGACAGCATTTTTTTTTTCATGACATATCTTTAAGTGCTGCCTTCATTAGACAATTTCTATCACTCAAATTGCTAGATATTGGTGTGTTTTTGGCTCTTACTGACCAGCTTTCACCTGTTAAGTAAGCTCTGCCAGTTTCTTCAACATGCTGCATTTAAAAATATGAATACTAAAATATATTATTGAAAGAAATGGGGGCCAAGATTTGAGGGGGCTGGTCAAATCCACCAGCACAAACTAGAAAGACCTCTGTTTTGTTTAATAATGACAGCACATTTCTATAGAAGGCCTGTAAGTGGGTAACCAAAATAATTTGTTGCTGTCTACAGTCAACCTTTGGCTTCTGGCGGTTAAATAACTTCACAGTAACAGGGTGGGGTATTTCAGACCAGCCGTTTCTACGGTTATTGAGCAAAACGGTTGAAAAAATTAAATTAAGTTAAGCCTTTTCCTTACATAGCATTTACACGAGGCAAAATTGCTAACTTACCGTTGCTGCTTTTTTAAAAATTGTATTTAACGTTAACAGTTTATTTGGCAGAGCTGTCCACCAGGCTCAACTTCACTTCACCAGTCCTCATAATGTTACCCATAGTTTAAGAAAATTCACACAAACTACTGCTCCAACAAAAGAACTTAACCGCCATCTTATGTGCCGTTTAAAATAAAATAAAATTAAAATAAACACCTTAAATAAATTGTTAAATCTCCCAGCGCGGAAAGAATTATATTGTAGCTAGCAGTTAATGAAGTCTCAAAGACATTGACAGGCACAAACACAGCTTGAAACATCTTGAAGTGGGAAAGACAATACTAAAGACGATAAAAAGCACAGGATATATGTGTAACTTACAGTAGGAAGCGGAAGAGTCTCCAGAGTTTACTTCAGAGTGTAGCCGTTTTACTGCGGTGAGTGAGCGGAGAGGAGAGTGTGGAGGCACTCCGTGTTTTCACAAACCCCGGAGCAGCAAACAACCCAGGAGCTGCCGATTACCGTAATGTATGGAGCACACACAAAAGCGCACATAGGATAGTGTTTACCATAATACATGGACAGGGGGCGTTATTTTTTCCCCCCTATCTGTGAAGACCCGCCCCTACTCTGCCTCTGATTGGCTCTGACCCTGATATTTTACCCTAACCTAAACCTAACCAACCTGACCAACGAAGGCCACAAGTACTAGCCAAACAGAGGCAGAGTAGGGCAGGTCTTCTCGGAATAAAAATAAGGCCGGACAGGGCCGTAGCCAAGGTTTAGATTTGCTGGGGCAGTGGTAGGTAATCATGGCCCATGGGCCAAATCTATGGATTCAGATTTGTGCCAATATAATCAAACTAAACTTCTTAAATATCAAACAAAAATAAGAATTTGGGAGAGAATAAAACTCACTGAAGCAAAAAAAGAAGGTCATATCAAAAGTAAAACATATAACTTGCAAACAAATTATTTGTGTAATCTGTTGGTGTTTTTTGTTTACAGTTCCCTCTGCTTCTTTCTCACTGATCAGACTTTTGCCCTCACTGTCAGCTTTGCGGTTACGCTGCCAACTCTCTCGTTTGCGCTTCCTAACTTTTTGTTTGCAGTTCTGACACAAACCTCTCACGTGGACAGGTTTTTTTCAGGGGTGCGACCCCATTGGCTATTGAGCTTTTGAGTGACAGCTCAGTGCCCCAGACGTTGTTCAGTGCAGCAAGCAGTTTTGGCAGACACAGACCTAACCAGCTGCATTCACTACCCACTAGCTAACTTTATTGGATTCCTACAAGATCAATAAAGTGTAAGTATTGATCATATATGTTGTCTGTGCTGTACTAGACATTAGGGACAAAAATCCTGTCCCCAATTGGTAAAAAGCTGATTTTGGGATCAGTGGTTAAGGTGAGGGTTAGGGTTAGGTTTAGGCAAGTAGTGGTTATGGTTAGGGTTGGGGTAAGTCTCAGAGAAATGAATGTAAGTCTATGTAATGTCCCCAGAAGTGAACTAGGACACCCTCTCATCCAAATATGGTCAGTTCTAGGTCCAAAAATCAAACATGGCGACGGTCAAATCCAAGATGGCGATGGTCAAATCGCTAAACTTGAGGCTTCAAAACTGCAGTTCACGAAATCTTGAAACACATGTTTAACTCATCTGTCTCTGACATGATTAATATAATTATACTTATGGGTGAATATATTCAGTTTGAGTTTTTGAGCCCTTCTTTGATTGGTTTATAAATGATTTCAAGCTGTATTTCTCATCGCTAAAAAAATGAATTCTAGTAAGATAGCAAGAAAGATCAATGTGGACATTTCTCATTTCTTGCTGTTTTGATTTATGCTTGTGTTGTTATTTTCTGTGCCAAGTGGATGAGATATTAATATGTCCATATTTTTTTTACAGTCCATGGGGCTGGTCTGGGAAAAAGAACTCTTCCCATGCCTGAAGACATTATTCATTCAGAGGTAATCTATCCTTCTTTCTTTGACACACCCTCTCATCAAGCAACATTCTTTGTCTATCAGGCAAAATTAAAGAAACTGTTCATAATACAAACTTACATTTTAGGTCTCCAGCTTGTTTAAAAGTACATATCCAAAGATGAAAACAAGCACTGGAGGATGGCTTCTGTACAAAGCAGCCAGTATATTAAAAAAAAAAAAAAAAAAAAATATATATATATATATATATATATATATATATATATATATATATATATATATATATATGCATGTTGTTACCTGCTGTGAGATATTTCCGATAACCTTTGTAACTCTGGAGGGGGGAAAACCTTGCTGTACATTGTTCCTTTACAGGTAGAATTTAATCTTTCACACATGCCAAAGGCTGAATGCAAGAATTGCTTTCAAAGTGATGCCTCTGCAGCTTCTTGCCCTCTGTGTAAAACAATGTAATGCCCCTGAATGTGACACACAGGTTAAAAATAAGTCTACTTATTTCTTGTGAGTAATTGCTTTCTAGAAAGATGGATGACAAGTAACTTATTCAAAATGTAACTTCCTTGTCTATTTAGATAACTGAGGTACTTGATGTACTGTAGATATCACCTCTGTTGGTTACTTAATTTCAAATACAGACGTACATGTGGAAATCTAATCTGTCTGAGCTGTCCCCTATGGCAGGACATCATGGAAGGGACTATAGGATTCTTTTGTCCATCCATCCTACATGATTTCTATGAGTCTGTTGGCTCTTTCTGGATAAAACTTGTGAGGATGATGGATTGTGACACTGGCGTCTGGCATTGTGAATATAAATCTGATTGGGACAGATTTGTATTTGCAGTGCCAACAGGGTCCTGAAGCTTCACGCTCAATATCTCAGACATTGGTGATGAACCTTTGGGGATTGATGCATTTTTACATTGCTATCCACAAAATGAAACTGCGCCACAGTGCCACTAACAGGCCAAAAAGTCCCCAAGCCTCAAGCAGCAATGTCTCACACACTATACATCACACAGACAAATAAATAAATAAATAAATCCACCTACTTATGGTCACTTGCTCCAATCTTGGGGGACATCATGGTCGCTGTTAACTAATAAACCTTTGCTGCCATTATCTCACCAGCTTACTGAAAAGTGTTTGGCTCCTCTATATTGATAAAATCACTTGCATATCCCAATTCAAATAGAATTTTGGTTAATTTAAATGATATATATTGATACTGCACTGTCTGGGCTACTTTTTCTGTTAATCTTAATGGTCTTTTTTTTTTTTTCTGCAGTCCTGTGTCCTGTTTGGATGGCAGCCCTGTTGGGTTAAAGGAGCTGCCAAATGAGGAAATGTCATGGTACATTAGATTTGTTTTTCTGCCTTTGACCTGGGAAAAAGAGCATTCACCAACAAGCTGCTGTCTGAAATCTTTTACATAGATTGAAGTGCTTTACCAATGCACTCGGTTAGCCCCAGAACTGACTCACTTAAAAGAATAGGAATTACAATTTAACAGTTAGGAGGATTTCCTACAATGGCTGGCAGCTCAGGTTGACACCAGCAAAGAGTTCTGTATCTGCGTGTCTAGAATGAATCTCCTGGAACGTGGACTGATGCTGTGGCAGCACCACAACAGCTCTTGTCAACCCTTTGAAGGTGACATTCGTGAGAGAGGCTGGGGGTGACACTGGCGCTTTGCAGAAATAATTTCTGACAGGTCAGGATCTTTACATTTTTCATAACTCGCAGATAAACATGGAAGTAATTCATAAGGCTTCTTCAGTGTCTTCCCCTTTTGAGTGGTGAAAGCATTTCTTGTCTTTGAAGATGGTGCAGCAAGTTTGCCAAGTTTGTAATCCATCATTTCCCTAATGACGACTGCTGGCATAGAGACTCAGCTGTTTGAGGGAGAGGATGGCATGGGAAAATGCTAAAATACTGTTTAAATGACCTTGACAATAGCCTGTTCTGGTGTGTTTCTGACATTAACAGTATTTTTCAGTTGCATAATTCTGCATACACACACATACTGTAGTCATACTGTAAGTAATAAAGATGCTTTGTCTGTTTTTGTTCATTCCTTTACTCGCTGTCTCTCCAGAGTTGCTGGGGAAATATTTGCTGTAAGCCTTGCACAGGGTGACCCAGCATCAAAGTTTTTACAAGAACGGTGCTACAATTTTTCTTTTGACTGGAAACCTAGTTTGTCATCATTGTTCAAAATGGTATGTTGCACAATAAATTATTATATCCTCCAGATAATGGTCTCACTATGAATTCACTGCATTCAGTGCTGCAGATCCTGGCTGTGAATGCGATCACCTGAATACCATTTATTTGAATCTTTTCAAAGTTACTGTGCACATTAACGATACAGAGAGGAAGAATCCTATTGACTTTGGTGAACTCATGACCTTCCCTCTAGCACCACCAAGAAGCCAAACTCTTGTCATTTTAGGGACTTGGGACCCTGCTGTTAAAACAATAATAATACAATTTTAATAATAAAATAAAATATGGAAATAATAACTAAAACAGGAATAACAGTGGGAACATAATAGAGGAAAAAGGCTCAAGGCTGCTGTTATTCATGGACAGTGTATATTCTATTTAAGATGTCATTTAATGTGTTGGAACTTAGTCTTTAATTTTCTTCTTAATTTCCTTGAGGTTGAATAGCTATCAACGCATGCACTTACAAATCTAACCGGAAATGAAAACAGGCCGGTACGGTCGGGCACACACACATTTGTTTGCGTGTGTGCCTGTTCACACACACACACACACACACACACACACACACACACACACACACAGTCACTCACTCAATCACTCACTCACTTACTCACTCACTTACTCACTCACTCACTAACTCACTTACACACACACACCTATAGTGAGTCACTGTGTGTGAAACAAAAGAACATATAATCAAAAAAAGTAAAAGACCAATAGTTTACACGATTACACAGATCATTTGTTTGCAAGTGATACATCGGTGATACAAGAAACACTGTAAAATCACATCTTTTTTTGTTTTTGTACAGATGAAACAAACAAAATTGAATGTGTTAATTATTGGCCTTTAGAGGTATTTGTCGGCAGAATGTGTTACCTTTGGGCAGAGCAGGCTAACTCTCTGTTTCCACTCTTTATGCTAAGCTAACCGACTGCTGGCTGAAGCGTCATACAGTATCGTACAGAAAGAGCGGTCTCGATCTTCTCATCTATCTCTCAGCAAGAAGGAAAATAAGCATATTTCCCAAAATATCAAACTTTTCCTTTAAGGGTTAGATTTTAGTGTAAATGTCACAAAAATGCATGCGCGATAGCAAAGAAAGTATATTCACTGTATAGCCATTCTTAAAACTCAACTCAGTCTATCTAGGCCTGTCTATCTATTCTGAAAACAAATGAACAGTTAAGCTTTCCCAGCTTCCTTAATATGTTTGATATTTCATCATCGTCTTAACATTGCAGAACAGTTAGCCTTCTGTTTCCACATTTTATCTTTGGAGCCTTGGTGGAAACGACAGAGTTATTTGTCTTTAATTGCCTTTGTCACAGCATCAAGGATACACAGGCAGGTGCTAATAAAACAAGCTCCTCAGCTTTGAACAGAGGTGCTGAATTGGTGTTGGAGGAAGGATCTCTGAGGATTTTCTGGCAGAAGCAGGATTGCTGTAAAGGTGTGGGAGAGGAAAGGTACATGGAGGTTGGCAGCAGAATAGAGTAGCATGCCTGAAATGGAACAGCTTTATGGTTACATACACACATTTCTCCGAAAGCAACATCAGATAGTACTGCTATGCTTCACATTTAGGTGAATGTAGATCAAATCCTATTTTGTCTTCTGATATGTTACTCAAAACTCTTTTATTTAATGACACCACAAAAAGAAGAATCATATCATATATATATCATATATCTCGCTGGGTCTTGAGCAAAAAATGAAGGACATCTGTAATAAAGGTGCTCAGTTGAGGAACAGAAAGGTGTTAATAAGTTAGGAATGTGGCTGCAATGTCATCAGCATGTTTACATTTTTTTTTTTTTAAAGATGGCTGGAGAATATGGCTGCAACATTATTGCAAAGTTGTTCAAAACCTAAACAAAAGAAGTGGCCACTTATTTATATTGGACTATATTTTGCACAATAAACACAGCTACGAGCCATGACATCATACACAATGGTCAACATTTCATTTCAGTGGAACCTCAGGAGGGTTGTGTCCTTGTTATTGTTCCTGTGTATGCTGAGAAGGATTTGTTCAGATTGTAATCAGATATTGTCCACATTGAAAAGCATAATGTCAACAGTCTGACAAAAATGTCTGATGTGAGCTCTAATGCGAATGCAGCACAACAAGTCAGATGGGTCTTGTTGTTAATTAACGAGAGTATTTGAAATCAGGTCTGTGGGTAAGTGCCATGTTTAAGTGGCATATTTATGCCCACCTACATAATTATGGCATCCAGCCATCAGTGGTTTGTCAGGATCTTGGACATTCAGGGGAAACAGTGACATTTAAGAGAGACAGATGGTGGTAGGTGAATGTCGCAGGTGAAAGGCAGGCACGGGTAGTTTGTACTGTATGCCTGGTGTGATAAGTACATGATGTGTGGGCACATGTCAGGGGACATGCTTTGAGTGAATATGATATGAGTTGAGACAGGAATGTCTTCACTTGTGTTTCGTGTATGAATCAATACGTACCATTTTTAGCCTGCAGACAGAGGAAGGTGGACATGTGCTGCGTGCAATTTGAGCAATGAACAAGAAAATATGAGCCCAAGGAAAGGGGCCGGTATGTGGGAGGCATGTGTGCTTTGTCTTCACCCACACTCAATCCTGTCAAACAAACAACACTCTTCTTCCACCCCCAACCTGCGGCAACCAATAGGGGCTCAGTTTCATAAAACTCAATTTCTTGCCTCGTGGCCATCCTTTTTCTCAAATGAGATTGTGTGGAACAGCGTGTTTGATTGTTGTAGATAATGGGTGAGAGACACTACAGTAAAACCCCTCCTACATACTCATTGGTTTGACAGAAGGTAATTGCAAACATGCTTAATTATTCTAGTTTCTGCTATAAATGGTCATTTGAATATTGCCTCAAATAGTGTTTTAGATTTATTTTACAATTGCATTGTGTTTGCAGACTTTAACTACTTCATGTTTCACTGAAGGACTGTAAAACAAAAAAGTCTGCGAGGAAACAGAAATCCCTTTACAGCTCTACGTACCGTAGTAAAACACCTCCGTGGACCTCGGTGACACCACAGTCTTGTTATTAGCTCCATTCCAGACATCCTACCTCCTTAGCTTGTTAGGCAGCCTTCCAGGTATTAGTCTTAAATTCTCCCCCTGTGCTTCATCTCACTTAATGTACGAGGATTCTCAGATGTTTTTAAAGAATGAAATATCTCTCGCATTATGGTAATCATGTGGCCTTAAAATCTAAGAGTCTTAAGAGTCAAAAAATCTTATCCTCTTAATCCTTCCTTGCCTCAAGAAAGCGGGATTTGCTGTTTAAGAGCAAGATTGTGATGTTTGTTTCACTTCAAGAAATTGATTATTTAGGCCTGATGCCAGTGGGTTCAGGAAAACTGAAACTAGTCATCACAACAGGAAGACTGTAGGAAATCAATGAGGACAGTGACTTCCTGGAAAAGAGCAAGAACCAGCCAACACTGTCCACAGCCAATGATGGCAGGTGGAAAGGATGTGTTGAAGCAAGCGCTGTAAAACAGGAAGAGGGGGCGTCATTTCTTGGGAGGGATAAACTTGATTTCAACAAATATACAGAAAGCATTGTCCAAACTTGCCATATCATAATATCCATAAAGTTTACTGTATCAAGAGTATCTTGGTGACCACCTCCGTCACATGTAAACATAAAGATGGGGGTTGGAGAGGTGTATGACAAGCAGAAGTCAGCTGTGCCTCTGGTTTGGCTGTTTATTTATCAGTGAGAATCGCTTTAGCTCAACAGTTGCTCAAAAGGGGAAGGAGGCAAAGGTCAAGTATTAGTTAAATGCAGCCTCGAGCTATCGTACCTCTCCCCGCTGCAGTCTGCCTGCATGCAGACCAACTGACCTGGCCTCCAACAGACTGTACAAATGTACAGCCAGTTAATAATTTCCTTGGCTCATCCTTTACTTTGAGATTAATCATTATTTTCTCTATCCGATCCTAGAGAGAATTAGAGAAGCCACTAATCCAATAATGATCAGGACACAAACTGAATTACCTTTCCAATGGATAACCTCCACAAAAAGTGAATTATAAGAGACAAGAAAACAGAGGCAGAGTGAACTCTGCACCCTATAACACCATAGTGATTGCATAATTGTGCATATTCAAAAAAAAAGAAAAAAGATTAAGCAAATGGAAATAGTCTTTTGATATGAAGGAGTTCTCACACTTGGCACATTGTGTTGCTATGTGGGATTAAACTAAATATTTAGCACCTATAAGCTGCTCTTCTTATGAGTACAATAGCTTTCCTTCTTTCAAGTATAATTAAATTTCCTCTTTGCTTCAGCCAAGAGCTATTTTGAGAACCTGGATCTTATTTGTTCCTTGCAGGAGAAAATTATTAACCCAAACATAAGCTGGATTCAGATATGAGGGCATTTTAGCTCCTAGTTTTGAGTGAAATTAATGTATGACACATACTGTAAATGTTTCACAAGCTGAACGATGTCCCAGAGATGTTATAGAAGAAATGTTTTTAAAAACATATGGGTAAATGGAAGCTTTAATATAAGGTTCCAAGAGGTCTTGTCCAGAAGAAATGCTAATGACTTCATTAAGAACTGATTAATTCTAATTAATTCTGCTTTGAAATTAAAAGAGGTATTGACTGTGGCATCAGCTGACTGGATGCACAAACAAGACCCTACTCTTGCAGAACACCAAGAGTGTTTGAACCTTTAAACCCAATCAATGCAAGAGTAATTGATTAAAAACCGTTACTATAACACCCACATCTGTTTGACGTATACTGCAGATGGTATAAATTAAAGACTGTACAATATTTCCCTCAGGATCGACACTCACTTCACCCGTGAGGATGAATATATGACTTCCTGCATATGGCTGCATGTGCTATTTACACAATGTTTCATCATTAAGGAACACGGCTCAGTGTAAGAGGTGAATCATTTTATAGCAGATGCAGTTAAATAATCCAACACACTGCGGCGTGCGTCGAAACTGAACACTGTTTAAATATTTTATTAGGACACTTTTGTTTTGCTGGTACAACACAGACTTGGAGTGTTTAATGAGATATTTATAATAAGTAGTATCAGGAAATATAAAAACAATTTAAACAACTGAGAATCTAATGTCCTTTCGTTCTTCTAATCACACTGGCGGCATGTCTCCACAGATGTCAATGTTGGTTGGTCGGTCCACCACAGTATAGGGAAATCTGCCCCTCACCTGACATCAAAACTACACAAAAACAAATACATAAAAATACATTTATACTACACTAGTGTCAAATATTCTGCATTATCTTAATTTATGTTACACATTACATAGAACCATAGAAAATCTGAACAGCAGATTAAAGTACACTAACACCCCTACACTAATTACAACTTGGCATCTCCGGGAACCTTTAAATTGGTGCTCTTAAATTGGGGACTCTTTTAGCCCAAACACCCTCGAGAAGAGACACAACAGCTGTGTCCCAATTCAGGGGCAGCATCCTTCAAAGGCTGCATTTGAAGACCTAATACATCACAGCGGCGTGACCAAGGCTGTCCCATTTCGAAGGCTCCTTCAAATGCAGCCGAGAAATGTGGCCTTCTTATCGCCAAATTTGGAGGATCCAACAGATGGATCCTTCACGGCCCACACCAACCAGCAGCGATGGCAGAGATTTTGAGCTAAACTATTGTAATTTTCACTGCAAGTTTTAATATTTTTTCAGGTGAGTAAGTAACCATTTAGATTCCCAATATGTGGTCAGTTTATCCAAATAACGCCTATTTGGAAATTTGCTCTGATGTTTTCGGAGATGTGAGGAGCTGCTAGCCAGATGAGACTAGCCGGTCATCTCAGCTGCTAGCAGCCCGGCTCCTGAGATGATCGGCTGGTCAACGTCCATCGTCATCCCAGGAAGAACAAGATCCGATGAACTTATCCATGCAGCTTTTTGGTGACTTACAGTTGACTCTAATGTCTCTGTAGCATTTTGATATATGACATAATTCCTTTTGGAAGATAAATGTTGGTCTCACAGATGAAATCTAACAAATGTAGCTGCCACATTAGTTTGTCTGAATGTAAAGTGAAGCTTCATGTTTTTACTGAACAGAACAACAGTGCTGCCTCTGGGGCTCTATATGTACAGATATCACCACATTTCAATAAATATAAATGTGTTAAAATGAACAGATCCATCCACATTTAATTTAATTTTATTTTATTAAACTATATAACAGTTTGGATCTTTATTATAGCTACATTACAGACTGAATAACATAATTTACTGCATCTCTCTGTCAATGAGGGGTTTTCTGTGAGAAATAAAAGTGTTAGTGGAGCTTTGAGTTGAGATTATTTTGTCACAGTACAGTCAGGTACGTGTGTTGAAGCTGAGCTGGTGCTGTCAGCGAGTACACTGCTAATCCAATTGCAGTATGATCGTACTGTGTCCTCCCCTCCTCGGGAAGCAGACCCACTTAAGAGACAGAGAGAGGATGAGCTTCTTCAGCTCATGAAGGTTGCAGAGAGAGGCAGAGGAGAGGAGAGCAGAGAGAGAATGGACAGACTCTTCTCTCTACTTGAGAGATTAGTTGAAAAATAAAAAACATTGAATGAATGAATTAAAATAAAGTAATTGTAAAATACATTTGTCAGTGGTCTTGGTCTGGACAACTATTTACAACATAAATAGTACATGTTTTCAGAAAGAGGCAAGAAAAAAGACAAATAGAATACAATACAAAATACTACTTTACAACCTTATTTTGACAAAAGAAATCTCAGCACAAAATATTTCAACAGGCAAAACTTTTCTACAAAACATTTTAAATAAACAGGAATCATAGCTTTACAATTCTTTTACTTGCCTGTTAAAAATAGTCGTGGTGGGGGGGGGTACCTCTACCTCCTCCAGGGCAGATTGTCAACTGCAGCTGTCAAGGTTGCTAGGCGACAGGAGCAGCGCTTCGTGACCTAAGGGTAAGGGCGGGAACAGCTGGTTATTGAATGCTGCTATCCATTGCAAGTTGGAAGTGGATAGTTCCGAGTCGGTATTCCCGACTTCCAATCTAAATTCATTTCAGTGCATCTGCTCGAGAAAACATGGACGCCCGCAACAAACTGATGTTTGTGGGGCCATAAACCCAACACTACGGCAGCTGATTTAACAAATTAGCATACTTTAAAAGAGACGGGAGGAGTAGGCTAGTACCGCATGCTCGCAAAGGCTATGAAGCAAAAATCAACTGAATGGAAATGGCAACTACAAAGTTGTTACGGCACGTTTCACAACACAAACACTACATAAAGTAAAAATTGATAAAAAGGTAATTCTGCTTACTTTTCACTGTGTGCGCCACCATATTGCTGCGACGTCAGGTGTGTTTCTGTCAGTGAACTCGGGCTAGATGGATCTTGCCTGAGTTTCCGATTTGGAATTCCGACTTGAATGACGGTCCCATTGCACTTTTCCGTGTCGGAGGTAGTTCGATGTAGTACAATAGATTGCAGCATAACAACGCTCTGCTCGCCTTCGCAGCCTACGAAGGACATGCTTAAGTAGACCGCATCGATGCGACGCCTGAATTGGGACACAGCTGGTAAGTGACCTGAACACACACATTGCACATTATAATTATTGCACAATCAAGCAACAGTTAACCATACATTCAATTCATCATCATTTTGGCAAAGATTATACAACAATGAGCACATAATGTTGAGGTAACCAAACTAGCCAAACTGATTGTGTACCTTTTCCTTCACAGGGCTGAGAAGCAGCTACAATGTCTACAAAACATTCATCAAAAAAACATTTAACCCTACAAATTTATAGTGCCAATCTATGCAATGTGTTACAAAATACTAGTAATGAAGAGGACCTTCATTACACTTTGTAATGCAAAAGTATTTCAGGGCTAGTGCCCGATATATCACTAAAGACCATATCATAATATATTGTGATATTGATCGTTTGTCACTTTGATGCTGGGTAAAATTATACACTATGATTCATCCATCAAGAAACAGCTTGAACTGGTGTTTGAAGTGTGAACTAAGTGTGCAGTAAAATGTGACAAATAAATTAGAAAATCCATCCTGCTGCCAATGATAAAAGAGGAGGATTTAAAGTTCTCGGGCTAAATCTCTGGCAAGCTGAGAGATTAGAGCCGAGGCAGTGAGTGGGTCAACAGGGATGTCATTGTCAGGGTTCACACCTCAGCAAACACCATACAGCCTGCAAACCCAGGAAAAACAGGAGGAAGAAAAATAAAAGAAAGAAGGAATTTTCTTTGCAGCACTAATAAATGGGCACGATTTGTCTCAAGTGTAACACGATGATGATGATGATGATGGACTTTCAGAGCAGCATTTTGGCTCTGTCCAAGAAAAGATTGCTCCCTCAATAAATGACTTAAACGTTTGTGTTCCTTCAGCTCAAAAAGAGCAGGTGAAGCAGAAGATCCTTTATGTCTGCATCAGGTTGTCTCATGCCCTGATATCTAGCGGAGAAGGGCTTAGACAACTGCAGCTCATCAAAGATGTTCTCATGTAAAGGCACACATTGATTTGTGCCATATCCTGCTGACAGACCAGTTGATGCACTGATGAGGAGAGAGAGGGCTCAGAGTATTGTATCTTACTTTCTCCTCCAAGAGGAGCTAGGTAAAATGAGAGCCAGCTGACACTCCTGAAGTCTTTGTGCTGTGTGGTGAAAATATGACAGCTCTCCAGGGATACAGAAGGACAGCTGGCTTCTCTTACACTTTACTCTGCTCCCTCCAGTCCTTTATCTATGGATCAGGAGATGTTCTCCTTTTAAGCACGCTAAAAGCTGAAGGCAAAGTCAATGCGATCAGCTCCTTCAAAGTGTTACTGCAGTTATTTCAGGCCAGTGCTGACGTCAACCTCAGTTCTCCAGAGTATATTTGGGTAAAGAAATCTGATTGAAATGAATATTCCTGATTTTTCAAGGAAAATTATGCAAAAAAACTTTGCCCTCTGTTGAAACTTAAGGCTACACTAGGAGATATATATACAACATGGCTCTAGGGATGGTAATGTTGATGGTTGTTTAGTTGGTCCAACATTTTGACCCAGACTGAAATCTCAACAACTTAATTAATGGACTGCCATGAAATTTGGTACAAACATTCATGCCCCCCTCAGGATCAATTGTATAACTTTTGATGATCTCTCAACATGATCCAGCGCCATCATCAGGTCATAATTTTAATTTGTCAAATACTTTCATGACCATATTCCTGCAAAAGTGATAACATTCCCATCAGCCTCAGCTGTACTTTGTGTTTAGTGCTAACTAGGAAATGCTATTATGCTAAAACACAAATCTAAGATGGTGAAAATGGGAAACATACCTGTTGAACATTAGAATGTTAGCATTGTCATCGTGAGCATGTTAGCATACTGACATTTAGCTCAATGCCTGTATAGTACAGGCTTACGGAGCCGCTAGCTTGGCTGTTTTGTACTGAAATGTACCAAAAAAAAACATAGGCTATGGTAAGTTGAGCTTTTTCTTCTTTCTGTTTAATTGGCAGTTTTTACTTCATTGTTTAGGCACAGCAGTATCCATCAGACACCAGACCTTTATTTGGGTATACAGTATGAAGCATATTTACAGCACCTATACTGGAAGATAGAACTTCTCTATTACATCCCCACTTTGTAATTTAGGTTGTTAAGATGAGTGTTTAGTTTGATAAGTACACTATGAAGTATATTATTTTACATAAATACACCATGCCTAATGCATTGTTCAGGTACTCATGGTACTTCAATGGACCAAACTTTGTGGCAAACTCCACCTACACACTCAACAAAGTAGGCTGAAAGAAAAACTACTTGATATGTCTGCAAAACTAAAATGACTGAAATCCAGGAACAGAGAGTTGCTACATTAGTCAGGGCCTACTTATCCTTTGTAGAGCATCCAGTGGAGTGGTTTTTAGTCATGCTCAAGTAAAATAAGGAGGCAAATGATAGGCAGCAATGAAGGGAAATGTGCTCCGAGTGTATTCAGGTGTGACTAGCCAGCTGCCCCAGGGACACTGACATTATTCACATTTTGCCATGAGACATTGAATTTGAGACATGAATAAATCACTCAAATCAGCAAAAGCTCAGAGGAGACAAATGACAATGTGAGATAGTGAACTGTGGGAATTCATAATGGGCAAATAGAAAGTTCAAGTAAAAGGGAGAGAAATAGTGAGGGTGGCGAATATATTATTTTAATGAGCACACTTCATTTCTCAGATTTGGGGACTCATCAGAAGAGAGCACAGAGCATATTTCAACATATTATAACGGCCTGCTCATTACAAAGACAGTGAAAACAACCCATACAATAATGATTTATAGTTTTTGAGTAACCTGGACCAAAGATGCCCTGACTTCAACGTGTGCATTTATATTATTAGCGTTCATAAAACCAACAATAATGCCATGAATCACACAGAATATTTCCATCTAGGAATTCAAACAACAACATACCAATAACCATGAAGCCCCTGTTTCCATCTGTGATAGAAAAACATTTGAGACAGCTGAAAGTAGGCCCAGGAGGGAGGCAGGGGGGAAATGAGAATGTTGGGTGATTACAGTGAGGATGCAACACTTTTTCAACCAAAAAGGCCTGATTGCAATGGGCAGAACTGATGGGTTGCTTCATTTCCCGGTCAAAATGGTGCTGTGTGGAAATGCCAAGCGTTTTGTCGTTCACAATAGTTCAGCATCTGTGCATTTGCTTGAGGTCAAGAGCTCTCCTGGCTGACATTTGAATGGTGTAGGGGGAAGATAAATGTGATGACACATCTCACATAGTCACCAATAAGACTTATAAGTGTTTATGTTGTAATATAATAGATGCATGTTAATTGCCTTGATTTATGCTGTTTTATTCATCACCAACAATATAATACCCTGCACAGTGAAGCAGGTACTTGCACTGATCCTGCTAAATGGATCATAACTCCGCATGTTCGTCTTCCTGGCACTCTGCAAACATTATTAAACCAAACAAAGAGTGTCTGCACATGCCAGACTGTGGATATCAGTACCTGCAATGTCTACTGTTTGCCAGTCATTTTCTCTTCAGAAATGACAACATGTTGTCTCGCACAGGAGATACCTCTTGTCACATTAGCCAGTAGTTTGATTATCACTCATTAACATTTTGTGAGTATTTTTAAAACTGGGTTCTTTGCCTTAAAGGATACGCTTTTTTCCCCCGCTGTGACACCTATTCAAGGTTGAAATCAAACCTTTTTCAAAAACAGAAAATGTCCTTCCATGAGCTGAATATAAAGTATGTGTATTTGTGTGGTTTGTGTGCAAGAAGCCCTATATAATGAGGGTCACAGGAGTGCATGACAGAAATAATGAACTCTAGCATTGTCATAGTCATGTGATTTATAGCCAGTACTGAACTAGTGAGACGAAGACGGGGACGAGGGGGGGCCTGGGACTGCCAACCCTCACAGACATGATTAAGCTCATACAATATATGCACACACAGCAACACTGTGTCCTTGGCTGTCACATTAATGGCTTATCAATAGTTTTTCAGCTGGGACATGTTTGTTTGCCCATCCATAAGTATCTTGGGCAACTGTGCTGTGATCCTGAATATCAGCACAATGAAAAAAAGACAATCAACCATCACCGCAATGCAGTGAGGTTCAAAGATTCAAAACATAAGAAAGCTCTGTTTCTCTTGTGAGTGTTGGATGAGCAACCTGCAACTTTGGCCAGAACCAGACACAACCTAAGAGGTGGAAAGCAAAGATATCAAGAATCCTAAATGTCTGGAAAATGAAGTTGCAGCATGACTAGAGCCGAGAACTGGTTCAGTTAATCTCTGGAAATACTGTTTGATTAAATCCCACTAAAGCCATAAGGGTAGGAGCCAAAACATTTGGAAATAGGAATAATTGGTTTGAAATACAATCTAGGATTATAGGATTCATTTATTGACAATTTAATTAACTGTATCTGAATTTCTCTCAAGAAATAAACCCGATACATTTGGCAAACAAAAGTGCCAATACTAGTTGCTGTAGATCTTCTTAGCACAATATAGTGGTTTTAAAACAAAGGCAATTATTAAGGGAAGGAAAATGAGAGATGATAGAGAAAGACCATACAGGATCACTGTGTTGCTGTACCCAAACATGTAGTCCTATGACTGCAGCGGTAGAGGGGCACCATGTAAGCTTAAAAAACCATCTTCCAAGTAGTGTGGAGCCTTTCACTTTTTCTGCCAAACCTTCTCAGCTATCTTGCCTTCATCAGGGCGGTGTCTGAGGTTGTTACCGTTTTCCTTGCACAGAGTCTATTGCTCAGTCACGTGACATATAGATGCAGTCTGTTCCCTTAAATAAATATATAGGAATTAAGAGGGGTCTCTTTGTCAAAGAGAGAGGGGGAGATTTAGAGAAGTTAATCCTCAAGATGGAGGCATTGTGGCTTTCTAAATGTGGCACCTTAAGCCCAAGAGGGTTAAATGAGGAACTATGTGAAGCCATTTGTGTAGAATCCACCGAACAACAGGAAATTAAATTAAAGGGTGGGTGTGTTAAGGTCAACTGTAGATTGACTTTGAAATGAGGTGGAAGATTTGAGTAGACTAAAGAATGAGTTGTGCAGAGGGTGCAGAATTCTCTTTTGAAAAACTGAAATTCAACATTTATGTTTTTTAAAATTTTGATGGACTTTCATTGAAGCTTACACTGGTGCGTGCTCTGTAAGTTAGAAATTCTCAGACAGTATAGGCAGCAGGGTTTAAGTCAGAAAAGCATCGACCATACAGTATATAAGGCTCATCCTCTCATGAGAGAAAGAAATCCCTTGCCGCTAACATGTCCTTGGACAAGACACTGAATCCCAGCCACCTCTTGAGGCTCCGTCTGCCACTGACCCTGCACTCTGACCTTCCTGTGGAGGGGCCAACTGAGAAGAGCAGTAGGAGACACATATAAATAAATAATGCTAAACATGCTGCAGACATTCTGAGAGACAGATAAGTGGGTACAGTATGTGGGATGAAGGAGGAGGAGGAGGAGGCAGAGACAGACAGGCACCATCGCTCACAACAGAGAGTGTTGAAATAGATGCTGCTGCTATTTCCTCCTAATCTTAGTGCTGACAAGTTAACGGTTGAAGGGCAACGCCATTAATAACAGCCCGGGATAGGCACAAACAGATATGAGAGGTATAATTGTCTGCCATTCAAATATTAAAACTGTGCATGATGCAGTAGAGATGCTTAATTCTTCACAGAATACATACTCGATGCAAGCATTTATAAATTGTACATTTCCACAGTAAACTGTAATCACATGAGAGTGAGCAGCCACACAGACAAATGTGACGCTTGGTTTTCATCAAATTGGATTTTATCAATTCCGCCCCTGGATGACGGACAGACACAGAGATAGACTTGCTCATGAAAGTCATGAGGCGTTTTCTTGTAGAACAGTCGTAAATTGATTTGCCTGGGGAAAGGTGAAGGAAAAGAATAGGCATGTCACTCAACAATAGGCCCGTCACTTATTCTGTCTCAAATTTCCGTGGACTGTGCCAAGCCTGGCAGGTGACTAGGTCACACACGTGAGACTCCCTGTTCACCTGAGCTCACCAACTGTTGCCATGCCAACAGAAGATATGGCCACAAGGCATGATGTGTGTGTGTGTGTTTGTATAGTTTGTGCCAACTGCTGGTAACACTTGTGTTGTGTCAATCCTATGATGTTTCACAGAATATTTCACTATAAAAAAAAACATTATATTAAGAGGAATTCAAATAACCAGCAATCAACTGAACACAAACTGTGAAAACACAACAATGAAATTGTAAATCTATGTTTTTAGCATCAATGACTCTCCCCATGTGGGCTTCAAAGGTGCCAACAGAAGACAAAATACACTGTTTAAACTACACTCTGTGTTTATTGAAGAAATATGTCACCCAAATACAACATTATGGAACTTTTAGGTGTTTTGAATCATTTTTGGACAACAATGAATTTCTATGCCATGTATGCATGTTGGTTAAACAGACAATACTTATTAGAGGGATGAAATCCTTTTCCACAGGACTTGTTGATAATAAAAAAGGGTAAAATAACAGAGTAATACTTTTATAAGAACAAGGAAAAGGAACTAACAGATATTCGATTCCCCATTTTAGAGGAGTTTGTTGAAAATCCCCATGCGCAAACTTTAGGACTTAATTACCAAAAAGTTTTTTTAAAAAGGCAAGCAACTACTATATCTAAAAGACGATAGTGGCAGTTAAGATGTTTGTTATGCATGAGCAGTTACATCCACAGCATGTTGACAAGCTGGTAAAGTGGACTGCAATCTGATTTCTGTCCTCTCTGGAGGAGGATGTTGTCCTATTATACGTCTGTGCCTTCTAATGAGCACAAACCCAAATTAGCATATATCCAATTACTTCATAGCTCAGGTTCCAGGAGCTATTCACCGGCTAGTACAGTATGTCGTGGGGTCAGTTGAAATGATTTAAATGGAAAGTAAATGCTTGAAATGAACATGCTGTTGGGGTTGCTGCGGAGAAATGGAGCTAACACTGTATTTTTGGTTAATTAGAGACGTATTTGGAGTAATTAACTGTTGTCTCTTTCTATGTTAGCTGAAATCTCAAATTGGTTGACTATAAATGTAACATTTTACACCCTGAGTGGACTTATCATGACTCAGTTCAGCTGGTTTGACTGATCTTTATCCAGAAGGTAAAGGTTGACTCGGGGCGGATTTTCCCATGGAAGAATGCAAATTGAATTGGCTACTGTTCCCAGCCCAGGAGCAACAGCAGTCTGTGCTGTGTAGTCACTCTTGCTCTCACAAAAGGCTGAGAGAGTCTTTAATGTTCAGGGGCCTACAGTACATCAAACGGTAACACAAACTGTATATTGAAATATGAAAGTGAACTTGAAATCGCTTAACGTCAGCACAAGCCAACACAAGCTCAACGACAAATCAAAAAACAAGAACATTTTGTGCCATTTAAGAGGACAGTTTAAATGGAAGACCTGCTGCCTGCCATCTGTTTGAAAATCTCTGACCTCAGTAATTTCACGCCATCCCACTTTCCTTCCTGACAATGATGATGAAAGGTAAATGCATGCCTTTTAAGGAAGAGCGCTGGCTAGGAAAGCTTTGCAAATGAGACCCACTTTGAACCACTTACTGTACTGCTTCACTGTGAATCCACCGGAGAAGAAAGGCATTTCCCGAGTGAATAACATGAGATTGATGTAACTGGTCTTAATAGTTGGATAAATTTAGACTCCTGTTAATAAGATATAGATTGTAAAAGCAAATAGCACCCTCTATTATATCCTAATTTCTACTTGATGTCATGTTATTTGCCTTTGAGAAACGTACTGTCACCATAATTCATAATTCAGGCCACATCCAATGTATCACTGTACACTGCCATACTACTGACATGGCAATTTAGGGATTTTATTCTTTGCATATCCCCCCTGAGACACAAATACCGGAGGGCATTTCACCACAGCAGCCAGAAGTAGTTAGGGGTATCTTGTTATGTGAGGACATTTTGACAAGAAGACACTTTGGCGCATACCATTAGGATATGGGAGACACTAATGAAGACCTTGCCTCTTGATTTAGTGATGCCCCATTAGTAGGCAATAAGGCTGTCTAGAGCTTTCCATACTTCATCGGGAACATTTTATTCCTTAATAACTATCTGAAACATTGTCCCCTGCCAACATACTATACACCCTTAGCTCATTTAATTTAACGGTAACAAGTCTGGAAAAGCTTGTAAGAACCGAGCTGATTTTGAGAGACCACTGGATGGACAGGGAGAGGAGAATTTAATCATCCTGACTGTTGAAGCCCCTCCTCTCCCTCTCAGACATGTCTCGCATGCCACTTTCATGTGTCAGCTGGGAGAAAGAGCAAAATAAAGCAAAATCCAGAGAGGGTTTTTGACTACCTTTGGATCACATGGCTGCAAGTGTGAAATTGTTGCCATGGTTCAGCGGCGCACCTGCACGGTTTCAAGTTTCTCGTGTGTTTGAAATTGTGCCAAATGAAAGTCTGTCAGAAGAGGAAATAGACATTTTGGAAACAGATTGGATATTAAAACTATGAAAAAAAATAATTGCAGGTGGTGATTAGATGTAGGTCCTTACAAAGCTCTATTCCCCTGAGCTCTCTTCTACAAGCTTTCATCCAGTCCTTTTCAATTATTGTACATGAGGATTTTAAACCAGTCAATTAGCCAACAAGTTTGGATGAACCTAGATCCATGGCCAGCTGTCCCTGAGCCACTGGCATGCTAGTACTCTACCGATCATACAGGAGTTTATGTAAACACCACTTTGATCCCTCTCAATGACGTCAAGTGCACAAACCCCCCCCAAGTCAGACTAAATGAGCCTGAGAGTTTGCAAGGAGGGCAATTTGGTAACAGTAGTGATCTGTGATGCTATAAGGAGTTTGTACCAAAGGCAGTGTTTTGTTGTTGGTAAAACTCACATGCTGTGGGGTCAGTGCGAGTTCAAAGTTAGCACACCAACTGTCACCTGTTGAGGGGAAACACACTACCCCACCACCCACCCACCCACACCTGTTTCTGTGTAAATGAAAATGGGAGGTATCAAGGCAAGGAGTAATGCAGGTTTTTAGATTTCTTTCACATTTTATTTCTGTAGAAAGACAATGGCTCATCACAGGATAAAGGAGATGTCAAAGACATAAAAAACATCTGAAACATTTTTAACACATTCAAAATTACAATATTTCCTGAACCAGTGTTTTATTGATCAACAGTGTTAACTTACCTCCTATGTAAAAACCTGTTCATTTGGTCATTGACTGAATTTAAAATTAAAAACATATACAAGTTAAAATTCTGGTGAAACAAATGTGGAATGTTACAGGTATTGTGAACAGTATTTAGGCATGATACAATTCCAGTGCTATCAAATGATATAAAAATACACATTTAAAGACTGTTGAAAAACTAAAGCTTTTATACTGTATATAGTAAATGACAGAACTATCATCCCCGAGAATTCTACAAATTGACACTTTTTTAATAAGGCAACGATTTTCACATATAAAAAAGGCACAGCGCTTTAATGTGTTCTGTATATTTTCAGCAAAACTGATGGGCCACTATGTTGTGGATTACAACTGGAACAGATCGCAGATGGCCAGCTGTGTTTTAGACACTGACAATGCTGGGTAAAGCGGGTCAGTAAACCTGTGCTTGTAGGAATGCATTAAAGCTAGACTGCCCCCTGGTGTCACATTAAAGAATGATAAAATACCCTCCTCAAAGTCGAGGAACACTCCTACCCTCTGCAGCCTGTCTGCATCCACAGGCACTGCCACCTTGTTATGCAGAGCTTCCACTTTCCGTCTGTCACAGGCCAGGCACCAGGAGTACAAGTTGAAGCCCAGACGAGAGTTGTCCTTTTGGCCCTTCCTCTCTATCTGACCTTCGCACAGCCCCACTTTCCAGCGGCCGTCATCCACAGACACGCTCACCTCCCAATACCAGCGACCCCCCTCCAGGGCACGGGAGGCAAGGACCTGTGGAAAGGAGCTGAACCGAGCCTCCTGCTCCGTGTAGGCCTGCTGGACCTCGTTGTACGTCACCCTCCTGTTGTTGTCAGACAGCTGCAGCTTAGGATGGGCTGTATCTGCATCCAAGACGGGGATGGTGCCATCTGTGCACAAGAAAGGACATTTTGAAAAGAATTTAGATGGGAAGATTAAGACTAACAAAATATGCCACCTTTGAGCCTTCAGAATGCATTTACTGCTTTGGTTTAATTAGCTGTGATTAATGAGTGAGTGGAAAGTAAACAGGTGTTGGTATGAAAGCTGTTTGTCTCACAGAGCAGTCTGTAGAGGTCACGGTCTTTGCTTGGCACAGTGATGACGACTGTGTTCAGCCGTTTCTCGGTCCACCTCTGCAGAAATTTCAGCCGGGCTTGATCCACTTCCTCTGGAGCTTCGAACTGATCCAAACAACTTCCCATTTCACTAGCCCTGGGGAAAAGGAGCAGAGTGAGAAGAGAGAATAAGGAGGTACAGAGACCGTATGTGTACACGCGATATTCAACCACAGTAGGCTTCAGCTCTTGTTGTACAGTATGTATTTGAGCAGTTCCATACAGAGAAAACGATTAAAAAGGTCAGTTACCACTTGTGGTATCAAGCCATGCAGATAGTTTTGTTATAACTTGGATTGGTTTTCAGATATTGCTGAGATTTCTACCTTTACTGCAATACAATGAAAGTGATGGTAATTTCAAGCTCAAAGAAACAGTGTTGTCTTCAGTTTGCTTGTTTTGTTGACTAATAGCCTAAAATGTTAAGATATTAAATTTACTGTCATATATGACAAGGAAAGACAACAAATTGCCATCTTTGAGAAGCTGGAACTAAAGAACATTTGGCATTTTTGCTTGAAAAATGATGAATTGATTTCATGAAAGTTCTATACAGGTTGTCTACTGAAACTATGCTTTGTTGGTAGTATAGTGAGCTATTGACATGTTCAACAAATCACCACTTTCCATACAAGGTAGAATTTGAAAGGAAATCACTTACAGTTGGGCTACCTTGCTGTATTCCTGTCATGTGAAAAGGAGAAAAAAAAAAAGATTTTTTGTGTTAGTTCTATAAGTCAACCATATGTATTATATTTTACCAACAAACAAACAAACAGGTTCTTCTCTGAGCATCCATACCCACCATAATGAAGGCCTGGTCTTGAATGTGTTTTTCACCCTTGGCATCAGCCAGCGCCTCCAGGCTGTGCAGGCCTTGCTGGATTGATTGCAGGGAGTTCTGGAGGTGGCTGAGTTTCTCCTCCAGCCCCCCCAGAACCCTGATCTCCTCCTTTGTCACACACTGAAGGGCTGATTGCTCCTCCTGCTCCAGGGCCTCCCTGATGGCTTCGTACTGCTGCTGCACCCCTGCTCGAGCCTCACTTAAAGCCACCTGGTGATGGAGGAGGAATATTTCCACACACAGACACAATGTCAATCAATATCATGTAATGTGATGCTTGTGTAAAAAGCTGTTTTCACTGATGGTCGAAGACTCTGATGTCCATATCATATCAACATACCTACCTATATACCTATAACCTATATCAACATAAAAAATGAATGTTGAAATACAACTGTTATTGGGCATTTTTAAACAAATTCAACTCGTCTTTAATTTGAGGATTACTTGTAAAAGAGGACAAGTCTTCCTCCCACATGAAAAACTGTGAATGATCCACATGACTGGTGAAAGATTTAACCACTTGTAGCTGATCATATACAATGCTACAGCTCCATTATGTATACTGTAACTTTTTGGGGGTCAAAATATCCAGATTATTCTGCACATCTGTCACAAATAACAAATCTTGTAATCCTAAGCAATTAACCCAAACATGTATGATTTAGTGAGAACTACATAGTTAAGTTTCTTACTCTGGAGGTCTCTTTTTGCTGAGTGAGTTCAGTCAACCTGTTATTCACTTGCTGTTCAGCTGCCTGCAGTTGTTTGATCTCCTCTTTCAGATTACCCTGGGGAAAAATGTACACAAAAATGTTTTTTTTAAAAAAAATCACCCATTACACTGGCTACATTTACATCTATCTCAATTGTAAAATCAGCGCTTACCCTGAGCTCTCTCTCTGCCTCTCTGATGCTGATGCAGACGTGGTCGCGATGGGAACCTATGACTGTACACACAGTGCACACACACAGTGCACACTGCCTGCAGTAGATATGGTTCATCTCATGGTGCTCCTGGCACTTCCAGAGAGAAATATCCCCCATGGGAGGAACCAGAGTGTGACTCTGGAACACAGGGGAGTCCAGGTGGGGACGCAGGTGCTCTGCACACATGGAGGCCCCGCACACCAGACAGGTCTTCACGGCGGGCTGATATATTGTTTTAGGGCAATAATGGCAGGGCACAGGCCTGGTATTATTGCTTTCTGGTCTTGCAAAGATGCCAACACGGCTTGAGGATCCTGAAGCAGCAACGGGATATTTGGTGAGTATCAGAGGTGGCTTCCTGACATGGTGTAGAGGAGATTTATCTTTTCCTGAAGTTGAGACCCCAGGAAATGAATCAGAGTTGGCAGGTGAGGCAGGTTTCTTTGGCGATGCATGAATTCCTGTCACTTGTGTGTCTTTTTTGGGTGTTGCAAGAGGAGGTGCATCACATATATCTACTTCATTGGAGCTGTCAGAGTCATCCAGTGTGACAACTTTTTCTGATTTATGCTGGTTCTGCTGGGTTGAGATTTCTTGTGGCACATCACTTGCAGGTACTGCATTGCTGTCAGTGTTGTCACTGGAGGATGGGCCATCACCACACTCAGACTGTGTAGATTCTTGGTTCACTATCTCCACATCAGTCGACTGCCCAGGTTCATATCCTGACGAAGTGGTGGGAGTCTCAGTGTCACTGGACCTCTCAGAAGCAGATTCTTTACTTGATCGCTTTGATTCAGGTTGCTCTGGTACAGGTGTGCTGGCCTTCCTCTTCCCGAGGAGTCGGCTGGTGAGTGAGGGCCGCCTTGATGTCGAGTCAAATCTGTTTTGTGCATCGTTATTGGGTGTGCCTGAAATAAAAGAATACAAACAAAGCAAAACTGATCAAAGGCACAGTTGACTTAGCACTTTTCCAGCAATTCTTCACATAAACACCTCCAAGCTGCTTTCTGCCCAGCATAGCTGCACTAAACTTCTGAGGCGTTCCACTTTCAGCAATTCAAGTGGCGAATTTCTTGCTTGTTTGCACTTCTGTCAGTTAAGATGAACTCAAGAGAGAACAATGTCATTGCTAGACCTCTATTAAAGCAGGCACCCTCTCTCCAACTTTTTGTCTCCCTACACCAATACCTCAACTCAGTATGTCAACCAATACCAAATACATTTTTATGTAAGGTAACATGAGACCAAGGCTGCTGTGGCACTCAAAAACAGACTCAGCAGGTGACCACAACTAAATGAATTTAACTGGTAATGACTTATTTAGAACATTGATGAAGAAACTGTATAAACTGTGGACTGCGGTCATGTTATAGCTAATACCCAATTTACGTAAGGTCAATATCAACACAGATACCGTTCCAGCATATCTGATCAGTTCATGCCTACAATTAGTATTAAACTTAATATGACTCACTCACATAGCTGTTGGTGCAACTGTGATTAAAATCACTGCGTGCGTTGCTGGTACATCTGTTACAAACAGTGAAATATAAACTATGTTAGGGCTGCAGCTAATGATTATTTTCATTGTCGATTAATCTGTTGATTATTTTCTCAATTAATCAATTAGTTGTTTGGTCTATAAAATGTCAGAAAATGTGAAAAACACCAATCCCTGTTTCCCAAAGCCCAAGATACAACCTAAAATGTCTTGTTTTGTCCCTAACAATAGTCTACAAACCAAAAATATTCAGATTACTAACACAGAGGACTAAAGAAATAAAAAAAATATCCACATTTAAGAAACTGGAACCAGAAAATTTGGGCTTTTTTTCTTGACTCGACAATTAATCGATTATCAAAATAGTTGGCGATTAATTTGCTGTTGATTAACTAATCAACTAATTGTAGCAGCTCCTAAAATATATATATGTAAAAGGTAAAGGTCTCAAAAATCATGATGTATCCTAAACACAGTTAAACTGCATACGAACATTGTTACGTATTAACGAACGTACGTTATAAATAAATAAGTTATAGACCTTTAACCTCACTAACTGAAAAACAAATGGACTGATGTTACAGACTTTGGCCTCAAAAATGATTGATTGACAGTCTGACCCCTGACACTGTAAACAAACATTGAGCATAAAGACAGTTAAATTACAAAAGAGCCCATGCTAAAATAGAAAGATGTAATTTAACAAATTAGTGAAGTTAGATAAAGTGGCGCTGTTATTGTTATGTAGCTAACGTTACTAACAGTTTATCAAGTAGCTACAGAATGTAACAGCAGCAGGCGTTAGCTGCAACTACCGTAATAACGTTACACTAAAGTTAAGTACAAGCCTGTTTAACGGCTAATGGTGCGTAATATAATATAGACACCACTAGCGTCATTAGCTAACTGCCAGTTACAAACGCACTAACGTATTCGAGCACTTTACCAAATTGTAGGTTTACGTCTCCGCCGTTATTTTAATGTTACACGCCCGGATGTTACACGCCCAAGTAGTTAATTACGTTGCCGTCACCTGCAGTGCTGCGAGGCTGAGCCCGTCGACTCGGGGTTGGCGGTCGTATCAAACTGCTATCAAACGGCAGAGTGTGGTACACTGTTTTACACCTCCACTGCGGACAGTGGTACGGCCCGTTTGGAGTAATGCTCCACAGGTCTCCAATGCACCGTTGGCAGAACCGGTGTTTACAGTCGAGAGTGACGGGGTCCCGGGTCAGCTCTTTGCACAGGGGACAGCTCGCCGGAGTGTCCAACGATGCACCCATCTTGTTTTAGCTGACGTTTATAATCCGTTTCCGCGATAACAAGCAGCAGAGGCGGGGCGGGGCCAAATGTTTGAATCCCGCTTCCCCCCCTTCTTCTTCTTCTTTGGTTTTACCGGCGGACTACAAACCAACGTTAAAGATGCATGCCGCCACCTACTGTAGTGGAGTGTATAACATCATGACTGAACAGCTAAGCTAACAAACAAACGAAAAAAATCTTTTGTTTATCCCCTGTCTCTAACAGACACTTGATGCTCCACTCCCTTACCATATCTACCACCTTGAAGTCTTTCTCTCTCTACACTGAACCTCCTACAATCTATCAGCACATGTTCAACAGTTTCCTTGCAGTTACAAGTCTCACATTTAACTGACACTGTCTTTTTCATGGTATATAAAGTAGCATTGAGTCACGTATGTCCTAATCTTAACCTAGAAATAAAAATATTCCCGATTTCCTGGCAAGATGTCATTATTCCCTGATGAATTGGGGATTTTTCTTCTGATCTCCCAAAACAAATTTCTAAAATATCATTATCATTTTTGTTTAATGCATTTCTAGCAAGTTTATGTGCAACCTCATTTCCCACTATTCCAACATGTGCCGGTATCCAACAGAAATAAACATCTGTTCCTAGTTGCTGTAGATTCATTAAGATCATATAAACCTCAATTAATCCTGCACCCCCTCCCAGTGGGGCAAGTCTTAAAGGTGCAGTCCATTAATGTATAATCAAATAATTGTAGCAGATAATAAATGGTACTACTTAGACCTTATCTTTACTTGTCCTTTAAAAAAATAGCAATACCACATAAAATACCAGGTAAAATACCAAAATACAATTAAAGCTCCTCCAGTCTAAATTCTGCTTAAGTTTAATATTATTATATTATAAATAGTAAAAAGAAATAAACTCAATTTTCTTCCTTTTTTGTATTTCTTTTTTACCAGATAAGTACACTTGTCCAAACACACACCAAAGATATACAGTACCAGTCAAAAGTTTGGACACACTTTCTAATTCAAGTGAATGGGAAGATGTAGGAAGGTGTGTGTCTAAACTTTTGACTGGTACTGTACATTTTTAACAAAGAAATATTTTAATTTCAGTTCAACTTTAAATTATTAACATCTTTCATTATGCTGGGTGGTCCCTTCCAGAGTTTTATATAATTCTATATTACATCAGTGGATTGTTACTATTTATGTGTTAAAAATGTAAGCAGCAATTTAATGCGGCTGGTTGAGGTGGAGCTAATTTGAACTATTTTTAAGACCCTGTGCACACATGATCCACCCCCACAGATGTTTTTTGCCTGATTAATCTCAGGACTATGTGAAAGTTTACAAACTGGGGTTGCTTACATTTCTCTCACTCTATTATAGGGCAGCACCCAACTATTATCAAATTAATCCTTTTTCAATCTTTGGTCTTTGGTCTATAAAATGTCAGAAAATCAGAATCCTCCAATTCAACTTCTTCCTAAAAATATTCTCCATGACTCATCACTCTGTTCTGGGTTTGTCCTATTACACATTTACTAATTCTGATTTAAAAGAGAATTGCACAGCTGTCTCTACCATATGCAGCCGATAACAAACAATTAATCTACCAATGAACTTTTATGCACTTACTCATTGTGTTGCAATGAAATGCAGTTAAACTGAAATGAAGTTATTCCTAAACTCACCCCCTGGATACCCCAAAGGGCTCCCAAAAGCACAATGAACCACACACATGCAATCAGCCACAAACCAGTTCTGGATAGTATCATGTGCTGATTTCAAAGGCTGAGTGCTTTGAGTGCTATGAATCAAAATGATAAGCTTCAAACTATATTCTTCTTTATTCAGCCATCTGAGCTGCAAAGAAATTGGTTGTTGCTGTTGTTATTTAAAGCACCAGATGGGATCAATATAAGCTGAAAGTGGTATTTTTCTCCTCCAACATTCTTTTCTTCTTGGTGGTCCAGACATGTGACTTGGATAACAAGGTTACTGCCGTTGTGAGTGAGAGGTTAATCTTTCCTAATCTTGCAGACATTTTAGCTCTCAAAAAACTGTATTTTATTGTTTGTATTGCCTGGAGTGAGAGAGATGTGGCATATCATTGTACAGCTATGCATATGTGAATTATGCATATTGCCTTTGCATATTGTGCCTGATTATATCTCTCAATTACTCAACACCTGATTGGAGATGCAACAGCAATTTCATTGTTGGAGACAATGATGATCAGGCTTTTTTTTTTTACTTTCGAGTCTTGAAAATCACCTTTAAAAATACATTTTGTTGGAATGAACAAAAGACGCAACAGTATTTTACAGTGAAAACCTTTATTAAGTGTTCATATATTCTTAAATGAATCTCTTTAATTGCTGTAAGTTAACCCCCTTTCTCCATATTTGCTAATTGTTTGGTATCTATAGAATATCTATTTACACAAGAACATATCCACAGGTGAGGCTGGGACAGGCCTTAAATTTATTTCCTCTAGTGTTCACTCCCCAGGCACACCAGTCACTTTTCATGATACTCCAATCGCCATCATGTTACCCTGTATGTCCCAACAAAAGAAGAAGGGAAAGAGAGAGAAACAAAGTCAAAGAGAAAGAGAAACAGAAATACAGTAGAGAGCTGGAGACGAAGACAGAGACGGACAGATTTAGATACACAACAGGACAATTGTGTGTGTGAGAGGCTGGCATATCGGTTCACTAGCCCGGCAAACTATTGCACACGGACACGCTGACACATTCACACGTGCATGCACTCACACTCACTCACATATACTTACAGACCTCCCTACACACACACATACGGAAGCACACTCACACAGCAGCTACAAGTCCTGCAGCACACAGTCCTTTAATAGCCCCCATCACAGTGTAGATACCACAGACTATAAAATCTTAGAATCCTTCTGAAACTGAAGCGCTGTGCAAAGTTAGCTAGCAGGGCATTGGATGGATTTAGTTAAAATTCCTAGAACATCTTTAATATTCACTGTACATACTTTGTAATACAAGTTCTTTTTCTTTTGGATGATAATATTATTATAAAACAGTCTTAAATATCTTTTTCTAGTAAATTAAGAGGAAGAAAGGGGCATATGAGCAGAAGAAGAAACTAATCTTTCATTTCATCGTCAAACCTTACGAACATATGAAACACAATAGATTTACATCAACCTGATATTATCTGAAAATGAGAATTTTTCTTCTTTTCACAAATAAAACATGACACACATTCTGACGGTGGTACACACGGCTAAGTGTTAACATAGTTTAATACTTGTAATTACAGAATTTGTTGGTATATGCATGTTTATGTTTGTTTTACAGAGATGTGTGTGAGCTGGCATGTGTGTGTGTGTGTGTGTGTGTGTGTGAGTGAGTGTATTTTTGTCTGTGCTCGTACTGCAGGTGTACATTTTCAACCCTGTGCCTTCTCAGGTAGGTAGTGGGTAGTCCATACTTTTCATTTAGATAACAGTCTCTGCCCCTGCCATGGTCTATGCAATGCTGTGCAAGGGTTTAGCTCTGGGATCAATGTGCAGTGGGCTCCATCTAAGTGCTGGGAGAGGGGGGGGGGGGGGGGAGAGGGGGGGGGGGGGGGTTATGTATAGGGAGAGACTGGATGACATCAAAGGTGGGTTACAATGGGTTTTTGGCAGGTAGATGTAAAAGGCAGGCTGGCGGATTCCACAGTATTCCTCTCCTCCACAGACCTGGACTGCCTCCCTCCTTGAAGCTGATGTTGAGGGACTGGTACTTTATGACAACGGACACATGGAAATTCAGGAACCTGAGAGAAAGGAAGTGAAAGAGATAGTATGTTTGTGCAATTCAATAAGTTTAAATGTTAACAAACATGTTGTGCTTCAAGTCACTGCAGACTTTTTTTTCCGTACTAAACCAAGACAAGACCATTCCCTAACCTTAAACAAGTGATTCCATAACCTTAAGCAGTTTCTGCTAGTGGATATTGTACTGCGAGATCGAATATTTTAGTGGGGAAAAAAAGAACGACGCTGTCTCTGAACATTTCACTCATATGTTTAGTGTCAACATTTTTGCAACTTGCCAAATATGTTAATTAACAACATTTTGTCATTATGTTGAGAGAAAACATAATTCAGCCAGCATTCATGTTTCTTGCTTCTTGCAGGTTGTAATGTGCGTGCTGAAGACAGTGGTGGAAAGTAACTAAGTTCATTTAGTCAAGCACAATGTTAAGGTAAGCTATTTGTATATCCAGTTCATGCTACTTTATACTTCTACTCCACTACATCTCAGAGGAAAATATTGTACTTTTTACTCAGCAACATTCATTTCACAGTTATAATTGCTATAGTTGCTATGATGAACGTATGAAGTAATGCATCATTAAAGATTAAACTATTTGTTCCTGAGCTTTTTGGCTTGTGCCCCCTTTTAGTGTAGTGTTGGGCCCCCTTTTTCAGATGTTTATGAGTTGTTAGAAGTTTCAGTAAAAAGACATTTATTCTCTAAACCTCTCAGATGGTTTTGTTTAAATAACTGTTGGAGGCCCAACAAGATTAAAAGGAACCACTATATTCAGTTCCCAAAAAAAGGAAAGATGAGATAAAAGTCATCTATTTTTAATAATCATCTCACAGATTTAACCTGTGAGCCTTTGTAGGGGACTGGACCCTAAACTCAACCAGTAAAATGCTACTTACACACTGTTGCATCAGTCAATTATGTGATAGGTAATTATATAACACTCACAGGGGCCATTTTATGCAGAATTTTACTTTTTCACTAATAATACTTCTGTATTTTTGCATTAAGTAGGATTTTTAATGCAGGACTGTCACTTGTAATACAGTATTTTTACACTGTGGTATTACTAGTTTTACTTAAGTTCATGATTTGAATAATTCTTCCACTGCTGACTGAAGAGGAATTTGTCTACATTGTTTATGTTCTGAAAATGTAATTACCTTGAATTTGCACTGTTGTACTGTCCACGGAGACAGAAATGACATTTCATGGCTGTCAAATATTAAAGAACAATCACATTGCGCACGGCGGCTTATGTAATGAGAGGTGGCTGTTTGTCATACGTTGATCCACATGTACAGCATATGTTTAAAGATGCATGTTTTTATAATGTATAAGCATTTGACCTTACTTACCTATAAATTTGGTTAGGCGTTTCCTCCCTCTGCAAAAAAAAAAAACAGAACCACAGAGAAAAAATATAAAAAAGATACAACACAGCTCTCAAGGTCATGCTATTAATAGACTCCCATGTTCACACATTGCCAAATACATGCACCCTTCACATTGACTGCTTGTATTACACACAAACACCAGTAGATGGCACCAGGGATGAGCTAATTGATAAAAGACTATTGAGCTGCAATACATTATGCAGAAATAATAGATTATACAGAGCCCTGAGCTAAGGAATGGTACATCATCAGGCTGCACAATAACACTTCTTATTGACTATTAAAGCTACTGATAATCCCATTCAAGTTTTCTCCTCTATGACATTGTCTATAAATCTTTCATCCATTCTCTTTCTCTATCTCTATCTTTTGAAGGTCACCGGGGTTTGAGACTGAGAGTTTTAGAGGATATTACCAGCTACATCCACAGATAATGAAACATGGCATCATAACGATAACACGTGTATTTAAGTGACACCAAACTAAGGTAGACATTAGTTCGTCTTTTCAAACGTCCTCTGCCCGTTTCACAACTCTCCTCTCTTTCTCTCTTCTCCTTACAGGGTTGTTGGTTGTGCATGCCTGTCTGGTTCCATTACAGCTTACACGACATGAACATACTAATCCCATTTCCTACTGGGAGACATACCTGGACCCAGGCCTTTTCATAGTATCTCACTGTGCGAACCTGTGATAGTGAATTTCATATGCATGGGCACCAGTGTGGGCCATTTCCATGACTAAATCATCACATCCACTGACTATATGGCATCATATCTTTAATGTGAAAGTCAGGTCTGAAGGCGGTAGGAAGTCTGTTGGATGTTTCTACTATTTTTGGATCATTGTGTGGTCCATAATACAGTAGGGAGCAGATATGTGATTTTCAAGATAGTTATGGTTAGCTTATATTTGAAGCCCGTTAAAACAAGTTAGTGGGAAGGGGATTTGTCACCTTACAGTATTTAGGATGGCATCTAGTTGAATCCTCACTCTACTTTGACAAAATTTACACCTTTGGTTCAGTATCACTTAAATGGTAAATGGACTGTACTTGTATAGCGCCTTTTTAGTCATCCGACTACTCAAAGCGCTTTTAACACTACGAGTCAATTCACCCATTCACACACATTCATACGCTGAATGGGTACAGGGGCTACCCTACAAGGTCCCAACCTGCCCATCAGAGGAAATCTAACCATTCGCACACATTCATACACTGATGGCACAGCCATCAGGAGCAATTTGGGGTTCAGTATCTTGCCCAGGGATACTTTGACATGCGGACTAGAGGAGTCGGGAATCGAACCGCCAATCTTCCGATTATTAGACGACCCGCTCTACCTCCTGAGCCACAGCCGCCCCGACTTTTTTTATATAGTAAACTCAAAAGAATTCCCTTCCAGATGAGACTATGATCATGACTGTAATCAAAAGGAGTCAAGAACAGGAAACATTTATTTTAGTTATGGCAGTTTTGGGTGCTTGGGGACAAAGAAGGTGAATGAATGCTAGTACATTCAACCCATTATCCACTAGCAGGCTCCATGCAGGTCCATTGGTTATGTTCAAGTTCACTTTCCTAAATTTAGCTTTTAAAAAGGGAGCATCAGAAGCTCGTTACATCAAAACTTTGGCTTTCATTTGCCATAAATACAAGTAAGAGTACCGAGCGTGATCATTTATGAATTCAGCCCTTTTTAAACTATGTGTTTGCAAGAACAGTGTATGTTTTATCACTACATTAATGACTTTCTATTTTCAGTCTGGTGCAAAGTCATGCGGGCTGTGATAAATCAGGAGTCTATTCTTAAAGTATTCCCATTTAGTTTAAGTGTATGCTTTTGCCAGCCTCACTATAGCAGAAATTGCATTGAGAGCAATTCATCTGGTACCACTCAGCCACAAAAAGCTGATCAATTCTACATCAATGACTCTCAGATTTATAAACACAATAGAAATTTTACAATAAGACACATAGGAAAGTGATAGTGAAAGATGTAGCTTAGTGGTTAAAAAAAGCTGTCCTTCAACCAAAAGACATCAGCTGGAGTCTTGTTAAGTTTTCTTAAGTGAGACGTTACATCCCAACATGGTCCTGGAGTGCTACTTTGAAGCTGATTCTGACTTTCTGTGCGATGTGCAAGCGAAGAGTGGATATCCCAAAGGAGATCAATAAAATATCACATCTTATCAGATTAGATAGTACATCTCACACTCTCACCCTTGCTCTCAGCCAGGAGCTCTTCTGTCATGAGTCCGTCCTGCCGGTTCCCCAGGACGAAGGCCAGGAAGGAGAGGATGAGAGCATCCAGGATGCCCATAATAGCCAAGATGTAGGCCCAACGCATGGAACAGGCCCCCAGGCTGTATTTGTCCGTCTGCTCGCCGCACATCCGCCGGACCTCGTCGCTGTCCCAGCCATCAGGATAGATCATACAACCCAGTACCAGACAGACACCTGGTGGGAGGCAGAGAGGGGCAGAATGAGTGAGAGATGAAAGTAAAGGACAAAAGAGGTGGCAACATAAGGGTGGAGAGTCAATAAAAGAGATAAGGGGGGAAAGGAGAAGAGAAGGCAGAGAAGGGAAAGGAGTCAAGAAGCATGAGCAGAACAAAAATGAGTTTAGGGGAACAGCGCCGCGTAATAAATGAGGTCAGAGATAATGAGATGAGATTTTGTGAGGAAATGACAGATAAAGAGGAGGAATGATCGTTTCAAGTGCTTTTAAAAGTCCCTACCTTTATATTCTCTGCTATGGAGATTTACTGTGTTTTCTTTTGCACTTATTACATTGATTTTCATTCCCTCCCTTAGGCGGGAAATAAGTGTCTAGACGCATTGTGTGCCAGCGGAAGAGCAGTAAAACCAGCAGAGTAGCAGAGAGAGTTTTAAAAGGTATACTGTGATGATAATATGAAATGTCATCCAGGATTTCCTTACAATCAAACTGTTTACTTGTTTTGATACACATAAGCTTCCCAGCCTTCTCTCCCTCTTGGATTTTAAGTAGTGGCAATATTAGATTTTAACTTGCAGCTTCTCACGCTCAGATTTCGCCCAGAAGATAAAATCTCTCCTATCTTCTATTTGGATCTCTCTCATCTTCAGCTTGAAAGAGAATCTTCGCCGAGGTGACGCTGCAGCAGAACAGCACAAGGAAAGTGAGAGACCATGCACAGTATTGCAGCCTTTTCTCCCTCTTTAGAATTTAACTAACCACTCCTCATTCTCAGTTTTCACCCAAGGGGGTAAAATCTCTCTCATCTACAATTTGGATGAGGCTCTCCTCCGAGTTGATGCTGCAGCAGAACAGCAGGAGACCTGGAAAAAAGAAGCTGACTGCACAATTATCCAGAGTGCATTGCACATTAATAATAAAACATATTCTCCACTTCTTTATCCCCCAAACACTTGCTCGCAGTGTTTCCTGCCTCAGTGCTGTTTGTTTGTGCATTAGGGTTTATGGATGAATGAGGCTGCTTCTGCTTTTGAACATTACCATAGCTTGTTAAATGTAATCTGCATTTTTAAGGACTTGTTCACTGCTTTTATTGATACACCTTTTAAACAGAAATGTGTTTATATAATGTATATTATCAATCATTCCTCCTTTTTTTCCCCCTCATTTGTAGCTCCTCTGCCTTCTCCACAGTCTTACAGTACAATAGGCTCCCTTCTCAAGTGCATGCACAAGCTGCCCACACGTACGCATTAAAGCGCAGGCACTGCAGTTTGTTACAGTAATGCTGCGGTCTTTAATAGTCCTGAAAGACATTGGGGGGTTTGTTGAGAGACGTTTCAGTGAGAGACAGTAAGTACGAGGGAAATTACAGAGCAATATATGCTGCAGACAAACTGGATACCTAACAGAGCAGAGCATCCACTAGACTCCTCCTCTACCTTCCCCCCATGGCTCTAACTGTCATAACAAATTCATATGCACACAGTGGTTCAGAGAGCAAAGACTCAGGTACTTGCTCTGATTCAGGTGGACAGCCAGCAGTGCAGCAGACTCACCGAGATGCATGAAAATGCCATTTTCAGCAGAGAAAAGATTCCTTTACATCTCTTAATAGGTATGTAAGCAAACTGCAGGTGATTAAAACAACAAGCAGTCACCAGTGTTACACAGTGAACTGTAGCCACTGTTGTACTACACCACTGTTTTATGAATGAAAAAATGAAGTGTGTGCCTTTTTTTTTTTTTTTTTTTTTTTTACAGATAGCACACCTGAATCAGATGCTTTTCATTTAAGCAACATTTAAGGCGGTCTTCACAGGCAATATGACCTGTGTCACGCAGCCCACCCAGACAGTACTTATTGTATCGCATCGCAGTCTGCCAAACGTCCTCTAGAGTCTAGTGCATGATTCATCTCCTGAGTGAGTGTCACCGAGGCCTTGGTGTACATTGTGACCAGTAAGAGGAATGTTGTTATGAATGAAGAAGCACAACAGACTGTGAGTCGTGTCTTGTGAAAGGGCCGCTGTCACCTGCACCACGTGAAACCAAATGTCCACAATGTGTGAACAAATATAGCAGTCGGTGGCTGCAGAGGCTGCAGAGCAGATCCTGTCTCGACAATAGCGGTACACAAATGTTGAAGTGTTGTTGAACCAAATCATGATCGTGACGCCTTTTAATCTTTTCTGTAAAGTGATTCAGGACAAAACCAAACTGTCTCTGGCTCCAGTGCAAAAAGACAGTCCTCATGGTTCCCCTAGTATCTAATGACTATTTCTGTTTGGTTCAGCAATACAAGGTGTTTGACAAACAGTTAAAACACTTCCACTTGACTGCAGATAACAACAATGCAGAGAGAAAGCTGCCTCTGAATGTCCTTGGCTAAGACACCAAATGTATCTTAAAGAATATGGCTGGCAATTTTCTATATTTTTCTTATTGTCAACAAATCACATGTGCAGAGCCGAACTGATCCCACTTACAAGTATTGTGTGTTTATCCAAAGCCTGATATATCTTATTCCTCTGTGCTGTAGACCTCAGTTGTTGTCTATATAATATATATAGAATATTGCCAGCCATATCCTTTAAATGTGAGGCTCTCCGGCTCAAATAGTGTTTGAAGACCACCATATCTGCAAGCACAAGCAAAAACATAACTAGCTAGCTCAGTAAGGATAAGGGCTTGCTTTCACAGCAGTGAGGGACCCTAGCATGACTAATTAGGTGAAAAATGGGTTATTGAGTTTTTTTGTTGGTGCTGTTTGGAGAAAGCAACAAACAGGACAAACAGTACAAATGTGAAATGAATTAAACCATACTGTTTATACATTTTTAACATGATGAAAGGAGGAGAGTGAAGATGCGCGCAGAGCTCTGGTGCAGGTGAGAGAGAGAAAGAGACTTATGGTGCAGGAAAAAGACGAATAGAAGGGATGTACAGCGACACTGCTGATAGCATCAGGGGAGAGAGACCAAAGGAGAACAAGAGCTACAAGAGCAGTAAAATATCTGTCACAGTCACTACTAAACGCTATCTAATCCAAAGCCTGCCTCTGCAGATGAACATCTCTGAGGGATGCACTGGCTAGGCTTATACCAACAGAGGGTGCCACATATGCCACTCCTGTTTCCAGAAAACAGCATATGGCGAGAGGAGAAGCACATGTCTCCTTCATAAAGTGTAACCGTAAGCCTGAAGTCAAGCACACAACACAACCCAGCAGCCCTATTCCTGCACAGCCCTGCATACACTTATATAATGAGGAGCTTGAGCAAAATTCACAGTGTAAAAAAAAGTAATACTATAGCACCAAAACAGTTCATATCAGTAATATCAGAGGAAGAAAAACAGGTTTATTTGAGGTTGTTCCACTTTCAGAATCACGAAACCTTTAATATACTTTAATATAATATTGTGCACAAAATTTAATGGCATTCCTGTGTATTTAAGGTTTAAAAACATCTCTAAAATACTTTTTTGTGTATATGGAGATTTTAAATACATTATATTATCTTAAATTATGTGTTAAATATTATATAGTGCATTCATACACATTTCACGAGGGACATACTGTAGAGCGACAATTGACAAATTTGCACAGATGCAAAATGTAAATTAATACTAAGATATATTAGAGGAGAAATTTAGCAAAAAAGAGAAAGATATAACACTATGAAACTATTATTAGCAGCATTAACTGGCCAATTTTGTTGGTTGCTGTTTTTTATGACCACAGATAACTAGCCAAACAGGACAATGAGTCATCATATCAAGATGTTTCCAGCAAAGCTACAATTCAGTTTAATAGCAAAAACTAGAAAAATCAATAGACAACAACATGTTTTTATGTCAAACCCCCACAGTAAGATAGTTTGAGCTTCTTTAAAAAAAAAAAAAATCAATAATTTTGTACTTAAAAACCCTGTAACACAAAAGAGAGTCATAATTAAATGTCTACACTGTCAGTAGCTCATAATTCAATGCAGTGAATCACTTCTAGTGTATGCTTATTGTCTGAAGGTTGTTACACATCATTCTGGGGAATGTTGGAAATCAGGAAGTGAAATGGAAGTAGATGAAGTAAGTTGAGGGGAAAGTGAGCACAACAAAAAGCTAAATTACAAAACACAAAAGGAGTTATGGAAATAACCATTTCAATCATTTTCATAATGCAAACTTGAATTTGGCTGCATATTTGTCTTCTGTAACTATATTATTATCTGAGAATCTCTAGGTATCTGCTGGCTTCACCCCTCGCACTGCACTGGAAGAGAACTTCATGCCGCAGTAATAGATGGCGTACTCAATATCCCCGCCACAGAACTATCAGCACCCCTGACAGAATGCAGCTGTCAGTCAGAGCGCAGATATTAACTGACGGCATTATTCCGCCCTTTCAGCTTTGCCCTTCCCTCCATCTCTTTCCCGCTCCGTGGAGAGCAGCAGACAGGTGCAGAGAGAGGAGAGACAGATTATGAGGCAGGGCGGAGGCAGAGAAGAGAGAGAGGGAAGGGGGGGGTGGTGGTGGTGAGAGACAGAGCCCGTGTAGGGTGCCATGCTCCGGCCCTGTGTGTGCCCGCCAGCAAGCACCAAGCACCACGCTAACGTCATCAGCACTGGCTACCATATGCTGGAGCCCCTCGGCGGAGCTATTCTCAGCATTTACTCCTTTCTGTCTTTTCCACGCACGCATACACACCTTCCTGTTTGTCTCCGTCTCATCCTGGAAACACTGGGATCATACAATTAGAAACCTGGACCGAGAAATTCTTGTTGGCTAACAGCAGCTTACATAAGAGACTGTAGATAGAGCAGATTAAGTGCAAACAGCACTACAGGAGAGTCTGAGGGCAGACCGGCAGATGGTACAGAACAGTATGATGTTAGAAGCACATTGGCTCATTTTCCCAAAGAGACTAGTAAATCCCATTGATACTGATAGAATCCCACTGACTCTTATTATCTCTGTGTGTCATTTGCAAGTAGTGTAGGTGACTGGAGGTCCAATGTGACCTCCAAGGCAGCAGCTAGATTGGATTTGTTGGGATTCGGTGCATCTGGTTTGCAGACAAAGAAAAGTATTTGAAAAACTATGATGGATCCAGAGTTTAACGCACCTCCATGTAGCATTTGGCTCATGTTTTAACATTAGCGATGCTATTGTATGTCTGAGTGTGTTTTCAGTGTTTCAGCATGTCATTGATTGCGCTGGGTGGCAGATGGCAATATATAGTATATTTCCGGCTCTTTCCGTCACTTACACATCTGCAACACGTCTAAGCAGCCATGAAAAAAGGGATTCACATTTTTTTCAACTGCCACAGTCCTTTGTGAATACCCATTTTCTCCAGCTCTCTGTTAAAATGGCTGTGACAAACTGAATTATGCATGCACACATCCTAAACTGTTGTATCTCATACTGCATATGGATCCAGGTCTACCACACACACACACACACAAACACACACACAAACGTACAGACTTGTAAACATGGCCCTCTTTGTGTAAAAGTGACACAGTGGCTTATGTGCAGAACATCATTTGTCATCTCTAATAGTGACACATGTTGGTGCTGATAAATAAAAGACTGTGTTTACTGAACTGACAGCCTCTCTGGTGAACGAGCCCCTGGCTGGCAAAGTGGCATCTAAGGTGAAAAACTAAAAAATCAGCTCAAAAAAAGAAAACCGGCACAGACGTTCTGGGAACAGCTTTGAGTGTTTATCCCAGTGGGGCTTCCTATGAATATGCATAGGTAGGTTTGCTTTAATGTAACAGCTAATGTTACACTCCCACAGGTAAAACAGTGACCTGAATGTGGGCAAAATCTTACTAGTTCAAAGTGTTCTGCTCATTTTTCCTTATAGTGCCTTTGTAGTCTTCTATAGTCTTTCTTACAGAAAGCAACTGATGGGAAACCCAGACAACACAAGAAATGAGATACAAAAAGACAGTAACATTATTACTCACATCCAAACAGAACATAGTAACAGCATGTGATTGTTCTTCATTGGTTAGTAATGTGATCTACTACCCCTTAAGACATGGTTCATCTCTGATGCTTGTTGTCTACGTTGCTGTTCTCAGCATAAGCTCCAGGCGGAGTGAGACTCCTGCCAGTGCTGAGGCACTTGTGTGACAGTGAGGCTGGGTGCTTGGATGACTCACGTTGCTGACACTGGAGACAAGCAGCCCAAGGCTGAACACCACGTTGTAGGAGGGAGGTGGGAGTGGTAGGAAGAGCCTAAAGTTTAAAGGACCACGCGGGTAGTTTTGGGTTTATTTTAACAGTTTAAGAAATAGGTTCACAATTTTTTCAAGTCCGTCTTAAAACAACAGTCAGATGCACATATGACCATTGAAACATTTTGCTTGCTGTAATCAGTCGTTCCTGTTTATACTGACCATTAGAAGATCCCTTCATAATGGCACCATTTGGGCACCTGACTAATGTTTTAGGACGGACTTAAGAAAACGTGAACCTGCTGATAACACCATTCAATGATCAGGAAAAACAGGTTGAATTACATATCATACTGGCATTAATTGGTAGCATTTATTGGGAGGGGAGTTGGTCTAAAGTGGGCTGAAACATGCAAACCTACCTAAAGAAGCCGTCTTATCAGTGAAAGGGTACTACTATGAACCACCTAATTTTATGTGGTTCAAGTGTACAAGACATCCTTCTTGTTCTCTATGTACACAGCTACTGTCGAGGAGCCCTTGAACAAGTCCTTTCAACTACTCCTGCAGAAGTGCTCAGTATTTTTTCCTGCTCATCTGCTCTCACAAGTTACTGGCCTGGTTAAAGCCCAATCAGTATTTTTGAGCATGTGCGTTTTTATTTACATATTAAATTTTCACTCGTAGATGAAAAAAAAAAAAAACAGCATTTTGTGCTTCCTGAATGATGTTTTTCTTGTGTGTTTAGCAACATAAATGATATAAAAGATTAGTTTTTGTCTACAATTAGTTGATGTATTAAATGACCTGTTAATCAATTTAAGAGTGATCACAGGTTCCTGTGTTCTGAATTTTGGTGGTGGTGCTATGCCAATTTTGTTAACATTTGGATGACAGATTGTACCTTTAAGTAAGGGTTAGTTGGGTGTTATCTTTCCCTGAATGGCTGTTTACACCAAAACACATTCAATACAGTGGGGGAGGAATAGCTTGGAAATAGAGTCCATTGCAACATTTAGTGATTATTGACTGAGCAGTAAAAGGTAAATGGACACCACTTTTACACACTCACATATCGATGGAGCTGCCATGCACAGTGCCGGCCTGGCTTTTGGGAGTGATTTGGAGTTTAGTGTGTTGCTCAAGGACACTTCGACGAGTGGACAGCAGGAGGTGGGGATTGAACCACCGACCCCACAATTAACAGATGACTTGCTCAACCTCCTGTGTGTCTGTGGCCACTGTATGTATGTATGGCCTTTTGGGCAACACTGACCTATAGCCTTCATGTTAGATATGACACACAGTGGTATATTTTCTGTGATTCAAAGAGATTATCTGCCACCATCCAAAAGGATTTCAGTTCATAACTTGAGCCAGGGAAAATCTGACTTCTTTCATCTTTACTCTGCCTCCAAGGGAGCCTGTCATCATGGTTTGATCCTCAACTCAACATGCTTCACTCTCTCTTCTCATCTTCCATTTGCATTTTGCAGCAGGATTCTGAATCTGAATGAATTCTTCATTTACAAGTCCAGATTACATTTTTGCACCTCTCAGAAGCTGCCGTTAGAAATCTATGTTGGTTTCCATAATCAGGAACTGGATGGTCTGCTCTGTAATTGGCCAACCTCATATAACTCTACACTAAAGAAAATATGGTTCCCGTTTCACCTACAGAGCCATTTCTGAGAGATCTGTGTGGTTAAATGAGGGTCTAGAATGAGACTCATTAATCCAATCTGTCCCATGGCTAGTCCGGACTCTAATGAAGTGTGGGCAACATCAACCCCCTCTTCACACTCGACAATTAAGACTTCTGTCTGGCTCCAACGACGAGTGAATGAGTAGCCAAGAAAAATGGCTTAAGACTATGGCAATCATATGTCATAATTGCATCCAGATAAATGGAGCAATTAAGAATGTATGATCTATATAGCGGGACTTAGTGGAGCATGAAAAGGTGAAGGTGAAATATGAAATAAGGTCAGAAATATGGTGAGATAGAAACAGTTTATTGTATTACTTTGATATTATTATAATCTGTGTCAGTTCATGTGTCTTTAAGAGAAGAAAATAATGAGAAATATATGAGTCAGAGTTTCATTGTTCCACACAGCGTAGACAAGGGATGAACATACTTTTAGACAGCTGGCTGGACACAAATTTAAGACAGTTCTTCAAAAAAAAAAAGTGTCAAGGATTGAGTGGAAAGTGGAGCAAGAGAAACTTTTTAAAACTGACTCCAACTATCTCCCCTGGAAGACGAGGAACATGTTTCTTGAGATGAGCTGTCTAAAGTCCAAATCTATTTCTGCTTCGGTTGCTGGCAAAACTTGTGGTTGCTAGAGGGGAGCAAGGAGCTTCCAGGCATGCTCTGTATCCCGCTCTGTCAACAATTTTCATCAACAATTTTCTGCAAACTGAGCACATAGGGCCCAAAGCCTACCTATCAATTCCATTCAAAGGATTAGAGCGAGGGGGAAATGGCTTATTTCATCAACTCATCTCTGTTCCATGCCAGGACAAGTCTTGCAAAAAAAACCAAAAAAAAACTTTAACCATCTTGCAATCCTGCAGATAATCTTCCCACAAGAGTGCATTGAATATTATAGTGCACCTCTAGGCAGCAGGAAGCGCTCTGATGTACACAACGGGGAATAAAACTCAACTAGAAGGGAGATCTTTAGAAATAAAAATCGCAACTAGAGCTTCCGAACGAGGCTGATGTGTGAATCCGCCAGGCTGATAGAGAGACATCTCTATCTAACAGGAGAGGATGAAAAAGGCTACACGGAATAACAGCGCAATGTCTCCACCACACACTAATGCCCATAATCATTCAATAAGCCAGTCAATTAATTAAACAAGCAAGTGATGCATTAGTAACTATTAAATAACTATTCATTTATTCACTTCATTAACCAATCAAATAATTACGTGCCTATATTTGCCAGTGAGGACAGTTGAGATACTTATTAATTAAAAAATGCTTTTTACCTAAATAAACGTATCTATCTATAGTTTATCTATCTATCTGGAGACACGCCAACACTTGCTCATCGTCTCTTCAGAGTACATGATCAATGACTTGTCATCTTTAAACGCTTTTTTTTTTTTTAACGATTATTCTTCCTACTTTGGCCAAATGCTGTATAGTCAGATATTCAGAGTGTGTGCTCTGACTCTTAATGTCCACAGAGAACATCATGTGAGTCGGCATCTCATTATTACACATGGATTGAATCCATGTGTAATAATCCACCCATCCACATTGGTATTAGAAAGGAGAGCCTACATGAAAGCCTACAGGTGAAACTGGACGTATAAAAGGAAATTATCGAGCGACTACACTCAGGTGATATAAGGTCGACAGAAGTGAGCTGCGTGCCTCTATAATAGATGTAGCACTTCAGGTTAAAGCAGAGGTGGGGATGCGGAGGTGGGTGGAGGGAGGGGGGGAGGGATCGAGGGGATCGAGGGAGGAGCGCAGCGTAAACCGCAGTGAGTAGAGCAGGAGGGAGTCAGGCTGAGGTGGAGGGCTTATGTAACAGGTCCAGATGCGGGCTGTACCTCCACAGAGGATAAAGATTGGCAAGGGCAACGGGGATCAAAAGAGACCTTTGAATTCTCTGTGAAAATACTGACAGGAACAGCAGTCCAGGGGACGACAGAGGCAAACAGCAACGGCTTAACTGTTGACTGTTCTCTCTCAGTCAACGTAGGGAGGATTCACCCAGGACAGACTGAGGGGCTGCGTCAGAGCACCAGCCTACACGAGGAGGTTTTTCAGTGTTGATGTAGTTGCAACATCTTTATTTGTGAAAATATTAAACTAAATTAAAAATACAACATTTCATAAACTCTCCCTCCAGCCACTGCTTTCTAAGATAATAGTGCTTGAGGTCTGACTTGAGCTACTGCAGCTGACAGAAATTATTTGTATAATTTAAATTATACGTCTTGCATATGCAGCGGTTGAAGAAGTATTCAAATCATATAAAAATAGTCCTGCATTCAAAATGTTACTTTTAAATATATTAAAGTATTAACAAATAAATGTGCTTGAAGTGTCAAAAGTTATATTAGTGTTGTAATGCTATTAATACTAATGGATCATTACAATAATCATAGTTGGTCTGTTTTTCTTTTACTTCATTGTATTTTGTTTTAATGCTGTAATTTAATTTGATCTCATATGTGCTTTTGCTGTGAGCACTTGTTAACAATGTTTTTAAAAAGTGCTGTATAAATAAAGATATGATTATTAGTATTATTATTATCATACGTAATATGTGAGTGGTACTTTAATGTTGTACTTGGTCGAGGTGTTGCTAATTTAAACTACTTCATATACTGTCAGGTCATTTAATCCGTAGCAATGCATCATATTTTATGAACTGATCATACTGTCTGATTTTGTATGTAAAATCTTAATCTGACATCTATTGCTGTGTTACATAAATGTAGTGGAATAACAAGTAAATTGCCCTCTGAACTGTAGTGGTGTATTTGTATTAAGTAGGATAAAATGGAAATACTCAAGTAAAAGGGGGGACATATTATGTTTTTTGTGGTTTTCTGTTATTTAGACACTGTTATGATGTCAGATATGCTAAACATGGTCAAAGTTGCGGTTAACATGTATAGAAATGCTCCCTGCAAGTCAAAAGCCCATTCCACCGGCCATGAACGCTTCGTTTGCAATGTTTTTTCTACCTGACGTCAGCTCGTCCTGCATGCCCATAAATGGCTGTCCGTTTCATAGCCTTTGTTGCCATGGTTGTTGCTAAGGTTTTTCCATGTGTTTTTCGTTGTCCATTCTCATATTTTGGGGTGGATTCCAGCTTGAACATGTATGGATGTATTTGAGAAGTTGACATTTTGAGTAAAGAGCGAGAAAAAGTAGTGAAATCCTATTGTTTGTTTCATGGTTTGTTGACATAGCCGAGTAGCAGAGTCGGCGGACGTCTGCCAAGGGGCAGCTTCCAAGAGCTGGCCAATCAGAACAGAGGGGGCTCATCAGGAGGGGGGCCTTAAAGAGACAGGAGCTAAAACAGCCTGTTTCAGACAGAGGCTGAACTGAGGGGCTGCGTAAAGGGTCAGTATGAGATAAATAAGGATTTTTTTGAACTGTAAATCATGCAGAGATATACCAGTAGAGCCCCAGAATATAAATTTAGACTTGGAAATGTGCATAATATGTCTCCTTTAAAACTGTACTGAAACGCAGTACTTGAGTACTGTGCATACAGTATGTGTGCTTGTCTGTGCACGCATGTATACACAACATCATACACAAACACGTGCACTCCTACCATCACTGTCACTACAGCCTGAAAAGTTTTTTCATGGGTCACAGTGTCCTTGCTGTCCCACCTCACCCCTTCCTCTGTGGAATAAATCAGCAGACCCCCCCCCGCCCGAGCCCTGGTCTGAGCCAGGCCACTTCTGAGATCTAAGGATTAACTCTGACAAATCTATAGTCCACACCCTGCAGGACTACAGCGACACTAAACACAGGAGAGCCATGATGATGACTTGCCTGGCATTTAGAGTTTATATTCCACTGCGCTACACCCAAACTCACGAAGAGCGGGCTAATTAATCAGCATTGATCTGTTCGGTTTGGACTGATGTCCAAAAACATGACCTCAGGGTTCTTAAATGAAACCATCTGTTCTGCATTCAAATAAGCATTAAATCAAATAAAACAGCACATGATCATGGCCATAGCATGTAATTACAGAAAAAAAACACGTGTACAGTACATGCATGTAAATTAGTATATAGCGTGTATAGATATCCTCCATCCATTCTCTCCTCCTCCTGTCCACCATCATCAGGACTGTGAGCCGCATGGATGATGGATCCCCAAGGCCTCTGGCTGTATAATTAGATGGTTCAACTGGCTGCGTGTGTGTGTTTCTTAATTACAAACGCAGGAGTGGAAGGGTGTGAATGCCGAGGTGATTTGAAAGCAAATTACCCCGTTTGGACACGAGGAAAATGGGTAAGAAAGCAAAATTAATTGCTCCTCGTTGTGTGATTGTGTCTGAAATAAGGTAAGAGGGCAGGGGCAGGTTAAAGAGACACACACAGAAAAGGAGCGAGGGAGAATCACAGCGATGAGTTTGTATTCTCAAGATCTTCCTCACCTCACCTTTTGAATGTTGAGCCGCCTGCTGCGAAAGCGACATGCATCCAGTTGATTTGATTGAAAAAAAAAAAAAAAAAAGGTTGCGGGTCAGCACATTCACTTTCAGTGCTGCTCTGAAAAGACCCAGTGAGAATACAGATCGGCGATGCAATTATCCAAAACCAGTTGTCATCACCTCTCTTTACCACTCGACTGCCACCTTCGAATACCCCAGACGGTCAGTGTGGATCTCAGTCAGACTCTGAAGCCTATTTAGGATTTGTGAGCAACTCTGTAGGGGATTCATATTTCTGCTGCTTCAAAATCTCCTATACACGTATCCTTATCTTTGTTTTGTTATTTAACTCCATAGTCTTTTATTCCCTCATTGACACACAGAGGCACACTCACTGGTGTTTAATAGTTAAAAGTGCTAATGCACCTGACTGTAATAGCAGCAGACAGTACTTTCTCATGTTGTTTCACTATCTACGTTACACAAATCTGCCCCAGTGGATATCTGACTTGATGTGCGGTAGAGAGACATTACTCCCTGCTCTGTACGTAGCTGCAGCAGCACGACTGACTGGATACATCAAACTGTTTCTAACGTGATGATAATAAATTGCAGCCCCCAAACTGTCACAGACTGCTGTAAAATAACAAAAAGGCCCAAGGTAACATTGGCCTCCTGTCATAGGCTGCAGTTTGGATGTTCCAGTGTTGGACTTGTGAAAGTTTAAGGTTACTCTGCTGCGCATGCACGCAACTGTAACCAGTTCAGACAGCACAGGCTGTGCAGAGAGGAGATGCACACTCATAAAAGTTATTTGACTGGACACAGGGACGTGCAGAGGATGATAGAGGGGCAGGGGCCCAAATTCATAAAAGGTTAAGGATAATTAGATAAATATATATGCAGAATGACTACTTTTGCGACACTGTTAAAGAGATATTAAAATGCAGTATTTAAAACAAACCCATGACTGAGGTTGGTTCAAACACTTCTACAATTCACATATCATAATACTGAGACTTGGAAGACATCATGCATTTAAGCCACAATTCTAAAAAGCAACACATAAGGCGTGTTAGACCTTCATCCCTCCCTCCAAAAAATACTGAAAACATACTCAAAAAAGTGCTTGAACTTAACTATTTACCTAATTTACCAGTTAACATTCAACATTCATGTAAATGTAGCTGCAACACACTGAACGCACCTCATTGGCTGCTTGTTACAGAAGGGAGGCAAATGTCCTTAATTTGTCGTGTCTCTTAAGCGTATCATATCGTCGTTATCTTGTAGCTTGTGGAGGATAAAGATGCATGCATTTTTCATAACTTTATAACTAATTTAAACAACTTGGGGAAACGTGTTGCGTGACAGTATCCGTGCCCGCTTTGTATGGGATGTGCGATGACAATAATAGTCCCCCTCGGAACTTTAGTTCCATGCTACTGAGTTCCATCAACTACAGTCACTTTACCTCATGGTAATTGCAAATACCATTAACACGAACATATACTAATATAAATTCTCTGTCAGCTACAGGTGCAGGTGCTCAAGCCCCCTTTGAGGTCTATCTATGCAGGCGTCTGACTGGACAGGCCTCTGGTAATTTATTCATCAGATTGGCGGTGTCATCTGGAAGTTTGTAGGGCTCAAGAGTAAAAAATCTTCTATTATTTTTACGTCTAATGACAAATGGAAAGTCCAGTCGACAGTCTGAATCAGTCACTGGTTCATTATATATTATTCCCATTACATTTCTAAAATTATCAGTTGACTGTCTTCAATAAATATTAGCTCAGTCACGACTTTGCTGTACCTTCTAGAAAGACTGTAAATACAAGCAGAACGGTGTTGCAAAGCTCTATTTACAGGTATTAATAGCAACCTATATATTATCCAAAAACCTTAAATTATTCAAATTATTTGATATGTAAGCCGCTCTATGTGGATGTAAGTACAAGATTGACTACAGTACAGCATTTATTTCCAGTGTATTAAACTACACCATACAGACTGATTTTTTTTATTTTTTGGTTTTCTGACAGTACTGGAAATGGATGCTAATGTGATCCCACAACATCGATGATGCTTTCATCGTAGATGGTGACGTCTGATCAACAGTCTAAAACCCAAAGATATTTGGTTTACAATTATATAAAACAGCAAGTCTTCACATTTGAGAATCTGCAACCTAACATTTTTGGGTTGCTACAATGATTTATTGATTATCAAAGTAATTGCCGATGTTTTTTTGTCGATGGACTAATCGATTAATCCACTAATCGTTGCAGCTCTAAATAGTTGCTTATTCACACATACAGCAGACACAACATTTGCATTCAATTGGAGTCGTGTTTCTGGTGAGCTCACAAAAGTCCAATATTCACTCTCCTTTTAGTTTTGTTTTTGGTCTCCACTCACTCCTGAGGGAAATATCTCACTCTTTAGCTGCTGAATGTTCCAATATGTTCAATTTTGTCTGTCTACATGCCGTTTAGTGCTGGGCGGGTCGCACACAGTGGTTTTAGCAGAGCTTGTGTGCTGAAAACAGATTCCTGCTATGACTGGAAAAGACACTGATGAGATGTTATAAAGCTTCTGAGAGCTGCATTGGATCCATTGTTAATATACAAATATTGATTTGAGCAGCTTAAAGTAATAGTACTGGAGCATTTTGGAAAAACTTAATCACACAAAAAGTCTTTCAAAGCACTTCCACAAAGTCAAACCAAATTGAAGTGAACTGAACTATGGATAAATAATAATTCCCTGGCGTTGGCGGAGCAGTACAATGTTAACTTAAATCTTCTGGGTAAACACAGTGTAGGTGCAGCTGTGATGTGTGAAAACACTCAGGGTCACTCACTTGAACTCTGTGCAACATGGAGTAAAGATGCAGGAGGTCATTCAAGGATGAATGCCAAAAAAAAAATTGCAAAAGTCAGTCTAAAGATGAGAAAAGTAACTTAATCTGCTGAAAGTTAATATATGATGCGTTTGTTTTTGTGTGTGGGCAAAGAGTTTTTTTGTTTACTACTTTGGGATCAAGGCAATTACGGCACTTCATCAAACTGAAGTCAATTCTTTTGTGCATTTTAATAGAAATGTAGTTAATTTATATGCTAATCTTGCTATAACATAATGTTTGGCATTGGGAACTTATAGAAGTTGTTTTTTAACAAAGAAGTGAGTTCATCCACTCCTGGGTATGGAGGGTCATATATTAGCATGCAGACAAAGGATGTGCATCTATTATGTCTACCAAATGAAATGAATGCTACTATGTGAAGAATGCACACACACACACACACACACACACACACACACAGGTAGCAAAGCAACAGGCAAAAGTAACAATGAGCCTCAGTCGAGCATGGATCTGCTTTTAAAGTCCTGATAGGTATACAGACAAAAGTGCTCATTTGCAGCATTAACTCTAGAGAGATGGAGCACACAGGTCTGGTCCTACCGCAGAGAAAAGTGCAGCTCTTTGACAGCTGCTTTCATGCCGAGCCCAACCACTTTCCACCTCTGCATTCAACTAGGCTTTAATGCTCCTTTCAGAACAAGCCTCTCAATAGAACTAATGGACCATGGGAGTTTGAGCCAGCCAGACAGAGACACAGATAATCATACATAAAGAAAGCGAGAGAGAAAGGTGACCTAAAGTAGCTCTGTTATCGGATTTGTTTTCCATCTTCCTTCTGTCTCTACTTTCTAACTTCAGACCTCATTCTGCTTCCTCACACGTTACCCCCAAGTCTTTTTTTTCCCTCTTTACTGTCATCTCTTTTCTCCTTTATCTTCTCACCTCTGCCAGACAATAAAGGTTTAACGTTTTGATGTGCTGATCCCTCTCTCTGAAAGGGTCGGTGTCTTTGATCTTTATCCATCTTTATCTAAGTTGTTTTGTTTTCTTGAAGGCTCTATCTGCTGTGGAAGCATACTAGTACACACATATGTGCAATAAAAAGAATATAGCAGTTGCAACATCCAAGGCACTGCCAGAACTAGTAAATGAGCTAAACTGGGCTGATCGCCGCCATTTAACAAAACTCCAAACTGCATCCAGAAAGATAAAAAGGTCTGACTAACTATATTATTCTCCAAAAGTGAAACTATCTCTCAAAAACTAAGACTACCTCAACATGAAGAATGCAATCCTCTTGAGCGACCTCATCTTCATACCATGAACAAATCATGTAAGTGTGTCCATCTTACAACATGCTGACAACTCAGGAAGGTTTTTATGATAACTGAGTTGGTCATATGAGAGTTTAAAATACTATGCATTGACAAAATTACATTGTACCCATTTACATTTATTTATTCAGGCTTTTGCCTTTATTTGGCAGACAGTGTAGAGACAGGAAACGTAGGGAGAGAGAGGGGGGGGGGGGCTGGGGACATGCAACGCAGGTCCCCAGCCGGTAGTCAAACTGTGGAGGTTGCGGTTATGTGGTATGCTCCTTAACCGTTAGGCCACCAGGGTGCACCATTAAATTTATTTTTTAATTACCTTTAACCACAGTCTTTGACTGATGTGTGCGTGTCCATATTTTTAGTATTCTTAAGCACCAAGTGGGACATATCAGAGCTTTCAGAAAAATCCCAGTTTCCCAGTCCCAGAGTCGGAAACTCGTAATTATGGCAACTCCAATGTGACATGAATGCGGCATAAGCACAGAAACTACAGTCCTTTTGGAACAATGAGCCATCAGAAACAGTCAAGAATAGCTCGTTGACAAAAAAAAAAAAGTTTCATTTGTTTGAATTTGCTTCAGCTTGTCATCAAAAGAAGCCACATACATGCTGCAGAAAGTAATGGTTTGTGCACAGTCTGAAAAGTTATCTTACACATCAAAGCAGAAGCAGAGGATGTTCCCGAATGCAATTTTTTCATTTCGCTTGAATTCTAAAGCAAATTATTTTGCATTATTATTTCAGAAAAAAAAAACTAAATCCAGTCAGCCAAGCCCACATAAACACACAAACCGTATAATAAAATAAACAAAAAAAGAGGGAAATAGAAATCTGACCTGTAAATACAGCCCTTTGGAAACAGTCTTTCCAAATAGGCCACCTTCTGTCTGCACAATTGTTCTGCTGACTTTACAAAGCTTACATCTTGCTTATTCACAGGTGACTCATGACTCATTTCTGTTTTTGAGGAGAAACAATCAGATTAAATATTAAAAAGGCTGGCAGCCAACATGAGAGAGCTACGCAGGTATGAAACTGTGAAGTAATTATCACTGACCTCACAGTCCTCTTAGTTAATTGGTGTGCAGACCCTTGAAGAACAGCAGTTACAGGACGGAGGAAAGAAGTGACGAAGGGAGAAGGGAAGAAAAGAAGGAAGGGAAGAAAAGAAGGGAGAAAGAAATGGACAGCACATATTGTACTTCAGATTGTGAACAGAAAAGAGGGGGAAGGGGAGAGGGGAGTCTAAGAAGAGAAAGGCATGAAAAGAAAGTGGAACGGGAGATACGGTAAGGTCAGAATCAGCAAGTGAAACGAGTTGAGATGCACAGAGGGGTGAAATTGTGTGAAGGTAACAGAAAGAGATAAGGTAAAGGGGCTTGTGCAGCATGTATTTTACTGTGCTCGGCTCAGTGGGGGATGGGGGGGGACACGCTTACTGTACATCTGCATGCCATGGACTTGAGCAGATGCAGACAGAAATAGCTCCAGTGAGGAAAGTAATAGAAGGATACAAGTCCATCTAGGGCAGGATGGATGCAGGCGCACTCAACTCAGTTTTTTTGTTCTGGTAGACATTTTGAGAGCTCTGATGTTTCCTGGTGGTTTGCTTTCTCATTTCTCAGCATTTTTACCTGGGCTTCACAGGAAACTCTTACTGGAGATGGCTAGAGGTGTGTGTGTGTGTGTGTGTGTGTGTGCGCTCACACTGACCGATTCACTGGAGAGTAGCTTTGTCAGACGGCGTGAATTTGTTATATGCTGCAGATGCAAACAACCTTCTGACCTCAGCCCAAGGGGATTTGTGAAAGCTGCTGCAACAGTGGCATACAGTATATCACTTAATTCACGCATTCTTGGCCAACACATACTGTATGACCTTCATATTGATTTAGTGCATCTAAATAGCCATTTTACTCAACGAGGCATGGTACTGTTATATGCAGTTTACCTATCATACTGTGCAGCATCCAATTGAAAACTACAGAAAAGACAAGAAAAAAAAAAACTTTGAAATGTGGCCTCAGATTGAAAATAAAAAGACCCAAAATAATGATTTCTAAAGCAGAGAGAAAGATCGGAGCCATGGAGCAGAGAGCAGTGCTGTGAATACTGACTGTGTCCTTGGACCAGGCACGGCTGACAACAAGCTATGGCTGAGCCGATATGTAAATTTTAATTTCAGTTTGCTTTATTGGCATGAGATGTGAAGAAAGTAGAGTACAATAGAGAAATCTTTAATATGCCCAGTGAGGCAATTCATTTTGCAGCAAACAGTTAAGAATAATAAGATCAAGTCCTAAAACACATACAGTTTTAGTACTATACAGCCAGAACATACAAAAGTGCCTCACATATTCTTAAAGTATTCTTATTTGTCAGGTTTAGGTTCCCAAACCAAACAAATAAAAGCAAAGGTAAGAACTGACTCAATACAAGATGAGTAAAACATTTTCAAAAGTGATTTGTCCACATTAAAACTGCTAAGCTTCCTTATAAAGAATAAGCGCTGGTGACCTTTGTTTAAGATTGCCTCCACGTTAGGCTCAAAGCTTAGTTTGTCAACCACAATTATCCCCAGATATTTGTACTGGCTAACCAGCTCTACCTGAAGCCCTTCTGCAAAAGTCAATAGTCATTTCTTTTGTCTTTGGCACACTGAGTTTAAGAAAAGAATTGTTACACCACTGTAAGAACTCCTTAACTATTAAAAAACAAGCAAGTCTCATTCTCTTTGAGAAGACTTACTATGACAGAGTCATCTGCAAATTTGATGATATGTCTGGGTTCATGTTGATTCACACAATCTCTGGTGTACAAAACAAACAGTAGGGGTGAGAGAACGCACCCTTGTGGTGAACCAGTGGAAGACTTAACACTAGAGAGAGCCCCATTTACACTCTGGGAACAGTCAGTTAAAAAGCTCATAAGCCAGCATACAGTATTAAAATGCATAGTAAAATTACTCATAAGTCTGTGTGCAAGAATGTGGGGCTGTGTGCCATTAAAAGAAGAAGAAAAGTCAATAAAAAGTGACCTAGCATAGTTTTGACTACCTTCTAGGTGTTTCACAATGAAGTTAAGGAGGGTGATGGTGGCATCCTCTACCTCCCTCCCCCCTCTGTTTATCTTTGGTCATAGTAAGGATCTCGTTTCTAACAATCCTCTCAAAAGCCTTCATAGACAGAAAAGTAAGGGAAACAGGACACATAGTCTTCATATTTTTGGAACCCCTCTTTGAAGAAAACTACACTGGAATATAAAAGAAAGGATGCCACATAATTATCTGGCACAGTTTTTGAGTAGCCTGTCCCCACTGCCATCGATGATAACACTGCTCTCAGGGGCTCTAGTATCATCCCTAAAAGCTAGATGTTCATTTTAAAAAACATGCTCATCAAAATGTAAGTAAAAATGATTCAGTTCACCAGCCAGTACTCCATCAGGTTTGTCAGATAAAACAGCTTTCTTCCCTTTCTTCTCCATCCCCACCATTGACTTGATCCCCTATGCAAAACGGGAGTTACCCTTGCCAAGTTTCATTTTACCTGCCTCTGCTCTTTGGGTGGTATCCCCCTTATAAAAAGGAGTTTTTTTGTTTGTTTTTTTAAACAAAACACATTTGACATATTTAGTTATCCAAGGCTTGTTGTTAGGGAACACTGTACACAATTTATGAGGAATAACATTTTCTTCACAGAAGGTCATATAAGCAGTAACAGACTCAGTCAATTCATCTAGGTCACTGCAGGCGTGTGAAAAATCTGTTTGTTGCCAAAGCTTTTTGGATAAAAGGGAAAAGGAAGAAATAAAGAGCTTCTCACTCCCTTTTCTCATTCTCTTGCGCAAACATTCTGGTCTGCCATATATCACAATAAAATTAATGATTTGTATCTCCCTATCAAAACATCAGCTGACAGTAAGGGGGCCATTATAGATGCCAGTGGGCCACCTGTCCTCCACAGGGCTAGTAACTGAAGGCAGCGTGAGTTTAACCTTCAGCTAAGAGTAATGAAGTTTGACAGTGCTAAGCAGCCCCGCTTGCTCATTAGGCATCCCTGTGCCAGCTTGTCGTGGTCAGGGTCTCTCCTCTTGGCTTTCTCTTTCATCTCTTAGCTGCAGAAGCACAAAGCCCAGCAGTCTCCTCATTAGACAGGCTTATTGCGTTAATTCAGCCCAACATAACACACTGTGCTGGACTTGTTCCAAATAATCCTCCTCATTTGTGTTTGTTGCAAACAGGAAGCCGGCTGCTTCAACCACTGGTACAGCTGAGCAGACCAGTGTTTGGCGATGTTTGGACCCCTTTCAGATGATGGAGGCCTCCACTCACACTGGGTGACATTAGCCCACAGTTACAGTGACAAAATGCTGCCAGCAGCTGAACCAGTGACCTCTACAACATTTAAAAAAACCCCAACTCTAACACACGAACACACACACACCTGTTGGCTGATCACACAGTAACTAATCTGCATGAGAAAACACTTCAAATACCGATTAGGCTGCTATAATACCTGTGTAACTATGTCACTAAGTAAATATTTTATGTGCTCACTCAGCTTCATAAAAATCTAATTAAACTTCTAAAATTCATCATCTGTTACCATTTAATTTTAAAGTACTAAGCAAAGATCCTGCATCATGCTATCAAAATCTAATGGCACCCTCATTTTTGACCATTAATAAAAACAGTCATTCGCTTTTCACAGGTTTGAGCTGCATACATGTGCACTTATGCTGTGGTAATGTATTCGGAAATAGATCTATCATCATAGACAAAGAGGCATAGCTGGTTTAACTTTTAAAGACATAATCCAAGACCTCAAATGTATACAAAAAACATCCAAAACACAGAATTGGACCTATTGCTATCAAATTGGTTGACGGGTCTTTTGATAGACATTCACACAAGACAAAAACTACAGTCAGTTGCTAGTGGTTTGTTCATATCAGTCATTTTTGTGAATATTACAGGATCATAAGCCGTGAAACTCTTCATATATCACTACAACTGTAGTCAGAAAGTAACTGATGGGGCCTGTAGTGATGCCTGCCATTGCCCCAGCAACACTTCAGCACCATGGACAGCACTGTCTGTTCAGCAGTGTTGGCTGACAGCTCTCGGGGAGATTTTGGATGCTGTCTGCTTATCTGCCTCTTGGCAGCTCACACTGACAACTAATTCATCTAATCAACGGGATCAATCAAATTCAAATCCATCCCAGTGTTTAGGAGTTTAATGGTTTACAAACTTATCATTTCAAGGACACCAAATCATTGCTGATTTAGAAAATAATACTGTTTAGTCTGTAACTGTAGTGTAGCTGAAGTCAAATTTATACATTCTCTTGTATACATTTTTTTGTATGAAGTAGCAATAAACTATCCTTAATGTTGCATTCTTCCAAGGCCCCCCTCCAGCCTCTGCACCCCACTTGGACGAACACTTACCCGACAGTGCTTGCATCCAGCCACAGATCTTGTACACGGTGGAGGTGCTGAGGAGAAAGAAGAGACTGAAGCAGCCGATGCAGGTGACAACCAGCATCATGGACATCCCAATGAAGAAGGAGGCGGCCTTGAACGCACCGGAGGGGATAGCGGCGAACTCGGTGAAGCTACCCTGGCAGGCCAGCTCTCTGGAGATTCCGTCTCCAATGCAATAGTGGAAAAGGCCGAAGTAGCCGGCCTGCGGCGTATCCACGCCATCGCCAATCCAATAGGGCTGTGAGAAGATGGTCACGTTAACAATGCCGAACAGGATGGTGAAGATGGCCCATAAAAGTCCGATGACACGGGAGTTGCGGACGTAATTGGTCTGGTACAATTTCGCAGCTTCTGCAGATGGTAGCATTGATGCGGCAGTTCCAGGTATCATTTTATGCAATACCGAAGACTAAATGAATGTTGCGATCTGCCCGAGCACAAAGCGAGGACTAAACATCTAGCACATAAACAATCTTTTCTTTTTCACAAAATCATCCCGAAAAACAGCGCGAACAGGCGGAACGGAGAATCTATGCCTGTGCAGCTGCAACACGGCAACATCTGTCAGGCGCGATCAACTCATGACGTCGCATCCTAAAGCCAGGCGGTGAACCAAGTGAGGAGCTAAAAGCAAGAGTGTTTGAACCCTGGATGTGAGCGACAACTGTGGAAAGTCAACGATTACAGCAGGACACACACACACACAAAAAAAAACAAGCTGCCTCCCACTTGCTCCGTCTAGCCGGCAGACGTGCACATCGCTGCCGCACCGTGTCGCTCACCGATGCCCTTGGAGATCCTCGAAAAACCTCGGACTGAAAATATGTATTATTCACACTGTACTCGGCTACACGGCATGTGACGCGCACTGATCCGTAGCAGCCAAAATACTGAGAGCCTATAACAAACAGGCTGTGCTGTGTATCTGAGGGGGTCGCATCCAATAAACACGTTACAGGACTGTACTTACGAATTAACGCAGCCTACCATAATAGCCATTCAGAAAATATGACAGCACCCCTCAGGATCGTGAAAAGGGAATTTATTCTCCGGTTTATGACAGCATCGCCGGTCAGCCAGTGATGCTGGGAGTCAGAGAGGGAGGGGCACGGGCTGTAGACGCAGAGGCAGCCTGTGATGTGCGTGTCTATCTGTGCAAACAGTGACACACACACACACACACACACACACTTCTGGCCAACGCTGCGTCAACATCCACTGGACTGAGGGTTCAGTGCCATTTTAAATATCCTAAAGAGAAAGGGTTGTTTTTTTTGGTAGCCTATCCGCCTAAATCACTGTTACCTGCCGTGTTAAAGACACAGCCAGCACTGCTCGGCTTCATGAAGTGCGCTACTTTGCTGCCAGGAGGTTATGTAACACTTCATGAAACTGCACGACGCCCTGGAGAAGCATATAAATACAGCGACTGCACACTATAAGCACTGAATACTGTCTCTGGCTTAAAATGTCAGACGGTTCCAGGGTCATTACTCTCTTTTCTCAAGAGAAGGAATCATCCTATGAGGCAAATCATGCAGCTTCTGCCACATTTTACAATTCTACTTGTGTATTTGTGACATGCACTTACAAGAACCCAGCCCACACACCGAATATGCAGTAGTGGTGGAAAAGCATTTGTCAGAAAAGAACATAACTTCTTCCATACAAACAGAAAACTCCTTTCCTATGTTATATAAATACAATCTTCCACAAAAAGGCTCAATTTCTAGAAAAAAAAACTCCTATAGTTCATCTAACCAAAGGAAATCAGCAGAGATTAAGACAGTTTAGTAAAAAAAAATATTAACAAGTTATAAGATAAGAAACAAACTTTATCTTTGGTATCAACTAAACCACATTACAAAGCTTATTCTGTTCAACCATACCACAAAACTACCCATTTCTATAGCTAATGGTACCTGAACATAACTGTGCACATAGACTTTTGATTAAGTCCTGCCAGTCTTGTAACAACCCAAAACGATGAAGATGTTCCACCTCTGCAGCAGTGCTGTTATACTTCTGTTTATGACTTATTGTGGCTTTAGAGGAGTTATGATGCATTATTTCTCACCACATTACCAGAGTAATTGTGACTATTCCCAGTTCAAACCCATGCATGATGTCGCCACACTGTGCTCTAAATCATCACATAGGCCCTTTCCTGTGCCAGATGCATTGTTTGAATTTTTCACCATTGATGGTTACTCTGCACAATGCTGGGTTTCCATGGATTAGTGTTTGGAGGATTTACTGTAAGAGTTCAATACTGATTTTTGAAAGCACAGATGGATTGGAGTCTGTAAGCAGAGACAGTAGTCTCATGATATCTGTGAAATCAGTTTCCCATAATTGTTGAACAGATCATGTTGAAAAAGGAAAATATGTACAAAAATCTGGCGTAGTTATTATTCAACAATTCTGATGGCACATATCTTTGGGAAAAGAACATATACATTTATGCATTATGGCATGGTGCAGACATGGTGCTCATCTGCACATCATACAAACACAAATTGAGGAAGATCAGCCTTCACGCAACACAGATGTATGAGTGTAATCCTGACCTTTGAGTGGATGCCATAGACATTTAATAACAATTTTATCATATTGATGAAGGAATATTTTGGTTAATATCAGATTAAAAAGTACTCTATGAAAGTAAATCTGCATCAATATATGAGATAACAGGCAGCATAAAGAGGCTTTGACATGTCCGTTTGAAAATGAGTTTTCCTGTGTTATTCAAGACATAATGAAAACTTATATCATCAGTGTTTTAACTACACCTGTACACTCTGCAGTCTGATACAACGATTACAGCTATGTAATCTTGTGACACACATCATCTTGTGATGCACCTGGACACTTCTGTGCTGCCTGCTCAAAGTATAAAATCAGTCTTTGGAAAGATTCACATGTCTGGACACTCTGCTGTGTCTGTGATCAAATAATTCAACCCTTATCAACCAAAAAACAATGATACTCCTTACTGCTGTATAATAAAATAACACTTAATAGGCTTTTTCTGCAATTTAGCTCAAATTTTTTTGAGACTTTCAACAATTAGTCTGCAATTACACAAGGATGTTTCCGATTATGACTCGATTTAAGCAGTGGGGGTTAGGAGTGGAGGGTGGGGGGCAAAACAATGTACAATGGCTCTTACCCACTATGGTGTGAAGAGCACCCTCTACTGTACATGACAGTGCAAGTTCAGACATTAACAAAGAAATACATGACAGGATATCAAGAAGGCTACACTAGGTAATACAGCACAACCTCTCTTAAAGGGTCTATATTAAGAAGTATGAAGCAATTTACATGTATTTTTTATTGCCAATGAGTGAATGGGTTGTAACAGAACTTAAAAAAATGAGACCTCCCCCACCTTTTCGGTTGACTGAAACAGCCTGTGGACTGATTTATAAAAGAAGGTCCTGGGCTGGATCTTCTGAGACCTGTTGGGCGCGCGGTATGTGAGAGCTGCTGTGGTTCTCGTCTTTTGGATCAAAAAGACGATTGACAAGATAGGAAACAAGAAACAAAATAAACATTTTTGCAACCCTTTCTGGCAATTACTTGCTGTTTTACTGTAAAGTTTTACCTGTGAGGAAGCCAGAGTGTCAAGGAAGGTGATAAGAGACAGACTACCAAATGAAATCAAGCATAGTCAAACTCACAGCTACACAGCTACACAGCTACACAGCTACACAGCTACACAGCTACACAGCTACACAGCTACACAGCTACACAGCTACACAGCTACACAGCTACACAGCTACACAGCTACACAGCTACACAGCTACACAGCTACACAGCTACACAGCTACACAGCTACACAGCTACACAGCTACACAGCTACACAGCTACACAGCTACACAGCTACACAGCTACACAGCTACACAGCTACACAGCTACACTCTTTCATTTCTGCTCTTTCTCAAACAACTCTCCCCTTAAATAGGCCCTTCAATCTATCTGGGCAGAACCATATTTCTATCAGGGGTGTTCTTTCCCTTATACCAACAACTGGTATATGGCAATGTCACTTGTATCAGTTAACATTGTTTACACACACATCAACCACAGCATAGAATTTACTGTAAACCCAAATAAGTACAAATAACATAAACACAAAACCAAACATTTAACTAAATAAAATAAATGCCCCCATACTTGGTCTAACCCATGACATCACTGGTGATGTCAGCAAGATCTTAAAATCAGGAAGTGGTTCAGTGCCCCCCCTTTTGACCTCTGGAAAGCATGGTGGGTATATGGTAAGTTACAACATCAGCAATGTTAGCATGCTGTTGTTAGCATTTAGCTCAAAACCACACAGCCTCTAGCAACTGGCAGTAGCTTGTTAACAGTTTTTGGACAGTAATGGAGGTCTACAGCACGGAGAAATAAGATATATCAGGCAAACAATACTTGTTACTAGGTCAAGATTTGGGTCTTTTTGTCATTTGTTAACATTATATAATAGCAAACTTATCATTTAATAAAATAAAAACAATTTAAAATAGCAAAATCCTGAATATACAAATTAAAAACAAGTGTTTAATGCTACAGAGTGATTTCAGAAGTTTTTGGTGATATTTTGATACTTTTTCCCCACCATAAAAACAGGTTTTATAGCTGAACACAACTTCTTTCTCACGTAGACTATGAACTCTGCTTGAATATGGCTGAATATGCTGCTTCTTCCATGTACAGTTAACTTGACATCAATCATTGTAACTGAAATAAAGGTGACCACATGCTGTTCTTCATCAAACTTTTCACATCCAACCCCCAACCGTCAGAGGGAGAGTGTTTCAAGATAGATTTTGGGTGGAGGATCACTTTAAAGCTACTTAAGTGTGAATTTACAAGGATCATCAGGGTTTGAGAGGTTAAAGAGCATTTATAGATGACTTCTGTGTTCTCTTTCTGCTTTGAACACTTTAACCTATTAAGCTAGTCAACAGTCAGCAGGCCTGTTCTTGTCCTATTATGGTTGGGCCTTTAGACATTTGGAATTTGAATATCCACAGAGGCTTCACTTCATGTTATGTAATGCTGTTTTAAGCAAACTGCTGTAAACCGGCTCTGTTCAGGAGCTACAGTCCTGTATGTATGTGACAGGTTCACAATTTTTCAAGTCTGTCTTAAAACAAATGAACATTGGAACATGTTTTTCTTGCTGTAAACATTCCTCCTGTTCATACTGACATTAGAAGATCCCTTCATAATGCACTTACAATGTAAGTGATGGGGGCCAGCTATATCAAATCTGATCAAAACTACATGCAGACAGAGTTTTGACTGTTGAACTCTTATTATGAGATGTTTTTTCCAACCTTTAACATTGAATGTTGCTTATTTAGGCACAAATGCTTAAAGTTACATAGATACTTAAGATTTGTAATTATGGCTGCAACTAACGATTATTTCACACTAATAACAGTTTATGGTAAAACCACAGCTTGGAAAAAAAGCTAACGGCTTATTTCTCTTATTATTATGCAACAAACTGAACATTTTTGTTCCAGCTGGGTTGAAGAGACTTGTGTTTTAAAGTTTCAGCTAGTTAGCCCCGTGACTGGACTGCCAAGTCTCAAATGTGAAACCTGTATTTTAGATTATTTTACATGACTTATTGTGGGCTAGCTAATGCCAGACCAAATAAATATCAAGAAATTCAAAAGCTCTTTTTCACCGCAGATATTTAAACTTACAGGAGGGAAAACACAGATGTAGTTTATAACATTAATGATGGCTCCATTATAACACCGATATTTATTAGTACACTTGTTTTTCTGCAAGTCATGTCATGAAAAATTACACTAATGTAATTTGTATGAGGTGATTATTTCTGTTTTGAACAAAGAAAAGTAGATTATAAGGCAATGCACATTTACGTAAAGTGGATTCGAGGGAACTCTCCAACAGACTAATGAAGCTTAAGGATCTGGTTGAGTTAGAGACATTATTAGTTATGTACAGGGCAAAAAACAGTATTGACAAAAAATTTACAGAAGTTTGTTTTTAGCTCTGAGGGGTGGCATCTAGTGGAACAGACTTGGCAGAAATGGAATATAATATTCATAAGTATGTTTTCATTAGTGTATAATCACCTGAGAAATAATTGTCATGTTTTCGTTACCTTAGAATGAGCCCTTTATATCTACATAGGGAGCAGGTCCACAAAGCCCGCCATGTTGCACCGCCATGTTTCTACAGTAGCCCAGAACAGACAAACCAAACACTGGCTCTAGAGAGGGCCTTTCACGTTTTTCGTGAGTTTCGTGGACATCGTAGGTTCTCTTACAGGCGGTGAGGGTGAGGGTGAGGGTGAGGGTGGGGGGGTGTTCACTTGGTTGCAATCTGCAACCTCACCACTAGATGTCACTAAATCCTACACACTGGTCCTTTAAAGGGTTGTTCAAATATTTTGAAGCCTTACCTCACTGAGAGGTAATACTTCTCAAAGGTATTGCCAGACTTTGTATAGTTATGGATCATTTTGATTTGAAGTGTTCACGAATTCTCTTCTCTAAGGTGAGTTCCATAAAAAAGATGATGAAACACCATTGGTTTGGTTTGCCACCATTGAAATGAATTATAGACAAATATATAATAAATATATAGTAATTAGATACATTCTTTAGCGATTAAATAAATTAGCATTTAAATGATGCAAATGAAAAATACAAATAAATACATTTGCCAATTAATAATTGCATGTCCTTATTCTGTAGCAGCAGCAGCAATTCTGAATAGCCAGCTGTGTGTGCAAGAGTTACTTATACAATATATTGTCAAATAATAATAATTAGCTTAATATCTAAATATATAATTATTTCTGTAGCAACATCTGGTGTACAAGCTACTTTGTTCCTGCTTGAAGATGCTGATTTAGTATTGATGTGACTAATCAAACATTTGTCTCATTTACTTGGAGATGGTGCTATCCACAGTCTTATAAACATCCTACATCACATTTACAAAGGGATCCACATTTTTTAGTATTAAACTTTAAATATGAAAATGGTAGATTTATGATTTTGGGGGACTTTTCACACAGAAAACCCTCTTTGACTTACAGTAATGTAGTACTTCATCTGACCAGCAAGGATCAGTATAGGCTAACATTAGACTGCGGTATAGGCAGGCTAGCGAAGATGACTCACACTTGCATCAGAGCTATCAAATTCATTGCTGTTGTACATCTGTGTACCAGAAATGCACAATTGTATCACATGATATTATAATGTCTTTAAGTCTGGCTTGCTGTTGTACAAAAAAAGGCCAAAATGCTCAGGAAGATGATTTATGATGTCACTAATCTCTTGTAATCTATCATCTGATGCCTCTGAGTGTTGTGGCCTAGATACAAAGGCCTTGCCTCTCATGCTCTGTGCCCTCTGGACCATACCCCTCACTAAGCCTGGTGCTGTGTGGAAAGATATCAGCACAGAAGGAGAAACAGAACAAAGAAATTATTTGGGAACCAGCTTTAGTGCTCTTCTGCATGATGAGGACCATTGGCACAGTGCAGTTAATAATAGCGTAACCAAATGAAGTTATTACTGTGAAGTCACTATTTATTTGTTGTGCCACAGGATGCCCACTGAGTCAGCCTCACCTGCTGTTTTGGCTGACGAGGAAAGTGTTTGCATAGTTGAATTAGATTATTTTAGGAGGGAAAAAAAAGCCACAAATGGCACTGGACTGAGACAAGCCAGAGAAAAGGAAGGATGCAGAGTGAGTTATGACAGTGAATTGGTCAGTGTTTGCCAAAAAAAAGGGTGGGGGGGAGATTTTAGAGGCAACGCTGGGACAGACGAGGAAACGGTGCCTGCGAGAGTTGAAGAGAAAGAACGGTTGGTAGAGGATGAGAGAGATTTGCCTCCATGAATTTTGGGATGAAAGATACTGTAGGCCTGTGTGTGTATGTGTGTTTGAGACAGAGTGGGTGAATGCCAAAGAGAGAATGCCTGGGTGTGTTGAGATAAGCACGGGTTGTTGGGAGGTTGTCTCTTTTTCCGTGGCACACTGTGTGTGTGTGTGTGTGCGCCCGTGTGTGTGTGTGCTTGTGTTAATGATTGTCTTTGTATGTGCGCATAAAGATTGTGACGAGTTGTTGAGTAGCAGTTTGGGACTGCACACGGTCCTTTTCTGAAATGTCGACCGTCAATGGCGCCACTCTCGATAAGTGTCTCCCCTCCTCTCTCTCCCTCAGTCTGCTGCTCTGTCTCTATTTCCCAGATGCCGTCTCTTCTCTCGGAATTGAGCAACTTTCAAAGTTTTCCTACTGTTGTTTACTTTTTTTTTTTTAATTGTGGCCAAAAGTGTCTCTTATCTCCTTTGTGCTGGGAATAGTGCCCATTTATGATTTCTTGCTGCCATGTTGAAATCACTACTGAAAGGCCCACTCCACCGCATAAACACTGCTCAGACTAACTTTATGCTCTGTGTTGGTTGATGGCAGAACTGTGTGGGTTTGACCATCTGTTGATTTGTATTTAATTCATTCGGAGGACATAAAATCTTCTTCACTATGCTGTACAGGCATTTACAACTAAGCCACATTTCTTGAACTGCTGACCTAAATGTACTCATACTACAATTTTCAGTAATTAATAAAGCTGCAACAATTAGTTGATTAATCGATTAGTCGATCAATAGAAAATGAATCGCCAACTATTTTCCTAATTGATTAAGCATTTTGGGTAATTTTTAAATGAAAAAATGCCAAAATTCTCTGTTTCCAGCTTCTTAAATGTGAATATTTTCTGGTAGTAAACTGAATATTTTTGTTATCGGGACAAAACAAGACACTTGAGGTTGCATCTTGGGCTTTTTTTCTGTCGCTCGACTAATCTATTAATCAACTAATCGTTTCAACTCTACTTCAGTTATGATTGACGAACCGATTCAGCTCTACATCCAACCAATCAGCTGGCTGTCTAGTCCAAAATATTTAACTGGTCATTTAACTGTATTTTATCAGGACAAACTTAACATAAAAAGAACACATGCAGTTCTCTCTACATTTCTTGTTACTGAGATAAATGTGAAAATGTGAAGAATTAAAGAATTTGATCAAATCAGCACATGACAAATCAAATTTACAATCATATGTTATTCATTTATAACTGAGAGATCCGAAGACAAGAACTGGTGAAACCTGGCAAACATACAAAGTGGTGATGGGCATTTTCTCTTTTATTTTAGCCTTTTAGTAATTAAAACATCTCTATGAGTAAAACCATTCATTGAAATTCTTTGGCAAATCCTTGTCCTCTGTGCTTTGTTTTTCTTTTTTTTCCCCCCCTCAACATCAAAATTGTCTTGTGGTGTTGTTGAAGCTAAATCACCACCAGCCTGCTGAGTGCCGACTCATAGCCTCAATGCCTGAAAGGGCTGGTTGGATTGTGAGGAAGTTTCCGGACTTTTTATTTCCCAGTTGAAACTCAGACTTGTCTATTGTAGAGGTGACCCCCACTGTGTCACACAAACACTCCCTCGCAGACTGTTTACCATCACAATGCTGACACTGGCACTTTCCCTCGCTGTCAGGAGGGCTCATATTTATGTATTTTCATTGTAATTACATGGCAGTGTTTTTATATTTCCAAAATGCCCTTGTTTTCCCCCACTGGCGCTTTTCATCCACAACCGCAGATCAAACTGAGCTACTGCCAACACTTTGCTTCCCCAGAGCCTCTGAGAATAAAACCCACCAGTAAACAAAAGATAAAACACCCAAATGAAAGCTGGAGAGGGAGCAAAATCAACACAATGAGAGGGGTTGTTGTATAGTGGCAAGAGTACTGTGTTGTCTGATGCTGGCTGGTGTTGGAATTTGTTGATTGTAGAGGGGGAATGTGTATGGGGATGTGTATGCATGTGTCTGTTAGTGTTTGCGAGTATTTTGGCCATCTTTAGTAGAATTATCTGCAATGTTTTGAAAGCCTGAACTGACAAACAGTCTAGTTAGCATCTCTTTGCCCGTGAAAAAAAAGTTCCTGGCAAACACTTGGCATTTGTTGTCAGAGTTAGAATTCCAGTGTAGAGTGGACTCAAGATATAGAACAAGTATTTTGTAAATTAATCATTTTGCTGCGCTTGATATTAGTTCGATGTAAATGTCCAGACTGTTCATATCCTGATATGCACCAGTGTACAGCGTGTTGATGGCTCTATAATCTTCACCGCTGCCTTCTGGGATTTTTTTTTGGCAGGATGGGAGGTCTGGTCTGTCTCTAATGTCTGCCTCTGATTGACATGTTTACATTGCTCTCATTAGACTGATAACACCCTGCAACATACTAATGAGCCTCGTAACATCTTGTGTGCCTGCGTGCCTGTCAGTGAGCGTTTTGGTTGTTGTGAACGTGCAAATATTAAATGCTAGTTTGAATAAGCACGCGTCTGTCTTGAAAAAGGATTAGTGCACATTGGTGTTGAGGTGAAGTTAATCACCTGGCTGGCTCCTGGCTAATCAGTGTAAAGCCACTCTTATGCATGTCTTTTATGAAACATATATAAGAATAGGCGAATCCCCTCAAGGGTTTGACGTCATGACTGCAGGGTGAGAGCTTTCAAGTGGCAGAAAATCAGCATCATGAAGCTGATGTGACAGATTATGTCCTCTATGAAGGTATTTACTACTGTTTTTTATTTATCTATTTATTTTTACCAAACCTTGCAAAGTATTTCTCAGTATATCTTGTTTAACGTCTGGGAAGGTGTAATGATATCTTGGGGAGTCACCTATTTCATTCAAAACCACGAAGTACATGGCGTGTATGTCTCACGATATACCACTAGATGGCATCCTGAGAGAGGCCTTGGTCACCCCAGCGGCACTATTTTGTTGGCAGAGTACAAGACGGGCGTTATAAAATTATGCTTATTTCCACAGGAATACATTTTATATGTTCCTAAAGTGTCTTTATATATTTGATGCACTTTAGGCCTTTTTTTTGTGACAGTTTAATGTATGAGTCTAATATTGTCTCTCTGTTCCTTCTTGTGCAGCTTTTTTTTTTCTTTAAATGCACAAAACAATTGAGAGCTATTAGTTTGCTGTTGATGCAACCATGTTGATGTCTTGAGATGTTTTTGCACAAATCTGAGTTGTTCAGATGTATGGCTATTAAGCCTACAGGCACATTTCCCTTTTGAGAGATAAGAGAATTGGAGATGGTACTTAAAACACACAGTGGATTTTTGTTTTTGTTAGTGTGTTCTGATGGAAAAAAAGGAATCTATTTTATTTTATATGATTTTTTTTATGCCTGTGATAATGTTTTCTTCCACATAAATGAAATCATGGGAAACAACTTTCAGAGTTGGTCAGTTCTCTATTCATCATCTTGCATGCTGTAGTTAAGTAGTTCTCCATCCTTGACTTGTTAACACCATCCAACAAGGCTCCCACAATAGCTTCGTTGAGCCTTCAGGAATGTGAAAAATGGGGGAATTTCGACTAGTTTAACATTTTTCTGTGACAAACAGGCTTTTGAGCAATGAATGTTCTTTTATAGTGACAAATATATGGCCTGTGGCAGTGAGGTGAGGAGAGCCTTGTTTCTGTGTGTGTGTGTGTGTGTGTGTGTGTGTGTGTGTGTGTGTGTGTGTGTGTGTGTGTGTGTGTGTGTGTGTGTGTGTGTGTGTGTGTGTGTGTGTGTGTGTGTGTGTGTGTGTGTATTGAATGTTTGGCGTTGTGACTGAGACAGGCCAGGCTGCGTTTGCTGTGCGTGACTGAGTAAGAGCAGAGCACCAGGAGCTGCCAGCTGTGTATACCCATGGACAAAGGCTGCAAGTGGAAGAGAAATGTTTTACCACGCCAGGTCAGATCACCTTCTACATAGTTCGACACTCCTTCTTCCTCTCGCTGCCTATCAAAACCACTGTTCAGCAACTCTTTTGTCACTCCATCTGTCTCCATCTATTGTGCTCTGTCCATCCATACGTCATCCCCTCCATCCTACTTCTCACTCGCTCTCTCTCTCTCGCCCCTCAGCTCAATCGCACCACAGTGGCTCTCTTTTCTTAGCAAACCTTTCTCTCATCCATTATTGAGGCTTGTTTTTTTTCCTTGAGTCTCAGAATAAAGAAGGGGAACGGATCTTTTGAATTTTTAATGCCCCACATGAAAAATGTATCATCAGTCATTTCTCAACGATACGAACTGGTAAACTTTTAGCAGGACACAACACTCCAAGTCACGAGATGATGCGAGACAGGGAGGGGAAAAGGGGAAGAAAAAGCCTTGTGGCCTCTGATATGGAGAGAAGAGGAGTGTGTGTGGAGGACAGAAGGAGACACGGATAGTTGGAGGTAAATGCGACAGGAAGGTGACAAGATGAGGTGAACGCATCAGTGACCGCAGCTATACACATACCCTCAGACAAAACCTAAAAATATGGAACATAGTAAAATTGGTGGACAGAATAAGAGACTCAGGTTGGTACAGATGTTTACCGGAGAGAACACAGTTTTATCTCAAGCATGAGGAGATAATCATATTCAGAATACCTGGAATGCTTTCGAATCCCAAAGGTTTCGGTGGACGCGTTTGTCTTGTCTGTAGGGAGTTTGCAATGCGAAAACGTGTTAGAACTCAGTGCTCCATCTCCCCCTCCAGTCATCTGACCCACCACCTACTCTCGCCTTCCCTCTCACCTGAGCCACAGAGCGTGCTCCCCGGCTCTTCAAAAGGCTTCCATGTCAAGGTCAACGTAGTGAAATGGTAACAACCTTTGCCAAGAGAGGCTCCCTGCCACACATTAAGTCTGGTCCACATATCCCTGTCTATGATGGGATTTATCAGGGCCCCAGCAACCAGCAACACATGTACTCTGACAGGAGACAGGCAAAAGCAGGTGGAGAGTGGGAGTGTGCATGCCATGAGTAGGAAAGAGAAGTGAAATTGAAGGCTGTGTATGTTTGCATGTTGCACGCTTTCATGTATCCCTCTTTTTTGCGCTCTTTGATGTTTCATACAAGCAGCTATAGAAGGTGATTAATGGCCTGGATGGAGGCAGAAAATGATGGAACATATTTTCACGATGGCTGCATGCCATGCATCAGCTCAGTCGCTACTGTATGTAAGACGAGAGACGAGTTACATGAGGCAAGGAGAGTAGAATCCAGGTAATGCATTCTATGGCTATAGTGCTGCAAGCTTTCTGCAGAATATACCACACTACTGTGGATGCGACAGGCTGATCAGCCCTCATCTAGTTATCCAGATCATAAATCTGACTCTGAAAAAGCCTCAGTACCTTCCCCCTCCATCTCCCTCCATACATATATACATCTCAGAGCTCAAGGTGGGGGAAGAGGCACAAAAAGGACCAATAGCCTGAGGGGGTCGTATATTCATGCCATAAGCCTGGAGCATGTCATTTATATTTATACACTCATTTAGTTGTTTGTGTCTGCAGATTGGCCACAGCTTGTAGTAGCTCATAAATACTTCTTGGGCAAATTGATTTAATGTATAGTGCCCTAATGCCCCTCCTTTAAGATCTCAAATGGGAGGTTAATGCCTACATATTCAAATGAATGAATGGATGGATCAATGTATGACTAAATTAATGTGTGTTCAGTCACTACTTCAATAGTCATCTGTAGCATATTAATGCAGCTGGAAGGCCCTTTCAGGGAATTGTCTTGATCACCTAGATCATGAAGTTGTGCAACTTCCCTAATATCTGTATTTTTGTTGATATACAGGTATATTATATTGTTATTGTGGATTCATGGCAGTTGATAGGGGGTTCTATACTGTTGTTATTTGTCTCTCTAATTTTGGTTGCTTTTATCGCATGTGTACGCTCTCTAGTACCCTTGGCCAGCTTATCGCTGACTGCCAGCCATCCGTCAGCGGGAGCGAGGTAGTCTAGAGGACAGGGACAGGGAGGGGCCCACTGCTCTAGTTTCATGAGTCAAATTGACGGCGGGAGGATGTTTCTGCCACAGGCCTTGGCTAGTTATGACAGTCAGGAGGATCCATTGAGGGACCTGCCCTCATCCGTATCACCATCTCTCTGTTAACCCCATTTAGCCAGAGGTAGTGTTCTCACAAACAGCTGCAGCATTGAAGGACATCAGGAATGTGGTTTACACCATGGTTTACAAGGCACCTGAGTGGACAAACAATGATCAATCAAGACAGCAAAGCAGCAAAGCAGCAAAGCAATCACTGGTGTCTTTAAGCTACACCAGCAGGTTACTTTGCCCCCTCAATAATTCACCAGGCTTGTGAAGTGATTTCTTCTCTACATAGCCGAGAAACCTCATAGTAAATTGCTGTGCAAAAAAGTCAGTCTTGCTGAATGTAATATTTTACAGTGTGTGTAGAAAGCAGGTGTTTCATATGTGGGTTTCATCTGTACATGCACAATATGCAGAATGTTTAGCCCACGGCAATGGACAGAAATAGAACCAACAGCCTGGCAATGAACTGTCAAGAGACAAGGAGCAAGAGGTTCAAATGAGGAGGAGGAACAGTATAGGCCCAGCTAATGAAAGAGGGACTGAACCACTGGAATTCCTCCATAACAACAGGAGGGAAACCAGAGAGCATCCATAATCATATCTGACAAAGGTGAATGTCTTCTGTCTTCATTTAAATGCTATTCCATTCCTTCTTTGATGGCGATGAAGTTCTAATAAGGAATTGATTTTTTTAGGCAGGGAAGGCAGTTAAAAGGGTGACCCTCTGACCCCATTGCTCATTTTAGGTATGGCAGGAGATGGTCTTCATCCCTGAGAATCGATGTAGCACACCTTATAACCACCCTAGGCTGATTTCAGAGGCCCAAATGTGTCATCAATGTGTCAACGAGCATACGTCTTCGCCAGAGGCGACAGGACGTTCCTCACCCGTCCCCCCCCGTCGGATAAGAGGGCGGAGAGTGGCATTTCCCCCAATTCTGTGAAATGGTGCAGAAAACAGGAGAAAAAGGGACACGCCCCACAGTGTCTATCAATCCTGAGTCTGCAGCACTGACCTCCTGTGAAACTTCATCTAGCTGCCCTCATCTATCTGTCAGTGAATGGGAAAGGAGGTAAAAGAGGAGGGGGTGGTATTGGAGCCAGCAGCCAATCTCCCCTCCCTTCTCAGATGCATAATTCAGTGTTTCTCTCACAACAGCCTGCGCTTCGAAGGGCTCAGCTCCCCCAGCCATGCGGCCGGCAGTCTGCTTATATGAAAGAAGCTCAGAACCCACTCTGTTGTTCCTTCAGGCTTTCTGGCTCAACACACTCGCAGTCAAACTTGTATGATTTATTCAGCTTGTTCATCCATGGCGTGAGACTCGGACCCCAATGGACGAGTTGGGAAACATTTTTGTCCTTGTCAGGATCAAGCCGCAGAACTTGGCACAGGAAGTGTGTCGGCATCACTGTGGGTTGTCAGAGTGACACTGGAGTAGCTTAACCTCCCACTGGTGGTTAGTTTTACTGCTCCTTCTAAGAGGCCCGCCAGTGTACAGCAACCCTGCCTTGGCCTCAATAAGCAACCAAGGAAGGAAGCATAGAGGACAAGAGCACAGGGTGACTCTTCCTGTTCCTCCAAATACTGTCCATTTGCTACAGACATTTATATTTCATTGAAAATAATGTACCTACGCTTGCTTATATTCCTTTGTCTCCTCTGTGTGTAACAGCCTACACATTATCAAGATATCTGGTTACAATAAGTTAGAATTGTGGTCTTCATTCATATTCCCACAAAACATTTCCCCCATGTGAGGGAGAGTTTGAGAGTGTAGTGGTTTGTCTGTTGAGGGAGGGAGACTAGCTGTTTATAGAGTTGGACCTCCAGCAGGGGTATAGTGTTGGCTGAGACCCAAAAGCTGAGACCCAAAACTCCACATAGAGAGCCTCTTCACAGAGTCGCCGGACTACTTTTTATTACCCCTGAAGGAGTATATTATTAAAACCTGGCACCACAGCCAATATGTTTGTCTGCTACCAGAATACAGTGACTATATAGGTGGAAAAGTTACAAAATGCCACCGTGATTTTCTAAGACAAGGGTCAACAGTTGCTGTATATTTGGCAAAGAGCTTGTTTGGTTTTTTTTTAGCACTGTACACACATTTACAGGTGCAGCAGAGAAGCAGGCCTGTGTTCGTTAAATTATTTAATTTCTATTAATATTTATAAAATTAGTTTGGAAACAAAGTAGCTCAATTTATAAAGCTGTTTGATTTTACTGGAATGTATATGGATTTTATTTGTAATATCTACAGTAGATTTCTAAAACATTAAAGTTTTGATGTAGCTAAATGGATAATGGGCTAAATAATCTGGGTGGAGGGCCAGATTTTGTCGGCAGCCGTGATTTGCCAATCCCCGTTCTAGGGTCTGGATAGACCTTTGGCTACTCATTATGTTTGTTTCCCGTGTGTATGTGAGGTTTTATTCCTGGTTCTGCAGGGCCTTGCTGATTAATATGTGAACATAATATTTCAGTCTCTTATCTCTCCTAAAACAAAATACACTCTCCACTTGACTGCTTCTATAATCTGTTTATGTTTTGCTTCAGAGGCAGAAGATGATGGCGATTCTTTAATTGCTGCTGGGCTCTCCCCGACCTCACTGCCCATGTGCTGCTCCAGGTCAAACATCCTACTGTGACGTCAAATGTAATGAGATGGCATAATGGCTTGTTAAATAGCTTGGCGTAAATGATGGCGAGCAGAGGGGTGGTGGGGGTGGTGGTTGGGGGGGGGGGGGGGGGGGGTGAGCCTAGCCTGGCCCTGTGACAGCACCGCTCAGGCTCATGACCATAATCCATCAGCTTCTCCTGATGATGAGATCCCCTTTTCCAATTCATGATTGGAATTGCCATTTAATTGCATGGAAAGTTTCCACCCAGGCCCGAGCAAACGGATTTGATCTCACACATTGTTGTGTGAACATTTCATATCCCGCCCTTATCTCTCTGTCTCTGGTGCTCTCTTGATCTTCTCTCTAATAGAGAAGAGCATAGCTTCGGGAGCAGGTTAATTATGGAGGAGCTCATTACTCATGTTTAATTATTGCAACTAGATTTTTAGCTGATCAAAATGTTTCCTCTTCTCCTCTTTGTGTGGAGCAGAATTACTCCTTTGTCTGTTTTACCTCTTCAATGATTGATTTCACTTTAGCTGAATATTATTTTCTTTTACAAAGTATCTTCTTATTAACCCCCCAGGACTCGTTGAGCCCCACAAAGCATGTCAAGTAAATGTTTTATTCAAATTATTTTAAAAGGATAAAATCTTGGATCAGATGGACATTTAAAAACACTGACAATTCATAGATGTACCTGTAGACTGACTCACACAAATTGTAGATTATTTAAAAGTTTTTGCTCTGCATACGCTGTCACTGAGCTGCCAGTGTAGGACTTGGTCATTAGCTGGCAGTCATTAGCAACTTGTTTAATTGAACTCATTTACAGGCTGTGCTAATCTGCTGAGGTGACCTTGATTCTGCGTCTGGGTAATGTTTATGCCAGTGCAGCAGAGTGTGTCTCTCTCTTTATGCCATTATGAGCACAAAATGCAGTTAGGCCCATGTTTGGCCATAAAAGTCTGCACTTCATTAGTCATAATTACCTTTGCTGTTGCCCAGAGAGGTGATGAGTTTCTGCGCTCTTACTAGACTGATGCCAGGAGAGCAAAACTCATCAGCAGATGTGCTGAGGGAGTGGAGTGCTGAAATCTCAGTTCTCATCTCTTCTTCTTTTTCATTCCTCTCTTTTTTTTTTTCTTTTTAATTGCTCACTGTATATCAACCGACCCTCTGCCGGTGTGGTGAGAGGTTGTAAATCTGGGGCACTCGTGCAGGACAAGTAGAAAATGCATGCTGGAGGAGAAGAGCGAGGGTGCGAGGGGGTGCTTGTTGGAGTGATAGATTAATGAGGCATGGCCTTGTCTGTGCGGGGAGTGTGGTTGTCTGTATGGGGGGTATATCTATGTATGTGCGTGTATCCTCGTGTATCTTGTGGCACCCATGGTTCCCCTCCTCCCTGTGTCTGTGGTCTCTCTCCCAGTTATTTGGATTTTGCGATGGTTGCTGTGACTTTGAGTATATGTTCTATTCATTTAGTAAATTCATTCATAAATTCATTTAATTAAGACAGTTTTATGTACATTAGAGCAGATTTAATGAGCTTGAATATACTAAATACTTTACACCATACCATTGTAAACACGTTTAGTGAATGACTAACAAAAACTTAAGTGAAGATGAGTAATGTCACCATGCACCGTATTACAAAGCCAGCCATATACTGACACAGTGACTGCCGCACACAGGATGGACTTCCCCCGTCTAGTTACTAGAAACAAACATGTTTGCAGTGACACAGAGGGAGGAATACATTTTTTCTGCTCTCCAGGTCCAGCGAGTTGAAAGGGAGAGCTTCCCTCAGGGCAAGAGCTAGAGACTGACCATGTGATGGGAGAAGAGAAGAAGAAACGACTAAAAGAGAGAGTAGGAGAGAGACAGAATGAGTAACAGTGGATGAGCGTAGGAGAGGAAGCTTGGAGAGGGCGATGATTGAGAAAAGGGCAACCACAGAGAAAATAGATTAGTCGAGAAAAACTGCAGCAACAACACTCGCAGTAGTATGGAATGCCAGAGGAGGAGAGCAAATTCGTGGAAAGCGGTTTTAGATTCAAAAAAAGAGATAACACAGTGTTACAGGAGAAGAAGAGGAATTGTTTCTCTTAGATGTAGGGTTGGTCCGAACAGGGTGGCGAATATACAAAGAGCATAAGCCTGTGATTGGCAGACACATTTGTGATGGAGACAGACAAAGGACGAAAGCTCTGTGAGCACAGTCAATAGCCATTTAGAGGAGACGAAGTGAGAGATGACAGCTGAGCAGAAGGGTGTGAAGAGAGGAGGATGAATGAATGAGGGAAATGCTGGGAGGATGGGGAAAAGTGAGTGGGGGAGGTCCTATTGTATATTGTGGTAGGATGGGACTGTCTTGTGACCTTTGACCTGTAATTGGATCAATGAGTGTGCGGAGCACTGTGCTGAAGGACCTACAGTGAAGGATTCGGTGGGCCATTTTATTTTGTGTAAAGGTGTGGCTGTGCGTGTTCATGGTAATGTGTATCTGCACCTCACTGTTAATTACAGTCTCTGGCCATCATGATGATGGTGGAGCAGGTGTGCATGAGGCTCTCTTCTCTTTGTCATTGGTACACTATAGTGGAACAGCTATTGTCCTTGGTTTTTATGATTGACCATACATGTGCACAGTGTCCTTTTTTATTGAAAGCTAAATATAAAGTCAGGAAACAAATTCCACTGAAATGTTCCTCTCTCTCTGCCATCATCTCCTTTTCCTGTTCAGTTTTTTTTCCTCTTGAATGGTAAAATAATTATAAATTCACTGCAGTGATGATATATGCGTGTGTGTGTGTGTGTGTGTGTGTGTGTGTGTGTGTGAGGTTTCACTATATTATGCAGGGCCTCAACATTGATTGACTCCCTTTAAATCAACTGGCTGTCTGTGTGTCTGTGACTTGTTGAGCCCCTCTATTTGAGACCACCAGCTCCTGGTCTGCTGACCCGTATAATTAAGGCCAAATGCCTCCCGCTATCTATTCGTTACCACAAAGATGAAGGGCACATTATCATCTGTATCATCTGTCTCTGCAGGCCCCCCCCCCTGCTTGTCCGTACCTCTTCTCCCTCTTGTTGGTGATTTTGACAGTTAGTTTGAGTGTGTGCTCTGTTTAAGAGATATTGTGTCATGTCTGACCAAATCCATTCCAGCCCGGGGCGGGATGCTCATCCATCTATGTGTGGTTTTCATGCCAAAGCAGCCACGATCCGTTGCATCTCTCCAGCATCCACAACCACAGAATCCACATGCCCACAGCCACTGCTAATCGCTGCCTGTTTACACAGCACAGCACAATGTGGATTCAGCCACAACTCTGCTTAAATGAGGTGGTGGGTGCCTCGCTGTGGTCTTTGGTGTGGAATTCTTAAGCTCCCATGACATCCATACCTTTCTCTAATTGGCATCATCCTTCCAGCCTCAAAGTCCAGCATAATAAACTGTGGAATAGGTTATGGAGCCAGTTGAATTTGTTATAGTGGATTCACACAAACACATACAGTGGTCTGACAACCCTGCCCCCTCTGCAGGTTGACTGTCAGGTGTCTGATGTGGTCTGGTACCGCCAGAATTCATCCTGGGAATAAAGAAAGCAGAAAACACAGTCAGTGCACTGCTCCTCGTCTATGTCTCTGGAGGCCAACGATAGGTGGGATGGAAGGAGTTGAAGAGATGGATGCTGGGCAGCCAGTCTTTGTGCTTCTCCAGTATGAAACCTTGGTCAGGGATATGGGGAGGAGGAGGAGGAGGAGGAGGAGAAGGAGGAGAGCAGGGAGGAGGAGGAGGAGTGGGCTCCGAGGGGGTGTGAAGCTACTGGTTTAAAATGAGATTTTCACTTATTTATTTATTTAGCTGAACTCATAGCTCAAGGCTGTCTGCTTGCTTTTTGTTGTATGTTCTGTGGCCTCAGTGCCCCCTTCCCCCTCCTCCCTCCTTCCTCTGTGTTTTTAATGTGAGTGCATCTGAAAGTGCAAATATATGTCTGTGTGTGTGTGTGTGTGTGTGTGTGTGTGTGTGTGTGTGTGTGTGCATGGACATTTATACCTCTACTACCACAGCCTGTGGTTTTGTGTGTGTGTGTGTGCATGTGTGTGTGCATGTGTGTGTGCATGTGTGTATGCATGTGTGTGTGTGTGCGTGTGTTAGTACTGTGTGAGTGGGGTTGTGTGTATATCAGCAGTGTTTACGAGTGTATATGAGCATTTTTCGTCACTGCTATCGCTGCATGTGTGCACCCTCAGTCTGGTATGAAGTGAGAGCCTGAGCTGGTGTCGAGGGATGAATGGTATCTTTTGGGATAGATCTGTTTTTATTATGTGTGTGCCAGACATGCTGTGCATCTATTGCACACACAAGAAAAGCAACCTCTCCCTGGCTGTTGCTGAGCACAATGCCTGAAAACAGCTCAGATTATGCAGGACGCAGCGGAGGGAGAACAAGAGCTGTTTTGTCTTACTTTTTTTTTTTTTTTTTTTTCACAAGTTCACGGAAATTTGCACCAACCACTCTAAAATCAATATTGTATCTATTAGGCTATAAGACTTTATATGAGGGGAGAAAGGTTTTTGTGAGTGTGCGTGTTGGATTTCAGTTGTTAGAACAATTCTCTATCATTTATCTCATTGATTTTAAGCCACGCTCATCGCTTATGTTCTCCTTAATGCAGGAAGAGTAACAGAAGGGATTTGGAGCTAGAATGCTGAAAAGTTCATGTCAGTAGATCAGCTCATTGATCGCTTTCACACAGGAAATTAGTCCCGTGTCGGTTGAGAAAATGATACTTCAGAACCAAAAATACCTGGATGCACGTCTAAACAATGAAACACGTTTTCAGTAATTATTTCCACTCGCTCTACTCCTAATGCCACCCAGACACTACCTTTCCTGTTTTTTTCTTGACTCTGCTGTGTCCCACATAACTTCTGTCCCTCCTAATTGCTTGCATGCTGGATGTTAGGATGGGGAAACGGCTTTCTGTGGTGTCAAACCATTCAACACTCGCTCCGTCTGTCTCTGTCACAATGTGGCCATGTGTCTGTCATCTCCCATGTCTCATATTCCTCAGCTTGTTCTTTCACAGCTCTGTTACCATGACTGCAGGATGGGGGTGGTGCGGGGGGGGGGGGGGGGGGGGGGGTGGCGGCCGTGATGACAGTGAACTGGGAGCTGAACTGAAAACGTAGAGTTTGGTGAACAGATTTTGTGTCTAGCAAATGCAAAAGAAGTAGGAGGCCAACCGTCTGTGGACGCAGGCAGCCCTGGGCGACACACTTTGCCATGCTCAGAACTCGGAGAGACTCCCAGCTATTGAAAAATGTATCACACTTAAATTGTGCCAGGCCATGTGCCTCACCACTGAAACGCACAGACACACATCTGCTGTAGCCACTGCAGACAATGATGCCTGTTACAGCGTCAGTATTTGACTGCTTTTTGAAAGAAAATTCATAGGTTCACCAGCGTGGAATAAAGTGTGGCTCAAAAGGCAGACAGAGCCAAGAACAGCCATCAGGACAACGAGGTGCACCTGCACTCGCTTGACCTCTACTTATTTCTGTGTGTGTTCAGTGGAACAGAGCCCCTGGAGTGAATGTAAAAAAAATGCACTTATTTCTGCTTGGCAAGGAAAACAGTCTGGAAGGAATATATCTATTTGACATGCACCAACTGATGTTAATAAAAGTCTGATTTACTGCTACTATTTTCAAAATTTGGAAATTTGCTTACTTAGGATACAGAAATATTGTAACCCAGTATTGAATGAGTGCTAAAACTTGCCTGACAAAACAAAACATACTGGCCAACGGTTGCAAGAGCTGGTGTTGAATTTTGATTGGTCACAACAGGTGTTACCCCAGTTTTTTTTTTTTTTTTTTTTTGAGTGATGAAAGGCTGACAGCCATGTTAGAGACAGGATCATCAGCCAACACATTTCTGTCTACTTCAAAATAATTCTCTTGTTTCATCAACATGTTTTTAGTCATGCAAAGCGGAGAGGAATGTCTTGCTTAGTGCCAAGTTGAGTCTGTATCTCACTCACTGCTGGACTCAGAACATTGAGAACCCCTCTCTCAAAGGAGAAAGCTGATTGCAATGCCATCAGGATTTCTGTTTTGTTTTATTTCTTTGTTTGTTTTTTTGGTGCTTCACAGGTAAATTGCACAGGCAACAATGAGAATACACTCTTTAGTTTTCTAGCTAGTGATAGCTCAACAGTACCTTGACATAACAATGTATATAATCATTTTGTTTAATTATAACATGCATGTTTTCTCAGTTCTTTGATAGAATACATTGTTGCTATTTTGAGGAGTGAAATAATATGTTAAGCTTTTATTGGTTTTCTGTATCAGGGCTTCACATAGTTTACATTTAGATAAGGTCTAAATGTGGTGGGCAGTTAAATGAAGCAAAAACAACTGACACATCCTTTTTTTAAAATCAAGATTAGTTCTTTCCTACTAAATTCTCAGACGCTTATATACTTTCATTATTTAATTGTGCCCGTAAAGTTTTCCAGAAGCGACAGTTTTTCACTAAGACAAGTTGTTACTCATCAACACTCAGACAGTTTATACTACTTTGTCCAAACAAACAGATTTGAGTCTGGTAGTCAGCCGTTAATGTGAGGGAGCATGTTGGAAATGTTGATCCTACTGTTTTCAAAGGATGATACTCCATTTGGTCTACATGACAGCTGTATTTGTTAAGGTGTCAGTGTAGCCTCTTCCAGAGACTTACAGCCTAATCCTGGAGGTACAGGAGACAGGACAGAGGCCTCTTATCACTCAGAGGGGCTCATGTTTAGCAGCTTCATTTCAAGTGGCAAGAAGTTGAAAAATGCACGTATAAAAACATCTAATGCCTGAACTTGAAACCTGAAAAATGACCTCCTTATTTAGAACAGCATAGTAATGTTCTGTAAATTATGATCACTTTGTCATGTGAATGTTTCACTGTTTTTAGGAACTATTAAGTATAATTAGACCACTCGTTCAAACCGCAATCATAAATCACTCACCTAATTACTGCACAATTATAATACAACACATAATTAACTATAATCATTGTTTCACTAGTTGCACCAAAGGAGAACAAGTTTGAATACATCAGAAAATTAAGTGTAATATTTCCAAAACATCAAGTGGTTCTTCACAGGTCCACAAATTAGGACCCGTGACTATCTTATCTTAAATCAAGATGGATCCATTTGTAGAAGAAATACACTCATGAACATATTTGCATATATAACCCTGTTTTATATTTATGTTCAGTCAGAGCAGTAGTGGATTCATCTTGTGTCTATTACTTTCTCTTTATCTGACTTCTACCCATTGCCACTGGACAACCTTTGGTTATAATGTTGGATGGTTGGTGCCATTCACCAAGTTGAAAATGCCCATTTTGTTTCCGTATTTCTGGAATCCAAAGATATTTGTCTCTCAGCGTAATGGCAATTATATTCCTCTGCGGCAGAAGCGCACATGGAAAAACATCCTCCTAAGTGTTGTGATTTAAACTGAGGCAAGATGTGTCGGCAAAACTCACTAATAATAACTTTAATAAACTTTATCTCACTTTTCTTGGGTTCTGTTGTGTGAAGTCAAACCTTATATTTGCAGTTATAAAGTCTCAAAAACAACTGTTGGGTTTTTAGTCCCTCCCAAACTATAAACTGTAATTTTTGCTGTAAAAAGAAGTATGTTAAGTGTCTGTAACTAAACCAACACATACAGTAAAAACTATGTCTGAGTCATTTATAGTCTCAAGACACTCATGTGTCTTTGTGTGAGTGTCTTTGTGTGCCCTCTGCTGAGGCCTGATTACCAGCAGAGTAGTTCCTTGTGTGCTGGCCCAGCAAGAGACACGATGTGTGTGACTGCAGCCCTCCCTCTGTGACAGGGCATTGAGTTTTTGGGGTGATCCTGGCTGGTTTTATTTACACACTGAGCAATGCACCCCTCCTTTTACTTCTTTAAGGGGTGGGGGGGACAAGCTTTTCATGGGACTAATTGGAGTGTGCAAGCCATCACAGCTGAAGTGCTCCCGCAGGGCCTCTCTTTCTCTTTTTCTCTTTCCTTGCCTTCTCCCCTCCTCCAACACCCAGGCTTTTATTATCATTTGCCATATCGAGTAAACAACCTGTTAGTGTAAATTAGGGTCCAGTGAGTGATGAAGCGACACATCCAACCCCTCCTGCCTCCTCTGCCTCAGCTTTCCCTTCTCTAACTTGCCGTCAGACTCTTTCCATCCCTTTGAGCTCTTTCCTCTTTTGTGCCCCCCCCCACCCCCTGTTCTGCCTTGTTTGGCACGCAGCCTTTTCAAAGACAGTGGTAGTGATGGTGATAGTGGTGTGTGTGTGTGTGTGTGGATGCAGGGGGTCTGAAATGAAGATTGAAGCGGACAAAAAAGCCCTGGCGCAACCTTGAGGTGGAAATTAATAATGATAAAAATAATTACTGCCCCACTCCCCTCGCCCACTCCTCACCGACCTAGTTTCCATAATGGAGAACGATAGCCCCCAGTCGAACACTATGTGTGTGTGTGTGTTTAAGTAAGTATTAGTGTGTGTGTGAGTGCACATAGGGGAAGGGGCTGCAGAATGGCCATGGTGTAATAGGGATGGATGTAGGACAGGACCTACATGAAGAAAACACAGTGGCCATCAGGTGCAGGGATGTGTGTTGCTGTTAATAAAGACGGCTACAGGTAGAACAGATGGCTCTCCTGGCACGCAGTACCTGCTGCTCTCTCTTTCTGTCTTCTGTGCATCAGTGACACTTGTGTTGGTGTTCGTTCTATGTTAGAGCACCAGGATGTTGCTCATCATGTCAAGGTTCCTCATTTTGCATGTTTGAGCATGTGTATTCAGCAGGGGAGTGTGGAACAGACGGCGAACCCTGTGCTGTGACCGATCTCTGCTAGCAGCTCCGGTCAGAGAAGGCTGCAGAAGGTCACACACACACACACACATGTGCTCATGCACATATGTGCACACATTTTGAAATCATGAACTATGACACAATTACCTCCTTTGGTGATCTATCTTTTTCCCATTATATGATTGTGATTGTAGACGAGTGACACAGACTTCCATTCATTCTAATCTGATGCTACGGTATGTCCCTGTTCAGATGTAGGCCTTTAGTTTGAGAGCAGTAGCATTAAATGTTATTTGTAAACTCGGTACTAACAGACTGAGGCCATGTTCAAATAGAAAATACTGTATCCCTGGGTAAAAAAAAACAACTCCTGGGCTATTCTAACTGAAATATGTGCTTGCATATATTCAACTGGCCCGAGTTTTATAAGATGATGGTGGACTGCACCATGGCAAAAGTTGATCCGGGATCAGTTTTTTTCCCAGAGCCTTCTGCCTCAGCAAAGCCGATGAATGAAGAGGCTTTGGCACAGGGCTTTTTTCGGGCTTAAGGCAGTCTGCATAAGTGGGGCTAATTAAAAATAATGAGCTGCGTGGGTTGTCTGTGTACCAGTCATGTAAACTATTGATATTACTCTACCTACTGTATCACACCTTTGCATAACACATCACTCAACTATAAGACCCAGCAGTCTCCAGACAACACAAATCACATTAATTGAGCAAACAGCTTTTGGACAATAGTCTGAGGGGAAAAACTGGGTCCAATATAATTTCAGAAAATAATATAATAATATAATAAGAATTGGAAATGTCTACCCTACACTGTCAGAGTGAATAATTTACTGTATTTTAAGTGTATTACATATGCACTAGAAATTATAATTAAGCAAACTTGTTATAGAGTATTATATTTCTGTTATGAAGGAAACGTAAGACATTCCATTATACAGCAAAACTGCATTAATTTTACTCACTATTAGTATCCTGTTGAATAAGTGACCACTCACTTCATTATTTGGGTTATTAGCCATCCAGGATATGAAGAAGATTTTAATAGAGACGAAATAAAGAGGCTTTTGATTTGATTTGATTTGATTAACTCTGGAGGAAAACATTATACTGGGCAGATGTTATTAAAAATATTGTCAGACATTGAGGCCAACCAAAAGTTCTTCTCCTTGGCCTCCTTGAACTCTGGCCTAGACTAATGTTGTTGTTTTTTTGCAGCCACAGAAACTTTTAGTCCCTCTGGCTGAATCAGCTTCATACATGTCTGCTGATTCAGAAGGTCACTGGGCTATCCAGACCTCCTCCTTGACAGCTTTGTCCATTGCTGATGTTCACCAGCAGGTTCTTCTATTTCCACTGTATAAGGCAGCAAATGCCTTTTGGCCACAGCTGTGGCCAAGTGACTCAGCAATAGAGCCTTTTGACACGGTCCTTTTAGATTCCATATTCCCAATTTTCCTTCAGGAAAAATTCCCCGAGTAGCTTAAAGACAGCACTCTCATTCTCTGGGCCAAACTCCAGCATAGTGGAGCTCAGCTGGGGACTGAGGCTGAGGGGTCAACATCAGTGCTGTGCTCAACTGAAATCAAATCGGGATATTATCGGACAGGGGAAGGAACACTTAAAGGAACCCCCGTAACGTGGTTGACCTCCCTGTTGGGGAGGCACAGCTGAGTGTGCTGCGGCAGCCCAGCACTCACACACATCAATTTAAGTTTGATACCCCAAAACTAGTGTCCCATTTGAGATGGATTGCAATTAATACATTTGACTGCATCACAGATGTGTCTCAAGTGACCACTTGTGATTGGATTTTACCTCCCCATTCACATTTCATTTATCCACTTATTTCAATAAAAAAGCAACTTTAAAACTGACTCCACGTGTGAAAGTTAGGAGGTACGGTATATTTTTCAGTGCAGGCTCCAGGCTGTAACGACTGCATAGCAACATTTACAGAGTGGAATCCAGACTTTCCATCTTAAGCTCTTTAAGAAGTCTTACCGAGTGAGTTAATGCAGTTAGATTAATTAAAAATGCTTAATTAAGCCAATGAGGAGCCAGAGGATGGCTGTGGGCTGGTTGTGAGAACAGCAGAGGAAGACTGAGATAACCTCTGACCCCACTCTCCAGTCTCAGCAGACTGGTCCACCTAGCTGACCTCGTAGAACAACTGGGAGGACACACACTGCCTCAGAAAAGTTACTGCCTTTAGTTAGACCATACACTGTTTCTTACTGTACTTTCGTTTTTATCGGTGTTCTCACCGTGCTGTAGTGCAGACGCTCGACATGGTTTTAAACTGGCATACTAAAACAAACACATAAAATCACAACACACCTGTTCCTCGTGATGCCGCTCTCACGCTTTCCACATCACTTTATTTAGCCTTCTGATGTTGTGTTGTCAGAAGCAGCTGGGGTTTGGTCACAGTATTACCATGAGAAGAAGAATTGCTTTCTTTTTGAGTAATGCCATAGTTCTGTAAGGTTTTTAAGGCTTTGGGAGAAAGCTGTTCATTGCATGTCTGAAAACACTCGGTATTTGTGAAGTAAAAAAAAACAGAGGAATTAAGATTCAAACACATGACCTCATCAGGCATGAAGTCTACTCAGTGGAGAATGACTTGTGAAAGACTAAAGATGACAAAGAAAGAACTAAGCAGGAGTTTATGGGAGAAAGGAGGCATATTTTATGTTGCAGGCCAGAGACTGTGAAGATAATTTCTGCTTTAAAAATTTGACCATTATTCTTCTAAATCAGTCTAGAAGTGACTGTAAAGCTTTAAGCTTTTAACTTTGGCTGTATGATTTTGCCTTTATGCTGTGGCTTGTCTGTAAGTCAATACAGACTTGACTGTCTAACATAATATAAATCCAAAAAGTGATTGAAGCTTCTCAAAGTTGGATAACGTTTGCCTATTTGTCCATCTTTCTTGGATGTCTTGACTGTGAATAAACATGCTCACTGGAGCTGATCTGGGAGCAACAGCTGGACTGGCAGGTGAATTACTACACTGGAGCCAAAAATCCTTCTTGATGCCAAAGTGAAGAGAGCAAGAAATGGGCAAAGCTACAGTCTATAGTTTGTCTGCGTGTTTATTTGTAAATACAGTTTTACATGCATTTTGCCTCTGCGTGTATCTGCATGTGTAGAATGTGCATATGGACGTGTGTATGTGTGTGTGATCCAGGGTTTAGACTGTGAAAGCATCTGGCCATAGTGGCCTGGCTGCGTGCTCCTGCTGTGGGTCAGTCAGGCTATTTGGACATGAAACGGCTGTGAGTGTGTGTGCAGCTTGCTGGCTTGGGAGTGTTTATGTCTGTAATAGGCACTTAACCACACAAACCCAGCAGGCAGCTAAAGAGAACCGCCAGAGGAGACGCTCAGTGGTGTTAACAGCAAGTTCTTTAAGTAACCCTTTTACCGTGATAATCTATTTAATTTGGTTTTTCTCTTTGGCCTTGTACCATGGAAGGGATTGTATAGCCACTGGGAGCATTTGTGTGTTTGTGATGCACTTGGAAAATAAATCTTTTTGTATCCACAAGGTCTGCTGAGAGTTAGGGGGGGGGGGCATTGTGTATCACTTACACACAGAGCAAGTGATAGATGAGCAGGGAAAAAGAGAGAAATGAAGGGTGTGTGTGGTGCAAATTCATGTATTTTGTGTTTATTCCAGGATGAAAAAGAGGAAAGAGTGATGGGTGTGCGTGTGTGTACGGGGTGTTAGAGAAATACTTATCCATCATTTGGTGAGCTGGAGCAGATACTAGCGGGGGAGAAAAAGCAGCATTATGGCTGGTGTCAGCGCTGTAGTGGTGGGTTAATCTAGAGCAGAGAGGCGGCGCACACTGCTCTGACAAGGGGGAAAAAAGTTGGAGAATCCTGTGGAAAAGGAGATTCTGATGGAAAACCCATGAAAAAAGCAACAGAAGGGAAGAAGAAAAACAAATTTGAGCGCTGCTGAAGAAGGGAGGAGAGTGAGAGAGGTACGGGGTTGGAAAAAGAGGGAGAGGGAGATCGAAAGAGGGGAGGGGGACTAAGTGGGAGAGCAGCAGAGAGAGACAGGGAAGGAGAGGGGAGGTGAAGAGAGCGGAAGAGGGAGGGAGAAAGGAGGTGTGATAATGGGTGGGAGAGGAGGAGACAGTCTGGTGGATGGGCAAAAAGACAAAGGAAAGAGAGAGGGAGAGTGAAAGGGATCTGTCAGAGGGCTGGTTAGGGATGAAGAAACTAACAAATGCATAGAGATAAAACAGCCAGGGTCTCAGGGGAGGGATACAAGAGTGCAATGTGGAGCAACACAGAGGTTTAGTGAGAGGTAAAGAGAAGGAGAGAAGAGGGGGGGAGGAAGAGATTAAGGAAAAAGGCAGAGTGATAGACTGACAGAGAAGAGGGAGGAGAGAAGAGCTGGATGAGAGAGAGGAGGGAGGCCGTCTCATAGAGCGCATACAGCACGCGTGGAGCTGGTGTTAGAGCGAAAGAGAGCCAGAGAGAAGGAGGGAGGGAGGGAGGGTGGGAGGAGAGAGGGAAGCAGAGGGAGGGGGTGAGGTATTTAAACGCCGGAGCAGGACAGCACAGGCGAAGCTCTGAACTCCCCGGGAGTGAAGGTAGGACAGGGAGAGGAAGCAGAAGAACAGAGCTCTACAGTTTTCCTGACGGCCAAGCCCACACCACTCACACATAATATTGCACAATACAACAACACACATAGACACACACTCTCACGCACGCACGTTTGGACTTTCGACTCATCTGTGGACTCCAAAAGCAGTCCTCTGGAACTCTACCTGTGCCCTCCTCGCTCCCACTCATCACTCTCCTCACCTCTTCACCCGCCTCCACTCCCTCAGTCCCTCGCTTGGTGAGGGCAGATGGCCATGGCGCGGGCCTCTCTCGGGGGTGCCTTAGGCTGTGCCCTGCTGACCCTAGTCTTGGGGAGCAGCAGCGTGGATTTCGGGACGCCCCCGGCGAGCTTCTACCCCCGTTTCAATCCCTTCTTCTTCCTGTGTACCCACCACGGGGAGCTGGAGGGAACCGGGGTGACAGAAGGTGGGGGAGAGGTGCTACTCACCCTCCAAATTACGGGCAACCCCACCGCCTACACCCCTGGACAGGAGTACCAAGGTGAGCACACCTTCTATGGTGTCCACTTTTTTTTTTTTTTTTTTTTTTTTTTTTTTTGCTGCATGCTGAAGAGAATGGAATCTATTGTTTCAGCAATCTGTTAATGTCTGTATTCAATCATATAAAAATGAATGTTTTGAATTGATCTGATTGTGAATTTCACTAACTGTGAAAATATGCATTTTGTATTATTTAAAAATAGTTTTTAAAATTTGAAGTCAAAGTTAATGAACTTCACTTTGAAATTGTTGGTGTTTTCTTGACAAATACACATTGCTGAATTGTGCTAAAATTCTGCTGCATAAAACACATTCAACATATTTTAAAATTGTAGAACCAACAACATGATGAGGAATGATGCACACTGTGTGTACATTCTCTTGCAGGTGTTTTACACATATACTGCTGTGGTGTGTGCATATGGGAGTGTGCAGTGTGTGTGGGGTGGCTGTTGTTGGAAACCAGCATTTATGTAACTGTAATAAGTAGTGATGCTGAGTGGGACTCCTGTTTAGTGCCATGAGCAGCTTTGGTGTTTTACTGAGCTGTGATCCTGATGCTCCATGTGTAGGTGGCTTCTCCACAGGACTAACAGTGAGATCCCTCCAAATGAATGAGAGAGAGAGAGAGAGAGAGTGCAAAAAAACTGCGAGTGGGAATGGACAAACGGAGCAACACGAAAAGAGATGCTCTGACTGATAGAAATAAAGGTTCAGAAATCAATAAACCATGCTTAGAGCGCGAGAGGAGACTTATTAATGTCCCCTTTCCCACACTGATGCGCTGGCACCTGGTCCTGGAAAAATGATCCCCTCTGACTACATAAACTGTGTCATCATTGCTCATTCACTCATTCTCACCACTTACTTGACACCGGGGACAGTGACCCACACAGGCCAGCACAGACCGACTAAGGTCACATTCCCACGCAACTATCCCCTTCTCAAAAAGTTGGATGTATACATATTTTATACTCATTTTGCGTAAATTGCCTATATCTTTTTTTCTAATCCTGTCTTTGTTGTATTACACCTAATTCGATATGACAGACATTGGATTTATTACACTGTTAACAACTGCATTCCATTATCATGGCAAATAAACGTCTTGAATTCAAAGGGATCTGTACGGCAGAGTTTGTGTAATTGTATATAGGAAGAACAGGATATGAGAAGGCCAGAAAAACAGAGCAGGAAAGGAAAGAAGTCTGGAAGAAGCAGTATTATCCTCTTTCTGAAAATAACAGCCCGGATCAACCATTCAGTCAAGCACCTTTTAACTGGGGCCGGGCTTGTAGGGAGAGCGGGTGGGGAGAGATTTGAATAACTAGCTGGTGGATGGGAGGGATAGAGCGCACGGAGAGGTTTAAATAATTAGCATTAGAAATGTGGTGGACTGGGAGGAGGGAGAGATTTAAATAGGGCCACGGCTAGGATCGGATGGAGTAGGGGAAGATTTAAATGACGATGAGAGGATTGAGCAGATAAGATACCAGCAGCAGGGCTTGCACGGAAAAATGACAGGGATCCAAGCTGCTCACTTTTTTTTTCCGTCCCATGTTTTGGCACATGATGGCAGCTCATTGTTAAATTTCTGGGGTTTTGACTGAGTGTGCAGGGGGATGGAAGGATAAATGGCAAGTGAACAAGTGAAACGTGGCTGGCTGTATGCTTAGTTGTGCAATCAGGAGCAATCCCAGTCTGTCTCCCCCCACCCCCCCCACCCCCTCTCTCTCTCATCCTCTCAAACCTTGATGGTTACATCTATCCTTACATGTTACTATGGGCTACATGCTGCATACAGGTGTTAGATTGAAGGTGGACTTGTATCTGCAGCCTCTGACAGAACAAGAGAGGAAGATATAAAAGGGAAAAACAGGAAATCAAATCTATTGGTAATGTGGTGGAAATGGCAAGGGAAGTGCCATTTTTAAAAAATTCTGCGAATGACCTTTTTTGTATTTTATCATTCTTCTTTTATTGGGTTTGGTCAGAATTGTTTTTGCTCATTGTTTTTGCTCATTGTTTTTATGCGCTCGCTGGGCCTTAGTTTTGGATTACAGTTGGTTTAATCTTCTAAAAGCAACGTGTGATCTAACCACTGAAAGAGCTGCATGTGGAAATGGTGGGCGGAAGGCATTAGAGATGCTGGCTGTGTGGTTGTTGAAGGGCTGTAGAAAAAGAAAACCGAAGAAAGAGCGCAAAGGAGAGAGGTTGTTAGCGGAGGGAGGGAAAGTTTGAAAGGGAAAAAAAAAATAGAGATGACCTCTTATAAAAGAGGCAGGACGCGAGTGTCTCAAAGAAACACCTTAGCATTTGGTGCCAATCAAGAAGAAGAAGATGTATGTTTGTCGTACAGTAATTGGGTTTCTGACCTGACCTCACTGCCTCTTGCCTTCTGTGTTGCTTTTGAATGATAAGACCATGTGTGGGCAGCGTAATCTGTGAGTGTATGTGCACTGTAGACAAGATTACTGTGTTTAGCTATCAGAATGAAATGACCAAGAGAGGTTGCGTTACTCTGTGTGTGAAATGTTTGAGAGGGTGGGTGTATTGGCAGGGTTGTAGTGGACAAAATGGAAACAGAAATACTGTAGAGACACTCTGAACTGCTGGGAAACAGAAAAAAAAAGGAGAAATGAAAAGGTTTTTGAAGATTTGTGTGCTTGCATTCAGACTCTAGGGTCAATCCTTGCACCAGACAAATGGAAACCAAGTGTCGCACACACAGTCACATACTGCCCACATACAGTCTTATCTTTCAGAAGAGAGCGAGAGAGAGAGGCAAAATGAAGTAAGGTCACACTGGGATTTGAGCTTGTCCTCTAAATAACCAAAAAAAACCCATTTGAAACACTTTTGCCACACTCAGAAAGCAGATCTTTATTTCAGTAATGTCAAAGCATTTTTTTTTTTTCATTTTGTCTCTGACCTCTTTTAACACTGCTGTGAGAATGTGACATGTTCTCCATACAGCAACCACATGTTTATAAGAAGCAACATCAGAATACAAAACCCAGAGCCCGGGTTTCTAAACACAGTTAATCTCAGAGTGCAGCTTTTCATTCCTGTTGTTTCTTGTCCCTCTGCTTTTGGAAATGTTACGTGTTCACTTTTACAGATGAATTGGTGACACAGCACCGGGAGAACAGGAAGAGGTGAAATTCCTCAAAACAGACTGTTTTGATATTAGAAAACAGCCTTTCCAGTAAAGCACAAACTGTGAGCAGAGACATCGTTGAACTGTGTCATGCAGTATGATTAGAAGTCACTATTGAAAAGATTGGGCTGGGAACGGAATAGCAGTGCGGTGTCCTCTGCAAGTCAGCAGAGAATAGCCGGAAAAATGAAGGTGCATGAGCAGAAATGGGGCCAGTGAGATTGATTGAGTTCCGAGGAATTTGTACTATTTTTTTTTTTCTGTCGATTGCACCCAGGTTTGTAATGACGCGTGTGCACATCTGATGAAAGCTACAATTGTGTTTATCGTGTCAGCAGTTTCAAAAACAGGGCATGTTTGTTTGTACAGAACACAGCGAGCGCTTTGTCTGGCATTAATTAATCCGTCAATTGTATGTTTATGGTATTTAAAAATCTGGAGTGAGTAGTTTTATTCACCAGTGTGTGTATTTGCATATAGTGCACAGCGTTTGTGTGTCTCTCTATATGCAAGGTTATTTGAGTCAGGGTAAAACCCTGAATGAGGCACTCACACAAGCCCCTGCTGAGGCACGCAGGTAGGCAGCGAGGCTCTCACTCTCACCGTATTCATTGTTTTCTATTCACTATTGAAAACCAAACAATATTCAGTGGGATTCAGCAGTGTGTCTCTACCACAGGGCCACAATAGACAAACAGGAGAAAACTGATGCATGTGAAAGTGACAGAGGGTAAAACAAGAGAGCTCCTTAGAGAACTAGTTGACTGTACGGGCTGAAATGTCCACTGCAAATCTGTCAATGGTCGCTACAGCAGTCCCTCTTTCATGGACCTTTTCATGTGCAAATGATTGAAGAGGCCCGAGAAACAATCAACATTTCAAGGAGATTTGGATGTTGCCACTAAATGACATTCTTAATGGGAACTTGGAGATAAATTCATCCCCACAAAATGCCATCAGCTATTCCCATGATAACCTATCAGATTAGACATTGTGAATTACTTCAGCAGCTCTCCTGCCAACCACCAGAAACAACTCAGTGTGCCTTTGCAATGGGAAAGAGGCCATTATCTATCTGCAAAGTTGATTACTTGTCGTGGTCGGGGGGAGTTCTTCTGAGAGTGTGCTGTTGAATGATGTCTGTAGAACAACAAGCCAGTCATGTTGAAGTGAAGGTCACAGATACGAGGCCTCGGTAAAGCTGTGGAAAAGTAGATATTATCTTGCCATACACCAGGTCATATCAGTAGAGCCACAGGGAGACATCGTGGAAACACCCATGTTTAAGTCTTCACCAGCAGGCGCTCACAGTTGTCTTTGTCTGAATGCTTGAATGCCAAAATGGCATCAATCTGTTGTGACTTCAGCAGCCCGTCGGATATCATTATCGCCCTCTGCTGCACTTAACCTCTGAGGGGACTGTTAAGGGTCTGCTTTCCTGACCTCTGACCACTTCTTGTCAGTGCTGCATTTCTTGGAGCTCTGTTCCTGCAGACTGATTAGATTTGGCTGGTGTCCCTACTCTCCCCCCCCCCACCAGTCTAGTACTCCTTACGTCTCTGTTCAGCTTAACTGTAGCGTTTTATATTTATCTACTTAAGAGATCTTGAAAACTCTTAGTATTTATTACGGTGCAGCAAGCATTGGTCAGTCAACCAACAAAAGACTGGCCTAGTTTTCTTGTAGACATCCAGTTTAGGGGATCAGGGACACTGAAAGGGAGGTAGGAGTGAGGGAAGCGCAGAGGGGATAGGGGCTAATGGTTTAATAGGACTCTCCTGTGAGCAAAGGAAAAGCAACATGCGGATAGAGCTAGCACTTTCAAGTGGACCAAACCCCTGCATTCATTAGCTTCCCAGCTCTTCAGCCGCTCTGCCTCCTGCTGCTTTGTCTGAATGGGTCACTTCACTGAGTAGAGAGAAGTGTGTCAAGTGTATTACTGTTTGTATGAGCTTGCTGGGTGTGTTTGGGTGTTCTGTCTTTGTGGACATTGAATGATGAACCATTTAAAGAGCATTGTATTCACTAAGATATGCCAGTTTCCTTTATTTGATGGAGCAGATGGGCGAGAAATGAGAATGGATATTCATTGGGAATCTTCCCTTTGTCATACATGCATGCTTGGCCATGCACACAGCACTCAGCTCTTAGTGGGTGATCCATCACGACATAGAGACAGGTCAGATGTTTGGCTGGCTAAACACAAATGTCCTGATCATCGGGCTATTACGATTCTTTGTGTCGATGTTACAACTGGATATGACATAATAGCATGAATATGAGTATTTTCCTACTGTCTAGGTGCTAAATGGCTGTGTCAAGTTGTTTTCACAGGAACATGCTCTAGATATTATAACATACTGTACAAAGCTGTGACAATGTACACCTAACTGGCAATGACAGACAGATATTCTCTGTGTCTGCCGTTAGGTTTGCTCATAAAGAGGCAGTGAGTTGCATCAGCTCTGGAGAATTTGAAGCAGTGATAGTAGAGATGGCTCAGATGCCACCTATATGCCACATTTCTGGAAAATTGATTTACTGGATCAGAGCACGGAGAATCGCCTCAGATAACAATGACATTGTTGGCTTTTGCCAGGCTGGTGCCAAAATGATTCCAGCATGATGCCAGGTGTGTTAGAAAGAGCTAAAATGAAGGCATCGAGTGGATCCCTGCCAGGCAGAGGTGTGTGTCTGTGCCAGTCTTATCTAGGCAAGCAGCACAGAGCTTTTACATTTTTTATTTTCAATTTCCTCAACGGATTCATTTTCCAGCCAAAACAAGAAAGCTCTTAACAAGCAAATCTGAGTTGTGATTTCAGTAACTTTCATGAGTGGGCAGATGAGTGGGTGTAAGTATTTTCAGGATGTTGGAGTGTGTGCTTGCCTCTTGGGGGTTTGTCTGATTTGGAGTGCCTCTCTGTTGATAATACAAGCTGGGGTGTGCAGATGCTAGGCTCCTGCTGTCCTAGTATGTACTTACTTTATGTGTTTCCCTTGTGTCCCTCTCTGCTGTCTGGAGGTTTAAGTTTTAGACAGCATAAGCACCGATATAAATTCCACTCCTGGCACAACTTAAGCAACATATAAACCATCCGAAATATGGTGACATTATGAGTTTTTCCATGCCTAAAGCACAAATGATTTGGCAGAATTCTTGTTGGTTACTTTCTCCTTTTTCTGTTTTTGCTGAAGATTAAGTGTCATGAGGAATTCTGTGTTTCAGCCACTGTGTGTACAGTATATCTGTCTGTATGGTAAACCATAGTGAGAAACAGAACACCAGCTCACAGAGCCCACACAACGTATTCTAGACCCTGAGGGTGTAAAGATGAATCTCAACCACGCTGTATTTAATGCCTAAGTTTTCTAATAGAAAACACAGGGGACGCACCCTCCACCAGTCTATTTAATTATTTTTTACTAGCACATTACAGCCCCCCCACCCCCCGCGCCTTTCCTCTTTTCCTTCGCTTCTTTGATGTCTACTTCCAACTGACAAACAGGTTGTAAACATAATTACAAAGTTTTTTCCTCCCAAATACCCAATGCCCAACATACCCAAATACCAGGTCTGCATATGACATTAAGTACTCCATGTGTCTATGCAAACTCATGCTAATGTCCCCATCCCAATCTACCTCATAACAATGGACCAGTGTTCATTCTCCTTAAGGAGTACCAAGTGGCTCTAAGCCGGATTTTGAAAAGTGATGGATCCTTCTTAAACCTTTCCTCCCTCCTCCCCGTCCTTCGTGCTGGACGTGTTGTTCTCATGGGGTGGTTTCCCAGCCGCTGTTGATTGGCGTGTCGGCTTTGCCGATGGCCTCTTCCTTGTAGAGAATGGAGCTCCTGTTGGGGGATTGTGTACCTCCTCCTCCTTCTTCTCCTCCTCTTGCTCTGGATCCTCCTCCTGGCGCCTTCATTGAGAGAGCTGTAATCCCTGCTTGGGGGGCAGTGTGTCGTCTGTGCTGATAGCATTCAGAGGACCTTGTAGCGCTCCAGTGGACCCACTACAGAGGAGGCGGCATGGTGCAACTGGCTGGGTGCTGGGCACACGGCGCGTGGCACAGGCGGATTAGCCACAGCCCTACCCCCCATCCAAGCGACAGCCTCCTTCAAACAGCCAGGCCCACTCTGCCTAAGAGAGACACGGCAGGCTGGCAGAGGCAGATTACACAGCCCCTCACATGCACAGGCTCACACATATTCCTGCCGAAAATGACAGCATGGGTGAGGGGGTTGGTGTTTACAAGGCCCCTGAAAATACCTCATTCCCCTAATGCTCTGTTGTGAAATCCCACTTATCGAATGATGTACCTCCAGCCCCCACAGATCTGCGTGTCATCAGTTAGCTCTGACTCAGGATTAGAACATCCACATCTCCCAGTAGACCACAATGAAGATAAATACATTCATCTTGCTTTTAGGGTTTATCAAGACTTCTGACAGGCAAGCTTACCTTTGCTTGGAGGTAACCCAAGATCTTCATCACTTGTATTTGTTAAATTCACCCAATGGTAATGATTTTTTTACAAAAACATTCTTCATCCCCTTTTGAAATGGGATATCAATGAAACAATGACATATTTGTTAAAGATAAAATAAATGTCTGCTTCTGCCGAGGCGTACCCAGTGGAACAGCGTGTCTTACACCTCAGAGGATCAGGTGTTTGATTATACAGTTCTTGTCAGCTAGTCTGTGTGACTTCCAACCAAAATTCAGAATGAGAGAGGTCTAGACTTTAGAATAAGTGAGATATCACCTTCCCGCTCGACTGTACTCTAGGGAGACTGACTGTCTTTGTACAATGTAAAGGACAGTGTGTCACTCTGTTTGGCTGATCTGTGTCCTTGGCTGTACTTTCTCTCTAAAAATTGATGCAGAGCTGGTAACATGTCCTCAGCTCAGTGCTCTTTTTCATAGGGACTAAAATTGGGAAGTCAGAGCTCTTAATCTCACCTCAACATTTACCTCAGCCTCCTCTGGTGATGACAATCATGTTTATTTATTCCATTCTTTGTCATATATCAATGATATTGCTAAGATATATTGTTTAAGATAAGCAACATGAATAAAAAAGGCAAATACCTGTATACTCAACCTTTTGTTTAAAGGCATCCGTGCCAGTTGAAGGAGCTTTAGAGTCACAATATGAGCAGATATGACTAGAAGGGCCAAAAGGCAATTAACACTAATTAGAGGTATGCTAGTATTAGTATACCTCTATCAAAGTACAGGGAATTATGTGGGCAGTTGCAGGTGGCTGTAGACAGATGGAGATGTACAAACTGCAATGATCAAATTTAAATTTAGAATTTGTTTTTGCTCACAAACACAACAAATACAATTACAGCCAGGTTAACACAGAGCACCTCATTTTAACACAGACATCACAGCGTCTTTGCCAGTGTCTCAACACAACAGAGGAAACAGAGTGATGAGGTAATTGGGTGATCCCTACTATCGAGCGAAAGCAGAGGTCTGAGGTAGAGGTTGAGACAGAAAAGAAGGGGGGATGCGAGAGGGGAGATGGAGGGAGCATGACAGTGTTAATTACAGCAATGAGTGCATTCTTACCAAGCTGAGCTGGTGTGATTAAGACTAGATGTCAAGGGAAACACTCCCCATGATCCACCACCAGTGGAGACCATCGAATCTTTCATTACCGCGACCAGCTTGTTAATTAGAAATCAATCTTTCCCCTCTGCTCTATGCAGCCCCCCTCCACACCACTGTGCCACTCTCCTTCCACCCAAACATTCATACCCAAAAGCTATGGAGGCACATTGGACTTTGACTAATGTCAGTAGTTTTTCACTTAGTTGGCCATGATCTATAATTTTCACGCCAAGAAAAAGCAGGGAGCGGAGAGAAAAATAGTGAGGCACAATATCCTGCCTTCCTTTCCAGCTCCCAGGACGTCTTTGAGTTCTTTAAAGATTTTGCCAAACTTTTCTTAGTTTTAAGATTGAGAACTGAATTAAAATGTAGTAGCTGAATAAAAGTTATCATGTAGTGTTTCAAGTACATCTGTGTGCAATTGTGTCTTTTTAAGATCAGTGAGAGACCAAAGATTTTCTGTGAAACACTAAATAAGAACAAGTCATCATTTTTAAGTCATCTTTAATTTAGACCCATTTTTACATATGTTGAATTATTTTGATTTCATAACTAATAATATGGATAAGATCTATTAGGCCATGTTTTATAATGATGTAATGTCCAAATCTTCTGAATGTCTCCTAACTATAGTATAAAGATAAAAAGAAGTGCTCTAATGGAGAAAAATATTGTGTAGCAAGAGGAAGAGTGGGGAAAGGGTGCGGAAGAGATACTGAGAAATGGGGATGTAAAGTGACAGTTCCATTATTCATATTAGAGCTATTATATCTGTGATAGTGGAGACGTGGTTGAGACTGTTGTCAGCCTGGAATGTCTGAGGCAGCTTGAGCCTGAGCGTGAGTGTGTGTGCATACAGTAGTAAGTGCTAAGAGGCAGAGCAGCTGTCTGGTTTTGCAAGAGGGTGATGTGGCCAGATGTTTCAGGGCAGAGGTCATTCAAAACTGGGTACAGATGTTACTATATTACAGGCACAGGTAGCTTTAAATCATAAAGAGATGCTCATCTCCTTTTTTTGGTGATTACTGACTGTAATAAAAATTCTCCAGTTGCTATTTTGTTACTCTTCTGTCGAGTTTGGCTCCTAGAAGCCACGACTGTAATATATTCTGTTTAAAATTCATGCATGATGGAAAATCTGACTTGTTTTTGAAACACTAATAACAATTGCTGTCCAACATACAGTGAGCAACATCTCTTTTACTTTTTACAAAGCTGAAAACAGTTGATACTCTGATAAAAAACTGCAGTTTGAAGTGTCAGCCCATGAGGATGACTAGGAGACTAAGACCTGATGTTAACTTACTTACTTATTCTCTTTCATCTCATAAGCCTTAGTGGGCCTGGAATATGCAGTGTTGGAAATACAGGGAAGGAAATTCAGCAAAAAGCAGCAGCAGGGAGGTGTTGTGGAAATATTGTATTTTTTTAATGTACTATAAGTAAATAAAGTATTTACCCTTTTTTCTCTGTTGGAAATAATTCAATAGAAGTGCTGTGATCCATTTAAATAAACCATGAAATGAGTGACTCCAAGACCTTTATTAAGTTTTATCTATTCGCCTCCTTGTATGTGATGAGAAGTGTATGTTGCAAAAACAGCCTGGCTGCCTCTCTCCTAAAGTAATGGTGGACCAGTGCAGGTGGGCAGGGTTTCAAGATGTGTTCTCCTGCAGTGGTTATAAATTAATCGGTGGTTTTGGCCACTTGACTCTGAACCATACAGTATATAGTTACCGAGTAGCATTAAATAACCAATTAGCATTAAACTAAAACCGATAAAACATGAAACAGCTCTAAAGATGGATAATTAGATTGTTTTAATGGCATTCTTTTTCAGGAGAGTGGTAGGAAAGTCTAAACTGAGAGAAGGATTTCACTTTGATTGCGTCTTCATGTGACTTTCAGGGCACCTTGTTTTTACAGAGGAAGTGAGCAAAGCCAGCCATTTGTTTCACTTTTTGATTTGTAATAGACTTCAGTGGGCAGAACGCCTCGCTTTTTAAAAATTCTTCACACAACTACATCATTTTTTTTTTTTGCATTTGAAAACATGTGCAACACCATGAATGCCTTTGAGGAAAGACTGTCTGAAAGTTGTGTGCCATTATGACAGCCTGCTTTTCATCTTGCCCTCCAGTGTGACAGTTCAGAACAGCTATAAACACTTTTTTCTTCTGACTTCACTTTGAGCATAACCCAGTCTTAACTCATATCAGATATTGGTTAAGATGGTCAGTTGGCCAAATTTCCCCAAAATTCATGTTAAATTCTTAGCATGACCGATAGGCTGTAAGCCTGTAGTGCTCAGGTTAGTGCTAGCATTCAGCGGTTAAGAGGTGTGTTAATGGTTGTTAAAAGAATATGACTTCTTTGACTATACTATAGGTGGGTGTGGAAAGAAAGATTGTCACTTTTGTTGACACGAGCCTCTGCCTTTCTAAATGTCTATGCCTCCTCTTCCTTGTCCAAAATCTCAAGGCCTTACTTTGACAGATGCCTTCCAGTCATGACTCACTCGAGGCAGTATAGGCTTGTGGTGTCGGGGCTACTTAGAGGTGGGGGATAGACCAGCTGTGGGGAAGGATCAAGGTCAACTGGGTTAGGTTGCCTGATGTCCCTGAGAGGGACATAGAAGGTCAGACCCTCAGAGTGGAGAGAGGAGCACTGAGGTTATTATAGGCTGTGGTTGACAGCTTGGCCCTCATTACCTCCTTCCTGTTTCCTATCAGGGCAGTTCCCTATGGAGTAGGTGAGATGGAAACAGAGTTATGCAACAGTGTTGGTCTATGTCCAGTGTCTGCATTCTGTCTGTGTGTACTTCCACAGCTGGCTTAAGTGAGTTGTTTGTGTGTGTTTGTATGTTTCTGTGCAAATAGGTTACAATGTGATGACGAGGTGTCTCTATGCATAATGTATATATATATAGATGGTTGTGTGTAGCGTCATTGAGCGTGCCATAGATTGTTTTCTTTAATATTTGGTGTTATAGTGTGTGTTCGTGGGTGTGTGTTGTGTATTTCTGCATTGTGTAAGAGTTTGTGGTTTGAGTATTACCCCAGTTTTGTAGGCTGACTGGACTGACTTAGTGTTTTCCTGCATTCCTCAGATTTTCTCTCGGGAGGGCAAAGCTGTACGCAGTGGCAGCTTTCCTCTGCAACCTGCACAAGTTTACATTAAGAGTGTTTTTTTTTTTTTTTTCTGGTTCATCTCTCACCTCTCATGTTTAACACCTTGGCTTTTGGTAGTGTTTTATCATGTTCAGTATGACTCTGGTAAAAGAAGGACGATGCTATGCTTGTCAGGGCTGGGTGGATGAAGCCTTTTCTCTTTCTGCAGAACACATGGTGTTGATCATAAGGACAGCTCACTCTCCAGTCCTGGCAGTCACCAAGCGACAGAGGGAAAGAATCATGGTGTTTCTGAACCCTATTACAATATAACCCTTTACAGCAATCACTAATGATGCATTTTTTGCTTAATAATATTGCCTTTATGCTGACTGTTTTGTAAATCCAATGTTTTAAGGTGCTTTTAATTGGTAATTGTGCAGGATACTGTTGCTTACTCCTTCAGGTCTTGGATGTTTTGTTATCTAGTTGTCTTTTGGTCTTACATCTACAGTTCTTTCTTACCAATTAAGACAAAGTCCAGATAACAGAACTGTAGCTTATCAAAACCTATTTAGAGTCTCACAGCACAGATCTGGGGGTGTTTGAGGCCTCTGTACAATGAACCAATGAATAATGTTGAAAGCCCGGAGAGATGATTTGCTATCATAGCCAATCTCAGGTTAAGAGAATAGCCTTTGAGTTGTCACAATGTGATGTGCTTCTTCTGAACACGCAATGTTCAGTTAGAAACAATGAAAAAATGTTCTGTCACGGCTGATTTTGTCTTGCTGATTAGTGGATATGCCTTCTCAGTGGGGTTATATCTTCCTCGTAAGTCTAATGCCAATCCTTTGGCTCATCCCTAAGAAAGAAAAGCATACAGTACATAGTACATTTTGTGCAGAATGGATTAATTGCAAATTATATGTAAATTATGCTATCCCAAAAATCATTACAAAAGGAAAGCAAATGTGCCCAGAGCATAAGAATTTAGCTTTTTATACAGACTAACATACACACCTGTGTTTGCTCGTGTTCAAGCATGTGACACACAGACTCATGAATGTAAACAGATGCACGCATACATTGCATTGTATGAGAGCAGCACAATGAAGTGTGATTTTGAAGCAGATTATGTGTGAGGAACAGGATGCTTGTGACAGAACTGCCTCTTCACTCCTGTTTTTCTCCACGGCTGTTGCAGGGGTGAAGCCAAGTTAGGGAGGCAGGAATGCTTCAACTCTCCTCCTTGGTAAACAGAGTAGAACCTCAACAGAGCAAATGGCCTGCAAACGGCAGATTATAATCTCTGGCAGCAACCATAAAATGACCTGTAACCTGGTTTCAAAAGGGTAAATAGTTTTCACTCATCCCAATGCAGAAAATGTTGGAGATGTTGTGGTTAAGCAGACCTGTAGAAGCTCAGTGGCTGGTGGGTTGTCTGTGATCTCGTGTTTCACAGCAGCAGATGGCAGTGCCAGCAGGCCAGGATGGTGCCAGAAGGTTACGCAATGGAATGATGCCTCTAAGACCTGACTGGAACACCACATGACACATATATGTGCAGAAACACACTTCCCACACAATCTTCTGAAGCTGTAGGGAGACATTCATACTGATATGATTCACTTGGTCTGCATCTTCTTGAACTTTAAAGAACCAGCCCTTCCCTTCCTTATCAGAGGAAATAGCAACCTTTTGCGTTGTGGTGCCATGCACAGGTGACTGACAGTTCAAACCATTTCAGGAAGCTCAGGGTGAAGTGGCACCCCAATATTGGCATGGCCATGGAAGCAGATGGAACTATAGCTTCCCCATGGTTTGGTCTCCATTTCCTGGTCCTCTCTGGGGCACGTGTGTGTCTGCCAGTGGGATATGGGTCAGATGGTCAGCTATCTTTATCCAGATTGTTGCCAGGAAAACCTCCATTCATTTGGAAACTAAAAGGGCGTCCTCTTGGTTCACTCTGGAAAATATTGTGGATTTCATTGATAATACTCTCTCTTACAGTATCTCCTTTGTCATGTCCTGCATTTCAAAATGCTTGTGTTACTATTGGCTTGTACTACCTTATGCTGTGATCATGCTGCAGTACATACTATAATATTTTCTATCTATGGTATCAGTGAATGCTACTAAATCAAATCATGTAGGAACCTCCCTGTGTAGCCATGTCGTTCCAGCCCTGAGTACTCTCAAGGATAGTGTGGTGAAGACTTCTGGGTGTATTTGGTACATGAAAAGCAGAAAGGAGCTGTTCAGGCCATGCCAACCACAGGGGGACTTCAATGGAAGCGGGCTAGGTTGCGACATAAATCGGGTCTTCTCTCAGAGCTCCCAGACTTCCTGTCCAGCTCCAGTCTAATCCCTCACCATGTTGTTTTCTAAGAATGAGCTCATGCCACCAAGCCTTGCCAACCACAATGCAGCACATGCTCTGCTACACCAAAAGGAGACATTACCATTGCTTTTAGGATGCCACTGGGCCCAATTTATTCAGGTCCGTAATATGATTGCTGACCCAGCATACAGTGAGCTATTCGCATTAGTTTAGAATTTCCAACATTAGTGGCAGTTTGGTCTGTTTTTCACCATTTAATAGACCTGCTGCTTTTTTGAGAAATTGGACAAAACCATCTAGCAATCATGGCTGCTTCCCTCACTGCTTGTACTATAAATTAAGAAAAAAACAACAACCAGAAAAAGCTAGATTTTCTGTCTACTCTAAGTGCATTCATTAATAAACGAAATAGCACACCTCTTTCGGGATGAGTGTAAACCGTACTCTTGTATCTTATACGGTTTTAAACATCTGTTCACTGTCTTCTTCCAGTACTCTGTCCATTGTTTAGGTTGTTTTTACAGCACTCAGGAAAAGGTGATGCACTCAGGTAATACCAATAATTAATGCAGCCCTGTTGTTCTTGATTACCAGGTGCTCAGAAGAAGTCTGGGGCAATGTTTGCTGAAATATTAATCAAGAAAATTCAGCCCAAGAGTTGGACAGACAAAACAAATAACATAATGTTCTGCACATGGATAAACTTAGATGGAAAACTGGCTTTGCACTTTACAGGAAATTATTTATGATCTCATTTTTTAGGAATAGATTGTCACAGAAGATTCATTTTCCATTAGTAATTAGTCATTGCTGGGTGTGTTTTTGTCTGCGCTTGTGTGTAGATCTGTGTGCTATGTGTGTCTGCCTGAACTCCGAGAGACTCGTCAAGATACAGAGTATTGAATTTGTGAATGTGTATTTTGTTGCGTTGTGTTGTGTGCTGGTACTTTGTGCCTTAACATTACTCCTGGTGGATCCAGAGAAGTGAAGGAAGCCCCAGGCCCATCAATAGTTGAGCAGGAGCACGGTTGTGTGTCTGTAATGAGGCATACCACATCGCATCATCAATATTACATGCTGGCTTAGGGCCAAGGGATGTGCTCTGTGGTGTGTTCAAGTATAAAGTAATGCGTGTGCATGTGTGTGTGTGTATGTGTTATGCATACAGTGTAATGAGTGTTTTGTAAGACTTAAGTTAAGTGCACTTGCAGCTGTAGACTTGTCCAAAAGCATGTAGAGATCCTGATGAGGAGGTGAAGCGGGATGAAGGGATCAACAGCAAATGGTGCTTCTACGTCAGGAGCCAAAGCACACCTGACTGCTAGTGAGCGCTCTGGCTCCCTAACATATTGTGAACAGCTGCAGCCTCCACATGTTAACTCTGCCACCACCCACCCTCATCCCCCAACCCTAACCTGGCAATCAGAATTGACATAACAAACAGTACTATAATATTTTTCTACAGAATAATTGGAACCTAAAGTATGCATGTGCGTTAATGCGCGTGTGCTCTTGACTTGTAAACCAGAGACCCTGCATCATACCAGAACACCTCAATTCAGAGACATTCAAAGTGCTTTTTATTGTGATAAAAGCTTCTTGTTATTTGAAATGGCCTGTTATGCAGTTTTATGTAGCTTTATCTAAAAAAAAAATCACCTTTCACCATATTTGTAGTGAAGCTATTAGGGCTTGTCTTCCATTTCACGTGCATCTGGCAGAACTTCTACATAGGCTGTGTAATGGTTAGCGTTTCACTTGCATTATATGCAGGTAACCTGCTGCATATTTTTATGCTTCAAATCTTTTTTCTTTCATTACATGCTCATAACTACAGTGATTGTGTACTGAGCTCTGAGTGCTGCCAAACCACAAGTGACCCACACTCAACACCATGCTTGAATGCATCCTGTGTAGACTGATGGAGGACTAAAGCTGCTGCTGCTGCTGCTTTGCTAATGTGCTGCTCTCACTATGCAGCCAGTGTAGACATTGTGTTTCTCTTTTAAGTCTTATGACGGAGAAACCTTAAAGTTCAATCCAGATGTTTGGATGAACTGAGCCAGTGTAACACCTGGACTGTTTACACGTGAACAAATTACACACGTATTTACACACACACACACACACACGTCCATACACACAGAACCCTCTAATGTGTTGGATGAGAGTGTTGGTAATAGTTCAACCCCATTCTCGCCTCATGGCTTCTCATCCCCCTCGGCCAAGTGAACAGTACTCAGAAATGAAGTATGGACAAGAATGTTAAAGGCTACCATCAAAGGCCGCCAGCCTACTCCTTTAGATCTATGTGTGTGTGCGTGTGTGTGTGTGTAAAGTAACCCCACAGGTGATTGGATCTGATCTTATCTCGTCTCATCTGATTGGCTCATCCGTCTGATGCGTTCCACAAGCAAGTGAGAGAGGAGTGTTAGAGGCCTGTCTAAATAATTTAGATCTTGCATTTGTATTGATCAGGTAGCGCTGCTCTCCGCGGGCCACTCCACTACCCCCCTATCTCTCCATCCCTCTTCGCCCCTGTTCTTGTTTTTTTCGATTGTAACCTTGTGCCCCTAGCTTTGCTTCCCCTCCACTCTTTCTCCCCCTCACCTCTACATCAAACAGAGTGCAGGTACACTGCTGCGAGGAAGCAGAAAATGCATGAGAAGGGAAGGCTTTTTTTTTTTATTTTTTTTTTTTACCATGATTCCTCAAATGGGAGTGAGGCTGAGGGAGAGAGGGTGGAAGAAAGGTGTAAGCGGTGGATAAAGAAAGAAATAGCACATTGGAGGCAGAAAAAATCTTTTTTTGTGTGGGTGTGTGTGTTGTGTGTGTGTGTGTGTCGCACATGTGCAAGTGTCTGTGGAGAGTAATGGAGTGTGTGTAACCTTGGTGATGCAGGTCAGTGGAAATGTAGAAATGAGCGTATTGTGTGTACGGAGGCTGGTGAAGCCCGGTCCAACTTGCATTAAACCCAGTCCATTACTCCATTAAATACTACATCATGTTACGGCCTTGGATCAATACAACATAATGTAAACACTGATAACGTGTCTCACCACACCGTGGAATGGATTTGTTGAATAGGTAATGTATTCTGGGAAGCAAAAAATAGCACAAAAAGACGAGCACATGTATGCACAGTATGAACATGATAATTGCTTGTTTGAATGAGAAGGCCTTTTCCCTGTACTCTGTGGGTATTGCGGTGTTAGAGGTGCACTGAGCAACATGGATTGAATATGATAATGCTTCTGTTGCCAAGCAAAATATCTGTCTTTCTCACAATATGGCTTCTCGTACACACTGTACATGTTGATAGAATTTGGCAGTGCTTAAGGCTGACAAGAAGGCCGACAAGAAAAGGGAATAAACAGCATTTACTTTTACCTCACACAGCATTGTTGGAGCAAAGGAAAATAATTAATATTTTATATTATTTTATCATAGTAGAAAATGTTATAGAAATCAAGCACAGTGTTTTTGACCATGTAAATGTGGCTCTATTTTTTGAAAATGCCCATCTAAGTTACAAAGCATAAACTGTATTTGATGCATGTTTATCCTCTTTACCCTGTTACCATGTTTAATTACTCAGTAAACAGCTGAAGCAATGAAAATTGACTCCAGAGTCTTATTGAAGCACTTGAGCCTACAGCTTAAGTGGACATTGTTTAAAGAAATAGACTGAGCAGCATTAACAAGTATAAACATTGCAGAAGATATAGTCATTTATTACAAATACAGTAGGTATGTTCATTTACTATTGTGTAATATTGTTGAGCGTAGGGCTTGTGAAATGCAGCATTAGCAATGTAGGTGGATTTTTTTAAGAAAAACCACAACAGGAGAAGAGAGGAGGAAATGTCTGGATATAATAAGAGAGAGTTGTTGGATGAATTATTGAGGGTTTGATATGGAGCGGAGATGGGGAGGGGAGAGACGAGCTGGACTGTGCTCTTAAGACAGGGTGTAGCACATTCAGTATATACAGATACACACAGAACACACATATTCAGACACACACACAAACACACAAACGCTGGGCGCCTTGTGTAAGGACGTGTTAATGGAGTCACCCAGACAGACAGGCAGGGAGACTGGGCCACACAGGAGTCTGCTCTGTCCAGATTCCCACTTCGAAACAGACCAAGCCCAGAAGAATAAATGCTCTGAGACCAAACTGACAGGTTGCTATTCTTACTAAAAACATACCAACGCTGTGGGTGTCTCCTCCGTTTCCCATTCAGTTTCCCCCCAAAAGCAGGGGGATTCCAGGGTCAGGAAATAACAATGCCTCCGTCTTTCCCCAATGCAAATATTTTTATTCCTCCATGTACAAAAAGTGTAGTTTTTGGGAGTGTGTTCTGCTTTGAGCCACAGGCTCTTCCCCTGTGCTCTGATCTGTCTGGCTGGAAGCAGTCCAGTGGCTGAGCTATTTTTTTCCAGTGATGCAGCCGGCTCTGTGGTCCCGTCACTCAGGGCCTTTGTTTACCAGGTGGATCAATAGTTAACTTGCTGCTGGATACTCTAAGCTGTAGATCTGTACAGCAGGATAATAGACCTCTGGCAGTTGTCTGCTCCGCTGCTGTTTGTGGTGACCTGTAATGAATAGAGGCTTAGCGAGGCTATCAGGGTTACAGCCAATTAGCTCATCAGTCTTTTCTAATATGGTTGTCAATAGGGACAGGCTTTGATTAAAGCACTGTTGATTTGTTCAGGATGAGTTAGATTACATTCTAGCACTGTTGCCTGTGAGAAAGACAGTGAGGTGATGTTATCGTACTCTTTTCTTGTCCAACTACTTTATTGTAAAAGTGATTCAAGCCCCTATTTAGCAGGATCTTTAATTGTGCATCTGTGTTTGTGTGCTTCTGTGTATATCACTCTGTGTGTGTGTGTGTGTGTGTGTGTGTGTGTGTGTGTGTGTGTTATTGTTGCTTTTGCTTTAACACCTGCTTGCACATCTGCATGCTCTCCTCTCCTCCTGCAGGGCATTTGGTCTCACTGGCATCCTAGTTAATGGTCACCTTACATTAACACCTGAGCTCTGTGCTCATTAGTAGCAGTAACTGTAATGTAGTGTCCACATGCGTGTACATCACACCAGCTAATTATCTTTGTAGCCTGCAAACAAAGTGTGAGCATGCATGACCCAGTACTTGCAAGCTCTGACGCCTAATCAAGTGGTAAATTGCAGTTTATCTTCCAGTCTTATTGTGAGTTATCAATGAAGTAATAAGTGTCAGTAAAGGGAAGAGAGAGAGGATAATAAATTGTATTTTATTATTTGTATTTGTATATTTTTGTTATATCTGTGACTGTTTTTGTGTTTTGCATGGGTGCTTTGTGACTTCAACAACTGGATATGGAAATGCAGTAACACTCAGATTTGCTTTTCCTCTCTCTTCAGTAACCATCTCTACCAGCGTATCTTTTGATGGTCTGCTGGTGACTGGCCTCTATACCTCCACACCAGTCCAGTCTGCACCAATCCCTGCACCGGCTGCCTTCGGCTTTGGTAAGTCCTCATGAGATACCACTTTAGGCGGTTTAGTGTGGCCTACTCAGCCATGCTCCTAGTGCCAATATAAGCGCTTCATTAAATGCTCAACTTAGCTTTGCCTTTTAGCACAAACAAACCCTCAGATACTCTAAATTGTATCTTAGCACTGGGACTACGGAATTTCACAGTGTGCATGACCCAGCTCACTGATCCACATCCGTTCCCAGAATGAGTACAAGACCACTTCCCCACTCCTGTTGTGACAGGCCGTGATGGATGAAGAGTGGGGATGATGTGACCATGGGGTTTGGCCATATGGACTTTAATTGAGGTTTGAGAGAAGAAAAACAGAAGATTTAATATGAAATGAGGAAAGGACATTGGGGAACAAAGATGAAAAGTGTGTGAGACCTCTTGAGAGACAAAACCAAACTACAAATAACAAAGAAGAACATATTAATGATCATCTGGTTGGCTAGTTAAATGTTGAGTCACAGAAAAGCTAGAGAGGTTAGGCTGAATTACATCTGGCATTTGGTTTACCCAAAAGTTCATATCAGTACAAGTGACATGTTCTGTTTGTTAATAATTGGTTTTGAAAAATAGTTTGCAAGCTGGAGAGTACTATTTTTTTTTTGTTGATTGCAATTTCCTAAACATTACCAGCATTTTCATTTTTTGTTCTTTGCATTGTCTGTATGTGCAGCTGTAATGTAATTATGTCTAAATTAACTACAGTCAGTTAATTTACAGTGTAAATTGTGTGAAAAGTGTGAAAGAATGAGTACTTCATCTTACTCAATTTTTATTTCATATTTTGCAAAATATAAAGTTAAATTTAGTTTTAAAAATTGTTTAGACAAGTGTAGACTAATTACACAGTCAAAAGGCAACTGAATTAAAGTGAAGTGTGACCCATTTCTGGACACACAATGAGGATTTTTAGACTCAGATGAAGTGTGTGCGGATGGAGCCCCTGTGTGCAGGGGTGGGGGCTCTCTAGGGGCAATGGACCAGCCATAAAGAACTCCTTAGAGAACAGGGCTACTGGCCCAGAACTGCTGCCCAGTGGGCTCACTTATCCTGACTAACTCCACTGTTCTTCAGACGCTGACTTCACCCCAGCCAGGGCAGCTCTTCACTCTTGGCAGCCCTGTTTACTGGGGAGGCATCCAAGCACGGATTGCGTCACCTTTGCTTCAGTCTCATTAATTTGAAAAGTTTTAAGAGAAGGGCTGCACAGACTGATAGGCAGCAGCTTGTGGAACTGTGGGTTTCTGCATGGTGTGTGTTTGAATAAGTCTGCAAAGCCTTCCGTTACAGTATGTGTAATGTGCTAAGCAGTGAAGTCAAAATGTTATGACCAAAACTTCTGCTCTCTGAAAGGGAGGAACGAGGTACAACACATATAGTATTGGATATCACGCCCCTGCGTGACCTGACTGAAGAGACCTCTATTCATGTCTTTAAGGCAGATGATCTGTGGTGACATATGTGAGGCCCCGCCTGCACATATATACATCAGTCACCACAGTCATCCTTTAGTTCGATAGCCGCTCTTCACCGTGCCCAGCTGTGCAGCGGGGCAACCTAGTGTTGTACCTTGTTCCTCTCCTTCAGGGAAGTTATGGTCATAACATTTTTTTCCCTTTCAGTCGATTCACTCGGTACAACACATGTAGTATGGGACATGTATTCACATTCCACAGAGCAGCCACCAAACCAGAGTCAAACCTCCGGCAATCTAGTGCATCATAGACCCAGCAGAAAGGCCAGAGTGAGCCACTGAAGGGGCTGTCACATCCAAACGATAAAACCGAACAAAAGTGTGCAGTGATGACCAGTCGGCTGCAGCAGAGATATCATGTACAGATACCCCCCTCTAAACAAAGCCCATGATATTGCCATGCCCCTGGTTGAATGTGCCCTCACACTGTGAGGCAACAGAAGACCTCTGCAAAACAGACACACAATTGGTCACATAAACGCACACTGAGTGTGGTCTATGTAGGTGTGTAGCACACGCACAAGGCACAGGGAATGCAACATGCAAAAGGAGGGGACAGAAGCTCAAGAGTTCAAAAGCCATAGAGCTATAGGCTGTAGGGATAATCTTAGTGCAAATACGCCGCATTTGGGTGCAATGTAACCTTAGAGCCATCCGAAATGAACTGGGTACAAGAGGGATGCACAGATAAAGCATGAAGGTCACCCACCCACTTTGTGGAGGTCAAAACGAGAAGCAGTGCAGTTTTGTATGAAATAAATTTCATATCTACAGACTCAATGGGCTCAAATGGAGGCCCACAAAAAGCCTCAAGCACCAAAGCCAAATCACATGAGGGGACGCTGGATTTAACCAGAGGCCTCAGCTAGCAGACTCCCTTTAAGAAACGCATGGTAAGAGGGTGAGTGCCTGGCGTCACTACATCAAAGCCAACATGACAGGCAGATATCGCTGCCAAATAGACCTTGTGGAAAAGGAGAGACTCTTATCAAGCAGCTCCTGAATGAACGTCAAAACATCCACAATAGATTGAAATGGAAGTACATTTTGGTCCTGACACCACTGCTTGAACGTCCACCATTTATAGGCATATAGACCTCTAGTAGATGATCCCTCACACTTTGGATCATCACCACCACATGTGGGGGCAGACCCTTAGTTATTAAATTGGACCTCTCAACAGGTAGGCGCACAGATGAATCACCTCTCCTCCCACTTGGGAGAGGAAGTCCCTGTGGAGAGGAAGCTGCCAGGGCCTCGCCGCCAGCAGACTGATTATCTCAGCATACCACGACTTTGCCGGCCACCAAGGGGCCACCAGGATCAGGGATCCCTCCCTGCTTATTTATGTAAGAAACCACTGTTGTCTGTCCTGATCAGAACATGCTGGCCTGTCAGAGGCACACGAAAATGCTTTAGAGCTAAAAAAGTCGGTAATAGCTCCAGGTGGTTGATGTGGAGCTTGCATTATGCCCACGTCCAGAACCCTCTCACTGCTGCACCGTCACAAAGAGCCCCATACCCCCTCAGGGAGGCATCCATGGACACCACCTTGCAAAAAGACACTCTCCCTGTAGGGGAGCCCTGGTGTTGTAAACCGGGTTGTCTCCGAGGGAGGAGAGCTGATATGCTGATATCCTCTGGAGGTGACACGATGCACACAGCCGGTGAGTCCAGTGTTGAAATGTTCGCATCTTTAACAGCCCGAGTGGCACTACAGCAATCACAGATGCCATCATGCCTACTAGCTGTAAGATTGTCCAGAAACATAGTTTACATCCCAACTGAAACAAACAAACCCAAACAAACCCTCAGCAGACACTGGCTCGTCCAAATAAACGGCATTGTCCCTATCCAGAACATCAGAGAAGATCAAGCACAGGTCTCTCTGCGTAGACGCCATCCCTCTGCCCAGCGAGAGCGCTGCACAGCGAGACACGCGGAGAATATAATCCATGGCAACTCAGACCTCGTTGAGAAGAGGTTCCAGTGGACTGTCACGGGCCATCTGTGTCCCGCCAGACACATGGTTTGATATGTCTGAAGCATGGTGACGGAGCTCAGCGCACTCGCAGTGCCTGCTGTGGGGCTGCCCACACCATGGTTGTTGAACAGGGTTAGATAAGCTCCATCCAGATCCAAATACCGTCCATGGCGACCGTCCATCGTGACGCAGGTGGACAGCAGTTTATTTCACGTTAGGTTAACTCTGAGATGAAGGGGGAAGGAAAAATCCTGCGAACCGCGACGGTTTTGTGAGCCGGTGGAAGAGAGGGCCACTCCACCTCCAGTGAGAAGAAGGATGTATCGCCCTGGCCAACCAACCCAGCAGCAGCGATGTACTGGCCCAATGATAAAGCCTCCTGTTCATTCTTCGATAAATCATGTATGTCTAAGCCAATGTCCAGCACATCATCGTCATCATGGCAAGCGGCTAGCTCCAGCTCTGGCTGGCTAGTGCTCTTGGAGGGCTCCAGCTCAAACTCAGCTAACCCCTCAACATATTTCATGTGGTCAGTCCAGTTAGTACCAGGGACTTCGACCAAAAGCTTCTTGCCATCAGACTCAGATGAAGCTGGGAGGGGGTCATGCTGTGCAATAGTAGTCTTTCCCAGAACTTTCTCCGCAAATGTGACCCACCTCTCCAGGGATGAGTGCCTGAGCTGGCGACAAGACGCACAGGACTCGGGCTCAGTCAACACTCTTCTGGCGTGGACAATCCCCAGATAGACAGGACAGGCCTCATGCTGGTCTTTTTCGTGCAAAGAGAAGCCGCACCCCTGAGGACAGGGGTGGACAGAGGACTTCTTTGGCTGTTTAGGCTTGGTGTTCATACTGAGACACAAAGCCCATGGGTAAAATGCACACAAAATTGTGTTTCTAATTCAGAATTTTATTCTTCCTTTATTTCATTCATCTGCACAATTATTAGGCAGATGGGAATTTTTATGCGACACCCTCAGCACCCTTGTGACAGCTGTCCGGCTGGTCTGCAGACCACAGCCCATGGCAAGTCACCACATCTGGAGAGGGAAGGCTCTTGAGCCTTGGGGAGGAAGGCTGAAGAGAGATGCTCCCAGAGAGAGAGAGAGCTTCATCAGTGAGCTCATAAAAAACCTGATGACATCACTGAGCACAAGAGAGCCAATGTTTGAACAAAATGCTTTGAAGATAATTCAGTGGAACAATAATAGAATGAGATGCCGCTTGATGTGCATTGTTGTTGTGACAAATATAAAGGGATCTGAGAGGACAAGAGGGTCACGCAACTCCACAAGGGAGCTTTACGAGCCTTGTGGTTTTTAGTTTGGAGCGTCTAAGAAAGGATGTGGCTCTAATCCCCCTCAATGGAGGCATGCAGGGGACACAGATAGACACGGACAGCAACATGCATGCACACACACACACACACACAATTCATTAAAGGAATAGCCACCTACTCTCATTCAAATGCACATATACACACTCCAGCTGTGTACAGCTGTTAGAGCAGCGCTTGGCTGCGGGAGCATGTGGCTGACAGATGTATCAGTGCGGGAACCAACATGAACTCCAGGACAGGAAGAATCAAACCTCACTGCACCGCCACCACAGGATCGCACACAGAGAGAGAAGATTAGTGGTAAATTCAGATTTCTGAATATTTTTGAGATTTAAAATCACCAGATTAAGCAGAGAGAAGACGATGCCGTTAGTAGGTATTTTATTTTTGCTGGGTCAATTTTATTAGAGAGAAAGAGGGTGAGAAAAAGATAGCCGAATGGCCAAATAAGGAGCATGGATGGTTTGAAACAGAAGAATGGAGGAGGAATGGATAAACAGATAAAGGGAGGAAGCTGTGGAGACACAGAGGTTAGTGTTTGTACACTCTGTGGGGATGTCTAGTGGTTGATGTGGTCAGAGCTGTGGCAGCGAGTAGAAAGGATGACTGCACGCTGGCCTCCAGAGAGAATTCCCCTCAGCCTTCCGTGTCACCCTTCACTGCTTTTTACGGAAAACTAATAAAAACCAGTGTACGTACATGTGCATGACCACATGCAAATACGCATGCTCTATCACTGGTCTTCTTCTTTCTCTTTCTTCTGTGTTTGTCTTTTTTCTTTTCTCTTTTGTGGGTCTGTCACACATAATATTGTAGAGACCCTCACACATACACACACACACACAAACACCACAACGTGGAGACAGAGAAGTGAGCATTTTATTGGCTTCCACTCCCTCTGAATAACAATGCACTTCACACTACATTTGTAATAAAAGTGTGAAGCTTTGAGGGACTGACTTTTTACTGCGTCTTCAGAACTCAACACCCACTCATTGTCGAATTAGCTGAAGTGTGATGGAGCAATTGGGGTGGCAATCAGGGTAGTCTGAAGAATGCCATATTTTCAGCTTCTAGGCTGAGCTGCGGCTCCAGTTGCCCAAGTCTTATTCCACCACTGCCTAAAGGCAAGAGATCCCCCACTTGCCGCCGGGTGGCTAACCACAGACCTTTATGATGCTGTAATTGCTTTGCTATGGCTAGTGCAGAATCAGACAAACTGGAGCTAAAAACAATGTTATGTTTGGGAGCCAGGCCCACTTGAGAGGGGTGAACACAGGAGTGTAAATTGACTGTGGTTTTTATAAATGTGCCCATAAGGGGCCAGATAAACTAGTCTAGCAATGATTCTGTTTCAAGGTGCCAGGGACTGGCAGGAAAGACTCAACATGTCATTGTGGTCTTCATATAGTCACAACATATAGTTAATGGATGAGGTAGAGTGTGTAAAGTGATTCATTTTAGTCTATTGTGTAGTAGAGTTTGACAGTCTAAGTGCTCATTAGAGACCTTTGATAGAGACCAACAGGTTTTAGAGTGTAACTTTTAGACTCTTTAGACACTTTTAGTATATGTATGTGTGTGTGTGTGTGTGTGTGTGTGTGTGTGTGTGTGTGTGTGTGTGTGTGTGTGTGTGTGTGTGTGCAGCGTGCTCAGAGGGGATGTCTTTGCACACTGCCAGAAAAGCTACATGAGTCTGGACTGACTCAGCTGCTGGAGAATTCCAACTGCTTCGTGTTTTTCCCTCCTTTGACTTTTATTCCATTAAGAGCTCTTTCTTTCCATTCCAGCCTCTTGGCTTTCTGAAAGGAACTCACACAGTTTTCAGACTGGCGTCTACAAAGATTTTATGATGAAAACAATGACTTTTGTACATTGTCATAATTTTGATTTATTTTTGTGTGTCATACAGCAATGATGAGGTGATGTATTGGACCCCACAGGCCAGGGCCTTGATGGAAAGAAATGTCACATGCGGTCTGATTTGTATTGCTCCTCTAATGGCAAAATGTTTCCCATCACATAATTATCCATTCAAACACATAGCCAGAACAAGTATTCATTCTAAATGTCTCCCCCTAACTTATAATTACGATGATGAACAAAAGGCACTTGAAGGGAGGAGAGAGCCTAGAAAAAAGACAGGAGGCAAATGAATAGGCAAAAATGCCAACATGGGGCTGACAAAGTGTTTGAGATTAAGGGAATGAGAGTGAGAGCAGAGTGAGAGAAAAATTTTTAGAGAAAGTGTGCATGAAAAATGGCAAATGGGACCAATGAAAGGGAGACAGTACGTGAATGATATAAGGAGGGGGAAGGAGAGACAGAGGATGAGAGGATGGCGTTCCATCACTCCCTCTGACGGAGTGGCTGATTGGTGTTGCCGTGCCAATGCTGAGCTGCTGAGAAACTGGTCATTGATGGATGGCTCGTTTGCAGGGTGATGTTTATTTTGTCGTTAATTTGCATATTTGTATGTATTTGCAGGGCGGTTGGCTTCTGCTAGCAAGGATCAGTCCCCATCTCAATATGATGGATCTGGCTGTCTGACAAAATGGACAGCTTAGTGACAGGGACATCCAGCCGACACTCTGTCCCCATGACGGATGGGCTCATGCTAACACACAGCCCGATTAGAGATGAAATCCTGCTGCACCTTGACCTGTGGAGGAGGGGCCAAAGAGGGTGTGCAAAGTGTAATCATGCCACACACACATCCTTTAGGACTCATGCAGAAATAGTAACATATAGAAATACACAATCATGAATGGTCTGTCTTTGTCATTATGCACAATTATGCATTCAAATCTTGATTTACACACACTCATCCATCTCCGGGCTGAAGGTCGGCTGTCAGCGCCCTCTTGCCACCAAGCCAGATTGAATGTCAGCCAGAATGTCAGACTATGAGGGATGGCAGCTCATCATGTCAGTACAGTATTTACAGAGACACACTCACAGGTGTGTTTCCTATTGAACAAAGCCTTGTTTTGGAACCTCTGTGCTTTCTCAAACACATCACAAACAGTCCCAGGAGAGCACAAGTGTGCTTCCGCATCCCCCCTCCAACACCCCCCCCCCTTCCATCAGTGTGATGAGGAGGAAAACTGAGAAGGAGATACTGTGTAGGGAGCGATGGAGGATAAAGAGGAATGATACAGAGAAGGGTGGTGCAGGGAGGAGAGAAGGGGTGAGGGAAAGGGGTTCCCATGGGGAGAGAAGCTGTCAGTCCCTAGGAGACTTCAAACGCACTGCATCCCTGTGATCAGCCTGCTCCCTGGCTCTCTGCTGACAGCTCCCTGACTGCGCCGCTTAGACTCCTTCATACACGCGCACAGATACACACATACACACACACATACACTTTCTTGCTACCGTAGGAGCTCTCACACTCACTGACTTATCCACTCATACCACAACACATTCAAATTCCATTGACATACGCACACTCATGCTGATTCTCACACTTAGGATGTGCGTCTGTGACACATTTGCTCTGACATCCATCGTTATAATAACCTTGAACACCGCCAAAGTTCCCCATTTGCAACTCTGTCAAGGACACCGTACAGTCCCAAACTGTTGCTCCTGAACTGTGGGCTGAACAGAGGCAAGGTGGTGCTTGGCAGCAGCAGCAGTGGTGGTGATGATGTTGATAATGATGATGATGACTTATCTAAGCCATTACTCCTTCCTTGCTCAGGGCTGAGGCACCCAAAGGCAGATACCTCCTGATGATGAATTCATTACTGTAGAAGATGAAATGAGTTGTCAGGGGCAGGGTTATGTATGGGAGGTGATTTGTGTTCTCTGCAGCATAGTGTTAGATCAGACTCGAGATCGGCTGGGTCTGCTTGCTGTAAATCTCCTCGCTTTGCTGGCACAGGACATCCCCACCCCTCATGCCCAGACTGAGCCTCTCGTCCGTCCCTCCCACCTCCTGCCACGTCCTCCACTACCAATCTCACATTGCCTACAGGCTGCTAACAGGTGGCTAAACATTTTTGGTGCTCTCAGAGTCCCGAGGAATGCTTGGATAATGATGTATCACATGACATCATGTAGTCTCTCCACGCTCAAAGCCTCCCTAGAAGTGAAAAACAAGCCCACCTTCAAAGAATTCAAACAGAATAGAACATCATCCATTATTAATTTAAGGATCATCCACAGCAGAGTCTGGACCAGTGCATTAGTGTTGGCCATACATCCTAGCAGCATAGGTCTTGCCTCTCAGGTGTGATGGTGGACCTCGGAGCACTACTGCTGGGAATTTACTGGTTCACTTAGTGTACACTAGCTCTCTTGGAAAACACAGTCCCTTCTTTGAACTCCCACGGCTTCACTAGGAATGCTTACATCTATATATGTGTGTGTGTGTGTGTCTGCATTCATGCATATGTGCATGTATTTGTGTCTTTAAGTGAAGGCGTGCATGTGTGTGTGTTTATATTACATGTATTTATATGCACATGCTGAGCATGTCAGTGCTTTTTATTTCGCTGTATTTTCTGCATCCAAATGTAAGGTAAAAAAGGTCCAGGGTTACCGGGAGAGCAGAAAAAGGGGAAAGCAGGAGCTGGACTGACTGTGATAGAGATTTCAAAGTGGTGTGTGAGATGTTGGCCAGTTTTTTTATTTTATTTTATTTTTTTCTATCCTGCAGGAGAGAGCAGCAGGCGTAGGCTGTTTCTCCCATGTGTGGTCTCTCTTGAGCAGAGCAATGTTATTTTCTGCCATGCAGAGAGGTTGGTTACTTGCCAGATAGAATGAGAGGGGAGGGAGAAATAAAGATAGAATAAAGACAGAGAAAGCTTTGACTCAAAGACTGCTCAGTTTGACACATTTCTGTGAACACTAGTGGGTTTGCATCATTTCAACACAGAGGCAAGCGGACTTTGAAATTTGTCTTTGTTGTGTTGTGATATAAAACATCTCGTATTCTATACCTCCAGATGCACCTTGCATGTGTGTGGGCATCTGTGGGTTTGGTGTGCAAACTGAGGAAAAGTGATTTTACAAAGTCTTCTCCACCAAGTGCATGCTATCCAGGCAGCACTTTGAGGTCTATTCATTTTTAAAGTTCCCTTGCACAGAGTGTTAGAAACAGTGGAAGTGCTCTCTCTGACTCTGTGAGATGAGGAAGCTTAGTGGTTCTACTGGTTTCTCCCTGTAGGGCCCTGACTGGAGTTGGCCCTCCACCCTCTAAAAGCCTCAGAGAAAAACAGGAGTGCTCCAATTCCTGACCTTTTTTTTTTTTTTTTACATTATATGCAAGTTATCGGTGAGCAACTCACCCAGATCCAATCTGACCCATATTTTGGCAGCGAAAATAGTTGGTGACCTTCTCTGTGTTTCGCCCTCCTTACGAGAGCCAGGCTGTTGTCGTGATTAGTTCACTGCCTCCCAGCTCTCCTCTGTCAGACCAGGCTCAGCTCCAGCCTCCTGCATAAACACATTTAAATACACACACATACTGTACATATACACACACGCATGCAAATGCATCACAGGCGCAGTGCCTTGCCTTCCCCAGGCTTTCCACGAGCTCCTCACCTGTCGCCCCGGGTCTCTATCTCTCGTTCTCAACATGTGTGTCAGGACAGAGCCTGCGAGACAACGGCCTCACCAGTTTGTTTATTTGCTGCATTGACGGGTGGGGAGCAGGGACGTGGGTGCAAGAAATTAGCACAAGTCAAATCAGATTAATTAATCCCCAGCTCAAACTATTAGCCGAGGAGTCGTGTTGAATTAAAAATCAAATTAGCCCTGGCGCCTGCCGGTAGAAGCTGTGGTGTGTGCCTGCCAAGCTACAATGACACACACCCACAGAAGGCAGCCGCTCACGGGCTTCACTGATGGATGGACGGATGGATGGATGGACGAACGGATGGATGGATGGATGGATGAATGGATGGACGGATGGAGAGGGAATGGATAGACGGATGGAGAGGGAATGGAAGGAATGGATCCTCGAGGACTAGGGGGTGGGGGGAAGTGGAGTTTAGTGACTTTGCCACCCAGTGTGGTAATCTTCTCCTGGGGCACAGAGCTGGCTGTCCTCAACTGGGTGCTGCTCCACGGGCCTCACTCCACCAGCACTCTGCAGACTTGGCTAAGTCACTCCAATTAGGTCTTTCAGCAACACTTCACCCTTCTGGTTTACATAACACACACACACACACACACAGACACATCTTGAGCCTGGGACTGAACCCAGTTTTAAACAGGGCCCTGTGTCGCAGCTGAACTCTATTATAAACATAAAGAGAAGGGAAAGGGAAATTCCGTTTTTTTACAGCTATTATACAACATCAGTAATATTAACATTGCGCTCACCAAATTAATTACTGAAATATGAAAATGTGGCAACGTCGCTAAAAAGAGTCCAACCTGGCAAGAAGCATGAAAAGTCAGATGATGATTTTGACAAAGAGTAGACAAACTTCTTTGGAAGAAAAAACAAAGGTGAGGGTAAAGCTATTACATAAACTGTCTGCTGTGAACTTTCTGGTTTGACTTTGACTAACCATACACCGTATTTATGTGTGCACACAGTTATTCCTTTTAGGAGTTCAGGATCTCACTTTTTATTTTGCCCTTAAAATAAATTGGTTTACATAATATGGCTAAACTGTTGGCTTCTTTATATGTCTGATCGTCTGACTGAGTCTCATATTATCTGATTTCAGCTATTCCTTTGCCATTACTGAGAAAAAATTTAAATAAGTTGTAATAAACCGGAATTTTCTTTTAACTGTTAACTGCGTATTTAGCATGGGCTTGCATGCACGATTTTGAATATACTATGTGTGTGTGTGTGTGAGTATGTGATTGTGCCTTTGAGATGGATTGCAGGGCTGTGCAGAGATGTAGAAGTCTCATCCATCATGCAGGGTGGGGCTCCAAAACACACTTGTTTGATTCAGAACAACATTCATTTCAATTATGACACATTAGTTCAGGGGGGTATATTATGCTCCAGTAGTGTTCCTGTACTCCATTTATCATTCATGCTTGTATGACTTGTAGCTCTTGATCATTGAAAGGAAGTAGTATGCAGCCGCAAGCAATAAACCAAATATTTATTTCCTTTATACTTTTAGTCTTCAGTTATTGGTCTTGATGGGTGCGACACGTCTGTGAAATTTTACAAAAGAAGCAGTGATTATTAAATTAGTAAAAGTTATGTTTTAAATGTATTGTCCATGTATGTTGTCCTCTATAGTATTTTCTCTCTTTCGGCTGGTTAGAGCCATACTGGCAGCTCCTACAATAAGCCGTAGCTTTTGTATGTATGTATGTGTGTGTTGTGTGTGGGTGTGGGTGTGTGGCCTTGCCTTCAGGAGTTTATGGATGATGGATGACGGATGCTGTGAGATACAATGGAAGCCGAAATGAAAGAGCAATTGTTCTGTGAATGTAAGCATATGGGCAAAACTGGTCAGGTGCTTAGAGCCGGGGTATGAATACACACATTTTATTTATACACAAATGGCTTCTTTCACAGGACATTCAGTTGAACACGCTGTGCGCACATGGAAAAACATAATAATATAAACATGTGCACAGTAAGTCTCTCATATACACTCTCGCACATGCTCACCTACACGCATATCCAGCTCAGCAGACCTCCAGGTGTCCTTTACTGCCTGCTAAAATCTCTTTCATTCATGTGGCAAATCTCTCCCTCTCGCATTTTCCCACAGAGTCTCTTACCCCCTTTCTCCCTGGCCACTGGCATCTTTCACCACCCATATTAACACACAGCTTCCTCCTGGCAACGCTGTGCCGGACCCCTGCCATCACCACAATGCTGCCAACCCGTTTCTATGGCAGTGTGATTGGCAGATGTTAAGATAGATGCCCGTTTCAGCCAATGGCGGACCAGAGTCAGGTTGTCATGCTCCATGAGGCCCTGCAGTGGTCCGGCTGCCCAGCTGAGGATGGTGTTGGGAAGAAGGGGTGAATGCAATGCAACAGGCGCACACAAACGCACACAAACATAGCATGGGATCATTCAGCAGCACAAAGCGTATGGGGTCCCTACTCAGGCTGTCAGTACTGTTGTGATGTATCATTTATGTCGCCATTGTGTGGCCTTCTCTTGAAACATGTTGACAGAAGCATTATTCTGGTTTTTGACAGATTCCCATACACTCACGGGCTTTTAATAACACATGTTAATGCTCCAATAGGTTTATGACAGTTTTTAAGAATTAGCACATGAAATATGAGTCTTTAATGGGCCCGCTCTCCAAATTATCTGGGATGGTATACATTGAATTTCTAAGTCTGAGTGGGAAGTGGGAGAATGATCGTTGGTTATATGGCTATTATCTGTCTGTGTATGCACACACACACACACACACACACACAGAAAGCAGGCCTGGAGGACAAAAGATGTGCATCATAAACATTAATCTGCGCTTTTTAAATTAGACCCACTTCTCTGTTTTTAATCAAAATGTATATAGTGAGTGGTGATAAATATAAATTCCCAAGACAAAAATCAAATAACCTAATTTCCTTACAGCACATTACGCTACTGCACAGGGCTTTCATCAACGCTCCGAGCAAATTGCTATGCATACACATGCATTTTATTATTCTGTTTGTGGTTGCTCTTGTGTGTGTGTATGTGCACATGTGCGGGGTCATGAAAGTGCGCATGTGCTTATGGTTGTGTGTGTGTGTGTTCTGTATTAATGTGTACATAAATTAATTAACAGTGAAGGGAAAGCTGGACCAGTTTACCAGATTTACTGTATAGTAGGTAGAAAGGAAGCAACAAGCACCCGGATTCCTCTCGCTTTGAGGGACTGAACAGCAATGTGTGCATTTCTGACTCCCTTCCTATCAACATTTTCTTAGCAAAGAGCAGAGAGAGAAAGAAGCAAAGAGAGAAGGAAGAACTGTAGCAGGAAAGTCTGTCTTGAACACATTTATTGGGAATGGATATAGTTAAATCAAATACCAACAAATCACTCAAGCTAATAGTTTCCTGTTGCTCCCCAAGCCAGACATTGCTGAAAGACAGTTGCACAATGAGTGCAAAATGTGGTATCCCTTTTGTTACTGACCAGATGTCAAATGGTGTGTATAAACTCTGAATGATTCTGGTAAATGTGCACATGAATTTGAATGGTGCCTCTCATATCCTCGCAACTCTGCCACAAAGCCTAACTATCAATTCGAATGCCAGTGAGACCGGCTCCTGCTGGTCCTACAGTGTGAAGTCGCTGCCAGGCTGAGCCACCGATTGCCCATCTGCTCCATCGGGGAGAATTCTCACTCCATCTATTTGCAAAGTGAGATATTAAGACAGATAAAAAATGCTGCATCCAAAAAGAGAGAGACGTTAAAGAGGAGACAGACAGATGTAAATTGAAGTGTTTACATATTTAAAAGAAGCAGGACCAGATGTAAGAAAAACAAAACAAAAAATGTGAAATCTTTGTTACCGGAGACTGAATATGAATAAAAAAGAGGCGGTCAACTTCCCACTTCCTATTTGTTGGGCGCTTTAAAGATGGACTACAATTACCAGCAGAGATTGATGTCGGGGTGACGGTCTTACAACCAACATATGACCCTTAAAATCCTGACACACCCATTTCCTGTGTTTCTGTGTATCTGAGTGAGTTTGTGTGTGGGCATGCTCGAGAGCGGACGTATAGGCTTTTGTGTGTGTGTGTGTGTGTGTGTGTGTGTGTGTGTAGGTTCATATTTATGAAACACGTTCTGCCCAGTCATACCGTGGGAGTTAGCAGGTTATCTTCCCTTGCCATTAATCATTGCTGACAGCTCATAAGTGGCCAATCTGCATGTGAAAGAACTGCATGTGTTTGTGTGCATACATGTATTTGCATGTGTGCATTTGACTGCGGATTCGTGGTTGCAGCAGTCCTGCAAGACCGGCCCCCCCCCTCCCCTGTGGCTGCTTATTGAATCAGAAGCGGCCTCGGCTGATACTTATCAAACATGCAGCATGAATGCATCACCAGTGGCATTTGTACTGCAGCTACGACTTCTGCCATTGTCAGCTCATTACGAGATTCCAGCATGCTGCGGATAACAAATCCAGATGTGCAGAACAAGAATTTGCGTTTGATGAAGGATAAAATGTGCTCACTAAAAAACTAAAACTGTCAAAGACATTTTCTCTAAAGAGTCTAAACCCCAAAATGTGAGTATAGACAAGTTCTTCCTCATAGTGAATCAACCAATAATTGGCTTTTAACAAACACAGTTGCTACTGTAATCGGAGTAAGAGAATGTGAAGATCTGAAGCATTTTGAGGGATCACAAGTGAGACAATTTTAAGAACAGGAGATGAACTAAGCACAAAATATTGACAAACACTAGCTGAAGCACTCAGGGGTCAAGTGAGTGAAGAGTAAGTGAATGAACAGTTTTTGCAGTTGGTTGACATCGTCATATAAGGACACAGAAAGGACTTTGTTATATATTTGCATTTTACAATGACGAAACAGGCTGTGTCTCTTTCTCTGCTCATCTCCCTGGACAGAGCCAGGAATGTCAGAGCTTTCTTTTTTTTTTTCTCTGTCTAGGTTCACTACAGCTTGTTGCTTAACTGGAACATTTGGGATTTGGATCTCATTGAATAATAGTGATTTTTTTCTCTCTCTCTCTCTCGCTCCACACCCGGACATGAAAGGCACTAGTTTCGTTATTTGCATTTTTACGCCTGAGTGTATTTTTCAAGTGGGAATAGAAATTCTGTGAGCGGTGTTGAGTCCCAATGCTGCTGTGTCCTGGAGTGCCTCAGTCTGCCTTTTCATCTTCACCCTAGCCTAACTGCTCTCTGCTTTTCTGCAGCCGTACCCTCAGTTCCTCCGCCTCTTTACCTGTCTCTCTCTGTGTTGCCTCCTCTCCCTGTTAGTACATTTTCCTAATTTTCTCACAGTATTTGTTTCAAACATTGAATTCTTTGTTTGTTTCCGCTTCATCCAATATTTGTTCATTTTTTCTATTTGAGCAAGAGTTACAGTAGCCGGTGGTAAATTAGTTAGGTTTGTATTACAGAAGTTTGTCATCACTGTAAATGAAAAACCACTCATACTTACACTAGAGTTGCTGTTGGTGCCTCGGGAGAGACTCAGCCAGACATTTCTCTGTTCTCTGTTTAGGAGCGGCTCAGATTGACACTAAAATGAGAATAGCTGGTCCACCTTAAAGGTCAGTCCACCTTAAGTGAGACTGGTCAGGTTAGGCTAACCCATTGTTGCTAACTTTGGGGCTAACTCCCTTCACTTTTCCAGCAGTTGGCTAAACAACAGATGAGATTTTTCTTGGTTTTTTTCGAATCTGCAGCGTTTATTAACTGACACACTGTAGCCTGAACATTTACTGCCAGACTGACAACTCACTGCTAAGCTTTTCCTCTGCTCCGCTCGCATTCGCCGTCACTTTTCCCACACTTGCTCCACACACTCGCTACGCACACACATTACGCACCGCCCTATTCATTAAATAGGGTAGTGCATATATATCTGCAACGACACAGAGGTTGACTCATGAATGAATGGATATTTGGCGTTATTTTTGGCATTAAAAAAAAGATTTTTTTGGCCTGGCAGGTGTTCTAGTTGGCCTGGCAGCCCGCCATGCTCGTACAATTATAAGGGAAACACTAGAGTGACATCACTGTAAAAGTGAATATTCCTTTGACGGAGTATTTTGAATGAGTGATTCATTGTTTCTGTTCTATTTGGCCACAGCATTTTACTGTCTCCTTCTGTTATCTCCACTGCTTAGTCTGCTCCATCACACTCCATCACAATGTTTCTCTCTTTTTGTTCGTAGCATTCCGGATAGTGTTCCCATTGCCATGAGAGCTAAACTTGAATTATGCACATCTGCGGGGATTCTCAAATTGCACCATGACAATGTGGCGAGAAAGACTTTCAGCAGCACTTCTCCTTCTCTTCTTCTGCCACAAAATGGGACAATTAGTGCCAAAACTGTTGTCTTGACTACCTTGGTTGCAGTGGTAATTGCGTGGCACATAACAACAATGAAATTGTTCTGGAAATGGCACTCTTTTGTGTCAGAAGGGGTTAAAAAGAGATAAAGATGCATGGGTATGTCAACGCATGCTTCCCTGAGAGCAGCACGGAAACAATTTCTGCTGTTCTGTATGTCGGCGGTAAAGATAGGGTGCTGAGGAGATCTTTGCACAGGCAAACAACATTGCAATAACCCCAGACAGTAATATGTGTTTATGTGTGTTTTTCTGCGCGAGTCTGTATGTGTTTGCTTAGGAGTAAATCGTGGCCATTATGCGGAGAGGTTGTAGCCGAGGTGATTGGAGAACAGCAGTACTATTAGTGGGTGATTACATCTCAGTCTGTTATTACACACCAGCAGCTCCTTAGTATGGTAAAAGGCTGCTTTGCACGACACCTCGTAAATCTGACACACTAAGGCCCACACGCTGCATGCACTCACACATAATGACACAATATGCTGTCATGTGAAAACACTGTAAATCACGTAGCTTTGATGATTATTCAGTTTGAACTCCGGTTAAAGACTGTTTCTCTGCAGGGGGAGAAAATGTACAGAAAATGTACAACTCTTGAGTAAAAGAAACCTTGCAGGACAAATAAATACGTGCATGGTACTCAAACTAAAAACAAGGCTGTTTTTCTTAATTTTTCATCTGACAGCAATGATAACTAGGTTTGTTTGTGCCGTGGTACACGCATACACATCAACAAAAATTTCATGCAACGATGCAAACTAGCACACACACACACATAAAGCTGGCCGAGTCAGAAACATTTATGGTGCTGTCAACATTGTGTATATTTATGGATGCAATCTGTGAGGTTAAAATTATTACAGGCGGCAATGGGCGGAATTATTTCTCTTTAAATAATTAGTTTTGAACCACACAAACACACACACAATCTTTGCATAATGATTTGCACATTGATTCAGGGGATATTAAAGCTCCAATGTTATTAATCATTGCTGATTATGTTCTCAGTGAGTTGAGTTATGATAGAGGAGAGGAGAGGAGAGGATTGTGTTTTGCAGGTGATACAGAGCAGAGGCCAGCCGCCAGAGCACCAAGCTCAGACCACATCTTCATACACAGACGGGACGTCACATACATTTTTAAACTGGCTGAATGTGTTTGCTCTGTGTGCACTGGACCACACTATACTACACTCAGTGTTGTAGAGTTATGACAAACGCCCAGGATTATCTTCCGTCTGGGAGATGCACACTTGTCTTTGCAAATCTTTACTGTTTGCATTAGCGACGCGGCTCCTCGCCCACACTACAAAGCCATTTACTTACAGTAAATTATTAAACTGTTCTGAATGTCTGCGCAGTGATTGATGAATCCGGCGGCGTCCTGCCCTTGCCCTCTGTGATATGAACAAAAGATTGTGTGACATGATGTCATTCCATCGGTGCAATCATAGCCGGACACAGGCCCTCATTAATAAGAGCATTGTTATGTCGTGTCAGCTCACATGGAGGGAGAAGAGGAGGAGGAGGAGGTCGAGAAAGAATGAATGATGAAAGGACAGAAGTGAAGATGAGATGATGAATGAGCAGTGAGAGTGAGGCAGGAAGTAATGAAAGGAGAAGAAGGAAACCGTCGAGTGCCAATGGATGGAAAATGTAATAGTAGAATAGCAGTAGATCAACATACAGATCAGTATACTGTATGTATGTGCAACATGCCAAAGATTGGTAATTGTTGATTACTCACTATCCATGACACAGGTCATTTTGGCTCTCTGTTATTATATTTGGTTCAATTAATTGGCCTTATGCATTACTTGCTGACTCATTCTGACTTGTTTGTAAGAAGTGTTACTTTATAATGTCTTGCTTTTTGCCCTTTTAGTTCACTTTGTCATGCTAATTTCCAATGCAGACACAGGTTGATAGGTTTTACTTGCCTGCAAACCACCTGGCACAGCATACCATTTTTTCTTACTGTTTTTCATTTTAGTCATATAAACCTGAGCTTACTTGCTTGAGATACTGTTGGTAATCCATCACAGAGAACATCAATTCTTTTGTGTTTTTTATTTTTTATTTTTGTAAAAGTGACATGGTAATGTAGTCGAGTGTGGTGAGAAAAAAGGAGTACCATAAATTAAATATAATCCTTTGAACCACATCTATGTTTCAGTGATTGTCTGTCTTTGGGTGTGGCTTTCTGACAGTGTAGTTTATGTTGGTAGTGTTGTTTGGGAGGTCCATGAACGCACGCTACTAGCAGACTATAAAAATCACTGTTATAAATGGGCTTACCACACAATGACTTTTAGAAAGATAAAAGCATGACATGACACTGTGATAAATTACTCTAACATACTGTGCTTAAACCAAGTTATATGTCTTTGCAAATTGATTTTAATACTGTAAAATAAATGGGCACATTTCATCTGTAAGACTACAGTAGGCTTTAGTAAAATGTTTGGTGTCTCTCTCAATTATCCTTTTTGGTCTCTCACTTCTCTTCTCTTCTCTCCTCCAGGTGTGATGCCAGAGCGTCAGTTTGGTGGAACCCAGTTTGTTTGCAGTGTGGTTGCCTCTCATGTCAGCCACCAGCCCTCCACCAGTTTCAGCTTTGTCTGGATCGCCCCACCGCCTGGCACTGGCTGCGTAAACTTCCTGTAAGTATGTGTGTCCTGTGACAATAAGACAAATATCACGGATGAATAGCCTTGTGGTCCAAACCAGGACTTTTACAGCTGCCACACGTCTAAACCAGACATGGAAGTTGTAAACTGTGACTGTAATATCCATTAATGTTGTGTGGCCCCATATTGACCCAGTAAGCCTGAGAGAGGCTTATCAGCTGACATCATGGGTGGTGTTTTCTCTGTTGGAGCCACAGAAAGGATGTTGAAAAAGGCCATCCTGTCAGAGAAAGCATGCATGATGACTGGAAAGAGGTTAAACTGGGGGCAGAGCGTGTGTGCGTGTAGTTATTTCCTCATTACCTTGCTTGACACCGCCTGTACAGTGGCAGGTGTGAAAGTGTGTTAATCCTGCAGAGAATTAACGGAAATATCCACATCCTCTCATTCAGTAGGTTTGGTCCTCTTCTCGTTGGAAAATGTGAGAGTGGTTGACACACACACACACACACACACACACACACACACACACTTTTTTGTGAAAGAGAAACTCTTCCAGCTCTTCCTCTCTGACATTACATGCATGATGTTACATGTTATCCACTCTCACTATAGTACAAGTATGGTGTTAGGGGGATTTATTGTGATTGTTCAACCCAATCGCCAGAATAAATTGTTGGCAATGTATGTTTCTGCAAACCACGGATGTGTTGAATCTCTACATTTCAGTGTCGATCGCATTTTAAGCTATTCACGTGTGATTTAACGCTGCATTAAATGGCTGTTATCAGTTGAATAATTATGTTCTATGATGTGACAACACTGTGGTTTAGGCACAAAACCCACTTGGTCAGGGTAGGAAAAGGTCATGGTTTGGGTTAAAATACCCAGTATTGTCACCAGAAAAACATCTGCAAATGTCCAGACGTCTCGCTAAAAATACCCAGTTTTGTCGATTGAAATGGGAAGCGAGCAGTGACCTCGAACAGTGGCCTCTGCTGCTTTGAAGCTTTTGCCACTTTCTGCCATGCAACTAACTTTCTAGCCAACGACCCCACCCACCTCCTCCTAAGATGGAAGTGAGCTCATGTACAGTAGATGTCATGTGAACTATGTCACTTTCCCTATGATATTTATTGTAGAAATACTGATATGATACGTAGAGATTAAGCGTATCCATGGTTTCCAGAAACGTACGATGCCAACATTTTATTCTGGCAACAGGGCTGGATTGTTTTCTCTTGCAACACACTCCAACAGTACTTACACATAACAGTAAGTTATGCTCAGGGATGCTGGACAGGTGATTTTCAGAGTTGAGATGTTTTTTTGAAGCTTACATGTTGCTTGTTTGACCCACGTAGTCTCAATCTCTCCTTTTCCCCATTTTCATTCCTCCTTTCTCTGTCCTATGTTACTCTTCATCATGTTCTCCATCTCTCTCTGTTGGTAACACCCTCTAACTCTATTTCCCTTTAGTTCTCATGGCTGGTGATTTACAGCCTCATGCTGATAATCAGTCAAAATGCAATTAGCAGCTGTTGCTGGAGAAGCGTAGAGGAAAGGGGAGGATTCCAATAACTGTGCCCCATGCAAAGTCACAGCAGCACAGCCCGAAGTTACCAAGATCTTTAGGAAACTCACCCACAAACATGGCAATATTTATAAATCTGACTGGGGTAATTCTCTCACTCTTACATCAAGAGCAGCCCCAGTGCGTCTCTAAAAGGAAATTTAAAAAAATGAAATCATCACATTATCATGTGTCATGTGATAGCATTATCATCATATGGGTTTAGCTCTTGGATAGTCAAATCAAACTGTAAACAAATCCCTGCATTTTTTTTTTTTTAAGACTTGAAACACATTGCAAATTTCACATAAGCATTCTACAAAAACCGCAACTAAATTAAACATTTTGGCAGGACTCACAAAAATCCCTCAATGAATTCCTGGAGGGACACGATAGACTATCAGACAGAGACTTTTATGGACAGACTGACAGAAAAGGATTCAGCTGGGGAATTTGCTGAAGTGGAGCTGCCATTTAGACAACATCCACGGAGCCAAACAGATTTACCGGCTTTTTTGTCTGCCAGCAAACACATTTACTGTTGAGCGTGTGTCAGCTTACGAGGATTGTGCGCTTCCTCGGTATTTTTGTGTATGTCTATGTATGTGCTGTGTGTTTGCATGAGTATAAACCACAGAGCAGCAGTGTGCCAGTGCTGATGACAGCGGGGCTGGCAGGGGGCCACGACTGTATGACAATAGGGGCCCCTGCGGCTGACCTTATCAAAGTCAGCCAGTCACACTCCAGCTGGCTGGAGACTGCTTCTCGCACGAAAAACGGAGACACTTACTGCACCCTGTTCCAGTTCACAGCTCCCATCTTCACCAGTATATCCTCATCTTCAGAGCTGCCTGCCCCGGCGTTCAGTGACGTGACTCTGGGGGGAAATTCAACAGGCGAGGCCCTTGTGACCAAAGCCAGGGCCACCTTGGATGCTATGTCATATTTTCCAGTACTGGATTGCCAGTATTGTTACTCTTGAGGTCAAGATTTCAGAAAATGAGGCGCCCCGGTGGCTGCAGGATTAAAGAATGCACCGCATACTCACAACGGGACGATCAATTCTGGCAGGAAACCTTTGTTTCATGTCAAATCTCTCTTTCTCTCCCTTTGTTTCCTGTCTGCCTCTATACAGTCAGCTGTCCAATAAAAGCAAACATGACAAAAAAAATCCTCTTGGAGGAAAAAAAAAAAAAAGAAAAAATTTCATGCTGTCTTTCAGGCTGTCTTTGTCTGTCAAATTGTGTTTCAGTGTTCATTTATATGAATGGACTTTTCCCAAGAAAAGCATGTAACAAATGCTCCCATCATTTTACAAGTTAAACAAGGAAATAAAAATACGGTGTTATGACATTAGACTTAATAATGTAATGTCTTGCCCTTGCCTGTAGTACTACTCCCCTGATTGATACTAGGGCCATTTTCTTCACATGGTGTCCACGAGTGTTTAAATTACAGCCACAGACATCCTATGTCCTTCACAGGGCCGGAGCTGGTCTGCCACTGCATTAATATGGGGCCGGTGAGCAGTTTTATGGGCAATATTGTGGGAGTGTTCATGGTAACAGATCACTAGCAGGAGTGTGATAGAGTGCAGTGACGTGGGCATCCAGAAGAACTCATTTTCTGGGTGGCTGTAAATTGCCACTTAAAGAGAAGGGGAGGCCTTGGAGGAGAGGAATAGAGGAGAAGAGAGGAGGCAGAGGAGGTGGAGGAAAAGGGAGCGCGCACACACACACACACACACACACACACACACACACACACACACACACACACACACACACACACACACACACACCCATACGCAGAGATCCATGAGAGCACACTGATCACACCATTTAAATTTAAAGTAGTCAATTAACAGAAAATTAATTAGCAATATTTTTTGACAACAACTAATTGATTCTTCCAGTCATTTATCAAACTAAAATGCCAAACATGTTGCCTTTCTGTTTCATATCACTAGAAATAGAATATGCTTGGATTTCGGACTTGGTCAGTAGACTTAACAATTCATCGATTGAAAAATAATCAGTAATCTCAGAAATGATACCTGCAGCTTTACTGTAGGCCAAGAGAAAACCCTTTCTTACACATAAATGTAAACCAACTCATTCTTTCATGATTGCACAAAACAGAGTTGTGCCCCACTTTTTATTCTTCTTGCTCAGACATGACAGTCCACACCACTACATAATGGACTGGATGCTTTGCTGCACTTAGCAGAGGTGAGAATGGTTAATAGCTTCCTCTGGTGAATGCAAAGAGGTACTGGTGTGTCTCTTCCTTTCTTTGCCTTTATTCTGCTTCACTTACAGCCTCAAGGCAATCAGTACAGTTGTGTGTGTGCGTCTGTGTGTGTGTGTAGCAAGGGCTACCTTCAGAGACACATATTTAAACAGCCACTGTGGCACATGGCACTGTGTGTAACTCTTTCTTTTCTGTGGATGCTGCTGTATATGGGTATATCTGTGTGCTACATGCAAACATGCAGCCCTGTGTGAACGTATCCTGGTGTGTTGATATATGTGTGTGTGTGTGTGTGTGTGGTGTGTTTTTGAGCTGCAGTGTTTTGTACTGTCTCCCCATGGGACTCAGACAGCTGGAGATTGCTTTAATTACTGCGTGTGTGCCCCCCCCCCCCCCCCCCCCCCCCCTCTCCCAAAGTGTTCCCCTGAGGAGATGGATGTCTGCGGATCTAATGGCACACTGTTTCTCTATGTCATGGCATGCTGCGTATGTGTGTGTGTCTACATACAGTACCAGTCAAATGTTTGGACACAGTTTCTCATTCAAATGAATTGGATGGTGCATCCAAACCTTTGACTGGTACTGCATATGCATTTGTTTGCAAACACTTGTATATCTGTTCTTTTTGCACATCTGTGCTACCTGTTGTTCTTTTGTGCTGTCCCAGACTGATTGAAGCCACTTATAGAAGCAATTAGGAGGAGAAATAGAACTGAGAGTGAGGAAGGGCAGGTGGGTGCTCAAACACTCTCTTGTCTTGTTAGCTGTGATTGAAAAGGGAATGATTCTATGGCGTTTAATTCGTCGGAGGTTGTATGTCAGAATCAAAATCCTGGTTGGATGCTAGTTTGTTGCTCAAGGACTATCTAAAGTTACCGGTTTTATGCGCTATCAGTCATTTCATTGAACAGCACCCTCACATTCAAATATTACACAGTGTGAATTCACCCTCATCTCAGAATAAAACCTCTTGCATGTCCTTCTTTTTGCAAGTGGAAGTTCTTTTTTTATAACAGTGTGACTCTGTGCATGTTTATTGCATGTCTATGTTTATGGCACATATTGTGAAATCTCAATTTAAATTTAAAAAATCAGTATGAAGCTTGAATATTTGAATAATTATCTCTATCACTCATGATGTGATTGGTCACACTGAGGGAACATCATCCCTATAATATTGGAGATTATATGTTAATATTTCTGTGTGAGCAGCATCGCTGAATGCTGTTGAGCCAAGATACAAATAGATGTCTAAAATTTTTAGATCTACTGTATTTTAACCTCAACGCCTTTTCAAGTGCAAATCACCAAATACACATTATTACTGGATCAGATTGTGAGCTTATAATCATGCCTTTATGTCTTTGATCTATATATTTTTTAAATCTTTAACTCTATTTTTCATCTTCAGTTGCTGCCTCCTGTGTTTTGCCCCCATCAGATTAAAGCTGAACAAGTATATCTAAGATGTGATGTAGGCTACAGCCTAATGCAGTCAGATTCCACCACTTTATCATCCATTAAGGAAATGTAAGTCTGGTAAATGATGAATTAATGGACAACACTGAATTAAAGGTAATTGTGTTAACGTATTGATAATTTTCCCCCACTCTGACTCAGGCTCATTTTTTCAAAAGATAAATGTGCACAGTCCACATACACACTGACATTAGACTTAATAATGCATTGTATCTCCACATCCACTGAATTAAAATGGAGGCTCTGCCTTTTATTTACCTGTTGCCATGGTGAATCCTAGCATTGGAGCTCCATTGATGATGGCTTTTCTCATTCACCACACACACAAGCTTAGCCCGGAGTGAACATACTCTGAGTTTTCCATCTCCGGGTTCATCAACTCAGAGTTCAGGGTTAGACTCAGAGTTTGTTGACCCTGCTTTCTGAAATGGACCTCGGGTCTAGATCAAAGACCGCTATACTTAGACTTGTCAAATCTGGACTAGATTAACAAGGAGACTCCAGAGAGTCATTAAAACACAGCTTTAGATTTGTGAAACCTTTATTCTGTTTGTGAAAACTGAAAAAGTTTTACAGCTTTTTCTATGAAGTCGAATACACAAACGAAACAGCCAAAGGTCATGGTCAGTATTCAAAGTGTGACCCATTAAAGGAGCAGAATGTCTATTTCCATCCCCGCCTCCAAAGTCTAAAAAGTCTACTTGACGAGATAGTGAGAGTTGAGCAGTTGCGAGCTTGTAGGGAGGGTCGAGCTCGCGCTCGTCACAGTCCCGTGCTTGCAGGAGCACATTTGTGCGCACAGAGCAGATGTGCTCCCTTGCAAGGATGCTTTTCCACTCACGGATACTGTTCTGTGTGCTTGTGTCATGTGCATGCGCCTGGTTTTTATGTGCGCAAATTTTGAGACTAATTAAACACCGTAGATTCCTAAGCTGTAATTGTGCCGGATGTTGTTGGTACTGCCATCTGTACAAAGTAGGCAGGTCTCTGTGAAGTTTGTGAAAGGCACATTATTATTTGCTGTATAGTACGTGGTTTGCTCCTGTCCTGCTGCCTGTGAATGTAGCCTGGGTTTGCTGCTTTTGTAGAAAGGGACTAGCTCTCAGGCAACTTGACTCCATGTGCATTAATAACAATGACTAGCAGGTAGTAATCACTTCAGGGTCGCTGCTAAAAATAATGAATTCACAGAGCTCATTCAGGGCCCTGAATATGTGGAAATATTAATACCCCCACAAAAGCCTTAATTTGTCCTTGTTGGACACATGGCATTTCAATCACAAAATCAAGTGATCAATTATTTTTTGGGGGTTGACCTTTCCATTTAATGACAATAATGTGTCCTTAAGCTCATCCAGTCCACCAGGATGATAGACAGCTTGTTATATTAATCAGAGGTCAAAGGTCAGAGTTCAGCCATCAGGCTGACAGATGACCTATCTCACCCAACATCTAATTTCTCCTGATATTATCCTTTTCCATTGATTTCCTATTATTCAAGTCAATCTTTCAGTCTGTTTTAACATAAAATTACTGGTTAATGAGCTCTCCTCATTATTAATGCTCCACACTGGCCTGTGGCTGTGTGACTGATTTACTGTGGACATTGCGCCAAGGAACATGAATGATTGGCTCAAGGTAATCGCATTTTGGCATTGTAGATATAGAAATATGAGGGAGAAATGTGAAAGATGAGAGCACATAAATCCGGTCCACTTTTTTTTTTCCACCACAAACCGACCAGAGCTGCAAATCTGACACAGTCCGCCCATATAATTCCAATTTTCATATATCACACATTCACATATAAGACAGCAACTCTTATATCTCTCATACTTTAAACATTTAACCTTTCTTCAACTTTTAAAACGTGTACATTTTTTTCAGAATTTAGCAGTAAATCGTCAACTTGTAGAAGCAAACCCATTCCTGTGCTTCTCAACAGATCAGAACTCCTGTTGCTGTTTACCCTAAAGGTCTCTCCATCCATGATATTGTCTTATTTCCCAAGGGATGATCCATGACCCTTAGTAATTATATACATACACCTGTGTACACAGAGACACACATGTGCACACACAGATACATGAATATTACACATCAGTGCTCTGATCAATACCGCCACAAATTGTCCACATCACGTCTGTGCTGCCCCGACATCACACAGACTCATCAGGGGGTCACTGTCCCACCTGCTGGGACTTATAAATTGTAGATGAAATAGAGCGTGGAGATTGAAAAAAAGAAAAAGAACTCTATTTTAAATGCAGCAAAATGAACCATGCTCAGGGGAGAGGGGGGTGCGCTCCAGATGTATTCTGTGTGAAATGATTGGTCCACGTTCTGCGCTGTCTGTTCCTGCAAATGTGCTCCGTTCTGACTGACAAGATAAATAACAGACATGACTTGTTGCGGGGATTCATATCTCCGTTGTTGACTCTGGGTAAATAGTGTAGATTCTCTATCTTCTCCACTCCTTGTCCTAATCCGACCCGCACTGAGAAAGTGAGGAAGGGAAATAAAGATTTTTCAGAGGTTGATTTTCTCAGAGTTACCTTTTTTTTTGTAGCTTTAATTTTAAAGCCAAAAGGAAATTCTTATCAGTGCATGTGTTTGCCTAAGCCAGAAAATCAACTGCTTTTTAAGACTTAGCTCTATTTTTTTCTTCCTCACATATTTACTGTTGTTTTGCTAATCCCCCTAATTATTACTCGCTAACAGTAGTCAAGGTCAATTGCTCTTCTTCTGGCTGTATACTGAGCAGTAGCTCTGCTTCTTCTGGCTGTATTCAGAGCCGTAACTCTCTGTGACCCTGTGTTAACAAGCAGGTAATTTGCCAAACAACTCCCAAATCCCTCCTCTGTGGAGCTTCATTAAATTTGCATGTTCTCCAAGAGCCTTTTTCAATTAATTAATTTAGGGGCGGAGGGAGGGAATGGGGGGGTTGGGGTAATGTGATTCCACAAAGCCAGTCACACCTTCACAGGCCGTAATGGCTACGAAAGCTTCACGGCTGGGTTTGAATAAAAGATCTACTTCACATTGCATCAAACCTCCTGATCAGTGATTTCCTAGTGGTGCATTCTCACTTTTCCTCTCAATCTGCCTCACTCATTGTCCTGTCTTTCTGTCTTCCTGCCTCTCCATTCTTTTTCACGTTGTCCCTGATTGCGGTGCCATAACCACAGCTGGTCCTCAACATGGAAGATAAATCAACCAATTAGGGTGTATTATTTTAAGGGCTAGGTCCAAATGCACAAAATCAGCGCTGGCGACTAGAACTGCACCCCACTGACACTCCTCATATTAATCATGATTACCAACAGGCCTAGTGAGCTGGGAGAGAAAATGAGCTTTTAATTGGGATTTGAGGAGGATGGGATGGGAGAGTCGTCTAACGAGGGAAGAGGAGCGAAGTAACGCGTGTGTGTGTTCTCAAACCTCAGATGTAATAATTTGATTCGAGAGAGAAAATCTTTTTTTTTTTTTTGTATGTAGGACTTTTTACTGGCAAGAACAGTTACAAGAGTTAGTTTGTGTGGTCAGTATTCATTGTATGTTCCGGTTTTTAAGTAGCAGCAGCTATATTTAACTGCATGTATATGGCTTTAGGGTAAATCAGCTGTCAGTAGGCCCCACACTGTGTGTGTGTGTGTGTGTGTGGTTAGCAGGGAGCTGTCAAACTGGCTCTTGGGGGATACTTATGGCCGACAGCAACATGTAATCTAACATGGAAGACATGCTTGGTAATTACCCACTCCAGGCCCTTTTGGGAGATCTTTGAGTGACAGCCTGTCCATCTGCATACATGTTAAAGCTCATATATGGCTTGGAGTGTGAGTGTATGTGTGTGTAGGGGGGGGTAGGTGGGTGTGTGTGTGTTGGACTGGATCCCTGCTTTTACTTGCACACGCCTTGATATATGACAGAAGATTGTGGGCTTCGAAAAGACAAGGCCATCTAACCTCTATCTCTATTTCCTCTGACCAAAATCCCAACCCTCCTCTTCTCCCTTCCCCCTCCATTTATCAATTTCTCTCTCAATCCTTCTAGCGGCCCTTCCCTTTTTTCTTCATATTTCTCGTTCCCTCTTTCTCCCGTCTCCCCTTCCCATCTCTCAGATTTGCTCCTCCAGTCTAATGAGAGGGGAGAGGATGACACTTATTTTCATAAGATGAATGATCCCTTGTTTGAGGAGGGAGAGGAGAAAAAAGAAAAACACTAACACGTTTAGGCCCTTAATTGCTCCCCCCCGCCACCACCACCACCAAAGAAAGTCTAATTAACATTTAGATGTTCAATAAATGTTTTGTGTGTATCTGTGCCGTCGTGTGTGTGGCTCCCAAAGTGGTGGCGGTAATGAGAGACACACGCTGAGGAGCCGCTGGAGTGTGACGGCAGGACAGACGCTGGTGTCGCGCTGCGCAGATCACACACTCTTCGGCTCAGACTAAATGCCCTCTCTTGGCTACCGTTTTAATGACATGCACGTTATTAAGTCACACACAGTCACACCGCTGCACACACACACTATGAAAGGAAAAGCACTCTTTTACTGAATATATACTTTCTTCCGTTTGTTGAGCAGATGCTTTTGTATTTATTGGAGGGAAAGAAAACAACACCATTAAGAAAAGACAAGGCCGTTTGGCATTTCTCGAATAGACTTCTGCATAATTGCATTTGAAAAAGCATTCCCTCAAAAATACTTCTCAGCTTTCAACTTGTCGTTAGCTTTGCATGGTATTTACCTCTTACCTGGCTTGGTGTGTTTATAGATGTGTGGGGTCAAATGTGCTTTTTGATAGAGTCCCCCGTTCCCCGGTACTTAACAGAATCTGTTTAGTGAACTGAGCAGAGACTGTGTTTAGTAAATATTTAAGGGCCTTGTTCCTACATCCCCACCCGCTGTTCGTTACGCATCATCTTTTATTCATAAATACCAAACTCAAATTAGTTTTCACCCAATTCTGAAATATGAGTGTAATTAAGTGTGTTTTCTCCCCAGCTCTGCACAGGCACAAGAGCTCTTTACTAATGAATGAGGGGCCTATTCATTATTCATGAGCTGAGATGAACGTGTAAATGCCTTGGCACCCATAAAAGGCCTGAGTCTGCACGGTGGGATCAGGGTGGGGTAGAGTTTGGGTGCGAGGTGCGAGGCTAAAAATCCACATGGGATGGTAGAGAAGGACAGGGGAATGAAGGAGTCTGTAAAATGGATGTCAGCCTCACTGACTCAGGCACCCACCATATTGTGCACACCCCATAAAATTTTGCTTATTTTTAATCCTCTCCTCTCTGATGACCGGGTGCGGCACGGCACACAGAAAATTGTCTGGATAGCTTCCATAGAAATTGACATATATTGAATTTGAAATCATGGTGAGGTCACTCAGAGCTCTACTTTATTGGTTTCACTTAGATAATAGAAATGTTGTGTAATGTCTCTGGATCCTGGGAATATCCTGAGTGCTGAGGCAACAGTATAGGGATCACAAGTGTGTCCTTACATGGCAGAGACCAAGAAAAGAAGGGACTTTCTCACTGTAAGTGGGTGGCACACATAGTTCTGTGTCAGTGTATGTTTTATGGTGAGATTGCCTAGATTTGCCAGCCACAGATTATGTTCGTTATTAATACCAAAGCCAAATAACAATATTAAAATGTTGTCTGAGTGTCAGACAGTTGAGACTCTCCTCGATTGACAAGCAGTGAAGCTGCAATCAGTCAGTGAGGAAACACATCATGTCTGTGATCTTTATCCCCGTTATGTCTTTGACTCCACTCCAGTTGTTTTCCCTCTGTGTATTGTGTATATACTGTTGGAGGGGTGTAATACAGCTTTTGCCTGTCATCTTAAGTGTCTCTTCTTGCACAGAACTTTCCTTCACGGGGCCACTACACAGCCCATTTTTGCTGCTGCCACTGAGTAGAAAGAGCTACAAAGGGCTCTTAAATTTTACAATTTTTTTTCCCCATAACTAATTTCAAGGACTCTCTGAAAATTGCAGCCTGTTCCAATCCCAGGAATCTTTCCATTTCAGTCTCAATCTCCTATCTGCGTCTGAGTTATTGGCTTTTATGTGTCTGTCCTTCACTATTTATTCTATCACTGTTTTTTCTACCTAAGCATTAAAACAACTGCTGTATTTTTATTATTATTGGAAGGGATGACCAGAACTGGTCGTTTGGACAATGAAGGACATACTCTATATCACGATATATATACTTAAGTGCCGTTCTGCATTGAGAAGCAACATCTTTATCCTTTAACTTTCTGCTACTGCAAATGAGATTGGATCTCTTTCTACTTGGCTACAGTGCAGTAGAGCCCGTCTCCGTGTCTGTGTAAAAGATCTCACTGCACTCTGAGCCATTTACCCCTTGCAGTTTTCGAAAGATCTCTCCATTTTCAAATGAATAATGCATTTCATGTCCACCGGAAGAAGTAACATATTACATTCCATACACACAGCACGCAACATACAGTCAGGCGCTAATATAGAATGATGGTGCGGGGAACTGGTGGTATGGGGAGATATTTAATCTCCTACAGTCAATTTTAGACTATATGACTACAAAATGTTGTAATATCATAAATACTCTTTGATAATGAAATGATAATGAATTAGTACTAGTCAGAGAATCCAATCAGAGTAACAAGACCTTTAACTCTGATCACCAGTGAGATGAAATGAGAGTCAGTCACTGGATAAACTTTTTTTCTGTTCTGATGGTATTTCTTATTGTTTTTACCCCAAAGTAATATATTTATAAAATGCTTGAACATATTTAGTAGGAACTGGTGCCATCTGTGCATGATTGATCTTCATATATTAAGGACAGACCAGTTAACTTTCTCCATGTTGCTTTTTGTGTTAATGTCCTGTATTCTCTGTCTATCTCTCAGAGCCACAGCAACACATCGAGGACAGATCATTTTCAAAGATGCGCTGGCCCAGCAGCTCTGTGAGCAAGGAGGTGAGTAGCAGCGATAACACGTAAACCCATCCTCCCCTTCTATGACACCTGCATAATACATGCATATACTGCACTTGCATGCAGATATATCCACACATTCACAGATATATATGTGCTCAAGCACACATGTTCACCAAGACATATATATACTGTTCCCCCCTTCTCACTTCCTTACTATTACTGTCCATCATATTCACACATTGTTAGAATATGGATGACACAATATGGTTGATATGCTAGCTTCTTCATGACAGTGGCATTGCAGCACTTCCTGGCTCTCTCTCTGCCTAATGATGCAGCTAGAGCCAGAGATATTTGGATGTCCTATATTGCCAGCTTAATTTCAGCTTATGCTAAACTCAGCTTTTTTTTTTTTTTACCCTCTCTCTCTCTGCCGGAGATTTACGCTTTATGGTCGACACTTCTTACATCCACTTTCTGTGACAGCCTTAAGTAGCTACTGAAAGACAGTGCAGTCCCACTCTGCATGCTGAGTGTGTATAATTGCTTGTTTACAGGAAAGAAGCCTCCTCCTCACTCAAAAACTCCTCCTTGTAGATCAAATTTTACTTTAATGCTGAAAGTGGAGAAGTACACTAACTGCGGCTGGAGTCTTTCCACTGACTGTTTTAGGTGGAAGACAACAGCATTTAATCTTTCACTCATAACTTGGCCAGTATGAGAAAAACTGGTCAGTCATTGAGGACTCTTCATAGCAAGTGTGTCCCCCAGCAGGTCACTGGGAGACACTACCGACAATTGTAGCGCGTTCAACTTCATGGCTCCATGCCACTTGGAAAAGATGGGGCACAGAGCTCTCAGTCAGGCCTGGAAGAGTGACAGAGAGAGCGACAAGGCTCCTCTCTTCTGTCTCCTTGCCTGAGAGATCATCCTCTCACCACCACTGACACACTGCCCCAGTCTTCTCCCTCTGCAAATGAAATATCTGCAGCCAAGAACAGTCACGTATGCTGTTCATTGCCAAGGCCCTGCAGTATCACTAATACACAGCTACTCTCAGCAGACAAGCTGGAAAGCAGAGATTTAGACCTTACAAGGCCTTGGAGGAGACAAGTTGTGAATGGGAGCAGACAGGGAAACTATTAGCGAGGTAATATAAAAAATGTAATCCGCAGAGAACATGTACAGGTATGAGGGGTATGGAGGGAGGTTAGGTGGGATAGACAGTGGTGACACAGATAAGAGATACATAGGATAGACAGCTGAGGCTATAAATAACTGGTATCTGTAATGACAGTTTCTGTCTCAATGGTAAAGGGGAGATGGGAGGATAGAAGAAGAGAGATTGAGGAATGACGAGATATTGTTAATGAAAAACTTGAAGGTCATAAATTTCAGGTGATTTGAGTGTTGGGCATAGATAGCAGGATGATTAAGCATCATTTTAAAAATAGAGAAGTGGTAAAAAAGTAGATGTGAGCGGGTGGCCGGCCTTGTTGTACGCTAATTCCTTTGACGGCCATTAACGCGTTCACTCTTTCTGTTGCTGAACTATGCCAGGAAATCTGAATTACAAATGAGAGATGAACATGTCGCGGGCAACAGAAGGCGAAAGGAGGCCGAGGAGATGAGAGAAAGGAGGGGACACAAATTGAACTGATCATTTCTAGTCTCTTGTGGATTGTCCAAACAGACGTGCATCGTTCCCCTCTGCTCCACTGATCTAACTCACCATAGTCAGTTTCCTTTTTTTTCTCTTTCCAAACCAAAACTTACAACCATATAAGAGCTGTGCAGATTTGAGAAAAAAAAATCATAAAACTGGAATGTCCAAGGCTATGTCCCTAGCCCTTTATATAAAAATAAAACTCAAGGACTACTTTGACATTAAACAAATTGTGCTGAGAAGCAGCCAAAACTGTGTTACTTTGTAAAGAAGTGTGGCAATGCCGAAAACAAATAAGAAAAAAATATGAAAGTTGAAAAAATATTCATAAATCATGCTTATTGTCTTAGTTCCTTCAACAAAGTCAGACTTACCAGCGGGTGAGGCAGAGGCCCATAGACTATTCCCCTCCGGCAGGATCAAATAGGCTACTATCCCAAATTCAGCTGCAGAGTGGCAAAGAGAGTGCAGGCTGCTCCAAGCAAAGTTACTTCAAATCTAGGCATTAGCATTCAAAGTGGAATAAAAGATACGAGGCCGGCTCAAGCCACTTCAGAAGTTCATATGCTTAAGACTCAAGCTTTGAAGAGCTGGAGAAATGAAAGCTATCTAAAGCAGGGTTATGATCCATGGAGGAGAGGAGGGAGGGAAGGAGGAAAAGAGAAAGGAAGGGATGGAGGGAGGGAGAGAAACACAGGGCTAGCTGCTCAAATAAGAAGGCAATCAGGGGTGATCAGCCAGGGTGAGGACTTTACGAACAAATGGGCAGATTAGCCAGGGAGCTAGAAAAAGAAGGTAACATTGGAGTGCGAATTTGAGCTTATAATTATAAAGAGATGGAAAGAGACAGAGATAATTCAAATAAATTCTAATGTAAATAAGAGATTTAAGGATAAAGAGGAAAGGAAGAGGAGAGGTATAAGCCTTTAACTCGCTGTGGAGCGCCTGACATGCAGCACTTTGCTTCTCAGTAACAGAAAGCCTCCCTACAAGTTCATGGAGAGAGGTGTTTGTTTTACCGTTCCAACTCTGGTGCCCCGAAAAGCCTACTGTTGGAGGATGCCTGGGGATGCCCCTGCCCCTTCATTCTACCTCTAGTTCATCCCTCGAACCGCCTTTCCATGTTGCTTTGATCTACACCCAATATTCTACCATTACCTTACCCAACAGCCAGCACAGAAAAATATCCAGATTTTGTTGTTAGCTGTGGATTCAGCTGTGGATTCATGGCACCAATCAGCACACGGCCAAATTGTTTGGACAGGCTCCTAAAGATGCTTTAAAGCATGATGCAGCAAAATGCAAATCAGCACCACAGTTTTAAATGACTACAAGTATAAGAACAGACAGGCGGGAGTATGAAACAGAAGGACATTTCCTCACCTACTGAGCAACCACTAAAAGACTTATTAAGCCTAGATGAGAGGAGCCATCTCGGGGGACGAGGTGGGCCATGCAAGGGTGCTCTGTGCTAAAGGGTGGAGTGGTTGTGGGTGTTGAACAGTGCTGCAGGCCGTCCATCAGCTCTATCTCCTGACAGCAGGGCCAGCAGTCCCTGCTTTCTGCCCAGCATCATCAGGTCCTCTCATTTCCAGCAAGGAAATAAATCAGGTCTTTATGGGCCTGGCTGAGTGCACTGCACCCCAGATGGATTATTAAAGGGACATATAACTCAAAGAGGCCACTGCTCCCTGAGGGACGTCTGATCACAGTGCAACAGAGGAGGGGACGGGTGGCCTCCCCACTCCCACCTCCTCGCCACCCACCCAGTCTGCCAACAAGCCTGCATGCCTGGCTGAACGCCGGCTTGCTTGCCATTTCTCATCGCTCACCAGCAAGAAACCTTGAGACCCCACCCGTCTACTATCTTGACTGTCTCCTCTATTCTTCTTTTTTTCCTTTCTTTCTCCCCAGTCTTCTTTTCTTTTCTTCTGCCATTTTCCTCTTTTACTATTTGGCCTCTGTGATTTTCTTTTGTTGGAATTACCTTAAATGCTCGACTTTTGCAAGCAAGGAGTGACATTAATGTGGAAGAATATGTGTTGTGTTGCCCCCCATCTCTCACACACTGACAGCCAGGAAATGTTTGCCAAAGAGATGAATACAGACAGCCTAACGCTGCATGCTAAATAAGCCAGTGCTTATATTTTGAGGCTAGACTCCTTAATTCTCACTATTGTGAAGAAAATTATGTCTCATCTTTACCTTGGATTCCACCTATACCTTAAAAAACGGCAAGAAAAGATAACACGGAAATTGAAAAATAGTAGCAAGTCCTAGTTCTTGGCTGGCCTCCTCTCCACTCACCTATGATTATTGTAATGATGCCAATTGAAGCCCACACAAAGGCCCTGCTTTTCGCTGAGTGAAGTGAAGTGGCTGCAATCTGACCTTGGAGAACCATCTCTTTTCATTCATCGTAGAAGAAAAAAAACAACAGCATCCTGCGTCCTGGTGAGTCAGTAACTGCAACCGCCAGTTAGAGCAACTCGACTTCAAACACGGTTCACATCGTCAAAGGATGTGAGTCAGACGGAGGGAAAAAGAGCAAACGAGGGGAAAACAAGGGAGATTGGAAGAGAGGGTGCAGTTTACAGAGTGGGGAGAAAAAGAGAGGAGAGAGAGGAGATTAGAGCTAGAAGAGGGGGAGAAGATTTAACATGACTTGTGCCCTGCTCTCTTTGTGCCAAGATGTCTGAGTCTGCCAAAGCTTATGCTCATTTAGTTCCCCCTCGTATCACCCCAACCCTGCTCATCAGCACCCATCCGATTTTAGTCCTGGTGTAGTTTATTGAGAAGCCCCTCTTTTTTGTTGCTCCTGTTTATATGTGTATATATATGTGTGCTTGTGTATATAGCAGAGAAATAGCAGCAAGGGTTGGGTCAGCTGTGTGTACGTGCATGATTGTGTGTGTGTGCGTGTGTGTGTGTATGTGTGTGTGTGTGTGTGTCCCTCTGCATGCGTGCGAGTATAAGCCCTGGCCAGGGAGATACAGGAATTAGCAGAGATGAGCCGCTAATAGAGGAGGCAGTAATTGAAGTCTTTAAGAAAGTGAGAGGGGATTAATCCAAGTGAAATGAGCACCACTGTCTGCTCCCAATGCGCAGAGGGTTAGGCAGAGAGAGACAGAATGGGTGCGGATGGAGGGGTGGGCATGAGGGAAAGATTGTGATAGAAGGAAAAGTGAGAGAGACAGCAGGAGAGCGTGATGAAGCATGGAGAAAGAAAACTGTAAATGAGGCCTTTTTGGAAGATTGAAGGGATTATCCACCCAAAAAAAAAAAAAAAAAAAATCTTCTGGGCCTTTCTCCAGCCAAATGGCCTCACTAGAAAGCCCGAAAGCGATTTAGAGGGGTTTGTTTAAGAGAGAGACAGGAAATGACTGTAGAGAGCAGAATATCAACCAAGCATTTATTACTGTGTGTCAGTTTGAGAGGGTGGATTACCAGGAATCGAGCTTTAGTACATGCTCCTTTCAGGTTGAATATATAAACTGAACACATGCTGATGTAAACTGAGCACACAACTATATATTCAGTTTTTATTGCAATTTAATAAGAATCTTAATAAGGCGCACAAAACATGAGAGAGTAGCACATCCTGGGATTGATAACGCCACTAAACGTGTTTTGAATCAGCAGACATCGTAGGATTAGAGGGGGAGGAAGGGGAGAGCGAGAGAGACGGAGAGGGGGGAGGAAGGCCCTTTGATCTGCTTTTAATGGACTTCATCGTCGAGCCCGAGCTCCAGCCATGGGGCTGAGCGTCAGGGCCCACCAGGGCAGCAGCAGCAACAGTCGCAGCCACTGAACCGCCCAGCTCTGTTTGACAGGACACTAAGACTCCAACTTTTACAGTCAGCATGAAACTTTACCACCACTCTGTGAATAGCAAATCCATTTCTAAGAGCCCAGCATTTGGATGCAGTGGGGAGAAATTAGGGCACCTAACGAAAGTAAAGCTTGAGCTGAAAATAAAGACATTTGCAGAGCCATTACGATAGTAAGAAACCTTTTTTTTGATAATCCCTCCTTTCTTGATTCAGGTTCTGTTGTTTATGAGGAGTTTTAGGTGGGCTTTCTAAAATGTAAGCCCCTCTCTCAGAGGAAATTTTAGAACCGGTGTAAGGTTTGAAAGAGAGTCTTAAGTAGCAGAGCTAAACTTTGGAAGGAGTCCTCACTGTTTTATCTTAGTGCGTCTTATCAGCTGGCTCATCCTGGATGGAGAATAAGGTGGCAGATTATCCTTCTCTTCTGTCTGGAGTAAGGCTGCCTTAAAACACCCCACCTACCAGAGCAGAGTAAAGAGGCTCAAAGGGATTGAAGGGTGACATGTTCACTGAGGTCAATGCCACTTTGCCACTCAACAGGGACTGATCATGAAATAAGGTTAAACTTAAACTTAAATTCATTAACATGGGCGTAGCCTTCTGTCCACATGAGAGGCTAATTCCAGCTGCAGACCTTTGTTGCATGTCGCCATGTCTCCATCTGTCTTTCTCCTCTCTTGTTTCCTGTTATTTCTATACTGTTGCTATTGAATGAAAACACACAGTGCCCCCTAAAAATTACCTGTTTGCATAAAGTTTGGAAATTTGCTTATCAATATAAAACAAATGACAAACTGCATTTTACTTAATGTTCTCAGTGTTTGAATCTGAAATATACCGCAGGGTATTTCTTCTCTGGTTCAAGTCTGAGTTTAGTATACAGCATCAGTCAGATGCTGTCATTTGTCACACCTTTCCTGTCACATTTTCCCTTGTGCACCAGCTAATAAAGTGTACTTTCTTCCAAACTAATCAATCAAGAATTCATTGATTTATTAAGTCTTAAAGCCCAATACGAACTACCACCTCCATCTTTCCCAGCATGGATACAGACTGTATTCTACAAAGTATTTTCAATGAGTGAGTTTAAGAAGCAGGACAGTTTTTTTTTTCTTGTTTGTTTTGTTTTGTTTTTGTTTGATTCATTAAGTCTTAACACCCCCCCTCCCCTCGGAGCTGTGTATCCCCTGGGAGAGATTGATGGTTGAGTGTGTTAGCTAGGCAGTGGCCACAGATTACAGCACACAGGCGCCTCTGGGGAGGATGGCGGTTAATTGGCATTGAACCGTTAATCATGGCCGCCCGGCCTTTCATTACTGAAAGGAATTAACATCAGCAGCCAGGAGACTGCAGCCGTGGCCGGCCAGGACACAGAGAAAGTTTGTTTCACTCGCAGATGATTTAAGAATGGGCCCATATCCCTGCAGTTACTGACTGATATAAACTTAAGAATGCCATTCACAATGCAAACCAATAACATTAAGGTTCATGCATGCATTTCAGCTCTTAATCTGCTCGTGAAAATTGGCTTCCTGCTTGTAATTATGACTTGCTTGTAATTTTTATAGATATATCAGCAGTGACGTGCAGCCTTGATGCTTGAGTTGAACAGTATTTGCATAAATCCTTATGTGTCTGTTTCAACCTGCTTACAGTACACAATGGATGATAATGGATGAATGGATTTTTAAATACTTGCCTACTGTTTGACATAGACTACACATGTTTGTCCAAGATTTTATCAGTGCTTCCCTCATGATATTTACTCTGTTCTTGTCTGTCTGTTTCAGCTCCAACCGAGTCCCCACTGAGACCTAGTCTTGGTGAGTCTGCATTTTATGACATGGTGTCTCCTATCTCATAATCTTATAATTACTCTGCTAATTACACCATGAAAAGACCAGGTATCATACACATTGTGTCTAACTGTGAGCAAATGGTGTGTGTTTGTGTGTAGTGGAGCTCCACGGTAAACACGCTGTGCTACGTGACGACTTTGACTCCAACCTGCAAGGAGAGCTGGACCCCAGCATCTGGTAGGTGAAAAGCTTACGAATCCTCTTGTAATCTTGAGGTGCAATCACCGTCCACATCTTCAGTGCTCTCTCATGATATTTTTGTCTTTATTATAACTTGGTGTTTTCTCTTCTCTTCTCTCCTCCTCTCGTCTCCTCTCTCAGGTCTGAGTGCAGTAACTGTGAGGTGGGAGAGCAGTGTGGTGTACTGATACATGGCAGAGCGGTCACTTTCTGCGAGCCCTTTGGAGAGCGAGAACTGGTAACTGTCATGTTTGACCACACTGTAACCGCTGTACATTTTACGGCCCACTGACCCAAACCAACCACTCAGTAACCACATACATAACCTCAGTAAATTACAGCATAATGGCTGTAACAACAGTTGAATCTCATATTTGAACATATGTGTGCCTATACACTACACAAACCTTTGTGCTATGATGCCATTCTAACAAAAGAGGCGATGTCTGATTGTGATTGAAATTTGCCTGGCCCAGTGTAGTTGCCGCCATGGTGAAAATTTAATAAAAATTAACCACATTTTGAAATATTCTATTATATGTTCCATTTATAGTGAAATCTAGTCAGCCAAAGCAAGCTCAGACAAATCAGTGGTGAAAAATCACACATGCGTTTGTGTGTGTGGGCATGGCTTGGCATGACTAAATATGCCCAAATATTACGGAACCAGTAGTAATACCAGAAACAAACTAAAAGCAAACAGGAAGCCAATATTAAGTAACATTTTATTATTTCCCCCATGTTTGTGGTAAAAACAACAAGCATGCTGACTATCCTCCAGCTTCAGAAGTGGGGAAATAGAATAATTTGTAGCACTTCTTGCACAAGTAATTATATGTGATTCATGATTTGTTTGCTCCATTTTCATTCTTTGTGCCAGCAGGTTACAAAATCTCTTTTTCTTTTTCTTTCTTTCATTCATCTGCCTGCTCAACTTAGACTAAAAATATTGCTGCACCTTGTTTGGAGTTTTGGCTCCTGCAATTTCAACCAAAAGTAACTACTTGGGGAGCCGCAGGACACTGTAGTTTATGAAAAGTATGCAAAATGTTATATTTAGAAAATGAAAATAAAACAAGAAGGAGCACACAGGACTGAGACTATAATCATTTTAAAGTAAAGTACAGTGATATAGGGACGCTGCCCGGCTGTGATGGATACACATACATTCATTCACAGTCACACACACACAGCATGCAGGCACTCACAGGCTCATAATTGCTTATCAAACCTTTACATGCCCTGTTTCTATCTTACTAAAGTTGATTTCAAACCGCTTACTCCGCTGTAAGAGATGAAAGCCAGTCAGCAGCAGAAAACGTGTTTAGTGCCTCGTGATTCTATTTACTTCTCTGATAAGCATTTGCTTTGTCTGTCACTGTTCCAAATGTTTGATGCGGCTGCCTGGCAGCTTTTCTTTCAAGTGCAACAAGCGTGCACATCCAGAAACACAGAAACATTTACACACGAATAGTCACAAACACGACCGCACCAGCAATGAGAACACAACGTATTTATGCACACACAGGTAACGCTGCTTCTCTCACTCTCTGTCACACACACACACACATTAAAAACATCACTCATAACCCCTTTATATACTTACAGTATATAAATACAGTAACCCCAGCAACTTGCCTTTTAAAGAGTAACTTAACACCAGATGAAAACACTGTTTAATTCGCTTCTAGTGGTTGATTATTTACTCGTGATGTCCTAAACTGCCCCGTCTCTGTCTACCCCAGACCACCATACCTCTCAACACCAGCACAGCCTCTGTCCTCCAGTTTGCCCTGGGTGAGTACTGAATCTCCACACTGAATTGAAAACAATGACTACATTAAGACACATTTTGTATAACAAGCTTATGTGTGAGCACTTTTTAACCTTGTTTAAATATTGCAGAACCTGCGTGCAACAGTCTTAGCCAACTGGGACAATAGTACATCTTGTCTATCTTCGGGAAAGGCATTTTTTAGCCTGTTAGATGTCAGTAAGCCAACTGGTATACAGTATATCTCTGTGTCTTTCTTTCTTTCTCTCTCTCTCTGCTCTGCCTCTCCTATCACGGTAATGAATCTTTTACAGTATTCTGGAAAGACACCCAGAAGGCCATGGCAGAGTTTTTAGGGGCGTTGTATTTTTCATGTCCATTACATGCATCCGCCAGTTCTCACGGGAGCATGACTGGGAGGAAACATACTGTAGCGACAAAACCCACCAACCCCCCGCCGCTCGCAGTATTTCTCTTCCTCTCTCTTTTCCCCTCTCTCTCTTGTTCTGTTTGGTTCATTAATATGAGTTTGTGTTAAAGTAGCATTGTGTATGGGGCAGTTTAATAGAGCAGCGCAGGTAAGTGGTGGCAGGTTAATGCGCGGCTGTATTCAGCGGGGATGGAGCAGCATGGCAGGACATTGTCAAGACTGACAAGACATGGACGCTGCACGCCCTCAGGTGGTGAGGGATCAGGGGAGGGGAGAGGAAAGGTGGGACATACAGTGGGGGTTAGCCTACTTCCTCCATTAGCAACCTTTGACCCCATCAGTTCCCATAGCACCTAGACAAACATTTTAAAGGCACACCGAGCTGGATTACACACAAATACACAATAAAATGGGCACATACATACACACATATGCACTAATGCTAGCTGTCGTTAGTCTCAGAGTCTCGGTCATGCATCAGCACTTTTTCTCTTGTCACCCCTACTCAACCCCTCCCTGCAGCTTCCTGACTTTTCTTAGCCCTGTTAAGCTGCTGATCACTTAGTTCCACCATGACACCATTTAGACATAATTTTCCACTTGGCTAAATGGGGGAATTGTGGAGCAATCAGTCAGGAGAAGCTACCATGCTATGCCTGGCCGCCCCTCGAGGCAAGCAGGGGCTCATTGCCCATCTGATGGAATTCAATTGATGAAAAAAAGGAAACTACATTACAGTTTCTTTAGCTGTTCCCTCAACAGGATTGTGTTTACCTGTCATATATGTTTGTCCTCTGTGTGTGTTTATATTCCCCAGGCTCAGGCTCCTGTCGGTTTAGTTACTCAGACCCCAGCATCACTGTGTCATACAGCCTAAGTGGTAATGCCAACACCTCCGATGACTGGATCACACTGGAGAAGATCAGGTTTCTCTCCATCTCCTCTTCTACCTTCTTCCTCATCCATCCCACAGCCCTTCCATCTGTTATGAACACCCGCCTCTCTCTTTTTCCCTTGTTCACACCTCCCCCTCTCAATTTGTCATTCCTCTCCTGTGTGTGTTTCTCTGATCCCCCTCTTTTTCATCCCTCTATCCATGTCTCTCTCTGTCTTGTCAGCTCTCAAACCAAGGAATAATTTAATGATGCTGTCTTGTATATGTATATTATGCTTTTCTATAAACACAGAAATCAACTCATCAATCAACTATCATACCACTTGTACTCCTTTTTAAACCTGCTATCATAAGGGCATGCAGCTATGCACATTAACCAAAATCCTTATTTTGTATGCTCTCCTCTAGAGCACCTACCAACAGCAGCACTATGGTCCACCTGCTCCCCATGCCACTGCTCTCCAGGGCTGACAGCGTTCGCCTCCGCTGGTCTCAGGAGGCTCCCCAAGGCCCTGAGGGCTATGAGTCCTGCTGGGGGCTGGACAATGTCCTGCTGGTCAATGCTGCCCACAGAGCTCCCCTCATGGAGGATAACTTGGACCCTCCAGACACTGCCAACTGGCTCTTCTTCCCTGGAGCTACTGTCAAGGTACACTGACAACAAACAGACATTTACATGGACTCCATACTATACATGGCTTCCATTAACAAAGGGTCAAATCCTTATGGTTGGAAAAGAGCCGAAGCAGAGCATTTCCTGGTGATTTCAATTTTCAAGAGATTTTCTTTAATCGCTGCTTTGGAAAAGTGTTACTGGTTGCATGTATTAACACCTGTTTACTTTTTGTTCAGCATGCCTGTCAGTCCGAGGGCAATGCCCTGTATTTCCATGGTGGCGAGGGAGCTGGCCACAGCTTTGCCTCTACTAGAGACATCGACCTGCACCGGGAGGAGGGAAGAAGCTACTGGGAAGAGGACTTTGAGAGCCCACCCTTGAAGTCAGTCAATATTATGGTCTCATTTAATCTCCCAACCCCCCTTACTGAACTATTTTATCTACATTTATCTCAAGTAGAAATGCTTCACAAGTGCACGTAAAAACACATTACCATAAAATACAATGAAACAATTGCAAGGAAAAGGAGTGCTACAGTATTAAAATGTCAATCTATATAGATTTCCAGCTTTTTTAAAAGCTTTTTTTAAAATGTGGCACTGACTCTGATACTGAGGGGTATTTTGTTCCACAGCGATAAAACTAAAATAGTAAAAGCTTAATCCCTTTTTTTCTTGAGCCCGCACAGGGAGAACACAATTTGGTTGCCAGACCTGAAGCACTGGTCTTTTGTGTGCTAAGGATCCAAAATATATTACAGAGCAAAATCATGGGGGCTTTAAAAGTAATCAGAAGGATGCTGGGACCCGGTAGCTGAATGGTTAAGGTGCATACCATATAATTACAGCGTCCCTGGTGCAATTCCAAACAGGGGCCTTTGTTGCATGTTATCACCCTCTCTCTCTCGCCCCTCGTTTTTTCAAATAAAGGGGAAAATTATTTAAAAAATAAGAATCTTACACTGTAATAACCTGAGACGACATTATCGCTGATGACTGCAGGATCAGTGAGGGTGGCAAAGCAAAGGGTGGTCCTAGCAAAAGGCTGCACATTAGCTGGGAGAGAAAGAGTTAACAAAGAGATTTTGGTACGATATCGGTGCTCTGGTGTTGCTCTGTGTGTGTATTCATGCACTTGCTTTGACACCTGTCACTTGTCATATGTCAAGTGATGCGACATGTGGCGCGTCGCACAAGTTCAAGTCAAGCTTGGGGGCTGACGCAGGTGAATGCCATGCCTCTGACTGCTACAAAGACAGCAGTCCATCTGTTCAGAGTGAGACATATACACACACACACAAACACACACAAACACACCCACACTGGACGGCAGAAAGCAAGGAAACACTGGCAGAAGCACTGCGAGAGGTAGAGAGATAAAAGGAGAGAGATGATAGATAGTGTTACTGTCAGGAAGTAATTGACAGGCCTCATGCAGCAGGTCTGTCAGTACAGCTTTCCATTACTGGGATGTACCTGAAACAGGAGTGCGTTTCTTCGGCCGCCCCGCACCCTCACACCTCCCTGCAGCGAACCAACATGCTGCGCCGCATGCTAGATCGCACCCATCAGGCGTCATGGGCTGACACATGTGTTGAGGTAGGCAGGGAGAATTTTTGTGGTAATGGCACACTTCACTGAGTGTCATATAACCCAACACTGGCTGTGACAGAAACACCAACCTGCACACCTCATGACAGAAAATAGAGAGGAAAAGGGGAAAGAGAAGGGGAGACAACGGGTAAGAGGGAGGGGTGGAGAAACACGGGAGAGGGCTGACACACTGAGTTAACTTCTGTCAGTGCTAATGAGGATCTTCTCTCCACTGCGCAGAAATATATGTCTGCATGTGTGTGTGTCTCTTTTCGTTGTGTATGTCCTCTTCCAGGTGATTTATGCTGTATTCCTGGCATTGTGTGTTTGTTTACCAGCAAGGTGTAAATTATGGCAACTGTTTCAGTAATACTCCAGGAGATGCTGTGCAAAAGAGGAAATCTATAAACACAAAGTGATTGCACTCTGTTATTTGTGTGCCTGTGTGCTGTTACATCAGCCAAGTGCTGATTTGGGGTTAATATTTAACTAATGTGACTCTTATATTTTCTTTACTATTTGATTGACAAAGCAGATTTTACTTTATTAAACTGTCCCTCAAGAATGAATTGTTCTTGTAAACTGTTTTCAGACCATAAACCATCTAATTATTAAAAAAAAATATGAGCTAAGTGAATTTTAAAATGCATCATCTGGAGTGAATCCTTGAATGGGATGTTTTTAAAGTTATAGAAATACTGCCTCATAAATTTCAGGTATTGCCCTTTTTCCAATATGAAAATAAAGAATTTTTAATTAAATACATTTTCGTGTTGATGGCGTTCTTTACTTACTAAACCAGCCCGCCCTGTCTGTGACTTTTTTATTCAGCTGGGACATAGAAGGAGCTGTCTATGGGACCCAGTGTGGAGAGATTGAGTCAGGCTCAGCGCTGGTGTTTGAGAGGGAGGGCCGGAGGAGAGTGTGCACACCCTACATCGACACCACATCTTATGGAAACCTCCGCTTCTACTTTACCATGGGTATGGAAATCCTCCATCTATCATACTTTGTCTTTTATTCAGGTTAAGCAAAACTAAGCAACAGTAGCTTTACGTAATACATTGCTGTGTATAGTACATGAACTTGTAACTTGCATTTTTTTTGATTTTGATAATGTTTTTGTCTATTACATAGTAATGAGAAGTGTGCTTTTGTGCAGGTGGTGGTGACTGTAATCCAGGAGAGTCCCATGAAAATGATGTGGTTCTGTTTGGAAGGTCTGAAGGCAGGAGGGAGCGTGTCGTCCTGGACACTCTTCCATACTCTTCTTACAGGGTGAGATACAGCAGCATGTCCACATACACAAAAAATTCTATTATTAATTAAACTATATTTAGTTCATACTTTATTATGCAAGTTTTTTATTTGATAGTTGTAACTCACAGAAGACAATCCACAAATATTACGCATATTTACGCATTTGTGGATCCATTTGTAAAAAACGGGTTCCTGGGCCACGTGACATTTGTGACTTCCCTCCTATATGTACTGCTTATCAACATTTTTCCAATAATACCATCGCAGGGTTTTTCATGGAAACGTTCGAAGGGACAGAGGTGGCAGCATGTTTTGGGGACTGATGTTTTTTGAGTGTTTGACTCTAAAGCCCTGTGTCTTTTTAACTGCATAGTCCACAACCAGAGGGCCGTCCAGATGACTAGAATTAATTATTTTTAAGAATCTAAATTTTGGAATAGCTCGTGATCATGTGTAAAGCCTTTTTGAACACTTTTGAACATTCTCTATCTTTGTGTTTCTAATGATTGTTGTATTGCTTTATTCTTTCTGCTCTGATTTATTCACTCCTCCTCCTCCTCCATCTCTCCTCTCTTAGACTCCTGCGGTGGTATCAGTGGCACTGTCCACTGAGCTACAAACACCAGTCACCCAGTTCTGCCTGGAGCAGCTGTCACACGGGGGTGCAAACCGTCACGTATGGGCAGTAGACTTCATGCAGCTGCTTCCTGTACTACCTGGCACCCACACACATGTTGCTCAGTTCTCCATCAACCTAGGCTGTGGCTCCTACCAGCCTGCCAACAGGTGTGACATATTTTAAAACTAGGTTAGACAGGGCTTTTACATGAAAATATGGTCACTTCTTTTAGTCGAATTCATAAAATAGGGCTGGAACAAAGGAAACCCCTACACCCCAAGCGACACACCCTAGATTCACTCAGTTATTTTGCTGTCAAGAATAGTAACTGGTGCACACAGGAATTGGCCAATCCAAGCTTAAGGGCACTATCACTGGCACTGGAGTAGGGGGGGACAACAAGACTTTTTGCCCCCCCACTTTCAGGTGTTATGGTAATAAAGTGGTAACAGCTTCTCCTTCAGTCCATTAAATCCCTGCAGCATGTGAAGGCAGCAGGACTGATATGTTAAGAATTGCCGCGCCACAGCGCAGTGCCACGGCCATTCACTGTGTTTACCTTCACTAAATCGTCTGAAAACGACACCAAGCTTCTGCAGAATAACCACACACACTTCTACACACATCAGACTGCTCGGTTATAACTCGATATTCTGCTTGTTTAGACGTCAGGTTAGCAGGGGCCCATTGTAGTCAGCAAATCAGCAAAAGTAGCGTCAACGCTATAATGCTCCTAAACAGCAACATCTAGAGGAAGCTGGATTCACTTGGCTTCTAGGAAAAAGAAATTTGAATTGAAGGAGTGTTTTAAGATCATGTAACATTATTTCTGCATGAATTTGCAGAGAGCAGTTTTAATAATTCGAGTAGGGGGGGTAAAGGGACAGGAGAGTCTCCGAAGACATAATTTATTCTTTTTTTTACTTAATAAGTTCACAGCAGTTCAGTGACTTTACACTACTGGTGGTTGAAAATCAAATTATGCTGCTAAGATGTTGAGATAAGATGTTCTCTGTTCTTTTTTCATTAGCGTCAGTCTGGAGTTTTCCACCAACCAGGGCCGTTCCTGGTCTCTGCTCCACACTGAGTGTCTGCCAGAGCTCTGTGCAGGACCTCACCTACCTCACAGCACCATCTACTCCTCTGACAACTACAGCGGGTAGGAATGACTCTGCACATCTCTATACTGTATGTGTGACTGTATATATCAATCACTATGAATGTACTTGAAGTTTGTAATAACAGACTGTGTTGTGTCTCTCCAGATGGACGAGAATCTCGATCCCTCTGCCCAACGCTGCCCTGACAGAGACCACACGGTTCCGCTGGAAACAGTCTGGCACTGGAACGAGCAACATGTGGGCCATAGACAATGGTGAGAACGTTACATACAGGTCACATGGTACACTCTCATGAAAAGCCATTCTTTCCCTTGTAGCTCTAAAATCTCATCTTTTCAGGTCCCAAACTACAATATTTTTGTTGTATTTTCTAAGAAGAAAACATAAGATAAACATTTTTATTAATGCTAATTTCCATGCATGTGTCTTTCTTCAGTGTACGTTGGTCCGGCCTGTCTTCGTTTCTGCTCTGGGAGAGGACATTGTTCACGCACAGGTTGCAAGTAAGGACTTGCTTTTATTAAACCAAATAAATCCAACGTCTCTGCTTCAAAATGAGTCTGCTCATCATCCACCTAATGCCTTGCAGCACCAATCACCATTCAAAATGAATCAAATTGTATTATGGTTATGATTTATTAATGGATTTTCATTATCTCTGTCTTCTTTTTCTTATTCATATCCTTTACTCTTTTGTAATGTCTCTCCTCTCCTCTCCTCTCCTCTCTTCTCCTCCCCTCTCCTCTCCATCTCACAGATGTGACCCAGGCTTCAGTGGTCCAGCCTGTGAGCTTGCCTCCCAGACCTTCCCAGCTTTCCTGTCCGAGGGTTTCTCTAGTCCACGCCTCTCCTCCTACCACAGCTTCTCCTCACTTCGTGGGGCAGAGGTCAGCTTCGGCTGTGGGGTGCTGGCCAGCGGCAAGGCCCTTGTCTTCAACAGGGACAGCAGGAGACACTTAGTAACAGCTCCACTGGACAGTTCTCAGGCCAGGTAATGGTAGAACTGATAAAGAACAGAATCAGATACTTTAGTTCCAAAGTGAATTTCAGGAGGGTGAATGGATGGGCTTGAAGTTTAGGTCATCATTACTTACAAGTAAAGTTAAACTTGTTTGATACATGACACACATACAGCATATAAATATATACAGTACCCACACCCACACTTTCCCATTCACTTGAATGAGAAAGTTTGTCCAAACTTTTGACTGGTACTGTACATGCACCTGTTCGGCTCGCAAACAATTCTGCTGATTTTGCTATCTGTAGATTTCTGTGTTAGACTTCCGCCTGTCTTCTTCAGGTGTCTTTACTTCTGATTGATACCGCAAATGTTCCAGGCAGTCAGCTATCCACTCTCCACCTTTGTCGATCCCTCTTTCCCTCATACTCTGTGTTCCTATGCTGGGAGATGGATTGTGATCATGGGGAGGACTGCAGATGAGAGGAGAGATGAAAGGAAAGGATAAAAATGTGAGATGGAAAGATAGAGAGGCAACGATGAAGTTAGATATGGCATCTGTGTTAGATTGATTATGCCTGTTGCGGCTCTCAATGTGCCACCTGATGGCCATATTTAATGCCAGTTTCCTGGCTGATTGAGTGAACAGCTGCCTGAAAGGGGAAACTGCACTGCTAATGAAAGCACAGCTCAGCCAAGGACAGAGAGAGCTGGGGGGTGACTGGCAGCCTGAGACAGATGATGGAAATTATCATAAATATTACATTAGTATAGATAATAATATGTGTGCCCAAACATAGATGAGCCCATAACAAGACGGAAAGTCATGCTACATGACTATTTACAGTAAACATGGATACATGAATATGAACTTTGTCTCTCATTCACTCTCTCTCTCTTATTCTTTTTTGCATCCACCTCTTCTCATCTGATTTTGTCCTCATTCATTTAATCATCTCATCCATCATTCTGCCACCTCCCTCCCACCTCTCTTCCCTGCATGACTGTCTGTTTATCTACCCTCTTATGCCTTTCTCTCTCACCTCTCCTTTCTGAACACACTTGATCACCTTACTTTTCCTTCTTCTCATTTATCAACCTGCCCTTTTTTCTCTAATTCTGTGCGTGTGTTCCTTTTTTTTTTTTTTTTTTTTTTACATTCTGTCTTTTCCACCTGCTGCTCTCCTTCTCTCTCCAACTGACTGGACTCTTTCCTGCTTTCAATTTCTTTCATATTGTGGCTTTCATTCTCTCCAGGTACCTACAGTTTACTCTTCGACTGGGCAGCCGTAGCACCCTGAGCTCATGTCCTGCCCCAGACCAGCCAGGAGAGGGCGTCCTGCTGCATTACTCCTCAGACAACGGCATCACCTGGACCTTGCTGCAACACTATGCTTACCAAGGCTTCCATGAGCCAAGGTACCTCCTGTGTTTGGCGTGTGTGTGTGTGTGTGTGTGCACACTTGCATGCTTGCAATTCTATGATTCCATAGAGACACTAAGACTGCATTAACACACACATTTGCACCACTAATGGTGTGCTGGTGGTGTAAGCTACTGGGACCCATTGAGTCAATTAGTGCCATCTATGTGTGTAATGAAGACAAAGTGGACTGGAGTCCAGCTGCGCAGGCCCGGTCTCAGAGCTCTACATGAGCAGTAGGAAGGTCAACAGGAGGCAGTGAGTCAGGGACATGGTCTACACAACTATCCAGTGCAAAGGAGCAAGTGCAGGTCGTTACTGCATCAACATGTCTGTTTGTACAGAAACAAAATGATTTTTTGGCTAACATAGCAGGCAATATGAAACAAAAATGTGATGTGATATTGTAGTTATACATCTTGGTAATATTGACCATCTGCACTGTGTAAGAATCTATTTAATATATACAAACAGCAGACTGTGATCATGTGAGGTTTGAATGTGAGTCACAGTTCAGTTAGCCTGTGTGATTAATTCCAGATGAACTGTTTGGCATTATTTGACTATTCCTAACTACATCTCACTATTCTGACATTTGTGCGGTTGTAACCACGACACATGCTCTACTTACATCAGGCAAACTTTCCATCATGCCTCAATAAAGTTCATTTGAACCGTTTTTGTTTTTGTTTTTTTTCCTCTAACCAGGATTGTGTCAGTGGAATTACCGCCCGGTGCTCGTAAGTTTGGCGTGCAGTTCCGCTGGTGGCAGCCATACCATTCAGGCCGCGGTCACGATGTGTGGGCCCTGGATGAAATCAGCATGACCTCTGTGCTGTTCAACACCATAAGTCTGGACTTCAGCAATGTGCTGGACGTCACCCAGAGTCTGGGTTTTTATCTTGGCCATGTCCAGCCATACTGCCAGCATGACTGGACCCTCAGGTAGGAGATCTCACAAGTATCACAACTTGAGGCACAAAAAAACTTCCCAAATTGTCTCAGACTCAGATTTTCACTGGGATTCTCTTTTTTCTCAACAAATAAAAACTTAATTTATAATTTAAAATAATAATTTGACAGATAATCCCATAAGAAGTCTACACATAAGTAACTTTAAGATCATGTGCTGCAGCATCAGACGTGTGACATCCTCTCTTCCTTCATGTTGCACTCCAGTTTCTCTGGTGAGCCCAGCCCTGGCTCCAGTATTCGTTATGTGGAAACTCAGTCAATGCAGATCGGAGCCTCCTACAGTCTGCAGTTCTCACTGGTTATGGGCTGTGGCCGTGAACCCTCCCCTCACATTGACACACAGGTCCGCCTGGAGTTCTCCACCAATCACGGCCTCACCTGGCACCTGGTCAAAGAGGTAAGGAGCATGAAACATATTCACCTTTGCTTCCACATGTTAAGTGATTGTTTTACAGCTTCGCCCTTTTTCACAGCCTTGCACACACCTTTGTTTATGACTTAGGAAAAACTTGTAGAAGTCATCCTGGAGAGAAACAAGGAAATATATCATTTATTCATGATCATGAATATTAATTTACCCATTACAGCCTCAGTAATAATGTGTAAATAATGAGAGTCTTTAAATGTGGCAGTTTGTTCCAGATGAGAAATTATCACAATTACTTTTTATCATCCTACTTTTAGCAAATACATCGCAATACTTGAATCAGCAAGCAGATTATCTTCCCATGATTCAACAAAGATTCTCTGTAATCACAACTGGCTCATAAATATTCATAAAGCACCAAAGTATCTGCCAAGGTTTTTATTGCCTTTGGAATTGAATAGGGCGTAATGAGTCTTCCATCAGTGAATTTTCTCTAATTCTCTCATGTGCATGAAAATGCTGTCATCTGGCAAGTGCAGACTGTAACTCACTGAATGTCCTGTACTGTTAATCCTTGCTTGCCTTCCAGTGTTCAAGGTCAGAGATACTGTAATCCTGCATTAGCCTTTTATGTGCATATACTGTTGGGCTGATGAATCCTCGGAGTGGGTCTGCAGTACATCATGCTGGTTTTGAGGAATTTGTTACAACACAAAGTCCAAAATAATTAATAAAATGGCTTGTTTTATGGATTCTGAGTAATCAAGATTAAGAAATGCTTTTCACCCCCCCAAAATACATATCATATATTAAAAACCTATCTTTTCCTTCATCTAGGCCTGTCTGCCTGGCATGCCAAGCTGCTCCGAGTTTACAGCTCCCAGTGTCTACCACCCATCTGAGTTCAAAGACTGGAGACGCATCACTCTGTCTCTACCTCAGAAGACATGGTAACACACATCTGTACAGCTGAAACAAAAGAAAAGATTCACAAAGTGCCTTTTGGGATAATATGTTCTCTGATCTTAGTGTTATGCTGTTTTTTTTTCTTTCTTTTTGCAGTTAACAACCACAATTTGCAGGAGATAGTGTCAAATGCAACATAAAGCTGAAAACACTAGAGAGCATCCCCACACATCCACACACAGCTACAGACAAGTGCACAAACTATTACACGTGCATTTCTGCTTAAAAAGTGGACAAACAAAGAAACACATTATTTCAGCAACAAAGCACATCAGGATTTAATGCACGCTAACAAGTACATTTCTTCCTGCAGCTCTATGATGTAAAATGCTCAGATTCACTCACACACACGCACACACACACAGATATCCTCTCAAACATTTACAACAGTTTTGGGGATGTTGTTTAGTATGTTTTGGTGCAGATGTCAAAACAAGAGATGACATTTCTTTCAATTTCTTTCTAAAAATGTCATTACGAATAAATGCCTCATGGGCCATTTACGTCGTGTAAGTAATCTAAAAGAGAACAAATGGCATTTGTCTGTGTTGCTTCAACATAATTGCAAAACTATCCAAACGAAAGGAAAACTACAGCAGGAATCCGGCACTTCGTGTTCTCCACGGCAAGTACTGTGATGTAGCCACAGCCATAAACAAGTTATGGATAGGAGTGTTTATGCCTCAGTCTGACACATCACAAATGAGGTACACACACTGTCTGTCTGGTTCACTACTCATTGTCAGGTACCTAGTGTTGCTATAATTATCTGGAATAAGATACTTTTCCCAGACAGTGAATCTAAATAAAATGGGAGGCTCCTTCAGCTCTGCCTTCTGAATTATATTTGCAATACCAGAGATCTGATCTGCTGTGTGAGCTCAGTTTATGGTTTAGCAGTCAACAACTAACACACTGCCAAGGTTTTCCAAGAAGAACTTTTGAATTTATGTTCTGTATTTGCCAAAATATACATTGTAATTACATTGTATTAGGCGAATGAGACGGTAACTACAGTATTTAGTTTGTATGGCATATCGAACCACAAGTCACATACTGAACCAATCATCCTGTACTGAATAGTTTGTGAGGATTACATGTACCATTACAGCCATAGCTCGCACATATATCAACTCAAATAAGCACATAAACCTTCCACACTGAGCACTTTGACCTCCACCTTCATTTCATTCTGCTTCCCAGCTACTAAATAACGGTGGTCTAATCTCCTGCAGTGTGTGATGAGAGGTCGCAGGGTCATGGCAGTAAATGATAATAAAACAGTCGTGGCCAGTTCTGTATGATGTGGGTCTGAGTTGATATGGGTCACCGAAGCAGCGGACCAAGAAACCTCATTGCGATATAACACCCAATATACCTGACTATCTATGCTTCCAATGCCGTATGTCATTGCTGTACACGCAGCAAACAGCAAGCACGGAAAGTCACTCACGTGCACAAACATGCGCACACACACACACACTGCACACATATCCACAGCCTTCAAACCTCTGAGATGATGTGATGATGTTATTGCCCTCTCTCTGACATTCATTTCGCTGCAGAACACACACACACACACACATACACACACACACACAGAGGAAAACACACATGTGATAAGGTTAATCTGTACCTGCCTGAACAATAAATCCACAAATCTCTTTCCCCATAAGAGAAGTAGATTCACATCACAATGTGGTTGAAATACCGGCAATCACCTGCGGTCAGTTGAGATCATGTTATGTACTTTTAACATTAAATTACTTTTTATCAATTCTAATTGAGTAGTCAGTTCATAGACTGAGATGATGCATTTTTTTTCTTCAGTCTATGTCCATTATAGTCGGCCTAGACTAGCATGAATCAAGTGTAAGATTACTTCATATGTCAGAGTTAACTGGTGTCGGTGCTGTGTTCAGGTCCAGTGCCACCCGGTTCCGTTGGATCCAGAACTACTATGGAGAGCAGGATGAGTGGGCCCTGGATGACATCTACATTGGCCAGCAGTGTCCTAACATGTGCCACGGACACGGATGGTGTGACCATGGACACTGCAGGTCTGACCTCACACACAGACACGCACAAATTAAACTTCTGGTCGTTATTCTTTCATCGTCTTTTTCCATATTTCTTTTGATGTACTGTATGTTTTCTACTGTATTCATTAAAAAGCGTACATAAGCCAGGAGTGAAAAAGAAACACATTCAGCCTCTGACTATAAATGCATTTTAGTGTGATAACAGTGAGCTTTCTTCTCTCGTAGGTGTGATGATGGCTTCACTGGAACAGACTGCCAGCCCTCCTCCCCTCTCTCCTCCAGTGTACTCTCTGACTTTGAATCCCAGGATGCACTACTGGCCACATGGCAGGAGGTGATTGGTGGAGAGGTGGTCACCCCTGACATGGGCTGCGGAGTGGTCTCATCCGGTTCATCCCTGTATTTCAGCAAGGTAGAACAACTAAGTTCAAAATAACATTAGAAGTACTTTCCTGAAGTTATTTTTTCAGCCGCTTCTGTTTCTATGTTAGTTAGCACAACATCTCGAAACAATTCATTTTTTATGGAAAGTTACGTGATTAGTTTTTGGTGCAGATCCAGGAATTTCTTGAGTAATTTCTTAATATTTTCATATTTTTTCATACACTACTTGAAAGAATGCAATTTGGCACATGAACCCTATGCTTTTCCTCAGTGTGTGTTTTGATGAAAATCCAAATCCAGATTAAATATATAAAAATATTTTATATTATAACCAAGCTGGAGGACTGTGAAGCCTTTTTGGAGGTGATGCTGATTACTTTCTATTTTTACTGCCAAAAAATTCTGACCTTTGATCCCTGAATTACTTCTCCTTTGACAAGTTATAGGCTTCATTTTATCATATCTAAATACTTGAGTCTGATTGGACAGCTGCACATCTCTGATGTATTGTAGTAGCCTCATCACTTCTTAATTAGTACACAAAGCTGGAACACTACTTCTTGCAGTTGTTACAAGGAAGCATCTTCTCTTATTTCTTGCAGTAATAAACATTTGACAAATATATCAACACAAACTTCCCATTTAAACAGTGTGTTGCCCCAAAATATGAACAAACATATAAAATACAAAATATTTTGTTCACAGAAAAAGTGAATTATTAAGTATACATGGCCCAAGTCCACTTACAAAAATGAACGCAATTAATGTTGTGCGACTCTTCCCCGTCTTAATATGCACGGATCTATGTGTTTGTCAGGCTGGACTGAGGCAGCTGGTGAGCTGGGACCTGGACACTGAATGGGCGGAGTTTGTGCAGTTCTACCTGCGTGTGGGCGGAGACTGGGCGGAGTGCAACCAGGCAGACAGCAGGGAGGAGGGAGTTCTGCTGCAGTACAGCAATGACGGAGGCATTACCTGGGGCCTCATCGCTGAGATGTACTTCACTGACTTCACCAAACCTCGGTGAGAAAGATCTGCTTTTACAGTTGCTCATACTCTGATATGTGATGATGGTACATGTTGTAAGAAAAACCTCCACTAACGAGTCACTTTTCATCCCCAGTTTTGTCCACTATGAGCTTCCTTTGGCCTCTAAGACACCCTCCACACGGTTTCGCTGGTGGCAGCCTCTTCACTCTGGGGAGGGCTATGACCAGTGGGCAATTGATGATGTCATAATTTTGTCTGAGAGGGAGAAGCACATCATCCCCATGGCCAATCCTACTCTGCCGCAGGTCAGGAAACAAACAGTTGGAGGAGTTTTTTTTTTTCTAGTGTGATTTGTGTTCTGACCTCGTGCAGCAGCTTCAGCGTCATCTTGAGATATTACTTCTTTTTGTTGTAATGGAAAGTGTCAGCCAAGCTGAGATAGAAGAGCTATAAAATTTCGAATCTCTCCGGAACTGTATCCATTTGTCTTATGAGAAATATGTGCTGCTGCAGACACCAGTGCTTGTAAACGCAAAACACTACACCAAACCCAGCTGTCTTCTGTCTCTGCAGAACTTCTACGAGAAGCCAGCATTTGACTACCCCCTAAACCAGATGAGTGTGTGGCTGATGTTGGGTAATGAAGGCATGGAGAGGGAAAGCAACAACAGCTTCTGTGCCCCAACGCCCTCTGCCATGGTGTTTGGGCGCTCCGATGGGGACAGGGTGGCCGTCACCAGGGACCTGGCCCTGCGCCATGGCTACACCCTTCAGTTTAAGGTACTCACATGGAAAGTATAGAAACTTAGAAAGGCAGATGGAAACACACCATTTTGAAAAACACAACCTTTATTTTGTCTTCACCGGATTTGAATAATTCCTAAATTTTCTGGTGTGTCCACTCCACTGTTTCCCCCTACCAGTTGAACATAGGTTGTGAGTCAGAGTTCAGCGCGTCTGCACCAGTCCTCCTGCAGTACTCCCATGATGCCGGTCGTACCTGGGCCTTGGTGAGGGAGGGCTGTTACCCAGGAACCCCAGGGGCAGGGAACTGTGAGGGCAGCGGCCGTGAGCTTAGAGAGCCCACTGTGTACAACACTGGAGATTATGAACAGTGGACCAGGGTCACTGTGGTTGTACCGCGCAATGTCGCAGCCAGGTAGCTACGGTCATGGGCATGCAATTGGATCTGCTAAGTAGAATAAGTGATTTTATACATTTCTTTTACGTGGAATATTTTAGTTTAACTGTTGAATAGCACAGTTTAAACATCTACTGTATGTTTTTCACTCCCTCTTCCTCACTCTTCCCCTCCTTTCCCCAGTAAAACCAGGTTCCGCTGGTTCCAGGAGAGCAGCTTGTACCGGGATGCCCCACCTTTCGCCTTGGATGGAGTCTACATCTCTGAGCCTTGTCCAAACCACTGTGGCGGACAAGGAGATTGCATCTCTGGAGTATGCTTCTGTGATATGGGATACACAGGTACAGTGACAAATAGGGAAGGAAAAAAGACAAATATTAATCAAAGAAAAATGTCATGTTTGTATCTTATATATATGATATACATTCTGATTCCCTTTTTCCCCATAGTGGAGCAGGATAGTTGTGTCCCATCTGTAGCCAGTCCCACAGAGCTAACTGAGGGCTTTGAGGGGAAGCTGAGTCCACTCTGGCAGAGCCTAAGTGGGGGACAAATTGGAGGGGGCTGTGGCATAATCGGTGAGGGCAAGGCCCTTTACTTCAGTAGCCCTGGGAGGAGAGAAGCACGCACAGTTCCTTTGGACACCACCAACACACGGTGAGTAGAATTCACTCTTAAAATTTCTCATTTATAAGCACTGGAGACCAGTTAATCTGTGGCTTGTTCGGTGTGAAATATAGTTTTATTACTGTTTACATACAGGTTGGTCCAATTCTACATTCGAATTGGAAGCAAGAGTTTGGGACCCACTTGCACTCGGCCTCGTTCCCGCAATGAAGGTAATTATCAAACTACATTGGCCCCCTGCTGCTGTTTGTTAACACTGCAGTCTGAAGTGAGCAGCTCCATGTCTGATCTGATCAGTCCACCACTGGCTTGCCTCTCCACTTGTTTCTTTACACTTCTTTGATCAGCCTTGTTATCCAGCCAAAGCTGTGTATCTACAGATCTGGTCCTCATCGTCAGTGTTTTTTTTTTTAATAGAGAATCAAAGTCTAGTGTTGTCTGTTCTATTCTGTTCACCAGTCAGCAGATTGTGGAGTCCCAGCCTGCAGCAGTGCTGAAGGCTCAGATAAAACTCTACCAATTTCCTAAACAGCTAGTCCGTAATAATCGGGGCTTCGGGACTATTGTTCTTTTCTATTGAGTACTACTTTATTGTTTCTTTTCATTTCCTGCTTAATCTACTCAGTTTTGTATCTGTAAAGTATTCTCCTCTTTCTAAAAGTGTTATACACTCTGCTCTTTTTCTGTCGTTCTAGGTGTAATTGTGCAGTTTTCTACCAATAACGGAGTCCAGTGGCAGTTCCTGAGGGAGCTGGACTTCAGCTCCTTTCTGGAGCCCCAAGTGGTGACCATTGAGCTGCCACCTCCTGCCAAATCCCCCTACACAGTATTTCGATGGTGGCAGCCACAGCAAGGTTAGTGCATAATTAAGGTGTACGATACTACAGAAAAACACATTGAAATTCAATAAAATACAGTAAAACTCCTTCTTACTTCTTTCTCTCTATCCTTGTAGGGAAACACTCCGCCCAGTGGGCTCTGGATGATGTCCTGATCGGTATGAACGACAGCTCTAGAACAGGTTTCCATGACAAGTTCGACGGCACGACACCTCTGAGGCACAACTGGTACCGCATTCAGGGTGGGGAGGTGACAGTGGACTGTTTGTCACTGGACACGGCACTTACCTTCAACTCTGAGGCCATCGATAGTGAGTCACACAAACACATACTGTTCATAAGTACATACACTAAGAGAAGGGGGCTTATGACAAGAGGGCTGTCAGTTTTAATCGCTAGACTGGCTCGGAAAATGAAGGAGTAACTCTCTGCTCCCTCAACAATCACTGTCAAGTGGCCCCTGAGTAAGGCACTTAACATCCAACAGTGTCAGTGAAGCTGCTGTGTTTGTAATGAGCAGCCCAGTGTGAATGTGTTGAAATGAATGAATGCAAAGCAGGCGCAAAACCGCTGGACTACTCATTTGACTTAGCTTTTCAAGAAAAAAAAAAGGTAAAAGATAAAAAAATATACAGATACATGTACATGCCTAGTCACATCTAGTATATCACAGACACATATTCACATACATGTACTCAAACAAACCACGTAAATGGCTGTACAGCGACATCACAGTATTACACACACACAACAGGCTGAAATTGAATCACCCATTTACTGCGGCGCCATGGGTCCTGCATTATTAATGAGAGCAAACCTGATTGAACATCCTGCCTGTTATTTATGCTAGCATCAAGCTGTGAGCGGATTTACTTTGCGTAAATATTACATTATAACTGGGCCCATTCATTAAGAGTGCACAGCAAGAGCAATTTGGCAACACATCTATAAACATAAAGCCCCCATATGCCAGTGTGAACACATAAAACACTGATCATCAGACTTGATGGCTGCTCTCATATGTGCTGAAATATCCTTAGCACTACCTATTATATTCAGAGCTATATTTGCATTTGGATTTGTATTTGGCTTCGTGTTTTGGGTGTACACCTCAAAATTAAATCATTTAAATACTGAGAATAACATTGATTTTAGATTTTTTTTTTTACTTTATTTTTCAGTATTTTAACCATGGATTATTCTGACCAGCTGAAACATACTGATTTATTGATGTGTGTTGTTAAAACACCGCTGAAGAAAACAGTGTTAAATTTTAATCTGCGGATTATTTTCTTGATTAATCGTTTTGTCTATAAAAATTGTGAAAAATGCCTGTTGTAATTTCTTAGAGTCCATGGTGACATCTTCGAAATTCTTTTTTTGTCTGATCAACATTTGAAAATCTAATGATGCCACCAGCAAATGTTTGGCATTTTTGCTTAAAAAAATGACTACAACGACTATTCAGTTATTAACATAGTTGACGATTCATCGACTCATCGTTTAATCGACTAATTGTTGCAGCTCTAGTTTACATTATAACCTGGTGTGGATACTAGAATCAGTAAATGCCACAAAAATGCAATGTTGCTTTTACACTGTGCTTGCAGAGAAGCCAAGGTATGCAGAGAGCTGGGACTTTGAGGTGTCAGGCTCATCCTTCCTGCAGTTTGAGCTGAGTATGGGCTGCAGTAAGTCCACTTCATTTTCCCACGGTGTGCGGTTGGAGTACTCCACAGACTGTGGTCGCCACTGGTCCCTCATCACCCCAGAGTGTGTTCCCCCAGCTATCGGCTGTGCTGGTTACACTCAGAGTTCCATCTATACCTCAACCCAGTACAAACACTGGAGGAGGATCACTGTGTACCTGCCCAGCGCTGCTAAGTACGTCTTTTTGACTGTTTATGCCCCAAATTAGTAGACAATATTGACATATTTTCTGAAACTGCATTTACACCTGAAGTTCTATTTCTCTATAACTTGCTGCTGAATCTTCCAGCTCCCCCAGAACTCGTTTCCGTTGGATCCAAACCCATTTTACCCCAGGGGCTGAAGGTTGGGCTCTGGATAACGTATTACTTGCGCCTGGTTGCCCATGGATGTGTTCTGGACATGGTCTGTGTGACAACGGACGCTGTGTGTAAGTAAAACTAGCTTGTTTGCACAGCTGATGAATTTTAATCTCTGGCTATTTTTACACTTATTTTTTTTGCCTATATGTTAGTTCCCCTGACTTTTTCTGTGATTCTAACACAGGTGTGATAAGGGTTATGGAGGGGCGCATTGTGTGCCCTTGGCCCCCCTGCCCTCTGTACTGAGAGAGGACTTTAATGAGAACCTGCAGCAGGAGACCTGGCCCGAGGTGTACGGAGCAGAGAGGGGAACTCTGAGTGGAGAGCCTCTTAAATCTGGCACTGCCCTTATTTTTAAAGGGGTACGGGTCTTGCAGAAAATATTCAGTGTTAACAACACAACTGCAATATAATATCACTAACTGGTCTGACCTGAAGAATATCATCCCCGTTTGTTTGTTTGTTTGCAGGATGGTCTGCGTATGATAGTGTCACGGGATCTGGATTGTACCAACACTCTCTACATCCAATTCTCATTTAAATTCATCACAAAAGGTACTACATAGCTGACTGTTATGGATTAGATTGGTGTGGTTAAACTGTATTTTTTTTGTGTATTTTGTGAATTGTGAATCATCTTGTGGCCTTTTCCAGGTGTCCCGGAGCGCTCGCACTCAGTGCTGCTGCAGTACTCGGTGAACGGAGGAATCAGCTGGCTGCTGTTGGATGAGTTTTACTTCCCAGCTTCCACTGACACCCTGTTCCTCCATTTGCCGCTGCCAGCCAGCGCTCAGACCAACGCCACCCGCTTCAGACTTTGGCAGCCTTACAACAGCGGTGAGCGGACAGCAGCGCTAACCAAAACCTACTCAAATAACTGATATCATTTTCCTTTTCACCTCTGTCTTATCTGACGTGTTCACACTTCTTTAATCTCATTCATTATTACTGCACTCCTTCCATCTTCCTCTTAATTTCTCTCTCCTTTTCTCTTTCCTCCTCTCTTGTAACAGTAATGTGATCACATTTACAATTTCCCAATTACACAGTCATCATCAAGCCAAATTCCTAGAGTGAAGGTGTAATAATCTCCACATTCTTATGTCTTTCAGGTAAAAAAGAGGAGGTGTGGGTGATAGATGATCTCATCATTGATGGCAGCTCCTTACACAACCCACCGGTGGTTGTAGACAGCTTTGACGAAGGCCCCAATGAGTCCAACTGGCTGTTCTTTCCTGGTGGAAACACAGGTCTCTACTGCCCTTACCAGAAGACTGGCCTGTAAGAAAAAAAAGCACTTAACTTTGAATGTTGGCAATGACAATGACTTGTTTTGCATATACTGTATTTATATAATCTCTGAGCCCAATGGTGATAAAAATTTGCAAAAAGATGTTTTTATCCTTGACTAATCCGTGTGTGTGTGTGTGTGTGTGTGTGTGTGTGTGTGTGTGTGTGTGTGTGTTGCAGGGAGGAGGATGAGTCAGCCATGGTGTTTGTCTCCAGCGAGCTTGGAGAGCACTCCATTACCACTAGGGACATTGACGTAAATGAGAACACTATCATCCAGTTTGAGGTACACAAACACAGCCTTGATGACTTTTTTTTTCCAAAACAATCATAATACTTACTCATTCAAGACATAAATTAGTGCTCATCAGCCACTCCTTTCACTGTTGGTTTTTGGGATGATGGAATAGTGACCTTGACAAACTTCCTATTAAGAAATGATTAATCCACTTTTTAGTTTCTCTCTTGACCCATCATTATATTTTGCATAGACTTATTATTTCAAATCCTGTACTTTCTCTTTTATGTCCCATGCAGGGGAAGGGGCAGAGGGTGGGAGGTGTGGGGGATGGGAGGGGGTTAGGTGTTCCTGGGCAATGTGAATTGTTTTATGTTGAGTGACCGCCTGACTGCCCACCAAAATCAATAAACACTGAATTACAAAAAAAATAATAAATCACTGCTTGTCGTCTTTGCTTATGTCGTGTATATTTATGTCTCTCCAGATTAATGTGGGCTGCACAGCTGAGAGCTCCTCTGCCCACCCGGTGCGTCTCGAGTTCTCACGGGACTTTGGTGCCACGTGGCACCTTCTGGTGCCCCTGTGTGCCGGTGGGCCCCAACCCTCCTCACTATGCTCCACAGAGCTCCACCCTGCCAGCATCTATTTCCCTGGTACAACTCAGGGCTGGAGAAGAGAGGTCATCCACTTTGGCAAGCTGCGTCTCTGCGGGTAAGCACTTAATACATCATCTACAGAAAAAAGAAAATAAAACGGGCGGAAACTTTTTCAAATTCAATTCAATTACTTTTAATATGCTTCTGCTTATTTCTATCTCTCTCATGTCCCTGCAGTTCAGTGAGGTTCCGTTGGTATCAGGGTTTCTTTTCAACTGGTTCTGCTCCTCCGACATGGGCACTAGACAACATCTACATTGGTCCACAGTGTCAGGACATGTGCAATGGTCACGGAGCCTGTGTGGGTGGCACCCACTGTGTGTGTGACCCCGGCTACTCTGGACCTGACTGTTCTTTGCCTGACACCCCTAACCCTGACTTCCTCAAGGAGGACTTTGAAGGTAAACCTTCACATCATACAAAAAGCTCACAGGAAGTGTATTGTTCCTTTCACACATATGTGGATGAGTGACAGTAGATGGATTATGCTGGTGTGCCTTATTTTATACTTTATTGTTCTTCATTCAATGCTGATGTTTTCATACTGTATGTATTCTTTAAAGCACTTTATAATAGCATTTTGATTAGTGTCCAATAAGTAAAGGATTACATTTTTTTTCTCTTTTTTGTTAATATTTGATGTATTTATGATTATGTGTCAGTTTTAATGCTACATGTAATATTGTTTTGTGTGTGTGTTTGTGTACGTACGTGTTTACTTTAGGGGGAGCTGTGGATGCTGAGCGTTTCAGACTGCTGAGTGGTGGTAAACCATCCAGGAAATGTGGAATCATGTCCAGCGGGAACCACCTGTTCTTCAGCGAGGACGGCCTACGCATGTTGGTCACCAACGACATGGACCTGTCCAATGCCAGGTACAGTTATATCTGCACATCACAATTTCACACAATGTCCTATATTGTGTATATGTATTTTACACAAATAAACCTTTGAATTGATGAGGTACAGTTGTCTGTAATAATCTCATGTGTTAATGGCTGGTATCGGCAGGTTTGTTCAGTTCTTCCTACGTCTGGGCTGTGGTAAGGCGGCTCCAGATCCTCGCTCCCAACCTGTTTTACTTCAATTTTCTGTGGACGGAGGTCTGACGTGGGGTCTCCTCCAAGAATTTCTCTTCAGCAACAGCAGTAATCAGGCTCGCCTGGTGGCCCTGGAAATCCCACTGCGTGCCCGCACCCCTTCCACTCGCCTCCGCTGGTGGCAGCCCACTGAGAATGGACACTTTTACAGCCCATGGGTCATTGACCAGGTAAACTGAGCGAGGAGAAGAACCACCCATTGCTTTGCATCCAACCATCCATCCATTCATCAACCTTTAATTAATTTCCACTCAAGCATGGGATCACCATAGCTGTTATCCATCTAAACTTTCATTCTTTCATCCTTCCCTTCTGCTGAATACCATGTGAATGTACAGTATTTTCCATTTTCTCTGACCATTACATATGAGCAAACAATTATCTCCTTCAATTATCTTTCTCCAGGTGGTGGTAGGTGGCAGCGCCAGTGGCTGGGGGCCTCTGGAAGATGATTTCTCTTCAATCGATGGACGCTCGTGGCTCCTCCACCCTGGAGGAACCCGGATGCCTGTTTGTGGCTCAGATGGGCCTGCTTTCGCATTCATAGAGAAGTCCAACACTCGCTATGCTGTCACCACTGACATCAGTTTGGGTCAAGATGCCTTCATCCAGTTTGACTTTTCTGCCTCCTGCTCTGTCACCAACTCCTGCTACTGTAAGCAATAAGAAGCATGAATAAGGCATTTGTATTGTCTGTATGGAAGAGTGATGAGAAGAACAGTGCACACTATATTGAAAAAATTGTTCATTAGTTCTCAGATCTGTTTCTAAGTAAATCAACCATCTGTAATGAAAGACGGTTAAACTAAGATGTTGACATGAAAGAACTCTTCACATTCTATAGTTTAGACTTTCAGCAGTTTATGTTTGTTTGCAGCTTCATGAATATGCATAGTGCTGATAATTGTGTCCTAACTCAGTCATTCTCATTTAATTTCATTTTCTCTGCAGCTGTAGAGCTGGAGTACTCTCTGGATCTAGGTCTGACCTGGCAGCCTGTGGTCAGAGACTGTCTGCCGACAAGCCCCGACTGTTCTTCTTACACCCTGCAGCGGCTGCTGGTTTCTGACACGTACAACAAGTGGGGCCGTGTTACCCTGCCAATCCCATCATATGCAAGGTCAGCACTGCCCTGGACTGGACTCAGACACGTGGACAAACTTGCATTTCCTATAACATCCTGATTCAGCAGTAATATTCTAATTATGAGAAGTGGCTGTGGTGTCGCTGCCCCTATGCAAACAGTTATACATTCTGATACAAATCAGTAAATACAATGTCAGGATTTACAGTTTAATTCCATGCTATGTCATTTATTTTTAACTTAATCTATTCAATCTATCTGTGACTTTACTTTATGTCTTTAGGTCTCCAGCCACAAGGTTCCGTTGGTTCCAGCAGGCTCCCTTTGACAAGCAGCAGACCTGGGCTCTGGATAACCTCTACATTGGAGATGGCTGCCCAGATATGTGTTCTGGACACGGACACTGCCAACAGAGCTCCTGTGTGTAAGTTGCAGGAGTCTTTTTCATGCATACACTAATGTTTTTACTGGAAATGTCTTGAAGTATCCACTGGAGTGTCAGCTGCTAGGAATGAGCAATAAAGTGAAATAGAGAGTTTTATATCAAAATTCCCTGTTTTCTTAAGCTTTATGTAACTTTGTATAAAGTTCTTTTAATGTATGTATTTCTATTGTTTATATATTTTGTATTTTATATTTTGTATATTGTGTATTTAAGTCAATAAACTAACTAACTGACCACAGTATTACTTGATGTCCAGCTTGTCTTTGAATCTGATTATTTGTATCTGACTCCACCTTTCCCTCCAGGTGTGACCCGGAGTGGGGTGGAGAGTACTGTGACGAGCCGGTGGTTCCTCTGCCCTCTCAGCTGAAAGACAGCTTCAGTCGAGCTCCGTCGCTCAGCCATTGGCACGTACTCACCGGTGGGAAACTCAGCACTGTGTGTGGCGCTGTGGCCTCTGGAGCTGCTCTGCACTTCAGTGGGGTAAGTATCGACTGCCTTCCTCATTTGCTTCCTTGTTATTTCTTTCTTTCCCTCCTTCCCACATTGTTTTTTGCTTTCTTACAATATTTTATATTATGAAACTCGTCACATCCAGCGATTTAATAGAGGATAAATGCAATTAAATGCATCCATATTCTGAAATAGGATCTACACACATGCTCTGCACTGGTTTACACGGGTAAAAATGCTCAACACATTTTCCCTCTCAGACTTTCTCTTTTTTTTTTAAATGATCTTGTTATCTTCATGAGAGCATGGGTTGTGCATTAACCCAACTTCCACTCTTGCTATGTAAAGCCAGCAAAAAAATGGCCGGATGTGATTAAACTTGGGGAAAAACAGACACAGAGTTAGTTCGACAAGATGTAGACATCCAACAGCGTATGAAAGGTGCTGCTTCAAATATTAATCTGTTGAATAAAAAAACCACAAAGTAGGTAGCTCTCAGCCCTTATGTACAGCTTAAGTTTTCCCAAGGCACTTTGGGCAGTGCTGTAAATGGATGCCTATTGACAGGCTGACAGACTGATCTTAATGTAGATGGACACCCTGCCGGAGAAACCTTTTAAGAGCAGTTGTTCATCTGTGTCAAGACTACTCTGGTTAGAGCTGAAACTTTCCCCCCCATATATTTATACATAACTCAGTTTTGTTATTCTGTTTATGTTCTGGAGATGCTCTCTGTAGTAAAAAGCAACACAGCACATCATGTTTTAAACTTGTCATTTGTTTCTGGAAGGATGATCCGTAGATAAACAGAGAGAGAGACAGATAGGCAGACATCCATCCATCACACATCAGACTACGCTTTAGCTACATTCCTCCATGTGTCTGTGCACAGAGTTGCAGCCGTCAGCTGGTGACAGTGGACCTGAACCTGACCAACGCTGAGTTCATCCAGTTCTACTTCATGTACGGCTGCATGATCCCGCCTAGCAACCGTAACCAGGGTGTGCTTCTGGAGTACAGCCTGAATGGAGGAATCAACTGGCATCTACTGACAGAGATCTTCTATGATCTGTACACAAAGCCTGGGTGAGTTCCTAGCATATGAACAGTCGCCTGCAGATGCATGTTGTCATGGTGAAGAGTATTTTTTTTCAGAATTGAACTGAGCTGACCAGAGTGAATTGAACTAAGCAGAGTGAAGCAGGATATCTGTGACTTTCTGTATGTTTTTTGCCTGTGTTCAGGTTTGTGAATGTGCTGCTGCCCCCTGCTGCCCGTCAGGAAGGAGTGCGTGTGCGCTGGTGGCAGCCACAGCACGAGGGTGCAGACCACAGCGACTGGGCTCTGGATAACGTCCTCATCGCAGGCTCAGACCCACGGGCGCAGATCTCTGACACATTTGGTGGGGTGGCACTGCCCAACCATGAGAGAGCTCCTGCTGATGAGACCTCAGGAAGGATCGGTCAGCCTGGCGAGCAGGAGGAGACACCCATAGGTACAGGAGATTTGGACTAGGGATCTGAATCAATGCCTCTATTAAACAATAAAAAAAACAAATAATTTCATATTGTCTTGCTAAACACAGTCTCTTGGTCTTATTTCTCTTTTTTTCTCTAAGTTTCTCTTTTGCTGTGTTTTTGTTCTCAGTGAGCGATCATTGGTTGTTCTCAGAGGACTGCTCGGTGCAGCGTTTCTGCAGCTCTCCTGATGGGGTGATGGTGTGCGGCAGTGCTGATGGGAGAGAGGTTTATGCTGTCACACATGATATTATTCCTGACAAGGGTTGGGTCATGCAGTTCAAGGTAACTAAAATGACACATAGGCATCATAACAGGCATTGTTTCTGTTGTGTGATGTCCTGCATTTGCGTATGAATTTAAGCAGAAAGACTTATTCTCTATGATGGTGGAATCACATTGTTAATATGTGTGTGTTTATTTAGATTGCGGTAGGCTGCAGTGTGCCCGAGCGTCATGCAGACAGGCAGGTTCATGTTCAGTATTCAGTGGACTTTGGAGTGACCTGGAAGTACCTGGTGCCCCAGTGCCTCCCTGCTGACCCTCGCTGTGGAGGTCAGGTCTCCCAGCCGTCAGTCTTTTTCCCTGCCGAAGGCTGGAAGAGGGCCGTCTATCCCCTGCCTGACAGCCTGGCTGACACGTAAGTCAGCCACATGCTTTGGACTAAACATACAGTAGTCCTTCATATTTAATGCTTCGTCATTGCATGCATGATCTAAATTATTGATAGACCGAATTATTGTTGTCATATAAATTATTAAAAGCATTGTCATATAAATCATGAAAATGGTATGCATGTATTTTGGCTAACGTCTGTACATCACCAAAAACATTTAGCCTTGTTTTCCCGTCCCTTAGTGCGGTGCGGTTCAGGTTTTACCAGCAGCACTCAGACATCCAGTGGGGTGTGGAGAACTTCTACATTGGGCCGGCATGTGACAGCCACTGTGGGGGACATGGGGACTGTTTGGATCAGCGCTGTCTCTGTGACCCAGGATTCACTGGACCAAACTGTTATGCCAGTACTGCTCTAAAGGTAGAGTCTGTCTCACTTTTTTAAAAAATGTGAAAAACAGATTAGAAAAGTATATATATACAGGTATGTGTGTCTTTTCTCTTTAGGCATCTCTGAAGGAGCGATTTGACTGGGAGGGGGCAGCAGGCCCTCAGTGGCAGGTGCTGGAGGGCGGTAGGCCCTGCACAGACTGTGGTGTGTTAGTAGAGGGGACGGCCCTATACTTTGGAGGGGCTGATGCCCGACAAGCTGTCACTGCTGATCTGGACCTCCGCGGAGCCAAGTCAGTACCTAACTTCTTCTAACTTTCTTTAAATATTATAGTACTCTAGGTGCATTATGAACTCCTTTTTTGTGGATAGGTTTGTGGAGTACTGGGCCAGGATTGGAAGTGAAGATAACATGACCATGTGCCACCGTCCAACCTGTCGTAAAGAGGGAGTGCTGCTGGATTACTCCACTGATGGAGGTGCACTAACAACATGCATGCAGTGCATTGTGTATTTTTCTGTTTCTTCTTTCATTTTCTCACTCTGTCTATATCTGTTCCTCAGGTGTGTCCTGGACACTGCTGCATGAGATGGACTATTTGAAGTATGTGTCAGTGAGGAGAGATTACATTGTCCTCCCAGAGGGAGCTCTGACCAATGCTACTCGCCTGCGCTGGTGGCAGCCATTTACTATTTCCTCTGGCCTGGCCACCCCCAGCCTGGAAAGAGCCCAGTGGGCTATTGACAACATTTTGGTGGGGGGTTCAGACATCAATCCGTCCACGCTGCTCGACACCTTTGACGATGGTGAGTTTGTTAATGTAATCAGAAGGTGAAGACTCAAGACAGCTAAATGATCAGTCAAGAGTCACTTTGAAATTTCCTCCTCTTTTTGTTTCTTTGCCCTTCACTAGAGGGTGTTTCTCACGAGGAAAGCTGGAGTTTCTACCCTAACGCTGTGCGTACAGCTGGCTTCTGTGGGAACCCTTCATTCCATCTGTACTGGCCGAACAAGAACCAAGACAGGACACACAACATCCTGGCCACTCGAGAACTCATAGTGCAGCCTGGATATATTTTACAGTTCAAGGTACAACACTGCCAGACTGCCACATAGCTAAAATAACAGCTGTCATTCGTTTTGCGTATGATGGCTTAAGTCCTTTCCATGTCTCTCGCTGCTGCAGATTGTTGTTGGATGTGAGGCAGACACCTGTGAAGACCATCATTCTGTCCTGCTGCAGTACAGGAAGGATGCAAGGTAAAGAAAACAAAACAATGAGACCCCAAAAACATGACTTAAACAACTAAACTTACTTAAACAACTTAAAAAACACACAATGTACCTTGCTTGTCTGAGCTAATTTTCTTATTTATGGTGCATCATTCCTATTCTAGGGAACAGCCAAATTGTAGTCAATGCATGAAAATTTTTCAGCTATGGTGGAAATAAACATTAATTAAGACGCTGTTTTAACACCAACAGCCCCTGGTCATAAACCAGTACCTGACCTGACAACCAGTCAGAACAGGTGTTGCCTTGTCAGGTCTTCCAGCAGCAATAGTTTGACTCTACATGCATCATTAACTGTGCAGATTATTACCTTTTAAATATAATTTGAAATGTTTATTTTGTTCACAGGGTGGTTTTTTACATGGACAGTTTTCAGCTTTCACTCTCTCCTCTCAGGTCTGACTCGTGGCAGCTGGTACAGTCTGAGTGCCTCCCCTCTTCAGTCAACAACGTGGGCTGCTCTCCTTTCCAGTTCCATGAGTCCACAATCTACAGTCCAGTCAACAGCTCAACATGGACCAGGGTCACTGTCCAACTGCCTGATCATGTCTCCTCAGGGTAGGAGGCACACATTTTACTTTAGTGGTTAGCAGTGGAACATAGCATGACTTCACACCAGTGCCTTTTTGTCGGCATTTTTACACATGTAGCCAGAATCATGTGCAACACACACACACTCATATAACCTACCTTCTGTGATTTGTTGTATATGTCCAGGGCTACACAGTTCCGCTGGATTCAGATGGAGGGGACAGGAGAGCGGCAGAGCTGGGGAGTGGATCATGTTTACATTGGGGAGGCTTGCACAAGGCTCTGCAGCGGCCACGGCTACTGCACAAATGGAGTGGTCTGCATATGTGATGAGGGACACCATGGTGGGCCACGAACAGCATATTATGTTCAAACTGCTAAATACACATTCAGTTCTTTAGCATTTATACTGTTCAGCAGAGATGTGTGTGTGGTGGATTTACGTTATGTTTGTGTTAAATGGTGCAGGTGAACAAAGTGAAACGCTTTTTTCTTTGAATTTAAAATCAATGTCAACCCCACCGTGAACAATTCTATTCGCCCAATTTCATCACCTTCCCTCTGCTTCCTCTTCTCTTTTTCTTCTCCTTACACCTGAACAGGTGATGACTGCTCCCTCTCCAGCAGTGACCTGCCCAGTTCCATTAAAGACAACTTTGAGTCAGGCAGTGTGTCTCAGGAGAGCTGGCAGCTGATCCAGGGTGGTGGAGTGGGCAGCGGCTGTGGGCAGCTGTCACCGCATGCCCACGGAGACTCACTCTACTTCAATGGCTGTAAGATGAGGCAGGCCGTTACCAAACCGCTGGACCTCACTAGAGCCAGGTACAGGTATAACCAAAATATACTTAAACTAATCACGCACACATATACCTACCTACCTCATAGCTGAAGCAGCTAAGCTTCATCCACTTTAGGAATATTATAGTTAATCTATAATATCAACCGGGAATTTCTTTCTCTAACTTCCTCCCTTTACCATCCCTTCTCTGTCTCCTTACAGTAAGATCATGTTTGTGCTGCAGATCGGCAGCGTGGCACAGACAGACAGCTGTAACATAGCTCTGGACCAGGCCGACACAGTAGATCGAGCCGTGCTGCTGCAATACAGCGTCAACAATGGAGTCAGCTGGCACGTAATCGCCCAGCACCAGCCCAAAGACTTCATAAAGGCTCAGAGAGTCTCCTACAACATTCCACTGTGAGTGATGCATAGAGACATACAGAGACATGCAGATAGACACTTCATTTAAACTGTACGACATGTTGATAAGGCACCATTATTAAGGGTTTGTAAGCTTTAACTAAAGGCTTTAATAGTGTTACTAAATTCTTCACTAATGCTTTCTTAATGTGAAGGATAATGAGTTTCTCATTTTCTAATAAGCCATCTGCTAACATTACTAAATCATCTGCAATTATACATCTTAATAAGTAATTAATAACGGGTTTTTACATACCAACAAGTCTATATTTATAAACTTTAATAAACTGATTTTTGTGTAGATGCCCTCCAGCTAGTAAATGTTAAAATCACATCACTTCCAACCTATAAACCCTTTAAAAAGGGTGCCTTATTAGAAAGTAGACAGTTTAAACCAGTGTGGTAAAAACCATTTGGCTTGCATGAGGCTACTGATATACTTGTTGACCCTCACAAGCTGACTCTCACCTCACAATGTTTCCATGGTCTCTCCAGAGAGGCGAGGGTTAAAGGGGTGATGCTGCGATGGTGGCAGCCACGCCACGACGGTGCGGGACATGACCAGTGGGCGTTGGACCATGTGGAAGTAGTTCTGTGAGTACCCAATTCCCAGCCAGCCCCCGGCACCCCAGACTGGCCCCCAACAGAGCCCCAATCTGCCCCTGCCTCTACCTCTGCCTCAGCATCACCTGTAGAAATGGTCCTATCTACTCCACACAAACACAGGGATACAGTTTACACATAGACATAAGCACATCTACATGTGTACTGCCTGCCTACCACCTACAATAAACTTCTCAGCAGTCAGTTGTTCATATTCTCATCACAGTTTCTTGGTGTCAGACAAGCAGAGTAGACAAATTACTGCAGTGTGCTTTGCTTTGAAGGGTTCTGTTTGTGGATGGCTGTTCTGTGTACGACAGATTAACTCCTGCTGTCAAATCATCATATTTTCAGTGTCTTGTAGAAGCCATGCATCTCCCAGATAAAAAAAAAAATCCACTGAAATGTCTGTAGTTCCATAAAATGTGTTTAAATGTCTTGAGACATATAAATACTTAAAGCCTTAAGTCATAAACTTCAAATTCAATAAGATGTGGATATTTGTTTTTGTACTGAAGCACTCATTAGATGTGAAGCACTCATTCACATATCTGTTTATGAATGTATTCACTTATTTACACGTAGCCTATCTGCCTCCATTGGCCCTTAAAAGTTATGGCAGAGAGCACTTAACCAAGATCATACTCCTCTGTACAATACTGGAAACTGTGAAGGTGGCTTCACATCTGTGACACTCTGTGTTTGTTCTACTGTGACGTCAGTGTTGTCAGACAGACCCACAGTCTGGTGTATTTTTGTTTTAATGTTCTCAAAAATGGTCCAATATTTCCTTTTACTGGGGTTTAAAAGGTTCTTACAAATTCTTAAATTTGATTTGATACAACTTGCCCTGTACTGGTTCACTGATTATTTCTCTTTTTTTCCATTTTTACTATTTTATTAACATTTTAGTTTTTCACCGGGATCATTAAACATTTTCTCCATGTGGAAGATAATTCCAGTTCTCAAATAGAGCTTAAAAATGGCAAAACTGGAGATTCTGCAGGGCACTGAAGATATCACATACATGGCCTATACTCAGCTAGCATATTCTTAACATGACAATATCATAAAGCATTTTGGATGCATTTTCTGCATGTTACTGTGGGTATCAGAGCAATATTCCATCTGATGTGGGTGATGATTGTTCATTCAGATGTGTACCCAATGCATTTCAAATGCTGCATACAACAGTCATATAAGGCACTTCATGCACAGTTGATACACACACAAAACTGCACACATACACACTTATGCCTAACCTGAGCTGTCCCCTGGTCTATGTGGCCGTGACCTGTCCCACCCCCTCCCTTGCACTCGCACGGTTTTCAACAGTGTCTGCTGAAAAGAGTGATCGTAATCCTCACACTTTGCTCTGTTTATTTCTCTCTGTTCACCACTCCTCCACTCCTTCACACATATTTCCTCTCACTCCTACTCCTGCTCAATCTTTTTTCTTTTGCTCCACACGCCTTTTCTCCCCGCTGCTTAATGTCACTGACGTGTTTGATCATGTGGTCGTGCTCACTACTCCTCTGCTTGCGCTGCATTGTATCCTACCTTACTTCATCCTCCTCACCCTCCCTTTTCCTTCCTTTCTTCCTTTCTGTCCATCTTTCCTTCCTCCAAACTCCCTCTTTGCCTCTTTCTCTTTTTCCTTCTCCCATTCTGGCATTATACAACGGATGGATTACTGCTGTATATCTTGCTGTCTGTCTTCACCTTTACCTGTGGTTTTCTCTCACTGTCCATCCATCTGTGTTACATTTCTCTGCTGTCTCTCACTTAATCTCCACCAACTCAACTTCTCTTCTGCTCCCAATTCTTCTCTCATCATCTTTTTTCTTCATTCTCTCTGTCTTCCCACTCACTTTCACTTCTTCTTTGAACTTCTGACTATTTTTCTGCCTCTCCTCTCTCCTCCCTTCTCCCCACTATGGGCCCCTGCCTCCCCAGGCCGGGGCTCCTACCCCCCCAGACCTTTCTGCGAGACAGCAGCCCTCTCCTCCTGCCTCTCCCCTCTCGCGCTCTAACCTCTGCTCTCTTCTGTATTCTGCTCCCTCTGGCATGGCTGTAGTGTCAGGTAAGTTCTCCGCCTCTTCCTGAATGCAGCCCCCTCCCTCACCCCCCTCCCAGCCCCTCTTTTCCTCGTTACACTGCGCACACCCTCCCTAAGTTTCACTCGACAACCAGCACTCCTCATCATCACCACGGTCATCTCCATGCTCTCGCTTTAACTTGATCCTCAGGCAGGTCAAAAAGCAGGCCAGCTGCTCACAGTGTCCAGGTGGAGGCTCGCTGACAAAATTATCTAACACACAGATCTGAAGAGACAGCTCTCAGCACAGAAAGATAAACAATATTCATTATAACAGTGGATGGAGGGATAAGCACAGTGAAATCTTGAGGTGGTGGCAAAATTTGTATTTCACAATTTTGAAGCGTGTTCCCTAAAATGGTTCAACACAACATCACCAGATGAGAAAGAAATCATGTTAAAGGGGACCTATTATGCTCATTTCCAGCTCTATATATTTATTCTGGCACTCCACTATCTTTATTTTTCTCTTTATTTATCTTATACTGACCCTTTATGTAGCCCCTCAGTTCAGCCTCTGTCTCTTAACAGGCAGTTTTAGCTCCTGTCTCTTTAAGGCCCTCGATGAGCCCACTCTGTTCTGATTGGCCAGCTTTCCAGAAGCCTGCCGAGGAGCAGCCGTATCAGAGTCGTGTTAAGCTACCGCTGATGCAAACCCAATATTTCCTGCTTTACTGCTTCATATTAAAAGCTTTTAAATGACTAAATAACGGGAGACTTTTATTGTGAAGAATTTTACAGGAAATAATTAGCAGAGCTTCGGCACTAAAAACCTGTTGACAGAACAACATATGGACATATTTTGAGCTATTTGTTCAGCGGATCAGTTAGAAAAAATGCAGGGAGGAATAGTACAAGCAGAAACAGCCACAGTGATGATGATGTTTGATGAAGAGCTGCAGACAACCAGCACACCAACAGGTAAACAACTTATTTTACTTTGCCGTGCTGTGTAATGGAAAAACACGTGCCAGCTCAACTTGAGTCATGGTTCGGTGTGACTACCTCAAAAACAATGGAAAAATGTCATAATGTTAGCGGAGCAGAGCAGTGAACTCGCGCTGTGTGTGGAGCAGATGACCATATAAAGAAATCTGTCATGAGTTGATGTCAGCTCGGGCTGAAAGTAGAAAAAACTGTCGGAAACCAAACGTTCAGAGCAGCCGGTGATTTTTGCTCACAGGGATTACTTCTACACAAATTTACCTCATTATTTAACACTTTGGCCACGTTTAATATAAACATCCAACATTATATATATGACTGAAAATAAGGAAAAGCATAATAGGTCCCCTTTAAATGGCTTTGATTTTGAATGTGCAGTTTACATAGTCCTTGAGACATTTTTGGTGTAATAACTTACACAAATGTCAGTGGTATTGTGTTTGTGTGTATATGTGTGATGTAATCCATCACTAAACCTTTATGTTTGTTTTGTTCTTGCTACCTCCTCTACTACAAAGCGTTGTAGTGTTTTTGACCTGGCTGCTAATTTACAAGCTGACACACACAATTCAAGGGTCCTACTTAAACCCTTGTTGTTTGTAGGTCCAGCATGTATTTCACTCAAGCCCAAGCACTAAAAGACTTTTTTTCATTCATACATCAACATCAGCTTTAATGCGGGGGGCACCTCGCACCATTAAATCTGGAGAGTTTCATCCGACTAACCTCCTCCATCCAGTTCCTTGCATGGCTTTACGGATCGACTGCTGCGATAGATCTCCATCCCCTTTTCACTCATGGCTGTATGTCTGTCTTTGGACAACAACATGACCCTGAGCCAGGAGCTCCCTCCTCACTGAACCTCTGGTTTCTGACCAAAAATCAGAAACACATAAGCGTGCACGCACAAACACTCCATCACTTAAACACATCCAGTTTACTAGCTATGCCTCACATTCGCCTTCACATTTCCACCTTCACAGGATCAACCATCACACACACACACACATCATCCCCAACTCTCCCCCACCCCTCCTGATCCCCCCCAAACCCCTACACCCGCTTCGCAGAGGCCCCTGCCTGCCCTGGCTGCACTCCTGGCTCACTGGCACCGCCCTGCTGGATGGAAGAGGCAATGAACAGGCTAAACAAGAGCGATCTTCCGCAGCTTTTCTCTGTGTCTCCTAGTTTCAAAACCACCCCTTCTCTGCTCATAACCATGCACTTTTATGACTTTTTTTTTTTAGTTATTTTTCTTTTCTCCTAGTGATGGCTGTTAACTCTGACCTCAAACACTCAGTGTCAGAGTTTCCCTCTAGTATGTTGTAGTATGTTTGTAGACTGTGTCCCGTGTCTTGTCCTGTGACATTTAGTCTTCCATTAGATACGTGTAGCTAGTTCTACCGCCATGTTCACTGTCTAGCTGCCTCTCATTTGTGCAGAACATAAACGAATCCAGTTTTGTAGAGTAGCGCCACCCATTTTCCGAGCCATTAGACCCATACAGCTGTTGAGTGTTTGAGGTTATGGCTGAAACATGGTTGAAAATGCCAGCATGAACCAGGATGTGAGAGAGTACAGAAGCTGCATTTGACCATTTGTGTGTTTGCGTGCATGGATGAGAGTGTGTGCATGGGAATGTGTGGATTTTTAGTGCCCTTTTTTTTCGGTCACTAATGTTCACACTCCTCTTTCCCTCCCTCTTTCACTGTCTTTGTATCCCTGCAGCACCCGTAAACAAAACTACATGATGAACTTTGCCAGACAGACCGGCGTGCGCCACTACTACAGCCGCAAGCGGCGGGCACTGCGACAGCGTGCCTGAACCCACCGAGAAGGGATTCGCCCTTTGACCTGCCAATCACACATCGACCCGCCACACACATCCTTTTTCTCCTGATGACATATCGCCCTGTTGAATCCCATCCACCAGTGGATTCCAGTCAGCCTTAGACTACCCTTACCCCTCTCCCACTACCCTCTGCCAGAAACACGGGCCATCCAATCAGTTTACGCTCCAGCCAATCAAGGCCTTCCCAACCACATGAGTCGGCGGGAATGAAAGGAAAGAAAGGAGTGAAGCAGCCATTTTGTTTACTTTTTTCCATGGACGGTCGGGGTTTCTAGTTGTTTTCTAAATGTTGCTGTGGTTCCTCTGATTCCTGTTCCCACCTGCGATATCCCTCCATCTGGCTTACCCCCGCGTCACTCCACCTCCTGTCCTCACCCTCCTTTTCCTACCACACTGTGAAATTGAGAGATAATATATCACTGCTGAACTGACCAGCCGATTGGAGTTTCCTCCCAGTTCCACTGAGCCGCCGGGGGGAGTACGCTCCACTGCCGCCAACCAGTACGCCAGGAGAGAAAGACCACGACGATGATACTGACCATTAAGAGGAAAAACGGTGACAAAGAAGCTAAAAAAAAAAAAAAGAAAAAGGAAAAAAAAGAAAACTGTGTTCTTGCTGTTCTGTGTGTCTGTGGGTTCTTTTTGTGATGAGTTGACTGTGGTGTTCTGTTCATTTGTTTGTTCGTTTTCTACTAATTCATATGCTTTTAAGGAGGGAGGGGAGGGGGGTGCTGGGTTCTGTTTCCTTTTCCTCGTTTATCTGGAACGGATGTGGGCAGGGCGGGAAAAAGCCCCGCCTCCACAGTAAAAAGGAGCAAAAGAACGATTTGCACGAAGGGGAAAGGAGAAAATAAGAAAAAATTAAAGACTGAACAATGACTTTTGTTTTTTTTATCATTTTTTATATATGTTGGTTCCCGAAAATACAGATATTTATGGTAAATGGTTCTTCACGTAACCTATTTAAGATGCACTGTGCGTGAAATGTATGTTATTTTCTAGTGTTAAGTTATTAGGCAGTCGAGTCAGGCTCTCAGACTGCATCATCTCCCCTCTTCCTTCTCTTCCCTCTTCTCTTGTGCTGTTTCCCCATCCCCATCCCCCCTCTCTCTCTCTGCTGATTTCTGATACCTGGAGGTGAGGCTCTATTAGTGTTGTTTTTTGAAGTCTGTGTAATATGGACCCTCTGCCCTCAGTGTAACTCCAGTATAGCAATCTCCTGTATATATATGTATATCCACTATGGGGAGACCCAGCAGCCTTATAAAAGGGAAATAAAGAACTGTCCAAACCTCATACTGTACACATTGCTTGAGCTGCTCTTTTTCACACCTGTAGATAAGAAGAAGGATAAGACTGGCATTATTCTATACTTTTTGTTGTCAAAAAATCCCATGACAAGACCAAGTCCATATAAGTCCTGCTCTCAGTAATTTTCAATATAATCACCCCGTCTGTGACATTCAGCCTCAAGCCCATTTGTTCCTGCTGAAGACATACATCTTTAATATATCAGAAATATATCATTTGAATTTTTAAAAAGGTTTTTAAGGTTTTAACAAATGTTACTCAAACCGGAGTAAAATTTTATATTTGTTGGGGACTATTTTCTTTAGGTGTACTAGTCAGTATTCATGGCAGCTGTATTTAATGTGGCATTGACTCGAATTAAACAGTGCCCGTGTTAATGTCATGAAGGAACATGTAACCCGGTGCAGCTGTGTGGCTCATTGCAATAACAGAGGTCTGTGGCACTGAGGAATACACTGTCTGGCTACACAGGAAATACTTGTTAGTAGGATAAATTTCTGCTTGTGTGATTGATGCAGTAATCACACAATTGCTTTGTTCTTCTCGCTCTTTATTTATTTATTTTTATTATTATCAACCTTGTTTCTTCTGCGCCTAACTAGTCCCACACTGTTACAGCTAGAAACACGGTTTCGATTCTAATATGTTGAAAATGTTTCAGTAAAGTGTGGCTCACTCCCACAGTTTTACTCTTTTTAAGGAAATGCAGAGACACACAGCTGGTTCCAAGTACAGTACAAGTACATTCAAACCTTCAGTGGCTTCAGGTTTCATTCACAATTCAAAATTGCTTCAGTCTCACACACACACACACACACACACACACACACCACTACATACTGGCATGCACATTAGTCACTTGCTGCGTACTGTTACACATGTTAGTAACAGAACCCATTTTAAAGAGCGGTGCTCCTCGACCATCTGACTTATAGCAATACAGTAAATTCTGTGCTGCATATCAAACAATAGTAACAAATATATGACCCAGTTTCATGGGTTGAATAAAAGATATTGTTGTTTGATTGCTGCAAGCAACTGTGGGTTCCTTGGCTGAAATCAATTGATGGATATAGGCCATGCCCATTTGTGCTTATAAAATGTTTGTCATTTTACATTTTTTGGTAAATGCAGTTTGTGCTTCTTATTGTGCATGTTTCATCTTATCTTCACCAAACTTGGTAGATACCATATTTGGATGACCCTGAACAAAACGGATCTATTTGTTTTTAAATATTTTCTACTGTTTCTCTGTACTGTACGGTTACCAAATCTTTGTTGGCATCGTCTAATACACATAAACTATGATATCTCCTGAATTCATCATTCAGTTGCAACCAAATTTGGCAATGCAGAACAGACGGGGATGCTGTAGCATTTGATACAATTTCACCTGTAGGTGGGGCTACAAGATTTTAAAAAATTGCTGCTGGAGCAGCAGCTGGCAGTCTAATCAGCCAGCAGCCTAATCAGCCAGCAGCAATCACATGCATTTTCTTCAGGGAATGCACAGTCTAGTTAGTGTAGTTCTTCTCATGAGATTTATTCACAATAAGAAGGCTAAACTTGTCTGGTGTTTGTATGTGTGTTGGTGAGAGATCATACAATCTTATTTTTTCTTAAAATGTTTTATTTCATGGACATTCAAATATTCTAAAAACAGATTTTTGCTAAGACAAATGTAAAAAAAAAAAAGCAACAGTTAAAATCTCTGCCACCACTTTGGTTCACCCCTCAGTGTCCTCAGACTGGGTGTTTGCCACATAATTCTGCAGACCTTCAGCATTACTCCATGCTGAGGCTGCAGAGATGCCACTTCTTGTTGACCCACATAAGCATCTTCCCTCCTGACATGAACCGCTAACGGTGATCATAATATTGTGAATCAGGTGTCTTTAGTCACAAGCTGCCGGCTATCGCAGCTACAGTCACAAGCGCTACAGTGATTGAGCGTTTGGCTGTGACACTTGGGCAGGAGTTACAGTACGGCCGATCGCAGCAGGCGTAGCTCATGTTGTAGATGGTTCCTTTGAGGGGGAGTCTGTGCACCTGGCTGCAGTCCTTCTCTGCCATGCAGCCACGGGCCGACAGGGCGCTATGGTTACCGTAGCGGCCATCTGCCTTGAAGCATATCTCGTCAGGAGGGCATTCTGTCACAATGAGCTTGAATGTCGCCTCCCTCTCCAGGATGGGGCTGTAGTAGCAGAGCAGGTTGTCACAGAGCAGCGACGGAAGAAGGTAGAACCACAACAGAGCAACATGCAGGAGCTGCAACATGTTCGGCCTGCAAGGACAAGAGAGGCCTGGTGTTTTACTGGTTTGGGAACTTCAGAGTTACAAAAACAGTCAAAATCAATGCAGCAGAGGCTGAGATACCGTAACTTTTGGCTCCAAAAACACTATATCCTATTCTTCACATAATGCAACCTAATGGCATCCTACATTAGACCCTGCCTTATAAATGCCTATACCTTTCAAAATTGCACTCCACTAGTTTGTACCTACTAACATATGGGACATAAGGCCACAATGAGCTCCTGCCATCATTCCTTATCCTTGGCAACATGCTGAGCCTCCTGCCCCCACCTAGCTAACACTTTCATGTCCGACTTGACAAAGCTTCTCCGGAGCTCCTGCAGCCCCTGTTACCATAGGCTGTGTAGTGATCAACATGACTTGGATATTGACTTTGACACATAAAAATCTGTTGAGTGCCCCTTTAAGTCATCTTTTATCACTTCTCCTCCATTTCAAGAACATTCATTAGTGAAACCATAGAAATTCAGCAAGTTAAGGGACATTTGTTAGCTTCACAACACGCACAGGTGTTAATGATTTCTACCGATTGTCTCGTTCAAAATGCTAAAGGTTGTTTAGGTGGAAAGTGATGCCAGAAACGCAATTACAGCGCGCAGCTTTACAAACAATATGTCAAGACTCACGTGCACATTCTACAGATTTTTAACTCCAGTCAAACAAGAAAAGCTTTTCAGAGCTTCTCCTGATGAACTCTAATCTCAATGCTGACTCCAGATCGTCCTGCACAGGCCACACCTTCCGACACACCTGCTTGTAAAATCCACACAGACCAACTACACCAAGTGGGAGGTTAAACATGGTGTTTTTATTTTGCTGCATTCATTGATAACCACGTAAATAATCATCATCAGAATGAAGTCATTCACATACCAGGAGGAGGGCTAACAAGTCCACCTTTTTCTCTCTGGAGCAAAACTTTATCATAAGCAGCACAGATGATGAGTTAGCTTCTTACTAACAAATTCAATCAGACTGCAGTAAGTGCCTATGGCTAACAGGCCTCTCTGCAGTCTTCAATAGTGTAAAAGTTCAACTATGATACAGAGGTAGATCATATGGAGGTGCTTGGTGATGTGTAATTTTCACATGAATCCCAAAGCTTCTCCCTAAGAACATGACTGATGTTGGTGTCATCTGATTTGTTTGTGATCCCCAGTAGCTTCTTCAGGCTGACGTCAGACTTTGGCGGTTCATTACATTTGTCTTTGCAGCAGCAGGTGTGGCTGACATTGTACTCGACCCCCCGATAAGAGAGGATTTCATGGAAACCACAGAGCTCACTGTCCACACAGCCCTGAGCAGACAGGACGTGGATGGAGCCAAAGTGGCCCCTGGAGCTGGAACAGCGCTGATCAGGCAGACACTGGCTGGTGATGTTGGGGCAAGGCTGGCCTTTGTGCTGCAGAGGACAGTAGAAACACAGCAGGCTGTCCAGGGTGAAAGCTGGGAGGACCAGAGCTGCGGCCAACAAGATGGAGGTCAGGAAGCAGTGCGGACCCAGCGGATGAATGTCCGGACTAATGTAAATCCACACACAGAGTTAAATAAGAAACATGCTTTCATATAATTAGTCACATTCAGTGAGTCAGTTAGGCCTGTTATAGTTTTCAATAGTCAATGTAGATGTGTCGTTCACCTCTGGTTTCTTTGTGATCCCATCCTCTTGAATGTAAAAACCCTCCTGAACATGTGAAGTTTCAACATGAGGAACCTCCAAAACCAGCAAAGTCACTGATTACCAAGCAGAAACAGGTGTGTCTTTGAGCCTGAGTCACAAGCAGTTTTAGAAATATACACACATATAAAACAAACTGCTTTTGAAATTGAATTTCAGTTTATTGCCCAGAAATAACATATTTACCCCAACTTTAAAAGGCTTTGTACAGTCTCACAAATATGTATCTCAATTGAGGAAAAAAAAACAACAACAGGATTGCAGTGCCACCTGCTGTCTGCTGCAATGAGAGTGTGCATGTCATGAAGGCAGTATGTGATGTGGTGCTAATAGCTGTTGAATCATCCATTGTAAGCCTTACAAAAAGAGTCCAAACTACATGTGTGTAGCATCTGCTATGCAACATAAAAATCTTGATTTTGGTTTCATATTCCATATTCAGAGGCAAAGGAGAGCTTTCCTTCCTTGTACAAAGGTTCCTGTAAAGAAAAACAAATTCCTGATTAGCTGGAATTTTCATAAAATGGAGGTATATTGTTTATAATTAGTGGAGTTTTAATGGTTTGCATACAGCCTGCTCCTCCTCCTCCCTGCCAGCGTCCCCCCACTCATCCTCTTCCTCTTCTTCTTCTGCGGGGTCGTAGCTGTATAATGGAATGAGCCTGTGGCGCAACTCATCTAATCTGAAGCAAAGCGTGCAAAAGTTTTTTAGATCATGACAAACGATAAAAAAGATACCAAACTGATCTGAAAGTGCTGTGAATGAACTACAGCCACAAGCTTACCTCGATCTCCTCTTCAGATACATAATCTGAAGAAAAGCACAACAACAACTTAAAGGTAACCCTATGATGCAGACATATGAAAAGGGAAAACAGATGCACATTCTTACCACTGCCACTACACATCCAATCAGTGTGAGTAGTACAAAAGGGATGAGAACGTAGTAACCAGGAAATCCAGTTGCAGGGATTTTGGGTGAAATGTGAGGAGTTGTGTGGTTGAAATGCATTTCTTTCGGCTCACTCTCTTCCTCCATACTGTACAGTCCCCCCTCTGCTGTGTGCACCTCAGTTGACACCTTTGTGACACATTCAGTGGAGCGCCGTTGCTGTCATTTCCATTGAAAGGCCATGTTGGGCTTTCTCAACATTGTAGAAGACCCATAATTATTGCTATGAAAAGTCAAAGCCGACAAGTTTGCTGTTAGATTTAACATCTGAGAATAAGTATCCAGGTCTTGCACAGTGTAATTTCAAATGATCTGACAGGAAAATTAATGACTCATCTAAAATTTCCAAAACATTCGTCAGCCACAATCCTCCTGTGAAATGAATCTTACCTGATGTGTCATATGTAGAGTAAATGAACACACATTTCCCTATCGCTCCTTTCATTTCAGTTCAGTTGACCCACGGGAACACAGTTTGTGCACATGTCAACCTGCTCAATGACATTCCTGAGCGAGGAGTGGATGCGATATAGTCCGTCAGTTTAGTTGAACTGGATAGATGTGTTTATTTCCAGCTAAGGAAGTTGTCACATTTAACACTTAACACAAATACCTTGCAAATACATTGTGCATAATTACTGCACAGTGGTATATTGTGATAATAGCTTTCATAACTGCTTAAAAAATTTAAAATATATATATATATATCTCTGGATTGTTTTGTAATTTTGATGTTGGAACTGCCTTATCTTTAAAACCAGTGCAGACACACATGTAATATTCTTTTTCCTCCAGCAGAGGGAATGTTGCTGTGGGCAACAGAAAGAGGAAGAAGGAGAGAGAGAGAGGGCGAGTGGGAGGGTTGAGGAAACGCATATGGGAATGTTTCCAAATCTTCTACTGGTCTAACTCGCTGAACATGGCCTGAGTCAACATTCACCTCGTCAAAACAACATGGGACACCAGTTACCAGAGCTTTGATGGTGAGTTTCCAACAAAAAAAAAAAGGCCTTTGTACTTTGTAATAAGATTATTTTTGGTATTTGGAGCTAAATAAAAAACCATGAATATGCAGGCTGCTCATTGTTAATGTGAGATACTTGTGTGTTCATGTGGATGAAAGTTTTTAACTTTTCAAGACACAATGTAATGAGGATAGTGCTTTTGAAGATGTCTGTCATGCTTCACTTTACTCAAGTGTGCCAAAGTATTCCTAAGACATAGTGGCGCGCAGCAGCAGATTTCCTGTTAAGATTTGAAAGCTTGTTAATCATTAGACTAACGTAAACCCTCAGCTTCAGTTAGACTCCAGGCATAAAACTGCTTACTTGTCCTGCCTGCAGTAAGTCTCATTCACTAATTTAATGATTTCAGTGTTCTGATTTTCATTATTTTTTTGTTATTCTACCACATAGTTCTGCATTCTGCCTTGCTATGAAGTGAGAACGCGCTGAGTGTGAAACTGCACCATCCAGGAGGACTTGGGAAAAACTTTTTGCCCCCTAAAATGTAATGGATCCCCCTGAAAGGCGAAATGGACCAATCAAGAGGCACGATGCAAACGTCACTGACCTCCCCATGTCTCTGACAGAGGATCTACATGGAACGCACGCTTGCGAGTACCTTGAAATCTTTCCTGATGATGATGATGAAACACATCTGTATGAGAGGACCTTGGCTGGGCCAGTGTCCTCAACTGAACCCCAGTCCAAGCCCCTAGGCCATGGGGGAGGAGGTCCTGGGAAGACTGACCACCAGGGCACAAATGGTCCTTCCAAAGTCTATTGTCCTCCCCCTCCACTCAGACCCAGGCTTCCTAGTGCATGTTTGCCAGATAGACTCCAAGCGCCCCCTCCTCTACCTCCCAGGACAGGAATACCCGCCATCAAAAAGCAGGTTTCCTGTGACTCAGCTGTGCATGCTGCCAAACTGAATCGTTCCAGGATAGAAATAGATAATCATGTGAGTATCCTTATTAGTTTCTCTCTCAGCAGACACAAAAGGCTCCTTTATGACCAAATAAAGTGACCCAAATAAAAAGTGGCAACATCAGAGAAAAAGCCTAAAGTGTGCACTTTGGTGTTTTGTTTTTTTTTCACATCAGGACCCATGGACCATCAAACTAATAGAGACTCCACAAGGCAGCACCAAGAGGCTGATTTCTTTTTGTGCAGCAACTTCCAAGTAAGCTAATCGTAATTAGTTTGTATTGTACATATTTACAGTTGTTGTTTTTTAATGTTAAAACATTTTCTTTTTGGCGTGACAACGAGATAAATATAAAATACTGTATATCTTGAGTATTTTCTAAGTTTTGTTTAAGAATAGTTGCTTAAGAATAATCCGCATGACGATATTTTGTCTATATGTGATGTACTGTATGGCAACAAAACGTATTTCACTCAGCTGAAATGTATCATTTTGTCGTGCTTTTTGTCTTTGCCGTCGCTGGCAGGCTGATGTCACGCTACAAACATACAGACGGCGTTTACAACTCAGGAGTGGTATGGGGTCGAGTGTCACACGTCCACCCTGCCCTGCTGCAGCAGGTGGAGGTGACTGTCAGTGTGGCCACCACGGATTATGACCATCACCAGATTCCCGTCCCCACCGCAGGTATAATTCACCAACACACCACCACAATTGCAATAACTGAGGGTTTGTCTGTTTGTTGTACCACACATTTGGTTGTCATGCACCACCGTATCTTAGGACACTTCAGCTCATTATTCAGTCACTGTGAATGTAACAGACGTGTGGACTCTGAACTTTAATCTCTCTTCTTTCCAGTGAACAAGACAGTGCAGAGTCTCATTGATGAAATCTTCCAGCTACTGGATCTCACTCCCAGCACGAGTGGGCATTATGTTCTAAAACTGTGTGACTCTGAGGAGTATCTGCAAAAGTAAGTTTGTTACTAATCCAGACATTAAGGTTCATTTATCTATGAGCTGCGATGATCTATTCAAACATGCTGCGTTTCCGCAGTCATTGTATAATTCGGTGCACCTTCTGCCATTTCCCATTAATCTCCTCAGCAAAGAACTCCTGGGTATGCATGAGACTATCCAAATCTACTGCAAGTTTAACCAAGTCGTCCCCCTTCGGCTGCTCCACGTGAACAACCTCAAACATCAAATGGCCAGGGACGTAAGTCAGTTCAAACTCCTTCTCTGCTCCCACGGACAGTATTGATCATTTACCAAGAAGGGGGTGGCCAGTCTGCAGTCTTGAAATGAGGCTTTGACAAACACCTGTGCCCTTGGCCAACATATTATTATCATGGTTATTGTAGCTGTAAAAACCTCCACCCTGAGTTTCTTGACTTTGTTCTGTTTACACATCATGTCTTGGCTGTTGGCATTTAGCAGCAAGAAAGAAATAGAATAAAGGTGAACTTTATGTTTGCTTAGATTTATAGTCATAAGAAGGCAACATAAAAATCTCTGCCACTTATTCTACATGCTTGTGTTTCTTTGAGGGGGAGGACGACAGAACCTCATGCCAACTCTACCACTTCCTGCGTCCTGTCTGTGTCTTCAACGCATCCAAGTACGATGACAAGCTGTCCTGCATCCCACATGACTTTTGTAAAATTGTTTTAACAACAAATGACAACTGTTCATTGGGTCATGTGTCAACCAATGTCTGTTTTGTAGAAAACAAAGATGAAGGTAGCCTTACTTCTCTTGCTCCTCTCTCAGGTTGAGCCTGCAGGATGTGCTCAATGGCTATAACAAAGAGGCGACAGAGCTAATGAGGAGTAAGGTCAGTAAAGAGATGATAACCAGCGAGGCATTTATTTCTCTTCTATATCCATCCGAATTTGATTATAATTCACATTTACCTGTTTTCATTTACAAAGTTGTGTAACCTCATGAATATTCAGATATATAAGTGAAGTATTCCAAGCCGACTCTCTAACTACCGCCTCACCCTGGTCTGATCTCATCATGTCTGCAGTCGGGGATGAATGTTAATGTTCTTGTGGACCACGTTCGTACCATCAGCACTCTTCTGTGTGGGCTCTCGTGTCAGGAACTGGAGGACGCCATCGGCAGGCTCAGCAGAATCAATCCCATAACTCTGGTGGGACATCTACCACCACTTTTTAGACACGTTTTAGTGTGTGATCACTTTCGAATTCTGCTTTAAGCTACTTTTTACAGGTTGCTGTGTTATTTCATTACCTATGGTGCTACTGTGGAGGTATCGTGGCACTACGGTACACCGCAAAAATGTACTGTAGACAAACACAATATTTCCTCATGCCACTGATCAACAATACAAAGCTGCGTTTCTTTATCTTTTTTTTTACAGAGTCCTGCTGAGATGTCTGAGTGTGAGAAGGGTGAGTTGCAGTTTTTTAATTGTAAAGACGTGAACTATAATGACATCTCGTTCGTTGATGTTCAGATTAATGTTTGAAATGAAATATCTGCAGATCATGCTCAAGATTAGTCACAGCAGTTTTAGACTTTATGTGTTAAAGCACCTCTGGTGGAAAACATGTGTTATAATACATTTAAATGGACACTATTTCTGAAAAGGAACAGTGTCCTTGAGTTCAGCAACATAATATATAAGTATAAAAACCTATGCTGTATTTACCAAAGAAATACTTTTCATATTTCCACTTTGTCTAAACTGGTCTTCATTCTCTGTATTCTAGCCATGATCAAGCTGAACAAGGCACTGCTAAAAGTGCTGCAGATCTATTTTGACAACTTCCACTCAGACTTCCGAGGTCAGGAGGTAATCAGCAAGCCGCAAACCCTTGATGTCGAGGTCAACAGTGAAATCTTGCAATTTAACATCGCCGCTCTCTACAAGCTACAGTTCACCTGGATGACCACGTATGTCGGCATATATAGTCCCACACAAGCACGCGCACACATGTTTACGCGCGTGTGCACACGACACGTGCACACAAAAACAAATGTTAACCACATTTCTGATAAGAACACTAAGTTTTCGTTGCTTTTTTTTTCTCCTCTCATTTTTAGTTATGAGTGCTTCTCTATTTCCTGTGAGCTGACGTACGGAGGAACAGAGATCTGCCCGACTGGCATTTCTGAAAATATCAGCACTGCCTTATCATTTAGGGACAAGATGCAGTGTAACCGCATGTAAGGACAAGCTTTATAGAGCCTTGTGTTATCACATTCAACTTCCCCTTTGCTTGTTCACATAAGTAATACGTTTGATAAGAAAGTGAAAGTGTCCTCGCTACTTTGTGTTGCCATGTGAACCAGGCTGTCTGTTGTGCCTTCATATGTGTGTGTATGAGGGATGACTTATATCTATTCATTCTAATGCACTAAGTAGTCCAAAGTAGAATATTATAAATGAAGTTAAACATAAAAAACAAAGATTTAAGGGACAACATGACAATACATAGCAGTGAGAAAAGAAGAAAAATGTTTGTCTACATCTATATATATATATATTTTTTTTTATTTTAGGATGGTGTTCCCTGTCCCTCTAAATCAGCTGCCATATGAGTGCATGTTAACATTACGCCTCATGGGCTCTAAGCGAGGAAAGAGCCCTGAGCTGCTGGGCTGGGCTGTATTACCTCTTTACAGCAATAGGTAAGTCTGAAAAGTGTTTACACCTCTATACCATCTTGTAAAATTATACATTTTGGACTGATTTAAAGGGGATTTTGAGGAGGACAGAGTTTGTTTGAATTCAGAGGGTTAAAAGTGTACTCGATTTAGTAATTATTATTGCACTTTTATAATGTTGAGGGGACTGAAAAGAGACGGATTATTTAAAAAGGATGCTCACACTTGAAGCACCAGAGGCCAAGCTATCCTGACTTTTACTCCCTAGTACGAGTCAAGCTCCAAAAAAACGCTGCATCCTACATTTCCCATAATACAACCTATAAAATCTTTTTTTATGAAACCCTCTATGCCTTGTTAACACCCGCATCATTTAAACTCCACATTCCCAGTTTACAATACCTGATTTTTGTCATCATTTTTTGATCCATGCCTAAGCCAGAATAACCTGTGATGACATCATCCCCCTCCAGACACACAGACGACATTGTGCAAATGTTTTTACAGGCAACAGCAGGAGGCAACATGAAGGATTTTAGCTGGTTTTGCATATTCCCAGTTATATTATTTCTGCGGAGGAGAGCATAGCTCGACCCTCTGAATCTCAGTTTAGATCCAGGACTAAAGATGACAATGTCTTACCCTGTCCAAGAATGGCTGAGTCAGCTTTCAAATCACTCTTAGTATAATGTATGTCTTTTTTTTTTCATCTTGCTCACTTTAAAAAATAAATTTCAGATTTTTATTAAGGCTGGTTAAATTTAAATTAAACTTTAAAGCAACACATTTTATTTCCGTTAATTCTACTATTACCCAATTAATTCTAATTCTGCTAAGAGCTACATTAAAGGGGACATATGCTTTTTCTGATTTTCTGTTATTTATTTACTAATGTCGGATGTCTATGCTAAACATGGTCAAAGTTCCAAAACTTGAGGTGAACGTATGTAGAAATGCTCCCTGCAAGTCAAAAGCCAGGGCTTCATCCTGCCCTGAACGCTTTGTTTGCAACAGTTTTTCTACCTTGCAGACGTCAGCTTGTCACACATGATATTAATAGCCGTCCATTCCATAGCCTTGGTTGCTAAGATTGTTACTAAGGTTTTTTCCATGTGTTGTGTGCGTTGTCCACTCTCATATTTCGGGTTGGATTCCGGTTCGAACATGTACAGACGTATTTAAAAAGTTAACATTTCGAGTAAAGAGCGAGGAAAAAGTAGTGAAATCCTACTACTATAGATTGTTTCATGGTTTGTTGACGTAGCCTCCCGAGCGGCTGTAAGTTGGCCGTGACGCAGCTTCTGGAAGCTAACCAATCAGAACAGAGTGGGTTCATCGGAAGGGGGGCCTTAAAGAGACAGGAGCTAAAACGGCCTGTTTCAGACAGAGGCTGAACTGAGGGGCTGCATAAACAGCCAGTATAAGATAAATAAGGAGTTTTTTGAACTATCCACTATGTCATATAGTATGTATACTCTGTGTGTCTAGCACTCTGATAACAGGGACCATCCTGCTCAGTATGTCCACTCTGGTCGAACCACCTGCTCCTCCTTCTCCTGCCTTGTTTGACAGCCACAGACAAGCTGGTGGGGTCATATTGCAGGTCAGTAGCACCGGACAACTTTGCTCCCTGTTGACCAAAGCACAAATGACACCACATACCTGCTTAATCATTCCTTCTCCCATCTTTTTTCTCCCAGCTCGAGTTTCCAGATCAGTTTGAATGGAGGTATTACAGGCCCATTGCGCTCCCCGGGTCAGTCATATTCTCTCAGCCTTGTGAGGAATTGCAAAAGAAAATGTTAGACGTCTCGAAGAAGCACTGTCTCTGCTTGTGAGTATAAGAAACCGTCAATTACCAATGTTGGCTTCATTAATAAAGGAGTATTGTATGTCATAAAAATAAATGATGTGATCAGTCAATGTGCGTTTTCATTTTAAAAGGAGATTTGCAATTTGTTTCTTGCATTTTGTGTCCCTGATCATGTTCCTGAAAGTATCTCTTCTTTCCCAGTCTATCAATAAATGAGAAGTCTTTCCTTTGGAGTAAACGTCACTTTTGTGACAAAGGCAGTACCTTCCTCCACCTGCTGCTGGGTGGAGCCCTCCAGTGGCCACTTGAGGACCTGACAGAAATCTACACTGTTTTAGAAAACTGGCCCATTCATCAGCCTGAGGAGGCTCTCTTCCTACTCGGTGACAGGTAGGTTACGTCTGTGATCACAGCCATGAGTCAGGTTTCCACAATGTCTGGTATGATTGACTAATCTTGTTTGGTGACTTGTCTTATCCAGCTTTCATGATCAGACTGTGCGGAAGGCCGCAGTTCACTACTTTGAACAGATACCAGACGGAGAGTTAGAGCAGTTTCTGCCACAGTTGGTCCAGGTAAACACACACTGTTAACTTTTACACAGTCTGAAGGGACAAAATACTTCTATCCTTACCTTTTTTAAGTTAATATTTCAGCACAAGAACAAACCTATATTTATGGTAAAAGGATTTATATAGCACTTTTATGTGGTTTCTGCTGCTCATTCACCCATTCATACACACACACACCGATGGCAGTAAGCTACCATGCAAGGTGTTGGCACAACCATCGGGAGCAAATTAGGGAGTCAGGAATCAAACCACCGACCTTCTGATTAGTGGACAACTCGTTCTACCTCCTGAGCCACAGCTGCCCCACATTTGTATGGTTTAAGTCATCGGATTTTAAATATGAGAATAGGTGTCACATTCTGTACGTCTGTCAGTGCAGTTCGTCTGATCAGTCCTCCTGTCCTGCAGGCTCTGAAGAGTGAGTGGGAGCTAGATGGACCTCTGGTGATGCTGCTGTTGGAGAGATCGCTGAAGAACGTACGGATCGCCCATCAACTCTACTGGTGAGCAGCAGTCACACATCAAACAAAGAAGTAGATCCTAATTAACAGAATGATTGTTTGCATGTTAATTTTGTGGCAATGCTGAGGAATGAATAAGGTAAAATATACAGACATACATTTAAATTATTTTGTGTGTTTCGCTGCTCAGTATTTTTTCACTGCTGTGTGTAAAGTAATTATTTATTAATGTTTTATATGATTCTTTTCATGTTCTGGCAGGCTGCTGGAAGATGTTCACAATGACCCCCACTACCAGAGCTGGTTCAGTAAGGTTCAGGCTGCCTTGCGGCACTGCTGTGGCCGGGCTTTAAGACAGGAGCTGGATAATGAAGCCCGCCTGGTGTCTTTGCTTACACAGGTGGCTGCGAAGGTTCGCACTGCCGAAAAGACTCGACGGAAGGTCAGTCCTCATCTTCTATCTACCCATTTATTTATAAAGTCACGCACTCACTGGTTCATAATCCTCCATTATTAGTCAAAATGTGCAAGTCATGTATTTTACTTTGTTGGTTCTTTCATTTTATGCATTTGTCTGCAGAATGTTTTGAACAAGGAAAAGTGTAAGATTGATGACTTCTTCAGAGATGGGATCAGCTGTTGTCTACCTCTGGATCCTGCAGTCCATGTAAAGGCAGTGGATGTGGATGTAAGAATGTCACATAACACATTACACCCACATATCATTACTCTCATCTAATATACACACAGTACTGTACCATTTTTGAAGAGTGTTTACTCCATTGATATGTTACTTCTAGGCCTGTAAGTTCTACAACTCCAATGCTGCTCCTCTGGGGGTCTCATTCATCTGTACTGACCCTCTGGCCAAGAACATCAGTGTCATTTGTAAGGTTGGTAATAAAATGGTACTTTATTGATCCACAATGTAATTTGGCTTGTCCCATTCAAGGGGAAATGAAAGCTAATGGAAATTTACAGAAAACATACTGCTAGACACAGTCGGACAATTTTGACATTGCTCAGGCTCACTAGCAAAATAAAAAACTAAGATTTTTGGTAAATCGTTTTCTTTACTTAGTTCAATGTGTTCAGACAGGAGATAACCTGCGTCAGGACATGCTGGTACTTCAGATAGTCCGTATGATGGACAGGGTGTGGCTCCAGGAAGGACTGGACTTGCGAATGGTCACCTACAGATGTCTTTCTACAGGCAAAGCTCAGGGTCGGTTTCATTTATTTGTTTGCATTTTTGAATGCAGAATTATAGTTCACTTGTTTTGTATCTCTGTAGCTATGGATTTATGTTTTTTACTGCTTATGCTTGTATTTTACGTGGTTTTCAGGCTTAGTAGAAATGGTTCCAGAGGCAGTGACGCTGGGGAAGATTCAGCAGGAGTGGGGTCTCGGCGGGACCCTTCGAGAAGACACACTGGAGAAATGGTTCCACATGTGGAACAAAACTAAGGAGGACTATGAGAAGGTTAATGCCACTACAAAATGCCTGATATCTTAACCGTTATGACTGACCATACACTAATGTTCACTAATGTTTGCTGTTACATATTTTTTCAGGCTGTGATGAACTTCATCCACTCATGTGCAGGATGGTGCGTGGCGACCTTCATCCTTGGGATCTGTGACCGCCACAACGACAATATCATGTTGAAGCACAGTGGACACATGTTCCACATCGACTTCGGCAAGATTATGGGCAATGCACAGAAGATTGCAAGCTTTAAAAGGCAAGTCAACAAAAAGGCAAAGGGTGTTTTTCTTTGAGTAGTTAGGAGCTAAAGTTAAGTATAAAGTCAAAGACAATGATGTGAATTAACAAGAACCTTCCCACGCTGTTTTTTTCTTGCAATGGTAGGGACCGATCACCATTCATCTTCACATCTGAGATGCAGCACTTCATCACAGGCGGAGGGCAGAAGCCTCAGCGCTTGCATCGCTTTGTGGAGCTCTGCTGTGAAGCTTACAACATAATCAGAGGGCGCTCTGCACTGATACTCAGCCTGCTGGAGCTGGTAAGACCAACAAGTACTGAATAACACCCCCAACCTCAGCTATATCTGAGACTAGAAAACATTATATAAAACACCTTGTCATTCATGGTGCATATGTGGTTTCCAGATGCTTCATGCAGGAATGCCAGAACTGAAGGACTCTAATGACCTGCAGTACGTCCAGAACAACCTCAGACCTTATGATACAGACCTGGAAGCCACATCCTACTTTACAAAGTAATTTAATGCACAGCAAACACACACAGTCTGTTGATCTAACTTAATAAATTCTTCAAAAAATATCCCATATTTTATTTCTGCAGTTGTAGTAATCTGATGCTCCATCTCACCATGTGGTACAGTAACAACTTGTGTCTGTCTATTGTAGGAAGATCAAGGAGAGCATGGGCTGTGTTGCAGTCAAGTTAAACTTCCTGACACACAGCATGGCTCAAGGGAAAAAACAAGAACCACGAACCAGGGACGGCATCCCCGCTCCCAGCAACAACATTCAAGAAGTTGTCATCCAGGGATACACCGTCAAGGGAAAAGATGTGGTAAGGCTGCAGTAGTTCAGCCAGATGTGTTCTGATGCACCAGAGCGCTTTGTGTTGGATCCTAATAGCCAGAGGAGCTGATGAAACACCTGAAACAGATGGGAGGTTCATACATATTTGTTCTGAGAGGAATAACCTCTGGCAGTCAGCTGACATTGTGTGTGTGTGTGTGTCGTGACTGTCTGCTGTCACTTAGGGCCTCCTAGGCAGCAGTGCTGTGTTTAGGAACTCTTTCGCTCACTCCCCAGAGTCGAGTGTTACTGCTGGTTGTTGGCATTTCACTGCTCTTTGATCAGAAAAGGTTTCCTGATGTCAGGTTAAACATTGTGAAGGCAGAATGGAGCACTTTGTCTGTCAAAGCAGAGGCACGTATTTTTGCCCAGTTATGCAGTCAGCTTTTAGCAGAATATGTGGCATTAACAAGCAAAAGACATCAAGGCAGTAGAAATAAAGGGGTTCCAGTTAATGGTAATGTTACTGCTTCTACAGTAAGTGCTTGTTTTGTTAGCAGTGATGTGATATAATTTAAATCTTTTTCAGAGTGCAAACATAAAACAGAGGAAACATTAAACAGGCAAACAGTCATAGAAGTTACTTGGTTGAGATTTACTTCTACAATAGAAAGCTCTGTAAACGGTTGTGGTTTTGGCAATTAAACCCCTGAAGACCTGAGTTTAGTTTACGAACATTTAGGGAGGTCTAACAAACAAATTGGCCAAATTATAGAATCAGCCTTATTGTAAGACAAGTTTTAGACCTTAGTAACTATAATAATGTGATGCTTTATAGATTTTCTTTATAGACCTAATAGATTTTAAGAGTGCAGACCAGTTACCAAACAGACACAGACAATATTTGCAGGAAAACCTGCCAGGGATGCTTCAACATGGTGGTTTGACAACCGTCTTGTTCATTCACCCTGCACCTAATGAAACAATTTGTTTTCTTTAATTTACAGCTGTATGACCTGAGAGTAAATATTGATGATGGCTTTCTGAACAGTAAGATGACATTTGGGCAGTTTGAGCTGATCCATAAGCAGCTGCAGAAGCACTTCATAGAGTCGACTCTGCCTCAGTGAGTGAAGAAACGTACACATCCAGCTCACGTCACATGGCTATTTTATTTTCAAGTGCTGCAAAAAAAAACTGCTTTCTTCTTTCACGATAATCACATAATTTGATCCATATCTTCCATATAGGTTCCCTAGCTGGTACAAGATGTCATTCACCCCAAAGAGGAAGATGTCTCTGCTGAATAAATACCTACAGCAGCTTTTTGAAGGACCTTGCAAGGGAGTACGTTTCTGTTGTCATGCTCTACATCGCTGATTGATCTTCCCTCAGTGATCTCCCTGATATAACTGGTTATGGTATGACATATGAACCTGCCATGCTCTGTCCCCTGCAGAATGAATTTGTGTGCAGCTTGTTCCTGGATGGCCCCAAGATAGTCCAAGAAAGTGTGGCAAAAGGTAATTTTCTGCTCTTAAATAATAAGTGGGTGTATAGAAAAAGATTATCAAAGATTTAAGGGAAAAAAAAAACATCATGCTAAACGCACTGTTTTGAGTGACTGTTCTGATATGACAGATGTTATGCTGTTTTTTTTTTTGTTTTTTTTTTTACTGGCACTGATGCACTGATCTATCGCAGGAGCCCGACCTCAGATCCAGCTCTACATTTCCTACTCTGACTGTAAGCTCTCAGTCTTGGTAAAATACCTGAAGAACATTGTGAGTTTCCATTATTCCTATTATTGTGTTTGTAGCATTTAACACGGACAAAAGAAGAAAACATGCTGTACATAGTATATGTGTTATCTCTTAAAAATATTTTGTGGTGTGTGCTCAAGGGCCTTTTTTTTTTTTCCCCTTCTCCACAGAAGCAGGCAAACGGTTCTAACCCCGACGCCTATGTGGTCACACGTCTGAGACCGGACCCCCAGCAGAAATCCAAGAGAAAGACAAAAGTGGTCCGCAATAATGACAACCCCACTTTCAATGAACTGGTACAACTTTCTTCCCGCCTACTCTCTATGCATGAAAACACGCTTCACACAAGCAAAAAATACTTAGGTATTCTGAGTGACAGTCTTTCCTTTGTTCAGCTACCATCGTTTACAGATAGACTTGCTACCGGTTTGGCACAGCAGCTTACTGAGCAGGTTTGTTAAGAAAGTAATATAATGACAGTAATGCTGTCACTCTTTGAGAATGAGCCAGTAGTTAATATTTTAAGTCTGTATACCTTACAGGTGATGAGGCTACCACCTAAATTTCCGTAGAAGTAAATAAAACAAGAACAAATACCATTCTGTAAGAAATAAGTATATACAGTATATGTTTAAATATAGTACAGTAACAAATGCTTTCTCAGCTCACTGTATGTGAGCACAGTCCTACCTTCCTGTTCCAGCAGCCTAACATAACATGAACCTTAATCATATTTATTCATGCTTTTCTTTTACAAATACGAATGTGGATTTTAACCTCTTTGTACAGACAAATTCTCTAGTGATGATGTGCTGTCGCTTAAATTTCTAAATATTCACTGTAACCTTGTGTAAAATGTTCACTTTTAATGTGTGTTCTGCCGGCGGCAGAGCTCTCCTCGCTGTCAGAGACCAATGTGATCTTTGAGTGTTGAACCTAGCAGAATCTGACCAGTAGCTTCCCACATACTTGACAGCCTCTTACTACCTTTTTATGTAGCAAAGTGAAGCCTCAACAGAGCCAAATGGAAGGGAACAAAAAAAAAAAGCCTTTTAACAGAAATGTCAGATAAAAAAGCTCTACAGTAGAAATATCCTAAAATTACTGCATGTTCTGAATCCAGAGCTGTTTGATGTCTAAAACATTTCCTGTTCACAGCTGGAGTACAATCATGTCCCTCTGCTGTATGGGATGGTGCTGGAAGTGACAGTGAAGAGCAAGAAGACTTTTGTGGCAGCAACAAACATAAAAATGGAGGATGACCTGCTTGACAAGGAGACCTGGTTTCCTCTCGGGAACTGTGCGATCTGACCTCAGGGAGCTGCACTGCTGAACTGCTGCCAGCAGGGGGTGCAGCCACACTGGAGGGAAGACTTGAGAGATTTTTCAGACTGTATAAGGGAGAGGCACTCACCTTAGCAGAGAAACTGTGCACTCCTACTTATTCCTATTTATTAGATGCAACTTAACCTCATTCCAGAGCTAAATACACTGGCAGTGGATGAGGGGTTTGGATGAAGTTACAAAGCTGAGTAAAAAAAAACTCAGGGAAGGAGATTTTGTTTACTGTGACTGTCGTGATTCATATGAAGCATGAATTTTATATGTTCATTCTTAATCAAATGAAGGACATTTTCTAATTAATTCAGATTTTGTAGCCTTGGTGATGGATGCAGGAAGAAAAGTATTATCATACTTGCACTTTTGTTTTGTCTATAACTTTATATAACCTGTGTATAGTCAAGACTGTTGATGTGACAGATAAGGAGGAGGTGATGCAACTTTGTTACCTGCCCAGACTGAGTGTGTTTGTCCCTTTGGGCTGTGTCAACTGGATGTCCTTGACCAGTGGATTTGGAGGCAGGAGGTGGAGACGGGCGGGGGGTGGGGGTGGAGAAGGGTGTGAGCAGGATGACAACTCCGCCTCTCTAGCCTGAGGGGCTGAGTTAACACTCTCCCCCTCACTCCATTCTTTGTCTTATCCATCAGCGGCATTCAAACGCAGTTATGCACATGCATGCACAAACACGCAAGGGCAGACACTCACATGCCCACACATATACCGCTGAAAAACACCTCCACACACACACACACACACACACACACACACACACACACACACACACACTCAGTCACTCTTTCTAGGCTAAGGCAGGTCTGCCTGTTATCTTAATGCCATCCTCCTCCTGACAGGCCTGCTGACCCGTACTCTCCTCTGCCTCATTCACAGGATTTAGTGATGAACGAGGATAGAAATAGACTTCGCTGCACTGGATTTGGTTCAATAATGTATACCTCTGTGAATGCTATTTATATTATTCCCTGCTGGGTCTCTCACAGGGAGGGAAGCAAATGCTGGCTGCTACTCTTTCATAGTAGTGTTCATGGAGTATTAATGTACCCTGGCATCAGTCATCAGTTTCAGCCCCAATATAAGAATTACATTTATTGTTTTTTGAAAAAACGATTAAACCGAAAACAACAGTTTCTTGTGGATGGGTAAGACCTTCTCATGAGAATAAAATCTGCCACAATAATTGAACTTGCATCAATTATTAATTCCGCAATAAGGCACTAATATCGTATTCCAGGGATTTCTCTACGACTTAAGTTGATTCAAACTGTGAGCAGAGAGTGATTCTTTGTTAGTGTCTTTTAAGCCCAGCTTGAACCTTCTGGTCTCTTCCTCCGCAGCACGCAGTGCAGGCAGTAGAAATATGGCACATCTATTTTCTGACAATAAAACTGGTATTTATATCTGAGGAAATGGTGCTTTTGATTTATTTATATATTTTTGTTGTTGTTGCTGCGTCAGCCACGCTTTTCTATCTGTTGGCGTGGTGTGTGTGTGTGTGTGTGTGTGTGTGTGTGTGTGTGTGTGAGTCTGATATGGAGAGCTGTTTTTAGGAATGCCAAACAAAGACGAAGAGGGAGGCTGGATCCAGGCTGCATCCGTCTCGAGACCGGAGAGGCACCCAGCGGTAGCCTGGAGGTGGAGAAGGAACAGGGCGTGAAAAAAAAAAAATGTATGTATAGCTGCTAAATACATGAGTATCATATAGATATACAGGAGCATTTCCATAACAACACACAAGCACAGAGAAGAGACCAACCTTCGGCAGTGCTGACAAGGTGAATGGAGGGAAATACAGTAATGGTCACACAATGTCATTGGATGTAATTTATCTCTCAGTCTGGCTCCCTAAACAGGCCCCAGCCCCACTCCCTGTTGCTCTCTCTGCCTCTGTGGCTCACCTTTCTTCAGGCTGTTGAAGGGCAGCGTGTACTGGCCCACAAAATCGCTGCTGAGAAGGCCAGTCTGGTCTCGGACACAGAAGCGGATAAGGCAGAGCTCGGGAACGCTGATGTTGAAGTTCATGTCAGAATCCCAGTGGGGACTCAGAGCTGTAACGTTAATACACTTCATTTAGAATCAGTAAGCATCAACGGGTTTAGTTAAAGCAACTATAGTCAATATTTTTGTATGTAAAAGGTGCGCTCGTAGAGATGAACCCACAGGGAATCATCCCCCGACTCTGCACTTCTTCTAATCTCTATGGAGATTTAAAGCATCTTTTAACTCATTGTTTTGGTTTCCAGCCCACAACGTTACTGTTTTGATTCACTCTCATCAGCATCATTTGGGCTGCAGTAAGCAGCTGTTGTGAAATAAGTGTTTAAAAAAAAAAGCTCCAAACAGACAAAGCTGACAAAGTTAGCAACTAGCTGCTGAACATAGTGCAGCATCAAGCAGCTAAAGGTGCAGATAGGAGAGTTAAAAGGAGAGCGAATGTTGGACTCACATTCCTCTGGTGGCCAGAAGAATCTGCCTGACGTATAAATAAGCAACTGTTTGCTAACATGTTCACTATATCGACTTATAAGCTGACAATAAGTCGGTGATGTGTTCGCAGCTTGTTTCTGCCGTTCCTAGCGGCTAAAAAAAAATCAGTTATTGCAGACATGAGATAATACACACACAGCTGAAACTGCGGACACACTTTCTGCGAAAACAGCAGTTTTGAGAAGTGATATTGGAGACGACACTGATGAGGCCGTCATGATTAAACTATCACAAGCTAAGCTCTACTTTAGTTACGGTCCTCAGAAGTCAAGGGGGGCTTAACAGCAGAGGACATAACACAAGGAGTAGATTTACCATCACCAGAGTACGAGTAAGGTACCCATAGAGAGGATCTGCTGTGGAAAATGTAATCATTCATTTATTCAGCAACATCTTATTGTTAAAAAAAAAAACTATTATCAGACCCACAATAGCATCATTATCAGGATGAAAATACATGACTTGGGGTGCAGTTTTTCAGCGATAAAGGAGGAGACCACATGTAGATAACTAATAAGTCATCTGCTTCAATTCTACATCTAAATTCAAAACAATTTACTCAAGTTCCTGTCTTACATCCAAGTTTTTTTTTAAATTCTCGTTCATTTGTATTACTTGTGACCTTATCTGTCTCATAGTGTGAAATGATTTTATGATTTATGCCCGTGGCTCTGCGCCCTCCAGGACTCGTACCATCTCACCCATCCTCTCTCCCTCCTCCTCTCACTCTTTGTCTCAACTGAGCAGCAGCAATGCAGTGCTGTATCTAATCAATGTTACCTTTTGGTCTTTATTTTTATGTGGCCATTTTTGAAAAAGCAAAGGCAACATACTGTATGTTCTGGGGTGAACACCGGCTGAAATATGAGAAGTCAAAAACCTCGACAGCAGAGGGATTAACTTGAAAGTCTGATGACAGTTTCGGGAAGTAGAATTAAGACTAAAACAGTCGTTTTCATATTTATCATTCCCAGCAATACAAACTTGTCTTTTTCTCTTCTGGACAAACAAAATGTGTGTATGTATAAGGATCCATGTGATGCATTACGGCAGTGTAGAGCTTCATCCAGTGAGCAGCGACTGTCAGCTCCATGTTTCCAGTCATAGCAATAGTGCGTGACTGACTACCCTTCAAAGGAAATACATTTCCTCATTATGAAGAAACTCACCAGGACATTTCTCCTCGGACGCCCAATAGCAGCTGACTGGGAAACACATTTAAAGGGAAGAAAAAAAACTTACAGAAACCACAAAATACTGCTATGAGTATAGACAGAAAGTTCCCTAGTCTCCAGTTCACTGTACTGTAGGTGGTTTCCATGTTACACTCTGCATGTTCACAAACAGCATTTGCATTTTTATCTGAATAGTGTTTTATTTTTGCATTAAAAATACAAGCCTGATAATCAGACTGAATTGCCGTTTCGTTTCGCTTAATTTGAATCGTTGAATGAATCAGAGATGTGGGCGACAATTCAGAGGTCTGGAACCAGGCTGTGTGTTTTTTTTTTATGCCTTTTATTGCAGTATTTATGTATTTAAGTCATTATCTTACAATATTTGGCTGTTGGCAGCAGCATTTTAATGTCAAATCACAATGTCCAAATTCAGAAAGAACAACCGGTGGACAAACTTAAGTCAAGCTGAGGATAAGATATCAGAAATGAATCAGAAAAGAAGTCTGTAATTCTTTTTTTTTTTTAGTAAATTGAAAATCAAACAGTTTTGCATTTTTGAGCTAAATCTGACAAAGAACAGTGAAAGAAGTGATAAAGTCAACACTGACAAAGTAGAGCTGAGTCAGCCAAGCTGTGTTTTGAGATATCCTAACTAGGCCTCCATACTGTACTTTCAGTTTGTGTTACAGTACTTACAGTTGTTTTTGACAGTGTGTGTGTTTTTTCTGCGGGAGTCAGATGCAATCCCGTGAATCTCCACTCTGACAAAGGGGTCCAGAGCTTTGCCACTCCTGGGGACCGGCAGGTTTGATCCACTGATCACCTGTAGATAGGCACACGCACAAACGATGCATAAGAATGTAAGCTATACCACGGCTAAACAGTAAATATTAGTGGAATGAAAAGAGAAGAAGAGAAGAAGGGCTGTAATTACACTAGTCTGGAGAGAGAGAGAGAGAGGCTTATCTGCAGTCCTCTCACGCTGAGCCTTCCCTTCCCCGGCTCTGATCAAAGACAAACCTGCATGTACTTACCACGACATGCCCCGCTTGGCACTGATGGAGCTTTACAGTGTCCGGCCCAAAATTACAGTCCCTTTCCTCTACTGAAGTCATGCTACATTCACAGTTAAAGCGGTCATGCACTGTTTCTCCATACTTGTGAATGCGCACTGTAGATAGCACTTTGGAGTTATCATTTCATTAAGATTTTGCTATTGAAAAACAGACCATTGCTTATAGTTGACTTTTTTTTTTTTTTTTTTGCTAAACAGACTCATGAAAGCTCAAGGGGAAATATTGTGTTTCTGAGCAGATGAAAAATTTACTGTTTAAAGTTTGAAAACTCGACCCTGAATGCTGCTCATGAAACTCTTAATTCCTGCAGAGTTGAGAGTTGAGTCAAGATTGCAGGATTTTCCCTAAAGGGATCAAATAATAGAGGGATGATGTGAATAAATAAAGGTGAGGCTTTTTCCCTGGGCATCCAAAAACACACACCGTATTTATATTTCATGCGCTGTGCTGTGTGTGTGCATATTCCATTAGAAGAGGATCTCTGTTGTGCTTTTTTTTTTTTTTCTTGTGAGCATCTATCCTGTGCATCTTCAAGGATGATTTCCTTTATCAGAGGTACAGTAGAGACAAGAACTGTAGCAGAGTTACTGTATGAGAGCAACAGACAGCATGATGTGCATTCTTCAGCTGCTTACATTTAATACAGCTACTATACTGACTGAGCAAGGTCAACTTAGGAAATAGTCCAACATCCCCGACTGAATCAGGTTGAAGAATATAAAGACACATAGACTGGCTTGCAATTAGTTTAAAATTCAGTTTGCCAAAATGACAAAAAAACACTATTTTCTCACTTAGCTAAGCAGAAAATTTAGCTTTTAGCTGTCTAGGTTTTGAGATATCTGTCTCTGGAGTTTTCTGCTGCCACCCCAATACAAAGGAATTTCATTTGTGATGATCATATTGAAAAATTACATTTAACAAATTCATCAGCAACATTTCTTTCTATAAATAATGGCCCTATCCCTCTGGATAATATACAGTGTAGACTTTGCTGTAAAAAAAAAAAAATTCCATGGGGACTATTTCTTCAGTAGAAAGTAGTTCCAGTAAAAGCTGTGTTCTGAGGATTTTCAGTGTTTCTGCAAGGAGATGATGCTGTTTTATTTTTTAAATGTAATTTTTCATGTCATATCAGAGTTACCGCAATTACAACTTTTCAACTTATAAATAGTGTTCACGTCAACCTCCAAGTAGTAATTATGACCATGAAAATGGGATTTCCTGAAAGTTCCTATATATCTGACTTGGCACTTAATAATACGGAAGTGCCTGAAAGTCAAACAAATATGGACACCTCATAGCAGCCAAAGACCGTAGTTAAAGTAATTAAACCCAAATTTAATCGGTACAATGTACTTTTGTCAATGCACATTTTAAACCTCCGACCAATTAAGTTATCATATAACCTTCCTGAGTTGCCAGATGACGTGAAGGCCTTGACACTGAAACTAGAGATAATATTTGTTTTTGTAATTTGGGTGAACTGACATTTTAAGGGTTTTCATTATGTTTCATAGCTGTTCATAAAACAGATTTCAGCTGAGTAACTATGATGTTCCATCGCCTACCTCCTCTACAGTGAGTGACAGGGTTCCCATGTGATCCCAGGTAATACCATGTATTGTCTTTGCTGTACAAAGCCCCTGATATCTCTTAGTCCCACTATTATGTTCTACACACGACGGCAAATTGTTCTATCTCTGTAATTGGGCTGTTAATGTGGCACCGTCGTCCTTGTGGGCACACAAAAGAGACTTGATATAACCATGTTCTCTACAGCTTCATCCTTTGTCATGTGGTTTACGGCACATGCTTTATATTACAAGTGTTGCTATTACTGTCCCCCAAGATACTTTAAAAATTAGAAAAAGGGATGATTTATTAATTGGACCTCAGGTCTAATTGCATTAGATCACCCCTCTCTCTCTCTCCTTTCCCTTTACTTTCTGAGGGAGATAATCTAATTAAATGGAGACACTCTCGTGGCGTTTTACATCATTGTTTGTTCACAGGATCCGGCAGGAAAGCATTTATCTGGAGGGGAAGAGTTAAGATGAGCTCCACTACACAATGCCCTAGATTGGAAGGCATAGACACACACATAGATGCACACAAAGCAAATACACTGTCCTGTAACATTACACCTTAATCCATAAATCCACCCACAGTGGATTATTCAGCGCTCAGTGCTCCATAGCTGTACCTTGAGCAGCAGGTGTGTTGGTTTGACGTTGTGCTGGCTGCAGGCAGGATCAAAGCTCCTCTGACTGGACATGAGCACTGCTGGCTTCAGGACATATCCACAGCCCCCATTGTCCTGGAAACGGCCATCATTAAGGTCCATAGGCAAGCCCAGGGACTGGAAATTGAGTGCCACTGCAAAACACCATGCCACAGAGGAGTGGCAAAAAAAAACCTTATATGAACAAAATTGAAAATGCCGAAAGAATGTTTAAATAAAATGAGCAGCATAAGATGATCTTGCTGCACACCTTCTGTTTGCTAAGGCTCTTCATTCATTCTGCAGGAGGAAGCTGTATTAAACTTGAAATGTTTCTGCAACAATAGCGTACATTGCATCAGGGAAGCATTAAAATCACTGACTGTGCAATGAGTGTATGTGTAGTGTTTCTTTTTTCTGCAAAGCTGTGTGTAGGCATGTCTGCTGCATACACCGTGTCTTTAGCATCATTAGTGACTAAACATTCACATTCAAATAGATTGTCAAATAAAGAAAGCAGCATATGTAATCCTGCTGATAGGTTTGAATACTGTTTATGCTTTTTCTGTGTGTCTCACAGTGTCCTGGTGAATATTCTACTGCGATTGATCCATCCAGCCTGTTTTGTATCGCAGTCTCCTGCAACTGTGAAAAGTGCCGATCACCATCTGCACAGCTGCCACCACAGCACGTAGACAGTCTGCTCAGCGATCAGCAGGGCTTCATGTCAGAATCAGCAGCTGGCTGACTGAGCGATGGAGACGGATGAAGACAAGGCGGAGTGACAGGAACACTGGCCAAAACGGTACCAGAAAGATCAGGGTTGTGACTTTAAGCTCATGGGCAATCACGTATTGCCGGATGGTTTGAGGATATAAAGTTTACATATGATTATTTGAAGCATAGCTGAGATTTCTCTTGGTAATTGCAGCTGCTTACAGTAGCTGTTGCTCTGAGGCACATGTATGGGATATAGAGTTAAGGCCAATGCGCATGCTTGACTCTAAAGAAATGATAACTGCACAGAAAAAAAGCTAAAGCTCTGACCCAGACAAAAAAAAAACACATTTAGGAGGGGCGGAGGGGGGCTTTAAATCGATTTTGAAAAGGTGTGATAAGGTCCGGGAGAGGACTTGCCCCCGGGGAAAACACAGATGAGGTGGTCAGGCTGTGGAGTGGAATGAAATGTTTTTTTCACTGCTAATCGACAGGACACTTTGCCAGGTTGTTCCCTTTGAAGTTTGACAATCCAAGTTGAAGGACTGCATTTCCCTCAGTCTCCAAAGCTTGTAATGGACTGCGGCTGTTCTGCATTTGTTGAGAAACTGTTAACCCTGTTGAAACTGCTGACACAAAGGAATCCTCAAGCAACTGAAATGATGTTTTCAGGGTTTTAATCTCGACCAAAATAGAAACACAGTTGACTAATTATTAAATAACGTCATTTAAATAACTGTTAACTGTTCATACATACAGAACCACATTAATTGGCATTCACCTTCCAAGTTTTGAAACTCTGTAAAGGTTTTACCCAAGATGTGAAAATCAACATTCTTTGCTGAGATAGTTAATACATTTCAGGTTCACAGGCCTACATAAATGTACATGCATGTGGGCATGTGTATGAAATTTCACTACATATCTTGTGACACACAGACTGCGTCATGAGGTCTTATTTTGGACAGGCGTATATACTTCTGCTATTGCTCTTTGACTCACCGAGTTGTGAGCCGACGTTCCAAAACTCCTGAGGGTTGTAGTTGGACGAGGACGTCCTCGATCCTGCTGGATAAATCCTGGTGAGGAACTTCTGGTTGTGTTGAACAAAATCTGGACCTGAGAGAGAAGGGGGGGGGGGGGGGGGGGACACAACACTCAAAGGTCAAATGTCCTGTCTGACACATACTCATTAATGAGAATAAAAACCTAGATTCAGACTTCACAGATGTCATCGCTACAATCCTTCAGTCTTAGTATCTGAATAAGCTCAGTGGCTACGGCGGTTATTTAAAGATATGGTCACTTTCTAATAGTAATATTTATAACAATGTCATTTTCCAATTCATTATCAGTATATAATATATCCTCACAGATACGTTCAGTGTTTTGTTTTTATTCAAAACTTTTACTTGAAATAGGATCATATGAGTAAGTTACACAAATGTAAATACAAATTGTCATTTTAGCTTAATATGAAATGGAAGATTTTTTTTTAGAGAATACCTGAAATGAGTTGGAAAGGTAGAAACTACAGATTGTGCTCATCAGGTTTTGATGTATAATTATCTTCATCCTGAATAGACAAAAAACTGGCTCACTGCTTCAGTCTGTGTGTGATCGTCGCTGCATCGTTTTCCCTGCAGGGCTTGACGATGGCAAGAGACAACACGGTTTTTTACACCTCCAGCATAGCTGAGGCTGTTCGTGGTCCCTGCCAACCAAGCCAACCAGCTCATAATATAGTCGCGTGTCTGGAAAGTGTCATTCCTCCTCAGCAGGAACAGATTTCATTTCTCTGCATCACTCTTTGTCTCCAATATACTGCTGCACAGCAGCATGATGACAGTTTAACTGATTATCAGTTGATTTGAACCTCTGTGGGCTTTTTTCACTTCCCCCAACAGTGAGAGTATAAGACACACTTCTGGGCTGTTGTGTTTTACTCCCTAAAAACTACTCCCCTATGCCGTATATGTCATGTTCAATATACTTTCGCCATTATGGAAGTTTATGGCCCTAGATGTTATTGCATTTCTAGTCCAAAGATGACCAGCAGCGACTTTCCCTTTGAGCTGAATGTGATTATAAAACACATGATCGGCTGGGCTCATCAAAATTATATTTTGTAATATTTGCAATTAATTATACACATTCCCTATTACATCAAAATCAGGCCTGCCTTCCCTCTTCCCATAAATTCACTTTCATAAATGTAATTTTTACCTGAGGCTTTGACTAGCTTGCGAGCTTTCTTCTCTGCCATAGATGTGTTTTCATAGTAGTTCTGGTTGTCTTTGGAATGACTGAAGCTGATGAACTTGACAGATGTGGTGTAAACAATCAGGTCAGACAGAGCCTCTGCCACCACCACCTTCTTCTTCTACTCATTATGTTGGGGGGGAGGGAGAAAGAAGACACATGAGGAATAGCAATTTGCTATTTTTTCTTATTGTCAACAAATCCCATGTGCAGAGCCAAACCAACAATGAACTCACCCTCCTCCAAGTATTGTGTGTGTATCTAATAGGGCTGTCATTTTTTATTCGAAATTTGAACTTTAGTTTGTTTAATGACCTGTTCAAATTCAAAATTTACAGTCTATAAGCACAACAGACCATTTGAAGTAGTTTGCCTTGAGATCCAGCAGAGGGTATTCTTAAAATTCACTATCAGCTTGGCCTATTGGCTGCTCTTTGACCTATCAGCAAACTAAGCTAACAAATAAAAATGGAGAAGGACAGTAACGAGCAAAGCTGTGCTGATCGGATAATCACGACACCGAAGCATCTGAGAAGCAGTGTGTGGAAGTGTTTTGGTTGGCTACACTGTAGACGTCAAAATTACCAACAAAGATAAGGCTGTTTGCCAACTTCGCAAGAAACCGCTGCCTTACTCTTAACAACAACAAATCTGAGGACTCACCAGCTAGCTCGCCACGCAAGTGAGGAAGCGGAGGCATCAAACGAGCAGAGCAACATTAACTCTACAGCCTTGTCTGACTGACTACTTAGGACACAGTGTAATCTCAAAACACATAGCGCAGCTGTATGACACCACATGGGAAAATATAAAGACTATACTATAAGATGCTCTCTCTGACCACTGACGGATGGACGTCACTGGCTATATACTGTTCCAAAGGCTACAGAAGTTTTTTTTGTTTTTTTTTTGAGAAGGTTACAATAAAATACAAGGTCAAGAGGCTGTGATATGTAGCACAAAAAGCTAGCGTCCCGTTGCATGCGTAGGTGCATCTGTCTTACATGGAACTTCTCTTCGGAGACTGAAAATGTGATCGCTGTTATTAGTCTTTGGTGCCATTTCTAAACAAACTATCATGACCGTAATCTTCGGGGTGAAAGAACATGTCACCCAGTGCAACAGTGTGGCTCGTTGACGTGTTTTTAATAGTTTTTGGACACGGAGTTCTACAGCACAGAAGAATACGATATATCAGACCTTGGATACAACACAATACTTGAGAGATCATTTGTTGTTTGAGTTCATTGTTGGTTTGACTCTGCACATGAGATTTATTGACAAGAAAAATATAGAAAATCGCCAGTCATATCCTTTAAAGTGTATAATGTCTTAGTTTCCTTATACACTCAGTCTATATCTGTTTGAAATCTGTTCTTCAATCTAACTGACTTACTTTCTTCTTTGACCCTGCCTTTCTGGGGGACCAGAACTTTGCTTTGGTCTGATGATCCTCATCCTCCTCATCCTCCTCCTCATCATCTTCACCCTCATCTCCACTCTCCTCTAGCCCTGCTATGGCCTCTGTCTTAATCTGGGGCCTTAGCTTTTTATTCTTGATCAGGATCTTATACTTCAGGTCCTGGCATTCCCATACACACACATACACACGATCATAGACATGTACATGTACGCCACACTCATAAAAACATCGCAGAGTTGAATCAGTCAGACAAACTCTGAATTGTCCCTCTTCTTCCATCCACAAACTTCGAACACATCAAAATACTCGCCTTGCACAAACCACCGCCTGTCTGATTTGTAGGTGTGCTGAATATCTGACTCATACATCTGCTGCTAACATTTCAGCGTCCTGGCTACAAATGTGTTAGTACTCTATAGGACAGATGAGCCGCAGTATGCTAAAAGTAAAAAAAACACTATGGTCTGGACTTGAAATCGGCTCTGTGGTAAGCCACACGACAGGATGTCACCCTGTCAGTGTCACATACTGTATACATTGGCAAAATATATAAAATAATTACAGATCTGCTAACATTGACAACCTGCAAGAGTCCATATAGTATGAAAATTATAAGCTTCAGAGCTTCCTTTGGCACTCTACGCATTCATTTTTCATTTCAGTTACACAAAATGATACAGTCTGGAGAGCTAGAACAGACGCTTTGCTCATGTTGATTTAATTTACGGTATCATATGAGGTTCTTGAAGAGATTTTTGGTCCATGTTGACAATAAAAATAGAATAAAGTAGAGAAATAACTTGTTAATGAACTATAATCCTACAATAACACTTGATAATGGAAAAATAGAGACAAGGCTGTGTTGAAGACTTTGTAAACAGATTCAAAACCTCTGATTGGTCAGAGTGAAGTATACAGTAATGAACAATTCTGAGAATCGCATATTGGTTCCACTTTCATTTTGGAGGTCAAGTTGGGTGTAAAGCTGCACGAATGTGACAAGATTCAGTGTTCAAGTTGCTGGGGGGTTAAGAGTCAAGATAAAACCATTAGCACTGAGGATGTTATGTAAGCCCACCCTCTCTGAGTCATAAAGATGAACAAGACTGAGTCAAAACCTAGTATGTGGCTGGGCCGTGTATGAAATGCCAGAGGGCTTTTAATTTAAAATGACGGATACAGGAAGTGGCGACACATTGCGACACCCAGCCGAGGCAAGTGATGAAGTTATACCATCGGTCGACCAATGGTGTAATTTCATCACTCAGTCAGTGACTCACTCAGTCAGGGACAGACATCCACATTTATAGGGCTGTTCCCTGCGGTCCAGCCAAAAACGATATGGGGAAGAAAATCTCACGTGCACACTCAGGATAAAACACATCATTTTTTGCAGTAAATTCCAAAGCAGTCAGAGGCAGCGAAGACACTCTAGCGAGATGGCACACATTCATCCACACACACACAGAGAGGAGCCCTTCATCCTCCTCATCATATTCAATAGACTGGAGTGACGGCGCCTGCATCTGTCAGGCCAGTCGCTCAGTCATGGGTTGAGGCAAATGCTTTCACTGGAGAAGTCAGGACTAAATGAACAATCAACTCAAGTGCCTCAGCACACTTAAAATGATGGACACTTCTCAGGATCAACCACATCCATTAGAAATTGTGAATCTCTGTGAGATTAAAGAGGCTTGCAAATGCAGAAGCCCATCTACCCCTGCGTCCCAGAGGAAGAGAGAGGCACAGGAAGCCTCAGAAAGAGGCTAATGAGGCCCTCTGTGACGACAAAAAGGTCTTATTTTCTCCTTGTTTTGCTCTGCTATGACAGACGCTAAAAATGTATACATACAAACACCATCATCCCTCTGCCTGCACCAGCAGCTCTAATATTAAACACAGATTCTGCTTCTGATTCACAATTTATAATCTGAGCTCAGATGGTCAAGTTTTCACTTTGCCGAGTCTTACATTCGGGCTTGGGAGGTCTCCAGTGGTGGGGTGATCCAAGGGAGTTCTCAGCAGCTTGTCCCCCAGGATAGAGATGAGGTACTGGGCCATGACTTCCTGCTGCTCCTGGGAGCAATGGTTTTCCAACGACAAGATCACTGGGTAAGCAGACACCTGCCAAAAAATAATCGCACCAAAAAAAAAAAACATGATGTAACCCCTATTTCCAACAATTAGCATCAACCTGGATATACTTTTCAGCTCTCCTTGCAAGGCCTAAAGTCTCGAGATACATCACAGAGAATGGCCTGAACAGTCTGAATCAAAGACTTGCAGGCAAAGCATTGATATCAGAGATGCTATTAATTAGAGCAAATGCAGCTCAGTAGGGACTCCTGCAACCTACAGAGGCAAAGGGCGAGGACTGAGTTAGACGCCTGGGGCACCACTACAGGAAATAAACATGTCATGTAACATACTATTCAGTGTTACCTCGAAGGCATGTTGCTCCACAGTGGTGATGACATCCTTAAAGAGTATCTTGGTGGTCAGGGTGTAACCATGGTAGACTACAGGCTCCATATCTGGCCCATCCCAGCAGTCAATCTCCAGACAGCGACAGCCTTTCCTCAAAGCGCTGTACCACACAAAGACACACACGCATACATACAGGCGCGCATGCACACACACTGAGCTGCGGCAAGGCTATGATAAGCACTTGTGAGAAATTAGAAGATGTAAGTGGGTGAAGAGTTGAGGCACACACTTTTCCTTTCTCACAATTTCTCACAAGTCAAGTCATCATAACACCTTCCATACATGTAACAGCTATTATATCAATACATGTGAATAATTAAAAAGCAAATATTGCAATGTAATAAATAATTTCAACAGCGTCTTCTACCTCTGTTGACCTGACTTTGCTCCTCATCTAACAACAGAAAATAGTGCTGTTACATTCTGTGCATTCCTTTATATAAAAAATACAGTCAGGTTTATACAGTACAGTATGCATCCTGGTGTCATAAGATATTGCTTTCAGTTGGTGGTGGACAAAAGTGACATCACTTTCACAGTGGGATGGAGGCAAAGAATTGATATGGCCATATATTGTGATATATTCTCTATTCTCTTGCAAAACTGATTCAAAGTTATATCCTTTTATTATTACTCCAGATTTTAACTCTCAAACTGTTCTGCTCTCTGGGAATTCAGCCTTTTTTTCCAAGAATATATTTACATTTAAATGACGACACGTGCGTGCTGCTGCTCTGTGTTTGTTACGCAGCTGGAGCCCATTGCATGCTGTTACACATTATTTCATCTCAGTAGTCACAGAAATGTCATGATGCTTGTCTTGCTCTAAGTTGTACATTGAAGAGTTGATTTATAGCCTCACTTTTATTATGAGCAAAGTATAGTCATGGTCATATTGTCACAATCGAATAGAATGGATGTCATCTGATAGGCTTTTATCTAGGTAATAATATTTTTTATTATTTTATTAAGGCTGTTGTATTATTATTCGCATTTTTTTATTACATGTTGTATTTGATTGGACAGCTACCATGGAGAATAGATATCTACAGTGATGTGATGTAACAAACAAGTAAGATTTAAAATCATTACAAGGTACTGAATGGGCTTAAAGATATTCAAGTTCAACATTTTGGGAAATACTTTTTTGTTTGTTTGTTTGTTTAATTTGCTTCTTTGCAAGAATTAGATAAGAAGATTGATACCTCCTTCATGTAACCAATGAAGGCAACAAGTACTAGCCAATCCGAAGCAGAGTAGGGTGGGTCTTCGTGGAATGCAGGTGGGAAAAAATAAGGCCGTCTCATGTCACGTCATGCTGGGACACAACTAGCCTAGCTTAGCATAAAGACAAAATTCATAAATACGCCTACTAGTACCTCTAAAGCTCACTAACTGACAATGTGTGTCTTGTTTGTCTAGTTAATGCACTAACAGAAATGTAAATTAAATGTAATTGTGTAATTGTGTGACATATGTAATTGAATAAATTTGCGGTTTTGCTTCGTGGAAACCAACGACAGTCACTGAGACTTGATGTTACATGAAAGTTGTTAGGTGTGGCACCTCAGACACAAACCAAAGCTCACCAACAGTGCGTCAGGGCAGATGGATAAACTGTTGTTTGTCAAGAATTTGAGAGAAAAAAAAAATTGTGCTGATAAACAAACAGACAAGAAGAAAAAGGAGAGAGGATGAAGGAAGATAACAGAGAGAACTGCAGTTTCTGGTGAGTTCTGAGTCTCAGCGCGGTCGGTGCATACGTTGCTAGCTAGCTAAAATTGCAGCTAACAGTGGGTAAGTTGTTTGGGGTGAATAAACACAAACTGCACAAGCTGCCCAACACTCATATTTGCGTGAATAACAAGAGGGGAAAATAACTTCGCTTTCTGTGTGAACAAACTTTTGGACGTGCTGGTTGGCATATTTTGGAACTTTGAAGAGAGCTAAGCTAGATGTTTCCTCCTGCTTCCATGATGTTAAGCTAGGCTAACTGCTAGCTCCATACTTAACGCAAAGACACTTAATGCAACTCTTGGAAAAGAAAGAATTTCCTAAAATGCTGAACTATTTCTTTACAACCTCTAAGGCACCAGGACACAATTAGCCAAAATTGCTTTTTTTTTTAAATGAGCACCATATGCTGTTGATTCTTTTCCAAAAAAATCACAGTTAAGTTCTCATGTCACTATTTTTCATTTTTACAAATGTAAAATGTAAAAATGTATTGTTGGGATGCCCATTTTTTAAGCTAAAACATTTTCAATGATTTATCAATCATTGCATCATTGCATTGCATAAATTTCACCATGCTTTGCCAATTGCTTATTTTACAAGATTATGGTAATCCTGCATTTCTTTCCCAAGCAAAAACATTTGGTCATCTCCTTTTTTTTTTTTTTACTCTCCCAATTGTAAACTAGTGGGATTTCTAAAAAGCCATCTTTTACTCCTGCCACTTTGTTCTCCTCTCGTGATGATTCTTTAATTATCTAAGTAAACCAGAGCTTCCAGGCCGCTGGGTTGGGGGGTTCCTCTCTACCAGCCTGCCAGGGCGATCAGCACTTTCAGGGGTCCATAAATACAGCACTTCTGCTGCCATCAGCCCCTTTTGTAATCACCTCCATTGTCCCATAAAGGGACCACAGCAATTTCACTGTCTGCCTCAGCACATGAGTGGGTCAATGAACTAAAAGGAGAGCATCCAGATAACACATAGTTCTGGATGAGAGACTTAAGAGAGAGGACGCTAATGTACTGCATTGAGGGGCATTTTAGACCTGTATCACAGCAAAAGTGTGCTAAAATTGGCCCTATCAAAAAAATATTTCAAATTAATTTAATATACAAGTGCTGTATATTATTTGCTGATTTATTTGCTGATTTCTTTCCTGAGATTGGGGCAGTTTTTTTTGTATCATCAGAAGAACACAAGCTGTACTGTATATATTCTACTTCCCTACCAAACATAGGCATCCAGGTGGCTTTTGCCTACTAGCTGATCTCCCATCAGGTAGGTGTTGTGTGATGAGGAGATGAAGTAACTGGTGAGAGGCTGGTCCATGTCTTGGTACACAGACGTGTGGGCCTGGTCGAACACACAGCAGTCTTTGGACTCCATGTATCTGAGGAAGCCTTCAAATGTCATGCACCTGCTTTCTCTGGCTGGAAAAGGAAAGTCACAGTCAAAATCAGAATAAGTTTCTTTACTAAGTGCAAAGAAGTTTAAAAAAGAATACTGCCAGCTCAAGCAGAAGTGACTAGTGTTGCCAGATTGAAACAAATCAAATAGTTGGATCTGATCTTTATGTCTTCAAAAGGCTAAGATGACACAGTTTAAACTAGGGAAAAATTGATGAAATGAATGTGATTTCATCTGTAATGAACTTCAGTAAGACATTTTAAGTCAAAGCGAAAATGACATTTTAATGACAGTTATAGATTTTTGGAAATATGCTTATTTGATTTTTTGCCCAGGCTCGGATCCATGCGGAGCTAGAGCAGGGAGGAGGTTAGCTCCCGGCTCTAACCAAGCTTTCCCCTTAAGCATGGATGTATTATAGGAACTGGATACTGGACTCAAAGACAGCGCCTATTCTCGCCTGGCACATAAGCCAAAAAAAGTTTTGTAGCTTCTGGGTTTGCTTCCACTGTGGTGTTTCTCCTGCTGGCCCCATCTGTGCATTCCTGTTCGGCCCATAGACTTTACTTTGAGATGGTAAAATCGCTTTTCTAGGCTCAGGGAAAGTTTTATAAATATAAAACGTTCATGGATTAAAAAAATCATAATACAAAGAGTAATAATTGACCTTGTTTGCGGTTTGAGGTGCTTTTTGGGCCACGGGAGATTTTTTTGCTGCAATACCACAAGTGGCCACTGGGAAAAATTGGCAGCAAGGCTGAGTGGTGGCACAGCAACTTGCCTGGCCAAGCTAGTTGTATTATGCTAAGCTAATCGCTTTGTGGTTCCTGCTCTCTGCTTACTGTAATATACAGACATAAGAGTGAATAAATACATTTTACAATGTTGACCTATACTTCATCTAACTTCCAAATAACATTATGATACAAAACATCCAATCACTGAGCTTAAAATGTTGTTGCTTGTGCTGCTAATGGCAGGCTGGACCTCAAGAGCTACTTTTACATTCAACATTTTGGTTTCGCTTTCAGATTCTGGGTCAATTTTGGATAAATCTCCCTAATTTCTGTGCCGAGCTTGGAGAGGACGTCAGAGCCTCGACACCAAATATGAACACTGAACTTTCTCTTTCTTTTCCCTGTTTTGCTTTTCACGATGGTGTGTATTAGCTGGAAGTACACTGGGCTCTAGGCAACATATGGTCTACTTGTCCACTGATGTGCCTGACTCTTCCATTTTCCTTGTCATTTCAACCTCATGCCTCTGGGCTCACAGCAAATCACTTTGTTAGCGAGGCACCACTGGAGCTGAGGCCTTGACTTCTGTTATAACTAAATTACCATCATTACTTGAGTTTCACAGAGGCCTTAAACAATAGTAATTTTTTTTTTTTTACCCATAGTAACGAGCAGCAAGCAGTCTGACAGCTCTCTCTTGTCTCACCTGTCTCCTCAATCTCATATCTGTCAATCAAACTCTCTGCTGTCTCTTCATTTGCTGTGAGCTCCATCTGCTCCTTGTGGAGGAACCTGATGAGCGCGCAGGCAGGCAAAGTCGTCTTGCCCGAGGCGTAGCATTGGTAGAGTTGCTGGATTTCTGCTCTCCTGGAAGAGGGGACCTTGCTTTTCTTCATTTTGCCCTGCACACAATCATTTCTAGCCTCTTAATCCCTTGTTGTTGATCTTAGAAAGTTATTCTGCATTTTAAGAACCTTCAAACTTCTATGAAATCAACATATGAGGCTACCAGTCGTTTAATAAAGCGGTATAAATCATATGCTGAATGTAGGTCGAGTCAAAACTAATACTTCAGATTATTCTTTACATTTGTCATCTTGTAGATATTTTAAACGCTTGTAAGTGTTTCAAAGACACAGCTCATCAGTAGCTCGCTAAAAATATACAGGAAATGGCGAATAGAAATGTCAACCCAGAGATTTACATGAGCTCACTGTTAAAATACCTCTTTTTCAAACTCTGCATGAGAGAGAATAAAAAAGAAGCCAGGGTGTTCACTCGGCACAAAGTTTTCCCATCATCTCACACCCCTCCCCTCAATCCCCTCTCTGTATCTTTTACTTCCATCAAATACTAAGGCAACGTCTGCGTGACTTTTTCATTTTAGTCCCTTTCCTCTCCTTGTCATTCCTCTCAGTCAGTGAGACAAAAGTGTCTGTGACTTTCTCTGGCTTTGTGTGTCTCTCTCCCTCCATACCTTTCATCTCTCTGTTCTGCAGCCCTTCACAGTTCAGACATATGCCTAAACCAGCGCTGTCACTGGGTACCCTGCAGTGGGCCGGCCTCCCGCTACATCTGTCGCCTCGGTGTGAGCGACGCAAAGCAACCAGCTCTGCTATCATCTTCATTAACCTTTTATGCAGCTCCAGTAACTGCAGCTAAACCCAGAGATCCATGTAAAGTGCTGTATGGTGTGTAAAATAGATAACTGCAGGTCACTAGTCATTTTTTGTGCCACAAACGACACTCTGATGCGAGCTGACCTTATAGGCTCAGAAGGTGGTTGGGGTTTTGTTTTGTTATCAGACCCTTTAATATGCAGGTGCTTCACCTCGACAACATAATTTGTCTCTTATCCTGTTGTGCTGATGACACACATCTGTGAAATAACCACCCAGTCCTGTTTTTTTCATCTGAGAAACACTGCAAAATCCTTCAGCCTAAAGATTTGGAAAATGTAATTCATACTTTTATTACGTCTCGACTACTGCAGTGTAATACCTTAGTAAATCTTCTCTATATAGCCTATCTATAAGGCTTTCAACAACAAAATAAACGTATATCACACATCACTCCTATTTTAGCTTCTTCCCATTATTTTACTCCTCACATACAACGCATTACATGGTCTGTCCCCTCTGTACTTAAAGGAGTTTTTGTGCCGTCTGAACTTCAGAGCAGGGACTTCTGGTTCTCGAGGCTAAAAACTAAAGCTGATAATACTTTTGCTGTCATTGCTCTTTGACTCTGGAACAGCCTTCTACAAGGTCTCAGTGAAGCCAAATCAGTGCACATCTTTAAAGAGCATCTTAAAACCCATTTGTTTTCTTTGGCTTTCTCTTTATTTCACACCTTGTATTTTGTGGTAGGTACACTTAATTCCGCTTGTTTTTATATATTGTCTTCTCTGTCTCTGTTAGCTCTCTTTCCTTTTTTTATTCTGCCTGTAAAGAACTTAATATAAATACATCCGTTAAGTCAGCTTGCTTGCATTAACCCAAGAAAAGTAACTAATCTTACAATAAATGTGCCTACTTCTTTCTACACTAATCTTTCTTACTTTGCACAGCTAGTTAAGCTAGCAGGCCACTGCCATTTAGGAACCAATCAGACAAATAGGTTTCTCTCTAGTGGGATTGAACTAACACCCATTGAATACTGAAAACTCAATGAAATAACAGCCTACCTTTGATATTGATGGTGTCTCAGCCCTTCGTAGTGTAGATATTTAGGAAGTAAACAACAGGGTACAAAAATACTCAAAATAATCCAGCAGGTTTCTGGGGAGGTGCACGTTGCCATAGTGACAAAACATTCCGATTCTGTGGGCATGTTGTGTAAATTAACACTGAATGTCATAATTGCCTTGAATACAGCTTTCTCTGAAAAATGCCAGAGGAAAATTAAAACTGTGTCTCTCTCCCCTCATCTTTTCAGGCAGGAGCCGTGAACTCGGTGCACACAGACAGAATACAATATGTAAAGAAAGAACTGTTGCCCTCATGTTCCTGCCTGATGAAACGTCTGTCAGGGGTGAGTGTAGATTTTTTTTCTATTCATATTTTGAGACAGTCATTATATTTCAGCGTGATTAGGAGTGTGAACTACAAAACTATAAAAAATATACTCCAGTTAAAACCAAGCTCTGTCAACACATGCTAGTTATTTCTATACTCTATATTTTGTTTTCAGTAGATATCTACAAAAGGACTCAGTAGATTCAGTGAAAATTGGTGCAAAGTTAGGCCATAAGCAAAGGAAGACCTGATTACTTTTTGGTGCGGATAGATGAAGCTCTACATGTTGGCTCATAATGCCTAAACAGCAAAGCGCACATGCAAAAACAACACTCTTCCTACATATTCAATTACAGTAAATCTTCAGCAAATTTGGTACACAAAATATCTTGATGACCCCAGAAAAATCTTTACTTTTAACCGTGCCAGAGGTGGGGCTCTTGGAATGTCAATCATAAGGTCCGTCCGCTGCTTTAGTCTACAGTGAATATTTGGCCAACAGGAAACTGTTTTTCACTATTGTGAAAGGCTGTCTGTCATGGCTGCCATCAGCTTGTGTCAGTGATGATAGGATCTGCACGCCACCCCAAAGTGCACCTACTGGACTGTTGTTTGTCATTTTGGGATGAATAATATAAAAAATATGTACACTGTGTATTGTATTTCACTTTATTTCTTTGTTTGATTTGTTTGTATTTACACATTTACATACTATTCAAGTTCACCAGAGAATGAATGGATCCCTGACTTTTCATCGAGCACCATCATCCGGTTCAATTAGATTATGATCAAATACCTTCAAACTATAATGACATTCCCATCACCATCAGCAAATGTTAGCATGCTAGCATGGTAATACATGGTAAACATCAGCGTGTTAACATTGTCACTGTGAGCAAGTTAGCATGTTAATGTTAGCATTTAGCTCAAAGCACCACTGTGCCTAAGTACAGACCTGCAAGCACGGCTGTAGGCTCTTGTTCATATATCACAATGTTTTCTTATAACTGATTGCCAGGTGTAGTCAATTTTACACAAACCACTATTTCCTTGAATGCACTGTGATTACAACATGATGAATTAAATGCACACTCAGTGGTCATGAGTCTAATGCACCTGAAATTTTGCACAAGGCATCTTTGTCCAAAGCTCTAATATTCCTGAACAGGATGTAGTCCTACAAAGTTATTCTACTGTACAAAAATCATAGCCACCAGGAACCAATCAGCATGAGTATTTTGATGAAAATCCAGCTCCACATGCAGATTAAAATGTTCTAAACATTTTCTATTATTAAAATAACTAATTTAGATAATTGCATGTCTTTGGCAGATGTATGAGATCTTTGTGTCCATCAGATCTTGATTTCTTTCTCACGATTTGAACAGCATGATAAATTGAATCATTGGCATCTGCAATGTATGCTACAAGGGCTACTGGGTGCACTGAGCTGCTGTCTGAATACATCATGCAAATACATGCCAATAGTCTATGGAGCACCATGAGATTGATTTTAATGGTATTAATGCTGTGGAATAAAGTCCACATTCACAAAAATGTCAAAGCCACAGTGGATGAAAGTGTAAATACGTCATGAAAGTCAGAGAAGCTTAGACAACAGATCCACTGAATCTGTATTAGTTGTTTTAGTAAGTTTGACAAGAACTTCCTGCCTGGTTGTCTGTGTAAATCTGAATGTTATTGGTGTGGTGTGAATCACTGGTGCACAACAATAGTCATTGCCTAGTCATAGTCCAGCAGAGTCATTCCTGTCTACACCAGGCTGTAATGGCTCAGCCTTGGGCCTGTCAGAACCATTGGGCATACGAGTTTGATGTGATAATTCCCAGGCAGTGAACATGAAGGCCTGTATATGGCCCCTGTCTCTGCATCACTGCACCTCCCTCTCCGCAGTCGGTTAGTTGGACTCATTTGGGAGTCATTTTTGCTTCTGTGCTCATGTGCATCTGTGCATATTAGAGGGTCAATGCTGAATAAAAGATCAGCATCATATGTGTGTTTGTGCGTGTGTGGAAATGCAACGTAACATGTGGAGCTCAGATGCGCTAGCACATTGCTGCTCATTGTAGGAAAATCAGATGACTTCACTTCGTATCACATTGTGATCTGCAGTATGGAGATCATTGTTTTATCTCAACCCAGGGCTCAGGTTTAAGACTATGGCAAGGCAGAGACAAAACCACACCTGTTCAGATGATTAAGATGAGAAGAGCTGAGACTTGTACTGTACACCTTTTTGAAATGTGACTCTGTTCTTGAACGTGGGGGCGTGGGGCAGATCATGTTTCCTTTTAACAATGTATTCCCAGCTGGATTTCCACCGGTTCATTTGGTATTCATTGGCCCGTTGGAGCTTTGAATCAGACAGCAGAAAGGCAGAGGTAATGCCTGATGTCAGGGGATAACTAGAGAGGTGAGGAGCTGTGAGTGTGTGAAACAAGCAAATCTCTGGCATGTAGTATGTGCATGTATAGTTTATGTTTTTGTAGCATATCATCCAGCAACCCTGTGTCCCACAAAATACACTCATGCACTAGTATTGCGTTTATATGTGTTTATATGTTTTGGAGGAAACATAATCGCTCTTGTACTAAAGAGAAGTCAAAAGAAGGAGGTCAGCATGGTTGGTTGGACACTGGAGACAAAGATTCACACCTTGTATCTAATGTGTTGTTTGGTTTAAACTACTAAAACACTTAGTTAAACTTGATGAAAGATTGTGGTTTTGGCTAAATATTGAAAAAGTCAACACATCTTGTCTCTGAGTCAGCGCTGACTTTTTCAACATTTAACCAAATCCACAATCCTTCGCTATCCAAGTGCCTTGAGTTGCCCAAATATAACAATAAAACCTCAGTCATGTAGTTGCCAGGAGCTGATATTACAGCAAAAACAAGTGAAATATCTTGACACTCAACGCTTCGCAGATACATACAACATTTCCTTGTTGATGAAAAAATCCAGTCAGCATTATGTTTTTCTTACAAATTAGTTGCGTATGAACTGTAATGTTAGAGGACAGGGTTGCAACCAGCATGCTGCATTCTGGCAGAGTTTATTGCCAGCTGGCTGTGGAAGATAATAATGATGGGCTCATTATTATGAACAATTGCTTTATTTACCGGATCTCTCCACTTCACTCTTCCTTAGGGTTCCAGCACAACTTTATCAGCATGAAATCCCAAACTTGCCTCACTTTAGGGAAACTGCTGAAAACACAACACAAGCAAAAAAGGAGAAAATTTATTTCTAACATTAAAAAAAGTAGGTTTTCTCAAATATAAAATCTGGGCAAGGAATTAGAGGCCTGTGGATTCTGCTGTTTGGAGAAAATAAATCAAAATTCATGGCTGCTTAATATTCTTGCTATTCTGTTCCAGAGATATTGCTGTAGCCTTGAGCAAATGGCCATCTGTTGGAGAAAATCACCATCCAGCAGCATGCGTGTTGTTGAAGCATCAGAGTCATCATTCTCTGACAGTGCTGGTGTGTTAAGAGAGGTAGGCAGTTGGTTATTAGGAGAGATCCCAGCCAAGGGAAATCAATGAGTCAAAGCGGCAGGCAGAGATGTTGATTTGTTATTCAGCTCAGGATTGAGACGATGATACAGATCTGGATCCATCCTGAGGAATGTGTAACACTGAGGATACATACGTACAGTATGCCTACCTGTTGTGACAGATCCTTCATATCCAGCTCATATCTCCAAAGACAAATATTCTAGTTAGTTTGACATAAATAACAGAAATTCTGAGTTCAGTAGATAAAATGCAAACAGACTACAGAGCATTACTACTGTTCTCAAACAACAGTACCAGTATCTCCCTTTCACGCTTGCTCTTATCATTTTAAAATCTTTTGTCAGGAGACATGGGGAAACATTTAAAAGCTGACTATACCTAACTTTCTGGTGAGCTATCAGGATTTTTTTCTCATTATGTTCCTTTGCAATTCGTCAAAAGACTGCAAAGTCACTTAAATTGAGCTAAATATAATGAATCGGCCAACACTTTGTATGGCTTAAGCAGAAGTGTGCGGCTATAATTAGAAAGCACAACTATGAAGAGTGTTAATTTAATTACCGCTGTTACAAATTATAGCGTAATTGTCAAACTTTTGCTGACTGCTGTTTTAATTAAGGCTGGTTCCAGCCAATGCGTAGTGATCCCCTGAAAATTATATATTCTCTTTCTGTCTCAGTGTGCTTTGCCCATCTATTTCTGTGCCATCCTGCCCTATAATAGCCACGGGAGATTAATTGGTGTCTTCTAGCCTCACTGACCGCCAAGAATGATGTGAAAGAATTGCATCCACCTGACATGGAAAATTGGACCATTTAGCTTTCTATCATGGTTCACGTAGCTTCTCCATCCTCCCCAACTAATTCATGCAACCATAATAACCTAAATAGAGTTACGCATCAAAATGTGACTTCCACCTTCTATTTGACAGCTTGGACTCTACTGCGTGGAAAAACTGATAATGTCCTGGGTAAGTCAATTAAGCATCTGTCTGTGCGTGTTTGTTTATTTGTGTGTGCGGTCCACTGCTGTGTGGACACAGGTCATCTCTAGCAAGGGAAGGACTGGCTTGGAGATGGATGGATGTATTTTTTTATCAGGCAAGTATGGCTCAGCCAAACATCATCGTATTCTAAAAAGATGGAAGATTTTTGTCAACCACTCACAATAGAAATAAACTGCCAAATATCACATACATATCGACTCCTGATGTTATGAAAAAACCTGATTCAGCTTGTAAGAACATTAGTGAGAGTGAGAGGCTCTAAAGATGGCAATGCCGCTCAGTAGCTATGGATAGGTATAAGGTGTTGAACAGGGTTTTATGGTCCCCATTTTTGTGCAGGAACACTGTGCAAGGCTGTCTGTCCATCACGCAGCAGTTTGGTACCTCTGATGTCTAGTTATTCTCTGAAATGAGATGAGAGTAAAGACACAGTAGGGGTTGTATCCGTCAGTTGAGTTGCACACCGCAATTTTGGTGTCCATTACCACTACTTGTGACATCCACCGTTGTCTTTTTTTGACCAAGTTACCGCAGCACAGGAAATGGTTTTCCTGTGTTTTTCTTGTGCTTTTTCTCAGTTGGCAGTTAGCAGCGCACACAAACAGAAAGTATGCAATTTAATGTTAAAGGTTTGCTTAGCTAATACTGCTGATCCAACTGAGTCATCCCAGTCTGAAACTCTGTGCACTTCTTGAAAGAAACAGCAAATATTTATAATCTCAAACATATTTCAGGGTGTCTCTCAATATCACCCCCCAGTGATACTGCATTTCCTCTTAGCCCCCACCATTTTGAACTGCACCGTGTCAAGGGCATATGTCTTTATATAAATTTAATAGTGTGATTATCTTGCCCCAAATTATCTCACCAATATTATCTCAATTATCATTGAATTAAAATGAAAATCTTAAGTTTTAATATACTAAACTCACATTACTCCAGCTTCAACTTACATGTTCATAAAATCTATTTTATTCCTATTTTAATTATTTATCAAGATATATAATTAAATCTGTTGTCCTATTTGTGTTCACAAAAAAACAAAAATAAAACAGTGCCCTTAATTTGTTAAGCTTGGCTCAACGTCATTAGGGTTCTCCAAAAAAAAGTGTTAATACCAGAGTGAAAAGGTGTCACACGCAGACACTTAGCATTAATGCTTTCTGACAGCCTGTCAGAAAGTCCACAATAGGAGGAAACAAGACTTGCCTGGCTGCCAGTGAACTATTAGATATCATCAGGGCAAAATTCAGACTGATATAGAAAGTATTCACGTTTAAGAACCTGTGAGCAGTGCTGGAGTGGGAGAGAGGGCAAGTCATCAGCAATAGAAAAGGAGGATTATGTATGTATGCGTGACACAACACAACCCTCAAGAAAATCAAGGTAAAGGTGACTTTGTGTATCAGTATCAACTGTGTTTGGTGTACAGCTGCTTCAGATCTGAAATGCAACCACAATGAGGACATCTTCAAGTAAACAGCTGATGTCAAGGGACTAATTAGAGGACATCACCTGAGTGTCCGCAACCTTGTCAAGTATGTCTCATTATTTTCTAGATTAACTGTCATCCATCTTGCACGGATTTCTTCTTACGAGTCACTTTAACATTCTACTGACCGTACTCTAGTCCTCCACTCCTAATGTGGGTTTAAATCAACCTCAAATTCTCTGTGACTGCACCTCCCTGTTACCATCAATTAACCAGAATATTCCTTACCACCTGTGCTGTCCCACCCACAGATAGAGTTATGGATCCATAAAAAGTATGAAACCCCCAGCATCTGCCTCCATGTTGGAATTAGTAAATCTGGGAAAGGAAAAAATTATTTTAAATGTAAAAGTAAATATATTTTACTTGTCTCTTAACTCAAGTGTGAGGGCTGGTGGACTCCTCGGACCACTGGGACTAAAATGAGCTCTCCCATTCTGGCTCCGCTCTGTAGTCGATTCTGCTAATTAATCAGTTGCTTGGCAACATCTGGCAAGGACATGATTTATGACAAACAGTCTAAACACCTGTTATGCTGAGACAGGAATAGGTGGAAGTTGAGTCATTGTGCAGCCCATCAGGCCCCCTCAACATCTAGCCGCTAAATGGAGTTTGACTGGAACATTTACAAATTTAGGAGTCCCTCGCTCTGGGTTTGAGCAGCTGATTGAGTTTTTATTGTAAATGAACACAATAGCCTCAAGGATGTTTTAGCTCAAGCATTATTTAAAATTGTCTCCAGCATCACTTCATCAGATCACACGCTGCATGCCCATTGTGGTTGAATCAAACGCATGCAATATATTTATGCTAGTACAGCCAAGATAAATAGAGGCTTTGTGGTTTCCCTCGCATCCTCATTAATCCCTCACATCATATTCAAACAAAGCTTAACTACAAAGCAGAGATTTCCAGAGAGTATCTCCAGTTATTACCGAGCCACGTTCTGTTCCCCCCCCCCCCCCAAATCCTCAAGTAGCTCGCTTGTACCTGCAGGGACATGGCAGTCATCCAGGGAACTGTGTTGTCTCACATTTTTCAGACGGTTCTTCTGGCATCTGTCTGTGGGCAAAAAGAAAAATAGTCTGCGCCCTCCTCATGGCACTTCCTGACTCATTCCAAACAATTGGCTCTTCACCTGCTATTTTGACATCCATGTCACCTCATGGAGACCTCAGAGTGACATGAATCTGTCAGGTGATCCCTTGCTTTGTTTCTATATTAAAATTAGTAGGTGTTACCAGTGTATTTAGGGCATTTTATTCTTTTACTATACATCTAAATGGACAATTCCTTGAATGTGCCTTTTCTTTTTCTGTCTCCTTTTACTTCCTCATAGCAAGAATAACTTCATTTTCTGAAAGAAGACCTTATGCTTAGCCAGGATGGAGTGTTGCACGCTGCAGTCTCAGTGAGCTCAGAGGAACTCGTTCATCACAGCTCACTAAATAAATCAGGAATCCATTAATTGCATTTCACAGCAGTCATGATCTGCAAATTAGGAATCAAGCGGCTCGTTTTGTGTACGCTACTGTAATTGCATGGTAGTCACAAATGCAATTATTCCAAACCTTTCTGCTCTGGGTCTTTGCCATTTTTTATGTTCCTAATGCTCTGTCATATATGAAGGAGTACTTTTTATGGTCTGCAAATAAGCAAAAAATGCTTGAGACTCCTAAATTCACTGAAAGTTAACGGGAGAAAATGCAGCATAACATTGTGTCAGCACTCATTAAGCAGTTACTGAGAATAGTTTTCGGTTTCTATTTTTTCTCAGGCTGCACACAGCAGATATTACACCTCATGATTACACCTCAGATTTTGTTTGATTCTATTCATTTTAACCATAAGAATGGAGCCCTCTGAAATCTACTGCTTAAAACCTGCATTTCTGTGCAGTCGCTATACAACTCTGAATATAGTAAGGATTAGGCAGAAATAAAAGATGTCCTCAGTCTTAGAATTACGATGTGATGCATATATTACAGTATGGAAATGCAAAAGACCAGAGAGAGTTGTATGTTACCACTGCACAACCCCACTGTGTGCCCCGTCAGTATATTCTGTATTAGTGAACTCCTTGATCTGGAGGCTACAGAAAGGCACCTATACCTGTGTGACATTGTGACATTAACCTTTTCTGTCACCTGTTAATGGAAAGTCAGTCTGACGAGCCATAAGAAAAAGGATATTGTCACCAAAGCCGCTATTGTCACAGCAGTCTGTCCATCCATCTGTCCATCCACGTGGCTGTCCGTTTGGACGGTTTGCTCACCCTTTATTTATTTTACCTTTCTGCTGAGCACAGCAACTGCAGTGAATGTGAGCCATCCAGCCGACAAAGCACTGATTAATTGTCTGCCCGCGACGAGAGAGAGTGAGAGAGGCAGCGGGAGGAGGTTTAGGGATGGACACGGAAAAGGATAGCAGGGGGATAACTGTCCATGCGAGCTTTGACAAGTCCAATCTGAAAACGGAGTTACTTCTCTGGCTGAATCATTGTGTGCCTCCAATTCAGTATATATACAGTCCCAGTCTGTCTGCACGCCTGTCTTTGTGTGTATCTGTCTTTCTACCTGTCAGTCTCTGCCTATGTATATGCTTACTGCAAATCACAGGTATGCCTTTTTTAAAAAATGGTTAATGCTGCATCTTTGTTACACAGCACAGTACTGCTTACCCAGCTGACAACCCTCCCTCGCTGTGCCCTCACTGCAGGAGGGCAGATGTGTGACATCTCATCGGCCAGTTTGTATTTGAGATAAGTGAGGAATCAATATTTATTGATTGGTGGAGCTGCCACAAGAGACTCTCCCCTTTTCCCTGCCTGCTTAGCCTCAGCGTCCCGGTATAGAAGGCAGATGGCCCTGCATACCCAATGGTGCTCAGCACACGGGACATGTTCAGTGGCCCAGACACAACCTCTCCACAGGACTCAGCTGTGTCCTACTGCTTCGCCAACAGACAGACAAATTTAGATTCTTATGCAGACACATGCATACTGTGACTCTCTCATGGAAAGAGACGTCAAGGAATCTAGATTGATATTGTGAAATGCAATTTATTCACAGAATGATTCAAATACTACTTTTTACTATTTTCACTCTTTAGAAAAGACTTTTCATTACGGTGAGTGAGTGTAAACCATTCTTGACATTGCCGTGTGATGTGCAGTAAATCCCTGAATGTTGATGTACTACCCTTACACTTACTTGGCCTTGACAAGGGAGGAAATGAGCTCAGATTTCCCATAACCCATCACTCCCACTCGTCGATTCAGTTCCAGTTTACTGCCCCAGCCCTTTTACTGTTGCTGACACTGGTCATCTCACCAAATGACTCACCTATATGTATTTATGTTTCTCTTTCTGTGTTGGGTGTAGTTGGCGAGCTCTGGCTTCAATATTCCAATGAAATCATAAACTCACTACACCTGAACAGGTGTGGAGTGGGAGGCAAAAGCCAAAAGCTGCGTCACTGACTCAGCAGCGTGAGCAATCGGCCATTTAAGCAGAATAAATAAACCACCAGTTGTCTTGTACACCAAGAAAAGAGGGACGCTAAAAAAAAAGCTTTTTATTCATTCCTTTTCTGTTAATCTATAATTGTAAGGGTGGTCTGACATTCAGGAAGAAGAAAAATGGATTTGTTTCACAGATATTATTGCAGTGGATCACACCAGGAGTGTTGCACCACAGGGTTTTTCTTATATGAGTGACAAGTTTCATTAAAACAATTTCTAACAAACTTTAAATGAACTGTTTGTGTGGAACTGTTGCTGCAAATGACAGGAAAACATGTCCTCAGTGACACATCATACTGTATCAAATTCTTAGATTTTCCCATCTGAGCCTGTTTTGTGTTTATTTTTGTATTTCAGTAAATTAACTCATTGTGTGGGAGTTTCACTGGTAACTGATGCAGAATGAGTAAAAAGTCCCCTGTTTTGCTTGGGTTGTTTTATTAACATGCTGTGTACTGCCAGCCTTATGAGCTCTCTGAGGACAGATCATTTGTGGTACAACATTAAATGCCTGTTCACCACGTCTACATAACATTATGGGTTGTATAAAGCTGTAAGGCTCCTAACTGCATACCTCATCAATCATAGGCAGAACCATCCTTTTCGGAAGTTACTACAGAGTGTGGCGTCATTATATAAACAAATAAATTAGGCTGAGTGTCTCCCACTCAGATCCTTTTCTATTTCAGTAGAGAGCTCATTTACTCAGTGTCGAAGGATGCGGGTCTGGTTGTGAACAAAAAAAAAATAATGACAGACAAGCTTTTGCTTTTAGATGTAACTCGCTCCTTTTCTTTTCTGAATAGATTCTGTACACTACACACCCACAGACACGCACTCAAATGAAGAGTATGATTACACACAGACCCCGTTCACTCTGGAGCTATTCATGCAGACTGACAGAGTGACTTGTTTTCTGAGGAAATCCAGGATTTCACAACAACTTCCTGTCTGTGTTGTAGGACTTAAGAACAATGCCAATGGAGAATTTTTTTTTCTGAAAGGCAAAGGGGTGCAACTAATCATGTCACATTTCATGTAATTCAATTCAAATAAGGAACTGACTGAAGCAATAATGTTACTTTGATCATACAAAGTGTTCTGCACATCGTGCAGTTTTTGCATGACCTTGAATTTTAAAAACTCTAGGCCCAAAATAACCCCAAGCAGACCAGATGTTCATACATAAATATGTGTGCTGTGATGTCAAAGACTAGGTCATATGTTTCCTTTCTCTCCTGTAATATCTAATTTAGACTTTCTTAACAGAATTAATTACATTGGAGGTTACTCCGTCTCAGTGCGGTTAATTGGATTACAGTATACTTTATTTTATGTACTTTTTCTGTTGATGCAGAAGTAAAGGTTCTCTCACGCATAAAGTCTTTGTTCATTTTTGCAGATTTAGCATGAAAAAAACTTCGGCACGTGTGAAGGCTTTTTTCTTCTGTGCTGGGTCAGAATCACTGCATCGCATCAGGATTAAACTTTGCTTTTCATTCATCAGGAAATATTACTAATGTTTTATACAGGTTTCTTTGAATTTGATGGCAGTTGCTGAACAGAGTGGGAGGGATAATCAGATAAACAAAAAGTTTACTTTATGGTCCCAAACTCCAGGATCATTTGGGAATATCAGTGTTGTCCATGAGGAGTTCTTGCCATCCGCCTTAAAGAATTATTTCTAGAGCAGAGCCTTTCTTATTGTCGCTCACATGACCCTCGCTGCCCTGAGAAGATGCTCATGACCTGTTTTGTCACACTGCTCTGCTTTCCCATCAGACACAGGATATGTGTGTCAACAGGGGAGGACTGCATGCTGAGGCATCCTAAATACTGCAAATCTAATGTAATGGCTGTACTGTTATACAGTATATGTCATTAGCTTAAAAATTTTTTTTTTCTATCCATGTTGAATGTATTTTATCATGGTTGGTTTCACATTCACACCACAATGAACATTTATCCCCTCAGAAATTTAAGAGGTCTACATCGGAAATATGGTCCTGTCCACTCCAATAGGACCAGATAACCATGCCTTTGAAATAGCACTTCACATACACTAGCACTTGGCCTGAAGTAGTTCTCCAAGAACTGATCTATAATCTGCTACTTACGCAGACATGCACTGCAGGGTGAAAGCACAGGCTTGCACTCATGAAAATGAAACCAGGAGACGCTGCGCATCAGGATTTGTGATGTCAGCACATGATGAAGTTTAATGAACACTGCATATCGGAGAATCACACCCATGTAGGGTTATTCATGCGTTATACCAAAGTGGGGCTTTAGACCTTGATCAATGTTAAGTAGACCTTCATCTTAATTAATAATCTACTCCATTACTGAAATGCGACGGGGATCTTTTGAGTGATGATGCCAACCACAATCAATAGGGAACCCACTCATGTGCGGATGATTTAAAATGTGGTGCGTTTACAGTAGCTTTTTGTAGTGCTCACTAAGTACACATAGTGATTAATAAAGTTTATGATGCAGAAAGAACTGGAGAGAGGCATGATAATTTTATTATGTATACATAAAGGTCCTTGTATAAACCAATAATGGCTAAAGACAACATGTATGTAAGATTATGATGATTATATTAGTTTTCCTTTTTACAGATGTATGACACTTTACGCCTACTTCTGTGGTATGGCAAGGACTCCTAACCTCCGGGGCTCTGAGGAAAGCAGCAACCTTTCCTGTACTCAAAACATGAATAAAGTATCACACTGAACACAAGCTCAGCTCTGTGTTTACATTACATAGTAAAATAAAACCCGACACAGTAGGTCTGGAAAAAAAAACAAAAAAAAAAAACGCTTCGCTTGAATTTTTCTGTGCCACAGCCGAGCTGCAATGCATTTCCTCTCACAATCACTTCAGTTACGACTCGACTCAGGCCACTTACAGCATCCTCTAATTACAAAATGGAGTACCCACTCCTTCAATCTTAATGACACATATCACTAGTGGAAATCTCATAAAACATGGAAAGAAAAACACTTGGACTGCATCCAAAGAGGCTATGGATCCAGTGAGGTCATCGGTGTGGTGAACAGAGAGCTGTTTGTGGGTTGGGGAACTTGTCAGGCTGTGACTAACAGTGATTCAGGAAAGTGTGTTTAATGTTTCAGAGGTGACTTGTGAGAACTACAACTCCTTTGACAGTCTGCCTCACATTTTTTTCCCATAAACTTCCAAAACCTAGTGACCCATATTTCTATCATCCGTATTACTACTACTGCATACTTCTGCTGCTACAACTGAGCATTACACCATTTTCCCAGTGTTGCCTATTACTCTCGCCTGCTGCCTTGACTAGCCCTAATAGCTTTACTGGTTTGTGGGTTATGCAAGCCAGTCAAACGATACCGTGTGTTGAAATCGGAGAAGCACAGATGACATCATGTTCACATCATTGAGCAATGTGTAAGGGATGGGATGAACTGTAGGAAGTTATTGTACCCAGCGAGTTTATTATTTCTTTCTGTTAAACTAGACCCATGGGGTACTGATGATACCGATGATGATGATTTTGCACTGTTAATTTCATTTAATCACAAAAAGTAGCAATGATCTCTCAGTAGTAATTAGGTAGCAATAAATAAAAGTGCCCACATTCACAATCATAACTAATTTCAAAGCACTATGTCGAGGCTGGAAGAACTCTATATCAGCACAGGCTTTTGATTCTAGTGGGTGAGAGGTCTGCACAGATGCCGAGTGGCTCCAGTCTAAAGAGGCGAAGTCCTCCCTCTTACCTAGCTCAGACAGGCACGAGGCTTCTGCTGAGCTGGCACCAGAACAAAGCACTCCAACAGCTGCTTGATAATGTGCAACCATTAATTACATTCTGATGCCCCAAGTCTGGCCTGTGTCGCTGAGCGGAGAACCCTCGCCTTGCTGAGCACGGAGCAATTATGTAAGAATGCGTTGCGTAATGTTAACGACAACACTATATGCATTTTAAAAATATTCTGTCTTCTGCTAATTCATACCTTGGGTCATTTATTAATATCTCGTGAGTTGAATTGAGTGAGTGGCTGGTTGTATTGTGTTATTCAGATAATCTTGTTTCCTTTATTCTAATAATGCTTAAACAAGGGTATTAAGTTGCTTTGTATTTGCATGAAAAAAAAAAGACAATATTAGTCGATTTCAGTTCCTTTGGAGACTATGCTGAGTCAATTCTGTATTCGCATGACATTATGACCAGAGTCTCAGTTAAGTATAATGTGACATTTAGTGGATCCCAGAGAAATCAGTGCGTGACAAAATGAATAAACAGCTGGAACAAATCTGCAGGGGTCGAGAGCTTAATGGCTCCAGCCCTGCTTTAACACTCTCTTTGGCTTGTTTATTTCCATCTTCTATTTCTCAACTAGATGCTGCTGAGAAAGGTTTACACGCAGCCCCGCGTGCATATCCAGCTCTAGCTCTACCGTTTGCAACATACTTTGTCGCTCATTTAAGCTCCCACTTAACCTAAATGGTATTGGGTTGCTTGAGTGCTGACGATAAGATGATAGGTGCAGTTAGGCTTATATCATTCACCCCGGGCAGCAGCTGAGAAATGCCTGCTCCTGCCAAAAGAAGAAGTACATGAACTGACCCACGGTGCTGTACTTTCTGTTATGTCAATACTGTCAGACCTTGGAAATAGAACTCGATGCAATCTTGCATATTGACATGGGCATCTGTGAAACTCTCAATAAACCCTGCAACTCAGGATCCTGTGAAAAAAGTTGGGTAAAGAGTTGAAATGAGTTTCTGGGTATTCTCTTGAAAAATCTTTATAGTAGACTGTAGAATACTTTTTGCTAATATGCCCATTAATCTAAAGCCTCGTAAGTCATATTTCCGGTTAACCTATTATTTTAAGAGTCAGGAATAGGAAATGGTGCTTGTACGTTTCACTTTTATATTTCCGAATGTCCTGAATGGCAAGAAATAGGCCCAGTGTGAAGATTTTGAATTGCCGGTTGGAAAAGTGAGAAGCAGGGACCCTGGCTTTCAAACACTACCTCACTTACATATCCCACGGGTATACCATCACATACAGGTAGGTATCAGGCTCTAATCCAATTATTTCCACCCTAATGGACCTTATTCAAAGATATTCTGAAAGGGATCAAATAGTGATGGAAAATGGAGCTTGGACAAGTAAGGTACCTATTTACTTAAAAAGGAACCTAAACTGCCCAAAAAGGTCAGAACTTTCAAAAGCTATGAGAAGATTTGGTGAAAAGGTTGTATAATACATTGTATTTAGCCTCTGCACTCCATCTCAAATCAATTTGAGGTGAATCAAAATGGCATATGAAGCTCAGCTTTGTTGAATATTGTTATATTCTTGTCATGGACCATTGTCTTAACTACCTGGGGGGAAACAAGCAGCTCTTTTGTATGCCATATTACCAGAAAGCTGTGCTATTCTGCCTAAGTAGAATACAAAGGGCTCAGTGTTTGACATCTGAACTGGCGAAGCATCGGTGCCTAATGGCTTCCCCTCCCTTTACAGTTATTCTCTAAAGTAGATGACCTGGCAGTTGGCAGATACGTCCACTTCCCACCACCACCAGCAGCCCCCTAAAAAACAGTGGCCTACCATGTGTCCAGACTCAGAAACACAATGCAACACAATGCAAACAAACAGGCCGGTGCAGAGGTGTTGGATGACTCGTCTTTGTATGGTGTGAAAAGCTGATGCTGCAGTTTCACAGCACAGTGACAGAAGGCGGAGACCAAGAACCTAAAGGTGGAGTTGAAAGTGTGTGCGCGCCTGCGCTGTGTGTGGCTGTCTCTGTGTGTGTGCCAGTCAACGCCATCTAAATGAAAACACGTCACACAACCGTTCTCCAGTACACCATGCTTTATTCATCAAATGTTTTCGGCTACCTTGCTTTCATTAAAGTGCCAGTCTATGCATGGCTGGATTACCAACTGGGAAAGCAGGCAACTTCCCCAGGTCCCCAAAAAGCTCCAGGCTTACTGTGTATACTGTATTTTGGGAATATGCGCCACTGAAGCACGATAGCACAGGGCTTAGGTGGGTCCTACTTTTCTTACCTGACTTTGAGGCCCTGTCTTGAAGAAGGCCATTGTGTCAAAGTCTAGTTTTCAGACTTTCATGATTTCAGATTTGTGCCAAAAAGTATTTTGGGGGCATTTGCTTTTATTAGATAATGAACAGTAAAGAGCAGATGGGAAATGAGGGGAGAGAAAGATGAGGAATGGCATATAAAATATGTCTGTGGCCCCACTCAAATCAAGAACATTGCTGTTCCATAGTCAGTGTCTTAGACACCCCCCCCCCCCCCCCCCCCCCCCCGGCCACCAGGACTCCCATTTTGCCATGGCCGTATTAAAAAGTCACAGGCCCTTGGGAAAAATGTGCTATTTGGCCTTTATTGACCCCCCCTGAATTAGTTTATGGTGATTAAATTTCAAATATTTGATTAAATGCCATTTAATTTGGGGGGAGAGGGGGGGGATTACATTTTTAATTTACGCCATGTGAGCACAATATAAACTAAAATAATTAAGTTCTTAATTAGGTTCCAATTAAGGTAAAAAAAATATTGCAGTTAATGAAATTACATGCAGGGAGCCTGAAGCTTTGGAACCCCTGATGTTCTGGGACCCCAGCGGCTGCTGTTTGCTTTGCCTGGTTAGTAATCCAGTCTTGCTTATTGCTTAGTCCAAAATGAACGTGTTTAATGAAATTACCACAAATCTGGGGCCAGGTAGCATTCCAGCAAAAACGGAGGTCAGCAGGCCTTTTTCACTGAAGAGATTCTGACATGTCACAGTGGGAAAATTATTCACAATTACGTTTACCTGCTTCGTCTTCGAGGTCCTGGTATTGTGCACACTGTCAATTATTACCATCCTTACTGCTATTAGTAACACCTGTGCTTTTCCTGCTATGACAAGTCAAATGTCTTCTGAGAAAAAAGGCTTACAGGGGCCCAGTGGATCAATTATGCCCTGGGGGCTGCCTGGCAGGGTAATCCAGCCCTGCCCCCATGGTTGATCACACACACGGAGAAGTCTCTTTGTTTTGAACAACATGCACTCACAAACCAGGCAAAAGCCAACAATAACACAGCCAGAATGAGAAAAAAAAGTGCATCCACGACCATACAAATTACAAGAATAACACAGCCACAATCAAACAACGGTGAAAAACTACTTTTAAGAGGCGCTGATAAAGCAATTTACCAAAAGCAAAACTAACTTTGATGTCTGCCACTTACCATATTGAGCATGTATTGTCTTCCATACAAATGAACTGACTGTACCTGTCTACCCCCTGGGCTGCTGCCCTCCTCTCAGCCATCCGCCGTTGCCAAGGTTTCCGTGTACGCGCTGCCTGCGAGAGCGGAGCGGAGCCGCGCGATTGTCATACAGTATTCCCAGACATGGCGGCGGATCTACAACCCGAGTGGCTTTCTTGTCTCCCTTCTTCCTGGAGTTATGGGGTTACTCGGGATGGACGCGTCTTCTTCGTTAAGTAATGACCCTTTTTAAAGAAAGCGTTTTCCAGACATTTCTGCTCGTTCTCTGATTCGAACAAAGTCACCGTGTAAATAATGAATACAATTCCCTCTCTCAACAGCGAAGAAGCCAAGAGTACAACCTGGCTGCATCCAGTGAGTGGCGAGGCGGTAATAACCGGGCACAGAAAAACTCCAGGTAAGGTGTCACTCAACGGCGGTCAAGTTTCTCTCGCTTGTGTTTAACGTTTACCGTGTCCGCCGTCATGTGTTGGTCGGTGCCGTTTCCCGAGCCGATACTTCACCACCACACACGGGGAGAGAGAGGGGCAGTGACATCCACGCCGTGTTTTCTTAATGCATGAGTGGGCTTTTTGTGCGCTCGTGCTGTGAAAAGTGAGCCCTCTCGTGCCCACCTCTGTCCGGGATCGTGCCACTTTCTCGTGAGCCTTTTTTAACGTTGGCCAGTCAGTGAAGTTGGGCAAAGAGTGGACGTGTAGCGACTCGTCAACTTGTGAGACGACGACTTTAACGATCAACCACCAGAATTTAAATTGATTTTATTTATTTATTTACTTTGAATTAACTCTGTTGACTTTATAGCTGTTCAGATATGTTTACTTGACGTTTAGTTGACCAGATACCAGTGGATTCCAGTTTGACAGGTATACAGCCAGAGCTGCCACACACTAAAGAGCTAGTAAAGGTTAGCTGTAAATCTACAAAATTAGCTTCCTCTGCACCACCCCTGCAAAAAGCTCTTACCAATCTTAAACACAGTGTGTTATGTGGTAAAATTAGCTCCTTGCCATGCTTTATGCTGGTGACGTTACCATGCGACTGCCTAAGTCTCTGCAGAGCTTTCCCACTAATGTAACTGAGAGGCCACTGCATCTCAATAGGGCTGCTGTTATTTTTTTTTATCGCTCATCACAGTTCCCAAAGCCCAAATTGAGAAGAGCTGAAATGATTAGTTGATTAATTGCTAAGTAGATTGACAGAAAAATTAACTGGCAACTATTTTAAATTTGATTTGATAAGATTAATCATTAATCATCAAGTAATTTTTCAAGCAGAGATGTCAAATACAACTAAATTCCATCTTCTCAGGTTTGAGTGTCTGTGTTTTGGGCTGCTGGTCAGACCAAACGAGCTCTTTTGAAGACATCACACTGGGCTTCAGTGGTGGAAAGTAACTAAGTACATTTACTCAAGTACTGTACTTAAAGTGCAGTTTTGAGGGTACTTGTACTTTACTTGAATATTTCCATTTTATGCTACTTTATACTTTCTACTCCACTACATTTATTTGACAGCTTTAGTTACTTTTCAGATGAAGATTTGACACAATGGATAATATAACAAGCTTTTAAAATACAACACATTGTTAAAGATGAAACCAGTGGTTTCCAAACTTTTTGGCTTTTGACGTCTTACAAAAAGCAGTGTGTAGTCGGGGTCACATTTCAGATGTCTATGAGTTGTTAACAGCTCCACCAAATAGTGATTTTTCCCTCTAAACTTCTCACATGGTTTCATTTCAATAAATGTTCAAATGATCCAATATTTCACCAGAAATGAAAGATTAGATGTGTATCAGAACTTTGTTTTTTCTTCTTTCCTCTCCCATTAATCATCTCATGACCCCTCAGATTTATCTGCTGACCCTTTGGAGGGGCCTGACCCCTAGGTTGGGAACCACTGGACTAAACTAGCTAACCATATAAAGTAGTTCAAACTAGCTCCACCTCCAGCAGCTACAACAGTAACATGCTGCTTACACACTGATGCTTCAGTATTAATCTAATGATGTCATATATAATAATATATCAGTCAGGGGGATGAAATTAGTACTTTTACTTTAATACTTTAAGTACATCAAGCCGATAATACTTATTTTTTACAATATTTTTAAAGGATTTGAATACTTTTTCCACTGCTGTTGGGCTTCAGAAAATGTGTGTGATGGGTGTTCTAACATTTTTTAGACCAAACGATTAACTGATTGAGCAAAATAACTGACAGATTAATCATTAATAAAAATAATCTTTAGTTGTTGCCTTAAGAGTAATGTCTTCAAATAGCTTAATTTGTCCAAACAACAGTCCAAAACACAGAGATATTTCATATTTGTATATGAAAACCTAGCAAATTGATTTTCTTTTCATCAAATAATCATATAATCAACTAATTGTTGCGGTTCTGCATCTCGTACATGAAGTGACAGCTGGGAAGTCATGGTGCTCCTCGTTCTAGGAAACGGATACAACATCTGTGTGTTTTGTCCCTCTCTTCACAGACCTACCCACTGGATGGGAAGAAGGATATACTTTCGAGGGAGCGCGGTGCTTTATAAAGTGAGTTTAACGCCATCCCTCCACAAGACACACGCCCATCATTACTTGAGAACTTGCATACCATATTTAAAACATGCCATATTGAATCCAAACCACTTCCTCTTTGCATGTCACCATAATTGGAGCTTGCCTTCACTATCAACAAGAATTTATTTGCAGTTTTATCCCCCTCAAACAAGAAAAGCTCATTCAAATGCCCTGCTGCTCCTGAGCACATGCTGTGTGTTAGAGGTAAATGCTTCATGGCTGTGAATATGGAACCTTTACTCCCTATTTCTGTGTAGTGGAGGCCCTATCGCAAAAGTTAATGATTACACAGGAACATTGTGCAAATACATGACAGACATGGGCAAAGTGTGGTTGCTGTCTTCTCGTGAGCTGTTTTTATGTATTCAGACTTACCCTGCTCAAAGCTCAGAGCTGAGAGCTGAGAGTGGAGCCCAAGTATAATGTGTTCTCTTTTTGTGACAGTTATCCTCACTGTTTGGGTTTATATGGTCTGCTCACAGTTTGAAATGACACTTGTCTTAAGTAGATGCTGGAAAATATATTTGAGGTTAATGCCAACCTACGGTATTACAGGAATTTGTAAAGACTTTGTATTTAGAGTTTTCTTACATTGATTTTGTTTAAACAACATATCCCCAGTATGCTCATGTGTTGTGGCTGTGTGGGCAGGAGAAAATGTCATATATCCTCCGTGTCCACTGAAACAACTGTAGTTTCTTCAGTTTTTTGCCACTCTCTGTTTGAAGATCAGGATATACATGAATTACATTAGTAGTTGGCTGTGTTACATAGTCTTTGAACTACAGTATATTTCACGTTTTCCAATCTCGCCTCCTTAATAGCCTGATACATGCGACTAATCAAAAGACATCACAAGGGCTGTCATTCACGCCGCACTGATTCATCCTCTGTTGCTGCTAAGAATGTTTTAGATCCAAGAAGAAACGAAGCATTTTGTTATGTTGCATTTCCTAATGAAATACTACTCTCACACGGCAGGTATAAATATTTTTTAAACTGCAGATGCCACAACACAGGAATGCTTCTGGAGTATGATTGAAGACAATATGCAGGCTATGAATTTAGGATATTATGCCTTATTATCCTCACTGGATCCCCTCTCTTCCTTTGACTTCCTCATGAATTTGAGGAGCTTCACGTGGCAGGTTGCCAGGCAGTCCAACTGAAAGGCAGTCGTTTTATATTCACAATTTGTTATCGCTAGTTTCTCAGTGCAAAACAGACTTGGGGACCACATGCATTTGTCGATTACTATAATTCTGGCACAGTGCAAGGACTTTGTAATGTTCACTAGACTTTGATTAACGGGCTGTGTCCAGTTTAGCTCATTTAATTATTTCAAAACAGTATCTTCTCCCTGAATAATAAATGTATTATCTATATGATTTATATATAACCGTATTAGCTCAGTTGCTGACCCTTCATTTTTTATAATTAAATACATTTCAAATGTGTCACATCTGCCTTAGTCATCTTTAATGCAAAAGAAAGCTCATTGATTATGTGACAAACTGAATAGCACAATTTACAGCAGCCACGTATTAGCAGATGCAATGTGAATGCTTTAGTCACGTGTATCAATAACAGTTTAACTGTTTTAACCTGTACTAAGCTGCAGCTCAGCAAGTCAAGTGTAGACAGACCAACAGCCCAAGTGCTGGCCTGTAATGGCAGTGCCCCTTTGTAGTGTTTGAAAATGCTGAAACACAGTGCGACACGCATCAAACACCCAACGTTTCACCGAAATCTGACCAGCAATATTTGAGATATTCACAACATATGTAGAGAAACAGGTAATCCAACTTTCAATCACCCGCAGGCCAGTCTGTGCATTGTAAAAACAATTTCAGAATGGAGCAATAAGACAGATCATTGCTGTGTGTTCATTCATGTAGCATACTGTTAATTAAGGAATACCCCAAACTACACACACACACACACACACTCACACACTATTCTTCTACAGATTAACCTCCCATTTTCACCATTATAACCTTCCTCTCGTGACCCACCTGTCTTTATTTGGTCATTCCCCTCTGTCACTCTTGAGTGGCGCAAGATATTGGACAGACTGCACCTCAAGCAAAGTGCGGACTTCTGTTATTTGTTACCCACTCTTATCGGTTCTTTTTCATTACTCAAGCATTGCTTTTTAGAAAAAAATAAATAAATTCAGATTAGAAATGATTTATATTTTAAATATAACTAAATATTGTTTCTAGAGCAGCAACAGTAATGTTCACAACAGCAGAGTCAGTATATAAACTCAATAATATCTCACTGGCAGTAAATCTAACATGCAATAAAATAAATAATAGTTCTGACGTCAAAATACTTTGTGAAGTTTATAAAGAATGAAGAACACAGAGATCAGTCCGTATCAGTCTTTCCTCCTGTCCTCTGTCCTCCTCCCTCTGCTGCTGATGTGATTCACTGCCTGCAGGTACCGCCGGTAGAGGGAGAGGAGGGGCTGGTTTGAAGAGGGGGGCTGTTGTCTCAGCCAGTAGCTAAGTTTACAAGAATTTGACTAGTTTTAAGATACAAACTAAGCTGAACAGTTAGGCTACATTTAGGCAGCAATTCGCTATTAGCCTAACGAGGGTGCTGTGGTTGTGTAAAACATACTGGCGGCGGATGGGACACTGCTGAGTTAATAACGACAGACGCTGGCACGAGGGGACGTTTAAATACCGATAGAAGCATTGTTCATCCAGGAGCTCATCAATATTTTGGTACTGACCAGTACCAAAGTGTTACGTATCACAGCTAATTTTGTAGTGAGCCTGCAGAAAATCCTAGTAAGCATAAGACACACTGTATGCCTGCTTATAAGGTAGACTGCACTGTTTACGTTGAAAGAAAGCTGATGCAGATTTTGTGGGTGAAACACAGATAATTAGCCTGGATGTGACTGAGACTGCCAAAGGCTGCCTTTCTGTGTACTCTTTTAGTGAGACACATTGTTTACAGGGACTGGTCCAACAGATTCTGCTTTGTTGTTTTATTTCGCAGGCGCTCTTAGAATTCTAGTTATGTGGTCAGAAATATTATACAGTATGCCACTGTCATAAAGCTAGCTGGTCAGGCCAAGGCACAAGATCAATGTGTAAGCCTGTAGTGTTGAAGCTATATATTAGATGTAAGCTTGAGTAATTGGGTTGTATAAAACCATAGCTGTTAATTCCATAGTGACTCACTGTTTTGACATAGAGATTTGTTGACAGGTTTATGTGATGAGTGTCTTGGACAGTACTTGAGACATTTTGAGTCTTTATGAAAGGCAGCCAATAAAAGTGTCTGAAAACTGTCCAAAACCATTAGCCTGGTGAAAGCTGGTTTTACAGTAAGTTATTATTACTTCATCATAAATTCAAGTGTGTTTAGGGTTATATTTTTGTTTTGTTTTTTAATGTACATGAACAAGTTGAAAATATTTTTAACCAAAATCAGACACACAAGTCGTTTGTTTTCAGACTGGATCATTAATTCATTTCTGCGACTTAAGCTTTTTTTTTTTTTTTTGAGCCTGTGGAAAGATCTGGCCCATTCGCATGCTGGCTGTGCGGCTTGGCTGTTACCATCGGGTTACACAGTGTGGGCATCAAGGAGCAGATTGTGCTGACGTAGACTGTCCTCTGAAGGGACGTGTTGGGGAGGATGGGTGCAGGTTGCTGGTGTGATAGTGTGGACTAGAGGCGCCGCCCATCCCAGGATTTGATTTATTATTTTTGGTCCTATGAGTTGTTAATGAGTGAAGGTCAGTGCAGATGTTAATTGAATCAGTCATGGCTTGCTGCTCTCTTCAGACGGAGCAGACTGATCTCCTTTTGAGAACTATGTGTCAACTGGCCAGTGCTAGCTCCCCCGCTAACAGAGAATGAGATCATGAGGAGGTGTAAATCTGCCAACTGTTAGCTTCTTAATTTGGAAGACATGTACCTGTATGACTGAAGTCAGTGCATAATGACCCTGACCAAATACCTGAAAAACTAATGACATGTTAGCCAGAGTGCTAATTAGTAAATATTAGCATACTACTAACAAATTGAACTGAGTCTTGTTATTTTTCAACTGTGCTTGTTTGTCTTAGACTAGAGAACATATACCCATCACATTAAGACACATGCAGAATCTCTGTGTCTTCCCATCTGCTGTGGCTCATTGAGGACAGAGGAACGGGTCAATAGCACCCACCCATTAGTCCTAATGCATTCGAGATTTTAAGCCAGTGGCATTTGGCCCCGTCTCAGCTGCTGAACCTGGCGATAAATCAGAAAATACAGAACTTCCAAGAGCTGAAACAATAATCCACACAGCAGAGGCACAGACACTTTCTTCTCACATTCTGAAACCGGCATCGTTAATATACATGTTTACTAGCTGTTGCGTAGCTTGGCGTATTACTACCTGTCGATCAATGGAATAGTGTGAAACTAAAGGCAGGACTGTGTACGTGTCATCCATGTTTGTCCTCGTACGTGTGCACGAGACAAATCTGGGAACCACTCATAAAATACTGCTCCATAGCGTTACTGGAGGTAACAAATTACACAGGCTACCTTTAACCTGTGTGTTACTTTGTGCCCTGCGTGGACAGTTGGGAGCTTTTTGAACTACAATTACATGCTGGGATCCAGAGCCGTCTCTGATGTCAAAGATGTTATGCTCTTGCAGAATTCTGCATGCAAAATATGCTCTGTGTATTATACTATATAGAGAGTAAAGCCATTGGACATTTGATTTTCATAAGATTTTCTCTGTATCCCTCTCTTGGGTCTACTAGTGAATTCTACAGCCGCCCAGAGTATAATATCTGTTCAGTTTGCTTTTGTGCCGTAAACAGCTTTTGATGAGACAGTACCATCTGGAAGGTTTGTGTTTTCCTTTTTATCTCTGTGCTACATAATCCTGTATTTTAACCTCTGCCTCATATCGTGCAAAGCGGAGGCCTTCATTTGCGCAATTTAACCAGCAGTTTGTCAAAATGTTTGTCAAAGTCAGCTAATGAGGATTCTTGACCTGCGAAAAACCTTTCAGAAGTGTTTATCAGGATAAATGGGGCTGCACTCAGTTTGACTGGTGCAAAAGGCCTAATATTATGATGGGAGAGTGATGACCTTAATTATGAGTTGGTTGCCTCATGGATGCGGGAAGTGTTTACAGCAATTATGTTTATGAAAAGACAGGTGCAGAACTCCTGCCAGCTCCCTGTCTTTGTTCTCTGTTCTTATCTCATTTATTCTGTCTGGGAAAGGAGGAGGAAAAGCTAACTGCTGAAGTCGGGGCTAATTGCTGTAGGTTACACAACGAGATACAGTAGCTGACATCTTGTTTTGAAGGCTAATAAGTGAGTAGTAGTGGTTGACTGATATATTATTTTATATGACATCATTAGATTATTGATACTGAAGCATTAGTGTGTAAGCGGCATGTTTTTTTTAACCTTTATCTATTCAGGGGAGTTTCTTTGATAGCAATGCTTTCTTTTTCAGGAACACCCTGATCACATTCACACAGTTACACATTCATACCTGAAACAGACAAACACCACAGTCTGATCTGCTGCCACTCAGCAGCTCCACTGGACCAGTTGGGGTTAAGGGCCTTGCTCAAGGGCACCTCAGTGGTCGTAATGAGGGAGGGGCGAGCGCTGCTTCTTCACTTTCCCCACCCAGATTTATCCTGTCGGTCCGGGGGAACCGGCTCACTTCTCCAACCTTTAGGCCACCACTGCCCCTCAACATGTTCCTGTTGTAGCTGCTGGAGGTGGAGCTAGTTTCAACTACTTTATATACAGTTGGACCATAAATCAGCATCAAACAGCTGTCAGCAGGTGTCCTGACTTCAGAAAGATTGTTTTCCTTTTGCACTGCAGAACAACTAAACTGTTTCAGTAATAGTTTTGGCCAATGAGCCGTGGATAGATTACATTTTTCAAAAAAAAAGACCAAAATGTTATTTTCTCTTTTTTTTTTTTCTGCTGTACTGAAAACGCACTGAACCGTGACCCCAAAACTGAGGAACATACCAAACTGTGAATTTTGTGTACCATTACACCCCAACTGTCCTTTGAGGGCAATTTGCTGCTTCCGAGTGCTCATCAGTATAAAGTGCAACATAAAATATAAATATTGCACTAGGCTGCTCGGCAACCACCACTTTCATTAGGCTGTTCACTTCTACTGCTGCATAATTCATCACTCAGAACAGAGGAAAGCATGTCAATTGAAATTTGGCCAATTACGAAAAAAAATCTCTCTAGTGGATCTCTGTTTAGCTGTTGGCTCTTTTTGGCTGGACTGCAACAGCAGGGCCAGCCCTACACATGAGGTTGTCCCTCAGTGACTGAGTGATGAAGTTACGCCATCAGTCGGCTGGTGTTGGAGTTTCCCCATTGGCCGTTGCTCTCTCGAAATGAATTGGCACAAACGGTTTTCTATTTACGTCATCAGGTGCTATTTACAGCTCTTCCTCTCGTAGCCCTATGTGCACGTGACCATTTATAATTTAGAACTTACCCACCCACCCCCACCCATGTCTGTGTTTCATGCAGCACATTCGCATTGGATAAGCGAAGTCTGTATTTTACTTGAATTTACTGACATTACCCCCCTGGATATGCATGACAACATGACAGGCTGCAAACTTTTACAGTCTTGTCTCTAAATGACCTAAATACATAACTGTGATGGAAACGGAGGACAGTGTGACGCAGAGCGACGGTGTTCCCTGCTGCGAGCTCTCAGCTCCAGTGTTAAATGATCAGCTCATGTTTAAACAGACACATACCAGCGTCTCCGCCGTCTCCTCCTCTACCGCCAGTGTGATCGACCCTCCGGCTGGCAGCGCTGTCAGCAGCCGACAGGAGAGACGCTCCGCGGTGCGTTTGGATTTTATAACTAAAGTAAATACCCGGATGCAAACTTTTTATTTCTTTTGATGTTTTCACATCACAAATGATGAACAACAGCATTAAAATACGAGTCTTGCAGGTAAAATATGAGACTCATGCAGGCTGTTATATCGGTTTAGTAAAGGTGCGCTTGCTGTAACTGGAGTAACTGGGCGGAGATGAGCCTCTTGAATTTGCACCCAATGCTGTCAAAACTTTCATTTATAATTTCCAGCGCAGCCTCCAGATGAACATTTAATATCCAGGAATTCACATAATAGAGACTTACTACTGTCTACTGTCTGTAACAAATTGGCCACAATTTTGCAAACCCATACACAGTCTTGTTGTGCTTTGAAGGTCCACATACTGGCTGACTGCACATTTAAGGAGTGTCGGGTGTCGGGAAGTTGGTAAAAACTTCTCAGAGGTTTTTTATTTGCTGTGACTGGTGTGTATTATAATGACTCACATAAAGGCTCTTGTTTAAAAGACACACACTGTTGAACCCAAAGATAAGGCAAGTTCACTATGATCCTGTCCTGATCCTGACATTCCTCCAAAATCAGCATTTTTTATTGCTTAATTATTAATCATTAATGCTTGTATTGCTGTAAAAAACACAGAACAGTCTGATACATAATTGATGCCACTCCTCTCATCTCATCCTGGCATATGGAGGCATGACTTATTTCCTGTGATTGATTACTGTTCAGATATGCTTTACCAATAAAACTGTGAGTAATCACAGATTACTTCAGACAGTGGCAACGCTCGTCTCTCAGGACTTCAGGACTTCAGGTTATACAGGCAAAACACCAACATACTGTATGTACCACAGCGTTCGAGTACAAGAGTTTTTTTATATGACTTCAGAAATGTTGATAAAATACAGAGCAACATTAGCATTCATTTGAACACTTTCTGTTTCTGTCCTCTTAGCAGCTGTATTCCAATGTTCACTATTCTTTTAGTCTGTTTTTGGTCTCTGCCAACTCCTGAGGGAAATATCCGTCTCTTGAGCTGCTAAATGCTCCACAATGTTCTCTGTCGTCGCTATGAGAATGTTGAAAGTGAACCGAAACAGTAAGGTTGCGGGCCATAAAACCAAAACAATTGCAAGACACAAAAGTGCTCTGTAGAGCTGAGGGGAACAGAGTCAAGTGGTGGTTCTGACACATAGATCCTTTGATCCTTTATTATAAAAATATTGATCGTAGCCACTTTAAAGACATTTTGGGGAATACACTTGTTTGCCATATATACCCACAGTCAGATGGGAAAAAATAATTTAAACCGGGAAACTGTTTGCCTCTCAAGCTATCGTAGTTCAAAACACACCACCATTGAAAATACACGACCACTACTTAGCATTTGAATAGTTAAATTCCAAAATATCAATAATAATAAATTATTTAGAGAATAGTAAATGTCAGTGGAAGGATGCTTTTCGTGGCATTTGTCCATACCAGTGTTTCTGTTCCTGCCTTGGCTTATCTCTTTCTAAGTTTCATTTCTGCAGTAACAGACTTCAGACGCTGACACTTCAGGGCACAAATAAAACGAGGCTTCTTATCAGAGATCTGAAGAATGGATTAGCATGTCACAGACTTCAAGCGTAGGGGATTTGTTTTCATTTTCATGAGTGACATCAGCTAAAGTGAATAAAAATCCCCACCGATGCTAAGGGACAGTCTGAGGAATGAGCTCACATTGACTCTTAGTTCTGCTTGTGTGGGTTTGCAGTGGCTTTGTCTGTAGCTCCAGACAGAATTGAGGGTTGAGGTCTGAATCTATGAGGGAAAAAACGGTGGGAGTCCCTGTGAACCCTTCCATAACTGTCAGTGACAGACATATAAAGGCTCTGCCTTCTCTCCAAGCAATAATCCAAGTTTCAATCTGTGAGCAAAGCTTTAAATCAGACCTGATTATATAACCCTCAAAATCCAGTCACAGTAGTGAGAGTGTGAGAGAGGTGACAAAGTGTTTGGGTTTTAGAATTAAAGGCAAATGCCAGATAGAGCTGTACGTTTTATCATTTATTAAGTGATTACAATTTGGCCTCCATATTTAGTCTGATTAAACTGCCCAGGTGAAATATTGACTCTACATTTAAAGTGCCGGCTCTGGTGCATCAAATCAAGTGCTCCTTAGTCAAGACAAAGCTGTTTGCTGCTCTCTGCTTCCAAAACATGATTACAGCCTTCAGTGTAATGTAACTCACTTTTCTATGTATGGATCAATTGTTTTTCTACAATGGGTATAGAAAGTACTTGTCTGATTAGCTTGCAGGTGTGAAACTGTATATCAGAACTAGAGTCCGACCAATATATCGGTTGGTCCATGTTATCGGCCGATACTGCAGATTTTTTTTTTTAAAGGGGAACTTAAAGGTAAAAATAAAATGTGTTCACTGCAGTGACCAAAATGCAGCTACCAGTTTTCTCATTGCTGAAACAGACTTAATCAAACCTAATTAACCTTATCCTGTGCAGGGTTACACTCACAGATTTTTTCTTTACTAAATCATTAGTAACAGTCCACTTACACACATGGACGTTTCAGGCTCTGCCTTCCTAAGTGCGTGTGTCCTAGTTGGTAGCACCCTGAACTACTTCAAGAGATTTATTATAATCCTTTGTTTTGCCGGTGCTACGGCCTATCCCGGCTTGCATTGGGCGAGAGGGCGTACACTGGACATCTCGTCAGTCTGTCACACAAAAAGACAGACAAGTTGGAATGTGGGAGGAAACTTGAGCACCCAAAGAAAATCCATGTGGACATAGGGAGATCATGCAAATCTAAACTGATAATAAACAAACATTAAAAGGTGAATGACAGTTTAAAGTTACTTTTTTGTCTTTTGGAAGTTGCCTTGATATAGAGTTATAAGTAACTGTGACTCCCACTGCAGGTTAGGTTAATTGGTGACTCTAAATTGCCCCGTAGGTGTGAAGGTGAGTGTGAATGGTTGTCTGTCTCTATACTATATGTTAGCCCTGTGATTGACCGGTGACGTGTCCAGGGTGTACCCCGCCTCTCACCCAATGTCAGCTGAGATTGGCTCCAGCTCCTCTAGAGGATATGGATGGATGGATGGATTTTAACCATAATCATGAAGTCCACATCCACGTGTGTTTGTGGCTAACATGTGCCACACACATGGCTAACATTAACAAATTGCACACCGGGGACAATGCCTTATTAAAACTGCAAATCTCTTAGAGACTGTTAGACTGTTTACTCACCCTCTTGGCAGGGGGAGGTTTCGATGGCTGTGGCTGCTGACTCACTAACTCTTGTCAATTCTCGATACTCATGCAACTCACTTGTGTGTATAATGTGATTTAAGAGGGAAAACCAGTGGATCTGGATCTGCTGTACATCATCCCTGTCTCTGGCTCCATAACTCTGTGTTGTGAGGCTGGGCGCTGACTGAGGAACAGACAGACAGCTACGCAGGCTTTGAGCTACTCAGACTGCTCTCACGCATTTCGGTCTCTGTGGGGTCCCTGCCATCTGGCTAGCACTGGGAGAAAAGAGCGTATGTGTTTGGGTGTTTGGATGCTCTGTGCGTGAACATATGTGTAAGAGACCTTCTGATGTCAGTGACTGCCCCAGGTGCTGATTAAGATAGTTTCTCAGTAAAAATCCACATCAAACCAAGTTATTCTCTGCATAGTATTCTTGGCTGCCCATGTTAGCGTTTTGTAACGTATTTGTTGTTTACAAATGATGTGCACTGATAGTTCCTTGTTTCTCCTTTAATCCTATGGGAAGGAATCTTTTCAAGACTGTTGTGTGTGTGTGTGTGTATAGAAACTAAAGGCATAGCTGCTTTTAGCAGGATCAAGAGACTCTTTGTCTGCAGTGGTCTCAGTTACCAGACTGTTAGAGTGCACGTGAACCTGGCTGCTGATCAAAATCTGTTATTGTTTTACAACTTGTTCTTCTCTAGCATTCTCTAGTGCTTGTTCTTAAATATGAACTCTATACAGTGTTTAAAGGACAAGGCTGGCGATTTTATTCATTTTATTTTATTGCTCATTGTCAGCAAATTCTCACGTGCAGAGCCAAACCAACAACTGATCCTACTTACAGGTATTGTGTGGGCATCAAAGCCTATCGTACTCCTCTGTGCAGTAGACCTCTGTTGTCCAAAAACTATTAAGACCGGATGCAACATTTGTGTGTCAACGAGCCTCACCGTTGCACTTGGTGACACTATGGTTACAGTAGTTTGGTTTGAAATGGCTCCAAAGACAAATAACAGCAATCATGTTTTCAGTCTCCGGAGAGTAGTTCTGTGTATGGCAGACACCTTTTCACATGAACAGGAACGTGGATCAGAGTTTTGCTAGCTTGTTGTGCTACATATCACACTTTGGACTACATTGTAAATTTCTCAAAGAACTTTAGTACAGAGTCCAGAAGTGGTGATATATATTACCACAAAGTAATTTATTTATGTTATTACTCTTTGGAGCCCTAACCCTAACCCTCACCCTAACCCTGACCCCTCACCCTAACCCCGACCCCTCACCCTAACCCCGACCCCTCACCCTAACCCTAACCCTAAGTAGGATGAGTTCATTGTTGGTTTGGCTCCGCACATTTGATTTGCTGACAATAAGAAAAAATACAGGAAATTGCTGGCCTTATCCTATAATGTCCAGTATTGATGAATATGTACGTGATCCCCAATGGTACAGAGTATGTTGGTTGAATGCAGGTCTACCTCTTGCGTTTAGTAGGGGGGCATTTAGCCTACAGGCCCTAAAGCCTCTTAGTAGTGTGGTGTCTTTGATTTAATGCTGAGAGAGCTGTTGAATTAAAGTAATCCCTCTAGTAATCTGCAATGAGCTGTCCTTTGCTGATGTTGTGCCAGGTTGAATCTGGGGACAGCTGCCTTCATAGGGGTCAAGTTGTTCGTCTACTATTATTCCACACACCTAGATCCGCAACAGAGAATTTGGTGTGCCAGCCTCATAACAGTTTTAGAGAGAGAATCAGATTGACTTTTCACAATTTATATTTGTACATCTATAGGTGGAGAGCAGAGAGGGATATAAAATCAGAGAGGCAAAATTAAGTAAATATTTGCAGCATTTGTGTGCGACTACAGTGTCCTGGGGGTTCTCTGCTCTCCTCTGACGCCAAATGTCCTAAATACCCATCTAGCATGAGTGACTGCTTCTGAAGGATCTGTTTAGTTGAGTTCATGTAATCATATCATCTTTTTTTTTTTTTTTTGGCCAATGAAATCCAGTTATTTTTTAGGTCCATCCGGGTGATGGATATCTCTTAAACCTCTAAACATTGGTGCAGCTGTCATATTATACCCAGGCAACGATACACCTTCTCACTATCCTTTTCTTTCCCTCTCTCTGTTCCTCTTGTCTGTCTACCTCAGTCCAGTGGACAGTGCGCAGCCCAGTTGTTTTCCAGATGGTCTGTGATGATTAGGCAGCTTTTGGAAGCCGTCACTCTGCTCAAATGCTCTACAGCTGTGAGCTCTTGGAGCACCATGTTAAAATGTCCACAGAGGGCTTTGGAACAGTGAACTGTTTCCTGAAACAAATTGTTACAAATTCAGCCTCTGCATTTGTCTTTATCCACATCCAAGCAGGCAGCCAGTAGACTCTTTTTTTTGTTTTTTTGTTTAACTGCTACGCAGAATGAGAAACCGAACCTCTGTTTTCACGGTGATCACACCTTCACGAAAAAGAGGCTTCTAAAATATTGCAACGTTTCTCTGTCTCACACTTTTTCCAGAGGATTGAATAAGGGTGTAGTGCTATACTGATGTTCTGGTTGCTGCCAAGTTTTCAATTTAGCAGCAGCAGTGAAGGGATTAATATCCCACCCTCCTGGTCCTGTGGCTTTGGCTTATTCCTTTCCTTCTCTCTCCCGGCAACAATGTCAGCTGCACCGTTCCCCCTGCAGACCTCACATGTCCTCACAATTGTCTCTCCCCGGCACACGTCTTTCAGGCTAGACATAATGTATGCTATCAGCAGGACATTGTTTCTCTCTATGACTCTCCGAAGTTTTTAATCCTCTCACAATTCCTCCTCTGTATCTCTCAGTGACAGCACAAATGCTTTTGGCTCTTTAGGTGTGAGCCTTTGATGTTTTCTTGCTCACGAGAAACATAGTGAGTGCGTTTTTTTAGGATTGGAAATAAAGTGACTGGCTGCCCAGTATGTAGATATATGACAACTCTTGCCTTATCTCTAATGATCTAATCACATCTGGGGGAGTTTTAGATGCACCGGCTCTTTTTCTCACTAGTCTCCAGTGCTGGCACTCGTTGAAACCATTCATCTAAAAAGTCCTTGTGTAATATCATAACCGTATGAAGGACTTCCATTGTTATCCCCAACAAACATCAACCCAAAGTGAAACTGCTTTTTACAACCACTTAATGGGCCTCTTGTATGTCTGTGTGCTTGTGGTTTAGTGCAAGCCCCATCATGACTTGAGTGCTCTGTAAATTCTGCTGCTACAGATACACTTGACAGATATAAGGAGTACCCAGGTCATCATGACTGCTTCAAATAGCACCAAATTCTCTGAGGTGTATTACCATACTATCAGATCCATCAGCTCAGACAGAGCAGAGATATTTAAACATGTTTGAGTTGAGTAAAGTTAATATCTGTACAGTATGCTTAGCTACTGACTTAGTGAGGGATTTAATTCTCTTTCTGACAGCGGCAGTGATTGGAAAATACTCCGCATTTATTGCTCAACTGCGGAGTAGTGACTCTTCTGCTGTCAGAGTCCTCTCCCACGCTCTGTCCTCAGAGCTGGTCGTCCCCGCCTGAACAAATATTTGAACTCCGTGCCAAGTTTCTCATTGAATAATGTTAATAACCTGCTGTGATTGATATTGTACATGTGTGTTTCTCACAGGCTTAATGGCATCACTGGAGTTACCAGAAGAGGAATGTGTGTGCCATAGTGGAGTTAGAGTCACAGAAAACATACACAATTTGTTGTCCCGCCAATGCAAATGAACAGGAGCTGTTTGTCCAGCAAACACAAAACCCTGGAAAAAACAAACTGCTTAAATGCGCATCCCTTGATCTAAATTGGTGCCTGGGAGGCACGCGGTGCCTCCTGCTTCCTGGAGCTCTAGCCGTCCGTTTGAGGTCAGGTCACAGATAGTTGAAGCGAATAGTACTGTACACAGCCGTACCCAAAACTCTCACTTATATTTGTTTGCTGTAGATAGCCTGTTTTTTTTTATTTGTTTTGTTTTGTTTGTTGACACTTTGGGAAACAGTTTGCGCGTGTTAGGCTGAGGTGGACTGGATTTGTTAAAGGCAGTTAATATAATAAACTAACACTTTTTTTCACCGGAGCACTTAGCGTGTAGCAAACACAACAACACATTACCATTACTGAACTGTTACTGCACTCTGCAGTGTGCAGAAATGTGTAAGACTGTTAAAAGACTAGGTGCACTGAAATTAATCAGCCCCTTCTTTCATACTGCATATCAGCCTCCTTTCAGTTTCACTTAGAGGGTGTGTGAGAGTGTGAGAGATGAGGCCAATCTGGAGTGAACTGACAGGGGCTTCATAACTGTAGTAATGGTTGCACCTCTTAGTGATCCATCAGTCTAATCAGCTGTCAGCTCTCTGCAGTATTTTTTTCTGTAGCAGTAGGGATGAATGTCTCTGGAAGTCAAGAGTGTGGTTTAAATATCTGCACTACTTGCTCAAGGATAAATGTAGCCTTCCCACCCCTGTGCTGCTATTCACAAACCGATGTGTGCAGGCATTCCTCCTCCTTTTTGGATGAGAGGGAGCCCACTGCTTTTCACCCTAAGACCTCTGCTGGTGGCTCTGATAAATGCACCCTCAACTTTGACTGATGTTATGATTTGCTGTGTTTCTGCCTCTGTGAGCCCCGTGTAAGATAGCAGGATTTAGAAGAGACGACTTCCCCCTGTGTGACAGCTTTATTACTGCCTGCCACTGGACAGATGATGGTCCTTATTGAGTGTGTGGGTGGTATGGTATGGTGTGTGTATGGAGGGGCTGGCAAATATAACTGGTATAAATGACTCAATGATAGAGAGATGAGCCAAGATATGAATTTGACTGTGCTGTCATGAAAACAAGTCATGTACTGCATTTAAATTAGATTCTTTTTAAATTATTTTGGGGAAAAAATATATACAAATTTGTTGTGTATGTGTCTATGTTTTTTTTTTTTTTTTTACCATTTGTTTGTGCTTTGGTGAGGCTTCACACTCCCAGAAGTGATGCTATTTTCTATATTTTTTTCCTGAATCAAATTATCCACCAGCCAGTCAGTCGTTTAAATGTCTTGCATTCACAGTGTAACTGCTCAGAATAAAATACAAAACATCATTTTTAATTTTATTTGGCTCAGCGTTAACGTATAACGGTGATGTCATTCCCTCTCAAAGAAGAACTTCTACTCTACTTGTGTAGAAAGCTTCATAGATAACTTTCAGTTATTTTACTTTTAGTCCTGGTCAGACTCGGTGTATGATATATGATTCCTAGAGTGATTTTGATAAACGCGGGCCCTGCTATCTGATGCTAAAGACTTGCATCTTGTTTGTCTAAAATATCTGAAACCTTCCCCCAAATCTATAGGAAGTTTTTGTGTGGTGATTTGAAATAAGCAGTAAGTGGACTGCAAGAGAGTTGTTAGATTTGCCTCTCTGCCTATTTTTTTTTTTTATTGTTTATTTATGGAGGAGGGAGGCTCATTAGTCAGTCAGTGTGACAGTGTAAATGTGTACACAAGAAGTTTGCTCTTTGCCAAGAACTAAAGCACAACTGAAGCTGGCTCACTGCCAAGCTTAAAATTGGCTTTACCCTACGTACAGTCAAAATGGTTCTTTCTATTTTTTTTTTTTAGGAAAGCCAGGACAGAAGTTGACAGGAATTATTGGCAGATTAGTCATCTTTAAATCCCCTACAACATCTTTACATGATGAAGAATGCAGATTGATTCTTTTTACTGTTTACTTTATTGGGAAAATGCTAGTCTGAGTATAATGGTGGTATTTAGGTGTGGCTATTAACCGATACTGTGCCACAAAGATTCAAATTAATGCCACACTGTGGAGTTCAGGTGCGAGCAGTACAGTTGTGAGGTGGGAAGAGTTCAGTAAAAGTTATGTTTTTTTTTTGGCTTATACTGAGGTGACTGGCAGTTGGAGCACTCCCACGGCTTGGTTGGGCTCTCCCACTTGAATCATCACTAAAAAGATGAACACCTGTTAGAAAATATCTGCTTCTTTGATATAAAGTCAAAGCATGTGTTCATAAAAACCTAACGAGAGACGTCAACTGTGACTCCAAAGCAGCATTTTTATAAGATACATCAAAAGTGAGATTCTGTTGCTTGTGTCACTGGCTGTTTAAATCAGTTCACTTTCAGAATATGGGTCAAGTTTGGATGAATTCAGCAACTATGAAACTGATTCAGCTTGGTAACATCATCAGTTTAATCCTATCTACAATGGCTCTGAAAGTTGTTTTTCTAACCGTGGAACCAGCTGTCAGTACTGTAACACCAGACCTGTTTAAAAGGCACAACAGCATTTGAGATGTGTGGAACCAGGTTAGGCTACACGTGTGAGAGACACTGACATCTGTGCACCTTGGTGTTCATGTTTTTTTTGTAGTACTCATGACCGTATCTTACTTTGTGAACTCACACAGAGAGGTGCAAGTTAAGTCCATCAAAATTAAACACGTCACACATCTCTTCATCTCTCAAGTTTACAACCATCTTTTCTTCTTGTTTCTTTATATACAGTGTACAGTCCATTGATCAGTCATGTGACTGATAAATCACCATAGATAACCAAGTAAACACCTTAAACCTGGATTTTGTTCAGTCAGTCCTGGACAGAGACACTTTGGTGTTGTTCACACTGTTTCAGACTTCAGGTGGTGCATGAATCCAAAGCACTACAGTTACAGCATTGTAACTCATGCACTCTTTCTCTTGAAGCGTGAACTGGTCTTAAGGTAAAGCCCAGCATATTGAGCTAGGAGGTTGCTGGTTATGTCCCAGCACTACTAACAGAGCCATGCTAGTAATGAGGCACTAATAGACTCATGCTGAGAGCTCTCTGCAGGGAAAGATGAGAGAGGTATGTGTGAATAAGACCGCCTTTTCACTCTCTTACTCCCGCCTGTCATTGCAAATCTGCAAACAATTTAAACAGCTAACAAAATAAACCTCTGCTCAGTGCAGTAAGGTTTTGGACATTGTGTTCTTCTTGCTAACTGTGCATTCATTATTGGCAGCAGTGTGCAATGTCATATACATTTAAACCTCAACCACAAGCATTTAGAATAACATACCAAATTTAAAAAATAACAGGAGTCTAAATAAAAATTTTGGTTTACACCAGGGTTCATCCTGATGTAGCATCACTAACAATGGAAAACACTGTTTTGTTGACTAATTCAGGACCGTCTTAGCTTGGTCTTGACCAGGGAAAAATCACGTGGAGAAACAGAGGAACAGACATGATGCATTGTAATAAAACAGTTTGATAAACAGACTTTTTATGCACAAATTGGTCAATGCTCATGCTGCAGAGTGTTTCTAAGGAGAGGACTTTGGAGTGTGGCAAACGTCCAGCCGGGAATTTCAAATCCGTGACGTGGTACAAGGGATATCAGTTATTTACCTCCTATTACACATTTGGAGCAGCCCTGTTGCTTCTTTTGAATTTCTGTGGTCACCGCCCATATCAAAGGTGGAATATGATATGAAATCATACAGTATTACCTAAGATGATTGTACAAATTCAAAAAGCGTTTCAATAATGCACCTAGTATCACAGTGATGTTACACACTGAAGTTTGCTCATGTTCATGTGTTTGTCTGGTTTATATGTTTATTTCATGGTTTGCACTGCAGTAAGGAATTAGGTTCGGTCTGTTTTGCACCAACACAGTGAATGTTTCAAAGGATATTTGTGTAATGTAGCCTTTACAAAATACATTTTTACCACCTTGCTCACCACCACAGATATTTTCTTCTAATGTGACCTAACAAGGTATGACATTTCTTTATACTGTAACTGAGTTGAGAGAGCTTTTTATTTAAGGAAGTGTTCTGTTTTTTTTCATGAAAAATACTTGTTTGTAAAATGGTTTTCTAATGTCTGAGAGCTTTTCTACAAACTGAACTGAATTCATTTGGCCTTTAAGTGGATCTCAATTACTACCTTGTTTCACAGTTAGGCTTCTTAAATCACTGGGGGGGGATCAATCAAGGTCTGCTGGGAACAAGTTCATTCTCTGACTGCAGAATTTGTCCCTTTGACACTTTCCAGGGACAGTCTAAGATGTGATTGGTGGAGCCTGCTCAGACAGACAGTATGTTGTCTTTCTACTAGCTGCATCTTCCTTTATATAAAACTACACTGACGATAATTCTGATTATGCATGAGTCATAGAAGTCTACTGATCCTGTTTACATGTGTTTTGTATATGTCACAGTTTCCCCAGAAGTATCGAGCAGGAGGTGCTGTGGGTGTGTGAGGCACAGTTTCCCTGCTCTAATCAACTGCTGAAATTACTCAAGCAGATTTTGGACTTAGGCTTGCTTTAAATTCATATTTGGTGTGTCATTTTTTTCCTAACACTGCAAAAAGAAAGCACTGAAAGTCTTTTGTACAATGTTTTGTTAATCCCAATATTTCTTCTGTAAGACATGTTTGACTTTGAGAATAGGAAGGCTGTTAGCTTGGCTGTTGTCTACCAGTGTTAGCCAATACATCTGGCCCCTCCTGCTCTAATAATACTTGCAGAGCCACAGGAAAAGACATACTTTGATTCAGAGTTGTGCCGTATCGTATTGTTCACGATAATAATTTTTAATACGATTAAAAAACATTCATATCATGATTATGATTATACATTACATGTACACATTTTCTTCACTAGAAGGCTTTTATTGTTAAAAAAAAAAAAGCTGCAAGATGAGTAAAGTTGGCACTTACAGCAGGGTGACATGCTGAAACGTTCAGCTAAATGTCCTTACTCTTGCTCTTCAGAAGATATTTTGTTTCCATGATACTTGAAGCTCAGTTTAGTTTAAGTTATTTTTTGTCTTTGCTTTTTAAGCAGTCAAACAAACATGTAGGTAGAGTTGAAATCCTGGGCGTTATAAGTCATTTGGTCTTTATACACCGGCAGCATGGCAGGCTGTCTTCTTTCTTTACTTATTGATGTATGATACATAGCTGAGGCTTTGAGAGCTACACTAGAGTGCTTTTAGAGTGTTCTTCCTTTGTTTACAGATGACTTTCTTTTGGCTTCATTTGACTGTGACTCCTCATTAAAATGATACTGGTTTCCTGCTGAGTGGGATGCTGTCAGAAGGAATAAATCGAAGACAATTTTTCTCTCTGAAAAAGGTGAAAAGTCCAATGTTTTTATAAGGTATACAGATGTAATGTCGATGTTATGTCTGGGGTAAAGAGAGAGAGAGAGAGAGAGAGAGAGAGAGAGAGAGAGAGAGAGAGAGAGAGAGCACACAGTGACAATTCAGACTCTTGATTTACCAGTCAGCAGTCGAGCTGACCTTCAACTATGGTCAGAAATAAGATCAGAGATGGAAGCAGACAAAAATAGTAGCTGGCGTAATTTTTCATGACAGGGTGAAGAGTTAAGAGACCCTGCAGGACTTTGGAGTTGAGCACTGCAGGTAGATTCTGTTTGTAGTTGGAGGTTAGCAGGTACCAGCTGACTGGAAGGAGACGTGTGCAGACCTGTCATTCAGTGGAGAGCCCACATGTTAAAGGTGGCCCGGGGCAACTGGGGGTCCCCGAGAAGCACCCTGGAGAAACCTGCCCGTGAAAACAGTGTTGTGACGTTTCCCCTGCACCTGGAGGGGAAATGGAATAATGAATAGATGTTATTTGGAGGTCTTGAAATGACAATGCCTGGGCTGTGTGTGTGCATGCGTGTTTGGTTGTTTCACTGACATATGCGCTTGTTTTATTTTCCTCCAGCGCCGCCATTAGCAGAATGAGTTGCACATCTATGTGTGCAGTAGAGAGATGAAAGGCACTTTGATCTGAATTATTTTTGAGGTTCCCTCATTTGATTGAAGTTATTTTCAAAAATTAAATGTACGCTATTCTTTGATCAAGGTTTAGTTTCTGACATTGCCTGATTGAGTTTTAAAGATACGTATATTCTTTGATCTAAATAATCTCAGTGCTTACGTGGGATTAGAAAAATTCAGAAAAGTATGAGTGTAATAAATAAAAATAAGACTTCACATTTTTCACAGGTTCATCTCAGAAGTCTTGATGTGTGTTGTCTGTAGTTTGTATGTAATGGCTGGGTTAGTGTGGGCACTCTTGTGGCTGAAAGTAAGTGAGATGCTGGTATTCAATATTTGCATGTGAGGTTTTAATGGAAAAGGTAGTTGACACAGAAATAGCTCATTTATGCTGATGTTTCTGCCTGTAAGGCTCGTCTCCTAAAAATAGATGAGTTTTTACAGTCAAGCAGCTGTGTGTAGAAATTTCCTTCTCTGTGATGTCGTTGTTGTATATGCATAGATATATCGAGATCATCCCAGGCTCCCTGTGATGTGGGGTTAATTGTTTATTCCTGCATTCCCGTGCTCGTCTTCAGAAAGCACTCTCTCTTTTGCATCTCTATCCAGCTGCAGGGCTAGCTGACTGTGCTGCTGAAAGTGAGAAATAAGGATTAAGACCAGATGTCAGCCCTGTATGCTATTAGTGGTTTCTCTAACTAAGTGTAATTACTGATGTTACCCAGTAGAGGGCGTCAAAGCAGCATAACATACTCCATGTGCCACCCAGGGTCCAGTTCTTGTATGTGTCACTTTGCTTATAAGGAAACTTTCATTAACACTTCAAATGTGATATATCTCAGATTGTATTAGTATTTTTAAAGCCCCTCTGCAGAGTTTGACACTAGAAGGCTGTTTCCACATGAATCTGCTGAGGTGGAAAACATCTTTGCAAACAGATTTTAAGCTGCGTCACAATTACTGTAGTTTGGAAGCCAGTCGTGGTCCAATATGCAACTTAAACAAGAGCGATATGGAAACATGATGCCTCCAGTGCACATACACTGAGAACAGGCTTGTCAGTGAAGTAGAAGACATCATGGTCCAGTAGTTAAACTTTTGACATTCAATATTTGCATATTCATAGAGTCTGTATTGTTTGGACACAAATTATTATTCCAATTATTATTTTTATATGATTTAAAATGTGTTTGTTTATTGAACCTGGTGTTACAGCACATCAAGGATCAATAGATCTTTAGGCAAAATGTGCCCTTGTACCATTTTCTAGATGAGCAGTGAAAACAGTAAAATATTGAGAGTGTTGTCTTATAATGTTTTGTGTGTTTGTGTGTGTGTGTGTGTGTGTGTGTGTGTGTGTTATTATGTATGCACAGCCGCTACAAATTAAATGTTTAAGGTGTTTGTAGGGGATTGTATTTAAATCCTTTCCAGCAGTGCTATCACTGATTCTTATTGGATTTGCATTGAATTAAATGTTGCAGTGGTTTCTAGCTATATTGAAACAGTTTGTTTCATTTGCCATTGATTTGCACTGTTCTGTGGATATTTAGTGTAATGAATTATTGTAGCCATAGGAGGGCAGTGTTGGATTTTGATCCTAAAATCCAACATCTTCAGTTCATATTCTAATTTTAATTAGAGAAAAATTTACTCCATTAAAAGGTGCAGAGTGCACACAAATGAATTCATTCATTTATTTGTGAATGTGTGTGTGTGTGCATGGGTGACAGTGTGTGTTTCTGTGCTGGGGGGTTTTTGTTTTTTAACAATACATCTTAGACAATGTTATAACACTCTCACTAACACCACATTTTCTGTTTTCTTTCTTCTCTCCCTCCTCGCCCCCTCTCTGTGTGCTTGTTGCATCATCAATCCAGGTAAGTGCCATTTAAGTGCCTGTTTCACAGAAAATAAAAGCCTTGCCTCTGCCAAGTGTAGGAGGATGACTGGGTGATTTTCACCTTGAGGTGTTTACAGCAGAGTGCAGTGTTCAACAAGGAACATTTTTACTACTGTTTTACTGTTCGCTGACTGCACATCCTTCTCGCACGGCTGCACTATATACTATATTTTTTTGCATGTGACCCATGTCTTTGTAGAAAATGCTTTTGTTAAATCTTTTTTTGGCAGATCTGTGTAGTTTTACTTTCCTTTAACAGGAAAAGTGGGCAGTATTTGTGCTTCAGTGTTTACATTGTTTTGTTGTCTGACAGTTAGTCAGCTACCATTCCCCCAATTTACTCTACATGTCTTTCTCTTCTCTTTCCAAGTATATCATCCCCTCTTATAATCTATGTGTTTGTCTTGGTGCTTGTCAGGATGTTGATCTATTGCCTTTGTGACCCCTTATAACTCCACACCTGACACATGCAGCTGTTGGTCAGGGGGTTGTAACCAGGAGGGAGCTGCAGCCCACTAAAATTACAACAGATTTTCATGGGGCTCGTTTATATGAAACGATATAATCTCTCCACACGTATCATGAAAAAAGCTGGACTTGACTGCTGGGTTGTAGGCGTGCTGAGCTGTAAAGGAACATGATTTGAACCCCAACAGAAGTAGCTTGTTATTCTTTTTCTCAGAGGACTTGAGTAATGCAGCTGCACCTACAAAAACAACAGCGGGTGACCTAAGAGGAGGCACTCCCTGTAAAACTGATAAAATGTGGCTTCTCCCTCTGATGGATGTGTTTTTATAAAGAAAATAAAAGGATGGAAACTCATTCATCTCTGGGACAGGCTTACATGTGTTCAAATTCAAAGTATTTCGATTGTAATTCATGTTGTAATGTAAGTAATAGACTTGATCTGAATGTGGAATATGAAGGTAGAAGATGAGAGGAAAGATACATGAACGTGTCACACTCCCAGTGGATTGAGTCACTGACTCAGTTGACTGCTCAGCACTGAAAGCTGTCCTCAATTTGTCAGCTGTGCCTTCCTCTGTCACCACTAAGTCCTTGTTTTAGAGTGGCATTGATTGCCCCCGTTTTAAATATGGATTAACATGGTGTTATAATAGAACATCAAATCAGGATGTGTGAATGTTACACACGGAGGACATTTTTTGGGATGCACTTTGGGTCTGTATTTTCATTTCAGTTCACATCAGTGAAGTCACAAGTTTCACTGCACTTTGCACTTAACAAGACTGACAGTCTACAGCTACGCTTGCAGCTCTGTGAAGCTGTACTTAGGCACAGCGGTGCTTTGAGCTAAAAGCTAATGTCAGCGTGTTAACATGGTCACAGTGAGAATGCTAACATGCTAATGTTTAGCAGGGATAATGTTTACCACATCTTAGGTTAGCGGTTTAGTACTTAACAGTTGCTAATTAGCAATAAACACAAAGTACAGTTGAGGCTGATGGGGATGTCATTGGTCTTGCAAGAATTTGTTCATGACCAAAACTAAAATTAGGACCTGATGGTGGCACTAGATGAAAATTTAAGGTATCATTTAAAGCACTTTTACACTATGAGACACATTCACCCATTCACACACACACTCACACACCAGTGGTGGCAAGCTACCACGCAGGGTGCTGGCGCAGCCATCGGGAGCAATTTGGGGTTCAGTATCTTGCCCAAGGACACCTCAACATGTGGACTGGAGGAGCTGGGAATCGAACCGCCGCTCTACTTCCTGAGCCACAGCCGCCATAGTCGAGCCATCTCACTCAAAACCACAAATGTCAACCGCATGGTGGTACTACAGGAAAAGTCAGAGCATCACCACAGTCATTAGGAAATATTTGTCTAGGGACCACGAATGTCCGTACAAAATTTTATGGCAATCCATCAAATAGTTGTTGAGATATTTCAGTGTGGACCAAAGTATTGGGTGACCGAGTGACAGACTCACACAGCGACAGACTGCTGCTAGCATGGATAAAAAATGGCCGCACAAATCCTTATGAGGTACAACTGGTGATTTTGTAATACTTGTAGTTTCCCTGCACTAATTTAATTCTGAACATCTATACATGCTAACACAAGTAGTAGCACACATGTTCAGATTTGTTGACTGGAAAACTAAATACACATGACACGACTCTGTGTGACATGAAGTTATCATATGTCAGTGCGTTTTTCAAGTTCACCTCTTCTTAGCCAAGCTGTAGCCAATCTGTTCCTTTTATAATTCAGCATTCGGTGTGACATCTGATTTGTAAGTTGTTGTGTCTGCGCAAAACATACTTTTATCAGGTTTTGTATCTGTACAGAACTGTACAGAAGCTGATCTTTTGCAGCTCCATTTCACCTGGTTTACCTAATAAAGATGATGCAAATGCACAGTAAAAGTAACAACCAAATAGGTCATTAAAAACAAGGCTGTAAAGCTGATTAGATAGATTCATTTGTTAAGGCTGCTCTTAGGTATCACCTCAAAAGACTTCACATGACTGAAACTGGAATATGTGCTTTCTACAGTGTTTGTTTAGTCATCTGCTGTTTGCTTTCCTGCAGACTGAAGATGATAATATTTGACAATCCACAGCACATGATGAGTGTTTTTGCACTTTCTGCCAGAGAGCTCTTCTGGTAACAAAAAAAAAAAAAAATGGACCTGAAAGAAATTCTGATTGTAATCAACAAATTTACATGTAATTGTTAGGCAACACTCATGTCGCCCCCTGCATGATTACAGTTGTTGTCTCTTTTGGGTGTAAACAAACAGTTTATTCCGTGAGTCGCAAGCCTTTCCAACACGGATACGTTTCAGAAGTTGTATATGGCGCTCACATTTACATTTACACATTCCTCCGCCTCTCACTCTCTCGCTTTCTTCCTCTCTTTGTCTCTTAAAGTATCTCGGTCTGTCACTCTCATGGCTGACCCAGTTCTGTTGGTCATCTTTTTTATAATCAGTTGGGCCGATGTCTGAGTAAGGCATTGCTGCTCTATCCCTCTGCTCACGCTAGCAGCTATCTTTGCCTGGGGACTAGAAGAACTAGAGCTTAACAGATCCTATGTTGCTTTTCATTACAGTGTCAGTTAAAGGCTGCCATTCTCTCTCGACCTGTAATGAAAGTCCTTCAGCTGCAGTTGTGGTTGTGGCTTTTCCTCCAACTACAGTATGCGCATATATTCGCTTGTTAAATTATGGATGATAGATGGATCAATAACGGCCATCAATGAGGGGGGTATATTTCTGTATGGCTGCGGTTGATGAGATTGAATTTCGCTCCTATATTGAGGGCACGCACACATTTCTCTCTTAGTCACACACTCCCTGTCAGATTGACACACACACACTCGCTGCAAAGAAACTTTCCGTGACATTATTGGCTTTATCAGAAGTAGGCCAAAGCAGGAGTCTGGCCCTCTGGCAGGGCCTACTGAGCGTGCTCAGCACTGCACTGTGGATCAAAACCTCACTTTACTACTACCCCCAGTGAGTAATTGAGCCAATTTCTATTTTAGGGCTGAAACTATGATTAATTTATTATATCATTGTCACTTTCATGATTGAGTATCTTCTGATTATTCTGCAGATTAGTTGATTCATTGTTTGGACTTTAAAATGTGATAAATTAGTGAGATTACCATTACAGTTTCATAGAGCCTGAGGTGATGTCTTTGGCTTTGTAGGTAAAATGCAAAAAACAGAACAACAGGAGGAGCAGTACCAGAAGCCTGTCACAGGCTGTCCCACTTCCATACTACAGAGTAATTGTACTGTATACAGCATGTACTTTACTAATCTTTATAGTATAGTATATATAGTATTCTATACAGGTTTTGCTGTTTGCATGCAATGAATCAGCATGTTTTACCATTTTATACTAACAGGAAATGATACAATAAATATGTAGTCAGAAGTCAACCATACAACGACTTTATAATTCCACTGCAAACTAAACTCCACAAGAAAAACAAATTATTCTAATTTTGCAGCTGTGAGCAGCTCCTCCATTTTTACAATTGCTTGCCACACAGAAATCAAGCATTTTTTAGTATGCATGCCTGCTTAGATTTAGCATGTAGTATGGAATTGGGATACAGTGAATGTCTTTCTCGCAGTCTTAATTTTAAATTTCAAAGAGCTTTATTACAATATAAAGACAATGATTTTGTTCCTGCTGCACACATTAATTGGTCCTAAAGAGTTTCAGCCACAACAGCACTGCAAGAAATAAAAGAAAGATAAACATATGGCTCTTTTATACAGAGATCCTGCATTATAGCCGTAAAGAATCTGTCATTAAACCGCCTTTTTACCCTGAGCCAAACAAAGCCGGCATGATGCCGCCCCCGTGTGTGCTTTTACATAGCATGCCGGCGTTCCGGATTCAGAAGCGTGACGCGTAACACAACAACCCAGCTCCCTGTCCTGCCGTGCCTGCTGTCCCTTTTACACAGACGCCGATCCGGCTCTGTGACTACTGTAGCCGGCTTATTGAACACGCTGGGTAAAAGGGGCTATATTTTCAGTATCTCTCCTCCTGGATTATGTAATAGCCATTGCTTTACTATCTTACTTTACCTTTTACTGTTTCAGCCGAGACCATTCTTTAGCTAATACTATTCTCACCCTCTGTCTCACACACAAAAACGTTAAGTGCCATCACTTCTCATGTCCTCCTCCTCCTCCTGATCTCTTCTACTCTGATTACATTTATAGTTGCACCTGCTGAAGCAATTCTGGGGTTGTGACCGACTGACTGAAAAGAAATTCTTTAGGTGGCCCTTCCAGGTCTTTGTTCTCATTCATATGGATTCAGACAATTAGCTCGGTCTTCAAATAAGTGAGTACCAAAACTTCAGCCTTTTTATAGTGGGGCGTTTGAGACGGTGTTGTAGTCCTTGAACAGTTGAATTGAATAGACAGTTTTCAGCCGGTTCTCTAGCAATGAAGGAAGTAGTTCTAAGAGAAAAGGGGGCCTGTGGAGCCTGTAAATTGTTTTCCTGGCTGTGATGAATGGAAATCTGATGTAGATCTGCAGTTGGTTACTGAGAAAATAAAGTTATGGTAGTTTGGAAGGGAGATCAATGTTATTTTGAGAATGGCTACATAACTAATTTTTTATTACATGCAGACACACATTGCAGCAGTGTTGACTACATGCATGGTATAAGGGTTGTCTCAGCTCTGTTGCTGTACTGTATATAATAGGCATTTGTGTGGCAAAAGCTGATCCTGCATCTCTTCTCTGTAATCAATCTCAAACTAAAAAGTAATCTCAGGAGGGCAATAAGCTTGATAGAATGAGCTATTATACACGCAGTGTCGTGCTTCTACGTTGCTGTATAATCATCATTTTTGTAGTTGGTTCTGGAGGCTCCTGGCGTTCACGACAGGATTTGTTGTTATTGGCCTTATCAAATCAGCACCACAGCCACCATTATCCACTCCCAGCAGGCTCATTACACCCAAAGATGAGTTAATACGTTCATTAGGCTCACAATGAACTGTGTGCAGCTTTTCATGTGTCCACTGTGGAAACTGAAAATGAGTGAGGGCTGACTTACAACACTCCTCAGCTGGCATTTACCTAAAGGAAGTGTGTGTGCGCTTGTGGGTGGATGTGAAAGGGCCTCTGTGCTTTCCCTATTGTCTTTGTAAATAGGTCATGGCTTAGGGATGATCACACTGTCATTAGGATGCCATGTTTTAGTAGGTCCATTCAGGTGGTGGATTTCAACATACTCTCATGAGATGACTTGAGGATGAAGTCCGGATCCTTTATTTTGTTATTGTGCTCTGTGAATCTGTTACTATACATTTAAGCAATTGTGTCTACTGTGCCTGGAGAGTAGGGCTGCAACGATTAGTCGATCGGCAGAAGATTAATCTGCAATTATTTCCATAAACGTTTTGGTGTTTTGAGTCATTTTTCAAGAAAAAAAGCCAAATTTTCTGGTTCCAGCTTCTTAAGTGTGAATATTTTTTTGATTTCTTTAGTCTTCGATGATAGTAATCGGAATATCTTTGGGTTGTGGACAGTTGGTCTGACTAATCGATCAATCAAGAAAATAACCAATAGAGTAATTGATAGTGAAAATAAACGGTAGAGAGTCAACCACCAAGGTTTTCTCAGATCCTATACGGATGTGATACTCGATCATGTAGGAGACGTGCATGTCTACTGAACTAGTCTACTGAATGTGTGTTAAGCCTACATTTGACCTAGTATGAGACTGCTTTCACTACTGTTCACAGACCATAGATCCAGAATTACATTTAAGTCTCAGTTTCAGTTCTCTTTTGTGTGCGCTCTTAGTGAGAGTCTCTCTTTACCAAAGCTGAGTCGAGTCCAACCGGCATTCAATCCATGTCTGAAGGGTCTGTGGGTCATGAAGCCAGATCAGGAGGTTACATGTTGACCCATTTAAATCAATAGTTAAGCCTCTTAACCCTTATCTACACAAAAAAATGATGGAAGAGAAGCTTCCTTACCTTTCTTATGACTTGGGTTTTTCATAAGAGACAATATAACAATAGTTTTACCATCATACTGCAAACCTGAAGCCTCTCAGATGGATGCTGTGCTTACCCAGAGGTTTTTTTGTGTTTACCTTGAATACTTAAACTATAAATTATTCATAACCAAATAATTACCTCTGTGTTCGGTTGTCTCAGTCATGTAAACACAAAGTTGACAGGCCGACGCTGTCAGTTGTGTGTTTCGATATGCGAAGGCTCTAAAGCATCTTTAAATACGGGATTTCTTGGATAACTGGAGTTCAGAGCCCCTGTAATCTTTGCTGATACACTGGCTTTAATGGAAAAAGAGATGAAAGTCAAGCCTAGTCAGCAAGCAGTCATGGGTTAGCTGAGTTGCGCTGGAGGGGGCAGGGCATGGTGAGGGCTCATGCTAGAGCGCATCACTATTGGTGTTTTGACTTGCAAACTTTGGAATTTGTGACTGTCAGTGCTGCCAAGGCTTACTAAGCAGCCCGAGCCGTGGAGCGAGTCTGCCCGACTCTCTGTTCTCATGCTGACCTTCTGTGATGTCACTCACCAGGGTCACTGTGCTTGAAAAACACTCTGGGTTCACAGATCTGCAGGCCTAATATGCCTCCACTCTTTTGCTTCATCATTGTTGTGACTTTAACATCTTGGTTTAATTCCAGGACTGCACATCGCCTCTGCCTCCAGCCTGCATATCTGTTCTTATATGAGAGAGATCCTAGACACAGCCTATCGATTTTCAATGTGTCATTAGCACAGCGATTTTTGGCCCGCGCATGTAATTATGGTCAGTGGGGTATTGTAATTCATGAGAGGATTCAGCTCTCTGAAACTTCCTGGCAGCCTGGGGGGGACTATGAGTTTGACTTCCTCATTGATTGGTCCATTTTGTTAGCCTCTGCAAAATTAGCGGCGTTCCTTTTGATCTTTTTCTAATTAGTCTTTTCTTTCGTGTGCTAGTGTAAACACATTTTCCTTTCGTTGTATTTTGCCAAAAAAAGTGTTGGAAAGGAATCATGGATTAAACTGTTAAGTGCAGTTGCTTATCTGTTCTGTGAACTGTGAAGAGTTATATGACTTTTTGCAGTACAGTGATACAGAGTCACCGTTGCAAACGGCAACGTTGTCACCGTCATTTTACTTCTTTTGAGAGAAATACTTTCAGTTCAGTATCAGATGTATGCGTGTGCTTTCATCTCTGTAGTCAAGGCTGGCAAATAACACCTGTCTTGTGCTGAGATTACTCAATTCCCATCAACCGCGTCTCCATTGCAGAGATTGAAATGACTCAAGAGGTTTCTCTCTGCTGCTCTGTTCTCTGGGAATCATGTTGGATAGCATCAATCGTGGCTGGTATCTTCCCTGGAGCATGACATGCCTTGTTAGAAATTAGCTAGTCTTTTGAATGTATTGCAAGTTATCTAGTGTTTCACTCCAGAATTCACTTTCCGTTTAAAATGAAAAAAACTCTTTGGCTTAATCATCATGTTTATTATTCGTTTAAGATTTGACCTGCACAAAATCCTTTTTTTTAAATTTTGTTCCTGGAGTATCTCCTGGATGTGACCGTGTAAACACCCAGGAATCCGTTAGTTGTTTTTCAGCTCCATTTGCCACACACAGCTAATTACTGGAGCAGGAGACGCCCCCCTTCCCCATACACTCACACACCAACGCACCAAGAGGGTGGCCATTTCAGCCCATCTTCTCCCTGGCTCCCTGAAGACAAGCTGGTAATGGAACTATTTATGCATGCAGTATTCTTTCACTATCACTCAGTTGGAACAGAGGCCCCTGCAGAGCGCTGGCAAATGCTCTTATTCAGGCTGTCTTCTTCACTATCAACCTCGGGCTACTGTTGCTTGCAGCCACCTTACCTGCAGCTGTTCCTAAGAGCAGCAGGTAATAACCTGCGCCTCAGCGACAAAGGAGAGAGCGTGGGAGTGTAGGTGGAAGAGGACAAAGCCAGAGACGAGAGCGAGTGGGCAGGTAGAAGAGAATCCTCTGAGAGTGGATAAACATGTGAACACTTAGCGATTCCCTCTCCCTTCCCATGTCTCTCTGACTCTGTGTGGGCAGTTAATGAGTCTGAAAGCTTCTCCTCGGCATCTGTCAGCTGAGAACCGGATGGAGCCTCTAGTGCAAGCTGTAGCTGAAAAGCAACACTGTTGCTCATTGATAATTGGTACAATGTATAGGAGAAAGTTTTTTGTGTGTGTGTTATTGTCTTTTCAGCCTCATCCATAGACTCATGTATGGGCCTTAGTTTGCCCTTAAGTGTACTGCGCATGACAACTGACTACAGGACAGACAAGAATATGATGCAATGCATCAGTTATGAGTTATGATTGTTTATAGAATTGAATGTGTGACTCTTCCTCTTGTGCAAACACTGAGAGTATTTGATGGACTGGTGGTGATCTTAATCAAAAAGACTCAACTTGAAACAACGCCAAATGCGTTTTACATGCCTCATCTATTTACACTGTGGGTATAACACACTTAGTTGCAAGCATGCATGAAATATTTGATCTTCTAGCTCTTTTTTTTTTTTGTGGGGGCCGACAAAATAACAAAAGTACAATGTGATGTCCTTCAGTTCAAAATAAAAACAAACTATGGCCTGAAATATAAAATACCACAGAGATGAATCAGCACCTGTCTGATACAGCTAAAACAAAAACTGGACATTATAAAGGCAGTACACTTAATTGCAGGGCAATTGTAGTAGATTGCATTCTGTTGCACAGGTGTTGCTATTGTCCACAGTCTCTGTACCTGCCTACCTTCACACACACAGTGCATCGTTACCTTTTCAAGGCATTTGGCTTTGATGGCCAGACAGGAGTTGTGGAGCCAAACCACTCTGTGCTGTGATAACATCAACAGATCTGAGTTTCCCTGCCATGTTATCCTCCTTACTCTGTCATAAAGCCTAATGGTGTGTAGCAATAAAAATGGGTGTAGTTAAGTTTTGGTTTGAGATGAAACAGAGTTTGTATAACCTTGGGATGGTCAGACCCCCCCACCCACCTCCCCCACTTAAAAAGATTCTTGGAGCAGTAGTCTAGTCTTACACTCCCACAGAATGCCTGATGAACTAGTGTATGAAGTTCTTTGTATTTTTTTTTTTCCGCGACTAACTCTGAGCTTGGCATGTTTCCTAATTTATAAAAAAAAGGAAATTACAACAAATAGCCTAGAGTTGCAATCAAAACAAATGCTCAGCTGCAGGGCGGGTCATGACTTATTTCGCAAAGTGCTTTTGGTCTTCCCACGAGACATTTGTAACCAAAATGTTAAACACCTCGAGCAATTTAAGTTACTGCGTCTGTGATTTCAAATCCAGCCTGAAGATGTCCGCTGTGGGTGATTCGGGGAGCCTTTGTGGCTGCGACAGTGACATTTACTTTTTATTCATCGGTAGTGTACGTCCTCAGAATGACATGCGATGAGCAAGCAGATTCTGCGTCGTGCAAGAGAATACTTTTATAAAACTCTGTTAAACAAACGTAGGCGTTGTGATGATCAAACCTGTGAACCGATGCGTTGTTGTCCGTAAACCGCCTCATTCTGCTTTTTTACAACAGTGTGAAGGCCGTGACGATGCAAAGAAAATGTTCTTCAGAGGAGAAGACTGTCGTTTGATTTGGACACTGACAGCAAATATTGATTCAGTTATCCTGGATTAAAAAAAAAAAATACAAAAAACAGTCTCCCCTGTGGCATACACAGCTCATACACAGATGGCTGAACAGCTTGCTTTGACTTTCCCCTCTGACACTTTTTTTTTGTGTGTGTGTGTGTGTGTGTGTGTGTGTTGGAGCTCCTTATCTGCCACAGATTCATGGATTGGACCACTAAATATCCTATCGCATTTCCCCCAGACATTTATTACTCCCCTCGCTCTGCTTTCTATCTGGGCATGGTGTTCGTTCTGTGCCCCAGGTGGTGGCCACATCCCCTGGCTCCAAGCTCCAGCCTTGGAGGCCCTCCCTGGAGGACCAAGGATAGCTGAAGGACGTTTTAGTGCATCCCCCGCTTAGTGGACGCGTTATACATTATTTATACGGACGGTGTTAATAACTGTAATGCCTCTTTTGTTGTGTTTTCAACCCATAAAAAAATGCATTTAGCCTCTGTGTTAGGATTTTGTTAGAGCGACAGTACACACCGAAGAACTGTTGAAGTATCATTAAAGGGAGGGAAGGAGAGAAAAGCAGCCTCTAAGAGTATATTGACTGTCTCTGGGTGTCTTCCTGCACCATTGACTGCACCCAGCAGGTTGATGAGTGGAGGAGCTGTTTGGCTACTGGGTTGGGGCCGAGGTCATTGTCCGGGCTTTCATGTCTTCAATAGCTGCAGGCTCCCTGCTGAACCTACTTGATATTCAGTTCTTTCTCCCTCTTACTAGATAGCACAGCTCCAGTAGCTTGGATGGACAAGAATGGAAACCAGACCTCAGATAACAGTGTTACAGCTCCTGATCTGAGGCCGCAATGTTTTTGCAACAAATTTACAGCATCTGTATCAGGATGATTCAAAAATACTTTAAGGGTGAGCTATTAGCAGCCCAGTGCAGACATGGTTCTTTTTCAACATGCCGCTTTTGTCGGGGCTTGTTGAAGAATGAGCTGAGGGAGGTGCACATCCATATTTGAGGAAGTAAATGCCAAACAGCTCGCGGAGGAAATAAAGCTCCTATTAATTTATGTGAGTATTACAGACCTGCTTGGATACAGTCCCAAATAAACAATGGAGGAATGGAATATGTTTAAATCTGGGACACGGTGTCACTTCAGTTCTTCCATGTGGTTTTCATGTCTGCTACTTGGGGGTGTCCCACATTTTTTCCATGCAGTTATACATTTTTTCCAAAGTGCGGAGGAGTTTGAGGTTTTCAACATTGTATTTTTGTATCTTTCATTCATTCCCACCAAGACACCGTCCTGCAGCTGCTCAGCCTCTTTCTGTGTGTGTGTGTGTGTGTGTGTGTGTGTGTGTGTGTGTGTGTGTGTGTGTGTGTGTGTGTGTGTGTGTGTGTGTGTGTGTGTGTGTGTGTGTGTGTGTGTGTGTGTGTGTGTGTTTCATCCCCCGTGTTTGCTCGGTCTGTAATCGCGCTTGGAGGGAAGAATAAAAGCGCCACCGGCCACCTTGCTTTCTTTACATCCGGACCGTGACATCATCGCCTCTCGGGTTTCAGTGTGATCTCTACTACAGCACGGGGCGCACGCGGAGCAGCAGTCAGCAGCGCGAGTGCCTCTTGCCCTGTGAGCACGGCGGCGGCGGCAAACGGAGCGCACTTCGCCACACACGCTTCTTCAAAGTAACAACAAACTCTTACATCGTTACATCGGACGTTCACATCTGGATAAAACGCTTCCTCGTTTTTTCTGCACGTTGTTTTCTTTTTTCTGTCCTGCCCGTTTGACTTCACCGCTCCGGAGATTAATGGAAGCTTTTCGTTGTAAGTAAGAAAATCTTACGCAGTGCTGTTGGTGTGTGTGCGGCATACGTTGCGTTTAGCGTTGTTTGCGGTGTTTAAATGCGTTGAAGGTGATTCCTGATGCTAGCAAAAGGCTGTAGCCCCTGTATTTGCCTTCTGTATAGCAGTTTTAACCAGCTCCAGCCAGGCTACCGGTCAGCGTTTTGTTCCTTGTATGTAACATACGTGCAAACAGCATCTTATGCGCTAGACTGTGCCTCAGTGTTGCGCAGTGAGATGTTTCTGTATACTTGCAGTTCACATTAACATGCAAGATCTATATTACTTATATATTAGCTCTTAAAAATCTTATTGTTGTCATTAATTTCCATCCTTAGTTGTAAAAGAAATGGCAAATGGTTGGCATGTCTTTCCTGCTTTTTGATCTGCAGTGCCAAATACAGTACAGCACATTGCAGTTCAAATGTTGAATTTTATCTTCACCATAGTTTTGAAAACTCATATTCTGTTGATCTGTAGAGCAGGAGTCCCAGGAGTTTTGAGTGACTGTACACAACAGTGAAAAGTAAAAAGAGAATATTGTTGACTTTCTGTCTCAGTTTGTCTATTATCTCTTGAAGTTTAGTAGCAGTCTGGTTGTCGACGCAGATCTGTCTTTGCTCAGAAAAGGGAGCTTGTCAAGACAAATTTTAACAAACTCAAAGTCTGTGTGCAGTTATCAAAACAACATTTCCATTTTGTGAAGTAGTGGCCTTCGCTTGATCGTAAGCAGTCCTTTAAAAGCCACCGTTTCCCCCAAGGACTGCGCTAAGCATCAGATGATGTTTTCTATTCCTGACAGAGCAGTGGTTGTGGATGATCTTTAAAGGCTTTTTCTTTAATCACAGTCAGTTAAGCCATAATTACAGCATTGCCCTCTTGCTCTCCTGCGGTAACCCAGACGATGTCCTCTCTTTAATAACCTATCTCATCCTGATCACATCCACTAGGTTTTGCTACGCAACATGTATTTTATTGACTTTGCTTTTTTTAATCTTGCGGTTCATGGCAGAATTCCTGGAAACACACAGGAAGCAGTTGATCCAGTTCTTCATGATCCAGTAGGATCATGAAACATGTTTGCTGTCTTCTATCTGCTATTTTTGTATCTGCATTTAAAAATATGACAAATCTGAAGACCATTTTGATCTTTCGTGTTTTGTTATATTTGTGTGGGGGGCTTGCGGTCAAGACCCTGTCTGTGTGCACTAAGTGGGTGTTTCTATACTGCACATTGCTTGTAATGTCTAACTATAATCCCTGATACTGTGTGTATTAAACATTATACACACATACAGCACCAGTCAAACGTTTGGACACACTTTCTCATTCAGGGGAATAGGAAGGTGTGTCCAAACTTTTGACTGGTGCTGTACATAGTATAGTACGGTTTAGCATGTGTGTTGTGCAACACTATACAAAGCCTAAAAATTAGGTTGACATTTGTCAAACCCACAAGGAGAGAAAGAACGACTATGCTGTCCTCAGCAGTTACTGTATCCACTTTCCCTATGAGCTCATTCAGTGACCATTGTCATCAGTATTCAGTGTTTCCTACAGACTTGGAAACATCGATGTTTCACCAGACAGACTTTATTTGTGGTGTTCAGCCTCGGGGTGGGGCACTTTGTCATCCAACACTTGAGCACAACATCATTGCATTCACAAGCGAATGTCTGTTAAAGGAAGTCATGTTACCAGCACATATGATTTTACAGGAAATCAGTACAGGATTACAGACTTTTTACAGTCCAGAGTTTCAGCTAGATAGACCTTTAAGAAATATTATATAGAAAAATCTTGGATGGAGCAAATCTATTTATGTGCCATTCAAATAAATTGTATGTATGGGAGTGATATACAGCAAGTCAGCAGTAATAGAGATATACAGATACCCTGTTATTGGCTGCTGGTCCAGCTCCAGCACTCAGTGAGCAGAGGGCATCAAGGAGGGAGGAAGGCGGAGTCGCATTTGATTTCAGGTTTTGAGCCAAGAGAGATAAACCTGCAAAATGGTAAAAACTCAAATGTCTGTGTTTTTATTGATACATGGAGAAAAGTAACGTCAGAAGCAGACCTCTAGTATTTGCTTTCTTAGCTTAGCATCTTAACTAGATGCATGTTTGTTTGCATGATGGCAGCAGTGACGTCTGCTCATATATTGGTTAAACAGTCACAGTTCTGTAAGTAGGTGCATGAAAATCACTCATGTGTGTTCAGATTTTTTTTTGGAAGAAAACATTTTTTTAGTTCTGTATAAATTCAAATGCTTCTCAGTTAATTTTCCTCTTAAATCCAGTATGAAGTAAAAAGGGGAATAAACAACTGAAAGCAATCTGTACTTCCCACTTCTTACTACTAATTTAGCCTTTAATGGTGTGAACATAACAATCTGAGGGTAATGTTTAGCACCTTTGCACACATCTTAAGAAACACCAGTCAATAATGTGACTGTTCCATTGCCTGCACCTTCACAGCCTCTCATTCATCTATTTCTTTAAGGATTTGACCTTGATTAGATGCTTCTGAGTACTATTTTGGGTGGCTAGCTACACTTCTGCTCTTTGTCCTGCAATGGACCTACATAGGTACAAAGAATTGATATTCCTATTGTTGTTTGATACAATTCTTTTGACAGACTGCCTTTGGGTTTCTTCCTTGTACTTTATCTGCCATGAAATCCATAGAAAATGCCAGCCTGCTGTTTTCTTTAATTAAGCCTGAAATTGAACATTGAATGGTTAACAAGGGGAGCTTTACAAAGTGGAGATAGAAACTTCCGACGCACGTCTACTGCACCGCTGGGAAGTTTATTATATATATATATATCTTTAAGGAACCAATCCTTTTGTTTAATGAGGAACAGTTGTAACACGCTGGCCTCTGGTCAGGAGGTCACAGTGACGCTTGGCTTTACATGACAAAACTGCACCGCGGTTCTCCCACAGTTACTTCCTGCATTTTCTCCATGAATACAAAATCTCAGTTCTTCTCAGTCGGTATTTAATTTTTCCTCGAGAAGGCAGCTTGTTTCCATGGCTCTGAAATCTTTCTGAATCGCCTGTTCAGCTGTGTCACCTTGACACACTTTGCACACAGTCACAGCTGCTTCATGGGGCTGCTAATTGAATTGTTTGTGGGGAAAAAAAAAAATCTGATTTGTAGCCTGAACGAGCAGCTGTTTTTCTGTGTTTAGGCAAAAAGGTCTAAGGTGAAAGTCAAAGCTTAACAGGCATACAGCTGAGGCTACTGGCTGTGTTCTCCACACTGATGCGGTGCAGGTTTTCCACAACATTTCAATGAATATTTATCCACAAATATATTACAGTAGCACAGGTATTGCTACTTTCTGACAGCACATTGCTTCATGTTGCTGCACTGCATTTCATGTGGCCTCTCGGGGGGCTGCAAACCCCTTGTTTTGTCTTTTTTGTCTTTTCTCCTGCTGCCCCCCACATGCCCTCTTACAAACTGCCTATTCTGCTTATTCAGCTCAGCTTTTGTGAGAAGGGCCTATTCATACCTCCAGTCAATGTCTATGTGGTATTGAGGAGCTCCACTGCAGCCCAACTCTTTTTCGATGCCAGTTCAGAGTACTCACCTGATAATATTGGGAGCGTTAATCAGTGCTCGCTGGCTAACGTTGTGTCCAAGTTCCTTTCCTGTGTAATAGGATTAGATTTATGAGCATTAACAAGAGAATTAATTATCACTGAAAGGCTGTTTGGTGATTTGCAGTTGGATTTGTATAAGGGACTAAGGAGTTTTCCTGCTGAAATCCTTTAGACTTTTAGAAAGTATCTAAAAAAAGTGTGATCCTGAACTGTAATATAAGCATATATGGAGTGCTGTTGTACATTTAAATAACAATTGAGGTCTGCTACATGTATACATGTAGGTGATTTGAATGTCAAATGCCAAATAGTCACATGTAAATGAAGAGTGAAATGTGACTTGTTCAGATAGGTAACATAGTCTAAGGGAGCTGGAATGTGTTCCATGTAGTTTGATTTAAATAGGACGGTATGATTTCACTTGCACAACACTGCTAGGATAAGGGTGTGATCCATACTGCGCAATACATGCTTGAAGTGTTCTCTGTAATGCTGCTGTGAGGGGCTGTGATTAATGCATCTGCTGCATGTAATATGTTTCATTACGTATCCTCGGGAAAGGAGGCTGAATTGCTTGATTGCTCTGACCTGAGCTAGTCACTTCTATACAGTAGAACACCCGGTCTGCAGAGGGCTTGAAGCAGCTTGAGAGGCATTTAATTAAAAATAATTTGAATAAAATTGCTGCGTTAAGGCAGTATGTATTTATAGCAAGTGTGAGGACAGACTGAGAGACATGGCTTTCTTTGCATGAGGTTTCCCAAAGTTAAAAACAGGAGTAAAAGGCACAGAGCCTTGTGGTGGTGTGACTCTTGTGGAGCAAACAGATACAGATAATAGGCTGCTGTAGGACATTTTTCATTTCACCATGAATTGAGTTTTTTTTTTTTTAAACTGAACACAATAAATCAATTGTTGGGGAAAAGAAAATTAACCCCTCAGTGAAAAGAGGATAACTTGTCCATTTCTCCTACGCGGCACACTACATGTTTTAATATAAACTGATTCCTAATGGTCCATTTTTACAGCACACCTTCTTTTCCACAAAATACAATAAATCAGTAGTCAAATAGTTATTAATGGATGTGCTTTAGTGTCTTGAAGTGTCACATATCAAGTATTGGAATATCAAAGTTGGAGAGTTGGTTTTAAAAGCTTTTCAAAAATAAACTTTGTTTTGTTTGTTCCAGTTTTTCAAAATAGCACAGCATCGGGAAATCCCCTTCAGCTTCTACTGTTGCTCCACACTAAAAGATTCAGCAAAACATATAACTACAAGTTGTGTTTTTAGTTTTAAAGTAAGTACGTAATGATGTTAGTATGAAAACATGTAGAATAGCAGAGATATAGATATAGATGTATAGATATAACATTATGGTGGGTAACTAACATTAACGTTTTCCATTTTAGTCTACTGTATTTTTTGAGGGAGATTTTTGAGTTGGTTTCAGAACCTCAGTAGTCTAACAGTTTTTTAATAAACTTCAGCCATCACACTATAAAATGAAGTGTAAACAAGAGAACTTATCAGTGAAAATGACCCAAATATAAATGGCTGTTTTTGGCTTCACAGATGATACTTGAGTAAGGTGGAATGCTAATCCAAATCTGCCCCCCCCACCTCCCCCCACCTCCCCCCACCTCACCTCTTAAAAAACATATCAAGCGAAGATCCGGATTCCAGCTTTGGCTTGGTTTTCAAGTAAAATAATTACACAAAGGAGCTTCCAGTAGGGCCCTACAACTCCGGTGTTAACATCCAACGATATATTGTCAAAAGTCATGAAGACCTTTTCCTTCTCTCTTTAATGTCAAGATACTTTTTGGAGCCTCTCAGTTGTTTATGGTTGGACTGTTGTAGAAGGGGAGTGAGGGATCAAAGACGCACCCAGAACAATAAAAGCTAAGCCTGTGGAGTGTTGACCCCCAGACCTTAAGCTCTTCATTACTGCAGCTCACTGCTAATTATTGTGGACAACCCTGAACACTGCCCAACTCCCCTCACTGCAGGGTGGTCAGCTCTTACTGCCGCTCCCTAGTTCCCCACCTCTTTACATCTGATGTCAAGAGGCTAGGAGCCTCCTGGTGCCCTTCATCCAGACCCACCCTATAAACCAACATCTCCCTCTAGAAAACAAGAAGAAATCCTAAGCCTAAATGAAGAGCATACAATGTTTTTGCCCTCTATTGAAGCAAAAATGTTACCATATGCTCCCCTCACCGTACAGCCCCATGATTTTATGCTAACTTAATCTTGACTGTGGTGACCACAGACCACATCCTTCAGAGCATGTGTGACCATTTTCAATGGTGTTGGCAGAAGTATTTTGAGAACATATTTCGTCAAATGGAGATTTAATTTTGAGCCGGTGTTTATGCAGCATCAGTTGATTTTGTTGCAGTAATAGATGCTGTCATCAAGTTTAAATATTTTATTATTCAGTGACGGTTTCATAGGAGCGACCTATGTTGTGTGTGTGACCAGGCAGCCAACCCACATATTCTGTCAATAATTGTTTTGTAATATGATCCTGTCATGTTTGCAATCAGCTGCTGATGCCATGTGGAGGCAATAAAATTGATTTTTAAATACTATCTAAATCAGCGATGTGGGATGCCGTCATATTTTTCTCAGCGTTTTCTGTATAGTTTGAATAGGATAGCAAAATAGCTAAAAAAGTACTTCAAAGGGAGACGACCACTGATTATCATGGGCTGCTTTTGTAGGTTGTCCAAAAGGAGCTTTTCCTTCTAAACAGGAAAATGTGTATTGCTGTTATTCATCCCGACGGTTCTGACCTACACACAACCACAGCCATCATGTTACTTCATGGCCCCCATGTTTTCCACTGAGGTTTAAGAACTGACTCTCCTCCCATATCACACGGATCATGTTGGGAATGTTTAGGACCTTCTCAAATAGCTTCCGTCCATATAGGTATAGGGACTCTTTGATGCCACACAGCCCCCCCCCTCTTAAAAACACTGACCTTGCACATGTGTCAGTAAACACATCTGCAAAAACTTTAACTTCAGTAGGGCCTTTTAATTTTTATAGATGTAACCCTTAGAGCCTTTGTCAACTTCATTTTGAAGGTGGTATTTTAACAAATACATCCTTTTTTTATTTCAGGTTCATTAACAGAGCTGCCCCAGATGATTGAAGTCAAACATTTAATTTTATTCAAATTTAAATCAGTGACATTTTAGTGATTATTACCGGGGAACTAATCCTAATGTTTGTCCTCTCCACGGGGAGGTCAGAGGGCAGGTCAGTACTCTGGAGCTGGTAGGGAATCATAATCATGATTAATGGGGCAGAGTCATCAAACAAATGTCAAATCGCCATAAAATACAGTGTTCACCAAAATGTCAAAGTTTTGGTCATCCCAAAAAAGTAGGGTACATTGGCCAGTATAGTGGTCTATCCTATTTGTTTCAGTGTTCCTTCTAAAAGTCTTGATGAACAGATGTTAAACAGTGTTAATGCGAGTTGAGACTTATGATCAGGGTCGTTGTATTTTTGGGCCATTGCCGAATTCCTGTATCAAGTTCTTGTGGGTAACCTTAACCAAATACCTGTTTAACATGACTTACATCCAGCAGACCCGGAACAACATGGGCATCATATCAGAGCCCTTTTCTGCGCACAGACTGAGCAGAGGCCGTCACGCGTATTGAATGCATATACACTGTACTGTTGCGTTTGTTTGGTCTGCCAACCCCTGAGAAAAAAATGTCTCGTCTCTTTTGGCTAGCTAGATACATAACTTGTTTACTTTGGCTGCTTGCCATTTTTCATTGGGCCAGTAGTGCACAATTTTTTCTTTTTTTTGTGAGAGCTTGTGTGCTGAGAGCACATACTGTACTTATTGTACCTTTTATTTATAGCCATTGGGACTTCACCACATGGACTGGCAAACCAAAGAAATGAGCTGAAAGAAACTGAAAACTGCATAAAACTGCAGACCGGGTATTGATTCCCAGTTGGAGTCGCAATACGAGCAACCTTTCCGTACTACAGAAGGTTTTTTGATTCAGTGTTGATATAAAAAAATAATTGAATACTCAATAATATTTTAGCAACATCAAAAGTATGCAACAGTATAGACAGGGTAAGCATGTAGGGTTATTGTAGTCAGTGCTTTATGGATGCTATTTATGGAGTCACTCTGTAAGGGACTTCGCTTTCCTCTAATGAAATGGCACGCATTGGCAATTTATAGGTGGACAAAATGCACCCATATGTTTAAACATCTTTTCTTCTAGCCATGGCTAAAGTACCACATGAAAGCAAGCTTGTGGTGGATGCATTAAATCTTTATTTGCAAAGGAATCAAGCGTATCAAAGCTGAAAGATTCTCAAATATTAAATATTTTGAGACTTTATTGAAACCGATTCTTGATTCCAATCCTTTGTTCGGCATAAGATGATTCTTTTATCCCACTACTGTGTACATAAATACCTATCCAGACTTTCTTTCTCTTATTAAATCTGAAGCCAATCTATGTGCAAAGCAGTGTAGGCATGTGTGAAGGGATACCAAAGAAAAATGGTGCCGTTGGTCTGCCCCAAGACCGCACAGCGAGCCCTGCTGCCAGCAGTGCCTCCTGTAATTATAGACCAGGGCTGTGGAGACTGTTGCTCTCCAGGCTAAACTGAAACTAAACCCCCTATTTCATACTTGGTATTTGCTCTTTTCAGTACATGAGTACCCCATGTTTAAAAACGGTGTTATTTTTGGGCTGTAGCTGGATTCTCTTCTGTTTATAGTACAGCCTGAGCGAGTTGAAATATAGAATGACTGTCGAGCACGTAAAGGGAGCTGTAGCTTCAAAGACTGTTGTTGACACTACAGCTCTTCCCTTTACTCACATTATCTAATGTCTTGTTTAATCTCATCTGCCGTCATTACATGTTATTAATATATTGACAACATACTCTCTACAGATACTGTACTTCCCATCGCTGCAATTCACTGACAGTATAATCCAATAACCATCGATTTTCCATCTATAAATTGTAAGTTATGAGATACAGTAGGAAGCTAATGAACTGGATCTTGATCTTGAATTAATTGTGCAGTCTCCACTGCACAAGGTCACTGTTCAAATGACACTGTTGAACAACAACCTGATTTAGGATTTACTAGTGACAGCAAGGAGCAGCAAAGCTGGTAAATTTTACTGGAAAGGTTACTGAGCTTTCGCCCCCCCCCCCCCCCCCCCCCAGGCCATCACAAACAACACTGCCCAGGCTCTGCTTTACTGAGAAGCTGCTGCTGTTGTAAAGGCTGCAACCTTCCTCCTCTCCAAAGACTGTGTGGTCTGCGTCCTGGTGTTCTAATCATGTTAGGGTGGAAGTGACTGTGGGCCGCTGTAATTGGACAACAGTATAGTCGGGTGGCACCTTGTGTGCCTCTTTAATTAGATGTTGAGTGTAGGATGGCACGGCGGTCTGCTGGAGCCTGTAGATGTTGGTCGTTTTTATGATTTGTTAAAGGTGGAACGGGATGTGGGTGATTTGAAGTCGGGCACACACTAATCTAAGTCTAAATTGCTTTTTTTCTGTTCTTCTTTGTTGTTCTACATTGTTAAAGCTAAGGCTGTGATGCTCTTGGGAAACTTTTCCAGGTGTATTTTGCGCTCGCTATAACTTTTGCAGCATCTTTCTGCTCTTGTTTGGAGCCCTTACAGTCATCATTTATTTTTTCATGATGTAGATAAGCTGCTGTTCTCTGCACAAAGTCCCGTCTATTTGGTTTTGTCTGGATTCTGGTATCAGCCTGGACCAATTTACGTGTGGTTGGACTAGTTTTCACTTGATTGATGAATTCCTCCTTTGACACAGCTTGCTGATATTATTTCCATATTGTGCGTCTGTCCTGTCTACACTCAAGTTTTCTCATTTTCATTTCGACATATCCAATCCAAACTCTGCCTGAGCTGCTTTCATGTTTTGAAGGCTCTTAACCTTTGACAAATGGAGTTATTTGGAAGTGTTTTCAGGGCTACAAGAAGCCTATCCATTAACATTAACTTGATTTCTGTTTTTCTCCTGTTCTCCCCCTCTTTTCAAAAGTCACAATGAGCGGAAGGTGACCTGCAAGCATCCTGTCTCAGGCTTACCCTCACAAGACAACTGCATCTTTGTCGTCAACGAACAGTAAGTCTCTTGTTTTTGTTTTGGAATGCCACTGAGTTGCATTTGTGAGCACTACAGTAGTCTGTTGAAACTCCTCGTGTGTAGACAACATTGCACAAGTCTTCGCCTTGCCACTCTCTATTCTGCCTTCTCAATGCAAAGAGTCTTCTATTCAGTGCTTCCACAGTTATCCGTCTTCATGAAAAAAATACTTAAAAAGAAGAACTAACCCAGTGTATGGGAATATCGTTTGTTAGATACTTTTACTTTCATTTTTTTTGTGTGTGTGTGTAATTGGCAAACTCTTTTCTACTATTGCCAAGGCAGCATTAATAATTTGAATACTAAGGGCTGAAAATAAAACAGCCGTTGTATCATTTATTCATCAGCTAGTGGGAATGCAATGAGTCACATTTAGTCCCTCATTTTGACCAGGACAAGAGTTCATGGCCTTTTCAGTTGTCATAAGTACAAAGATATGCCCCCCCCCCCAACAATGAATGTTATGTCCATGTGATCATCTGCACTGCTTTCAAGCACAACTGTCATCACATGTATGCCCGCATGACTAAAACGGAAGCCGGTCATCTTCAACTTTCACTTCAAGGAGAACAAATCTATGTGTGATTCCCATTTAACATTTTACCCACTTTTTACCCGTCGACACTGGCCATGGGTGGCTCATAGTGAGGTATGGCAGGTACTCTGTTCAGAGGCTTGCAGGATGTCAAACAGAGGAAAAAAAAAAGAGCCGATGCCGATCTTTAACTTTGGCCTCTTCCTCCGCGTTCCATTCAAATTTACTTCCCTGTCCCAATCTGTAACTGTACTAAATATACACATGCTGACTGTTTGCATCACAACCCACACTGTGACATTAACTTTCATCTTCCACCCTTGGCCATCTTAGTTTAATGTTGCGCAACAGGTATCAGCCCCACTAAATGTCTCACTTCCCTCTGAAACCCTTGTCATAGCAGATTTCCCATAATGTTATTTTGTTGGACTCTTGTGGCACTGCAACTGGTGTCAATTATTTTATTGAGCAATGAACGCTAATTGAAATATGTTCTGCTCCAAGACACGAAATGTCAATCAGATGTGGGGAACTTGTGGCCAAAGTCTAAGGAGTAGTGTATTACAAATTCCCTGATGGCCCATCATGGGCGCCAGTTTCTGCTTTTTTCATTATGTGGCTTAGAAATATAAATCCTGGTTTTATTAGAATATGATCCTGAAAGCTTTTTTGTTTCACCAAATCCTTAAGAGTTGCATTTTGTTAAGCGGAAGATGGAATAATCAGAAAATGCTTGTGAAGAAGCTGGTTGTGCTAGAACTGTCACACTGCACTCTCTTGACACATTCCTCCCCTCACTGTGTTACTCTCACATCTCTGCTGTTTTTCACACAGAGAGGGATAACACATCGGTGCAAGATTACATGTAATTTGGCAATTAGCGTTTTATCAAAGCAAGATAATCTGCAAAATGTAGTCATATCCAGAAGTCGACTTTAGGAAAGCAACAGCAAAGTGATAAGCTACTGTTATTTTTAGGGGGAAAATCTTCACCCAGGACCAATTATAAAAGAAAAAGAGGGATTTTAGCTGCCACAAGGATAAAGAGGCCAGGCAGAAAATCACTGCGTAATCTGCTCTGCACTTTAAAGTAACAATCTCCGTTTCGTTCTCTTTGGCGACACTTATGGCGATAAGCGGTAATTGCAGGTGTGTTTTTGGACCTCATTTCCCAGAGATCCAAACAGTGTCTGTGTGACGCCTGCGTGACATCAGTCAGTTGGCAGTTGGCACCTGGGCCACACCTCCATAACAATTTGAGACTGGAAAAAACAGTACTCCGCTTCACACATAAGTGAATTGAAGAGCGAGTCTGTTGTGTTAGCCCCGGCTACCCCTCTCTGGCAGACCAACCACTGCTGGGTGATAGAAATCATCACTAACTGTTCGCTGCTTGTGATTTTTTCCGGGAATGACGCCACTGACACTCAGTTCGTAATACTGCAAATGGAATAGCTTTCATCTGTGGGCCTTATTCGGTGATAGATAGTGACTTAACAGACATTTATTTAAATGCCTTCAGTGAAGAAGCAACAGACTAAAAAAGAAGCAAACATACTGTAGCTGTACCACACAGTGTTTGGATAGGTGCCACTAATCAGCACAGACACTGAAAGGTCTGCTCGGTGTGACTCTACCACATGCTTAAAAAATGTGGTGCACATAAGCAAAACTCTTCGGACTTGGAACACCATCGGAACAGGATCGGTAATACCTGGACCTCAAGGTTCAATCTGTCAGGTTAGTTTTTGAAAGTAAAGATGGATAAATGCAGGGCAGGAACACCCGAATTCCAAAACCCTGTAAGGTGCACTTTAGTGTCTGAACCATTTGTTGTGTTCATCCAAACCTTTGTGAACAACCAAACTTTGGGAGATGATTACTCACTTTTCCTGAGCTGAAGTTCAAGCTATACATCCTCAAAGAACGCTGGGTTGTTGAACAAATCTTTCATAACATTCAGTTCACTTTGTTGGCAGTTTACTGATTTCCCAGGGAGCATTAAAACTGCTTCCTGTTTGGTTGCAGGGTCCTAACAAAAGGCTGCTTTATAATATACCAAAAGGAATCATAGAGTATGATAATTGAGCACTTTGGATTACATTACTCAGTCAAGTGGTAATTTTTGTTTTGACAACCTGATTTTATGAACACCTCTTCATGCTCTGTCCCTTATGGATGTACAGGCTTTACAGGTAAGAGTCCTGGCTCTGTTTCTTTGCTATGCTGAGCTGAACGATAAGACCAAAAAATTAATATTATGATTATTTTACATATTGACAAGTATCCATAAACTGGCAAGAAGCATTATTTTACCTTCCATCCTGCATTGGGTCTACAGTGTGCACAATATTATGTGCTGAAGAGTCATGTTAAATATACTAAACTACCAAAACTTTAGCATTAGCTCGCTATGTCGCATGCTTCCTGATTTTAAATAACGATTTAGAGCCAAAGAAAGAATGAGTGATGGACGGCTCACGGCTCTCAAAAGCACCACTTAACATATGAATGTAATTAGGTCTGCTGATCAGTCTAAACATCTGTAAAGTTTTGGTTTATCGCTCAGCTCTACACTATGCAACTGCTGTGAACCTGTGACACTGTTAAATGTATACACTGATATCCTGATCTGTGTATGCTTGCCTCGTCTCCTCGTCTTTTGTTGGCTAAAAAGATAAAGGTCAGATTCACCCCCCCCCCCCCCAAACAAAAGTGGCACCCTTATTTCTTTAGAAATGCTGTGTGGTCATTTTAAAATGCACCCTCAGCCACTCAGTTCAGTGTCCCCCCCCCCCAGTGTGCTTAGAGCGCCAAGCCTCACTGGCAGTGTAATCCCTCCTCACTCTTTTTGCACACACAGACCCACACACTTGCAATGGCTCACAAAATCCATGCAGGACGAGGCTGTGATGTGACACTTCAACACATCCGGGTTAGTCCTCATATGTGGAACCGATACAAGGGCTTTGTCTTGTTTGTCTCAGCCCCCCCGCAACAATATGTGTACGTAAACGTATCCAAATTTCCTGTTTTTATTTAACGCACACAATACAAATCGTTCGACGTTGTTGTACCACAGTAGCACTATTTAAGTAAATATACAATGTGTATACAATTCAAATACTTAGTTGGCCAAAATTCTTAAGAAGTAGATTCTGTGAGTAAACAGTTCAAACTGTTTTCTCACAGATAACTGAGTAAGTGTGTGTGTGAACCGGGTCACGCATGTTCGGTCCACCTACTCCGTACAAATGACACATACTAAACTTGGCCGATAGTTATGGTGAAGTTATTTTGGACACAGAACGGCATTTTCATGCTTCGGTTTGACGTTCATTGACTTTGCTGTCGACAGGGAGCTGTGGGAAACACAAAGATGGTCGTTGTTTAGCGCTGGTATTTTTTTTTTTTTACAACGATTACTGCGTTCGAACATCACAATCATATCCACTGTGGGCTAGTGATGTCAGGAGACGAGCACCAAGCTGAACAAGATAATAGTAATTTAGAGCAGACAGACACTCAAAACATCATGTTGTAGAGATGAACAGATGCGGAGTTTCATACTAACATTTCAGAACAACCTGTCAGAGCAGAGTTCCACCTCAAAATATAGGCGTGAAGCATTTGGTGGTCTCTGTCGCATATGTGCATAACTACTGGGGGAGACCCATGCAACTACTTTGTATTAGCACAGGTTCATTTTAAATATTTGGTTATTGGGATTAAAACAAGCCTGACTATGGACAGTAGAGTCTAATTCTGTGTTGTTCACCGTACTGTTCAAGTTGAAACTGTATAAGGTGGTTGAGCAGCACAGTTTAGTACTTCTAGCCATCATGAGGTGAACTTAACATGTTTTAGATTGAATCTATGAACATCTCAATGTGCTGCTTTTCCGTTTATTATTTTTTGCTCATCCTCTTCACTTGTTTAATGGTGAGAAATATCACAGCAATCAATTATCCAGCTTGTTTGTCTCAAACGTTATCATTTTTTTATTATTTCTCTTTTTTATCATAATAAAAACAGTGTTTGGCTATTTTCAGCTTACTGTTAATTACCTAAATCATATTATCTACTGTAATATTTAAGATATTTTAAGTTGTGTGTGTGTGTGAGGGCTGTAATGCAGCATACATTCTCCTACTGCTCTCTCTCTCTCTGTGCCTTTTGTCACACACCAGTTCGTATGCTAAGGCAGCTAATTTGACACACTCACTACTTTTTCAATTTCACTGCATGCAGATTGATTATCAGGCCCAAACTAATTATCAACAAAGCCCCGACACACGCGCACTGCGGTTCAGGGCCTGGAAATGGTCTGTTGGCTAAATAGAGCATCAAACAGCGCAATATCTCTCTTACAGCAAAGACAGTCCACTCTCTCCTCCTCCCCCTCCTAACCTCCGTGTTTTGATGGCAAGTCCACACACCATTGATTATGGTTCACTTAGGATTGCGCCTGTCACTCGAAGTGCTGAAAATCTTCAGTGCTCGTTTTCTGGAGAGAACTCATTAGATGGAGGCAAATCTCAGTGGCTACTCATCACTCAGCACAAGTAGCTGTTTTAGAGAAGTGAGTTGAAAATTGTGTGCACTTCAATTCAAGAGAGCATTAGTCACCCACTTGTCCACCACATGACTTCCTGGATGTGTCACCTCTGAATAGAGCCCTGTTATATGTTCAGTCACTTAAGACAGATACTGAGCCTTTAATAATAAGTAAAATACTCTTTCTTGTTTGACATTCTCATACAAGAATGACATTTATCTTAGCAATTTGAAGATCTTAAGAACACGATGATAAGATGCCGCTTGCTTCTTGACTCAGTCTAACAAGCCCTTACCTTGTAACAAACTACATAACTTTCCTTCTAAATGCAGGTAAGACAAAGTCGGTCTGTGATCGTTTCTTGTATTGTTTCGTCTCATCGTTCTGTCTGTAGATAATCCGACCTGTCACCGTGCTGCACGGGAATGAACACCCTGCACGCGTTGCCTGCTGTTGTGAGCTGAGCTGATGTTATCCCTTGTGATACCCTTTCGTGTTTGTGTACTTTGAGTATAACAGCATGGAGTCTGAGTTTCCATTTTTGAGCGCTAATAGTCTCGTCTGCATGTCTAACAATTGAAGCTAGTTGGGACAGATGGATGGAAAAGTAGATGATGGATGAATGGACGAATTGATCGACTGTTATTGACTGTTCGTCATTAATGGTACCATATAATCTGAATTCCACAAACAAACTGTTATCAAATGAGCAGGTTAGATGGGGGAGTTTGCAGTGCGGGGTTGGTAGTATCTGTCCTTATTCAGTGACCTGAAACCCAGTATATCTGAGAGATTACACTTTTCTCCTCTGCTGCAGTATTTCTGCTCTACTCTGGTGTTCCTGCCTTCTTCCCTCTAGACCACAACATCGTTCCCCTCCTGAAGAATATAGGACATCTCCATGGTCTATAAAACTTAGTTCACAAGGTGTTCCATTCTATGGCAAATATCTTGAACTTATTATGCTTTCAGCTATTGCTTCGAGAAAGCTTTTGTCTTTTTAGAGGCATTCTGACCTGATTCACTGCCGCAGTCGCTGCATCTCAGTATGTCAGGCAGACTTTGCAGACCATTTAAAGCTGTTTGAGAGAGCTGGAAATGTATCCGCAGTGACGTGGTGGTGGGAGTAATTGGCTCGATTCATAGGCCCATGTTGAGATCTCATTATAACAGAGTTTGAAGTTCAGAGGAATGATGGGGGGACAGACAATAAAGGCTGCTTCCTTCTGTTCTCCTTCTTTTATTGAGGTCATTGAACATAAATTGGCAGTTTATATTTCTGACTGATGACTTTCCTATGTTCTCCTGGCATGCTCTGTGTCTCCCTTGTTTAGATCTGCCTCCAAAGTGCCAGCGAATGAGAAGAAGGAACGGCCACTAAGCACCATGAGTGAGGCCTCCAACTACACAGGCGGCTTGGACTGCGCCGCAAACCCCAGCAGCCCAGCAGGAAGAGTGAGTGATACACATGAAGACAGGATTATTTTGCATATTTGTAGAGTTAGCAAAAATAATGGAAAACCATTTGGATCACATCTAACTGCCTTGAAAAGTTTGAGGAAAGCACAGAAACATTTTACTTGATGTTCGTTGAGCTATTAACCCCCTTCACGTTGTATTTCTAGCCCTCAAGACCTCCTAAAAAAATACATAATTTTGGGAAGAGATCCAACTCTATCAGGAGGAATCCTAGTGCCCCAGTGATCAAGAGAAACTGGCTTTATAAACAGGTGAGCAGGGTGTATGACTTTCCTTTATCTGATGAATTAAATATTGAGGTTGACAAGCAGAGTCAGTGACTCAGCATATTTAAATTGAAGTTATATATAGAGCTTAAAATAGACAAATTAAATAGAAACCTTAAAATAAAGTAACAATAATACAGCAACATGTTTATATCACAGCGAAGGGAAATATGTAAGTGTAATTCAAATGCCGTGTTATAAAAGCCATACATGATATTTAGAATCTAAACTTTTAAATGCCAATTAATTAAAATTTTATGCAACTTCTCTATATCTTTCCACATAAAACAAGGTTTAAGTTCTCCCTCCCCCTGTTAGATCTGCAGTAACGGTCTTAAAATGAACACAAAAGGAGCTTTTTGATGTCTTACAGGATCTCACCATTTCTTTGTTCGGGGTCTCTGCTCAGCCAGCATGGGCAACGTTTAAATACCAATCCCTCATCACAGCTCCCTGGTTACTTATAGGAGGGTGAAAAGGGGGTGCTTGAGGCAGCTCTTGGCCAGACAGGACTCTCTCATGCTTCCGAAGTGGGAGACTCATTTAGTTTTGATTGCAGCCTCCCGGCACAGTTTTGTGAACACATGATGGCTTCCTTTGGTACAGCTGCCAGCTGCTATTTCTTTGGGGACCTCAATCAGGGTGATGTAGATCAAGCAAAAGACTCACAAATCTGCTACCCTGAATAAAAGCTGGATTTGCACTTTTATTTTCCTGCCTCATTGAAACCTGGAAGCTATTGAAGTCCTTGGCTGAGGAAAAGCTGCAGTGCTTCAGTTGATCCATTGGGAGAACAAAATGCCACAGTGATTGATGTGACAGTGAAAGCCTTGTTTTTTTTTTTTTTCTTCCCGCCTGAACAGAGAAAGATCTGACAGAACTTCTGATAAAGTTTTTTCATGAACACAAGAAGTTTACATTTTTTTGTTACATTTCAAAATGAACATACTGAACAGGATCTTTTTGATACTATATGCTAAACATGCTGCTTCATGGAAATGAATTCCCAATTAATGTTAACCGCATCCTACATGCTGTTTTACCATAATGACGGAGCTGTTTGGGTGCCTCCCCTTACTTTTGTCTGCATGTTGAATCCACGATTAAGGCTCAAGTTTTCCAATAAAGCAAACTGGGGGAGTTAATACCCTATTCCTCACCCTTCATCCTTTTCAAGCAGCAGCGTGAAAACCCCTTTTATCACAACATTGCAGAGAGAAAAACTTAAGCACAGGACTTATTTTTCACCTACTTAACAACACGCTTCCTTTTAAAAGTAAGTGTTTATACGGTTTAAACTATATACAGTGGAGCACTCATTCTCTCTGCTTATTTTATTAGAGAAATCACATGTGTCCCCTGAACCAAAAACAGATTTTTCCACCTCAGGCCCAGAATATGTAAAATGTGAGTGGTAGATATTTTGTAATTCAAAATTGAAGTTGAAGTCCTCTTTATCTACTCACAATATTTTTAAGAATATGTTTAAGCCAAGGAGACTTTTTGATTTTCTTTGAATAAAGATATAGCAAACACTTTATCGAGAGAGGTAAGAGGACTATAGCGAGTACTGGGTGAGGCAGAATAATAATCCTCAAGCCATTTCCACAAGTTTTCGGACTAACTGTGCCCTACTCCCTCGGTGTCTTTTCAGGACAGTACAGGGATGAAGCTGTGGAAAAAGAGGTGGTTTGTGCTGTCCGACTTGTGCCTCTTCTACTACAGAGGTGAGTCGATTTGTCTCCGCTAACAACACGCTTCATTAGCATCGCACTGCTAACGACAATAGTGGTTTTTCGATTAGTAGTTGAAAGCGCCGTTGTGACCTTCAGAGCCACGAGCTGTGCTCTTGGTGATTGTTGATATACCTGAACACAAGTCCCCATGGTAAGCAGCTGTCAGGACCAACTTAAGAGATGTATTAACTGAAATGGCCGTCCTGTTGTCTGATTTGCCATTTAAGCAATATTTCCCCCCCCCCCAAAGGAAAGCCAGGGCTTTAAAGAAGACTTTGCTGCTGCTGCTTCACTGTTGAAAGAAGAAACTGGATTTCACATCGATGTCAAGTCATGAAACAAGTTTCCAGAGACGAGGCTCTTTTTATGGTTGCATTCTTACGTAATTCTTGGAGTCATAAACATAATTAATCTCATATTTACAGATCCTTTTCTATATCCACATTATAGGGACCGATGTCATATTATCACAGCAATTACCCATTTGAGTATGTGTGGTATTTACATGCTTTTGTAATTTATTGAAAACAACTCATATTTTCAAAACCAAGTAATAAAATGTTTATTTGAAGTGGAAACTTATATATAAGTTTCTGATTGATCTGCTATTTAATCTTAATTGCCACCTTCATCAGTTATGTTCTTTCATGATGGGCTTACTGTGTGAGTCACAGTCCATTTTAAGGGTTTTTTTGTTCAATTATTAAAATCTGGCTGTCTTTATGAACCTCCCTCTTTGCTACTCGTACGCAGTAGGAATAACAAGTGTTTGATGTGATCTTTTTAATAAGCTCATATTGACTGGGCATTGCAGTCTCTCTCATGCAGTACAAATTCATAACAAATATTGACACAGCTGTGTCCAGAGAGCGTCTGAAAACTCCCCTATTGGGGAAAAAAAATGAAATGATTACTTTGAATTACGGAGGCCGTCAGGTAAGTATAGACTATGAGTACTGTTCAGCTGCAGATACAAAGTAACTCTAAGTCCTGCCTGGCACAGGTCCAGATATCCTGATGCCCCCTGCTCACTTTATGCAGATACAGTCATCATTTGTGCTGATCAGGATGACATCTAGTCTGTGTTATTTCTGGTGTCTGCCAGTCCTGTTGCCTTCTTTCCGCCCACTGACTGACAAAAGCCACAGACAGCAGCGGACCCAAAGGCTTTATCCAGACGGACATGTTGAGAAATTGTATCCATCAGCAGAGAGTGGGTAGAGAGGTCATGAACTCCTCTGCCCCTCAACTGAACACAACTGCTGTCCGCCGTATTTATCAGACTATTAATGTCAGACTATTTAATGTGCACTCAGGATGTCAGCTTATGGTCAGAGACTGTTCTGCAAAAAAAAAAAACCCTGTGTCTGTATGTTTGCTAAAGAGAGAGAGACAGAGGCAGAGACACAGACTTGATGATTAAATAAATGTGGGGCCAGTAGACTGCAGATGCAGCTGATCATAGCTGCAGGGTAACCTCTAAACTACCAGAGGTTGAGCAGAGTTCAGTTACCACTTATTCCTCAAAATATTATTCACCATTCCAGTTACTAGCAGTACAGTGTGTGTAAAAAGACCTCAGAGGACCCTTACATAACATCCCCAGTCAACACACACACAAGATGAACATGGACACATATCAAGCAAGCAAAGCAAATGTACATATGGGACTGCAGCAGCAGTCACTGTTACGTTTTGTTTGCCTGCTCTGTGTTGGGTGAGAAGTGCAGAGTGCTTGTATCAAATTGGGAGGTTAAGCAATTCTCTGCTTAAAACTACGGACTCAATCTAATCCCCCCTGTGGAGAGAGCTCCATTGTCAATGTGGAGCCCTGTCTGCTAATTTAATGAGGATTAGAGCAGCCTATAGCTGCATAGGACATTTGATCAATGCTCATCTTTTCCGCTGATTGGACTGTGTACCCCTCTGCTCATCTGACCAGCGCGCACCTCGTAATCCACTTGGTTCGTCTGTGGCCTTTTTTTATGTTTAGAAATGAGCGTTCCACATAACACTTTACTGTAGTATCACGGACAACTTAGAGTTGACAAAACAAAAATAGCCCCTAATGTGTTGATGTGTTTTTTCACTGCAGATGAAAAAGAGGAGGGGATACTTGGCAGCATCCTTCTACCAAGCTTTCATATATCAATGCTGTCTGTGGATGATCACATTAATAGAAAGTATGCCTTCAAGGTCAGTGCACATTTTCATTCCTGTCAAACTTTGTTAGACTGCACATTTTATGGTTTAGAAAAGTTTTTTGGGGAAAAAAAAGATCATAAGAGCTCAATATACAAAACTCCCAAAAGGTAAACGTGATCACTGGTATACAGTGTTAAGTCAGAAATTAGTTTGAGACTGCTGGCTAGCTAGTATTAGCAACCCGACAGGTGGAGACAGACTGTACGAAGTAAAACTATTCAGTCGACTCCCCGCGTTTCAATTCTCATAAATAGAGATGATACCTCGTCAAACAAACACAAACCGAGAGATCAGAGTCATTTTCAGTCTGTCCCTCCTGTAGAATCCACCATTAAATCCACTAGAGAGCAAGCTAGCACCTGGAGTCACAACAGTCCTGGCAAGTGCGCACGTAGTGTAACTATTCACATCACGGGACTCGAAATGTCTCATGTAGCCAGCTATCATCTACATTACTTTTTAAAAATAACATTTTTGTGCATTTTGTAATAATGAAATTTTCATGATTTACACATTGTGCAAAAGCAAAAATTCGAATTAATCAAATTAATTCGATTAGCCAGCCCTAGAAGTAATGTAAGCCATTTTTAAAACTTGAACTGCACACTAATGCTGAGAAAGCAGAGGAAGCACTTACCAGCAGCCATACGTCTGTGCTAGCTATGGTGGTGTAGTACTGGAGCGCTGCGATACTCTAAGCTGTCAGGGAAACCCCAAGTTTCAGGGCAACAGGCATATTTTATGGGATCTCAGTTGTGTATGCAGTATTTGACTGCGGGTCCTTCATAAACCCTAAGAGACAACAAAGTTGTCCTGCCAAGCACAGCCAAACACAGACGCCCAGGAGTCTGCTCAAGGTCTCTCCAACCACACAGCCCACTTCTTTTCCAACTTAGACTCAGGCTGACGGAGAGAGAGAGAGTTGAGGTAAAGAGAGAAACACAAGAGCAGGGCACGACCTCTTCAGTTTACAGTGATTCACTCAGGAATGGGATGACTTTTTGACTTCATATTTTTCATTCTAAACTTCTCCTGTCTCTTATTGTTTTGGCAAAAATGGCCATGTCATTTTTCGCAGCATTATTCTGAAGTAAATTGGGCAATGACATTGCTTTTTTTTGTTTTTCTGACATTGGTAAACAGGATATTGAGGTTGTTCACTAAACATTCTGTTTTTCTCTTTCTGTGTCCGGCTTTAACAATATGTTGGTTTGTTCACTGAGACGGATCAGACCAACTACGGAGCAATGTGTCTGCTATACAATGCACAGCATGGTAAGTCCTACAGTACTGTGGCAGATTTACTGCCCTAATCTAGTGGTATGCATGAAACTCTGGGGACTCATGGTTTGATTTATGTGGACGATGCAGATGCCCACAGCCAGCAGCATTTCACAAGCTATCACCTAGCACTTCTCACCATTATTTGCTAAAAAATATAACATGCATTAAAGTCATTGTTGCCTCCCAATGTATCTCAACAGCTCTACATTCCTCATATTTAGCGATAAACCTAAAAGCAACCAACCTTTATTCATCAGTCAGGTATTAAAAATCCCAGCTGACTCAACACTTTCTCTTCTCTTTTTCAGGTGACTTTTCTTTGTGTGCCACTGTTCCTGTCCCTGATCCTCTCCATTGTCAAAACAGGCAACACATCCCAACATGCGAACATACTACTTTTGCACAGACACAGCCAAAGAGATGGAGTCTTGGATGAAAGTAATGACAGATGCCGCACTTCTGCATTCAGAGCCAGTCAAAAGGTTTGTAACAGCAACGCTAATCTAGTCATTTTTGTAGAGAGCTTGTATTTTATTTGAAGTTAGGAGATAACACTGGGTTGTTTAGCTTTTGAAAGGAGAAAAAGACATTTGAAGAAGGCATTTGAGGACAATCGACAAGCGAGTACTAATGACTTTGCATTCCTTGGTTCATTTCTCCATCCTGAGTTTTTTTTTTTTTTTTTCTCTTTTTTAGCATTTTTGCTGTAAGCAATTGCTTGTAAATCCCCCTTTAAGCCTGTTAAGTTCTTTGGCAACAGTTCAACACCCGCATTTGACATCTCTGGTCTTTGGGAGCGTTGAAGAAGCTGTGGCTTTCTTTAATGCTATGTAACTATTTTTACTGTAAAAGTTTTATTACAGAGTAACATACATCAGAATGCCATGTGCATTGGGCATAAATACACTGTGAACGCATGGGGCAGGTGGTACAAGTGATGTTTGGCACAGCTGTGCTGACTGACCAGGACCTCTGACTCATCAGGACTGAGTTTTTCCCCTTCCTTTTTGAAACTGTTAGATATCTGTCATTTGACAGCCCGCCTGTCTAATGCCCTCCTTTTACATGGACGAGCAGAGGCGTAATGGTAAAGTGCTTTGTAATTACACAGAGCAGTAGAGCCTGAAATCCACTGAATAGCACTGTTAAATAGGACAGCGTGATGCTGCTATAAGGGTATCTAGTATAACAGCTTTATAATATCTATCTAGACTAAAAGCAGTTTCTTACTCAATCTACTGTCTTGTGTTTTATGTGCTGTATTACATGTGATCACAGCTTTTTATATTTCAAGCTATTGAATAGTGTTAAAAAGGGACAGTAGCTTAAAGCCTAATATGTGAAGGACCTTTTACTGTAAGTGTTATAATCCCTTTGCAAAAGTTTCCCAAATGCGTATGAGTAAATGCACATAGAGATTTCAAAAGAGCTAAATGTGTGCTCTACTGGGCCTGTGGAGCCACAGAGGGCTGGAGAAGACATTACGTGACTAGAGCTGCTATTTAAAAGGATCCAAATGGAAACTCTGAAGGAATGCCTTTCCTACTGCCCTCTTATTGCTAACCCAGTGAGCCCTGCTGCTAAGGGGAATTTGCTCAACTTTGAAGCTGTAACCTTGAGACTGTCTAAGGTCAAGGAGTAGTGGTGTCTATTACCTCTGGAGACCTCCCAAAGGACAACAGAGCTGTAGATAGGTCTTCTAGAGAGGAGGCAAAAGGGAACTGCAAATGGATTACCGGGGTCTGAGCACCACCTTTGAGACGGGCCCCAGCAGAGGCAGCGTTTTATTGGAGATATCTGATTTCCTTTTACACGGCTGGCCTCCTCTGGCAGCTGGAAGAAACATTGTGTACCTCCACCCATTTTCTTTGCACTTTCTTTTTGTTTCACAGCTGCCCCCATTAGCAGTGTTCACAAAGGTACTGCATTAGGTCCACACTATATATCATCTATACATGATATAATGTCTGAAAAACACTTTTTACTAAATGATCTGTGACACAGAAGAGTATCCCAGCTGCCAATCCTATCTAATAGAGTAATCATTTTTCTGTCACTGCACAGGTGATCTTATGTGTTTTGATTGCCTTTGGCTAACAGGGTAATAGATTGATCACTTTTCTTTGTTGTTATCAGGTTGGACAGGCTAAAAGTGGAGCAGTGTGGACCACAGGAGGTCAACCACGTGGCTAATCACAGGCCACCACTCACACAGCCTGAAATCCAGAAAAACGAACGCAACCGCGAGGTGGACCGTGAGCACACTGCAGCAGTAAGCTCCGCCACAGCAGAAGAGGAAAGGAAGCAGCGAGACGCTGAGCGCTACGGCTTCCAGAAAGACGGGGCAGAGCGAGAGCGTCCCCTCACCAAGATCAACAGTATCAAACTGCAGCCAGCCCAGGCAGCAGCCATCACGGCTAACATCACCTCGGCGCGGACTCCAACAGAGACGGACGGGTCACAGCGTAGCCCTCAGGTCAATGGAGCTGGTGAGCAGAGTCCAGCTGATGGAAGTGGAGTCCCTCCTCAGCGAAGTCCCACCCATGAGCCGGACAGAACCCTGAGCAGGACCAGCTCTATGCAGCAGCTGGAGCAGTGGGTCCGCACACAGAGAGGACGCAACCAGGATGATGACACCAGGAGGTTGGTTTGATTATATAGTATTTTAACACAAGTTTAAAAAAAATCTGGCACTCTGTTATACAATGTCCAGCACAAGCTGTTTTGAGGTTACTCCACAAGAGTCCAGTCTTGTCCTACTTCAACAACCAAAAGTGGGAACTTGGCTAAACTTGGTATAATCTAGAAATGCTGATTCACCTGCAACTGAGACAGGAGGGATTCTCCTTCAGGGTCTGAGTGCCTGCACAAATGCAGACTCTAAATCTCTAAAGCTTCTTAGTCCCATTTCTTTCCTGAAATTGTTTTGTTTAAAGCCAGAAGATTCACACAGCCTGACCATGATTTGAACACTCTGACACTGCACTATTAAGTGTACCAGTAAGTAGAACTGGGGATAAACAATAGCTGTGCAGAGCTGTTAGCCAGAGCTACCGCCTGTCACCGACCCTGCTGTGAGAGCGTCATTTTTCATTGGTTGAGATTAAACTTGCTCTCTCACCGTGTGTCTGTCTGTCTGTCTCTCCATCTGTTTATCTGTCTGTCCGTTTATCTTCACCCGGCTTTTGTTCATGTTGGACACAGCCTCGCCTTTTTGTTTCCACTCACTCCCTGTGTGTGTTTATTTTATTTAAAAAAAGACATAAATACACACATCTGCTTTGAATAATGCATGAATTTCGATTATCATTGATACAACCACAGTAAGGCCTCTGTGCTTGTTTCCATCATGGTCCTCTGTGATAAGCATGTACACTCCCTCTTTTCTCTCCCTTCGACAGCCTCTGTTTGTTATTACATGCATGTCCTCTAGAATGATGTTTAGTTTCCATGCAGTCACATGCCTTTTTTTAAATGCTACTGGGTTTTACAGACCAGTGAGCGTTCTAGCCAAGATCTGCCAGGGAGCCTTAATAGGAAGCTCTCTCGATGCCAGCTGCACTGACTTTGAACCCGCTGTGGAAGTGAAGCTTTTTAAAGCTTTGCTGTCTCTGAAAAGGTCTTATTTGTCCTGGGGGGCCTTCTTGCTTCCCTTTATCTGTCAAAGACACACATGGAAACACAGATAAATATGCACACACACCGTACATACTGTGATTGATTTGGTTGATGTGTTGTGTTATCTGGACACAAATACGGAGTGAAAGGTCCAGATGGTATCTATGTGGAGAACTAGAAGCTGCAGCGACAAACTTTTAAACAGGAAAATCATAACGTGACATTGCTTTGATGAGTGAGTCAGCAAGCAAGTTATAATCGAATGTTTTTGTTTAGATAAGGAAGTTACACATGAAATGAGTCTCTCTGCTACCCATCTGTGTTATTATTTTGTTATTAAATAATTAATTATTTTACTTTCACTGACTAAAAATCTTGTGCCAATCAAGAGAATAAGATCGCTTCATGATTTCATTTTTTTTTTCCTTCTCCTCAGCATCACGTCATACCAGACGCTGCCTAGAAACATGCCAAGCCATCGGGTACCCTACATGCCTCATTATGGCGACGGCTACCGCAGTATGCCCAGGAATAGCATGGCGCAGCGGGACAGCATCTGCAGCATGTCGCCATCGTTGTACGACCAGGCCCTGGGTCCCTCGCCAGCTGACAAGCGCCGCTCTATGCGCGACGACACCATGTGGCAGTTATACGAGTGGCAGCAAAGGCAGGCCTACTGCAGGCCACAAGGGCTCTACAGCAACATGGCCAGTCCCAAAACCATGATCAACCTGTCGGAGCATGCCGCGCCGAGCCACTCTATCCCACCCTCGCCTTCCCACGGCTCCCTGTCCATGTACGGGGGCTACTCTCCGATGCGATCCTACAACATGAACAGTGCCCGATCAGAGGTATCCTCTCCCATCTACCAAAGAGACATGAGCATCGACAGGCGACACAGGCCACAACTCAACAAGGTCAGTTAAGGCATATAGAGATGATAAAGGGTCGGTTCACCCACATAACAAAAAAACATATTTTTCACTTATATGTATGTCATCATCTATCATCTATTCATACTGATAGCTTTGATTATATTTTTCATGCTTTTGAGATATTGGTGTCTAAGAACTTTTTCTTTGGTCTCTTTTGTTTCTCGAGTTGACTTTGTCATGTTCACGGCATTGACAATTCAGCAGCTTAGTCTCTTTACACAATCAGAACATGTTTTCATTGGAACAGTTTTTTACTGAAGAAAACATCCTTTTGAAACCTGTTGACAGCATGTACTTTGTTTTTCTGCAAATATTATTGTTGAATTTTTACATTTTTGATTTGGTTTTGAGCACATAAACATAATTTGAAAAACTATCTACGTGGCTAAATGCCGCCGCAAGAGGTGAGTGGGAAAATGTGTTTTTTTTTGTAATTTGGGTGAACCAACGCTTTACCTTGGAATGATTATTTAAAGCAATTCACAGTAGTGTAAATGACAGGCAATTTAATTTTTTAATTTACTGTGTCTACAGTATGCCTACCCACCGGATAGGAGGTCTATGCCTGCAGGAATCCCAGTTCAGACTATCACTGCCCAGTCTCTCCAAGGCAAAACAGTAAGTCCTCACAGTAGTCCGATCACTCCGCTCCTACTGCAATACACCACCCAGTAATTTCATGCTTGGCTTCTAAATATTTATCCCTTTGGGTTTAATTGGACTTCTTTGAAAGACAAAGCTACCCTCCCTTTCTCCCTCTCCCTCTTTCTGCCTTTTATTTCTTTCCAAGAATTCATTGCGACAGAATTTATAGAAAGAAGCAGAACTCAGATGTATGCTCCAAGTGGTAGGATTTAGGGTATGTTCACTTTAGGAGCTCCTTAGACTTGCTTCACATCAGTGAAGATTTAAAAACCCTGTCACTCACAACTCTCTAAGCCAGATCAGGAATTTATGTCAAAGCCGTAGACAGTGCTATGTCCTCGTGTGTGAACTGGATTCTGTAATAAATGCTAAACTGTTCTTCTGTCTTGAGTGGACGAGTGGAATTTGAATGCTGCTGACAGCGATTGCACCTTGGGTAATCTCATGGTCCTGAGCTGCATGAAAACTCAATACCTGGATATAGCAACTGTTCACCTATAGGGAGCCTGATACATCTAAATCTCCTGTCCTGGTGTGTTCTCTCCTTTCCTTTCCCACTCCCCCTGTGGTGTGTCCCTGTTTCATTGTGGCTGTATATCCCTCCCTCCTTCCCTCCCTACCCTGCAGCCTGAGGAACTGACTCTGCTGCTGATAAAGCTGCGGCGGCAGCAGGCAGAGCTAAACAGTATCCGGGAGCACACTGTAGCACAGCTTATGCAACTAAACATGGATGACGACAACCCAAAGGTCAGGCCCCCAGAGATTCCTCTGCAGGCGTGTGTGTTAGAGTGTGGTGTGTATGCCATTTTTACCCGCTTCCATTATCCATCTCGATCCAGAGGATTTTTTTTTTTTGGTCTTCACACATGGCTGATTTGAGGAAAAGAGGCTGTAGGCACTTTCTCCATAAAGAACTGCGCTTTTGCTTGAAGTCGTCTGTTTATCATTATTTTGGGATCAGCTAGTTTGCTATCAGCTTTTCCCAAAATATAATGAAATGTCCAGAGATAAAACATTTGGGCCATTTCAGCAGGGCAAACAGTTGATAAGTCATTTTACTTCCTTAAAGAGTCAAGACAGATGTTAGCTGGAAAAGCCATTAGCGAGCTTAAAGAGTGACCAGTTAAAGAGGTTTAGGCCACTGGCGTACGTAAATGTTAAATCAGGATTTTTACATTTTAAGTCTCCTTTAAGACGTCAGACTAAAGATTTGACTGATGTAGGTCAACTAGGCCTGAGATGGTTGGTTTGAGGGATTTGGGTTTGTCATCACTTGAGCACTTATTTACCTACTACTCCACAATTAAATTGAAGCCCCCTTGTACCAGACAGAAGCTAAACTCGGCTGCCTTATGTTTGGTATATAGTTTGGTGGGGTAGTAGATTATAAGGATACTTACTTAAGAAAATTTGCTCAGCTTACTGCTGTCTGTGTGTCTTGAGTGCCCTTAGTCAAGACTCCATGTGGCTCTTTAGTCATTATGGAGTTCTAGTCTTTCATGTCCAATACTGCCTTCACCCTGTTACTTTATACTGTGTAGTACATCTAGTACCTGACCTGTTTTCCTCACCTTGACTGGTCCTGCCTTCCTTTTCCGTCTGATTATCTTTGGGTATACAGCACAAGACATGTTTGAGTGTGAGAGTGTGTGTGTGTATTTGAGAAAGAGTCAGAGAGGATGCTTCTTCTTCTTTGTCTTACTCTCCTGTTGCCTTTTCTTTCCTCTCCTTTCTGCTGCTGACGCTAGAACGACATTCTCTCCCATCACCTCCAAAGGAACCTCATGTATTTGGACAATCAGGTGGGGTAATGCATGCTTGCATGGCCCTGTTTCCTGCTGTCATGACCTAAACTCAATAAATGCATTACGATTATTATAATACTAATCAGTACAGTCCACTGACAGATACTTGGATATCCTATTTGATGTTTAACTACGTTATCATATGTTTATTTAATGTTTATTTTCTTGGGGACAAATGCCACATACCACAACATTTATAGCATAGGCTAGTTTGCTATGCTCATCCTTAAATAGGCCTGTTCATTCAACTGTTACTAAACTACACTAACTAGATAACTGGATCTCACTCTGATCCGTATAGTTGGGAGTTGTGGATCAACTAGATCTGTTCCATATACAGTGCATATAGACAAACATGTACTGTATCTTTTATTTGCTCTAATTTGTTTGCTTAGGTTTTGTTATGAAAATGCTGCATAAATGCATAATTTTTCTGAGTATTAGTCTCTAGTATACTCTGTAGTACACAGATACACATATAGCACATTTCTAAAGATAATTATAGAGAAGTAATTATATATTTAAATGAGCTAAATGAGCTTGCCTCAGATTTGTGTAACCATTGAGAAATGTGTAATTTTGATCTTCTCTCAAAGTGAAATGATGAGGCTTCATTTACCACCTAACCACACACACAGTACCAGTCAAAAGTTTGGACACACCTTCCCATTCTCTTCAATGAGAGAGTGTGTTCAAACTTTTCGACTGGTCCTGTGCATCCCTACAGCAGCGCTTTCTACATTTGCATCATTATAAATACATTAAGCTTTAACGGGAGCTTTCCCACTAGAATGTCTTTCTGATCCTGTTTGTAAGCATCTCTTATTGTTTATGTATCCATCCCTGTCCTCTCTGGATGCATGTGTTTATGATTGAGTCTACTTCACGAGAGAGCGCGAGCGAGGTGCAACGACATTGTCGGTGTGTTGTCTCTGAAGTGAAGCGCTGCTATGAACTGACACTTGCTATATTGCTCCTCTCCACACTGGACTAGATGAAGGAAAATGACCCTTTAATCGTCATGACTCACACTTTGATTGAGAACTCTGCCCCAAGGCCTCAACTTTACCAGCAAGTAAGGCCAGCCAAAGGCTTTGCTCCGCCTCATCCTCACCAGTCGCTGTTGTTTCTTTTGGTCTGTTTTGCAATGCTCCTCCTTCGGTGTCCAATTCCTCATGGCATCTTAAGACTGGTCTCCCTGTATCGTTTGTATCGCCAGAACCAACTCATCCATTGCTTTTGACTGTTCTCCTCTTATTGTGAGAAGTCATGCCAATGTGGCCATGACTTGTGAAAGAGAAGTTTGATGTGTATGTTTCACTGTTCAGTTCAATCCCTTCCTCACTCTCAGGTGTGTTTGTGGAGGCTGGATACAGTTTACTCTACAAGTTCCTATGTGTTTAGAAAACACTCGACTAGCTACGGGACTGTCTTAAATCAAAAGCTAAAGCTGTGGCTGCACCCACATCATTAAGGCAACAAACCCTGTAGTTTTTACTCATCTTGTTTTGTCTAGTGCCTTAACAAGTGATGGTTAGCGTGTGATTTTTCATAACCCCGTGCAGAATGCGTTTCCTCTCAAGCCACCTGGATTTGGCAGGGGGACTCTAATTGGTGTGACTTAATTGTTTGCTGCCAGACGTATCATTTCTCAGTCCAGTCATTATTGTAGTGCCGTGTCTTTTTCGTGGAGTAAACGAGTGCCCCATTTAAAGCCAGCAGGGGAGTGTTTTCATGGTGTAATTTAAGTACACAAAAAGTAAACTGATTTTAGTTTTTGTGATGCAAGAACGTTTCATTGCCAGTTCGTCAAATATTAACTATTCAGATGTTAGGATTCAGCGGTTTAAAGGCACAGTACAACATATTTGGAAATGCACTTATTGTTAGATGCCACTTTTTTTTCTGTACGCTCACATCAGTTTGTGAACACAAATGAGATATTATGTGTTAATTAGCGAGCTTCAGAGGTGCTGGTTAGTGGATTTGCTTAACCTTTGGACAGAGCCAGGCTAGCTGTTCCTCCTGTTTCTAGTCTTTATGTTAAGCTTAGCTAACTGTCTCCTGGCTGTAGCTTCATATGTTTAGCGTACAGACATGTGAGTGGTATCGATCAGCTCATCGTCCTTTAAGATTTGACACGCTTGAGTATCCTTTGTGGAATAGACTGTATACTTAATATGGCCAGAGGGCATATCTATGATGATTTTTTTTTTTATTACTTTACATTACTTCCCCCCTCACCCCTCTTGTCGTTCTGCTGATGGAAAGGATAAAGAGGGCCTGCCTTGTGTGTGTCGATGACATCACTTTGCCACTTTTGTGACCGCCTCTCGAGGCGTAAAAGTGCAGCCGAAGAGTGCCCCCTACCCACCCTCACCCCTTCACCTATTCATTGCCATATCAGCAAGGCAACAGCTGCATTCCCACCTGTTCAACTGCCAAAAAAGTCTGTCTTTCTCCTCCTCCCGCCCCCTGTCACTCCTAGTCCACACCACACAACACCACAGTGAAGCTCCCTGAGCTGTGGGAGAGTCTGCATGTTCTGTGTGGAATGTTCTCAGGTCCCACCTGCTTTAACTGTACTGTGTGGTTCAACTGAGGGAAAAAAAGGTGTTGAGAAAAGTATGTGTGAAATAGTGCAAGTGTGAGTGAGGAGCCTTAGTACTGGTGGAGTCTGACTGTATTTGGACAGTGACTAATTATTTGTGTTTTGACTCTGTCGGCCAGCACGTTGAATTTGAAATGAAGCTGCTTTACAGGAGTTTAACAGGCTCGGTATCAGGCAATAGAGCCCTTTTCAGATATAGCCCCCCTCTATGGGCCCACCTTTGATATAAAATGTGCCACAATTACTTCATTTTTAACCCAATATGAATGTAGATTGACCTTTTTATCGCATTGTTTTCATTTCAAATCCAATTTGAGTACAAAGACAAAACAATAAAGGATTATGTCACTGTCCAAATAGGTATGGGCTGCACCTGTATTTTTTTTAAATCAAGGAAAGTGGATGAATAATGAAGAATTATGTGATGAATTAATTGTCTGGAAACATGGGATCCAATGCAGTTCAAATAATGTCACATGATTGAGTAGTGTGGCCTTTTATTTCTTTAAAATCTGTCGATGAGTGGTATTAATACAAGGGGAAAGAAGGATTATTTCTTCCTTTTCTCAGCTAGCTACTGATGCTACCTAAATGCAGATATAAAATAGTACAAAGTAATTTAGTAACTAGTGTGGAAGTAGCTGCAGTGCAGGCTGATATTAGCAATATGCTGAAGCAATCATTAAGGCTGCCATTGTCAGTATTTGAGCCTGGATTAAAGTAATTAAACTGTTTATAGTTTATAATTGCTTTGAGCATTATGAGGCACTGTATGCTAAAAACATGTGGTTAGTTTGTTATTCTGGGATTATTTTTAAGTCATATTGCATTTTGACTAAACAAAACACACTCAGTTGACCACAGCTACCAGACAGGCAGATTCCTTGGGCCAATTAGCTGCAGAGCATGTGCTGGAGAACAACACAGTCGGCGAACGCAGCCAAGGCGCTGACTCCAGAGTTTAGTAAGCGAGATTGTTTTACGTGCCTTCCCCTTGCATTTCCAATAAAACCACCGTGTTGTGCTGATGGAGACAAATGACTGTGGGTGATGAAACACGAGGCACCAGAATCACCAGAGAGGAGGCTGTGTTTAGACTGGCCGCTCTCCCACTGTTGGTTTGCTAACTTAGATTGTCGGATTCAGTGAGTTTCTACCCCAAGGACAAATTCTGTGGCTCAGTGAGAGAGCCTTGTCATGACACTGCATTAGATCTCCAGATTCTAATGTGTATGTGCATGTTCGGTGTCGCCGTCTGATGTTCTTTTATTTCTTCACAGCTGAGCCCAGAAGACTACAGAGAACACGCCTACACATGCATGCCAGAAGAGGTGGACACTGATGTAAGTTCAGCGTTGCACTCTTGCGTGACACGATGCTACACTCAACTACACACAAAGGGTCACGACTCATTATCGTTCTCTCCGCAGACCAAACTTAGCAGGTTGTGTGAGCAGGATAAATTGGTGAGGACGCAGGAAGACAAACTTCAGCAGCTGTACAGAGAGAAGGTGACTGAGCACTGCACATCATTGCATATTATCACAAAACACTGTTAAAATGTCCACAAAGATGTAGGGCCAAGTAGAAGATAAACTGCAACAAATACACAGTTGACATTTGTGTAATAAACAGTCAGCCCAGCTTTTAGACTGTCATCCAAAACATTTCTACTGTTGTTGTTAGACTAAATATAGTTTGAGCTCCGTTTATTTGCACAAAACTAAAAAAAAAAAGACCATAACCAAGCCACTGCCATCAACATCAAAGTTTGTGTAGCCATGTCATCTTTCGTTTTTTAGATTCGTTTTTTGTCTTTTATTTGACAGCTGAACATGCTGAGAAAGACAGAAAACAGGGGTAGAGAGAGCGCTATGACAGACATTGCAGCTTAACCAGCAGGCTGCAGCGGCGTCCCGGCCATGTCATCTTTAGCAGACTGTATCACACTGTGTTCACTGTTAGCAGAGTGTAAAGTTGGGTTGGTTGCTGTGCAGTGTTGGTAGGCATACAGTACAGTGAAGGCAAATGGTGCACTGTAGATTTCCTCAACCAACTCAAGAGATGTTTTAATTTTTTTATAAAAATGTTTTGATGTCAGTCAGTACAAAATTAATCTGTAATTAAGTGCTCAAGTAAAAATACCAAACATTAGCTGGTTCAAGCTCATCCAGTGTGAGTATTTGCTGACCTTGCGAGTTTCATTTTATTGGAAATTGAATTATTTGATTTGGCATGTTGAGACAAAATAAACAGTTTGTAGAATATACTTTGGTCTCTGAGAGGGCCTGATGGGCATTTTTAATCAGTTTTATAGACTAAAAGATCACCTGACTAATAACCAAAAAATAATAGACAGTTAGTTAGAATTTAAAGGAGTAAAGTTACTTGTAACTAAACTCAAAATTACATGAATCTTTGTAAGAATTTTGGAAGCTAAAATTGTAAAAATGGGAGAAGCTCCACTGTACATATAGATAATCCATTATTGCTAAACTTTGCTGACAAATCACATATTCATGCTGTATGTGTATTTGATGTTATGTGCAGTGTTGGGTAATGTTACTTTTAAACAGTAACTTGTTACATTACAGCGTTACCTACTGAGACAGGTAACTCGTTAGAGTACTTTTGCTTTCCCAAAAATGAAAACCCCTTTGCGATTCCTTGCGCATGTTGGTTATATTGTCCAGAAGGCACGTAGCCTACTGTACGCCTACCTTTGAATGTACTGACTCTTACTGTCATTGCATAGCCTAGTATACAGCCCATAATCTGTAACTCTGCAAGTCTGCAGGCTAAAAACAGGAATGACAGACGCAGTATCCCCTTTACAGCTCTGTATTAAAGATTATGATTGGTTACAACTCACTGCATATAGCCTAACAAGTTCATACATCATGTAATTTTTCACGTTTCGACGTTACTTTGTAATGCGTTACCCCTGACACTGGTTGTGTGTTCCTTTAGCACACCCTGGAGACAGCCCTGCTGTCTGCCAGCCAGGAGATAGAGATGGGCTCCGATAACCCGGCTGCCATGCAGAGTGTCATCCAGCAGAGAGACTTACTGCAGAGCGGCCTCCTCAGCACCTGCAGGGAGCTGTCCAGAGTCACGGCTGTGAGTCATGCAATGCATGCACGCACACTCATACACATACACACGTATTCAATGGACAATCTAATTTTCTTTCTTTAGGAAAGCTTGAGTTTCTGATAAGAGTTTTTGCTTGTTTTCATTCACAAAGTGTATCTTTCCCAAACCAGGAGCTGGAGAGGTCGTGGAGGGAGTATGACAAGCTGGAAGGAGATGTGACTCTGGCTAAGAACAACCTGCTGGAGCAGCTAGAAGCACTGGGAAGCCCTCAGGTAGATAATTCTTAAGACTGAAGATGTACTGCTTTAATCTTGCAGCACTTCTGCTGTTGAACACTGGCACAGTTGGAGTACATCTACTGTAGAGCTTCAAAGAAAGCTGAAAATACGACAAATTCCCTTGAACACCTTGTCATCCTTTTTGTAGACACTTTTTTTGACTTTGGTGAAAAAGTAAAGAAGATTTCTTTGCTCCAGTGCTCTTAGCTGAGTGTGGAGGGAGGTAACTGAGAGATCAAAGCAACATAGTGGGTGATTGATGACTGTAGCGATGATAGAACAGGTTTAATTAAAGTCTGTCTTTTATCTTGTCCATCATGGGAGAGGTGTAGAGCCAGAGAGAAACAGTTCGAACAGCTATTCCTGGTTTAGCTTGAGTCAGAGTCGATGCTAATTCAGAGTAGAGAAGTCAGAGGGCCAGCAGGGAGCCTGGGCATCCTTTCTTTAAGTGCCCTTCACACACAGACAAACCCGTCATCAGTAAGGAGATAATTATGTGTTCCTTTCTCTCGCTCTTTTTGCTCTCTCTCTCCATTCCTTCTGTCTAACTATAACCCTCTTCTCATCTTTTCTGCTCTGCTGGTCCTGTTCTGAGGCTAATATTTCTCATATTTCTCACAAATAACAGCTTGAACAGATCAGCGTCTGTACTGACTGCACACCTTAGTAGATGCATCGTCTCACCGTCGCACATCTCTTTCATTTTCATCAACAAGTTCATCATCGGGTAATGTTCTGCCATTTGTGATCTTGTCTGTATTTTCTGTGTTCTGTGCACAGACTGAGCCTCCTAGCCAGCAGCACGTCCGCATCCAGAAAGAGCTTTGGAGGATCCAAGATGTGATGGAGGCCCTCAGTAAACACAAAGCCCAGAGAAATGCTGTCGACGGTATGAGCTTCTATGGGCCCAAGACCAACTTCAGCAAGCACAAAACCGAGGTGAAGCATCACAAAATGCTAAAGAGACAAACAGTGTCTAAGTCTTTTTAATTAAATAGTCAATCAACAGGAAAGTAACAGACAATTCTGATAAGTGATGGAGCAACACTGCTAAAATGTTTGCTGCTTCCAGCTTCTCATATTGTTGTTTTTCTCTGTTTGATATTATTGTCATTTAAATATCTTTGGACAAAACAAGATGTCTCCTTCTGACATTTTATAGACTAAATGATTAACCCGTTAATTGGATGAAGTCATTGACCATGAAAATAATTAGAGTTGCAGCCCTACAGTTCTCCTGACCTCCTGTAATCTGTATTGCTGTGTGTTAAAGATGTCAGCCCTGCACATGGGCAGAATGAATGGTGGTATCAGAGTGGATGTGTCAGTCACCCTGTAACAGCAATGTGGAGCTCTCTCTGGCTAATCAGCCGGTTTGCCCATCTTGTGGGCTAGAACTGCTCTGGACCAGATGGCGGTTGCCCTGAGCGTGCATGGTGGCGCCATGTGTCACCTTGCTTCCTGTCCTGTCATGCCCTGTTTAATCCCCAGGAGGAGGACTCGGTACCCCCACGGCCACCCTTACCCCAGTCCTACGAGCCCAACCCCCCCACCGTGCCCCCTATGCCCGCTCATGCTGGTGCGCGCCCTTCATCACTCCACAGGCCGGAAGACAGGAAGGCCAATCACAGGAATGGCACGCGCAGCGTAAGCTTGTTGACCCGTTGACCTTGTGGTCGACCCCGCTTTCAGCTGTGTCATAACACGTCACTGCCTGCTGTGAAGATTTTTTCACTTTCATTTTGATGGACATTTCATATTTTTGGTTGGATCATGTTCCTTTATTTGTTTGATGCCATACTTCCATCATCTTTTTTTTTTTTTTGGATGAAGCCTCACCAATGTTTTTTGTTTTCTCATTTTAAGTGAAATGCTTCGTCTTCCTTTTCCGTGTTTCTCTGTGTGTTAAAATCTATTTTAGCAGTTGACTGAGATTTTGTTGTGTCCTGTCCTTGGTTGCAAATTAGGCCGTGTTGGAGTTTGAACATGTCTGCCTGCTGTCTACTTTTTCATATGGCTGTAAAACAGTGTGCTGAACTGAAACAACATGGAGAGTTTTTCTCCAAACTGTATACATTAAAGTGCTAAGATTTCTCAGTTTGTAAAAGCATCATTTTGTAGGAAAGGGGGTGTCTTTTTGCCACTGCCTTTGAAATAATTCTCTAAGAGAAAATGCCACTTTTTCAAATGCTTGGTATCTCAGTTTGGAACCAAACTTTCCATAACTGTAAATCAGAGCCGCTTTGAATGTGTGTTGAACTTGTTTCATTCTCATTTGCAGGGCCCAGACTACAGGCTGTATAAGAGTGAACCAGAGCTCACCACAGTGGCCGAAGTGGATGAGAGCAACGGAGAGGACAGATCTGAACACCCATCTGATCATTCTGGAAACAAAGGTACAGTATAGTACTGCAAGGCCAAGTGTTTTAGCACCAGAGAACTGTGCTCACAGTGTTCCAGTAAATAATCACTTTTGTTCCATTTTGTTGACACTAACAAAAAAATCAATAAACAGCCTAATGAAATTATATTATTGACCATTAAAGTAGTTTCTATCATTGACAGTTACCATGGTTACCGTGGCATTTACACAGGCAGCACTTGACACAGAGCTAAATACAAGGTCAGGCTTTTCTCTGAAGGCATAAGCTGGGTCAGCAACCATTATTATGCGTAGAGTGGTTGCTATGGATACGGTAGCATTTATACCTGCATTTGCTTTGATTTACACGGTGTAAATCACAATACTGCTCAGTTATTTACTGAGTTGACAGTACGTCAATGCTGGGATAACTTAGTTTTCTTATTTACTTTATTTAGACATCACAATATATAATCTCTGATAAGATGGTTTAGAATTTCCAAAAGAGTTAACTGGCCTAAATGTGGTCAAACAGCTTGCACAGCATAATTCAGGTGTTCTGAAGCTGAAGGATTACACTGTAGCTCTACACTTGTTCTGCACTGTCACACAATCAATACTTGCAACCTGCTGATGCTGCCTGCAAATGATGCTGGAAATACTTGTGGGTAGAGTGTACGTGATGCCAGATATTTCAACCTGCGTGTCTCACATTTTATCCAACAGTCTTCAGGAAATATTACCAATCTGATGGGAATACTGTCTTTACTGTCCATGCTACATTCTGTCTTTTCAGGGTCCATTTTGTTATATTTTGACTATAAAGTACTTTAAAACAGTAGCTGTACAATAACATTTGTATGCTCATTTGTTTTGTTCAACCGTGTGATCTGTTGGTGAACTAGTGGACCTCTGACCTCTTGCCTCTTTTACCTACCAGGGATGTCCTACCCAGTGGGCATCGTCCCACCCAGGACCAAATCTCCAGTGCCTGAGTCTTCCTCCATAGCTTCATACGTTACCTTAAGAAAGAGCAAGAAGCCTGACCCCAGGACGGTGAGTCCCCCCGACTTCAGTCCTCACTGCTATGAGGGTAACTGTAAATTGTTCTCAAACTGCTTGGACCACCAGATTCTCTCAGATATTGCCATTAGTTGTTGGGTACTAACTTTAAAATGCACATTTCCCAGGACTTGTTTTCTTATGTGGCAAAGCAGACATTTTGTATCCAAGCAGTATTAAAACAAGTAATAGGAATTATTATTATCAAAGTGCTCTGCTTTTCTTTTTATGTTGTCACTGTGAGCCTCCTGTGGGCAGCAGCGAACTTCCAACCACTTAACTTTCTCGAATTGTTTACTTCCCTCTTAATTGGTTGTTTTGGTTATCAGGCTGCAGGTTTATAACGAACATGTGACAGAGGAGACCACTCATCACGTGGCCAGGGTGTGACTCATACTCTCAAAACCAGGCTGTCATAAAATAAATGCCGCGCTCGGTTTATACAGTTTCCAGCCTCAAACACTATCAACTTAAATACACTAACCATGTTATTAGTGCACCACACTGCAGGGTGTGTCCTGTTTTTAGTGTGTATGTGTTTATGTTTGAGAAAAGATGGACATATAGTATAAATGGACTTAGATGAACTTTGTGAAATGTTAGTAGGCTGCATAGCCCTCCATGAAGGCTTTGGTCTACTTTAACCGTATAGCCCGTGGTAGCAAGAGAGTGTGTCACAGGCCTGTAGAGTTAGCTTAGGCCATTGGATACCAGCCTCTTGAACAGTCTGAACAGTGGAGGCAGCGTCCCCGGGCGCTGGACTGGATCCAGATCTGCCAGCCCCTCCAGCATGGCACAAACCTGAGAGTGAACAACTTCTCAGTTCACTTCACATCATCAGCCTCTCCTGCTCAGGCATTAACAGGCCCCCAGTCTCACTGAGTGCACCCATGTGTGCCAGCAGGAGCGTGTGAGCGCACAGCAGCCCGTCAGGTTGTTTCCACATGTGTTTGCGCTCGTGCTCGTTTTGGTTCTAAGCGAGTGAACATTAGAGAGTAATTTAACACTCATTATTGTGGTTATTATGTCAATTGCGACTGTTAACTGTATTTAAATGAGCAAAACGTTTTTCCAGTACGTGTAGAGAAAGTGCTGTTTTTCTTGGTCAAGTTTAGACTGTTTTCAACAATACTGTGGATGCTGCATCTGACCCAACCACACCAGCATGATGTCTTAGAGTTAAATATCTGACGGTGAAGCTACATTATTATTAAATTCTATTTATTGTGTGTGTGTGTGTGTGTGTGTCACTCTGTGGTCTGCATGCGCGTCTGTGGCTGTCCTCTCTGGCTAACAGGAGCGTCCACGAAGCGCGGTAGAGCAGCAGCTGTGTGCTGCCGAGACCGGCCGGCCCAGGATGAGCGTAGAGGAGCAGCTGGAGAGGATTCGCCGCCACCAGCAGGGTGCACTCAGGGAGAAGAAGAAAGGCCTCAGCATCCGGGGTAGCAGCCAGGAGAACACACCCTCTCGCAGCCACTCATTTACTAAAGATAGCCATTTCCGCAGCGTGCAGGTATCGGGACAACTGACACACACGTTATTAAGAAACTAAGGCAGCACTTAAATTCAGAAAAGACTGAAATAAAATACTGACATTTGATCCCCCTTTTCTGCTTTTTCGTCTTTCTCGTTCTGGGTCTTTTCTAGTCCCAAATGAGGCGCAGAGATGAGGTGATGAGTAGTGACATTCAGGAGCTGGAGGCCTCACTCAGGCAGCAGGAGGTGGTGAGGGAGCAGGAGACGCCCGCTGAGGAGATCGCCCGTCTGAAAGAAGCCTCGCAGGCTGACCACTTTAATGTGGACCGAGAGGTAAGGCACAGCAGTTGGCTGTCTTACTCATCAGACCGACAGGGCTAATATTATCACAGGCAGAATACTTAGGAAATGTTAACAGCACATCAAGTGTCATGGATTTGAGTTTTTAAAAAGCCACAGCAAAAAAAAAAAAATCTCAACTTTTAACAGATCACATGAACTAATTACATGAATTACATGAATCTTTTATGCAACAGAATGTCTCATATTAAGTGTTTCTCACTCCAGAGCAAAGCCTACAGTGTTGCTGCATACAGTTCCCCCAACTCTAGAGCAGCCTCCCTGTAGATGATGATGATGATGATGATTTTAATGTCTGTTATTTGTTTTTAAATGCCATTTTTGAAATGTTTATCTGCATATTTGTATAGCTACCACTTTTAACATCTGGTTTTTCGTTTATTTGTGTGTGTGCGTGTGTTCGATTCATTTGTATTAGATGTGCAACATACAGATACTGTATATAAAGTGCATTTTTTCTTTGTTTCTGCAGCTTTCTGTGCCTGACAAAGTGCTGATTCCTGAGCGTTACATGGAGTCAGACCCAGAGGAGGCGCTGAGCCCTGAGCAGGAGGCTGATAAGCAGAGGAAAGTTGACCGCATCAAAGCCCTCATAGCCAAAAACAGGTAAACACACCATGATGATCCGTCAGTACCAGTAACTCTTTATTAGTGTGAACGAGGTCTACTCGGGCCTTTGATATTAGATAAGGATCCTCTGGTTTAAGGGCTATCTGCGCAGGTGAGCAGTGATATTTCACAGCAGGTGTCATATCTGAAATTCTTTTAGAAGTGAGAGGTAAGTTTGAGGTCACAGCAGGACATTGCCACAGATGGTTCAAAAGGAGCCACACCGCCTACCTGCTCTTTCCATGCAGATCAGCGCCTTAGATGCGAAGAATAGTCCGTGTTCTTATCTCCGACCACTGTGACATTTTCCTCTAAATGCCAGCCCCCTCGAATTGATTTAAAAGAGACAGCTTGTCTGTCCTGCGGTAATTGTGTTTATTCTGAAACTATGTTTATAATTTGTTTGTGTGCCTTTATAAAAGTTGTACAGTATATGATACAGAGACCATTTTGTGTGTGTATGTGCTCCTGTGCAGCATGCAGAATGTGCTGCCTAGTATGGCTCTAAGCCCAGAGGAGGAGACTGAAGAGGAGGGTACCATACAGGAGAAAGAGAAGATGATTAATATCTCCTATGAGCTGGCAGCAGAGGCCTCCAAACGCAGCAAGCTGGTAGCAGGTACATCTCTAGAGAGGGAGGAGGGAGGAGGGAGGAGGACTGAATCTAAAGAACGCATTTTATAAAAGCTAGTGGGATCCTGTTTTGAAAGACCTGAGCAACCTTATTTTGTGATTCATCAAACTGCAGTTGCCTCCATTGTGCATGTGTTTAGTCATTTATCACAGTCCTACTCACTCTTCATTAAAAGATAGGTTCACATTTTTTTCAAGTCTGTGTTAAAACAATACTCACGTGCCCATATGTACATTGAAACAGGTTCTGCTTGCTGTAATCATTCCTCCTGTTCATACTAGCCATTAACATGCATCCAGTGGAAGTGTTTAACAGTCCTCATTCTGTGCAAAGATATTTTCCAAAGTTTTATCTCAAGTTAAAATGAGGTTTTTAGCAGTATGAGATCAAGTGAGTATTTTCCAAAGTTAGTCTTTTTTTTGTACAAAATTAATTTTTTTTCCCCTAAGAACAGCATTTCCTGAGCTGCAGGAGAGGGGTTGTAACTCAAAGAGGAAAATTCTTACTAAAATAACCTGAACCTCAGACTGCTGAAGCGTCATATTAATATAAATTTTGGAACGCATTTTTGCACAGAACGAGGAATATTGAATTTGTCCCCCATCACTTATATTAGAAGTGCATTAGTAAGGGATCTTTTTATGGCCAATATGAGCAGGAGGAACAATTACAGCAAGCAAAAACTGTATGTACTGTAAGGGGACCTGGCTATTATTTTAAGACAAACTTGAAAAAATTGAACAGATATCCTTTAATTTAATTGACTTGAGTTTATTTATTTGTGTTGTTTGACCATGTAGTCAGTAGCAACTGATGTAATTTGTTTTGTTTTTTTCATTTAGTGTGTGTGCCTGTATATGTTCACCATGTCGCTCTGTTTTGTTTCAGTGAAAAGCCTGTCGCCCTCTTCCCCACCCCTTCCACAGTCTCCTAACACACCCCCTCAGCTCACTGATGGTTCTCACTTCATGTGTGTGTAGTAGCACCAGTAAGGGCCTTCATCAACCTGTTTTTGTCCATACTCACAATGCTAAAGTGTTCTCAGTGTTTGAATTTTTGTCTCTGGGGGTAAAAAGCACATCAGAATGAAGGGATTGATGAAATGTTATGTAAAAGTACGGGTGGGGATACAGTTCTAGCTGTGGGTAACTTATTATTTTTTCACTTTTTGCAGTGTTTTGTTGCTGTGTAATGATAATCCTCAAATGACTGTAATATTGAGTGGGATAATTGGATTTAGGGAATCTTAGGTATCCATCTTCTAGTGTTTTGGTTGAAGTATAACTTGACCTTTTCCCTCATTAGAAAATCTCGCCTTTTCTTTCTGCAGCACAAGCTCTGGCCTCAGTAAAAACTTACACATGAAGGAAACAGCAGTGGAGGTATAACGACGCCCCTGAAGACTTCCCCAAAGACATCAGCACAAGGCCAAGTTCTACAGAGAGTGAAACTGCCTACTCGGTACTCTGGGGTCTTAACCTCCGACTTCTGTATGCTCACTGTGACTTAGAGTCTTAAGCTCCTATGCCACCAATAGCATTTCTTCTGTGACATTTCTCTGTGATTGGCCCTCCTTGGGTCACCACACTCTCCTCAACTGAGCTAGAGGATCCAGTTTGATACTGTTGTCATTGCGGTTCCGTTTTCATTTCTGACAAGGTTTGTTTTTATTTATATGGTTTTATTAGGTTCTTGTTTGAATGCCGCGTTTTCCACTGACGTTTCACCACCTGTTCAAATGGTTTTAAGAACACGTTTTCACATCATTTTAGCTTATTTAAGACTTTTCTAATTCAGTTCAATTGTTTGTCAGACATCAGTCATCAACTAACCATTCATATTTATCCATTTATTGTAAAGAACATTTGGGAACGATGGGTATATAACAGATATAGATCCCTCCATTATAATGAAAGGAGGAGCCACTTTATTGCTGCAGACTAAGATTATTTGTAATTTCTCCTGTTTCTGGGTTGTAATTAAACCTTCTGCAGTCCCTGTCGCATTGTTGCCGACACTTATGTGAATGTCCTGGCTTAAGTCTATACTGTCTTTTTTTTTTTATTGCTGAGAGATATATTTAAACTGAAAGAAGGAAAATCTGAGTTTGGTTCTATTTTATGACATGTTGGTTTGAAATCCTGGAACTAAAAGAAAAAAAAAAAAAGATTAGCACATGTAAAAAGCAATAATAAACAAAGAGTTTGTGGATTCAGGATGATTTTTTTGTGTGTGTGTGTGTACAAAGTGTAATTATCAGAGGTTTACTGTGTATATAATGTACTTGGTACAGCAGGATGGGAGGATGTATTCCACATGTGGTTACATTCTAGATTTGATTTGCAAATGTTCATATCCCATCTGTTTTATATCATGTTAAAATAAATGTTGCTGTTCTTAACAAGTGGTTGCATTTGTGTTCTCTGTCAGCTGTAGTGAACAAGCTGAGGTCATATACACCTACTCAGGTTCATCAGCTCAAGTTCAGCTTTGTCCTACAACTTGAGAACTGAGTACAGATGTTAAACTAATTTTAACTCTGGATTGAGTTATATTTTGACACAACGTAAACCAATGTAAATGGGTCTTTTGGTGGCTACAGATACAGGTTCATCTGGGATAATTTCACTTGGTCAAACTGGTTTAAGGTCCTCAGCGAGTTTAAATATAGAGCTTTGGTTCCCTCTTGTGGTCATTGTGCTGCAACGTTGGTCATATCTACATTACATTGTACATTGACACATTTGTGGTTGTCAAGACCTCGTATTATCATATCAAAGTTCAAATTCACAGAGCCCAAGTTTGAAAAAGTTTCCCAGAAGTCAGAATCAGCACTTTGCAATTTAGTTTCTCTACTCTTGACTTTTTCATCTCAAACAGAAGCTGTCAGTGTGAAAACAAACACTTGCCTCTAGCTTTTTATGTGATAATTGGGTTGTTTTAGTACCTCGATATTTCATAGGAATAAAGATATAATGATGTCTTGCAGTTATCTTAGCTGTGAGGCTGTAAAATATGTTAAGATAGATTAAAATCAATGAATTCCAGTTCATATTTCTTGAAATAATAGAAATGATACTGCAAGACTCCCCAGCAGATCAAAAACATGGAATTGAACAAACTTAAACTAAACAAAAGTTATTATTAAAGGTCTCTGACAGAAAGAAATCAGGCCTTAAAGGTGCAGTGTGTAGAATTTAGTGTCATCTAGCAAAACAGACTTGGAACAAAACGGAATATAATATTAATAAGTATGTTTTAATTGGTGTATAATCACCTGAAACTAAGAATCGTTGAGTTTTTGTGAGTTTAGAGTGAACCCTTTATATCAGGGAGGAAACCAAGTATCTGCAGACAGTATCTAGTATCACGGCACGCCCACTTTACTAGGGTGTGTTCAGATGGACCCTTCTTTAAAGTGAGGGGTGAGGGGTGAGGGTGAGGGGTTGCAATCTGCAACCTCACCGCTGGATGCCACTAAATCCTTCACGCTGCTCTTTTAATTTAACCACCCTCTGCTCTGGTAAACACAGACCCCCCACCCTCCCCACCCCCACCCCCACCCCTTTAAATGAAGCTGTGTGAAACACATGGAAAGTTTAAATACCAACGTCAGAGTTTCTCCGCCTTGTGCCGCCCTGTCCAATCACAGAGCCGTCAGTGTGATTAGCCCCAGCCCTCCCTCTGCGGTGAAGCGTTTGAGTGTGCCACGGGTAAATTTTAATACTGAAAGTAAATGGCTGCTACCGCTACAGAAGCAACACCCACACTGAGCGTTGTGAACGATGCTCCGGTCGAGGAGACCACCGAGGGCGACTGCCAGGAGAAGGAGAAAGGCCTTACCGAACCGAAAACAGAGGCACCGGGCAGCAGCGTAGAACCGAAAACGGTAGAGACGGAGGCGGAGGCCGGCGAAGAGAAGCCCGCTGCAGCCGCAGACAAGGCCGCGAGCGAGGCGCCGACAGACGATGCTGCAACGGTCAACCAGGAGGCGGCAGCTGCTCCCGAGGAAGCAGAGCAAAAGCAAGAGGCGCAGGGAAGCCCGGGAGACGGCAGCGTTAACAACGAACCGGCCAGCGATAACACAATGAAAGAAGCTAAAGAAGAACCGGGAGAGGAAAGTCGCTGCTCGGGGATGGACTGCGAGAAGAGCAAAGCGGGTTGTGAAGACGGTGAGAAACCCAGCGGCGGAGCCGGGGAGCTGGGCGACAAGAGGCGGCCGAGTGTGGAGATATCGTCCTCAGACGGTGAACCGTTGAGCCGTATGGACTCCGAGGACAGGTAGGTGGAGGAGATGACAGGTGAGAGTGACAGTAGAGTAGCCGCGTCTCTTCCTCCCAAACCAGTAACGTTAGCGTAAAGAATAATAGTTGGAGGTCAGTTGTAACGCTTGTTAATAGGTCAACCCATCAAAAATGTCAATAGTTTCATAACAAGCTAGTTACGTTACACATAGTGGGGGGTGTACATGTATTAAAAGGTGATTGTATTGATTTTATTAATAAAACAGTGGCTGCACGTTAGGCTGCTAATGGGAAAGTTGAATGAGTGATGAGTAAACCATTATGAGCCCTTTTGGTGATGTTGACAGCACAAATGGTTGATATAGCGCCATGATGTAATTGATTTGGCATGAGTGATGAAAGTGGCATGCGTGCAAAACCAGTTACAGCCAGGAGGCTTTTACGCATAGTGGCTGTTTAGCGTGGCTGGTAATATCTGCACCTGTTCTTCACGGCTGTGCAAAGCCTGATCTAAGCTATGAAGATTTAGCGCTTTATTGCTCATGTTTTTGGAGCTGCATTCTTCTTCTACCCACCCAGCCCTTCTCCTCTCTGTCTCTCTCTCTCTCTCAGTATCAGCAGTACGTTAATGGAGATGGAGAGCACAGTGTCCAGTGGGCGCTCCACCCCTGCTATGATGAATGGACAGAGCAGTGCCAGCTCCTCTGGGACTAAGACCGTGGCTTACCCCTGCTGCTGGGACCTTTGTCCACAGTGCTTCAACTCCAGCCCTGATCTGGCCGAGCATATTAGGGGCATTCATGTGGATGGACAGAGAGGAGGGGTCAGTAGACTTGAACTTTTGGACAAACTCCTTGTTGATTTCCTTTGGCAGCATCCTCAAGGTACTATGCACTCTGAACATACCTTGAATTTTGGTCAGCAGGAGTATTTGACCATTTTGGACCACACTTTGTATGCTGACGTAAACGAGCATGGCCTTGTTTTGGAGGCCAAGCACATCATCCGTGCCACTTTTATAGACTTTTTTTGTTGTAATGCACCGTATATTTTTAGGTGCTGCCTGAATTATTACAAAATTAATCAGCTTTTATGGTCACATGTCATCTGTTAGTCCTATATAAACCCCCCTCTCCATTCTTCCTCTCTGTCTGATTCCCCTCAGGTGTTTGTGTGTCTGTGGAAGGGTTGTAAGGTGTATAACACTCCCTCCACCAGTCAGAGTTGGCTCCAGAGACACATGCTGACCCACAGCGGAGATAAGCCCTTCAAGGTAAAACCAATAACTCAGACATAATGTACACTCACAGCTTGAACAGTTTTATTTCCTCCCTTTGGGCCACGTTATCAAACAGCAGATGCTGCTGCATGTATGATGTACTTGTCCTGTAAACCATCTGAATCAGCTAACTTATCTCCCCTGCATAATCGCCTAGCTGCGGTTAAGGATTGGATGGCAGTAAATTTTCTTCAGCTTAATTCCTCCAAAACGGAAATCTTTATTATAGGCCCTGAGCACACTCATGGCCAAGCTCTGCCTGCTCTTGGCTCTCTAGCTCAGCATGTGGTACCCACTGTTACAAACCTTGGGAGTTATTTTAGATCAGAAACTCACTCCTGAGTCCTGTGTTTTAAGGCTAGCTCAGTCGTGTTTCTTCTACCTGAGAAATATCTCGAGAATTAGATCTTTTATTTCTTTTGATGGTCTTCAAAGAGTGATTCATGCTTTTTATCACTTCTCATCTGGATTATTGTAAGGCAGTGTTTACTTGCTTTGGCCAAAACATGATTGCACAGCTTCTGGGTGTCCAGAATGCAGCCGCCAGAGTTTTAACCAAATCATGAAAGCATGATCATATCTCCCCTATTTTAGTTTCCCTTCACTGGCTGCAGTGCATCCAAGTAGCTATTACCTGAAAGAAAAAATGTGTTTGAACCTTTTTAAAAAAAAAAAAAAAAAAAAAAAGTTTTCATCTTGTTCCGTCAAGTAGAAAATGTATCCGTAACAACAGTTTTGGAAGCTCTTTCCCAAATGTCATCTTCTCCCTCTGCTCTGCTGCAGTGTGTAGTTGGTGGCTGCAACGCCAGCTTTGCTTCCCAAGGAGGGCTGGCTCGCCATGTACCCAGCCACTTCAGCCAGCAGAGCTCTTCCAAAATGTCCAGCCAGGCCAAACTCAAGGAGGAGTCCCCGTCCAAGGCCGGCCTCAACAAGAGGAAGAAACTCAAGAACAAACGCAGGTGCTCCCTACGTACGTACCTAACAGACACACAAACAAACTGTATTTCAAAATGTTTCTCCGTGTGGTTTCCCACTTTGTGTTTGTTGGTACGGATTACAAGCGGAGCACATTTTTGATGCGGTGCCATAGTTGTTGTGCTAAAACAGATGTTTTCAGCTTGTAACCTCCCACATCTCTTTGTCGGAGAAGCTTGAGCTGGACCACACATACACACACACACACAAATAGAAACATACTCTGTCAGCTAGACAGACAGATTTTCCTCATGGCAATGTTCAGAGATCAAAATTTTGAGATTATTCTTATATTTCCTTTTTAGTTGGTGTGTTTGTATTCAGGTAGATACCGATGGTTAGCTCCCTGGTGGCAGGCTTTGCCTCAGATGGCCTGTGTCTATCTGCATTTTGCAGACTCAGCTCTTTTTTTTTCTACTTGCACACCTCTGCTGGTCTCAGTTCTGTATGTGTTTGGGATCCAGATAATAGAAAGAAATGCCCAAGAAGTTTTCAGTTCTTGCCAACTCAAAAAAAAGATATTAAAAAATCTGGGAAGTTCAAAAGAAGGGGGCTTACCAGACCTCTGTAGCCCACTACTCATCTCTGCTTGAGGCTACATTAGCCTTTTAGCATAATGTAGCCTCATGTTATTATTGTTGTTGCTGTGCTTCTCTCCCCTCCCTCCTTCCTTCTCTCTCTCAACCCAACCGGTCAAGGCAGAAAAGTGAAAAGTGCCCTCAGATAACTCCTGTTATTTGGTGCTATATAAATAAAACTGACTTGACTTGACTTGACTAGCATAACACACCTTAAATTCCGTCCAAACTGTCTGTGGGTGAGTTGCATTGTGGTTAATGTAGGCACCAAATCGAGTATAATGGATCTTGTATGGTGTACATATTGTAATAGATACAGATATAGAGCTATAGAAATAAAAACTAACTTGACTTGAAGAAGAACGCATAGAATAAAAAAAGACTATCTCTGGTTCTGCTTTTCTGATTTTGATACTTAAAAAGTTTTTCAAGTCTCCGCTAGTTTGGTTGTTAGGCCACATATACCAAAGGTGAGAAAATTTGCAAGAGCTTCCTCTTTTGTTTCCATTTTATACTCGTCTCTACTCATTTCTACAATTGTTTTCTCTTTGATTGACTACAGAGTGCTTTGTATAGACCTCAGCTCAAAATCCTGAGTAAATGTATTTTCTGATCATTTGAAATGTCAAGAGGTCTGAGCTTTCTTACCACTGAATATGTGCAGTTAGGCACTTATTCAGAGCAACTAAACCATAAAGAATCTCATTACTATAGCTTACAGTGGAGCATTTTACCTCCGTTTTTACTGACTTTGGAGTTTTTGTTGCTGCAAAGCAACATTTAAAAACCACAGAAGAATAGCATTTTTCAGTCATGAAATGATTCTGACGTAGTTATGGTTAGTTACAGAGAGACTTGGAAAAGCCGTGGAATTTTTATATATCAGGGCCACAGTGGGAACCCTGGTGTTATGTTTGTTTGACTCTGCTCTCATCCGAGTCTGCCCCTCTCCCCCTCCAGCGAGGCCCCATGACTTCTTCGATGCCCAGACCATGGATGCTATCCGCCATAGGGCCATCTGCCTGAACCTCGCCACCCACATCGAAAGTGGGGGCAACGGACACAGTGTGGTCTTTCACAGCACGGTGAGTCTGTGTGCAGCTTCACTGTCTTGCAGTGTTTACCTCTGGATACCTGTTTCCATTTTAATGGGTTTAAAGAGTCACAGGGGGGAGAAAAAGGGTGAAGGATAGCATTCATGTTTTTTGGAGAAATTATCAGATACATTCTTCTGCTTCATGATTGAGTCTAAGAATTGGTCATTTATGTTGCTCCTTAATTACCATGTGGCTGTGCATGTTTAAAGGTGAAAATATACGATAGAAACTGAAATATAACATAACATGAAGAACTGGGTGCAGACAAAAAACAAGGCTCGTTTCAGACTTAGTATTACAGTTAAAGCTGTTTAAGGCTCGTTCAAGCAAAGTTAAGCAACAGTTAACTTTTAATTATACTTTAATTTTAGATTTCAAAACTCTACATCACAGAGGCTCAAAATATCTCGACATTTTGAGTATTCTGTTTAGGAATTACTTACAGTACTGCAATTTAAGCCTCTGCATCTGTATATTGAAAAGGTCTGTTGGTTGTAGGCATCATGTAGTAGCAGTGGTGTTCCCGAAACACTTAAACACAACAGATGAAACAAAGCATCAAGAGATTGATGAAAACATAGTTGGTACTTTTTTATTTCTAAATCATTATATATGTCTAGTAAAAAGCTATAAAATATGTATGGTTGTTGTCACATTTAAGCCCCCCTTGATTTTCTTCAGTGTCTTTATTTTTTGTTATTTTCTTTTTAGACAACAGGGGGCATGAAAGAATCACTATTTGAACATCGGCCTCTGATCACTGCAGATTTTTTTTTTTTCCTCGGTGCACTTGAAGTGAACCTTGTGAATTGCCCCAAGGCTTGGTGTTGTTTTTCTCTGAATCGGGCTTCATAGGAAAGACAATTGGATTGTTTTTGTGTATGGTGCTCGGTCCATTCTGAGGCCTGTGTGCGATACATTATTAATGAGCTCTAAAGCGCTTTTGCACCTTAATATTGAGGGCACATATGAGCACTCACTGGAAAAAAAAAACTATTAGAGAGACATTCTCCATCTTTATGAGAGATTCTCCATCTCTCAATGACAACACTTTCAAAAACCTAGTTGAGGAATGAATTTTATATTAAGGGAGTTTAACTGTAATGACTTTTTGGATGTGAAAGGTGTGAATGGCAGATTTTTTCTTTTTTTGAATGACTGCTGTTCCTGTACAGTTCCACTAGGAAGCACTCTGTCTCCTTTTTAAGACCCTGAAATTGCATGATGGTGCCATTTTTCCTTTAAAAGCTGGAAAAAAAGTAAGAATCATCATTTGTTTTTTCTTTTCAAAGAGTTAATTTATGTATGAATTATATATTGCTATTGTGCCGTGCTACTGTAGCATGCCACCACTGGTTAACCTAGCAGAAACAATTAGTGTGCTCATGAGTAGTAAAATCCACATTTGCTCCCTTAAGAGAAAAGTGACTCCTGAGGCACTTTACATGTGACTGAAATCGCTCAGATGCTCACTGTACCTGTGCAGGTACGCACATTCACACAAAGAAAGGACGCTAGTTTGCTAATGTACATGTCTGATGTTCATATAAATCACAGAAAAAACTGTCACGTGTTACACAAGACCAAACTCTTCACATGTGTAAAACAAAAACATCAAATATAAATCAGAGCCGGCTTAGAAACATTAACAGAAACAGAAATTTGTGGAACCAGAACATGAAGAGATCATATTGTCGCCATGTGATTCCACTCAAAGTTTAAAAAAAACAAGCTTATCTCACAGTCGGACAATAGAGATGAAAGGACCCAGTCAGTAAGTGTGGATTTGGAGGGTTGTGTGTGTGCGCATGTGTAGGGAGGCGCATAATAAGTCAGATGTAAGTGTGTGATAGACCTGGGGGTTATATATTTCATGCATGCGTGTACATTGAATTCATGCAAGCTGAAGGTCATGGAGCCATTTCATGCATCTCGTTGCCATTAAATAAATTTCAGTCACAGTTTTACAGTTACACTGAGAGCGTACAGTGTTCAGTGGACATTAGACAAACTCCCCGCTGTTGCTCCTGTTCACGTTAAAGTGTAAATAAGAGTGTTGACATCAGTGCTACTCCCACTACAGTGCTGCTCTGCTCTTAGATCATTCCCTTTCAACTTGTTTCTGCTCTGCTGTGCTCCTACAAAACCTCAACTGCTGACCACCAGCCAAGAATTTTAAAAGAAAAGCTCAGGGAAAAAAAAAAAAAAAGCGAAGATAAAGCTTGGGAAGAGGTTAAGAGAGGTAACTGCATATTTGGACACAGACTGAGAAGGAGGAAGAGCCGGCCAGGGGTGGGAGAGTAACAAATGGAGAGAAACAGAGACGTTAAGAGGGAGGACAAGGAAAGGGGGTTAAGTGAAGGTTAGGGTCATGGAATCGGAAGGAGATCTGACCAGATGGGCATATATTCTCCTTCTTTCTAACCCCTGGAGGATTGTGGTGGAGAAGGACTGCGGCGCTGCGTCAAACCCCCAGGCCCCAGCGGACCCTCCCAGGCCTGGGGAGATGGAGCAGAGCCGTGGGGGGTTCTGTGGAGTTTGGCCAGCGAGCCTGCTGACACGCCAGAGCAACTCAGTCATGTTTATGATGGGATATTTTTGTTATTGCGCCAATCTGCGTCATCCACAGCTTGACCTCATGACACCAGACAGGCACCCAGTTTTAGCAGGCCTGCCCTCCCCCAGCTTTGCTTTTCACTGCCTTGTTATGGAGCCACACTAATATTCATTGTTCACTCCCTATTTCCTCCTGCTTTCTCTCCCTCCCTCCCTCCCTCCCTCTCCTTACCTCCGTCTCTTGAGTCTATAGAGGATTAAAATCCCTTAAAGCACCGACAGCCATCATCAGACCACTCTGCTCACAAATCACTTCATGCTGCTAAAACACAAGCCCACTTTTTCATCTTCAGTCCTTACATACGTGGTCCTGACCCCTCTAAGTGGAGTTTGGGTTTGTGATTATTAACCCGGTGCTATAAGGAGCCGGGGGCCACAGGTCAACAGCTATGCATTTTTAAGTAAAAGGGCACTAAAGCAGCTGCTGGTGTACTGTGTCTTAGCTGCAGGGCATGAGACACTTATGTTACATTATGCTGGGGTCTATTGCAGCCAGTGCAGGATTCAGCCTAGTGCTGCAGCCAGGCCCCGTTGTTGTCTCTTCCCCCTTGTGTGGATTTATGGTGGGACAGCAGTAGCCAGCCAAGCCCTGATGGAAAGCTAGCAGATAAAGTCAGAGACAGATAAACGTGAATAAAATGAGAAACAATGTTAATTTATGAGCTGGGCTAATGCTCTGAAAAAAGCTGGGAAATAGTTCTTCTATTCAGGCTTCTAAAGATTGCGTTGGAAATGTCAAAGAGGGGCCTCTAAAAGCAATTTAAGTTCATCTCTGTACATAAAGGACAAGAAGTCTATGTTTTGACTGATGTGTTGAAGACGTTTTAGTTTCATCACTTGTGCAGTTTCTGCTGCTTTTCTCTCACTCAGGAGTTTTACACCTGAACACTGTATTATAGTTAAAGAGGCAACAACGTAGCTGATTTGCTAACTTGGCTGCTGTTTGCAAAGCTTCTCACAGACAAATGTGAAGGCACCTGGCCAGCAACAACAACATTCATATCTGCTAACCAAACCTAAATATTTCTTCCACAAAGTTAATCAGTCTTCAAGTAAACATGTTTGTGTCCCATTTCCTTTTTTTCCTCAAAATTTCTGCCAGACAGCTCTTTACCTGGAAGCTTATCAAAACGTAAATATAGATGTTACACACTTGTGTCTTTCTCAAAGCCCCTCCTGTATTAACAGCAAAAAGGGAGTGGATTATTTCTTAACATATTAGCTCTGAGAAAGTACGGAATGAGACGAATACTTAATTTGACATGTGCCTGAGCATGAACAACACAAAATTATCAGATCAAAGTGATAAATAAAATAGATTGAGGTTCCCGAAAAACAAAGACGTTAATGTATGTTTTTCTGCTAAAACATCGGAGGGCCTGAAAATCTGTAAGAAGAGGAGAAGAGATATTCTAGGTCTTTGTCTGCTTCTCCTGTCTCAGTGGAGCCTCCTCTCCTCCCTCCTGTCCTCAAACCAGTTTCCATCAATGCCGCAGCAAGTCCCTCGAGTCACAAAAATAATTTCAGATATTCATGTGCGTAAGAGAAGTTCTTCACATGTGAGCTCATTCACCATCCTAAAAATAGACATTCCTAACATAATAGAGCCAATTGACGCAAGAGGTTATATCTGGGGCTATTTTTGACACTCCTGGTTATTTTTCTAGCTTTCCGTTTCCCTACTGACAATATTTGTGTGAATTCCAGACTAGTTTTACTATAAACCAACACAGCATGATAGACGAAATGTTATGCATAGAAAGGGCCAACTGTCCAGGAAATCTGGTATTGTCTCAACTGTATTTTCACAAGTAGAAAGGTTTGGAAGTTTGCGGTTCTGTTGGCAGAACAAGTCTTTATTCTGTTGAACCAGGTAACAAAACACAGGTAAAAGCAAACGATAAAAAAAGCGCATGCTAGTCTCCACCAGACGCTCTGCTGTCTGAAGCGTTGTAACGTTTCTGCTGCTGACATAATTCACTACGAGGGACTTGTTGATGGCGATAACGGCTCATTGTGTACCCCGCGTCTATCTTCCCCCGGCTCTCAGGAATGTCAGCTGTGATAAGCAGTTCCCGGGGACGAAGGACATATCGCGCTCATGTCTGGATTTGAATTATTTTATCTTACAGTTACATGTTTCAGGGGAATGTCGGATAGACCCCATTGAAAATAGAAATCTCACTTAGCTCCTGCATGCATTATTAAGAGTGCTCACATTGCTTATTAGTGTAATGATCACCCACTGTATCACTTGGTGAGATGTTTGAATCATGTAGCCTCATTATTCGTGAAGAGAGAGAGAGAGAGAGAGAGAGAGGAGGCCAGAATGGGGGCATGTCTTTGAAGCCGGTTATCAACAGACAAGAGAGCGTGCTGCAGTAAGAGCTGAAGCTGACACATTTATGCAAATCTGATGCTTGTTAAATTACAGATAAGCTTGAAATTTAAAATGAACTCTAATCTGTAGGTTAAATTGTGTGCTTGATTGTGTCTGTGCAGGTGCTAGCCAGAAGGAAAGAAGGCTCTGGCAAGGTGAAAGTCCTCCTACACTGGACACCTGAAGACATGTGAGTATACTACAGTTAACAAGACACACTGTGAAATGTGCCAAAAGTTGGGTGAGCATTCCTATGGAAGCTTAGTGTTAATGTTAAATGATATTTGGCCAATCATTTCGCTCTGCAGTGAGTATCAGGCTGTGCCGTCATAAATCTACTGAATCCTACCCTCACCTGAGCAAAGAGCTGCCTGACCTACTGGCTTGATAGGAAGTTTAATCTGAATGCTATGGCAGCATTATTAGAAACTTCACTGACCTAATTCACCTTCACTGTACTGTACACATGCATGAACCCTTACCTTATACAGTAGTAGATAGTTTTTGGATTTAGACCAGGTTATAATATTGCATTCAGTTTGAAAGCTCATTCATAATCTTTTTCACCAATAAATCATTATTACTGTGACCAGCAGCCTTTTACACCATTTAAACATAGGTCTGATTGTAAGTTTGAGTGTAAAGTCAACACTAACTGTTACTGTATACTTGTCTATAATCAAAACGTGTGAAGTTTGCTGTAGTGTAGTTTTCAGGTAAAATGGGAGTGAGCTGCTCACTAGTTACAGTATTTAAGATTACTGACACTAGACTGTTTCATTTAAAAAAAAAAAAAAAGTGAAAGTTATGAGTGTAAATAGGTGTGAACTATTTAACATATAATCCAACGCAAGTTTGTCTGTTACCTCTGTTAATAATCCAACAATCATTTATGAATTGCTTCGGTTGCACTGATGTTTTGGAGGATGAGGATGGTTGCATCACACAGAAATGTATCTGTCAAGTGTTTTTACTCAGTAATGGTGTAACTCTCACATTACTATATGTTCAAATTAAGTTTATTTGAATACACACATAGCTGGTGCAGCAGTCTGAAGGATAGAGACCTCTGCACGTTGTCCATTTGAAATTCCTGTAGCTGATGCCCGAACTACCTGCCTTATTTATTCACTGTACTTTAGCTTTAATGACACGACTGTGGGTAACTAATCAAGCCAGATTTAAAGTATTGATCAGTATGTTTTTTTTAATTACTAATTAAAAATCAGATTAGATACTCTTGGAGATTTGTAGATAACTTTTAGATCCCTCTGATCTACAAATAGGCAACTCAGTGCCACATCTGCAAGTCTCCTGCACATGCTTACCATGTAAAGCCTGGGCTTGTCACACAAACATTTCCTTTTCGAGCAGCAGGGGTGCATGCATGTACAAGTTAACATCAACAACGTATGTGTATCTGTCTCTGATAGTTTTACGATTCTCTTTTCCATCCAATTGCGCACTCAACATGGTGGCCTCCCTTCACGTCAGGGCTTGCTATAAATCTTTCCAGCCTTCCCCTCCTAGCCAGTATTTGTTTTGTAGAGCTCTTGTATGGGGAGTTCATGTTCCCCTACAGTCTGTGTGACACTTCTGCTTGAAGTCCTCAAAGTGAGCAGAGGGCACCAGACATGCTTATTATCCAGTATCCTCACTCGGTGTTATGATACCCATGTTCATGTTTGGAGCACTGATGGGGAGAGGACTGTACTTAGTCATTAAAAAGTCAGACTCTGTTCCTCTCTGGGTCTGGCGCTGGTTCTATACCATCTGCTTGGCTTTGTCTGACTCGGATAAACCTTGGGCTGATGTACTGAGGTGTCTTTTAAACAGCGGATCAGCATCCAAAATTACTTGGAGGCTGTTTTTTTTTTTTTTTTTCTTTCTTTTTTGTGGCTGTCCAATAAATATCTCATCAATTCCCGGTTCAAAAAAATATGTCCACATCTGTATTTTGATGTAACCTCTGGATGAACTTGCACTCAAAAATAATGCTCAGCCTATTGGGGCATGAGCAGCTCAGCCCAGTCGTCACTAGCTACATTCGTATTCCCAGATTAGCCTCAACAGTCTCGGCCCAGTGGAGGTGAACCTTGGCACCAGCTCATTCAAGCAATTAGGCAGAAGTGCAGGCAGGTTTCAGTACTGTGCTTTATAAAATCGGTCTGTCTCATAGAGAGTGAGCTTCACAGAAACGCTGTGATTCTCAGCAGGGCTGTTGCTCAGGGGAAGCTCCCACCACGCTTCCAACACTTCCTCACTCCTATTAAAGGGTTTGACTGCACGGCCTCTGAAGATGATCAGAGAGCAGAATGAAAGAGAGGAGGAAAGAGGGCAAAGGAGGTGGGAGAGGAGAAGGAGGCAGAAAGGGGGAGGAGAATGAAGAGATAGAGGACGGAAGAAAGGAGTAAGGTAAAAGTAGACAAAGGAGAGGTTGGAAAAGAAAAATTGGTTTGGCAAAAAGAGGAACAAAGATGGCACTGGGCAAAGAAACCTGAATGATGCATCATGAAGTAGATTGCAGCAGACAGCTTCCGCTGAACATACTGTAGCTAAACCCTTGTTCTCTCAACCCTCTGATGCTTCATCCTTCCATCCTTCCTCCTCTTTTTTTCATTTTCCCCTCTCTGATCCACCTCTGCAATCTCCTCCTTGCCCCGCATGTGGGAGTTTAATCTTGTGCATAGAGAAATAATGAGGGAGAGGGAGATAGAGAAAGATGAAGTTTGGTGATCAGGAAAGACTCCTCAGATTAATTCCAAACAGAGAGACATAGATGGAGATTGATACCGAGACTCAAAGGCAGATAGAGGCAGAATGGATGAGGGGGGGGCAGAGAACGGAGGAAAGTGAGAGATGGGAGTGGGAACAAAATGGTCGTGGGATAGAGAGATGTGTGTTGAATGATGGGGAGAGCATTGAGGAGAAAGATGGCAAACAAGAGTGAGATCCCTTTCGGCTCAGTCCATACCGGAGAAATCAAGAGATAATACTGAATCATAAATTTGCCTTGCGGCGTAACCAATCTATAGAGGGGTGGGGACGGAAATACACAGTAATATCTTAAACTGGTGGCTGTATTATCTCCCAAAAGATAAAAGTTCACTAGGAGATTGAAGTATTTATAGTTTGCTGTGATAACGTTGGCTGCTTTACCACTCGAAAATCCTTATTTTTGAAACAATGGATCTTTGGTTGAAAACTTGGTCTCAGGCTGACTTTTTATTGTTTCCAGCTGACTTGTTTTAAAATGAGAGCAGTACGCACCTCATCGCTACATACACGATATGAGGCTTAAAGACTGAGGCCAAAGCTGCATATAAAAAGTCACCATCTTTACCAGATGATGATCTAGTTGAGCTAGTTAGCCCTTGTATTATAAGTATAAGGACAATGTTTTGAGAAATGGATGATTGGTAGTGAGTGTCAGTTTGTTTTTGCAGGCCAAGTTAATATTTAGTCTTTGACTCAGGGTAATGTCTTAGTATCTGGGAGGCAATCTGGTGGTCATGTACTCAGCCATCAAGTGTCGTGACCCTCAACACGGAGGTCAAAATCAAGTGCGCTGTGTGCATGTGTAGGTGTGTGTTTCTCCTTCACCGAGTCAATGATTAGCCATGTGAATGTGGGAAGTCATGTTTATTAATGTTGGAGCAAACCATTCACTTTCTGACTGACACTCATTAACTCCATTTGGATTAATGAGTAACTGATTAACATGAACCATTCTGAACATGAACCACCAGCGGCTCGCTGAGGAGGAGGAGGAGGAGGAGGGTGTGTGGGCTGAGAGAGCGAGCGAGAGAACCATAATTGCTGTCTAATCTTTGATGGATGGGTGAATTGATTCCCCTGCATGCTGTTGAATGCTTTAGAATAACAAACAGTAGAATACACAGCCGGTGACAGTGAATGCCTCCAGCCACTGGATTCAACCTGGCGCATCATTTTGGAGAAACACGGTGCTTATCATGTTCAGCACGTGTTTAGGTATTGAACCTTTGCTAGCTAGTTAGATTTTTTTTTCTTTGCTTTGTTAATATTTTTGCCAAATTGCATAATAATATAATAATATCACAAACTAGTGGGGCACTCTTGAATAGCTGTGAAAATTCTGTCCCTTTGTGCATATCTCTAATCACAGAGAAACAGCAGAACAGGAATGACTGAATGCATTTTGAGCGAGCTGGATGGGTCAGTTAGAGGTCTAGACTGTATATGGCTAGTTTCTTGCAGTGATATTGTGAAAGTAGGGAATGTTGTTTTGTTCTGCACCATAAACAGTTACTGGTCTATGGTCTATAGGAACCGCTACTTTGATCTGATAGTAATAAAATGATCTGGGTCAAACAGTCACACACAGGCAGATAAGTCATGTAAACATAGACGTCGGTTAATTTTAACAAAGCAGTCCACCTGTTTTTACAGTTTTTCTCGCTTGCAGACGTGACATTTTATGAGGAAAAATGTGGTTGAAAGAAACGCGTCACACCGTGGCACCGTGTTCAAAACAGCTGCAGGCAGGAGTGGATATAAGGCAAAGAAACAGCGTGTATAAATAGCTGTAACTAGTGACAAATTTCAGTACACGCACATAACTGCTTGTGTTGTGTCCAAATCCACTGATAAGTCTGAGGTACAATTATCTGTGTGGGAATATGACCGCATGAGAATTAGCATGGCAATTAGAGCTGCAACAATTACTCAATTAATCAATGATTTGATGAACAAACAATTAATCGCCAACCATTTTTATAATCGAATAATCATTTTAAGTTCTTTTTAAAGAAAAAATGTCCAGATTCTCTGATTCCAGTTTCTCTAATGTGAATATTTCCTGTTTTATTTAGTCTTCCATGATAATAAACTAAATATATTTGGGTTATTGACTGGTCGGTTATGGTCGGGACAAAAAGAAGACATTTGAAGATGTTACCTTGAGCATTTTTCACCATTTTCTGACATTTTATAGACCAAACAACTGATCGATTAATCGAGAAAATAACTGACAGATTAATCGATAATGAAAATAATCGTCGGTTATAGCCCTAATGGCAACACACTTTAAGCGCTAAAGAAATATGTTCAGTAAACTGTGTCAGTTCACAGTGCTGTCACAACATTAAGTACCTGACAGTGCTATGATTGTGCAGTCCCATTGTTTTTTCCACTCATGGTTTTTCTTTAGACTGCAGTGACCTTTATAGTCCCTGAACCAGCTCTGCTGCCCTCTTCTGCTTTGCACTATGATGTGTTTTATAAGGACTTTGGACTTTCCATATAAAGCCGTTTAATATGTTAGCGATTTAATATACACTTTGCTGCTTTGTGATGAACTTATTGCTCCTGTCACCACTGGGAGGATCGAGGCCTGGAGCCAGCCATCAATCCCGACTGGAAGACTAGGCTTCACTCTGGCAGGCACCCCCTGTAGCTCTCCTCACCGAGGCCTCACTCACAATATACATTTCTGCCTCATAAAGAAGAGAGCCAAATAACAGTCTCCTCTGGAAAATAAAATAAATCCATTTGTCTTTATTTGGCTTGGTGTGACTGAATGGGTGGAGATGTCTTTCGTGTGTGTGTGTACGTGCGTATGTGTGGGAGCAATAAGAACACTTTGGTGTATATGTGCAAGACATGTGTGTGACACGCTGACCCCCCCCCCCCCACCCCCAGTGCAGCCTTCACATGTGTCTCCCATCCATCAGAATATAATAACTCATCAGTACCAAAACACACTCACTCTGACATGTTTACTGTGACTCTCGAGTGGAGCGTGCACGTGAGCGTGCACACGCAAAAACACAAGTGGGTGTTTACTGCATATTTAACACTCAGCAGGTCCTCCTCTGTCATTTGAGGTTTGCTTTGCACAAGGACACTAACTCAAGACTAACCCAAACTTTAATGCTGCTTTGAAGGGGGCTGTTTCTTGTCTTGTCCCTGCCTCTTCTCAACTCTCTCTTTCTCCTCTCCCCACCATTAAAGGGGATAGAGATACTATTGCCATGCACTACAAATCAAAAAAAAAGAGAAACTTATATAAAAACTTAGTTGCAGGTTTGTGTTTCAGAAATAACTATAAAAAAGAAACCATTGCTGTGCTTTTACAGTATTAAAATTCAACACCAACAATCCAGATAGCATTGCCATCATATATCCTATACTAATACATGAGTACTTCCACATGTGCATGCACAATTTCTTGTATGACTCACTATTTCTAGTGTTTTCTTCCATCTAACCATTTAACATTTTTCTTTTTTTAAAACACATTGTTGTGTTGTCTTAAATTGTTGTGGCGCACTGTTGAGTTCTTATGTTTTCCCTTAGAAATTAATGACTGAAGTGTAAAATTCAGTTGGACTCGATATGCCAGCTGCGTTTTATGACTTCAGTTATCAGCTTCTGAAGGATAAGGGTGAGTCAGGCTTTTGATTTCAGGTCAAAGATGGTTAAATAGTTGTATTTGGCACTTTTGTTTGTATGTGTGTATAAATCCAGTAGTTTTTGTAACAGATTATATACTGTGCACATTATTGTTGGCCACAGACAGAGAGAAATCCCCATCTGTGATCCTGATGCACATCAAGCTAAACTTGGGTGAAATACTGATTTACAAATGATTTTTTCTTTTACAATGATAACTTTTTAAGGGTTTATGTCTAATGCAGAATTAATGCAGGAGGGGTTCAGGTAGATTTCAAGTACACCACCAAGTAAAGTTTTTTTTTTAAAAACTTAATAGTGTTTATCTAATTGTCCTGTGTGGGTAGCTCCACCCTCCAGGCACTCAAACACGCTAAAACAAGCCATAAAAGGATTTGTAACTACTGTATAAGAAAGTTGTACATTAACACAAGCCCCTCTACTTTTTTTCCCTTCCTCTCCACTTTCCCTTTCTTGTCCTTTATTCGCCAGTTTCCTATTACTTTTCCTCTCTTTTGTTCTCCATCTCTATCTGCACCCAGTTGCTCTGAATGTGCCGCATGTGAACCGCTACCTGCACACCATCCCACTGAATGGACTGATTAGGCATGTGAATGAGTGATTTGGCTGGATGGCTGCCTGCTTGCTGCCTGCAGTGTGTGTGTGTGTGTGTGTGTGTGTGTGTGTGTGTGCGTGTATGTCTGTATCTCTGGGGGCTCCTCTGATGACGCACATAGTGACGGGGGGAATGCTGGGGGTGGAGACGGGGGGGGGGGGGGGCTGGAAGAGGCTGGAAGAGGGAGGGGTGGCGCTAAGCTAAGCTAAGCTCTTTGTTTCTTTCTTCTGCACCTCGGCTCGCCACACCAGTGCTCGCACACTCCCTTCTTTCACAGGGGGAACACACTGATGCGGGTACAGTAAGATGCAGCCGAGCAGTACAGTACATCATGTGCATATGTTGTGTGTGTGTGTGTGACTGTCGCTCCAAAGACGTCACCTCCTCTCAAGCTTCAAATGGTGAAAGAGGTTGTTCTGGGTTTAAGGTGTTCAGTGTCTGTACTTCAAGCTCAGATCATTTTGAATGTACACTCATATGCATAAACACACACACACACACACACTCTACATGCACACAATCTTTCATCAGTCCCACATTTACGTACTCACAAGTTAAAAGATAATCTTGAAGATATAATGTAGATGTTACTTTTAAATTGACAACATGAAAGGACAGTATGCTTTGTTCTCTGTGTCTGTCTGTGTTTGCACGCAGGTCTACACATGTGTCAGTCCCAGTGCTTTGGTCGAGGCCGTGTTACTTATGGAAATGTACTCAGTGTTCAGAGGAAGGTGTTAACATGTGCGCTGGACTCAATGAGGCTCTTTGTCCATCTCCCTCACCCTGCTCCATTCAACCTTACTCCCACTCTCCATCCCTCCTTTTTCTCCCCCTCTCCCTTGTTAGAGCTCACACTCTGACCACATGTCCTCTCTGTGTGTTGTCCTACAGACTACCTGACGTGTGGGTGAATGAAACAGAGCGTTCTGGGTTGAAGACTAAAGTGGTGCACTTATCCCAGTTACCGCAGGACACAGCCATGCTGCTAGACCCAAACATCTATAGGTGAGTGTGTGTGTGTGTGTGTGTGTGTGTGTGCACGCACTCAAACTTTCTTCCACCAGGTGGCACCAACTCTTGACTTACACGAGGTTGAAATGGACAAGTGCAGAGATAACCCATTTTGCTTGTTTGTGTGTATATCCGTGTAAGAAGAAGCAAACATTGTACAACCTGATCCAGGATGTTAACTATTGGCAGCAGCTAACGCTGTTGTTGCTTTGATTTCTAAAAATCACAATGATGTGAGAGGTTTGTTATTTAAGTATTTGAGATGTTTCTGTTACAGGAGATAAAATCAGGCTCAATTTCACTTCTTTAAGCCTCTCAGTGAATGAATATATGAGAACAGATGATTTATTTGAGAAAGTTGACTTGGTTCATTTAAAAATTGAATTGATCACAGAGACTTTAAAACAGGAAAAATAATTTCCTGCTACCGTGCAAATGTAACTCCACAGCCTATGTTTCCTCTGTCTTCAAGTGCACCACATTCCACTAAACATTAGCTATGATATGATTAGAATCCTGTACAGCTCTGCAAGACTTACTGCACTCATCACTGAGATGAGAAAACAAGGTTAGCTTTATGATACACCATAAAAGGCTGAAAATGAACCCTGAAAGAGGAACAATGTGCCTAAAATAACAGAGTGGTCATCTTACCGGAGATATATGGCACACAAGTGTGCTGATCAGCACACAAGCTGGCTGATTTTAATTAGACCTGAAGGCTCAGTAACTGCAGGGGCTGCTGCTGGACTCTGGTTTCATAGTTGAATATAACCGTCAGCACTCAGCCAATTTATGTCAAGGTTGTCCTAATGCATGAAATCCCCAAACAAATGAGGTGGTCGGCGTATGTGGCAGTAAGGGTGGTAGGGCGATTGAACCCCTGTATATGTGAATGGGATGGAGTGAAAGAGTTAGACGGTTTAGGAGGTTTCCCCCCTTTTTTGGGTTCTTGCAAGTCATGGTGGACCGACATCAGCTCAAACATGGGATCACACAGTGTAATATTTAAAGATTCAGTGCAGACGTATCTCATAAACACATGCTCACAAACTCTCCTCTGTCTTTCCAGAGCACTTCCTCAGAAGCGGCTGAAGCGGAGGTAAGCCAAGTTCAACACGTGTGTGTTAGATACACACGATGGATGTATCGATATACACTAGATACAGATCCTACACAAACAGTGCCATTGCGTGTGTTTTCTGGCTGAAGTCCTGTAGTGGCTCACGGCCAACAATTAGAATCATGTTCATCAATTACAATACGCGCACAAGCAATTTGACCTGCTTATTGATGTAAACACATGAAGTGATAAATACACAAAGCAGGACAAGACCACGTTGTGCAGAGTCGTACACTGAATGACAACGTTGTAAATTAGACGCACACTTCAAGTGTACAATAGAAAAAGCGTAATGCTGGTAAAAATTGTATTTGAATAGCAAAAGTTTGGATTTTTTCAGGCACAGTATCTACTGCCGTTTACTCAACTTTCTTTCAAAGTGTTTCTTGCAAATTAAATGTATTTCTTAACATGAGCAGTATCTACATAGTTGGTAGCAGCAATGGTGTAGCCACAGATGTACAGAAAGTCTAGGCTGATGTATAAAAGATAGACATGAGAAACACTAACGTGACAACTGCAGTATGTTTTATCAATATCCATGCACAGTTCTTTTTAGTTCACAGTGGTGTTGGTCTGTGTATGCAGACAGCAGAGTGTAGCCGCCTCAGTGTTGCTTGTTAACTAAACTCTTAAGGCCACATACTTATAGTATAACACACATGTAAAATTTCCATACATGGATCAAACCATGCTGATGCCTTGATGATATGGTAATGTTCATGCATTTACAATATTACCCGTAGCTCTGGCTCTCCTGTGGTAGCTGATAACATATCGCCCACAGTTTCATGGTTCCCATGTACCGTGAAGCCAGTTAATTGAGAAACAGGCCGTTTAGAAGCCATGACCCTTGGCATTCCCTAGTCTCATTCAAACATGAGGTCATATTTGGACGTTGTTCATTATTCCATTAATTGACCTCAGTAGTTGGGCACAGTAAAATCTCTAAAATACACAGTGTAATGTGTCTGCAAAGGAAGTCAGCTCAATGTCTGAACATCCAGGATAAAGCCCATTTCTCATACTGTAATCTCTTTCATGACACACTGAAAACAACTCATTCTCCTTCTTTCTCTCCGTCTTTCTCTCCTGTCTGTACTCAGCCTGTAAGGAGTCATCTGTGGACTTGATACTTAAGAAGAAATCCTTGTTCATAGGAGGTTTATCTATATGGGATGGGACGCTCTTCATCTGTCTCTGCTGAACGGTGGGAGTGAAGTGGCGATAAAAGGAAGTGAAACTTGGCTATGCTCCAGTTCTTCTTTTTTTCCCCTTATTTTCAATTTTGTATATCTGAAACCACTGTTGCAGCCAAGTGCGGTGTGGAATGGGACTAACAATTTGAAAAGTTTGTGTTCATCAAAAACTTCAATGAATGTTTTTTTAACAAGCACCAAACTGAAAATATTCTTAATACCCAATGGTGTAAAAAAAAAAAAAAAAAAAAACTGTTTTGTGTATCCTTGTCAGAAAATACAGCAAATTTTATAACTGTTTTGTGTAAAATATTTATGCAGATTTGTAACTTATTTTTATACCATAAAAATTCTGGTGTACTGTGGATTTTTGTGAAGGTTTTGAATAGAACCGTATTTACTGTGATAATCTGTGTTAACTGTCACTTGTAGGGATATTTGGACATTTCAAGTTGTAATTACATTATATATGACCGAAGTCTTAACAAATAATACTATTTATACTTACTAAATGCAGTGCTGTTGACTGTATCTCTAACGACGAATCATGTCAGACATGTATACAATACAGGGACTGTTACAGGAGCAATAACTCAGTAGTTAAGGACACTACGGTGTAGCTCTTCATCTTACCCAGTCTGGAGATGGTACAGCATAAAAATGACTCTTAAATTTCAGCACACACACTTAAAAAGTGTCATCAGACCAACTTAACCCCCGCCTCCTCTACCCCTGGTAACATGAACTGTGTATATCATAGTTGTTATGATAAATTTACAATACAACTATTTAAGCACTTAAGAATTATTGTTAAGATAGTTGTGTTTTCTACTGTATGTTGTCCTGTTGGAAATGGAGTATTGTGTTTCTAATAAAATGGGGGAAACGACAGATGTTGATTGAGAGTTGTTTGCACAGATGAGGATGCGAGGTGTTAAAATGACATGATAGAAGCAATACATCCATTGTGGAATTAATATGAGTTCCTTATGTCTGCGTTGGAGGGATTGGCTGGGTTCTTTGGCGTCCATTAGCAGAACAGCTTTGGGAGCATGCTGTGGAAGAGCTAATGACTGGGCCAGCAGGGCAGAACCCCCGCCGGCCTCAGCTGTTAGTGAACATGCCTGCAGAGAAAACGGAGTTCAGGGAGAGGTCTGCTACAATACTGATGTCCTGCTCTTTAATGTCTCATGCACTTACACACTCACGCATACAAAATTCATGGGGATTTAGGACTCAAGCAGTTGATATAATGAGACCTTTAGGTGTTATTCGATTGTTTTGGGGGGGGGGGGGGGGGGGGGGGGGCACTGAAAGTTTGGTGGCACCCTACTGTTCTTGTGTGCTTTGTTTTATTTATTTCTTATATCCACAATTGAGTCTGTGGCAACAGTTTGGAGGCAAAAAGATAAGAGTTGAATCCAAAAACGCAACAAATTTTTAGGGTCAGTGCAACAATCCCTGTGGTTCAAAACTTTGAAACTCCAAACTGTTTGAGTTCTCAGAAATTTGTCAGTGAAGATGCATCAACAAGACATGAGCCATAGAGTCACAGTGATTAAAAAATAAATAAATAAATAAATTGCCCAGTTGCAATGCAAGTCCAACAAGCCTTGTAGCAGCACCATTAGGTCAGAGTAACTTTTTAAATCCTTTAAAGTCTGTGTAAAACAATAATAAATATGTGTTCTGAGTTTTTCACATCACAAATGTGTTATTAACCACCCAGCCAAACTTGTGTGATTTAAAAAAAAAAAAAAAAAAAAAGCTCTGAAACGCTGGGGGCGGGTCCGCTGAAGGCGCTCAAACCGCGCAGAACTGAACAGTCTGCGCCTCTGAACTTAACATGGCTCATGCTAACTCACTTAAAAAATATATACAATTTAAAATGAGCTTTGTTCGTAGGTGTAGGACAAGCAGCATGGATGATATTTAAAAAATAAAGTAACGTCAGAAACCACTGTTTAATTCGGCATCTATTTTGTAGGTAAATGTAGACTTATTTCAGTAAAATTAAATGAGTAGGAGAGACGAGAGGAGCGCTAACGGCTAAGCTAAGGCTAACTCCTCATCGGCTATCTCTACCCTGCATTTTCCCCGCCAGTGTACGGTCTCTGGTGAACAAAATGGATGAACTGTGACTGCGGACTACCACTCGTAAAGGATTATGGACTGCAACTTCATTTTTTTTACGGAAACATGGCTTAACAGCAGCGTCCCTGATAGCGCCATTGAGCTACCGGGCTGCTACATCCTCAGGGTGGATACAACAGCTAGTGACTCAGGTAGGACCACAGGGGCTTGGGGGACTGTGTATTTAACAAAGCTTGGTGCACGGACAATGCCATTATCGAGAGGCACTGCTAAGCTAGCCGTAAATATCTCATGGTTAAGTGTAACCTTTGACCTTTCTATCAGCCCAGAGAGTTGGTGTTGGCTGTTCTTGCTAGTAACGGCTCTACGTCATTTTGCAGCCGTTTCAGACCCGCCCAAACAAATCCGGAACACAGAAATGGTGAAAAACTGTTAAATGGCCTAACTCCACAATTCAGTACTACATAGTTCAGCAATTATTTTTCTAACATGTGTAATGTGTTTTCAAAAGAAATCTCTGATCTAATCTTCCTTTACACAGACTTTAACACATTGCCTACAGTCAAAAACACGTTTCTATCTTCATCATATACCAAAGAAAAGAACATTGTGGAATATTCATTATATTCAAGAGGATTTTCATACTTTAAGCCCTTTAGCAACGTACATTTATGAAGTTGATACCTGATTATATTGGCACAGTCAAATTTTGATTGTTGTTGATGTTAGATTTCAACATGCAAACACATGATGCTAAACTGACAATTGATTAAAAAATATTACAAGGTTAACCATGATGTATATTTATGCCGGTCCCATTCATCCAATTTGTCCATTTAACCACACTTAAAAGAGCATTCAACACCCACTATTTTTTTTCCTGTGGTGTGATACTTAGAGAGTAGCACTTATCACAGTATCACAGATTCAAAACCATTGGCGTGCAGGAAGTTCTCAGTGATAAGCATGTGAACACATAATTTAGAATAATTCAGTTGCTCATGAGTCACAGAGCAAGACAGTTGAATAGACCTATCCGTTTCTTGTAGTAGTGAGTGAATAACATTCCCACAGTTCTGTCCAAAACACTCAACTATTATTATTTCAGAACGTTTGGCTGTGACAAAATTGGAGTCAAGGTTGTGAACAGGAAGTGAGCCATGTCTGCAGTGTTTTCTCCAATAATGATCAATATTGCCCAGTAGGTAGACACGCCCTCGTTGCACATGTGTGCTGTGTACTCTTTGTGCTTTGTTGCCCACAATAACTCGTCTTTGCAGATATATTCATAAAAACCTATTAAATACAAGCTTCTCTTAAGCCTTAGTGTTCTTAGTGGTCTAGCAAAGTACTTTCTCTTTCTACTTTTACAACTACTGTTAATTGTTGTTAAATGACTTTAGTATTTTATTTATTGAATTACTTCAAAGTTGCCCAGCGTTCAATCAGTGGCTGTTCAAAAATACAATTATTTCATTATTTTATAGTGAAATATTTTTTATATGCCATGACCTTGACCTGGAAACCTTGAGTTTGTTAACTATTATTGAAAATGACTTTATAATATTCTATTTCTCATAAGACAGTCAATTTCAGAAGAGGCATTTTGCTGCATTCTTTTTCTCTTGGCACATCGTATTTCCAGCATTTCCCACATGTGATTATTTACAGGATATTTAGAATAAAACAAAAGCACATTGTTCCTGAGGTTTGTCCCAACCATGACTTCAGAAGTGACATCAGTTGGAACGAACAGAATGATTGATAGAAAAACTGGCAGGCAGATTTAGAAAGCGGACAGCAGCACTGCCTGCAGAACCTAATCCTGTCTCAGCCTGCCCGTGAAGGAAACGCTGGGATGGTTACCCTGAAGTGACGTCTGTTCACTCAACCCATGAGATGAGTTTCCCCTCCTTCATCTCCTCTTCGTCTGAACGCCCGCTGTGATGCCGATCCTTTCACTTTTCACTATCTCGACTGGAAAATCCCAGATAGACAATTTTTGTTTTGCAGAAATCGCAGCATGTCTGCTGCTGTGAATTTGTTGATGTAACATTTTTTTGATATTGATCTAAGTTACATGGGTGGAAGCACATTCTGTACTGTGACACGCGATTCATTAAGCTGGCCCATTAATCATCTGTGACACTGTATCTCTGTTGTCTGTTGGTTTTGTTGCTCAAACCTGGAGATCTTCCATTGTCTGCAGCTCTGCTTACACTTGGTCCTGAATCATCCATCTGAGTTTCTCATTGTGCACGAAATCTTCCCTTTGCTTTGGCTACATGCACCGCTGTCTCAGTGAAGAATGAAGGCATTACATCAAGAACAAAAGCGATGAGCTGCTGCTCTAAATCCCAGACAGGAATTGTTTTCCTTCACTGCTTCACATATTTCAGAGAAAGAAATGCTAGGAAATGAGTAGTTCTCTGTTAAACCTGAGCAATTCAGTAACAGTATTATTTTGGGGGCTGATCAATATTACAGTTCTTCAAAGTTCGAAGCCGTAGTCATCAGACTTGTGACCAAAACCTTTAGCGATACCATAAAATGTCACTTCATACTTAACAACATGCAGTATGATTTACGATAAAATAATTTACTTTTACTAGCACATTCCTTTTGATAAGACACGTTATCAACAACATCTACTATAAATTTGGAGATATTGATTGTAAAAATGACAGAATCAAAGAAATAATATTTCACAAACATGGCAAATTCACATGCACCAGTGTAACTAAATCCCATATAATGGTTTCATGCATGGAGTTGAAGCAAATATACACGCGGTACATGTCTGTGAAAAAGAGGACAGGGACATATCAGCTGCAAGACAATTTGTAAACTACCTAACTCTTCCTTTGTAGATGTTGTTTCATTGGGTTTCCATCATACTGCTGGTTCTTTGGCTACGATAAAAAGTCCTAATGGTCTTTTTATTGAGTGGCATCTCCACCTGAGTGTTTTTCTTTTGAGAGGCTGCAAGTCTATTGTGATATAACTGTCCGTCCCTAGCTTCATCTTCATCTTTATTATTCATTCTGATGGGTTATTCATTTGTTTAAGCATCGTGCGCAAATATATTTTGACAGCTTTGGACTCTTCCATTAGTGCAGACTGCATACTGGAGGAACGGTCAATAATCTATCTTTAAGTGGCTCTGACTGTTGACCCTTCCTGTCAACACAAGGACCTGATCCTGTCTAAACATCGTCCTGCTGGGGAAGCCAGTCAATCCTCTCTCACAAGCATGCTAGCCACCACTGCCAAGTTATAGTGCAGGATATCCCTTCCTAGCTAACATAAGGTTTGGTCACAAGGTATTTGAACAGCCTGATGCTGGTACTTTATTTATCAGATGACTGTAGCGTGCCACGGTGTGAGAGTAGAAGTTTCTAGATTTACAAACAAGGTCAGAGTTAGGATTGGGATTAGGCTAAAGTTAGGTGGGGTTACGTTGTCCATAGAGATGCAACTAATCAGCAAGATCTTCTGAGGAAGCTGATAACCTGATAACATCTGTCAATAGTAGAATATATATAGAATATAGTAGAATATCCAATTAAAGTGATGTGTACGTCATATTTGTATACCATTAAACAATAATAGATCAACATTTTGTGAAACAAGCATATTCCCTTTCTTTCCAAGAGATACTGTAGATGAAATGATTGATGCATGTGCATCAATTATGGAGTTACAGCCAGGAGGTGCTTATCTTATCTTAGAGTAAAGACTGGAAGCGGGTGGAAACAGCCGTCATGGCTCTGTCCAATATTCAACGTACCAACAACTATAAAGCTAGTTTGGTTAATTTGTACACAAACCAATAGTTTGTGGGTTAAGGGGGAGTATGTGCTGGGGTTAGTTAGTATTTAATGAATGGTAGTTGGGCATAGCGACTTATCCCAGCCAGTGGAGACACTGCACAGAAGTACTGTTATTGGTCAATAAATTGTTAATTTTCACTTTTACATTGCTTTTTTATATATAGTTTGAACAAACAAGATACATCCTGTTAATTGTTGAGTTGTAGAGGTCCTGGTAGGCTCATTTTTGAACATTGGAGAGAGCCAGGCTAACTGTTTCCCCCCACTTCCAGTCTTAATGCTAAGCTAAGTTAATTGTGTCCTGGATGGAGCTCCATATTTAATGCACAGACATGCCTGTCATTATCCTTACATAGAGTGTCCAGTACCAAAGAATCACATGGTTGCTCCCGCAGTACAATCAGTCTAATAGACTAGCAAATATTGCAACACAACCCTCTGAAGGGGGGGGAGTCAGTGTGTAGAGGTTATGTAAGTTGTCATTACAGTTGACCTGCACGCAAACGGGAAGGCCTGCATTAATGAGTTAATGTCAAGCACTGTGCTTGGCCAAGACTCATTCACTGCTGTTTCAACATTCAGGCTCTGCCACAGTGTCGAATGGCCCTTTGGCCATTTACCCAGCATCACGCTCCCTCTCTGCTTTCCCATCAGGCTGTGCAGCTGAACAATAGTAACAGCTTTTATTTATAGATGATAGTATTTCATCAGATCCACAGTGTGTCATCAGCACTGGAAGAAAAACAGCAACAATGGGGAGTGGATGCTCGGGGGATGCGTGGATATGCTCGGGACATTGTGTGTTTCCTATTTCAGCTCAGAGTAATGTTCTGTGTTTGGATTTGTTGTGAGAGATTTGTTCATACAGTATATCATATCTCTTTTTTTTTTAATGTTTGTTTTCTGGTTCTGGTGGGAATAAGGGAGGATCTGGTGGGATTAGATCCTACAGAGAGATAAAACTGTACGACCTCCAGCTGGTGATCATCATACGACAAATAATCAGAAATATAAACATAAAGTAATTATGCTTTCGCTTCCAGACTAGCATTAATTTATGCTTCTGACCTCTGTTTCTGGTATTTATTTGTCCTTATTTATTTATCTATAACTTATGTTTTTCCATTTTCGTACTGTGTGAACTGAAACTTCCATCCTCAAGATTGTATCAGTTTACAACAAAGAACAAACCATTGTGTGAGAATATTAAGAGGGTAAACTGATTTCAGGAGCCTCTACCGCTACATTCCTGATTCCTGGCCAGCATCAGCATATTTGATTCCAGACAGCACTTCACTTGTCTCAGGTTGACGTGTGATTCATGGGGGTCAAGGGCAGGGGATGGGATGATAGTGATTGCAACATGCTGCGCTGTGATGATAGATGCAGAAACAAATGGTTTAGGGCTGTTTTCTGTGTTCTGAAGTCAGGCCCTGGGGATCGCAAATTAGTGAAGGCACATTAGCCATGCCCAGCATCAGCTTTCCTTCTACCTCAAGTGAAACAGAATAAGTCTATCTCAATCCTTTAGGTATTATGCCATAACATATTTCCCCTGCATATGTCTCTGGAGGAAGGAGGTTGTGTGTGACTGAGGTCACCATATGGGAATAATGTCATGCTTCTTCCTTTTAACCAATCCCCTGCTGTCAGATTACTTGAGATCATCCTCGACCTCAAACAGAATGAAAACTACTTTTCTCTGTGACAAAGGGAACACACGAGAGAGATGGAGCAACATTGAGCATTTGTGCAAGATAACGTCAAAAGAAATTACGCACAGGACATCAAGTTATACACTCATAATTGCCAGAGCAGTATGGCTTACACTCATCAGCATTATTTCCACATCATTGCTATCTCCACCATTGTCACAATAGGTATCAGCGGAGTAATTGGGGCTTGCTGGTGTCTGAACTGGACCCCCCTTTTCTTTAATGATTGAATACGTTTGTCCTTGAAATGTGATTGGCCTGCTACCTCTCCTCTTGTGGTCTCCCATTTTCCAGGCCCTCAGTGATTTGTCAGAATTGCTGCCCAGCTTTCTGTGTTGTCTGTCTCTCTATCTTTATCTGTCACCCTCTCTCCATCCCCTCCTCCCTTCATTATCTTCTTACGATATCAAGCATTAGGCTTTGACAGCTACGACTCCATTTCTCTATTTCCTCCTCACATTAGGCAATATCTTAGAGTAAGATGAAAGTCCATCAATCCCATATGGACTTGGCAGGCCTTCCAACAGGAAATTGAGTATGATGTGCATGATTTAGTGAGAGTGTTAGTCTCTCAGTTACTGTACGCCAGTACCTGTAGATACACAAAAGTGTGTGCACATGACAGAGAACGTTGACACACTGCTGTCATGTATGCAATAAACAAAGCAAAGGATACGCTGCCAAGATGTTTTATTAGGCAGTGTGATGGAGCACAGATAGTGTATAAGTGAATTTATTTTAAGCTGGACATCAACTGGTCTTTTAATAATAAGTGTAAGAAACATTTTCAGGTACTGAACTGTACCTTCATAATGGCACTGCAATAATGGAGATAACAGGTGCAACTTTTGTTGATGTTACAGTCATATTTTGTGGCAGGAATTTGACAAGAGACCAGAGACTGTATTCACAAACACTCTGAGAATACTCCGAGAGCTCCTAACTTAGCCTAAACATTTCTAGCAGCAGGAGTCCTGGTTTAGGAGTGATTTAGGAAAATTCTCAGAGCAACTCTGAGCAAGGAGAGGACAGAAACTTTTACCGTAGTGAGGAGGTGTGGTTGACCCCCTTGCTAGGTATGAGTCATACTTTTAAAAGGTGTGATTGGTTGATCCAAAAAAAAGAAAAGAAAAGAAATAAAAATGCACTCTTAGTGAAGATGGGCATAGCATGGACAGTGAAATTAATCATAGAATTTAGTCTCTATTAAGACACAGGCCTACTTGTGCAGTAGCCTTTTCACATACTGATGGTTATTATATTTATTTGCTTATGTTTATTTACCATGCTGGTCATTTTAGTACTTAATCTATTTGATATTAACGGGAAAATGGATCAGCTTTCATCAATTTCTGTCATTGCTGGCCAGTCTATAGCAGCGTTGGTTAGCATGTATATCTTTTTTTTTTTTTTCCAGCTGCCAGCAAATTCCAAATTTTTACAGTTGCCAAATATCATAGTGTTGTGATCACTTTCATTTCGTTTGTAGCATTATTGCATTGGGTGGGAGATCAACCACAAACATTATTCCTGCATGATCTAATCTGTAGCGTTTCATTAAGTCACTGTCATTCAGCGTTTGGAGAATATTTCTCTACCTCTTTGTCTTCCCGCCATTTTCTCCTCTGCTTAAGAAACTCTTAGGCCTCTTAAAAGTCCTCCTTCCTACTCCCAAGAGTTTTTCACCTTAGGAGCTCTCTTAAGGGCTAAGATGCTTTGTGAACCTTTATCTTTACCAGGATCTAGTCTTAACTGTGAAGGGAAATTCTTTGAAAACGTCGTCATTGTAAGAATTTTCTTAGAATTTCAGAGGAAGCTTATGAATACCGCCCCTGGAAACTGTACTGATAGCTCCCAATAAATGTAATTTAATAGACTAACATTTTGATCTCAGAGAGGTCATTGTCAGGCTATGTCAAATAAACGTCACAGAGCAGAACAAGCTGCATATACAGCCACACTCATTGTGGTTGCAATCTGCATTACAGTGGACAACACTTTAGGATGAAAATGTGCCTCTGTAAAAGGGCCACAATGGAAACAAATATTGTATAAAAAACATATTGAATCTACTGCAGATTACAGTAAAATGCAAAAAGAAATTGATTGTAGAAAGCACTAAGTAGAAAAGGTAAACATAGTAAATAGGCAGAAAATAGAATTCTAAGATATAATAATATACTCACAAGTAAATAAATGTAAACAGCAAGAAGACCAGCAAAGAGCAACAATCACTACCTACTTCAAGGTTAAAAATAATATTGAAATAGATATATCAACAGATGTTCACTGTGGGGAGAGACGGTCAAAATGTATTCATCTTAAATCAGTAAAGTAAAAATCAGATCTGTTAATCACACTCTGCTTGTCATATCTCGTGCAAACGAAACCGTTGAGCTGAGCTTGTTAGATCCGGCTGACTCGCAAGGTTAGTGTTTAGCTGCCCGCTCAGGTCAGATTACTTAATGCAGTGGTGACCAGTCTCTCTCCCTCACACACACACACACACGCACAAACACACATACACACAGGAGGAAGAGGCATGTCACGCTATGGGCATGTCTGGCGTGGATGCTCCCTCTTTCATCTAAGGGCCAGCCCACCTCTCTGAATGGGCTCTCCAACGCCAGCTGCATTGCCTGATATGGAAATAACTAGTGACTGTAAAACTGTGTGTGTGTGTGTGTGTGTGTGTCTGTGCACGGATGTGTCTTTTTAAACCCGTCAAACTAGCCTAATCTACAAAAAATAAAGCCGCTCTTGTCTGTACAGTACTTTTAGAGGTGGGATCATTAAGCCCTAGACAAAGTGAGTGAGGGCAGCTTTGCCAAGTAGTCTACATCTTTCCAAGAATGGCAGAGAAGGTTTTGTACTTGTCAGAATTAGCAGTGTTTGCACACAGGTAATAGGTAACCCGACCATTAGCTTGTGATCTTTTTTGCTAGAAGTAACCACTTGACAGCTGTATCCTCCAGATAACATCATGAGGATCAGCTCTCCTTATATTTAAGATGTTTCCTTGAACATAACATCAAAGGATATCTAATCTCTTATGACAAAGCTGTAAATCATAAGCAGTATTTTACTATGCTTTTAGCTGACATGCGGCTGATACAAGCCCAACATGGAGCTTTTAATGGACTGTTTTGACTGTTAAAATGTTGCTTTTCCTTTCTTTCTGTTTTCCAGGACTATATGTCATGTTTGTTAGTTGTTATTGGTCCCTCTCGTGTGGTAAATCACAGTTGGAGAAATAACGCTTTAGCATGCGGACAGAAAAACGGAGCCTTGTATAAATACCTGCGCAGGATTAATGTTGGCTATCTGTCAGTTTTGTTTTGGTCAGTGTGTTTTCATCCAAAGGGAGCAACTAATCAGGTTGCAGATTCCAGTTCAAAATATAAATATTGACATCATATTTGCTCTTCTAATGGATCCCGATTTAGGACACCACAAATGAAGACTTTATGGAAACGTTAACATAACTCCGAACAGTTCCCAGGTTTACACTCTCACCATCATGTCATTGCTGTCCAGGTGACCTAACCTTAACCTCACCATGAGATACATGACATCCGCACATAGCAGCGCTAGCTAAAGGCATGATGACAAGCTGCCTCCTGCTCTCAGAGAGACTGAAGGAGGACATCGATGATAAGGGCTGAGCACAGAGCGCTGCGACGTGTCTTTGCGCTGCGGTTGGGGACGACACGTGGAGAAGGGGCCTTTACAGCCTCCTGCCTCTCAGGGCTCCTTTGGCCTGTGTATAATTGATGAGTGGAGTGAATAAGAGATGAGTTTGTGACTGTCAGCCAGCCTGATGGGGACAGACAGAGCTCAAGTTTGGCTCTCCTCATCTGGCTGATGATGACAATGATGGTGATGATGATGCCCGTGTTTCTTCCACAACTCTGTCCTGGACACTGCCCTGCCCGTACATCGCCGCTATCGTCACTACTCTACCTCTTCTGGATGGCAACACAAAGACAGAGGGACGTGCCAGAAAAGAAGAGGCAAGGAGAGGAGAAAGAGATGAGAGAGGGGGGGTGGTGGTGTGTGGGGGAGATGAAGAGCACAAGAATGGAAGATAGATAAAAGGAGGGCAGAGGATAGGAGTGGGGGAGGGGACGGAAACAGCCAGAGAGGGGAGAAAAGCACTTAAAAGAAAAGATGACATGCAGATCAGACGTAGAAGAAAAGAGAGTGATTACAGTCCGGAAGTTTTTAAACGGCTAGAAAGGATGTACGGCAACATACAGCATCCTTTCTGCCTGGTGTAATACATCAGCCAATAACCTGACCAAGCAAAAATGTTCTCACCCACAGTATATTTCTTTACTTGTAGTCACACCATCTTCAGTCTCCTCTCCGTTCTCTCTGAGGAAATAGAGGCAGTTTTGGGTAGGAGATATGGGGGACTCAGATGTTCAAAGGTAGGTCTTCCCTCATCACAGTGAGGTCAACTAGAGTCACCAGGATTTGGTTTGCCATAAGCCTTTAAAACCCGCAGTCTGATGGGATAGTTATTACACTGGGAGATGAGCTTTCCCTGCATGTACAGATCATTGTTGTTCCACTACACCACAGGGGTCAGGACCTTTACTGTGCCTGTGTGCTCTGACTGAGATTGATGTGAGCACACACAGGTTAGGAGCGCGGAGAGGGAAAATGTTAATATATGCCCCTGTCATGTAGGAGCCAGCATCTGGATATGAGACGACAGGGTTACCTTTAAACAATGTGGTGCAGAAAAGGGAAGGTGGGCAGTTTTCACTGGGGAAAGAGCAAGAATGAGTGCTACATTTACACCAGTTTGAAGGATTCCTGCAGCACAAGTAAGATTTTGAAAATATGACATTTTATGTCAAAGTTTTATTGGGGAATATTTGTAACACATCAATTTAAAATGCCCCAGAGGGAGCCTCAATGAATATCTGTTTTTATATTTAGAATATCTATTTTCACTCTTACATGCCGCTGCTGTGGAGTGTGTGATGGAATTATTTGGATAGAAATGAGCGCAGAGGCAGGAGGTTTAAACAGTTATACTCCTTTAACTCTGCTCCGTCGAAAAACGTATCAAGCAGAGTTATAAAGTAATGATTGCGAGGGGAGTGCCGGTGATGGCGCGGGTTACATTGGAAATGATAGGACAGCAGTGTGCTGCCGCGGTATGAATACATTACCGGGGTCGTCCCTGAATCATTTTCAATCTGTGTCCCCTTTTTAATAACCATTCTGCCATTCTGAGACAACAATTTACATATCAATGCGTTCCTTCAGAGAAGGATTACCAACAGAAATTGGACTTGTTACAGATTTGATGGAAAGAAGCGTTCTACAAATGGCTCATAAAGGAATGCATTTTCTCCATCCCTGACATGAATGCTGATGATAAGTTGTCATTGTAGCGCCCAGAGATAACTCAGGTATATGCAGAGTTGCTACAGGGTGGTTTTAGGACTGTAATGGATGGAGGTAAATGATAATTGCCTAACTGCAGATAATGAGTAAAACATTATAAGATTGGATCTTCTATAACTTTCAGCGTATAAGTATTTAGATATTTGAATATCTTCACATGCTACATCCTCACAGTGCACAAGTACACAAATTGTTTACCAGCTAAAATCTTACAATTTCAAAGTCATGACTCATAGTATCGGTACCAGATGGGCTGTAACAAACCAGAACAATGTTATAAAGGATCAGGTGGTGATTAGGTTTTTGTATGCAGTAATCCACATTGTACACTGCAAAATAAAAAAAAAAATCAGAACCTGGGTTCAGGCCTGGCACATTTTTGTCAATTTTGTCAGCTTGTGGATCCATTCACTGCTGAGTCATCGTTACAGCTACTGGCAAGCGATGAAATTTTGTATGGATATCCACGTTTTCCAGAGATTCTTGATTATTTTTCATGAGGATCCTGAATATCCACTGTGTTAAATTTGCTTTGGGAATTCAAAATCTAATGGTCATATTGCCATGAAATTCACTCAGCACACTTGACAGTTTTCCATTTTGGACTCATCTCGAGCTTTCTTCTTCCCCCTCAGGACAAAATGTCAAATTTGCACCATATCTGGTAACCTAAGAGGCACATTGCCATTGGAGCACATTTATTCTCCCAACCTTTTTTGATAACCCCTTTTGATTTTTATGACCCCATGCCCTTTCCTCTCTATTGCAACCCTCAATAGAGGAATGCTCCTCAAAAGATGTTTCTATTGCTCAAAGACTGTGGTCTACATGCATATATCATCCATAGATGTCAGTCTGCTCCATCCTTTTGAAAATGCTATATCTGAGACATGCTATATCCATATGCTATCCATTGGTTTTTTGGATAGCTATAGCGCTGCCATTGAGAAAGAAAGTCTGCACTTTACACAACCGCCGGGACTGGGTGACTGACATTTCTGCTAATGCCATCACATGAGCCGTGCCATTTCAATGAAGACATGGACAGATGCCACCCTGTGCTCACACCACTGTGACCACACAGGAAACTCCATGTCTCTCTGTGTTTTCAAGTGAAAGCCTGCAGAGGTAAATTCTTACAGCCATCTACGGAAGCACGTTGCCTCCTTAAACGTCGTATGTTGAATTCCTCAAATGATCAATGAGTGCAGGTGGCAGCACGCAGGAAATGCAAGCGAGTGCAGTACGTGCTAAGACACAAAAACATCCAAGAGTTTATATAATGTATTTTACAGCTTCAAATGAATCTCAGACATGTCAAGTTGCGTGTCTGAATGTCATTTACAGCCAACATTTTGCAATGTGTTGACCTCAGACGAATCCCATTCGTTTAACAATACATGGTCCGCTTTTATAGCCCTCCCTGTAGTCTGAGGGAAGTAGGAGCTTCCAGAGCTCAAGGACTCTCTCTGCTCTCTGTACTCTCCCTCCTCTTCTTTGTGTCTTTTGGGAGAAGGTGTTAGTTGGATATGAAGCAGGCGAGTAGGCAAGCAGTGTAGCAAGAGGAGCTGAGAGTTTCAGCTGAGTCCAGCGTTTTTTTTTTTTTTGTCCGCTCCCTGATGGCTCCCAGATGTTTTTTAAAGCAGCCACACTCTCTGCATTTGCTCTCTTTCTATCTTTTCCCCCTCTGCGAGTCTCTCTATCTCTTCTTTCACATATTCTTCCCCTTCTTTCTGTCTGTCCTTCCAACTTTCCCTCTCTTCAGGGATCACACCCTTCCCAAAAGTGCTCACTTCACCTTGTCTGATCGTAATCACCCCTCCTCAAATAAACAGTGGTTCTCCACACTTGTTCTCTTTATTTCTCTTTTGCTTCTCTCTTTTTCCCTCTTCTGTCTTTCTTTTCTCTGCTTCTGTCTCCACCATCACATGTATCTGCCCATGCAAAATGCATGCGATTCTAATGCACTCTACTACCAGTAAGATTCCTCATGCTGCTCATTCACGAGAAATCCAAAACATGGAGGACAATGGCTTCACCCATTGTGTTTGAGTACTGAAATGCTTTTGGATAAATAGCAGATGCGCTTGACCTGCGAGTGATGAAAGCTCCTTTCCTCATGCATGAAAAAGTGTGCGTGTGAAAATGTAAAAGAAAGAAATACAGAGAGGAAGATAAAAAAGTGAGTCTGAGGAAGTCTGGATGACCCCCTTTTTAAATGAAGTTCTGTGAATGAAAACAACAGTCTTAATGGACTGTCAGGCTCCATTCACCATGCACTATAGTGTACACAGCCTTAAAGGAATACACCAGTTTTTTAAAACGAACCACTAATCAGATTAGTGGGTCATTAAAGGCTCTCAAACCTACATACTAATCATTTAAAAAGTATAGGCAACTGGTTTTATCTCAAAACTAAGAGGATGGAAACTTATACCAGCAGGTGAAAAGACAGGTAAAAAAAAAGCCTATTAGGTGAGTGTTAAATCAAAAGGCTACATCTGCTGAGATAAGGTTTCCTCAGTTGTCCTAAAGTACGACTTTTCCTGTTTGAGGCTCCTTCATACAAGACTTCCACTGTGTTCCACTGGCAGAATAAGTGGCAGAATAAACAGAAAGTTGTGTATTTTCAAATACATTTTATACAATTTTAACTACATCTTTTATGCTGTATTGATTTTAAATGCTCAAAATTGTGTATTAGTTTATTGCACAGCAGTTGTTGCATCTGATTTATCCTGATCCTTTTTTGCTGCTTGTGTTGCATTAGCATTCTCCCCTTTTGTACTGTATGTATTTTGATGTTTCTGAACGTAAAGCTCATCCCCCTTAATTGTGCTTTTGTGTGTTTTTTTTTTTTTTATATTTTCTGCGTTCCTGAATTTAAACCATATTTCCATAAATCTTTATGCTTATCCTCATAAAGCTTGATTGTTCACAAGGGAGGGCCGCTGTAATAACGCTAAGTAAGTCCTAAAAGCTAAACGGTGGCTAGGCTCCAGCATGGTGAGCTTTAATGATGCATCCCACACTTTGGAATTACTGACAGCTCCAAGGGGAATAACAATGTCTTTTTAATTGTTGATATATCACACTCAACATGTCAGGAGCTACGTATTGGATTTGGACAAAATTTGAAGGGACTTATTTGTGTGATTGTTTAATTTGGGCATTTTCAAAATATTCCCCTAACCTGACTTTAAGGGGACGTTTTGCTGTCTGTACATCCTGCACCACATCTTTGATGCCAATTAATGGCACCTCTTCCTCCCATGCTCCTGCCACAAATAAGGTAATACATAAGGTAATATATTTTCTGCTCATTGATGCGCTACACCTCTGCATCATTAATGGGCACATAATCTTTGATGTTGACACAACAGTAGATGTATATGAGAGGCTTATGTGACAGACAGCTTCTCTACACTGTGTGACTGGAGTTCTTCCTCTCTCTCTCTCTCTGTGCAGGTTTCACATGAGTGTTCAGCGACAGACAGACACTGAAGTTGACAGTAAACACTGTGATCTGTTTTGATGACGCACAACCCAGTGCAAGCACATTGATATGGAGAGGAGGCTAATGGCAGTATCTTCCTCATCAGCAAACCCATTCCTGTGATGTTGACCCAATGAACTCCAGACCACATATTTAAACGTGTTTGTAGATGCGCATAAAGGGAGAAAAGCTGAAAAAGTTAGCTTACGTGCAGCTGCACCGCTACACTTTGCTACTTACTCAATAGGAGGACAATTAGGAGGACTACTTAAAGCAATAGTTTGACATTTTGGATAATACATTTATTCACTTTCTTGCTAAAAATTAGATGAGAGGATTGATACCATTACCATGACCGCAGTATCAATCTTCTCATCCAACCTTTGGCAAGCAAATAAGTGTATTTCCTAAAAATGTGTTTTTAGGAACTGTTTTTCTCAATGCCCTGGTCACTCCTTTGCTCTCCAGCTTCTATTCATGTAGCATTTACATTTATAAACAAGCTTACCTATTACTAGTCTGATCATAGTGCGTCAGTACAGCTATTTGGAGGATTAATCTTGTTTTTTTTTGCAGCATGTCCTGCTGTCGGCATTCTTGCAACCCCGTCTGCTGTGTTGTTCTTACTGTATATCATCTGTCAGCCTAAAACATGCATTTCTACTCTAAGAAGTTTGGTTGGGATTATAACTTCTGCTTTCAACAACTTAATTATCTGATACTTGTGCTAATGTGGATTTTGTAAGTGATCATGGGATTGGTGCAGTTTGTGTTTGTGTGCTTGGCAATAATGTTGTCGATGCTGCTGGCTGTTTTTTGTTCTCTCACAAATCTGTTTCTGGGCGAAGTACTGACTTCGGTGACTGCTAATTTTAATTTCTGAGCTCCTATTCTACAGTTTACTCTGCTGCTGCTGCTGCTGCTGCTGCTGCTGCTGCTGCTGCTGTCCTCACCCACACTTACCAACATGAGTTTATATCATCTGCTTGATATGTAACACGTCATAGGAGGAGGCTGCCTGCCCTAAGCCATAATTTTTGTGTACATTAGTAATTATCTGCTACATGTCATACTTTGCTGCTGCATATCAAATGGATTGGTGGGTTTAGATCTGTTCGTCTCAGTTCACTGCATAGTATATTCACAGCAATGGTTGGAGATGTTTTGTTGGGTAATGGCCACACAGTCTTATGGTGCCGTCACATAGAAGGCGAGCCTAGTGGATGCTTGCTAGAATCGATGACGTCAGAGCCAAATAGTTGAATGTGAGTTTAGTGACTGTACAGTGGGTGCAATTGTGTAAGTTTATTCACAAAGTTTATATACACAAACATTATAAAGTCTCATGGCATGAGCAATTACCATGTTTTCTTTCATTTAATTTCTATTTCACATACATTTTTTAATAATTGCCCGCCACAACCAAAAGTTCTCCACTGTAACGTAATGAAAAACAGATTGTTTGTGGTCGTGGTGATACTGGAGTTTTGAGCAATGTGATGGGGAAGAAATCCACCGGGAGAAAATTTCCTCTTCAAAAGAGACGGGCATGAATGTAATTATCGCACAACAGTGTCTATAATTAGCAGGAGTACAAGCTGGTGCACTTTAGCACAATGACGAAGCTCGCTCCGAATTCTTTGAATCATATTGCTCTTTCTTCTTGTAAAAATGTTCATTATTATATGATGAACTGTTGACCTGCCTCTTCCTGCAGTCATCTCACTCTGTTTTTCAGTCACTACAGACAACCCCTTTCTTGTTCTCTTCCTTCCTTTCTTCTTCGTTTCTGCTTCATTTTCATTCTTCAAAAAGAATGTGCACCCTGCAGTTTTTTTTCCTGGCCTCTCTCTCCCACTGATTACTGCTTACTGTAAAGAGTCCTTTCCATAATATCTCCCCTCCATCCCCTCTCCTCCCTTTGTCCCTCCCTATTCTTATTAAAAACTCTCCCACTTTAGTCACCCTGGCCCAAGTCCCACTCGCCTCCACTAAATAATCTGAGGCATCCTCCAGGCTCTCCAACTCCTCTCCGTCCTCCTCCCCTCCCTAGCACCACTCCCTGTTCTCCCTCTCTCCTTCCTGCTCTCTCTCTCCCTCTCTGTTACCGGTTCTGCATGTGAGGAGTGACGCACGGCCCTGCTGTCAGGGAGAGATAGCAGACCTGACTCTGGCTGTGACGTCACCAGGTTATCTCCAAGCTGTTCTTCTGCACGGCTCAGAACTGCTGTACACACACACACACGCTCACACACACACACGCTCACACACACACACACACACTTACACATAGACACTTGTGCTTGTAGTATTTGGCTGCACATAAGCACTACCGTCAAGATTATGGTGCTGCTGCTTGCTTGTACAGTATGAGACACATGCAGTCAGTCACGTTTCACACCTCCAAAACCCCAAACCAATTATCAGTGCACATGTCTTAGTGCCGCACTCCTGCAGGCCAGTCATGCTCAGTCTAAATCCCTTACACATCGACTGTATACACAATTATTAACATGCAAGATTTCTCCTTTTCCCATGTCTGCAGCTGCAGTGAAACGCTCACAGTGTTCCTCGGACTTCCACCGACAAATATGAAAATACCTTCAGTTTAGTACCACATACTGTTTACATTAGATATTGTCTGTTTATTGATTGTCCAAAAGTTAAATCCCAAATGTATCATGTCAATTTTATTTATGTAGCATATTTCATGCACAAAGGCAATTCAGTGCACTCAGTGGTGGAAAGTAATTAAGTACATTTACTCAATTACTGTACTTAAGTACAATTTTGAAGTACTTGTACTTTACTTGAGTATTCCCATTTAATGCTACTTTATACTTCCACTCCACTACATTTCAGAGGGAAATATTGTACTTTCTACTCCACTAAATTTATTTGACAGCTTCAGTTACTTTTCAGATGAAGATTTGACACAATGGGTAATATAACAAGCTTTTAAAATACAACACATTGTTAATGATGAAACCAGTGGTTTCCAAACTTTTTGGCCTTTCAGATGTTTGTGAGTTGTTAACAGCTCCACCAAATAGTGATTTTTCAAATGATCCAATATTTCACCAAAAATCAAAGACTAGAGAAAAAGTCCAAAAACTGAAAACAGATTTGTGTATCAGAACTTTGTTTTTTCTTCTTTCCTCTCCCATTAATCATCTCAAGTCCCCTCAGATTTATCTGCTGACCCTTTGGAGGGACCCAACCCCTAGGTTGGGAACCACTGGACTAAACTAGCTAACTGTATATAAAGTAGTTGAAACTAGCTCCACCTCCAGCAGCTACAACAGTAACATGCTGCTTACACACTGATGCTTCAGTATTAATAATCTAATGATGTCATATATAATAATATATCAGTCAGGGGGATGAAATTAGTACTTTTACTGCAATACTTTAAATACATTTAGCTGCTGATACTTATGTACCTTTTCTTAAGTAGAAATTTTCATGCAGGACTTTTACTTGTAATTGAGTATTTTTACATTGCTGTATTGGTACTTTTACTTAAGTAAATGATCTCAATACTTCTTCCACCACCGAATGCACATGACATGCTGCCTAGTGAAGCCCTGCTCCAAAGACAGATAATGGAAAAGTATCCCAGCTGTCCAACCATTATTGGGGTTAATTTGGAACCAATAAGCTCCATTGCTGCACCATCTCCTCCAATAATGAGAGTAGAGGTCTGCTGTGCTGTGCTGTGTTTTCACAGGTGGGCAGCGGACCCAGACTATCCATGATGGATGGATAGGGAGGTACCAACCCCTGGACAGCTGTTTCATCAAGACTCTCAGCTTTTAATTAGGTTCTCTGTGTACTGGATATTTGAATGAGCATATAAATTCATAATTGTTCTTTGTGGTTTATATTTATATTTCCTTCTTTGTTTCTTTTATTGAGTGGATGGCTGTAAAAAAGGTGAAAGTGGGTCAAAATCTGTTTATTCATTCCATGTCATCATTTGGGATGCAGTCCCTTATGTCCTGTCCAGTTTGAATCCTTCCTCATATGGCTGGTCTCTAATACAAAGGTAAGCTTTGTTCTTGTTCTTTGTTAATGTGACAGCATTTATCCCGGCGGTGCTGTCAAAAGTACGCCAGCTCCACGGAGAAATCTGCAGGAACAGAAAGCATTTTCTTTTTTTCTTTTCTTTTCTTTTTTTTAAATAAAATTTTCAACGCCTGATTTCACATTTGCAGTCAGTCTTAGAGTAAACCGCAACAAAGTCCCAAACCGATTGGAACCTTTACTCACAAAGCAAAAAAAAAAAAGGAAAAACAGAGCCACTCTCAATATTCCTTTGAAGTGGAAAGTCAGGCACTGGAGAAGTTCAGTGGGTTTGGGTGGGATTCACATGAATAAAATTGGATGGCCCGCTTTTTTCCATTTCATTGAATTCAAATCAGGACATGACGCCAACTCTTAGATGTGTCGCAGAATTTGGCATGGCCGGCGATGGCAGAGACAGCTGTATGCAGCAGCCCACACCTACTTCAGAACTAGAAAACTCAACCACCCACATCGTCCCTGCGTTTTGATCATCCTGTTCTTTGTTATAATTTATGGATCCTTCTCTTTCATCAGATTCATATTATTTTCTGATTTCTTTGAAAAGAATAAAGAATGTTCCAGATTTCATATTGTTCTCATATTGCATAGAATTGCTCTCAGGATACATCTTGCTTTTATAGAGTTCAGCACTTGGCTGCACTGATTCATAGTCTTATCATAATTAGGACAGCCAGATACAGGCATATGTTTGGAGAGGTGTCTGGGTGTGGCCAGTGACAAAATCTGAGGACAAGAGAAACAGCAGAACAGGCTTCCCCAAAGAAATGACGCAGAGTATGAGAGTAGAGCTGCTGAGTGCTGGGATGGATGGCGTTTTCCCTTGTGTTCACCAGCTTACATCAGCCAGTCATGATGCAACATGGCAGAGGAGAACAGGCTCACAATAGACATTGCAATGTTGCAGAATAGCACTTTGAACATGAACTTTTTGTGAGAGTATGATGTGACATTTGCAGCTTAACAGGCGAACTCGGATCAGTTTTCTTTTTACGCTGGGGCATAGAGCACATAGTACTCGGACCATTTGATCACGCTCTCCCTCTGTTCACTCACTGAATCTGAGCTCTGTGGAGGAGGGATGGAGTTACACTTCTGTGAATTTAGAAATGCTGGAACCAGTTAAAATACAAAGGAGATCGAATGTGCTCAGTAAAAAAAGGTTTGTCAGACATTCGAACGAGTGGAGAACCACTCATATCTAATCAGTTTAGTCAGGTGTTGTTTTTGCTGTATGTGGTGACACTGTGGCACTTCAGGTGTGGACCATTGACTGTATATAAAGATGGACAACATGACAGCTCCCCAAAAGTGAAGCCAAAACATCTCAATCACCCCCTGATGGCTGGCTGCAGTGTAGGTCATAAATGCTGCTCCCTCCATGTTAGCGGATGGGACGTGAGCCAAACTAAAAAATCAAAGTACACATCAAATACCTTTTTCCCAAAGATGGTGGCACAGACTCTGGCTCCAAATGACATCACACAAGCAAGATGGCAGCTCCCGGAAAGGAGGTATTTTGGCTTCACTTTTGCATAGCAGCAGGAAGTGGAGACGCATCGTCCATGTTTATATACAGTCAATGGTCTCTGAACGCTGACGTCAGCTCGTGATGGATTTCTTTATATGGTCATCTGCTCCACGCACGGTGCGTGAGTTCACTGCTCCGCTCCACTAACATTATGGCATTTTTCCATTGTTTTGGGAGTAGTCATGCTGAGCCATGACTAAAGTCAAGCTGGCACGCTGAGTGTTTTTCCATTACACAGCATGGAAAAGTAAAATAAGTAGTTTACCTGTTGGAGGTGTGCTGGTTGTCTGCAGCGCTTCATCAAGCATCATCATCAGTGTGGCTGTTTCTGCTTGTACTATTCCTCCCTCCTCCCACATTATTTCTAACTGATCCGCTGAACAAATAGCTTCAAATATCTCCATATGTTGTTTCGACTGGTTTTTAGTGCCGCTAACAAAGCTTCACTTATTCAGTAAGGAACTCTTCATTTCCTGTAAATTCTTCATAATAAAAGTCTCCTGTTATTTAGTAATTTAAAAGCTTTCAATTTGATGCAGTAAAGCAGGAAATGTTGGGTTTGCATCGGCGGTAACTTAACAAGAATCTGATACGGCTCTGATAAGGCTTCTGAAAAGTTGGCCAATCAGAACAGAGTGGGCTCATCGGGGGCCTTAAAGACACAGGAGCCAAGACTGCCTGTTAAGAGACAGAGGCTGAACTGAGGGGCTGCATAAAGGGCCAGTATAAGATAACTAAGGAGTTTTGTTGAACTGTGAATCATTCAAAGCTGCTCCAGTAGACTCCAAAAATAAAAATATAGAGCTGAAAATGAGCATAATAGGTCCCCTTTAATTAACTGTTTTCACACCTTAAATGTGTCTTTGGCATTTCTATTCTGCAATTTCAAGTTACTTACAAAGTAACGATATATCTTCACTAAGCGAATATTGACTAATATATCAGTCAGGCTCTGTTGTATTGTTACACTTTTATAACAACAGTGACTAAGAAACACTATTTCATGTGTACGTGTCACTGTCGGGTTATTATCAGTGTCAGTATCGGTCGGGTGTATCAGATTAGGTGTAACATGCCTGCCACCCTCTCAAAATATGCTGCACTGTGACCTGGCCTTTTAGCTTTACACTGTTCTAAACAAGATACATACAGTAACAACAATAAATCATACATAACCTTTCACCTACATTTTTAGAAAAACTCTCCATTTACTGGCACCAGTGAGAACACTGATTATTTAATGAACGTTGCTTCTGTGAACTGTTTCTAATGTAGTTTGCTATGCATCAGCCTGCAATCAAGCCATATTCCTGCATCACTGCAGGGATGAATGAAACAACTCTTTACATGTAGACACCTGTGGTCCAGTCCTCTTCAAATATGCAACATGCATTGGTGTCTTCCATAGTGTTCTGGATGCACTGATTTCTTTGTCAGACTAGCCCATGCATTAAGCCAGGCTTGATTTATTGGAACCTATAAGTAATTCATACACAATGCTCCATAAACAATGTATGTTTGTGACGACTGAAGAAAGTTAAAAATTAACTGATTACACAGAAAACAGCTGGGAGTAAATCACCTGAGAATGCTGTCAGTCACTTCTGATTACATTAGAGCTCTCATCATCATAATATATTTATCATGTAAAAAGAAACAGATATAGTGACAATGAAAATACATTTATGGGCATAGAGGAAGACTGCTTGGTCTTTCATTTTTTAAATAATTCACCTTAAAAGCCAAACCACACTTGTTAGAACTCTGTCAGGATGGATTCAAGAATTTCCACAGAATTAGATGCCAATCCGAATAATAATTAAGTATAACTGTCCAAATAGAAAGTGCCCCAGTTCAATCCTGGGAGTTAAAAGGTAATTTTATGATTTTATGTCTTCCAATTGTCCCGTCACATCTTATAATTTGCAGTGTACCTTGATGTTTTTTAGAAATTGTGAGATACATGCAGATAAATCACATTAATATAACGCATTCATACATTTTCCTGAGAATGGGCGCGCATGAATGAAAGAGAATAATGTAAACAATGTGAATGAATGGGTGAAGATGGGGAATAGCTTCAAAGATGCAGGAGTGTTCCTTCTACTTCCTGAATGCTCCGAACACGTGGCAGGACACCAGGCGGCACAATGGTCTGTTGGCATAGATGCATACAGCAGGCAATGTGTGCTGATGACACTCCTCTTTCTTTGGGATCTCCTGCAGTTGCGAGTAGTGTGATTCATCTGTTTGTAAGTCAGATAAAGGAGAGAGCAAGGAGAGAGGGACTGTGACCACCATCCCGCTGTGGCCTCAGATGCGCCAGCGAGCTTTTAGTTCTTTCCCTTTCGGTGTCGAGTGAGAAATGAATGATCTGAAAAGGAAGTTTGTCTCTTGAGCTCCAAGCTGTTAACCTGGCAGAGGTAGATGAGAGCAAAACTTTGGTTTTCCACAGTGATCAGAGGCATCACAGGAGACATAGACGGTGCCAGAGCTGGGAAACAATCTCTTCATTTTCTTGACATCAAAAGAATGTACCGGTTGCGAACGTAACGACTCTAAAGAGGACAGGAAAGAAATTAGTGGGGAGCTTAAAATGGGAGACAGATAATCGTGTCCTTAGTTTGCTTTGGCAAGATCCTTTACCAACCGAGCCAGAGAAATCAAACAGGTCAATGAACTACAGAGACAGCCCCAAAACCTCAGCCAGTTTCATCAGTCACCCTTCACTGATGGCAGATCTCTTCCTGAGTCAGTGTATTAAACTTATGAGGATTCACATAATTCACACTGCAATTTTACTTCTCACTGATTGCTGTGTGCACTCAATAAAAATTGTTGCCCAGTTCACTTCATGCTGACAGATAGATAATAAAAATCCAAAGCGTGTCCAAACTTCATGTTCTGATTACAGGCCATTATTCATTTCATTCAGTGTTGTTGTGTAGCTGGAGAGGATTTATTGGGCTGACTGAAGGAAGATGACTATCTGTAATGTTTGTAAGAGTCCCTGTGCCTATACTTGTCCTGATTCAATCTACTGTGTAATCAATTAATGAGATTTTAAATGACCGCTCCAGACACTCACCGTAAATGTTTACACCTGTTCCGAATGACCACCCTCAAAGGCGGGGTGAAAATCATGTCGTCATAGAGAGGGGCGAACTTCCATGAATCATAAAAATGGGAATATTAGTGCTTGCTTTTGGACAGCCTCTTTAAGGCATTGGTGACGTTGCATGGTGTTATGTGAAGAATGGAAAAAGAATAACAAGGAGAACTAGAGAGAGACTCGTGTGCACACTGGCAGAGGTTTGTCAGGTTGTTGGTTTCAGATAGTTACAAAAACTGTCAGACGCAGCCCCCCTTACTCTCAGTCAGTAGATATGTGCCAGTGTACCATTTTTATGATATGTCGGTCAGCTGATATTATCGGCCGATATTGGCCTATCATAGATATATCGGTATTGGCGTATATGTTGTCCAATATGCTAATATTTTTATTTATTTTTAAGTTATACAGGCAGCATTTTATGTATATATGATCTTTTTTTCTTAATTCAAGTTTAAAATATACGTACATGTTTTTTTTGGGGGGTTCTGTGTTCATTTTATACAATAAAGTTTATTGTTAAACTATAAAATATCATTATTATCCATTAAAAAGCTTTGTCACAAGTGTTTGATAACCACATTTGAGGGATCACTGCCAAAAATGTGTATTTATGTATATATTCTGTATATATAAGATTATTAGCCAATATATCGATATCGGAATTTTTTAACTCCCTAATATCGGCATCGGCCCCAAAAATCCAGTATCGGTTGGGCCCTAATTTTGATAAACCACAAGAAAACAGCTTTTCATCAAACAGAGACTCAGCAGTCACAGCAGGACCAGAAAACCAGGCTCCTGTCTGAAAAGCTCTAGCTTCTCTTGCTATGACTTTCTATGTTAACATTAGCTAGTTGATCTACAGAAGTGTGGCTTGTTTATGGTTAAGTGAGTACAAGTCATTGACAGTGTGCAGGATTTTTTTGGTTCTTTCACAACTATTAATACCCAATATATATCAGAACATGCACAGAATCTAAGATAACGTTGACTAGAACTAGACTTTAAATTCACTGTTTCTTTAAACAACCAACTTGCTTTTGTTGTGGGCGTTTTTAGTGTTTTTGATGTTGGTTCATTTGCAGGGTACAGCAATATCACTGTTCAGTTTGTTTAGTTTGATTAAATCCAAGGTGGTCATGGTGTGAGGTAATTTTACAGTATATAGTAATATTTCAGAAAAATGTCATATCTATCATGATAATACCATTTACTGTGATATTTTTGTCCACAATAATCGTAGCGTGCAAATTTGACACCGGAACATTCCTGCTTGTCAGTATGACATACAGTAATTGTCTATTATAGCGTATTTGTTTGCAGTTGTGGGATTATATTGGCAGTAAAAATGTAACCAAACAGTCATGATGTTGGTTTTGTTAAACAAGTTTGATACATTTTCATAGTTGAGATAGCATCTTGGACACTCTTCGGCACAAGTTCAGATTTTGTTGCACATCATTTGCAGTTAGAAGTAGTTTTGTATTGTAAGTAGTTGATTATAAGCAATATATCACTAAGTTAGTACCAAAGCATATAAAAGGATTTGGGCATGAAAGGTGTAGTAAGGGGCCCTTGAGTTTATGTATATAGTTTGTGGGCCAAAACTATGTAAATGTAATTTGAGTAATTTAAACAAATCAATTTATTTATGATTACTAACTGAGCTGTCACATGAAGCTTCACCCAGTATTTCTTTGCGTCATTTGTTTATATGAAATTCTACACTTTCACGGGCTGCCACCCTTCAGGGTATCCAGTGATCAGGTAGATAATCTCCTGGTGTTGTCAACATGACAGTAGAAGGCCAAACCCAGAGGTTGCTGTGATAAATGACTCTAGTGCCCTCTGCACTGTTTATCAGACCTCTTCCTTTTTACTGCCCGCATCTATCAGGCTCACAGTAGTTAAATACTGAAGATAAAAGCATGTAGTGCAGGGCCCACATAAAAACAGCCACTCTGCTGATTTATTAGGTCGTCGTCCACCAAAGATCTGTGATTCTCAGGGCCACAGTGCAATGACGACTGCCCCGCAACATGCCATGCATCCAGTGTTGTGTTGTATCCACTGACAGCTCTATCCACTGTGCCTCCTGGCAATAATTGTCACCACTTTAATGGCTCTGTTTTTCTGCTTTGATGCATTTTCTCATGTTGGTGAAACATGGAGCTACTTGGAACACAGTGTTCTTTAGTTGCCTGGCTGATGTCGCTCTAAAGGCCAGCCTGTGGCACATGTTGCCTCTCCCTGCTGTTCCACAGGTGATTGTAGCGCTGCCGCTTTTTTATTCACTATTTGAAATTCAAAGGGTCTTTTGATTCTATAGGACTTGGGGGGGAAAAACACATCTCCTGTGTCCCGCCTGTGGTTCATCTGAAGCTGACACCATGGTGGTTGTTTAAAATGTGTTGCCTGCAGTTCTTCTCTCTATTTGATTGACATTTAGAGATAGCAGAGGCTGATGGAAAGGGCCTGTTTGCTCACAGCGTCGCGGGAGGAGGCTGGGGAGCCGAGAGAAAGAGAAGGGAAAAGATAGACAGAGAGATAGAGAGAGAAAATGGGCAGAGCATCCTGAACTACGATAACCTTAAGTCCTCCTCTGATGACACATGCTCCCATCTCTGACTGGGTTGATTATGGTGACAGCATCCTTTGCTCATCTGAGTCTACCCTCTGCATCACATTCCTATGATGAAGGAAACACTGAAAAGGAAAAACAGTCTTTGTTGTTTGCTTTGGGAGCAATGCCTCTGTGTATCTCTGCTTTTACTATTGAATAAGGTTTTTTTTAGTAATAATCTTGAAGATTTTCATTTAAATAAATTTCTGTTAAGTCACTATCTGTTGCCTGATAAGGTAACACAATGGTGATGAAAGCTCTTGCATTTGGGTGTCACTGGTGACATTCCCAGGAAAAATCACAAGTGGTGCACAGTTAGTGACGCATTTTCCATCAGCCAGCAGTGGTCGGTCCGCCAGAGAGGGTAGACGGAGCTAACGCAACAGGCTTGCTCGTCTTCAGCTCACTTGCGTCTGAAGTGGTGTACTGTTTTCTGGTCTCTGCTGGCGTTGCCAACTGCCAACTGACTGACATCACACAGGCGACACTGTTTGGATCTCTGGGAAGTGAGGTCCAAAAACACACCTGCAATTACTTGCTTATTGCCATTGGTGCTGCCAAAGAAAACAAAAACAGAGATCTTCGATTATTACTTTAACTAGAAACAAAGATCCGGATTTGAAAATATCAAATGAAAACTTAACTTGATAATATTTTTAGAAGTACCTTCTGAATTATATGCCTGAGATAATAAATTAAATAGTAGAACAAACACAGTTCAGACTACCGCCAACATTACCATGGATGGGATCACTGACTTTACAGTATGTGCACTCTCAGCTGTACAGTTACAATGAAGTAGTACATAATACCCTTGCTCCACATTATATTTTAAATACAATTTGTATCTCTATCTGTAATCAGAATAGGAGGATCTCCAAATAGAGAATGAAAAGAAAATACTGATGACGGAAACCGACAGTGTTCATCTGTGAGAGCAGAATTAACAAACAACACTTTATTTATGGAAGTCTAAGAGGAAGTGTGCAGTCTGACTGGTGATAACTTTACCAGGCTGTTGATATGGAGTCTGGGAAAAAATTCTCTATGGACTCACTGAGAGTTTTATGGCACTTTAGTGAACTGTGTTGACCCGCTGTCATTATGTTTTTACTGAAATGTTTTGTTCATCTATTTTGATAAATTCCTGAATTATTAGGTGTTAAGTATAGTGTTAATTATCTGCTATGATCATGTGCGTGCTATTGATCTCTTATAGATGCTGACGTACATACTGTCCTTGTCCAGGGCCACATATTTAATGCCAAGGCCTTAGATAATGAATGGCTACTGTTGGAGTTTATGTTACCGGCTAAACACTGAATAAAACTGTAGATAAAAAAGATTGAATGTAATATTCTGTCATCTGCCTCGCTGGGGAGGGCTTGGACGTCAGTTTTCTGAAAACATCTCACTGTGTGGTCGGGTGCCTGTGTCTCTAACGCAGCTTAGTGTAGCTTGTTGGCCCCCATCGCAAGACTGGAATGTTCTGTGTGTGTGATCATGCGCCTCATTGTTGTGAATATTTGTGTGTGTGAGAGAATGTGTGTTTTGTCTTATTTCGATTTATTTTTTTTATTTTTTTTTATTTTTTTATTTGAACATTATTTAACCAGGATAGTCTCTTGAGATTGAAATCCCGGCAAAAGCAGCCACACAGTATGTTACACAAACCAACATTCTCAGAGGGAGGGAAAAGCGAGAAAAGAAGGAAAAACAGTAAAAGGCAAGAGTGAAACGGGGGCATATATGCTGCGTACACGAATGTGTGCGTGCATATGCTTGTTTGTGCATGCATCTATGTCTCAATCTCCAGAGCTTCTCCACAGCCACTGGCATTTCTTCATTGCATCATGTTATCTTATTTCATCTTTTACATGAAATCATGAGGGAAACAGGGTTATTGTTCATGCCTTTTACATTTGGTGGAACTGAATTCTTACATGATTTTTTTTTTTTTTTTTTTCTCTCCATCTCGAAGCTCCTCTTATGCAGGAAATTTAACATACATGCTTTCAGTCGCAGTAGACTCTGAGCCGGTATATGATTAGAATCTTCCAGCCTGACCACAACCACCACTGCCGTCACCGCCGCTGCCACAGTCCTTCTAAGAAATAGATCACCTCCAAATATTGTGTTATGTAACCTTTAAACAACTGCAGATTTCTCTCTCTGCTTCTTTCTTGAGAGACAGCGGACCACAAGCGTGCCTGGAGGCCAGATGCAGATGATGGTCTGTCAGTTTGCGGACCCATGGTCAGGCCATCATGATGATATTAACACTCCAAGAATGTCTGTAGCACTCACTCTCAACCATCTTTCCACCCTCAGCTCGAGCAATGTAGGCTAATTCTTCCCTGCAGAATGTGGATTGTTATGAAGGATTGCTTGTACAGTATGTTTGCTGAACCGCAGTGCTCGCTCTTTAGGTAAGCCTTTTTTTTTTTTTTCTTTGTGGGATATGCAACTCCTCAAATTGTTTCTGTCAAAAAGTGGATATATAGTATGAAAAATAGTAAAGGAAAGATTTTAGATGAATCTTTAGGGTGAGGAAATTTTGACTGAATGCCTTTTGTCACCAGTCTGTCTCAACTTGAGTGTAAACATCTGCTCAGGAATGTGTGATGTGGTGGCAACAACAAGCTCCCAGCCAGGTTTGACCATCCAAGCAGTGCTGTGCAGCATCAGAGAGTGTAAGTGAGGACAGATGAAAAGACATTTTTCATGTATCACACAAGTCCCCCTGGATCTGCTCGTGACATGCACAAGAGCTTCAAATACTTTTGAGGGGGGGGTCAAGCTCGCTTTCATTGGCTCCATCTCACCACCTGATTCCAGTCTCTCCTCCTCCTTTTCTGTCGCTGACCTTTTTTTTTTTTTTTGTGATAGCAGCCCTGATACGACGAGGGTTTCATGAAAGAAATATTTAGACAGATCACAAGTTTGAGCCCCTGCTTTGAAGCCCACGATGGTGGTGTTGACAGCAGCTACTGGAGCGCCTAATTAGGCTGCGGAGACCGCACCACTGTGAGGGCTTCTCTGATGCAACTTGGAAGGAACCCAGCTAATGCCAACCACACAGTAGCACTGTGCAGATAAAGCCTCCAGAATAATTGATTAGTGTTTACACTGTGTCACATACATCCCCAGCATAGATTTACAATCAGGATGTAATTGCAGAATGCTTTGGAGAATAGCCGGGAGAAGTTGTTAAGCTGTTAGCACGCTGATCTGAAACGTGAGGTTTAGCAGGGGTGCAAGAGCTGGGCTTGGCATATCCCTCATGTTTGATGTACAGCCTGCTGAACATAAATCTTGGCCCTGAGTTCCGTCTTGATAAAATATCTGAGGCAGGAAAGTGGAATGGCTGTCGCCTGTAAAGCCAGCTTCCTGTATGGAGCCTCGCTCTGCGGGGCTTGTATGAATTAAACATGGACTAGGGCCATTATAAATGACAGGGTCAGAACAGCCAAATAGGGATGTTGGAAAAACAATGCGACCAACAGAATCTATCATCTCTGCCAGCTCAGTGAAACTTTGTCAAGTAAGGCCAAGTCAGCAACTATAAGACTTCAGCTCCAGTGAATACTCTTAATACTGAGATGAAGAGAGCCTGATTCAAATGAATTTGACAGTAATGGCTGAAGAGGAGCGCAGTGACGTTGGTTGTATACTGTGGTATTGCTGTTGGTATGTTGTGAATGATAATCAGATGAAGACCGTTTCATTGCAGTCTTATTAGTTCACACATGTACAAAGAAGACAAACGTCACGCCACTGTGTGTCCTTGACAGGCTATTTTTCATTAGCATTAGGTTTTAATTATATAGTTTAGGAGACATGTTTAAGGTCATATACTGTATATGAAAATTAGTGTTACTCTTAAATTTTAGTATTTTGATATTTACTATTAATCCTGTCAAGCTAATGCTCTTATTTCTTTTCATTTAGAGTCGAAATGAATAGTTGAATAATCAGTTTTAATTTTTTCAATAATTTATTAAGCAAAAACTGGTTTCAGCTTCTTAGATGTGAGAATTTGCTGCTTTTCTTTGTTGTATATGTTAATAAACTAAATATCTTTAGGTTTTGTACAGCTGGTGAGATAAAATAAGACATTTGAATATGTCAGCTTGGGCTCTAAGAAATTCTAATTAGCATTTTTCACTATTTTCTGACATTTTATAGACAAAAGGATGAATCAGTTAATTAAAAACAATCAGCAGATTAATTGATGACAAAAATAATTGTTTGTCTGACACTGTGGGCTCCCACTCCAAATGTGAGACAACTGCATCACAGTTTGAAAACCTCTGGTTCAAGTTAAGCTCAGCTTATGTCCAAGATGTTTGTAACGTCTGTGTAGATGATTTGTGGCTTTGTGAGAAGCTCTCCTCTTTCCTTAAAAAAAAATGAACTCCACTTCAGTATTTGATGGATTTTCAAACAAAGCCACACTAGCATTTCCCACCATCACTGACGCGAAAAACCTCTCTTAGCTTCAGACACATTGTTTTCAATCTGAAGTGGTCACCCAGTTAGAAGTGTGGAGAAGACAAATAACAGCTTTGTGTAGAAGGTTACTGCATAGTGATCAAAGAGAAAAATCTGATCAGGACTGATTAATCAAAATGCTGCAGCAGCCTCAAATGCACTGTCATATTGTTTCCTCTCGAGGCATTGATTTGTCTCATTTGCACAGCTTCTTTGAGGCTTGGTGCCAAAACCCTGGCAGCTCCATCTACTGTAAGTCTTTTTCTTGGTAAAAGTCTGTGTTTGTTTCATAGGTCTGAGATTTGTTTTCTGGAGAAGGAACAGATACATTGATGGACTCCTGAAGAACGATGGAAGGTGACCAAAACACATCTGTCTGTCTTCTGGTGAAAATAAACCAAACATGCAGTGTCTGGTGATCCTTACTGAGCTTGGCTGAGCAGTAAACACTGTTGATTTTGTTTAATTCAAGACATTAACAAATTACAATTAAGGAATTAAAAAAAAAAAAAAAACCTTTATAAGTTACCTTATCCCTTAGCAGTGACTCCCGGGCCCTGTTCCTCGCACATAGATAGCCAAGTTAACTTGATTTGTTGATTAATGGACACAAGCCTGGATTTTTCGGCTTTTTGAAATTGGCCCAAGATTTATCTGAGCTGTTATTGCAAAAAACAATACCCTCACTCCAAACCTGAAAATGTGTTTCAAAGTTTAGCACTGAACACAATTCTTGAACTAATGTTTAGTTACTGTGCAGCTGCTCTTTTCCTTTGATGCACCAACAGAGAAATGTTGCAATAATTACGGTTTTCAGAAAAGAAAATATAGGCTACTGAGATCTGGATCCTTTGGTGTTTAAAATATACTCATAACTAAACCTTTTAACGTCGAGATAAATATATATATATGAAATAAAATGTAATACAATCAATAGAATTAACCAGTAAAGGAACCAATAAAAATGTAGGCTTGTCCAGAGCAAACAAGACTGAACCAACAATATGACATTTTGTGACATTTAATCATTTCATAACATTTGGACACATAGATGTATATGTTTTCACGTACATAGCGATAAAACATATTTGTGTTAATAGTATACGTATATTGCAGTCATGCAACATATATATAACATATTTAATTCGAATCACATCTAAAGTAATTTAGATATGTAGGTAAATTGGATCATTGCTGTAAATTAGATTATTTAACTCAGTTTGCTGTAATTGTGATACACAATCAAACATTTCATCTCTTCTTTTGATCAGTTTTATGATGGTTCATTTCAGATTTCATATGTTTTATATAAAATATGCCCCTGAGCTTTGTTTTAACTCAGCTGCAGTAAAAAAAGAGGCTCTGTCTGTAAGATTTGGTGATGTGCAGCCAGTTCTCACTTATGTCACCTTTATTTAAAAATATGAGCTTGCAGTTGTTCAAACTAACTTTATTCATGAAGCAATCAATTTACATTTGAATGCCCAAATTAACTGGATGATGATTAACAAAATCATTTGAGCTTGCAAGTATTATAATTGCCTGTATTTGTTAAATATGAAGAATAGTCGATGTCTAAATTAATGTTCCTACATTTTACAGTGTGGAACCAGTCTTATGTTGCACTGTATAGCCTCACAATAATAAGTCTCTAAGACTAGTGAGGAGATTTAACCTTTGATTCAAAATAGAATCAAAGGTATATACAATATTTATACATAGTGGCATTTCATCATATAGGTCAAGGGTCAAGTTAACCCATGGCACAGTGTCTCAGAAGCAGTTATGGGGCTGATTTCAGACAATAAAGCTCTGACAGGATTAAGCTTCCCATGAGAATTTTTTTGTGCAAATATAATATCTTTTGTTAAATTACAAGCGACTTAACAACAAAGATCTCAGCTGTAAGATGCTCTTTGGAAACTGAGGTAGTCCTTTTCATCCCTCGACTTTATCTTCTCCACTCCACAGTTAGACTTTTCCCCAGCAATAAATCCAGTCGCTTACAAAATGCTCTAAAAACCATCTAATTGTACATTGCTAACCAAACAGATTCCTTTGTTGATTACTGCAGAGACACACCACAGGCCAGCTGGAAAGTTTCCCTTGTAGATTTGGCCCTAAATACAGAAGAGCAGAAATAAGAAACACTGGTGGGGTGTCAGGGTGGCCTAGTGTTCAGAGATACCCTCCCCAAACTGAAAGGTCAAGGATTTGATTTGCACATCAGCAAATGCAGAAGCATCTACAGCAGTTTGACTTATCAAAGTATCCAGGTCATGGCATCACTTAAATTCTAAAATAAAACTGGTAAAACTGTTTTCACTGGTAATGACTGTTTTACCACTCTTATATATCTTATTCCTACCCCTTTTCCCCTCTTCTGTCATGACATTGTTTTATAAGTGTATCTCACTGGGTGTCCTGCAGTGTTAGTATGACTGTATCTCTCACATTCTTCCTTGTCAGATAGACTATCGTCTAGTGTGGTCTGAAAGGTAAACAGGACCCAGGGGGGTCTGGGAGCTCCAGTCTGCATTCACTCCTCAGTGTCAGAGTCAAGTGTTGGCTAATGGAGCCTGTCAAAATCCCTGTAGCCTAAAACCACCTGCCTTGAGAGGCCTTGTGTGTGGATGTCAACGCACTATAGTTATACCCACTAGCCCTGCAGCTACACTCAATACTGTGCTGTCACACTTGATTTATATACTAAGTGGAGAGGAATAAATTCGACAATTAATCTCAATTAAGTCTTGGTAATCCTGACAGAACTCTATTAGCTGTGACTTTTGTGACCTCTAAATTGAAAACGCCTCTGTGTTGGTCAATATGGTAACAAATCCTGCCATAATTTAGATTTAAGGTGCAACTAAGTGGCAGCATTATGCTTTTTGTTAATATTTGTTAACTATATATATATATATATATATATATATATATATAATATTTGTACTGTTGCACAGTATAGTGTATATCAGCCTCTTTACTGTATATATTGTATGTATTGTTGTAACTTTTTCTGTTAAAATGAACCCATGTGACTTAAACAGAACCCAGCTACCAACCTCCTCAAGATCTATAACCTCCATGCTGTGCTCCTGGTGTTCACCCAAGCGCTGCTCATTCATGCCGAAGACGCACTGCCAGTCGGTCGACTGAACCTGGCGCTCTTAACTCACATCACCAGCAGCTGTTATGTGAGCCGGAGAGCCACAGCAAGTGCAGGAAAGTAGCTGAAGTCTGCTCAGAAAGCCTTGCATTTGTAGCTGCAGGAATTTGACAGCCCCTGTAAGTTCATTATGTTTTCTTATATTTATACAGGCTAGGTTTGCAGCGCCCTGGTTATAGTCATACTGCAGAAGACACAGAAAGGAGTAATAAGCTATCAGAATGCAGGCTCAGCTGTAGCACTTATAGGTATATGAGTGATCATTGCACAGTATTTACGTTACAGAGGAGTTCTGCGGCTTTGCAGATTGCCGCATGAGATCAGTGTGTTTGTAATTAAAGCGGTCTATCCTAAATCACTTCTAGTATGGGCTCCTGAAGCATCAGCTAATCACTGGAGCAAGTTAAGTATGGACCAGAGTTCCAAAAATGCAGATATAAGATGGCAATTTTCCAACAGGGGCTTTGTAGATAAATAAATCCCAGTGGTTATTACATCTCCCAGGCAGGGAAGACCAACCGACCTTATAATATATAATGCAGCGGTGAGTGTTGTAATTATCTCCAGTAATGAACCTGAGAGCAGAACCCGAATGTCAGGGCCTGAATGTGGAGGCAGCTTCATGTGTATAAAATTACATCTATTACAATTACAATATTACAGGACTGAGAGGAGAATAATCCCGCTCCTGAAACTCAGAGGGAGTTGTTTACAAAAAGCCACAGTCTCGTTGAAGTGTATCAACAAGATGTCTATATAAAATGTAAACTTCTCATCAACCCAGCGTGTTTTTTTTGAGACCTTCTCAATTAAATTAATTGAGAATCCTCCTGTTAGTGCACATTGGACTTCACTTAGTCTCACATTACCGTATTTCTAGGTCTAGTGAGAGGCTTAACCTTTTCAAATAAACTACAGAATTGCTAAATACATTTGCCAATGCATCGTTAAATCACGCACGTACAGAGAAGAGCTGGAAAATAACATGATTTCATCGGCTGCAGCCCAACTTCCATCTCATTGATGGATGCCGACCTCGTGCTATTTTTTTGGTATACTAAATCCATAGTGGGTATCCACTGAATACCTGCGTATAGGTTGTACTACACCCTTGGCTGTGTATGAATTTTAAAGGCTTACCTTGGGTTCAACCCAAAGTCAGTGAATGAAATCACATGATGTCAATGTCTCCTACAGATCACACTACACAGCAAGTGTGTTTCTCCCTCTGCGTGCAATGGAAACTCCATACAGCTTCTTTGCCAGTCATCATGGATCAGCAAAATATCCAGCCAAGGAAACTTGAAAATACTGAGTATGTTCTTCCCAGATGGTGTGCCGGCTGTATCAGCCAAACATGATGTGCTTGTGCCCTCAGCTGCACATACTAACAAATATAAAATGCTCTCGTACGCATGCAAATGTAGCTGCAGGCTCGTTTTGTCACGCACACTCGGCCATGCTCATACATCCATCCACAGGCAAACGTTGGCTTAACAGACTTTATCTTTGGATTCCTGAGTGGTTAGTTAGTCTGCAGCCTTATCTGGCTGCTGAGGCCAAAGTTAGAATGCATGTGTTGAGGAAGGAGCACCAGAGTAATAACAAGCCCTGCTGGGTTTTCTTGCCCAGCACAGATTAGATCAGAGCCAGGGCCCCGATGGTTTGGTCTGTCTTAGAGCTCCAACTCTTTGGCTTTTACCCCTTGGACTACATGGAGGCCCTCTCCCCGAGGGAACAGTCCAGTTGAGGCCAAGCGGTGTGGAGCGCTGCAGGAAAAGTCCTAGTCCCACACACACTGGCCCGAGCACCAGGAAGTACAGACAGGAAATGGTCTGGGCCTTTGGAAGTCATTAAACCCTTAATCTGATACCACAGGGATAGGACACGCTTCAGCGGCTCCCATCGCCTCTCCTGTGGATACTTTATTCAGTCTTTCCAGTGAATTTTTCAGTTTGTAATTTTAGGGGGGGGGGGGGGGGGGGGCGGGGGCTGTGCTGCATAGGGGACAGTATTTGTGTGATTTTGATTTCTGATGATGGCGTAGCTAAATTATTAAATCCATCAATGTGTTTTATCTCAATATTTTAAAATCCAACATATCATGGCACAGTCAGATAAAAATGTTGTGGTCACCGACATATTTCCAACAGAGAAATCATTATTATAATGTAGACAGTCAAATATTGATCAAATAGAAATTTTGAAAAATTTAAACACACAATAGATCAAAATCCTAGACTGGATTTTTTTCTTCTCATTTTTTAAGTCTTGCTTAGTTTTTTTTTTCTTATACCCTGTCTTTAAAAAAAAAAATCTGTTTTTGGTTGTTTTGCGTGAGAGCAATGTTTTTGTATCCTCTTTAAGTCGCTATTTGACACATCCCCCAACTGGTAGGATAGTGAGAGGAACAGTGCAGCGCACAAGTCCGGCAAAAGGGGGTGTTTAAATTTTTAAACATATGCCATTTTAGCACTTTAATTATTGAAAGCTCTCAGTGAGCCGTGAATAACTTGTGCATAATGCAGACCCAGAGAAATGTTTCAGCACCATATATTCTGCAGAATTTGGCTCATGTCCGTACTCAGTGTAGTTACCGTTTTCTGACAGACAAAAAAAGAAACAGTCAGGCATTTGTTGCATCACAGCACTCGAACATCGGCAAAAATGTTTTGTCAACATAAAAAAAACAAACAAATGAATTTTAGAAGAAGACCTCGAATTAAAGCTTTCTAATTTATTCATCAGGGCTCCTGTAGTTGAGTGAATACCATTGTAAATGTATTGGTGCTGATAAGAAAGCATGTCAGCACAGATTATAGAAGACACTGATGTCCTTTGCTTCACTTTAAATCCACAGATTCAAGCAGAAATACTTAGAGAATGTGATGTAACAGTTGGTGAGAAGTATAGCACGTGATTTAAGTGCAAAGTTATTACCTTTACTTGCTAAGTATGCTGATAACTATTATCGTTGTTCAGGTTGGGGCAACTCAGACCACAACTCAAAATGCTTACCCCCCCCTCAGTCTCAATCATTATTTAAACAATAACATGCATCACCGCTCGCTTTGCCTTTAAAGGCCAAGAGGGATCTGCTGGTACAGAGTGTCTGTGCATGTACCAGGCTCTTATAAACACTCCTGACACAGGGTAATGTTCAGTGTATCCTGGGGCACAAGTGCCTTCTGTAAATTGAACCAAATCTCTTTAGCTCTAAACAACAGAGGAGTCAGACAAAGCTTAACATCGAGTAACAGATAAATATTACAGCTTTGATTCGTGAAATTTAATTTGTCTAATTTTATGCCTTTTAAAATACAGCGATGAAATCTAGGGTTTTTGCGGTAGATTAAACACACGTCCGCTCTCTGTGCCAACTCTGAATATCTGTTTAAACAACATCAGTCAGAGAAATCCTGTTACCAACAAAGCCCTGCATTTATAGATTAATCCAGTCAAATGCTTCTGGTGAGGGTATTAAATTTGTGTCAATTTCCATGGCGATATAATAAACATATTTGGAGTTTGAGTACTTGACCAACTGAGCGAAAGTGACTTGACACTTGAAGAAAACACATGCGGGAAAACACGAGGAGGATAAAATACTTCACCAAATACGAGAAATGTGTGCAACCGTCAGTTTGGCATTTTAGCCTAAACGTCTTAAATTCTTCGTCTGTGCAGCAACTTGTGGGTTTTTGGTGAGGCTTAGATTGCAGCAAAAATGAACGTGGGATTAATACATTTTTAAAAGAAGCTACGTTTGCTGTTCTACACTACACATATGAATGTAATTCCAAACTGTGAGCGGTACCTTCGCATTTTCTCTTCCTCCAATCCAGTCCTACAGCACATCTGGATTTGCAAAGCTGATCATTAGTTCTTTTTCTGCAGGGATCAGGCTTTCACTCATCAGTGACATGCATGTTTTATGCCACGGTGTTAAAGTATTATGAAGTAAGAAGAATTTCATTCCAGTGTTTTGAGGTCAATAATTAATAGCCAGTAAAATTCTGCTGTGTTAAAATTTAACTTATAGCACATATTGTGCTCTGCAGAGGCTCGTGAGTGGCAAGGATCATGTACAATTTTTCCATGATGTTTACAATGCTCAGGCTTAACTACATGACAACTGTAAGCTGTTAGAGACGTTTCTCATTTTTGTCAGTTTACTTAAGACTGCCTTTCCTCCATTAAATGACGTCAAACAGCCACTGCAAAAGACTAAATAGGGCTTTTTAAGTCTGTTGCAGTCTACACAACTGTCCTTGCACTGTTCTTAATGGGAGATTTTTATGCTGCTGCCCCCCATCCCAACCCTCCCCTACCTCAGTTTATGAAAGGGGAAAAGTGAAGGGGCGGGGATGCTTTATATTCTCAATTTAAGAGCCAAAGACTTTGCCTTAAAAGTCTCTGTTTAGGGTATCAACTGTGTAGGTGTTTCCCATAAAATGTTATTGATAGAGGAGGGAACAAGGGAGAGTGAGAGTTTTTGTATGGAGGCCTCAATTCGCCTGCTTCCTCTTGAGGGACCACACACTTTATAGATCACTTCCTCCTCTTCTCTAATCCAAGAACGGCCTGATGTGTGCCGGCGCCATGCACTGTGATGGCAACCAGGATAAACGGTACAAACAGCGGGGGATACATGGCAGCTTAAAAGCTTCTCCCCCAAATAAAAGTTACAAAGAAACAGAAGGGGAGAAAGGCTGTCAGAATCGAGAGATGAAGACCAGCCATGTGAGATGTGAGCTGATTGGACAGAGCCGGGACGAGGCCGAGTCTGCTGCTGTTTCTTTCTTAGGGACAGGAAGTCTGCTGTGGTGTCCTGTCTTCTCTCTGCCTCTCCTTCTGTTTAGGTGCCAGTTTGCCCATCTGCTGTCTTTGTCTGCCTGCCTTTTTTTTTTTTTTTTTTGAGTGTCCACGCTCCACAGGTCAGCCAACATCAAGCTAAAACCTCATCTTTCCCTTTTCATCACAGAGCGAAATCGTGTTTTACAGTAAATCACCTGACAAGTGATTCAGAAAAACTGACTTTTTATGAACGTCTGCTGAAGTTTGGAGGATTTGGCTTCGAGAGAGGAAAGTTGACTTGCATGCTTCACTGAAAGCCCACAGCTGTTGGCCGATTCTGAGTGGTACCCTAAATTGTTCCGTAGGTTTTCATCCTTGATGATTGTTTGTGTCTGGCATTTGAAAGACCAATAGCATGCACTTCAGATTCTTCTGTGTATGAAGTCCCCCTCACGCAGCCAGACACATTCTCCAATAGCATATTTACACCCCAGGAGGATAAAGTGTGGATAGCCAGCCTGGCAATGTCACCGAATTATTACTGTACATACAGCTTGGATAAACTGATAGTTTAGCCTTTTATTAAGGGATGCAGTGAGTCCAATTTTTTCTCTCCTGATTCCAATACCTAAACTCTGTCTGCCGATACAGAGTACTGATTCAGTACCAATGTTTTCTTTTCCCCGATTTAAAATCTGTAATCCTCACTGCCTGGAACTTATTTTGGTCATTCATGTAAGGTAACATGAGGCTGCAACGTCACATCTCTTCTTAAGAAGTGGAGACATTCATACACCAACAGTCTTTTTTAGCCTTTTTTATCTCCACCAACTCCTGAGGAAAATATCTGGCTCCTCAGCTGCTAAATGCTCCACTATATTCACCAGCTAGTTGTGTGTCTGCTGTTTGGGTGCTGGACAGGTAGTTTGCAGCGGGTTTGTCAGAGGTTTTCCCTGAAAACGACTGCCTGCTGCAGCCAAAAACAATGCTGATGAGAGTTATAAAGCTCCACAGAGCTGAGGGGACCTTCAGAGTCGGATGATAATTCTCTGTGGGTTCATCACGACAAGCAATACCTTTCAGATACAAGTAGTCATGTGATCCACTGGTAATAAAACAAATATTGGTTATAGAATATAGGGTTGCACCAATCTGACTTTTTCTGTCCTGATACCAATACTGATACCTGGGCTTTGGGTATCGGCCAATGCTGAGTACTGATCCAATACCAGAGTTTAATTAATAAGCTGTATGTCTGTGTGGGAGAGACTGGGATCATCCTTTTATCTGTAAGACAAAATCAAGCTTGACTTAAACATCGATTTCCTAACTTTGTAAAACAAAATGTAACAAATAAATACATAGATATAAATTTACTGAATTGTTATTTACTAAAATAACGGTATCCGATACCAGATCAGCCCATTGTCACTGATACCCGATCCAGCTATTTGAGTCAGTATCAGACCGATATCAGTATCAGTATCGGTGCATCTCTATTATAAAGTTTATGACATAATATCAACCTCTTAAGTTTTTCTTTACTAACAACCTGCTAAAGTGCCGTTCCTCCATTGTGTGTTTTTACTCCAGCTGCTCAAACTTTAACGTATAAAACATTGTCGTTTTTTTCTGAGCCATTGTCCTGTTAAACATGTACTAAAAATTAAGTATGTGTCTAAATGTCTAAATACTCTTAGAAAAACTACACTGAACTACATTGAGTGATTTTTTTTTTTTTTGGTAATGTTAGCTAACCCTGAATGGCATTGTCGCCGCTTGTGGTTTCCCAGTGAAAGCCTTCTACTTCCTTCACATTTAAATGCATTTTTAAGTGACTTACATGCAGAAAGTGATGAGTTAATATCAGCAGCAGCTTTACTTGGTCAGCAGCCTGCCGTGACTGAATGAATGTAACTGAAAAGGCAGGAACACAGAATTTTTTTTAATGACATTGACGAAAAAATGTGGATCGGATCTGCTTAATAAGGCCATTATCATATTTGTGCATCCCTGCCATTGCTATCATATGTCCCCAGATAAATTGAGAACACTAGGAACAAAGATCCACAGTGAAGCATCAAGAGAGATCACTGAATTGGCAAAATTTGATTTTTTTTTTTTTTGAAATTCCACTTGTGTGTTCATCAGTCACATTTTGATGGTGCAAAGTGAAAACTTGGGTCTCCAAAATGTCAGCTGCTCAAAGCCTGAAAAACAGGCTTGTTTTTAGGTTGAGACTCATGCATTTTTGAGTTCATCCAGTTGGCTCGGAGAGAGTTTCATCAGCCCAAGTATCATGGGATTTTGTCATCCCACAAAGATCCCTGTGATCCTTCAGTTCAAGAAAATCAACAAGCTCCACAGTTTCTCCCGACGATGATGATTCCTTTTGAGGCTTGTTCCAGGTACTTAGTTATTTGAACAAGCAGAACAAAGGCTGAAGTATGCTGCAGTCAATAAGAATTTGTTTGATTGTTGTTTGTGATTATGCTTTTGGAAACGGCTGCCCATTACCCTCATCCTTTTTCCTGACTGGAAAGTTGCCGTGAAGCACTTTATCCATGACCCCCTGTTTCCCTGACAAGTGAATAGAGCCCAAGGATCTGTTTCTGGGCCTGAGCTCCCAACAGCATTCCTCATGTTTAGAAAAACATGTAAACTGACGTCGAAAAAGTAAAAGTGAGCAGTCAGCTCCCTTGGCCTTTCTCGCCTGCCCCAGATGCCCATATGAAAGCTGACTTTTGTGTGCTGGACAACTCTCATACAAGGTGGACGGCCGGTGTTTTTCCTGGCATGTCTTGAACAAACACAGACCAATTACACTGGGCTGCCTGGTGTGTCAAGCCATGATCTACAGTTTTATTTTGCATTATTTGAGAAGGCTTAGGAAGTAAATCTGTACTCCGCAGAACAAGAGAGACAGAGATATATAGCACAAGTTCCTGCAGTTTCCCTGGGTTAGCATAAATCCCAGGCTCAAGCAGATATCTAGTGTCTAAGACAAGCACCACGTCCCACGCCAGCTAACTGCCACATGGTCTGAGCGCGCTGCGGTGGCAAAACAGCTTTGAAAACTTTGATCTGAAATATTCAAAACTCATACATGCAACTTTCCCAACTCTCCTGCATATATATGCAATAAAATGTGTGGCTCCTTTCCCACTCAAACCTTGGAATTGCATTATTCATCTGAGGCAGTGTTTCAACTTTCTCTCTTTCTCTGCCCGCAGCGCTCCCACCCACACCAGTGAATTAAGTACCCGTCTTCTAATTCAATTCCAATATTCTTCCCCATCCTTCTCCAAAAAATGAGCCCCGCTAGTGTGCACATGTTCTGTCTGAATGTGCACGACGGAGACACGTACGACCCTTTCACCTGAATATGCCAGAGTCTTGGGGGCAGATTGAGATTATATGATAAATGGAGAAGTGACTCCGTCTAAAAAAATTCCTCTGCCTTGTTTGTGTTTTGTGTTAGTCTGCATGTGCATGTACCATATATAGATACCTGTTTTGTTGTGATATATTACAACCGTTCTGTTAAAGTCACGTCTAGAGAGGCAGCAGTGTTATTTATCAACAAACACAGAAGGATGGTGGCAGACAGAGCCGCCTATAGTTGCCTGCAGTGACTTGCAACCAGTGGTTTACATATTTTTGTATTTTTTTTTTTTTATTAAACTGTAGGGGGATTATAATTTGCATCAGTAGTATTGCTTTGGCCCAAGCATTTCATGTCAGTATACATAAGATTTATAAACTTGTATCTAGACATCTAAATCCCATAGCTCTCTTGTGCCCGTGAATCACTTGATTCTACATGATTTAAATTGGAATATTGATGGGAACAGTTTTGCAGATGTTGAAATCATTGACCCAGACTCATACATAATGCAGTCGGCTCTTGCTGTAAGTTCTGCTGCTCCAGTTTTGCTCCGATCGTGTAATACAAGATAGCATGGACTAATTACAGTTTGGTTAACAGCGTCAGGTGGGATGCATGTTTCTAAAGAGAAAGGGAGCTTGTTGATTCCTCGGGTGCTCAGCATGTAAGGCCTCTGTTCTGCAACTGTATGTACATGCAAATGGGCAGATAAATGACTGTGCCAAGAGGTGTGTGCATATGCATATCCGTGTGTATGATGGTGGCGGCATTTGTGTGTGTGTGTGTGTAGATGGGTTTCCACAGCACCTCAGTGGAAACTTGGCCTTGCGCCGACCGTTGCCAATGAGGGCTGGTAAACACGCAGGATGGATCTCACTCTCTGCACACAAGTGCCAAACACAATGTAAACTTGTTTCCATCACTTCATTCAGCTGCTCGTTCTTCTTTTTTTTCTTCCGTTCCTCAGTCTTTAAACTCTTGAGACGTACTGTATTTCATGCATGATGTATAGAATAACGTTTATCATGTATAGATAATCTACCATTTGATGACTCTATCTGCCTTTTTATGTCTCGCTTTACAATTCCTGCCAGAGTGTAATCAAACGGACAGCTGTTTGTAATTATAGTCAATATCATTGAAAGCTATTTACATCCAGATTTGCCTGAGGTGTAAATCAAGTGTAAGGTATGTAATCAGTTCATTTTCATATTGGATACGAGCAGAGCATAGGGGCTGCCGGGTGAAGTGGCTCAATGGTAAACAACTCTGTAGGAAACAGGCCTTCGGATCTTCACACTTCCTGAGTATACATCAGATCTGTCAGCCGCAGCCCCGGAGGCCAGTGTAGGTCTGAGCGAGGTCACATCAGACGACTGCCCCCCATGCAACATCCAAACCAGATGTCTGATGAATTGCTCCTCATAAAAGATTCCTCTTTTACAATGGACCGTGGCATTGCCAAATAGGGTAAGACGGTTACATGTGCATTCCCCAGTCGTTAAAATTCTTACGGGTAATTCAGAACGGCCTCTGGACATGTTTGTAGAGACAACCGAAAGGAAATTTCGCAATGATCCCTGTTTTCTGGCTAACTTCATCTCCTTTCTCTTTTGTCTTGCTCTCATCTTCAGTTTGCGAAGAGGTAATGTTTCTGTTTCTGTCATCATGAAATAAACCAGTCAGATGAAGCAGTATTGTTTCAACCCCCCCCCACCCCACCCCACAAAAAAAATGTCAAAAAACAGGCTCTGATAAGCTGAAAAAACAGATGTCGCAAAAATCTGCTCACACTTGGAGCCGGCAGCTGTCCTGTGTGATACACTGCATTGAAAGGGCTGTCTGGCACTCAGTGGATATGTGCTAAGAGGTGATGGACAGGACCTGGCCTCCTCCTGCTCCTATCGCTCCCTGTTAGCGCTTCTTCTCCTCCCCAGCTCTCCGCTAATCGCAACTGACAAGCGATACACAGGACTGTCTACACCGACGGATAGAAAACGCCGCGCTGACCTGTCTCGGCCCGGGAGAATGAGCACGGGTATAGAGAGGACTTAGGGTGGAAAAAGCCAAAGATTTCGAGAACATCAGGTTCACAGCCTTGAGTCCTGCTAAATATGCTGCTTCTCCTCTTTTGACGGCTACAGTATTTTCCATAAATTAATGAAGAGCGTGGCATGACAGAGCGTTGTCTGTTAGAAAGCTCTGTCTTCATTTAGATGCTGCTGTGAGAGGAGCAGATGTTGAAAAGCTTCAGGGTTAAATGTACAGTAGAGAGAGAGAGAGAAAAGGAAAGAGACACAAAGTCTGACTGCACAAGCACGTATGTCAGCTTCTTCGTATGTGCATCAGTAAACATGAGTGAGATTACATGTGCTTGCTTAGCATTTACATATAATGCATATATCCACCTTATGTGATCCCACGAGAGCGTTACATGGACATCGGAGGGAACACACGTGCACCTCCTGGACTGTGAACACATGTACTTATGCACATGGAAGATTTGCGTGCTGAAACATTGGTGGAAGCCGTCCACTGTGACGCAAACACATCATCAGTGACACTTAAAGTGAGATGAATATTTCAATGACCTGGTGGAGTGGGGACATTTGGAGTCAAGCTGGAGGGCAACCACAAGACTATTCTGGGAATTTCACTGCAAAACAGAGCTTCCATTCCTCACGTCAGCATCCACACACTTCTCAATTAAAAATGAATTTATGTCAAGGCAGTTTAAAGCCCTCAGTTTGGCTTGGTAACCTTGCAAAAATATTACACCGGAACCACAAATCAAAATGCACCCTCTGAGATCTAATATGGCCTGAAATGTTTGTTTCCTAAAACACTATCCCGTTCAGAGAGGAAGCCACTAAAATAGGTCAGCTCCATTTGATACAAAAACAGGTTTTTCTGTAGTTTAAATTTAAAAAAAAAAAATCTTTTTACAAGAAAAGAAGTTGCTTTTTCAGGAGAAAAATCTAAACATAAGTTAGATCTTGTGAGGACAACGCCTGCTGGGCTGGCTGAGGAAGGATTTGGGGGTTTCACTGCTGCTGCAGTATCTGGTTCCCAGTTTGGAGAAGGAACTCGCGGGTGTGAATGAGCTGAGACTCACGGCTGGTTGGAGAGCTGGTGACAAACACTCCGGATTTGCCCCTTTCAAAACGCCGAGGCTACAACCTGACGGACACTCACTCAATCAGCTTAAATTCCTGAGCTGCGTTTATCTTGGAAAGCGACGGGAGCCTCGACCATTTCCAACAGATACCGGGAAGTGGCTTGAACAATGAACACAGAGAGCGCGTTTTATGGCTGAAATGTTCACACAACGGGACTGATGTTATGCAAAGACTGCTGCTGCTGCTGCACGGACCGGGCCGTGGAGCCACAAAGCAAAGAGGATGACAGCAGAAGTCAAAGAGACGGCGCGCCACGAAGGGGGGCAAAGCAGGACGCGTGTGTGCAGAGAAGCAGTGCCCTAGATCTGTATAACATCTGAGTTACGTTGTCATTCAGGCTCCTTTCATGCTGTTCCGGCAGCAGTTCCTTCACTCGCACCTGGGAAAACAAAGAGAATGAGCCCAGTGGCAGCACATCTCCATGCGTAAATGGAGACGCATCCGTGTGTATTCGCTGTACTTTTTTCATTATGCGCACAGTAAATTATGTTTGTTTTGTCACTAACTCCTGTCCTGTCCCATGACCTCACTGGTATAGATGCATTATAGACTTCCTCATACTTCATATCTGCCATGAGTGATGGCGATGCCTGCAGAATCTGACAGTACCAGTGCGCAGAGCAGCACTCATGAAAAAAGCTTCAGCGCACCGGATCGCAATGGTTATGTGAAAACATGTGTCATCCCACTGTGCCGTGACCGAGACTACGAGTCGTGGGTGAGGCTAATGTTCACAAAAATATGGAGTTCCCAGAGGCTCCGGAGTGCGGTGTGCGTGGGGTCGCTTTCGGTTTTTCTCGCTCTGTTGGTCAAATGTGCAGACTGGAAAGCTGAAGCCAGCAGCAGCAGCAGCAGCAGCGCTGACAACAGACTCTCGCATTCACCGTCTCCCCTGCACTTCGTTTCGGGCTGCACGGCGGAGCTGTTGCAAACTTGCTGGAATGTGGTTTCGCCATTGTTCACCCTTGTATGTGCCTTCTTTTGGGTCGGTGTGTACTTAATCCGCTGTGGGGTACTAATCCAGACCGCCCTCTCCCTCCTAACCTTGTGCCACCTGGGCGAGGCGGCGGCGTGGTCTCTCCTGGACGGGACAGATGAGCAGCTGTTTTCATTCACTACAGCGGCCGTGGTCGTGCTCATCTGCGTGGCCACCGGCGCACTCATGGTAGCACGGCTGAATCAGGGCATATCTGTGATCGTTTTCATCAGCATAGTAAGGACTATCTCGCTCTTCTCGCTGCACAAAGTACGGGCCACTTGGAGACCGTACGTAGCGTACCTCGTTGGAGTGCTGGGCATCCTGCTGGCGAGGTATGCTGACAAGCTCCTTCCCAACCAAGGGAGACACAAGGAGGGCTGCACCCCCGTGACTGGAGCCAGGGAAGAGATCCCTGTATTTAAAAGGCGCAGGAGGTCCAGTTCTGCGATAGCCTCAGACATGGCACACAGTCAGTCCAACAGTAAGTCACATCGCCGGACCTCTCTGCCATGCATCCAGAGGGACCAGGTAAGACGTTTCTGTCCCATTCAAGTTTTCTATTTGTTGTTTTTCTCTTCCGCTGTCGAGTTTAGTGTTTGAGGCGAAGGGATGACAGGATGGAGCAGTTCAGTGGCAATAAAATAAGGACTGTTGGCCTTTTTTGACTGTGGTTAGAATTTTCAGGGATATTTTATTATTATTATGGCTGATATTAATATTGAATGTTATATAATTTTTAAAAAGTCAGGTATGACATATTTATAACACCCTCACAACAACAATAACAATGACAACCATTTATTATTATTATTATTATTATTATTATTATTCATTATGTTATTATTATTATTATTACTATTATTATTAATAGGATAATAATAATAATACAGTATTTACATATTATGATTGTGTTTTACATTGCAGTGTGGATATTACAGTTTGCTCAGTTTGATCTTTCTGATCTTTGATCAGTTCTTATTATTGCTCTGATCTATTTTTGGACTGATATCTTGTCATATTGTAAAGAGAAGAGCCACTTGCAGCCATTGGCAGGCAAACAGGCCACAGCAATTCACAATCATTTTTTTTTCTACTTATAATGTCTATAATGTCTTATAATGCTTCATAACAAATATATTTTTTGAATAAAATTGATACATCATCTTCTACTAAAATGATCAATTATATCCAGATTTTCCATATTTTAAATATAAATATTGCACCCTTTGGACCGAGGTGATGCATCTCATTCACGTACACATGTGTTGTTGCGAGTGTAGCTCTCTCCTGTCATTTGAAAATAAAGTACCAAATTTGGTATTTCGTCGCTAAAGGGATACTATTTTAGAAGCAGTGCTTTCGAGAAAGGGAAGCTGAGGATACGATGTCAGTGATTCATTTCATCCCTAATTATTTATGTCAAACATTTTACCAAGATCATCCCTGAGCCACGGCCACAAAACCGACAAATGCGCTTTTTATCTTTCTCTCCAGGACTTTAAAGCCACTTGCCCTTCACCACTTATTAGGGCTTTCTCTCCTTAAACCTCAGGAATGTAGCAGCTTTTAAACCTCCTCTGGTACTGATACACATGCATACCTGTGCAGGCTCATATCAGCTCCTCTGCCCTCCCTATGGAAAATCAATGAGCGTGCTGAGTATTCGAATGGGAAACAGATTTTTGGAGTGGTCAAAGCTCTCGTTGTGACCTGCGAGTGCGGTTAGGTTGGGAGATGAGAGGGTGCACTGTCGGCCCGGCCACTTGAAAGGTGCCCTCAGCTCTCAGGGCTAGTTAGCGTTGTAGTGTGCTTGTTTGTTTTTCTTTGTGGTCTCACACACACACACACACACACAGATACATATAGATGCACACATACACAAATCGGATATGAAAGGACTTTTAGATATTTTACAGATTGTACACTTTATTCTGATTTACGTTTGATGTCTCAGCTGAAGCTTATTCATGTGCCAATCATTATGAATTAGATATGCAGTAGTTGCCCTGCTGTGGTAATGGAGTGAGGATGTATCTTTGTTTTAGATTGAGTGGTGAGCTGGAAAATGGCCGGCCATATAGTTTACATTTAATATTTACTGTATGGCTATAAGCAAGCATGTGCAGGCTGATTATTTTACACTCTGCTGTGTTTTAACTAGCAATACGGCAAATTATTGAAAGAACACCTGCACAATTTACTTTTAGATTTATTAACATACACAAAGAAATGATGCATTTAGTGTACTGTACAATATATACTTTTATTATTTCATAAAAAATAAAGTTAGAATTACAATGCATATTCTGTACTCATGCATTAATACAAGAAGCATTTAAAATGGTGAATTTTAAATATATTTTTTCCCACTTCATCCAAAGGTGTTTTCGTTGCTGTGAGACTTACCAAACTGTGATAAATGAACTTTTTTTCACTCGAAAAGACATTAACTGTGTGCAAAACAAAAGAGGACGGATACCATTATGTTTGGATTCAGTCTCCATTACTGTAAGGGATTCAAGATGGAGTTACTTAGAGAACAATAAAAATAGTCCTAAAATCAAGACGTTAGTCGTAAACAGCTTTCATTGATGCAACTATGGCAATGAACCCGTTTTGGTCTGCTTTAAAATTTTATTCTTGCAGCGATGTCCCAATAAAAACTGAGCAGGATTAAAGTGCCAGATGAACAAAGTGGGCAATATCATGCAAAGATGCAAACATTTAACAACATCCCTGACTCTCCTCTGCTCTGTCACCTCGGCCATGCTGGAGCCCTCTGCTGAGAGATGATCCCTATTACATGTTTCTTGTTATGAGATATAGACAGGCAGTGCTCACGCTGTCTTCATAGTATGTTAAAGTGAAGTTAACAATACACTAGATTTCTGTAACAAAGCCTGAGTGATCCACCATTCCCTCTCATCTCTGGCGGCGGTGCTAAGCAGTTGACCAGTTGTGGCCTGCGTGTAATTGAGACACACATGGTGTACATATGCTGTCTTAACTGTGTCTTGTCTGTGTGGTCTGTAATGTGTAAACAAGCCCATGCTGACCCACACTAGTCATCACCTTGCTCGCGCAGGGATCTGGCCTCCCTAAGGGGGGTCAGACGTCCGTTTGGGGGCTACAATGCAACCGCCACATGGTGACAGGAACAGGACAGATGCCAGACGGCTGACTGAATCTGCCTGGAAGAACAAAATATAGGCTAACTACGAAGCAGCGACGTGGCCATAACTTCCCAGGTAGACCCTCTCAGTTAGATGACCCAAAGTGGCTGAAAGAGGTTTTAACAGTTCTGCCCCTTTGCTGTGTTCAATAGAGTTATGGTGTTTTAAAGAAGCAGTAGGAGAGCCATGACAAGGAGTAGATCTGCACTTTATTGACCTGATGATGTTTGCATTAGTGCTATGTGTCTGAAGTGTTTGAAGAATAGTGTGGAGTTGGACGACACTTAGCTCTGTTTTTCTCAGGAAGCTTCTCCCACAGACCTCGGAGTCTTATATAAAAGCCCTTCAGATTGATAGTCACTGTGTAAAAACAGTTTATTCAGAAAATAAATAGAGCAAAGAGGAATCCCTCTGTCTCTTCGTCCTTACAAGCCTCAAAGCTGCCATGTTGCCCTCCTCCGCTCTGCCAAAATCCATGCTCCGAGGCTATGCTTCAATCTGCCCAACTGTAGATTTAATAAACAGCCATTTTCCCTCCTTTTGATTACAAATTGGCTGCCAGCATCTATCAGCTCACTAAGTAGGCGCATTTCACAACGGCAGGGTCATCCTCCCCATCATTGGTGTAATAAAAGAAAGTCATTATCAGCTGATCTGATAGCGAGTTAGCGGGGGCCTCTGCGGGATAGTTCTTCTTCTAATACAAAATGACAGGCCAGTCTTCTGTGTTTCAGCCGGGGATATTGAACTGGAGGAAGAGGTGTGGACTTGTGGTGTGGATCGCTTTTCACAGCGTGTAAGGAAATTTGAGCCCAAGGTTCCCCCTGCTGCAGACATCAGCGCTGTCATAGAACTTTCTCCCCTTGCAAGCAGTCTGCCGTGCTGCCAGTCGAATACATCAAATGTTTGAGCAGAAGCTGATTAAGCGCTGGGAGGGGAGGGGAGGGGGGGGGGGCATTAGCAAGGTGCCTCTGCTTTTTAGATGATCGTCTTTGAGGCATTGAAAGCCACTCCCTTTTCTGTCAGTAAACCCCCCCCTCCCCACCCTCACCCCTTCTTACTGCGCTCTGCTCTCTGTCCTTCCACTGACACCAACGCAAATATTATCCCAACCAGAAGAGGAAATTCTTTCTTAACTTGGATGATAAAGATATTCTTGAAATCTATGATAATGACTTCCTGTGGAATGGGATCCAAACACAATTACTGTTGCTGTTGTAAATGTTTCCTGTTACTCTATTTTTGCTGCACCGTCCATAATTGAATTGTGTTTTGGATGGGGGAGGTTGTTGATAGCCTGTAGGGCAGTGATTTACCACTGGGCCACTGCGCACTCTCATCCCAAACAGCTTGTTTGTATTCTAAACACATAGCCTCATGGGATATGATGTTTTTTTTTTTGTTTTTTTTGTTTAATTTATTTATTTTTTTCTTTTTGACTGGACTGGCCTCTGGGTTAGAAACGGTCCCATTGAAAGCCTCTCCCTGCATTTGGAAAGGAAGCTGATATCAGCATGGGGTTGTGTGTCTTGTGATTGGGCAATCCACTTCACACTTTCAATCCCCATTCAGTCCCAGTGTATTAGCTGCGCTGTGCGTGTGTGAGGAGGCAAGGGGTGGAGGAATCGGGGTGGGAAAGAAAGTAGGTCATTCGAGGTTTTGTTTAGTAGCCAGGCAAAACAGCAGGCTTACTCCTACCCCCCTGAACGGTGGAAGAGTCTTGCATTTGACCGACGCAGAGTAGCAACTTTTAGCGTGCTTGTGCTTCAGATTTGTATGTGTTACCTCTGCCATGTTGGCTACCCAGCGTGAAGCCACATTACACAGGGCTTTGGTCTGCAGCCATGTAAACAAGGGCTCCTTGCCCACATTTCTTTGTCTCACCAAACAGACAGGTTCTGGACAAAGTGCTGCAATGGCTAGCTCCCAGCTGTTTAAAGGATAATACAGGTTTATTACAACTTGGACCCTGTTTTTATAGTTTTGGCCATCATTTCTATCAGTTGTGATAACACTGTACTCACTAGAGAAATTGCTAAGATCTGGAAACACGCTGACATTTGTACAACAAAGTCTGACGCAGCAAGAAGCAGAGCAGACAGACAATAAGACAGGTTATAAACAGTTTAGCCAAATTGTCTGAACCACTTTATGTGGAGGTAAAAAAGTTAAGTGAGTACGGCTGACATCTAGGTAATAGTGAAACTACAGGAAGTATGCTAGGTCAAAATTGAACCAAAAAGTGGGTCTATAAACTGTGATGGACCTTTACAAAGGACAGTTGGATAATTTCTCATCTTCCAAAAATTGACTAACCTGGGGGGGCTTGTTGGAAAAAAAAAAGGTCTGACATTTTGGGAAACTTAGTTATTTATTTCTTGCACTCTCATGTCTGGTAAATATGAAGCTAGAGCATAAAGACTGGAAACAAGAGGAAACAGCTAGCCTGGCTCTGTCCAAAAGGTTAAGAAAATCTTCCACAATATAACACGCTATAGCTCGTTAAATAATGAGATATACCCTTGGACAGAACCCGACTAACTGTTTCCTCCTGCTGCAAGACCCAAGTTGTAATAGACCCGGAATCGTCCTTTACACTCGACATTACATGGTTCTCCCATCTGTGTCCAATTCTTTCATTACCTTCATTTAGAGTAGCTCATATCCTGAATCTTGCCCCGTGTCTCTGATCACCTAAGCCAACTAAACCAGAGGTCCAGGACTAAGGTGACCCTTCTTCCCTCTCTTCCCAACCCCTGGCACGACCACGATCTGGCTCCCTACTGATTACCATGGAAATTATGGAAGGATGTCTGTGTGAGTATGTGTGCGCATGTAAGCGAGTGTGAGTGCGTGCGTGTGTGTGTGCGTGTGTGCGCGTGTGTGCGTGTGTGTGTGTATGTGTGTTGCCAGCAGCTTGATGGCTGCCAGCTGCTGCAGGCTGAGAGGTTGAATCCGCTCGGAGAAACACGGAGGGCCTCAAACCACAGACACAACCCAACGCAGCTGGAACTGCTAGACAGGCACAGGCCTCCAGTCCTGACACACAGCACACATATTAACACCTCAGGATCCTAATAACTGCCTCGTATTCGAATAGAATAGCCGAATTCTAAACGGATTATGGATTTTTTTTGGTGTGTGTGTGTGTTGAGCAGTAGATTACATGCTGTACTTTCTTCTGCTGTCTGTTCTAGACTAAAGCAATTATGTCACTCAAGTTTTCTGTGTTACCATAAGAGACCGACTATTTCAGTGATGGAGGTGAACAGAATGTTCCTGGCACAAATGTGTGTATCCGTGCAGTACGTGGGTGTGTGTGTGCGTGTGCATGAGTGTGTGTGTGTGTGTGTGTGTGTGAGGCAAAAAGAGAGAGAGAGTGTATTTTGTGTGTTTGTAAAGAACCGGGTGCACTTGCACTTATAGGTGTATGCATGAAAAGGGCTGGGTATTGTTTGAAATGTTTTCTGATATGATACCTGATACCTGAGTACCATTACCTAATCTTGATAACCCACTTTGAGAAATATAAACATGTTTTCTACAGAACCTTTTTTCATTTAGGGAAAAGAAGCCAAACTTCTCAAACCGTAGCTGTTTTCAGAAGACAAGCAGCCACGTGAGTTGTGGGCTTAATCATTTATTGGAGGAATTTGTTGTAAATACATGAATATACAAAGATAAGCGCAGATGTGTGGCATTTGAAAGTCAATGTTAAGTATCATGTGCCAACTAGTTCGGACTCTACTGATATTACTACTAGTAAACTCCTTTACTATCAATCCTGTAGGTTTTTTTTTAAGTTTAAAAAAATATTGAAACACTCTGAGATAATTAGTGGATAGGATCCAAGTCAACTTTGAAAAATTCAGAAAACTGAAATTCAGAAACTTAGAAATAGGCAGAATAACTAAAGAAACCACATCTCACAACTCTGCAAACAAGCAACACAGACAGAGACTGCAGGGAAATTGTGAAATGCTTTCCGGGGGTTTCGTTTTCAAGGCTGGACACTGGGGTGCTCCCTATGGCTGCCAGGCGGCAAACAGCTAACTAACAGCACTGCCAGGAATTAGCAGCACCAGAGGAGCTACTGTAGCCTGCCACAGGTGGTCTCCTCCCGCTGTTCGAAATATCTGTCTCAATGCCTGCCTCAGCTTTCTCATATACCTCTAGACGAGGTTGTTTGATGATGAAACGATGCATTTTTTAACACGCCGCTAGCCTGCCTAAGCAAACTGAATAAGAGAAATGTTTTTTCGCCCCTTAAAGGATGAGCAGGTTAATAGGTGCCAGCATGCATCCGGTACGGCAGCACATCACTTTGGGGAACTGAATGCAACACGTTCGCCTTTCATCTCTATTTATCCTCCTGAAGGACCTTTTCAATCACACGAGGAGCCCACCTTTAAGACAGTGATCCCTTACATGAGGGGACATTCCTGCGCTTGCCCTGGTGCTAAATGAACTGGAATGTGCAGGTTGAGCAGGCCCTGAAGGACAGGCTTGTGGGCCCATTCACCCAACCCTCCCCTCCCTGGCCCTCCTCTCCCCACACACCCTGACCCGAGCCAACACCACCATCCTGGGCTGTCACCAGGTGTGCAGCTGGCCTCTGCCGAATGAATAGACACTCTCACATCGCCCTGGGAAGTGTGTGCTCGAGTGTGTGTGTGTGCATGTTTGTGAGAGGGAGGTAGGAGCAGAGGGGGGGAGTGTAGTCCTAGACGTAAATAGCTGCAGTCAGTAGAATGTGTGAAAAACAAATGGAAGAAACAACTGTTAATTTCCCCTCTCAGAGTGTGCATGTGCACATTTGGGATGGCGGTGTCCCAAAAATTGATCTTATGGCCTTTGATTGGTGTGCGGCTTCAGAGAGGAAGTGCAGCTAATCCCTCAGGTCTAGTCTGGCCATTGTGTCTCCGCTGGAAGCAATGCAGGCCGCAGTCGCTGCTGCTGCTGCTGCTGCTGCTGCTGCTGCTGCTGCTGCTGCTGCTGCTGCTGCTGCTGCTGCCATGATTCATTTAACAAGAGGGAACATTTTGAACCCCTCTGACTGGGGCTGTCCAATAAATCCAAACATGGTCAGCTATTAATTGATTATTTATTTAAGGAGTACAACAGGAATTCTGTTTTCACTGATGGATGATTATATTTAGTTATCCATTGCCTGCTTGGTTTTGTATGACTATAACTGGATAGGCTATTGCATGTACTTTTTTAAATTCACATTGTTGATGCAAAATACATTTTCCCCTAAACATTACAGTCACAGGAATGTTGCACATTATTATTATTGCACGTATTTTCATATTTTGCCCCTTCTGAGCTTTGCTTCTCTGGATAAAATGAGTTATCATAGAGACATAACTTGGTCAAGCTCTAACTTTGAAATGAAATCCTTTGGAGCTAAATATGAGTTTCATCTAGCAGGCTGCATGTCTGTCTAGCTCAGTGGCGTGGTGCGAGGAAATGTGTTATTGTAACCTCTGCCTGGTGAGCCCTCCCCGTCCGTCCAGCCCGCTGCCTCACTGGCTCGCCATGAGCCTGTCTGTCCCTGCAGCCAACAAGGCTTCTGCTGTTCCCTGCTCAATGCTATGTTTTACTCTCTAAATATGTTAGAGAAAAAAAAAAATCTGTCTGTACAGCTGTCTGTCAGTTTGGTTATTTCGCCCCATGCAGGGGCCGGAGTCTTAGGGTTTGGGTTGAGGGCTGTTTTCTCGTAGTCACTTTCAATTAGTCAGACATTAAAAGCACAATGTATAGCTGTAGTTCTGTGCTGAATTTGCATCATGTGTAAAGTGTCTATATGATTTAGACTTTTATGGACACACCGTATACTCACAAATACCAAAATAAATGCTGGTTATGATGCTCAGTTTAACAGCGTGGAGCCGTTCTGGTACCACTTTGGTCATATTTCTGAATCCACTCTGCAAACAGAAACCACTAATGGTCAACTCAAGGAAATTAGTTATATTTATTGATTAAAAATAGCAATATTTGTCAAGGGAAGTGAAAAAAGAAAAAGTAGTCAGCTGATTTAAAAAAAAAAAGTTTTAGAAACATTTTTACTCCATAATTCTACTGCTTCCTATTTGTCTGTAGCATGTTAGCATCATTCCTTGTAAAAAAAAAAAAAGACTGAAGTGTGAAGAAAGTGGGGAAGTTTTTACATTATAACTTATTAATGTGGGACACTAGAAAAACATTATTTTTACTTCAATCTGCTAAACCCAATAAATATTTGATTTTGTTTTTAAAGGGGATGTCGTCTCATGTTGACATTCACTTGTTAGATACATGATGAGGACAAGGCCTCGAGTTATTCCCACACTTGCAAGAGTTCAAGCACACACTGTGTTTGTCAGTTTGAAAGTGTGAGTCTCTGAGAATTGGTGAGACAAAGGGGCTCGTCCTCAGTTGGCTCTCCCTAATCCCTGTTCAGGCCTCTCTCTTTTTGTCCATGAGGACTGTAATAAAGTGGTGACCCCCCCCCCCCCCCCCCCCCCACAATGCTACATACTGCTTTAACCACCTGCAAACACACGCACATGCTTCAGCAGACAGGCTAGGCAATGTCTCATTGATTTGTTTCTGCTATGCTCTGCCTGGAGACACTAAACGATGTCAGGGCTGACGTGTAATTGTGTAGGTGACATCCGTTTATACTCGGCCACAATCGATGGCTATGAACAGCAGGCTTTTCTGTGCGCGTGTGTGTGTGTGTGGTCAGACAAGTCCTGTGTCATGGAGATAGTGGGGTGTTGGTTCCAAGCGCTCCTTCCTGCCCAAGATAGCCGAGCTCACCAGCTAATTGCTTTATGGAGCACAAGCCATCCCTGATCCACGGACACTAGTCCAGGTCACGTCTCCGCCTGGAAAACAAGAAGTGAGAAGAGACGTGCCATGACAACATGTGAGCCTCATTGATAAGACCGCGCGGCATTGTCTCAGAAAACTGCAAATGAATCCCCGTCCACAGCCGTCGTCGTCCACACAGATGACACGTACACTCATGTCCTGTGTGGTTCTGAAAAAGTCTTCCCGTGTTGTAAAGAGAGGGTGAAAATTGAAAATGGGACTCACAACAATGTGATTGGGGTTGGAATAGGCATGCTGGGCCTTTATTTTAATGGTTAGGCGCCTGGGGCTGCCTCAAGTTTCTCTTCTCTCCACACACTCTCTCTCTCTCTCTCTCTCCATAATGTTTTCCATTAGCTGCTGTTCCATTCATACTCTCGCTGATCCCTGCGTCGTCTCCTCTGGGGCTGGACAGCTTAAATGAAATCTCCATACCTACTGTAGCAGACACCTTACCTCTCTTCTCTTTTCGTTTCTGTTCTCTTCTTTTTGCCTTTTTCTTGCTGTCTGATCTGTCCTCTCCTTTTGACAGTGGAAAGAGTTTAGAGTCAGGTCCTCAGGCTCAAGGCAGTTTAACAGCCTCAGATCCTGGATCACAATGATGCCTCTGAGACCACACTGCAAATTCTGTCTTTTATAGAACAGTGCTACAACGTTGTCTGTAATTCAGCACCTCTCTTTCATCTCTTTCTTATTGGTCTCCTGTTTGAGCTGGTGTTAGTATGTGTTGACATTTTTTATCATGTTTTTTCCTCTGTGGATAATGAACCCTTCACCTTGTGTATGCCTGTCATGGTTAGACTCACTTCAGTGTCAAGATTTAAGAATTGTGAGAGGTTTGGCAGGTGATTCATCAAGGCTTTGGAGAGAGCTTTTCCATTGTAAGGATGAGGAATGGCATGTGGTGGTTTTGGCAGAGCTCCACAAACTGGAGAGGCAGAAGGACTTTTGACGTCATCGGGAAACGTGACCCACTTCTCAAGAGGCAAGGAGCCTTGGGCTGGTTGAGCAGATGTTGCACAGATGAGCCTGCGCGTACACACACGCACACACAGAACCACACACATGTGCAACTACCCTGTATGCACACTTTCTACTCAGCCTTTTTTTTTTTTTTTTTCACATTAAAATACCCACAGAAAAAGAATCAACTGCGCAGGAACTTGAGCGGGGCGGGCTTGTGGTTGTGCACAGGCGTGAACTGATGCGGTCGGGCTTGCGCGCTCGCTGGCAGAGGAGGTAAAACACGACAAAAAGAGGAGGGCGTTTGTGGGTCATTTGGGTCATATCTGGTGGGTTTTCTCTAAATCGGTCCAGGAGGGGTAGAATAAAGCCTGAAGCAGCATCTACAGTATGTCGGCTGCATTGCTCCCCGTTATGTAAGGTGGATGTAGGGAAGACGAGGTGATGTCGGGCCCAAGAGAACCACTCGTTCAGTTCTCTGCTGGCTCCTTCCTGCCCATCAGCCAGAGGCAATATCCTCCTCCCCCCTGCCATCACTCTGGCACTTTCAGACGTTACGTAAAGCTTTTCTTTCTGGTCTGTCAGTCAGTTAGCTGTGTAACAGTGCAATACGCTCGCTTTATCTCTCTGCTATTTGCACCTTTTTATTGTAAATGCTTGTTCTAAGAGATTGGGTGGATTGCGCAGCTCTAGTCTGACATACGTTCCCACCGGAGCATTGCAAAATGCAACCCAAAGCCTTCTGCCCCATTCTCTCCTTTGCCACTTTTATTTTATCATGATTTTAAGAAAAAAAGTTTTTCTGCTTTACTCCTCTGCTTTTCTATCAAGTTTGTTGTCAGGTTATTGTGTCACCATGCGAATCTGAACTTAGTCCCCCCCCCCGTGGGAGATGATAATGTTTCATCTAATCTGATTTCACCCCCTAAACCTGATACACACATCAGGAGTTGTGGTGTAGTCGATCTTGTACATAATTTGTGGTAATGAGGGGAAAAAACACTCAAGCATTTCACAAATTTTAGTTGATTAAATCAAATCCTGGACGCAGTATGTTTGTTCACAATGCTCGCAGCAATTCTTTGAGAACCGGAGAAGGTAGCGGGCTGAACGCTTCAGCCAGCAATCTGAGAGTTCTTGTGGTTTGCATATGAACATCACAGGCTTGACTATGTAAACACCTCATCTCAGGGCATTTTTCCTGTTAACTTTTTTTTTTTTTTTTGCGATTATATGCGGACGTCTTTTAAAATAATTTTGGATTTCCATCTATGTTGCGTATATATGTCTCTGTCCATAATGGGGTCAGAGCATTTCTCCATTTCAAAAAATTACATCGCTTTGCTATCTGCCAAGCCGCAGCTGGCAGAGAGTTCCCATTTTCGGAGAAAAATCTGCAGAATACCCCAGATCTATGGAAAAGGGAAACATCACTGCCTATTGATCTCAATCATAAGCTTGGCTGTGTGCTATTGATACATCGGTATTGTTTTTTTTGTTTTTTTATCTCGCCGTGTTTTGGCAGCCGTGTCCTCTTCTATTGTTATTTCTTCCCCAGGGAAGAATTAGAGGCTATATTGTTTCAGGCAGACGTTGGGTCGGACCTTTTTTCTATGTATTTAGAATGCAGGCGAAGTCCAGAAAACAAAATGGTGGCTCCTCCAGCTCGCGCTCGTCTATGATGAGCTCATTATTTCTGAAATGTCAGCGGTAATGAAGATTGGTCACCTTCAAGAAGCAACTCAATTTACTGTGACTGAGGTCTTTACGTTTCTCGTCACGCCCAGTGTGCTCTGTTGCTGAGGGGACAGTGAGGTGAGAGCAGACCTGACAACATTACACGCTCATTCCTGCTTCGTTTCACGTGTGTCCGATATTGTTGCTTGACGGGCGGCAAAACGCTTGGATGTTGAAGGAAATACAAACGGACAACATTCATGAAACGCTTGTACATGCGTGCACGCGGCGCACACACCTGCGCAAAGGGGGCCGGAGCTTGTGATGTTGCCACAGATGTAATAAGCACTCATTCATTTCCACGCTGGCAGAATGTTAAGACTGATTCAGGGGCCGGTAGATGAAAAGGTCAGTGGGCTTGTTTTGAGTGAGTGTAAGATTTCCATCATCACGCCGCACGCTCTACCAGGCCTGGTCCAAACTACACAAACAGTGTCTCTGAAGCCCCTGACAGCCTCAATTCTGCCATTAAGTCAATAATCTGCCCTCACTCTCCTCCTCCTCCTCTCTCCACCCCTCACGACTGACCTGCTGTTAGTTTACGTACTTCCCTTTTTACTTACCCTCAACAAAGCTTGTCCAAACAGCGGCATAACTTTCCCCCTATGTGTTTCCCTCTCTCCCACCGTGCCATTTTCCACCATTCTTCCACTTTTTCTCTCTCCCCTCCCCGCTTCTCACCCAGCACCTTTCATTGTTTCCAGACAGTGGTGAAACATATTGAGGGAAATGTGTGGAACGGTAGAGTCTGTTTGCACGGAGACAGACAGGGACATACACACATGAACACACATACGCAGGCGCACACACACACACACACTCACGGGAGGATTTGTTCCAGGAAAGTGGCATCTGTGCAGCCCATTAGACGGGGATTCAGTGGACCTGTGCGGGCCTTTTACATATGGTGGTCAGCTGCTGGAAAGGAACTGGAACCAGGGGTCACATTTGAGAGAAAACATTAGAGGAGATGATGCATGTTGGATACACGCACACACACACACACACACACTCTCTTCAAAGTCCTGTAGTGCCCTTCACCGCTGCCCTTGTAGTATTTCACTGGCCAACTCGTTGATATCCACAGGACCTGGCTGCAGGTTGGAGCAGCTATCTATCCCGCGGCTGTAAATAAGCCCTCACTCACACATTTGGAGCCTCCACACATTCTTACACTCATCTCCTCCTGGGTTATTCCTTGAATTGAAGTTCCTGAGAAGTTTAACATTAGTTCTAAGGAAGTCTGAGGATTACGTGCAAAGGGTGTGGCAGAGTGATCTCTGAGAAATCTTTCATAAGTACCAACAACTGATATTATAGCAGGAAAAGTCCACCCACCTGTAATACTTGGTGAGATGGGTCTCGAGGGTGCAGGTCTTCCCCCTTGACTTTAGTGAGAGAAGAGGATCAAGTGAGAAAGTAAGGAGAGGAGCAGAGAGTGAAGGAGTGTTTTGCAAAGGTTTTTGGGCAGTAAAGAAAGGAGGAGGCCCTCTGTTCGGGCTCTGCAGCTGCAATTCATTAGAATATTTGTGTTTCTAGGTCTGAGTTGACTGGACCAAGTATGGACCCAGACCAGGCCAGGCCAGGATACTTCCTACTGGGCCAACACTGTTCTGCCCTTGTATCTTACTTTGAGCTTTTCTCACAGTTTTAATGCCATTGCGCCAAAACGACATTCCCATTACATGTGTAATGGATAAAACACATACAAAAACATTGTATTGTAATGTATGAATGGCTCATAAATTTTGGCTTTCACTTTTTCAAAAATATAAGAATTAATCAGGACTCCTTTTAATACTAATGAAAGAATAATGCAAACAAATCATGGTGAAAATCATATTTTTAATGTAGCATTTATACTGTAAAGTTTCTGTAATTTATCTGTTCATTGCTTTTATTTTTAAAGGTATACTGTGCAGGATTTGTCAGTTAGTGTTTGTAAACATAAAAAGAGAGAGAGAGAGCAGTGGTGGTCAAGCGAGCTAGAGAGGGAATGAAGAGAGCGAGCGAGAACAAAGCCGTGAATCAGATGAATAAAACGTTATTTTCAGATTGTTTCATGGTGGTTACGTCCTAAAGCACAAATACACACACACGCACAATCCTGCAGGAAGGTGCCACATTGGCGGATTATGTGTGAATGCAGAGCTTCATCCTGGCCTCTCTGCTCTGTGTGTGTGTGTGTGTGTGTAGCTCAGCCCGGTCCTCGGTCAAGCAGACACACAGACCTGCAGCTCTTTATACATCAATGTCACAGAGACAGAGAGCAGAGCAGAGGAGAGGAGAGAGACGGAGACAGAGACGTAACCTGGTCACTACGCTACGAATCGCTATGCTACAAGTCCTGACCTCACATCCTGCGCGCTGTTACACAGCAAAATAATAAGAAAATACAGGCAGAGGGCAGGGTCTCTGTAAATATATACACCACCATTCACTTCTAGTGGGTCATAAGTGATGATTGAGAAGGATTTCTTTTGTACGAGTCTATACATTGTTTTTTAGGAAAATCCTGCATAGTATACCTTTAAATACTTCAAGGGTCTCTGGCTGATGTTTAATGTTTTCTCCCACCATTATTCACTTTCTGCTACTGGAACCATATGGTTAGCCCTATATGACATGACCATGTAAACTATGATAAACAGGTTTTTTGATATAGTACTTAGATGAGCTGACATACAGTAACTCATATAATAGTTTGTAAAATTAGGTTAATTAATTAGTTAGCTGTAACTGAAGTAAGTTACATTACATCATTGTGCTGGTGTAAAACTGGAGTAGATGGCCCATTTAACTTGATATGCTACTTTTGTAAATGCAATATAAAACAATATGATTACATGCAATGTGATTATAATTTTTAGAAGTTTGTCAGTAATAAATTACATCAGGAAAGTAACTCAATCATCCTGCTTCAGATCATGTTCGGAGAGCCTTCTACGCTTTTAAAAGTTACAGTCATAGCCGGGTAATCTTATTGGAGTGAATTTTAAAGAGAAAAACGTTCCTTCTGGGTGGTACGCTGTTAGTCAGGGTGATATTACGACAGGCACGCCCATCGGAGACGATCCAGCTCACGTTGTTTGAAGATGCGTTGTGTCAGAGCACCTGGTCAGAGCTCCAGGCAGCGGTTATGGCTGCGCAGGAGGCTGCATGAATACGAGACTCATTAAGTTTACTGGCCTGCCAGGTGGACTGCAGCTTGCTTTAGCACATACACACACACACACACACATACACATGATGCACACAAGCTCGCACTGTGATGCATGAATGTATACATGGTTGCTTGCTAATAGGTGCACAGATAAGACACGTTCACACACTTTGCAGGGACAGACAGAGGGAGGGAGAGCTATTGGGCTTGTAAGCCTCTAATCAGATCAACTCAGATATGGTATCATTATAACCAAATTAGTGATGATGCAGAGTATAGTATATCAGGTTTTGGCCAGAGCTCAGTCACATTTGTGGCAGAGAAGTGACATGGAGCACTTGTCCCAAATGCAATAACTGAACTTGCGTCATGCACATTAAGGACAGTCTAAAATGCAGATAGTGGGGTGGAAGAGCAAATGACGCTCAATGAAGCTCACACATGTAACGTCTTGTACGGACATAGAGAGAGAGATAAATTTGAACATCCACTTCTGACTTGAGCTGCTGAAGTCACTTAGTTTACAGTGTGTCTTTTGATCAGTGCTTATCTGTCTCACTCACAGCAGATACTTTTTCCAGGAAAAAGCAATGAAGTGCGTTGTTTCAACAGGAGACTTAAGTTTGCAGCATCTGATGTCTGTGTGATGGAGCGACATTTGCCCTAAATTTTCAATTGAAAATGATGAATATCTAGCAAAATACTTAAAATACTTTTAAATTTATAGTGAAATTCACTTATGAAAATCAGGACTCACACTCACAGTGGTTATTAATTAAGGTTTCAGTGCCAAAATATGTTCAATTAGGGCTTTTTTATATGTCGGAGATGGAAAAACACAGATTCCACTCAGCTACTTTGGTTTCAGGGTCCTGGTATTGTGCACACTGTCTCACTGTCACGCTGTCATGGCTTAGTGGGACACTTGCATAGAACGGAGCCGCTGTTAATGTTATTGGTAACACCTGCGCTTTTTCCTACTGTGACAAGTCAAAATGTCTCTTTTGAAAAAGGCCTATTTCTCCAGCAGTGACACCGCTCCCTCTCACGCACAAGGTCTGAAAGTACATAAAAGAAACTACAGGTAGATGAAGCCACTAATGTTACTTATTCCTCGTCTTACAAAGTTATTACGTGACCTTTTATCAAGAAACTGTGCATTTTGTTTTCATTTTGTCACTTTGTGTCAGAGATACACAGTTGATTTTTCGAGTGAAAACACAGTCAGTGCAATTGTTGAGTTGAAACTACTGGAGCCAGTCTCTGCTTTTGTTGGTTCTGGTGACTCTCGCCGTCTGTCTGGACCTCACCTAATGGTCTTTGTGGTGGGAATGAACAAGGCCTCAGTAATGGAGTCTGGATCACATGTTTGTCTCGGCATACTCTTCTCTGATAGGCCCGTGGTTCTTAATTACCAGAGTGACTGTTTATCCACACTGTTTGCCTGGATCCTTATCAGCCCTAACAGTGTTTTAACTCCCAGCGGAGAATGTGTGGGAGATGGCAAGAGGAAGTGTGCCTACGTGTGTGTTGTGACGCACAATAGAGTAGGTCTACATGTCACCGTGCATGTTTGATGTACTTTGTCAGACACGGGTCGGAGTGTGTGGAATGCAGAACGCGCAGATTCTGCAAGTGATATCCTGGTTGTGGTTTGCGCTGATGAGGTAGTGCGAGTGCTCCTCGTTGTCGGGACGGAGAGTCGTACTCGTGCTCCGCCGTCAGAGAGGGGGACGCTCGTGTTGAGGTCTTAGCGCTGAGTGTTCAGGTTATTTCCTCATTCCTCAGCACTCAAGCAAATGTTCAATTTGCACGTTTTGCATTCCAAATCAGAAGCCGTTGTAAAAATGTGACGAGTCTGGATTGCAAAAATGCTCATAAAGTGCATCATCTGTCTGCTATTTATTTAAGGCAAAGCTGCAAGAATGAGTTGGTACTTTGTGTGTATACATGTGTGCATGCATATGCTTTTGCTTGTGTGTGTGTATGTGTGTGTGTGAGTGAGTAATGGTCCCTGTTTTATTGGCCCGCTCCTCAACAGACTCTATGAGTAATCACATAATGCCTGCTCTGACGTCAGAGCTGTTTCCATGGTAACACAGTGCTCCCCACTCTGGGGAGGTGCATTCATTTTTTTTTTTTCCTTTCCCCCACATCTCGTCCTATGTACGCTCAAAGCTCCGACTCCGGATGGAGACATTACTCCTCAAGCTAAAATCACCTCCCCCTAATCTATAGTTTCACAATGTGCATGTATGATTAGAGCCCCGGACTTTGCTCTCTTTTAGCTTCCGTTGCTTCTTTTTTTTTTTTTTTCATTTCATCACCATCTCTCTACGTCTTACTCTGAGCCTCTCCCTCTCTTACTTCACTGTCCTCTTTTTTAGTCATCCTGCCTCTTGCCTCCCAGCTCTTTCATGATTAGCCCCCATTTTACTCTGTCCTCTCCCTTCCCCTCGCCTTTCTTCTCGTCTCCAAACTCCGTAATGCCCGACAAACCACCTCTCCTATTTCCACGCCAGATGTATTCATTTTTCTCCCTGCCTTTCATGCACTGTTGAATTCCACTGAACGGCCAACCCCTCTTTTTTTTTTTTTTTTCTACAGGCTCTTCCTCTTTACAGTTTTGCCTTTTCCTTTCTCTTTCCTCGCTCTGGTGAGAGGACAGTCTCGGATGAAAAGGAAACATACTCCCTTGTGTATCCGTGCCCACGTAAGATTAATACAGCTCCAGCTATCCCCAGAGTGCCAGAAGACAATAAAGCAAGTTCACGTTTATAACTCAAATGAAAAAAGAGAAATGTGTATCAGGAGGAATCATCCAACATAGAAATCACCTGTCTAATTTTATGGCTGCTGGAGTGCATAGATACTGTATTAATTCATTTGTAACGAGGCTCATATTAAGCCAGATACATTTGGTTGTATCGCTCTAAATAACCAGTGTATTTGTGCACACTAATTATTGAAAAGTTTAGTCCCATAGAGTCTGACTTTTTCCAAGCCTGAAAACCATCAAAATGTCAATAATGAGGCCAGCCTCAAGCTCTAGCTAGCAGCGGCCGGTCTGTCTGGCTAGCCAAACACTCACACAGTGAAGCAGTTAATGGCTCTGTGTTATGTCTGTTGTCATTGCTCAGAGAGGCCGGGGCTGAAAGCATTACACTGCCCATTTCCAAACCATTTCCTTCCCCTACTGAAAGTGGTGTATCACTGCTAAGGAAAGGGGTGTTACTGTTTTCCTAAAAAAAAAAAAACCCAGCGGTGATCCGCCGCCGCCTCTCTGCCATGTGGATGCTCGACTCTGTCACTCATCTAGTCAGGAGTGTGATTTGGTGGCTAACAATGAAGACTAACTGGTTGTCTGGGTGACGTGTTTGGGTTGGGAGCAGGGCAGCTGTAATAGACTCTGTGTCTCTCGCTAATCAACAGGGCTCGGCTCGCGCAGGCGTCTGTCTTCATTTTCCAATCAATTAGACTTCAGTGGAAAACAGGCTGTCTGACACAGGTGCATGTGTGTCTGTGTGCGTGTGTGCGTGTGTGTGTGTGTGTGTGTGTGAGAAAAAGAGGCAGATACAGAAAGCACGAGGGGTGTTCACGAGTGATGTCGTGTGTGATTCTGTGCAGTTTGCCAGACAGGCAGCCATACCAGATAATGGCCATAAAAAAAGTGCTGCCTTACAGCTCAGCCTGGAGTCACGGCTGGTTGCCTACAGTTTAGTGTGGCACTGCCTGCTCAGCAGAGGGATCGAACCCAGTCAAGGACACGGACAAGGTGAAGGTTAGACCCAGGCTGGATGAATTTACATACTGCAAAGATGTGCCACCTGAATACAACTTCATGCAAAAACAGAGCCAGACAAGCTGTTTCTCCCTGTTTACACTCGTTATGCTAAGCTACGCTAACAGTCTCCTTGCTGTAGCTTCATATTTAACGGACAATATATGAGAGTGTTTATCCCATAATATCAAACTATTCCTTTAAGTGAGTCGGTCTCATCAGCAATGCCGCCGTGTTACAGCCCGTCAGTGTTAATCTAGCAGTTGGTATCACAGTGTATAAAAGATTGGAATGAAATGTGACACATGGAAAATGCACTGTTCTACCAAAACAATCTCCCTGCATCCTGACAGGCGCCATTTAGCTACTGGCTTCCAACTTTTGACAGTTCATTATTGTTGCTGTGATTAATTCTGTAATGTTGTAATCACTAAGAGTGAATGTTTTGGATGTGGATGCAGCTTTGGTGAGGTCTGTCTGTGGCTTCTTCCTCCATTCTTGTCTTCAGGGGTTTTACAGAGGCCCCGTTCACACCTGGCATTCAAAATGCGTCGTGGCTGATCCGATCACAAGTGGACAGCTTTAAGTACAGGTGTGAATGCACCCAGGACACATCGAGATCCAATCGCTAAGACCGGAGATCGGAGGTGGTCTGGGCCACATAAGGCCACATTCTTTCAGCAGTGTCTACGCGAATGTGTCCTGGGCCACATTGAAGGACGACCTACTCAACTGATGTCCTCTGCGTATGTACTCCTTCACGCGCCAACAGTGTCATATTAAAGTGGGAAACAACAAGAAGAAGCCACAACAACAGGCGAAATGGATTCTCGTGGATGGAGTCTGATTTCCATTTGGGCTGAAGAGTTTTGATTTTGCCCGACATGACGTACTTAGAGCTGTCCACTTGTGACTGGATCACCCAAGATGTATATTAATGCCAGGTGTAAACAGGCCCAGTGTCACGGCCAGATCTGTAAGCTTTCCATTCACCCCCCCCCCCTCTTTCCCGCAGGTTGTCTGCACCAGATCCATTTGGTTCAGGCTGGTGCAGTAGTACTAATCAGGTTATATGGGGAGAACTAATTTGTTTTGGGGTCTGTTTTCCATTAGATTAATGCACACATGCAGATAATAAACATGCAGATTTTTCAGATGGGAAAAAATTACAATTTTCCCAAAATTTCCATGGTTTTTAACTCCAGGGTGGCCATTTTGTATTTACAAGTCTTACACAGTGAACAGTACTGCCTTATCAACTGTGCAGTTGTAGCTGTTTATGGCTCAGTTTTATGATACCTCTCTTCTAGTCTACCTCCCTAATTAATTGAACTACTTCCCATTATACTGGGTTATCCCTTCCAATTGGACATTTTTTGAGCCAGGATTGTGAAAACAATCCTGGCTGATGGTCGTCATTTATCCAGAGTTGCAGCAGACGTTATTTGTTTCTGCTTTTACATGCTCTGCGGAAAGTGCAATTACAGCAATTACAGATGAAAAGTCACACTAGCTTCAGGCTACAGACCCTCTATTTCGGACATATACAGTATGTGGTGTGAACCTCAGCTCAACACGATCTTAAAACCAGGATTCATCTACCTCATGATTGCTTGATTAATTATTCTGCCATCATTACTGATTGGCCAATTAACAGAATAACAAATGGAGCATTGGACAGTGCAATGACTGAGTGAGGTTAAACACAGCCTCCATTCTGGTTCCATTACACTCTCCATCATGTTGTCTTCGCCTCTTCAGATGGTAGCAAGATGAGCCTGCTGTTCTGTGGTGTGTTTGGACCATGGCGTGGGGAGCAGAATGTAAAAGGCAAAGGTCTCAGCAAACTGTTTCCTCAGCTGTGCTGCAGAGTGGACTGTTTAGGACACGCTAAGAATTTAGAAGCCCTTTTAGAGTTGTGTTTTCTTAAACTTTGTCTGTTTTGAGAGTTTTTGTGGTTTTCAGCAACAGAATGCAGAAGTTTGAAGGCACCATTTTGTCAAGAAGGAAAACTAGATGTTTTTTTTTTTTTTTTCTAAACAACTACAAAGTGACATCATAAACACTTGTGTTCATGATCATGTTCACAGCCAGGACAGATTATAAGACAGAATATTAAACAAATCAGTGTTTCACAGTACTTATGAACACATTCTAACTGTCTACTAGAAATTACATTTAAATACTAAACTAGTTTGCAACAGTACACATTGTAGAAGACATATGATACCGCCGAATTACACTTTTTATCATAATAAAATGTTGTTAATTAACATACAGTATCTGGCAAGTCTCAAAATGTCAAAATGTTCACTGACAACAAATTTCACTTGTGTTCTGCCAAAATTTTAAATCTTGCAATGCAACATCCGCTCGTGGCAAATACTGCATTAATAAACTCATGTATGGTTATGTTTAGACACTCACAGCTTTAATTTAAAAATCATGGTCTTTGTTTAATACAGAACAAATCCACAGTGACTTCAAACATGGAGACACATGTTTATTAATGTTTAATTGAAACCACATTCTTTCACTAACCTTAACCAAAGTCCTTCTATTGCCTGAAACTTAACCGCACGCGAATCCAAGTCTCCAGCGAAGTCCTGCGCTTCGTATGCTCACCGGCCACCCCCGGCCCCCTCCCTACTACTCCGGCGCAGTAACAACATGTCAACGACATTTCTCACCAGATCAAATTATCTACATCACTCACACTACATATATGCATTGAGCAATCAATATCTTAAATATTATAGTCTTTTCTGTAGCGTTGTTATCTGGTAGGTGGGGAGTAATTGGTCAATTTTGGGTCATCCTCTGTAAACTTTGTGTCCTACTTGCTTTGGTAATCTGGCCAATTCAGGACAGTTGAGTCCATCACACAGACCAAATTATATCGCAATACACTCTAGTAACAGCATGCTGTACTCAAAGTACAGATTGAAATGATTCAGCCGCATACTTTACATTATCTTGCATGCATTATAATGTCGGATCCTTATTGCCGCTGTTATCTTCTGTTATACAAGATAGAGAAATCCAGTAATTTAACAATATGCTGCCGGCACACCAAGCAAAGGAACAAAACATAATATACTGTACATAGTTTAAAATGGAGGTATTCATGCATATTTAAGTAGTGAGTTGTTTGTTCCCTGTATCCATCTCTTGACAGCAGTTTTGCAATTATTTATGGATTTCATGTTTTAAGTGGAACAGGAAGACTATTTCAGGCAATAGCTGTTCATGAGCGCAGATGGCAAACACAAAGCAGTGCTTATTTATTTTATCGGGAAAAGATAAATATAGCAAACACAGGCCCAGTGAATGATTGCTGGCTTGTATAATGTATGATCTCTGCTCCCACTGTTCTGCAGCATCTGAGACAGTATCAGTGAGAACTGAGCGTGATGAATGTGTGGAATGCCAGCTGACGTCATGGTACGTACCGTAGCTTGAGTCACATGGCTAGGTAAACACAAGTAGCCGTTTTGGCTTGGTGTGTGTGTGTGTGTGTGTGTGTGTGTGTGTGTGTGTGTGTGGGTGGCACCAGTGGCTCTGATCAAGAGGATCCAGGAGCAAAGACTTCCTTCACGTTTTGAGTTTTGCTCCGTGTTGTTGAGTGTGAAAAAAAGAAACAAATGCTTTGTGTATTTTTACAAGGATTCCTTCCATGTTTAAACAGCAGACTAACAAAGTTTTTAACAATGTTTTCCTTGCTTGTGGTTGGCCTGATGCTGTTCCAGATCCTGTGCGCACATGCAGACATGGTCATTATTACACATCTGTACATGCAGGCGTGGAAACAGAGCCTTATACAGTATATACTGTATGTTTACTGCACACTTTTACATGGATACACACATAGGCATGCAGTATAAACACACAAAAGAACCAGTTCTTGATATATGCAGGCGTTTACTGTAAAAAAAAAAAAAAACAAGCACTACGCTGGCTCACGTGCTTACACCAGTGGTGGAATGTAACTCAGTACGTTTACTTGATTACTTCCATTTTTACTACATTTCAGAGGCAAATATTATACTTGTATGTACAATTGTACTTGTACATTTATATAACAGAGTAAGTACATAGTACTGCCTGAAATATGAAACCACAGAGAATCACCCAACTCTGCAGCTCTATGAAGTATTTTAGTGTTTCTCAGCTTGTTGTTTTGGGTTTACAGGCTACAGTGTCACAGTACAGGTTCAGTCTCACTGTTCTTATCAACCACATATAGAGAAACAGCTGTTTTCAGTATAAAAAGCTCTAACAAACCCACTACTCACTACACCACCTGCCCAGCACCAAACTGCAGACAGACACAGTTTGCGACTATCTATGGTGAACATAGTGAAGCATTTAGCAGCATATTTCCCTCAGGAGGTAGTGGAGAGCGGAACAGAACTAAAATTAGAGTGAATATTAGATTTACATTCATCAGGTGGACACAAGCATGACTCCAAATGATAATATGAATTCTAATAATAAGAGGCCCCGTGAACGAGACACTGGGTGGTCCCGTCAGAGAGCTGTTGTTACTTTTCAGCAGCGCTCCAAGTAAAATCATAAATCATGATATACCTTTGCCAAATTATACATATTATAACTACAAAATCTTTGGTTATTATCACGTCATATATCATTTAGGCAAGCGGGACGGAGAATTTTAAGATAGTATATGTTGTTTATTGCTTGCTAAGCGTCAGTGTGAGCCTCAGCGAGGGTGTGATTGAAGAATATCTGTCACTCGCGGAACCTGCAGCCTGTTTCCCCAGAGGACAACCAGCCTCTCCTGTATCTCGTAGCCCCCTGTTTGCTTTGTTTTAATCCAGGTTTCCAAGCTGGCTATCAGCATGATGGCCAGTTCTTAATGGTTCTGCCTCGTAAAGAGAAGGGAACTCCACTAGAGTGTGTCAGGGGAGGCCGTCTCCTGTTCCCCTGTACTTTCATGGTCCCCGCAGACCCCTGCATTCTTTCTACATGGGGGGAACTAGAGCCCTATGGGAGTTTCACTGACAAAGCAAGCGTTTTACAAGCTAATGGTGGAAAACCTGCCCATGGGGCTGACGTGAGCCTCTTCTAGGGGAACAGGCTCTGTAATGTAAGTCATTCCACCTGCAGAAAGAGGAAGCAGAGATTTATGCCCCCACACAGGTACACATGCTGTTTATTAGAGGCTGGCATTCACACACTGTGATGCACGCACACACACACACACACACACACACACGCACGCACACTTTCAGTACATCAGTCAGTACATAGGTGCTGCTCTGAGTGTACATTTATGTTTCTACATCAGTGATTTATGAAGGATGTAGGGATGTGATTTAAAGGCATATGCTTCAGCGGGTAGTCGCTGTCTGTTTGTGTACCGGAGTCCTGTGGGAATCTTGATGGGATTGTAAATGTTCTATGTGCAGCTGAAACAGTGGGGGAGATGTGTGTGTGTGTGTGTGTGTGCGCGTGTGTGGTCCTCTCTCTGATGAGCACAGACAAAACACAGAACACAGACCTTGCTGAGTCAGGCCCGTGAATAAAAGATGAAATAATGTATGCACTGGAGGCAGCATGCATGCAAAAATTCCCATCCTGCTTTCATAACATTGCCTTCGACTGAACTCTGTGTTCTCACGTTCTCGTTCTGCATTCTCTGAATTATCTTACAGCAGCGCTTCAGTTTGATACTCGGGCTAGAACTGTGTAATATAATAATATAAAGTAAAGTTCCTAATGCTGTTATTCAGCCAAAACCACAATTAACGCCACTCCAAAGCGCGCTGCATTTGCTTCAGCGCTCCTGTCAAGGTCAGGTCCAAATTGTTTTGTAATTCAAGTGTTCATTAACTTTGAAAAACCCTTCTTGACGTAGATCGCCTCCTCCAAAAGAAATATTGCCTCCTGTCCCAGTCAGACTTATGGCTTCATAAAAATTTTTACAATGGAATTGTAACACCCAGCCCTGTTGTCTGAGACTTGCGCTGTGCGCTATAATAGCACAAATCTCTCCATTTTTCATAGCTTAAATAAGACCTATGATCAACAAAATAGAGAAAAATGTGGCGTATCCCATTTTATCTGCCCACATTCCTAATCCTCCTGCCTTTCATAATGTAATTCATAAATGCTACAGAAGGTCTTTAAGAAGACCCATAAATCAATATTACCATTTCCATTTTGTAATGAAAGCCCAGCTGGAAAATACCCAAGTGGCTGAAACAGGCTGAAAGGCTGAATCACTGAGTTGATGGATTATGGGGAAATGCAGTCTTTATCTCAATGCTGTCCATCTTTTTTGATGAACATGAAACTAGGCCACATGAAAAGCACAAGGGAGAATTTGTTGTACTCTTGATTAATCTGATTAGCCAGTCAACAAGCAAGCGCAGTCACCTTTGGGTTAATCTATTGACCACTGAATGAGTGACAGCGCAAGTTGTATTTCTTTGTTTTTTAGAGGAAGAAAAACAGTTAGCTGAGATTTATTAAACAAATTGCAGTGTCATAACCAATTTATTCTGACATAACTCTTTGAAACAAGTGTGCTGTGGCCAGAGAGTCCCCGCTATTGTTGACACACTATACACTATTTGAATCAACTGTGAATTAAACCACACAAAGCCCACTGGCACCTTGCAGACTGTACAGAGCAGGGGCTTGTAAAACAAACAAACAAGTGAGTGCTGTGTTCCCTTCTCGGCTCTCCAGGCCCCAGCAGTAATCCTGACTGGACCATTATACACTAATGGCTTTGGCATGCTGTTTTGAGGTGGGCTGCCAGGTCTACCCAGCCAGATCCCCTCTTTTTCACCCAGCTGAATGTGCGGAGCTGGGAACCTCACTGCTCGGGAAGGAGTCGGCCACAGCTCATAAGCAAGGAAAGACAGTGTGTATACAAATGATATTACAGAAAATCAACGATCATCTTTGGAATCCTGAAACCACATGGATGAGGTTTTCAAAATGTTTTATACTGTCCAAATAGGCTTCCATATTCAGAGATTTTCGCTTTGTCAGTGACACACTTCACACTGTCGTGTTTGATAGTTTTTGAGGTCAGAATATGGGGTACTCCCATTGAGGTTTTCTCTGGGCCACGGCATCCTTTTGGCCTGCGCTTTCATCCTTGGGAGACTGACAGATCTATCTCTGGTAGAGACTCATACACTGGGTTTCTTCTAGGATCAGGCTAAGTCTCTCCCAGGAAATGTAAAGGCGATAAATCCCATTAGTCACACTTGAGAAATTAGAAGAGTCTGAGTAAGAAAGTGTGAGGAGGAGAGGAAGGGTAAACAGAAGCCAGAGTGCACATGCAGTGCTGCCGTGTGAAATATTTCATGGGATCATATTTGTGCGTGTTGAGCATTTTTAATGCCCGTACAAGTGTAGTTTTGTTCTTTATGTGTGTGTGTGTGTGTGTGTGTTTTGCAGGCTGCTGTGTGCGCATGAGATGGAGAATGTGAGAGTGTGCAGATGCCAAACAGCTTTTTAGATGTGCGTGCGGTAATCTTCGCATACACACAAGTGTGTTCCTCATTCCCTGCACACGGCCCATCCGCTTTGGCAGCCCACCTCAATAGTTCCCTTCCCTCCAGCGATGACGCAAATGACCCACAATGACTGACCCCCACGGTAAAACCTGTAAAACATTAGCCAGCGTGAATAGGAATGACTCTCCTTTCAGCGAGCAGGCGAGGAGGGATTTATAAGTGTCCTCCCAGTGGACGACTGCTGCGCTCAGGGTGGATGTGGCAATGGAGGAGGTGGGGCGAGGTTTTCGGAGTCACCTGGACGAAGAGCCAGACAGTTTGGGTCAGAAATTGGTGTCTGCCTGGACCCAAGCCTTTCCACATTTTACGCCTACAGTTTTGCTGAATGCTGTACACATTTTTATTTCATATTCATTTTCCTTTGCTTTGCCTTATTACTATTTATTGCTTTGTACCTAATTGAATTCAGGGCAGTTTATGCAGAGATTTTCCAAGGAAGATGATAAAGTTTATTTGATGAAAATGTAAAAGAGTGACATCACACACGGGGAGTGTAAGATTCAGTTTAGCCTGTCAGCTGTTTCTGCCGTCCAAATGCTAAATTTAGAAATCTTTAAGGCTGACAGTTATAAGGAGCGTAACACAAGCTAATCTCATGTACCTGAGCGGCCTGTATCTGTCAACTCTTGATCAATTATCAAAGCTTCCTGCAAAACTTAGGTAAAGATTAATGGAAATGTTAAAAGTTATGCTAAGAATTATACTGCATCAGTTTTCTCAAAAATATGTATTTTATTCCAGCTGGTGAAACAAAATTCTGCCAAGAGGGGAATCCTGTAAATATACGTTGTAATAACTCTTTACAAAACTGCCATCAGACAAAGGGACAGTTTGCCACAGAGCGTCCCAAGAGAAAACAGCTACAGTATATGATACTAATCATGAGAATACCTCCACCTGCAGGTGCAAAACAAGATTACACCTCATTTTCAAAGCCGTGATGAGCAACACAGAGTTTAGTGTGGTTCTGACACCCATGAAAGTGAGTACAAGGATCTTTGATTGGTGTCCACGCGGCTAAGCTGCCGTCATTTCTGAAGCCTTCGTATACTGAGACTTAGTAGAATCTGACCTACTTTCCTTCTGTCAGCTGAAGTGAAAGTGAGCACAGGGATGTCTGAGTCGAGCCCTGCAGACGTCAGGATATCTTTGACAGAGAGCAGTGATAAAAGAACAAAGGAGGAATAAGTAAGAAAATATTCTGAGGCCTTGAGGCAGTGGGTGTGAGTCTAAGTGCGTGGGAGTGTGTCTGTGTGCACTCACGTAAGCAGGCAAATGTGTGAATTCATGACTTTGTAAACCTTACTGTAAGCGAGAGCAGAGTGAGTTTAATTGGACAGAGAGGTGGTGCATAAAGCCCCTGGGTCAAGCTGATTGGAAATCCTGCAGACTGATCTTCAACACCAACTTAATTAACCAAACCATACTGTAAAATCAGCACTTTCTTTTTTTTTTTCCTCCTTCCTTTCTCCAGCCAGGAGATCTCTACTCTGCACTTCCTGTAACTGTGTCCTCAACGGACACTGAATATGGGTCCCAGTAAAATCCAGTGGACTAACAAGCTAACACGGCTACTGAAGATCCAAGTAGACACACATCAACCCCGCTCATGTGAAGCCATGTAATGAGGGACAAAATAGGACGCAGGAGTCAGAGAAAGAAAGATCTGATCATGAATGAATGATTAAGAAACACTAGCAGTTATCTGGCGCTGAGCTATATTAGGACGAGGCAGTTTCCGGCTCCCTTTCCAGACAAATTTGGAAAAAAAACACTCTGGAGTGAGTTGGTGACAGCGGGGCGAGGCTTCAGATTGATCCGTGTTCAAACGGAGCTTCACTATAGGTGCTGCTGCTGAGGCTCCCACCACTTCACACCCACAGGGAAGTGGTTCTCAACTGGTTATTGGCGGGAGCAAGTCAAACAACAAGCATATTCCAGTAGTTTGTTTGTGCTTTGACACCATGGTGTTTACCCAGCACCTCAGAGGCATGGCAGCTTGCTGTGGGCTGTGGCTCGGAGCCATGGTGGTGGACAGGGCATGGCTGCATACTGGCATCCGCGCCGCTACCCTCTTAACACTCTGGGTGAGAGGAAGGCTGGGAGTTTACTTGGCTGGCACTGTTGCAGCTCATTTACAGAAGGCGGCAGGCATATTTTGGCTGGCATTTTCATATCATCTACTTATGAGTCACCATCCCATTATGTACCTTTCTGTCTATAAATATGTTTTAACAGAGCTAGAGGATAAAAGACAGGACACAGAGAGGTCAACAGACACTGACTCACACTCCCTGTGCTCCAAATAAAATCTTGAAGGATGGGCTCTGATTGTTTCAGTCTATCTTAATACAGCACTCACATGCCATACATGTACACTGAAAGACTTATCATTACTGTAATCACCCTTCCTCTCCATACCGGCCATGAAGAGATCCCTTTAGAGTGACCACGCTGTAAGAAATGAGGAACAAAATCAGTCCTCATTCTGTGAAAATTAAAGTTCTGAAGACTTATATTAGCTTCAGCTGAACTGCCAGCATCACCAAATTAGCTGTCTTGCATCATGGCTTCAGATTCCCCTTAAAGGGCCTGTTGACCCAATTTGTTAAAAAAAAAGAGGATTATCTCAATAGTGGTATCTAGCCATGCAGAAAATCTTGGGTTTAATTTGTTTTGAGATATCCATCTCTGACATTTCTGCCTCCACTCAAGTACAATGGAGATTAATGGAGTTTTGTTTTTGGTGCTCACAGCACTGAAACTTCAACAGCAACATCACTTTCCAGGAACAATGTCACAGTGACTCTGGAAAATTCAAATACCTCACTGTAAACAGGCTTCATAGGGATCTCTTTGGCCGCAAGTAGTTCCAATGAAAACTGTTGACTGTGAGGTCTGTGGGTTATCCACAGTAACCAGGATATTGCTCCTGGAAAGACACGTTGCTGACACATTGACACACCACAAACAAAATTCCATTCATATCCATTTTATTGGGGTACAGGCAGAAATCTCAGATATGGATATCTCAAAACCTCTGCAATTACTATAAATCAAAACTAACTGCACGGCTAGCTACCGCTAGAACAGTGATTCCCAACCAGGGGTACTTGCACCCCAGGGGGTACCACTCTGGTTGCCAAGAGATAAGTGGAAAGATTGTGGAAAATTGGTAAAAAAATATCCATATGTTTGTGTTTAGGGAGAAAAATGATCACACAAACATTGAGAGTGTGTGAAAACTAGTTAGCATGCGAGCAAACTAGTGAAAATAGACGAGGTGGCGTCAGCTGTTACAGCCAAATGCCCCAAAATTACATTTATTAATATTTAAATGACAAAGGAGAAAGTTTACCAAGAACTTTTCCTGCTTCTTACCGACAGTCAACTTTGGTTTCTTTTAACCATGACCGTGATCGTTCCCAAACCCTAACCAAGTGGTTATTATATATATTATTGTAACCATATTATGACAAAGGTCCTCTAACCTTAAGAAAGTAGTAATTTTAACCCAAACTAAAATGCTTGTCTAACCTTAATTAGGTACTTTTTTTAACCCAAACCATCCTCTTTTCCTAACTAATGAAGTCGTGTTTGTTCCTAAACCTGACCAAACCTTAACCATAACATTTTCACATCATAAAAGTGATTTATAGTTTCAATAGTGGTTCGCGTAGGTTTTGTCGTCCTGCCGAAAGGGTCGTCAGATCCAGCTTAAAATTCAGTTCAATTAAATGGTACTTGAGTTATTTATAATTTTGGTATATGGATCCTTTAAACTCATAAAGCAATAGACAGATGTTCACTTGGCCCACTAGGATTTTGCTGTTTCCCAACTTTTTTTATGGTAAAGATCCCTTTACTTGACTGCAGCTTCTGTTAACATGCAGCTCAACTACACTGTTGTCACTTCTTTCTCTTGTTGTGTGTTTTTTGAGAGTATCATTCTGGATCATGAAAGTATAATAAATTTCCAGAATGCATTCACAATGGAGCCAGAGTCTCATAAAAATGCCTCAGACCTTGTTGAGTGTGTCATGTTACTCTGGTAGCTATAGTGCCACGATTGAAAGACATACTTCCATTTTCAAAGACATTTTTTTTCTTCAGAGGACTGGTCTCTTATAAATCAAGAGTATTGCTATAAGTGATGGAAAGCCACTGCTAGACCTGGCTTTTTCTGAGTTATGGGGCGGCATAATGAATATAGCAGAGGGTGAAACAAAGGGCATAACTTCTACAAAGTTGTTATTTTTCCCAGTAGGTGCACTGGAGCTTTAGGACAAAAACAAATCCATTTGGAAATTTTACTGCTTCAGCTGTGTTATGCTGCCTGGAGGGTGTCCATGAAAAACCAGGAGATATCTAAGAAATCATTCATGTGTGGTTTTACCTCTTCAGACATAATATTGGCAGTGAGCTGTCATATGTTTTAAGTATAATATTAGACCGTTCTCTTCCATCCTCCTGAAGAAAACACAGCTAATAAAGCTCGAACAAGGCATTTGTTATTGTTTTTCTTGTTTTTCCGTCGTTATCGTTTGAAAAGGATTAGCAGGCTTGACCAATAGAAGTATAGCCTTTCTAGCAGTGTCATGTTTCTTTGTGTCTTCGCTGATGTGTAATTTCGGCCTCTGTGAGATCATTGTCTGCTGTTGTGTATAATTTTTGTGACTGATAGCGTTGCTTTTTGTCTCTGACACAATGATAATGGTTGTGTTCATTTCTTGTCTGTATTCCAACACTCGCGGTGTGAAGAGTGAAAGCAGCAACACCAAACTATGAAGTTTGTTTACTGATTTTGCAGCTCTGGTAAAAAAAAAAAAATCACTGCACCAACTGTTTGCTGTTGTCAGCGAGGAGTACGTCATCCACATGTATTTGTTGATCAGATTTCTGAGCCAGTCTCAGAGGAAATGAACTCCACTGTGGCCTGTAAAGTCATTCTGTGCAAGAGGCTGATCAGCACTGTTCAAATTTTGTGCTCAGCTTTGATTTTGTGTGGGTTTTTTGTTTTGGCACATCAAAGGGGCGCATGTAGACTTCTGTGTAGTCTGGGTCTTGTCTCTCAGAGCACAGAGATGAAAGGTTGGGTTACATAAGACCGTAAGACCGAATGGCTGTTTATGTGTGTGTGCCTGGAGAGCCTCACTGATACTAGGACCTTCTAATGGAGCAGGACTCAGCCGCCACCATGGAGGAGCCCGCTGCCAGCTCTCATACTATAAAAGCAATACCCTGTCGTCAAAGCGGTAAAGAAGCTAATGCTATCATTTACAGTCATTTACATCTCATACACAAGCCTTTTACACAGCTGATTGCTTGTGGACTTGCTTTTCCAACAGTCATCAAGTGTGGTTATTTTAATGCTTGAGAAGGTACTGTGCACGCTTGGTGGAGCTTAAAAGTGACTCACAGATATTAACATGTTGACAATCAGGGAATCGTTGTGGTGCTCCGTCTAGAAAATGGAGGATGAGAGAAAGATGTTTCTTGGGAAAGGGTAAACCGCTCATGTTGCTTTTTTTTTTTTTTTTTTTTTTTTTAAACATCAGCTGACTTAAATGTCAAACTGTGTAAAGTTGTTACACTTTATGAATGGGTGTGTGTTGCTTTATGTGTGATTGTGATGATGGCGACTTTGTTTGCTTTCTGTCAGGGTCGCCACATTTTGTGGGGAAGTACCCATTGTTGCCACAACCTTGACCAAAGGACAAGGTTTATAGTATTTGTCCCACAAAGTAGCCAACAGACAAGGCTTTCTATTCTGCCCGACTAAATATGTTAAAGGCATAATTAGTGATCAAAATGTAAACAAAGGGGATGCCACCAAAATTCAAAACACAGGATTGAAACCTGATCTTTAAAAGGCCCTGAAGACCTATTTTCTCAATCAGCTACTTACTGTGAGGGATGGAGTACATGAATGCACGACTTTCTCCAATAAGTTGGAACATTTTTTGGTTATTTTACATGACACACGCACAGCCTGGATGAAGCAGATTAGCTGGAACTTTGAGTGGTAACACTGTTCATAAATTAGGATGTTTTTCCTCAAGCATTGTTGCTTAAATGTTTTTTTTTTTAAATAGCACAAAAAGTTATAGCACCGGACAACAGACACAGTTATTATTATTCTTTTCTACTTGGTGCAGTTAAAGGTCTGTTTAAATCAATAATACCTGCAAACAGAGCAGTAAAACAAGCTTATATTGTCCAGTATAATATAGACAGATGATCATATAATAAACACTAAACATACACATTTCCACCATTAAACGATTTTCATTGTAACTACTTTCTACTGAAGAAACAATGTAAAAAGTGCTGACAGTAAGGTCTTTGCAACTTGGCCTCTGTTAAGATACATTGCCACTGATTTTTTTTAAAAATTGAATTCATTGCTGTGAGGAACACAAATAAAATCCCATTAACCTCCATTTAATTGGTGTGGAGGCAGACGTATCAGATAATTGAACCAACCCATTACAGTAAGTCATATTCTTCAACTTTATATACAAATATACCTGTAATTTATATGGTCCAAAAATTACAAATGAAACTACTTTATGTTATGGCAAACAGGAACCATTACTCCACTATTGTGTTTGTTTAGCACTAAGCAGCACTGTGGGAAAATACTGCACAAAACAACCCTGCTGTCCAGACAGGCTCGTAGCACTGGCGACTGAAACCAACTGTTTTCCTAATGTTTTCCCTCACAGTATGATACAACTCAATGACCTCCACTGACACAGTAAATTACACCTGAATTATCAATTTGGCTCTTATACTGAGCCCCTTGCCTCAGTGTGTGCAGCAGCAATTTGTCACAGCAACACGCTGGGTTTCTCAGGGCTTCTCAGTTCTGAGGCAGAAAGCCCCTAACAGAGGCAGGGGGTTTAATGTTGACTTCCCGCAGCGTGTTGGCCAAAAAATCAGTGACAGAGCCGCCGTGATCCGTTCGGTGACTCCCGAGAAAGTGGAAAACGGGTTTACGAGGCCTGTGGGAGGACACAGCGGCTGGTAATTAGACAGCGTAAAAATCCTCAGCCTCCACCAGCCCCTTAGGCAGTGAATAGGAGCTAAAGTAAACCAAACCTGACTGTGAAATTGCATTAGACGTCTGCGCTTTAATGGAAAGTGAAAAAAATAGACAAAACCCATTTTTGCATTTATGAGCGTTTCCATTCCTCCCAAACTTCCTCGACTCTTTGCATCACTGCTCCTGCTCCTCCTCTTTTCCGCCACAGCACAGCACAGCACAGCACAGAACAGTATATCTCTATTATGGTGTTGCCTCTGTTGTAGGACGCTAACAGAAACAGGATGTGCAGCACTGTGGTTTGACCATGTTTCTGTCTCTGTTTCCTCACAGATGCTCCCCCGCTCAGATTGGGACCACAAGAGAGGCTCCCGAGGATCACAGGTTAGTATCGTCCACAGAAAGAGACACACACTAGTAATAAGAATAATGATAAACAGCTGAAAGGAAAACACGCCGGCTCCCTGTCACTCGCCTACGCACACCTTATAAATGACGCAAATAGCACAAATCTCACCACTAAAAAGGCCTCTTCGCCCGCTCATTTTAGCCGTGGTTAAACAGCATGTCCAGAGGTGTCACTTCCCACCAGAGTCAGCCTCTGTTAGTCTAAAGGACACAGGTCTGTGATTTTGGGTGTAAGGTGCTGCACAAGCCATTAAAGGCCAGGGAATTGAAACTGGAAGGACTCTGCACAGGGGACACAGCTTGTAGAGGGCAGACGCATCTTTGAGATTACCTTTCCCAGAGAATGTGTGAGTGTGTGTGTGCTTGGGAATTGATGTATTGAGCTGCTACAGAGCCACAGGGCAGGACTCTGGAGTACATGAAGAACAAACAATGCCCTCGGCACTGGCATGGCCATATACAGTATATGTGTGTGTCCTGTGCTGGCGTGTGCTCCTATCAGGAGGATATCCTCCTGAAATGAATAGATGGTGCGTCAATGCTGACAATGTATGCTTGGGTAGCAATAAATGCCGCAAAGTTGCGGTTGCAGGGAAAATTAGGGGATTTTTCATAAATAGCGATCATAACTGTGCAGTTCTGGATATGGCTTGAAATCAAATTACACACTGTATAATTTCCTAGAGATGCTAAGACTCATATAGTGGTGTATCTGTTCCCAAGAATCAGCCTTACAGTATTATCCCACTGCCCTCAGAGCTCAGAAATTTTCAAATAGCATGTTACCCTTTTGAAATATTGTCCAAGGCTCATATCAATTTGTTATGTGGGGTTAGTAGGCAGGCACATATTTTTTGATTGATGCATTCCCTTAAGCTGCCATTTAGACTCAGTGGTCAGTTCAGTCTTTTTTCTTTTTTTTATTTGGATTGGTGCTATGTGTTCGTCAGTGGAATCCTGTAATAGTCCAGAGACTGACAAGACGTGTGAGAAGTCGAGGCTTATGTTGGCACCTCCCTCCATCTCGTGGCTATTTTCCCTTGGCTCCAGTTTCTTGGACCAGGTTGTCGGTCAGAGAGGCTGGTAGCGCTTCACTATGCCATGTCACCTCGTAGCGTGTGTAAATCACACACTCCCCTCTTTAGCTGGTGACCAGAGCGCTTGATTGATTTCCACTGTGTCGTATTCGCCAACATGCACACATTAGCAGCCTCATTTTCCAAACCGCATCTTTTTTTTCCCCGTCCAAAGCTTGTGGTGGATGTTTTAGCTTAGGAATTGACAGTGAAGTTATGTATGGAAAGAGCTATTTAAATATTTGTATTCGACTTGAAAACACATTGGTTTTGGAACATTACCCGGGGAGATTATCGGAGAAAAGGGTGTTTGTAGGCCCAGATCTTGTGACTGTTATTCTAAATTACAGAAAGGCTGGAAGAGTGGTCTGTGAGGCAGACAAGCCATGACATTGCAGTCATGTTGAAGATTTCTCAAAAATCTAAGCACTGGAGATCAGCGTTTCTTATACTGCTGGTTTTGGGAGTTGAAAAAGGTCACTGCTCTTTTTCTGGTTGATCCCGTCATAACAGTCTAGTAGCGTATATTTTCATTAAATTGAGTCCTGTGACAAGACTAAATTTAAGGCCCGATGGGATGAAAACATTTAAGTACCTGCACTTTTCTGACCGCCCTCTGTCTGGGAAATAATTGGATCTGCCATAAATGATACAGGAGCATTAGCAATTATGAAGCGCCTACTTTTTATGATGTGCAACAGCGAAACACTTTCGGGTGACTAGAATGAATTTTTGGTTTTATTTATAGTAGGCCTGCTCGGTTTGCAAGATTTTAAATAACTGGGGACTGTGCCCGCTGCAGTGCTGATGATGGATATATGTTTAACCACTTGTATACATGTGGTAAATCATCCCTCACTCATCGCCCACCATCTGTTCTACCTCATGCATCTCTTTTGTTTGCTCTATCCTTCATCCCAGCATTTCTTGCTTCTGCCTTCTGTATATGTGAGTGTCTCTCTGCCACTTCTTTTTTAATCTTAGGTAGCTCTTTTGCTGTAATCAAACACCCTGGAATTGTTGGAAGGAAAACACATCTCCCCTTGGAGATGAGATTGCTGCAAGGGTCAATTGGCCTGACCTTTCCCAGTAAATCATTAATGAGGCAGTTATTCTTTTTTGTTTTGTTTTGATCCCCCACATCCCCCAACACACACCCCCTTTTAATAAAATATGTAATAGCGTGTAATTGTATCCTGGCTGCAGCCGAGGACCTGTCTCAGCATAGCTTCAGTCTTAGCTGACGGGAGGGGGGTGCGGGGCGGTTTGTAAGGGGAGTTGGGTCGCGGTGGGGGTGAGGGTTGTTTGGGAAGTCTGGAAGTGCAGTGCTGGGCGTAGTTTTGGCTGTAGGAGCTGAGGCAGGGAGCGAGGAGTGTCTCAGTGGAGTTTTGTGTTACCGTTCTGCTGTGATTCACACTGTATCACTGCTCTGTTATTCTAAGTAGAGAACATCACCATCTCCCAGGCTCCTCTTCAGCTAATCCATCTAGACAGATGTAATCAGGGCCATTACACTAACTGCACTGCCACTGAAACTGAAAACTGCTCTGTAATGATTTTTCAAACATGCTGAGAGTTCTGTGTATGAAATCAACCTAAGAGAAAAATAATGGACACACTTATGTTTTTTTTTTTTTTTTTTTTAATATATTCCCTAGCCTCTTGCTAAGCACATTCCTACATTTATCAGAGTGTGAAGGTTTGTGTGTGTGGTTAATTGCAAAATAAGCATGCAATGTGCAGGTTTGTGTGCCTTATGAGGAGTGAGAATTGCTTACATTATTGAAATGTGTTTACTAAGGGAATCAAATACTTTTCTTTCTCCAGTTGGCCCCTGAGGCATTTGTCCAGTCTCTGGATGCAGCTTTTAGCTCTCCTCTGGGGTACATTATATTCTCACCATTGCACAATTTTAAAAAAGCCCACATATCTCTGCCATTTCACCCGCGACTTAGAGGATTGTCTGTTTAAAGGAGGGGGCCGAGGAGCCATCTCAGAAATTACAAATATGTGACCTCTCTGTCTGTGTATCCCATTAATAATCATCATTAGACAGAAGGATCAGCGTTTTGTTTGTTGCAACAAATGCACTTCATCTGTCTTCTGCAGAGTTATTGGCAAAAACATGTGGACAGAGCAGGAACATCAACATTCATATCTCCATTGCTCCATCTTGTTGCAACAGTCTATGGTGTTGTTTGTTTCTTATGTTTCACATGAGAAATATGTGCATGCATATAGCTCCTACAGGTTTGCATCATTGGAAAATAACTGTCAGCATTATTTAGTTTATGTCTTTTTTAAATCCGTTACATTATGCATGTGTGTGGTTTGAGATGATTTGAAAGACTGTCAGACGAGTTATTCATCACCTTAATCAAAGATCTGGCACAATATCCAACATGAAGAATGATTTGCAAATATTATTGGTCCATGATTAGTGCGCATTACAGCAACTAAATCTGGAGACAGAACAGAGCAGAGCAGGGCCTTGAGTACCGAAAAGCGAGTGCGAACAAACAGCTTTTCACTCCACAGGAGTGATTGCTGTTTTTTTTTTTTTTTTTTTTTTTTGACTGGCCCTCGGCTTGGTTTACATGAGCCGTTGTGCGGGTGTAAATCTATGGCATGTCTATTGACGTACTGTTCCAAGCTGTGTTCACACAGGCAATTAAAACCATTGATCACTGTTGTTATTCATGGTTAAATGTCATAACAAAATGTTCATGCACGGTTTAGTATACAGTATGACTTTTTGTGAGTCATAAAAACTGTTTATTGTAGCTTGTAGTTTTATCAAATGTACTGTAGCATGTCAACAAAAGCTGGAGGCCTGTGACCGAATACCACACAGATTTCGGTAATTTTGTGACCCGAGGTGCCTGCAGGGGGGTCGGATTAAGAGGATCAGTCAGTGTGTCAGGGGTTGGCATCAGTCAAATCAGTTCCTCTCCTGCCTTTTTAAAAACAGTAGCCCCTCCTTCTAGTTTGATGCAAAAGATTGGCCACAAAAATACCAAATGGCTGCAAGCAGGAAAGAATCCACATGTTCCAAAAGAAATTACCTCTTGGCTGGCACAAGGTCACTACAGCTATAAATAGGTGCCTAAGTCTTAAAAATGGATATGTATTACTCTACTGTAAATGGCTTAACTATTAAGGCCCTTGCGTAAAGTATTTAACTTCCTTGAAATTGTAATCTGTTCTTCTCTGAGAGCACCGGTCTGTAGGTTCAAGTGCAACATATATTGTTGCATGATTGTTTGATTTATTTAACACCTCCACAGTGTTGCTGGGTAATGACAGTAGGTCACATATATATATACTGTATATTTATGTGTGTGTGTGTGTCCAGCATTTGCCAGTCTATTAATCTGATTGGATGATGGGTTTGTCACTTTCCCAACATGCAGGCCCTACTCCTGCCAGCTGTCGTCACGGCCACTGGCTGTGTCTGCGTTGCTTATAAAGTTTGACCCATTTTACTCAAAAACAGAAAAGTGATGACTCATTTTTCGAACCAAGAAAGCTGTTGTTTCAATTATCAAAGAGACAACCTTTTTCTTTTTGTTTTATAGTTTAAAGTAAAGTTATTCTAATATCTCCTCTGCACAACTCTCCAAGGTGTTGGATCCCTGACTGACTCCGAAGGGTGTATTTCTCAGAAAAATCTCCACAGAGAGGAGTGTGAGCCAGTGGCAGACAGTTGTTGACAGTTCCCAGATGTGAATGTGTGTTACGATGAATATTGGTGCAGGACGGCAGTAAAAAGAACATGTATGCTTAGGGAACCATTTAAAAAAATAATTATGTTGAAATATATTGATTTTAATCACTGTGCGTAATGGAATCTGTTGTATCCAAGGTAAGGATATCCTCCATGGTACTGTCAGAGAAATATTGAGGAGAATTTTGAAATGCTCCATCATAACATCTGTCCAAAAGCTCTTTTCTGTGATACTTGCAGTGCTTTTTCCCAGACAGGGGTCACTCTACGAGGCTTGTATTGGATCTATCCTCCCAACAAGTGAAGCCTGCTGCTACAGAGGTGGCCATGGCTGATGAATGAAACCGATCATCTAACCTGACAGGAAATGCTTATATAACCTTATGATATTATGTAACATACTGAGAATTTGATCTGTTGCAGGATGTCCATCCATGATTCTTGAGTTTTAAGTTGCAAATTGTTGGAAGATTAGGAACATCAGGAGGTATCTTCCAGCCAAGACTCAGTTTTTAAGGGATACGTACAAGTTTCGAGCAAGGGATGGTTTGGACTTTACATTCTTTATCTTCCCCTGCAGTCAGCTTAGTTTAATAGCTCAAAGCTATAGCTCTAATTCCCGTCTCACAAACATTATGTAGATGGGTTCAGAGAGAGGATTTTTAAAGGTAGAAACTGTATACTTTAATGGCGCATTCTTTCTATTGCAGCTAGGTAATGGCTTGTATACTATATGAGACAGGTATTGTCATGTTTCCAGGTCGATAAAAATAGTAAAAAATTCAGTGGAAGCAAGATCCCCACTGTGTCCCAAAGCTAAAAAAAAAAAAGTCTAAAATGCTGCCCATGCACCTGGAGCCTTTCACAACACTTTATTTTTCATGTCAGATTTTGGGCATTAAGGAACCCCCGGTGCAAAATCAAACACAACCATTCATCATTCACGCCCCTTTTATGGCCACTCGCGTCCAGTTTTGGAGTAAGTCGAGCTTAGTGACACGAAGCTTAACCTCTTTGCGAAGTATGTTTGTGCTGTATGCTCAGGGTGAAACCTTGTGTATGTTTTTATGTGCCGGTGTCACTTGGCTTTTGAGTTTGTCAAAAAAAAGCTGTGGTGTGAATAACAAAAGTTCGATGTATGTTTGTGTATGTAAGAGTGTGTGTGTGTACACATGTGTGTTTCGAGATGCCGAGACCCCCTAAGGGTCACTGTTGTCTTTGTCCAGCCAGATGTTCTCCAGCAGCCATATTCTCCTTTAACCCCCTGCTTTAGCAAACTCTTAAATCAGCCTGTAAATTAGCTGAGAGACATGTGTTTACATCTTATCCTGGCAGCATGCATTCGAGTAGAGCGAGGAAAGACAGGAGGGAGAAGAAGAGGAGAAGATTAAGATGAGAGGAGGGATGGGAGTGGCTTTATAGTCTTCTGTCCAGAAATGTTCCATCAGCTCTCCCACAGGATATCTTCTTATCTTAAAAAGAGATTAGTTCAGTCCCGAGACCCGTCGTGCGTCAGATCTATCCATAAATATGTGTCATCATCACATGTGGAGGAATATCCTTGCACCTGGTGAACACACACCTTTTGTATTTTTGCAGACCAATGGGAAAATTGTGTAAATACAGTGGCCTATCTGATATGTCTAGGAAAATAAAATGCGAAACCTTCACTGTTCCCACAAGTGGAGACGAATGAAAGGTGTTCACACACGTGTTGTTCAGGTCAACCTCTTGCCACCTAGCCAGTGTAAACAGAATAATTCTGGGTGCCTGGCAGCTGGTGTCAAAGTGAATGGGACATTGGGGGAGAAAAATCAGATAACATTCTTTGGGGAAAAGGGGAACTCATGAGCCTATTAGATAAATTTGCTGGCAGCCAAGACTGACCTGTGTTTAGTTGTGGTTGTTCAACGGCTCTCAGCGCAGCAATTAAGACTGGGTTGTGAACTTTTCACTTTTCTCGGCGAAAACAAGGCCGGCTCACACTACGCTGGTGCCTTTTAAAGCTGCAGGGCAGACGGTCAGAAACAGATGAAGGCTGTTGGTCGTCTGAGGGGTCAGGAGTGAGGAAGTCAAAGGTCAGATTCTAGCTGAGACATTGCTAATGAGCCCATTCATTAAGCATCAAGTAATGCACAGCTGTGCCGAACATGTTGTTCAGATGTTTAAAAGGCTGTAAGTATGTCAACTCTGTCAAGTACCACTCCCTGCACCTCACCGTGTTTTTGCTTTCTCTGAGCTAAAAGGAGCCATATAAGGCATAGAATAAAACCTTTGATGCGTCAGTGTATGTATGTGTGCACGTGTGTGTGTGTGTGTGCCTGCATCAGTGTAACTTGGTGTGGTACATCAACAATAAAACACTGCACAAAGCTTGGCAGCATCTCAGTCCGATGTTATGATTGAATATGTCTCCCTATAATAGAAGTCCAAAATCAATTGTCTATTGTTTTCTTTATTTTCATATTGTTGTGTTTGGGTATTGTTTATGGGTATAATTTGTTTTATTTTGTGCCACGTTGGGTTTTCCCTGAAACATGATTTGGTTATGGCTGTGTGTGCTGTCATTGTCCTCACACAGTATAATACATATTCCATTCACATGGGACAAAGCTCCTGATGAATGTTAATTTTTGCAGCTGTACAGTTTGTCCCCACATTATTTTTGCAGGCAGACTGCGGTAGTTTTCAAATCAGTCTTTGTTGTGTCAGCCGTAATGATATTTTATGATGACAGAAGAAACACTAGTGGTGTTAGAACTATTTATATAATTTTCTTTAAAGCAGCTATAATCGATATTTTTATAGTATCAATATCATATGTGTGAGAGGTGTCGCTCATAGTGATGAACCTACAGAGAATTATCACCCGACTCTGCAGCTCCTCTTGGTTTTACAGAGATTTATAGCAATTTTCAGCTCATTTTTTAACTGTCCAGCTGCCACTGCCCTCACTGATTTGAGTTGAGATGGGTATGGTTGGGAGTCATCAGACGTGTGCTCTGTTGTATGTGTGTAACCACACCCTGAAGTGATGTCACGTTGTACTGACCACACCCTGGAGTACACTCCTACATCACTGCGGCATGATGAGAAGTTAAACTACTGGAGATCAGAGAAAACAAGATTTCCAGCTGCTGTTAGGTTGTTCTTTAATGTTGAAGCTGGTTGCATGGTATGCATTGTTGGGTAGTTAAGTAATTTATTGTATAGAAATGCATCATGTTTTAACATTTAAATCTGCAAATGTACAATGTAAAAAAGTATGTTTCCCTCTTAATCCCTTTTAGAATATTTCCCTCTTCTAAAAGTACAATTTTTCCCTTTTAAAAAGGCCAATTTGCAGTTTAATGGGGGGTTATGTGCCAGACTATTTCCTGGCTGCCCGAAAGAAAAAGTCCAGCGCAAAAAAATTGTTGTTTTTGCAATTTGATTTTTGTATGGATCAAACAAACGAGATATAACATGTTTACGCTAAGCTAAACTGACTACTGCTGCAGCTGCATATTTGCCGAACAGATGTGAGAATGTAATCAATTTTCTCATCTAACCCTCAGCATGAAAATAAATAAGTGTATTTCCCAAAATGGTAAACCGTCGCTTGCATCACAAATCTCATGAAACAATGTAAACACGGTTGCTGTGGGGAACATAATTAAAGCACGATGTGGCCCGATCACATATGATACACTGGTTTTAGTGTTGTGGTGGTGCTACCAAATCAAAAACTACACTGTAGGTATCTTCGGCAGAACTCCCGTTAACCCTGTGCGTCAAGTATAAATCCAGTTTTTGGCTGTGTCCAAAACCACTCCCTTGTTCACTCATTCACTACTCCCTCTCATCGAGATATCAGACACTCACTAATCATCGTCGTTTTGCGTCATCACTGTCAAAATTTAATTTACACCCTCAGAATTCAGACACTCGAATAAAATGGCGGAGTTTAGACTATACAGTGATTAGAGAGAGTCACTTTCCAGCATTGAGAGAGACTAAGATATCTCTCTTCATGCAAAGACATAAACTATGACTTCAGTGTATCCTGACTGCCAGTTCTGTAGGATAAACAACACAAGTGATGTCAATGTCATCGTTAACCACATTATGTCCTCACTAGGGAGCTGCTGACATAGTTTACGCACCTGCTCTTCACGCCTTCCACCAAGAAGCGGCACACAACTGCTTTCAGACCCAGCCCTTAATTAGCATCAACTCGCATCAGCCGCAGCAGCAATGATGGTTATTTCTCCCCTCTCTGTCTCCCTGTCGCCCCACAGTCATCAGGCACCACTGTGATGGTGGACATAGCGGTGATGGGAGAAGCCCACGGACTAATCACAGACCTGCTGGCCGACCCCTCTCTGCCCCCCAACACCTGCACCTCACTGCGGGCCGTCAGCAACCTGCTAACCACCCAGCTCACCTTCCAGCCGCTGCACCGGCCACGCCCCGCTCCCCTGCTTAACCCCAGTGATGCCTACACCTGCTCCGACTCGGAGGAGGGACCCGAGAAGGGAGAGAAGACATCTATCCACAAGGTGAGACAAAGTGTCGTGATTTACACTTCACTGGAAATATATACAGCACTAGAAAGTAGAGCTGAACGTGAGGATATTTCACCCAAACATCCAAATTCACAATTGTTCATCACAAGTAGTCATGGTTCAGACACGAAACAATCTTCTCTGAAGTAGCTGAAATAATCCTTAGATGGAAATGTAGTCCACCTTATTAAAGCCAAATGATTTATACACCACACAGCGCTCCACACACATGTTAATCTTTTAGCCCATGTTTCAGCTAATGAGTGCTTCCTGCTCTCAGAGCTTTTAGCATCAAATGAAGGAGTGTATTTTCATAGAGTTGAGTGAAGAAAAATAGAGCGCGTCTACTGCTCGAAGCACTGTTCTCTCTTTCATAGCCACAGCTGTGTCAACATGACAGATGTGCAGAGCCAGACAGTGTGTGTATATGAGTCAAGTAGAAGAGGAGAGGCAACATGAAGGTGAATGCATCTCTCAAAAGGTTACAAAGAGGGAGTATGTGTCCACATAACTGGAGGACCACCACGATTGTGGATGCAGTTATTTATCTGAGTTATTTTCTGAGGAAGGTACCTGTCCTGGCTGTCTTTGAAACTGGTGTGTGGTCGATGGCTGCCGTTCTATGAAGCCAATCAATAGGCTGACAGGTGTACTTTTACATTGAAGTTTGTAAAAGTAGACAAACTGCGACTGTGGAGTGGCCGGTGAGGCTGCACTCATTAGGACTCTCCTCTCCAGAGACGCTGTGCCCGGCTCTAACTGCCCGGGAGGAGAATAGAAGGAGGAGTGGAGGCGGTTGGTGCAGGGGTGGAAAGCCCTGCGCTTGCTTTTCTGCCTCCTGGCGAAGAGTTTGATGTCTGTCGTGGCGCATACTGATGCCTTTCAAGCACTTTTCCAAAACTCATTTTATGTCCAACAACAGGGCATGCTCTCCATGCTGCAGCGCATTCGAGACACATTTACACACGAAAAACATGAAAGTCAAAACACAAAATTGTACATCAAATGTAAGAAAAACCACATTACCTTCATTGCACATAAACAGTTGTAAAGTTTCAGATATAGAATTAACACTGAGAGCAGTAGGGATCAGCTGTATTTTTTCTTTTTTCTCTTTTGTGAGGATGGCCTGGTTTTGCCATGCTGTTGCCGATGGTGATGAGTGTGTGTGTGTGTGTGTGTGTGTTTCTGTGTCATGTGTGTTTCTCTCTTTGGTGTATGTCTGCAGGGCTTTCAATAAGGAACAGAACTGTAGTGCCACAGAATCATACTGTAGCACCATGACTCCACTTTCAAAATAGGGAGTTAAAATGTTTTTACTCAACTTTAGAATACATTATGTTGAAAATGACACCATTATTGTGTGTATGATTTTTGAGGAGAGCTCTGGTGTGTTACTGTGTGTGTATATATATGCATTTTTGTGTGCATTAATGTGTCTGTTTTGGATTACAGATTTAAACCAACCATGGACAAAATAAGTAGTCTCAGATTTAAATGTCTGATGATCTAAAATTGTATTTTGTTTATGCCATATATTTGGTTATGTGTATAGTTAAAGTAAATCAGTGTAAGTCAGTGAAATATTCCCTACATTGACCTAAACCAACAGTGTGTGTGAGAGCGTGCTTGCACTCAGTATATGACGCCTTGCTGTGAATGGGCTCATTCAGGATTCTGAGGCGATCTTTACTAGGTCACCCTGCAGAAGACTGAGAGAGAGAGAGTGCCAGCCATGTTTAGTGCTACGCTGCCAAGCTGCTGCATGGCACCGAACAGATGGAGGCATCACAAGGGCACAGACCACTGGGAATCCCAGAGAAAGAGCAAAAAAAAAAAGAAGACAGATAAAGAAAGAGAATGAGACAAAAGAGACTTACAGAGAGATAGAGGAGCAGAGAGGTAGAATCCCTGCGATGAAATGTATCTGTGCAATGTGATACTGACGTTTTATCTAATAATATATCACAGCGGCACAGCTGCCGTGCCAGTATCCTCCATTCAATGAAGACCACATTGTTGACTCTCTTTGGATGCAGTAAAGAAAAAAAATTGAAGTGCTTCCAAACATGAAAAGGTTATACTGTATCACCTGCATAATTTGTTTCATCTTGGGCAGATGCAGGAAAAACAAATGTCTCATCTAGATGATCCATCTGACTGGAGACAAAGTGAATAAGCATTAACTTTATCTTACAGGTGGGAGTACTTTAAGAGCTTTTATCTAAATGCAAACATAATTACAGCCATGTTTTTTGACTCCTGCAGTCAGTCATGGGTGAAGATTGTATTCATTTATTTAAAAGAAAAATGACGAAGGTTTTTCCAGTAGTGTTAACTGTGCGCGTGTTTATACTCCTGTGTGTGTGTGTGTGTGTGTGTGTGTGTGTGTGTGTGTGTGTGTGTGTGTGTGTGTGTGTGTGTGTGTGTGTGTGCGTGCAGCGTCTGAGGCGGAGTCTCCACCCTGGACTTCTGAGGAGGATCTCTTCCACGTGGACCACCACCACCTCCGCCACAGGCCTGCCCACCATCGAGCCCGGTCCCGTCCGGAGGGACCGCAGCGCCAGCATCAAACCCTACCATGAAACGCTCACATGCAGGTACCCGAGCCACAGCTGACTGACTTTTGTACTATAGGTAGACCGTAGTGCTACTGCTTAAGGAGGACTCCTACAGTATAATGGGATGAATGACACATCACCCTGAATGTTATGAGGCTTATTCCCAGCGGTATGGCTGTAGTTATACTGGCGGCATCAGCGGGAGTGAACACTAATGGCGCAGCAGTTCAGAAAGGGATGTGTGAGCAATGGGAGCCGGAATGGAAATATGCCCCACAGGCGAACGCATTAACCTGAATAACTAAGACACACATCAACTCTCGGCACATTAGCGCTGAAGATAGCACAAGACTCGGTCTACACAGGAGTATTCAGAATTCAGAGGTTCAGAAGTAGGCTTGTGAAGTTGTTTTAAAAGGTTTTGTGCTTTATTTTTGGGGCTGACGTTTTGTTGGATTGGGGGTGGGGGGGTGGGGGGGTTGCAGGTTTGTGTGAGTGCTGATAAGTATCTGTGTGCATCCATGGGTGCCTGTGTGCATGAAAGCACGTATATGTGTGATGGGGTTTGTGCTTGAATGGATTTTGTTCTGCAGAAAGTTCTTGAGAAATGTGACCTGATAGCTGCTTTGTGTTCAGACAGGACTCATACAGATGGAGTGAATCAGTAGAAATGTCACGACACAATTATCCCATATTGTTGGAAATAAAACATGTTTCTACTGTTTTTTATTTTGCTAGTAAATCACATTGATGCATTAAATCTAGAATAAACATACGATCTTAATTTATTACAGTAGTTATGATTACTAAGTGAACTTTTTCAGCGTAATTTACAGTGAACTATTTCAGCATCATTTACAGTGATCAGTGCAGAGATTGCATTCCTCACAATTACTTTGTGATTACTATGACGTTATGTTTGGATTATCTTAGAACAGCTCAGGGGAAATAATGTTTTTTATGAATTTCAAAAGGGGTAGAAAATGTAGATTCAGTATCAAAGATTTCAGCCGTGTATGCGTGTGTGTGTGTGTGTACTGAGTGTAATGAGTTATTGTGCATGCAGTGTTTTTATATAGTGGCAAGCAGTACTCGACAGCACATGCTCCCTGTCTTTTAAATATTAACTATGCCTTAACAAGAAAGAGTCTCTTAGTTGTCTCTTGTATTTGATCTACCGTATACAGTTTCTCCCCTGTTGAGTTAGTGTCACAGGCACAAAAACCTTCTGATGGAGGCCAGCGTTTGTCTGTATACAGACACTTCTGAGTGACTTTTAGCTGCAAAGCAGCAACACAAATGCTTGTGGTGCGCCAAACAGGGGGGGGACAGTTAGTACAGCTAGTTAGGTTTGTGTATATGTGTGTTTTTAAAATGTTACATAAGAACATTTGTCTGATGTCTAAACTGAAGCTGGAGTTTAATTATTTATGTGTAGAAGAACTTCAGAAAGCCATGTCTGACTCAGAGTCACACTGAAAACCGTCTGCATGGATTCAAACAATACCGGCTTGAAATGATGACGACCTTTGTGTTGTTCAGTTCCATTTGTGTGCATGTGTTGTTTCTTCTTTTCTTTATTTAATACTGGTATTAAGAAAGCACATCTTGTCAATTTCCTTGAGCCTCGTAGAGACGGGGTTGATCTCATGAGCTTTAGTTTTCGCTACAAGCTTAGAGTCTGTGCGTTGAATCAGCTTACTTACCCAACCAATCAGTGAACTTTAAGATGAACTCGCTGCCTTTGCAAACTCCCCAAACATGATTGTTAAAACTAAGTGTTGTACATGTTAAATGAGGCATGACTCTGCAACTGCATGGCCTATTTTGGTGGATAGTTTTGGAGAAATTTGATGCTTCCAGAGTGGGTGCCCAGCTTTAGTTTGGAAATAAGGGTTTATGTGGATGACTAAGTGACATGTGTTCTGTCTTATTGTTCTGAGTATAGCTGGTATAGTATGCTGGTGTGCAGCTTTCTTAAAGTGCTGCCTCTTTCAAGTTAATTCATCCACGTTGCTGCCAGTGAATTAGCAGTCTGCCTTTAGTTGTGCATTGTGAAGTGATTTTTTTTTCCATGAAGCTATTAATTTATTATCACTCTACTGTTAAAATGAGCTGTTACCATTAACACATGTGGCTCTTGTCTTCCAAGGTAATAATTTAGGCCAATGGTTTTCAAAGTGGGAGGCGGGCCTCCCCAGGGGGGCTCCAAACAGTTTCAGGGGAGGCTCAGTGAATGGAAGTGAAGAAATATTACATTAGTTATCAAAAGGAGATCACGTAGAATAGCCTAAATGTGTGTGTTTTGGTTCAAGAGGTTCAGAAATACAGTAGTTTTGGGGGATTTTTACTGTTTTTCCCACTTTCAGAAACAGATAAATGCCTTCAGACCTTTTTTATGTATTCGGTGTAGTCTGAAGTTATGTCAAACAGCAATATTAGGCTGTCTTGGCTCAATTGTTGAGTGTCATTGGGATCAAATAACAATCATGATCTCATAGGCATCCAGGAATTGAGCAAAACTAAGCAAGTAAACAAAAAAAAAGGGGGGGGGGGTTCCAAGCTTTGTCTGAGGGGAGGCCCAAGGACATTGAAAATCCCTGGTTTAGGCCAAACTGCCTGAAGAAAATACTGGTTGAGTATAAAACTAGCCAGCCAGACAATGCCTCCAGCTAGTGGTAGTCACACACACCTACAGTATTTACACAGTTTGAGGCCATTATCTGATACTCACATGGTTTTAGATTCAAATATTAGGTGCAGTAATATTTCCATGTTTTTTTTCTTACCTTACTGGAAAATAAAGAGGGCTTCTTTCTAAACATTTATTGAACAGGGCAGATCAGTCTGCTGCTGCATCCATCAGGACGGATCATGTGACATATGAGCAGGAGGAACTTCAGTAACTGCACAATGTATAAAGCTGAGCTACTGTCAAAATAATGTGTCGAAAATATGTTGAACTTTACCAATTACTAACGTATTATACTGCCAGTAGACTGTAAGGCCAAAGAACAGTAGAATAATTAATAAGTATAATAATTTACGTCCAACTTTGTCCAGTTTGGGGACATGTCACAAAGCAAAGCCAATGTGTGTGGAGTGGAGTTCCAAGGCCCTGACCTCAACTCCATCAAACACAGTTGGGATGACTTTGAATGCTGACTTATCGCCCAGCATAGTGCCCGACCTCACTAATGTTTTTGTGGCTGAATGAGAGTAATTCCCTGCAGTCAGGTTCCAAAATCTTGTTTCTCATAAGAGTGGAGGCTGTTACAGCAGCAGATTAATGCTCATGGTTTTAGAAAGAGATGTTGTGCGTCACGTTCAGATGTTCCACATCCACACTTTTGGTCGTGTAGTGTATGTTGTTATCAAATCAGTAACTAAAGGCATAAAATAATGTCTTTGCTTGTCTGTGTGTGCATATATCATCTGAGCTGAACATAATCCTGTGTACATGTTTGTGTAAAGAACATGTAGTCCACTGCAGAATGTGAACGTCTTGTGTGTGAATTTTCCTGCACATTTTGCACATATCACTGCCCGCACTGAATACATTTGTGACGGCTAGGCGAACAGTGCACTCGCAGATTCTGCAGGTGAAATGGTCGGCCCCCTAATGTAACAGCGCTCAGCACTCTGTAGGCAGCCTTCCAGTTACCAGTCTCTGTTTCCAGTGTTTCCCTGATCAGTTTTTTCCTCATTCCATGATGAAAATGCTTCTAAAAAACAACTTTGTGTGACATCTGCACCCAAACTCACAAATGAAACGAAAAAGTTTTAGGACTGACCCGCCCCTTCACCTGTAGGGTAAATTCTGGGATAAAATTGGGTTTGTAAATATTTACTAAAATCTGTTACTTCACAGTTAAATAAGAGGTAAAAGAAAACATAAAAACAGAGTCTGTTTTTTGGAAATATGGAATATGGAGCAACTAACTTGACCAGGTTCCTATAGAAAGCCTGGGAGATGAAAAAAGCTCTTTCTTAGGATAAACTTTTTTGGATAAATTTTTCACATATAGTAAGTATACAGTATGTTATTTGAAAATATAAAGAAGAACATACAGTATAATGTTGTAGCTTTTTTTCTTTTGGTTTTGTATATGTGTTACTGGAAGATTTTGTGCTGTTTGACAGATGGTGTCTTGTAATCCCGTGACGGGTGGGTCAAATGTTTGTCATGACATGGAAATAAAAACTAACAAACTAGCTAATATGCAAAGGTCAAAGGTCAAATTTGTTTTCTAGCTTTACATTGAATTTTCAGATGTTTAAACGGAGCCAAAGTGCTGAACAACAGTCAATTGTGAGTCTGTTACTGGAGTAGAAAATGACTCCTGCTCTCACCCACTCTCAAACAAAAGCTCATTGGCGTTCTTAAGTACGAACCTTAATTAAGTTAATTATCCTGCAATAGGAAATACTGTATAAATTGCAACATTGTCTGCGTTTTCTGAAAACAGCCTCTCCTCCTCTCACGTTGCTTATCTTAATGTTTTGAAGCATGCAATAAGCTCTGACTGGCCGCTGCCCGCTCCCCTCTCCGCTGCAGTTTACTCCCAGATTTTATACTCAACCACTCACAGCAGGTTGACAGATTACCTTTGGTTCAGGGCCCAAGCGGACAGTGTCCAAGCCACGATAAACACAGCAGCCATTATTTCAGCTTCCAGTAATCTACCTACTCTCAAGCCAGATGACGTGAAGAAGATAACAGCACAGTGGCTGGGGCTGAGGGAAATGGAAGGTATTCAGTCGCCCCCTTTTTTGCTGCGTCTATCTGATAAAAAAAAAAAAAGCCGATATTGTAGCTTTGAAGTCGGTGTTATTCCTTCTTAACGCTGTACGTCACTGAAAGCTGACATGATGGAAAAGGGGGGAGGAAAAAAAAAAAAGAAGCCTAATGTCCTAATTAAGATTGTACAGATTTGATGATGGAGCAGAGAGAAGGCAATTGAAGCCATGTGTTCGTTTTCTCCCTCCGTGTGTTCTCTCTCTCTCTCTCTCGTTCCTTCTTCCCCAAACATTTCTTGCTCTCACTTTTCTGAGATGACTCATTACATATGAGCAATGGTTATTAATGTTTTGTTTGATCTGCAAATAAATTAATGTTACTGTTCCCTTGGCCAGGTTTCAATCGGGGATAAAACTGGCAAATACAGGTTATATGAATTACAAAAACACTCCCTTCTACTCCCCAAAAACGTGATTGTTGTGTTGAAGCCTACTTGAGAGATGATGTGTTGGCAGGTTGCCTACTGCTGAGAAACCTTTACAAGTTGTTGTCTCAGTTTTTTTAGTTACACTGAAGCCTTACCAGCTCTCTTTTTTCGTTTTAGGCATCTGGATTAAAGCCAGATGCCTAAAACGAAATTTAAATGAAGTGTTACTCAGAAGAGAGCCCTCTCAGCTGCAGTAAACTAAAACCAGAGACTCTCTGTACTCTCCAATTGTGTCTGTGTATCCCTTGCCAGAATAAGCAGCTGTGACAGTGTGTCTAAGTGTGTATTTGTGTGTGTGTGTACGCGTGTGTGTTAATTGTGGAGTTCTGGTGACTGGGGAGAGGCCCAGGTGTTTGTTTATACTCACACCACCATAAGTGGCCATAGCTGGGGCCTGCTGCTGGGCTGGGCTGAACTTTAAGACCAGGCGACGGGGCCTTTGTGTACAGAAGCGGCTCAGTGTGCTTACATTTACAGAACTTGTTCAAGTATCTCACTGTCATTGTGCAAACAGACCCAAACAAGCCACTGACAGATGAAGCCCACACAGTTCTTTGGAGGGCTCAAGACAAAATACATAACAGCGTGCAGGAAATTATTTAATATATTATTTAAACAATATAATTTAGACGTGAAACTTCATACTACAGTCACCAGTTGTTGACTTTTGTATCGGTTTTACAGTATATAATGTCAAAGTTACATTTATAAACTAGAAGATACACAGTGTAATGGTCATGTTGTCTACACAGGCTGTAGATTGGCTGTAAAAAAGAATTGCGTGTAGTTCCCAGTAAAAAGGATTCTAGAAAACAAAATGAAGCTCATTTCTTTTATCACTGAGACGGCAGCAGCTTTTTTTTCTTCCAGGCTGAAATAATGTCCAGTTTCAACATTGATCTTTGCTTTTTTTTTAGATAAATAAACAAAAGTAAAATGTATGATTAGTCTTGGGGAAAAAAAGCAAAAACATACTGGTATGTGTATTTTGTCTTCGTACTGTAGGTGAAGCCCACTGAGACAGTTAAATTACTGTAACTACAGTGCAAACTACTGTAGCTACACTTAAGAAGTTTTTGTGATAAAAGCAGAGTCACATGATACCTGACTGACAGATCCCTCAAGTAAAAAAAAAAAAAAAAAAAGGCCAGCCTTTTTATTTACATTCTGCACTGAGGGCTCAATGTCAGTAGCTGAGGTTATTCTGCTGCATTAGCAGAATAGGAAGAGCGGCTGCCAGTTCTTCAACTTTCATTAAAAGTAAACCTTTTAAGCCAAGCGCTGCTGCCTGCCCAGACCCCCCTGACAATAATGTACTAACTGTTCGCCCGCCAAACTATCAAACTATTTTATATTCCACACCTGCTAGGCATTACACACAGTGGTCCGACCTGGCCATGCAAACACAACAGAACTCTCTTTGTTGGGGCCTCAGGACCATTAGGCTGGGTGGGTACAGCTCAAAAGTGTTCAAGAAACAATTTATCAGAAGGAGATAGACACACTACAGGCCTTTGTGCTCCCTGTGACACCATGCTCTAATGGCAGGCATTTCCTGCTCTGAGAAGGCAGGTTTTACAACATTTAGGGAGAGGTATTTTAATTGGAACCACCTACAGCCTGACAGTGGCCTCAGTGGAGAAACATGGAAAAGCTGTTGAGAGCAGATCGGGAGGCTCCCCATGGTGTCACACAGCTAACTAACCGGTACGGGCCGGCTCAAGGGTCTTTCTGTAAAATATCATATTCGCCGTTTTGATTTATAAGCCAGTCAGCGAATGTGAATATGTTCATCTGTCTCTGAGATTGTGGTTAGCAGTAAGCTGTTCCTGTGGCTGACACCGGTCTGTCAGTTTCGAACGAGTCATTTATAACGGCGCCAATGCCGGCAACTCTTTCGAATTTGTTGTTTTGTTTATTTTCATTGTATTGTGTTAATGTGCGCATCCATTAGGTTCATTAATGAGTATTTTCCTTGAAGCATCTGCACACCGTCTGTTTAATGTGGGGACAGCACAGTAGGAATCCTATTAAGGTTTTTTTTTCTTGACAACTTCTGCCGAATGGTTAGACATCAAAGACAGATGTAGTGAATGGCTTTATTCCCAATTCTTTGGTTCAGCTACAGACAGCAAAGGCTTGCACATTTTGTTTTCTATAAGCAAACACACCTACTATTCTTCATTTGTCCCCCCTGTGCTTTCTACTTGTACATACTACTGTTGCTTTCTGGATCTGGACAATCTGTTCTGCTGACAAAAACCAACTATGTAGACTCCTCAACATTGAAAAACACACAATTTTATCAGAGGAGTCATTCATTTTCATCTTATAGTATTTTACAAAGCTACAAAACAGATTTTTGCATTTGATTAGCAAATATTCTAATACACATTTGGATGTAAATCTCTAAGCAGAGGTTAACATTTACCCTGATAGCATGTTGTTGTTTTTTTTGCATGTTGACATTTCACCATGTAGCCTCTAGAGTTTGGACATTTTTCCTCCTTAAAAATCATTGAAATTGATTGATTCTGACATATATAAGCAGCATTACAACAGGGAATGCCACATACTATCGAGTTAAATGAAACATATCCTCTTTTTCCCCTCTACAGTATCTCTAACATGTTAACCCCTTCTTGTCTACAGTTGTGGGAGACCATACATCAGACTGAGCCATGGGGAGGGCTCTATAGACAAGGGAGACAGGATACCACGGTCAGGTATGTTCTCACTGTTCTTTCTTCCACCACGACCTTTAAGCAGCATATTTAGAGTGCTTATGGGCATACATATTGTGTCATAGTGTTTATCCTCCCTTTAAGGCCCATTATTAAACAGGAATACTCGAAAAACTCAGAAAAAATAAGCATGTATGTATCACATAGAAAAATCTATGAACTATTCAAACATACAGTGTATTTCCAATTTATCTTGAGTGTCCGGATTGTTGTGTGTGTTGTGTTTTTTTATTTTTTTGGATTAGTGCTCAATGTTTTCCATAAATAACTTGACAAATCGAGATGCCTTTGTGTCATATCAAGATGTAGTTCCCAGACAGAAATAGTTTTAAGCTGTAAACACCAGATTTTGGTATCATTCTGTCATAATCACAGAGCTAAAATTTTCCTTAGATTCATCATTTCGCAGCATCATTCATGCAGCCAATTGGTTAGAAAACCAGCCCTGAAAATGCAGACATACTAAATAAACCACCGTTTTAAAGAAGCTCTGCACTATAAGACACGTTTTGATTAAAGGGGTCGTGGCAGCAATGACAGAGATGCACCAGAAGAGCGCTCGCCATCTCTGGGACTTTCATTCAGAGAATTGTCAAAAATAACCAAGTACAACAAGTATAAGGGAAAGTGGGTAAACCGGCAATGTTAATTCAACCAGAAAAAAAGAGATGATTTCCCTGAGGCCCGAGTGTGACGTGTGTTTGTTACTTCTTTTAATAGCAGAGGACCAAGTGGTTGTGTCATCGGACTACGACAGCACCCACGAAGCCAACCACAGTGACAGCAGTGATGTAGCACATACAGAGGAGGACACAGAGGAAGGAAAAAACCTCTCCCAGAATGTCATCCTCCACCAACTAATACCTCCTGAGGTAAGATGGGGCAGAATGACTGCCTCAAACAGCCTTCAGTCACATTAGTTGCTTCTGATACCTTTGTGAATGAAACACAACAACAATCATGTATACTGTTCACACATTGTATGTATTTTTCTTACCAATTTTCATCACGTGTTACTGGTGCAGGACAAACCAATTCTGGCTCCAGAGCCGTTAATAATGGAGGACTTAGAGCCTTTGATGAGTCAACTAAACAATTGGAACTTCCCCATCTTCAGCTTGATGGAGAAGACCAACGGTAAATGTGGACGCATCCTCAGTCAGGTAAGCACGTCTGAGAGCACCAATGATTAAACTCAAAGGTCAGCCAGAGTGTTAATAAACCAACTGACTGTTTGCTCACACACACATGCACAGGATTTTGACAAATTGTCAGCAATTGAAAGTAATACAAACTGCTGAGGTACATTATGTTTCTCTCTTTTCTAAAATGAATAAATACACATATAATCACATAATATTATACACAATACCACAATCTTAGTATATATTGATTGCAGTTCCCTGTCTCTCTTACTTGTAATGTGTTAATTTCCTGAACCAGACGATGTTCACAGACACTCTGACAATTAGATTTTGGCTTCAGGTCTCCTACAGGCTCTTTGAAGACACTGGCCTGTTTGCGACCTTCAAGATCCCCGTCAAAGAATTCATGAACTACTTCCACGCCCTTGAGAGTGGTTACAGAGACATACCATGTAAGCTTGAACATATCACTCTTATTTTCCTCAGTTTGCTTCAGTTTACATGTAGGGTAACTGTAACATTAAAAGCAGCCACTAGGGGGAAATGTTATACAGTGTTTTCTGTGTTAGTCACACATATAGAGGGTGACAAATTAATAGATGGGTGACAAATTAAAGGAAAAGCCTGAATAAATGAGTGGAGAAACATAATGAATGCAGATGCTTCCACACAGGTGCACTGCATGGTACAATTAAGCAATTAACATCCAATCCTGCTCTGTGGCGTGTATAAAAATGCTGAGCAGGTCCAGCTGATTCTGATTTTGTATCAAGATGGCAAGAGGAAAAGATCTAAGTGACTTTGACAGAGGGTTCGTTTTTGGGGCACGGATAGCAGGAGCTTCAGTCACAAAGACTGCTCAGATGGCTAGTGTTTCATAGGAACAGTGACTAAAGTGACATCTGCATTCAGATCTATGGGAAAGACATCAGTAAATTGGGACGGAAATTGTGGTTGACAGCGCACATTTGATGACGGTGATGCTCGTGCATTAATGTGATTATATAAGGAAAAACAGAAGAGCAGCTCTTCCTCAGGTGACCGAGAATGTCAATGCAGGACGTGATCAGACTGTCAGCGAGAACAGTCCGTCGACAGTTACACAGAGAGGATGTTATAGTAGGGTTACACTACATAAACCCCTCATTACAAGTTCAGTGGTGCAAAAACCGTAGGCACTGTTCTACAGAGATGTGGAAAAAAGTGATCTGGTCAGATGAGTCATCCTTCACCATATTCTCGACAAGTGGGCGAGTGCCTGTGTGGCGTACATCAAGAGAACGGTACAGCCCTGAATGCTTGAACCTGACAGTGAGGGGATCCAGTGGCTCTGTTATGCTGTACGGGGCATTTTGCTGGCTTCAGAGGGGACTCTAAGGGGGACAAGAGTCCCCTTAGAGTCTGCAAATCGATACAAAGTTGTTCTGAGTGATCACCTTTATCCTATGATGAAACATTTCTATCCTGATGGGAGTGGTCTCTTCCAGGATGACAATGCCCCCATCCATAGAGCACAAGGGGGTCACTGAATGGTTTGATGAGTATGAAAATGATATGAATCATATGCTGCAGCCTTCACAGTCACCAGATCTCAACCCAATTGAACACTGATGGGAGATTTTGGAGCGACGTGTTAGACAGCGCTCTCCACCACCAAAACACCAAATGAGGGAATATCTTTTGGAAGAATGATGTTCATCCCTCCAGTAGAGTTCAGAGAATCAGTGCCAAGGTGCACTGAAGCTGTTCTGACAGCACGTGGTGGCCCCACACCTTACTAAGACACTTCATGTTGGTTTTTCCTTTATTTTGTCACCCGTCTATATGACTGTATGCAGCCTTTACGTTGTTACGAAGAAACATAAGCAACCCAACAGTGTACCCTGGTGGAGAATTTTAGAACCACTGAACAGTGTTTTATTTCCTGACCCAGATCACAACAGGGTCCACGCCACAGATGTGCTCCATGCAGTCTGGTACCTCACCACACAGGCTGTGCCTGGTCTGCCCAGCCTCATTACTGACCACGGCTCTGCTAGTGACTCAGGTGTGTTCATTAGTACACGCATACATGTTGGCGTTGTGTGTGAATCCGTCAGTCTATAAGAGTGTGTTTTAAAGTTCATACTGTCAAGTTGAACAAATGAGCTCACAAAAGCTTTATTTTCAGTTTTTCTGACTTTTATTAAGTGATTTATGGCTTAACAAAGATTTTCTATATGTAGGCCAGACTTCATTTTATTTAGATTTTTTCCATCTCCCTGCAGCCTCACTGTGAGCCATTACATTAATGTCAGACTATCAAACCTGCAGGAGTGTGTGTTCTTATCCTACTCACAGTTTGTCTTATCTTGCTCAGGCTTTCGGCACTTGCTTTTACGTACCAAACACTATTTGAAGTCTAGAACAGCATGAAATTGCAGGCAGATTAGAGCTCCCTCTCACCCATATTTCCATAACCTCATTTGTATGCCTTACTAGGGCCATCCCTTTGATCCACATATAAGTGGATTTGAGTGTTTAAATGTGTGTTTCTGTGTGTGTGTGTGTGCGCGCGCTCTAGAGGACGTGTGTGTGTTTAAGCACATGCACATGAAAGTACAGTTTGTGTGTTTGTGTAAATTGTGCCACCCTGTTCTTCACCCTCTTCCCTTTTGTCTGTTCCCCTGCGGCTAGACTCCGACAGTGGAATAACACACAGTCATATGGGCTTCCTAGTTTCAAAGACCTACACTGTGTCAGAAGATGGTTATGGCTGCTTGTCAGGCCTCATACCTGCTCTGGAGCTCATGGCTCTTTATGTGGCTGCCGCAATGCACGACTACGACCACCCTGGGCGGACCAACGCTTTCCTTGTGGCCACCAGCGCCCCACAGGTACTAAAGCTATTCAGGCTATAGTATAGAAGTCAAAGAAAAGTCACAGCTTTACTTGAGTTTCTGCTACATACTCAGAGTCCTTTGCAATCAGCAAAATGATCATCTGATTAGAAATGTTCTCCTGTTGCTCCAATTTATATGCATGTTGTACTTCATCTGTTTCACTGCCAAACTGTGCTGGCAAAGCCTTTGACAGCTTAATCAGCCACCAATCACCAGTTAAAGTAACTCCTCCACGCTTGTCAGAAATTGACAGGTCATAAGTTTGGAAATGTAAGGTTTTGTTTGGATGGATACTGTTTTTTCTCCTCAATTTTAAAGCTGTTATGAGACTGAAAGATTATTATTTACAAGAGTACCAATGTAGTGCAGTGGCTCACATTTTTTTGACAATACTTTGAAAACACGATGTGGTTTTCCCACTTTTTCCAGCACTGTAGTATCGTCCTTTAACAACAGCTGAATCTTTACACCTACTCTGTATGGCTGGGGTTTTTTGGATTCATATATTTTGAATTATATATCCATTTTTGTACTTGTCTCTGCAGGCAGTGCTCTACAACGACCGCTCAGTTCTGGAAAACCACCACGCTGCCTCAGCCTGGAACCTCTTCATGTCGCAGCCAGAGTACAACTTCCTCGTCAACCTGGACCACGTGGAGTTCAAGCGTTTCCGTTTCCTGGTCATTGAGGCCATACTGGCCACTGATCTGAAAAAGCACTTTGATTTCCTGGCTGAGTTCAATGCCAAGGTAGTTTTTTAAAAACCTGCTTATTTTGCATCAAATCTCACATCAAAATATTTTAAAGAGTTTATGGATTTGGTGCTTAAATGCCTGGAGAATCTGACAATGTTGTAACATTTTTGGATTGTTTATTAACTTTAACTTCAGCATTTGGTTTTGGATTTTAAGTTATGAATATCTATCATCAGATACAATATAAAGTGAAAAGTTTGTTTGAATAGTTTTATTTTGTTGTCCTTGGAAACTACATTGCCTGAATAATGAATTCCCTGATACAGTTTGAAAAGGTTGTAGTATTATTTAGTTTGTGTGTGTATTCTGGAGAGGTTCTTTCTCATACATTAGTGTCACAGCAATACTGAAAAATAGGATTAATTGACAGGGAAACGTCCGGCGGTTTTCGAGGAACAGGTCTGTTTGTGCAGAACTTGCAATATGTGCAGCTTAACAACACAAAGCCCCCTGCGGCTTTTCAAGAACTCATTTAGATCTCGACAGAATGTTGGCTCTGGATTTGAAGGTCTTGGGTTTTTCCATTGTGAGTATTAGTACAGTGGTGATGCTCGGTGGCCAGGGCCTGTCGGCTAGCATTGAGCTTGCTGGCTTGGCAGCGAAAGTAACAGCGGTGCTCTGCTTTTCCTGGAAGCAGATGAGCTTTCTGTGAAGTACCCATCACGTTTTTGCACTTGATCTGCTGAGCTTCCCGGGTTATTAGGTTATTAGAATTATACGACTAAGTGGACCTCCCTCTCAAGATCTGAAGCTCATTAAGCATAACTCGAAATAATGAATTCATTCAAAGAGCACGGGGATTAACGCACACTTCAACTTCATATGTTTAAATGCTGCCAAGTCCCTGATAATGAGTTGATAATCAAAAGTTGAACAAGTACTATTGATTCAATCCAGAGAACTGCATAAGTAGTTCTATCTTACAGAACCTATAAGTGGTCTTTAAAACATGGTGATTGTAACTCCTGCATTTCATCACAGGAAAAAGTCTCATTCAAATTGCATTCAAGAATTACTGTATGTCTTCTCCCTGATTAGTAAACCCACCAGACATAAATATAAATACAATTTGAACAGCAGATCAATGGAATCACATTCACATAATATCACAGGCTGTGTCTACTAACATGTTTAAATATGTTAAACGTCATCATGTCTATTTTGTTGATCCCGTAGGTGGGTGACGATCCATCGACGGGTATTGATTGGTCCAACGAGAACGACAGGTTGCTGGTCTGCCAGATGTGCATTAAACTGGCCGACATCAATGGGCCTCTGAAGTGCAAGGACCTGCATCTGCAGTGGACAGAGGGCATTGTCAACGAGTTCTATGAACAGGTGTGTAAACCGTCTTTGATGGGAACTAAGCCCTCATTTGTATTTACTAAACTGAAGATCAATGTACTGTCACGTTTGCATGCCGGGGGGGGGGGGGACACAACAACACAAACACCTGCACCATATAATACGCAACAATCCACTGCGGCGCAATACTAAATCATACATATGTGAGGCTTTCGTTGAGGTTTTGTTGAGAATGTTGAGGTGTAAGGTAATGTTTGAAGCCATAATTTTATAGTTTTTATTTATTTTATATATTATAAACCCCCACCAGACCCTCCCCATCACTGAAGCTATGGCAAGAAGAATTTAACATTACATCTGTTTTCTTGACAAATGGTCTGACTAGAAGAAATAATATTAAAACAAAATTATTCAAAACAGAAGCCTGAATATCCACCTGTTTAAAAACTTGTCCCCTGGCCTGATGTAATGCATTTCCCATTCCTGACCCTAACATAAACCTAATCTTCCCTTAACCCTAAATCCAAAACCTCGCCCTTACCCTTGATCTGATCTGATCCCGCCAGAATGCCGTTACTGTGCAAAAATGTCCCCGCTCTGAGGATTTAAAACTCAGACTGGTGACACAAATATATACACGCACACAGCAAAGCGAAGTAAAACTTTATCTTTATAGCACATTTCATTCCAGGTGGAAACACAATGTGCTTCACAGAGCGTGAGCTACCACGGAAGTTGCAGCCGCAAAAACTACGGAGATAATGTGCAGAATAAATCATCAAACAGACATGCGAGTTAAAAACCGTTAAAAACCATTAAAAAAAATAAGAAAAACACAAAATAGAATAATAATTAAGACCGGCAACCTAGACTACTTAAAAGCGCAGCTAAAAGTAATGTTTTAAATTTAGTTTTAAAAGATAATAGTGTTGGAGCGCACCTAACATGATCGGGCAAGATGTTCCAGTGGGAGACCCTGGGAATAACCAGTCAGCCTGTTAAGGATGACCTGAGGGGTCTAACTGGTTCATAGCTGACAAGCATATCAGTAAGATATTGTGGAGCCAGACCATGTAGGGCCTTAAAAATGAGCATTAAAATCTTAAAATCAATTCTAAAATTTACAGTAAGCCAATGTTACGACCTAAGCACTGGTGTTATATGGCTGTATTTATTTTTTCTAGTTAAAACTTGAGCAGCTGCATTCTGGAGTAGCTGCAGCCTGTCTAGATGCTTTTTTGGTATTCCTGTGAGCAGTGCATTACAGTAGTCTAGCTGAAAATAAAAGCATGGACGAGTTTTTCAGCGTCCTCCTGGGATAAAAAGCTCTTTACCTTCGTGATATTTCCTAAATGATAAAATCCGGTCTCAATTATGCTGCTAATGTGGCTCTGGAAAGTGAGGTTAGCGTCCAGGATGACGCCAAGCTTTCTGACCTGTGTGACACTTTCCAGAGACAGTTGAGACAATTTAAAGGAGGATTTCCTGTCTGTTCGCAGATAACCAGGATTTCCGTCTTGATTTCAGTCATTATTTAACTGTAAAAACTTGCTAGACATCCAGTTATTAATATCATTGATACATTCTGATAATGTGTCAATAGGGCTCAGGTTATAAGGGGACAGGGAGAGATACAGTTGTGTGTCATCAGCATAACACACTGTGTTTCTTGATGACAACAAGGCAACATGTACAAACTGAAAACACTGGAACACCACATGAGATAAAAAAAAACTTTGGAGCCAAAATTCCCAAGACAAACAGTAAAATCCTTTCAGGTATGATAAAAACCAGTCCAGTGCTGACCCAGATAGGCAACCCACCTCTCAAGCCTCTGCATTAAAATGTCATGATCGATAGCGTCAAACGCTGCACTTAGATCCAATGATACTAAAATAGAAACTCTACCATTGTCACTATTTATCCTTAAGTCATTAATAACTTTGACCAGGACTGTTTCTGTACTATGGTTGGTGCGAAAGCCGGATTGGTAGAAATCCTGTATTTTGGTGGTCGATTAACTGCTTGTGGACGACTTTTTCAATAAGTCTGCTTAGAAACCGGAGGTTAGAGATTTGTCTGTAGTTATTAAAAATAGATGGATCTAGAGTGGTAGTAAAGGTAGTAAATACAGGTCCTTGAATTTTTTTCTCACTATTTTTCTACAAAATAAATTGGAGTAGAAGAACAGAACATTTATTCATTTCTTCAGTTACCTTCATGGAGATTTTGGACTTCAAGCTTGATTGATTTTGCTCCCCTCGATTCATTTTTCACTCAATCTCCGAAACATATCGAGGTAGTAATGGTAATGCTTTCTTTGAGTGCTGCTGTTCTGTGAGGAGCTGTTATAATTCTATGGCAAGATGCATTTGTTATTCATTCTAGTTTTACAGTATATAACAAAACTGAGTGCACCCCTGTGCAATATCACCAAAATGTAAAATGATTCAGAATTGCATCATCTTACAATAATTGTAGTATTTTTAGGGTGAAGTGTAGCGTATTTGATCTTATTTGTAATTAAAAACTAACAGGTTAGATAGGCTAAATTGAAAATACAGGCCTCCAAAGTACAACCTTAATGCAACAGAAGTGAGCACACCTGTGACTTCCAATTAGGAATAATTGCCTGAACAAGGTTATAAAATAACCTGTGAACACCACAACTTACTCAGTTTTGGCCTGGGTACTGTCAACATGGCTCTGCATGGTAAGGAAGAGCCTGAACAAGTAAGAAACCAGATTGTGAGACTTCATAAAGATGGGAGAGGGTAGAAGATCATCAGTGGGCTACTGAACAGAAGAAAAGACACAGCTGCAGCAGTGGTTAGGAGGTACAGGAGGACCCAAAAAACAAATAAAATTATATTAAATGGAAAGGATTTGTAATTACTTAACATTTTAGTGATAGACTAGAGGTGTACTCAGTTTTGTTATATACTGTACATGGTGTTAACATATAAGCCAAGAGAACAGTGGAGTCGCTAAAGGTATTTTGTAGTTTTTAGCTAACAAATATGGGCTAAAGATGTATGGACAGAATCAAGTCATGTCTTCAACGTAATGGCAACATAAGTGACCTTTGTTACAGTATGTCACCTTGGCGCTGAATGGCTTCTAATCTCTTCTAATTGCGTCTGGGTTAAGCACAACACGCTCAGGCCTTTGTGTACTCAGCTACTTCAGCTAGGTGACACAAGCAGATTGTTACAAGCCACTCTGAGGTCTATGAAGAAAGCACAGGAGCCTTGCAGGAAAAAAAAATGCTCTTCAGTGACAATAGTTTTAGTGCTGCTAGATGTGGTGACGCAAGCAGGGTGCCCAGGCAACTGTCATTCAGGTGGAGTAGCCGCCACTCATTACACTGACAGCCTTGAGAGTCCAACGACCTTGGAACAAAACAGGAAAGCAATAAAACTCCTCCTCCTCCACGTCGATACAAAACAGGTTCAGGCATGTATACAAAGCATACACGCTGTCACACGCGCACGTAAACACTTTGTCATCGAGCACCAGACAACATGTTGACAGAGCCTTGAGGATTTGTTCACGGTGCTGAGAAGCAATCTGAAATAATTATGATGTGTGAATCTGTATTGTAATGCAGGATAAATCTCAGGGCTTACAGGGGCTCACACTCAATAAATAACTCCTACTACCGAATACTGTATGTATAGTCTATAGGAGACATTTCGATACCTCCGTTAATATAAAGTTGGACACTGTATTCATAACACTTCAACATATGTATCACAAAGACATGAGATATTAATTTTGTTGCGATCCTTCTGTTTCCCCGCACATCTGTTCAGGATGTAGTCACGGTGACAGCTGGATCTCAGAGCTCCTACTCCCCTTCTTCCACCTAATTTATGTCCTCACCTGTCAAGAAATTCCATCAAATTGCAAATCCATCTGAGATCCCCTCTTTTAATGACTCTCATGGTGCTTTACATTAGCAGCGCGCTGACTTGCCAGAACAGAGGCATTCTGGCGTGTAGTGTATGGGATGACACTTGGGGTCAGTTACCAAGGCAACCAGAAAACCTTGCTATGGCTGCTGTTCATTCCCGCCCATGCAGACGTCATAGACATCAAACATGCTGCTGCCCCTAACCCTTCCCACTATAACCCTTTATACTTTAGGCCTGTGTACTTCAGGTGATCCAGCTTTTTTTCAGTCGAGATGCAGTTTCTAAGGATTTCTTAGAAAAGAACCGATATGTAACTGTGAATTCAAAGGAAGCTTCCTGGAACGGACTATGCAATTTGGTTGTGATTATAGGGAGAAAGGAGACGGTGTTCATTTGTTACACTTTTCAGGTTATTACTTCCAATTATAGAGTCTTTTAGTCGGTGCACAGCAGGTCAGCTGAACATGCAAATGTAACAAATATGTTTGTCCACAGACAAGCATACAATTCAAAATATATGAAGGATTTGAAGAAAGAAAGAAATAACTGTTTTAATATAATATAGTTAGCTGGGTTAAATGGAGTGAAATCAACAGTTGCTTATAAACCGAACACAACTAGCTACACTCAAATAACTGTCTTACAGAACATTGTCTCTATTTTCTCTGTTGTATAAAATTACACAGTTCTTTGGAAGAAACTATTAGGAAATTACAGACCTGTAAATTAAATTGTTACCTAGGTTGTATGAAATAAATGTTCTGAGTTATGAGTTGGTGTTGGTGTCAGCCATGTAATATTAAAGTCTCTTAATTATTATACTGGAACTTGTTAAGTTAATAAGAATACTTATCTTGTTAAATATTGATGTAGAATAATAAACCTTATTTGTTGCTAACGAACAGTCCAGTAGGGGGCGATGCTACACTGTTTTTATGGTAGAGTGCCTGTTCTGTAAAGAAGAAGACAGATCCGGAGTTATACCGGAAGTGAATGCTAGTGGAGGCACGTGAGAGGAACGTGTTAAATGCCACACCAAAGAGTTCAGTAAACTCTCCTAAAGTATTGGATGTTGTGGACATTCGGTTCTTTCAGAAGATACAACAAGCTCCTTGTTTTATTTTCTCTTGTTTGTATGAGTTGGGCTGATATTTTCCACTCTGTTGTATTGTTCCCTAATCCAGTTTGAGTATCCATACTGAAACTAAATCCATCCATATATTAGAAATGAATGCTGTGCAAATGTACCAAGCAGGATTTGGTGTTTTTATTTGACAACTAGGGCCCTATTTTTGTGTCGGCGCAGGACGTAATGGCTGCTGGGTTCAGCGCGCAGGTGTTGGCCAGGTGTTCAGGAAGTCGCAGAGGACAGAGCAAAATAGGGAGTTTTCAAAACTTCTAGCGGGACTGTAGAGCTATTGAGGGGGAACACTTTGTAGAAAACCTAAGCTATGTGTATTATATAAGCTACACATATTGCCTACCTACAAGCTACCTGACTGCTAAAACACACCTGATATGCCTACTTGGTTGGAAATGTGTGTCCAAGATAGGGCTTTCCTCCCGAGGTCCCGATACAAGCGTAAACTTCTGTTGTACAATTCAGGGGATTCGGACACACACAATATCAGCTTTTTTCCTCCATTTTGCCTTCCGTGCCTGGCTAGCTGCCTCGTTTCTATTGGCCACGCGGGCACTGGTCACAGCGCGCAAAAGCCATTGTGGCGCGGCATAGCCATTGGAAATAATGGGTTTCAGAGCGCAGTGGTGCCGTTGTCGCGTTGTGTCTGTGGCGCACACTGAGGTTATTTCTTCGACTGCACTGGGTTGATATCTTGGTGACTCGCCGGGCGCCACAGTGGGAGGAGAGATGCAATAGTGGCTGTGGCGATGCCAATCCAGCAGCGCACTGCAATCTTGGTGCCAAGAATAAGTGTGTCTCACCCATATAAACCTCTCTGAAATCGCACAAACCGCCTTTTTCCTATTTTGCTCATCTTTACACTTCCCAGACAGTTTTTTCTGGTAATGGCATAAATCCCCCCGAGACTCAATTAAGATTGATGAGTGATTATTACCAGCATCTGTCATCCACAACAGCTAGCATCCTATATGGACGGCTTTTTTCCCCACCATGGTGACTGTCTGTAAATCCATTTGAAATCAGCAGGAATCTGTTCCGTCTGCAGTCTCTAATTGAAATGATGTTTCGCACAATTAAGCACACCAGCTCCGCTTGTTAAACTGTGTGCAATCAGTAGAATAAAAATACACTACAGAGGTGTTCACTGTTACTGCAGATGGTTATTGTATGGATCATTGTGATGCCGAGTTAAATCGCGAACTATTACGCACGGAAACCATGGTGATTACTGGATCATCAGGGTGTCCAGACGTGAATTCAACTTAAAAACAGTCATCATCTGTTCTTGGCAGCATATCTTAGCTGCTGTGTTCATATTTGAAAGCACGGACAGCAACAAGTTTCCTCCTGAAGAAAACTCGCAGGATTCCCAAACTCTCAGTGCGTCATGACGGGGAAAGCCCCGTGTTTAAAGGGGATGAAAGTAGCGAATGTGATTGGCCATGATTGTCACAGCCTCTAACACACCCATCTATAATGCATGATAATGAATTCCTTCTGATCTCACCCTGTGTCCAAGTGCGCCACGGGCGCGCTGGGCGCGCCTGCAGCGCGCTTCGCAGGGCGCACTTAACTGCGATCTGCCCCGCGCGCTGGGTTCACGAAAATAGATTCCCTAATCTAGATATTGCCATGTTGCGTCTGTGCTGTGGTGAATGTCGGTGGTTATCTAGTGTATAGTGTATCTAAATATCAAGTGTCTTCACTTTGCTTTCATTTATTTACCATTTATTACACATACAACTGTGTTACCAGAAAGAGAAGTACTGTCCTGTACCCAACTCTCTTCTCTCTTTTGTTGCACCTGTTGTACTAAATGTTTTGAATACTGATGGGGCCACAACTAATTTTCTTGAGTTTCATCTCTCTGATGGTTAGCACCACAATTCAAAATGTTACCCTATCACGACTCAAAACAATTCCTTATTGGCTTGATATGCACAGGATTGTCATCAATCCTGCGTATTCACAATTGCCTGAATGACTCAGTTCTTTTGTAATAAATAGTGTGGTAAAATGTGAATCATGCTGCTGTATATCCCAGCATTCATGCAGTCGGTGATGACTGTGGGTCATGCTTTATGTAGGGCGATGAGGAGTCCAGCATGGGCCTTCCTATCAGCCCCTTCATGGACCGAGCGGCACCACAGTTGGCCAAACTCCAGGAATCGTTCATCACACACATCGTGGGACCGCTGTGCAACTCGTACGACTCGGCCTACCTCATGCCTGGACGATGGGTGGAACCCAACCCGGAGGCAGAGGAGCCAGAGATCACGGAGAACGAGGAGGAGGATGACGAGGATACTGCAGAGGAGGACACGTCCACCAGCTCAGAAGCATCACGTAAGCATTGCACTGTAGCAAACAAAGCTGTAAACCTGAAGTAGTGGCACAAGAACTGGCAGTGATCAGACATGTAGCCTAGAAAAACCTGGATTATGTATGAAAGTTCCATTTATTCTCTATATTTGGATTTGATTATACAATATAATGTACTGCAGGACATTTTCAATTTTAATAGCAACATTAAACAGTGGTTTCTCCTCTGAATGATGGAAAATAAATTAGCAGATTTTGTTTTAGATTAAAAAAAAACATTGCAATTCACTGTGGACAGCTCATTGGAAAACCAGCTTATACAGTGAACCTCTAAACCTCTCAGGTTTAATATAATATCAAAAGAAAATTGATATTAAATATGAGCTTTATAACAATTCTCTTAATTTCTGTACATAACACAACTAATGACAGTCAGTAGTGGTAGTGAGGTACAAAAAAACAAACATTGGCCAATAATGATACCAGGAAATGTAAAGTGATTCCACTAACCAACATTGCTGACTGCTGATTAGTTGTGTATGAACTTGATTCTACAATTAACTACTATTTACTATTTCTAGTTTGAAGCAAAATTATAAAAGAAAAGACATCTTAAGTTCATGTAAATGCAGTGAGTCAGTGACAGTTGACATGTTCAGAGCTGCGTTGGTGCATTTGTGCAGCCTCAGTCAAACTGTTTAGCAGTTAGAGCACTTATTTTCCTATTTTTATTGATAAGTGGCTGCAATTATAAGTAAATTTTCAGTTCATGTGTAAAATCAGTCATCAAAGTATTTTCAATTAAGTTTTGTTTTTCTTCCAGAAAAAGCAGGTCCCAAGAAGAGGAGGAAAGTCTTTTGCCAGATCACCCATCACCTCCTGGAGAACCACGAGATGTGGAAGAAGGTGATTGCAGAGGAGGCCCAGAAACAGGGCCAAGGATCAGAGTCTGTCCATTTAAACAATGTAGCTGAGCCAATTCTGGCTATTCACGAGGAGGAAGAGGAGCCAGGCAGCAGAGAGGAGCTGGTAGAAGGGGAGGATCCCGAGGAGGGAGTGGAGGAACCAGAGTGGCCCGCGTCTCCTCAGGAGGACTCTAACCCAACAGAGGAACTAGAGGAGGGGGACCCACAGTGAAAGAACCTATGGGAAATATGGCGTCAGTCAGGACTTGGACGTGAAGAAGTATTTCTTTTTTCTTATCCTATCAACTGACTCCTGTTTTTGCCAGCACATCACTTAGACACAACACTGTAGATGTTTGGGAAATGTGTGCCTATAAAGAAAAAAAAAAAAAACAGGGTGGGAAAATTTGTGCTTTACACATTTTATCTGAATATTTGGTTTCACCAAACATTTAAAGGAGCTTTCCATATTGCAATACGGGATTATTCATGTACTTTGGGATACAGACTCTTTTGCTACTGTCAAGAGAAGAGGAAGACTGGTTGCACAGACCTCAACCCCAATGTGGTAACACAGGACTGCAGAAATTTGCTGCCAATTTATACATAATTATTTTCTGAATGCAATTATATATAGACATCACAGTTACTTGTACTTGTGTTTCAATTTTAGCAAGAGTTTTTGAGGTCTCACACGGGCCATAATATGTTTTTTTATATATATATGGATTATAAAGGGAGTCAATCAAATGAGGAACATTGGCGTATCTTTCTTCCTTTTAACGTCTGCCAAAATTAATCACTCACCCATGGGCTTTAGTATACAATCAAATATTTATAAATTTTATGTTTTACATTTGTTGCCAAATTAACTACTTTATACCATTATGTGTAGCCGTATAAGTTTAAGAAAGGAGACTCCTCACACTCTGTATGTATGTGTGTTGGTGTGTGTGTGTTTAAATTAGCGCGCCCATATGCAGAATTCTTCAGCAGAAAACGTGGATAAATTCAGAAGATTTCCTGTTATCTGTGCCGTCTCTGGTCTCTCCAGACCTGAGGTAAAAACATGATCAGGCATCATTACCCCAGATATTGTGGTCCAGAGGCCTGCACTGATGAGGCAATAGTGTTTTATTTTAATTAACAGATTCAAATGAATCCATGCTGAATACAAGACCAAGTTAAGACCATGTGTAAGAAAGGCTTAGAACAAAGCTGAAGTTTATCCCACAACTCCCCCCCCCCCCACTTTCCTGCTTTTGTAACATCTTTGCACATAAGCACAGAGAATCTGAATTCCTCTCCTGCACCTCAGGGAGACATTCATTCTTTCAGAGTTAAGAGCAGACAGTACGTGTGGGACTCCGCAGTGCACCTTCTTCTGCAAGTGAAAGTCCAACCTGATAAATCACATCTGTTACAGTGATGATACACTGGGAAATTATTCAGGCGAACTTAGCTAGAAATGTTTTCCACATAAGAAGAATGTAGTCTGAAATCTAGTCAAGGCTGATAATAGAGTGAGCTGTGTTGGCAAGTTTTCAACATCGACCAGTCATATCCAGGTCAGGTGACCTGTCTTCAGCCTCAAAATATTCTCACAATGATAAGAGCTAAACAGTTCTCTGAGGTTAACAAGCTGTCCAATGCATTTAGGAAAAAGCGCTCTTTCTCCAAGGAAATGGATAAGCACTGGACAACCTAGATTAAGTATTAATGACCTTTGCAGTAGTGACTAATGCAACAGTCATGATGCAATATGTGTTCTTTCATCTGTTTTACTCTTCCAAATGTCAAATTTGTCATTTGGTATCACCCATAGCCCGGTGTTCTGTCACTCATACTTAGTTCACCTGATCTTTGCTCCAAATTGTCCCTTAATATTTGTGTACCATCACTTATTTTATGGTGGAAAAATAACTAATTAGTAGCACAGTGTGACAAACTATAAACTAGATAAAACAACGTCTTAACTATGATTCACATAATGGTTCACAGGTGTCATTTTATTTGTATTTCTCACTGTGAAAGTAAAGAAAATAGTTGTGAGTATTTTAGCTTTTAGCACTTTGTCAAACGTACCGTAAGAACTTCCAAGACAAAAAAAGCATTGTTTCTAAAGCATGACTTGGTCATGTGACGAGAGCAAACGGCACTTAATATAATAACATTACTGTATGTAACATGATAATAGTGTAAAGGTCCCGACCTGATGCGTGAGGGTGAACAAAACGTAAAAGAATGTTGCAGTGTACTGTATGACTCGAAGTCACATGATGGCCCTCGCTTTCAACTAGAAAAAGCCACGGGATGAAGCAATTACATATCCAACTGTGCCGTAGCTCCTTTAGAATGCAAAGATGTCCCTGATGAATATCCCACTTTCCTTGAATTATTCACATTTACATAGACAAAGTGTTTGAGAGACCATAAGTAGATTTTGAGTTGAATGAGAAAGGTGCTCTACGCTGGAGCTGGTGGGTCTGTTTGCTGTCACATACGAGTGCAGTGAGGCAATATGTAATGAATTATCCACTGCTAACTTTGTCAAGTTCTCATGACCTACATGCACATCTGAATCTCTTATGTAATGATATCTCAACTTAGACTCCTCCGTAATCTCATTTCTTTAAACGGATCTTCAGGAAGCTGAGCAGCACAGATGTCAACCCGTAGACGGGCTATGATCGAGCTTTCCTGTGATCAGTGATTTCATAGTAACACACAGATGAGGAACATCATGTCCTTGTATCCTCGCAGATCCTACATTAACATACTCTATCACCACACAATGTTCCTGGCTGTGGTGAATAGCGTACTACATCCATAATGGGCTGTTTACTGCCGCCGTGTCTCTGTTACTGTGTGTGCTGGAGGGAGTGGGAGGAACACAGCCCACTGTAGCCGAGGCCACAGGAGTTGAGGGTAATTGGTTGACCCACTGATTAGAAATGCATTGGACAAAGTAGCTCATATTAGACTGGATTTGTTAGAAGCCAGTGAATCAGAACAACTTCAGTTTTCTTTGGCCTCCGGTGATCATATTTTAGCTCCTCAATTGTATTTCATATACAACATGCCTGCCAATTCATCCTTAATGAGCTATAATCATCATTACAGACACAATGGAGATTTTTTTTTTTTTATTATTCAGCTCTTGAAAAACCTGATGAGCTATCACCAGTGTTATATAGGGAAGCTATTCAATGCAATACATCCATTTTAACTGAAGGAGGTCCAGAATAAGAAAGAAAAGCTTTGTTTCTGACGTTCATGCAACTTCTTGTTTCCATTTTAAGCTTCCAGGTCACACAATTACATAATTACATCAACTCAAACTCCACAGATCCTGCTTTGTGAATGTATATACTGTATGCAGTGTCCAGTGTGTGTGTGTGTGTGTGAGAGAGTAAAGGAGTGTGTTTCTGTCTATTTGAAATCTTCCACAGGCCTCTCTAATGTGACTCTTTGAACATTGTTAGCTTTTACTGTTGAAAGAGGGGAGCTATATCTTTACTCACAAGTAAATGAAGGGTGAAGTGACGCGGTAAGTCATTCTTCAATTCTTCTCCGACACTCAGATGAAATTGTTATTCGCAGAAGGTCCTATAGCATATTTCTCCTTGCGCTTCCTCTTTGATCTGCAAAGTGCTTAGCCTGTGGATTTGGAGATCCTCACTGGCAACAGGAGTCGAACATTCATCACGCGACATCTCTCATCTTTAAAGGATGAAAGGATTCAGTCCACGGTGTTAAATTGTGGGTGATCACATTATTATTTAGAGTGGACGATGTATGCATTTCGCCCCCCCCCCCCCCTCCCCCCCAAGTCACATCGGTTTACTCAGTTTTACTCAATACTTGCATTTGAGCTGATGCGGTATATCAGTTTTGTATTTTTTATGTCTTAATTGGTTTTACTTGATTGTCATACGTATTCACACATGTAGCATAATTGTAATCATGGGAACCAAACAAGCTTTACAATTATGTAAACAAAACATGAGATGAGTATTTTTATATAGTTGACACATGATTAAATAATTAATTGCTTTCTTCTCACTAGTACCTTGCACTTACCACATGTACTAATACTTACACAAGGAAGAATATGTCCAAATACACAGTATTTGTGAAAGTAAAATAATTTCTTTGCAGGTTGATGCTCCATTTTGTACAATATACATATATGCTGTACAGTAAAGAAATTTTAAAACTACAAAAACTCTTTTAGATATACATTATTTATTTTTACCATTTTGTAATTTAGACACTATACTGTAGCTTCAATATTGCCAGACTTACTGGAAGTGCCTATTGGTATTATGTATCATACAGTGAATATATTTGAAGATCATTAGAAGTCGTCACAAACTGAAACATGTGGATGTTGTAATGTGAATACATTGAATTACAAGACTATAATTTCTGTGGTATCCCCGTGTCTGTGTTTTTTCCTCTTTTGGTCGATAATCTGGATCTGTGAGGCTGCACTTGGGCACAGTGGTGCTGTGAGCCGAATGCTAGCATGCTGATGCTGATTATCATGTTCAAGTTTTGGACATAATAATAATAATAATAGAAGGAAGTGAGGAAATCTATTTGCACTTACACACAACTCAGTGTAGGCACGCATATCTACAACATGTCATCACATTAATACCCATCTACAAATGTCTCTGTTCATGTACCAAATTTAGTGGCAATCGATCCACTGGTTGTTGAGACATTTCCCTTAAAACCACAAATGTTAGCCTCGCTGTGACACTAAAGAGTTGTGGCACTAGAAGAGAAGTCAGCGGAAAATGTCTGTCCCAAAATTTCCATCCAATCTGGACCAAAGTCATGTACCGACCGACCAATCGATAGACCAATATTGCCATCCCTGAAAATTATACAGCATGATAAAATGTCCTTATTACATTTGGCTGTTCCATTTCATACAGAGATTGCCCACACACTAACAAAAATAACAGAAGAGGCTCCCAGGATGCAAAAGAATCAATTTATTTCATGTTTAAAAAAATAAAAAAAAGTGACACAGTGAAAAAATGTGAGTAAAAGTGAACATTTTGGTCAAAGGACCATCATCAACTTACAAAACACATGATTGGTGTGGTAACCAGAGTTCATACAAAGACAATGCATACATGTGTCTGCACATACATGAGTTTAAACCTTATGTGCACTTATACACAAAACAATGAACAGCAATAAGCCTTTATGGAAAACAGACGATTCCTCATTGAAACCTTGTGGATGCAGTGTTCTTATATAGAAAACACATTTGCTTTCTGAAGTTATTTTTCTAATGGACTACTGCTCTTATTACATTTTGCTGTCGTGCTTGATCAGGACTGACTTTGTGTTAACAATGTGTGTGCCTTCAAAGGCCAGTTTTAACACAGCAGAAGCAGAGCAGTAATATTCACTCCACTCGGTTTCCTTTTCTCAAGTTACTGCAGGAACATGTAAGTAATGAATCCTTATTTTTGATAATGAAACGTCAAATTGTTGACGTGTTTAATACATTTTGGGAGTTATTGAGACCTAAACAATACAGGTAAATAGATCATTCTCTCTAAGTTTTATTTAAGTTTAATTCTCAAATGTTGTACATTTTTAATATAAATTAAATAGCTTGAAATGGTAGAACTGATAATCCACAATTCCCTCTATAAGCACATACATCTGTCAATGTTATATTAAAGCAGAGGTTATGAATAAAAGATGTTGCCATTTTACTTCAAATGAAATAAAGTCCTATTTAATTTTTTGTACCAAATGAATAATGACTGCATTATAATTGGCCGTCCTTGATAATATTCATATAGAAAAGAATACATTTTGCAGCCGTGGGGATGAATTTATAACAGAAATGATAGACCGTAGTGAATTTTTCCATCTTCAGACTGAAGCTAAAGGAGGAACATGCACGTCCTTCTATACTGTCTGATAGACAGCCAGCTGTGATGCAGAACTCAGCCTGGTTCCAGGTTAACTCGCCATCTAACAGGAAAACCAAGACGTGGAAAAACTTCTGTCAAAAAGGTAAGAATTACAAACACATACACTACATGAACATGACTATTTAATATAGAATTACGTCATATTTTTCAACAAATCTAAATATAGATGACAAGTTTTGTTTCTATATTAATCTGCGTTATTTGTACCAAACTAAAACATGTATACAAAGTATATAAATGAAGTGAGCACTGTTCATACTATAACAGTGTGTCCTTGTCTATTTTTAATATCTCATATGTTCACCACATTTGAGTCACTCTTCATATAGATTTATTTGGGCTCTCTCTCTTCTATGTTGTTGTAAGGTCAGAGCAGTATCCATTACTACCCACACTATGCCCCCACAACAAAACATTTGGCAGCCTTGAAATAATATGAAAGCACCACCAACATCTTTTAGAGGTCTGTTAAGCTCTGTGTAGACCATTAAGGCTATATGTTGTCTCCTCATGCCATTTTTTTCAAAAATATTCCCTTTAAAGACAACAAATTTTAATGTCATGGCACCTTTTGAGAAAAGAAAAACAAATACAATCCACACCAAAAAACACTAACAGAACTATTTTCAGCTAGGCTATGAATATTGTGGGCAATGTTGAAATATGATATATTAATATTGGATTTTTAGATGTGGTTTTTGGATGATATACAGTAGAGAAGCTGCTTGATTTGTTAACTGAACTGCTGGTTTGCCCCAAAAACAGACATTTCTGGTTGTTTATTGTTTCTATAAACAGTTGTGAAATATTTTTTCTAAAAAAAATGACTGTATCACAATATATATATAGATATTACAATTGAAAATGACATTGTGATGTATATATATTTTGGCCACCTTTAATCACTGTAGAAGAATTTAAATTTCACTGATACAGCTTTGAGTTTAGACTGAGATGATATGAATTTATCTTTATTGAATCTGTTAAAATGATGTATTGCTTGAATTTTCTTAAAGCGCAATGGTATATTCTCATTTATCTTAAAATATAGACAGAAACCCCCAGTGTCATCTTTCAGTTTTTTTTTAAAAGACCAGTGAAAGAAACCCCTGTGAGAATATGAACTGTCTGGCTGAGGTGGGCAAAAAACGTACTCAAGAGAGGGGCCGGATTTCCAGTTTCCGTGTTGCTGCTGCTTGCTCGACAACCTTATGTCACAGTTTATTTAGCTTGTGACCTGCAAGATTCAGTATGTCAACTAAGCTATGGTTGTTTTCGGGGCTTCTAAGTGTCATATAACAACCCCTCTGACTACTCTGCTTGTAATAGTTCATCTTCTGTATACCATTTTTAATAAATGCTATGAAGCACAAAGCATAGACTTGCTATCTGTACCTGCCAACAGCTGTAGGCCTTAAACACGCACAAGTGAATATAGAGCATTTTAGCACCTTATCCAATTCCGCATCTCACTTTGGGTGCTTAATAGGTTATGTTAACCTACTCCTTGAGCCATAGAGAGAGGACATGTTCATAACAAGTGGATCTGCTGTATATAGACCAGTTATCCCCATGGCAACAGAGAAACTTGAGAAATGAGGTCTGACCACCTGGTGTGTCAGTAGGCTCAACAGGGGAATTATGACCTTATCTAAAGATGCATTTTTATTAGCGGGCCAAGCAATGAAGGTGCTTAAACACGCTCTTGTTTTTAGACTTCTTTCTTTCTTTCATCTTTATGAAAACTGCCACTTTGGGGTTAGTTGAGGAGAACGTGCTTACAGTACACATTTTGGCTAAACCCGACTAAATCCTCACAATTAATGGGTCTTTTGGGTGCCCTCATGATCCATTTTAATGAACTTTGACTACAGTTAGAGTATATTGGCTCAGCCATACGTGGCACTAGTGGTTAAGAGTGCTGACACGTCTCAGATTCCACCATTTTCCACCAAAATGTTGTCAGGATTTGGCAAAAAGCAAATAAAGGCGGACATCTTGTGTCAGTTCCAGCCATCCTATGAAAATTAGGGCATTATAGGTGTGTATGTAAAACATGGGACTGACTATCTTTGAGGAGCCATGGTTGCATATGGCTGTAACAGTTAGGATACAGACATCAGGTGGTCCACATATTCCCAGTAATAATAATATTTTCTCAGTGTACATGTGTATGATGCTTTTACTTGGCATATTTTCTATTATTGCATTATTGGGGCCACCATTGAAAGCTGTAAAAATATCATCATTATATCATCTTATAATTTATCACGCATGTTGTTAAAGCAAAACTGATGAGGAAAGCTGGTCTATTGTGTCTATTGTACTTGTGGCAATTTAGTGCCACACCGCGCTGCAAGCCTAATCGATTAGTTATTAATTGTGGGAATCTGAGTCACGGCTTTGTGTGATTTCTACCGACACACTGCAGGTGTTTGGCCCATTTCACCGCTTTCCACGGCTTATTAAAAGCGCAGGGAAAAGGGTGGCATATGGTAAGGCGAGGAGTTTTCGCAGCTCTCTTTAGCGCATCACGTGTGCCTCACAGTGAACACAGTGCTCAGTATCCACCCTGTCGTTCCCACTGAAAACAGTTTCATCCCCCCCCTGTTCTCCGCCGCCGCCGACGTGCGCGTACAGTATAACGGTGACTTGATGGAAAGAGGGTCACGTTAAGCGACTGGAGCAGCTCTGCAAAACGGTACAGCGTTCCTTGCGTCTTTTTTTTTTCTTCTTTAAATATTGTAAATAATAAGAAAGAAGAAGAAGTAAGAGGAGCCGTCGCTAAGGGAACAGGTTGAACCTCCGAGTTGGGTAAGTATCATCATGTTCTGTTTTGGAGAAGACTTGCAAACATCATGCTGAGTATTGATTCTTTGACCTTTTTTTTTATGTATATCCAAGGGCGCCTAGCAGTGATATGACTTCAGATAATTGCAGAATCAAGTGATAGACCAAAAATATCCCAGTGTCAGTGAAGCATCAACTCTGCATCAGCAAACACTTAACCGGTGCAGTGCACACACAGCTGTCAGTGGAAGCAGCAGGGGGATTTGCAGAATCCGGTGAAAGCTTATCTCTTTGCTCAATATGCATCGATTAATTAACCTGAGTGCATATGGTATCACCAATAATTCATCAGAGATCACATGATTGATGCTATAAGTCCGCTGGATATTACTTAAAATTGTCTTTGGACTCAGCACAAGTTTACTTCCTGTTTCTATGTGTATTAAACATCAGTTTGTTTAAAATCAATCAGTGGGTTTCAAAGTCTCTGACCCTTTTTTTCTGATTTTCACCTCTGTGATTGTAAGTGCAAAGGCCATTCAGCTTTACAGCAGCCAAACACTTGTGGATTACTGTTAAGAATCCTGGTCAGGCGGCCAGTCACTGCCATCAAATGACAATAACTAACTTATGTTAATTTACACTGAAGCTGTCTGTGTCACCAGCGCCGTGTTCGTGATTTGTGTCATGATATGAAGAGACAGGTGGTTTTAGTTGAAACGACAGATGCGTTTCAGTAATATTTGTTGAGCTACGCATTATATTTAGATTTAACACCATGCCTAAAATCACACAGATGCAAGAGGGGATATTTGATGAGACGAGTGGGATTTGGAGAGTTGCAACTTAAATTTCTGCAGATAACTTCGCTCGCCTTCAAGACAACTCCTCCCTCCCTGCTGTATGGACATGAATGGGCAGTCTTGTCTGAATCCCGCAGTGATTCTGGAGAGAAGGCAGTGTTAACTGTGCATAGGGACCCATTAACCGCCTCTCTCTTGGAGCCAAAAACCCTCAGTCAGATACAAGCTACTCACAGTCTTTGCATGTAGGACGCAGTTTAAAAAGATTTGTTAACAAAAAGGAAAGCCATTGCTGTCATCATCTTATCGTTACGTGACGGTAAGATGGGATGAACGGCCTCCTCCGTCCACATGCAGCCTCAGTAGATGGTAGGATAAGAGTTAATTGGTAGGTCAGTACTACAGAAAATAAGCACCCCCCCCCCTTGCATATAACAGAAATATAGGTCAGTATATTTGACAGTCTTGCTGTGCCAAAAAACTGTTATCATCTGTAAAGGTTAGAGCATGAAATCCTTTGAATGTATGTCGTCAGCTGCAGCTACATTTATTTTCTTGCAGAGTTCAAAGCCATAGTGTGGTTTGGTGCAGGGAGGAAGGATCCATAGGGAGTTGTCATGTCACTGATTAAGCAATCTGGATTTTAAACAGTGTCACAGCTCTGCTGCGCTCTCTGTGTCTATCCCTCTCTGCTTCTCATCATGTCACCATTAATAAGTCGCCGACACTAAACATGCAAATACTTTATACGTCACTACGTTGTGGAGTGTGTTTACATTTTTCTTGGAACCTGTTTGCTGTCACATTATTTCTCAGATCCCCTTCGCAAAGGGACACATTTAGGATTTTTTAAAATCCTAAATGGAGAGAATATCATTGCATAAACATTGTAATTACAAAAGAGGCACTGACCAAGTTCAACAGAACACAAACCTGTTTCCAGATTTCTCCCGAAACCCAGTAATTTACAGCCCAATCACGCAACTAAAATTACACTTCTCTTCGGAAAGATAATGATGCATATAGGACTTTTGTGTTTTTGTCCAGACCTAAACTAAAGAGAAAGATCCATGTGACCACCAGGCTGTTGGTGGTGATGACAGATGATCAAAAGTACTGCATTTGCATTTAAACTAGTATTTCTTCTACTTCCAGAATAGTTCAGGCATGCAGTAGGAGTAGTTGGTAACTTGGTTTAGTTTTTCTACACGCTCTTAATCTTCAAGGAGCTTCTTCAAACCATGATACATTTTGTCTTTCTGACTGCACATTTTTCACATTATGGGATTGTCGTCTGCAATCATGTCACCGACGTTTAAGGAAAAGTGATGTTTTGCTGTTCTGCTTGACTTTGCGTTAAATCATGTCCGTGTTCTATATTTCTTGGTCCCTCTTGAAAACTACTATCACTTTGGCTCAGGAGGTAGCAAGTGTCGACCGCTAATCACAGGGTTGGAGGTTAAATAAGCAGCTCCTCCCGTCCTCGGGCAAAACGCTGAACCCCAAATTGCTCCTTAAGTCACAGAGTGCTTTACAAGAGCATTATACAGCGAACAAGAAAGAAAACACACAAGATGAAGTGACCACCCGAGCCAGGTGTTTAAAAAATACACAACTAAAAAGCACAATACATAATAAAAATACACGGCCTTAATGCCTGTCTAAACAGATATGTCTTTATCTGCCTTTTTAAAGGAGCCACAGAATCAGTAGACCTTAAGGGTGTGGGCTCAGGTTTAGGTGTGTGGAACAGACAGTAAATTTAGCTTATTTGACCTAAGAGAGCGAGCTGGTGAGTGAGGGTGAAGTAGATCAGCCACATATGCAGGAGCCTTACCGTGCAAAGCTCTGTAAGTAAGAGTAAGAATTTTAAACTGGATCCCACACGCAACAGGGAGCCACTGAAGAGATATAAGTATAGGGGTAATGTGAGAACGTCTACTTGACCTAGTGAGTAGTCTTGTGGCAGCATTCTGAATTGCCTGCAGACGATCAAGGGCAGACATACTAAGCAAGGAGTAAAGTGCATTACAATAGTCGATATGAGATGAGATAAAGGCCTATTTAAACATCTGTGTGTGTGTGTGAATGGGTGGACAAGAGGCAAATTGTAAAGCACTTTGGGTAAAAGTGCTATAGAAGTACAGTCATTTACTTTGTTTGCATTAGAAAAGATTTGTGATGTGAGTCAGTCACGACTCTTTAATTCAGTTTTTCATTCATTGTCTTCGCCCACTTCCTATCAGGGTCAGTGTTTTTTTTTTGTGTAGGGAAACTTATTTATGGTAATTCAAGGAATTTTTTAATGCCATGCTCACAGTAAACAAAACAGTTAAGAACAACAATAATAAACACACACACACACACACACACACATGTATAAATATGCATACATACTGTGAATCTCAGTGGAGTTAATTAGTACTGTATGTACTTTATGGGTATTTATCATTGCACTAGTGTTTCACGTGTTACACGTGTGCAGAATTCTTTTAGGCCTTTTGAAACATCCCAGATTTAGAGAGTTACAGACTTGAAAGTTACAAAGTCATTTGGTCTTTGATGCCCCACAACTAGAATCTGAACAAGACCAGATTCTTCAGTCTCCTTCCAAAGATTAAGCTAGCTGTGGTTCAGATTAATTAGCACAGATCAATGTTACTTAAAGGGAATATTCATTTTTTTGGAAGCTGTATTACCAGGAGTTTAATGCAAAGCTTGGTTAAATATCATTTTCACAGTGCAGGAAGTGTTTTGCCAAGTTTTTCGCCAAAGACTGAAAGCAAAGGGAGACAGTTAACTTTAAATTTTGCCAAATGAGGGAAGAAAAAAGCCTTTGTACATCATTGTATTGTGTTTCATTAGTTATGCTAGCTGCCAGCACAGCCAAGAATCACCTGGCTTTTGTTATGGAGAGTTATGGTATTGTGCAAAACTATAACTTCCTTATGACAACAGGACCTTTAAAATGCTGTTTGCAGTCCCTGCAGCCAACTGTTGTTGGTCAATAAATAGCTTTTCCTCTAAAGCTGACTGCTACATAGATACAATATGTGAATGGGAACTCTTTGGAGTTGATGGAAGGCACCTTGGTGGAGCTAGAATATACACATACAGTATCTATTCTGAACACACAGAGCTGATGTTATCATCCAACCACTTATGGTATGAAAATATTACAAACTATTCCTTTAAATTCTGACATCAGCCTTATTTTAGTTACACTAAATCTATAATAATACAAAATCTAGTCAGCTGTAGCAAAATGGGTTTGACAGATCTCTTTTGATCTATAAATCTCAATTCTTTCAAACAGGTGTGAGTGAAGACAACAATAATAAATCATCTAAAGGAAAACCCAGAGCAGCCCAGGAAAGGTGCAGTAGGAGGCTCCCATGAAGAAAATGGACAACACAGCCACAGGCAGCTGGACTCCTGACAACAACCCTCCCTCCTCAACAGTGAAAAACTCCTGCCACCCCAATCTGAAGGTACTGTAACCCCAACAAGCCCTTTATTTGAACTTTGATACCTGATAGAGACATGTGTAACAGTCTTCTTCTTCAGTTTCCAGTGTGCTTAGATGCATGTGTTGACAGAATTTGGGTTGAACTTTTATGTGCACAGATTCAGTCAAAACTTTGGCACACTGTAAATATCACAGTGAAAAACGTGGCCATTGACGCTTTTGTTTTCATGTTTTTCCTGCTAACATTAATATCTTTCAAAGCTGGAATCCGTGACTTTCAGAACAGCATCAACCTCAGTACCAAAATTTCAGAATAGTGTCACATACAGTATATCAGACTTGGAAATATCTTTATCTACACGTGTTCCTCAAGACTTGCGGGACATTGTTTGACCATACAAAGATCCAGTGTTGAAAGTTCCAGAGAGGGGGAAAAAAAAAAATACTGTACAATTGCACAGCCCAGGAGGGACAGTGTTATCCACCAGTCATAAGAACATGCATGAAGTGTTTCAGCCTGCAAGGACAGAGGGTCCACATGTCTTTCATTTTCAAAGTCATCTGACTGGCCTAGAGGAGACACACAAATAACTCTCCTACAACTGGGATCACATGTGTGTAAGAAAGAGAGGCACTGAGTGCATGTGTTGGTGAATGCACCCTCTTGTGAGTGTGTTTCATGTGTGTGGAGAATATGTAAAAGCTTAAGTCAACTCTGCTGCACTGTGATTTCTTCAGCCAGGTCATTTAAAAAGCTTTTTTTTAATGGAAGACTAGCTGAATAGACGTGTATGTTGATGTAAATCCATGAATGTTTGAACACCCACTTAAAAGTGGTGTCGAGGGCGCTGCATGTTACTGGCAGGCTGAGTTGATGACCATGCAAGGTGTCGAGTGCAGCAGCTCTTTGTGCCCTTTGGACTGGGTATTAAGTCGCTGTAAAAGAGGTCAGAATGGAGGGTCTGTACCTCTTTATTGGATTAAGAAGCACATTGGACAATAATTAAAAAGCTGCTTAGTGAAATACTTGTGCAGCTGCAAGCAACAATAATAAGGAATTCCAGTCATGCTGCCTTTTTGTCCATGTGTTTTCCTTCTGTGTGTGGTAATCCTGCAATGAAGGTCTCAGCATGGTGCTTTTGATACAACATTCATCACATTCATTCAGTCCATGTAGAGAAAGGGTTTTTGTCTGCCTGTAGCACACGTGTTGATAATATCCACAGCAGCACTCCGCATTTTTGTTTAGTGCAGATTAGGATCGTTCTACATACTCTACATGTACTGTATTGTACCACACATGCAAATATTGTAAAATACAGGTAGTTGTCACCACAAAGTGACATACTGTTTTGGATTCTAGTTGAAATGCGTCTCATATTTCTGGTTCTTTTTTACAGTGCATAAACCACAAGGACGGTTACACCCAGTTTTTCAAAAAGTGAAACGTTTCTACGTACTTTGACAGCCTGAATTATTGGCGGTATACAACATTTGGTTATTACTATAAATAAAGAATGACACTTCTCTCACAACAAGACTTTTGTGATTCTTTGCCACAGTGTAAACCATTACAACAGCATAAGTTAAAACCTTAATGCATTTATTAGTTTCTAAATACTATTTACAGCAGTTGCAAAACCACCTGGCCTGCAAAACAAGGCCGTTTTTTGACTTTGTTATTTAGAAGGCAAAGTTACAAAGTGCCTCACAGAGCAAATTAGATGCAGCCAGATTGAAGAAAATGGTCAATGGTCACATAAATACACAATAAATCTGGATGGATGGATGCATGGAGGGCTACGTAACAATGGTAAAAGTAAGTTTTAAGGAGAGATTTAAAAATGGTTTAATAATGTTGTGAAGGTGATGGCATTTGGTGAAACTATGATGTTGGAATAAGGTCGCAAGATCCCCAAAACAACATTATTAATGCAGTCGTATGAGAACCTCATCATGCCTCAGCATTCCTGCTGAAGATTTATATCCAGTTATGTTCTGTGGTATGAATGGTAATTATGCACTTGACATTAGATCGAAGCCTATGCTTACACTGAGAGAGGCAATAATCAGCTGCAGACCACCCAGGTGGTTGCCATAGTTTCTCACAGATTTCTCTTTTATTTACCATGATTGACAGAGGTTGTAGCAAAGTCTTTCTCCGCCCCGGCCTGTATCTTTGTTCTCATCTCTCACGCTGCGTCCCTGTATTAATTGAGACTAATACAGGGATGCAGAAAAAGAGAGAGAGAAAGAAAGTGAAGATAATTCTTTATTAAATTTGGCAGTTGTTTGATGAAATGTCTCTCCTGGCTTGTGCGGTTATATTCACATGACAGGCGTTCTCTTTACACTTGCCGCTGAGTTGGGCACACAGTACAGAGAGCTTAGCCCGACACTGATACCTTAACATGTACTTAATCTATAAACAGGAATTGTTAAACTTCATGTTGGTTGTACTGGACATGAGCACAACGCTTTCAAGTTCAGTATTCAGGACCAACAGAACAGAGATTTCTCTGTTTATTTGGGTCACCAGTATAGAGCAGATATTATATGCAGTACGCCCTAAGGTTTAATACTTAACAATTTACTATTTATCTTATTCTTACACTTGGAGCCATGATCTGAAAAGATAACACCAGTTTCCAGTGTTATGTGGATGACACCATTACCAACTATTTACTGCAGCTGATTATTTCGCCCTGTTTCCATCACCAGAGAATACTGAATGACTAATAGATATTTTTTTCAATAGCCGGGTATTTTAAAGTAAGGATGTAAAATCACTGTAGTGCTAAGAAGTGTGCATATCACCAATGTTTAAAAAAACAGAACAATTATTTCTATATTGTGTACTTACTCACCGTGGGATGTTTGGAAACTCATCTCTGAATTGAGAGGTTTTTGGAGAGCTACCAAGGATGTATCTTTCAAATATGATTATATCTCAAATTTGAGCCAAATAAGCAAGTGAAATGTTAGTATTTTGTCCTCCTTGACGTGGAAATTTGGGATGTGCTACCTTTTCATAGTTTTTGGAACATGCTCGCTGGATTTTGGGTTTAGCACTCCACTGAGAATCCCATTACTGAAGCACAACCTCCTTTTCCAATTCATCATAATAATATCGTTGTGTCAAAACCAATCATATGTGAATTTAGTTTACTTGCTTTCAAATGACATGCTGAATACTAAGTTGAATACTGAAACATGAGTGGCCATCTAGTATATACACATGTATGTGGTGATAGATGGCGTGTCTCTTCTGAGCTCGGGCTATTTTCATTCCTAAGAGTGCAGGCTATGGTTACCTCTCACCTGTTTCCAATTATGCTGCATGTCGGTTGGTCTGTCAGCTCATAGTGCAGTGGATGTGTCTGTGTCCTACTGGGATTGGCTTCTCTAATCCTTCCTTTGTTACAGACTGTCAGTGTCCACAGGTGGCTGAGCAAAAGGAGAAGAGAGCTCAATACACCCTCTGGCCAAAGCTTTAACAGCACATTGCAAGCTTATAGCTTTTACACAGGTGTATCTGCGAGAGAGAAATACATGCACAAGCTTGTGCCCACATAAATTAGTGTACTTTATTGATTTGTTTGAGCTACTTTTTTTTTGCTTTTCAGTCCAACCTCTAGAGTTTGTTTTTATGACTGTTCATGTTTCCTTTAAACTCTGGCTGCTTTGCTCAGTGATTTGTAGTTGAGTTTGAGTTGTAAAAATGAAGACAAATAGTGAGATGTTTGAACTACAGCATCTGAAATGTATTACTGTTACTACTAATGATGGTAATTATATTAATACAGGCATATGTATATATGTATATGCTTTTAAAATACAAGTATAGAAGCACGTCAGAGCCACCTTGTTTGATACAGTGTTCTGTCTCCTCTCTCTGCATCTCTGTAGATGTTCCTCGCAGCCTTGTCCTTTGCCTACTTTGCCAAGGCTTTATCTGGCAGCTACATGAAAAGCACAATTACACAACTAGAAAGGCGATTTGACATCCCCAGTTATCTGATCGGCATCATAGACGGGAGCTTTGAAATAGGTGAGTTTCCCAGTTCCTTTTTGTCCGTGTGTCTCTCTATTTACTGGCTATTCATGCGCATTTTTTTTTGAAGCATTTAGATGCTAATGCAAGTAAGCCAAGAATATGTCCTCAGCATGTCAGCAGGCTCAACACTATAGCCTATATGCATCCCCTTTGAGCTTAGAATAGTCACTGGTCGCATACCTAATTGACTCTTAATGAGCGAAAAATCCTTTGAAGCTACATATGAAGGCTTGGAATAGAGAGATTTTGTAATGATTTGTGTAGTTGCACAACAGACTGGGGAGACTTAAAGAAATATATGTAATATTGTGCTTGTATAACTAAAATAAATATTAATACTCACTCTGACTTTGATCACGACCTACACAGCTGTCTGATAAGAGATAAGATGAGAGCTAAGAGACACCACAGCCCCACACTTTTTGTGAAAAACCCCAGTAAGCAGTGAATGAGATGCTCTGTATGACATGCAGCCGCAAAAACAAACGTTATAATAATATTAATAAAAGCTTTATTTATAAAGCACCTATCAAAAACAAAGTAACACATGATTTACAGTAAAATAAGGAATAAAAAAGCCAATCTTAGTCTATAGTCAGTGTAATTTTCAAAATGAGGGACCAAAGCAGCAGACCAGTTTCATGATAGAGAACAAATACATTTTATAAAAAAGTGGTGGCCTGTTTTCCAGTATGTAATGTAAGGCGTATAAATGGTACAGCTGTCTGAATGTAAAGTCTGGTCTCCCCTATATGAATACCTCTTCTGGGTAATGATCCTACTGCTTGTCAGCCTGTTCAGCACAATACAGCACACTTCACGATTGCCTCCATGGTGTGTTCCCATTCAAAGACAGATCAGAATCAGGGTTTATAAGAGATTATAGCTGTCAGCATATATTCTTAGATGACTGATCAGAAAAGACTGATTTAGATGTTCTCAGATGCTCAATATTCTGAAGACCTTTTCTTGTATAAAAACTGTATAGAATACTATAATTGAGATTTTCTCCACATTGGTCTCATATTTAAGTTGAGTCATTTCCATCTCCTCTTCTGATCATCTTAACCCTGTAGGAAACTTGCTGGTGATTGCCTTTGTGAGTTATTTTGGTGCCAAGCTTCACCGACCCAAGATCATAGCAATTGGATGTATCTTGATGTCTTTCGGGACCTTTTTGATCGCCATGCCTCATTTCATCATTGGCCGGTAGGCAAAATGTCATGTCTGTATGCACGTGTTGTATTTCACAAATTCCAGCCGTGTGTTTCTTTGATCTAAGAAATGACAGATGTGTGCACTTTGTAATTTTAGTCTCTGATGTATGTTATTTGTGCTTCACATTGTGAGTATCTAACAATACCTGATGCTTTCTCCCTTCCCTTGTTTAACAGTCACATTGGTATTTTGTACGCAGCTATAAGATCGAAACATCAGTTAGATCTTCAGTGAATTCAACCAATAACCTCTCTCCATGTCCAGCAAGCTCACCTGAGTCCTCCAGGGCAGGTGACAGACCCTCTATACTACCCTCTAGAGGTAAGACCAGGAGTAGAAGAATCCTAACTGTGATCATCTGTCAAGAAAACTATTTCTCTGTCTCCCCCTTTTGGCAGTGAGAATAAAAGGGCGACTGGCTGTAACCTACTGTTGCTGCTGTAAAACGGTGGATAAATTGTTTTGAGCGTCACACAACCCTCGCGAAATGACTCATTTCACTATCAGAATTTGATCCATCCGGTTCAATAACATTTGGAAAGTCTAGAAGAGCCACACGATTAATGGCCATACAGGCAACGCGGGAATGTCGCCCCCAACATGAGATTTAAAAACTCTGTATACTGTGAAATACAGCGAGATTTATCTGGCAGTGATAGGCTTAATCAGCATTGCGTGAACTCATTAACGGACGTTTCTTTATATGTAAAAGTTCCACACTGCAGGTATAAGGTCTGATTAGGTTTTAGGCACAAAAACCACTTGGTTGGAGTTAGGGAAAGATCATTGTTTGGGTTAAAATAATCACTTGAAATGTGGTTTATACTTCCTTCAATTTTGGCATTTTCGTCGTCATGGATAAAGTAAACACCACAACGTTACGGTTTTTAAAGAAAATGACTCCCGGTTGGAAACATGACACTTGCGGGTGGAAGCGGGAAGCAAACAGTGGTCTCCTGCAGTTATCTAGCCTTCCACCCAACCCGCCTCCTCCTATTTATCTTATCAAGTCACCTTATATTGATGTCATCTGAACTGCGTCACTTCCCCGGGTCATAATTGCCATGGCCGCTAGATGGCGTAAACGTAACTATAGGTCGTTTTTGCGGCCTGGATTTTAGACCAATACTGACATTTTTCTTGTGAGGACGGACTGGCTGTAGTTGTCCAGATGTGTTACACAAAAAACTAACTAACTCATGCTGGTTCAAATCAATGCTAAGAATTTAGTGCATGCATTTGGATACGACATTCCAGTGAATCAATGATATAGTAATATTAAGAAAGATAGACCTCTAAGGATTTAGTTCATCGTCACGGGCCAAAGTAGATTTGATGTTTTGTCAGTCTCGTAAATTATAAATTCTCCGCTCATTTTTCTTATTTCATGTTCTGAACTGTAGGCTGTGAGCGAGAGTCCAGTGTTTCTATGTGGATCTATGTGTTTCTGGGAAATGTTCTGCGTGGGATTGGAGAGACCCCTGTACAACCTTTGGGAATCTCCTATATTGATGATTATGCTCAGTCTGAGAATGCTGCCCTCTATATTGGTAATACACCTGATTTAATGTCTATGTTAGTGGGTCACTTCATTTTAAATCCAATTCATAATTATTAATGTCTGAATGGAAACCATTATATATTCAGGCAGGAAGTAATTTATTTTCTGTTATTTGAGACCACAGTGCTATTACTGAGATAATATCTGTTGTGCCTAACATATTATATAATATATTGTACACCATACACTGTGAAATATATTATAATGATAAATAACACATATAAAGTTGGTGTTTGTACGTAATAGAATGATAATTCACCATGGCACTGCTTCCTGGATCACCTGTGTGTATTTTGTTTGACAGTTTCATTCCACTGCACAAGTACTCAATAAAAAAAGTCTTTCTTTGTTATATATTACAGGCTGTGTCCAAACCATATCAATTATTGGTCCTGTCTTTGGGTACCTGCTGGGGTCGCTGTGTGCTAAAATCTATGTTGACATTGGTTATGTGGACATGGGTGAGTGAGCTCAGGAGACTGTCATCTATATCTGACTGTAGCTGACTGTTCAGTTGTTTCTGTAGATTTATCATTCATTCAAACTACAGACATTCACTCACACTCCTCTGTGAAGAGTTAAATTTGGAAAGCGGCTGTTGTACATGACAACATTAAAGACACAAGACACAACACATCTGCCAAGAGGTGATACGGTATAATGTGACTGGGAAGCAAACACTTTGAAGCTGTTGTAAATCTCTCCGTTCAACAATATAAGTTGCGAGACGTCTCTTTAAGTTAAGAAATGTTTCCTTTGAACATTCACCACAGCCCTGAAGTTTAAGTGTATGTAATGCAATTTGAAACTGCCTCAGTATATGAATTGTTATATAAATACATTTTCCTTGCCTTTGAAAATGAATGTACTCTAAAACTAAATGAATCCACAGACTGTGCTGATAGGGTCCTTATCACTTCACAGAGACTGTGACTATTACCCCTGCTGATGCCCGCTGGGTGGGAGCATGGTGGCTGGGCTACCTCATCGCTGGTGCCATCACCCTGATGTCTGCTGTTCCTTTCTGGTTCCTGCCCAAATCGCTGCCCATGCCGGTGGATAAACACGATACCAGCTGCACGCCAGAGCAGACCAGGTTTATCAAGGATTCCCCGACCATGGAGCACAAGTTCAGACCTGAGGAGCCGGCTAATTTACATCAGATGGCCAAAGGTATGATTACAGACACATCGAGTTGTAATTTGCTAAAAATGTTAATGCTTGCAATAAACATTGAGTGTTGGCATTGTATGCATTCAGTGGAATCTTTAGTAATGTAATACATTTCTCTTTTACTGCCATCACTAGATACATAACTAGAGTTGAGTGGGTCAGTAAATAACTAGATGTATTTATTGGCCCACCTTTTCTGCAAGCAATACCATTATTGAAAGGTTGTGCCATTTTTAACATGTCTGTGGGCCTATTTTTGAACATCACATGCTTTTTATAAATGCAATAGTAATCTGTAAATTATGAAAAGTTTATGAACAACATAAAAAATGTTCAGGGGCTGTATTTAAAAAACATCCTAATTCAAAAATTAGATCCTAACTGAGTGAGTTAGGAGAGATTCCTAAAATTAAGAGGCATGTCAGTCCTAACTTAAGGACTTTTTGTCTAAGACTAATTCACAACGCCTTTTAGTGCTAAAAGTAGCTCCTAAGTCTGAGAGAAGTTAGAGGTAGACCAGAGGACTCCTAAATCACTAAAACCTCCTCAAAAGGTGGAGGTGATGTGCCCCCTTGCTTCAGGATTTTTGAAAAATTCACAGATCATGAACTTTATAAAGTATATTTTAATGGTGGTTGAGTTAATAAGGAATCAATCTGTTAACCAAAATATAAAAAAAAACAACACCACCAGAAATAACCATTTACACAATTCTCCACATTTTGACACTGATGAATTTATAATTTAACATCAGAATTATTCATCAGACCCAAAGTACGCTCTTCAGGCCCCATTTTGTTTGACATTTGAAGTGTACATTAAATTATCACCAACTACAAAAAATCAATGAATAAAGCTGAGTTCATGGCCATTACTGGATTGCCTGGTAAAATAGGCACTCTATCTTTATAGAGTTATCTTTTTCAGTCAACTGGAAAAAAACATCAGTATCAGCATGTAGATGGTGTTCTCAGATACAGTCTACAGTAGAAGTAAATATTTTACCTTGGTTCATTTATGAAATCTGTATATCTATCTTTCCATCCGATTCTATCTAATCTTGCTCCTGAGTGTTCACCTGTCAACCAATCACTGTGGAGATAGTGAGTAAGTTCATTGATGAAACATGATGTCATCCATAGCAATGGGTCAACCCCGCCCAGAGGCGTGTGGCCAATTAAAGGTACTGGGGCGCCGCCCCTCCTGCAATTCCAATTGTGAAATACATATTTTACAATTTAAATGTGTGATTGTATTGTTGTGTTGTGTGTGTGTATTCGCCGCTTGAATTGAGCGGGGCATCAGGGATATGCGCCAGCTGAGACACCTTTTAAACGGTGTGCAGCCTTTGTCTACTCGGCGCACCGTAGGCGTGCGCCGGCGTGATAATGGTGCGGACCCTGTGTAATATGTTCAGCTTTTCCTTGTGGCCCCTGATTGGTTGACACCACACACCGAAAATATCTGGATCTGGGGCGGAAAATTTTATGCCCAAGAATTGTTGCCAGATTGGGCGGTTTTCCGTCCAATTGCTGCTTCCTTAACAGATAACATTTACCCCCTGAAGGCAGGCAAAATGTACACAGATTGTTGTGGTACTGTGGTGATAATTGTAAAGATACTTTTGAAACCACTAGCCTAGCTGCTAGCAACCAGCAGCTGGCTCCGTGCTACATTGTACAGCGCATGCTCACGGCCAAAATACACAGAACATCACTGACCCCGCTCTTCTCTTAGCTCAGGATTTCTCTTAGTTCCTTACTTAAAGTTACTCTCAGCAGCTTTGTGAATTGGACTCCTAGTGGTAAGATGAGATACTTTGTGAATATGGTCCCAGATGTGTTGAAAAAGGCGTAGCCTGCTTTTTAAGTGCTATTCATAATGTAAACTTCCCCCACACAGAATTTGTGCCCACATTGAAGAGTCTCCTTGGGAATCCTGTGTACATCATCTACTTGTGTGTGACCATCATTCAGTTCAACTCTCTCATTGGCATGGTCACCTACAAGCCCAAATACATTGAGCAACACTATGGTCAGTCAGCATCAAAAGCCAATTTTCTGATGGGTAAGCAGACTTTTTCATAATTAATAACATTTGCTTTGGGAGATTTTTGTCTGGTCACTTAATCTTTGTAGACGAGTTACAAGCTTGTTCAAAACCTGTGTTGCTTCACTGAAAGGAAAATATTTAAGGATGCAAAGTCATGTGAGCTCGCTGGTCATCATAAGTGTTTCATGAGCCAGCTTTTGATGAATTTTTAATGCTCCAACTCCCACATCCCTCTTAAGTAAACGCAGCAGCTTCAAGATGACAACCAGGTTTACTGTAATCGTTGGACATTGTGAAATGACAGTTAGGCATTGATTTAAAATGAACACAGATTAATGAGACCTACTATTAAGTCAATCTGGTGGAATTGGAGACAGTGAAATAACAGCTCTTTTGACCCACACAACCGAATGAGCTAATAGGGTGTTGGATGATGAGAAATGCACTCCATATCCCCTTAACCATCAAAAGTCATTTTCATCTTTCACGACAGGACTTCAGTTCACTTTACATGAAAAATAAATGAAACTACTTTGATATGAATGAGTGTTCTGACTTTGATGCCTTTTGGGGAAAGATGTTGCTCATTCAAGGTGTTCCCTGATCCTCCATCTCTGTAAGAATCTGTTGTACTCTGCGGTCTGACTAGGAATGATCAACATCCCGGCCGTGGCCCTTGGAATGTTTTCTGGAGGGGTTGTCATGAAGAAGTACAAGCTAAGTGTCATGGGAGCTGCTAAATTTGCCTTTGGGACCTCTCTGCTGGGCTACTTCCTGTCACTCTTTTTCTTAGCCATGAGCTGTGAGAACTCCAAGGTGGCAGGCATCACAGTTTCGTATACTGGGTATGTGACGCCTGTGTACATTTCCCTCACGTCCACGTTTAATATGTAATGTTTAGACCAAGAGGCTAGCCTTGGATTAATGACAATTTCACAATTAATCACTACAGCTAGCACACTTCCTTGGGTTCTCTGTGTTGTGTTTCTGTGTCACTATTTTCATATTCCGTGCACAGTAATGGTTGTGGCTTCTTATTTGATTAATCTTTCATATGAGCTGTCAATAATATATGCATTTTCTTCGTGTTGTCACATGCAGAGTGGAAGGCTTGTCTTACCAGGAGCGATCTCTCTTCTCCGACTGTAATACGGGTTGCCTGTGCTCAAGGAGGGAGTGGGATCCAGTGTGTGGAGAGAACGGGATCACCTACGTGTCCCCATGCTTGGCTGGATGCACCTCTTCCACTGGCTCTGGCAGAAAGACGGTCAGACATGCACCACTGCCCTCATGACATTGATCAATAATATGCAGGAACGCAGTATAAATACAAGGAATGTTGGCTGATCTTATCCCATATAAACAGAGCATAATATTTAATCATAATTTGCTATGTTCCAATCATGCATTAGTTTTTGCTGATGTCTCCTGAGTAGCACATAACATCTCAGTTTTATTTGTATGATTATTTACCTACAGTACAAGTGTTTCCTGCCGTGCTGCATCTCATCTACCGTTGATCAGAATCAGAATTATCTTTATTGGCCAAGTATGTTTACACATAAAGGGAAAGTTTAGTGACTCTCAATTTACTTACACAGAATATAAACACAACAATCTTCAGAAATATACACAAGGAATGACAGCATACAAATAGTGCAAAGAAGTGAAGAGTGCAAGGAGTGATGAGATAAATATTAAATGGTGAAAAAAATGACATTATTTTATATACATACTGTGTAGTAGGTGGTTATGTACAGTATCTGCAGCCTGTTCAGATATACAGTAGTGAGTGAAATGTGTTGCACATTTTGTATTTTAGACTGAAGTAAATATATATAATTTGTAGGTACAGTTGGTATTATAGTGTTGCAGGGTTACTGCACAGTGCCACAGTGAGTTAACTGTGACGGCGAGGGGGAAGAAACTGTTCCTATAGCGCCTACCAGAGGGGAGAAGTTGGAACAGGTTATGTCCAGGGTCCAGTGATTTTCTCTGCCTGTTTCCTGACTCTGGAGGTGTACAGATCCTGGATGGTGGGCAGGTCGGCACTGATAATCTTTTCGGCAGACCTGACTGTCCAGTGTAGTCTGTTCCTGTCCTGTTTGGTGGCCATTTGGGGGCAGTGATGGGGGGGTTTCTCCTGAAGTCCACTGTCATCTCCACAGCTTTGAGCGTGTTCAGCTCCGGGTTGTTGCGGACGCACCGCAAGAACAGCCGATCGACCTCCCGTCTGTATGCAGACTCATCTCTGTCTCAAATGAGGCTGATGACTGTTGTGTTGTCTGCAAACTTCAGGAGTTGAACAGATGGGCCTGTAGTTGTTCAGTCCAGTGATGGAGGGTTTCTTGGGGGCCGTGTGAAGATGGGAGCCAGCTGGTCAGCGCAGACTTTCAGACAGGAGGGTGACACGCTGTCTGGGCCTGGTGCCTTCCTGATATTCTCTCTCTGAAAGGGTCAGCCCTCAGCTCTTCTTCCCTCATGAATGTTTTTTCCCATCCAAATTAGGCCCTATGTTCCCTCGGCCCCATGTTCCTTCAGCATCAGAGCCAGCCATTAGGATTAGGGACAGACAGACAGACAGACAAACAAACAGACATTGGCGAAGGTACTGATCTGAGGGAACATAGACACACTCCCGATTGAACCTGCAGTAAAACACATTCAGATTGTTGGCTAGTTGAAGGTTCTCTGCATTGTGGGGAGAAGTTTTCCTGTAGTTGGTGATGTCCTGCAGGCCTCTCCACACTGACGCAGGATTGCTAGCTGAAAACCTGTTTTTCCAGCTTTTCAGTGTAGCCGCTCTTTGCTACTCTGTTCTCTTTTGTCAGTGTGTTTCTGGCCTGGATCCTGCCCCCACTCCTGTGGGCCTCCTGCTTGGCCTGACGAAGCTGCCTGAGTTTTGCTGTGAACCAGTCACACGCATGTCCTCACAAAAGCTGATGTAAGATGTCACAGTGTCAATAAGTTCATTCAGTTCTGTAGATGCAGCCTCAAAGACACTCCTATCAGTGCAGTCAGGCCTGTAGCTCCGGTTTTGACTTGTTGGTCCATCTCCTCACAGTTTTAACCACAGGCTTTGCAATTTTTAGTTTCTGCCTGTAGGTTGGGAGCAGATGGACCAGACAGTGATCAGAGAGTCCAAAAGCAGAGCGAAACCAGAGCGATATGCATCTTTTAATATTGTGTAGCAGTGGTCCAGTGTGGTTTTATCCCTGGTGGGACACTTAATATGCTGTCTGTATTTTGGCAGTTCGTGGCTGAGGTTTGCTCTGTTAAAATCCCCAATCATATTGAGAAGGAAGTCTGGATGTTTTCGCTCCATGCTGGTTATCTGGTCAGCCAGGTGTTGTAAGGCCTCACTAACACAGGCCTGAGGTGGGATGTAAACACCAACCAGAATAAAGGAGGAAAAGTCCTGCAGTGAATAAAATGGTTTGCAGTTGATGAAAATCATCTCTTGGTGAGGAGTGTATATTTTCACTGTGACATCTGTACGCCAACCTTCATTTATGTAGAAGCAGATTCCCCCTCCCTTCGTTTTCCCCATTAACTCTGCACTCCGCTACATGGTCCACTCAGTGGAGTTGGAAGTCCGGCAGATTAGAGTAGAATGCTGTCAGGGATGGACTCACTAAGCCAGGTTTCAGTGAAACAGAGGGCAGCAGATCCTGAAAAATCCCTGTTCGTTCTGTTTATGAGCAGCAGTTCATCCATTTTGTTGGACAGAGAGTGGACATTCGCCAGATGTAATGACGGGAGCGGTGTTTGGAACCCCCGCTGTCGCAGTTTAACCAGCGCTCCAGTGCGCTTCCCTCGTCTGCATGTCCTCCAATCCTTCTGGGTGTGTAAAGACAGGTGAAAAAGTTTGTGGAGTGAACTGTCAAATATTCAACAGTTCTTTCCTGGTGAATGTGATATGAAAGGGAGTACTGAAGACCGCACAAATAAACAAAAACAGAAAAAATACTAGAGAGCGCAACAGCAAGGCAGCAATCCGTGGCGCCTTCTTGATCATAATCTTACACATTGATCTTGATAAACTCATTGTTTTCTTTCTTTGAGCCTAACCCCTCTGATTCCTCTTTTGTCAGGTGTTTGACAATTGCAGGTGTGTAGCGATGGCTGATACCCAACCGGGCAATCTAACAGCCACGCTGGGCCAGTGTCCACGCAGGGACAGCTGTGACAAAATATTTCCATATTTCCTGGCTCTTTCTGTCCTCAGTTCCTTCATCATCTCCCTCGGGGGTACACCTGGCTTTGTGCTGCTCATCAGGTCCGTCAACAACCCCCATGAAAGAGACTGAAATCACTACACTCTTTTAACATGCGGCATATTGTTGAAGCAACACATAATCTTCATGCTGTTATCATAAAAATGATTCCTTACATAGGACACAATATAATCAGTGAAGACGTTTCATACATAACTTAAAATACCAGAAATTAGAAGTATGTATTACATTTTTAACTTTTGTACCTTAAAGCATCGTATTGATGGACTGCCCATTGGTAGAGTTGGTTATGTCTTCCATTACAAATGTAGCAAATACTTGTCTTGCTTTAACCACTCAGTCTTGTTCCTATAGGTGCATTAAGCCTGAGCTGAAATCCCTTGCTCTTGGAATCCACACGTTGGCCACTCGCACTCTGGGTGAGAACCACCTTTAGTATTCTGTACATTACTGTCTTGTTAGTTTGAATGCAGACGGATATCTCCTAAGGCCTGACATTCAGCATACTATATGTTGAAGTGAGTAGAGTTACCCAAATGATGTCCATGTGGTTGTGTCATAATGGATTGTGACTTGAAGCTCATCATTCAGTGTTTCTAAAAATGTAAAGCATCATTATATTTTTCATAATATACTATTTTTAATAATATATTTGTCAAATGTAAATCCCACTTTTTTCAAATGATGGATATCTTATCTTGAAGCAACCCTGTATTTATTGTTATGTTATTGTTTTTGTACAACAGCAGGGATACCGGCCCCTATATACTTTGGAGCTATAATCGACACAACATGCCTCAAATGGGGATACAAGATGTGTGGAGGAAGAGGCGCATGCAGAATATATAACACCTCAGCTTACAGGTAATTTCATATAGGGGTTTGGTTTTTTTTTAAGTTTAGTTTATCTGTTACAATGAGAGGGAGGACCTCAGGTCACATGTATTTACAAAATGTCAAGGAAAACACAATACAGTACAAGACTTACTGTGCATTGTGGTCTTTATTCTGAAACTGTGTATGCAGTTTTCATTAGTATTAAATAACTTTTAAACTTTAGAGTTGAGTTTGTAACAAGACTGAAAGTCTGTAACCACACTATCGGAACTGTGAGGCTGTACAAAATTGTTACATGGATGAAAAATGGAGAAACAGCTTTGCTATCCTTACATACTCACCACTACTGGGGTAGAACATAATAAGTTTGGCACAAGGCTGATGCCATTGCAAAGGCTGTATTAGCTACAACGTCATTCAGAGGCTGCCACTTAAGAAGGACACAGCTCATGAAAGGTCCTGAAGCTAGACTAAACCTTCAGTCGCAGCAAATAATAGTTGGTATTTCTGACTGCTGTGCACCTGGAAAACTTGCGTGCCTGAAAGCGTGTTGCATTACTGTGAGGTGTTGTCACCAGTCTTATCTGCAGCATAACTGCATATTTAATAGTTTTTCTTCCGTTTTGACATGTTTGAAAGATTTTTATAAAAAAACAGTAAATGTCGCCTGATTTTTTTGATGTGGTGAAACATTATTGAAAATGTACATAAAAAAGAAAGAGAGTAAAAAAATGGAAAGAAATCTTGCAGGACCCCTGGCCTGTTCTTAAGGCAAGAAAATGCTTAGTGCTGAGTTTACTTCTACTACACAATGTTTTTTGACTGAATTGTTGTGTTGTTAATAAGCTCAAGGCTAAAAGTGTGCAGGAAATCAACTTTTTTTTTCTTTATTTTGAGGTCTGAGTCATCCGAGAGCCCATGGTGTGGAGTTAGTTGTGGAGCAACAAGTGTGTGTTGTGCAGTTTGTTTTTTTTCACCCCAAAACTATTGCTTGCTACTGTTTTTTTACAGGATAGTGTACCTGGGCCTGACGCTGGGCCTGAGGACAGTCTCTTTCTTTCTGTGTATTTTGGGCTTTCCTCTACTCAAAAGACATATTAAGAGGGAGGAGAAAGCTGCCCTGACCAATGGGAGTGCAGATCTGGAGTCGCTGAGGAAAGAGGAGAACAGCTCCATACACTGTGAGCAGTTTATACTGGCCTTGGACTGCAATCCTAACAGAGAGACTCGCTTGTGAGCCTCAGCACAGCCTCTCCTCTTCTGACTCTTCTGGCTCTGTGGAGCACCTCAGGTGTAAAGAGGAACACACACTGTGGACACTTTTCATAGCACACAGAGTATATATTTGTACAGGATTTGTGTAGACGTACAATATCTGAAATAAGAGTCATTTTATAAACAAAATATGCTATTTCTGGAATGTATAGAATTATGTGTTTGTGTTTTTCATGAATGGAAGACTTTTGTAGAAAAAGAATGTAATTGTGTGGTATTTTCTATGTTGGTCTTTGTTTTTATGATTAAACTTGATAAAAATCAATGTTTAGATTTAGATTTTTTTTTAGTCGTCTGAATAAGATGGTTAAACACCGTCATGCAAGTCTTCAGTTCAGAAGATAGACATATATAAAACAGGTCTGCGCTTGGTGTAGGATCTGTGAATGTGGCTACACTACTGAGTATGAGGCAAAGTAAGCGTTTCAACGTGTGAACAGATAAAGTCAACTGTCAGATTAAAGCTACAGGCAACATAAGAACAGGAGCCCTCTGAAAGATTATCCTGATGGCACACAGAGCGGAAACTATCACTTACTGTCCGGATGTAACAGAAAGCATCTCTACAGTAAGATCACCTCATCATTAAACTTTTCTCTCTTCTCCCAATCTTAGCTATGAATTTCATACATTTTGAGTGCTGCAGCATTGGCTTATTAGTCATAATACACTTTTATAGTAATTTATGTGCCGTATCAACTCATAATACGAAACAAATCAAAGCTGCACAGATATATATATACACATATATCTGTTAGGACAATGGACAATGTTTAATATATATACATTATATTTTATAAGCCCTACCACATTTACCTGATTGTACAGTATATAATCCAGTATATGTAGCCACCAGTGTGACTTTATTATGAAGCACGTTACAGTTTGTAATCCCATGCCGTGTCAATGTGGTGACAGCCTTTTCAGTGAGCTCAGCACGTCAATGAAAGGACACAATATCCGGGGTTTTGTTTGTTTATTTTTCATGCTCATTCCTTCATCATAGATATCATACATGCCAGTCAGAAAAAGAAAAAAAAAAACATCTGAGAATGTTTATTTTCTTTGAGACTGAGATCATCTATGAGATAATAAAATTATAAAGTAGCATCTGACTTTAAAATTAATAAAAAGGTTTGTCTGGATAGTGTGTAATCTAACTAAAGGTGAGATGCCTTAGTACTTGTCAGGTATAAATCATTAATAAATGTTAGCAAAATGTAGCAATAAGCATGAGCCCCTGAGACAAAATGAGAAAAATTTTTTCATAAGAGTAACATGCAAAAAGACATATTGTATGTTCATGATACAGAGTTTAGAAAGAGGATGTTTTATTTGAAAACCTGTAGCCTACCGTTTGTTTAACCCTGTCAATTAAAAAAAATCCGCCTCAGTCACAACTTCAAAGGAAAATGAAAGTTGTAAAAGACAAATATGGCCTCTGGTGGCTTACTGCATACAGCACACAATCCTGTTGAAATGATATTCCTGTTGGTTACTGATCCTTTTTGTCTTCAGCACTCTGAAGATTCTGTGGAGCAAGTAAAGGATTAAAAATATAATCACTCCAGTATTAGTAGGGTCCATGAACAGTAAGTATTTATGAGTATACACATATACACTGCATCTGTTTGTGCCTTTGTATTTCTGTGTTACCTGGAGTTGATGGTGTTCGCTCAGTAGCCTGTCGTACTCTTGTGCAAGCCCTTTGGTCTGCCTCCTCATGGCTTCCACTTCGGCATGAGACTTGTGCACAGCTACGCACGCACACAGACAACACTGTATCTATAAATTGCTTTTTCTTTTTAACTCATTAATCAATCATCTTTCATAATATCACAGCTAACATTTGTACGCAAGTTTTGTTTTTAAAAGGACAATGCTTCACTTTAGAAACTGCAGAGCATCCTGTACATCCTGTACTCACCCTCCTCTGCAGCCTTCAGTTGACCTGCCAGCTTCTCAACCTCCAGCTTCAGTTGCTGGTTTTTGGTTGACTTGGATTTTTCCTCATCTAGGAGAGCCTGAGAACAAAGGATTCTCTTTAATTGCCAAGCTTAAATAGTTTATTTTAGTAGCAGACAACAGAGCACATGCTCTGTGCATACAATGTGTATCAAATCCTATATACTTTAAAATATGGACATGAGTATGTATGTCACGCTATTCGTATACAGTACAGAATGTTACAGTATGTAGTACGTGTTGGGGAGGAAAAGGGGGTGAACTTGCTTTATAAAACAGAAGATAAACTTTTCGTTCTGTTATCAGGCTATGATTAAGTCTCTACTCACTTGTTTGAGTATCAGGTTGTCCTCCTTATGCTGCTTGGCTGCTTTAACAGCGCTGTCCATCTGTGCCTGAAGACCTGCACTGTTTTCCAAGGTGGAAGCAACCTCGCTTAGCAGGGTGACAACTCGACGCATGATGCTGTGATGAGGAAAAGACAAGAACGGGAAGAAATAGCTTAAGGCAGGTCAGGCAAAGTGACCTCACAAAGTGAATGGTAAAGCAAAGATAGCGAATAAGTTGTTGACTGTCTGCGTTTCTACTAGAGCAATTTCCCAAACACTCATTTTAAAGTTACTCTACATTAATGTGGGTAGACACTGACAGCCAGAGGAAGATAGAGAAGCCAGAGATGTAGAGGTTCCTCTGAGCTCTGAACAGCTTCATGTGGAGGTGGTCGAACAGATTAGGGTTCACCTTGGCATCGTGTATGGGCTCAGCACCTGAGTACTTCTGCACCTCACGGACAGCATCTGAAGGTGGGCAGGTTGACAGAAACATCACTGATGACTGACGGTCTACTCAGTATTATGAAATTCCTCATTTACAGCAGACAAACTATCACTCACAGCAGATTGCTTACCAAAGAAAAGAACAATAAGGATCATGATCATAGTAAGGAAGCATTTGTTCCAGTATGGAGATAACCAGTTCCATATTCTCGAGTTGAAAACGAAACGCCATCTACAAAGCAGGTTAAAAAAAGTCATAATAAACAGAAGATCTACCATGGAAACACTGCTGGTGATTTGTGTGAACTACTTGAAATTTGAATTACTCCAATCAGAAAATTGCCCTCTGCACAGGCAGCTGACCGTGTGTTTTTGGGTTTGTTTGTTAAATTGCACTACTACCTCTGTGCTGATATGAAGGGTATACACAAGATGAGGTTGACAGCTATCTCTGCGTAGAGGAAGAAAGCCACAGCTGTCCACTGGAGAGTCATCCTGGCAGTGATTTCCTGCGGAGATTAACAGGTTAAAATGATCTCTATTTATAGTATGACTAACAAGCACGAAGTGAAATATTACAGACCGTTCCACTCTGAGACACATGCTTCCATGAATGAACATATTTCTTCATTAAATAAAGATAATTACATCATATTATAACAAAAAGTCTTTCCCATCATAGTGGCAGTGGAATACAATGAAAATACAAAATCACTCGTGCTCCTTTTATACACACTAGATTAACCTTTTGAGCACACATACACAAAAGCAAATTCTGTAGGCCTACGTGCAGCGAGCAATCAGCAGCAGACGTTCATAGCCTTCTTCTATTTATAGGCTTCTACCTATAGACGCTCCTCAGCATAGTATCATCGGCTGGTGTTCTAATTTTGTTTTACAGTGGCTTGTAGTCGATCTATGCCCAAACAATATATAGAGTTGTTGACTTACCGGACAATGTTGTGCGATCAGAAGAAGTCCAGAAAAGTCCAGGCACACGCGCGCGAGCTCACGCGCACACACATTCGCGACAGCTGCTGGTGAGCAGCAGAGGTCCTAAATAAAACTCTGCTGGTCTCACCGGTCGGTCTCTTTGTGGCCTTCAAGCTGATCAAAAATCTTTTTTTTTTCAAAGTATTACATTGTTTATGTCCTTCCCTTGGACTCTATGCTACAGCTACTTTTTCCTCAAGTGTGCACTGTGCGCGCGCGCGCGCGTGTGTGTGTGCGCTTCACCACTCATGTTTCATGCAGTAAAAATAGCAAAAGTAGCAATCTGAGGAGGGACACCCAGTATTTTTTTTAATTTACATTATACAATGCAGTATTTGTTATTTATCACCAACCGTCTAAAACAGACAAGCTGGTGTAATTTCAATACACAGTATATCTATTTTCCATTTCATACACGAAATAAAACCAAGCAAAAAATCCACAAGAGGGCGATATTATCTCATAATACAATATAGCGTTGGCACATGAGCAGGAAGTAGGAAGTGTTCTGGATTTAATTCAGTAAATTCAAGAGTCCAAATATACCTTTAGTGCCGAAGAGATATACAGGCAACTATTGGTGGGTAATGGGTTCAGTTTACACACCAGCTGAATATAAATAGTTGTCACTGAAAGAGCAGATGTAGGCTCTTTCCAGAAGCTCATTCGTTACAAGAAGACTTGAAAGGATTGCTCTCTTTGTGTCTTTGTGTGCTTTTTAAAAAGGAACACAAACAGCTATTGGCTTGTTCATAAACACATAAATAGCATGGGTGCTGCACTTCAACAAAAAAAGACTGAGGGAACACTTGAGCGTCGCCTTCAGCACACTCTCCCTTTTGAATAATGTGGTTTTTAGACCGAGTTCAGCTCCCAGGACTGTTCTGTATATTTTGCCCTCTCTGCTGTATTCAGCTTGCAAAGTGTATTCACACAGGCTTCCTCTGTGAAAGAGACTGATAGCTGCTATCCCCTTTGACAGCATGTCTCAGGAGTGTTGAGGAGCAAAATGTTTACAGCTGCACCCTGTGATAGCTTTTTGAGAGCGGGCAAATGACTTTGGCAGTACTGAATGTGCTCTGATTGCTCTCCTCTTCGCACCATCTCAGAGGTCGGCGCTCAGGAGACTAGAGAGTCATTACAGTAAAATGCCTGCAATAAGCAGATGGGCAGGTTACGATGATAGTGGGCTTGGTGTTGTAACCTGACAGCTCCATCTATTTTATTTGTCTGTCAATATAAATCCCTGTCAGAACAGGAGGTCATTATGCATGCAGACCTCATAAATGCTATCTTATATGTAATATAAGATTGTTTTGATATAATTTTCCCTTTTTTATTGATCCAGCAGACGTTTGGCCGTGGACAAACTTATAAAACGCAACAACAGACATCTGATGCTGGCCACTCAACAATTATATGTATTATTAGCATATATACAGACTACTGTATATACAAACCATTTTATCTTCTTATCCATGTACAAGGCATGGTAGTAGAAGACCAACAAGATGACCTCAGATAATTTGTTGTTTCTGGTCCTGCTGTTCCTGGGGATAGGTATTCCCAGGCTAGTCAAGATATATAGGCCCTCTTCATTGTTATGGGTGTAACATGGGGTGTAAATTGAGCTATTTGTACCCACAATACCTCCACAGAGAGGTGTCCATATTTGAGTTCCTTGTGTACATCTGAGCCCCTCACCATGTCCCTGAGGAGTAGCACAGATACCCTGCAATGGAAACTTATAATAGCTGCTTGTATCCATGATATTATACTTTCAGTCACTGCCCAAACTCATGACCAGCTGACAGTTGGAATATAAATTGAACTGTAAATTGAGAGCTTTGCCTTTAGGGTCAGGTGCCTTTTCACTATAATGGTCCAGTATACCACACCAACACCAACATGCAGTTGGTGCACCTGAGATCTCATGATCCATCCACACAGCCAGCATGTCCATGTGGGCCCTGCATGGTTAAGCTCCACCATCAGCTCCGTTTACTCTATATGCGTCTGTCCATGTGGATAAGGTTACACGAGTGGGCTTCGTGTGGGGCAACATGAGCGGGTAGGTGAGGCCTTGGACATCAAAATTGGGCCATAAGTGAGATATGAGGTGGTTATCATGTGGATTAAACATGATTCTGTCTTTGATGTACTGACCTTCATTCCATTTAATTTTCACTGAGTTTCAGATTGCCTCATTGGATGCTGGAGGTCACGACAACCACCGCTGTCAGTACATAAGCACCGTCCTTGACATAAATTCAGCTTTGAAGAGGTTTGTTAGCCACAACAGCCTGAACACACACTTTAACTCCTCTGTCCTTGCACAAGGCAGTCAGCTGCATTTGGTTTCCTTAAAAGTGGTCCTGCCTGACTAAATAGCCAGCTGTGGTCAATATTTCTTCACCCCTATTGAAAAAATTCCTAAGAAGACTAATTTGATGCTTTTCCAGAACTTTTTGAGGTAACTCAAAAGGCTTTCTGCAACTGCAAAGTCCTTTTGGCATGTTGTGTATACCTGGGCAAACTAGAGTCAAACTCCTAACCTTCTTCTTTAGCCTGCAGACTTCCCTTATCCCTCAACATCCACCAGCATGCAGGAAACTCATCTGGAAATAAAAGTTGAAAACCTTTGTAAGTCCAACAGCGAAGCATCACTGAGATTCAGATCAAGTAGGTCAATCCTTCTAGTCACTTTCCTTCAAGCTTTTCCATCATCAGTGTTTAAGTCTCCAGTAATGCCTGATAATTACAAGGGAATCCACATTAAAAGTGAGACATGAGCCACACTCTAGTGTGGACTGTTACATTTGATAAAATAGAAACATATCACATTATGTCAGTAAACGTTTCTATGGATTGCTCAGTTCTCTGCAAAGGCTGGATACTTGCTTACTTTTTGGTGCAAACACAGCAGTCAGATCCTTTCTGTCCACAACATGCTTGTTTCCTTTCTCTCTGCTGTACTCAGGTCTCTCTTGCAAAAGAGATCTTGATCTCAATGAGATTACCTGATTGGCCTATATACAGTCACATTGAGGTGACCCTTTGTTCACTGGGACTAACTCCAAGTCAGTAGCACTCAGTTAGGGGCTTTGTGCGTATTCCCACATTCCCATTTTCTAGCTCTCCTTCCAAGGCCTAAACCATCAGGGAAAGGAAGCAGGTGGCTATATTATTTAAAAATCAGTCACCTTTAACATAAGCAAATCAAAAGTAATTGCAATTATGCAATAATGTTTTTTAAATTAACATTAATATTTAATATTAACTCACTGATTAAAAAATAAAAAAACATCAAAGAGGCAGCATGTGTAAATCTGCAGCACATCTACAGGTGTTAAACTGCTGCTGCTGTAATGCCTCTGCTTGCCCACAGGTGGCGCCATGTCTAGAAGTGCAGTTCAGAACTGTCACTGACGCTGCGGCTCTGCATTTTAGTGATATTGGCGCCTACCAGTCAGGTGTGTGAAGATAGATTCAAACATAACCGCGGCACTGGGTTGGTAAAAATGGCCTCCACTTCTCTCCATACTGTCACTGCAGCCTTTGGATGAAGAATTTCAAAAACATCCGGATCTAAACAGACGAACTATGTCGCGTGTGACGTCACTGTTACCTAGCTACAGAATGTGGAATTAAACTCCGATACTTTCGGCTAACGGGTCCCTGAGGACACATCCTACAGGTCAGTGCTGTAGTTAGTGTAGTTAGTTAGTGCTGTTTGGCCTGCTGCAATGTGTTCATGGCAACGCAAAGTTCATGTTTTGACGTTAGGTATTAGCTGAATTGTGAGAGAGGTTCTACGACAGTTAGCTTAAAAGATCGATGCAGCTAGCTACCTCTAGCTAGCTACCTTCCTAACTAGCGATACATAATTTAAATTGACTGTCTGTCAACGGAGATAAAGTAATCCGCATGGTTATTTTGATTTTACTGTATTTTTTACTGTGATTTTATAATTCAAAGGGGCTTTATTGGCATGGGAAACATGCCAAAGCAAGTGTGAAATAAAAACAAAACATGTACATACGATAAGTAAAGATCTACTAGAATAAAGTAAAAGTCAAAATATACCAATAAGAATAGGTAAAATTGTGATTTTGCTGATCAAAAAAATACAGTACAGATGAGTTAAAACTTAAAAAAATAGAAAAATGTAGACATTGCAGTTAAAAAATATATAAATACAAATAAGTGAGAACTGTTTAACAATTTAAGTTTTATTTTTTTGAGAAATTTATTTAAAGATATCTTCTGTATGTATGTACAGTAAGTATATCTATGTAAATTAACATACATTCAGTAACATTAGGTCAAATGTCGCTTTCTTTGCCTTTTCGTGGCATTGTCCACATTCAGTAACTGTATCATCTTGGTGAAGTTTCCACTGCCTTTCAAAATGCTTAGTTTTTGCAGTTGAAAAAAAAAACAAGTCGCCACACAGTAACGACTGAATTTCTCCAAAATTGACCCAGAAAAACTGATTTAAACTGGGTGTTTTATCGGGTATCTATATCAAGTGTAAACCTAAACTTAATCTCAACAATAAGCAGTGCACGCAACGAGTCAAATCAGTTTTATTTATAAAGACAAAACTCATAAATTACACATTTGCCTCAAAGGGCTTTACAACCACATGACACCTGCTATTCTTAGATCAAAAGTATAACAATTTTAAGCTAGGTGGTTGGTTGTTTTATACAGGAATTCACCTTGGTTGCTGTAATTAAGTTCTCTTCCTATGTTTATACAGTATGCACCTTTTTGACTTTTTGTCAAAAAAACAAAACAGATTTTGTCTGTTTTATGTCCAACCAAGCCTTGTAAGTGCTCCAGCTGCCAGGCACCTAGTACTGTAAATGGAGGAAATGATTGGGAAGTTTATTCCCAGAAGCCTGGACACTCAAAATAACTCCTACCATTTTCCAACTCTGTCATGACATGAGGACACTTGAGCCCCTTTCACATATGCACTGCAACCCCGAAATTTTCTGGACAATACCCGGATAAGCTGTATGTGTGAATGCAAATGTCCGAATCAGTCGGACCGGACATTAAATGGGCTTTACCCTGCCAGCTCCCTAGCAACTGTTGAACAAGCAGAACACAAACTTAAATACGATGTCTTTGACTTCCAGCAGTCCTCTCATCTATATTACACATGCGGCTGGTGTTGGATAAATGCAGCAGGCCAGCGAAGCTGCATTGTTTTGACTGGGCCTGAACGTTCTGCTGTGAAGCTATCGCTAATGGTAGAGGGGACTTCCTGTGATTTCTCGTAAAATAAAAGCAGTTTTATTTCTGGTGAAAAGCTTAAAAATTCTAATTTACAAACACAGCTTACTTTTTGCATCAAGTCTTGCCTCCCGCACCCCTCACCTAAACCAAACAGAGTATATCCAGTAGGTGAGAACGTGTCTGACATGGACCAGTCTCCTCCTGTGAGCTACATGTGTGAAAGGGCAACTCCAGAAGTTGTTCTCCGGACATTGTCTGACGTTCATATGTGAAAACGGCTTTGGAGGACAATTGAATCTATTTAAAATGTAATAGTCTGTTTTGTTGTTATTGCACACTAATGCTACTCAGCAGTGTCAGACTCAAGCTGCCAGGCTGTGTTAGTGAGCTCTGTTATGGTGGTCCCATTCATATCTCTCCACGTGGAGAGAAGAGTGGCAGCTTCACCAGACAGTAGTCATCACTGTGAGAAGAGCTGGAGGGCAGCAATCTTCTCTCTGCTGTCTCCCTGCTCACACACAGTGGTTGACACTCTGTCACTGCCTGATAAAACAATTGGACTGACACATGGCTGCGTGCACATACTGTATGAGCATAGCTGCACGTGCGGGAGTTTGCACACGCAAAACACACACTGACTGGCAGGGGCACACACGCAAGACCTGGGCCTGCAGCCATGTCGGCACAAAATTTCTGACTTCTTTTTGTCCTTCACATTTTTGGTTTAGTGAGATAAGAATACCCTACTTGCTCCCTTTGTCTGAATATAATGCCAATTTACATCAAATGTAAAATTCTAAAAAGTTTTATAACCATGCCTGATAACATAAGCTTGTCGTATGGCCTACTTCTTCTCATATAAAAAACCATGATAATGCTCTTTTTAAAATTATAATACCACACTCATATTCTACTGACTTAAGAAAAAATCTTTGGTACAGATCCCTGCAATAATGACACAATAATCATTTTAATATGTTTTTCAATGAAAATGAGAATATTGATATAAAAATTATCATTCTCTCTAATATCACAAATCAGTCTAAATAATTCAAAATCGTTCAGCCCTACTCTGATGTAGAGTGGATGATAAAGGAGAGCACTTGATGTGTCATTAAACATCTGTCCTTGGCTGATAATGACAGAGAACAGTAATCTACACAGCATTGATTTTAAAGGCAGACTGGTGTGTTATTTCCTCCAAGACCGCACAACGATGCCATTAGGGTCATAGCAGGTAGAGGTCATACTGCATTGCATCTGTCTGCCTTTGATCCCTGCTTTCTATCTCAGCCATAGATTTTCTTGTACAGAGATTATAGATTGTATATCAGAGTCATATATCTTCCAACTCTATAAAGTGTCCTTCCATCTCTCCAAATGTGGCTTGGTGAGAGTAACATTTGGAAAATGACCACAAGCAACAATTTGTCAAGCTGTACTGGCTGGTGTGCTCAATTCACTTTCTTCTCCTCTACGATAGCAGAATTACAGTTGAGCGTTCGCTGACCTAATGCAATAGAGGCTCCATACGGACAAAGTAATGTGATTTCCCAGGCTTTTATTCTGTGTCTGTGGCTGGATAGAGAGGGGCCCTGAAGAGATGGCATCTGAATTGAGGATGGCTGCTTAAGAGAGGCAGCCATTGAGCGAGAGAGGGAAAGACATAATGCATGTGACACGGACCGCAGCAAGTAGCTGCCATGATGCGGAGTATTGGAGAGAAGGATAAGGACACGGCAGGGTCAAGTGATTCTAATCATGTTCACAGTGAAGCATCGTTGAACCTCTGCTGTTGACTATGGCAGTGTATTGACCTATTTCCTTCTCTGCAGGTCACGTCAGGTTAGAGGTGTAGTGCTGCTAACCTATCCAGTATGCTAACCACCAATGCTGACCTTGAGATTTGAAGCCATGGCAGCAGTTTGTAAAAATCAATGAAAGTGGTCCCAGATGGGCCAAAAACGTGGAACTACATACAGTGCAGTCAATTCACTTTCCTCAAAACATTGTTACATGCTTGCCCATCACTACATTGCTGATTTACTTGGAGGAGACCTGCATTTTACAAAAGGATTTTTTATTATTTTAAACAAAAAGCCCTGTGTAGCCATACAATCTTTCCACTGGCTGACATTTTTGTTATATAAAGAGGAAAAAGGAAAAAAGGAAGACACATGAGACTAACAGTGTGTAAACTGAATAACTTTGGTTTAAGTTATCAGTCACATGCTAAACAGAGCATGTTTATGTCATGTTGGTTTTAAGCTCCATTAAGCAATGCTTTTGATATATTGAAACATTTAAGTCCCTGTAATGAACTTGACTCTATTGCTGTTTTTCCACCCTGGGTGGTCAAAATTACGCAATGCAGCTTTCAAGTTGAATTATATTTCATCATAAAGATGACATTGAGACAAAATGAGGTCACATGTAATCACCTAATGTCCCCCAGAATATCTCATAATATACCCTTAAGCTCTGCTTTCGAAAGATATTTTGGTACAGATTTAGGCGGTGTATTTAAGTATTTCAAGAGCATATTTTGCACCTATTTGGCAGGAATATGCTGTTATAAATAAAAGTGCATCTACTTTGATCTTGAATCAGTGTTAGTTGTGGCCTCGCTCCAGGCCTCTGAATAGCTGCCCAAATTTAAAATATTGCTTAGTGTTTCATTGCTCTGGTTTTGCTGCCGTGAATGGCTTTTCCTCCAGTTGGAGAAACTACTGAGCCAGTCAGCACCTTTTTATAGGTGGGACCAAGGTTAGGAACGTCACCTAACTGTGCCAGAGCCAGAATCCAAACAAATATAGAAACAAGCATGGATACAAATCGGTGCAGCTTTCGAGGCCATAAATGAAACTGACTAAAATAATAGCTCTTAAGTCAGAACAACACCATGCATTCTCCCCAGAGGATTTCCAAAAAGGTTATTTTATAAATTGGCCCTCTGGTACTTGTGGAAATACAGTATAGGTGATATATTCATTCATCAGTTTTCTCGTGCTTAGAATTTTCTCGTGGGTACAAACGAAATGGTCCAGACCTGTTGTAGGGGGGTCATGAAGAGACAGTCTGTCTGTTGTGAGAAACACTTGTTTGATTTAGAATTATAACATCTTAATCTGAATGAATTAGGAGTTTAAATATGATACCAAAATCAACTAAAATAAAATATATAACTACAACATTAATGCAAAATGAATATTCTGTTCACCATATTATCAACATGGTGACCTATTTACTGAGAGTTTGTTTTTTTTTTTTAGATATTTTACAATTTTATATTTATGATTTTCTTTGGCATATTTTGGCGCAGCAACTTCTACATTTCAGTTGCTAGGAAACTTCTCTCACTCTGATAGCTGCTTCTGTGTCTCTGCAGGTCTGTGTCCGTGATCATCTTCTGTTGCAGCTGACAGTGTAACATCAGAATACTGTAGGCTATAATATTCTCTCCTCTAATCTGTGTCTGTCACATGACCACCTCTCATATTAGTCATGAAGCGCTTTGCTTTAGAACGATGTTTTTTACCATCTAAGTTCTTGTCAAAGCATTCCCTCTTTATTTCTGTCACAGTACAGTGCTGCTCTGATGACACGTCGTCGTATTAATATTTTGTAATTGTTTCGGGTCCACTATTACTGCCACTCCTAAACTTATTATGTTTTTGTCTGCTGATATCTGATAACAGGACTTGAAATGTGTGAAATTCTTGTTTTTACTCTTTGGTAATATTTTTGTGAATGAAACTTGCGCAAAAACGGAGTGGAAGAGGTCGCCCAGACATTTTAGGGGCGTTAATTATGCTAATGATCAGATCTCATGAACGCCACCTCCTCATGAACAGGTGACATTCATCAGGCTGAGATGAGCGATTTACGACAAGTTTGGGCAGTTAAAAGAGTTTGTTGAATCTGAATTGGAACACTCAAACCTCAAAGCGAACCTCACAGAGAAAAGTAAGAAAGTTTTAGGATAAAAATAGGAAAATGTTCTCGCATGAGGCCCAATGTGTGTTGTTTCTCCCTTCATTGCCATAATGAAGGATCAAATAAAAGGAGGTGAGAGGCATCCCTTTCAGTGATAAGTGAGAGTGAAATAACCCCTTTCAAACAAAATGTTAACAAAATGGCAAATCCGTCAGAGCATCATGCTCTGTTGCTTGTGCTTAAAAAGCCTTTTTGGCTCAGCCAGTGGGGCTGGACCTCAAAATGGAAAACAAATTGTGACCTCAAAGTCTGGTTGGTGTAAATAGCATTGGTCTTTGAGAGGTAATTTTAGAAGGTAATCAATTTAAATGATTTCTTCAGTTGCACTGATGAAGTTTGGATTAGTACTTGACATTTGAGCAGAGATCTAATTTATAGCATCTATTCACCAGGAATGGAAAAATAAGTCTATATTCATATATTGATACCCCACCTTTTTGAAGTTTGCCTTCTAAAATTTGGACTCATTTATTAATGCGTTAAATTTGTCCTCTGGCTCAGTGTTTCATCTCATAGGTCATTTTCCCTCCCCTGTTGGCTAATCTGTCACTGGCTGTGATCCCATCTCCACTCTCAATCACAGACGTGCCCTTAAGGCACCGTGACATCCACACTGCTGTTTACAGCAGAGTCATAAAGAACCTTGCCTGCATCAATATTCCCATATCAGCCCCCTCTGCTGCACTACAAACCACACACTGACAGCCAGAGAAGCATCTGATCGAGGTTGTGTAATCGCTCTGGTAGCCAACAGCCCTGTGCTCTCAGGATCTAAAGGGCTCTTCAATTTTCTACTGTACCTGAGACAGCAAAGGCATAATAAGCTCATTACTGAGATAAATGCTGTGGAGTACAGCGTGCATTAGTGTGTGTGTGTGTGTAATTTTATGCATGCATGTGAATGCACTGTATATATCCACATTAAAGAGAATGTAATCCTTGACCCAGGAAGGCTAGCTGAGCATGGCTTTATATGCTAATGGTTATTGTAACTCTGCATCTAGATTTGGTATTAGTGTGCAGACTGAATGTAACAAACTGATGTTTTTTTCTTGTAGATCCTTACTACTGAAAATCTTCTGCAGCTGTATGAATAAATTATTCCTACTTATTTAGGGCAAACTTGGTTCATACACATGTTAAGCCAAAAATACAGGGCTGGCTGTATTATAATTTAACACCAGCAGTCACATGGGAAATACAATTTCACTGTCTTATTTCTTGACAAACAAAGGAGGACATGCACTACGGGTAGACATACAATGGCGGGGAAGAAGAACTTCATTATCTGTTATTGTGTATTGTCAATAGAATCTTTTATTAGGCTTTAAGACCTTTCCAGTAGTTCTTTATTGCAGTTATGGATTTGCTTATTTGGAGAGCATTGTTGTTTGACTAGTGTTATTAAAAACAGACAATTTGATAATACAAACATTTTCAACATTTTCCTTTAGTTTCATTAAATAGCTTCTAGCAGAAAACATGTCATTTGAGGATTCTATTCTTTTTGAATTAAAGCAATATTTGTTTTTTTTTTTTACTCTGCTCAATATGTGCTCTCCCTGTCACAGTCCCTGTACTACCATGAAGTCATGCTCAATTCATCACACCAAAATAAGGCAACTGTAGATTTTCCATTTGGCTCGAGTGACTGTTAAACAAAACAGACTTGATTTTGATTACATCTGGTTTATGTCAAACGAGATGATGAGGACCACGGTGTTCTGTTGTGCATGAGGAATGTGAATGTTCCTCTTTTGCCCTAAAAGCAGTGATTGTTAACAGCAACCCCCATAGCTTCTGAGCTATAGAAACATAGCACATACACTACTCCTTACTTTCCTTTCCTACCTCTCCACGTTTGACCTGTCTTTGTTGCATCCTCATACCTACAGTCTCATTTCAGTCTGCGGGCCTTCCAGGCAATAAGGTCAGTGGTCACTGGGGAATGCAGGGACTGGTGTCAGAGCAAGTGGCATGGTGATGAATGGGAGTAATATCACAGCTGTTACAGAATCACAAACACTTTGCTTGGGGGAGGGGGAATAGGAAACATTTTGCTGTGTTAGGTGAGTGAACACAAAATTTATTATAAATATACATATACATAACAATTCCTACTTCTCTTTCTCTCGCTCTCTCTCTCTCTATATATATATACCTTGTTTCTCCTATACTGTACATGTATTAATTATGTACACAATGTACTGTATGTTGCTACTGTTACAAAAAGCCATGCAATATCTACAGTACAGTATATGGTATATCTATGAAATCTACTTTTGTTCTCAATAAATAGTAATAAATTATCCACCTCTTGTTTTTGTACATTCTATTGCACATATTATTTACATAACTGCTTTGGATTAACATTTTCCCTTTTTCATCATGACCTGATGTCAGTTTTAGCTGCTTTTATTGACTTTATATCCGAAAGATATGAGTTCCTTCACTCCACATCCTCAGAGGACAGACATTTCTGTCGGGCATTTTTGTCCTCAAATGTCACCTTTTTGTTCCTCTTTGGGTCGATCCAGGAATTGTGGATAATGGCATTATTAGGAGTAGGATCTGCCTCAATGATCGACACCACCCTCTTCTTCATCTTGCTTTTCAGGACTTTCTGGAACTTCTGCCTAGTGAAGGCATAGAGTAGAGGGTGAAAGATAGTGGTCCCGTATGCCATGACCAGGAAGCCCAGTCTCAATTTGACCATCAGGTCACTGGGGCCCACACTGAGGATGACTGTGTTGAGTACTGTGATGGGCGTCCAGCACAACAGGAAAGTAGACACAATCAGGAGGGACATCCTGAAAACCCTCTTTTGGCGCTCTCGCCTCTCCCGATGGCGCTTAACAGCCCTGCGCAAGGCGATGATGACCGAGACAGAGGTACGCATGCCCAGTGTGGGGTTGCGGCTGCCGCTGCTCTGGGATCCATCTGTGGCCTCTTGCTGCGTAGTCATGGCCGTCATGGATGGACGCTTTTTTCTGCGAGCCTTCTTTTTCTGTGAAGCGTGGAAACGTGTGCCAATGCGAATATTGAGCGCCTGCAGGATCTTTGAGTAGGTAATGAGCATGACAACAGCAGTAAAGAAGAAAATGGGAATCTGAGCCAGCAAGTGGTAATAGAGGCCAAGTTCTGTGTAGTACTGGTTAGTGTGGACCACATTCTCCACCACTGTCTGGTTGAGCTCAGCATGGCCCTGGGCAAAGAAGCCCACCTCAATAAAGGGAACCAGAAAACTAACAAAGGATAGCACCCAAATGGCGGCCAGCAGGGCAAGGGCACGGCCCATGGTCAGAACCCGGTTGGCTGGTTTGACTGAGATGTCGTAGCGATCAAGGGTGATGGCAAGCACATTAGCAGCAGTGGCAACACTAGCAAAGGAGACACAGGCCTCATGAAAGCAGCAGACGAGGGCAGTGTCTCCCTCCAGGGAGAGCAGCACCACCACAATGGTGAGCGGGATACAGCACACACAGATCAGCACATCCAACACGTGGAGGTTCATAGTGACGATGTTACTGACAGAGCTAATGAGGTTTGACTTCATACAGTAGAGGGCAAGCACAGTGAGGTTGGAGCTCAGGCCCAGGAGGATTTCCAGCATGAGAAAGCCAGTTAAGGAGACCTGGAAACTAACGGGATAGGGATACGGACTGGGCGTTGCAGTACTCATGGTGCGGGTGATGGGTTCAGTGTTGTCGGTGACCGTGACGTTGCTCATGGTGGCTTCTTCTTTCGGGCAGGGAAGGATATGCATTATCCTGCATGTAGAGAGAAGAGAGAAAGACAATTTATGAGGAGGAAAAGGAAACAAAAGAGGTCTGTGTTTGTGCATCTCTGGAATGTTGTAATTAATACACATATGAGAAATCATGTCAGATGTACTGCTGCCAGATATCAAGTGATAAGGAAGCATTTTATATTTGAATGAGAAATGAAGAGTGCTGACACTTTAATTGAGCTGGAACTTTTTTCTGCCATGCCCTGCAGATTAGACTACTTCACTACACAGTTGGTATGTAAGTGTCTTGCCCCTGTCAGCCTCTACTTTTGTTATATCTTATGTTATTATCTCCAGTGGAGGCACATCTCATAAAACAAGCACTTTGGAACAAATTAAATTCTTGGTATCTTTTGGCTTTGCAGTGGCTTAGTTGCGGCTTCTACTTTTTGAGCCTTTACTGAACAATGCATTCAAGCTGACATAGTTTTAATGTATTAGCATTTATGCATAATTAATACGGACCAGAGATCATGAAGGTCATGGGCATGATGAAGAAAGCAGATTTTAGCCCCATTCGGACACAAATAATATTCATAATTGACAAGGATATTCCGCAAGAAAAATCACTTTACCTCATCCCCAGCAGGCTTCCAATTCTCACAGATGTACTTTAAAAACAACTAACAACTAAATAATTGAAGAACTAACGAGTGCACCAAAAAACAGTAGGTATTTGGGACTGTAATTAATATTGGGTTGGGGGGGGTTGAATACACATGCACTCCAGACTGAATTAAAATAAGTGATTAGCACATGCAATATTAAAATCATCCAATCTCCCCTAGAGAAATAAATCCAATCTGAATGAGGCTCTAGTTGACAAGGAGAAAAACAAATGGTTTCCAGTAGTATTTACCCTTCCCTCCAGCACTATCTGAGTACCAGGGCTGTGTAATCAGGCCATAGAGTCCATGTTAGATCCACAGAGACAAGCATCACATCCAAACATAGCCAGTGGAAAAGTGTTTCCGCTCCAGCAAAGCCACCCCAGCAAGGCTTTTCCTTTCACTGCTAGTCCCTCCCAGAGAGGCTGACAGCCAGAAATGCACCTGTCCGTCTCACCAAAGACTGTCTATGGGCTGCCAGCTTTTTCTTCCTGACCTCAATGGCAAGAAAGCTAGGGAATCAGCCACTTGCATCCAGTGGAGGTAAGAGAATATAGGCTAATGTCCTTTACAGACTTTTTTTTTCTCAGACTGATCCGTTTTCTTTGTTATGGTGGGAGCATTGACGGATGAGTGGAACAGGGATAAGATGTCGGAGCCACCTCCTGTTTATAATCTCATGATATTCCCAGGCAGGAGAGACACCGCCAACCAAGAAAACAAAGAAACACAGACTCTTTCCTTTGCACAAGACTGGAATGCACTGCTCATAGTATGATCCAAATCTTTGCTTTTTGCTTTTTTTGTCCCCAGTGAGAAGAGGATAGTCAGATCTGTATATATAAAAAAAATGTTACATCCATTTGCTTATATTCCAAGGGGCAGAGTTTGTCCCATTCCCCAGTGCACACCATAGTAATGTCCAGAATCTGTCCAGGAGAGGTCAGTGCGTCCGGGCAGCGTCCAGGCCCATGCCTCCCCTGGGAGCACTAATGGAACAGGCCTTCACTGTCCACCTTTCTCATCAGTCCCTGTACGCCTGGCTCCAGCTGCCATTGACTTGTAAATTGAGCACAGGTCTCCAGTTTGCCCCTCGACATGTTGAACCCTCAATCACTGGAGATTGCGTGAGTGGAGCAGATTATTAGAGTGCATGTATGTCCAATCACCATAACGTGTGATCACCATGACATTTGTGATCACCAGTATTTATACGTGTGTGGGAGGGGGGTTGATACAGCAATTTAGTAAAAGGTCATCCTCATGAGGAAGTGGAAGTGAGTCCATCGGACGGAGAGCCTGCCCTGTAGATTTGCATAAAGATGCTGCACAAGAATCGGACCTTAGGCGGCAGGACCTGTATACTACATCATCCGTCTGTCCTTCAATCCCGCATCTTTCTTACACAGTGACCTGAAGAAAGAGAAAGGATAGGGTAATGGACGATAGAGATAGGAAGAGAGAGCAGGAGGAGTAGGAGAGGGAAGTGTGGGGGATGCGTTAGTGAAAATAAACATATCCTAAGTAGAGAGGCGACAAGGAAAGTCTCATTAGCATAGCAACAAGCCTCTGATGTCTTATCATGTTCCTGTGCGTCGCCTGATGCACTTTACATCTTTGCTATTGCATTAACATAACAGTAGCACTATTAAGGGGCTGCACGAAAGCAACTGGTATTTTACATCTCAGCCACCCATTTTCAGATTGAAGATGAACTGTAGTTATATTTTTGCAATTCTTGTTGTGTATAGTGTAAATTATTACAGGGAAATGCCTATTGTAAATTATTCTATGTCTCTTGTACAGCCTCAGTGGTGATGAAATGGTCATACAATTTTCATGATAGGGCAGACTTGCTTAGAGCTTTAGCGCAGTGTGATCCTTGGGGAACTTGTCATAAAGACAGGGATGCCTCCTCGTGTGTCAGTATACATGATCTATGTAATCTCTTCAGAGGAACATGTCGGTCATTCTTCAAGGTTGTTTAAGAGAGGGATGCCATACTTTAGTGTGCCACAATGTCAGTACATATAAGCAATAAGTACCATGCTTGTGTTCCATGAAAAAGAGATGCATGATAAATTCTAGATATAAGTGCACTATGGCATATCAAATTTCTCGTTTGGCAAAGCCTCACAGTTCTGAAGATAATATTTTTTTAAATTGAATTGCTGTACAGGGAAGCTGTTTTAGAGTATTATGTTTACAGTAGCATCGAATTACAAGTTTAAGGCTGAGCATACAGTATTTAAATCAGTTACAAGTAGGTTTCACTTAAATCACAACCATATGTTTCTAATTAAAAAAAAGTCAACATAAACTGAAGTTATTCAGGAAATGACATTGGTATTGGTTTCTAATCCCGTACATTTGTTTGTTTGTTTTTTTTTTGTTTGATGGGGATGTTTGTCATTTAGTTTTCTTCGCTGTCACATACGCGCTGCTCAGCTGAGTGCTGTAAATCAAACCAATAAGTAGAGTGCCCCGTCAAAACACAGTAAAGCTCACCATGCAGGGTAAACACAGATGCTCCGGAGCTGGTCCATACACCACGCTGGCCCCTCTCCTTGCAGCTCTGCAACAATCTAGGTCGACTGATACTGACTGCTGGTTTATCATCTGCTCCTTCCAGCAGTAATCCAAGAATTAGGAATGAATATTGATGAACATACACGGGTCACACAACTGACAGATGTTCCTTCCTTCCTGAGTCCCGCACAGAGAAAAACAAGTCCATGGAGATTAGTCCTGACAGGAATGTTGGTGGGATTCTTCTTTTCCTCCTTTTGTCCCCTTTTTTTCTCTTATCCATCCATATGGTCTGGTGTGTGAATACTCCTCATCTCATCAACTCTCTGTTGCGCTCCCTCCCTGCCTAACTGTCTGGATAGGAGTGCAAACCATCACACTCCTGGTATCTCTCTATCTCCCGCTCTGCTCTCCTCTCTTCTCTCTCTTTCTCACTCCCTCGCCCCCCCCCCCACCCCCCACCCCCCATCCTCTCTTACTGCGGAGGTTTGCAGTGCTCCCCCATTCCTGATTGGTCTTCTGTAATAGCCTTAACCCTTTCCTCTCCAGCTAGGGGAGGTATTTCCTATTGTTCTGACTCTATCCTCTCTTCCCTGCCAGTGACTGTGACATCCCGTGTGGGGCTGTAGTGATTTGGGAAAAAAGCTTCTACTACGCTTTTACACGGGGACTCTAGATGCCACTGCGCTAAACACACAACCTGCTGCAGAGTCGGATAGGCAGACTGTTGAAGGCAAAACAAAAAATGGTGGCATGATGTATTAATTAGCTCTGCCACAATGTAATGAACAAGTAATGTGTTTATGCACCGTAGGGGGAATGATGAGGATGGAAAGCCAGTAGAGAGAAGCAATATTTTTTTGTATCGATTTTCTGCACATGCATAGGTCTTAATATGTGTGTGCAAGTGAGCATGAGAGGCAGCGAGACTGACAGAAGATAAATTCTTGCAGCTGTGAGTGGGAAAAATGGATTATGCAGGAAAAAATGAAAGTCAGAAAAGAAGAGATAGAGGATACCGGCTCAGATTGATAGTTTCAATTAAGTTGCTCTCAGATCAGTAAGAGGTTGACCACCCTCGATTCCTTTGTCAAGGCTCATTTGTCAGGTGCAATTATTGCCAGAGGGCATCCTGGTACCTGACAGCCTGTAGTAAAGAAGAGGGGTGCATCTGTCGCTCTGGCATGGCTACCTGATAAACTGATGATTAAAGTCCACAGAAAATACATCAGGTGTTGTTATTCTGATGGTGACAGTTCAGTAATTGCACTCTATCAGGCAGATGTTTCAGTTTGTTTTCACGACATTTAAAGTTGACTTGCTGCTCTTTGGAACAGAGATCAAAGGTCTAGAAGGGTATAATGACGAAACACTCAGTCGATCAATCAATAGAAAATTAAGTAACAAATTTGGTAATCAAGGTACTTAAGTTATTCATTTAATTCATTTATCAAGTAAAAATGCCAAACACACACTAGTTCCAACTTCTCAAATGTTTCTCAGTTTTATATTGTTGTAAATTAAATGACTTTGGGTTTTGGTCAATTTGTTGGACAAAACAAGCAATGGCAAGACATCAAAGGGCTGACAGACCTGTTTCATTGTTTTCTGACATTTTGACTAAATTAATTGATAAAGACGATAATCATTGCAACTTTAAATGTTGACAATGTAATGTCTCCACATTACATGGCCCATGTAATGTTTCATTTGGACCATGCATGTTGGAGTTTCTTGATGAAATCTCTTCCTCAATACCAAAGACAACCCTTCAATGTAGAACAAATTGGAGGTCAAGGGGAAGACCTCAATGACAATCTGGAATTATCAAGGGCACTGGATACCCCTGATCATAGACCACCTCTTATTGGAGGATTAAGACGAGCAAACACTGTCACATTTTAAGCTTGTCATCAAGTCTAATTCTCACTAGATCTTCACATCACACGATGTGGAACTTGGCATCTGTGATGAAAGGGATTGTGTGTGTGTGTGTGTGTGTGTGTGTGTGTGTGTGTGTGTGTGTGTGTCTGTGTTTGGATGGGAGAAAGATGTGAAGTTTGACAGATGGGCAGAAAGGATGGGTGTCTGCGGTTGCTGGTGTGTGGTTTGTGCAGATCTTTTGTACATGCGTATGTACAATCAGTGAGTTTGTGTGCATATCTGTCAGTAGGTTTGCATGTGGATATGTTTGTGCACTATGACAAATGCACCCCATGTCAAGTACCTGCTTCTTACACGAGATCCATCTACAAGCCTCTGGCTGTCAGACCAAAATTACATCAGTGCAAAACAGATTCTCTGTCACTGCAATGCTACTCAGAGCACTGTACGTTTCATAACTAACATCCTGAAGAGAGTGCGTATGAAAAGACCGGACCGACCACTTGACAGCCTTCTCATGGCTCGTAGGAATCCTCCTAAGAGAGTGGTAAACATGCTGCTGCAAAAACACTGCATTCCCAAAACTTCAGAGTTCAATAGAAGAATGACGTTAATATTTTATTCCAATTAATATTTTATCCAGCTTTTTCTCTCTGTCCCCAGTCTCCTCTGTCTGATATTCACTACAGTTTTTCTCCCCTTTCATTCAGAGTGCCTGCAGACATCCACGGATATACTGTATGCGTGTATGTGCCTGTCGATACCCAAATGTGTGCATTTCTTTGCTTATACCACAAATATTGTGTGTTCACACCCCATTTGGCACAGTGTGTGTGGTGCGTCTGTGAAGAGGACCCTCTCTGGCCTGTGCTCATCAGATAAAGGAGATGCAGATGTGCCGTCAGAGGCCGTCTCATTTCAAGTCCAAGCTTTGCATGCCAAACATCAGCAGGCAATCATGCAATAGTGGGATGGAAGCCGGCAGGCCCAGAGGACCCAGCGCACAGACTTTTATCTCCTCCCTGCAGCAGGCATCCTGCACTTCCATTTGGTGCCACTGTGATTTGCTCCAGATTGCTCCAGAACAGAGCTAGCCCAGCACTAATGGAGTGGCTGGTTTCAAATGTTGTCGTAGTCTGCTGTCATCTGATCTGTTTAAATTGCCCTTTCGAGCTGGGCCAAAATATGGAAATGGGAAGGACCACTGACATCGCCTGAGCTGCTCCTGTTTTGTTGGAAATCTATTTTTCTTCTTCCAATATTTGGTAACTCACTCCGCAGTGAATATTACAACATATATAAAGGATTGAGGATGAGGAGGAGCCTGAGTGAGGTGTTTTTGTCTGGGGTTTCACCACAGGGCAGTTGGCTCTGGCCTCACTCTCAGTATCCTTTTGGATTCATGCTCAGTTGGTAAGAGATGAAAGTGCCTGGATCAAGTATGAAGGAGAGAAGAAAAAGGAAGACCATCCTCACCTCCTCCTACATTAAACACTCTAGAGACTGATGAGCAGCAGCTAAAGATAAAATGCAACCTCAGTCCTAGAGGAAATGTTAATGTATCCTCTTCCAACCACGTACACTTCCATTAGTGCTGAAGTGGCTTCATTTGTGCATGACATTTACTGCACTTGTGTAAGGGTTTTAGGGTACCATATGTTTTATCAAGCTACTGTTAAAACACCAAGTTAATTTGGTTACACAATAGATTACAGCCCTCAAATTACTGTTTAATTATTTTTAAATTATGGTGCACACATTTGTGTGGAGCAAGTATTCTATACTAAAAATTGGTGTAATTATTTTTACATTTTGTTTTCTTCTCATCATGTGATAAAAATCCTGAGAACATGACGTAGCACAATGTAGGGAGTCAGAAATATAAGAAAAAATAAACAACGGGCTTGGCAATGGCTTGCAAACCACTATGTCCCAATAAATAGACTAGCTCGTCAGAATATTTTTAATTTCTCTTGCCTAGTTAATGACGATGTGCTTGACATTGACCCAAACTGTAGGAGCACAGAGCGTTCTTTCGCACACAACTATAAATGTGGTGAAGCAAAAGGGGAGTGATGCTGTTGGTGCACCTCCTTTTGAGATCACCTATGTGCATCACACAAGAAGAAAGATGGCAAGCTACAGATATTTGTGCGCATTCAGGTGGAAGATGGACAAATCTCACCTGCCAACAAAAATGAAAAACATAGACTGTGCAAAACAACTCCCAAATGTTCCCAAATGAGGTTTGCATTCAGTTAGTCAGAAGACTACAAGTTGATGCGTTGTTCAGACAGTAAAGATGGACATAATCTACCTCAAACATAAAAATGGGCACTTTGGAAATGAAACTACTGTATAGTTTTATGTTAATGGGTTTATTTTAATGACATTATTGACTAATTGTATTTGGTGCTAATGTTGAGGTCAAAGTTTATTTCATAAAGGCTTATAAATGGAACTCAAGTACAGTATTTTCTTTTTTTATGTAACTTTGAGCCCATGGTTCATGTTCACAAAAATAAATTAAATAATTAGCACTGAAATATAGTTGTTTCTGTGATATGCAGTATGCTTTTTTATCAAAGGAAGTGATTACATAGGACTCTTCAATGGTAGAGGTTTTAAAAAAATCACATGCTTGCAATTTTTTCCTGCAATTTTACCACAATAAAAACATTGCAAACTGTATCACAATTTTGCTGTAAAATCAAGCATTTTTAGCCGCAATAATCACAAAAATATCCTGGAAGGATGGTTGGTAAATTGCTGCTGTTTTTGTATTGAGGTATTGAACAGAGAGCTCCCGTAAAGTGCACTTTACATATACCTTGTAATTTGCTTCAATATCCTTCCTGTCACTCATTGTTATAGTACTACAGGTATTACTCAATTGTTGATTCTAGCAGGTGCCAAAATTGTGTAATCTCTTTTTTTTTTTCTTTAGTTGTCTCCATCTCTTACTCAATCACTCATCTTTCCCTTTGCTTTGGTTAGACATAAGCTCTGTATTCTGCCAGTGATTTACAGTCCTGGTGGTATTGTGGGTCAGTAAGGTTAGCCATAAAGCAGAACTAGGTGAAGTCAGCTGTTTAACCCTGACCATGGGGTTTAGGGATTGTTCCTGCAGTCTCCTCAACGTCCCAACACACACACACACAAACACTCGCCTGGGACAGATTCTTTGCTGTTTCCTGCTGTACTGTGACCTCCTCAATGTTATCTGTCACGGAGACGAACAGCTTCTTTTCCATCAGCCCCTCAGAAGTCGGCCACTTCCTGTCACGGCGCAACATCTGTTTACGTTAGCCATGTCAAAGAGCGGTGGCCAAGGCGTGGGAACGCGAGGGATACACTGGGGACCCCACGCTCACCCACGGGGAGGTGCGAGTGCATTGGAGGGCTGAATGTTGGGGGGGAAGCACGTAGAGGACAACCACACACAGATGCACACATTTACGCTCCTCCCTATAGGCACTCGGCCATCAGAGCACTCAGTGTTTGTCATCTCATTTCATCTGGTCATGCTGCTACCCCTGGGAGTTCATGTTACTGGAAAATGTGCCGTTTTCTGAAACAGCCACTCTCCTTCAGCAGCTAGTTTAAGGACTGAAGTAACCAGGTTACATTGACTAACATGAGGGTAACTGGGTCAGCTGATTCTGAATTGTCCATGTCTTAAATGTGTATCAGGAAAATTGATTATTTTTTCATGCATGCTTTGTGCAAAGGACATTTCTGCCCCTGAGGCTGTATATCTGTCCGTGTCCACATGTGTTTGTGTCTGTCTTGGTGAGTTTGTGTTAGTTATTAAGAGCTGAGACTGCCATGCTGTCTGTAGTCTAATCCCGTCGGCCCCTTTGGCTTTCCTGACTGACTGTCTACTGATACAATGCCTTATCCCTGTTTCCAGTGGCCTCCGGGGAGCCAGCAGAGAGGGAATTCCCTTCTCGAAAGAAATGACCTGCCAAAGACTACAAAGACCATTAGGCTTTGAAGGCCACAGCAACACAGACAAAAGACGACTTAATGGAGCACAATGACATTTACTGCCATTTTATGCTATTGTCACAGAGTAGTATGCAATTATGGAGCCATGGTTGGCATTTCCTTCAAGTGATTTGTCCATGTTAGGTTAGTCCACTATTAGTAAAATGGAAATAGAGCTAACTTTGAAGCATGCTTTTTTCTACCCAGTTAAGGAAAAACTTGTAATTTGTTACTGTGGTATTGGTTTTATTCTATAATGTGTTTGTTTCTGAAAGCATAACACTTAAAGGTCCATTAGTCTACATTGACAGTGACATAACATGCGTGTGTGTGTAGTTTGCAGTGGAGGTAAAAGATGCTAGCGGCATGTACATTAAGTACATTATGTACATTATGTACTGTACATATGTTGATCAGTCCTCATACTAATGTAAAGAAGGCCTTGTGATCGTGACACTGTGTCCTTGTGGTTGCTGGCGCCAAACAAGGCTTGTTTTTTTTTCTCCTCTGTTTCTCCTTTGAATAGTGGTCTTTAGGGGGATGGATGGATTAACCTCAAATAAATGGGCCTGTGAACACCAACAGGAGGCCCACTAATAAGCAGAGTTACTCTTCCTTGTACACGTACGCATGTATCCACATACATGCCCATACAAACAAACACACAAAAATGAGTATACATTGTACATTTGAATTACCACAGAGATCCGTGTTATCCTTACCAAGACATGCAGTGTTATCTGTACTTTGTAAAGAGACTCTGCTGTTTTACAAAAATGAAAAAAAGCCAACTAGGGGTTTCCAGCTCACTTATTTTCACATGAGAGCAGCTTCCCTGTATAGCAATTTATTTGGCTCTTGACAACTGTCCTATTTTAAATGAAATGTAATGCCTGCAGGGGAGGGTTCCAGTATTACACCTTGTAGACACAGATGCCATGACACAAGCCTTTTGCTGTATTTCCCTCCCTCAAATTGCCCATTTTTTTCCCGCCTCCTGTCTTATGCCTTTGCCTGTTTCCCTTCCTTCTCACTTTCCTCGGTAGCACCTAACGATAATTAGCCAGTGCTAGCTGTCGTCTTGTGCCTGTCCCTAGTCACACCTTGTCAGCGGGGCCTTTCCTGTCGGCGGTCCACCACTAATGGGCCACTGCCTTGGCTCTGACAGCTGGGATGAGACTATCTTCCTCAGCTGCTACCTCTTCATTAAGGCCTGCCTCCAGCTACTGTGGCACAAAGACCAGCACCTTTTGTCTCTATGTCTGTCATGCCAGCTGGGGATCCTCACAGCACCTCTGCTCCTCCTTCCACCCAGGTCAGCATGCACGTCCCGATCTACACAACACAGGACTTGTCAACCTTAACACTCATGCACTTGGAGGTATGGTGGACGTGTGGATGCACGTCTCCTCTACTGTTTGAAGTGCGCACCGAATGAAGCTGATGTTGATTTTCAGTCATACATTTGCAAAGCCTTGATATCGGCTGCACTTTTGATCCAATGTTAGATGACAGGAGGAGTGTGGATGTATGCCATAAAATATGAAGACAGTATCTTTTTATGTTTCTTCTCCACTGTTTGAGTTGAATGAAATAGATCAATTATATGTCATTAAGAGTTAAATGCGGTGCTGAACTCATTCTGTATACTGTAGTGAGGATATGTAGCAGTGACTCGAGCTCTTTACTATATCTAGTTGTACATAACTCTGACAGGTGTGGAATGAAAGATAATGTATTTTACCCTTCATGTCCTTAAATTAATGCAGATTATTTAGCCTTTTTAGAGCATCAGACACCCCAGGTGCAGTTTGGTCCAGTCTCCCATGCGTCAGTGTGATGACTGTTGCTCAGGAGTGTGACAGCCTGTGTGGGTGGCAGCAGTAGGGTGTTGGCCCTGCCTGTGGGTGTACCAGGCTGTTGCCCTTGATTGTCTGGCACAGGGTCAAGGTAGCACAGGGTTGGTCACCACCGTCAGCACTTCTCACTGTAAAGGCACATACTGTAACACCACTGGGATCTGCGCGACTGAAAGCGTGTGTAGACGCATGTTCAACGGAAGTGGGTTGCGCTGATGCTATTAGTGTATCACTATGAGTCATGTTCAAGTAGATTGCCAAACTATTCTTATACAATCAATACATCTCTGCTGATGACATGGTGGCTGACTCATATGCTGCACTGTAAAATGGACACCCTGGGGTGTGTGTGTTAGTGTTATCCTATGATCAAACACTTCTATCCGGTGGCGTCACAAGAAATCGTGCACTAAGTCCTCCTAAAGTAGGAAAAACCAAGAATATCTTTCAGATCTCTCTGTGGCATTTAGTTATTCAGTGATCATTTTCCATTAAGTAATGTTTTCCTCCACTGTGAATTAGTTTCTCTATCAGCATGGAGGATGCTGATGCTCTCAGGCATCTTATTCATCTCTGCAGAATTTAAATTGATCGTACTTTATCCAGGCAGGATGACTTGGAAATTGAACAGAGAGGGGGACAATGTGGACTAGGTGTCGACAATATGGATAAAAACCTCTCATTGTACTGAAATTCTTTTTTACAAATGTGACAAAGAAAGTTACTTCATCACATTAATTTGTTCATTTGCAATCCCACCACACCCAAAACATTAAAGAGATCATTACCACTGTATATTAAAAAAAATCTATGGTGTGTATTTGTCACAAAGTGTTATATCGCCCACCCTTAGTGCAAAATCATATTGGACACCTTTGATTCAAGAATCTGCAATTTTCCTGGGATAATATATACTGAAGCTATAACAATGATAGACTAAGACTGTGTTAATGACAGCACTGAAACTGATGGATATGTTCTTGGGGGTATTTAAATGTTGAATGTGATAAGCCAAGAAGGCACAGGGACTTATAAACAGGCTGTTTAGTGGGCCCTGTATAAAGGAGCCTCGTGTCATTAAACAAACAGATTAGATTTTGGTTCCACTTGACAAATTGACTGTAATTTCTTTTGCTGCCTGGATGATCGGTAGAGATTGGATTTCTGCTGGGCTCTGTAAGAAAACACACATCCAGCAACTTCTCAGTCTTGATGCAAACGCTCTTTCTGCATTACCCAGAGACTTGAGAATCACTTCTACATAATATAAAAACAATTTTTGGGGAACTCCCATATGAAAACGAAAGAGCAACGACGTTGTTTTTCCTTGCAATTTAAAATGACAAGACTGATTTACTCCAGAGTGAAGAATATATAGCAGAGAGAGACGTGAATACGATGTTGAACTGATTAGAACGATGAAGATATAAGCTGTCTGTGTGACATGAGTGTCAGAATGAGTAATCAATGGTGTCCCCAACAGGAGAGATCTCAAACAGGAAATACATGCTCTGGTGCCAAACATGGCAAGCAGATGGCAAGCAACAGGGCCCTGTCAGTCCAGTGTAATATGGAGACTCAGAGTAGGTGGGGTGTACATTTGGAAGAAAATACAGGAAAAAAGTGCGGTCAGGATGGATGATATCAGGCCATCTGTCTGCATTACAACAAGGTGTCATTTTTAAGAGGGTGGAAAACTTGCTCCCACTCTTTCTTCAGATCTAGTCTTTACAGCAGATAGCACATAACAACTGTGCTTTTTCCTCCTCTGCCTTTGACTTTTTATGCAATCAAATCCCACAGTGGCAGTTGCATAATGATGTTCTTTTTAATATTATCAAATTGTTTAAGGATACCACATTGTGGCACTGATGTTCTTTTACTATATCTTCATTGTACCATTTTTTCTGCCCTCATTTGGGATCTCCGTTTTTTTTCCATCCCCCTCTCTGTCTGTCTCTCACTCCACCTCTGATGAAGTAAAGCTGAAGTGATATGTTCCCCTCTCTGTCAAAAGATGATTGAGACATACATAGTAAGGAAGCTGCCCGGAGAAGGAGGCACTGTTCACACACACACACACACACACACACATGTAGGGAGACATTCCGGCTGTTACCAAGTACATAGGAGTTTGTCCGCCTACACACTCAGAAGACCAGGAGATGTGTGTCTAGGCCTGGCTTAGAGGCTGCTGGCTTGCTCTACTGTAGCAGGTGGTGCACATTTTCCATTTACGAGAAAACACTAAGTGTAGGCAGCAAAGAGGAGGTGCTGTCATCTATTCTTGTATCGAACACAGTGCCACTTCATGGCACAATCAATTGTCACGTTGTATGGATGCAGTTTATCCTGACACAATGCTCGGACTAAGATTTCCAAAAGCAAATAAATGAAATACTGCTGGAGGAAATCGATTCATATAAGAATCATGATTCCTCTACGATTCCAAATTCCAAAACTCAATTTTTGTGTGTTGTTAAAAATGTGATGTTGACTGAACAAAGGTGGAACTCCACCATTCATCTTCATCTTCATCTTTCAAAGAAGGCTCGTGTTTGGGCACATTTTGGATTTAATAACTTAATAATTAGCTTTTCAAGACAAAGATGAGATATTTCGTGAGTGCTTAGTCGCCATTACCCAGAGACTAAAGTTAGCGAAGTGTAACACCGAACTCCAGCACTACTAAAAGAGCCCACACACACTGCAACACTTTATAGAACACCAGCCAACTCTGCTCAGGCAAAGAAAATACTGTGCCTGTACAGTGTTTTTGATTACGATGGGTTTCCCTGGTAGCATTAAAGCAGAAAATGTTCTCCACTGCTGGAGAGATAACGTTAGTAATAACACAGCTCTTTTTTTTTCTGCTGATTACTCCAGAACACATGGACCAACTTGTATTTCACAAAAGACATTTACCCTGTGATTGTGGTTCATAAAGTACACTTTTATTATTCTCACACAGGCAGAATACTGTAACACGCTTCCAAACGATTGCCATTAAGTTTTTCAGATGAAAGAAGCTGTGTAGTCCTAGACACTTTTCTCTGCTTTATTTTATTCACTGGCACTGACCTTCATCAAGACCAATTAGCTTGTCAGCAATGTTTTAGTTTGAATTCCAGTGGACAAAAAACAGGAGTGAAGACTTTTGGCACACATTGCAATGGAGTAAGAGCCTGAAAATAGTGTCTCCTTTACTGTTTATCGAATTGAGAATTGATTTTGAATCACAAATTGATTCTGAATCAAAGTGTGACACCAAGAATCAGAATTGAATCTAGCTGCCTCCCATGTCACACACTTTTCTTCCAGAATTGATTATGCACATCCAGTCACTACAAGTACCCTTTATCTTGTCAGTCAATAGAAGATCAACTTTCCTTACAGACCCAGTCTTAGGAATTATAACAAAAGTAGTCTTATCACTGCTGAATTGTTGCGTCTGTCTATAGAGCTGTATTCAATGTGGAGCCATGTGGATCATTGTTATATGGGAATGTTTTGGGGCCAATGTTCTTTTTGCTCTCAAATTTCCTTAAGACCTTTAATACACATACATGTCCACTTTTTCACGAGTAACATTCAATGGAAGCCTGAATGTCATACAAGACGTTTTCAACTCGATAAGGACAACAGGCTCAGCGATGGCTCTTATCATCATGGCCCAGAAAAGTCAAGGAGAACTCAGGGGGGCATTGCCTGGATTCAGGCGTATTCCACATGCAGGGCCGATGGAAGGATGAGGGGCGAGTAAAAATGAGGAAGGAGAAAATGCACGGAGATGATCCCTGCATTCATCCAGCTACTGCAGAATTTGAGATATTATGCAAATTGTGGAGATTATTCAGCCAACCATTGGTTTCCGCAATAAGGATTAAGGTGGGGCTTCTAGGGATTCATAGTCTTTGAGCTGTGCTCTCATGGGTCCCTGATTGGCTGAACAGTTGACAGAAGTATCTCAAAGTTGAAAGCTTAGTTGATTCTGACTGTTGCATATTATTCGGTGCCATTACCAATGCTTTGAGCCATACTGTACTCCATCAAGCTTTGCAATGCAAAGTAGACTTGGGCTCTGTGTCGCATGGGATTATGTCTATAGGTGCCATTTGTAAGTCTTCATTCCACGTGTGCAGCTCAGATACTAGAATACACCTAATCTGCCAGAGGTGTGCAATATGTTCTATCACATTAGCTGCATGCTGTCTGAATACTGAATACATAGGCTGTACCACTCACCTAGAGCTCAGTGCGCACACTCGTTACACATATGTACTGAGGACTGCACAATACTGCAAGTTAATCACTGATTTAATATAGGGTTTATATATATATATATATATATATATATATATATATAAACTTGCATAGAAACTTCCATAATTCTGTCTCTATCACGGCTGTCATAATAATATTTCAGCACTATATTGTATAAATACAAATCAGGCAGCACTAGGAGGATGGCACAGGCTTTTCTGTGTGCCCCCGCAGTTGATATTTACACTAAACTGAACACTGATGCTGAGTAATGTTTGATGATGGGCCAAGCTTGTCCAATTCCCAAAATGTGATACGCTCCAGTGGCTCAGGTCATTATACTCAGAGCCAGCATCCTTTAGAAAGCACTTTTAATGATAGGAGTTCTGTAACAAACCGCTGCCGCTAGACATCGCATTATGATCATGTGGAGTTATCACCATTTGAGTTCTTACTGAAAGTATTATTTAGTTGTTAGTGTCACCACTGTATAGCATTAAAAAAAACATTAGTTTTGTCATGGACATAATTTAAATACTTCTGCATTTGAAAGTGTGACTGTTGCAGCATGGCAGTTGTTCAGGGATGAAGAAGGCAATATGTTTGCTGAAACGTCTTCATTCTGTGGGGCAGTTGGATTTTGATATCTATTGTGTTTTACAGTGTGACAGAAATCCTTCTTTGATCCAGAAATAATTTCACCTCAGATTTTCTTTTTTCGCTGAAGACATTTGATTTCTTGCTATTTCTGGAGTCTCTTCTTCCTGTTGATGTTTTTGTTAAGTGTCAGTGTGGTTTACTCAGGCAGGCATTCACCTCACACATTGCTCAAAATACAGATTTTTTTTCTGTTTTGCATCTCTTTTTGTTTTTTTTTTCTTTTTACCTCTAACACCCCCACCCCCTTTCCTTTCACCCCCTACTCCCACCACTTCCCCTTGGGCAATGGGAGCTGAGATGGAAGGAGAGATGGATGATGTTGTTTTGAACTGTGACATGTTTCCATGCAAGTCATTCCATTATTATTCATAAATAATTGGCCAGGACCGTCTGTGGGAGCTATTTATAGAGCTGATTGCTATTTTGCCAAGGAGAACAAACTCTTAGAGCTTTATTTCTTCCCCGCTCTTGTTTACTCAAGTGAAAAACCTAACAGAGGGTTCTGTTTTCGTAGAGCTCCTTATAAAGCGCTTGACCCCTGGCTGAAACACTGGTCAAATGCTACAGTTTGCCAGTGAGGTGAATAGAGATACATGTGTGAGGCATTGATTGAAACTCTGTCATCTCAAGATGAAGTCTCTCAAACAGTTTAGAACCGACGTTTAAATATGTTTAATTCTTTTTCACTGGCAGCCAGAGATATTAACTCCATCTCTCTTCTGAGGATCTATCTTCTACTTAAGTTGAAAATCAATAAGGACCGGTGAGGCCGGTCAGTTATACTGGATTAGACAGGAGCACTGATACTGCTCCGACAAATAGCCTGCAAACACGTGAACCACTGTTCGTTTGTTCATCCTGACCACAACATTACAGGCTCCATTAGTTATATATGTGCATGAGTGCATGTGTGTCTGGATGTACCTGCAGTGCTTAGCATGCACTGTTAAACGGTTCACAGCGCCCTTGAAGGTTGAAAGTGTGAGTGACAAAAAGAGAGAGAGCAGGGAACCTAAGCGCAGAGAGAAAAAAAAAGGAAGTAATCAGATTGGGAACAAAAGAGTGGATTATTTAGCCCTCATGGTTCATTAGGATAAGCCCAGAGCCTTCTGGTGAATATTACATGAGAGAGTTAGATTAGAACAGATGAAAGGGAGACTTGCACAGCCAAGTTGTGCATAAACATACTGACTATTTCATTGCACTTTGTTTGAACGATGCAGTTTAAATTTGGATACGCATAAGGAAGAGAGCAGAAGGTGAAATGAGATTTTTTTCTGGAAAGGACCTGGAGTTAATGTACCTTGCACATGCATGTGGGATTAAGCAGGTGTAAGTGCTGGCAGTGCTTTTGGGCCAGAAGGCTTTCACAATCATCAGCCTCTGTCAGGTCACTGTTTCTGCTGAATCAGGATATTGGAGTGTGGTGTGTTGAACTTGTTGAGAAAAAAAAAAGGACAGCAGGTTAGGTCTGAGCCTATTTGCATAACAATAAAGAATTCAATTCCAAACACAAGTCGGAGCTTGGCACGTGCTGTAGCAAAACAGAGCATGCTGCATCGCCACATAAAGCACTCCATCTCCTCCGCAGCGTGACAGCATGAGAACATGGCTGGAATGCAGGATGACAAGGCTGTGTGGTAGAAACAGTCGGCTGTCATTAGTATGCAGCACAGACCCGTCTTGTCTAGCTGGACCTTTGCAGAAACTCTCTCTCCCAGAACAGTAGATAAATTGTCTGTACTGAATAGAGCAGCTGAGGTAAATCTGTTCCCTGTGCACAAGATTTCTCGTGTTGTTGGATCTGCTCCACACACGGCAGTCACAACAGTCTAAAATACAAGAGTTGAATGGTCAAAGTTTAACCTCCCTGTAATATTGCCATGAGAAAGAGAAGCAGTGAGACAGAGAGAGAACCTTATTAAGACCTGTGCTTCAGCAGCTTAGCTCGCAACTCCTGAGTGAGTTTTATCACAGAAGGCCCTTCAAGCATGACCACAGTAATGAACCTATTAGCCATGAAATTGACTTTTCTGATAAATAGGGAACAGATGAGAGTTTAAGGGACCAATTTCGCATCTCAACCCTTTTGTTTGAAATTCATAATTACATTTAAGCAATGGTACTTTTTTTTTTACAACCAGATTTGCACATGTGCACACAAGTTTTTTGTCATCAAGTTTTCCACTGAGCTGCTTCTTTTAAATATGCTGCAGAATATTAAGTGGACCCATTTTCTGGGTAAAAAGCATTAACCCCACACCATTGTCGCTATTTAGAAAGTGTCCAAACTGGAATTCATATATTTAATGCAGTGTATCAGCAAATGACTCAATCAGCAAACATAAACTTAACTGCCTCCTGAAATAGCATTTTAATCAACTGCTGTGAATGAAAACTTTAGGACCTCATAGTGTAAATGTCTTCTGTCTGCTTTTAATTACTGCTTGAAGATAGATAGATACTTTATTTGTCCCCGCGGGGAAATTGGTTTGCAGCACAATCACAAGGCATTTCATCACAACATCACAAAAGTCATCATTAGCACCAATAACATACTCGTACACATACCAGGAGGGGGAGGACGGGCCAGACCAGCTGGACATCCTTTGTGACCAGGAAGGAGTGGTCAAAGTGCATGGGGGATAAGGTGCTAATGCATTACCTGTTTAAAAACTTAACGGCTTGCCGAACAAATGAAAACTCTGATCTATTTTTAGTGAATAGAGGGGGGCAAGATCACCGCCCAGAAGGCAACAATTCAAATGAGGAGGCAAGCGGGTGCTCCTGATCACCCACAATGTTGTTTGCCTTCTTCATCGTTCTATCTCTCCATACTTAGTAACGTCATCCCCAACAGTTTACTGGCCATTGTTACAGTTTTTCTGACTGTCTTTTTCTGTGCCTCAGTAGCATTGCCAAACCAGCAGATGATGCAGAAGGTTAAAACACTTTCAATAAAAGCACAGTAAAACATTTGGAGCGTTTTGTTGTGGATATTAAAAGATAGCAGTTTCTTTAAAAAAAAGTACATTCTTTGTTGTGTCTTAGTGCTTATGAAGTCAGTCCACAGGTCGAGCACAATGCTGAGGTACTTGTAATCTGTAACAAATTGTATTGGCTCCCCATCGATAAAGGTAGGGTTGGAGGATTGCAGCTTTCTAAAATCAATGGACATTTCCTTTGTTTTAGAGGTGTTTAGGAGAAGGTTTGACTCCCACACCAATTTAGAAAGTAGTCAAGAACTGGCCCATGCTCTTCCTCTCCATCATATAGGAGGCTCACCAAGGCAGCATAATCTGTGTACTTAATAAAGTGCCTATTAGGGAAAGTGCTAATGTAAAAGTTGGTGTGTAAAATAAACACTAGAGATGATATAAAACACATCCCTGTGGGGAGCCTGTGCAAGTGGTCATTTTGTCAGAGTGTGACGTACCTACTCTGACCTGCTGGATTCTACAGCTAGGAAAATCAACAATCCATGAAGTCAAGTGAAAAACCTGTCTATATCTGCTAAAATACTGCGGATGAAAAGTCCACAAATAAAATCTTAGCATGAGTCTTTGGTTTCTCAAGGTGAGTGTGCAATAAGTGTGATAAAATCTGAATTGCATCTCCCCTCTAGAGGCTTGGTAGGCTAATTGCAAGGGGTCCATGAGGTGCTGTGTTTGTGATACAATCAATGTACCTCTTCACTACACACTCAAAGCACTTCATGACCAGCGATGGCAATGCTATTGGACGAAAGTCGTTGGGCCCTATGGGTCTGAGAATTTTTGGCACGGGTACAATTGTGGATGTTTTCCATAGGGTAGGTGAAGATTAAGAGAGGACCTAAACACTGGTGCTCGCTGTTCAGCACAGTGCTTTAAAACACTTCCACAAATATTGTCAGGGCCTGGGCTTTTTGTGGGTTACAGCCTCTAAAAAGGTGAAGGACTTCTGATTCCATGATAGTAAAGTTGGGTGTAAAGGAGGATTGGGGGGGCATCACAGTAGCAGAGCAGCCTGTTGTCACTCTCAAAGTGACAAAAGAATGTGTTGAACTGGTTTGCCATCTCCAGTCCCTCCCTACCATGCAAGACAAGGGTAAGTTGCCCTTGTGTGGAACATTAGTGATGGTTTTAATTCCCCGCCATTCCTCTCTGGGATTGCCGGATGCCAGGTCGGTCCTGAACGCCAAGAAGCCTGAAGGCTCCACCTCACTGGATATGATGTTACTGTCCAGCCAAGTCTCAGTGGTCGCCAAGACACAGGTTCTCTGATACTCGTGCACAAATGCCGCCCTTACATTCACGTTTTGGCTTTGTCCGTGTTGTACCTCTCTTGAAATTCGTTCTAAGACCGTTCGATATCAAGTCTACAACAGTTGAATAGTCCGGAGATATGTGATTGTGTAGCAACAGTAAGAATTCTCTGCTCTATTTTGACAGGCTACGCTGCCAGCAACATAGCCGTGGTTGCATCCTTGGGTAAAATCATGCAACTGATGAACATGATTTGTCGTCCTGCCGGTACGTATCCAGCAAGAGGCTTCCTGTTGGGCTTCTAAACATATGACTAACTCAGAGAGACAAGTTAAGAACAATGGGCCTCATGTAAGAACCTTTTGTATGAACAGATTTGTTATTATTGATTCTCTCATACTTAGAATTCTCTCTGGGTGGTCCAGGGCTGTCATATGAGACAAATACAGACAGTCTGCCTTTCATCCACAGGGGGCAAAAACTTAATAAAGATAAATAACTATTATAAACCTCATCCAAAATTAATATTCTGTTCAATATCATTATGTCTTCCCAATTTACTAAGAGGTTCAACAATGTTTTATTGCCTCAGGGTATTTATGCAGCCTGCTGTCCAGGGGAAAGTCCTCCGCTGCACCCGACAGTCTAACATCAGCTACTGTATATTATTCTCTCATCCATCTCTGTGGCTGTCACATTACTTGCTCGCCTCTCATCTAAGTCATGGACCGCATTGTTTTAGTAAGATGTTTTTTAGCATCTGACTTCACATCAAATTATACCCTCTTAATTTCTGTCACAGTACAACGATGCTCTGATATTGTTGGCAGCCGTGTTAATATTTTCTAATTCTTTCTGGTCCATTCATTCAACTACTTTCATCAGGTTGAAACGAGTCATTTGCGGCAAGTTTGTTCAGTTAAGAGTTTGGTAAATACAACTTGTAACGCAAAAGTAAGGGTGTTTTCAAACTTATAGTTTGTTTGCTCTGGTCCGGATCATTGGATGATAAAAATGGTGTATTTTCCCCTTGGGTCGGTTTCTTTTTCTCACAGAGAAAAATCCAAGCGAACCAAAATGCATTACTACCGGCCATGAGAGAATGTTCACTCAGCTCATTGGTCAGATGTGTCTGGGGCGGGAGCATGAAAATAAACAGAGGAAGAAGGTCTTCAGTTGGACCTCAATTCACTCTCCAAGTAGCACCTTTTTATTTCGCTCATCTGCATCCCAGTATGCAAAGCACACCTGGGTACGGGAGCTATTGAGCTCAAACATGCTACTAGTATGTCTAGTAGTGTGGTCGGATCAAGGTCGGACCATGTTCCCACCGCAAACAAACCGCCCCAGAATACAATTGTTTTAGTACCATTACTGTGTTCAGACCTGCCCAAACGAGCCAGATTCAACCGGACCAAAAAGCAGCTCTGACAACAATCTAAGAGAGATTTAGGCTAATAAGAGAATGTTCTTGCATGAGGCTCTTTGACTGTTACTGATTTACATTCAGATCAACATGATTAATACTGTCAGTTAAATACAGTGCTCATTCTTTAGATAATGCAGAAACTAATACAGATGTTTAGAGTGCCTCACATACTGAAAATAGACTGTATTCATGCCATCATTGTGGAGTGCAGACAGGTCTTTCCTGAAACAGGTGGTTTCGGTATTTTGTCGGGTAAGGAGCAGAATACCAATGAACTTCAACTGTGGCTGGTGCGAAAAAGCGTCTAGACAAATCTCAGTGTGTACAGAATGGCCCATAACACTTTTCTATTTGCATGGACATCCTGTGACATCCAATCAACATATCCCATTGTGGTGAGTGTCAGACCCTGCTTGATTGATTGTAGTTCTGCTTTGCACCCCTCTGCTCAGAGCTCAGCTCTGCAATGACAGAAAGGACACACCGATGAATAATGCATGTCTCTATCAACCCATCTTGCAAGCACAATGCAAGGAGAGAACGAGATGGATATTGTAGATAGAGAGAGGGACAGATGGACAGGAAGTGGGAGAGAGACTCTAGAGTTGATCAAGATGGGCACTGCACATAAAATTAAAAAAGACGTAATGTCACATAAAGTGTCCAACAATAATGTAATAACATCATAGCAACCAACGACTTTCATTAAGTTAGCTGTGCTCATCTGAGATGACGGCTCTTTTTTGAAATTCACTGTGAGACTTTGAAATTAAAAAAGCTTGAGGGTGAAGTCCCCCCATTATTAATCTAATTAAAGGTCTCCTTTATTCTTTGAAGGTCTTCCTATTGCTCTCACAATTTACAAATTGTAGGCCAAAGCCATCATGTGCCATTTGCTCCTCCAGAAAGGAAACTGAATCACGCAACACCTGCTAAAATAAAGTATTAATTCTTGGAACAGAGCTCAACATCGCCTTGGAATGAGTTATACTCTAGAAAGGAGATCATAGATATTGCAGAAAAAAATCTTATTTATTAACCTTGGCAAGAAGCCATCCATGGATAAAGGTCTAAGGCCAACATATTGAATTTGTATCAGTAGCTCAGTGGCTCTTTTTTTGGAAGCTGCTTAATCACTCTGCAGCACAATCGTATTCCCCTCAAACAGACTGGAACAACAAGAATATATCAGCTGCCTTCTTTCTGTTACACACCATCAGACGATGCTGTTGTTTTGACCGTCATTGTTCTCCCCTGCCATCAAACTGATTCTCTCTGATGCAAAATGCAAAGGTGATTTCATGTGAGGTGGATGAGAGGGGAATGGGATGAATAATAAGGGAGATGGGGCTGAAACTTAATGTTGTGATCTGTCTTGTGTGAGTGTTCGTAGTAATTAAGACTAATTAAGACGCATGACTAATGGTCTCAAAATAATTCAATGTCAAGATGGGTATGCACATTCGCAAGCTGACTAGTGATTAACAATATGGCAATTTCAATGTATGAAATGACTAATAAATATTAACCATGAAAATTACATGAAAAACCTTACGTTCTGTCTCCTGAACATCATAGAAATGGGCGTTTTCTCCTTCATATTGAGGTGACTTCTGCTTCTAAATGTTTTATCACCAAGTAAACATAGTTTTACAAATATATTTTTATAAAGATCCACAAAAATTACTGCCAAAGCAGATGCAGAGAAGCTTCTTTTAGCCTTGTCAGGATGTACAGGCACTCTATTTGCCTATATATATCCCTGTGTAAGAGGAGAAAAGAAGGGAGGGGGATGTGAGGAGAGGCTTAATGCATAAAGAATTAAGTTTTGGTTCCTCATAGTCAGAGGGGAATGTGTTTCTGCACAAGTGTGTGTGTTAGAGAAGGACAGATTGTCAGGGCCGCGGGGGGATGGGGACAGCATTAAAAGATCACACCTTAAACTAATAAGCATTCACAGTGTACATATCTCAGAGTAGGGAGGAAATTAGCTATTTTATATAGGCTATGTGTAAATGAATGGTAGCAGATTCTGTGGTTTGCCACTAGCTTAATGAATTTGAGTTCTGTGTTGTGTATTGAATTTGAATGTTGGTTTATCTACCAACATTTGGATTATCACAGAAAACTTAAATGTGCATTTTAACAGCTTCAGGAAACGGCAGCAACCATGATGATCACGTACACAAAAATACACTATGCATATAAATATCATAAAATGATCTAAAATCCGCACAACAGACAGCCCACCCACTCACACATGGCATCATGCGGCATCTTGGGTGGTGTAGACTAAACTGGTGGCAAGTCAACAACAGAGAGACTGACTTTCCTTATTGTAACCCCAGTGCAGTATATAGAAATAAGAAAAGTGAAAAGCTAGAAACCACATGGCAGAGTTGCATTTCTGCTTTAACTTCTCTTCAATTTATCTACCATTTTGAAACCATATTACTTTTTCTTAATTGCCTAAAAAAGCAATTTGATTGTATCTACAATCAACTGGTATTTCCAAAGTACTCCTTGTTGCAGCAACCTCAGTTTACATTCAGTTTCTAATCTACACACAGTGAACATACAAGAGGATGGATAATGATTGGTAACACATTCGAGCGTGAATGTAGTTTTAATTCACTTTTGTTGGTAAATTGGGAGCTGCTGCTTTTAAGATGATATGTGCAGTTTGTTTTAACTTTTTTTAAACTTTTGAACTACCAGCATGAAAGGAAATCCTTCATAGTGCCCAAATACATACAGTATGAATCTCATATTTAGCTGAAACAGATTGACCACTGCATCAAATGCTCAGACAATAATTACTTTTAATCCAGCAATTGTTTCCAATTGCACAGAAAGATTTGAATGTGACCCAGTTTTAGGAGGATTACTTGGGTTTTGCTGATGTCACTGTCTAAAACGCTGGATTCCTGACAACTTCAGGATGAAGGGAAGACATTTGTTAAAATTTTAGGAGGCCCATGCTGAATGCAGAAATGTGGGAAGATGCTGTTTGAAGTCTAAAGCCTTCTCAACCTCAACAGCATGTTATATTTAAAGTTTCTGTTTTCAATGGACTTTGAACTTTGCTTTCAAAAATGCTGGGGCCGAAATATATTCAACATATGTTAAAGGATCAGTGATAGAGAATAGTAAGATTGCTAATTATTACATATAACTTTACATATTAAAGTTACAATAGTGTCCTTCACTGCAATAAATAGGTAATTGTAATATAAACTGATCTAGTAACAACATATTGTAATAGACTTTATTTTTAAATAATGCTCACTAGCCATTAACTGGGTAGTTTTATTGCATTACAGTGTGGAAGTTACAGTTGTTTACACACCTAATGTAGTAACCTCCATTTTATGGACTGTTTAATAAGAACACAGTATTCAGTCTCTAGAGGATCTCACAGGGTTTTGTTGTGATTATTGTGGCCTAAAATGACTGGATTTGCTAGTGTGGCTTCCCAAAATAAGTCACAGAGCTTGTTGGTGGGATTTATAGCCTGGGGCAAACACTGCAGGGAAAGCGTCCTCGCTGCTGCTGCAGTGAAGAGGGAGGTGGGATTGTTCAAATTTAGGCTTGAGCTTCATTTGAAGTTGGTGCTACTTAAAAAGCGGTTGTGAATTCGATTTGTTTTCCTTTATATTTTGTGCAGAATATTGTGATTGGCAAACATTATTCCAGTGTTTCTGTTTTTTTTTTTTTTTTGTTGCAGATAATTCAACAATTACCATAATTTATGTCAATCCTTGTCAACACAAGATAGTGAATTCCTGGGGCGACTAATTATTGTGCCTGAATGTGCTCATCTGTTCTTTAAGTAGCCATAGATTTTGATTGCAGAGCTGTCCGGCCTCTGGCATGGAGCATAAAGAGACATTCATTGCATTTCATTACTCACTTTGGTGATTGTATTCAGTTGACATTTCCACTGCGGATAAACACTATAATCTCACACATTGCTGTTGTGTGTGAAAGCCTCTTGAATATGATTTTGGTGATTTCCATCCATCATACTTATTAACCGATTAGACAACATAAGAAATACACTGGTCAAATTTGCATGGTTTGCTCCGTCTTCCTCTATGTCAGAAAAGGCCAACTAATCTTAGTCTGCTCAGTGAAATATAAGCTTCCTGTCCTTGTAAAGTATGTCATTAGTTGATGGATTTCGTAGCGTGTTCTTGTCCTTGTACATTGAATCGTCTCATTTCTGAATTCCCCTGAGGCAGCAATTAGCCCTCAGTCTGTCAGCGGCTAATGGCTTTCTAATTGAGTCTCCACAGGTAGTGTACCTGTTTGTGGAGGGCAGGACACAGATCTCCGCCATGCTGTTGTTTTTTTTTTCTTTGTCATTTCACAGTGAGCAGCAGGAAGCATTGTTCTCAATCTGTAAGTGTCATCCTGTCTCTCTCTGTTTTTGACCCCACTGCTATACATCCAGCATGCTGCATCATGATGTTCAACTCATCTCATCTATCTGACTCGATTTGCAAAAAGTATAAAAAAAAAATTCATCATCACACAAAATATACACTGACTTATGATTCCAACACAATACAGTATTAAGGACTTTGTAAGCACATTTTTGGCTTCCATGTTTTCTGTTTAGTGTAGAAATGATGTATTATTCAGAACTTAAGTACATGTGAGAAAATTTTAATTGACAGTGTCAAGTTGGATTTTGTGGGAATGTGGGTATATTTAACATAGTGAAACTGCATCAGCTCATTCAAACTCCCTTTGCTACTGCACCGCCAGACATCCTTCTTTCATTTCTCTTAAACCTCTCATTCCTCCACACCACACAGTTCTCTACATCCTGCATTTTGCCTAGCCTCTTACCCAGCTTCAATCTTCTTTCCAATATCCCTCTCCGAAGGTCCATTTTCCACTTTCCATTATCATTCCCTCACAGAGCTCTGTTTCTGGAGCCCACTTGTCATCTCCAAGTCCATCTATACGTGCCCTTTTAAACGCCTTTCTTTTTTTTTTCACTCACCAGACTGAAGGACAGCAGCAGCATCCCTGATATCACAAATAGTTTTCCCCATCACGTTCATATTATAGTTGTCTAATCATTCTTAACCTTATTTGCACACAGTCAAGACTGCACAACTGCTTTGGCTAGATCACACTGCTGCAAAAGACCTAAAATAAAAGTATCAAATCTGTCGTCTCTCCCTTATCCAAATCAGGCTCTCTCCGTATTGATTAGAGTGTGGAGTGCATTAGTGCCTAAACATGGACTCTCGCTCTCAGCCCCGTAAAGCAATAAAGGGCTATTGATCACGCTGCTCATCTGACAGCTGACTATTTTGTATGTGTATGTGTAGCCTGTAGCTGCCTGATATGAGGTGACGTGTTTCTTCAATAATACCTTCAACGGCTGGTGCTGGTGCACTGCAATGCTTACTATAATGATGAAAAAATGTGATAATGAATGAACAAATTAACGTTTTATTTGAAAATTTATTAAGAGGAGTTAATCCTCCAACCGAGGAAAAAGAAAGCCGCCGGAATGCTGATGTGCACCTGATCCTGACCTTTTGACCTGTGTGAGGATAGGACAAGCCTGAAGATGAGATCAATAGAATTCCCAAAACAACCCTGTGTAATTGTTGCACATGCATCATTTGAAATAATCAATACCAGAGCAATTTTGTGTGTGTAACTGCCAAAGTGATGAATATGAGAATGCCTTTTTTTTGTATATGAGCAGCAAGATATAATTTATGGCGCACATGGCTCCTGCCATTAATAGAAATGATTCTGTGCCTACGTTGTTTGGGCAGAGGACAAAGTATTATTCAGGTTCATTCGTATTCTGAGTTTTTGCTTCAGTGTTGTATCCAGTGTCCTCATGGTGTCACTTCATGTCAGGGTTGACACAGCCAATTGCCCACTCTTTTGTCTGGCACGGGGCTATTTGTCTCCCCCTGTAACATCTGTTAATCATGAATAAAATGAGATTTCGTAGTGTCATTGCTCATATTGCGCCTTCTCTTCTCACCATTCTGTCCTCTGGGCTGCTGGCACCTTTTTGTTTCATTATGTGAAACTGATACCGCAGAACCTGCACCCCACAATGAAGAAAATGCTTTGAAACACAACACACATTTTCCTGCACAGGTCTTTGACCGTTATGTGCGTTTGATAATTTTTCTCCTGAAGTGGTTTTTGAAATGGAATTCACAGATACAACTGTGTGCTTTTGTATCTCTTTCCCACTCATTTTGCTCAAAGCAGTGGAGCAGAAAATGGGAGTGCACTGTATTGTATTGTGTGTGTCTGTGTGTCTGTGTGTGTGTGTGTGTGTGTGTGTGTGTGTGTGTGTGTGTGTGTGGGCGTACGTATTTGTGCAAGTTTGGAGTGGGTGTTGTTTAAGAGATATGCGAGTTCATGTGCATATAAATTGTCCAGTATTTTCTGTTGTGTTTCGGGACATTGAGTTTATTTATTAGCAGTGGACAGTCTAATTACATCGATTTGAAAATCTCATGCTTTTCAGCTTAAGTGACATTTAAATTTTTACAGTCTGTTAAACAGGTCTCTTTAATGATGTTGCACATGATGAAAGGGAGGGTGTGTGTGATTGTGATAGAGAGAAACAGGAAGCAGAGAAGGCGGCTGTGTGTGTGTGTTTGGAGGGAGGTGAGAGTGGAGGAGGAGGAGGGATGTGAATCCGTGATTAATGCAGCATTGCCCTTGTATGTTTCAGAGAGGAGAGAGGACGGAGGTGAGCCTAACGGCATTAGCATTCTGCCTGTGCTCCTAGAGGAGTCTGCTATGCCCCTGTACAGATGCTCCACTGCCTTTCAGATTACTGAATAGACACTTCACAGACAGTTCAGTCTGGATGCACACCAACCAGCTGTTTCCCCAAACTGTTTTGGGCCCACTGCATACTCTTGTTGATCTACTTAATGCATAGTTAATATAGTTTGTTATGGTGTGTATGTTCATCTGGTCTCATCTGTGTTGTGACTTCATTGCTATTGTTCTGAAGCTGTCAGCGATTACATGAACAATTGTGTTTGCGCCCTCATTTTTCACTTAAATCCATAGTGTTCAGTTTTAAAGGTGCAGGGGGAAATGAAACACTTGCCTTCAAGGCCTGATTTTGTGCCGACTTCAAAACTCATCACATATTTAAATCCTTTATGCTGTGCTGTGCTGCTAAAACCCTTTAGGGTGTTATTTGGAGTAGTGACAGCAGGCACTGTAGGGTTACTGGTATGCAGAGCAAGGCGCTCCGGCACATAGAAGAGCTGCTGGCCTGACGGTGCATCTTTTGACATTTCTGGTACTGTGCTGCATTATAATTTAAAATATGAGCACAGCTACCCTAACAGCGCATTTTATTCGGTACCAATTATATGTGCATACTTAAAACGAAGGTGTCCAGATTTACATTATTTTCCCCCCGAATGTGATGCAAATCTGAATACTAGCAGCACAAACCTGTGAGCGGCCTCAAATACAGAGGAAATCTGTCTACTTAAACTACTTTAAATTTAGGATATACCCACATTTGAAGTGATTATTCAGCAAAACTAAACTTATATAAAACCATATTCTATTAAGACAATCACTTTTGTCTCACTTTTCTAAAAATGCCATACTGAGGTCTTTTTTAGTCTAAATTACATATTAAAGACAAAATATTTTCCAGTGTATACAATACTGTACATTGAATGTGATGAGTGTGTTTTCCTGCCTTTCAAGAAGCAACTCCCTGTTATGAGTGTGGGCTGTTGATAAGCAGCAACATGCATGTTGGAGAATCAGACCCAAAAGATACGTAATGGGCGGCATGTAAAAATAATTAGAGATTTCCCTTCGATTAACTTGGAATGGAAAATGGAAATCTGTGTTGTGTGAGTCAGCATCTCTAAATAAATCAAACTCGTTTAATAAATGACACCAGAAGCCAATTCATCAACAAGTCTGATTTTATATTCACTAATAAGAAGTTATGGTAAAAAATGTATTTTGTGTCTTATGTTATAGTGGCTCACTGCTGCCACGTGTGCTTTTTTTTATCTTTGAACAAAAAAAAAAATTAATCCAAAACCATCTGATCACACAGCAAGAAAGCTCTCAGTTTGTGCATCTCCCAGTGGTAACACATTTGTGTCAAAGGGAACGATTGTTCCGTGTGCTAGTGGCGGCGGAGCTGTTTAAGCATGCCTTCTTGATCCATAGAGCCGAGATGATTACAGCTTCCAATGTAACAATCGATTCCTGCGTTTGTCCTTCAGTCCTTGTAGTCCTCCTCCTGTTCCTCCTCTGCCGGGCTAAGGAAACGTTTAAACACACAGCTTGTTTGGATAGTTATTTCTGCTCCTGCCTCAGGTCACATATTGAGCTGAACTTGGCAGTAATAACTTCTCCACTGTGTCTAGTAAAGGTACTACTGATTATCTCTGGCTTACCTGTTGTGCTGCTAGGCACTTTACAATAACTATCATTCACAAAATCATAATTGATCAATATTATATAGTTATTTTATGTATACATATTTTATACCTTGTATTAATTAGTTACGTAACAGCTGATATCACCTCAATTTCAGATATATTATGAATGCCTATAATTAACAAAAACATGCAGTACACAAACTCAAAATATATGTTTGAGGTAAATTAGAAACCGTCGTCACTACGTAGTAAATCATCCAGAGAACACTGACAAGTTTATTTTTCAGATGTAAAATGTCCAGATTAAAGGGATCCTCATCTAAAATGATGATATCATGTGTTTATGTTAGAAGATAAATATCAGATGATATATTTTTGACGATGTGACATGATTTTGCAAAGAAAAAGGATGTCTTTTAGTGAACGTGTGATGAAAAACATTTGTTGAGAAGTTAATCTTATTTTGATTTTGTAGTGGTAATTTCGGACAGGCTGTAATTTTCATTGTGATTGCGAACAGGTGCACTAGAAGCAATGCATTTCACATGATATTTGTATTTTCACACATCAAAACAAACCCAATTTCACACTTTACTACTTTTATGCGTTTTTATCAATACTGATTAAGACAAACAGCAGGGTTTCACACGCCTCACAAAAACTCCATCATGTTTGCTGTAGATCTTGTGTTTCTGCATATGTGTCATCAGAAATTTACAGATTAGAAGTTTAAAAGTAATTTTTGTCCATCACAAAGGCGTAAATTCTAAATCTCATAACCTTTATAGTTTTTTCCTTCAAATACTGTGAAATCAACAAAAACAAGAACTGGTAAAAATAAATAAAATAAATTTCAAAATTATAACCAGCATGCCCTGGCCTCAGGGGCTTTTACGGCCACCAAACCTGCACAAATAAGACAAAAAGAAACGGTGTAATTCACAAAGCACCCGACAAGGGTGAAACGCACCCCAAACTGCTACCAAGCAAATAGTGTCTCGGTGCTCCTTTTCTATTTGCATATATTTAAATTAGGCAATATGCATACATTTGGTGCAAAATGTGTCCCTTTCTATGCAAATGAGCCTCATTGCAAAAACAGTCCAATTCACAAAGACCAGCGCTAATAGCCACATGCAGTGAAATTATTAGCATCTTCAGAGAGTTGGTGGTAACCGAAGTGTATTTATTAGGGGTGTCAGAACTATGGACGACTCCGCTCAAACTCATTTAGACTATTTTGTCAGAGGATGCAGTGACAGTTGTGTCGTGAAAAATAAATGAACAAAGCTCCCCTACATCGTCATTTTTGAAAATACATGAGAAAAAAAAATGAGAACAAAATGAATGAAAAATAAGGTTGTTATCTAAAATTAGTGTGATATCTTTTGTGAATCGGACCTTGAGACCAAGTGATGCGCAAAAGTAAATGCGATATCTCAGGAATGCCTGGAGGGAATTTCATTACATCCGGCACAAACGTCCACTTGGACTCAAGGATGAACTGATTAGAATTCGGTGGTCAAATGTCAAGCTTGCTGTGACCTCACAAAACCCATTTTTGGCCATAACTTAGGAATTCATACGCCAATTATGACAAAGTTTCACACAAATGTCTAATAGGATAAAAGGATGAAGTGATGACATTTTATATCCAAAAAGTCAAAGGTCACTGTGACATCATAATGTTCTGCAAAAACACTTTTCTGGCCATTATTCAACACTATAACTCAGGAACAGAAGAGGAGGTTGTGACCATATTTCACATTTGGTCAGATAGTGAATTGGTGACACTTATCTTGGGTTCCCACCTTGAAACTGTGGTGATTGTAACGATCTTCTGTGCTGCCGGGTTGAAGATGTTTGTGAAGCATCCACGTTTTAAAATTTGTAGCTTCTTTGCAGCAGCATCCTTATCTGAAGCTTTGTCTGCTGTCATGGCTACAACTTTGTGTTCTATCAGAATCAGCTTTATTGGCCGAGCATGTGAACACATACAAGGAAAATACACTTAAATACCCTTTAATAAATTCCTTCAAAGTCTTCCCTACAATTATTATATGAATCTGGACGGACATGGATGCAAACTGCAACTTGACTGGTTGACGGAGGCATACAACCACGAGGCGGTGTTTCTAGTTGCATTCAGTTATCAACCCACATTCATCTGTTTACATTTTCTACCTCTGATACCATCATCCATATTTAGCTACCATATTTTATATCTGCATAATACTGTGCATGGTATGTGTCTGTATTGCGGGATTTATATGTGTCGGCATGCTTGAGACATAACCGTATGTTAAGCTAGGTAATTTTCATAAGTTACCATAAATTACCATATTTATCTGAAGACTTGCAGCACCCAAGTTATTTAAATTTGTTTTATAGCAATATTTGGACATTTAAGTAGAAATTAAGAGTTGATATATAATCCAGATATGCACATACAGTTACAGTATATGCTGAAAACACATCATATGCTACAATGACCATTCATTATAATGAAGTCAAATGTTTCTGTGATGGACTGTGGAAGTGTCTTCAAAAGTATTATTTTTCATGAAAAAGCCTTGAGAAGGGCTTCAGCTTCTGCCTATTCATGTGTTGTACTGCCTGTCTGAGCAGTCTTTGTACTGGCCTCTTTTGCACGCAGACCAAGTATTTTTTGTTGCCCTCTGCTTCAGTGCTCTGTGGAAATGGATGACAGTGTCTATATAAACAACACTGTGGAGTTATGCACCACAGACTCTAGAAAAATTCCTTTTCTTTTTTTCTCTGCTCCGACTTATATTTTTACCAGGTCTTTACCAATGAGGCCCTTTTAATTACGATATCCATTACCTCTACTGTCCCTTATTTCACTCCCTAGAATTTCATTCATTTGGACGTGTCTTCATATGCTTTGCTTTTGTCGTAGATCAAGCTTTTACATGTATTATGATTGTAGAAAAAACAAGCCTCTCCTCTGGCCATCTCTTCCATGTAGCATGAAATAAGTCAAGGTAGTGAATGTAAGGACGACTTTGAGCAGTGGAGTTAAAAATACAAGCAAGTAGAAATGTCACAGGGGTCAGCCATTAGGGAATGAGTTTCCCTCAAAGTGGGACCTGTGATTGGTCCTTGCCATGACTCTCATGACTCCCAGCACCTGGACCCCATAGTGGGGTTTGTGTTTGATACAGGGATTTGATGCTTTTGTGTTTGATGCAGCTTTAATTACGTTATTTGTGGTGAAGAAGTCAAGTCCTCCAACTGTCTTTGTGCTGTAACATGTTGCTCTTGTTGCCTCCTTAGACATAATTTCCATTTGATTTCCTTCCTAGATGGCTTATAGTGGTAGTTGAGTGACGTCCTTCCCTTCACTGTCAGACACAGGACTATTACTCTGCACACCTGTGTTCCTTTGATTATCCAAATGTATTTTGCTGCACTGAATTCTCTGCAGAGTCTTTTGGCCTGAATTTGGAATATTTATTGTAATTAAGCCTGTGTGAGAGCTGTAAACGATGATTAATCTTTAAAAAGGTATACATTAATCAAAAGGGCGAGACTTTCAGAAATGGAGTCATTTTATATCATCACGCTTAGTAGCAGCTTTTAATATGCAGACAGACTAGAGCTTTACAGATACTGGGATTTTGAGGCTGATACAGATATTCATCTTTCAAGAAGTAAGTCAGCAAAGATGTATTTATATATCACTTCAAAAGCAAGAGCTAGAGTGTGCTTCACATTAAAAGCAACAAGCAAACATGAAAGTAACAACAAGACTTATGTTTACAGCAATTTTAGCATGCGCTAAAAGGCAGCACTTTTAGCATGCGCACAGTTTTGTCAGGTCATGTCTGTATGTTTTTGTGCTAAGGAATAATTGTCCAAAACAACAAGTACTCTTGTGATTTGGCGTGTCTTTGAGTTCTCCCAAATATGCAAATGCCTGGAGAGTATATATTTAAATCTCACTCCTCAGCAGCAACCAAGTACAGCAGCTAATGATGTGAGTATGAATTTTTTTTATCATCATCTGGTCTGTTAATGTACATTAACATGTTACCCACTGGTGTCAGTTGTGAGAAAAGGTATGGTATTATAAGACCAAGCAGCACTTTTTCTTCAAAAATAATGCAGTTTGTTTGTCTCTTTCCATACATATCCTGTACAATGATTCATCATGTCAGAAAACTATTTTACTCAGAATAGGAAATCGCACTGTGTTTCTACTGTGAGAATCCAGGTTTGTACTTGGCCACAACCAAAGCCATGCTTAGGTTATCATTTTTTACTCCTGCATCTTGGACTCTAAATGATTTTCTCTCCTGTCAGATGTGTAAAATGATTGTGTGTTGCAAATGATTCACGATCTCAATGGACAGAGCACATAAAATGATGTTGATGGTGCTCCATCCGTCTTTACACGTGCAAATGTATGCACAGATCCTGTGCTAAACTGCAGCCATAAGTATGGATATAAATAGTCCACAGTCTGTGTTTTTCGCTGAGCTGTTTATGCTGAGCTCAATAATGTACTTTTTCTTCTGTTGACAATTAGTGGTCTCCCCTCTTCAGGGTGTGACACTGCACTTCCTGGATATCTGATTAACCCCAGCCAGTTCTGCATCTCTTTGAACGCTGTCTGAACTCTTTTCACCTAATCAGGGCCACAGGATAGTTAATGATATCTATATTTCTTTGGGCTCAGGGATATAAAACTGCCATCTATTGTAATGTAAATACATTACAGTCCCCAATCTTCCCAATGAGATTTCATTTCTCCAGGATGCACAGTGTGCTAGTCCTGTAGGACCCAGATCCACTCAGAGGCAGCTGCTCCATGCCTTATTTTTCATGGGAAAAACAGGGTATTATGGTCCTCCTGCTGTGCCCCAGGTTTGAGGCCGTTGTTGTCATTAATTCTGGTCTCAGCATAGTGTCGCTACGACCCATTACAAACCCACACCTCCATCCTGGCTCTGTGTTGATGCATTGCTCTGCACTTCTCATTAATAACCCCTGCTGCATACAGCTTGGTGGGGGAAGAGAGGAGAGAAGTGGGCCAAAACTGACAATGAAGCCCACAGAGTTCTTGGTCCATATAGGCACAGAGAAGCAATAGCAATTGATGACACAACATAGGAGGGAGCAGCAGACCACCTGCATAGGCTAATCACTGCGATAATTCAATAGTTCAGCTAAAACATCATCCATCTTACAGTAGCTATTTCCTTTGATGCTGCTGGGAAATGGTTTGAAAGTATTTAACAGCTGTATGTTGGTTGTGAAGAGGTTGTGGTATGGCTTTACATTTATCTTTTAGGAGATACACCTGTGCAAGAGAAGCTGAAAGTCTGTAGAATAAATATAAATAGCATCCAGGTCTGGTCCCACTGTTTTTTTAGAGGGAACCCATTGTTCTTCTCCTGGTTGCTTTCCCAGTTTTGGGTGCGAGTTTCTCTTAGTGTTAAAAAAAGCTTTAACTTGCCATCAAAGAAACGTGAGCACATTTAGCTTTGTGTTGAGTTAATATAATTTCCAACTGTGAGGACTTGCTATTAGCTTTGAACCCGCGGTGTGTCATAATCATCGCAGGAGACAGAGCCACAAGTCTGAGAGTCAAGTTCAGGAAAAATAACATGTATTCCTACTCTTGTCGACTACAGCTGCTTGCTTATTAGTGGTGCATCATGCTGTTCGGCACTTTTTTATTGAGTCCAGTCAGGCTTGGTCTTTTCAGACCTTTTCAGACCAGGCCTGACTATCCTCAAGTTGAGTTTGTTCGAGGATTGGTCTGAAGTTTTAAATCCATAAAAATTTCTACTCCAGTGGTCACCAACTCTGCTCCTGGAGAGTTACTACACACCCGATTATAATTATTAACTCATTATCAAGCAGCTGAAGCTCGTCAAGGGCTTGATAACGAGTTAATAATTAGAATCAGGTGTGTTAGAGTGGGGAGATACCTAAAACATGCAGCTCTCCAGGAGCAGGGTTGGTGACCGCTGGAGTAGAGCTCTTCATGGATTCAAAACTTCGGACCCAATCTTGAACAGACTCGACAGACTTGAGGACAGTCAGGCCTGAACTCAATAAAAAAAAGTGCCAACCCCAAAGTGTTTGGCAAAGTATCCTCTGCTTCTCAAAGTGTTCCCCAACAACCACAGCAAAGAATGTTCTTATTTTTCCTTTAGATTGGGTGACACTGCCCTTTAAGACCCTCGGCTTGCCTTTGATACAGCCTCTTACACAAGAACAGTTCTGCATGATCTCAACAGCTGCTGGTATCCCCGCTCTTCAAATTTATATATTTGTTGGGAAAGGGAGAGCGATGATGTGTTCATGATTCATACACTCTGTCAGATCGCAGTACTTTGAAATGTTCCAGGTCAATATTACAGGTTTCTGTAGCATGTCATTTGAATTTTTTTAACAAGCTGCTGAAAAGTTTGTGGTGTTTTTTCGAGGGTCTGTGTAATGCTCAACCAAAAGGTCCTCTCTGGACAGTTTCTGAGCGGGACATTTTTACTGCATGCAATTAAAATATTAAAAATATTAAAATCCAATGCTCACACGACTTTTAACTCAACTTCAACTTCAATAAAATATTTGACTGTTTTCTGCTCCATATTTCTCTGCTACAGTGCCTGTTAGCACTACAGGCTTAAAACAGCTTGCAGTGATGTCATGGTGTCTGCTTCACTGTATGTTTTTTTTTTCTTTTAGGCTGCTGCAGAGACAATTGCACGTATGTGGAGTCATTTGCATTTGTATTCCAATTCATTTCATGTATTTTTCTTTTGAGGGTTGTTGGCACATACACTTCGGTGCTTCATGCTGTTGATATAATTATGATATTCTCCATATCATAATTAGATCAAAACAAACGAGCTGGGTTATAGCCAAGATGCAACTCCCAGATGCCAAATATCAAAACTGTACATACTCTGTAGTCTTATAAATCCAATTATTTTGTCTGTGTGTCTTAATTACACCCAACTTAATCAGAGTGGAGTCACTATTAGCTCTGAACACATGGTGTCTCAAAATCATCGCAGGAGACAAAAGTGATTTTTGCCACAAGACAGTTCAGGAAAAATCACATATTTTTGACATATTGACATGTTTACCTGTAAATATGTGTTAGCTCATTTTGTATTTTCTTAAATACAGTACAGCCTTGTCAGTTATTCTGAATGAGTGTTTTTATTTGTGTTAATCAAGAACATGTGCCACTCGCCATCAGGGTGATTGAGAATCTCCATAGAAAGACAATTTGGCACACCACATCTCCCAGAATGAACAGTGTGCTGAGTGGCACTGCCAGGTCTCCTTGGTGGTATACACAGAGGCTCACTCATTAATTCAAATTATTGTGTCAAGGGCAGCTTGTATTACTTAATTTTGTTTGACTCAACAGTATATCAACTGATATTCAACAGAATTTCAACGTATCAGTTGACTGTCAAATAGAATAATTTCAAGACTGTCAAACCACCAACACATACTCCAGATTCTGTTGCTATAACCCTGTCAAGCTTTCTGCTTTTGCACTGCACATATGCAATACAAAATGTCAATTTTGCCAGCTGGAATGACAACTGTTTTTTATCCGTAATTTTATCAGCTGTAGCTAAATAGATAATTAAGCTAACATTAGCTCCCTGAATTGGTTGAAAAAAGCTCTTACGGCTGACTTTTCAATGTTTCCATTTTACTTGTTTTTAGACTAGAATTCTGAAAATGGGCCTTAAATATGATGGTTACATACTCAATATCATGCTAAAGGACTGAGGCTAAAGCTGCATGTCCCAGGCAAAAAGTAATTCATGTAGAAGACTGGAAATAAAGGGGCAGCATTGCTCTTGTATGGCTAGTTAGTCCTAAGGGTATTATAAGTATTACAGTGTAAGGAAAAATGTAAGATCAGATTGCATCTTATATTTGAGCAGATAAACACGCTGTTAAATGAATTTCTTATCATTTTGCTCCTGTCTTTTTGGTTTTGGAAAGGCCAAAAAACACAACAATCACTGTTCAGTGGAGTGGTTTAGCGAACAGTTCATTTATGTCCTTTACCTGCTAACTATAAGGTAGCTGAAGCCTGTTGAATGGTATTCACAGTGAAAATGCATCATTATATTAACAGTTTGTTGATCACATGTTGTGTGTGTAGACAGCGAGAACAGAAACAAAAGCATATCTTTCCAGCTAATTCTGATGGTATTCAGAAAACGTCCTACATGGCCTGTTTTTGTGGCCTCTTGGTTGGAGTTGTACAGTTTGAGAGGATCTTTAGTCTTTGATGAAGAACTTGCAGCAAGACTAAAGCTCCTGAAAACGGAGTGAGGAATTTGTGAGTTTTCTTGCTGAGGAGATTTACAGAGTGTGGATTTAAACTTAGCACTTGTGAAGATGACACTATATTTCCTGCCCTCCTTTTACCTCTCGCTTTAAAATATTAAACTCCATGAGGACAACGCTATTAGTTGTCTATAAAGATTAACTTCTGAAGTACAGACATCTGCGGAGACGTCCTTAGCAATTCTGATGAGAGCTGTTCGCTTTTGACTATTCCCTTCCACTGCATGACAGCAAACACTTAACAGTCTACAACTAGTGAGCTTCTGAAGTGTCCCTTATGGCTGATAGTTAGATCATCACCTATTGTAAGTGTGAAAGTCCAGACATGTCGCTCCATCTGTTGAGAGGGAACAGTGATTATTAGCTCGTGTTAGCTTGTGCTTAAGCTCTCCAAAAAGCCATGTGTTCAAAGATGAACCATCAAGCTCAGAGGATTTATGTGCCTGTATGAGGTGGGTATAGACCAGAGTACTGCCTGTCCCTTTTTAAAGACAACAACATTGTCCTCAACCACCAAAAAATGCATCACTGACCACTTGAAATCCATTTGCAGCAGACCAAACCCAGTTTCTCCAGAAATAACAGCAGTCTTGTTTGTTTGATAGTGATAATAGCAGTGGAGAGAATCAGATAACAAGCAAGGCGCCGATACAGTCTCCTTGTCTGTGTCTGATCCATCTAACTTTTCCCGTCTTTCTCATCCCCAGAGTGTAACTGTCATCCGTGGCCCAAGCTCAGTTTCTTAGCTTAAAAGATCTTCTTTCCCCAAGTACAGGCTACACTGGTGTTTCATCTTTCACCCTTCTGCACAGCTCTGAACTGGACAACCTTTAAGAAAAATGGTGGTAAGGGATAGGTCGACAGTTTTGACCTCTGGCTGCATATTAAATGGGTATAATTAAATTGTATAAAGTTCTCTCTATGGGCGACCATGCATAACAACTTCCTTGTATTTCATTGCTCAGCTTGTTATTTTCTATGTCCTGGAACATGAAAAAGCAACATTCTTAGTGAGTAGAAATGAGTATAAGAATAGACACAGACTTAGTTCTATATAAAAAGTAGCATGAGAAACAAACAGCTGATGTTGTGGTTTATTGTATCCCTCCCAAAAGTTTTTTTAATAGGATCATGTTATATAAATAAAATGACATATATGGAGCATCTGAAGCGAGCACCTTATTTGCATCATGGCCTAGCTGCTTTGGTACTGAAGCTACAAGGAGTGTTTACTCTGTCAGTTGCTTATTATTAATCAAAATGAACTAGCAAATATTATTTTTAAGCTGTCCATACAAAACAGAGGAGGTTTTTGAGCCAACTTGATTTTGCTGCTTATCAGTCTCCTTTTTTGCGTGGAGATCTTCCAAATATCATCTTTTGTGTGGACGGCTGAAGGAGGACAGAACAGTCCAACAGATTGTGGCCCAACACTCTCCCTTATTTACATAATATGTAAAATGCACCGCACCAGAAGAGAAAGGACAAGACCACAGTAATTCATTTACAGCCCTTACTTGTGTAAATGTTTTGACACTACTGTGTCTTCATCAGTCACAGAAAGTGTGGCCTGCAGCGTGTTTCTGTCCTCTCTGCTCGCTGAAGTTTCCTGACCAACGAAGATGCACTGCTTAGCTGCTGGAAGACGTGCGGAAATCCCTCTTTATGAAAAACGCTGCTCATAGCCTCTGGTCAGAATATGCCAGAAGCTCGGAGCCAGAATATAAAGCAGGTGTTGTAATCATAGACTGTAAAAAAAAATAGACGTAGCCACCGTGATGTCACCCATTGGTTTGTGGACTCCCATTTTGAAGCCTTGAGTTTGCCATTTTGACCGTCGCCATCTTGGATTTTTGGAGCCAGAAGTGATGAGAAGTGACCATATTTGGGCAAGAGGGTGGAGCTGACCCTAACTCTAGCTGCTAGCTTGGTTAGCATGGTGCATTTACAGTCTATGGTTATGATAATACTAATGCTAATGCTAATTTTCGCTCGGAAAAAACAGACTGTAATTCAGCACTAATGGGTGAGTTTTCTCATTTTTAGCAACATGGCATCACTTAAAGGTCAACATTATATCATATTAATAATGTACAATAACACATTTCTTACACTGGCCTGGACCAATGACAGAGGAGCTATGTAGGACACAGCTTTACCCCAGAGTTAATGGCAAATTAAAAATATAAATGATAAAATCAGTTTTCTGCATTATGCATGCTGCATCCCTGACCTCATGTGAGTGAGACCTCTTACATGAATGGGACAATTGTGTGTGAGACCTTTCTCTTAAGACTGAATTGCCAGATTTTTGTTTGTTTGTTTGTTTTCACAGTAAAATACCAAACCCCATGCACGCCGTGTTATAGTCTGTGTATGATCAGTTGTGTCCGTCTGCCTCAGTCCTGTGTATTCATTTCCCCACATTGTCTAAAAAGAGTTGTATTCACTCGAGTTCAGGACATTTTAAGCATATGGCATCAGAAACCGCAGATGGCAGCTTTGTATGCAATTTGCTAGCTTTAGGTCACTTCAAGGAGTCAATTCCCTTTTCTTTCCTGGCAGTCTCATTTATACCAGAGCTCTCAACCATCTTCGATGACCTTGCAGTTTTGCTGGATAGTGACTGATTTGACATGCAGCCGATAAATAATAGTGACAAACAGGCTAATTTAAGTAGCCAAGCGCTTCAGCAAGTGGATCACAGCACACCTGGTTTGAAACAACATAGTAGCAACACAGCGGCAGAGTGATAATGATATACATGCAGTGGGAAACAGTGCTACAATTCACTGATATCATTAAATTAGCTGGGATGTCATCTTTTCCACTTCATTAGGTTGCAAAGGTCTTATGGGGAATACTGAAATATCCTACATGTGGAATATAACCACCCAGAAAGTGATGATTGTACAACCAGCAACCTCTGAATTTCCTCTCTGGCCAATCCTGCAGAGACCACATGTTAAACCCGGTCTTTGACAGCTAGTGCAGCAGATCTCTTGGTATTTCCCTCACACTTCCACATTTTCCTTATGTGTCTGTAAGAAACTGGGCTAGTCTCCTGGCACACGGCGCTCCAGAAATACTTGCAGGTGATAACTAACTGAGGTTTTCTAGCAGGTGTCCTCTCACCTTCACCATTATGTATGCACCATACCTGTGGGTGGAGGTGGTAATTAACTGTTGCTTTGCCATATTTAGAACGTTACCATGACAGCTCTCTCTGTGTCTCTTTCTTCTCACCTTTGTTTTCTACATTACTGTCACCTACCTTCAGTGTTTCTCTCTGTTCGATCGTCTCTTCAGATGTTTGTTATTTTTTTCTTTTTCTTGTCCTCATTTAATATTTTTAGCATGCGGTGTTTCCATAACGTATAGTAGGAACAGTTGACACAGAATCCTCTTACCCTACATACATGGTGAAAGTGTCTGTGCACATGTGTGTGTGTGTGTGTGTGTGTTGATAGGTTCAGGGTGGTCCTGACGGGTTGACAGTGCCATCCATCATGGCCAGATCAGGTCACAGACTCTGCCCACTGGGCCGTGGCCTGCAGGTAACAGCAGCTGCAGCACAGTGTCTCAGCTGTCATCCTTTTACAGAGTGTCAGTCTGACAAGTCCTGTTCACTTCAGTCTGCTGCAGTTCATCAGGACAATGCTGCACATAAAACGGCTGGTCTTTTTGTGCTCCAAGTCTGCAAATAAAACCAAATTTTTTGCTAGATTGTTTGTGGTTTTCTTGTATCACATTATAAAGTATATTTAATATAGCTATACCTATACTACAGACACAGAAATTACCTGCACTACACCCCTTTTTGTAATATTTATTTCAGTTTTATACTTTTAGATTGCATTGCATTATACAGGTGTTGCTTTTATTCTGTCCATCCCCTGAATATAACAAGTACAATTTTGTCACATTCAAATGATGATTCCCCTCTCTTGTCCGCAGCCACCATTCCTTGACAAATGGAGTAATACAATGAAATGGCTGCCCGCGGTAAAATATTTAATAACCAGGATAGCAAATATTAATGTTTGAAAGTAGAAGTGCGATATCATCAAAGAGTGAGCGTTAGTTTAAGAGGGAGATGACATTTGAGTGATGATAATCTAAGGTCTGCGAAAGCTCTTCTCTGTGTCTGTTATTGCACTGGAGATGGAGAACAGAGGGGATGTAGTACAGACATGCCAACATTAACATGATACTGTGAATCAATCATGCTTCTGCGTCATTTGGGGTCATTTTGATGATTGCCTGCAAGACTCAATCGCTTGTTATCGATAAGGGTTTTCAGCAGCCTACAATATCTAATATCGCCTTCTGTGTTCCATCTTCAAGTAGTTGCTTAGCCAGGATTTGATGGTGTAGTCGTATTGTGCTAAAATGGTGGGAGACCATACACAAGTCCAGCACAGAACAGGATACCTGCATTTAAATGGTGGCTGCACAGGACATAAAGCGACAGGACCGTTAGACAGATGGCACTATATACCTTTATGAATGTTACTAGGTTGTGAGGGCATGAATGTCTCTGAGGTGAGGCAGACTCTAAATTCTGCATATCTGTAGTTTCCAGTAGAGCTCGCTTATCTTTTTGTTTTACAGTCTGAAATTGCAAATGAAAAAAAAACCCTTAATTGAGAACAGACTGTAGCCAGTGCTTCAGAGGAGCAACGTTAGATGTAATATACACACGTGGTGGGCAGACTAGATTTCAAGGATTTGTCCGTACCACAGGCCGGCTTAGAAAAGCAGGCTATTAGATTTCCATTGATGTCTCCAAAGATTCAATAAAAGATACAGCGCCCAGGTCTGAAGCAGTGCTTGCTTCCCTTCTTCTGTGTCCTTGGCACACACTAATTCTCATTCACGGTGGCATATTTATGGTGTGAAGCACAAGTTGACTGCCAGGTTACAGTATTCACCTTTGACTTTTATGTGTGTGTGTGTGTGTGTGTGTGTGTGTGTGTGTGTGTGTGTGTGTGTGTGTGTGTGTGGCAGAATCTCTGGTGGTTTGCCAACGGTCAGAGATTTTGCCATATTATTTATGTTGTGATATCTGTCCCTTTTAAAGGATAGGTTTGGGTTTTCTCAAGTCTGTCTTAATACAATACTGATGTGCCAGTGTGTACATAGAAATAGGTCTTGGTCACTGTAACAATTCATACTCTCCATGCTGGCCTTGAAGCTATTCTCCTGAAGTGTGACTACACTGTAAGAAATGGGGGCCAAAATCCACAGCAGCCCTGACAAAATGCATTACAAAGTTCAGCTGATGCTAATATGATGCTTCAGCAGTCTGAGTTAGCTACATGGAGTCTGTATCTTCCAAAGTTGCAGCCTCTTTTTGTTCTTCCAGAACGTTCCTTACCAAGCAGCGGCAAAAGGAAACATTCTAGTAGTCACATGTAGATTTATTGCCAGAACGGGCTTTTTACTCACGTTACCGACTGAACTACGTACTATGTATTCACACTTTCACACCCTCGTCAACTGTTGTCAGCCCAAATGGTGCGACCGTGTTCTTCAGACATTTTCTAATAGCTCCTCTTCTACAGAGCCTGGCAAATGCTGTATTTATGTCCATTTTGTAACCCTTCTGACCCTTGTGGACTTTGTTCCCTATTCCTTACAGTGTAGTCCCGTTCTGACAGAATAGCTTCAGGGTCAATGTGGAGAGCAGGAGTTGTTACAGCGACCAAAACCCATTTCCACGAACATATTGGCACGTCAATATTGTATTAAGACAGACTTATCTTTTTTTTCCATAGATTTTCCAGAAACAGCACTATATTACAGTGTTGCTAACATTATTTCCAAATTACAAACACTGTACTGCAGCTCTCCATACAGAAATGGTGACAGTCAGCCAGCAGCTTGTTAAGTAGCCCATGACTCATTATCATCTTAAATAACTCTGAAATACAAGTACGCCTACACCATGTAATGATCATAAGCATGTCATACTCCCGACAGCTGTTCTGCTGCAGCGGATGTCATGTAAGAACCGGTGGCTTCAATGTTTGGAGGAATTAGTCGGCTGCATGATTTCAAATGTCTTTGTTGGTCTCCTGATACCGCTGCAGCTCACTTTAGGCAAACAACTCCGACTACTCCCAAGCTCCTGAGCAAATAAGGAGGCAATAATATTAGATGAGCATGCAATGGTGAGTTAATGACAACAATCTAATTATGTTTTAATCCACCTTCACCACAATCAATGATTCATTTCCGGTTGGGATCTCACTAACAAGCATTTAATGAGACCCTATAGAAAGAATATTTTTATTAAGCCTTCAGCAGATCACCGGACCATAATGTGAGTAGAGTCAGGTGTCTGTCTCCGTCTGTCTCTCCTTCTCTCGCTCTGTCATGTCTTGATGTCTCATTAGCTGCGTGCTCTAGGGTTATTGATCTCTGGGAGACGTTAATTATGTTATCAAAGCTTGAGTTGTATCTTTCGATATAGTAAACACAGGAAATGAGGATCTGAGCTTGATTATGATTACTGTTTTCAGTCATGTACTGGCTTGAGCCTCTGTCTGAACCCTGAGTATAATTTCTCAGAAAATATGAATCGATTAATGTGCGGGAAGTAATAAAAGCTTGTTGCATTTCACTGTATGACCATGGTTTTCACAGAAGGGATAGTTTTGCTTCTCTAATTTCCTTTTCATTGTATTAGGGCTGCAACAATTATCATTATTATTAACATTATGAAGTAATCTGGCAATAATGTTTTTTGATTTCCGGGTATCTGCCATGTATCCATCTAATACCAGTCCATTCTTTTTTTCCCCAAATTTAAAATCTGTAAACTTTACTGTGTGAAGCCCATTGGGATCAGTAACATGACGCTGCAACTTCACATCACTTCTTAACTAAAAATGGAGCCCCGTCATACTTTTTAGGCTTGTGAAACATTTTTTATTATATTGTTCTGGGCAGTTTATGAGATTGCATCGTTATAATGCATCAACCTCTGTTCAATTTTTTTACCATAAATGGACCTGAGGGCAGACATCATGTTCAGCTCGACGAAACCAAAGAATTCAATAATAAGATTGACGAAAAATAGAGTAGAGCTGCAACGATTACTTGCCAACTATTAAATTAAGCGCCAACTATTTTAATTATCAATTATTCATTTGGAGTCATTTTTTTTGAAGAAAAAAAAAAGTCCAAATTCTCTGGCTCCAGCTTATCAAATGTGAATATTTTCTGGTTTCTATGATGGTAAACCGAATATCTCTGAGTTGTGGACTGTTGGACGGGACAAAAGAAGACATTTGAGGACGTCGTCTTGGGCTTTGGGAAACAGTGAAACAGCAAATGTTTGGCATTTTTTTGTTGCTGATTAATTCTGTGTTGATAACTAATTAACACTTTCAGCGCTACTTTATACGGTATTAAAAAGTTATGTCACAGTTGTGGCACAACCTCCTCTGTTGGACTACAAAACCAGTCACCTGGAAAGTGAGTCGGCCCAGACGTGGCTGGGCTTGTGTCTGTCTACATTAACAGCTACGTAATCCGAGGCTGCTGCTATGAGCATTAGTGTGGATTAGTATGCCACGCAGTGGTTGTGTCCCCGGCTTTGCTTGAGCTTTCTTTCACTCTTATGTGATTTCTGTCCTCTTGGCTGTTCTGTTGTTCAGCTGTCAGACCAAAGTGCAAATTCTATCAGCAGGGGTTTATTCAATTCAGTTCTCCGTTGCCAGAAACCCGTGGACCAAGAAAATGGAATGATTTTCCCCCTTTCACAGTGTTCACACACCATCCAATTAGGGCACCGAAACACAAGGGAGGGAGCAATACGCAGGCAGAGATGTGGGCAGGATAACAGGACAAAAGAAAAGCGCTAGTGTGACTGGTTATAGAATATAGTTGGAGAGGAGAGACAAAAGAGGAGGGGTTTATGATGTCTTAAAATATCATCACACTGACTTTTATACAGCATGTGCATTGTTAACCTGAATTTATGTATTCCCCTTGATCACTGTTTTCACTCAATCACTTAAATGTGTATTTTCTATATTGTGCGGAAATTAATGCAAAAATTATCTCTCACCGTACTAAAGCTGAATGATAAGATAACTTCTCTGCTCTTCCAGCAGTTAATTTCAGTATATACTCAGAGAATATCTAATCAATCAATCATGTGGCAGCAACTTGATGCATAAAGCATGCAGACATAGTCAGGAGGTTCAGTTGTTGTTCAGACTAAACATCAGAATGGGGATGAAGTGTGATCAAAGTGACTTTGACTGTGGAATGATTTTTGTTTCTAGACGAGGTGGTTTGATTATCTCAGAAACAGAAGAGTTGCAGAAGGGATTTGTTCGTGCAACAGTCTGCAGAGTTTACAGAGAACGGTGCGAAAAACAGAGAACATCCAGTGAGTGGCTGTTATGTGGACGAGAAGAGAGGTCAGAGGAGAATGGCCAGACTGGTTCAAGCTGACATGAAGGTGACAGTAACTCGAATAACCACTCATTACTACAGTGGTGTGTAGAAGAGCGTCTCTGAACACACGTCACGTCCAACCTTGAAGTCGACGGACCACGCCAGGTTCCACTCCTGTCAGCTAAGTCTCTCGAAAATCTCGATTTCTGCTGCAACATGCAGGTGGTAGGTTCAGAATTTGGTGTAAACAATATGAATCCATTGATCCATCCTGCCTTGTGTCAGCAGTGGTGGTGTAATGGTGTGGGGAATATTTTCTTGGCACACATTAGGCCCCTTAATACCAACTGAGCATTGTTTAAATGCCAAAGCCTACCGACTAAGTATTATTGCTGACTGTGTCACTCCCTTTTTGGTAACAGTCTACCCATCTTTTATTGGCTACTTCCAGCAGGATAACGGGCCATGTCACAAAGCATACATCATCTCAAACAGGTACCACGAACATGACAACAACTTCAGTGTACTCCATTGGCCTTCAGAGTCCACGGTCACCAGATCTTAATCGAATAGAGAGTCACAGTATGAATGACGCCATCATGTCAACAATGGACCAGAACCTCAGAGGAATGTTTCCAGCACCATGTTGAATCCAGGCCACAAAGAATTTAGGCTTTTCTGGGGGCAAAGACAGTATAAGAAATGTGTACCTAATAAAGTGAGTGTCTGCTGCATGTTTTGGAAAATGTTCAGCGGCATTATGTAAAGATTATGTGATGTGGCGACCTCGACATGTAAAAACAGTGATTCGGTCCAATTAGGAAAACAAAAGTGTCCTCACTGCATCAGAATCTTTGCTGCAGCTGTATCTGTGTGATCTGCACATCCCCAGCAGACAGTCACAGAGCAGAGATTTATGTATGAATGTTGCTCAGCGTCGCCCCCTTGCAGCTGTGATGGACAGGACCACTTCATCTTGTGCTCCTGCAGTGAGCTTTGTGATAGAAAGTGACAAGACAACATTTACTGTTGTTGGCCTCTCAACAGCTTCAACAGAAGCGAAATAGCTACAGGTTTTGAAAAATGCTGTTGCAGAGATGAGAAAATCTCAGCGGGATTATGACTTCATTTTAGGTAGTGGCAGAAAAGTAGTAAAGCACTGACAAAATTATTGATTATACACACAAAAGTATATATTCCAGCAGATTTAGGCGTGAAGAAAAGAGAGACACGAAAGAACTGAATCATCAGAAACTTTGTGAACTGTTAAAGGCTGTCAGGATATAAATGGCATAAGGAGCCTTTTGTTGCTCATTCTTTTGTCACATACTTCGCCTCTGTCAGTTTTGGCAATTCAGTGAACTTGCAGAAATGTTGAGCTCTCTTAAAATGTCAGGGCACCAATGAGCTGTCAGTGATGGTTGAGAAGCAGAGAAAAGAAATCCACTCATCTTTTTACCTGCAGTCGTCCTCTTATTGTTATCTCCTCGTTTTAAACGGACACAGTATCTCGCACAGTGATTCCAGACAAATGACAAATGAGCGTGAACATGCAAAGAGAATCCTTAAGTACGTCATGCTACATTTGTTGAAGTGATTGATAATCTACTAAAGTAAAAATGAAGGCAGGTACTGTATTAATCATGCTCCGGTTTTGTTTTAGACAGATTGTGTAAGATTTATGCTCAGTGTTCAAAACTGTGTTGTGTAAAAACTAAATTGTGTATCCATAACAAAATGCCATTTAGAGATGACTGCCAGACGCAAACACTTTGCTCTAACAATGACAGAGAGTCTGCTATCTCTCTGTGAATTACTATAGCTAATTGCCCCTAATTATAAAGCCTTGATTAAGGTGCAGCTTCTGATTTAAGAGGAAGCCAGCAGTGATGATCACTGTCTCAGTTTCTCTCTATTTTAATTGTCCGTTTCAGTATTCACTTCTTCTTTAATTGTTCCTGTCATAGGACCTTATGCATAAATGCATTAAATTTATGCAAAAACAAACCTTTCCTGAATGACTTACTCTGTGGATTTCAACTCTGTGAACTCAAGTTAATTAAAGCATAACTTTTTTTTTCATGTACTTTAGTCCTTAATATACAATTCTTTAAAAAAAATAGCTTCATTTACTTTAAATATGTCTTGTCACAGCTTAAATTAACCATTGCTTTATGTGGTTTTTATATCTAAACCACCCTTGTGATGCTGGCTGTGGTATATTCTTGGTAAGATTTTCCATGTTTCATCTTCAATTAAACCTCAGTACAGCAGCCATTCATTCATTCATTCAACCTTTATTTATACAAGGTGGTCCAATGACAGCAGTTCACTCTGTTTTGCATGGGCGCCCTGTGCACACAGGACAGTGAAAGCAATAGCAAAAAACAAACATTTAGACTTACAAAACTGCAAATAAATTTTAAGGATAAAATGGTAAAAGGAAAAGAAAGACATCAAACCAGCAATAAATAGCTTGAAGACAACAGTAGTCAACAATAAAGGTCTACACTTTACTCAGATGTAACCATTGCAGGTACAGGTCTTATTAATGGTGGAACATTTTCAATGCAGTTTATTCCACCTGAGTGAAGCAAAACATTTTAAGGGCTTTTTTTTAACCAAGCTCTGTTTTACATTTTGGAACCTTCAGAGTGAGACGCTCCTGACACTGTGTGTACTAAAGAGTGCAGATTTCTTCTGACCGATAGCAAAGGTCAGCTTACGCTCCTGTACAAGTTAGCAACGAGTTCTAAAGCCATTGCTTGATATGAAAAATTAAATCAGAAAATGACGTGGTTTTACAGCAACGTGCCATGTTCCTACACTCCACACAATAATCGTCATAAACAGACATCTTCGCTTCCTCTCACGACACTGACACACTGTTTTAATTTACTAAAATGTGACAAGATTTGAATAATGTTTTTAATTTCTGATCGCAATAACCACTATATTTTTTAGGCCACCTTTTAAACTTAATAGTACTGAGCCAGAAGCACATTGGGCACAATTTTCCATTTCCTCAAATACTCCATAAAGTATTCAACCCGGATCATTTTGGAGTGCCCTGTTATGGGTATGCTATAATTAGATTCCTATGCTTGAAAGGCTTGCGGGGTGTTGATCATTGTTATTTCATGAGGCACGCAGCGTTATGAATCTCATCCTCTCGACTTCTCTACTTGCAGACAAGCAGGGCCCTCAAGATATTTAGAAATATGAAAAAAATACCTTCCTGATGTCCATAAATCATTTGAGGGGTCTTATGTTTTGTTTTTCAACTTTCAGTAAGGTGAAAAGTAAATTATTTTACACTATTTTTTATGGTACTAAAAAGACAACTGCAGCATGTTATAGTTTCCTAAACCACAGATAATCTGTGTTGATTTTATAACCACATTATATTTGACAAAAGAGAGGAATTGAGATGGGAGATATACACGGGGAAGAGCGGCATTAACAAAAATGGAGAGCTGGCGCCCTCTGGCTCTAACAATGTAGATGATATCTTAAAATTGGTAATAATAGTGTACATTATTACCAATTCTTTCTATAGTGTCTTTATGCCCGTACAAGCATCAGTCAGCAAGGCAAATTAAGCTAATCTTGCACATCTAACATCATCACAGGGCGTTTTTATTTTCAAGTCCTGTGAAAATGCTGCGTCTTCCCGCAGAACATTGTCTCCAGTTAAAAGCTTATGATAATGTGTTCTTTCATTTTCATTTCCTTTCTGATCTTTTTTCATCTCAAGGGGAGGAGGCCTGGGTTCCAGTAAGTATAAGATTCAATTAAAACCTTTAACGTTGTCCTCATTCAGTCCAAGAGTGAATAATCCTGCTGCAGTACAATTGCTACTTGAGAGGCTTTGTTAGCATCTGCGCATGATGGTTTTGATGTGGCAGACCAGCAGTGAAACAAGAGAATAAAACACACTTTAAATGTGTCATTACCTGGAAACATCAAGCTTTACTTGTTGGACATTTACATACATGGATATTGAGAGTTCTTAAAGCTCGAGATAAAATTTGCCTGGTTCAGCGTGTCGTTTGAAGGACGCACACTTGTTCATGAGAGGAAGCTGATTATTCAAAGGACAGGCAAAACTGGTTAACATGCATTCAAAAACAAAGCCAAGCATCCCAGCAGGCCATGATTACAAAACTAGTTTATGAAAAAGAGCCAAACACTTGGATAAGATGCAAGTTTAAAAAAATTATTTATAATATGATACAAGGATATTTTGTGAGGTTGATGGGGTTGTGAAACCTGTACATTATGAACAAAGCACTTGAAATTCAATAGCAACCTGAAAGCTGAACATGGCTATTGGGCCATGATTGTGTCAAACGGATAACTATCAAGATACTAGTTGTATTATACAAATGGTTTCCACTAGTATACAATGGCTGTATAGGATTAGATTACATATTTATATAAAGTGCAATAGGAATAAACACTTACAGTGAAGGCCTGAAGTCTTTCGTGACTGAGTGTAAACCACCACATGCTGAAAGCCTTCTCATCATATGGCCAGGTGGTTGGGCAAGAACAATCTAAAAACTTGGCAGGGCAGTATCACAAACTGTTGGCCAGAGTTCAGTGGCAGAATATATACTGTATTACAAAAATGTATGAAAGGGTTACCAATCTGTGCAATATATCCAATCTTACAAATATAACCAGTATGAACAGTTGTGAGTTATCTAAAATTCCCCTTTTTACAATTATAAATAGACACTTGTTTACTGCTTCTTCTACACTGAATCATAGCACCACAGGCTCTCATTTTTTTCAACCTTGAATATGAAATAACCTGAAATAAATGAGAAGATTCATTCTTATCTCAGGGGAATAAGACATCTTTGACATTAAAGATATAAGAAAATATATGCACTGTTAGTGACTAGATTACATGCTTTGTTTATAGTTCATAATTCTTGTTTTCTTCTTACTGGTTTGTCTCTATAATGTTTCAAGGTTATAAAAAGCAAGTGAATTCAGCATCACAGTTGAGTCTCAAGAATACAGGAGAGCAAAGAGGCATCAAGCGGTCTATCAGACTCTGTCCAGCACCTCTCCATGCCAAACACCAGCAGCTGGGGATTCTGGGGGATTATCTAGGTCTGCTGGGAACCCTGTTGAAAATGATACAATATAAGTGGTAGGTATACGGTGGACACGACTGAAACCAAAGACAGGGTAAATATAATTAAACAAGCCACTGAGTGGTACAGTTCAGTGAAATAGGCTCTTACTGAATTGGTTCTTTTACGTTTCCAGCAGTCTGGATTGAGCCTTTTCTGCTCCTCAGCCAGAGCCTTGGCCTCCATGGTGTACATCCTCCTCTCCTCACTTTTCATCTTCTTCCACTTGTCACCCAGTATGACACTAATGGCTCTGAAAGGAAAGGTTAGAGTCAGAAGATGAAGGGCTCACCTTTTTCAGATTATTATTGTCCCTGAAAGGATCTGTGAAACTTTCTTTCTCTTTTCTCCATTACCTTTTTTATGTCCAGAGAAAATGACTAAAGGCTGTGTGCGTTTTTATAAGATCTGCAACTACAGCTCTTTAAAATGAATACATTTATTATTTAATTTTAGGTCCCAGGTATTAAATGATGAATTAACAGTGTACATGCTGTGGCTTTACAGAATGCCTGATTTAATGACCTAATTTGGTAAGCCAACTGAAATGAAAAATATAGAAATAACATATTCACTTGATGTAGTGCGGGAGGTCTTCTATCATGCCAGGAGTGGAACCCACACTGACTTGGAAATGATTAGCTAAATAAATGATCAGGCACTCTGGTGGTGAGATAAGTGCATTTCTCATGAGCTCTTCAGTGATGGTTCTTGAAGGAGGAGATCTTCAATCAGTTCTGCTACTACATTTTCACAGCTGGTCCAAGTATTACAACTGGCAACTTACTTTGAGATTTTACTATCCAAGAGTGTTACTTTATCATCACCCTTTGGGCTGCTTGAAAAGAACTAGTTCATTCGACGTGTTCTCTGACCACATCGGAAGACAAAAGTGTTTAGAAATAGTTGTGTAACGAATGAAAAGAGAAATCTTCAGAGAGATGTTCAAACTCTCCTTTCACCGCCACACACCAGACCAACCACTGTGTGAAGTTGGCATGCGTGTTGGATTGGCAATTTACAGAAATGGTGGGATACAGCCACCCAATTTTCAACGTCAAAACGGTGTGAACACCTGATGAAGCACACTGGTGGCTTTGGGGTCTTTGAGGTTCATGAGGCATAGCATGTGCCTTACACTATCACTACCACTACTGACATCAGTGTGGGGGCAATTTTGTTGATTTGAAGGCCTAACGTGACCTTCAGATGTGACACAGTGCTGGAGACATTCAAAAGTGTGTTATGTATGATGGTGTGAATAAGTGCACTGAATCTATTTAGCACACCTGTTGTCCTTCCCAGGATACATCTGTGTGTACTCCACTCTGTACTTCTTGGCAAAGAGCATGAAGGCGTTCATTGGCCGCTTGCATTTTGTAGGTGTGGCACCACTGGCTGTCCCTGAGGCGTGGCTCCTGTTTGATTTGCTACTCGAGGATTGTGGGGAGCTGGAGCGCTCAAGTTTATCACAGTCTGGACTGACAGCACCACTGCTGGACAGGGAGGTTCTGCGCTGACGAGCCATGCTGCTGAGAACATACACTGCTGAGGAATCTAGTGGGGTGAAGTCATAACTGTAGCAGGCAGGAAGGAAAAAGAGACAGAAATGAATGTTATGTTTCTCTAATCGGCCACATTTTATCTGTAACTTTGTTTTTTGTGTATGTACGTGTGCAGTTTGTATATCTACCAAAAGTTGAAAAAATGCCATTGAAACTTTTTTCAAATTGTCAAGATTTCTCTTGAATCTACAAATAATTTTGATTTTGTAGACACACATGTTCCATGTAGAAGTCACAATAAAAAGAAGTCTATGAATTGTTTATATACTTTGTAAAATAAAATAATAAAGATGTAAAATATTTAAATACAATTCAGCACAATACAGTTTCATGTTAGGTAAAGATGTGTACAATACCAATGTATAGATGATAGATGGCATTTATAGATATAATAAAGTTCAAAGTTCAAACATTTCTGTCCTGAAAAGAAACATGACTGTACTTAATATCAAAGTTAATATTATGATAAAATTCAAAGGGAGCAAGGCTGCTCTTCAACAGTATAAGAAAAACAGTTCTTCACACAGGTACTGCAGACACAACTGCTGTCTCGTCCTTCAGTCTCTTATGCAAAGAAAGCTCACATTAGTTGTAGGGGTGTACCTTCTGAAAGTGTCAAAGACAACAGAGTCGTCACAGTTAATGGCATCTGGGTGGTTTGGCGGCAGGCACACATCGCCCAGTTGCATCTCATAGCAAGGTATCCCATGGTGCACCACAGTAAGGCTCGGATAAAAGGAGGCCCACCCTGAAAAATACAGATGGTAAATTACAAATTACTTTTATCCCAAAGCTGTTTATTCAGACATTAAACTTAATAATTTGCATTTGTAAACAACATTTGGTCAGCAAAGCTTATGTTGGCAAAGACTCATTCCCCATATTGCTTTAAAGATCTGTTTTGGTGTAATTTTGCTCTCTTCTCTTGCCAACAAAGCTGGCATGAATCTTGTGGTCTAAAAACAGAGAACAAGAAATAATTAAACAATTGTTTTAAACGGTATTATTTTACCTTTATTTCTGACAAAGAATGGGTGATCCAATCGGCATTCAGCTGTCAAAAGGCCATCATCGGGTGAGCCAGGGTCAAAGGTCAGTTTAAGAACTGCCTGGCCAAAAGATATCGTCTCCTCGTGGCTCACCAATTTAAGCCCCTCTGAACCAAATCTCTGTAAATGAAACAAAAAGGAAGAATCTTTACTCACCAGCAAGACAAACTAACTGAAATCACTGCCAAATAAGAATTGGTGTAAAAACAACTTAGTGTCTGATAATTTGGTCTCTGTAATACCATATTAGACCACCACTGCAAATCATCAAGGATGTAATGTGTTTGAGGACCTTTCTTGTCACTGTTATTCTGTCTGCCATCTTGTGGCCATTCGAAGAATTTGTAAAGTCTACAGAAGACACTGAAAAGAAATCACTCACTCATTTAGCAAGAGAGGCAGCAACACTAGATTTCAGGTTTACACTGCTGTAAAGTATTCTAGAGTATAGCAGAATATTTTGGATCATGGACATACTACAATAATTTGTTGCCCACCTTGAGGGAGGAGGAGGAAGGCATCATGGTCTCATCATCTGAGTCGTCATCAGAATCCCCAAGTTCATCGGCTTCCTGCCACTCCACATTAGGACCTCGATGGAAGCGCAGGCGAGTTCCTGAATATCAACACAACGATGTAAAATGATGAATAAGCAGATGTGTGTTGGGGCTGATAAGAGAATGCTGGAAAATGGAAGCGATATTGCTGTTTGGACACCAGAGGGCAGACTTTCTCTATAAATATCTTTATGTTGTTCTTGGTTGGGAATAATTTTAAATGAGGAATCTTCTCAGCAAACAACATATTACTGTCTGTCATCAGCACACTTTAAGAGCAGTGCAGTTAAAGGTTCAATTAGTAATGTTTTGACCACATACATTGCAGGCATATTTACATACATTATTGAAATGTTTGATTTATAGATGGAAATAAAATAGTTTCTAAACTGATCATAATAGAAAATATAATGTAAAAACATTTCACAATTTTATATTAATTAATGACTTTGTTGTTTTGTAGTGTTATTACAAGACCTGTCGATCTGGGCAACACTCACGTTAAACATGTGGACTGTTACCTTTTATTGTGCTTTTAAGTCATGAGGCATAATTCTCAAGGCTTTTCTTTTCTGGAAATTCTAAGAAAAGGCCATGGTGAAACTGAATGTGAGTGAGTAAGTGGGTGTAAGTGTGTGCGTGGACTGATGGATGACTATGTGCATGAGTGCGTATCTGCATACCTTTAAGGAAGCAATGCCAGGCAGTGGAGGGCCAGGAGTGAGACCAGGCCATGTCTTCGTCATCAGAAAATGATGAGGACATCGAGAAAACTCCAGACTCTGATTCACTGCTGGCCTGTTGTATATAATAAAAAACATGTTAGAATGCAATATATTTAATAAAAAATGGTTATTAATGCAATACCAATACAGAATCTACAAGAACATAATCACTGGAGGCATTTTAGAAGGGAAAAGTTACCCTGACACGCCTGCGCTCCCTGAGGTGGCCTCTGGAGGGGTTGGGTGCGCTACTGGCTAATGGGGGCCGGGCATAGGAATGTAAACTATTACTGTTGCCAAAGATGTGGACTGGAGATGATCTGAAAAGAAAAATACAATGTCATTAATATATATTATAACCTACTAAAAACGGAATGAAATCAGGTATTCAGCAACACAAAAATTAGTTAACCAGGTTTACTGTGAAAATTATTTAGCAATATCTGGGTCACAATGATGTTAATATAATAAGCCATTCAAAAAATCTCAGAAGATATCTCATAACAGCGATGTGGCTAACTTGCCAATCCTGCATGTTATGACATGTTTTGTCAACTTCTCTTTGTGTTTATGTCACACCTATTCATTCATCAGACTTAACTGATTTTAAAGCTGGTAAGTATTCATACAAACCTCTTATGTGGGGCGTCCTTCAGCAGTGGGCTCTGAGGACTGGTGGCAATGTTAGCCAGCTCAGCGAGCCAGTTGGTGCTGGGAGAGCAGCTGAGCTCCTGGTGAGACACTCCTGCTCCAACCTGAAACAACCCTGGAGACCTCTGGTCCTCCTCCACCTCTTGCAGCTCCGGCATATCATCTTAAGAGAGGTTACCAGTAATACCCATAATTAATAATAAAATAAAAAATAAAATAATAAAAAATAATTTTTCTTAATTATGGAATGTGATTTATTGCTATTTTAACATTTTACCATAATCCATGTGGCACCCAGGTGAGGAGGGCAGGTCCTCATTACACTTCAGTGGATCAAAGGATTCATCCATTCTTACAATGATCTGCTGTTTCCTCTTTGTTAACAGGCTGCAGGTCAATCTACTCAGCTTCCATCATCATATTCTGCCACGTCAGCTGGTTTTAGGCAAAACCAAAAGACAAATTTAGAGCTTTCACTATCGAAGGGAAACTGCTGCACAGTGCTATTTTAATTAGTGACAACCACTTACAATAGTAGGAATAAAAGTACCTATCTGTAATTCCATAAATAAGTCTGAAATATGGTATGTGGATTTATGATAGCAATGCTATGATTTCATTATGGCATGATGAAAACATCCAGAGATTAAAAAACATGAACATAACACACTTAAGCTACCAAAGATTTCTGACCACAGCCAAGAAAAAAAACAACCCACATAACATGTAATCATTGCAAGACATGTCATGTATTGCATCAATATCTTGGAAAAGGTAGGCAGCCTTTAGGGAATCCTTTGTCTCTGAATCGACACAGTAAACCTCTGTGACTGGTCATGTGACCCGCTGCGTGGAGGCCTTGTTTATAAACTTAAAAGGATTTGGCGCATGCGCACCAGAGCTCATTCATTCATAACTGCGTAGCAAAAGTGGCAAAAAGCTACATTTCGTTTTGAAAAGTGGCGTATAGAGACTCGAAAACACTGTGTTTAAAGCATGTGTAAGAAAGTCAACGACATAATTAAAAATATTCTACGCTGGTTTTTAAATGATCTGGTTTCAGGCGACAGGTAAATAAAATTTGTTAAAAATATAAAATAGGGTGTGAACATCAAATAAATCAGTTTTACAAGGAGGAGTTGACGGTCCGTTGTGTTCTCACAACCGTTCAAATGTGGCTGCACGCTCTAACAAACCGTTGCTTCGACTTCGTGAACGCGGATATAACGTTACTGACGACATTATTGTCAGTGCGTTAATGTCAGTTATTAAAACGTTGCTGTAATATAACCATCTCCAAAAATACTGTTTGAAGGCCAGGCCTGCTGTTTCCCCACTCCTCTAAAGCAGCAGCAGTGTCCTTAGCTCAAACACAGAGGTTGTCGGGTCTAACACTGTAAACAAAAGAATGTCAACAAGTTGAGGCATGACGCAACCTCTCTGCCCCGTTCAAAATGAATGACATGAAAACCTCCAGAGGCCTTTCGACGACATTTTCACACTAATAAAAGCAGATTTAAACGACTGAATGACTTGTTGTGAAACAATTAACTGCTGTCGGATTTTGTTATGACCAAAACAACAAGCGTCACAGCGGAAAAAAAAAAATTGTCAAGCACACAACCTGTCATTCGACATTAAATAAGCGCTTGACAACCTCGCTAAAACATCGTGTTAGAATTGCAAAGACACGGATCATACATTGTTCGCGTTAAATAATAGTTTAAACCTTTTATTTCATCGAAAAAAGTAGACAACTTCCCACTTACCAGATCTGTCGCCATCAAGAAACTCTCTGGCATTCACTCGAGGGGTGGGAATGAATGTGTCCAGAGAAGGTTTCCTATTGGTGGATAAGAACGCCAATTATAAGAATCGAGATATTCTATTGGCTGATACAGTTGGGAAAATCACAAAAGGCGGGGCCTAGTTTGTTTATCATCGTTTCATTGGATGAAAGTACACGCCTGTTACTACCCAGTAACAGCTGATTGGCAATAACAGGAACAATACATGGTTATTTTTTATCTGCAATGTTGCAACTACAGCAAGAAGTAATTTCTCAAATTGCTTTCTCTATGATTAATTTTCTTTGTCTTGAAATAACAGCATTGCTTCAACTATTGACTGCATGAACCAATGAATGAATAAATGAATGACTATGAATAAGGAATGAATGAATGGTAAATGAGTGCTCAATGAATAGGTTTGAAAATGTGCTACCCCTTAATTGTGACAAATAATAATGTGACACACAAATATAAAAATGTTCTTTATTGACATGAAAAGTGAAACATACAGTACTTCCAGCCAGTATTATGGGTTTGCCTTCAAAAATTACCAGAACTACCTGCACAAGGGGGAAAATAAAAGTATAATGTTTAAATGTTAAACCAGCTTTAAAACAATTTAAGCTGCAGTAAACCACAGACAAGGTACAGAAGACTTCAATTTTTCATTTTAAAGAGAGAGAAGGGGGGGGAAGGGGGGGCACTGTAGTTTCCTGTCGAGAGGGAACATTAGAATATATGTTTCCAAACAGCATTAGTTGTTGGCAGAGGTAGACAGCAATAATGGATGTCATAATCATAATGTATGTTTCACTGACACAAAAACAGTATGACTTAAATTTTACATTAAAACACAAGAAAATTAATTGTCTCAAGACATTGCTTATAATGACTACAGTCTAGTGGGGCAACTTATTCAATTAAAGGTTGGCCTATATAATAGCAGTAAATACTCAGTTTCAAATTGTACAGCAATGTGTTTGTATATTCATACAAAACTATCAGCTATCTCTCTGAAGTTTTTTTTTTTGTTGCAAAAGCATAGTATTAGGCTAACAGCCACAAACACTTACCAACAATGATATACAGTTTATGAACATGTATTCAAGGGATTAAATCTTATGATAAACAGAAATGTATTCTGTAAAAATGTTGAAGTACTGCCAAATCTACATTCTGTAGTGATCAAAAGTGTGAAAGATGTTATTCAAACACAGAATCAAATCAATTCCTTTACAAACGTTGTTTATCCTTCCTCATGTTGGGGCACTCTTGTACTAGTGCGCCTCAGGCTGCAAGTGTTAGCGCTCTTGCCAGAAATGACAAGAGAATGTGACATAACCGCTCACAATTATCCTGTAAGAAAGAAGCTTTGGCATCTGATTTTAACAAACAATGTTTAGAAATTTACAAAGGATACTAATGCTGTAGGTGTAACTATAACACTGTGAAAAAAAGGTGAGCATTAACAAAAGTGTTCAATATACAAACAAATCTGACACTGACAGGTAAAATGTACACTTACATTTTTAAAGAGTCATGAGAAATCTAATTTAAACAAGCTTTAAGCAACCCTGCTTTGGCTTACATTACTTTTCTCATAACACTCTGTGGCAAACTGTTAAAATGTCTCACATGGGAAACTGACATAGTCTGTTTTATTTATCTGACACACAAATGTTGTAGTGTATATTCACATTTCTTGTAAGAAAAACTGTTTAAGTGGTTATGGGGGAAAAACATCCGTACAAGCCTTTTTTTTTTTCCATCAACCAATTTTGGTCCATTGGAGCCATCTCATGCACTTTGTTGCTCAATCTCAGTGCTACTTCCAAACAGGGTCACCAGCTGCTCCTCATAGTTAGCAATGTTTCTCTTCATGATGTCCATGCATGGGCCCAACAATCTCTCAAAGGCTTTAACATCCATGACTGGCAAACAAAAGAAGAGAAGAGTCAGACATGCGTAGTTTAAGGAGAGTAATGCAACGGAAGAAGACCTGCCTTTACTCATATTTATGTTCTCTATTAAAAAGATAAATCTAAGCTAAACAAAGAGTAATTGGTGGCATATTGGGAAATTTAATGGCTAGAAACAATGTATGAATTGTCATAAAATTGCACAAAATGTACCCAAGCATTTGACGCTTCCCACAGCATAGGCTGATGCAGCTCTGGGCTTGTTTGTGACAAGCGCCAATTCCCCGAAATACTGGCCTCTGGAGCATGTGGCGATTTCCACCTCCTCTTCCTCCTGGTCTTTTTTCGTCTGAAAAGAAATGAAACATGCACATTATAAGATACCAAAACGGAAAATACCAACTGTATGAATATAATCTGAAGTAGACTACTGTAAAACATACCCTGCTTCTCTTCATGTTGATTCTAACTTGGCCAGACTCAACGATGTAGAAGCAATCAGCCAGATCACCCTGTAATACAAAGCATTAATGGAATTGTAAACGAGCACAAAAAAGAACATGTGTTTATAAATGCTGAAAAATCCAATCCAGGCACAGATAATACAAAGAGATTAATCACCTGAGCAATAATCTGCTGTGAATCAGTGTACACCCTGGTGGATATCACATCTACTACCTTCATTCTCTCTGAGAGCTGTGGATGAAAGGAAACTTAGTTGACCATGGCTTTACTGTAAATGCACACTGCAGCTTCTGGAGGACAAAACTAATCTTAACCTCCAATGACGTAAGCAGTGGTAGTGTTTCAATGAATGCCTCATACAGCTTCCTCTTCTTGGCATTGTTTTTCACTATGATCCTCCTGAATGTCAGACGATCCTGAAAGAGAGATTTCAGAGGAAAAACATTCAGGTTTGTGTTAACAACCACTTGAGAAACAATCCAGGGTGCTCAATAAGTCTGGTAGCATGTAACATATATTTTTGAATGCTGCACTTTTCCCTGCACTCTCTGGAATTCAGGACGGCTGGGTACTCATTTGCATTTTCCCTACGGTTCTAGACATTTCTGGCACCCTTTCGCCAAACAATAATCTCATATGAAACAACATTTCACAGCAGGGGTCGCTGTAAACCAGATTTCAAGTAAGCAGATCCCCTGCAAACCACAACACCACCCAGGACAAACTGCAGCACCCATGTGCTCATGTCACTCTGCTGCTTTTGATTACAAAAATTTAAATTTCATTTGTAATTGCAGCAGGATGATATTCAGTTTAGAAACACAAGATGGTCAGCGACATGTTACGTGACAACAGTGGTTAGTGGTTACATACTGTGCTGTAGGCAATATAGGCAGCTGCCCTCAAACATGCTTCAAACTTTGTAGAACTTAGCTTAGAACTGTGAGTACTACAGGTATAATATCTCAGCATGCTACCAGGTAGTGCATCGCATTAAACTTTCATCCCAGGTCTAAATCAGACTGATTTGAGCCGCTGCTATAGTCTACTGCTTGATCAGAGGCCCTTTAGCAGCACTGTCCCTCCTCAACCTCATGGGCTTGATGGTTGGACTTGGCTGACACAAAATGCTGCACACTGTTCCACTTGGCTGCTTGTTCACAGGCTCAAACACACACTACAAGTACCCAGGTCAACAGGGGATACAGCTGCAACCTGCCTGCATACAGATGACATAACAAAGCAGTTACCCACAGTTTAAGGACACGACTCTGACTGAGTCATTAATATACTAACGGCATCACAGAAACAGGATCAAGTAGCAAAGGAATATTCAAAACAGCTGTTCTGGCTATAATTTAGAAAATAGTTGGATGTTGTTTAACCAAAAAACCATCCAACTGAAGCCATTCAGAGAATACTATTTATTTCTACTTCATGATGGGTTTGGCAGCCCCAGTTTTCAGATTTTGTTAATTTATAACATCTTGAGTATTTAGCTACCTGAGTTCATCTGAGATGCATATTTGCTAAAAGAGACAAGTTTAGCCTTGATTGTCTGAACTGATCTGATAGCTGAATGGGCCTGTATCATTTTCCGTATCCAGTTTGCACATTCATTCATTTTAATATTTGCATTAATGAACATGTAAATTAATGTCCAGGGGCATGATTAGAGCTCTCTCATTCTTGGCTGCATTCACTGGGTTTTGTATGTTATCTCAATGGGACGGCATGATCTCACCAGGGTAATCAGTGCCACAGACAACATGGACATTTACTGTAAATCATGAGAACTGACAGCACACAGTGTTATAAAAACCAAACCGGATTTCATGGTTTACTCACTAGGCACCAAAGGGCTCCAGGCGAGGTGGCGATTATTGTGGCTGCCCTGGGGGTGTTGTACATCAACGCCAATTCTCCGAAGCTGCCTCGGTTGTCATAGCTGCCTACCAGCTTCTCCGCACCATCAACCTTTACAAAAATGTTATACGTCCCACTGAAAAAAAACAGACAAGCAGAGCAAATTTGAAGACACAGCAGGCATATCAGTGTTTCCTGAAATCTTTAGCAGCAGGAAACATCGTGATCATTTTCCAAATACATTTGACAAACTTAGTCTGATTCAGACGTAACCACAGACTAAGCATGACATGAAAGATCACCTTTCAATAACATAGAAGTTGTCCCCATCATCATCTTGATCAATGATGTGCTCCCCTTCTGTGCAGAACTTCTCAAACATGGCATCCAGCACCTGAGACATCTCCTCCTGTGACGGTATGACGTCGCAGTGTTTAACAAAAACAACAGTCAAGTGTTTTTAACTTTATGTGTTGAAACAATCCACTCAGCGTGGCGTTTCAGCTTAAATATGACCATCTTTAAATATCATGCATGGTGCACTGAGCTGTGGCAAAAACCTGCAGGTTCTGCATGTTCTTCTTTGTGTAATTTAAGAGATGACAGAGCACAAACCAGAGGAGTGCTGAGGGCTTAAGGAGTAATCTACTCACCGGATCCAAATTCTTGAACAGAAGAATGTCTCTACATGCTTCCTGTAGTCTCTGTCTCTGCTCATCTGTTTTTGGGTGGGTGACCTGCAATTTATATCAGTCTTATTAAGTGGCCATATAGCAGCCTACACATTAAACTACATACAGAAGGCTATTTTATTTAGATTCAAAGCTACAGTTCATACTGTTCAAGAGACAAGAGAACCAAATGTTTTTGGCAAAAAACACAGTTTACCCGTGGCTCTTTATCCTCATCATCTTCATCAGGATTGAACGCTTCAGCACACACTGCATGACAGAGACCAACAAATTAATGAACTACGCGCTCCAATTTCAACTACAACTTCAAATTTCTGAGTGGTCCTTCATAAAAGGAAGACAAGTACACACAGTCCTCATTCCAATCTAACAACAAAAGCCAAATCCCAAGGATGATTCAGCACCACTTCATGTCATAAATCTTTCAGTAAACACAACTTTTATCATCTTAAGTGTGGCGCTTTCAGGGGATGCAGTGATGGTGGTAGCATTTCACATTTCCTTCCTGTATTTTAATGGCAAGATACAGTTGTCAAATTTTTTTACTTGAATGAACCCAGTATCTTATAGGACACAAGTTGAAAAATAATTCTTAAAACCCTAAAAGTCTGTTGATAAAATATAAATACCCCTGTATTGATATTTAATCTATTTTCATTCTACAAGTACACTTTCTTTTGTTGAATTCTAGGTTGGCTGCTAATGTAGCGTCTTAATGTATGCCGAGGATGTTCATTTCCTGTTTTAAGTAGTAAAAGATAAGAAATATGCTTCAGGAAGTGTGATCGAGTACTTTCACTTGCTCATACTTGTGTCTGTTCAGACTGTCAAACAGCAAAGTTACTCTTGTCGTAAACAAGAGATTATAATTAGTAGCGGTACTTTTCCTGAACTCCCCACCCACGTCATTCATTGACATTGTTAACCAGGCTCGAGACAAAACTCTAATAAATCAACACTATTACATTATGCTGAAGACAGTGAGAAAAGACAGATGGAAAAATACTTCCATATCGTTTGTACTGGAGCAAATCTGATGCAGACTTATATGTCAGAGAACTTTTATATATTTCCAGCGCTGACACAGTCCAGAGTGTTCCTCTTGACAGAACAGGCTATTAACAGCAAGATTAAACCAGGCAGCAAATGACAACTCACCTGATGCTCTTCTGATGAATCTGTTTATTACCGGGGCTGCAAAAGCATAAAATATATATTAACGTGTTAGATTTCTTGATAAAGTCAATCTATCTCACAGTAACTGAATTATCACTGGAAAGGGCTGGATGAATGCACTGTTGTTCAACATCCACAGCACTAAATGTGTATTAGAGAATACCCAGCCCTGTGCTCATTAGGGAACCATATTCATTTGGGTAAAACCTGAATAAGGACAGCTGCTTTGAAGTGCGTTTGCCTCTTTGAATCAAATTTAAATGAGAAACAAATTCAAATGTAAAACACAGTAAAAAAGTGCCAAGCTCTGACACAATAGCCTGGTATGAAATATACATTAGATAGGAGGTCTCATCCATTAATAGCCTGGCAGCCAGTGTCGTCCCAGAGAGCTCATTGGAATATCAGTGGCACACGGCACCAGTGGTGTCAATTTTGGGCAACGTCATGACCCACAAATACTACAATAGTTAGTTGAATGATTGAATATAGTGCACTTGTCCTTATGTAACCATTGCAGCCAGCCTTGCAGACCCCACCACTCATTGGGATGCTGTGTCAGAGCTCTGGGTTGCTATGCTACTTGCTGCACCTTATGGCAATCCTGCACCGGCCATTGTGTTAAATATGACCCCAGTTTCTGTAGCAAAAAATTAATCTAGCTCAATATTTGCCATTTTGTATTGCTTGCATCATCATTCAGTTTTCTACCATGATCTGATGTGTCGTATATTTGATACATAATCAGGGTAGGCCCACCAGGCCTGCACCTAAAACTGAAAATATTCAAATGACCTAGCGGTGCAGGGTCTCTCTAACAACACACACACACACACACAATCCGTTTTTTTCTGCAGCTGTTGTGCCTTAACGATGTCCTTATCACGAAAACGTGTCTGCACAGATGAAGATCAGGACACGTTCATTAAACCATCATTCAGCCTCCGTGACCATATATGGCAAATGACAGAGCCATGGTGGATGCAAGGTGGCGGGCGCTGGAGCATCACTGCGCTCAATGTGTTTCTTATTCTCCCCCCCGCCAGAACAGACGGGCTACATGCTCATAACTCAAAATAAACAAAGGTTATCCACATTCACATATCTGCCTGATATCTGTTATCCTACCTACGAATTCCTCGTCATCGTCGTCCTCCTCCTCTCCGTTTTCCGAATCGATCTGCATGGCTTCGTCAATGAAATTGACCGCTTTTCCAGGTCTTGGGGCCGAATTTTGGTCATTGCCAAATGAGGCCTCTTTGGTCTCACTGTCCTTCAGCTGGGTGAAGTACTGTAATGCAAACTCGAGCAGATCCCTGGGCTGATTCCTCAACACTTCCACGGTAAAGCTCTGTAACAGCTCCGTCAGTCCTTCAGGAATTTCTATACTCATTCCTATTATCAGTCTATGGATGTGGACAAAACCGGTTTGCTGCGAATTAGAAATAGTCAAAAGCGCACAGCTGAGATGTTTAAAAAGCCAAATTAGCAGACGGGTGTAGTCAGGTCACCCAGTCAGCAAGCCATCCACAGCGGATCCCTTCTTTTTCTTGAGTGAAAATGGCTCTGAATTTTTGATCCAAGCATCTTCTGCTGCTTCTGGCTACAGGAAACCCACGCATGTGACCCAGGAATCCATGGCAACCACCTATCCAGGGATTGCGTATGAGCAGCAGCAGCAGCAGCAGCAGCTCAGAAACTGCAGTCAGTCGCAAAACACAAATGATGGGAAAGAGAAACAGGAAGCCTCGACTGTCTGTGTCAGATATCGATAGAGAGATGAGATGGGAGGGCGGAGGTTCATATTATCTCTTTTGTCCAATCGTAAGTTTAAAATGTTGTGTTTTATGGACATACTGGGTTTTTTTTTTAATTATCTCTTCTGAATTCACAGACGGTAAATATCTTATAAGATGGCCCTATAGTCTATAATGATAGAAAATGGCCAAATAAAATAAAAACGGGTCTAATATAACATGTAATAAAAAGATCAGGCAATAATAGTCTACTAAAGATAAAAAAACATGATGTCATAGATTAATAAATAGAACATTTGGGAGAAAATGTATAAACTATCTATATAATGATTTACTTTGGGATCAAACAGCCAAAAATTAAAATAGTAATGTACAAGAAGAGCAGTGGGGGGGAAACTCCAGCTAAATTTCAATTATTAATTAAGATTATGAACTGATTAATAGCCTTAAATCAAAGGCTCATTATAGTGGGACTGTCCCTTTAATAGCAGCAGGAGTATGGACTCAATTCCTTTGCACCAGAGGGAGAAAAATTAATAAATCTGATGCTTATTTTAATGTCACGGTACCTTTCAGAACATTTTGACTCACAGGTAGATTAGTCATCTGGGTTTTAAAAATACAGATTAGTGAATATTGGCTATACTACTTTTTTACTTTTTTTTTAGAATCTAGCCTTTCCTTTACATTTTCCACAATAGAAGAAAACATCATTTCTATAATCCACATGTGCCTTTCAACCTGTAAAACCAGAAACTCTATCCATCTGCTCTCAAATTTGTAGTTCTCAGGTTACTCAACTCAACTCAACTTTATTTACTGGAAATAACATCCAAAGTGCTTCCCAACACAGGGAGAAATAGAGGGAGAAAACGGGAGGACAAGAAAAATAAAATAAATATCACATGTTTATGACAATGTGCACAAGACACTAAACTCCTACAGAGAGAAGCAAACGATATGCGGCTTTAGAAGAAATATAGCAGGATGGGTTTAAAAGCCAATAAATAAAAGGGCATTTTAAGTGTAATCTTGAAAGTATTGATGAGTAAAAAAATTATTGCAGGAAGAAGGAAATTCCATAGTTTTGGAGCAACAGACAGACCTGTCAACATGGTATTTAGACCATGATTTAGGGACAGTCAGGTGGCTGCGGTCAGGGGATCTGAGGTTAGTGTTTTGATTGGGAGACATGGTGGTATAAACTGCTATTAAATGGGAAAAAACTGAGACTGGATTATCATGTTGTGTTGGAATTTGGTGAGCAGAGGGCAAAGAGCAATGAATGAACAATGCTACAGATTATCAACAGGGAATACAGCTATTTTATGCCACTGTTATCAGCCCTCTGTGGCTCCACTATGAGTCCCTTCCCCCTGCTGTGGCCCATATCTGTCACCCTTTATTAAGAAGCCACAACATTGTCTCACTCAGGCGAACATATGGGAGCAAGTCCACGGAGTGGCCTGTAACTCTGCGCTGTTGCTGCTTAGCCGAGCTCTTCAACTCACCATTGGAGACGACAGGTTTCAGCTGTGAGCTGTGTGAGGGATTTTACTTTTATGTGTTCACTACAAACCCCCGTCCTACTGTAAGAAGACATCACAGACAGTTGTTGGTAGAGAACAAACTGTGTGCGTCAGCCCTGCTCTCTGAACCGTAGATCCTGAAAATTGTTTCTGCTTAATGCTTCCCAACAGACCAACAGAGCTTGCAGCTGTGGAATTACTACAATTCGAAATGCAAAGAATTTCTGAATTGTAGGAGGTGAAAAAAGTTGTCATTGTAAAATGCAATAAGGGAAAAAAAATGGTTCGGTATGTGGTTTACATACAAGCCAGAAGGCTTTGTTAACATTTGGAATAAGACTAAACAGAACGAACAAGATGCAGTTAATCTACTGTTTCTCAAGATTAGTTGAGAGATGTGGATGACAGATAAGACAGTTTATTAGGTTAGCTAAAACAAATATTATCTTATACAACAGGCCTGCAATAAATCCTACCTTCATAAAGGATATAATAATATATCAATATTTATCCCACCCTCAGCGATATCAATAGGGTGGACAAAATATCTGAAACTCCTATCAGTATAACACAATATAGTTCAACAGCACCACATTTCAGCCTAAAAATGAACATAAAGTCGACTCAATATCTCTAATAACAGGCTAAAAAAAGTAATGCAAATTAAATTAGCTTTTTTAAAGATATTGTACACTATGTTAATATTGTAACAGCTATTAGGAGGTGCAAAATAGATGAGGGCCAAAGAGTCTATTAAGGGTCGATATCATACAAAACACATGAACACAGTATAAGTGACATCAGCTATTTCTAACTTAGCTTCAGTGGTGTAACGTAACAAAGCACGTTTACTTAAGTACTGTACTTTTTAAGGTACTTTCTACAAGTCCATTTTATGCTACTTTATACTGGTACTCCACTACATTTCAGAGGGAAATATTGCACTTTTTACTCCACTAGATTTATTTCACAGCTGTAGTTACTCATATCTTTAATCAGATACCTGCTATAAAACCAAGTTATGTCGCTTCTATAACTGTGACTTATGATGGCAAAGACAATGAAGACGTGAATGCTTCCCCCTCACTTAGGTCTAGCCGTCAGGGGCTCTTTAATGGTGTGAAGTGTTTTTTTTTTTTTGGATTGTTTATGGTAAAATCCTACTGTGTAGCAGTAAGACTGAACTGTGCATAGTTAGCTTTATTGTGTAATAAATTTCCCCTCATAATGCAATATAACCAGCAATTTTATAATGACATAAATTATATGACAAAGAAGAAGCAGAAGGATGAATTGGAGCTAGAATACATAATGTTGCTCATTAAAGCCTTAAACCACTCATATCTGCTGTTATCTTTCCTTATAGCTTCTTGGTGTTAGGACCAGAAAATGTTGCACTTGAGGTCTGACTAAGGCAAGATATTTTTTTAGCGGCGTCATGAGAACGGGTATAATGTATGTATGGTGAGGGGATTATTATGCAGTGTTTATCTTAAAGGTTTTTAATGATGTACATGATGTAAATGAGCCAGCAGAGTTTTCTCACGACTGAACTGATAATGTTGGAGATTCTTTTAATATAGTGTGTAAAATAAAGATATAAAGCTAAATATCAGACGCTGTAAAGGTGTTCTTTATTAAACTCTTGTGAACTCATGCATTTAAAAATGAAATATCTGCTGATAAGTCCAAAACATATTGTATTAATACAGTTTGGAAAACAACAGTCTCATTCAAGAGGTGGGTGACTGTGCCACCTGCTGGGCATGGCTTGACATTGTAATGCATTGTTAAGATAAATTAGTCTATTTTCTTTAAATTTAAAGTCTGATGGATCATTCTGGTGTTTAGTCAGATCCTCCATTCAACAACATCTTCTTGATCCGTTACAATCTAATGACAGCGTGCTGGAAGGAACATAAGATGTTCTGTAAAGAGAGGCGTTAGAGCGCATAAGAAGTGAGATTGGGTCGTGTTGTGAAACAAACTATTTATTAAATCAGTGCAGGAGAGAAACAGACGTCAAAAAATAGAGAATGTTTTATCACACGGTAAATGTGGTATTACATTAAAATATGTACTGTGAACTATGAATATTCACACACATTTAACTTTTTTTCTGGTTGCACAATAATTTTGTTCTGTTTTTCTTTTTAGTGTTATGCTAGCATAGAGGATAATAAATATGAAAAGCATGATAACTGCGGCTACAACAGAGGTAGTTTTAACACACAGGTTAACGTATATATTTTACGATGCCTGCAGGTTGCAAAGAAGCTTTGTACTTGGGTTTATCTTGTATTTATAGGTTTATCGTACCTGTTTAAGTTTCCACAACAGTGACTCTTAGATGTTGAGATAAGCCCATACAATTTGCTCATATCAGATTTCACAGTTGTTACTAAACTACACACAGACGCTGCTGATAAGAAGAGTCAACCCTGCAGTTTCCACTGAAGTCTTGACATTTACCTGGTGGCAGCTTAAGACTTCACGAGTTGAGATAAAATTCACTTATTCACCTTATTTTAATGCTGTAATGATTGTTAAGTATACATAATACCTTTCTGTTGATGCAGCACCAACACAGTTGATACACTGATGTGTTTATACTTCTCTGAGGCCCCACTCTTTCCTTCACCTTTGGTCTGTCAATGCCTGCTCTCACCGTTAGGGGTTGGTTAGAGCTCAGGTACTACTTTATTTGATATTTGTGCTGTCTCGGAAGACCACAGTGAAAAGACTGTGTGGATCGACTTTTACCACCTTGATTCCACCTTGGATTTGTGTTGATAAACCCTCTTTCTGACCGACAAACAACAGTATAAAAGTACGACTATAGCATCCAACGATTCTCCTAATAGTTGAGTTATGAGCTATCACATAAATGACAAAAACAACACATGTAGCTTACAAAAACACACAATGAGGTGTGTGTGAATTACTAAAAATATATACAAAAAGTACTATACTAAATAAAAACTAAGTAAAAATAGAATAGAAATTGATTTTTAAACTTTAAGGTAAGATATTGCTATTAATGTGCAAATTAAATGTAAAGTGTCCACTTTGCATTGCAAATTAAATGTAAAATGTCCACAGTGCATTGCCACTCAGTGGAGGAGTTTCCCCTCCCTCCACAGAGGGGAGTCATTGTAGATGACTACTACAGTGGGCAGGAATGACCTCCTGTAATGGTCCTTATTACAGCGGAGCTGAAGGAGCCTCCGACTGAAGACATTTCTGTTGTCTGACCAGAAAGTTGTGTAGTGTTTATGTTGAGCAACTTGTGCAACATCCTTCTCTCCACAACCAACTGTAGGGGCTCCAGAGCAGTCGTCAGCACAGTTAGTTTGACAAACCAGTAGCAACAAGGCATTATGGTTAATAATGAACCACATGTACAAGATGTCAAGGCTGATTGTGCTGTGAGGGGATGGAGTAATCGACTGGAGTGGCGGAGGGGTCTCACTATGGCCACAACGCTGCCAGATGATTTTAACTACTGAGCATTTGTGTTTTGTAGTTTGAGGAAACTTCCAAGAATATTTATGCCTCCATTAAACTCTGAAAAACTAGAAGTTTGATGGCATCTTGTTGATTCAAGGCTTTTACCTTGAAGGATCCATGTGGAAAAGATGACACTGAGCAAGAAATTGAATTTCCGAATCCATTTTTCAGAGGCACACTTTAAGAGACCAGTTGAAAAAGTAAAGATTTTGCTGAAACTTGTAGGAAAGACTCAGTTGATGTAACAAACTGCTTCCTTTCTGTTTGACAGCATTTCACCTTTTCCCTTGAGCATTTTAAATAATTTTGCAGTATTTGCCCAGTGGAGCTGCAATCTAAACAGATGACAGCCTCTAGAAACTGGTTACATCAGGTTAGTTTTGGCTGACAGTCAACCTGACATGCCTTACCTTTGAGCAATTCCGAGTTAATTGAAATCCTTTTGTCATTGTTATTCACACAACCACAATCTGCTGTCACTTTATAAAATCCACAACACATAGTTACCCCACCCCCCCCTTCACATGTGCAGGCTTTTTTCAGTTACCTCTCCTCTTTCAACACCAGACAAACATTATGTCCTTTTTTCAGGAAACATTTATTTGATCAAGAGACAGGATCGCATCTTTCCATAAACAGGTCAGTTAAATATTAACAAATTTACAGTCATGAGGAATGTAATAAAAAAAAAAACCAAACAAACAATGCTCGCCTTAAAAAACCCCAACCCAGGGACCCCACCCAGGATAATGTCAACCACGGTGGCGCTGGAACAAGACTCAAATCCAGTTTCCAGCTTGTTACATGCTCTTCCATTCAGTGTTTCACAGTTCATCTTTGTCTGTGTTTGTCTGCAAGGAAACAAAATTCAAGTTATGAATGAAAAGTCAGAAGAGTATATACTCCAGTATTTGAATTCTTTTTCAGTTTACATCCTTAAGATGCCACAGCATGTGTTCTCACCGAGTCTTTATCATCTTCCTCATCTACAATTTCCTCTTTATCTTCAGAGTCTTCGTCAGCAGGCTCTTCTGGTTCTTCCTCTGGCTCTTCTTCAATCTGCAGGACAGTCACATAATTCCTAATATAACACACCCACACAACCGCCAACCATCACAGTGCTAACACACTTAATGATCAAACTGAGCAGCCTAAAGAAAACACTTAACGTCAGTAAGTAAATATTATGAAAGTGGAACTACTGTTTTTCCAATGCAAAATGAACACTGTTTAATCTAGTCACAAAGAGTTCACCAGCTGTGAAAGAGCAGATATGACTTGACACATGCACACTGAAACTGAAAACATTTGCCATTCAAATGTTCCCACAGTAATGTGACAGCTGACGTTGACTTGCCTGTTCGTCCAGGGGTACATTCATGCTGAGTCGGAGCATGCGCTCTATCCTTTCTCCATAAGCCTTTGTGTCGGCCAGCTGGTAGCCTGAGCGCAGCGTGGCTGTCTCAAACAGAATCACAGCTAGATCTGACGCGTACTGGTCCTCAGCGTCATCCTGAAGAACATGAAGAGAGACTATTCAGTTCTCTGCTCCGATTACTGCACTAATACCAATTAATGCACATCTGACTGTCTTACACTTTACATTATAAATGATTTTTACAAATACAGCTGCTTTGTGTTCCTTTGCTGTCAGCTGTTAAATTATAAACTGCTGCTTGATATGAATTAAACAGCATTTATTACTTTTTGGTTAAAAACAAACAACCACCCTTTTATAAAAGCAACAAGGCATTTTTAGGTACGTTATGTAGCACCATTTAAATAGCACCCATATGAAGACAAACAGGTTGACAGTAATAATGTTACAACTCACATTGACTCGTTTAAGCATCTGCTTAATGAGGGGATGTTTGGGGTTGAGTTCTAATGTTTTCTTCTGGCTGGCATAATAACTGAAAGAGAGGAAATGCAATGTTTAAGCAGAGCTCAGGGTAAACCGACATGCCACAACATGTTCTACATTTGCATTTTTCTCTGGTAATGATGACGAGCATCAACATCATCACTCACTTTGTGGAAATGTCTTTTCCTGTCTGGTAAGCTTGTGCCTTCATGATCCTCTCCATGTTTCCTGACCAGCCGTACTGACTGGCAACCAAAGCACAGGGTGAGTTGGTTAGCCTCTGAGAGAGGATGGCCTTCTCGATCTGTGGGGAAAAACAACACAGTATGAAATAATGTGACTGATGGAATAGACATAACAGCTGCAGCAAGACTTTGGCGCCTCTGTGGCTAGTGTTTATCGGTCATGTGTTGATTATTACTAAATAATTTGTGCTCTACCTTTTCCTTCAGGGCCTTGTCCTTCAGCCATGTGGTGAGTGGTTCGTACTCCTTCTCCAGGGCCTCCCGCTTCTCCTTGGCCTTCTCGCTCTCGTCAAATTTGACACCCTCCTTTGCCACGTTCTGGAAGCGTTTTCCATCAAACTCAGGTAGTGCCTGGATGCAGTACTCATCCACAGGCTCCGTCAGGTAGATCACCTCGTAACCCTTCTTCAGCAGCCTCTCCACGAAGGGGGAAGCCTCGGCCTGCAGAGGGAAATTAGAGCAGATGATCAATGCCATGATTCTTTCATTGTAACTGTTACCTGGGTGTTAAATTGAATTAGAAAAGCTTTGTCTAGTATAAATAGGTAAATGTAATTTAATTACAGCTTTACACATAATTTTTAAAATATTTTTTACATCCTCTCACCTCCTTCCTGCTGGTACCAGCCATGAAGTAGATCTTGTCCTGCTTCTCCTTCATGCGCTCCACATACTGCTCCAGACTGGCAAGGTCTTTTTCGCTGTTGGAGGTCTGGAAGCGGAGCAGCTTGGCCAGACGGGTCCTGTTGGAGTGGTCCTCAATGACACCCAGCTTGATGTTGGTTCCAAACTCCTTCCAGAACTTATCGTTGTACTGCTCCTCTGCAATCTTCTTGATCATGTCCAAAGTCTTACGCACCAGCTTCTTACGGATAACCTGAACAGGGACATGAGAAGTAGTGACTTCTTTTGTCATTTTCTCCTTTCTAAAAGCTTTTATGTTTCCCTTATTGCTAACCCTGTCGCATTAACTTCAAATGGGAAACTGCAGAATGCATAAATCGTTGCTGTACTCGTTTTAGACGTGAAGCTCACCTTGAGCAGTTTGTGCTGCTGCAGAGTCTCTCTGGACACATTCAGGGGAAGGTCATCAGAGTCAACCTGACAAAATACATTTCCATTAATCATAGTGCAGGTGCTATTAAAGAAAAGGCCAACTAGTTTCTGTAGTTTATATTATCACATGGCTGCATCTCAACTAAAGTTAGAAATAACTCACCACTCCCTTGATGAAGTTCAGGTACTTGGGCATCATGTCGTTGAAGTCGTCTGTGATGAAAACTCTCCTGACAAACAGCTGTGACAGAAAGAGATGTTGATTTAAAAATTGGGTTGAAGGAATTCCTAAATACCACCCTAGATGAAAATACCCTGAAAATGGATACTAAATACTGCTCAACATACCTTGATGAAGTCATTCTTCTTGGAGCCATACTCGTCAAACAGGCCACGGGGAGCTGAATTGGGCACAAACAGGATGGACTTGAAGGTAACCTCACCCTCAGCGGTGAAGTGGATATGAGCCAGAGGGTCATCGCTGTCCTGTTGAGACAGTTATAAAAACTTTTACTAGCTGGGCCTACAGATAGTGTTCAAAGCACACACTCTACGCTGCAGTTTGACATAGCGTTACTGTTTAGGTGCCTACCTTAGAGAAGGTCTTGTAGAAAGCCTTGTATTCATCCTCCTCAACCTCCTTTGCTGGTCTCTGCCAGATGGGCTTGATATCGTTCATCAGTTCCCAGTCCCACACAGTCTTCTCAACCTACAAAACACAATTAGACATTTTCAAAAATTAATATATAACAAAAATATTCCCTTTGTAACAAAAAAGAATAACCCAATTGGTTTCAAAAACGTATTGCTGGGTGATACTAATATTGTTTATCATCTCTTCATATCAACTTACTCTAATACTTTTGGTTAAAAACTAAAAATATTAATCTTGTTCATATCGACCAACCCTACAGTGACATCCTACCTTCTTTGTCTTGGGCTTGTCTTTGTCCTCCTCCTCTTCCTCAATCTCAGCCTCATCTTCACCAGCCTCTTTCTCTGGTTCATCTGCTGCCTCAGCATCTTCCTCGATGGGCTCCTCAACTGTCTCAGTCTGTTGTGTCAAGGGGAAGAAATTATGCAATTTACATGTGTCAGTTTCATAACATAACTGTGGTGGGATCAAGTCTGAGTCAAAGTGTGGAAGGAAGAGTCTTGAGTAATCACCTTGCTGGCCCAAACGTAGATGGGGAAGTTGATAAATTGAGAGTACTTCTTGACAAGATTCTTGATGGTCTCCAGCTCCAGATAGTCTGAGGCCTCCTCTTTCAGGACCAGTCTGAAAAAAAGAGGAGGAGTAGGATTTAATTTCTCTGTCAATAATATTTGGTATACATAATACTCTTTTCTATACATAATTTTCAGTGGAATAAAATGTAAACTCACGTGATGGTAGTTCCTCTGCCCAGTGTGTCGCCACGAGGGTCCTCAATGACAGAGAACTGATTAGAGTCAGACTCCCAGATGTGCTGGGTGTCATTGTTGTGCTTGGATGTCACGATGACCTTGTCGGCAACGAGGAAAGCAGAGTAGAAACCCACACCAAACTGGCCAATCAACTCTGAGGTAGACTGATCCTCAGCCTGCATCTCTGTCATCTTGTTGAGGAACTCGCTGGTGCCAGACTTGGCGATGGTGCCCAAGTTCTTCACCAGATCCTCTTTGGTCATTCCAATACCCGTGTCAGTGATATGGAGCATGTTCTTCTCCTTATCAGACTGTAGAGAGGAACAACACAGTTACATTACAAACAGAACAACTATTAACATGACCAGTTAAGACTGCAACACTGATCAACACCGATCCCCCTCCACTTCTCTTGTGCATACTTTTATTTTGATGGTCAGCTCTTCGTTAGCGGCCATTGCATCTTCATTGGTGAGTGACAACAGGCGGATCTTATCCAGAGCATCTGAGGCATTGGAAATCAGCTCCCTAAGGAAGATCTGAAACAGAAAACACAGTTCATAGTTCATTACCCCAGCCCTCCATGATGACATCTGCAAGCCATACTGTGTAAGTAAATCTACAGATCATGAACTGCTGAATGTAAACCAGTAATATGATATTTATTCCCGCTCACCTCCTTGTTCTTGTAGAGAGAGTTGATAATCAGCTTCATCATACGGTTGACCTCAGCCTGAAAAGCGTGTTTCTCTGACTTTTCTCTGAGTTCCTTAATCTGAGCTGCATTCAACCCATCCAGCTGGATAGCCTCTTCCTCTCTGAGGATAGACAGATGGACACAGACACAGGTGAGATCAGGGAATTGCACAACAACAAATCGTAGCTGTCAAACAAAAAAACACATGCAGAGCTTGTTCTCCCCTGAGGGATGTGCAATAAATGAAACCACTGCAAAGCTTTGCGACTACTACTACAATGCAAGGGTTGCTATGAGCGTTTGTGTGCACAAGCTTGGTCATGCTGACCTTGTGCTCTTGACTTAAGGTTCAGGCGACCTTTCCTGATAGGAACAACCGCAGTTTACTCAACAGGCTGAAACTGACAAGATATTCAAAGTGACACCTACCTCTGAACCACCTCATCATCTGTTCTGGAGCCATCCCTGCTTTTACCCAGGTCCTCCTCTACTGTCCCATCCACGTCAAGTTCATCCTCTGCCTTTACAGAAGCTGCCAAGGAAAAAGTAGTTGTTAGATTTAAAAAAAAAAAAAAAACTGTTTAACTGGGTGTGAAGTGGGTGTATCTGAAGAAATATTAAGCATTAGAGATTATATAATCAAGAATGGGGCTCTGCAATGCCACGATGAAAATCACCAAATGAGACAGGTTAGCCGTTAAACAAGCTAGCTTTTTTTTTTTTTTTTTTAAGTCAGGATATGGACATGGATCTATGCAACAGTAAGCCTTCATCTGGGTGATGTTAGCTGTCGTTAGGTAGCTATAACATGGTGTTTTCTACGAGAAACTTCTGGAAGCGCAAGTAAGTTAGGAATAACGGTTAGGGTTACTAGCGTTGCTATGAGAAACGTGTTGAAGCCATATTAACAGTGCTGTTTATCGCTAGCAAAAGGCCAAAATGAAACAGGGGATATGCAAAGTATCAGGCTTCTAGTCATGAATGAGCAGAGAAGAAAGCAAGTTAACGCTAGCTTATTGGCTAATGTTAGCTAAAACGTTATCCAATGATTTAAAAAAAGTGATATAAGAGAGCAAATCTTCCCGCTACTCACCAAAGGCTAAAAGTGCGAAGAGGAGACCTATCACCCAGACACGTTTCATTTTGAGATATTGCCCGAAGGACGACGTGAGTCTTTAGCTCCTGAGACAAAAGCCGGGGATCAGTGCACGCAGCACTGCCTTTACAAGAGAGACTGACAAGACACCTCTCCCACCGAAAGAGCCCACTCTATTAAACCCGTGACAACCGACCAATGGCTGCGCACCACGCACAACCTTAGACCAATCACAGCAGAGTCTACGGTACATGACGTCCAATCAGATTCTTCTACATAAGTCAATACGCGCAAATCGTGGCTGGCCACCATTGGCCAAGAATGAATAATCAGCACATCACTTCCTAAAATTTACCTCTCAAGCTGGGAAAAAAATCTCTGTCAACACGTTAGTTAAACCTTGATTTTCTAATGCAACGTCAAAGTCAAGTGACACAATGAAGCGTGACACGTTTTAGTTTATGGCTCTACTGCCATTGTAGCATATTGTTGGCCTGTCTAAAGAATATTTATATATGCATATGAAATAGTATATAGGCTATCTGCATTGCCTTTCCTAAAATGGTGTGAATTCATTGTAATGAGATATCCTGCTGCAGACACTGAACATTGAATGAGTAGATAATGAGTAGATGAGTCCACAAGATGGTACTGTTTAGCTCTAGTGAGTTGAAATCATGGATGTATTATGGTAAACTATTTTTTTCTTTGAAATTTGTATTTACAAAAACACAATTTGAGAAAAACTGAGATGGTTTCACGCTGTAACCACCAATGGACGGTATGTAAAATTACCACACAAATGTGCTCATTATGATACTGTTTTTTAAACCTGTCCGCTGAGTGAGTACCTGGCTTTGTGGGCATATGATCAGGCTACAGGTGTCAAATAGCAGTTATGATTGTGGAAGGGTGGGGTGTGTGTAATATTAGGTGTGGATATGGGGGAGGAGGTTATGCTGACTGGAACTGTTTTTACAGTGTGCATTTAAGTATTGGTTGAATTTTCTTTACGCTAAATACAGTATGAAACTCATTATAACACACAATTGTGAAAGGAGACAGTGAATATATACTCTTTGAAAGTCTCTATGCAGTTTGATTGAACACAGTGTCAGCTGCTAAAGGATATGTTCACAATTTTTCAAGTCTGTCTTATAACAACAGTCAGGTGTCCATATGAACACTGAAAGAGGTTTTCCTCGCTGTAATCATTCCTCCTGTTCATACATGACTTCAAATGCGTTTTCAATGTGTGTCCGCACAGTCATTTTGAGTAAAAATTAAACTTGTTTGAAACTTATATGAGGCTTTAGCAGTCTGAGATAGTCATATGAAGTGGATATCTATCACATTTACAGTCTTTTTTTTAAGCATCAAATTCCCTCTTTGTGTTTCCTCGGACAGTGTTTCCCTGTTGAGCTGTGATGGAACACTAAAAAGACTGTAACGTTAAAAGATATCTACTTGATTTGACTCATTTGGACGATTTGGAAGTTTAGCTGAAGCTTCATATTAGCTTCAGCTAAACTTTTAAATACATTTTTTGAAGGAATCTTCTAATAGTCAATATGAACAGGAGGAATGATTATGGCAAGAGAAACCTATTTCAGTGTTCATTTGGGCACCTGACTTGTTGTAATACAGACTTGAAAATTTGTGAACCTGTCCTTTAATTATGGAAGCCCATTTCCAACAGGAAAAGAAAAAAATATATATGAAAGGTTAGGAATGAGAAAAAATAAAAATACTTATCATAAAGCATGAGATACTGAGGCAAAATGTTGACTTAATATCAATATATAAATATATCATATATATATATATATAAACTTTTAACTTAAAAAGTCACAAGAATGAGTTCATAAACGTATTGAGTTCAATGTGTCTCATACTAACATAGTATCTGAAGTTTGACTTAGACTTAGTATCCCATAATTTTGACTTAATGATTTTTCATTCTTAACATTTCGTCTATTTTTGGCTCTCATACTGAAACAGTGTCTGAAAGATGATCTCCAGTCCATATGGGGCTTGACAAAGAGAAAACCCTGCTAGCTTGTACATTACATTAGCTCTGTATAGTAGTGAATCATTTTCTGGGTTATGCATATTTAACGCATGTATCCGGTGACATATCGCAGCTGTTTATGGATAGTAGGAGGCGCATGAGCCTCGCCGGTTGGCTGGTTGGCTGGGACCTTACCAAACGCGGAAGTGACGCGCAAAGCCACCGTTCAGGGACACTTTCGGTATTTACAGAAGAGACCGTCCGCCGCATGCAGTCGCCTGGGAACCCACCTCGACCTATACACGGGCTGCCACGCAAAGATCACAGCCATGGCGCCCTTGTCATTACCACTGTCGTCTCTTCTGAAGCACAGGGACTGTCTGCAGAAGGCCAATATTTTCTGTAATGTCTTACAGGGTTTACAGCACCGCACATTCAGGTCTCTTTTATGGAAACGGAATTTCGGTGCGGTATCCCATGGAGCCGGTCAACTACTGTCACACCAACCCAGAGCCAAAAACTACGCAGCATCTGTGTGTAGCAGCTCTTCAGACGGCAGGGACATGACAGAGAGGCTGTGGTCTGTTTACAATGAGACCAAACGGCAGACTGAAGGTACAGAAACCATCCATATATTCCAGTTTATTTTAATAACCCTGTTATGATCAATGTTTCCAGCAGCTAATGCACTAATTATTTCCACTGTCTGCCAGAGGCTCACTTTAGCAGCAATAAACCCATCCTGCAAATGTCGTGAAAATGATACATTATAGCTCTAAGCTGTGATAGTTGTACAAATAATTGTGGGTGGACAAAACAACGCGAACACCTGCCAAATGTAATGCAATCCAGTGCAATTAAGGCCACCTTTATGAAGCTCATGACATCCTAATTATGTTTAATTTTAGTTGTGTGTCGGTGGTGTATTTGTATTATTTGTGTCTGTGATTTTGTCCATCCCCAGATCATCAAATCAAAACCCACATATCTCTCAGGAAAGTAGGTCATAGCCGAGTCTTTGCAGCTTCAACACAAAACCACGAATTCCTGAAAAATTCGAACAGATTTGCTTTAACAAAACTGTGCAGTGATACTTTGTTAAGCTTAAAATGTTCAGTTTCAACTGAGAATCAGAGGGTGTTGATTCATCTTTGGAGAATTTGATTATAAGTTGTAGATTATGGTGGTTTTGTACTGCACTGAATTATCATATAAGGTGTTATATTACTATTATTTTGTCCAACCCTGAACTAGTACTTGAATTAAAGAGGTGCCTGTACTCAAATGATGATGCACACGCAGCATTTGAAGGTACAAATTACAATTTTGTATTATGAAATTCTAATTTAACAGTAAATAATGTGGAAAAAATATTTAAAAATCTCCTAAATCTGCTGATCTTTGTAACGACCGTTCATCAACAGAAGATTTCGGAGGTGCCGACAGAAATCGAAGCTTGTATCTCACACAGCTGCATTTTTTCCTCCTCCTGCTGCATGTTTGAGCACGAAACAGGCTAATTTTGCCTGACACTTACAATAATTGCAGCATGCGTACAACCATTCATTACAAAGTAGTAGTACAATAGTTGGACAGAATCTAACTTGCAGGTACACCAAATCAAAAGCAACACATCCACAATCCTCAAGAAACTTGTTATACCTTGTTATCAGACCATACCTCTTTTTGTCTTAAGATATATCTTTCTATCATAGCAACATATAATAGTCTCAGGTTGAAGGCTCCTGCAGAAGTTGTGTAGTCGTGTTTCTTCCAACAACATAACCTCAGTTGTTTCTCTCCTCTCAGATTTGATCCCGGCCATATCCACAAACTCGGTCAACCCCGACACCATCTTTGCCAACAACGAGATGAGCCTCCGAGACATCGAGATCTATGGCTTCGACTATGACTACACGTTGGCGTTTTACTCCAGGCATCTCCACACCCTCATCTTCAACATAGCACGGGACATCCTTATCACTAAACACAGGGTGAGCGTGTGTGTGTGTGTGTGTGTGTGTGTGTGTGTGTCCTCTCTAAAACCTGGCACATCAAACATGCAGTACTTCTGCTCCAGATACTGCCAAAATAATTCATCTTGGCTGAAACTGACTTGTCAGCTTTGTAACTGATCAACTCATAGAACAGGACAATATACAACAATATATGTCATTAAAAATATGTCCTATAAAAATCTGATCAGGCTCCCACTAGAGAAACACTGTCACATTTCCAGTAGATAAGACATCAGTAGTAGAAACTTTATATTCACCTGACATTTAAGCTCTTTAAATGGCTCACGACATTGTTTTACCTGCATACTGAAGGTGGATTGTGTATTAACTTTGTGGTTTACTCTAATCATCTGTTTTGTTGTCATACCAACTTCTGATTTTTTTTGGGGACTAGTATCCAGAGGGTCTGCGAAAGTATGAGTATATTCCTAATTTTGCTGTAAGAGGACTTCACTATGATGTTCAGAAGGTAGGAAGAACTTTGTCTATCTCAAAAACTGGCAGCTTTCTTTTAAAAAAAAAAATAGTTTGCATTGTTTATACTGTAAGTACAAATTCATATTTTTGTAAAATATTCATTGAATTTTGATAGGCGCTGCTGATGAAGATTGATGCTTTTCACTACATCCAGCTGGGGACTGTATACAGGTATCTGTAATATATACTACATCTCACATCAGGGTTGTGAGTTAATGAATAAAACACTGATGAAAGTTTCTTTTTCTTGGTTAACAAAATATTACAGCAAACAACACAATCTTTCAACATTTCAGGGTCCACATTGTTTTTATTGGTGTATCATTATCCCTTTTGTTGTCCACGCTGCACATGAATTACCATGAATTCTATTATGATAATGATCTATCTTTGTGATATTTTGTGATTCTTACACAGGGGTCTTCATCCAGTTACTGATGAGGAAGTAATTGCCATGTATGAAGGTTGTCATGTACCTCTAGAGATCATGAGCGACTTCTATGGCAAGGTAAGATCACTTCCATACCTATCTGTACTATCACAGGTACTGCAAACCTAAAAACAACAGAATATAATAATGTTAACTGCTGTCCCGCAGAGTGCTCATGGCCACACCATGAAACAGTTCATGGACATATTCTCCCTGCCAGAGATGACCCTCTTGTCCTGTGTCAATGACTTCTTCATGGGGCACAACATTGACTATGAGCCAGTCCATCTCTACAAAGACGTGAAGGTGAACTATCTCGTTATCTTCTACATTCTTTGATCAATTTTTTTGGAAACTGCATGAAATAATTGCAATAATCTGATCAGATGATTTAGCAGCACTGTGATTGCACCTCTCAGGAGCCAGTGTGCGCAAATACATCAAATCCCGCCACGTCTGCTACGTAATTGTGCTGTGATACTCCAGCCATTCAATGCCATCTTAATTTTAGCTCCGAAAACACAGCGTCTAATTTTAGTCGAGCAACCCTGCTTCCAGCCATCTGCGCCTGTTCTCTGGTGACTCTGCCACTTCAGAGGGAAAGGGGCGAGAAATCAGTGTTGTGTTCTCCCTTTGAGGGCAGCTGTCATGCTGGTTCTGTGTATTCTGTGTGGCGCTGTAGTGTTTTTGACAGATCGCTGTCATTTAAAGCCCTCACACACACTCTCTGTTCCACGAGCGCCTCTCATATCTTTTCAAGGGCACCCTCCTAAATCTTTTCTTTCCAAGTCTGATTTATTATTCAGTATTAAGCCTGTCATTTTTCAACTTTATTTTCTTTTGACTTTTGTGTACATCAAACAATATTTGTATATAATAAACTTCCTTTAAGTTTGCCCTTAAATGTGCAACCTTGCAAGGGAGAGCCTATTCACTATTCACCTATTCACTATTCACCTATTCAAAGGCATGTTACACTGTTAAAAATGTGGTGGAAACTTTCTCTCAGTATCACCAAAGTAACTAAATCCCAGAGCTTGCTTTCTTCATATTTAATTTGTATTCAGAGATGCACTTTCTTTGTGCTCCAAGTCAACCGTTTATATACAGAACAAAGTGTTGCTGCTGGAGCTGAATGCTAACATTGTGTCACTGAAGTCATGACTTCCTGGCTGAGAGCTGTTTACTTTTTCCTCTTTACAGGAAGCCATTAGAGATGTTCACGTCAAGGGCATTATGTACCGAGCTGTGGAAGCAGATATCGGTAATGGTCTTTGATTTATATGACTTTGTTTGAACTAATATAAAAAAAATTATACAACCACATCTGAGTTGTTGCCAAGACATAAAAAAAATCATTCAGAAACAAAGAGGCTGTCGTATGGAGAAGTTTTGTTTGCACAAATTAAATCAGGACATCCCCCCTAACCCTCTATTTCTCTCTGTCTGTGTCTCTCTCTGTTTTCTTATTTCCCAGAGAAATACATTTGCTATGGTGAGCAAAGCCACGCTGTGCTGAAGAAGCTGTCAGAACACGGAAAAAAGATGTTCCTCATTACCAATAGCCCCTTTGACTTCGTGTAAGTGTGCGCAAACAGGGTGCAAGTGTTTGTTGGCACGGTTAATTAAAAATGTCGGGAATGAGCGCCGTACTATTTTCTTTTAACGGGTGCCACCGTATTATACCCCAACTTGTATGGATGTGCAAACACACATCAAAGGACTTTCTGTTCACAATTACTTGTAAATCATTGACGATGATATTATGATTCTTTTGATGTCAGGGTTGATTGCACAAAACAGCTACGTGTTTCCCAGCTCAAAGGGCTTCTCAGAGCACAAAAACATTAAACTTATGTCCTTGATTTAATAGTCGGTTTGTTTTCGTGTGGAATTATAAGCAGGAACTCGCTCTCTCTACTTGTAAAAAATAGTGTAGGATGGACACGCGGTAGGGTTGCTGATGTTTGCGTCACTATCTCTCTGCACTGTGCCCTGAGCTCCGACGCTTGTTACAGTATCCTCACGATGAGCTCTAACAAGTTGCAGGCAAAAGTATAAAAGGTAACGTCTTGAATCTTTGTCCTTCTCAGGGACCGAGGAATGAGCTACATCGTGGGGAAGGACTGGAGGGACCTCTTTGATGTTGTTATTGTTCAGGCCGACAAACCTGGTTTCTTCAACGACAGGAGAAAGTAAGCGCCTCATTTATGCCAGTAGAGGTCTCATGAGCTCATACAGTGCGGCACCACGCTGCCAGCCGAGTCACTCGCCGGTAGAGCTTGTGCACTATTTGTACACAAAATGTGGATTGATTCATGTTTGTTTGGGAGCTGCCTGCATTCTAAGTGAATAAGGTTTGTCTTTGTGTATTTTGCTCCAGACCTTTCAGGCGAGTGACAGACAAAGGTGCGTTGCTGTGGGACAGGATTCACAAATTGGAAAAAGGGCAAATCTACAAACAGGTGCCACAGAATTACCACGACATGCCAGTTAAAGATTTCTGACACTCCTGGATACACTTTATAGAATATATTATTGATTTTATTTTATTTTTTATGTGTGTGTGTTTGATCACTGTAGGGAAACCTTTATGAGTTCCTGAGACTCACCGGCTGGAGAGGATCCAAAGTGCTCTATTTTGGTGATCACATCTACAGTGACTTGGCAGTAAGTAGCAGAAAGACATATTTACAACAAAGGACTCCCCATAATAATACACAAGTATTAGTAGCTTGAAAGATGATGGTATTATGAACAGAGAGAGTAACCCTGCATTGATCACTCTCCATTTAAGATCTTATTTTAGACTTGACTGTGATTGTATTGAACTTGAATGGCTGAGTTATAATACACAGTAAGTGTCTGTGAGAAGATGCACATAGTGAACGGTGACAGTAGAACAACTTGGTCGAGAATAGAAATCTCTGCATAGTTATATTGGCTCTGCATTGGGTTTGGATGATGGGCATTTTAATGAGAGACAGCGTATCTTGATATATAACCCCTAAAACATCTACAGTAGTGAGAATCATCGCACTTTATTTCCATTTTTATACCTGAAACCTGTGAATTTACCAACAGCTGCCTTTCAGCTGACATCTAACCGGCTTTAGTTTTCTACTGCATCAGTGAGTTATAACGACATGAATATGTGAATGTTTGTCACATCAACTTTAGGTGGTGTTAATGAACGTTTACATCTTTGGCATAATGCCTCGCGGGTGGCTGGCAGCCAGCTGTCAAACATGTCGTCTTGCTTATTTAGAAAGATGGAACATAGCGTGTGTGTTTTACACCAACCACAGCTTACAGTCTCTGACTGTAGGATGAGATCGTTACTGCAAATAGACGCACAGCAGAAGCATCACTGAGCTACCGGGGAGATACAGAGGAGGGAGTGATGGATGGAGCAATATTTTATTTCTCCTTTATGCAGTTTTATTAAAATTTCCAAATACACAAAATCCGAAAACATGTTCTCACAATCTCGGATTCATTTAAGCTGGAATTTTCACTCGTCCATCTCATGTCCGGCCGTGTAACAGTGAATGAACACTCTTCATCCAGCCATCAAGTGTATTTTCTTTCATCTCACATGTACAACTACATTGATTGTGTAATGAGCTGTGAGCGCTGTCAAAATACTTCTAAGTACAAAACACTACAAAGTGCATCGACTGTGACACTGTTTCTGTTGTGCTGCTGGCATGCTGCTTTCACCACATGACCATCATAGACTCGGCCTTTTTGTCATAATTGTCTCAATAGGTAATCAAAACTGTCAATGACAAATCCACAGCAATAATAACACCAAACTGTATAATATGTACCTCAAGCCCCCAGCAAACAATTTATAACACTCCCCTGTGTTTATAATTGCTTAATTATTTTCCTGCATGTGGAAACATGACTATTAAGCCAAACAAGTGAATTCCTAATTGATTGATAAATCATCCTGTACCCAGTGTTGCGATTCAAAACGGGTCTTTTACTTTTCAGGATCTGACGCTGAGGCACGGCTGGAGGACAGGCGCCATCATCCCTGAGCTGAGAAAGGAGATCAAGATCATGAACACAGAGCAGTATGTTCACATGATGACGTGGTTACAGGCACTGACTGGACTCATCGAGCAGATGCAGGTAAGACGACGGTGGAAAATCGTTTTGTGTGTGTTTTTCTACGTGGTGTTTTCTCCTTTTTCTTTCTCTCTTTTCAAAATGATGTGCTTAGCTCCTGTGCACTGCTCCCAAATAGGTACACAAGGATCCAGCATCTCAAGCTGTCGTTGAAGAGTGGATCAGAGAAAGAGAAGCCATGAGGTAAAGGAGATTGCAACTTATGAAATTACTTTTGATGATTTATTCTTGTAAAACTAATCTACCCTCGTCTTGATGTGTTTTTATGGCAGGCCACAGACAAAGGACATCTTCAACGCTCAGTTCGGGAGTCTCTTCCGGACGTACCACAACCCCACCTACTTCTCACGCCGACTGTCGCGCTTCGCCGACATCTACATGGCCTCCATTAGCTGCCTGCTCAACTACGACTTCCAGCACACCTTTTTCCCTCGCCGTACTCCTCTGCAGCACGAGTCCCCCTTCTGGCCTGAGAACACTCCTGAGGGTCTGAACGGCTCCTCACAGCTTCACAGGACCAAAGCAGAGTCCGATTAGATGGTCAGAGAAAGAGGGAGTTTAAAAGTAAAGACAGGGATTAAATGATCTCTGTTGCCGACTTAAACATAAGTTTGTTTTCAAGTTTTAAGGTATGTCATTTTAGAAGATGCACGGCACATTTTAACTTTTGTGCAATTGGTAACAATCATGTAAAATGTTGATGATCGATTATTTTATTGAGCTTTAAACTAATTAGTAATGTATATCCTTTCAAAGCATTAAGTGTGCTAAAGGGACAGTGGATCTAGTGCTTTTTAAACCAAATGACACATGCGACAGAGTGTATTTACTTTTTCATTTAAATACTTTGGATACCTTGTATTTTAAATTATTAATATTCACCCAGATTTTGGAGCATTGAATGTACGGATTGTGTCAGGTTGTGTGTGTGTGTCTTTGTATGTATGAGAGACAGAGAGGGGTAGTGAGAAATGATACAAATATGATGCATTTACACAGTCTAAGCAATAGGGGGCAGTCACACATTAAGTCTATTATGGTGTATCTCTGTACTGTAGTATTGATTGTACATCCTGTTTGTAAAGATTACCTTTGCCTTTTTATCATTTGCATCTATAAAAGTGTAAGAAACTGCTGGTTAAATGGAAAAACTCAGATGTGATTGACATTATAAACTCAGTTGCCTTAATCTCATATTCACGTTACTGCAATGTATATTTTTGTAATAGCCTAATATAATTTATGGTAATCAAGCTTTTCAAAATGTTTCCAGCCAGCAGTTTAGTCAATTTCATTATGAATTGCACTTTGATGTTCTGAGATCTTTGTCTTTCATTGTTTTAACCGTTTTTACACAACACCGTCTGTACGTCTCATTTTAGCAGATGGAAAATGTTCACATTTGTCAGGAAAAAAATAGATCATTGCTATGTTTAGCACTAGTGTTGATATTTGATCTGTGAAGGCAGCATTGACTTTAGGGGTTTGACACTTTTGCATAAAATGTGTGAAATGTTTTATCATGTGCAGGATTGAAGGATTGAGATTGATATATTTGATAAAGAGTTTTTAATAATTGGAAAAAGGAGAATTCCTAAACAGTGGCCACAACCCAAACCTCATGTTTTATTTGTGTTTCTGTAGCTTTCAATGTGTGTTAACTTTTTTGCTTTTGGTGGAGTGTATTTTTATTTCACTATTTATTAAAATGTAAATGGCTTAATGATCCTACCCATGTGTTTATGTCATTAATTTAAAATAACTTATTTGGGTTAGGATAATTGTACAGTAATTAGATTTAATTAGCAGGTGTTTGTTTACTGAATGTGTAGTCCACTTGTGTACCATGCTCCTGTTTTCCTTTGTTATTATCTGTATAAACAACAAAAGGACATACTTCCAAATTTGAAAACTAATTTTGACGGCTAACTGATCGCTTGTTAATAACCCTCAACTTTCCAATTACCATTATAGCAGCTGGTTTATTGGGATTAATCCCTCCAAATCGTGTTACCGACCAATTTCCCATATTGCATTTGGGGCTTTCTCTATCAGGGCAGATGCACAATCTGAGATCTCGGAAAATAAGAAAAGCCGAGTGGTTGGACAGGGATCAGAAATGATAAGATCGATGACTCTGGGCCCTATGCTGAGCAGATTGTCTGCGGGCTCAGTCTCATAGTTTCACCAAAGCTGGACTTCATTTAGGCATCATGGACAGCAACAGCACGCTCTGGACCTCCGGCTCGCATCCTCCATCCTTCCACGCCGAGTTGGTGACTGTGGGGCCCACCATCTTCCCGCGAGTGGGCTACTGCATACTTTCTTTCCTCATGTTCATCAACACAGTTTTATCAGTTTTTAACAATGTTCTGGTAATAACCGTGATGGTGAGGAATCCGTCTCTCCTCCAGCCCATGAACGTGTTCATCCTCAGCCTCGCCGTGTCTGACCTCATGATAGGCCTGTGCGGCTCCCTGGTCGTCACCATCACCAACTACCAAGGCTCTTTCTTTATAGGTCACGCAGCCTGCGTGTTTCAAGGATTTGCAGTCAATTATTTTGGTAAGAGGAGTTGTGAGAGAGCACTGTGTGTGTTATACAGCATTTTTTTTAGAGCAATAGCTGTAGGTGTATCATTGTGAAACATCATGAACAAAATTATTAAGGTTAAAAAAACCATAAATGGTTTATTCATTTCATGTCTGAGTGACTTCTAACTGCAAAAATGTTCATGTTCTGGGCCTCTGATGCTTTTTGCAGTCTTTCTACTCTTATCTAATGTATTTTCTTCAAACATTTGTCCATTCTTGACCGTGCAAACTAAACAAAAAAATCATATCTTAAGCTTTTTCCAGAGCTTTCAACCACATCTCACAGTCTTCTCTGTGAATAGAGTTTTCTCAGTTGTCATGGAAATATTGGAGATATTCTCCATGATATCCGAGCATACTGAGATGTGGATGAAAGCTTTGGAAAAAGCTAGCCAGTTAAGCTTTAGTTTGTTCATTTGTTTCTCTCTCCTAGGTCTGGTGTCTCTCTGCACTCTCACTCTGCTTGCCTACGAGCGGTACAATGTTGTGTGTAAGCCTAAAGCTGGTTTAAAGTTGAGCATGCGGAGAAGCATCATCGGGCTGCTAGTTGTCTGGGTCTTCTGCTTGTTTTGGGCTGTGGCACCGTTATTCGGCTGGAGCTCTTACGGACCTGAGGGAGTCCAGACCTCCTGCTCTCTGGCCTGGGAGGATAGGTCATGGAGCAACTACAGCTATCTCATCCTCTACACACTCCTCTGCTTCATTATCCCTGTTGTAGTCATCATCTACTGCTACTCTAAAATGCTGAAATCCATGAATAAGGTAGGTTAATAATGGCTTCTGCATATTTATTGCACATGTACACCATTAGAGCAAGATTTAAAATTCATCAGCATCTGTTTGCAATCTACCACCTACAGACTAAAACAAGATATTAGCCTTTAATGGGAGTCAAATTTGCTTTCTACTCATAGCTGAACAGGAGTGTGGAGCTTCAGGGTGGGCGTTCCAGCCAGAAAGAGAATGATCACGCCATTAGTATGGTCCTGGCTATGATCATAGCTTTTTTTGTTTGCTGGCTGCCCTACACGGTCTTGTCGATGGTGGTAGTTATAGATCCGAAGCTCTACATCCCTCCACTGGTCGCCACCTTGCCCATGTACTTTGCCAAGACTAGCCCTGTCTATAACCCCATCATCTACTTCCTTTCCAACAAGCAGGTAAGCGGCTTAAGATACAAAATCTGAGTGTGAACAAATATAGAAAGCACAAGGAAAACATATCTGAATGGCTTGTTACGTTTCCTGACAGTGTGTTTATGTATTTTCGTGTCCAACAGTTCCGTGATGCTGCTCTGGAGGTGCTGTCATGCGGCCACTACATTCCCCATGGGCCTACCAGTGTCAGCATCAACATGCGCTCCTTGAACAGGTGGAGCCGGCTGACTTCCCTAAGCAGGAACGTCAACACGCACAGCAAGGTGTTGCCTCTGTGACTTTCTCCAGCAAACACAAGAAGCTGCCATGGTTGTCAGTGTTTTTATCGGTGCCTCATCAGGGACACAGACCTGCACATCTACAGGCCCGCCTCTTTCAGAGAGGTCTTCACTGTAGCCCAGTGAGAACAGAATCGGCTCAGAGACTGATAGCTGATAAACAGAAGGTGGACAAAATAGGAATCCTCATGCAATCCAATACAATACCACCCAAAAGAGTGTTTATTTTGTTCACTTTTTGTTAAGACTGTGTTCGAGTAGAGATGATTAATCTCTTTTTTCAGGCTGTAGTTCCTTTTGGCATTTTATTAAATTGCATTATATTGCAGGGTGTTCATGTAGTATTTGTCTATCACATTTTTTTTCTAGAGCAATGAGAGCATTCAGTAAGATGGCTTTATTTCTGTATGTTTAGATCAATAAAATGTTTTCATATTGATGTTTGCAGGCGTGTGTGGAAAACTAAAAAAAGAAAGAAAAAAAAAAGAAGGGTGATCTTGAAAGGAGAGAAAACACACTGACTGAAATGAATGTTTGGTGAGAAATATAGTTTCCATTTGTAATTTTCCATTTGTATACATTTTTCACAAGACTGGGCAAGTCGAATACAGCTGAACTGCAGAGAGAGCCTGTGAGGAAGAGAGACCTTTCACCCCTGTTCATAAATAAAATGCACTGGACCTGTTGTCATGTTCTGTGAGAAGAAACTTCCTCTTCTCTGAAAGTCAGTTAGATGCTTAACATTTTCACGGGGTTGGGCAATGCACTCTGTGTGTATATTGATTCATACTTTCAGCAGACTGTGCAACACTTTTTACATTACAAGGCCTTTTTCTGGGAACAAATACTCAGATTTTATGTAAGTTAAACACCTCCTGCACTGCACCGCTTCCCGACAAAATATCATTACCCCGCTACATCATCTAATCAACACCGACAGCGAGGCCAAATAATTTTATTTATTGTGGATTATTCAGTATTCAAGTCCTGCCTTTTGCCAACTCTCACATTTTTCAGATGTCCAAACACAATTTACTCGGGAGAAATATTTATTATTTGTAGGGAAACAGCAAAGGCAACATAATATGCTCTCCCACAGATTGTGCAGCTGACCTAATACATCAGAGTAACATAATGCATATTTTTTAAAATCACTGCTGCAATACCCACAACATCATATGGGAAATTTGAATGCACTTGTCAGGCAATCCTGCCTCACCTAGTGCATATTATAACACTGAGAACGAGGGGAGTCAGTGATGCAGTCAAAGATTTTCAGTCTTCTTATCTAACCCGCTCTGTGGTCTGCCAGGTTTTTTACATTTTTTAAAAATTATTTTGTGTTTTATTTAATCTTTATAGACAGTTCAGAGAAAGATGACATAACGACAAAGTCTCTGGGCCTGATGCAAATGCATGATGTCGTGTCTCACATGGCACACGCCTGAGCCCCCTGAGTCACCAGCACGAAGATTAATATGTAGTACTGAATAAAGATGAAGTAAGAGGACATTTTTAGGGAGAAATTTAACCGTGGAGTTGGTGTTTCATATGCTTCGCTTTGTTTCAAGAGGGATTTTTCTATTGGTGTATTTTATTTGATTTGATTTTATTCATTGATATGTTTTTCAGTTTGTTGATATGTTTGCTTTGGCTGATGATGTCATTAGACCCATTAAACCTTGATTCAGTTAAATAAACCTGTACAATGTCAATGGACCTATCTTTGTTTTTCCAGAAATTTACAAAAATAGGACTTTATCTTACATGCAAGTCAAGTGGCACTATTTTTCTCTGTTGTACTTTATGTGTCTTTCTTCTTCACTTTTTCTTGCTTGATCAATGATCAGCTGTATGATCAGCTGGTTCTTCCCACCATTGAACACCAGATTCATGGTCACTCAGTATAAAGACTATTAGCATGAAGAGAGTTAATTCACCCATTCTTGCCTGTTCTGTGCTCTGTGGAACAACTGCTTGGTTTATCTGCACATACGATTGGTCTGCATTACACTGTGCACACAAAAGTGATATCTATGTACCAGGATAGGTGGCTTCCGCAATTGTATTGATTTGTAGATATGTTTGGGACGTTTTGATTGGTTTTGTTTTGTGCGTGAGAATAGTCAGGGTGAATTTTGTTTTCTTTATTTTGGTAACACCAGTTTTGTCCAGTTCCTTCTTACTTGTTTGGCACCCTTGATGTAAATATTGTAAATGTAAATCTGATAAATAAGGTGTTTCTGATTTGCAACTACTCTTTTGCCTCCTCATTTCTATTTAAACAAGTCAGTTGTCACTTTCTGTCAGTTCATGTTAAAATTATTTGTTAGCAGCAGGTTTTATGAAAACTTTGGTGTAGTTTGGTGGAGTTTTCTCTTCCATTATGCAGCTATATCATTTTTAAGGGGAACTTGTCTAATAATATGATGGTCAGGAGGAAAATATATTGTGTTGATCTAATCCCAGATTTGGCATAGTCCATAAGCTTACACATTTGAAGCAAAGAGCATTTCACACTTTATCTCCAAACAGGATTACACAGTGTCATGCTATAATCCGGCAGCATGGCTTCCTTTATTTCCTGAGCCAGTTCAAGAACTCCCAAGTCATCCATCTGGCACAGTTAATGCAAAGCTTTGTGACATACTGGTTTAAATGAAATGAACAGCTGTTCACTTCACACACATATGCATGTCCTTTGCATCACAGTGCCATTCAAGGTTGGATATAAGGATTGAGTCAATAGTGACGTAACTACTTTTCAATTAACAGCTATCCTTTTTTCCCCCCAGTCGTCTCTTCTGTGAATACACAGCACAGTTTTTAATGAATCTGAATAGTGAGAACTCCCCGGTGACTTGCTGCTGCTGTGGAGCGATAATGAAAAGGGCGGATGCTTTGGCTTAACTTGTCCAAGCTACAGGTTCAATTAGTCATTCAGTGGAAAATCACACACCGACAAGAGAAGCGGGCTTAATGTATGTTTGGTCAGCTTAGTAAGACTGAAGATGCAGAACTAAACATGTTGACTCTTTGAGCCTGGAGATGAGAGGCGAGCCTACACCTGCATGGGACTATGGGAACAACACCATTTGGGAGAAATACGTTAACATCTCTTTCATTGTGGCAAACAGCTTGATTCTGCTGATCACCTCTCTTGTAGGTATTGCAGCAAATATTTTCGTCATACTGGCAGTCTATCACCAAAAATCACTGCAAACGTGGAATAACGCACTAGTGGTGAATCTTGCAGTTATTGACATTCTTCGATGTGTAATTGACTGCCCCATCCTCCTAACCATTGTTCTGACTGTGTATCAAAGAGGACATGTGGACGAGTTGATCTGTGATACGCAATTGGCTTCTTTTTCTTTCAGCTGCTGCATTCAATTGTTAACACTGGCTTGTATAAGTGCGGAGCGATACCAGGCCATTGCGCAACCTTTCAAAACTACTCAAAGGAGAAGACGGATTATGGTATTGATTCCTCTCACGTGGACCTTAGCTATTCTGGTGGCTGGTTTTTGTCTAATATTTGTAAGGGACTCACCTGTGCATGTTAAATGCAAAGGATCGCAAGGAGAAACATCCTATGACACCTTTGGACTTTACATGCTGTTACCACTATGGGCAGCTTGCTTTGGTGTCATCATTGGATTCTATGCTCGCATATTTACCCTTCTAAGGTCACACAATCGCAAAATATTTGACAAAGGTACTTTTCTTTCTAAAAAAGAGAAAACAGAGGATAAACAGAAGAAAGAAGAATCCGTGGCTGTGGAAAATGGACAAGGAAAGTCAGAGCAAACCCAGACTTTGAACAACAGTGTTGCTCAGATGGAGCTGGTGACACAAGCCGAACCAAATAAATCCAAGAAAGATTCAACAGCTGCTCTACTGACCTTAGCAAAAGCGTCGCAAAGTGTCTCCATCAATTCAGAGAATAAGAGAGGATTAAAAAATACAGTGGAGATAACTGAGTTAGGAACAGAACATCATCATCCTGCAGTGGAGACTGAGAAGAAACCTTTTAAAGCAGAGCAGTCTAACCCGTGTGCCATGAAAGTTGAAGCAAAACCATCAAATGGAGATGGTGCTGCCAGTGTTAGGAGCTCAGCCGCAAAGCCACAGGTGTCAGGCAATTTCGACACAGAAAAGCAGTCCAAAGAGAGAGTGAAAATTGACAAAGCACCCTCTGAAATGAAAGAAACAAGTCCCCATGTTCCCTCCTCTGCACAGTTAGGCAATCCTGAATCCACTTCTGTTTTGCTGATTGAATCGAAACAGGCTAAGAACAGCAATGGAGGAGAAACACTGGCTGTTGTAACAGTAGATCAAGTGTCTTCATTACCTCCAGTGTCAAATAATGTCCCTGGAGCAGAAGATACAACACAAAATGTGGAAGTGAGTGGTGCTGTTTGCATGATGCCTTCAAAAGCCAGGAAAGAAAGAGCGAACAAAAAGAAGGAAAGCAAAATGGCCAAGCGTGCTGGCTACATAATTATAACCTTCCTCTTATTCTGGCTACCTTTGATCACAACTATCCTGATGAATTTTGTAGTTCACAAAAACAAGAATACACAGGTAAGTGTAGAGGTAAGGATGCATCTTTTACTGGCATTTTGTAAGTCATACAGTGTAAGATACAGTTTTTGTTTGTAGTATGCAGTGCTTCTCAACCTTGTCTGAATCCTGACAGCTTACTTTTAGGCTTCCAAAAATCGTTATGAACCCAGCAAATATAAAATTGTCAAGATGTCAAGATGCAGATTTGGGTTTGACATGTTTTTATGTTGTATTGTCAAGAGCATGGAGGGAGGTCAACATTTTCTAACAAATATGCATATATTAGCCTTAGAAATTTCCTATGACCTTGTTCACATATTAACTGACCCAATATGGGGACACGAACCCAAGGTTGAGAACCTGAATTTGAATTAATATAACCTAGAAACTGATTAACTGTGACACATTTGTTTAACGTTCTTTAACACATAAATTCTTTATTTCTTTATTTTTTCAGATTACAATCATTCGGGACGTGGAGATCCTGTCAGTGTCTGTTGCCTGCATCACATCACTAAGTGACCCAATAATATACGCCGCAGTCAACCCTCAGTTTCGGACAGAGTTTTATAGGCTCAAGAACAGGGTTAAATCCGTATTCAGTAAGAAATGATAATGTTTCCACTTTTGCCTACCATTGAGTGACACTAGACCAAATGACCACATTCAATATTCACTATTATTCATTTATTATTATTCAATATTATTACTATTATATTAAAATGGTTAACATTTGTCTAGTCATTGTTCAAATATTAACTAAATGAAACCCCAGATGTACAAGTGTGAATTCTCATTTTCTGCATAGAAGACCTATAATTCCATATGCTGCTGTGTTATCTTAGATTTTATGCAGATTTACTTCTCAGCAGTTACTAAACACTGCAGAGCAGAGGTGCTGCATGCTGTGAGAAACAGCCTGGACCAACATAATCAGCCCAGCAGGGGGACACTGTTAAGCTCCCAGTCAAACAATCATAGAAGCCTGCTCCTCTGTCTCCAGAGACCCTGCAGCCAAGACCCACCACTGGGCCAGTCAGGTCCTCACATGTCCTCCAGCAGCACCTAATTATTATATTCCCATCCTGTTATTGGAGATACTGTTTGAGTAATCGGGCAAAGCGTTATGAAATCCACCTAATTGTGTTTTTTGTCTTATAAAAAAAAAAGAAAAAGACATGGGTCGTTTAATGGATGTTTCAGTAGAGCTACAGTATTTATTTTATCCACTGCATCAAATGCACAATGTGTGATTATTTGTCCCTTGTCCTTACCCTTTATATATGTAGTCCATGACAAGATTTGTATTTCATTAAAAGCAGTGTTGCAGAAATTACATTATAACATACACCAGCCTCGTTGTGTTTCCTTTCATCAATCTCATTTTTACTGACAAACCTCCGACAGGAAGCAGAGACATACTTTAATAAAACAGAATTCTGCAATGACAGCATGCAAATCCTTAATTCAACCAGCTAACAGACAGAAATAGTATGCCAACAACTGTCAACTAAATCTAGAAATAAGAGGATCCAACTTCAAATGCGGTTGATAAAGATCTAAACGAGATATTTACAATATGAAAAATGTACAAAATGGCCCTTTAACACAGTGAAATCTACAAAGTCTCGCTTTTGAATATTATAATTTAGGAGGAACTCAATGGAATGGATGTTCAACACTCTTTTATATTCCAGGTCAATACTATGTGTCCAAATAAGGGTTAGTATTAGTTAAGTGTTGCTGAGAACATTCACTTATATTTCTACCTTGTGACCTAACTAATATGTACCCTGTATATTTCTCAATGTCAATTGTTATTTAATGAGCGTGGCTTTCACATAGATCCATATCAGAATGTCAAATATGTAAGGTAACACAGACTTTGTCTTTTTGACTTTCACTTGCACATTTCACAAACATGTCATGATGCGTAGTATATTTTACTCATCAAGCGATGACATCAACCAGTTAATGAATCAGTTAATGAATATTCACAACAGTTATCCATTCCAGTGGATGCATGTTTTCTGAATTTACAACAGTGAGGGGACTATTAGAGACCGGTTAATTGAGGGGTTTCAAAACAATCTATTTAACTGGGTGGTGAGTGAAGTGAACGTTTCTAATGTGTAAATAGACTGATTTAATATTCACAAAGATGGTCCCCAGTCAATGAATATGTGTGCTTTGTCATCAGAGGTCATCAAGAATGACCTTTAAACATCTGCCTTTCGTCCTTTGAATCAGAAGACAACAAATACGACTACATTACATATTCAAAAATAAAGTTTTTCTCAGTATTTTTAGGCAACAACAATAACCACGCAATCCCAACACTTCCTTGCTCTGCTGTGCTTAATGGAGCAAGATCTGCTGGTTGCTTTTCTTCCAAGGCAGCTGTCCACATCACTCTAATACCATGCAGAGTTTGACATCAGATGAGATCACTACTTGAAAAAACCCCGACCTCTGCTAATCTTATAATCCCTCTAGATTATGGCAGGTTGATGCTCGGTGGTCCCTCTCCTCAGCATCTGGTGCTTCTTGAGACCAGTTAGCTGATCAGATAGGCATGACATCTACAAGGCAGATACTCGGACAATGTTGCTCTGAGAGTATGTGGTGGTGGCGGTGGAGCCGTCCCTGTCTGATGAGGTCACCACCGGGGCAGATAGGCTGACCATGGAGGGAGTGATGTAAGGTTCGTCACATTTCAAGGGCACAGTCTCATCGAGTTTGGCATTCAGGCTGGAGCGGCTGTAAGAGAAAACACGGGATGAAAGAGGATGAGAGGCCTGACCTTGTGGATGTATTACACAAAGACTGTATTACACAGGGTCCTTTTGTACATTCTATAAAAGCCACTTTTAAGACATATTCACAGTCTTTGTGCAGCAAATATATAGAGGATAATTGGTTCAAGGTACTCATAAAGGTATATCTCAGTTTTCAGTGTGGACTTCTGCAGCCTGTGTCAGAGTATATGAAGAATATAATGTATAAGAAGGCAGAGTATATAAAGCCAAATGTCAAGACTCAATACTGTATGTCCTGCATACAACTCTCTTTGATATGTAGTCCATCCTGTACAACATTTTAAAACCTACGTACAGTATTAGATGTGTTTGTTGAATGGGTGTGCACAGTATGGACTGTCTTGTTGCATGTTAAAATAAGTTTCTCACATGAAATTAATATTATCACATGCAGGCACGCTGCATGAACAAGAATTTGCAATTCTCAACCACTGTCTAAATGAATAATTTCACACCAAAATTAATGGATCAGTTCATCCAATTTATGAAATACAGTGGGGGAAATAAGTATTCAGCACGTCAACTTTTTTTTTCATTAAACACATTTCCAGTGTAGCTATTCATATGAAATTAAGACAGGCATTGGTATTAACTCAATAAGGCAACACAGCTAACGAAATCATAACATTCCAATCAATTAAAAAAGTTCTGTCCATGAAATTGGAATGACACAGGAAAAATTGAACTATTGAACATGCAGTAAGAAAAAGCACTGAACCAGGTGAATCCACTAATTAATCATTTTACCTGTGCTAATTAGAATCAGCAAGGTTAGTGCATGTGGCTTTTAGTACTTCCACTCTTTTAAAAAGGGTTAGACATCTGTGAATGCATCATTTGCTACCAAGTTGTCAAGCTAGAACCATCTCATGATGGGTAGAGGCAAAAAGCTCTCCCAAAACCTTCGCAACAAGATTGTTGAGCAACATAGGAATGGCACAGGTTACTGGCTGATTTCTCAACTCCTAACTGTTCCCATTAGCACCATTGGGGCCATTATCCACAAGTGGAAGCAGCATCACTGCACCATCAACCGGCCACACACAGGAGGTCCTCGCAAGATTGCTGACCGGGCAGTCAGAAAATTAGTCAGAAGAGTAGCCCAAGATCCAAGGACCACTCGAAAAGAGCTCCAGAAAGACCTGGAAGAAGCAGGTACAACTGTCCAGCACCATGGTCTCCATGCATGATCACCCAGTAAAACTCCATTAGTGGAAGATTATGGTCTGTTTCTCATGGTACTGGCAGAATCCAAATTGTTGAAGGGAGGATGAATGGAGCCATGTATCGGGATATTTTTGAGAACAATGTGTTGCCATCCACCAGGACAATGAAGATGAGATGCGGGTGGACCTTCCAACAGGACAACGATCCAAAACATACTACAGGGGAGACTCCCAACTGGTTCCAGAGAAAGAAAATAAAGGTGTTGAAATGGCCCAGTCAATCACCTGACTTGAACCCAATAGAACATTTATGGAAGGAACCAAAGATAAAGATTCACCAGTAGCCCACTGGAATCTTCAACATTTGAAGACCGTCTGCTCAGAAAAATGGGCCAAAATCCCCCCTGAACACTGTGAGAGATTAGTTTCTTCATACAGGAAGCATCTTGAAGCTGTCATTGCAAACAAAGGCTATTAACTATATTTCAGTTAGCGTGTTCAATACATTTTTTCTGTATCATTCCAATTTAATGCACATAACTTTTGTTATGATTTCGTCAGCTGTGTTGCCTTATTGAGTTAATACTAATGTCTGGTCTTAGTTGCATGTGAATAGCTGCACTGGAAATATGTTTACTGAAAAAAATGTTGACGTGTTAAATACTTATTTCCCCCACTGTAACTAGTTTTCTCACTTATCCCTTGTGTTATCTGGATATGCAGACAGTTTTGGTTTTATTAACCTACATTTTGAGATATCTTATCTATCTTTGAGAGTATTCTGTTGTTCCCCAACATAATGGAGTTGAATGAAATTTCATTTGTGGTGAGAAATTACACTTGAAAAGTGTCTTTCCAGAAACAATGTCCCTGTTACTCTGAATAATTCACAGAACAAGCTGTCAACAGGTTTCACAGGGAGCAGCAGCTATTTCTTGGGTAGAAAGTAGTTCCACTAAAAGATTTTCACAGGGAGGTCAGGCAATTTATCCAAATAAACAGGGACACTGTTTCTGGAAGGACATGTTGGTGTTTTGCACATTTTCCATGCTTTGAGCACAACAAACAAAATGCCATTATCCTAGGTATTATGATGATACCTCCAAACCTGACCAAAAAAAAACTATCTACATACCACCAGAGGTTAATAGGCGAAATATGTTTTTTGTACTTTGGGCAAACCAAACCATGTGATGTGTAAAAATTTTGAGGTCATTCAATTAGGGATTTTTAGAGATACAAGAGAATTGTATCTCTAGATCTACGTGGTTTTCAACAAACATCCAGAATGTGGATTTTTACTTTGTTATAAGGAATAATTGTCTTCATATCTCTATTAATATACAGTACCAGTCAAAAGTTTGGACACATCTTCCCATTCCCTTGAATGAGAAAGTGTGTCCAAACACTGGTACTGTAAATCCATCAGTTTATGTATTGTCTTATAATACAGGATCAGCTTTTTGCATGCGCATGTGTGTATTTGGTGTGTGCCGAGAGAGACAGAGAGGAAGTGAGAGACAAAAGAGCAAGAAAGACTGACTACCTGTTGGCCACTGGCCTCTCTCTTATCTGTATGGTGCTGAGCTCCTGGTTGTTTGTGCTGGGCAGGCTGAAGCTGCTCTTCTTCCTGTGGCGTCGAGAGCAGCATGAGCTGAGGCCGTGCGGAGACGAGGACAGCGAGGAGGTACGGGAGCCCGTTTTGTTCATTATGGAGATCTCCATGCAGTTGGCCTGGAACGTCTGCTCGTCCACAAACTCATGATTCTGGTATAGGAACATAGTGGAAATTTGGATTCAATGTTGCTCATGAATCACTCTATTACATCAATGATTGGCTCTGCTAAATAATGAGTAAAGATGTTTCACAGTAAAGACTAAACAGATTGAACAGAATCCACAGGAAAATTGGTTAATAATTGGAAAATGAATCATCAAGGGAATAGAAATATATTGGCCCAGATGTCCATATTAAGTGCCATCTGTGAAAACATTCACAACTGTTATCCCTGTGACAAATGAGCATGACTTGAAGGTCAGGCTGCAAGTACATTTCAGGTTCTGCCAGCAGGTGGCAGAGTGACACCATGCAGAATCTGGTGCCCTGAATCACACCTCCTTTCTTCCACCTTCCTTCTGTCACTCCTATTCTATACCCTGCCATCCATAATGCACAGCATGAGAGGCTTGATATAAACATGTGCACTGGCATCTGAATGGCATGAAACCTTTATGGAGCTTTTCCCAGATGACTGGCAAGCCTTTTACTGGGGTGGGGGGGGGGGGGATCATCTATGAAGAAGAACACTGATTTACTGCCTGTCCATGTCTCTACAGGGTTTAAAGCTGTAAGTGTAAAACTCATGTCATAGCCAAGCATTAAAGAAGCTCTTACATCTCTAAATTATAGATAGTGTAAAATCAAGTATGCCGGTTTGTTTGGAGGGAATAATGTTACTGGCTGGCAGAGTCATGTTATCTTTAGCATGTTACTGGTGAGGGGACTCTACATTTCCCAGCCCCATTTAGAGCTATTTTTAACTTGTGCTGCATATGAAACAGATTCTACAGTTTTTGCATGGATGAAAAAACTCACTTTGTTTCTATTTGTAACACAGTGTAACAGGCTGGCACTGTGATGATGCAGCGCAGACTGCAGAAGTGATGCAACTTTACATAAAAGACACAGTTTTTACAGTGAACAATTTTAAACTGTGTAAAATCTGTTAGCAGAATAGTTAAAATGAAAGATGCCAGAGTGATTGAGCGTTTTCCAGTGGACACTGCTTTTATTGTTTAGAAAAAAAAAAGGTTTTTTACCGTGGTCTTCTCCAGGCAGTGCAGCAGGTGATGATGTTGGCTCTCAAAAGGAGGGGTGGCAGCCTTCCCCACCAGGGCTTGTCCTGCCTCCTTGGAGGCCTTGGAAAACAGAAAGTAAAAAAAAAAAGAACAGTGTGGTTGAACATGTTCAGACTCTGGATAGAAAAAAAAGAGTCTCAGGCAAGAGCTAGCTCGGTGATGTAGTGGAGAGTACGCAAAGCATAGAGGGTTGAAAATGCTGATCTGTAGCACGGCAGCCAATCTACTGAGAACCTAGTGAGATGGGGATGTTTTAGAGATGCATAGAGACAGTGGCTGATTACAACATGTTTCACTGATAGAATTGATTTTGCCATTGTTACGCTGATTTGGCGAGAAGGACCAGAAAAGTCAAATCATAGCTGAACTCATTTCAGTGCAACAGCAGTGGCACACCTAGACACAGATCAAACAGATTGCACCAAACACAGCACAGATTCTGAACCACAACAACACCACACACTTTGATGAAGCTCTGCACGGCTCTGGGATGGAAGGTATGTTGTGTTAGTCCTCACTACAACCTGGATGCTCTAGAAATATCACACAGAACACACAGCAGATCAAAAACAGAGTTTAGAGGAGATGCAGGCTGAGCAGTCAGCCTCCATAGGCGACCTACTGTCCAGTAAGCCCTTGGTTCCCTCCTTCCCCTCCAAACCCTGTTGGACAGACATGCAGAGCTTGGTCATGAGTCAGTGTGACTGTAATGGCTGTGCTCCACCAGAAGGCAAGTGTGCCTGCCTGGCCCTCCTGCTGTATGGACAGAGAGAGAGTGTTGACGAAGCATGTCAATGCCGTAGCTGAGAGGTATGATGTAAGAGAGTGGACGATCACACGGAAGCACTGAAATGACAGCAGCCCCTGTGTTACAGCATGAGAAGCCCGCCCCCCTCCCTGTGTGTGGTGGCATGGCCCCCGAGCAGAGCGGCATGCAAGCATCAGCGAGGCCCCGGTCAGTCAGCCCCCAAGCCGCTGCTTGGCCCCGTTACCTCCTCCAGTGAGTCGATCAGGAGCCCATTTTGTTTGTAGCGCATATAGGCATTAGTGCCTCGAATCTTCACAGCACGGATTCTAGCAAGCCGAGTTTTCTGTTTGAACAAACAGACCTCTGTTTTAGCCTCTGACGGTTTGTCTGTCACACTAATTGGCTCTGTCTCCCTCTGGCAGCCACAGTATTTAGTAGGAAGAGGTTATGCTTAAATCTACGATAAGGAAATTCTGCCTTAGCAAACACTTTCAGGAAGAAATGCACAAATTGCTATTGAAAAGCTGCTGACAGTATATTCTGAAGATCATTTGTTCGGTCATTGTCATTCTTTCTCTTATTTCTCTCTCCCACTGAAATATACTCAAGCAAGTTTAGCCACACAATACACACATACACAGAAACACAATAAAAGATTAATATTCTGGAAGATAGTGTTTGCCCTGTCATTCTGTTACGTGCGGATAAGACAGGGACAGAGGAAAGAGGCAGATAGAAGCAAACTAAAGAGAGATAGAGAGAAAGGGGAAGAGAGAGAATGAGACAGACAGAGGGAGGGGGAGAGTCAGTACCCTCTGGGCTCGTCGTTTCTCTGCCCGCTGGCTTTGGTGGTAGATACGGCTGAAGTTTGACACTATGACAGGGACAGGCAAGGCGATGACCAGCACCCCACTCAGAGAGCATATGGACCCAAACACCTTCCCCACGATAGTTTTTGGCACCATGTCACCGTACCTGAAGCACAGAAAAACAGACAACAGTGAGTACGTTACAGTAGAAAAATAAGAAAATAAATATTACTTTTAAAGAAGTCACACTGGAGGCTTGTTTTATCATGTTCAGTTGTTGTGTGTTTAATGTTATTTTTAATCATCTTGAAATAGTTACAATGACCTTGGATCATTTCATGACTTCAAATAAAAAAAGTCACACATTTGAAGTGGGTGAGGAATAAATAGGACGTTTCTGAAGTCTCTTCTTCCTGGCCTACTTTCGACATGCCATCATCATGTTCCTCTTTTAAAACTCCGTTTCATATATAATTACACACCTGCTGGTACCGGCTAATGCTTTCACGTCGTGACCAAACGTGCTACATATCCCCTGTGACCTCTTTTAGCCAAACAGCTTGTGAAAGATACAGAGAGTAGTATCACATCGAGTAAAAGCAAAAGGGGAAGGGAACAGTGTGATGACAGACCCTGGAGAGATTGTTTAAGTCTGTGTGCCTCAGCTATGGCCACTTGTGTTTTTTATACTGTAGTAAAACCGCATTAAAACAAGTCATGTTTGAGACAGAGCAGCTCTTTGGAATTCGTTATTATGCATGACACCGGTCCGATAGTGTAGCTAAGGAAAAGCATGTCATTTTTCAACATTATACAAATGTTACAGTCTACATTCAGCACGAGCAGATTAATGGTTGTACATATGTCAGATGGGACTGAATCATCCTCATTAAAGAGATGAATGTGCCTGTCTTCTATTAGGGAGTCGGACCCGTCTGTGCTCAAGGTAAAGCTAAAATCAAAGTGTCTTCGTGATCTAATTTTCTTTACATTAAGCCAACACCTTCAGTGTCGCTTACCAGCCAACGCAACCAAGACTAACAAACTAAACATTTAGCAGCAAAAACAGTGACATACTGTTGCCACACAGAAAGGTGATTATCATTCAGCAACATTAAAGCCTGATTAGGTTAGGCCACAGGCATCTCTGAGGTTTAAAAAAGAGTGCAAATGAATGATTCAGAGCGCGTGTGTTTGTCCTGAGTGTGTTTTTCCTGAGCGTGTTTTTCCCGTGTGTTCTAAACATCCCTCTATGTGCTGCAGAGGACCAGCAATCCACAGGATTGCAGGTGGGTGAGATGAATGATCGGGGCCCTAATGCGCAAATGACCTGAGAAGACCATTACCTCCTGAGAGTAAGATGAATGCAGGTAGGAAAGGACATCAGCATTGCTCAGTGGCTGTGACAGCCGTGCGTCTCTCAAGTGAGGCAGGGTAATGTGAATGTATCGCTACACGGGAGGTTGACTATTTCATAAATGAAGTTGTCTAATGCCCACGGCCGTCTGCTTTAGTCATTAGCCTCAGGTTTCCATCACATTGGGCCCAACAGTCTGGGCTTTTACAGAGCTTGGTTGGAAAGATGTAAAAGTGGACATTTTAATATCACGCTTGATGGGACTTCATGTACAACAGTTTGCTTTCAAGTTGAGTAATCTCACACAGATGTCATTAGTTTTACAGTTCATTACAGGTCAAGTCATTTTCCTATGTAATCACCGACAAAGCCTGACAGCAGGTGTCAATTATGGATTCCGGATGTACTGTTGAAAGCCTATTAAGAGATCCACATGAAAAATGCAGGATAGCATCCCTGCACATAAATGTGACTGCTCGCATGCATTTTATTCCAGTGGGACGTGTGGAAGATGCTGCTGGAAAAACAGGTCTGAACAGTCAACCATTGGAATACAATGTATTGCAGTCCTTTCAGCAAGAATCGTATTTTGAAAGCAAAGCATTGTAGTGAGCAGGTGGAAAAAAAAAAAGGAGCAGGCGCACTCTAGAGAAAAGCACTAACAGTGATGGATTGTTCATAAGGGGGAAGCTGAGATACACAAAGCTCTGCCTCCCGGATGATGGCAGAGGTAGGAATTAACAGCAGCGAGAGATTAAAGTAATGTTCCTGCTTTGTTCTTGTTGTCTCTGACTACCAGGTACCCACGTTTGCTACCCTGAGCTGACATGGGTGAGACACGAAGATAGATGGCCAGATCCTTATCCACCCTGCAGAAGAGGAAGAGGAGTGTCGAAATGACTGAGTATCAATTCCCCAGTTCCACCCACCTGAAACCATACAGCGCTTGCACACGCGCCGGTCTTAAAAACAGCGCATTCTGTAGAATTGTCCTACAGTGAGATGACAGCATTGCAGATGAAGCCCGGCACAGTGAGAGAGAGTAAAACTGTGGGGTTTGCCTCAGACGGTGTAGGAGAAATGTCAGACTAAAAGGAATATTTGAATTCCAGAACCGGGGCATGAATGTCCCCACCCGGCTTGGATAATAGACCAATCAAACATTCATGAGTCCCTGTATCAACCTGCGCGGCAGAGTTTGTGCGCTTGACCTTAAGAGTGTGCGGTATTTCATCAGGGGGTGCTCAGAGACAGATTTCTGCACATGACCTCACTGCCTTACAGCGCACGTCGACATCCAAAACATGGACACGCCTGGACACACAGGAACACACACACACACACACACATGCAGAACATGTACTTGTTTGTGTTTGTGTGTGTGCGTGTGTGCGTATGTGTGTGAAAAGGCCTTTAATTTGACATCTAGTTAAACCAATCCCCCCCCCCTAAAAAAGCAATCTTGTTCCTTGATTGTCTTCCAGAACCCTGTGTCTGAAATCTGACTGCCATCTGGTTAGTGCGAAGTGAGAAAAAAAACAACTACAAGATATCTGGATGACTCTACAGACACGTCATTTGTTTACTTCTCTTCTCAGAGACAGGGCAGGTCTTTTTTTTTCTTTTTTTCTTTCTAAAATCAAGCAAAATGAAAAGAAAATCTTTTCAGGTGAAATAAGAAGAGCCAATTGTAAAAATCTGACCTTTTCTGGTCATTGGACCCGCTGTGTCTGCTGCACACAAATAAGCCAACCTCTTTACAGAAAATGTTTGGGGATTGGCAGGAGAAAGGCAACACTTATGCACAAACCCCCCCTTAAGTGAGCACAGGCTCAAGTTTCTGATGTAATCATAGAGGTCAAAACTAAGTCCTGCTGTCCCTCCAACTCACACGCCAGTTGAGATCATCACAAACAGCTTAGCAGTCCTGACAATTAGGATCCAAGAAGGATTGTGGTAGATCTTTCAGCTGGGAGGACTTTTGTCAACAGCATTAAAATCCAATCATCCACTGGCACCTCTGTCATGGTACGTCTAGCTTCCACTCCCTGAATTTTACCGTGAAACTAACTCCCGTCCTGCAAAAGTAACTGTAGTGAATTAATAAAAGCAAAGGGAATGAATGACACTCAAATGGCCTGACAATATTCAGTGATGTGAGCGATCAAGGTCAAGGTGTTGAAATGAAGAAAAATCCTGTGATGAAGATACTAAAGGGTATCTTATATAATATAATACTATTAAATCTGTCATGGCAAAGACAGTAAATCTCTATTTCATCAAATCGCACTTTGATCTACTCCACTTTGATATTTCAGTTAGAAGCAATGGAATGAAACTAATTTGATTAATACATTAAGAATTTTGATTCATCAGCTAATTAGAATAAAGATGAATTAAGCACACTGTCCTATCTCGTGCACCATCTCTCCCAGTTGTTTCATGCCAATAATTACTGAGGGGCTCTGCAATCTGATAATCTGAATCTTAAATTAATTTCAATCTCACCTTTTTCCATGATTGGTTTAACTTTGTATTCCGCTCAGCGATTGTCTCTTATTATCTGGAAGCAGGAGAAATCGTCCTGAGACATTGCCTTCATTGGCGTCGGTTGTGCGTGTTCAGTCATGGTGAACTTACTGTGAGATGCTCTTTGAGATGCTAAAACAAAGCATTCATTTGAAGAAGCGCTTTATTGAGAAAAGAAAAAGTCAAGGTCAACCACATTTAGTCTGACGTGACATTAGCATTTTTTTATCATTTCAAAAAGATAAGTTTGGTAAAGTCCAAACAAGCTTTCTGCATAGAGTATCCTCAGCATGTCTTTAATAATTCTCTGAATGCATGATTTTCTGTTTGACCTTCACCGAACATCCCATCGCACACTGAGCTCCCTATCAGTGCTTCCTGGGGTAATTCACTCACTCAGTTTCACAGTTCAATGGCCACTGCAGCACAGACAAGCCCTCCGAACCTGTGAGACCAAAACCTGTCAATTATCCTGAAATTCCGATACTGTCACTGACTGTACCAATCAAAAGTTGATAATGACAGGGAGAGGCAGAGCAGGGACGGTGGCAAGGTCAGAAAGTATCACATACCCTTAAAGTGGCTACATCTCCTGAGGGCGTGATGTGAAATGTAAAGCTACCGCAGAGGATCAAAGCGTGTCAGAGCGGACACAACATTAAAATCTTATCTGAGGACTTGACACAGAAGTGATGAAGCCTTACGTTGACCAACCGAGAAAGGCTACATTTTTTACAAGTCATGACAAGGAGCAAATGGAGCAATGCTCCGCCACAATGCGGTTCTCTATACCTTCTCCACAAGGCTGAGAGAGCACAATATTCATCCTTGCTGACAGTTAAATAATAGATGTACCAAAAAAATGTAATTTTCCTCCTGAACTCCATTGTGCTCATACAACTATGAATTCAGAATCACAAGAAAATAGATTATACCGCCTGCATGTCAAAGAAGCATACTAACATGGGTGACAAGAGATACACATTTTCTGGGGTGTATTTGTGAAGACCGCATGATTTATGGAGTGCTGCAGGAGAGGTCTTGAGGGTGGTAATGTCATATTAAGAGCCCTCATAAAGAATTTAGTTCGTAAAAACAAGAAAGAAAAGGCTATATGATCGTTCTTTTCTGTGCCAATAGGCATGTGAATCTAAGCACTGTGTAAGAAAAGATAAATGCAGCAGAGATTGCTGCATTTACAGATAAACAAGGGTAGGTGAAACTAGTTGAATACTAAATATTTATATTATTGATGAACCAAATGTAAATCTGTTTTGTGTTTTGGTCAGCATGTTAAAATATTAAGCACAGTTTGTATTTATCTATCTCCCCTACAAACAGACTGTAAAACAGTGCGATTAAAATCTTTGTAATGCCAGAGAGACTGGAAGCATCACCGGTGGCAAACACCCTGCAAGAATTTCTCAATGCAGTGGCACATCTACAGTATGTACTGCTGCAATGCAATCCTCAGGGAGATACACCACAAGGTTTCACAAATCAGAAGTACAATAAATGAACATGATCTCCAACATGATCCCTAAACACCACATATCATTCCTGGTGTTCTACACTGCATCTCTGGCTACAGCCCGGCAGCACAACATCCAAAACGCTGCCTCTCTTGGGTTTGGACACCAAAGACTGATGGGATTAAGAGTGTGTGGGCTGATAGGGCTCTGCTCTGATGCTATCCCTCAGATATACATCATTATAGAGGGGGGAATCCCACAGGCGCTGGGATTAGCCCGCTAGATTTTCACTGCAGGTGATAAGGGAGAGAAGGAGAGGCTGGCAGAACTACACAACATAATGGGGAGATGGGAAAGCAGAGATAGGAGGGAGCCAGAGGACTGCACTGCCTGGTGTAATGCGTGCGGTAGGAAAAACAGAGCGCTCCAGTATGAGTAACCGCGAACAATAGCTACAGGGAAGGACAACTTTGAGATAGGTGAACATCACCAACTGTGTGAGCAAAAATGCACAGACAACATTGTTCTGACTGGATGTTAAAATGCAGTAAAATGAGAGTGTGGAGCGGATGTGAGAGGTCTTTTTTTATGCTCACCACAATGCAGCTGAGATCTATTCTCTGCAGATTTGTGAGCAGAGCTGAAGGTTAGCATGTGAAGTTGAAGGGAACAGCCACGGTATGCATGGCTACATGCCAGGCGGTGTTAATGCATTGTAAATGAAGACGTTGTGATGCAGCAATGTCAATGTGGCTTTGATCTTCCAGCTGAACATTCACCCTGGAGTCTCAGTAACTACACAGATGCCAATAAAGGCCAGCAAAATTTCTTTTTTAGCCATGCAGACACAGATAAACCATATAGAATAATCCCCCACATATAGGTCTGGCAAAGGCACCTCAGCTCTCTCTCGCTCACATATCAAACATGTATTCCCTCAGCCCTCCAAATCCCAGCTTAACCCTCACCCCACGAAACCAGGCGGCTAGTTATCACCACGGCTTTGACATTAGCATGCACGCCCTCTCTCATTTGGGAGATCTTCTTAAGAGTCAGGGATGATAAAAAGCTTTCCTCTCTACCGCTCTTCCGTTCCTGACTTTGACTCACCCTTCCTCTGCCTGGACCTGCCTGCCTCTAACTATGAGTTGGAGATGAAACGCTTCATTCTCTTTCTTTTTCTCCTCCTTTTCTATTATCATGCAGCGCTAGCACAGCCATGCTTGACATTTTTCTTTTCTTCTGCTCTTCTCCAGTCTCTCAGTCTACACCTGCTGACACTTGAGAAACAACTGCTGTCCTATGCAAAAAAGCAGCCCTATTCCACTGCTATTATATGCCAAGTCGCCTCTACTTCAGCTCCTCATCCTCATGATTACGACCAATTCCTTGTGGCAGTTTCATTTAATTACTAGATGAATGGCTGTTCTGCATTAATAGAAGTTTTACGAGGGTTAAGTATCCACATGGACATATAAAATAGCATGCCATCCCGCAAACATGCAAATGTGACAATAATAATTTGTATGTGTCAGAGGGAGGTCTAATGATGGAAGTCCTCCATCAGTCTTGGCATGATGAAACATTGGTAAACTGACTCAGCCATTGCTCAAAGTCCAATTTGTCACTCCATGTTTAGATTTCTGCCCATCCTCCTTACACTTCTTTGGAAAGCCAGAGGCTAAAAATATATTCCCACAACGTCAGTATAATACTTTGATAATGCAATTACACCGCTTCGTGGCTGAATAGGGAGGGCAAAGGAACATGAAAGAGGGGTTGGAAGCACGAAGGGGCGCCAGAGCCATGGATTATGAGAGTACGTGATAATAAAATGAAATCATCAGACACTCAAGAGATTATGCTAATGAACTCATTCCGTATTCATCATAGGTTAATCGGCATGCTGGCGAGAGAGTGGTGGCCTTTTCTTGAACACAGAAGGCTTTGATCAAGCAAGTAGCGAATTACCTCACCTCTGACGTGTGAAGGCCTGAGGTGAGGTTAAAGGTGAAAACACAGACATTTAGTGATGACCAATTAATATCAAAAATAGTGTAGTGGTAGCAGTAGTAGCATTAATAATAGCGGCGTTAATAGCATTAGCTGTATTGTTGTTTCATTGTATTCTCACACGATGACGCACAATCAGGACGCTGCTCACAAGCACAGAGCAGACCAAACTGGCCTCTTACTGAAACATACTGTACATAAGGACCTACGCTCAACTATACTGTCCAGGTGAGATCTCAATGTGACCCCTGTGACCTTTCCTGTGTGGTCAGGTGATGGAGAAGAGGAAAAAACGTGAAAGGTCTTGCGGATTAGTGCCTCTGTGTTGGAAAGGGGAACTGGTCCAGGAGCCTCATCACACTGACAGCAGATTAGTGCTCTGCGGCGCCAGAGCAGACGGTGCAAGATTAACTTTGATGTGCGATTCCACTCTGAGCAGCCGCTGGATATCAGCTCCCTCCACCAAATGGCCCCTTAACTCTGAGTTTGCAGTGTGTGCATTCACAAGCTACAGTATCTAAAAATCTGCTTTTTAAATAGCAGGCAACAGTGTCACCAGATTTGGGGCTCTGTGAATTTGTGTTGTTGGTATATTACATCCACCATAAAGAAACATTTACATGGTTTATTTTACTGTTTGTCTGTTTTGGCCTGCAACTACTCAATTAATCTATTGATGGCTTTCTTCTGATTAATCCATTCATCTATTAAATAAAAATAATTCAACATGCTCATCAGTTTCCCAGAGCTGAAGGTGAAGTAATCAAAGTGCTTGTTTTTCAAAACCCACAACTGATTATACAAGACAAAGAAAAGCAACTATTTATCCTCATTTGAGATTCTGAAACCAGTGAATGTTTGGCATTAAAGGCATTTAATGATTGATTGTTTATAAAAAATGGGTTTTGATTAATTTTTCTGCCAATTAACTAAGCGAAAAATTACCTAATTTTGTCAAATTTGGTCAAACCACCTATACAAGACGAAAAGTCCTAAAAATGGTATGAATGAAATAAAACTATTCAGCTTGCATGTCAACAGATTCATCTCCATGACAACTGAGCAAAGTCAAAAGTTGATTATGACAGAAAGAGGCATTAAAACTGCAAATGAAGATTGTGTGATATAGTTGAATAATAGTAAGTGGACCTTGTATAAGCCAAGAATGAACTTTCAGGATTAATTGACTAATTCTTTAGGTACTGCTCTGCAGTTTCTGGGCAGGTTGATGATATAACAGAGCTTCAAAACATGTACAGGCAAGATAAAAGGTAAGCACATATATTAATGGCTAGCAGGCCAAATGTATTTCTAGAATTTGGAGAAAAGGAGAGTCTCAGGATAATACATGCTGGGGGAAAATGATTGATTTTCCCCATACTTAAGACTAGAAAAGTTTCATATTCTGTTTGAGCTGCAACTTTAAACTGTCTATATCAGCTTTTTACACCAAACAGCTGCAGCCCCTCATCTTCAAGTTTACTTCTTGTACATGCCAAACTATGCACATATTCAGGCTGGATAATGCCTCATATGGGATACAGTGTATAGATATAGAACTCTATATAGAATTGGCCCCAGATTGTTTGTAATACTAGTAACAGAAGTATTTAAAATTCCTCAGAGAATGTCTTTGAAACAAACATCAAGGTACAAAATCCAGCCGTTTAAAAAAAACAGCTACAAGTTCAAAGGAACACTTCAAAATCTCAGTGAAACTGAGGGGAATAGCGGAGGTTGGGATGAGACAGAAAACGTGGTGAAGCGTAAAAATGTACTGAGCGCTCTCTCAGAGAATGTGGACAGCAGCCAGGCTGGCGACAGCAGCAGGCCCAGATAACAGCAAGTACCAGGAACCAGCGAGAACCTGTGGGGAAGTATTGGGAAGAGCTGCATTTCCTCTAACAGCTGCTGACTGGCCCCTGGGGCAGAGTAGAGCTGCTAGCTGCAGCCATATCCACCATCTCCCGAACCTGCACCGTGTTACTTCAAGCGCATGGGGACATCATTACTTTTTCCATTTCACTCCACGAGACTTCTCCTGTCAAATCAAAAAATGACATGAAAAATAATAACTCTGGGCCATGGGCAGAACAACAACACAGCTGAAAGGTCATTTTGCTGATGAAAATTGGTCTTGCATCCACACAATCTATCAGTCATCAACGGGTTTATTGCCACGTCTGCTTTCACAGCAGGGGTGGCTGATGCCTGGATTAAACTGACCGTGGGCCAGAGGGAAAAAGAGTACTTAATGACACAACTCCCATTATTTATAACTTCAACATCTTTGTCACTGCAGAGGACAAGCCTCCTGATGAATAATGATGTTAACACTCTAAAGACAAGCAGAGTAAAAGCACAGCTTTGGCCTCACCACAGACGGCACATTCGAATGTGCCGTTAACAATCGTGACTGAATGAAGGTTATTCATTTTAATCACACTACAGAACGCCCTCCCTCCCACTATCCCAAGGGGTTGCTATATTTAAGCACTTTTTCATTTCTTCTCCTTTTTTTGGTCTTGGCTGATGGCAAGGCAATTGCTTTGTGGGACGTCTGCCCTTGAAGAATCAGACAACAGAAGGAGATATTTATACTTACTGTAGATGTGGAGTGAGAACGAGCTGTATCAAATTCAACGCCTTCCTCTTTGACTGTGTAGTGTTAAGAAATCAAATCACAAGCTTTTTTTTTCCCCCACCTTGCTTTTTAGCTTTTATTTATCTTTTTTTTTTTTTTAATGTTTCCCCTCCAAAACAGAAGCGATGTTGGTTTTGTACCTGCACTCTAAGATTAGCTGTCTGTCCTGGGGGAGAGAGGAAGAGTTGGAACGTTCTTCTCCCATTTCTCCCATTCATTCTCCTGCCTTCTAATTGGACTTCTCCATCTGTTGGGGTCTACAAATTGTCTTCTGGGAATGCTATGGCTACAACATCCTATCAAACACACAAATACATCAGGGACAGTCTTCTTGGAGTGCTGCCATACCAGGCACTGAAAGAGTAGCGTGTGTGTGTGTGTGTGTGTGTGTGTGTGTGTGTGTGTGTGTGCCTGTGTGATGTATAATCAGAAGTCCAGCAGCATACAGCTTTGAGATAAGTAGATATACAGTATCCACTGAACTCTGATATGAAGCTGGCAGGATTGGCTACTTGGAAAATTTATCTAGCAGATCTGTCGCTAGCAAGTGACATACTTTAATAAGAGTTATTTCACCAGATGACAAAGTTGATGGCTGCCTGAGACACAGTGATACTAGTATTGACTGTCTGTCACATGCACATGTAATAAATGTTTCTCCTCTGCAGTCACCAAAGATGTCGCACAAACACACATGAGATTTTGAAATTCTGAAAAATGTTTTTTTTGGATGAAGTTGCTGGATTCTCGTCCAATTCTCACTAGGAGTTGTTAATGATATGGGAAATTGTGTTCCTCACGCTTGTCACTCTTTACATTCCATTGACTGGGAGTTGAATACTCAGGAGCGAGCAGTGGGACGTGTGACAGTGTATTTGTGGTGATGATTACAGCCCATTAACTTTGATAGATGCTATTTCATAGAAAAGACGATGGGAGTTGGAACGACAGCGGCGCAGCTTGTTTTCTGTCACCAACATGTGTACACAAAATTGTGGAGAAGAGCTCCTCCGGGCTCTTCTCCACAATTTTGCTGGCAAAGTCCATGCAAAATTGATTTTTGGATCCAGATGAGACCGCTTCACCTTTGGAGGTAATTGAATGTCACATTAGAGAAGCTGATGCTGGATCTGTCCCCCAGGATGCTCAGCCATGATTCCTCTGTGACCTCCAGAGGACAGCCGAGGACCAGAGGATCCAACATCACCACATGTGCTACCAGCAGATGCATCAGGAATGCGCATTTCGTGTGTGTGTCCTGTGTGTTACCATGCATGTGACAGTGTGTCTGTATGTGCAAGTAAATCTGAAATTGATTGCAGTGTCTGGCTTTATTAATGCTTACTGTCTAGGCGGTTTTCTTCTCTGCTCAACTCGCTTGCTTGTCTTTGCCTTTCGGCCCAAATGTGTGGCTTAGTCAAAATGAGACACACTCCATTTATCTGGGGCCGTTATGTAAAGATAAGGCCATGCGTGCCAGAAATCTAACTCTTAAGCTCCTCCACAGGGATTACGGACAATTGGCTAAGGGGAAAAATACAAATAATAATCAACTGTTTACGGTTTTCCACTAATACCTTGAAAAAGAAGCAAAAATCCCCACATGGAAATGCAATCCTTAAGCAGTTGAGATACTCCTGTGGAGATACACGCAGGCAGTAAATCCTCTAGGTGGGAGCTGAACCTGCACTTCAATAACACCTAGACAAACATATCAATCTACACTAGCTATCATCTGTCCTGTTCTAAATAAAGCTTTTAAATTGTGGCCATTTTTAAGTCAATGAAATCCAGCCCGTACAGCATCAGAGAGAATTGACAGGATAGGATTAGGATTTGTTATTTAGTTTTTTCAACTTTAATATGCTTACCTGGTGTGACCTTGTTAGTCGTAATCCTAATTTACCCCCTGAAATATGTATTCACTACCTGCATGTAGGCTTAAAAAACTGAGTACACCACAAATAAAGTTTTGTTATACTGACTTTGCATTTTGGAATTTTCACATTTTCACAACTGCTTCCTAGAAGGATTTGGTCAGTCGTGGAAGAAGCACTCAGATGCTTTAATTAAGTAAAAGCAGCGATACTTTAATGAAAAATACTAAAAGTAAGTAAAAGTCCTGCATTCAAGATTTTACTTAAGTAAATGTACAGAGGTATTATCCACAAAATGTACTCAAAGTATCAAAAGTAGAAGTATTTCTAATCCAGAATGGTCCCTTTCATAGTTTTATATTAATATATGCATAATATTATTGGATCTTAATTATTGATGCATTCATGTGAATGCATCAATAATTAAGATCCAATAATATATGCATACATCTTAACTTAGTGGGGTGAGGCTAATTTTAACTACTTCATATACTGCTTGGCAGTTACCAAGCAGTATATGAAGAATAATACGTTATATTTTATTTATTGATTATGTTCTATATAGTCTATATACGATATATATGAGTCTCCTTAGTAACTACTCACCATAGCTGTCAAATAATTGTGGTGAAGTAAGAAATTTCCCTCTGAAATGTAGTGGAGTAGAAGCATAAAGTAGCTCAAAATTATACTTAAGTACAATTCTTAAGTAAATATACAAAGTGACAGATAAGTAAATGAGATAATTTGAGGTCGCAGCAAAGTTACAGGAAACTGTCCTGACCCCGCCCCTCCCCCTGCAGCATCTTGTCACAGGTAACACTTGGGGATTAACTATGGGTATGAAAAATAAAGCTTAGCAGAATGACAACAGAATGTAAATTATTAATCTGATAACCAGTAAAAAAACGGAGGAAGTTTAAGTAGTAACGTAAAACTGAGAATTTGCTGGACCCAGTGCAATTGCACTGCACAAGCAAAAAAAACGACCAGTCCCATTTACCTGTACTTGGAGTACAGGTGTAAATACTACTACAGATTTATTGCGGTGGATTGTAAATTATACTGAAATACAGACAAAAGACAGACACTGATATGTGCTGTCTTCCACCCGTCATGTGACCGCTCTGAATTTACGGGGGCTTGGGCACAACAAAAGCATCGTCACCATTCCCCTTTGTGAAGATTTAATGCTCAGACCTTGTTCAGATTGTGGCAGTGACGTGCTGATTTAAAACGGTGGTCATTTTTTTAAGACCATAGTTTGTGGTAATTCAATTACATCATGTTGTTTGTGTGTGATTGATATTTTGACCGCCACGAGACTACGGGAACCAACGCCTTTCTGACACAAAAACTGGAAAAACAATGCAATTTTCACAAGCTAGTCTTTGCAGGGCTATTGTAACTGAATGGTTGTATTATCGTGTTCACCACAGTAGCCTATAGTAGTAACTGGCGGTTATCTTTACATTTACATGATAGATAGCAGAATATTAACAGAATATTTATCATATTCATTTATAAAATCTATTGCACGTGCATTAGAGCAGCTGAAATGATCAGTTAAAGGTGTCTGAAGGTGACATGAAATAATGGCGCTACATGATCGCCACTTACTATGTCATCAATCCATCGGAGGGCACATGGAGACAGTTAGAGAAGAGGACTGTGGTGGCGACACTGATACACCTGTACATGAGAAATTAGTTTGAGGTGGGAGAGAAAAATATAGACCCAGTGCACATGCCCTGTTTAGTTTCTGTTTGACCAAATGGCCTACATTAGGTGATATATTTAGCTATTTATAGAAGCTGGGGCAGGCAGGAAACAGCTGCCATGCGTCAGGGTGACAGGCTGACATCCCTCATCTCAGCAGGACCTCCCTGCCAGGCAGACAGGAGGAAGCTCTTTATACCTAAACTGAAATGGGACAGAGCCTCTTATCATCCATACTGCATACAGAAACTAATAATCTATGGAGCCCGTGGCAAAGGCTCAACAATGAAACTGGGTTAACAGTGTCTAGTATGGGCAGCCTGATTCAAGGCCATACTTGTGCACTTTAAAGAGATCTGTATTCTGCCTTTAAAGTGAACACCGTGGATTTCATTCAAGTAGGATCAGTATTGATCATGTGGAGCTTTTATTGTGCTATCCTGGCGCCGTAAACTGGCACGAGATTCCTCAGCTCTGACAGAAATGAGACGGTTCATGAACAGTGAAACGGAGCTTTAAGCTGACAAAAGGGCTGAATCAATATTCATGTCTTTGCCATGAAGCCGCTCACGTTTAGGTGTTATGAATGGGCCGTAAACCAAGTTTCAATTAATGTGTTAGCATCAAAGTTTCACCGCGCTCTCTGAAACTGATGAGAAACTCCGCCTTCTGTTACTCTGTTAAATGAAAGTCTATATTGATTTCAACACGCTCACAGGATACATGGTGGTAACTGGTGTTAACATTACACACTATAATACAATGCAAGTGTGTCGCCATGAAATGAATGTGTGCTACACAGCATTTAAGTGTAGGTACTTTAAAAAAAAAACGAGGGTAACTGTCAAGGTAATGGATTTCTCTCATTCTACTGCTGTTAATGTTTTGCTGAGAGGCTTTAAAAACAGCACAACTTTCTTTTTTAAACCTTATCTACAGTGACATCCAATCACTTCTGAAATGAGGTGTCAGACAGGCAGAAGTTACATCACTCTTTGAATTCTTTTCTGTTTCGTTCACACAGCAGCCTGATGATTGCTGGTAGCTATAATCTCTGAATCTCTGCTGATCACAGATGTTGGCTTGTTGGCTGAGGGGCGTTTTTGATAAAGAGACAAATGTCAGGGGGAGGGATACTCACACTCTGGCATTATGAAAGTTGGCACCATTTCAAGATATTGTGTTTCCTATGCTGTCCCATGTGCCTGAGAGAAACAATCGGTGAAAAGAGCGGTATACCCCTCCCAAACCTCTCGCAGTGACACGTGGAAGTATCATCACCTCGCTCACCGCTTTTTGCTCCTACATATGTGCTGCAAAGCTGGATTTCGAGGTCGGGAAGGGGCAAAAATGCTGGTTTGGGTGTGGGAAATGCAGTATAATGAATGCTGGTTCAATGTTTACCATAGTGACAGTGGCATCTAAAAATAAAAGAACAACTGTTTCTCCCACAGGCAGCACTCATTACATGCCAATGCAGGGTGTAGTGTAATGTTCAGACAGGCATAGCAGACATTAAAAAATGTTACAACTCTGGATGAAAACAAACCGCAGCTTGTGCTTTGTATGCTGATTAGCTCAAGAATTACACAAAAGTAACATGTGCAAGGCCAGAGATTTGCATACTGTATGTTTAACGCTACAATTTATTACAATGACTTTTTTTTTCGTAATGCTAATGTGACCCTGTGGGAATAGTTCACACATTCATTCCTCTGTTATTTCAACATTATATTTTCTCTCATTGAGTTGATAATTAGTTTGCTGACCTTACAGTGAAACCCTGACCACGATAATTTAAACAAGGGACAATTTCTCACCAAGCATACTTTTAGTGGCTGTATAATCCAAACAAAAACTGAAGTGTAAAAACATGGTTTTGGTTATGTGTCAAACTACTTCTTGGCTTAACGTCATGACGACAGGCAACCCCGTCTCCTAGAAATTACGTTCATATACTAGAAACTGCAACAGCACATACAGTACGTTTTGCCAGAAACGTAATGCTGGCTGACTTACATTTTGTCAACAAAATGAGAAAATGTTGTCAATTAACATATTTGGCAAGTTGCTACAGTGTTGATACTGAACGTATGAGTGAAATGTTCAACGTATTTGTTTTTTTGTTCTCCAGGAAGCAAAACACACTTTCACCACTTTGACAACACTTAAGTGGCATTAAGGGGGAAAACAACACAGCAACAAATAAACCACAATCAAATTTTAAAAACTCATTCACCATTTATAGATAAAGAAATGCTCTGCAAATGGAGAAACAAAAGCAAATACAGAATACTGCAAGTTGTACACAACACAATAAATATTTCCAAGGCCAACTAAAAACTCATGAACATGATAATTGATAAAAGGTTTAAGCTAGCTGTGTAGCCAATATCTCTGATAATATCATAATCACAGGTGTTTAAAACTAAAATAAACATTGTTAGTTCATTTCCCAACAACCATAAAGAGCTTCTTGCATGTTTGACAGTTTTTAGTTGTCCCTGGAAGCTTCTGTTGTTGTCTATATTTATATTCTGGGGCTCTACTGGAATATCTTTACATGATTTACAGTTTTAAAAACTCCTTATTTAACTTATACTGGTGGCGCGCCCCAGGAGCCTCCTGGTTAAGACGCATGCCACATAACAAAACTCATATTGGCCATTTTTGCAGCCCCTCAGTTCAGCCTCTGTCTGAAACAGGCTGTTTTAGCTCCTGTCCCTCCCCTCCCTTTGAGCCTACTCTGTTCTGATTGGTTAGTTGCCCCTCGACAGACTTCCAACAGCTCTGGAGACTACGTAAACAAACAATAGTTTGCTTATTTTTCCTGTTCTTTACTCAAAATATAAACTTCTCAAATACATCTGTACACACCTAAGTGTGCGTGTACACTTTTAGTATCGATACTTTTGTATTGTTTTGGATATTAATATTTGCATCAATATGATCAATACAAAAAAACAAATCTGTCTGTCACAAATTCTAGTGCGTGGACACAACAATCGCTTTATTGGTTCTTAGAAATTCACATAATTCACATTTTTATTATTTATGAATGAAAACTGTCTTGTTTTTTAACATGCATGTGATTAAGTAACTGACTAATTTCTCTTTACTATTGAATAGTAAAGAGAAATTCTTGATGTCTGGCAAATCATTTGGTGGCACATTTTCCTCCCATACATGACATTACATAGGTCCCTTAATAAGAGGCATCAGTATTCATATTGGTGAGTGTGGCCCTGGTATTACTTGGTATCAGACCGAAATGAAAATTTGTGGGCCATCCTTAATGAGTTGAGCACTCTTGGTCACAGTAAGATAGCTTCAGTAAATGACTGAAACAGCTGCCTTTGTCAATTACCTCACAGGTTCAGTGTTTAGAAGAATGAGCTCTACATATAACCTGACAATCCCAAAGTCTTGTATATTTTCTGTAGAACATATTTATCACGATCCTGGCATGATAACTGGATCTAATGAATCTAATACTAAGCATCATGTAAACCAAAAGACTAAACTAAACAGAATCCACTTAGAATACTCTTGTACATTTCAACAAAGTGATGAGGAGGCATTATGTGTGTCTGCATACCAATCTCCATGACCAGACAAGCCATTTTCATCTGTATGTAAATGCTGAGTATGTAAATAAGCCGTGCAGCACCAGAGGAGGAGATAGCTGTTGGGCTTGGGTTTATCATTTGCACACTATTTGATCCACTGATCTTTTGGCATACACTTTTACATCCAGTATATTTTACAACATATCAACTTTCAAGATAGGACACAGTCACATAATAGGCAATACTTCCTCATTTTATTCATTTACTCAAGCTGGGTCAGGGTTTCTGGGCTGTTAGATTGGATGGAAGTGGAGCCAGGCAGAGCAAATGCTTTCTAACAACAATGAAATCGAGGTGATGTGTTTTCTCACATATCTCCTTATTTCCTAATGCAGTGATGCTGCATTCATTCAGAGTAACTTTAATCTTGTTCTAGAAAATTCCATTAATCTTTGACGTTGCTTGCAATACAAAGAAGAAGACGAAAACGCTGAGTCGTGGAAAAAAACACTGGTGCCATATTTTACGTCCTCACACTTCGTTACCCGGGCCCAAGTGCAGAACATGCTAGTCTATTTCCCTGTTTAATGCAGCACATTCAAAGTGAATTAATGAAAAAAAAAAACCCTGCGTTGAAATGAGTGTTATTGGTGCTGCCTTGAAGACGGGTTGTCAAAGAAATCGAATCAAATGGAAGGACAGCCATTTTGTCCTTGCCATATAGATTATTTATCAATCTGACCATCTGCAGTGACGCATGCCTGCTTTTAGAGTCAGTTCACACACACCGTATCCTCACATCAACGAACCAGCTGGCCATAATCTGTTTTTCAGTTCAGGGTTGAGTGACCACAGATACATTTCCTTTTTGACATTGTATTATTCAGTAAAAAATACATATACTATACTATTAAAATGTAATTTAAGGTGCAAATGAAAATAAGTTTCCACCTATAAAAGTACATAAATACGATGTTATAAATCTGGAATATATGAATGCCTATAAAATATTAATCAATCATTCAACTCACACCTCCATAACACCCTTTTAAACTGCCAGAGTAAAACAGTTTCTGTGATGAAAACAAAGAGAATAAAGAAAAAGCAGAGCCTTGTGCATTTTCAATTTAGCAGAAAAAAGAGCATCTTGTTCTTTTTTTTTTTTTCTTCTTCACAGATTCTGTCTTTCACAATGATCTTAATCTCCCCTGAAGAAGGCAGCCTGTTCCCGCCCCTCGCTCTCACTCCTCCATTTTGCAGTCATTTGCATGGGCAGAAAGGAGCTCGCACAGAACACATTTCGGTGCCAGGTTCCCCTCATTAAGTCACCTGTCACTTCAGGACCATTATACTAGTCTCATATTAGCATCACCTCTCCTCCCCAATAAAGCACCTGGAGGGGCACTGCGAGCCTACAGGCTAATGACAGCCTACACATCTCACATCAGCCACTTCTGCTTTACACAGTAATACATCACACCGCTCATAATGGATTGCTGATTTTCATAATGTGCATAACATACAGTGGTGTAATGTATTCTACTGAACACAAAAATTACACCCATTGCAGTACATAATCAAACACACCAAATGTTCTCGCTGACTGTTGTGCTCAGTTAAAAAAAAAAAAGAGTGAAAATCCTCTGCATTGCCTGCCAGGGGCATGGTAACTTATCCCACCACATGAGTACTATATTATCATGAATGCATTTGTTATCTCTTGGGTGCAGATACAGTAAAAGGCCCTCCAGATTGTTCCTGTATATTTCAATTATGTCTGACATGCAGTGAAGGGTTTGGACTTCAAAAAGCTTTGCTCTGCACCACATTGAACCATGAAGTTAAGGCTTTGCATATAGGCTTTGATTGCCATGGGGTTGAGGTGTCAAACTGGCAAGCATGATAATGGTTATACTTCTGGTGGTTTATGGGCCCTACAGTGACCCTCGTGTCTGTTAACCTTGCCTCCTCTGGCTTATAAATCCTACCCTGAAAGGTTTATAGGGCTCACTTGTCAAGCCTTCCCAATCGTATGTGGTGGGTGGAGCTGTAGCACAGACAAACGACATGGTGATAAATTCCTCATCTGTTGAGTGACTACAACGTACAGCTGCGTTTGTTGCACCGTAGGACAATGCGCACAGTAAATGTCACGACAAATCAGTAATTAGAATGATCATTCCTCTTAGCATTTTCTGGAGACAGTAGCTGAAAGAAGGATATTGATAGGAGGACTGGGAGAAAAGTGTGTGTGTGTTTAAAAGCAGTGTGTTTGTGTCGGAAACGAGGGCCTCTTAAGTCTATCAAAGGTGATGTCTGTTTGTGTCCAGAGTAACGTGTGTAGCTCTATGCCAGACTAAACCCTGTCCTCCCCACTCTTCTTCCCTTGTGGGTTGCGCTTGACTTCCACCGTTTTCACAGCTGCTCTCAGTAGTGCACTCCATTACACCTTAAATCACTTAAAAGATCTGAAGCACCAAAAACTCCCTCTGCAGCTAATTCACCCTGACTGTGTGGGTCATCTTGAGAAAACAAGAACAAGCAAACGCTGCAACATCTGATTCCAGTCTAATAAAGTGCAATGCTATCTTTATATTGAAATCTATTGCTGGCTTAAATGGACTATATTAAATCAAGTCTCAAAATTATACTCTCAGACCTTGTGCACTTTTCCGAGATACTGCAAAACACAATACCCCAGATAAAAATCTCATATTTTACACCAAGTCACCCAATTCTTGAAGATCTTGACAAGAGCGCTCTGACAGAGGCGGATTCCCCTTTGTTGGGTATCCGAGAGCAGCCACAGAGATTATGCTCAATAAATAAGGAGGGATAAGTGGGTCTTGTCCTGTGTTTGGTGGCACAGAGCAGTAGACACACAGAGGCGTGACACACAGCTGCACAGCGCTATTGATTCTCCGCTGGTCTCCAGGCACCCTTCCCTTTCATTCAGGCTGCCTGCCAAGTGGCTCTGAACAGGAGCCTGCTCTCCCAATGTCTGCACGTCTGCTTAAGCACAATCAATGGGCCATCAGCAGGGGAGAGAACGCACGACACTGTCTTTACTTCCAGAGGGTGTGAGTCAGGGAAATTGAAAATATATGTAGTGGAAAGGCATCATGATACCATGCAGGCATAAAGCATCATTGACTATCAGAATGAAATCAAATGCTTTCAAAAGCTCCAAATGGAGGTTTCAGCCAGTAGTGCCCCTGCTAGTCTTTAAAGAGCTTATTTGCCACCAAATAAAAAGACTACAGTACCCTATTCATATCTGACTTAAATAACAATTTGTTAGACGTGGATCAATTTTTCTGCATGCTGAGCTCTGAAACAAACCATCAGAATACCTCATTTCCCCTGATCAGATAAGCATTTGAAGGTTACTGGAGGAGAATACAACAACAGATATTTTCCTCACTTCAGTGTATTCAGCAGACAATGACAACCACAATTCAACTCTTCCACGGGGCTGTATGAGATGTGTTTTTTTTTTTAAAGCGCACCACAAGACAATGATGGATCATGAGAAGGGGCCGACTTTGTCTTTCAGTAAGGTGTACTCAGCCTCTCCACCGGTGGTCCACTATGCAGCATTCTGCACCACTGCAAGGCTTCAATTCAGGTTGCAAATCTGTCAGCCTGGCTGTCATGGTTCACAATAGAGTGACAGAAACGTCCCCATTACCGAGGACATTTCAGTTTTGTTCTCGCACGGCAGAACATCTTTTTCAAATCCATCTCGAGCAACACAAAGGGGATTCCGAGATGAATGCAGAAATATCTTTGTTGCTCCCCAAAGATAAATAATGTACCCTCTTACACAACTCATCTTTCATCTGCGCTTTGAATCTGAATGGAAAGCATGGCCAATGCAGCAATACGTTTGAGGTGGCAGCTTCAATCACCGGATCCTGCATATCACTAAATATGCTCTCATTGGTCATTTTGAGGGTGAGTAGTAGTTCGACTGGTATTGAGTGAGTGCAGGGGAAGCTCTGTATGCCATTAAGAAAGCAGGAAATCCACTAACTCAGTGTCACCGCAGCATGAGAGCAGATAGAGAGAGGTTGTGACTGTCAATATTTCTAATAATATAAATTATTATAATAAATATGTTGACTGCAGACCTAAAGGGTAACCATGTGCTGAGTGGCTGCATCAATGCAGGTATAAGGGCAGATAAAAACAAATGGCATCAATATCAAACAACTGAAAAGTCTAGCATTCAATTAATTGTTTTTATGATGCATGAACATCCCCGTATCAGTTAAACCAAAAATAATACAGAGAAGTGCAAGTTTAAACTGTATATTTACAGAATTATGTCTGACACCTCTCTCAAACACGCACTACACATATACATACAAACACACATCCACACACACACACAGCCGGTGGCACTTTATTTAGCTATGTTTGATCTGGTGACTTTGAAATTAAAAGACAACATCATTTCAACAGGACCTAATTTCTGTGTCATCAGGGAGGAGGAGGACTAACAGGGGGTTGGCTGAGTGGCCTGTTCAACCTCATACATACAGCAGCGAGTAAAGAAGCAACCGGGATATTTTTACACACGCATTAAGAACGGTCTGATTATTATTTACCACTGCACAACTTGCAGTCGCGCTTCAGGCAGCCAAACGCCGCGTTCAGTTTATCAGTTTGAACAGTTAAAAACCAAATGGCAACCAGTCGCCTCACTGACAACTTTTCAGCACCTTGGAAAGCGCAGCGCCGCCGCAGAATGCTGAGCTGGAGTGAATAATGGCAATAATAACAACAATAATAATAATAACCCACGTCGAGCAGCTGAGCGGTTGAGTGCGCTCATCAATACAAATTAATTTGATGTAATCGTCTTAACCGCGTTTAATTATTTTATGCTACATCAGCACATAGTACAGCTGAGGTTGCTCATGAGCATGAAATTAGCATTCAAATATTTACTGTACACCGTTGAAAGGAAGAGAGAGGAGCTGAGAGAGAATGACAGACAGAGGGGAGGCAGGGTAGTGTGTGTGTGTGTGTGTGTGTGTGTGTGTGTGTGCGTGTGTGTGTGTGTGTGTGTGCGTGTGTGCGTGTGTGTGTGTGTGTGTGTAGCCCATACATTCTGTTAACTACTTTGCCTTTAACTTAATGGCTGCACTAGTGCTTCAGTTTGGCCTGTTTATGCGGCATGCAGGGTCTCCATCAGTTAGAAGTTGGTCTGTATTTCATCTTAAGATGAAATAGTGTAGTGTGTAATTTAAAAATGAACGCCTGTTAATTGACCAGATTGTTTTTGTTCACCTTTTCCAAAAAAACAGCGCAGAAGCTAACCTTCGGATAAGGGCTGTTTGTGAAGTGCAGGGCTCATTGATAGGCAGTGAACGGCTCACTAAAGCCTCCAAAAAAAAAAAAAAAAAAAAACAGCACGCCGCAGCCCTCTGATTGGCTGAGCAGCACTCGGGGCCTTTAATAAGCCAAATAAATGCACACCTGTGGCCGCACAACAATTAGTTCAAACAGTGGCCGAAAATCTGTGTTGATTAGGCGCCGTGTAGCTCGACAACTAAGTCTTTTAACTATCCCTTAAGAAAATAGAAGAGTTGATTAGCAGACGGTATTACTGTGACTAAGAAATGTAGGAGTTTTTACTGCGTTTCATCAATACACGTTTCACAGATTATGCAAATCAGCTGAGACGGTGATTAATGGTGTGGTACCAAAGCTTTAAAGCTTTATGGACTTATATGCAGCCACCTACCCCAGTGTTGTCATGGTGACAATGGTGTACCAAAACGCTGCGGGGATACTGGTGAACTTGCTGGCTGTGGAGCCTTTCTCTGCATAAAACATGACCGTTGCAAAGATAATGATGGCCATGGTGAGGGAGAATAGTAGGAAGCCCAGCTCGGAGGCGCAGCTCTTCAAGGTGTAGCCCAGGATGCGCAGCCCCGCGGAGTGCCGGGAGAACTTGAAAATCCGAAAGACCCGGAAGACTCTCAGCGTGACGAAAGCACCGCTCACCTGGTCATTGTCGGTCATGACCAGGCCGATGTAGTAAGGCATGATGGCGACCACGTCAATGACGCTCATCACACTTTTCATGAACTTGTACCGGCTGGGAGCTGCGATTAAACGGAGGAGATACTCAACCGTGAATATCATGACGCACGCAGTGTCTAAACAAAAGAAGGCCAGAGCGTAACGGTCTCCACAAGAAATCTCCTTTGACCTGTTGGGCAAAGTCCCACACGGAACCGTCTCCACCACATTGGCCATCACTGATATGGCGATGAAGAAGCCTGTGACATAGTAGAAGACCAGCGCTAAGGTGCTGGTGTGAGGGTTTTCAAAGGCCCGCCACAGGTACTCCCGGGGCGTCAGGTTCACCGGTGTGACGTCATTGTTCATGTCCATCTCCTCGTCGTCTTGAAGCCTCTCTGCATTTTCGCGCCTCCGGTCCTTGTACTCCTCATAACAGCAGTCCCCGATGATCTCGGGGATTATACCAAAAAAAGCGAGCTCCTCGTCGTACGCGGATATGCATTCTTGGCGCGGATAGTGTAGCTTCCCCGTGCGGTAAAAATTGAGGATATGTCTAAAGATGTCAGGGTCACGGTCGAAAAAGTACTCATTTGTCTCCTCGTGGAAAAAGAAGTCTCTCTCCGTGCTCCCCAGCAAAGTGTCCGGGTACCTTTCCAAAGTGGTTCGCCACGTCTGAAACTTGGTCCCACTCACGTTGAGGATGATGAGTCCGTCCTGGGCTTTCCTCTTGTCTTGAGGAGGGATGGGCATCGGGGTGCTCGCCACGGGCATCCATCCTATGGCCGCCGCTCGGGCGAATGGGAGCCATGCCGCTACACCTGCTGCCATGCTGACCTATAATGTTTAATACGACCCTGCTCCGGTTATCACAGTGCTACGGCTCAGAGATGAATTGCATCTGCAGGAAGAACAGCAGATAGAGACACTGATGGTTAGGCTCCTGAAGCACCCAGGCTTAAGAGAATGTGAAAACACACAAACCCATTTACTTATACTGATACTGCGCATAGCACTGTTGAGTATCACTCTCAAGCCTTATCCACAGTGTAACTGTTCAGTTATGGAAGCCTACTTTGCGGCAGAATATGAATTGGATTTCGAAAACGTCACCAATCAGCAAGAATGGGCTTTTTTTTTTCAATGAAAATCTTAGTAAAAGAAAACCACCCACCTTAGGGAAGGCTGCTCTTAAAACTGCATCCACGGAGAGTTTAATAAAATACCTATCCTCGGAAGAGAATACTTGCGATTCCGCCACCCATCTATCTGTTACTGCAGCCAGACGATAGAAGAAAAACAGTAACGTCGCATCAACAAGTTAAACAATTCAAGCGGCAGTTTCTCAGCAGAAAGTGGCAATTCGTCCAAGCGCGATGTGTTTCTTTTCCCCTCTCTTCCTACCATCCGCAAGGCAACGGTGCTTTGTAGCGTGCGTTTTTCCTCCCGTTGCAGCTACTCCTCAATAAACTCCTGTTCCTCCCGTCGACTGCAAGACCACCCTCCCCCCTCCTCACCACCAAGCCCCGACTGTGGAGAGAGGAGAGAAAATCATATGCAGAGAGAGGAGTGGTTCTATCTGCACCCAGAAATTCCTCTGCTGCTTCACTGTGAGGGGAACTAATCAATGCGTAATGGTAGTGCAAGTAGGCGGCATCTCCAAAACCTGAGGTTAACGCTTATGTTTGTGTTTCCTCCCGTTGCACACCACGAACACTCAACTATAATGTTATCTGAAATATAACATAATTCACGTTATGTAATATTTTAAATACGGTGGATTGTTTTCAGTGGAGGTTGTAATAAATTTGGGCTTTTAACTACATTAACGCACAAAGTCCTTTGAAGTCTTTGTTGTTTTTTTTCTTTCAACCCCCCCTATAGTAGAGTATACAGTCTGACACCATTCATTCTGAGGGAGTTTGGAGAGAAATCGTTGTTTGCGTTATGTTTAAAAATCTTTATTACAGGATACCGTGTGTATACTTTCATGTCGATATGTTTTGATATTTTTAGACTTATTAGTTTTACGTCTGAAACGATACGGACTTCTGATCTGCAGCAAATCGTGATCAATAGGCTATTGTTTCTTGAATTGCATCGTTCTGTGAAGCTGTTCAACAGAGTTACACAGCTTAAAAGGTCAACATCATTGGGCTACACTGCTCTACTGACATTTTCCAAAATAACCATAATCAATGAAATGTCTCTTTCGTTCCATAACACAACACTGGCGTCTCCGAAGGGATTCGAGACAGCTGCGTCCACTATGAAGCATGTGTTGCGGCGTGGACCATATTTGGCTTCAGATCCACGCATCAGGAAATGAAGGGACGCTAAAGAGAGTGTCCCCACTGCGCGCTTTACTTGATTCAATCCGCATTTTTTTTTTTTTTCAGCACCACGGACAGCACCCGAGCTTTCAACGTCTTTGCAGACGTCAGCTTCTCGTGCCTCTGGGTGCCTGCAGGTTACAGCTTCCTGGCATCTTTTACACTGTAGTCACTGTAGCTGTAGATCTCGTCCAGCTTCAGCTGAGCACACAGGGGTTCAGAGTCATGCTTAAGTACACACAGCTGCTGAGCTTCTAGAAAATGGATGGTGTCTCTGACCATTAACCCAGACTCCCGGTCCCAGCCCGAAATGAGGTGTAGAGTCATTCTCTTTAGAAAATGCACTGCAGCTGTTGCTCTTATTCAAAGTACTGTAATTTGCAACAAGTGAGTAGGAAGGGGCTCACTGTCTTGCTCAAGGACAGTTTGACGGGATAAGTGGGTGCTGATGGACACATTAGATGTTGCACCAGTCAGACCTGTGGCCTTTTGCTTTCCAGATCTTCAGCCAGTGCATTACATTCACACTCAGCCTCTGGCCCCCTCTGGCACAATGCCGAGTTTTTGTAGGATGAATGCACAGGACTGTCAGAAGTCCTATTAGTGTATGCTGAACATGTCAGAGCACACTCAGTGCTCAGTTTGAGCAGTAAGGCCCAGGGGCTATGTATTCATCAGGGCATTTACATATTCCAGTGGTTGCCAAATGGCACCAAACACAGGCATCCCAGTGGAGCTGGAAGCCAGACTAGCTGCAAGCTTGTCAGAGCACAGATAGCCACAGTGTTTTAATTTAAAAGAGTCAAAGTGGTTCTTTAGCATTTACATATCCGCTACTTTAAGCAAGGTTAAGCAATTTGTCCAAAGTGTTCTGCACTTCTGATAGTTCTAGCAAAACACTTTATAAAATGAGTATGGGTGTGTAAGGAAGTGAAAATATTTGGCAGTTTTTAGACTTCTATTTCTCATATATCCATTGACCTTTGGTTGGTTAATGTTCTAAATCGTTGTACAATCTATCAGCAAGTGAAAACAGAGTTGTCTCCAATGTTCTTCTTTCGATTACACTGGCAGACTATAGACAAATGTGCATTTTGTATGGATTCTTTTTTAGATAATTTTTTATTGAATTTTTGCCTTTATTGGACAGTGGGCAGGCAACAGGGAAACAGGAAACAACAAAGGTCCCTGGCTGGAATTGAACCAGAGACATTGCTGTTATGTGGCATGCGCAGTATGCGTTTGGCTACCTGGGTGCTTCGTTTTGTACGGTTTTGGTCTGTAATCTTGGTCTGTGGTGTGCTGGGATGGTCAGAATGACATCATCCCAGGTGCTGACATACTTTTATGAACACGCTCCATCCCAAGAAGTTCCAAGGTCATTTCAGATGATTAGTGTTGACACAGAGCTGTGCAGATGATTTAATTACATTGTCTGTGTGTTTATGGATTTACTCTTTGGATCAAGTAATTAGCATGTGTCCTTAACAAGGTTAAACAACTCGTCCTGACATTTTTGTGGTATTTTGTGTGAAAATCAGTTCAAATATGGAAACCACTGATTTTGTTCTACAGTAAATGCATGAACCTAGTGTCAGTGTCTCCTAGTAATGATAATACATAATCAGGCTCTGGTCCTGCCCAGCCAGATACTGCTTGCTGACATTTTGAACTTGTACCACTGAAGTAATGCTGAAGCCTTTGGGATTAGGTTGTGTAACAGGATAAATTTTGTAAACAGGTCCTTAAGTGCGCTCAGTGTTGTAACGCAAAGGCAGCCATCCAAAACAAACACACTCACTGACTGATAAAACTTTAGACATTCATCAAGGCGCACACACGCACACATAAACATCTTTTTTTGCATTTGATCCATTGACAGTATGTCTGTCCACTGTATTACACTGGTGCAGCCCTCACTGCTTTCTGTATTCTATATTTAGTCAGGTCCAGCTCAGTGATTGAGATGATTAAACAGATGACTCCCCTTCACTGGAGACATGCCAGGGCTTATTAAGGAAGAACTGAAGGGGCAGCCGCCATTTCATTCGGGTCATCAATAGAGAAACTTTAAATATTTGAACCTATTGAAGCGATTTCATAGGTTTAAGCCAGAAATAACAATAGAACGGAATGAATCATCTATAGTACAAATATTTGCTTCAATGCCTACAATGCCGCTGGGTTAGTAGAGGGACAGTGGTCTATTTTAACCTCATAATAAACTTTATTTTTATGGAGCGTTTCAACGAGATGCAAAGTTCATGACATACGATAAAAGGGTAATAAATAAAAAGCCAATAGGATGAGCAGTAAAAATCCCAGAAAGGGAGAAAAAGGTTAGAGAATGAATAAAACAGGCAAATTACACATAGTACCCTATTTCAGGCCTGGAAACACCCTGGCATGTTTTATGACATGCTGCTAATGAAGTCATGAATCGTCCTCATGACCTCTGGGCACAATGACATGCTGATATCCTCAGGTGAACAGCCCACAGCCACACAGCCCATCTCCCACCACGTCATCTCCCTCAGCTGCCTCTGCCTTTCCTCAGCTCTAATGAGTTATTGACCCCCTGCGGATGTGTAAAATAGAGTAGGTCTTCTTGGTTCTTTATTGCATATGGCAGCTGGTGTGCTTGTGTTTGCGTCTCTGTGTCTGTATGTGTGTGTGTGTGTGTGTGTGTGTGTGTGTGTACACAAGTATGCACTCATGTGTGAAGCTATTTATATGTGTGTTCATGTTTTCGTGCTATGTACTGCAGGGAAGGGAGTTGCCGGGAGTGGGAGGCTGATATTTGTGCTTGAGGACAGTATGACTAGTTTTTTTCCTGTCAGTATTGCTGGGATAATCTGTAATTTAACAACTGCTGGTTGTCAGAAAGCTACAAATAGGCCACACATTGGTATGTGTGGTTCACAGCATTTGTAAAGCTACCTGTATATTTTAGCATTAAAAGCATATTCTTTTTTGTAACTTCACTCTCTGCTGGCACTAAAGACAAAGCCTATGTAACTGCTGCCATTACAAGCTGGCAAAAACACACAATTGCTGTTTAAATATGGCTTTGCTCATTCAATTATTATATTATTTATATACAGTAAGTTCTAGATGGGAAACAATGAAATAGGGAGATAAGTGTTCCACCCACTAGCACATTTTTAATTTTTTTTTTCACCTAGCTCCTTCTCACTGTGTCTATAGGGAAAGTAGCTCTTGTCATCTGGTGAAGAGGTGTAGAAGGGATTAGAAAAGAAAGGGAGGTGTCTGTCACTGTGAGTGCTTGTGCCTATAGCTAAAGCACATACACTGCAGCATGTGTCTGGAGCTTTCTCCAACTCCTCGAGTACAGTACATCACTGCACAATCAGCCATGAGTCCCTTAACTACCGCTGCTCAAGGGCACATCAGCCGGAAAATGTAAAAATGCGGCCATGAAACTAAAACCGAGCTACACTTTCCCTCACCTTGCCCTGTCAGTTGAAACTTGTAGTATTTCTTTTGGCCTTGAAGCAGTGCAGAGAAATACATATGTGGGTTTGTCTCACAGTGTGTAATTAAAAACCAAAGACAGCATGGCGCCTAACTAGCAAACCCTCATTGAAATAATAATTCTTTTCCAAGGACACTGCATGGTTTACCTGCCTCATCTGTTGAACACAATCCCCATTGTAGAGGTGCTGAGCAGACGCTATGTGAACATATAAACACATGGTTTATAACAGGTTCACACTGTCTGTGCAGACACAGCCCCAAATTGAAATGAAGCTTTTTTTTTTCAGCTGTGGCAAGTGTTAAAACCTTTATGTCCCAGCTGCTTCTGTGCACTGAAGTGATGGCTAAGAAAAGACAGAAATTAGCCGTAGTGTTCAAGCTCAAGATCAGATCTGACATTAACCAGCGCAGTCAGAGTTCATTGCCCATCATTGGTGCACATAAATTTGTATGACGGTTATGGAGGGGCACATGGAATTGCATCCAAGATAGAAAAAATACGATCTAATCTGCTTCAACATTGAAATCATTTTTGTTTGGCAGACATGAGGTACTGTTTCACTGGATTGTGTTCAGCATTTCATTGGCACTTCAGCTGATTGATACTTAAATCTCTCAGTTGGCACAGAGGTAGATATTTAATCTATTTTTTTGGATCTGCTTTCTGTTGTTTCTTTTTAGATGAACCCTGTGGGGGTGACCGTTCATAAATACTCTCAAGTTTAGGTCATCAGTGTTTTCTCCACACTGCCTAAACTTCTCTCTAATCCCTAACGATATATTATTCTTGTTTTTAGTCTTTCAGCTCTTCTCCAGAGGCTCTGTCACTGAGTGTTATGCTGGGATAAGCTTTAATTCCTAGATCACCATCATCACAAGCAACTGACAGTCATGCAAGGGTCAGGAGCGGACTTGGTGGCAGGGTTGGTTGTTTGGGCAGTGACAGTGTGGGCTTCTCCTTACGTCATTTGTCGGGACTTGGCATTGGCTGGCCTGACCAGTGACATTTGCTTTCCCACCATGTGGCCCCTGTACTTTGAGGCCAGATGGCGGATGATGCAGACGACACACAAACACTCATGCGAGTGTATCCAGACACAGACACGTGCACGGATAAGTACACATTTACATAAGCACGCACATACACACATACACACACACTACTCGCAATCAACTATCCCTTCACTCAGCAGAGAGAGAGAGAGAGGGGCAAAGCAACAGATCGATTTGTCACCCAAAATAATTTATAAAGTCCTGATAGAATGCCAGAAAGTAAACTTGGGGAAAAGTGGATGTATTATGATTGGAGCCAGGTAAATCGATGCTTTCCTCTCTCTGTGAGGCTCAGCTTGTTTGTTCAGGGTGAAATATCATCAAGAAGGCACAGCATACAGCTCCTCCACCTCCTCTTTATCTGGGCTGCAAAATTTGTTTCTCTTCTGCTCTCTGTCTCGTGTCCCCTCCTTTTTTTCTCGTATCCACGCTTTCGTCCAATTTGAAGGAATCGTCAGTCATCTGTGAATAGTATTCAGTGGAGCAACCAGTGAGCTGAGATTTGTCATTGAACCACATATCTTGTGATGTAGTCCAGAGGCCCAGGGAGACAAGGGTTGAAAAGCAAACTGAACACTTTGTGGGGTGTGTGGCCTCTTAACCCTGCTAGGGGGAGGCAAATCAATTTTCTCCCTTTGAAAGTTTTATCAATCATAAGCATCGTAGCTTGGAGGAAGTCTAAATGAAGGAGGGCTTTCTCTAAATACATCATATCAGTAAACTGTGATAAGCATCAGCACTTTAATCTAAAGCTCCTTTGAGCTGCTTTTGTAAGATCATTTCTGCTTTACTAGAAACCACACAACACACAGTCAAAGGAAATTATATGGACAGAGAAGCGATGACAGGGAATGGACATGGTGCTCAATCCGTAAGAAAGCCCAGTACGAGCTGCTTCTCTTAGTATATTTCATTATTTCCACGTCCCACTGCTTTTGTTGTGTAACTCACCATATAATAAATGAACAATTATTTTCTACAGGAAATTGAACACAGGCAATACTTGACCAAATGGATGCACACTGCATCACTTAGGGGACAAGTGTGCGTCAGTTAAAGGAATAGTTTTGAGAAATAAGTTTATTCTGGCAGAGAGTTAGATAAGCAGATTGATACCACTGTCACATTTGTCTGTTAGCTCGGCCGGTTAGCTTATCTTAGCATAAGGACTGGAAACAGGGGGACACAGCTAGCCTGTATCTGTCCCAAGGTAAGAAAATCTGCTGCACCTCTAAAGCTCAATAATGAACTCATTTGTTTAATCTGTACAAAAATCAAAGTGTAAAAACAACAATTTGCATCCGGGACTATTTCTTGGCTGGGAGCAGTAACTTCCTGGAGTGTCTGCTGGTTGCATGGCAACTGGTCAGAGCCAAAAAACAGTCCAACACATAACCCTGTAAAATAATACAGCAACCAATACACCAATACAATACAATTCAGCTTTTGTACGCATTAAACTAACAAGACATGTTTAGTGAGCTTTAGATTTTGTTACTGTTGGAGACAGCAAGGCTAGCTGTTTCCCCGTTTCCAGTGTTTGTGCTAAGCTAAGCTAACCGGCTGCTAGCTGTAGCTTGATATTTAACAGATGAATATGAAAGTAGTATCGAGCTTCTCATCCATCTACCCGCCAGCATATTTTCCAAAACATCAAACTATTATATTGAGGTATTAGAATGACATCAGCAGCTATTTTCAGAGTAATATATTAACAAGAAAACTTTGTAATCAGCACCTTTAGCTGTGAAAGTGTACACACTGAAAGTGAAAAGACAGGTATATATGGGCTATGTGTCATAAACTCAATTGAAATTCCACTGAGCATCCGATTGTCTTACCCTTTTAAGAAAATCTTTACATGGAACAGCTTGATACAAAGATAATGATGTATTTCAGTCTTGCAGAAAGAGCAATATAGCAAATGAATGGGTGAGCTGCAATAAATAATGAGATAACCTGCCTATTAAAGATAAAGGGGAGGTGTTGAGGTCATCAGCTCCAGAGCAGCTGCTGTTGGATGGCAGTTCAATTTAAGAGGGGGTGGACCGTCCTTTGAGAGTTTTGTAATTAATCAAAGTCCCCCTTTAAACTCAACTATTTCACGTTCAATTTTATCTGCTCGTCTCTCACGTGCAAAGCCCTTGTGTGATGTGAGCCCATATCTTAATTACTCTCAGATCACTGATACCCCACCACACACACTCCCGGTATCTCTTGAAGAGACAGAAAATCATTTTACAGCTGAGCAGATAAGTCCCCGTGCTCCCTTTAACAGCCCCCCTAGCCAAAGCACATCTGACAGTGTTGTAATGGCAGACGGGGAGCGAAGGGCCTTGTTCCGATAATTCCTCGGCTACATAGGCTACTAGTAATGAGCCCCCCACACCCGTGATGGATTTCAAATTGAGCCCCTGCAAAAATATTATAATTTCAAAGCAGACATACATCGTTAATATGTTATTAATGGCAATGGCTGCTGGAACTGGCCTGCTGATGTACAAGTTTTTCAAGTTGAGTGAAGGATCATTATCGAACGTGTGTTTGGGCATGGGTATGTGCATTTGTGAAGATTTACTGAAGATGTGTTCTGCTTTATTACTGACCTATACTAAGGTCACTAATCACTGAGTCTAATTTGATGTCATGTTCTACTTAAAGTAACATTTGATCATGTTTGGTTGCCTGCAAGAGAACAGAGCAGTCGCATTCTGTGGTGCATGCTGTGCCGAGTGCAGATCAGTCACCCAAAGCATGCAAGATGTCGTGGCTGTACCTCTTTTTTCTTGGCCTCTGCTAGTGTAAAGCATTCAGTTCCCTTTAAAATGATCAGAGGAATGCTTGTTAAAAGTTGATCCATAAAAGTTTTAATGTATGTTTCATGAGTAATTAAAGATCTGTGCACCCGCAGGAGCAACCACAGTGGCTGTAAAAGTGATTGCAAAATGTATGTGTTTGTTTGTTTACACTCATGAATAACTAAATGAAAAAAGTTTGGACAGAGAGGATCATTCAAATCTCACAAAACACAGTCAGAATTGGACTCGTGCTCACAGTACACACTGAAGCGCCTGGAGCTGCTTGTCAGATATTATGATGGCAAGCAGCACATACAAGCTTTAGAATGACACAATCCACTGCGTCTTTTGATGCTAAAATAATTATAAATCCTTCGTTCTATAAATAAACCTGCCACATTAAAGTGAAATATTTTGATATGCTAAACCATGTGTTTCTTTATCTGCAAAGGCAAAAAATGCCAGAGGGCAATACTAGGACTTTGAGCGTAGCTCAGGGGCTACGCTGACAACATAAGCATGTGGTTAAATTAAACAAGAGACTGAAATAAACCCAAGGTGACAGACCCAAACTGAACCACTGATATTAAAAAGATTTCGATTTTCTGGTCCGCCTGAACAGACACATCAACATGAAAGCACTTCCATTTTACTGTGCCTTGGTGTGCCTTCTGTCTGAATTAGAGTAGTAAAACCACATTTTATTACAATTTAAGATTCTCATTATGGTTAGGCTCACCACCATGAGTATAAACATCGTTAGAGCAACTATTACTGCATAAAGCAACACAAATATTCACCTGTGGCGGTTTGGTTTTTCCCAACAGCGGATGAATCAGCACGCAGTTGTCTAATCACCTCCTTTCACTCTTTCAGCTTGTTGCTGGCTAATCATGCTCATTTAAATGGCACAAATGTGTAATTACCGCCGTCAAGCAGTCCCAGGCCTAACAGGTCAGCTTGCTCAGAGGGCCAAGCCCATTATGGAGACGGTAAGTTATGATCATAGCTGTAGGCCAGCTGTAGTAATACAACCCCCGGGAACAAATGCCAGCCCCTCTCATTGGGAAAATAAAGTGTTTGTTTAACATAGAACGAGGTGTGTGTAGTGTGTAGCTTTGATTAGCATAAATGACCATAACTCATTTATGGCTCATCAGAGGCTGCTGTTTTCCAATCAGACCATTTCAATGAAATTCAGCGGGCCCTAATGATGAAAACAGTGACTTTGTGCTTCTGTTTTTCTTCTAATAGAAAAATCTAATTGTGTTGGTGAAAGCTAATGATGGTCATGATGAAGCAAGGCTCATGCAGTTGATTGTTAGTTGTTTTTTTTGTTTTTTTTTGTTCTCCCAAGGCTGCGTGTGCAGAGGGAGGGGGGGACAGAGATAGTCACATCTTGGGAAGTGTCTGTACTTACCGTATAAATAAGGTTCTTATTTAGGATGCGGAGAGTGCAGTGACACTGGGAGGATTAGCAGCAGCGTTTTCCATAAAGCAACAACGCTCTCAGGACACCTTCAAGTCTTTCTCACTTTCCTTTTAACTCCCTATTTCTTCCTCTCACTTTTCTTTTACTCCATTGCCACACTCCCAGGAGGTGAAAAAAATAAGCCCTGAACTGTTGGAAGAGACGAAGAAGAGGAAGTGAGAACAGGGTGAACATAAATTCGCTAGGTGTTTCACTAAGATGTGTGTGTGCTGGCTGCGTGTGTGTGTGGGTATACACAGACAGACATCTGGGGATGTCATGGTTCCTGCAGGCTATAAACCAGTGTTAAAAAAGCAGTGCAGATCCGTAGCTGGATTCAACCAGTGTTATGGCTGGTTTGTGGACTGTGCCTATCCAATCAGAGCTCTAATTAAGCAAGAGCTGTGTGAGAATGGTGAGAGCGTAGCACCTCATAGCCCTCAAGATTATGTTATTGTTTACTAGAGCCAAAAGACTTTGCACTGTGTGACTGCTGCAGCGCCATGTTGACACGGCTGTTTTATTATTAGCAAATACAGTTTTTTTCCTGCGCCTTCTCTGTTTAAAAGAGTCTTGGTGAGGCAGACCCAGGAGGCTGTACATTCTATTTCTTTTCCATTTGAAAAACAGTGCAGTGGAAATGACAAATGTATGAGGCCTATTGAGGAGCCTTCAGGGCAGTAATGTAAATAACAGAAATTAATCATCTTCTCCAAAGAGGGAGAAACACGCCTCACAGTCACAACAAAGGTCACAAATCCGGCCTATGCCTTCACATCTTCCAAACAAGAAATGACAGACTTCTGACATGCCATTAATGTTTAACTGTGTGGTCTGTGTGTTTTACTGTGCGCCTATTTATTGAGTGTGTGTTTTTTTTTTTTTTGTGCATTTGATAATCTGCCATTGAATTTCTTTGGCTTATTTATCTATGAGCGTGAGTCAGTGCGTGTGAAACTGCATCAGCGTGTATTTGTGCGCGCACACCTCCATTTTCTGTTTGAGTGAGTGTTTGGTCGCAGATTTGCAGGATACCTTTTTCTCTGAGGCTGAACCATCTACTTTTAGCTGACAGCAAATAGTTGAGCAGAACCAATTTAATCTTCTTTTTCAGCCCAGGATGACATACGGGAGAATAAAGCACTGAAGCTTGTCCTAACTCTCCTGGTGGAAGCAGCCACTCCGGGCGGCCGCGCGCTGAGGAATAGATGGTAATTGCAATGTGTTGATTTGAACTTTATAGGCATCATGGGAAGCTATGGCAACACAATGTGGTATTACCATACACTGGGCAGAGACATACTGCAACCCTCTCGTAGCTAGTCTAACAGCTTCCAGGGAAACTAATTTGCAGCTTGGGAAAATACTACCTGACAGATGGATTCACCAGTTGTACCCACAATTAATGGACAATTCAATCTCATGGAAAAAAAGAATCCTCTGGGTAGCTTTGGCACAGGAGAAAGGGAGCACAAATGTTACTCTCCCACATCTCATAAATGTCACAATTAAAACCAACCACAAGCTCTGTGTACATTACAATGCCTCTCGGGGGACAGCTTGACATTTGGACAATCATGTCGAGCTTCTCATCACGAAAGAAGTTGGATTTTATGTACCCTGAAGAGCTTGCGCATTGCAGCATTATTGGACTCATTTGGAGAGAAAGAGGCAATTGCATTGGAAATAAAGCACGGCAGAATGTCGCACGTATATTCATAGCAGCAAGAGCCACAGAAATAGGTTTTTTCAATGACGACGATCTATACATAGAGCTGGTCTGAGCTGAAGTGTTGCTGGTGAAGAGCACACACCAGCTGTCAGTGTGGGGAAAGAGAAGAAAATAGCTTTCATCACAGAGGGGAGAGGACTGTCGGGCCACAGGGAGGCAGAGACTGAATCAGTCATACATTTTCAAATAAATTCACATGGGTAAACTAGAATTTGACTGCAGGAATCCAGAGTGTACGTAATGTAACCGAACTGCTCATCCTCCCCAGAGAATCCGCAGATGAACAGAGTAAAGCTATAAACAACAAATCCTTTCAGCTCCCAGAATTCTGCAGAGTCCAAACCAGATTAACAGTAGCTTTGCACCAAGTAGTCGATGAAAATTTAAAGGAAAGGCCTCCCAATTGTTTTACATAACACTAGGGTGGATGTGACAGAACTAGTGTTGACTCCATCTCGACTTCCTCCATTGTGAATGGTTGAAACTGGGTAGCTTAATCATTGCCCTGTTGCTTATGTTTTTGTTGATGGACAAAATTATGGGATTTGACTAAGAGGATTAAAATGACAGCAGTTAATGAGACACAGCTGGGACTGGATCACAACAGACAAAATTGTATCCCCCCCCCCCCCGCCCCTGTTGGAGTTACAAATCCATAAACACATAAAGAGAATACACGCACACATGGGCATACACATCAACACAAAAGCACATACATTCCCCCTCTCTCTCTTTCTTTCTCTCTCTAACACACACCTAGAGGCCAAGAGACAAGCTGCCACTCACTTCCATATAATGCTTATTACACAGGGTTTATTATCCCATTCAAATGAACCAGATTAATTCATGTCTTTTCTGCTGGATTTGAAGTATTTAGCCTAACAGGACACAATGGGAATAATAGCATAATTGTAAGCTCTCCCTAACCCCTCCTCTGTCAAGTAAAAAAAACAACAGTTCCTTTACATACTGGTTATAGGGAGAGGGTCAATATATGCACATGGCAATGAGGCTTCTGATGCTGTAAATGAATTTCAAGGTTGATCCACATCACATTACCAAATTAATCCATGTTATTATGGCTTACAAAGTCTGCTACCATAACACGATAAACAGGAGTAAGTGGCATTGGGAAGACATCTTATCTCCATTCTGAAACTGAATTATTACTGATACTTGAGGCAGTATTTATTGTTTTTTGGCCACTTAGAGGCAACGGAACAAGCTGTAAACAAAACACTGACATATTGTCACGTTTTAAAGTTGACATGGCGAACATGTTAGCAAACTGTTGCCTATTTACACAACCAGCAGACACAGAGAAACATTAGCAATCATTTGAAGATACATTTCAGACAACCTGGCAAATGTAATTCCAATATTTCTTTTAGCGCTATTTTGAAATTTTGGGGAGCTGTCATGATGTCCATATTTTTATACAGTCAATTGTGAGGACCAGTAAAAAAAAAGATTGGCTCAACCGAACACAAATGCTTCACAATAAAAATTAGCAAACAGGGAACACGGATCCAGTGGTGTGGACGCCATTCGGTGGTGTCAGCCCTCGGGCCGCACAGGTGATCGGTTGTGTCTCTAATGAAGGGGTTGCTTGGCTCGGGGGTTGTGACCTGGGCCCAGAGATGCCCACAATGGCAGTCAATCGGCAGGGCTAGCCGGCCCAGCAAGTCGTGGCCAATTAGAAGTTGTTCTGTATTAAAGGCACAGATGGGATGGGTGAGAGTCATCTCCTGGAAGGTGAGATCAAGCCAAGAGTGTTTTGTGATTGGAGCCTTGTTTTGCGTGTAGCTGATGAGGCTCACATTACAGGTCTCTGTCTGCAGTGGTTTGCCAACATCATCTGGGCCATCTTCCTAACCTCCTGCATGTTTACACGTCAGGGTAACATGGGTCCACATGTAGGAATGGAGGTTGTGGAGGAAGACATCCCTGGAAGTAAGCATTCCTTAAGCACCTGTAATACTCTCAGAGGCTCTAATCATCTCTGCTTGATTTGGATGGCGCTGAAGGTGGCTGATGTTTGATCAGTGTATGGTGAGTACTCCTCACACAGGACCCTGCAAATTCTTGAATAACTGTTTTGGACATGTGACAGTTGCGTTTCAATGAAAGTGTGAATGCTCTTGGATGTTTTTTCCAGATGAGTTCTTCTCAGGTGAGGAGGTATGAGGAAAGTCGACAAGACAGTGTTCAATCTCCGAAAGGTAGTCATTGACATTAGAGTCTCCACTCCACGGGTCAAAGCACTCTATGTCCTTTGCAAAGGAGTCGAGCAGCCGCATTTGCAGACCAGTGGCTTGGTCCCTCTGGGGTCCATCTGACTCATCAGAAGATGAGGACCAGTGGTCGCCCATGGCATGGTGTGCGACCCTTCCCCCTTTGTGCTTTTCGAACCCTGTTACGTGCGTCTGGGCTCTCCCATCGGACCCTCTTGTCTGAAGCTTCTCAGCCAACTCTCTCAGCCACCTGGGGCCTTAGTGCACACTTATCTAGCATGACGTTTGTAGTCTGGACTTCTTGGCATAAGGCTAAATCACTTGCACCCAGGTGTTTGTTGTCTGCTCTCACCCTTACCTCACCTTTGAGTGCTGCCTTCTGCAGCTGGGCCTTGTGGTGGTGGAAGAGAAACCATCTACCAACCACCTCTTGGATAGTAATTAACTTCTTCCCTTCAGGGTTGCGTACGTACTCAACAAAGTTTCCCAGTTCAATGTCACACTGATCTAGTGTGTAGCCATTAAGGTCGTCTCTCTCATCTCCAGAGAGGGGGAGGAGATCAGCAACCACGTCAGACAGTGAGGTGTCTCTCACTGTTATGGGAGCCTCAGCCTCCGGTTGCTTGCGGGGACTGGTGATTAATTTTACCCTGTTAGGTAAGTATACAGCGTCCAGTGACCTCTGTAGAAGCTCTTTTACAAGCAAGATTACTGAGCTTTGAGGGTGTGAACCCGGCATCAATCGTTGCACTGTGGGAAACATCTAAAGCACCAGCTGTTAACCCAAATAGAGGATATGCACAGGTGAAGACTACCGACCTGTGACTTATGTAGACAAATGTCTTGTGTTATCCAACTACTCTTTATTATAACTTACTCTCTTTGAAGTTCTAATTAGGTGTTAAATCAAAGTACCTTGTTAGTAGCACTTACTGGGTAACTTGCAACTGTCCTTGCAGCAATCTCTCTTTAAAAAAAACAAGATTTTCCTTTTAACTGCTTGTTTCTGGGACTGGGATTAATACCACACTAGCAACCACTTGCACAATACTGCAAACAACTCACAACCACAACTGGTCTTAAGCCTTAGCAGCTTTAAAAAAACTCCAGGGATAACACCAACGGGAACTTTTAAACTGCTCAGATTAAAATATTCAGGAGTTATTGCAAAAATATTAGAAAAGCCAACAATTTCCATAGCCTCACACGGGGCACCAGAATTATGTAGGGATCATAGGGTTATTCAGATTAACTTTGGTTATCAGAAATAATTAATAATTAATTTGAACAATAGGATTTAATTCACATTAAATCTACCTCAGGTGCGCCACCCTGAAAGACAGGGAAATGGTGAACTAAAACAATATGCAATATGGCACCTGTAAAAAAAGATTGGATCAACTGAACACAAATGTTTCAAAATTAGGTTTCTACAAAGCATACAGTTAAAACATAAGCATTGAGCACCTAAATAACACACAATCTTATAGCTAACTTTGCCCAGATGTCAGCCTTACGTGATGATCATCTTAGTAAGCAACCAGATGTGTGTGTATCCATCCTTTCCACTGAATGGAATGAGTGGATCCAGCGATGTGGTGGTGCCTGTGATCCCGTTTGTCCTGGCTCGTCAGCTGGTCGGGATCACGTCTCTGTGAATCCAACGTGTGCAACGATGGAGGAAGAGCAGAGATCATCAACATCAAAAGAAAAATAAAAGGGATTTGATCGCCTTTAAAAAAAACAACAACTGTGTGGTTTGCAGTATTGAACAAAGATTAAGTTAAATCTTACTCTACACCATGGCCAATTGGTAAAGATAAGAAATACGAGGAGGTCTTTGTTCCTTTGTTCTTTTGTTCTTGTCTGATCAGCAATATCTGTATCAGCTATCAGCCTTGCAGACTGCAGCCCAGAGAGAGAGGGGAATGTGTGTTTGCCACTTTTATTGATACGATGATGTCATAGGTCACAGGCCACAGTGACCGATGTTAGCTGAACATGAAATCCATGGGCAGAGTTAACATCCAGTGAAATACCTGGTGGATAATGGGAAATGTAAAGGATTCTGGGGGACTGAGTTCAACGGCTTCCTTTGTTAAGAAGAATATGCAGTCTCAGTCACCATCTTGGATGGGACGGAGCACTAAACCAGGCTGAACAGCAGTGTTTGACTGCCCTGTCTGTTTCACCTCTGACTACACCAGGCATCACCGATCAGTGTGGATGGATGTGGTCAGAAGTGAGCTCTGTTGCACCTGTAACCACACCAAACCGTGATGTCACTGGGTCCTGGAGTACACCTGTACATCACTGCAGCAATATGAGAAGTTAAACCACTGGAGGTCAGCAAAAACCAGGATATTGGTACAAGGATTCCAGGATACAAGGACTTCAAGATTCTCTCTAAGGTCAAGGTTTATTTACCAAGCAATAAAACAGGCTTTTAAATTATGATCAGTTAACAAACAAGCCAAATGATTATTTTTCATAATTCAGTCACATTCAGGAATTCTTTATGCAAAAATCCCCGTAATTCATAAGGTCAGTTACTATGGTTTCATTAATATCATTTACATTTAATGTTTTCCATAGGTACAGTATCATCCTATTTCCTTTATGTAAATGTCACCATGTGATATTTAATACAGTTACTATAGTATCCTGGATATGAAACAGAGCTGAATTTCATTAAATGTTCATGGATTGATATCGTGTAATAATCACTGTCGTGATCATTTCTGCCAGCCGGGTTGTCCTCCGAACTTTCCAATAAGTCAATCTTTCCATCCTTTCATCTTTATCTTTCTACCCTTGAGTGATGACAGCTCTGCTGTATGTATCTGATGGTGATGTGGGATGTCCAATGCATATAAAACGTTAATGACATTCCTGGACATGATGTCCTCTCGAGCAGCCTGCAGCAATCTCCCACACACTAAAGACAACATGCTTAATTAAATTCATGGGGATCCATGATGGGCCTACATGACACTAATGTGGCCTGAAACTATATGATAATGTAATATGCATGTTAATAAAGAGGCATGTAGTTTAAAGGTTCTAAATAATGTAAGCAACACATTATTAATCATGGCTGGGAGCAGGCAGAGAAGACAGAGTGCTTGCAACGCATGCATTTTGAAGCAATCCTGATGAAAAAAAAAACTGCATGTATGTGTGTGTGTCCATCTGTGTGGGTGTTTTAATCTATGTACATCTTGTGACTTTGCTCACACAGCAATGATACATTCCCTTCCATTTTCTCATACAGCAGTCAAAAATTACATTCCCTGCATCAATTTGCTGCGGTATGTTTATTGTGATTCCTCTCATCTTTCAGTCTTAGAGACAGCCCAGTGTTCAGTGGGTACACTCCAAAGAGGGTGACTGTATTATAATCAAACTTTGATAAAACTAGCTGTGGCTCTTCCAGACATACATGCATTAAAGTAAGCCCTGCTACTCTGCCAGATACAAAGGACAAAATGCAGAGAAGGATTAATCAAAGAGAGAGATCACAGCAGCAAGACCATGGCTGAGGATTTTAGTTACATGGTGTGATGTGGGCTGATGAGTAAGTTAGCAAGATCAGAGGGATAACCAATCAGTCCGCAGCTTTCCTATAGTCGAGCCTGCATGATGGACATGACATCTCACCATGCAATGCTGTGCCTGCTTGTATTAAGATTCAACAATTAAGTCCAGCACTTGTTTTGGTTGTAAACAGTCAATCTGCTTTAATATTTGGAAACACGTCGCCCTTTCAAAGCTCAAGGGCCACAGCATTATTTAGCTTGGCCCAATGCTGTGATGAATTAGTGAATTTCTGTGGGTGTGCTCTGAATTCCATTATGCAAATATTAACAGACGGCCCATCTGCAAGAGCATCAAATAGGATGTATTTCTGTTGAACCGAGATATTTCTACCAGGTGGAACATAGATTTAACCACCTGTGCACAAATCCTAATACAATATGATTTTCATAGAAGCACTGTGGTCATGACTGAAGAAATATTCTGTAATAGGAATTGGCATATTCACTGAAATGTAAAAAGCAGCGCAGGTAGTGCCCAATGACCCACAGGCCCCTATCATATCTAGGTTAAAAGCTGATTGAGACCAATGACTTTGACTCTTACAGTAAGAGAGAACAAAAAGTTATGCTTCCATTTCAAATCAGCCTGAGTTTCAGCCCCCGCACAGGACATGCTTCAGTGGTCTGAGAAATTACAGGATACCACCCCTTCCAATTTCGCCATCACTGGACCAGACTGTTGCAGGCTTTTGAAACAATTACCCCAAGGGGACCAGAGTAACCTTGTTTATAGCTCATTGAGCATCCACAGTTCCAATTTAGCACAGGTAATTACAACATCGTTACCTTCTCCTAAATCTTCACCAAAGGTGTTATCACAAAAAGCTACCTTTGGCTCAGCGTTTTGTCATGTGGACTCTGATTGAAACAAACACAGCATCAGTATTCCCAGGCATTTCTTGGACAGGCTTATGTTCGTTCTCCAGGTGTCAGTGACCCAGCGCAGCCTGCTCACCCAGAACACATCAGTCATACTAACACACATCTGTCGCACCGGTCCAACCCACTCCATCACAGCCATGGCTGGTCTCTCTCCTTGAATGTCCCGCCCTGCTTGGAGAGGACAAACAAATCTTCTGATTTGCCTCTAATCTGCAGTCTACCCTCAGCGTGGGCCACCGTCAACCCAGCACATCAAGGACAACACTCCACAGGGGGGCTATCCATTAGCACAGCATCCTGCCTCTTCCATAGTGTGATAGGTACAGGGCAGAGTGATACGCTCTAATTAGAGATGGAGACATGGGGACTCTGCCCCTGATATGTCCCTGCTGCTCCACAAAAGGAGTGTGAACACACCTTGTTCATACAATTAAATGGGTCCCCAGAAGGACAATTGTATCCTACACCATTCATTTGTTGAAGAATCTGCAATTAGAGCGACAATAAATGAGAAAAGTGGGGAGAGTCTGTGAAGCAACGCTGACAAAAACACGGAATCGAATTAGAATCAAGTCATCAGTCAAGAATTAAGGAAATTAAATGAGTGCATCGCTGGAATGAACGATAAACTGGTGAAGATGCTTGATGAAACGATTAGAAGTTTACATTTATCTTTGGACAAAAAATGTAACCGTTTCCATGATTTGATGATAAAACCTGCAAAAGAGAAACAAGATGCTCTTAAAATGGAAATTGAGAAAAAAAAACAAGGAGATGCAGACCAGTTTGGATGTTGAAATTGGAATATTGACGGCTTGCATTGAGCGGATGGAACAAAACATCAGGAAAACAGCTACAACCGACTTCAATCCAGAAACCGGCATAATGGTTTTTGGCCTGGCTTTCAAGGAAGAGGAATAGGTGGAGAAGACTGTCCATACTGTTGTCGGAGGGGCCGCTGTGCGACCCCGTGCTTAGCCTGGCTGCAGTGGAGAAGCTGAAGCCATGAGGTCGTGGATCAGACCCGGTCAGGATCCAGCTGGCCTCAGTCCAAGATAAAGTTGCGTTAGAAGAAAGCAGAAACTAAAGGATGATGATCGATATAACAATCAATACTTTGAAACTGGACGTAATTTCACTGAACAAGACGCATCTGTTTGACGATGAAGTAATGGATACGTATGGTTTGCCTATAATAGAGTAAAACAGGTTACGTTAGCTGTTTTCACCTGCTACCTGCCACCAGTATGGGGAGAGGATGCCTCATTTTTCTTTAATCATCTTTTGAGTCAAACTTATTTATGTTCAGGAGTTGAGGCCATTTTTGTCTGTGGAGATACCAGCAGCAGGATAGGTGTTTTTGATGACTAAAGAAGTGGATGAGATGCCCCCTAGAGCCTCCTTGGATGATTCTGTAAACAAGCATGGAGAATCAATGATTGAATTTTTAAAAGAATCAAAGTTATGAATTGTTAATGGAAGGATATGCCCTCTGAATGATAATTATCTGTATCTGTCAAGGGTAAAGCTGTGGCTGACTATATACTTGTACCATATGACTGCATACAAACGTGTTACTCCTGTGAAGTATTAGCCCAAATCAATTTATTTAATCTGCAAACTGTATGGATCTAATTGGACAATGATGTAGAATTGTTTTTTAATAAAGACTGAGGCTCATTATTATGCAGCTCTTCAGAAGGGGCTCCTAATTTATCCCACAAAAAAAGATCGTCAGCAGGACTTTACCAGTTAACTTCTTATCTTCTGGTTTACAACAATCAACTTTTTTTAAAATGAAAAATGATTAACAATTCTGTTTTAGAGAACAGGAAAATCTAGATAACTGGTATGGTAGCTTATGCAAACTTATTAAAGAAGAATTAGAAGTTAATAATAAAGCTGGAGATAATCATTATCCTAAAAGGAAGTTATTTAATAAGAAACCTTCTTGGAATAAGAATTATGGCAGTCTATGCATAAAGCTGAAAATATGTTTCTGAGATGTTCAAGCAATCATATGAAAAGGAAGAAATTCTTAGAAGCATTCAAGAATAGTCAGTGCAGGTTTGATAAAAGATACAGATTTATAAGATAATTATTTATAATAATATAATATAATATAATCATTTATAAGATAAAGATTTCAAGACATTTTCAAAGAGGACAGGTGTCAAACTTGAAGAAAATTGGGTTGGAAATCCTGTGATTGGGTTGTCTGAGGTAATTAATAGGTGGGAAAGAGTCTTCGAAGGTCTCTTCTCCAGTGAGACTTTAGATTTATAGAAGAAGTATTATAAAGAAGAAAATGTTTGAAGAAAAATGTAATAGGGAGCTAAATATTAAAAGAGGAATATTGTGTAAAAGAGGACCTTAATAAGGATCTTACTCATAATAGGGTTCAAATGGCTATCAATAATGAAAAAACAGGGGAGAGCAACTGGAGTTGAAAATATACCAAATGAGATATTAAATTCAACCAAATAATTATATATTTTCATTATTTATGACATGTTTTGAATCTGGCAAAATACCATCTATGTGGCTTAAATCTATCATAAACCCAATACCAAAATCCCAAAGTGAGGACCTGAGGGATCAGCCTAATGAGCACAGTTTACAAGCTGTATTCCACTAAACTTACTGAGAGGCTCATGTTGTATTTAGAGAGAGAACGGCTCCTTGTGGAAGAGCAAAATGGGTTTTGTAAGTCAAGGTCACGTCTTGATCGTATCTTTGTATTTGCTACAATTATAACAAATAAAATAAGTGAAAACAAGTCAACATATGCATGCTTTATTGACTTTCAGAAGGCTGATCAATGGGGATCTTTTAGCTTATAGGCTTATTGAGTACGGGGTGAATGGAAAATTTTATAGGGCTCTAAAAGCTCTCTACATCGAGCCCATAGCGTGTGTATGATTGAATGAGTATCACACAAACTGGTTCCCAACGTCATCAGGGTTGAAACAAGGTGATGCTTTGTCCCCCACATTGTTTGAAAATTATATAAATGATTTGGCCAAAGAAATGAAATCTTTAAATTGTGGGCTGATGTGTGGAAAGGAAATGACTAGTATGCAGACAACATAGTTTTACTATCACCACCCAAAGACAAAATGCAGCAGATGTTCGCCTACACTAACAAGTGGTGTAAAAAATGGAGACCGTTTATTAACAGAAAGAAAACTGAAATAATTCACTTTAGAAAACCCTCATTTACTCGCAGTACTTACCAGTTAAAAAGTTGGATCACATAAGCTGAATTATGCAGAGTCATATTAGTATCTCAGTTTCTATATTGATTGATTGAGTCATAAAAGGTGCTAAGGTTCTCGCTGAATCAGCAGGTAGAGCTCTGGGAGGAATCATTGGTAAAAGTAAAAATTTGAAGGATATGGGTCTCCAAATATACTCTAAACTGTTTCAAGCTTGAGTGTGTCCTGTGCTGGATTATACTGCCAGAGTCAGGGGCCTTAGAAATATCTCTATGTGTTAATCAGTGCAAAACAGTGCTGTAAGATATTTTCCGGGTGTGCACAAATATGCACCAAAGTTGGCTTTAGTGGGGGACATGGGATGGGAATCATGTGAGGCTTGTTGGATGATATGTACAGCTGTGATGGAATCGGTTACTTGATATGGAAGAAAGTAGGTTGACGAGACAAATATTTATCTGGGATAAACAAATTATTGGTTCTTGGTCTAAAGATGTGTACACATTGATCTGCAACTCTGAGTTTGGTGAGGCTTTTTTTTAATAACGAAAAGCTCAACAAAAGCTCAACATTGGTTTGTTTAGAGAATCTGTGTTTGCCAAGGTCAAAGGACAGTGGGCTGACGATATATGGACTAAACCAAAACTGCATATTTTTACGCTGATAAAAACTGAACATGGTGCAGAGAAATGTGTTGTATATAATTTGTCTGAAAAGCAAAGATCTCTGTGTGCCCAGTGTGAGATCTGGAATTTCACCTCTGACTGTTGAAACTGGACGATATGTTAATCTAGAAAAAGGAAAGCGGATTTGTCTAATGTGTCTAAATGATACAGAAAATTAGTTCCATTTTGTTTTCTACTCTCCTTTTTATTGTGAATCGTGTGATGCTTTGTTGATTTTGTAAATATGGGTCATTCTCTGTCAAATCAGAATCAGTCAAATCAATTTTTACACTCTCAAAAACACTTTATCTGGGAAGCCATGTTTGGGCAATAATATCTTGAAAAGTATTATTCCTAGCATCACCAAACTTTGTAGGATGGAAGACAAACATGTTCTCAGTATGATTTATTACCATTACAAGCCCTGTACAGCAAGCCTATTGATTTTCTATAAGGCCCTAGATTTGAAAGAAAGTGCAAAATTCCTACACAAGAGGGTATTATGAGTGTATTATAAACCCATTTTTTGCACCCATATGGTATCAATCATTAGTTTTTCTTCAAATACAATCTTTTATTAATTTTGTGCCAATATTTGAGGTCTCTTCCCACAAATGGACATGAAGATATTATGAATAAAACAAGGCGTGATAGCATTTTTCGGTCATTTTCATAGGACCAAAATGGTATGTGGGGTAGCTAGTAGGAACATGAAAATTTATGTGGAAATAGCTTAATGTATGATAAATATACATAGTTAAAGGCACTGTTTTAACATTGTTTTAACTTAAAAACGTCCATAATGAAGAAACAGGGTCCCTTATTATATGTACTTATGTGTGTCCCAGCCTCTGAAATAGTTTTCTGTAGGCTCATTTTACTATAGGTCATTAATGCAAGCTATATTCTTTATTATCAGGGCATACAGCTTTCTAACATGCACACTTTAAAATTACATGTATAAACACATCCAACCTCTTATGTGGAAACACATTTAAATACTCCCACTGGAGCTTGAGAGGGCCATTAAGGATACCACTTATTCCTCCTTATACCAGAGGTTTTATCAAAATATTTCACTTATTTTCAATATCCAGGACCTTACCGGAGACACAATTCCCATCTCAAATGCTCTCTATTCTAATGAACATACTGAAAACATGTTTATTCTTTATTTCTTACAATTCCTATAACCCAGGAATTCAATAATCATGGAGATACTGAGGCAAAAAAAAATGTAGCCCTGAAATGGATGTTTTTCTGCCATATATTTTTTTTCGAATCTGTGTCTTTTTGTATGAAGGAAAAACGGAAGGAAATTGGCACTTTGTACCCTTAATATCCATACATCAAGCAATTTCCATGTACATTTTCATGTTCCTACTAGCTACCCCACACACCATTTTGGTCCTATGAAAATGACAAAAATATGCTTCCATGCCTTGTTTTATTCATAATATCTTCATGTCCATTCGTGGTAGAGACCTTAAATATTGGCACAAAGTTAATAAAAGATTGTATTTGCATAAAAGATAATGATTGATATCATATTGGTGCAAAAATGTGTGTTTGTAGTATCCTCAATATCACTCTCATTTAGGAATTTTGCACTTTTTTTTCCAAATCTAGGGCCTTATGAAAATAAAATGGCTTGTAATGGTTTTGGCATACAGAACACGTTTGTCTTCTTCTGTCTTCTATCCTACAAAGTTTGGTGAGGCTGAGAACAATACTTCAAGATATTAATGCCCAAACATGGCTTCCCAGATAAGGCGTTTTTGAGGCTATAAAAATGAAATAATATCAAGGGCTGAAAAATATGAAAACATAGGATTTGAACAGAAATATTTTGCAGGCTTTGGTTTTGGGACCCATTCATGATATAGACAAGGTTTGAGCAAAATCTGAGACGGTGCTGCAACAACCTTATCTGATTCGACACGGAATGACCCATATGGATGATGCACAAAGACTAGGTTGGCTGTTCACATATGAAACAAATGAATTAGTCCCAGTTACTCCAGTTATCTGGAGAAAGCCTGGGAGAAAAGGAAAAAAGCTCTTTATCGAGATTATCTGTAGATATGTAACAGTTATTTATGTGAACAGTGCATTTGGGATTTTTGTTTTATTTTTATGTTGTGTGTGTTTCTTTTCTTCTCCTTTTTCCACATGCTTTGTATCCGCAATACCGGAAGATGTGTGTTTTGTAAAATAGTGCTGTCTTGTAATCCCAAGTGGGGTGGGCCAAATGTTTGGCATGACACAGAAATAAAGCTAAAACTAAAACATGCAAAAGGAAAGGTAAGTAAGTAACTTTGTTTATATAGCACCTTTCAAGAGCACGGAGTGTTTCACAGAAGAAATAAAGCATAAACATACATACAGACATAAAACACAATAAAAACAGAATTAAATAGAAAATAGAAACATTACATAAGGGAACAACCAGCAAACCCTGATCAGAGGACCTTAGAGACCTGCTGGTGACACAGGGCTGCAGTAGATCTCTAATGTAGGCAGGTGTCTGACCATGCAGAGCTCTATAGGTGATCACAAAAACTTTGAGTTGGATTCTGAATTTGATGGGGAGCCAGTGAAGTGCAATCAGAATCAGTGCCACATGAGACCTTTTAGAGGACCTGGTCAAGAGTTAAGCAGCAGCATTTTTGGACCACTTGTAAATGATCCAGGGATGTTTTGCTGAGGCAGGTAAAATTGGAGTTATAGTAGTCAAGACAGGATGATATAAAAGCGTGAATTAACATTTCCATCTCTGCTTGAGACACATGGGGCCTGAGCTTTGCAATGTTTCTCAGCTGGAAAAAACAAGAGTGACTCTGACACTTGACATGTTGATCCAGAGTCGGAGCCTGGTCCATAGTGACACCTAGATTTCTTATGCAGGATTTAACCGATGAGGTAAGAGACCCAAGACCATCCCTTATCTTAGTGACAAGACTAGGAGGGGCAGAGATAAGGATTTTTGTTTTGTCTGAATTTAGCTGTGAGAAATGATCTGCCATCCAGTTTTTTATAGCATTTAGGCGGTATTTAAAACTGACAATAAAAGGCCTTCCTTCCCTCCCTGTCATTTTTCCTGCCTCGGGCTGTTGCTGTTCATTCACCTCATGAAGTCAAACCATTTCCATCATGCTGTTTCTTTTCATGTGTGTGATGCTGCCGCGGTGTGTGCCTGTAAGCATGAATGGCCAGTCAAGCTTATGTGTGTATATGTCTAAGGGAGAAAATGTGTGTGATCTTGTGTGTGTTTTTTCTTGCTTTTTGGCGTCCTGTGTGAAAACACTATCTTGGGGTGGTCTTTGGCATGCATCTCTCGTTCAAGGCTTCCATCAACAGAAATCCATCCGTCTCTATAGTGCAGCATGCTCAGCTTGCCTGTACTGGGTTTAGATAGGTTGGACCAGCTTCATGCTTCATGCATTTGCATGCTGCATGAACACAATCTGCTGACACCCAGTGGGAACTCCTTTCATCCATTTGCATTGTTTTTATGCTCCTACGCAAAGGGAACCAATTTGCAGCCAAAGTCCATCTGATTTTTAATCAGGAATTGTGTATAAGAGAGGTAAAAGACACGGAGGAAAACATAGCAACAACACACTGGTATGAATATTTCATCTTTGTTATATATGAATAAAACACAACATGGTCCTGATTCAACCACAGGACAGCATACCTTTGACCAGTCCCATGTGTTTCTGTACATTCTAAAGGAGAGAGATGAGCACTCAGATATGAATGGGCTTTCCCATTATCAGACGCCTCCCATGCAATCTAAACTTCACCAACGGGCTGCAAATGCAAGTGCATTCTTCTACATAAACACAGGGAAAATCTAGTGTATTTGGTTGATTATGCAGTGTATCAACTATGCATGAAGCAATTACATACCAGGGCCTAAGGGCTTGGATGGAAAGCGAATGGATGAATTCTTACAACAATCCCTCCCTCCACTCTCTCTACATGTCCATTCATTAATCCAGCCGGGTGGCCATTTGTTTGTGCAAACATTCGTTTAGCTTTTTGTTTGTCTGTTCACTCAGCCGTGGAAGTTTTTGTTTTGTTTTGTTTTTTTGTCTGCTTCAAGAGATGTCAATGTCTTGTGACCCGAATCTGTAGGGATTTCCATCTGAGTTGAGGAGACTGGCTGCATTGATAAATAAAGGTCAAAGGTAGAAGCAGGCACCAGGGACAAGGATTGTGGTGACAGAAGAAGTGAGAGAAGAAAAATAAACCACTGGATCTGCCGAGGCTTAGATTGATTGGAATTTAGAGAGAGGGAGGAAAAATTAAATTGGGGTAAGGGAGGGAGGTGGGGGGAGGCTGGAACAGAATAGATGGAGAGAGAGAGAGCAGAGCAGGAGTCAGCATGATATGGGGCACGCCAGAGAATGAGATTTTTGCCCTGCGAGCACCAACTTCAAAAGCTTTTGGGGGCATGCCTTTACACAATTTTACTCTTAACATAATCCAGATTCCTGTGTGTGTGTGTGTGTGTGTGTGTGTAAGAGAGAGAAAGAGAAGCAGTGAGTGAGGATGGGGATGAGAGAGAGATGTTAGAGAGACAGAGGCATCTCCGTGGCAACCCCCCACCCCTCCATTGATCCCCTTTAGAGGAGAATTAATAACTCATCACCCATTTCACTGAGTCCAACGTTTATGATTGCTTTGAAGCGTAAGATATACACAGCATTAGCATGTTCTAAATGAATTCAGAGCTGCCATTGATTCATATGCAGTGTGTGATTTTCAGGTTCTCTCAAATGTACTTTTGCTCGTCTGGCTCTGTGTTTTTGTGTGTGTTTGTGTGCCTGTCTGTCTCCCATTCTTCCATCTGGATTCTTTTAATCCCATTCTCTTCCTCTAATCCATCTTTCTCCCTCTCTTCCTCCTACACTCTCTTCTCCTCTCTTTGCCCCCGCTCCCTTCTCTATCCTCTCTCTCTCTCTCTCTCTCTCTGCTTGCTTGATCGCTGCTGTCTGCATTGAGCGGAGCTGTATCCTCAACGCAGTTGTGATTCACTTGGCAGCCACTCGGGATAAACATGTTGTGGTGGACAGACGCCTGGGTCCCGGTCTGGAGGAGCAGGACGGGGAGAACAGACTGACGTGGGTGGGCCCTGCCCTGGTCCCAACGTCAGCATGGGCAGCAGCGGGCACCACCAGCCACTTGGCCAGATGGTCCGAAGTCGAGCTCTCGCCACTGTTCATCAAAATGCACCCGCTCGCTCTGTCTTGCCTCGCCATGGCCCCCAGCATCATGTCACAGTGGAACCAGAGAAAATTAGCACCTAATTATAGGCTCCTCTCTGTGAAGAATGGTAGTGGTGCTGGTAGTGTGTGTCAGCGTGTGGAGGCTGGGTGGTTGACTCACCATGGGACCGTTTGTGTGTGCAGGAGAACACACACAAGCAAAAGGCCGAATCTCCCCTCTTTCTGGTTGACTTGTGCCTCAGCAGGCTCTGCCCACCCCCCATGAGGATGCCACAACAGAAACCACTCGTGTTCCATCTCTGATCCAACAGGATTAATTACACATACAATGGAAGTTGATGCCTCTAGTTTCTACGCTCCACAGGCTCCCTTGTGTTGAGGATGGTGTAGTTAATCTTCACTGGGAACAATGGAGATTTTGTTCTGGTATATTTGCTTGAGACATAGATATAGAGGAGAGCTTGACTATGCTGCCATCTTGTGATTGCATCTAGACAAGTACAGGATGTAAATGAGAACACTGAGAGTATCCTGGACTATTTTAACAATGCAGTATTGTTAAATTGATGTCAAAGGTAAATGTCTTATATATTTCAATATAGGGAAATAGGAGATTCAGTATCTGAACCTTTAAACCAAACTATTGAAGGTCTTGAAATCTAACTAAATATTGGATACTGATCACATACTCAGCTGAGACCATCTGTGATGCTGCTCAAAGCGAAGAACCAGCAGTGGTCGATAAATAGCTGCATGATGAAACTATGAAAATTTAAAAAGTAAGAAATGCCTCCTGCTGAACTAGTGATGAGTCTGCCAGCACTGTAAGAAATCCAATAAATTCAATCACTTTCATCTGGAAAGTTAGCAATAAAATCTTTATTAGGTCTGCAAAGACTTACCAAAAATAGGTTAATATAACAAAAAAAAGTCAGTTTGTCATTCCATACAAAACCATGTTGTATCACACTTTAATACTGTTTAATACTGTTGATTACTCCAACATCTCTTAACATTCACATATTACACCATTCGATTACTACACAACAGAGAGGAGAAGGGAAATTTTACTGAGCAAAATTTTTAACCAACATCACTCAAAGACTCGTAAACCACACTGTTGCCTTTACATCACTTTGAAAGTGAATTCGTTCTTGTAAATTTAATTTCTGGAGTTAATACAAAACTTTGGCACAATACATATGCTGTCATCAGGACACCAGTCATCAAGAAAACTGAAAGCAAATGTCTTTGCAGGTTTTAGTGCATGTTGAGTATATTGTAATCCATTGAAGAGCGAGGAGCAGCGGCAAAAAGGAGGGACAGGGGAGTTTGGTTGACGCGTGTACATGAGGAGAAAAAGGTGGTGGGTCAGTGGAGGAGAATGGATCTGGGCATTGTTGCAGTTTATTTTAGGGTACAACCACTTTGTAGGGGCTCCCAGGGACATTGTCATCGCCCCATTTAACGATGACAGTGTAGCTGCCCTTGTCCTTGACGGTGTAGGTGACGTTATAGAGCTTGTTACCCATGTGCTTCACATACACCTCCTCACAGGGAGCATGTGGTCCATGCACGCCCACCATCAGCATGTTGGTACCTATAAGAGAGCAGTAAGAGGGGGATTTGATGATCATGGTGTACAAAGGTTGTACAGTTGTGTGGTTGTGTAGGCTTATAGCTGCACTAATCGAAATGTTCATATTGAGTTAACAAAGGATTAAATGACTACATGTGATGTGAAAGAGGTTGTTCGTAGTGGCATACCCACAAAGACTTTTCACCCCCAGTTCACCTCAGCTCTGCAAAACCTTTTTGCATCTTTTAGCTCATTGTTTTGGTTATACATACTGCAACTTTAATGTTTACGTAATGTTTGTGGTTAGTTAGTGATTAGCTGGTGAACACAGTGGAGCATTTAGCACGTAAATTGCCAGATATTTCCCTCAGTAGTTTGTTGAGTCCAAATATAGCTAAAAGCTGAGTGAATATTAGACTAACATCTGCCAGATGGCCAGAAACACATCAAGTTAATGCTACATTCTCTCATTGGCTGTTGGATCGCTATACTGGTACCTGTTTGCAAACACACTTGCCACAAAAGGTGCTAACATGTCAATGTTGTATTTACAGCTTGTTCCACTGCCCCCAAGCAGCAAATCAAAAATATCAATTTAATAGTGTTTTAACTACAGCGTCTGTAGAAAGTGTGTGTGTATGATTTATGTTTTTACTCTATGAATATAACATCTGTCTGTGTGTTTTGTTATGTGGGTCTGATGGTCTCACCTGCTTTGCTGCAGTCAACTGTAAAATTGTTTTTCTGTCCCACCAAAGCCTTGGACAGCCCCGTTCCACGACAAACCACCTTGCTGGCATCGGACGTCAGTTTGGTCGAGGTGGTGGAAGAGGAGGACGAGCTGTAGGCGCCGCCCACTTTGGAGGTTTTGGTAACCGTTTCAACCAAGACAGAAGATGTCTCGTGGAGGCTGTGTCCCCCTGACAGCCGGGCGCCTGCAGCGGAGAGAGAGAGACAGGAAGAGAGAAAGGTTATCTAATTTCATCATGGTGCAGTCCAGACATTACATAACACACTCAGTATTGACAAAGATATAAGAGGCATAGCTGCTGCGGCTCGTGGGGAGTTTTACTCCTCAGAAAAGTGCAAGGAAGTGGACCAGTGCCTGAGCCCAAATGTAAACATATTTCATGCCATTTTCAAATAAAGTGAGCTTCCAGGACTCATGGGAGTTCTTTTCAATCTTGAAAGTATTTTTATGTTACATTAATAAAAAAGGCATTTGTATGCAGCAAGTGGTGAAGGGAATATATTGCTGTACTGCCAGAGAAAGACAATTTTATGTAAGATGTACACTGAGCAGCATGAGTGAGGATGACATAACATTTTCTTGACTTCCACACTTTTTTTTTTCTGAGGAACATTTGTTTCACAATTGAGACACTTGTCATCTGAGATCCACAGATCAGATGGGAGAATGACTGTCAAGCAGACCTGTCACTTTAGCTTTGAAAGGGCTGCCCACGATGTGCTGTGGCCCGCCGTATTTGATGGTGATGAGATAGTTGCCGGGTGCCATGGGTGTGTAGATGATTTTGTAGCCTTCGGGACACTCGCAACAATCCATCTTGACCTTGGATGGCCCGTCGATGTTGACTGATAAGGTACCAGAGCCTGCATTACAGGTGTTGACCACAAACTCTGAGGATACACCTGGAAGAAAGGGGACAATGCAGAAATGAATAGAGATGATGAGAGGACGCATTCACACATGTGAATATTGAATTCAAGTTTAAAAACAGAAGGAAAACATAATAATAGTAATATTCAGTGGGGTGATATCTACCTGTGATTCCTCCTTGCAGTCCAGGGCCATGTGCAGTCACCATGCCTGGGTCTCCAATCAGCCCTGGGTCTCCCACTCGCACATTAAAGGGGCTTCCAGGAATGTGGCATGCATTGAACTTGACATCTATGGAGTGAACTCCATTCTCCCGTGGAATGAAGCGGATTGCACTCTTGTCTGAAAGCATAAATAGATGTGTTACTTTCTTTGAATTTTCTGGATATTACTCCATCTTCTGAATTCTACTTTGTGCTACAAAGGTGAGGTTGGTGCATACCGCTGTCCAGCTCTGTGACATAGCATTCCTCAGAAGAGCCGGCTGGGGTGTGGACTTTGGCATCCACCACACCTCGAGCCCCATTTCGCTGCACCATGAAGGAGGCTTCTTGGTTTACCTTCAAATCCTTCTCCTACAAAAGACAGGGAAACATATGAATATGTGCGTGTATGTGCATTTTGTGTGTGTGTGACTGCGCCTCGAGGGACACAAAGTGTGTGACTCATCATGCCTGAACGAGAATAGATCGAGCGGTTGGGTGTGAGAGGCAGAAAAGGTCAGAGTTTATAGCGAGGCGTTTAGTGTTTTTGCCCTACAGGCAGATGAGCAGTTCTACCAGACATAAGAGATAACGTGACATTTTACATGTTGGTCTGATATTGCACTTCACCTGGCTTCTAGTGGTAGAAAAGCACCTTCAAGTGGCATTACATTTAACTAAATATACATGTTTTTAGCATTGTTGGCAATTGCAATGATATGTTGCAATGATGTGCTGTGAAAGCAAATAAAACAAGCATCTGTGAAGTGAGAATACCAATATTGAGAGCTGTCACAGGTATCTTTCAAAGAGTCTCTCTCTTCCGCTCACTCTTTTTTTTTCTTTCTTCCTCTCTGACAGAAACACAATCACAGCCCACGCATAGCACAGCTTGTGTTGCCCCACATTAGCAAGGGACAGTTAATCCAGCCCTTCATCACTGGCCAGCATCACAGTATTATAGTTCTGGACACTGCTCCAACACTGGCATTCAATTACACTTCAAGGGCAAAGTGATATTAGAGAGAAACATCTACAACCGCTCATACAGTATGTTACATGCAGTGTATTATTCAACTCTGATATTTTGTGCCTGTGTATGTTTTGTTTCTTAGGTAATTATGTGCAACAAATTAATGTGGCTTTTGTCAATTCTCTGCGCGTGTGTGTGTGTCTTATCTTACCTGAAGGCTTGTGACAGTGAGCCTGCGGGCCTCATCTGACAGTGTAGCAATCGGAACAATGAATGGGCTGTCAGGGATGTGCTCGTTGTTGAACTTGATTGACACCTCATAGTCACCTGGATAAACAGACATGTTGTTTACTTTCACCATCAAATGAACTGGAAGAAGTGTGGGAAATCATTGAACAGATAAGAGACAAATAAACTGCAAGGACACAATCTGCAAAAACAAATGAGGAAAAAGTTTTACCTGGTTCTTTCACTACGTAGGAGACGCCACAGGAACCATCCTTCCTGTCCTCAAAGGAGATTTCAGCCTTGCTTGGCCCCTCTACAGCAATGGACAGACCACCAGCACCTGCCTCTCTGGTCCAGATACTAAATTCAGCTAGAGAAGGTGAAACAAAGATTAGATTGGATGGCAAGAAGGTTACAGATGGTTCATCTTGAGAATCAACATTTCACAAAAAGTATTTATGTGATCGTGTGTCCACAGGGTGAACTTACTAGGTGCTCCAGCCACGCCTCTCTCCAGGCCAGGACCTCCTGCACGGACCTTGTGTGCTCCTCCCTCCCCCATGGGCCCCACAGTAAACTGGAAGGGACTTCCGGGGACATGTTGGCCTCTGTACTTGACGTTGACAGTGTGGGGTCCAATTTCATGGGGGATGAAGCGCACACTGTAGGTGCTGCTTCCTCCATCCACTATATCAGCATCCACAGTTTTCCCACTGGGGCTGGTCACCTGAGCCGTCATGGCCTGAGAGCCACTCTCAACTGGTGAGGCAGAGTGGCACAGCAGGTTAGATACAATTAAGACATTTTTGCAAGATATATAACAGATATTGTTGGTTAAAACAAAGAAATATTGCAATGACACTGTAAGCTTCAAGTGTACAGGTTTTTACAATTTAAAAGGGTTGTTTAAAGTTGGACTCTCACCCTCAGGTCTGGCAGTGATGCCGGCGAAGTTGCTGAGGCTCTCTCTACCCAGAAAGTCTCCAAAAACGTCTCTGAAGGGGCTTCCTCCTCCGCCCACCTGGGTGCTCTCCTCCACTCGTACCTCCCTCTTTGTCTCTCCACCGCGGGTTTTGCTGATCTCTGTGCGCTCAGTGCGGGTGTAGGTGTGGCTGCTGCGGGTGAATGTCCTAGTCAGCCTCTCCTGAGCAGAAACCATCTGAAACCAGTTTCCTAGAGCGAGGAAGCAGAATACCAGTGAGATTATAGGTCTGGCTGTGTCTCAATTCATTTTTTAACATTACAGGTAAGCAAAGATGGTGGACTGTCCTGTAACTACTTCTGACTGGCTACTACTGACCTGGGATCTTAAGATTAAGGCCACATGTGCTGCCCACTGAAGCAATAGAGGATGCCTGCCTCTTCCTGGTAATGCTCTCTTTGATCCTTCCTTCTCCGGTCACCTTCACTGTGAAAGGACTTCCTGCAGGGCACAAATGCATATACAGTAAACGTAAAGTCATTTATTTTAAGGCTTCAAACATTTTCCAAGCAAAAGATTCTAACCTGGGATGTGCTTTTCAGCAAACTTGATGTTAACAGTGTAACTTCCAGGTTCTGTTGGACAGTAGGTCACTCTGCACGTCCCATCCTCCACATCTTCACAGTTGATATCCACTTTGCTCGGACCCTCAACTGACAATGCTAGACCTCCATAACCTAAAGGGAAGAGAGAAGCAGATAAAAGTTGGAAAAGTATTTGTTGCTTTTTCAACTATTCTAGCCATGAACCGTGAAACATGTTTCCGAAGCTTACCTGCATTCCTTGTATCCACAAAGAATTCAGCCATTTCAAAAGTCCGTGCCTCCACCAGGCCTTTACCAAATGCCTTCACTCTGCTGGCCTCACCAATCTCTGACTGGCCAACCATAATTTTGAAAGGGCTGTTTGCCACGTGCATGCCGTTCTTCCTCACGCTCACTTCATGCTCACCGACCTCCTTAGGAGTGAAAGAGATACCTGAGAAAAAAATAAGAGGGAAAAATACTCAAGAAAAAGAACCAAGCACAGAAAATAACATTTAAAATGCATTAAATGAATCCAACAATGTCTTATCTTCATTATTATACTGTGATTTTGTTGTATGTGGAAGGTGAAATCTCACCGAGGTGTCTGTTGGGCAGTCTCTTGAGCAGGCAGGGTTCCTCATTGCCTGATGGAGCTCTGATACTGGCAGTCAGAGAGCTCAGATCAGTCTCTGCAATCTTCAGGGACACATCAGCCGCTGTACCAACATTCAGCTGGGATGTCCTGGTTATGGTGTCATCCCCTTTGACATGAAAAAGGTGGTTTAGATGTTTGTCAACCCTTAAAACCTGATTTATGGTGTCAGTCTATGGGAGAAGTGATTCATATCCTCACCAGTGATCTTAGCAGTAAAGGGACTGCCAGGAATGTGCTTGTTGTCAAACTTGACAATGATGTTGTAGTCTCCAGGAGCTGTGGGCAGGTAGGACACAGTGCAGGTACCATCTTTGTTGTCTTTACAGGTGATCTCTGCCTTAGATGGACCCTCCACTGCCAGTGATAGACCACCTGAGAAGGAGAAAAAAGGCCAAGCTTCTTACTTATCTGCAGTGTGTAAAGGTTAACCGTATCACAACAAATCCACTGTGGATTTGCAAAGCTGCAAATGTCCCCGAAAAATGTAAGCTATTGTACCTTCTCCTGCGTTTTTGGTGACCACAGTGAAAGTGGCAGCCTTGTTCACCATGCCGTAACTCAGGCCTGGACCATAAGCAGTCACCACTCCACTGTTCACAGCATCCACAAAGAACTGCAGTGGGCTTCCTGTAGGAGATAATCATTGGCAAACAGTAATGAGAAGAAGAATAGTGGGTAAAATCGACAGAAAATGGTAACCATTTTTCAGACTGCATCACTAACATCCAGGAATATTTCATTTTCAACACTTCCCCATCTGTATAAAGTGGTGTGTTGCTGACCTGGAATGTGGTTGCCTTCATATTTGATGTCCATCTCATGCAGGCCTCTCTCTGTGGGCTGGTACTTGATTGTGATGGTACCATCCTTATTGTCAGTGATATGTGGGCGAGCAGTCTTGCCTGAAGGCATCCTCACCTCACCTAGAAATGACAACAGTGTGGTTAAATATAAGTGACCCAAAAGAGAGGTTTTTGAGGTTTTGCTGAGAGGTGTGTGTGTGCACATGATTTTGTTTCTGTATGAGTGGTGCTTGTCACACCTGTGATTTCTCCTTGCTGTGGCATGAAGGGGACGACGAAGTTAACAGGACGGAAGAGAGGATCCACAGTATCGCGGGGAGCAACTGGCTCATTTGTGGCCTGTCAAAGCAGAAAAATAGTTGGTTTCATAGAACTAGCTGTCACAACAAATATAACACACATAGTTAAGTACACCTTGCATACAACTGTAACACCTATGTTATACTTATCTACTCACCATTACATGGAAGGGGCTCTTAGGGATGTTCTGCCCCCCAAAGCGGATGGTAATAACATATTTCCCAGGTTCAGGGGCTGTGTAGTAAATGTCAAAGGTCCCATCATGATTCTCCACCACATCCATGTCCACCTCCATCCCCTGTGGAGTCAGCACCTTACAGGTCACCTTGCCTTTTCCAGCAGCCTTGGCATCCACGGTGATGACTGTATCCTCGGAGGTCTGCAGTTTCTGAAGGCTCGCTGTTAAGCACAGAGGAGGAAGATGGGCAACGAATAGTAAGTGCTACATAAATGCATTGATTCTTGGAAGATTTTCTAGAAATATAACACAGAAATAAAAATGAAGCCTTGGTTACTTACACACGCCATGTCCTCCAATAGACACTAGAAAGAGAAAGAGCATGATAGTGAATATACAGTACATATAAAAAATGACACAACTACAACCTGTAATAATATTTAGATTTATTAGAACTATTTTGAGTCCACAGTGGCTTCCTTACCTGTGACTCGACATTTGCTGGCATCTCCTGTTGGCAGGGACTGGATTCGGTATGGAGAGTAAGGAATCTCATCTCCTCCATATTTAATGGTGATAGTGTAGGGGCCTGTAGAGTCAGGTACATAGGAAACAGTGTAGGTGCCGTCCCTGTTGTCCTGGATGGTTGCATTCTTTGGCTTGCCCTCTGGGTCCTGTCAGTAGAGGATATCATGTTATCTCAGGTAGCGACTTATGGTTAAAATGCTGGAAATCTATGAGTAACTGTAGCTTAACCGACCAGAATCTGCACAGTGAGCAGTCCCTCTCCAGCATCACGGGCGTCAATGGTGAACTCAACAGGCAGGCTTGCAGACACACCTTTGGTGTCTAGACCGGGCCCACTGGCGCGTACCTTACTGGCGTCATGCCCAGGTTGAGACATTACCTTGAATGGACTGTGGATGAAGGAGAGGATATCAAGAATAATTTTCCTTTCTTAAATTTAGCCAGAACAGAGCAGAAATTTAATCAAGACATATCTGCATATACTGCCAGGCTTTCTGGGTTTCTGTACTGTACCTGTGTGGGACTTCCTGATCTGCATATTTGACAGCTACAGTGTAAGGTCCGTCCTGGGCTGGGGTGTAGTGAACTGTGTGGGTTCCATCACCATTGTTTTTAACGCCAACTGGCTCCACAGTACCTGGAAATGAAACATTATGGGAATAATGACATACCACCAACTACCTGATTGACTATTTAGAGTAAGCTTTGCGTAGTTGTGCTTTGTGTCCTTACCTGTTGGGCCGTAGAGTTTTACATCCAGTGGGGCCTGTCCAGCCTGCGTACAGTCCACTGTGAAGGTTTGAGGCACATGTGCCCTCACTCCTGCGCCCAGGCCGGGACCAGAGCACTTCACCTTGCTGGGGTCCACTGGGTCCTTCACTGGCACACGGAATGGACTGCCAGGGATCGGGTGACCCCCGTAGTTAATGTTGACGTCGTAGTCTCCAGGAGTGAAGGGGACGTACTCCACACTGCAGCTACCATCTTTATTGTCTTTGCAGGATATTTTTGCCTCTGAGGCTCCCTCGATGGTCAGGCCCAGGCCTCCTGTGCCAGCCCCCCTGAGAAACAAGCCAAATTATTATATAGCTTGTCAACCTAAACCTGCACATACTGTTTAACTGTGTGATCCAACAGTACCTGGTCTCCACAGTGAAGCAGTTAGACTTGTTGGTTATTCCTCCCTCCAGACCTGGTCCATAGGCACGGACCCGGGTCGGATCACATCCCTCCACCACTGACACTCTGAAGGGGCTCTTTGGTACAGGCACATCATCATACAGCACCTCAATCAGGTGCATACCTGCACACAAACAGATACATCAGTTGCCTGAGTGTTCTCAAAGCAAGTAAATATTTTTCTGTCATTGCCACTTGCTTTTAATTATAGGCCAGACAAATTCCCTTTTAGGGAGATAAACATCTGTTTATTTATAAAAGACGCCATCTAGAGTGCAGACGCTCTGGTGAGCGGACAAGGCATTACATCTGTTCCCTATTCATTATTCTGTTACAACATTTTTCTGACAGAGCCTTCTCAGTAGGCCTATATGCCAGATTCCCAGCCCCACTGCTATGATATTAGAGCATGTCTGGTGGTGGAGAAATGCTCTGTGATCTCTTTGCTTTGTGGTCTCTATTAATATCCCCTGTCATTCCCTCGCTGTATTGCTGTGTGCAGGCAGCCTTCAGCACACATACCTGCCTGGTTAAGAGCTTCTGTTCCAGAACACACTATTTATAAATCAGAGCCTGTCTGCCTCTCTGCTCTCTGCCCCTCACATCATTGCTCCACTGCATCATTCTGTATTTATACCTCTCTCCCTCTCTCTCTCTGACTTTTCCCACTCTCCTGTTTTATTCCCAAATGGCGCCCAACACGAGCACATGTTAGTTATTTCTCTGTCTGCCTGTATGTGCTGTTTCAGACAGCCTGTCTATGTAAAAACCTCTATTTATCTGGAGCAGGTTAGGTTTATAAATGTTACACTATTTACAAACCTAACCTGTAACACTTTTTTGATATAGATCTCTGTTTCATCACTTCTCTCCACCCCACGATCCTTGAAGTACATGAATTAACAGTGTTTGATGAAATAATGTAATCCTCTCTGTGCACCTACCATCCTCGAATGCTGTGTACTCTACTCTGTAGGTGCCATCTCCCTTGTCAGTGATGTAGCTTTCTGTATTGGTGCCGGAGGGGTTGATAATGTGAACCTTCACATGATTTCCTCCAACTTTGTTGAGGGTGCGGGAATCAACAATGAAGTGGGTTGTGACTTCTCTAAGGACCCCTGGAAACAGAAAAGGCCTTAAGATGATTTGTTGCCAAAAAGAAACACTTAAGTTTTGATATTATTAATCCGTAAAACTGATCATGAGCTATTTATGAACTACTTTAAATAGTACAAAATAGTGCTACAACTCCTGATTTCCAATATCCAATCAACTGTCATACTTTTTTAGAAATTGATTAATGAAAATGGTGACAAATGTCCAATATAATTTTCCAGAGCAAAAGGTGATGTCATAAAATAGACTTTTATCTAAAAAATAGTTTAAAATCTAAATATATTTAAATTACAATGATAAAAAAACAAAATATAACATAATGTGCTAACTAATTTTAAGCATAGGTTCTTTGTCTTGTGTTCTTGTGTTACCTCTGGGCTCCACTCCTGGCCCATAGACGTGTACTCCACTGGTGTCCAAAGACGGATCAACCTGCAGGACCTTTGGAAACTGGGGAATCATATGGCCACCATACTTGATGGTAATGGTGTGTGTGCCGTGGAAAGGTGGGATGTACGTAACAGAGAAGGTTCCCTCTGCAGTTTTCTGGATGTGCACCTCAGCCTTAGCCCCGGTCTCTGACACAATCTCAATGGTGAGCTCAGCGTCGCCTGCTTGGGTGCAGTCCACAGTGAAGGTGGCTGGTTCGCCTGCCTTGGCCCTCTCTAAACCAGGACCGCTAGCCGTCACCTTGCTGGGGTCGAAGGCTGGGCGCACTGCGGCCTTAAAGGGAGAGCCGGGGATGTGCTTTTCTGCAAACAGGATGTTGATGGCATACTCTCCAGGCTCTGTGGGCAGGTAAGACACTGAGCATGTGCCGTCACCATTGTCCTGGCACTCAATCTTCGCCTCACAGGGACCCTCTACAGTCAGTCCCAGGCCACCTGCACCAGCTCCCTTTGTGTCAATAGTGAATGGAGCTGGTTTACCCACAATGCCTCCCTTCAGGCCTGGGCCGAAGGCTCGAACCTGTGATGCAACAGTCAGGTCAGTTTCTGAGATGGGATTTTAGTAACTTAATAATAACCACGTAGAAAAAAAAAGTACTACATGAAGCTTTCATGAACTTTTACCTTTGAAGGATCAGCAGGCATCACTGCCTCCACCCCAAAGGGGCTTCCCATCACTGGGTTGCCATCATAGCTGACATCAACCTTGTACTGCCCCTCCTCTGGGGGAATATACTTCACACTGTGAGTGCCTTTGGCTTTGTCTGATTCCAGCTTGCATGGGATAGGTCGGCCAGAGGGTGAGGTCATTTTCACACCTACATCGCCCTGCCCACCAGCGCCCTTTGTGTTAACTGTGAACTCCTGGTCCTTTCCGACCTCAACTTCTGCAAGAAAAATTCACATGAAACATTTAAACTGTTACATTTTTCAGTTTTCATTTCATGCATGATTTAAGTTATAATCATTACTACAACATTTCCCAAACAACTTTATGTGGTAAACGCAAGACTTTAGTACAATGTTTTTAACTTACTGGTGTCTAATCCCTCCACTTTCACCTTTCCAAGATCCAGAGGTGGAGCCACTGTGATGTGGAAGGGACTCTTGGGAATGGGATCTCCTCCGTGAGTCACTGAAATCACCATGTTACCCTGAAAAGACACAAGAGGAATGAATATGAATTAACTTGGGGGTGTTATTGTGAATAATTTCTGCATCCTGTTCTAATGTTAATGGACTTCAAACAGAGGCCTACTCTACCTGTTGAAGAGCGGTGTACTTGACAGTGTAGGAGTAATCGTGGTTATCGATGATCTCAAAGTCACGAACCGCCTCTCCCGGGCCTGATGCTGTGAAATGCACCTCAGGCTTGGCCTTGCCTGCTCCCTTTGTGTAGATGGTGAAGTGGGTTGGAGTGCCCACCTCCACTCCTGAAACACACGTCTTGTCAGTGCTACCAATCCTAGTCAAATCATTTCTATGATATTAAGTATTAAAGTAGGTGTTTGTTACAAATATAAATATCTATACATTTAGTGTGCAACCAACTCTGGTTCTCAAAGAATCTCACCTGTCTTGTTGAGTCCGGGGCCCTCTGCTCTCACCTTGCCAGCATCATGGGAAGGATCCACTTTGACTTTGAATGGACTGACGGGGATTTCCTGACAAAGCCAATCATAAGAAAATGTATAAATGATAAAAACAAAAAAAAATCATTCCAGAAGTGATGTAACATAACATATCAGTGCCTCTTACACTGGAAACCGTATTCCTACCTGGTCAGCAAACAGCACCATGATGGTATAGCGACCTGGACCGGGGGGAGTGTACTTGACAGTGAAGGTGTCATTGTCGTTCTTGATGATGTCAAAGTCGATGTCTGCCTCAGCAGGGCCAACCACCCCTGGGGCGCACTTGATTCCAATACTGATGTCCCCTAATGGTGCATAGCAATGAGCATAGGTCACAAAGGTCATTAAAAAGTAGATGATAAGAATAAATAGATTCACTGCCTTAAGCTCTCTTTTATACATTTCTAATAACTTACCTCAGTTTTGGCAGCCCCACAGATTTACTTACTTTACTACTGTTGTTTTATATTTTTAAACAGTCACATGATGTAGCACTAAATTCATTAAGTGTCAATTGAAGTCTCAAGTGTATTTGTAACCACCCACATCATCTCTTCATACATGCTCACCTTGGCCAGCCTCACTGCAGTCCACAGTGAAGTATGTTGGCTCGTTAGCCTTGAGCCCTGTCTTCTCCACTCCAGGCCCATAGACCTTGACTTTGTCTGGATGAGAACCCTCTCCAACCAGCACCTAATAAATTCACAGTGTACTTGAGGAAGAAGCAATTTGTTGAAGTATAACTGCTGCAGTCCTCACACTTTGTCTATATTTGGTGAAGTATCATTAGATTTAATTCTGAAAGAGACTAAATGGACATATTGTCCGTGCATGTGTGTGTGTGTGTGTGTACATCTGCACGTGTCTTACCCTAAAGGGGCTATTGGGCACGTTGACCTCACCCCAGGTGATGATGATGGTGTGTTTAATGGGCTTGACAGGAGTGTACACACACAGAAATGTGCCATCTCCCTTGTCAGTGATCTTGATGTTGATGGTGCATCCTTCAGCGTCCTTAGTGGATACAAAAGCATGTCAGCTCTGGTCTGTACTCACATGCAATATAAATGATGTGTTCCTATTAATAAAAAATGAAGGTTTCACAAACTATTGCTCTCATACCTGTGCATAGATCTTGAGTTCACCCTTCCCAGCCATCCGGGCATCAATGGTGAATTCAGTTGGTTTGTTCACAGTGACGCCAGTTGGCTGCAGACCTGGACCATAAGCTTTCACCTGCAACCGTGAAACACAATTTAATGTATTTGGTTAAGAATATAGTCAAAACAGAGCATCATGGTGCTTTATTCTTAAATATATGCTCTATAATTCTGTTTTGGGTGGGAATTACCTTCTCAGGGAAGACGTCATTGGCTGCGGGGAGGATGTGGGCCATGAAGGGGCTGTCCTTGATGTCCTCGTCATCACAAATGACATGGACAGCGTAGTCGCCAGGCTCGGTGGGCCAATAGCGTACATCACAAGAGCCATCACCCTTATCATCACACTCAATTTTAGCCTGAGATGGGCCTTCGATGGAGAAGCCTGAACAAAGGGAGTATCGATACATTCAGATTTCAGAATTAAAGTAAGTAAAAGATTTCACTTTTCGTTTCCTGAGTGCACATAACTGGTCCATGACTTACCCAGAGTTCCAACGTCGGTGCCGATGGCCTCTACCACAAAGTCAGCAGATTTTCCAACCATGCCAGTCTTCAGACCCGGACCCCAGGCCCTCACCTTCTGAAAACCTGCCTCGTCACTCACCTCCACTTCAAAGGGGCTGCAGCAAACAATAATACCAAAGTACATAACACACAATATTACCTACCGTAAAAGTGAATGTGCATTGTTAATGAATACATAAAGGCAGGAATAGGACCCTACCTGCGTGGGATGGGCTGGCCTCCCCAGGTGATGCTGACTGTGTATTTGCCAGGCTTAAGAGGGTAATATTCACATTCATACACACCATTTCCTGCATCTCGCACTTTCACTTGCTCCTCTGCTCCAGCTGAGGATTAATAACACAGTAAATATGGATTCTTATCAAGTCGAACAGACATTTTATGCATTTTGTTTGGTGCTTTGTCATATGCCTATCTGAATGCAACCCTTCCAATCCATAATTCCAAAAATGTAAGAGGAGGAGTGAGAAGTGCTAGAGAGAAGAGAGAGCTGTCTGACTCACTTGGTCCTTTGACTGAGACGCTCAGTGCTCCGCTGCCAGCTGCCTTGGTGAAAACTTTGAAGTCTGCAACCTCCTTTACTCTCACGCCTTTAGGCTGGAGGCCTCTGCCTGTAGCTCTGCAGGCATTTGGGTTCATGGCTGAAAGGAATACCAACAAGTGTGAAAGGGAGAATATTTAGCAAAGCAAACGGGAACTAAGAGAAGCCAGCAGTTGACAGCAATGTTAGTAGCAGACATTAAAATATCCAATTCAAATGGGATTCCTAAAGGTTGACAGGCAGAACCTGTAAATGAGAAATGAGTGAAGCTATTTGCAGCACATATAACACAAAGTACAGAATATATTGAATAGGACATTGACACATTTGAGAGCATCGAGGGAGCATCTGACAACATTTCAGTCAGTCACTCAGAAATGTTGATTGCAGGCTTAAACTGAATGCTGGCTGATGCAAATTTAGATGCGATAAAAACAAACAAGTCAACAGCACAAGCAAAGATATTTAACGGAGTTGTACAAAGTAGACAGGAAATGCAAACTGGGACTATTTGAACAACATTGCATCTCATCTCTCTCTGAAATTGAACCATCAAGCTGCAGGCCGCAAGAAGATGGCACAGGCGACCAAGCACGGCATGTAGCCCGGGCACCCTAATCTTAAAGAAAGCACAGAAAGGCATCCACAGGGCGCAGCATAGAGAAGGGTTTGGGGGGATCTGCCTGAGCAAAAGGCACTGGCTCCTCCCAACAGACCATACTAACTTGGGCGGCCAGGTTTCGGGGGGGGAGCCCCCTTTCCACCCTTCGCTCCAGGAGTTCGCACTGATTGAGGGATTATCTGCAGTGGAGCTCCCATGGGAGGAGCAACGGGTAAAGCTAGAAATGACAAATAGGCAGGGTTATGGTCTGTACTCGGTGGTTCGTCCCAGGGAAAATAAAGATGACTGTAGATTGTGATGGATAGGTCACCCTGACACTAACAGCACGCTAAGAAATCTGATTTGTCTGACAGTAATTTACAACACAGACAGATGGCTCACCCTCTGCAATGTTGACAGTGAAAGGGCTCTTGGGGATCTCCTGGCCTGCAAACAGCACATGGATGGTGTGAGGCCCCTCCAGCACAGGAAGATAGGTGCAACGGAAAACACTGTCACCCTTATTCTCCAGCTTGAGCTCCACTGTGTCCTTTTTGCCCTGAGGATCGGCGATGACCACACTGACATCGCCATTACCAGCACCTGAGATTGACAGAAAAATCATCAGTTATCACAGGTCAAAATAGCTGCAGTTGTAGCTTAAGGCTCTCTGAGGAAATGCCAGTGATTCTTTTGACTTTGTTTTAAAAGACTGCAAGCCTTTCATCAGATCACATTGCTGTGGTTATAATGTCTACATGTCAGTATGTAAAGTGGCTGAACTTTCCGCTCTTACCAGCTGTGTAGATGTCAAAGTAGGTTTGTTTGTTGGCCACATTCCCTGTAGGATCCAGACCCGGTCCTCTGGCATGGACTTTGCTGGGGTCGCCCATGTCCTTCGCCACATTCACTGTGTAGGGGCTTTTGTCAATGTCCTGACCAGCAAATAGCACTTTGACCTGTTGGTAAAGGAAAGAGAACGACAATTTTAAGACACCTTTAAATAGAGGGTTCAATAAGTTAATAATGCAGTAAAAGGGTGTTTGGTCTTACCTTATGGACACCTTCAACTTTAGGAACGTAGGTGACAGTGTAGGTTCTGTTTTGGTCTCTGTTGGGTTTAACCTTAGCCTGGAGAATAAGAAGACAAAGTAAAGAGAGGGTTAGATCAAAGATAAGATGCTAAACTCTAATTTATCTGAGTTGGCTAATTCCTGTGTATTAGGTATAACTTGCCTCCTCTTTGTGTCCCTCAGGATCCTCCACATAGACCAGGACCTCACCACTGCCGGCTTCCAGAGTGTCCACAGTGAACACAGCTGGGTGCAGCACCTTGTTGCCATGAGGTTCAATACCTGTAATGTAAATACAGAGACATGGGTTGAGGTGATACACTCAGAAATATTTAGGGCAATGCTACATTCTTAGCAATAGGCCACAAAGTGACACACAGACGAATTATGTATTACAAAGTTGTTTCTGAAATCAGACGCTTGCCAGTATGTAAATTAATTTGACAGTACTAAGACATCTACAGGGCACAAAGCTCCCCATAAAGTTATGTGTGTCACTGCTTTGGCATTAAGTCAGAGGGGGTGAACAATATTTATTATGCATTTATACAGTTCGTATTAACTTTTTGTGGACCATGCAGGTGCATTGCCACTGTTGGGCTACCCACCAGGTCCATAGGCTTTGGCCTTGTCTGGGAAAAGCTGTTTGGGCTTGAGAGGGGCACCAGGCTTCAGCTTTGCCTTCGGGAACTGAGACAGGTAGGTCATCACTGAGTGCTCATCCACATCTGGGTCCACAATCTCCTCAGGTGCAATCACCTAAAGTGGAGCGAGACAACAGACAACAGGGTTAATCATCCAACATGGCTGAGGTTAAAATTGAAAATACAGTAAACATAAAGATTAAAGGTTAGTTTTTGTGCAACATTGAGCAATAATCATAATCATAAAAAACCCATTGTCTAGTTAATGTTTAAATTGTCATTTCTAACAATTGTATAGTTACGTCTTCATACAACTTTCCCTTATTTAGCAAAGGGGTTTAACAAGGATTAAATTTATTTATTCCCTCCACCTCTGACTCCTCTCTCCCTTCCAGCACTTGTTTGCCTGTCTATCACACAGTGGCACAAAGCCATGCTCCAGGCTAGTTATATTTAACCCCAGGACAGCGGGGTTAAGGATTGTTGCCCTCAATAAGCCAGCCAGGGGGATTTATCCTGAGCCAGACCTCTCCCACATCTCCTTAACACCACCACACTGGAATCCAGCCCCCAGGCCTGCAGAACCATGACATACACCCCCCGGCTATCTCACCAATCCTAAGCCTCATGGAGAATAGCTAGCCCTGTGTCTTAGACAAACAAGTAAACAACCTGCATAGTGCACATTACAATATGGAGACTCGGAGTACTACAAATGGGACTGGAAATATTGCACTCTTGCTCTGTTCACATTGTTATTCTGTTGAGCGCAGGCATATTTACACCTCTGTTTCAGTGGCGGGCTCAGAAGGTGTTAAGAAATCTCACACCTCCACAAATTCACAAATCTACCAAATAAAACTCCTACACACTCACTTACTGAGAGCTACAATAAAGTAAATGGAAATATTAGAAGTGAGCTGGGTAATTAATATTTCATGACACCCTCCAGCATGATCTCCCTGGAAAAACACTGGGCTCCATACACAGTCTTTCCTTTTTTTCAGTTCAGCGTTGCCTCACAGGCGTATGTGCATATAGTGAGGCATGTTTGCATTTAAAATGTGTCTTGGTACTTGCTTTTAACCTCTAGGAGACAATTGGTGCTTACTGAATGTCTATCCACTGAGTATAAACTATGTTGCCAATCAGAAAACATAGGAAAGACACTTGCTTTTCTTGTTGTGTTATCCTAAGAGACCAGCCCACCCACCTGTCATACAGCTGAGCTAAAGCCAAAAAATAAAGGCACTTTGTGACTGACATCTATCATGCATCTTACCTGTGGCACACCCAACCAGTCATCAGCCTGTTGCATGGCTTCTCTGGCATTCTGCACGGGCTTGTTTGGGTCCCACTCCGCCCAATCAGGACACAAACCTAGCAGAATGCAAACAGGACGATTAGACAATTCGACACAGACTAGCACAAGCTCAGTTACACTGTGGTTGCTATGATAAGTCCACTTGGGCTGTCACTACTATCTCTAGAACACCTCCAACTACAACATCACATGACCTTACCCACACTGCTTTGCTCCTGTGAATTCAGTATGTGTGACAATAAAGGTCTCTCTTGACTGACTGTTCAAAGGAAACCTCGACAGACGCTCTGGCACTTTCAGTGGGGCTAAAGCTAGCCTCCTCTATGCAGCTAATGCCTAAATTGGATTAGTGTTGCCAATGGAGTGAGCTACTCACCCAAAGGCCCATGCAGGCACATCACAGAATACCATTATCTAATTAATATAGACACAAGACCACAGTATTAAGAGTGTTGAGTTTACTTGCATTGGCAAGGAAGGAGTGTACAGTGACAGTATAGAAATAAAGACTATTGCCTTTATAAAGCTATCAGCTGGGAGGCACCAGGGTGGGCCTTCCAGCATGTTACTTTGGGAAATCACTGCTCTTCAAAGTGATGTCATCTTTGGAGCAAAACCATAGCTAGTAGATACATAATACATATTTACATAGTTGTATAAGAATATACTGGATATACTAACAGAGATTGTACCAGTTTATTTAGAACATTAGTTTCTTCCAAGTCTGGTCGATTTAACTTGTTTTGCACATTTGTGTCTGAGTTTCAGAGCAGAGCTAGTTTCATCTGTTACTCTGCTGTTTGGTACTAGCTGATGAAACAACAGAACCTTGTATGGTCAGTGTTGCAGCACAGTGTTTGAAAGATGCGTCTCCTCAGATCCATGGCTCATATAAACACAGTTAAACACGGTGCTCTACGCTCCTCTGGCTACTCCTCCACCTTTCACTCAGTGAAGCCCAGCTAAGAGAGGACTCTCTAATGTTCGGTACTGGAAGCTTAAACTGGCAGTGACTCAAACTGTGGCCTTGTGGTCCTTGGATCTGTGGCTTAGGCACCTCCCTGTGACAGATCACTCTGTATTTTGATGCGTAGCCAAGCATCCCCCTTGACAGAAGAGGAGGAATGGTGCCCAAATTTGGGGGTGTTGTGTAGCAGTGAGGCTATAAACACTAAAGCCGGGCTTGGGCCTCAGGGCCCGAAACAGTGAGAATGAAAGCTTCAGTCATTGTGGGACAGCTGGCAGGGACGTCATTTCGGCCATCCGCAGCCCGTCTGCAACCTACTGACAGTACCTGGTCTCCAGAGACAGATTACACTGGCTGACATCTGAATCTGAATCTGGATGCGTGTGTTTCAGAATGTGTGAGAGGAGGTGGAGGAGATGAGGCGCAAAGGAGACAAATTCTCTTGAGAAGTTGATACTGTTTCAAATATACTGACTGACACATGCTTGACCCCTACCCCCATAGCAACCAAGGAAAACTGCCACATACAACAAGCCTTTCAACAGGCATTGCACGTATTCTGACTCAGCACTTACACTGCCTGCTCTGTAGACTCAGCTGATGCCACTACAAGCTTCTTACCTGGGGCACAGTTGTCCACCAGAGCTCCCAGGGCTTTGCCATCCCTCCAGTCCCGGTTGAAGTTGTTGATGGGCAGCTGGGGCACCTTGTTCTGTATCCAGCCAAGCAGGCGCTGTTTGGGCGTCAGCTTCTTAGTCTCCTCGTCATCCTCATCATCCCACATGGGCATGGAGATAGAGTAGTGGAGGATGAGAGTCCAGATAAGACCCAGAATCAGCTTTAGATTTCCGTCCACAATGGCTTTGCTATCTGTAGTTGGACAGTAGAGACAACACAGTTCATGAGGATTTACAATTTACAGAAGTTCACATAATGCACCATGTCATACAGTGTTTGGAAGTATTCTACACCTTCCAGCTGTATTTTCAGGAGGTAATTGTTTATGGACCTGTCTGTGATTTGTGCAGTCTACTAGTGAAATGGTTTAAATTATGTATGTTGCTGTCCCTGATCAAGACACCCCAAAGCTAAGAAATGGAGAACTACGATTGATGCAGAAGTATATTTTACCAAAATAGTCCTTCCTTGCTGCTCTGCAGAGTTGACCAGGCTATTCTGAGTAGAAATATAAACAATAATGATTGACTGCTGAGGAGACAGGAATCTAATGCTCCTCACTGCTTCCCCCGAGCCCCTTTCTCCCAGACAGCTGTCTGGCTGAGGACCCCTGACAATCTGTCATCCAGTCACAATGGTACTTTGAAGACAGTGACAGCTGAGGATATGTGGAAGTGGATCCCTCTCTGCATAAATATCACTTGGATTTCAATTACCTCCAAAACTTGTAGCGCCAGAATGTGATAAATCAAATAGATGGAGATTAGATTCATTGACAGCGAGCATGCATCTCATTTCCTGAAGTTCTCAGAGGAAAAGTTTGTCAAATAAGCCATTTAAACCCACTCTCATTTAGAAATTCAGCCATTTAAGCCAGATAACCTCTGAGGAGTGCTAGACTTTTGTGTTTCATCAGCTAATCTTGTGTGTTACACTCCAGTTAATTCAGTAAGACTTTAATAGGGGAGGGACTTTGATGTCAGTTGTTTATCACAATACTATTTTATTGAGACTATTTATGTTTTCATAGATCAGTGTCCCCTATCAGAGGGTAATTTTTGACATGTCACCGTTTGACTGGCACAGGCAGGTGGCACAAAATGGCACAGTGTGGTTTTGATCCCACCGCGTCCAGCTTTAAAGGCGAATGTGTGGTCAATGAGACATCCATCAAACGGTGTCCAGTTACGCAGTGTGACACATGTGCAACTAAGCCTGGGACTTTTTTATTGTCACTGAGTCACTGTAATGAGGGCTGTACTGACCCACCAGAGCTGCATGGAGGGAGAAGGTGCTAGAACATAAAACACCAGGACTTTTGTTATCACGCCCTGCTTCTGTCAAAGCAGTCTGACCTGGTGTGTCTCTGCACAGCTGGGACAACTGTGCCAGACACACATTTACATATTAAGACACACTATCCAGAGGACACACAGTCTGCTGCCTTTGAGGTGAGATCTGTGATTGTGACCTTTGCCCTCCCGTGATGAGCGGGACCCCTGAGGATTGAGCATGCCATTGAGAGTTTCCCTCAGTGTCATCACACACTCAAACAAACACACTCGTGTCCACACAGACACACTGTGGCCTTCACAGTCCACCGGCCAAAGCCTCAGCCACGCCGGGAATTTCACTCAAGTGTGTGGCAGGATCATTAGTCACCAAAACAGAAAAATACTCTGTCAAACATTTAATAACTATTCTCCTGTATGAATTATGGGGTTGTCTACAGGTGTATAATTAAGCCATAATTCTTCATCTTACCACTTCTGTGCTTTTCATATTAGGCTACTAGTTTCTCCTCAGTTATTAAAAAGTTTTAAGGCACTCGGTTCACTCTGGTGGAGGAGGGAGGGGGGGGTTATTTAGACACGGTGACCCCTTTCTTGTGACTCTGAGCTCAGCTATTATAGGTAGACCAATCCCCAGACAGCCACTTGGCTGTCAACAAAGAGCCCCAGCAAGTCACTCTGACCCCTGACCTGACAGAGTGTGTGTGCCTGCGTGTGTGTGACCCCTGTCCACATTTATAAACTGTGTCACTCCCATTAGCACAGTCCTAGTGAATTTCCAGCCCATAGCTTACAAAACAGTTGAAGTTGGAGTAAACTAAAGCACACTATAGAGGCTCTAGGCCTTATTGGCCCTGACATAAATTAATGACCTCAGTGGCAACTCTGCAGCAATTTTCCAGTGAGCAGTTGACCCTGGCTCAATGCAGATTTCCAGAGCCCTGTGAAAACTATGTGTCACTGCTGGCTGACACCTGGGCTGATAACATACCAACAGGACAGCTACAGAATGTGTATGTGTTAGTGAAGATATGACAGTCTAAAAAAAACCATAAAAGGTATGAAATGATGTTATTGTCATAGCTCAAATCTTAAATATTGAAGCATTGCAGCTGTCAATCATCATATGTGAACCAACACACTGTCAACTACTTTAAATTATTTCTCTTATTACTTGTTAAACTTGCCATGCTTGCATCTTACAACCGTTGCAACTTACCGATGGAGACCAGCTTGATACGTTCTCTGTCCAGGAACTCTAGTGCCACAGACACATTCTCCAGTTTCATCTGACGGAAGTTGGGTCTGTTGTGGTGCTTTCTGTACATTTTCTTCTGGCTCAAAACCTCCAGGAGTGAAATGAGCTTCAGCCCATCACTAAAGTCCCTCTGCAGATCGGTGACGGTCTTGTTGACGCACTTGAGGTGCTCGTTGCACCACCTGGTGAAGGTGTTCTGCTGGATCTTCTTCCATGGCGCGTCTTCGGCCAGGTCCTTTTCCGTGGCTGGCATCTCGTCGTCCTCCTCTTCCCCGAAGTCAGTGGCCTGGTAATACTGTGGAGGCAGCTGGTCGTCGCTGTAGTTATTGCTCATCATGGTGGCCTTTTCCGTGTCCACTTTTATACCTCGGTGACACTTATGTGTTGAATTGTGCGCTCGGCAGCGCAGAAAACTTTAGCAGGTCGATGGCAAGCGCGCTCTCGCGGAGGAAAGTTCAAGCTTGGAGGAGTTTTAAAAGCAGCCTAGAGATTTTTCGAAAGTACTTGCGAAGAAACCACTTATGTCAGGACAGTGATGGATTAAATTATCCGATGTACAACGTGCAAGGCAGCTGATCGTCCGCTTGTTTTAATTGGCACCCTCTTGACAAGTCGTTCCTCTCTAGTATGACCCCCAGAAGGATGTCGCTGTTTGAGTTTGAGTTGGAGTTTCGTGGCAGGTGAGCTGGAGCAGCACTGTTGAAGTTGTCTAAAAGCGTGTTTAACTTGAATGTTGAGAGAGCAAAGAGATGGGTATATAAAGGACCCCGGGCCACGTCACTCAGCCTCTGTGATCATAGTCTATTTGGTAATCCAAAAGGATAACAGGAGTTGGGGTCGGTTTACGGGGAGGATGGGGCAGTGATTGGTCAGACCTCAGGCAGCGCAACAGTTGCGGCATGCTCCTTATTTTTAGGCGCCCCTATTTGGGCGACTGGGGGCTGGGACTTACCAATTGTTGTGAATGTGTGTGTCATGCTCAGGGTCCAAGTGGCTGAACAATTGAGCTAAGAAAAGAAAGTGAGAAGGGGACGGAGTTCCTCAGTCTTAACTAAATTGTCATTTTACAGAGAATAATTGTCAAAAAAGTAGGATATCACGCATTAAATTTTCTCCCTGAGGCATTGGAGGGAAATATTATTTTAAAGGATGAGGTCACACTGGTAAAGATGAAGCAACTGCATTACGTGTGTTTCACAGTAATCTGCCACCCCTGGGTGAAATACATTTCCATGTAGACAAGCAAAGGTCAATACGAGCTCAGGAAGTTTTATAGATTGATGTTTGATATTAAAGGGAAGCAGTGTGCTTAGACTTTGATGTACAGCAAGTATTTTTTTCTGAGCCATCAAGTATCAACATATTACGCATATTGTAGAGAATTTCTTCAGTTATGCCACTCACACATCAGTTAATCCATTTCAATTCTCTAAATTCAACCTCTTTCTTTTAAATGTCTTTCCAGGCCACATCTTTTTTTTTTCTCAGAATGAGAAAGGACAGAAATTGACTTCTCAAGTGTCATCTACAGCTTTGGCGAGTGACACTTACGCTTGAGTCTGTTAACCATAGAAATACACTGAGCCAGTTGTCATCGTGCTCACATAGAAAAATCGATAATCTGTATACGAAAATGAGTCAGTGCCAGTAAATATTGTGTTTGCTGCAGGTTCGGGGACTGTCGTGGTGTTGTGACTCAGCAGTCAGTGTCATGGCAGTGCAGCCAGCAGCATCTTTGATGAAATAGTGGGAGGTAAGAATAACTGTGACACATGCAGAAAGCGTTCTCAGGATACACTCAGTCTGGACACAGCCAGGGGTGACACCATGTTGATCTCACACCATGAAATATGATACTCAAAGGACTTTATCTGTTTGGGTTTTTTTTAGCCATTACCTATATAACAATCTGGAAAGTTTGACTTTGCTATTGCAGGACAATTTCATGCAGTTAAACCAGTCACCATATTGTTCTCATATAATAATAGTAATTTAAAAAGGCAATAAAATCTTAATAATTCTCAGTCAGTCAGTCAGTCAGTAGGAAGTAAGGATGGTAATAATTTCAATATTATTTTTATCGTCTCTATAAAATCATTGTATATCATCACAAAACTCATACTGACACATCATCGTTCCCTTAGGGTGCATTAAAATCTGTCTCAGCTTAACATCCACATAAACTACATGAAACATGAAAGTGTATATTTTTCCCCTTAATAACAGATTTATTTTCAGGAGAAAAATTAAGAACAAAATATTTGACAGTGAGGTGAACAAGTTCAACATTTTAATATGTGATTTTTAATATATACTTGGTATATATTATGTGTTATGTCCATATTACCCAGACTTGAGAGGAAACATAAAGTATGTGTGAATAACTGAAGCAAAAACCAAATCACAGAACTACATCTGTTGTCCTGGACATGGTTCACTCGACAATATATCCCCAGAGAACGCCCTTGTCTGCTCTCACAGTCAGCTTCACACCTTTTTTAATTAGTTTTTTCCCCGTTAGCCTGTCAGTTGAATATATTAAATATTTAAGAAGGGATTTGGGGGAGAATTTTCTGGACAGATAGGCCTGGGGCCAAGGGCCAGTTTATTAGGTTTCACAGGTGATCTGAATCTGACATTTCCGCCATTAAGATACTTTTCATTTCTTTAGCCATAACTCTGAAATTGAATGAGACAGAAATCTGATTCAGAATCCAAAGGGAATATGTGCAGGTTCAGGAAATTAATTTAACTTCAACCCTAGATAGAGGTTTATGCTAACTATACCCTATGACAAGTTCCTTATAGAGCTGCACATCGAGGCTACTTTTAGATAATTAGCTGCTCTTAAAACGTACTAAACTATGAGTCCTGGCAATGGACTAATGAGTGTATTTGAGAAGCCCTCATCTACAACGTTGACACACCAGTTCCTGCCATCTGTAAAGAGTCCATGTCTGTGAGCTTATGTCACATCTCTGGAGTGAAGGTTATTAATACCCATACAACCCATGTAATGTGACGCCAGTAGAGACAGTTATTGCTCAGGTTGTCTGCTGGTGATTTCATGAATGGGATTTCATGATACTTTAAACCCTGAGACCATGATAGCCGGTGAGGCCAACTCCCAAGAAAAGAAAGCACTCAGACATCATGTGGGGTGGGTATATTTATTTTCTCAAGTCATTTACAGTACAAAATAGACCTCCATGTAACAAAATAGCCACAACTATGCCGAAAACAACAATGATATCAATATGTAAAGCAGCAAGCTGAGAAACACAGTGCAATATAGAAGCTAGTGAGATTATGATAAAGTTACTATTCATGAAATAAGCTCAGAAACAATGATAAATAATTTCCTGAATCAGACAACATTCATATGTGCTATTGCAGTCAATGGAAATTAAATTTGTATTGCAAACTGATCATTTTAAATAGACAGTGGCAAAATTTGCAGTCCAGCGGCACATTACTTCTTCAGTAAGTTTTTTTTTTTTCATATGCAGAAATAACATTGATCAGACATTGCTTAGCAAGGTTCTGTTTAATGGCAAATGTTCAGAATCAGAAAAGATTTCATTACAGTTCTGAAATTTAAGGGAATGTCAAAACCCGGAGTCATATTGCTCGTTCTGGCAACTAAGGTCAAATGCAATCTAAAGGCATGCAATGACTATACCACCTTTGAACATAGAGGTACTGGAAATTATTAGCAATGCTAGCAGTTCTTCTGAATAACATCACCATAAATAAACATTTACATATAGCATATAATCTGGCTATCAAATATACGATGCTCTTTCAAAATAGAATAAACTTTCTACAAAGCTAGTACAAATGGATTTAAGAAATATCTCTCCCATAGTACTATATGTCACATCTATTTACATGAAATACAAAGTAACAGAATCAGTATAACGTAACATAAATTATATATTGTGCTTCTATACGTTTTCTAGCATGCTTTTTCAGTTCTAAAAGATTTTCACAAAAAAAAAACGTTTCACAAATGTAAACAATAATCAGAGTCCTTCCACATATACATATCTATTTTTTTGTAACTGATGCTTAGACAAATTAATTTGTGACACCCTCCTATTTACATGTTTTGTAACCATGTTAATGCCTAAAATGCCCTCAGCAGACAACTAACCCTGATCGCTCACTTCAGCTGCATCAGTGGTTTAATCTAGGTGATGCCAAAAGCAGCCTTTGTCAGATCTTTTTACATTTAGTGTGGTGCCAGTAAACAAGTGAATGCTGACAGTCAACGTTCTCACTCTGTGTACCTGGAACAACCTGCAATCACCATAATTCTTAATAACAACACACTCTGAAAACCAAGCCACTTAAATCCGGCTGGACAGAAATATCAGAGTCGAAAGTAAAAAAAAAAAAGCTTTGATAGTTGGTGCCTCACAATAACAAAGCTCGATCATCCCAGAATCTGCTCCCAAAGTTGCTGAGATATCTTTATTAGCACATAACAAAACTACCATACTGTAAGTATAACAGTGCAGCTGTGGGTGTTTCAAAGTGAACAGTGAGCAGGCAAGATGAATCAGAAATTCCTGGCATGTTGGTTAACTGATGATTAAAGGGGAAGGTGGGAGTTGTCTGATTTCATTTCAGAGTCAGACACAAGACAATGGTGAGAGGCAGGCAGAAGTGACAGAGCCTGGAGCAAAGCAGATAACTGAAGAAACACTCTGGGAGACGTTGGGTTTAACTTTATCGTTACACACTGAGCTTGGATGGACGCGTGCTTAATTAGCCATACCTGTGCTCCTTTAGGGAGGATATCAGCTGTTTAAAATAGAAAGAAGTGATATTCTAATATTGAGAAGGGCAGAGTAACAGTGTTAATATTTGGGGGGGGGGGGGGGGGGGCGAGCAACAAGTAATAGTTAACAACTCATGAACAAAAAATGCAAACTGCTCTTTCTGTAAGTGTTTCAAGGGCATAATTATGTACATTTCAGGGATTTCAGTGCATTAAATGCAAACTCCATTGTCATTATTATCAGAGACAAGTATGAACAATATTTAAACAAACAAATAAATAAATAATGGTTAAATAAATTGAAAACATTTTTGTGCACATTAATAATCAAAACCTTCATTTTATCACATTGTTAGCTAAAGCAGAGAGAAATAATATTCACAGACACAGAGAAGGAATGACACAGCACTAGCATACATTTAGTGGAGTGAGATCAGTCCTCGTGTGGGGCTCTGCATGTCAACTCATCGTCACAGCTGTCTTCAATCTCAAATTAGACTGAGCGCATCGTTCTCAGTCTGTCTGCATGTAGTACCTTCTCATAAGAGACACTTTTTTTTTTTTCTTCCATACACCGTCTACTATACAGTTGTCAGTTCTATCACATTCAGAGAATTCCAGTTCAGTCTATAGACATGGCAGGAGAGAGAACGAGGGCTGGTCTGAAGCAGACGTCTGTCCCTGTGCAGTTGTTGCCCATCCAATCAGCATCGGACAAGAGCTCTCAACAAGCTAGTCATCATTAGTAGCACTGCTGTGGCTGCAGTGACAGTCAAAATGGAGTTCCAACCTATCTCACTCCCCTGAGGCAAGACAGGAAAAGAGTAGTGGTTAAGTGTCAGTATAGGCTGCCACTTTTCCATTATCCGATAAACCATTTTGGACCTTTAAAGGAATATAGTTTGACATTTTAGGAAATATGTTGGTTTGCTTTCTAACAGAGAGTGACATAAGAAGATCGTTACCACCCCACATATCTGTGTGTAAATAGGCAATTAGCCTAGCTTAGCATAAAAACTGAAGCAGAGGGAAGCAGCTAGCTCACTATAATTAACACACTGTAGCGTGTTTATTTAATCCATACACAAATAGAAATGTCAAAGCAACAATTTGTTGTTTTAGGGGAGTTACAGTGTGTGCTGTTTATCTGTCCGCCCCAGCCTTTTGGTTCAGTGTACCAGCTGGTTGGCCGGCATCCTCACAGTGACAACAACCACAAAAAAGGAAGAGTTAGCCAATAAATAGTGACAGCACGTAACCTCCCCCTAAAACCACAAATTGTTGTTTTTACATTCCAGTTTGTTTATGGATTAAACAAACAAGAGTGACATCAGTGTGCTTCAGATGTGCTGGTAAGTGTATTTTTGAACTTGGACACTTCTTAGCTTTGCTAGCTGTTTGCCCTGCGTCCAGTCCTTTAATGTGAGGCCAAGCTAAGCTAATCTCCTCCTGGCTCTAGCTCCATATTTGACGCACAGATACGAGAGCGGTATCATTCTTCTTATCTAGGAGAACTCTTGACAAGGAAGTGAATAAGCACATTTCCCAAAATGTCAAACAATTCCTTTAAATTACTTATTCATTGCCATTTATATTCAAATTATTTTGTTATGATTTGCCAAACTGCCCACCCGTCCCATGTCCACCTACCATAATTTCTTCATTTTAGACCCTCCCATCACAACCACCACTCTCAATGAATCCTGAGCAGCAATTTATATTAAAGGGTCATTTCATCCAAATAACACACATTTTCTAACTTACCTGGAGTGGTATCCAGCAATACAGATCATTTTTGTTTTATCTGCTCAGCTTTAGAGATACCTGTCTCTGTGATTTCTGCCTTCACCCCAATACAGTGGAAGTTTTGTTTTGTGGTTCTTTGAAAAATAACATGTCTCCCCAGAAACGGTGTCCCCAGTACTCTGGATAATCCGCAGAATACACCGTCAACTGTTAGTTCAGACAGAGCACTGAAGGCTGTGTTTACGTTATCTGATTGTTATCGGCTGTTGCATTCACGCTTCACTGTCACCCGCCTCGTACATCACCTGTTTGGCAACAAGCTGAATAGTAAAGCCCAATCACATTCATGCAGATGTACAGCGAGGGCCATTACAACCTCTCACTATTGATCCGTTGATTAGTTACTGCCAACACTGTGCTGCTGCAGCTCCCTCCACCTCCCTCCTTCTGACACTTTTGATTTAACTAACATTTCCATTTATGTGTTTATTAAAAGGGGATTAGTTCTTGCAGAGGAATCCTCATCGCTGCTCGGATGCTTTTCTGCCAACTGAACTGTATAAACCATTTGCTATAAATGGTCAATATCTCTGACTGAACAACTTTTCACTGAATAAATAGTTCCTATGAAGCTGTTGACAGCATGTTAACACTATCTGTGGAACAAATTTCTTTTCACTTCTGTTGTGTTGGGCAGAATTCTCACAGATGGATATCTTAAAACCTGGGCAAATAAAACCCAAACTGCTGTATCTGCATGGCCCTGTACCACTAGAAGTAAGCGGAAGAATATATTTTTTGTCTTTTTGGGTGAACTTAACCTTTTATCTTTGTGTAGCATTACGGATCAAATAGAGATAAGCACCTCCCATACCTTACTCTCTGGGGACGCCAGCTCCGACAACCAGCACCAGACCACAGCCACTATTACAATCATTCCTATGAAGGGGATGGAGAGAACAGGGTGCTCAGACGGATGGATGAATCTCTGAGGAGGAAATAAAAACAAACACAAGGACCATGGGGATGAAGGGAATGAATGAATGGATGGATTGATCCAAATAATAAACACACAAATAGATGTAGGTGTGACAACAACACAAATGGACCACCAACACCACACATCACTAACTTAAAAGCATGACATGGTCTATGGCTGTGAGAAAAGGGGAGGGGTTGTGATGGAGTGATTTCCATTTTCTGTTCACAAAAAGGCATAACTCTATGGTGACATGCACATCAACTCAACGTGAGTATACGTGAGCAGTCCTGTGTGGCTTTTACTGGCTGCGTGTGATGTTATGGTGACACAAAAAGAAAGACGTACAGCGTGAATGTTGTGACGAGCGTTTCAGCGGTGTTTTTGTCTCTCTATCCTCGTTTTATAGCTCATTTGTAACTATGTTTGCAAAATTTGTCATCATACAGGCTGAGAGGTCACGGACATTCAGAGAACAAGGACAGCATCAGAGACAGGCACGGGTAGACAGTTTGACACAACGCAGGGACATCTCATCACGGCTGTTGTAGACAAAACACATGTGTGTACAACTTTGCTGCAAACCATTTTCCAAAACATACCACTGTTGTTATAGATGTTTAAACGCATTTTTTCCTCCCTTACAGGCAGATATTGGTTTCCATACATTTCAGATCTATGACAATCCATTTAGAGAGTTTTGATACTTACTTGAGATAATACATAATTGTCCTAATGTACCTAATATACCTAAACCCTAAACACTACAAGGAAATATAGACGTCGTGAACATGGCAGTGAATTTGAAACTTTGTGCAGTAAGAACATTGCTGTTCAATAGTCAGCTCGAAGTTCTTCAAAATAATTCATGCTTTCAATTTATTGTTATGCAAAATTAAAAAGCGAGCATGATGTTAATTGTGTGAATTATTTATTTCAGACAAGTTTCATTTCACTACCAAGTCGACTTTCACACCTCACTAAAATGAACAGAAACCAGCCTGAAGGGAAGAAAAAAGTATTTCAATTACTTTGCTTCTATTGAACAATATGTGAAGCCTACATAGGCTTCAGACATTCTTTCCTTGATGCCTGAATGCCCTTTTGCAGATTGCGTGTTTTTGTCCAACAACAGTATTAAAGCATTGCTGTCACAGAGAGATTAGGACACAGACACAGTGGGGGGAGAAGTTCCCCGGCCCAAAGCACAAAATAAATACTGATATGGGCTGACAGGCCAAGTCAGTTCATATCAAAACATAATAGCTACAGTATGAGACACACAAAAAGTGGGCTCAACAGACAGAGGATACAGTAGGTGTGATGCGAGGTGTGTTATGTGTCAGTTGACAGTGTGGGTGCAAAGAAAAAACTTTTAATCAAGTAGAAATCAGAGCTGTAAATTCTCCAAACTATATTGAGAAAGTTCACATTAATTTTAAAATAAAGAAATTGAGAAACAACACAACCTTCAGCACAGATGCTTTAGGAATCTCCAGAATGTAACAGTCCTAAAGATTGTTATAATTTATGTCTCACAGTTATATATATCATTAAAATTACTTCACCCTACTTCTGGGGTTCTGGTCCCTCACCTGAGCCCCTCCAGACAGCTTCTCCAGCTCTGCCTTGCAGCGCTGCAGCTCCTCCTCCAGCTCTGCTCTCTCCCTCTGACTGCTGTCATACAGTACCTGCAGCTCCTGCAGCTCCATCTTCAGACCATCACACTGGAGGACACAGAGGTCAAACACTCAGTTCTTTTCCTTTCAGTATTTGACTTATTACAGTGATTGATAACAAGATCCACTGTAAAAATGTTCTAATAATACAGTATTTTACCTCTCTCTGAACCTGTGAAGCCTTCTCCTCCGCCTGTTTGAGCTGGTCCCTCAGGGAGAAGATCTCCCCAACGCCTCCATTCCAGCTGGTTGGTGTCGTAGGCTTCCCATCAAATGAAATATTCTTCTGGATGGAAGCATCCACCAGGCGACAGTTCTCAGACTGGGCCATGGTCATGTAGCTCTCTGTCATGACCTCGTCTGGGCCAGTCTCCATGTCCTTCCCCTCTGTGTCCTCCCCCACATCTTCCTCCTTCAGTGACAGGTAGACGCTGGAGCTGCGAGGTGGACGAAACGAGTACTGGTAAAGAATACAATTTACTGTGGGTAGGTTCATCTGTAATATCTGAAAGCTCAGAAATGAGCTCCAAATGTGCTGATAATTTCCATGATCAAAGGCCAGACAGGCTTTATCAAAAATTGAAGTGGTTGCTTTGCCATTTTATGTGACAACCAGTGAGCCAGTTAACATTATTTATTTGTTGTTACATACAGTGTACACAAAGTCTGATAACTGATGGAGACATTTTTATGGCTGCAACTGAGGATTATTCTCATTTTCTATTAATCAAATGATTATTTTTTTCGATCAGCATTTATTTATTTGGTCTATAAAATGTCACAAAGTAGTGGAAAATGTCTGTCACAACTTCCCAGAGCCCAATGTGAAGGCTTGTTTTGTCCTTCCAACAATCCAAAACCCAAATAAATAAAATTCAAAAAGAGAAAAGCAGCAAATCCTCATATTTAAAAAGCAGTGGTTTAATAAATATATTAAACAATTAATCAATGATGAAAATTGTTGTCATTGAAACAACAGTCTAACCACAAGGTTAATTTAGTAGCTGTTCTGGTTATCATGCTAATGGTGGTGTTTCTCGACTCTGGAACAGCCCGTGGCGGAGACTCAGAGAAGCCAAATCAATGCACATTTTTTAAGAAGCATCAAAAAAACAATTTGTCTTCTTTGGCTTTTTCTTGATTTTATAACTTTTGCTTTGTGGGTTATACCTGTTTTATATATTGTCTTCTTTGTCTCTTCTACCACCCTCTATCTCCTTTCTTCTTCCTGTGAAGCACATTCCCAGATAGCATACGTAAGTGGGCCACTTCAGGCAATGATGCGGCACTGCTGGCCTTCTTCTGGCCCGGACAAAATGGATGTGAGCCTGAAATGGCCCACGTGTAAAATAGCAAATTTGGGCCTTTTTTGGTAAAGATGCTGTGCTCTCGCTGGATGTGGGCCAGTTCTGGTTTATCTGATTTGGTTGACATACGGCACTGCTATGGCTTGCTTGTGGCCCAGATCTGGAAAACAGGAGCAGACTGCCCAAGTGCCATCATTCCACACGGTATGTGGGCCGGATGAAAGTGCCGAAAGTGTTGGTTGTGGGCCAGATCTGGGCCGCAGCAATTTTGCTATCTGGGTTGTAACTTCTGTTTTGAAAAGTGCTCCATTAAAAGGATTTGATGGTTTTTGATGGTCTCACACAGTCTTCCACAGCAGATTAAGTTTGCCCAGGTCTCCATCCTGCTGAGGAAGACTGTGTGATGTGTTTGAAAACTTGTCGTGAGATTATTTTGCCAACTACTGTCACAAAATAATGGTTCCAGCTATCATGTGTAATCCCTCATATGATCTTACAGTTTTACTGCAGTGAATAAACAGGTGGCCGGTGTTTTCTAAATGCGACATGATGTGAATGAGTGATGAGGGATAATATTCCAGAGGGTATCCCCTCCAGCTGATCCAGTAAGCGCAGCTGATGAGTGAGCAGTCAGTGACCTCTCACCATGTCCTCTGTCTCTGAAGCAGCTGCAGCCTCTCAGAGAGACGTCTGTTGTCTTCCTTCAGGGTCTGACACTCCTCCTTCAGTTTACGGCACTCCTCTTTCAGCAGGTCGACGTCACCTGACAGAAGGAGGAAGGTCAAAGATGAAGACATTAAGAGGGCGCAGGTCAGCGTAGCTCATCATCTGACTGGTTGAGGCTTCAGCACCGTAACAGCACTAATAGAGGACATTAAAATGAGTGCTAAAGTCAAATAACACTTGCATTTAAAATACATTTTGGGTCATGAAAGAGAACAACAATGAAATATATGAACACCCTGTGTTCTGTCCTCCCTCAGTCCCAGCCCAGACTCAGCTGCAGAGCCCAACGGTGATATCATGTCTTGGAATTGTGTGTCCCTCCTCCTCATGACTTCATGTCCCTGGTATTCTAAATACACACACACATCCACACACACACACACACACACACACCACTCCCCCTGCCACACTCAGCACTGTCATTTGTAATGTGTAATATTTATTAAAAACCCACAAATGATTTATGTGCTTGACTTCGGGATGCTAACATGATGTGGCCGTGCAGTAAGTAATAACATCATGCTGTGTTTTCAGCCACAAAGACTGATCGTGGGCTAATTCTGATAGTGTGGTGAGCTGCATGAACTCCATAGTACAAATTGAAACAGTAGGTCTTTTTGCTGTGCTCTCCTCACTTATGCCTGTATACACAAGGTGTGAAGATGAGGTGTAAAACCGAGACTTATTGTATTTTAACTTTGATGTACTGCAAGTAAAACTAAGGAGGAGGAGGTATGTTTGCAATTCACTACACTGATCTCTGCCCTCCATGCCCCTCACCCTCTCTCCTCTCGGCCTCCCTGCGCTGGCTCTTCATGCTGATCTCGGCCCTCAGCGTGGTGATCTCCAGCTCGTACTCCTGGGTCTCCTCGCTGAGGCGCTGCAGCTCAGCCCGCCGGCGACACAGCTCCTCCTGCAGGGAGGCGATGTCGTTCTCCCTCTCTGCCGCTGCCTCCTCCGCGGCCTGTTGGAGCAGGAGCACCTCCTCCTGAGCGGCACGCAGCTCCTCCTGGGCCTCGGCCAGCTCGCTCTCCTTCTCCTCCTCCAGGCTGTCCATCTCCTCCTGCACAGAGCGCAGCTGGGCTGTGGGGAGAGGAGGAGGAAGAGGAGGATGTTAGGTTTTCTTTATGTTGGATGTGTGGGTGAGACTGCAATGTGTGTGTGTGTGTGTGTGTGTGTGTATTTTCACCTGTGGTTTTGCAACAGTGGGCCTGCATGTGTTTGTGTGTGTGGGCGGTGTGTTCTTGCGTGTGCCTGTGTGTGTGTGTGTGTGTGTGGGTACAGTTTGAAAGAGGAGCTGATGTAACTGATGGTAATAGACTTTTTTTTTCTTCTGGGCCAGGTTCAGATTATTAGTTTAGTATTTTCAAGGAAAGAAAATCTTTTCCACTTCAAACAATAACAACATCAATAAGAGCAATTGGATAAGTTTTTACTGTTTTTATCGCTATTATTTTCTATTTTAACAGTTTAGACATAATTCTTGCCTAAGTGCAGATGTCATGAAATCATTTTGGCGTTGTCTGACTGAAAAACATCTTGCAGCTTTAAACTGCAACGCCCCTACTCCTTTTTTCTTTTGTTTTTAGGAGGGGTGGGGAGTCATTATGGGTTTAGGAATTCCTGTACTTCATATAATTTATTATGTCTGTATAAACTCTTTATTTTCTTGCTTTTCTTCAGCATTCTTAGATCTTATGTCTTTTTTTGCTATTCCCTATTATTTTTTTCTCCTCTCTGTGCTCAGAACCATTATCCATGTTTTATGGAGGCTTTGTATTTGTACTGAGGTATGTTTTATTCACCTTCTCACAATTGAGCAAATATCTAATTTGGACTTTTATTTCTCTTTGTGTATGATTTCCCAAATGGTTTTTATATCTACCGAAATTTAATTTTAAATTGCTCACAAAAAAGAATGAAATGCCCCCAAATCAATAAGCTAAATGACTGCAAGCATCTAATACATTCTAGTCAATTGCATCTCAATATATGCAGCTTTTTCTCTCTGAGACTATTCATTAGAGAGCTAGTAAGACAATGGAAATCCATACAGTGACATACAAGGAGGACCTGCTCATTAATCCTAACAAATTGTTCCTCACTGCAGCTTACAGTGAAAAATCAGCCTATTTACTGAAAGCATAAGAAAATATAACAGGTAAATATGTTTGATTGATTCTGATATTTCAGCCTGTTGTCGCTGCTGTTAAACCAGATGAAATGCTCATTATCGTTGTCAGGTTTTATCAGAGAACAGAGCCTCACTGCTGAGGGTTTTATTATGTTGATACCTTGTATATTCTGGATCTGGCGTGTGAAGGCTTCTGCCTGATGGGCACTGGCCAGACGCTCATCCTCCAGCAGACCTGGTGAGGAGGTGAGGAGAGGAGAGAGGAGAGGTGGGGAGCGGATAGAGAGATAAGAGGAAAATGTCAGTTCAGCAGGCTGATAGAAAGATGACAACTTGATAAGCTGTTCAACCTTGAAGCATGACTGAGTGACACAAGCCTTTTTGTGTGTCTGTGTTAGTGTGTTGAATACATTGTAAGAAAAGACCTTCAGTATATTAGATTTATCTGTATATTTCATTACTATAATTCCTAAATGCCTATTTTAATAGACAGTCTTCTCTTTATAAATCTAAAGCACAGCAGAACAAAATAGCAAAGCAGACAATTTTGGCTACTTTTTTTATAGCGTTTGATTTACTATTCTGGATTTTCTACTTCCTTTTTCATTAGCTTGGCTACAGAGGTGGTCACTTGAGCCTGCATACCCAAGGATCAATTCATACAAATGAAAAAAAATATATTTTCTTATTTCTTACTTTAGTGGCATTTTGCCATGCTGATAGGTTTGGTTTTATATTTTTCTCTGAAATGTCTGCCTCCATCCCAATAAAAACGGAATTGAATCCACATTTTCTTGTGGTGCTCAAAGCATAAAAAATACATCTAAAAATTCTACATCAACATCTTCAATCAACTTTCCATAACACAAATAACACTCAGCAGTTTTCAGGCAGACTATTTCTTTGGGGGAAAGTAGTCCAAGTGAAAACTGAATTATCTAGAGTGAAGGAGACACTGACAGGCAGAAATCTCAAAGATGGATATCTCAAACCCTGATCAAATAAAAACGAAATGTTTCTTCGGCTTCAGTTTCTTCTTCTATGGGTCATAATGTCATTCCAACTATTTCTCATTTTCTCTCTCCAGATTTTTCCTATTTCATATTCTCGCTGGTCCAGACCTTCTAGTCACATGCCATCCCCTGTCCTGCTTGTATCAACTCACCAGCAGTGTATAACTGGTGAGTGTGGCATGATTGGAAGCTTGTAATAATAATCATCTATACTTGTATAGATATCCTTGATTTTTACCTGCATTTGCCTTATGTCAGCCTCTGACCATGTACACCGAGGAACCCCCAACCCCCCACCCCCCCCCCCCCCCCCCCCCCCCCCCCACAACAGCTGCTAACAGACTGAACAGCTGACTGTGTCCAGTGGGAGTGGACCAATAGTGACTTCTCGTGGTGGTTTAGGACACCTAGTCTGGAAGCTTCCCTCACGCAGTTGTCTGAGGAATGCCACCATCGCTGCCAGACAAACAACTGAGCTCACCACGCCATGTCTTTTAGTATGACACACAGTCATATACACACACACTCATAAAGGCACACACTGAGCTCACTGTAGCCCCATACCCGAGGTCTTACTCACTGCTAGTGTCCCTGAACGCTAAGCTCATCATTTCTAAGGTATGATGTGATGCTTCATTTGGTGGCTGTGAGGAACTGACGGTGTCAGTGGCCGCATATAAACATTTATGCTTCTATGTGTTCAAGTGGATTGTGAGAGATTGTGAGATGTCTCAGGTTGAAAGTTTAGCTGTTATAATAGTGGCTGATGAGTTATTAATAGCTTTCAAATAGGAGTCCATAACCATGGAAAACCATCTTACAACATAAATAAAGTGGATTAATAGAAAGAGGAGACAGCAGGTTGCAGCAGGCCTGTAGATGTGTCTGTCTGGGTTGTAATGTTTTGATAATTCAGTTGAGCTTAAAGGAAATTCCATTATTTGCCAATTAAGTTTTATTCTCACATTTCTGTACATTTTGTTTGCTAGTCAAGACACCTCAAGACCACCTCCACAATTCTCTTGTGTTACAAACTGAAGCTTGCATGTTTGGTGAAAGGCATGGCGTATCCATTCCTCGATTGACTTGCTGCTAACTTACCTGCTGTATTAATGCACACACACTAGTTTTTGACTCATTTTCGATGGTTGGTGTCTGCACGCAACCAACAACGACATGCTACACACTGTGCAGATTGCATTGACTTTTACTGGCTGCCACAATGACCTTAAAGAGTCCAATTATAGCTAATTGCCCCTAAACAGCTACAGGGATTCCCAGGGATCTACTTTCAGTCTCCAAATTAAGTAATTGAGATAATTTCTGTGCCATTTTCTTGCACTAATCACTGTAGTTGTTGCCAGAATCTATTTTACACATATCTCTATAGTGGAGGTGGTGAGTAAAATATTATCATGACTAATAGTGTTAACCGGAAAATTTGCCCAGGATGTTTTGGGAAAGTGGTTGGATGGTGGAAGATGTTTGCCTTAGGTTGCATACGATTAGATCTTGATTTTAGGTCAGATATCTGTTTGTAAATATTGGATAAAAGATTCATGAAAAAGGAAGATAAATGATTCAAGGCATCAGAAAATAAAAGAATAGCATAAGAATACTTTGTCAGCAGTGTCAGTCATATCCAAGGTCGGAGGTCTCACCTTGCAGCTCGTGGAAGCTCTCCTGGTGTTTGTTGGAGGTCTCTCTGGCATCGTCCAGCTCCAGCAGCAGCTGCAGCACCTGGGCCCTCAGCTCCTCCAGCTCCTGCTCCTCTGTCAGCGGCTCCTGCTCCTTCCTCCTCTTCTCCTCCCCCTCGCCGCCTTCCTCCTTCAGTTTCTTCTCTTCCCCCTCCTCCTCCTCCTCTTGAGCCCTCTCCTGGTCCATCTCCTCCTTCTCGTTGTTCTCTTCCAGGACGCCTCTCTCCTTCGCTGTTATCTCGTTGTCCATGGTGGGGCTGCTGTCTGCTTTCAGATCGCAAGGGTCATCTGATGGAAAGATGACAGCGAAATTAGAAAGGGATGCCTGATTGAGAAAGAGAGGGAGACAGAAAGTGAGATTTACAGGTGACAGAGCCCTCTGTCATCGCCTCACCTCGTACTATTCAGTCATGCTTTAAACTCGCCACAGATTGCTTTTTATTTTGAATCAACAGCACCATCTTGTGATTAAAGTGGCATTGAGTCCATTTCACACCAGCCTCTATTTCACTCATCTACCATAATTTAACACTACTACTCACTTTAAATATACAAAACAATTGACAACCTTTTGATGAGATAACAGCTGAGATTTTGATAGAAAAGACATAAGAAAACCATTCACTTCGGGGAAAAATGCATCCGGTTATTTGCCAAAAATGTGTCATAAGATTATTAGATGCTATGCAGATGTTAAGTGAGACAGCATTAATATGTTTCACACGTCGAAGCCAACTGATTTTGACAACTGAATTTTAAGACGTTGTTTTACATTCCTCTATCTGGGCTGTGGATTTACATTTCTAACCAGTAGGTGGAGTGAGTTAGCTGACACAATGCGGAGAAAGAAGGGGGAGGTGAGCCTGTATGCTGAAGCAATCACTATGACTCACCACCCAGCAATGCACCTCAAAGTCCATAACAACACAAGCTACCATTCATAGTAAGAAAGATGTGACAAACACGCGTCTCTCTCTCGTATTACATCGTCTCACATTATACGGTTGTCTGCCATTTCTTTGCTTTCTTTTTTTTTTTTTTTTTAGGTTTCCCTTGCCTTGTTATTTGTTTGTGGACAGCTTGGGTTGGGATGGGAGTTGTTGTAAATGCAGGCCTGTAAAGCCTAATGAGACACTGTATACGATTTAGGGCCATACAAATAAACTTGACTTGACATGAGCTACAGCTGTTGCCTGCTGGAACTGTGAAGACAAATACAGGCCAAAACTAGAAGAGAAGGCATCATCTAGAACACAACAACAACATGGCGGCAAATAAATTTGACTGGGGTCAGATGAGATTTGCTTTAAGACAAGAAAGATGAGAGCTAAATGGAGAAAGTGTCGGTTTTGTTCTCAGGAGCAGTAAAATGGTAAAAGATAACTTGTGCTACTGTCTCATCCCGAGAAATGCTGCTTACATCACACACACTGGCCTGCTGTCACTTCACACTATTTCTCTATAACATGCCCCCCAGGGTCAAGTCCATCTCAAAAATAAATTGATATGTAGCATCAGACATTCATGTTGAAGTGGTCTCCGAGTGGCTCAAAATTGCTGTTTGTACTCAGAAAGGAGAGCGAGGATGGGAGAGGGGAACGCTATTTGCTGAGAGATGAGAACATAGAGATGTGACGAGAGAAAAAAAGGTGCGGCAGGGGACAGAGTAAAGCATTAACTAAAGATCTATCTAATTAGGAGTGATGCTCACCGGTGTAATCTTGGCTCTGGGGATGCTTCCATTTCCTGTGGTAATTATTTCTCTGCGTTGTTGTTCCCCCTTTGCTAGATGTAACTATTTCCATCACAAATTAAGCACACGCAACATATTTTCATACTATCTTATGTCACATTAATTATGGCATTCTATCCGTTTTTATGTTCCTTTTATCTATTTTATGTGAAGCACCCGATGCATGTAATTTCTTTATTATAAAGCACTTTGAGCTGCATTACGTGTATGAAAGGTGCTATATAGATAAAGTTTATTATTATTATTATTATGTTTGACAATAGCAGCAGGCTGAAGCTTTATTCCTTCCTGTCGCATAATAATGTTAATTTAAATAATGTGTCCCCTGAGAGGCGAGTGAGAGGTTTCATGAGCACTGGGCTATTTTGTCATTAAACTTTGATGCTGGAGTAATGAGTTAGTCATAAAGAAGAGAGCCGGAGCAGTGTGGCAGGGAGAGAGCCAGAGCTGCTTGTATAGCCAGCGGCAGCTAAAGGCCATCAAGAGACAAAAGGCTTCCCACTGAATATCACTCACATCCAAATCCTTCAGGATGACTAGCTCAGGGTGCAATAACTCGGAAAGCTTTGGCTGAAATGATTTTGTGCTGTGTTTCGATTCTTTGTTTTTGTAAATGCAGAATCCAGACTGCCCTCGATTGGACACAAACTACAGCTGATCGGTAACAAACAGTCAGATTACAATGAAAACACAACAAGTATTAAGTATTGTACAAAACTTTTTGTACACTTGATGTACTACTGCTGGACATTTGCTCCATGCCAAAGAGAAATTGCTTCAGGAAATCCTCTAATACTGGACAGATGTAGTGGGGAAGAAAACTCTTGAATTTCCTTTGGCTGCATCTCTCATCCTCACCCATGAACTACACCAACCCCCCGCCCCCCAACACAGCTACCTCTGCTGCAGTGTTCCCATAAGTCTCCTTTGCTTTTCCCAACAGCTTGTTAATCATTTCTCTCCTTAAAGAAGATTTATCACCTCACCTTGTGAGTGAATGTCAAACACATTGTGCAGCAGAATCAGCTGCAGTGACACCTGTGATCACTCCACTGCATACTTGCCTCAGCGCTGGTCTTTAGTCATGCTGGGATTGCATTAGACATGGACGCCGCTCGCATACAAGAGTAGGGACGGGCATCCGAGTCATCTCAGGAGCAGTGTTACAGCTCCAGAGAGAGGACGGCTTTATCTAGCCACAGCACATTCCTTCGTAATCACATTGCAGCAAAACACATTGAGTATGTCAAACATTGTGCCACTCTAGAAAAGAGTCAACAAGGAGGCCGAGTGTTCTTTGTCAGCATCTTGGAACAGCTGTCTGGGATTAAATTTAAACATTAATGTTGCAACACGAGCCCTTTGTTTTGCTTTCAATTTAGTGTTCATTTGGTGCTTTGGTGTTTGGTGATGGAGTGAGGAGTGTAATGAAACTAGCACTTTGCAAAACAGAGTGAGGATTTTAGCAAACAGAAGCGTGCTGGGAGAGGCATGAATGTAGGGCATAAAGTTGCTTCAGCCTGGCACCACAGGGAAACCTTTCTCCATAAAACAACCAGTGTGATTCTGCAGGTAGAGTTGTAGTCCTACATATTAAATATGCAGCAAAAGCTGAAACTCAATTATTAAAGCCTTTCATTTCCAATTTTGGTCTACATTTTTCATATTGCCATATGATTGTGATACACAGCATTTTCGCAGGTGAACTTTTCTAAACGAGGCTACTATTGTCTCCCTGTGACTGCTGTTAAAAATATCTACTTTATTGAGAGGAACATCTGGAGTCAAATCAGCTGTGAAAGGAAATGACAGCTGACTGAAACAGGAGCTGGAGGCTGTCTACAGCTGTGGTGTGATGTATGCCTTGTGCTGAACCATGCATGAAAACAAGATTGAGCAGACAGGTGATGACGTTGGTTGGCAGTGGTGGTGATAGTGGTTTGTGTGCAGCATGTGTTTGTGTTTTTGTCCTATTTGTATAATGTGTATCAACGTGTGCATATGTGTATATTGTGTGTGTGAACACCTGTCTATGCTACTTGTACCTGTGTGTGTATATACAGTATATATACAGTATGTGGGCATGCAGGCTTGTGTATCCCTGATCCCCACTCGTAGTAAGCCTATATAAATATATATGATCACACACGTCTGCCACATTTAAACTGCATTTGTTCAGTGTATATATGTATGCAATGGATCTCTGCGTGTGTGTAGGAGGCCGTGCATAATGCACACCACCCCCTCCTACTCCAGCTTTGAAGCCAGCCCAGTACTGATGTTATAGCTTTTCCCCTGCACTTGCACACTTCCTCAGCAACACATCATACAGAGCAGGGGGGGGGTTGAAAAAAAGATGGAGAGACAGTGTGAGAGCAAAAGAAGAAAGGAGGAGAAGACAATAAGAGAGATGCAAGAAAAGGAAACAGAGTTATGATATGGCCTGAGGGCACTCGAGCTGCTTCTGCTGCTCCCTTCCTCATAAAAAATAAGGAGGAGTCAGATGAAGCCATACTCTAGTTCATCTCCATGGTGACCTCTGCGCACCAACAACCCAGGTGTTCAACCATATGGAAAGTCACCTTGGTAATAAGGTTTTGTTGTTGTCCACAGTTTTGCTTATTGTGGAAACCTTTCTGTCTGTCATTTGCTTTTCCCCACGGAGAAACCCAAGCGATCTTATCAGATGCCCCTTCATGAAGCCCACATAATGACATCACCATCATATGAAATTTGAGACCCAGCAGCTTGAGATGGGCAGCGAGCTAAAAGGAGGTCTCATGAGGTTATGTGAATTTATCTTCTCTTTGTACTTTGAGCCTGACAACTCCAGGGAGCACGAGAAACAACAGCAGCAGGAGAAGACAAGAAAAGAAACAGGAACCACAAGTGCCAAAGAGTTGGACTGACTTAATGAGCCGCTCTGTTGTTTAAATGGAAAATCCATGTTTGCACTTTCAAAGGGAAATAAGGGAAAGTGGGTCAATGGAATAGAGATGCAGAATGTGCAATAATTTGGCCTCATTAGATGAGCATGCACAAAAACTGTGTCAGTATGTACGTACTGTAGGTGATTGATTCAGGTAATAGGTTTTTTTATGGGAATGTGTGCAGTAGTGCATCGTGTGTGTGCATGTGTGTGTGTATGCATGTGTCTGTTGTGTAGCTATTCCATTAAGGGATATGAATAGCGACAGAACAAAGCATGAAAACAAGTGACGCAGTAATAATCCATTTGATCACAAATCAGTGCCTCCTACCTGAAAGCAAATCTCTCTGGAAGGTTTTACATCACTTAAATCACAGAGAGGAAAGACGGGATACCAGAGCTTACCGTGTAGCTGCCAAATCCAACAAGAATAATGACACAGAGGAAGAGAGAGGGTGCGCTAATGATAAACTGACAATGCTGAACATTTGTACAAGTAAAGAAAAATCCATAGAATAAGCTGCGGGAAGAAGCCCCATGAGTTCACAAACTTTTTTTCTTTTTTAAGAATTTTTCCATTATGCAACCAAGAGGAAATAAAACATATGGCACGCTCGATTTTGTCAGGGACCGGCAGAGTGCCTTGAAAGCCTGTTTTAAAACGAAGCACTGAAATCTGGTGGGGCACAAATGGGGATAGGGTGGTAAAGGGAAGCACTCTAGAGCTTCAGGCCTGAAAGAGAAGGAGCTGGGACGCCCGAGGCTGGAAAGGCATGCAAGATTTGTTTTCATTTAGCCCCTTGACTGGCCATGTTAAACACTGGTATGAGAATCTCACATTGTTGTTTTTCTCAGAGATTCCTGCAGCTCCCAAATCTACAAAGTTTGTCTAAGGCAGCAACTTTGCTGTTTATTAGTTCCAGTGAGCTGAGAGAAATCCTGTTTGTGCGCCCTCAGGGAGAATCACTGCTGATGTGAATTTCACAGTGTGAGGGCCACAATACTGGAGTGGAGGGAAAGGAGGAGAGGACAGGAGAAAAAGTCAGTGTGGGCTGAGGTACTGGCAGGTGCAAAGGTTTGCGTGTCTATGCGTGCGTGTGCGCGTGCGTGAGTGTTGGAGTGTGAGTGGGTGCTGAAGAGAGCAGAGGATTGCAACTGGAAGAGGGGGAAGAGAAAGTGAGTGGGAAAGCAAAGAGAAGGATGGAGAGAGACTCGTGCATGTAGGTGGAACAATATGGTGGCCTAAGGTTGTAAGATACACAAACAGCTTTCAAATGTCAAATCACCCTGTGATGGTGTTGTATTGATCAGTGGGAAGGTGTGTTTATGTAAGTGCATCTGTATTCCCTGTTGGCAGATGTGGCAAGTGAGTTGAGTCACTGTCCTTCAAGCGCAGCATAAAATTACCCCCCAGACAGACTGGAAAAGTGTTGAAAATAAAAGCCTAGAAAATAACCATCATTCTGAATAAAGTCACCTTTTTCTAAGAATCAAGTGTAGCCAGAATTGACCTCAGCCAGGTCAGAATAAATGCAATTTAATCCATTTAGATCCCTGAGTGTGTGCAATTTTTAAAAAAAACGCGAGTTAATACTAGCCGTCGCTCAATCCACTTTTGGTTTGCTGTATGTCTATCCTTATCACGGTCAATCAGTCAGGATTCACGCTACATTAAGCCAGACACTTGCCATCACTAGACGCTAAATTTCCAGCTTTAAAAGCATGCTTCAGGCTGTGATGAAAGAAAAGAGGTCCCCAGAGTTAAGATAACAGGAATAAGCTTGTTAGGGAGGAGGAATTTCTCCTGAGGCAGCATCCAAGTTATGATGGTCAGTGCTGAGGCTTTAGGGTAGTAAACGTAATAAAGCAAAATTAGTCACTGACCATTTAGGACAAAGTGGTTTATTAATTCTGCAGCTAATTTTGCAAAGCAAGGGGCATGTTATTGAAAGTTTAATTTTAGGACAGTACCACACAGGAAAAGGAAGTCAGACTCTGGCAATCTGGCCGCTGGTCAAAAGGTTGTTGACCTGTCGTTTTCTCGGAGCCCCTCCACACCAATAAACATCCTCCTAGCAGTGTCCCACACATAGCTTCTCTGTCTGCACACCCATTCAAAACACACAGAAAACACACAGTTACAGCTTCTTCCTCGTTCGGGTCACACAGACACAAAAATACATGCCGCACATTCTTGACTCAACTGTTGCACAAAGTTACACAGTGCTGATTCTGTACGGGGGGAAAAAATGAAGATGCATTGTGCCAAATGTCAACAAACACTCAGTGGTATGAAGTTAGTCAACTTCAGCTTTTGCTGCAACAGCAGTCCAACACAACCATGATATGCAAAGTGAATATTCCACAAGAATTTGTGAGCTGAAAACAATCTGACCACAAAGCATAAAAAATAAATCATAGCTGAACTAAAAAAAACTGCACAGCTCCACATTGCATCAATTTTCAATCAGCCTCAGAATAACATATGCAACATATCAGATATGTAACACATCCTGCACTCATGACTACATTATTTCCTGCCTCTGGCTGCCAGCCATCCATTACCTGGCAGTGTGTAGCCTCCGTCAAATGTCCACAGATGCCATAGCTGACAGTAATGCCCACTCGTCAGTCAGTCTGTCAGCTATACTACAGCTCCTAATAAAGACAAGCTTCCACAATAATCTCCCCACCTCCTACCACCTGACCACCTCTCTCCTCCTCCGCCTCCTCAGGTCACCACCCCATCCCTCACTTTAGGAGTAAACACTCTTTCTCAGCAGAGATAAACATCGACCCCTGTGCCTTTTCAGCTCATCATATCTTATCTGTAGTGTGGGCTAAAAATAGCCACACGGCATCCGACAGCACAGAAGCGACATCGCAGATAAACACACACTGACAAAACAGCTGCACAGACCTGTAGAGTCCAAAGCCTCCTCGATGAGTGGAGGTAAACGCAGTCCATCCATAGCCCCCTGTAGCTGCAGCAAAGAGGGAGAGACAGAGAAAGAGAGTGGGCGAGAGAGGGTCAGAGGCTCCGCACGCCCACCTCAGCTGCAGGGAGGGAGAGAGAAAGAGAGAGAGAGACAACAACACGGAAAGTACTGAGCACAGCGTCAAGTACTCGCACACACACACACACACACACACACACACACACACAGGCTTTAGTGCACACACACACACACAAACAGGCTGTACCTCGGGAGAATTTGGGAGGATCCGAGAAGCTGAAGGCTGAGCTCTGGAGCGTGGGAGAGATGCCGAGAGGGAAGAGGGGAGGAGCAGAGTGGAGGGAAAGATGCTGTTTTCCAGACGGCAAGCTCCGTCTCTCGGCACAGACCTCCCTCTCTCCCCTCTCTCCCCTCTCTCTCTCTCTCCCTCACACACACACACACTCTCTCTCTTTCTCCCTCCCTGCTTAGTTTACTCTGTTTACTATTTTTGCACTCTTCTGTAAACCTCTTCCCTCTTTTCAGTGCGTCTTCTTACTCTTTTCCTGTTTTTTTCCCACGTTTTGTCATGCATACATACAATACAATACTCTTCTAATCTACCTATAATTAAACTTCTAGAGGAAATTACATCTACAGTGAGCCAGCCAAACAAAGGCGAACATACAATGAACTGCAATGTACAGAGTCTGTCAAATGAAACCCAAAAAACAACACACTACAGTATACACATACACCAAAAAAGAGGAAAGAATAATCATCATGAAGTCTATATATTTAGATTTTTGTTTGTATTTTTAAAGTAATTTCTAAATGTTTTAAAAAAAATCTAAATTAATTTAGAAATTGTAAATTTTGTAAAGATCTCAGGCTTTCCCTTTGATATTATAATAAGAAAGCATAATTTAAGAGCTCAATCCACCAGTGTGAAAGTGTTGCCAAAACAGCAGATCTCCAGTGAATGTCAATGCATTTGGCTGCCAATAGTGGTAAATCTGTGTATATTTGTGCTGTGAATTCCAACTGTCTTGTCAAGTAGTACCTAATTAAAAAGTCTGGCATTTGAAAATCTATCCTGATGAGTACGAAGGCACAAAATATCAGATAACAGATTTCTAAAATGAGTTTTGATCGCAAGATCACATGACCAAAACATATGCAATAAATGACATCTTGCTGCTTCTTGCAGCAATTCATCTGTGCTTTCCTGAACATACGCACATGCTTCCTCACACACTTGTGCACATTCAGCCCCTAAGCCAAATGAATTTACCTATAATGAGATCCAGGCTGTTGCAGTGGAGGCTGACAGCTAGCACTGCAGATTACTGATCATTTCCCCTCCATTGTTCATTTCCTCCCCTCCCCATGCTGACTCTTTCTCTCTTTGTTTACTGCTAATGAACAGTGACTCTTATGCTATGAACAGCATCTGAAACACTCCCCCTCACTCTATTTTCTACTGTTACTTTCTACTTTCTCTCTCTGTCTGTCTCTCACCTCTTTCTCTCTCTCTCTGTCTCTCTTCCTCCCTCAGTTTCAGCCGCTATCACATCTGGCAACTTCTCTGAAGCACGTAAGAAGCCAGAAATGTGAGGTGTGCCGTGAAACAGTCTGAAAATATGTCAACGTAGCGAGAAAGGAAAGGAGGGCCAGGCTTAACCGTTCGCTGGGCCAGTGAGAGGATATTCCTATCACAGCGCTGTCAGAGAACAGGAAATGCTTTGTAGACATACACATACAGAAACCATAGTCACACATGTACTCATATGGAACTGGACAACATCTGAAAGAGGAAATGTAAGAAAAAAAACAGAAGTTTGTCTAACATAAATAGAAAGAAGCAGAAAGTCTGTGTCTGAGGTTCAGCATGTGCTTGTTTGCACGTGAGATAAAAAACGAGTGATTTCTCAGGGACAAGCAACAAGTAACAGGGGATAAAAGGTACCAGATTGAAAACATTGATGCCTGGTTATGCACTTCCTTCACTTCCTCAGGCAGCTGTAATCCCCAGACAAGGAGAGTGAGCATGGAGGCCATCTTTCAATTTGAAGTCATCCCACAAACTTCTCACCAAACACAGTAACAGACCCACACAGAGACAGGGAGAGCTGTGGAGAGAGTTGGCTGACAAGGTGTTGATAATGAGCTGACAATGTCTGGCTTCAATCCACCCGTGTCACTCTAGTGTGGCAGGAGTCTGGTTGCAGAGCAGAATGGGCACAGAGTGAATGCAGATACTATCAAACCTTGGTCAAACACTAAAATCATTCTGAGTGCTTGTTTAAAACTGCTTGCTGAAACAGATGGGTGGGATGCAACTGCCTTGGGACAGCTCCCATCGACTCAGCTATAAAGCTATTTGCCAAAATACACTGAGTTTATTGTTGAATGCTGTGCTGTTGGGAGCAACAATTTCTGACAATCACTCCAATTTTTCTCAGTGGAAAAACCCCACCCTAAACCCCGTAGCTAACTAAAACAATGATTAAAAAAAAAAAAAAAAGGAAAATGAAACCACAAAAAAATATCTGCAAGTGCCATTTGACCAAGATCTGGGCACCCAGCAGCAGTGTTAGAGATGAGCTGTTTGTTCTGTAACAGAGATTAGTCCCACAGAGCGTGGGGTCATACGCAGGGAATCATACTGCGGTCTTTGTTCTGTCCAGATTCAAAAAGTCATACGCATGGCGCCCACAGCTACAGTATAGACCTCAGGAATGTAAGTCTGTGATTAACATGTAACACAAATGGTCACATTCATACATAAACACACAAAGGACCAACAGTTAGTTAAAGTATTTGCTGTCTGTATCTTATAGTTTTACATTCAACATCCTCCATTCACGTTATCTTGACTGGAATGATTTGAATTGCAGTGTTTAAAAATTATTGGCAGAAAAATGTGCACCATTCATGTGATTATGGGTGGTATTCATGCAACGTCTGATATATACTGTACATATGTTTTACACTGATCCCATTATTTGATTACACTGCTTATTTGTTTATTTAGCACACAGAAAACACATTAATTAAAGCTCCTATAATCAGCATATTAACAGTGGATCAAATTACTATGTGTATGTGAAAGGGGTCATTCATAGTGACAAACCCACAGACAAAGTTAGCAACTAGCTCGTGATCATAGTCGAGCATTTAGCAGCTACAGAGCTGAATAGTTTGCTCAGGAGTTGGTGGAGACCAAACCAGGGGCCTGAGGGCTCTAGCCTGTGGTTCCCCATGTGTCATTTGGTATACAGGCATTTAATTACTTGTAGATTTAGTCTCCAGATTTTGGAATATGCACCACTTAACCACAACAGGCCTTTTTCATGGTTCAAGTGTCATGGTTCAAATAATATAAATAATGGTGGCTGAATTCCATACAGCCTTTTATGTTTCAGGGTCCTGGTATTGTGCAGGCTGGCTCACTGGGACACTTTAATACAGAGCCATTGTTAATGCTATTAGTAACACGTGTCATAAGGCCTACTATACTGTATATCAACTGAAATGATAACGGCTTTATGACAAGTCCTGCATCATGAACTCATCCTGGGACTGTCTTTGACAACTTTAATGCAGTTTTAAGAAGTTTATTTATAGGTGATATTGTGTGTAAATGATGCATACACTGGTTGTTGTAGATGAGACATAATGTTTTCAAATGTTATTTGCAGTGTGCACTAAATGGTCATTTGGAGGTGTCAGCATACACAACATACAGGGAGCAATAAACAACAGAAACAACAGATAATCATACAAGGGAACCGATATTACACATCACATTTGGCATGTAAACACTAAACACACTTTATAGACACTGATGGGCAGAGCCAAATGAAGATGTTATTAAACATCATGTTTATACTGTTGTTTCTCCAATAACAAAAATGTCAGCATCCTAGCAAAAGTACCAGCGGTTGTTAAATATCTTAAAAATCAGCTCCAATGATTATATTGGTCCATTTGCACTAGGCAAATAGCACAAGCCCCACTACAGCCATCCAGTTAACATAATTTGCTTGGGGATACACCAAAAAGATCAACAGGCTGTATAATTACTCTCCGGTGACAGTGTATCATTGTCATTGTCAGCTGGCCATGTAATAGAACCTCAGAGCTATAAAAGATAGTGATTCACCCCACAATCCGCTTTACACCACTGGGCTGCCAGCCTTTAACTCCAGCCATCACTGTGGTGCTCTGTCGTTGCTTAGCAACTAAAGGAAATTGGAGGTGCCTTTGAATTAGGGCATTTTAAGAGGTGATTTATGTGAAGACCTTGATGATAAATGTATCCATAAATCTGAAATTTTCTACCGGCCATTTCTATGTGTTCGTCACTGGAAGTTCTAATTCTGGTCACAGATACTGCAGCGTCACACGGCTGCAGATCTCGTGCCTGCTGAGGTATAAGGCTGATGGCTCTTTGCTGGATGCAGAGTACATTTTTATGTTATAGTGCTAAAGCAGGGGAAGGGAACATGGCCCGTTGTCATGACACCATAAACAGGAAATGGGAAGGGCCCAGTGCTGCCAGAAGAGTCTAAATCAGTGTGGAAGTTTCCAGAGAGGTCAGAACTTTCCCATAATATGAATTCATGCAGTCTGAGTGAAACACACAAACACACACACCTATATTTCTAATTATACACACATACTCATAAAATGTAGACCGTGCAATGCTTAAAGCTAATTCTATCTACACACTTCCCACTCTCCTTTGTCTTTTCGGGAGTGAAAAAAAAAAGTCTTCCTCTCACTCCCCCTCATCAAAAGAGAGCAGGAGTGAAGCTGCGGCGGTCCTTTTGGTGGCCTCCTCCGTGCAGGTCCCATCCCCTACGGTCACCATGCCAACCTGTGTGAGGAGGAGGCTTAGCTGCGGGCCCAAAGAGACTTGATGAGGTCCTGGGATAATTAGCAGCTCATTATGGAGCCCAGTGAATAGGCCAGCAAGCTCCAGGAGCCACAAGGGAGAGCGCAACGGAAAACACAGGATCGGAGCTCACATCAAAGGGAAGCACTCACTTTTGAGATCACATAATACAGAGGAAAGAGAGATTGGGAAAGAAAATATTGCTCTCTGTTCACACCTACAAATATAGCTCATAATCCCCATTTTTAAGCCTATGTGTGTGTGGGTGGCTGTGTGTGTATGTGTGTGTTAGTCAGTCTCTGCCTCATACCAATCGGAGTATTTCTTCTACCCCAGAGGCCTTAGTTGCTCCACAAATGCATGAAGCCAAGCCAGTCCTCCTACACACACACACATAATGTGCACACAACTCTTAAATTTAAGCTCGCATAAAGTACAGGAACACTGTGTGAGTGCCAGAGATCCCCAGTTAAGCTATCTGTCTATCATCCCCATTCCTGTCCCTGCATCTCAGTGTGTCTGTGCCTCTGCTTGGCATGCAGGCAGGCACTAGTCACGCAGACTAAACCATGCACACCGCTGTGCCAGGTGACCCATATTGCAGTGCGGCTGAGTTTAACCGTGCAAGAGCTTCATTTTGTGTGTATATGTGTGTTCATGTGGGTTTTTTTTTGCATCTACTGCCTCCCAACAGTGACTTGCAGCGGTAACGTTGATGCTGTTGTGCTGTTGAGTATATGTGGCATGTTGTATGATATTTGAAGGTGACACTTCACGTGTATTATAGCTACATTATGTGTCATTATTGATTATTGTGGCTGTTTGATATTGTTGGAACTGCGCGGCTACATACTGTGCCGGCATGGATGAGTGAATTTAACTGAATTGAATGCGTCTCTCTGTGACTGTCAGCATCCTGGAGTCCATCTCTAGTGATGGGAGCTGCATCACACAGTTACAGAAATAGATCAGTCTTCAGAAACATTAATGTTTATAGTATGAAGTATATGACCCAGATTTGATGTTCACTGAAATGCACAAAAAAATATGCTGCAATGGGACCATGTATTCAAGAAATGTATGGAAATATGTAGAAAAGCTTCACTCTACACAACAGCAGAGGGCGCTACTGTTCCACAGTGATTCTGATTATTATTTTGTCTCTCTATCTTTTGTCATGTTGTAGTCTTGATGTTTGAATTAAGTGGTTGTGTTGATTATGACACAGTGGGAATGAATCATTTAGATATAAAACATACATAACATCTGGTAGATAACACAAAGACTGAGGAAGATGCTGCAGCATCCCAGTGTTTTCTTGATCTATGTCATGTCAAGAGTGCAGCACCTGCACCCCCTAGTGGTGGTGAGGGAGAGATGAGAAAAATGCAATATTCTAGAGTGTAATTTAAGTGTTATGTTTATTAGGTATTTCTATTGATCTATTTTTATGGTGCAAAGAGCCCAAAGGGAAATAAAGAGAATAATTCCTGAAAGTTTTTTTTAATGAAGAGTGTGCTGGTACATCTGTGAATATAAGCAGAATTTTCAGGAACTTTCAGTGAGTTAAGAAGTCTCCCATCTACTTAGTTCCCTCCAAGTCCAAGCATCAGTCACAAGTTGATTAAAAAGATTTGTTTAATTTAACAGAAAATTGTCAGACAAAGGCACATAATGCATGAAAATATAACTGATTGATCACATAGTGCACCAGAGGTGAAAAGAGAATGTAAACCAGATCTGTAGTTCAGAAGGTAAAACTTCCTCAAATATGTCAAAACAGGAACAAAAAAATATGATAGTCAGTAAAACAACAGAGAGACAACAACAACCATCAACACAAACATGGTATTATGGCAAACAAACATTAAAAGTGGTCCACACTTCATGTGAGATCCTCATAGACATTGTTCGCAAGACAAACATAAAATAACACATTAGTCAGTCCAAAAAAATAGGCTCATAGTTCATCATTTAGAGCCTGTCATGTGCTCCTGTCTTCACAGGAGTACTGAAGGCTGTTTGTTGCTTCTTAAAAATAAAAAAAGGAATTGCATTTTTCCTCAGAAAAAGGCCTTGTATCACAGTATAAACCATCGCCTCTCAATCACATTATTAGTAAAACACAAACATCAAACTGGGCAAAGCCCATAAGACATGAAGAGAGCCACGTTCCTGACTCTGTTTTTGTGTCATTTCGGTGTGTGCGCATGTGTGCCTGCTATGGAGAGTGGCTTGTGTTGATATGACCACACTACCAGCACGGTAATGCAGTCGGATTGATTTTTGGCCCTTGAGAGAGGAGACAGCTGGTCTTATCAGAGCCAAGCAGTGGCTTCAGTGGTTACGGATCTCTCATGCCAACATTAATGACACTTCCTCACCCGCCCCCCCCAACACCCTGTCACTCCTCCAAAAACACTGACACAAAATGCTCACTCCTAAAAGAATCATTTTAAAAACAGTGCTCCTAGAAATCAAATATATATTGCACTTTTAACATCAGGAACAGTAAACAGAGCAACTTTAAGAGATGACTGACCACACAAGGCAGACAAGGCATAAGGAATAAAGAAACACATAATAAACAGGATGTCCATTGCCTCTGTGCTCTAGTCTGTAAATTCTTCATTTAAAAAGGAAGAGTTGGACATTTTTGGAAATACACTTACTTTCTTACTGAGAATTACATGAGCGGTTTGATATAACTCATGTCTGTACAGTAAAGATAAAGCTTCTGCCAGCAGCCGGTTAGCTTAGCTTAGCATATAGAATGGAAACAGGGGGAAACAGCTAGCTTGGCTCTGGTCAAAGGTAAGTAAAATCTGCCAACTAGCACCTCTAAAGCTCTAAAAAATGACAGGTTGTGGATTTACAGGGGGGTTATGAGTCATTTTTACACTTTGGTTTTTCTACAGAATAAACAAGCAAGAAAAAAACATGTTAATTAATGAACTTCAGAGGTTACCTTTGGACAGAGTCAGGCTAACTGCTAACTGGCTGCTAGCAGTAGGCTTCATATTTACTGTAAAGACATAAGAGCAGAATCGATATTTTCATCTAACTGTTAGCAATTAAGTGAGTAGGTGTATTTCCAAAAATGTCACACTATTCATTTAAGGCTGACATTAACACTTCATAGCTGTGGCCAACAAGATACCAAGTTTGAGGTTTTGTTTGCGCGTGCATGCTTGCAACAGTTTGAGAGATGTTAAAGTTGGGCTGAAGCAAATTAATTTTACCTCATCTACGGATTATTTTCCCGAAAACTGTGGAAAAGACTGAGTCCCATGTTGTCGACAGTGAAAATGCACTTCTTTTCACCCTTCCTAATTCTTGTTAAGAAGGGTAAATTAACCATTCATGTCATGTGATGATTTCACAGCAATCACTGGGGACAAAGCAACAAAATATACTGTTATGTAAATATTATTTTTAAGGTTAAATGAAATTGTTAACTACACACATTCAAGTTCAAGACGAGAAAAAAAAAAAAAAATCACCAAAAAATTTCATTTCAGTCTGACTCTAAAAAAAAAGTGACCTCTGTAAATGCATGGCGATCGTGTCTTCAGACGATTGTACAACCAATCCTCTGAGACAGTCCTATCCTGACAACCAGTGTCCATGTTAATGTTGTTTTCAGTGTGTACTCCTCTGTACTCTCAGGCAGGCACCAGCACTCTGTCTATGGCATATTGTAAACGGTCCCAGTTCTTCCAGAATATGGTCAAAAAGCAAACTCCCAGGAAGGTAGCCACCACATGGTACCGGCTCCTCATCAGTGGAGCGGCAAACTTGGCAGCGGTGGAGACGCACACCAGGATGACGGTGATGATGGCCAACATGATGTTGATGCTCTTCCCCAGCAAGACTCGGGCGTCGTGGCTCTCGAGCTGGACCGTCTGCTGCTGCTGCTGCTGTTGGAGTTCCAGCTTGGACACTCGCGTCTGACACGACTCAAGAGCTTCCTGAAAAATATGAGGAGAGATTTTCTGGGTCTAAATGATTTCCAAGTGCCTAAAGGACATTTTGCTGACCTTTTAATCCTCAATTACCCAAACTCCCCAAAAAGATTAATTATGTATCAGTTGAGAGATGTGAGGACAGAGAAGAATTTGTATGGTCATAAATGTCAAATGAGAACAGACTTTCATTTAGAGGCCTTTATTTCCTAGTCAGTGTGATTCTACAGATAGATGACTAATACCTCTGTATGTGAAAGCTCTCATTAATTGGCCTTTTAAAGCATATTAGACACAAACTCAGCTTCAATGACTTACGATGTTTTAAAATCTAAAATAATGCATTTAAATGTACTCACTTCTATCTCAACCAGATGCTATTATGCCACCATTTTTATGACCCCATTCAAATGATGCACATGTAAACCACAAGGCCAACAGTGTACAAGTCAACCCATGCATCACTACATAATATATTCACTATATACCTGTATGTCCCTGGCCCTTTCTTGAGCCTGGTAGGCCACCCGCTCCTCGATGCTGGCCAGTTCCTGCTTCAGATTAGTCATCTCATGTTGGTGAAGCTCAGTCAGGTCGTTCAGTTGGTCTTCCAAACGTTCATACCTGCCAGGCCATGCAGAAATATTAGTTAGCCATTGTTATTTATGGGCAGATTTTGAAAGTACTGTTCATGAAAAAGTGCTGTGGCAGAAACTAATGTGATGAATTACATGCCATCTACCACTTTTCTCTTAATTCTATTAAAGTTATGTGGTTGTTTTAATATATTTAGATTCATATTAATGTTAGAAATCAGTGCTTTATTATTTGAGGACAATGCAAGATTATGTTTTATAAACCAGACTGTAAACAGACCTGTATCGCTCCTCCTGCAGTGTTTGGCTGATGATGCCATACTCTCTCTTGAACTGGGCCTTTATCTCCTCCATATCCTCCTCCAGCTGGTTCTGGGCATCTTTGATTTCTCTCACCTCCTCCAGGCTCAAAGCCAGTCTGCTCTGGCTGTCTCCCCCTGCCTGCTTACCTTGCCCTTGGCCCTGAATCTGCACCTGTCCCGCTGACACTACACCCCCCACTGGGTTCCCATTACTGTCTGCTGAAATGGAAGCACTCCCTGAGGAGCACTCATCATCACTGGGATACTTGGGCTTGCCCACCATAGAGGTACTGCTACTCAGCCCCTTTCCTGCGCTGTCAGTGGGCAGAGGAGAGGAAGCGTCCAGAGTGGTTTTGAGGTGGGCGATGTTGTCAGCACTGCCGAACTTGTTCCTGATGAGGTTGGCGAACTCTCTGGGCTTGCTGAAGAAGAAAGGAGGGGAAAGGGAAACACCCGGTCCAATAGTCTTGATCTTGTCCATAGTTGGATGTCGGCCACTGCCGGTCATGTCCCTCAGCAGCTCTCTGGGCGACTCCCTGGGTATGGTGCTGTGTTTGCTATGGGACGAGTGAGGGGATGGGCTGTGATGGATTTCACTGTCTTTCATCTTACGATGGTACTGCTCCAACTTCCTTTGCATTTGGGCGATGTTTTGAGCTGACTTCTGGTTCTTCTTCTCAAACACCTGCTTGATGCGTCCCACCTGCTGCTTGTCCGCACTGTTCACCAGCTTTAGGTACTCCGCCACGTTCTCGTCCCGCGCCGTTTGCTCAATCTTCAGCTGCTCTGTGACTTTCAGTATCTTCTGCTGGAGGTTGTCCAAGCAAGAACGGCTACGCTGGACCTCGAAGCCCAGAGCAGGACCGGGACCTCCATCACTCAGGTCCAGATCCAGATTGTTCTCTGAAGAACCCCGGCGCATCGACATAGTGATGCTCAGAGGATTGCCCTCGGTACTCCGGTCCTACAAGGAAGAGAAACACAGATCAGATAGTGCATTCAATATGGAGCTTTTGCAAGGATTATCTTTTATTACGGTCATTTGTCTGATCAGCAAAACTGGTTGTCCAGAACAGAGAAAATAGCCTACAATTCAAAATCCATGCATTCTTTTCACATCAGGCCTAATGTTCTAGTTTTGGCTATCATTTCTCAAGGCTATGATACATTTTATTCACCAGCTTCCTTAGAGAAAAACAGGATTGCTTATCTAAACCACTTAATTGAAGTTAAAATGAACGCGAGAACCCTTAACCCTGTATTCCAATCCACAATTACACTGCAAAACTGCATACTTGCACAACTAAAGACATTTGGGCAAAGTTGAACTGGTAAGTAACTCTGCAATACCACAGACATTTACAACGAACGGTTTGCTTTCATTCTCAAACAAATAATTTTGATAATTGGGTTAAAATGGAGTTTTTGCTTTGTTTATTTTTTCTTTAAACCTGATCCGCTGGTGTTGTTATGCCCCCCTTGGACTCCATTGTAGCTGTGTCTACTGGTGTCGGTGCTTCCTCATGTATCTAGAAAGCAGCTGCTGAGTAAAATGTTAGGTGATGACCTAATATGCAGGTTGTGGGGAAAAAAAAGCTTTAATGGTCATTTTTATTTGTGCGTGATTTGCTCTTCATATACTGTATCTCTTTGTATTGAGCTCTAGCCTCAGCACTATTCTGCCTTTCTGTTATTGCTGCTATGAGACCATCTGGGTGTGTATGCAATCCTCTCATTTCGCACATCTGTTAGGTTTTAGGAGCCAGAATATAATCCTGTTTGTCTATAGTATAGCACACAGATGACAAAATTCAGATAACAGCTATTAATGCGTGTGAAATAAGTGGAGCGTGCACATCTAATGTAGGTCAGGGATGATGTCACACAAGGCCATAAGGCTCAGGAAATCCCTTTACCAGACACTGTCCCGTTTCACAGTAAATTTTCCTCATAGAAGCTTAACATCACGGTCAGTTTTTGGCTGCTGTGTCAACAGCTCACTGTCGAGCACAGAACTTCTTCTCTGCTGTAGATTTGAGGAAGTGAAACTGAATACATTTAATTCGTGTTAACAAGTCTAACTACACCACGAAACCTAAAGATGTTCTATAAAGAGGAACCTGAGAAAAACAGCAAAGACAGAATTTAATTAATTCTCCATCAGCATTTTTAGAACCAAAGTGTCACTTCAAGTGATAGGGCGCTGCAATGTAACAGTGGCCTAACAAGCCACAGAATATTGCAAGCTGATCACAGTACAACACCAGTGTAATGACGGGAGGTGTAAGCTGATAAAGCCTAATACAAAGTGTTGTACAACAAGCACTGAGGGCTGTACAAAGCTGCACTAATCCTTAACAAACGCAACACTGCTAGTTTCAAGCAAATAAACTGATCACAACTAACTCAAGCAGACTTAAGCGCTCAGGGCTGCTTAGCATTTCCACAACACCACAGAGAGGTTACATATTGCAAATTAAGTACCTTTAAAACTGACTAATACAGCTAGAGCTCATTACATACTGACACTCTGTGACACATGACTGTCAGGTGGAACACGAGAGAGGGCTTACCAATAGGTGATTAAGTGGACTAGACATATATACACACTAAGCAGCATATAGCAGATGCTCAGACTAAAACAAAAAGGCACACATTCAGCAGGAATATTGCTCTCTCAATTTAACTGAATTTAAATAATCCAATTACACATATACCTTCCCATTTACTTGCTGTTGACACTATAACCTCACACTCAATCAACCAGCAAAACCTGTTTTTAAAGGGTGACACGGTGAGCAAGAACTTGGTGTATAATCTCTGACATCTCCATTTACAGTATGACTACAATCTGGTTTCACCACGCAACGTGCACCGTGGAAACTGTGTAGAAAAACTGTGGCGTTTAGTCCCCGTGTGAATATAATTATGCTTTACATACATAATATATACTTGGTTATGTGTAGCGTGTAACCAGATAACTCCGTGCATCTTTCAACAAGCATGCCTGGGGTATTTCAGCCTCTGTCCTCATCCCACTCTCTCCCCCTCTCTGGCATCTGTCCTTCTTGAACAAGGACTCTTTCTCTGCAGAGAAAAAAGCACACTTTGTCATGTCCTACCTCTGCTCTGTCCAGGACTGCGCTCTAATGACCAAGCTGCTGCATATGGATTCACTGGCCTGACGTATAAGCTGAGGAGCCCTGCGTCCAATCACAACCCTGCTCCTTCCAGAGTGCCGGCAATATATCTTGTCAAAACAATCAGGCTCAGACATAAGCTGCTCCTTTGTCAAACCTGTTTGTCATACAAATAAAGGGGAGACTAATATCCTCATTGTTCAAAAGGAAGCATAGAGCAGGCTGGCGTGTAGGTTGCTCATATTACCCAGTCTTTTTAGTTTTAGACACAAAGAGCTGCCTGTTCGGGCTAGACTGCATGCTATTTCTGCAGTACTGGAACTAAACTAGCTCCTCAGGCTCTCTCCCACCACCAGCCTCAACTTTAAAATGCTCAGTATTCTCTTCTGAAGCATCAGCGGTCAAACACGGAGCACAGGGGTGTACGTTTTTTGCTTCAAGGTGCTGTGATATCGCAGATACAGATGAGCGTAAAATAGATGAAATAGTGATTTGGCTTCTATTGATCGATCACTGTTGAGGCCTGCAGCAAAAACAGACCTTCACAGGAGCTGGGACATGTTTGGAAGGAGTATCGACGCAACTTCCATGTTCACACTGATGCACCTGGAGTAGTGAATGTCGAGCCAGAAATTGTATTACACAGCTGGAAAGAGGCGTAAACTTCCTCTTATAAAAACAAGCCGTCTTTTAGAAGGATGGGCCTTGATTCATGAGAGCAGCTCAAATAACACTATAACACGACACAGATGTCTTACACACTCTAGAACCCAAAAATGAGGCTGGCTATTCCCAGATAAGAAATTCTCCAAAAATTGGTCCATTTCAATTTAATAAGCCTATTTCCACTGCTGCTGCTACTCAAGATTTCTACCCACGCTGATTAACTGCTGGAACAATCTGAGGGTCTCTCTGGATGAGTGGCTCTGCTAAATGAATTAGCCTCATGTTGATGAAAACTTCCCAAATCTGCTAAGGAGCTGCCCTACTTTTCACTCCATTTCTCCCAAACACTTATGTGGGCACCCTCCAGGGGTTGTTGAGGTAGGAGGGTGAAACAGGAGGGTGAAACGGGGCGAGGATTGAAGGTCTTCGGGGATGCTGGAGATGTCAGAGGGAGTGAAAATCAAGTAACTAGAGGAAAGGCTGCTACAACACAGCAGATGACAGCAGGAAAGTCTGACGGTTAGTTGGACCGTCCTTAACTGAAAGGCCAAAGGTTCAGACCAGACAAGAGTTTGATGAAATGGTGTTTCCATCAACAGCCAGGTGACCTGTTTGGGTGTCCTTGAGCACTCCTAACGGTGTTTACTCGCTGTAATACTTTGGGATTTAAACGTCGGGCTGTGTGGGGCCCATATCTGTCTAGCCATAAAATAAAAATCTAGTCTATCAATGTGAGAAACCCCTCTTGAGAGTTTTCTCACATTTAACTACTCAAACTGTTATCTTTGAAATTAACAAGCGAATACATCATGCAAGACATACGCCCACTGTTGTTTGACTCACTCATTGATGTTAGTGTCAGTAGAGCAGAAGAAGAGAGACAGACAGAAAGTGGGAGACAAAACTGGGCGAGCTAGTGAAACTGAAGATAAGAAGATAGGAATAGAACAAAGGGAGAATGCGCCTAAAAACAGTTTGGCACGCATCATCATCTCCACTAACAGGATCTACAGGAGGCCTTTGTGGCCCCAGGGTGCCTCCCTCGCACCTCATCCCCGTATGAGCCCCCTGTCCCCCAAGCCGCCCTACATAGCACACAGCGTCTGTCCCAACACCATGACCCATTTAATATGATCTAACCCCGCGAGACAGCATAATATCGAGATCCAACGGCATTAGCCTCAATCTTAACCCAACAAGGGAGAGCTGTGTGTTTGTTATGTTTGACAAATCCGCCCAAAATTGTAGCTACATTTTAGAGGCAAAGTTAGGGGAGCCGATAGAAACTGCAGATGCTGCTTATCTTGCACTGCAGTGTGCTCTCTCTCTCTCGGATCAATGATCTAGTTAGTGATTCAGTTTTCCATGCAAAAACAGAACATACGCTTATATACCCAATGCAGCACCAGAGCAGCAATTCAGCATGAATGTCGTGGAGTGAGGAGAAAAAAAACACAAATTATTTAAAACTGTGTGCGTATGCAGAGGGTGTGAGCTAAATACTTAGCAGTATTAGTGGAATAAATATTGGTTCAGATTAGCTGGAAGCACAAAAACTCGCTGTCCCACCCTATTAGGGGGACATTACAAAAACCACAGATACTTACTTATGCAAACAGGAAGGCTTTGTCCCGTTGTGAGGAAGTAATGTTTTTTAAGTGCACACAAACGCAGCTGCAATCTGATGATTAACATCAGTTCATGATGTAAAGTCAGGTCGAATACAGACGTAGACACATGCAAATACAAGCACAGGAGTTTTCACTGATCTGAAGAAATTGCGTGTGTGTTGTGGGGGGTGGGGTGGGGCGTCGTGTCTTTGCCTCTGTGCACCCCAAATAAACACACACAGGGCAACAGTGCTGGCACACTCATTGAGATGGAACAAAACCGTCCCTTCAGCAGAGAACAGAACCACAGAGGGGAAGAACCCTGCAGTGCTTATTGGTATTCCCTCCAGCTGATCCTCATGGATACAGACACTCTCCCCCTCAGGGCTCACACAAGGAGACGGGAAGAAAACCAGAGAGAGAGAGTGAGAGCGACAGGGAGCACATCTTTGATTGTAGTCAGAAAGCTGACCCGACATCTCCTCCTCCTTCTCTCAACTGCATCCCACAGCTGGCCGCAGTTTGATTGCAAAGCCTTTCTTTGGAGGCCAAACAGTACGGCTCATCAGCATAAAAGCAGAGAGCAAACTCGCAAAAGAGTTTGAAGTCTTAAGTTTCCTGAATGACTAACCCCTGGGAGGTCAGTGGAATGAATTGCTTAAGACGTAATCACTATTATCTCATAGAGAAGCTGGTCCAGGACTAAATCAATAGCCCATTAACACTCCCAGCGTCTTTTTTGCCCCCGTGGACTGAGAGAGTATTGAATGGGATTCAATTAAGATAAATATGCTGCTATATTCAACATACTGGTTCAAAGCGAGGGAGTGAATAGAGGCGGTGATGTAGCAGGGTAGGTGAGGAGTCAAGCAGCTCATTAGCCATCAAAAACATAATAGACCTCAAAAAAAAAGAGAGAATGAGAAAATTACCATTTGATGATTCATAACATAAATTAAAAGGCTGCCAATTATACTGATGTGACAGCTAATGTGTTTGCCTATTGTCTACTGGTAAAGTGTAAGGGTTCATATGAGGACAAACATGGCACGCAAATCTCTACAGAGCCACCATCCAGTGAGGGCTGCGGAAAGCGAGCCACTCAAACTGAAGTGTTGCATCATCTTTGGCCTCTAACCCACTATATTTGTTGCACAAGGACTTTTTGAGGAACAAAATTGGAATGTCATTTGTGGCAAACAAAAGGAGGAAATGCGTAATTGTACCGCCCCGTGATAATAAACCACCAAAGTCATAAGATATGTTCCATTATATTGTGTTGGTGGTTATACCACAACCGTCTAATTGCTTACTTGAAAAACTGCCTCAGATTAAATCTCTACTCTAGGGGAAAGTTTGATTTCATCCATTTATAAAAGTGTTAGTATTGTTGTTCGCAGGGCAGCAGGAAGCTTATTTGAGGCTTCAGCAGTTTGAGTTATGTGGACATCTGCCACATTTACAGTCTCTTTAGCATAAAATTCCCTCTTTGTGTTTCCTCGCATTGTTTCCCTGTTGAGCTGCAGTGTAACAAACAGAGGGACTTTGGCACTAAAAAGACTGTAATGTTGAAAGATATCAACTTGATTTGACTAATTTGGAAGCTATCTGAAGCTTCATATTAGCTTCAGATAAACTTTTAAATACATTTTTTACATTTTTACACAGAAGGGGGCTTGTGGATTTTGCCCCCCATTATGAAGGGCTCTTCTAATGGGCCAGTATGAACAGCAGTAATGATTACGGCAAGAAAAACCTATTTCAATGTTCTATTGTTTTAAGACAGACTTTAAAAATTGTGAACCCGTCCTATAAGCTCTACCTTTAAAGACTAAAGGTGACTGACCGGTAGGCATGAAGGCTCATACAGATACTAGAGAAAACCCCTTCTGCATGATACTCGACTGACTTTCTGGTTGCACAAGACTCAAACTCGAGAGAGCGCATTCCGCTCCTCTGTGTCACTGTGACTGAGAGCATAAATGCATACTCAGGTTGAACTGTCGCAAACATGCAGGGGATTTCTGAACATATCATACATTAACAGCAGATGGCTGAATGGTTTTCCCCAAAATTGTTCGTGCCACCTGTTCAGGCAATGACTACAACTGCCCTAAGCTAAAGCATTTTTTTGTTTTTTTCTTCTCCAAATTGAATTGAAAGGATGTAGGGTTTTATAGCCCTTTGAGGCCAATTTGTCCTGCTGGGCTTTATAATTCAAACTGACCGACTTGACTTGACTACATCACTACTACATTTCTGTGTACGGATGTAAAAGATACACAATAATTTCTTTACCTGATCATAATCCTCTCATATCACTGTCGTTTTGGAGGCAAAAAAATGATGTTTGGAAAACATTTCCATTATTTCCACTCATTTATTTACATTTACATTATTTATTACTAGATTGTGTGGTACATTGTCCTGAAAGGGTTATGTGCAATGCATTTGAATATTATGTTCAGTATATTATGTAGGGCTGCAATTGCGATAAGTATTATTGATTATTGTGCCAATTATTCGCTTGATTGATGAATCACTTGGTCAATAAAGTGTCCAAACATTGTTTAAAGCCCAAGGGGACATCACAACAAACACTCCACAACCCAGAGATATTCAGTAAACTATCGCATTAGACAAAGAAATACAGCAAATCCTAACATTGGAAAAGCTGGTACAAGGAAATGTTTTGGCTTTTTTGCCTGAAAATGACTTGTTGTCAGAACCTGTGTAGTGGTAAATAACAAATACGTGATCATTATAGGATAACCAACCACAAAGTAACAGTCATTTCGATCAATTCAGAGAAAAAAAAACAATTATTTATTTAAGAAAAAGGTTAAGTGCGTAACTACTACATCTCAGATAGGGTGAAGTCAAGTAAGCATTTAAATGTTATTCTTGAAAAACTAGATCAGGCATTGAGTCATTGAGTGACCAGTAAAACAGAAACACAATAGCCCTGCAATAAATAGCTTACTCAAGATTTTCAGTTTCTGTTTAGACTCAACTTTGGTTGTTTATGCATGACCTCACTTCTATTGGTTCATTATCAGTCTGTACTTTGTACTGTTGTTGTATTGGGCTGTACTGAAAGTAAAACACACTGTCCATCTTATTTGGTTGGAGGAGAGAAAATATTAGGAACACCTGCAAATCCAAAACAACACCACAACAAGCTACAGCATGAAAACACCATACAGTTGAATCAACACCCATCTAAATCACCAGATTCAATTCAAGTGTTACATGACTCTATTACAGGCTTTTTATTTGTCTCGGTCACTAGTGTAAATCTGTATAACAGTGACACCAAATACGTGCGAGTTGAGCCAACAAGAGACAAAAATTCATAGAGCTGAAATAATATGAAACAATTAGTCAATAAAATAACCTTTAGATAATGGTGTGTTTCAGCCCTAATTTCGATTTAACACTGCACAGAAAGGCATTTGTATGGGATGAATATCGTGTCACATTTCAAAACTGAAAGAAAACTGAAACTCAGTGTTTGAAAGCTTGAAATGTAATATAAAAGGTTTTGAAAGATTGAAGCTCCTGAAGCTGAATCCTGGAGGCAGGGGTATTCGCTCTTAATCTATTGTTTGCTCTCTGCTGTAGTACAGATCAATCACACGTCGTATTTACCGGGTTAGATGGGATTGACAGACGGATACATGAACAGGACTAGAGCCGCATATTTCTGTCCAAACCTGACCCGTGTCCGAGAGAGTAGTAACCGAGCCCAACCCGAACCTGACAGGCATTCTGTTTTTTTATGTTTGAACCCGACGCAATTAATGTAAGCTGAAGCACTGAGTTTGTTACCCTGTCACGCAAGTGTTGTTACCATGGTTACAGACTATGTGTTGCGTTCACACGTTGTCACATAAATACTGTAACAAACCCCAGCTCTGAACAGGAAGTAACCCAACACAGACAGTAGGTCCATCATGTTTATTTATTTTTACACTACATTTTCACTAAAAAGAATTTAGCACCATGTCAAGTAGGCTAGCCCAGCCGACGTTACCGAACCTGAACATCATTTCTAAATTTTTGTCCGAACCTGGCCCAACCCGTCAGGACCCATCCGTCGTGGTCAGGTATCCACCAAGCCACCAGGAACAGCACCAGGCTTTGAAGCCAATGCGACATAGTGGCCAAACTGTGGAATTACAACTTCCGGGTCTGTCACGTGATGCACATTGGCCCAAAAAGCATTTTTCCCGCACATAATCATGGGAAAAAGAGCAACTGTAGAATGGTGGATACAATTTTTTTTAGCGTTACAACCCCTGCGAAATGACTCGTTTCACTATCAGAATTTGATCCATTCGGTCTGATAACATTTGGAAAGTCTAGAAGAGCCGCACGATTTAATTGTTTTATCCCCATTCAAGTTAGCCAGAGGGCTAAACTGGAAGTTAGCATCTCGGCCAGCGGAAGTCTCTAATGAGTCTCCAGTGCGCAGTATGCATACATCCGGGTAATTTCTTTACAGCGCGAAGTGACTTTTTTTGGCTTAAAATGCTACTGAGCAACTTTCATGGGAATGAACGGAGCCCCGCCTCTTTATACATCCATGGTATCCACCCTTTATACACCCTCTATTTCAGACCAGAGTTGCAAGACAACGCTGCCAGAAATCACGTGACTCACAAGCTCGCAACTATGTGGGCAGATCTATAAAAAGTGGGTGTTGTAAACTCAGCTCTGACAGAACAGTCTGCAATACAAGTTTAAATGTACATCAGCAAAAGTTTCAAAATAAAGACGCCCTTTAGAAACTCAAGATTTCAAAACTTTTTTCCCAATATATGTGCACCAGTGTTCAGATCACCACTTACATGGTTTCAAACCTGGAAAACAAACTAAAACACTGTAAAAAAATAGTGCTGCAGTTGCAAATAAGGAAAATTCAAATACAAAATAATGTCTGCAGAGATTTGAATTTTTTTTCAGCTTATCAAAACATTATGCAAGCCTTCAAAACTTCTTTCAATCTTGCAAAACCTTTGCTATTTGAGTTCAAGTTTTCAAACACTGAGTTTCAACACTGAGTTGGTTTTTTTTTTTTTGTTTCAAAATATGACATGATATTCATCCCATACAACTGTCCCGTTTGGATATCATGAAATATGTCCAAAAACTAGGATTTTGTCTGCAGCATTCAGTACAGTACTGAGTTTATGGACAGATACTTGAGACACCTGTGTACCAGTGCGACATCTCCTTTCAGAAACGCACAGTTTCGATGGTGTTTGCCCAAATGTTTCGCAGGCTTGCTCTTTGTCAGGAGAAATATGCAGCTTTCAGGCGGCGCAGCTGCAGCTGGTTTCACATGACGTGGAGATCAACGGACAACAATGTAACGCTGGTACAGTACGGGACCTGCAGTTTATGACACAATGCCGCAAAACACATTCACATGATCTACTCACCATCCCGCTGTTGAGGTATTTCTCCACTTCAGATAAACTTCGCACGGACACGTTGGCGCTGGGCATAATAATCCTGTTTGTAGTCAATTTGAAGCTGCACTTCTTCAATTCAGGACCAGTTTACAACTCAAGCTTAATCTCGTATCCATGTCTGGCCCCGTTTCTCTCCCTCCCTTTCTCTCTTTCTCTCTCTCTCTTTCTCCCTGACACACACATATTATGACACACACACTGACTGCCCTCTTCTTACAAAAACTATGTGTGAACCTAAACTCCGCCTATTTCTCCCTGCAGAGTTAACCCCTCCTCTGAGCGAGGAGGGGTTAACTCTTTCAGCTCATGTGCCTGTCAGTGGTAGATTAAACTGGCTAGCTATGAGCAGCAGTGGTGTGATAAAGGTTTATGATAAAAGACAGCTACTAAAAATCATCATAATAATCCTCTGCTCACAATGCTGCGTACCCTTTACTCAGTTTATAGTGTCTTATGTTCAGTGTGTAAGATTTAATGGCATCTAGTGGAACGGACTTGGCAGAAATGGAATATAATATTCAAAAGTATGTTTTCATTAGTGTATAATCACCTGAAAATAAGAATCGTGTTTTTTGTGTTACCTTAGAATGAGCCCTTTATATCTACATAGGGAGCGGGTCCTCTTCCATGGAGGCCGCCATGTTTGCACCGTCATGTTTCTACAGTAGCCCAGAACAGACAAACCAAACACTGGTTCTAGAGAGGCTCTTTTGTGTTTTTCGCGAGTTTCGCGGCCACCGTAGGTTCTCCTACCCGTTTGGTAGTGAAGGGTGAGGGGAAGTGTTTTCATTTGTCTGCAATCTGCAACCTCACCAATAGATGCCACTAAATACTGCTTCTACTGGTCCTTTAAAGAATATCTGGGATTTTGGGGAGTGATAGTAGATGATAAATTATTCTGGAAACCAGATATTATTATGTCAAAGAATGTTTTTAAATTAGGCTTAATACACTTTATACTCACTGAAACCTCTGCATATTATGGAATTAGTGTTAGGAAGTATTAGGGCCACGTGTAAAATTTATTTGAGTTCTGAGTTTAAACTCAGAATTTAATTTTCTTGTTATATTTTCTGTAATGCAGTTTCAAAGACTTCTCCAAAATCCCAGGTTATAGTTCTGTTGAAGAAATATTGAATCCCTTAATTATATTTAATTTTTTACATTTTTAACCTAAAAATAATCCAATTTAAGGATTTATGTTCTAAAAATATATAAGAAACAACCTTTAGTCCCTCCTAACAGTCTGCAAGGTTAAAAAAAACAAAAATAATTAAAAAAATATATATATATAATCAGAATGCCATGTTTGTTTTTCCATAGCTTAATTGTTTGTGTGATTATTTGTAGACTAAAAAAATCATTTTTAATTTCAATTTCCTCACCTTATTGCTTGTTTGATAATCTTCTATAATAAGACTGTTAACAAAATGGTGATGTTATGTGCTGGTGTTTTTATGATATCTTCATATTAAAGTAAGAGATTTAGCTTTTCTCCTAAACCAGCTCTGTCACCTTGTTTTGCAACACCTCCACAAATTCCCCTCAAGTAGTCAAACCCAAAGCCTCAAGAGGCCATGGGAACAGTCCATTCACATTCATTCAGCTTGGAATGAGCTAATCCACCTAGTTGTAAACACAAAGAGCCATGTTGCATCACAAATTGCTAATCCTTTACAGTTACAGACAGTCCGTATTTGCAATTGCACAGTTTGGGCTGTTTGTACACAGACATGTGAGGAGAACTCCCTTTTATTTGGACAGAAGATACAGTGAGTGTACCATACATTGACATGTGTCGCCCTCTTTGAACAAAAGAGGGTGAGTCAAGTGATGCAGTGATATGATATGGCTGTGGAGAGTCACATAAAGAAGTTACTGGACATGCTGGACAATTGAAGTCTAAAAACAGCAGCAGACAATATTGTTCATTTGCTCATCAAGTTTTAATGCTCATATCAGTGCCTTTAATTAGCTGGACATTCACTGCGTAACTACAGCAAAGGAAAGCTTACAGGCACTGTCCTCTGTTCACCCATTTCTGCAGAGCTCTAATGAAAAATTGATTGGCTAATAACACACTCTGAAAGTCTAGTCCCTCGCACAGCACCCTGCAACATCTTCCACCTTTAGGTCACTTGACACGAAACACAACAATAAGTCACTGGGGTAGGATACAGATTTTGCATTATTAATTCAACAGGAACATGTAAACAATCTGCTGTTTATTGAAACAGGGGCAAGTTCCAAGAAACATGATTGATACATTTACTGATTAAAACCCAGTTTCTGTAAGTCTGGACACTTTTACTCTGTAAAGTTATTGAGATAAGTCAGTAAACCTGCCTCTTGGAGCAGGTACAAAGTGGCCTAATAAACACATTTACAGTTGAATTGTATTTGGTGAGGAAAGAATCAACATGTTTCTGACTCACGCTGGCTGAGTGTGCATGGAGTCAGTTTCACTATTCTTTTGTAAGGGGGACTTTGACTAACAAAGGTTCACTTGGTGCATTAGTCAACTAAAGACTGTTCATAATTTTTACTACTATGAATACACTATTGATGTCTCTGTCTGAATGTTTGACAGGTATCACCTCACCCAGAATTTATTCTGATTTTTGCTGTTTTAGTTTTTGCATTTAAATGGTGAGAGACATATGAAAAACTAGAAATACCATCAATCAAGTTGCAGTTTACATCCATGTCTGTCCAGACTCATATAATATTTGTAGTGAAGACTTTAAAGGACTTAAAGGAGGTATTAAGTGTATTTTCCTTGTATGTGTTCACATGCTTGGCCAATAAAGCTGATTCTGATAGAACACAAAGTTGTAGCCATGACAGCAGACAAAGCTTCAGATAAGGATGCTGCTGCAAAGTAGCTAAAAATTTTAAAACGTGGATGCTTCATAAACATCTTCAACCCGGCAGCACAGAAGATCATTACAGTCACCACAGTTTCAAGGTGGGAACCCAAGATAAGTGTCACCAATTCACTATCTGACCGAATGTAAAATATGGTCACAACCTCCTCTTCTGTTCCTGAGTTATGGTGTTAAATAATGGCCAGAAAAGTGTTTTTGCAGAACATTATGATGTCAAAGTGACCTTTGTCCTTTTGGATATAAAATGTCATCACTTCATTTGATCCTATTAGACATTTGTGTGGAAATTTGTCATAAAGCATAGGAGTTTTGTGTCGTTTTGTGAGGTCACAGTGACCTTGACCTTTGACCACCAAATTCTAATCAGTTCTTGAGTTCAAGTGGACGTTTGTGCCAGATGTAATGAAATTCCCTGTGGACATTCCTGAGATATCTCGTTTACAAGAAGACAGACATGAGGTCACAGTGACCTTGACCTCTGACCACTGAAATCGAATCAGTTCATCCTTGAGTCCAAGTGGACGTTTGTGCCAAATTTGAAGGAATTCCCTTGAGGCGTTCCTGAGATATCATATTCATGAGAATGGGACAGACAACCCGGAAACATAATGCCTCTGGCTTCAGCTGTCGCCTGTGCGGAGGCATAAAAACTTCTCAGTATTTTTTGATGAACAGTGCCAGTTAACAACACCTACTTCCACAACAGCTACAGAAAAAAACTTACCCAACCCTTCATCCATACAGAAAGCCTCTTATAATGCAGATTGTGACCTCCCAATTTTCCTCAACATGACTGAACATGGGTCTGACGTATTTTAGGCTGCTTATTTTGTAGCCAACGGCTGCTGTCCAAAACACTGAAACAAAAACAAAATTGTAGAACACAGAGCCTGAAAAACTAGACTATTTTTTGCATAGTGAAGAATCTGGTCTTCTAATCTTACTGATATGGTCATTGAAAATGAAAGCTCAACTCTGTAAATAATACGGAAACATGATTGAAAGACCGTTTTTATTTTGAAATGGCTTGACCATTTTCCATCTTCCATCTTTGTCCAAAAAAATGGAATCAGTTCATTACCAAGCAAGTGCTGCCCATTATAGCCTTCTTGGTGCATTCTATATACAAATCTATATACAGTTACTTCAGACAAGTGATGCTGGCCCTATCCTTTGGATTGGCAAACAAATACAAAATAAAGGTTATAACCTTTAGCGATAACAGCATTTCACAAATCAATTCACATTATGACAAGTTTTTTTCCTCATAATTTTTAGAAAATAAAAAAAGCACGACCATGTGTAGGAAAGCAGAGAAAAAGAAACCATCCTGATTCCTTCAAGTACAAGATCTGCAGAAAAAGGAAAGGCTTGGAGGCGATGAAGCATAAAATACTATGTACAATAAAAAGCACAATCTACTATGCAGGTTTCAAGGGTTAATTCCTGAATGGGCAGATATTGGCAGGCTCACTTGCCACTGGAGTTGATTTTACTTGTCCTCTTTGTGAGCGACGCTCTACTGACTGGTTACTGAGGAGTCAGGAGAAGGAGCAAGGTAAGAATGAAAAGAGACTTCACATAGGACGCCGTGTCATAAATACAGTATGTTATGACCCCTCAGTGACCAGTCTAAGGAGCGCTCCGATTGGCTGTCAAGTGTCCACAGTCCATTGTTTTGTATTACAAATGGCACAGTGTGTCAGACCCCAGAGACTGCCTGGCTGTTATAATCAGTCGACTCCATTTTGAGGATGTACGGTATGATGCTGTCAATCTGCACGTTGCCGATGAGCCCAGCGAAGAACAGCTCCTCAGTGACAGCTGCACTTATCAGCCTGAGGGCAGGAAGACGCAGCAACAGCTTGGATAACCTGGGAGCAATAAGAGGGAAAGGAGACTTAAAATTACCATATTTGTATCAATTACAGTACATGAAAAGGTATCATCCCAAAATACCTTAGTAAAGCCTACTAACCGATAGGAGTCTTCTGGGTAGGTCCTAGTTACGTAGTCCTGCAGCTCCATGTAAGCCTTCTCCTGGAACCTCTCTATTTGTGGGGTATTATCAATGCCTGGGTGATCTGATGCAAAAACAACGTGCAAACACACAAACATGAGTCTACGCACATTTGGCCTTCTATAATACTTTTGTGCAAGATTTCAAAAACAGTAAGGACTCTGTCCTAACAGGAAGAGTTGAAAATGTAATTTCTTATTTTGTAACTCTCAGTCTGTTGCTCACGCACCGGGGCTAAAGAGAACGATGGCTTTGAGGAAGGCATATTCATAAGCGTCCGGGGACAGCTTGGACATGCTGTTACAGAACTCCTGCATCCTCCAGATGTGCTCCATTACGAGTTTTACTCGCTCTGGGGATAATTTGTCTGCAGGACACAAAAACAACACGCTTAGAGAAGACGAGGATATAAGGGGCCAGACAACAGAAAATTCAAGACAAATTGTGCCACAAAAATTAGCAGGACAAGTTACAAATCTTATTAGAATATACTTCAGGTCTGCATTGCTGAATTGTTTAATTGCTTAGTGAAAAATGTTGTTTGGGCTTCACTCATTGTGTTCTAGTGTTGTCTTGCAGTCAGCCAACAGAAGAGCCCTCCTACCTTCCTGTAAGCTGGTCTGCAGATGGTTGATAATGGCACTTAAGATGGTACCAACATTCATAACGTTGGAACACTGTGCCAGACCCAGGGCAAACAGCTCATTCCAGCAGGCTTTCATCAAGTTAATGTCATTGTCTTGACCACTGTAAAATAAAATAAAGTTAGTTTTATTTACTGCAGAGAACTGTATGTCTGTCATGTATGACACAGTCCAGTGCCACAATATGAAAAATTGTATTCATGAATCAATGAAAAATCTTGTTAAAAAGGCTTACCCTAAGGCTTGAAAGGCAGGTATGGAGCGTGCCCAGTGCATAGAGAGAAAAAGTAGTCGGGAAGCTGACTCACAGATGTAGTTGACATTGAGGTACTCTGGCACAGGCAAAGGCATCATAAGCTGTAGAAGATGGAGAAAACGTGACCAGAGTGTCAATCGGAAATATGTGTAACTCAGTAAAACGTGAGCAGGGGTTTTTGGTCTTGGTTGGATTTCATCCTGAGGGTCAAGGTCAGCGGCTGTTCTTTTACCTTGAAGGGAATATGGCTGTCAGAGAGTAGAGGTCCCTCCAACTCCACCACAGGACCCGACTGGTCCCCTGACATCAGCTGCATTGTGGCCTCCAAGGAGTCTCCTGCTGAGCCGTCACCAGAGTGCAGGACTTTGGCCAGGGTGTCAAAAGCTCTAACAATACACAAAATATGAACACAATGCCCATATTAATAAATATACATATTTACATTTAATATGGTGTAGCTCACACAGAAACAAGATACAACTCAAAGCACTGCAGTGCACCCCTAACATAGTCCAAGATGGTACACACTTTTGATTGATCGTGGGCCAATTTAATTAAGCCCTTAAGTGCGTAGTCAGAAGCCACATGGCCCTACAGGAAATTCTATTAAAGCTTTGTGACAAACAGAAAAAACAGCCCCTGGGTTCTTTCCTAGTGCTCCTGTAGATCTCCAGTATATTTATCATCTTATTCACAAGCAGCTACTGGTCAGTTTCAAAACATCTTGATTTGTCATGACATCTCCCTCACCGAGTGATATCACTTGGAGTTTGCTCATCTCCTTGGATGTCTGTCATCGAGCCATCGCCGTTGCTAAGCGTTTCAACTCCCATCAGATCATTGCCGCTGTCACTTGCCTCCCTGGCCTTGTTGAGGTGGGCGAGGGACGTCACTACATTTGCCAGCGTACCAAGGTCACCTTGAGATGGGTCATCCTCCTGAACAGGGGACAGTTTACAAGCATGCTTTATAAACACAATGTTTGAATTTGTTTGCACTGCCCTGCCTTCATTTAGCAAAAAGTTAGTGCTATCACTGAAAACTGGTCCACAAAACACAGATCTTAGGACACTTGCATTATTCCTTAACAAGCAATTATTGCTTTATTAATTATGAGTTATCAATCTGATATATGATGTCTGATGTAAACCCAAATTATCTCAGTTTCTTTTATATTTAAGGCTAGAATTACATATCAGACTTTTGTTACATGTACCATATTTAACAGTCAGTAATCAATGTTACCTTGTCAGGGGATGTTGGGATCAAGATGGTATTTTCCAGCTTGGAGAAGGGTTGTTGGATGTTGAGCAACATGCTTGACTCAAGCAAACTTGTAGATCTGTAGTTAGAGATTTAACATCTCACATATCACATTGTATTATCTAATATGGAACCATGCAATATGATAAAGATCACCAGATGTACAGATGTGTAGTGTACAGAACAATTGGGCGTCTTGTTTAATGTGAGGTAATAAAAGTCACTAGTTAATCTCTTACCAGTTAATTAGTTACATACAGTAATATTCAGATGTTGACATTGTGTCACAGAGGTGAACAATTATTAGCTTCACAAAAATAGGATTTGAATTGAGGTTGCATTAGATTGTACAGGTGTATCTATAAACTCATTGTTTTATTAGGTTTTGTTCCGTGGCTGTACCTGGCAGTTTCCTTGTCAGATACAAAAGTAGGTGTGGCAGCCAGAGGGCTACACAGGTTCTTGCGGATATAGATCTTTTCAGTGGAGGCTGCACAGTTGACAGATTTCTCTCTGGTGGTCACTTCAACAGGCTTCCTCTCACACTGCACAGCTAAAAGACAAAACAAAGTGTTCAGACCTTATCAATGTGAGTCCTAAGTAACACTTTCACAATTGTTTATACTGTATATTTCAATCTCTTACAATCCTGTTTCATGCCGAGAGCTATGCAGCGCTGCAGTCGACAGTATTGGCAGCGGTTTCGGTGAAGCTTGTTGATGGCACACTCTCCGGAGCCCCTGCATGTGTACACCAGGTTCTTCCTAATGCTGCGTTTGAAGAAGCCCTTACAGCCCTCACAGCTGACAGCTCCGTAATGACGCCCTGAGAGAGGAAGGGAAACAGGATCATGTTGGAGAATGCTTGCTTATGCCTGTTACTGAAAAATAATGTTTAAGCAAATTAAACTGAATACCAACCTGAGGCCTTATCCCCACAGACAACGCAGTACTCCACAACCGGCTTGACAATAGATGGGTCTGAGCCTTCAGTTACAAACTGACAAATAACAAGCGACAATAGAATCATTCAACAGGTGGCAAACACTGGAACAAGTTAAGATTAACTAAACACGTTCATGCTTCAGTCATAAGACCTTTCAGTAACTTGTTTATCAAAACTGGCTGGAAAAAGTCATTAACATCCTCGGGCAATACCTGAATCTGCTGCCCAGCCAGTTCAGGGGAGGCAAACAACAGCTGGTTAACCCCAGAGCCGTCTGGAGTAGCAAGGATGACCTTGTTGGGTGAGACTTCTTGCTTGGCCAGGATGACCTTCCCACCGGGAGAATAGTCAGCATTTGCTAGAATAAACTGTTGCTTCCCAGGAGAAGATGGCTCAAGCGCTGTGACGATCTGGATCTTCTGGCCAGTCTGCTGATCAGTCACAATCTATAAGAAATAAAAGACCAAAACATAAGGAAGTGCAGACTGTAAATGCAGACAGAGTAGTAGAGGAATTACGCAAATTAAATAATAACAATGCTAAGAGTCTATAGCCATACTAGACACTTTACTCAAAACCATAAATATGGTGTCACTAGAGAAAAAGCCAGGGAATCACCAGAGTCATTAGGATTAATTGTCTGCACCAAATGTCATGCCAATCTAACCAATAGTTGTGGAGATATTTCACTAGCAAACAAAAATGGCCATTGCTAGAGCCATGCCGATAGCATGGCTAAAAAATTTTTTTTTTTTTTTTTTTTTTAAAACGTGCCATTGGGGTACTTTTCCTAACGAGATGTTGTACAAATAAGAGTAAGCTGACAAGGTTATGCTGTCAACTATCCTTTATCTTGGATCTAAATTTACCACAATTATCAGCAAATTGTGCATGGGTAATTACTTATACACTAATAAATCACAAATACTGTATGTAGTGATGAAATTGACAGGTTGTCACATTACCTGGATTCTGTGTCCCAAAGCCATGTTGCTGTCTGCCGACACAAGTTGAATCCTTTGAGTCTGCCCATCCATACCGATACTGCACACATCTACTTCCACTGCTTTTCACGTCAGTGCCCCATGAGGCATGTACACCTGTGAAGAAAGCATATGTCTAATTTTATATTGTACTAAACCAAATATGGGGTCAGTCAGTGAGAACAGCAAATTCAATCAAAGTCCATATCACAATAAGTTCCTGCTAAAGACGTATATATCTTTAAAAAAACACAAATATAGTTTCACTTTCTTGAAAAAAGGCTCAGTCATGTCCTAAAACTTTTTTCAGCTGCAGATTACAACACATTAGTTGCACAAGTAATTATTTACAGAACCAAGTGGGATTCACTCAAAATAAACCACAGTGCCCATTTTACATATTCCCTGTAATCAAAAGAAAGTGGCAACAGCACGTTTTTACATGGTGTCTGGACAGGAGAAACTATTAAAAGCATATGTGCAAACAGTCAATGTGTTAAATAGTAGTTTAGATATACTAATGTGTGCAGAAGCAGGACTTGAAGATTTAAAACAGTTATTATTTTCAATTGAACATACTGTATCACAGCTAAGAGCGAATAAGATTTAAAAATACGCTACATTACAGTTCTCATCCTTTCTCTTTAGGTAGATGATCATTCTGGTGAAACCTTTGCCAATGTTTCTAAACAATATTAATAGCCATCTTAGTCGAAATTATTTTGACATTATCTTGCAGTGAATCACACCAGGGGAAATAAAACATTTGATGTATTACATTGCATGTCATCTCATGTTTGTGGCCTGAGCTAGCCAGCGCTAGCTCGAAACTGCACTATTGATGGCCTTGTTATAAAATACAGCTTTATATCACCGTAAACTGACAACAAATGAGCAGCGTGGCTGCAGCTGCAACACAGACAAGCTCTTGACAGCCAGCTATTTAAAATCGATACGGAAGATAAAGGTATTTCTTTTCCTGTGGGTGAAAGGTCAACATTGAAGGGTTAAAGCATGCTATAGGGTTCAAGGCCCAATGATGCAGAACGCGGAGTCAACGGCGGGACTTCGGTGTTTGACAGTTGAGCTAAAATTGCATTATTTCTTCCACTGGAGCTCCGATTAGATCAACAATTTAGCAAGACAGCTGATAATCTAATACTACATCATTCTGTTGGTACATTCACACTTGCATCGATGCTGTAGTTTCTTATTTTATCGAGACTTATTTAGCCACCGCTAGCATAGCAGCTAACATCAGCTAACCTTAACATGGTTAGCTGGCGCGGCTAAGCTTGTTAGCTAAGTAGCATGCGGGTTAACAATATAGCGGCGGCCGAATTGCTACTAATAACTACACGTAAGTATGTAGCTAGTGAACTACCAATGACATCAACATCATTATATACTTGCCAAATTTGATGTTTAAGCGCTGAGCTCCGGACGACAGTTCTAACGAGCTAGGTTAGCTGCGTGCTAGCTGGTAGCTAAAGGCAGCTTCCCGGCTGTAGAGACTGAACACTCCCTCTCTTCCTGCCTTTACTGCTCAGTCCTCTCTCTTTCACCAAGCTCTTATGCGTCCATCTCAGTAATTATGTCTTACCTGTCAAAAAGCTGTTAGGTCAAGTAATGAATTGGCTCCAATATATTAATATTTTAACTGTTTGCTGCAGTTGGTGGGAGGGTCAGAGTTCGTGACCTTTTTTTTCTATCAGTAAACGACTGTTGCACATGCGCAGTAAGGAAGTCGTGGCTCAGCATCTTCGGCTTGTGTTGAGAGAAAATGTCAAAAATGACTTAATAGTCTTACTTGGCTTTATTCAGATTTTGGGAACAGAACTAATGATATTTCTGTGGTAGGCACATTTAGATCTCGCTGTATATAATTGTGTGTATTTACAATTATGAGCTGAACGCACCGGCTGTTTCCACATCAAGTCCGGCTGCTGCAACGTAACCATTTGTAACCACTTTGCGATGAAGTTTGGACTTTTTGTATTCACCAAGTATTACACATTAAGGTACATGCAAAACTGCAATTTATATTCAACCCAGCTATCCGTCCTGGCAAATACTTTCAACTCAAATGCAAGTTTGAAAACCTTGTTATATCCCCTTTTGTAACCTCTTACTGTCACAAACACAAAATATGAACTGTCAGCAATATATATCAAGATACAGCTGAGGGGTCATGAATAAAGGAATAAGAAAAAAGTACACACATTTATTGTTATTGACTTTTCTCCAATTTCATTTTTTCTTGTGAGATACTGGAAACATTTTAGGACTCTAAAAAAGGGAAAAAATAACTGCTCAAAACTCAAGTTCACACAAAGATATTAAAGGTGTCACATATTGCTTTTGGGGCTGTAAATAACTATTATGTTCATTATTGATTAATCTGTCAATTATTTTCTCGATTAATCTATTAGTTGTTTGGTCTATTAATTGTCAGAAAATAGTGAAACATGTCGATCACAGTTTCCCAAAGCCCAAATGTGACGTCCTCAAATGTCTTGTGTTGACCCAAAGATACTGAGTTTACTGTCATTGAGGACAAATGACACCAAAAATATTCAAATTTAAGAAAGTGGAGTCAGAGAATTTGGACATTTTTTCTTTAAAAAATATTCCAAATGATTAATAAATTACCAAAATAGTTGGTGATTAATTTAATAATTGACAATTAATCAACTTATCATTGCAGCTCTAGTTGCTTTGTTTTAAAGGGGTCAAAAAAGATTGAAAACCAGTGAGATGCTGTTCAGAACTTGTATTGGGCTCAATTAGAAGCTCCATGTGTCAACTGGTCTGTTGTAATGTCGTAAACAGAAATTTTGTGAATATGCACCACTAAAGCACAATATCAACTGACATGATAAGGGACCTGATCTTGTTTCGAGACCTCAATATTTCTGTTTTGGGCTTGCATGATTCATATCCATACATTTATTTTTAAATCAGATTACCACACAACATACCTGAGGCCAGGTAATATTCCAGCATAGAAAAACCACATATTGCACAGAGAGCAGGGAGGACACAGGGTTAATAGGAACCCAGCAGCTCATTTTTGCCACAGGGCCCCCTAGCAAGTTAATTAGTACCGCTATATTTCACAGAAAACTGATAGTAATTTCAATTTATTCAGTTTTAGGTATAAAATTGGAAATAAAAAGGTGCAAAAAAAAACAAATTTCAGGACTGGTTCAGTATTAAAATTACTTTAGTAAAATATTACTAACTACACAAAAAAGCTATTAAGTTACAGAGGCACAATCATAAATACAAGTTATTTCCTCATTTGGTGACTAAGCTGTTGACAAATGGTGGAAAAGCAGTTTTTTTTTGTACAGTTGATCATGACAAAAAGTATGTTAAAACAGTATTTATTAAAGTAACAGAATTTAGAAAATGAGATTCATGAAAATTAGCTTTAATTGCATTTAATTTACAATGATCTATATTTACAGATATATGCAGAACTATCATCTACTCTATTTACAGACATTTGAGTGACTTAAGTGCAACGCATGTTATGGTCCAGTACAGTTATATTAGTGAATATTCCCCAGATACACCATTTAGTCTCTCGGGCTATCTATGACACAAAGTTACAGAAAGTCTTAACATTGCAAGGTGAAAGTTCATAACAGAAGAATGGAAAGTGCATATTGTGTGTTTTACATCCAACTTTACAAACCAGAACGTTTGAGTGTGAAATAAAGTAATTGTTCCCAAATAACTAGAAAAATTTAAAAATAATTAGTTTTGACTTCCAAAAATTTGGTAAAATATTTGGTAAATGTGAAAGTTTTATGACTGTATTCATTACAAATCTAAGGACAATGAGCTTTATCATGAAAACTGTGCTACAGAAAACCAGTTACTAAAGTAACTAAAAAAAAAATTACAAAATTGTGACAAAATCAAAGTGTAAAGGTCTAAAATACCTACAGGAGATTGTGGCATAAATCCCTGTGGAAAAGATTCCCACCTCCACAGGAGTGCTCTCAAAGCAATGTAAGAGGTAACTACAGTAAATCTAATAAAAGCAATAAAATATTTTAATTTCATTTCAATGCAACTAAAATGGTGTCTCCAGATGTTTTTTGCGGAATTCAGAGAGCACTGAGGTACAACATTTTCAGACGAGAACAAAAAAAAAGTTGCAAGTTGAACAACTTCACACGAAGTCAACAGATATTAAAGCACCATAGATTCTTTAAATGAGTCAATCCATCTGTTAAAAAAGAAAACATTATTAATTATTTGCATTATTATTGCTGTCACCATATGTAATAATAAGTGGCATTCCTCTTTATACTGTACCTCTGGGCGGTTTGAACGTCATCAGCTTTAAAAATGTAGTAAAGTGTGTTTTTGTGGTAAAGCTTGAACTGTAACTTCTGAGATGAATCTACTTTCAACATGAATCCTAAAAGGGGCTGGCTCTCTAAAGCTGCAACATCCTGCATGAAGACAGGATAAAAGACAAATGTTAGATAAGGTAAATGTCCTCATTATAACATGACACCAGGCTTATATTGATACAGGTTGGAGGCCTTACCTCACTTGCAGCGTAGGTGTACAGGACCTTGTCTTTGATCACAAACCACAACCTCTTCCCCTGCTTCTTATTGCCCTTTGACCTCTGCAAATACCCACTCATGGAGGAGTTGTCTGTGTTCGCTGACACCTGAAGAAGTAAAACCTGTTTGATCAGATTTCTGGTCATTGTCACCAACAGTGCATCCTGATCAGGACAAAAGTATCAGTCACCTCTTTGAGGGCCGCAGGTATCTTCTTCTGCTTCCTGGAGAAAGCAAAGGTGGCTCTGCTGCCAGGGGACACAGCCGCCGACACGGCTTGTTCACCTGGTGAACAGAAACGTGCAACATGCAGTAGTTTAATACACACAAAATTCAGATAACACAAGCCGCGTCTATGTCTAATCCACACGGATGTTTCTGCCTTAGGCGACATCAAAATGTGAGGATGACAGTATGTTTGGATCAGACTGCACACAATGGCAGGAAGAGTTCCAACAGACTTACTTTTCTGCTGCAGAAGAACAGGGAAACACTGGTCACACACTCGTGCCAACTGGTTCTTAAGGTATTCAAGGCAGTGTTTGTTTGAGGAACAAGACTGGCACACCACCTGGTGGGATGATAAAGCATAAAATAAAACAATTTTCTCTGTTAAATCTGCTTTGCTATCTATAAAAAAAAATAGTTAAATCAACTATTCTTAGAGCTTGTCTGTTTTTATAAGCCATCTTCAATTGCAACTCTCATTATTTGATGATGAATGTTTCCGAAGTTTTTTTTTTTTTTTTTTTTTTTTCTTTTTTAAAAGGAGAGAATCAAATCCACTTTTCATCACCTCACCTTTCCACATGCTCGGCAGTGGTGTCGCCTCCATGTCAGGGTGAACTCACAGGTGCAGATCATGCACATGGTGGTCCGCGGGTCAGGGATCCATATAGGGGCTTTGGATCCCAAAGGAGCACCATCACCATTATCACTCAGTTCTACCTGAATATAAGAAAAACACAGCTGTTAACTCTCTTTGCTCATACATACACTAAAAATAGCCTTTTTTTTATAATGCAGGCTCATACACCGCAAACAGGAAACATATGATTGGACTTTTTGAGGTTGTAATCTTACCTCCTCTGGTGTCTTGCCTGATATAAAACTGATCTTCTTCCTGGTGTAGTCATTGATTGCTGTGGAAATGGCCTCAAGCCATTCATCTCTCTCTGTGGCCGAACTGCAGTAAGAGAAAAAAAAGTGTGTCTACACTCCTACACAGTATTCACAACACAGTGTGACTATTATGAAATTAATTATGAAACAACACATTTTTCTTAAATTACCAAGAGATATCTTTTGTCTCTGATCCTTACCTTGCAGAGAGAATGAAGGAGCGCTCCACACTCTCAATGTTCAGCTCATTCTGATATGCCTCTTGGCTTGGTTTGCTAACCTGTAATTATTTTCATTATTAGCAGTGTATAACCCATCTTGTGATAATATGTATGTGAAATGATGGGGGGAAAAAAAGAACACAACTTCTCACCTTCATCCCAGCCAGAGACAGCATGTTGTTTAACTTGTACTGGCCTGACTGAACAGGGGTGGTGTAGAGCAGTGTGTCGTTAAACTAAAGGAAAAATGACAGAAAGATAAATAACTTTCATTCTGTTCATTCTGACATTACTAAAGCTCAGAGAAGAGCTCAGTGTGAGATCAAGGTAAAAAATACATACATTTCAACATATTTTTTTGGTTAGATTCATCTCTTTCATACATGCCATTGCAAAGTTCGGGTAATGTCATCAGAGGGACAATCACCCTTGCACTTACACAAATACAAGGAAGTTGGACCATATAATGCCGTACTTAGAAAACAAAGCATTAACTAAAAACTCTCTTGGGGCCTGCATCTGATTACAATTAAAATCCTAACAGAAGCATTTTTGACTAATTGCAGGTGGGAACGTGGCTACTTTTGAGTGAAGCAGATGACACAGTATCATTACAGTATCACCATGATCATGTTAAAAACACGTGAATTAAGAGAAGGAAGTAATAAGTGTGTACTGTACCAGGAAGAACATTCTGGGCTGCATCACCTTCCTGGACAGCTTCTTCAGGATGCCCTCTTTCAGGAAGATCTGGAACACAAAAATGTCACAACAATTTGATCATTAACCAAGTTCGTTATTTCACTTTCACCTTTGACTATTTTTATGAGCGTGATGACTGTGTGCTGATTGTAAAAGATAAATGGTTCAAATAAAGCACCGTATAACACCTGCTAAAGGTAATAACTGCAAATAAATTACATTTTAAAAATTGCATGGTATGTAATAAAATTCATTGTAGGTACATGTTGAAATAGTTTATGTTTCAAAGTAGGGCTGCAACTAACAATGACTTTCTTTATCAATTAATCTGTCAATTATTTCCTCAATCAATCAAGTATTCGTTTGGACTATAAAATGTCAGAAAATGGTGAAAAATGTTGATCAATTTTTCTGAAAGTCCACATTTAAGAAGCTGGAACCAGAGAATTTTAGTATTTTTTTCTTAAAAAATTACTCAAAACAATTAATCGATTATCAAAATAGTTGTTGGTGATTGATTTTCTGTCTATTGACTAATCGATTAATCAACTAATCATTGCAGCTTTATTTCAAAGAGCAATGCTCAGTAATATTAAGGCCATTAGGTGTAGAATTTGAAAATGTCCTACTTTGGCACTGCCTTGTGGTAGTATAAAAAAAAAAACTAAAAAATCTTCACATAGTGGCTTTAATATAATGTCAATATGATAAAGACTCCAAGCAACATGTAAAAAGGCCTCACCCTCCCAGGCTGGACTATCTCATGGTGGCCGTTCAGACTGCACTGCACCTGAATCAGCTTCTGGAAGTTATCCTGATAGAAAAAAGTGGACATGAGCAACATGTATGGAGCAATATCAACATGTTAAAATAATTTGTCTGATTGTTAAATTTTAACTGGCTCTTACCCCTTGTTTCATGATGTCATTGGCATGATTGGCCACTTCTTTCACTATACCAAGAGCAGCTAAGTGGAACAATGTATATAAAGGTGTCACATACATGATACATGCGTGTCATAATATTTCTATTACAGTATATAGATTTAAAATGACTTTTGTTTTACCTTGTGTGTCCTTGTAATCATCTGAGTCTTCAGACAGGTTTTTTAGATAGTCTGAAACACAATAATAAACATTTCAGAGTCAGGGTCAACAGTCCGGCCAAACAAGTGAAAACTGTTAGCACACTTTGTAACAAGTACTCAGTGTCGGGTAGTAAATTCTTGGAATTAAAATCCTGGATAAAAGGTCTGCAGGTGCTTACATAATACAATTATACAAGAGTGACGTGAGGAACATTCTTCACATTTTGGCACTGAGCGACCGACCCTGATCCATTAGATTCATGAAACACTAAGCTCACTCATGTTAAAGCTCATGTTATGTCACCAAATCTGATTTGGACTGCACTGCAAAAATCTTATTATATGAGGATTGAAGCGGCAAGACAGAAATGTATTTTTGTTATTATGGACAGCAGAGGGCAGCATGATGCCTACAATGACACATCACAGCTTTGTCAAACTCTGTGGGTTTAGGAACCCACTTCTATATTAATAAGGTGCTTTTGGAACTAAAATTCCTTGAGTTTTTTGTAGAATACAGTATGAACGTAAATTCTCTTAGTGATTGAATTTAACGCTGTGGATACAACTCTTCTTTAGATGTACCTGTGAGCAGCAGCTGATACTGAGGTATCCTTTGAACAGGCTTTAGGAGGTAATGCTTCAGAGCCAAGTTGGCACAGCGTGGACTGGCCTAAGACAAAGAATTTACATTCTTAGCAACAAACTCACATACACATCCTCTTAACTTGCATAAACAATTGACTCAAAGACACACCCCTCCCCCCCCCCAGACAGAGAAAACAGGTTGGACAAGCCTTGTTACCTCAAATTCCCGTACCACTGCGCTGAATGCCGGGTTCTTCTTACTCTGCTCTTCCAGTAGAGCCACATTCTTGTCAAACTCACGGATGTATGTAGAGTACATCTTCAGATAGGGCCCTTTCTTCAGGAATATGTCCGCTAGCTGGGCGTTCTCATCCCTGTAAACAAAAGAAAGTAGAATCTGATAAACTAGAAACTGTGTCACCTCCTCGAGGATGAGTGCACGCGACATGTAATGCCTCTGGAAAACCAGATGTTTTCAGGATTGTGGTTTAAGTATGTTAGAGGGCCAAAAGTATGTAGACACCAGAACATTACATCCATTATAGTGCAGGTGCATACACTGCTGTTTGAGCCAGTAACTGTAATCAATGTAAAAAAAACTTGGTTTTGCTGGTACCATTTGGCCACTCTGAACTGCAGCTCTCGCAGCAGGTCTTGATTGAGTTCGTAGAGCTGGGGGAGGTAGTACAGGATCTGGTTGAGCAGACGCTCCTCAATCACAGGTTTCCCACTCTGACGAGATGCTTTGGATACCGCTTCACGGAAGTCCTGTAGTCCAGATAGTCAGACAGATTGGAGTGAGATGGTCAAAAATAGGAAGACAGCAAGTCTGACAGGAAAAACCTGGTGTGTGCCAAATATAGTATTTTCTGAGCTGTTTGAACTGGTTTTCTTTGCATCTTTGAAAATGCCGCACAGCCTGATAGTATAGAATCACATTAGTTTCCCCGTCTTGAATCTCTGTGTTTTGCAAATTGCGTAACATGGTCCCAAAAATAACACGACAAATTGGTTACATCAAGAAACCAGAAGTATAAAAGATAAAAAAAGAGAAACAATGTTGTCACATGACTTACGCAGAAACATTTGTTCATTTCAAGTATACCATGAATCAGAGCCTGAGGGTTGATGTTTCTGCTTCTTTTTCTGATGATGTGGAGCTTTTTTGGTGGTTTATGGGAACACGAGGCAAATAAAACTGCTTACAGACTGAGCACCCAGTAGAGAGCTCCTGTGGTTAACATTTTTGATCTCCTCCTGCTATGACAGCTGACAGTGAGGGGGTGGGTCACAGGGTAAGGATTTGGCAGGGAATTAGAAAAAATATGGATGATTCATTAGATAAGAAAAGGATTGATAGAATCAGCAGTAAGTGAATATTACTTTGATGAGAATAAAGTGGACACAGTTAGCATCAGGCTGACAAGAGGCTATGATTCTTCAGTTTGGTTGATTTTCATGTTTTGTGTATTGAAAATATATATCTTTTGAACTCTTTTCCTCCTTTACTCATTTGAAAGCTCATCAGATAGACAAACAATACTTTTTCATCAAGCTAAACATCAACAATGTTATTAACCTTCTGTTTTTGGAAAGTTGACATTTTGGAGACAATATGGGTTTTTACCTGACAATGACGTTACACAAAGCATAACACAAGTGTTGCTAAGAATATGCCTCAGCCGATAAAAACACACAACAGAATAGCATGTTGTGTTATCATCAATCAGTTCATAGCTGGCTACGTGCCTGGTAGAAATGGAGAATGAACAAATACTAAGTCACCTCTACATTCTTTTTGGATTGACTGTTCCTCATTACTGACCTTGATTCCGCTACAGTCTACAGAGACTGGAGTACTTCCTGTCTGTGCTCTGAGTCATCGCTAATCACTCGGTCCTACTACATACTAATTTTATGATCTTTGTCTCATACACATCTCCTCACATGACCGTACTCATCTTCTTATGAAAACAGCGGTAAGAAAAAAATTAGAGAAGTAGAAAAGTAAAGTAAAAAATATAACAGTTCATTAAATAGGACTATTTCACTTTAACTTTGAGGTAAACTAACTACAAACACTGGTTGCATTACAGTATTTGTTAATCCATCCCTGTTGATTACTATCAACTTGTGACCCCTGTACCTCTTTGTGCTTGCCTGTGTTTAATATTCCCTATGATGTCAATTTTTGTTTTTGTTTTAATTGCCCCACCATTGTGGCTGTGTCAGTCAGTCTGTCCACCACTTTGGTTATATATAACCAAAGATATAACAACTATATTGGATGAATTGCCATGAAATTTTGTAGAGTCATGGTTCATAGAGGATGAATCCTGTTGACTTTGGTCATCCTCTGACTTTTCTTCTAGTGTCACCAGCAAGTCAGTTTTCACTTATTCAGTGAAATATCTCAACATCTACCAAATGAATTGACACAAAATTCTATGTAGACATTAATGATTCCTAGAGGATCAATCCTAATGATTTGGGGGATAATTGACTTTTCCGCTAGGGCCACCATGAGGTTGACTATTGAATACATTGCCTGGATATTTTGAATAGACATTAATTGTCCGCCCCAATGTTAATTGTGAAAACTCAGGTGATTCCATGTCATGTTATCTATAGCTCCATCATTGGGTCAAAACTTTGTCAAATACTTTGGTTTATGACAAAATACTTGCAAAACTACATTCCCCTGAGCCTCAGCTGTACTTTGTGTAGTGCTAATTTAGCGAATGTTAGTATCCTAACATGCTAAACTAAGATGGTGAACCTGGTAAATGCTAAACCTCAGCATGCTAGCAAGCTAAGCTGAGCTAAGTACAGCCTCAGAAAGCTGCTAGCATGACATGTTATTATTACTTGGTCATGTTTATCTGCCCTTCATGCCAATATAAACCACCACTGTAGCTGTGTTTGTGGCTGAGATAAATTACTTATAAGATAAAGTCCTTTTTCATAAGCTGTCTGTTTATGAAACTGTTTTTTTGGTCTGAGAGAGCTAAGAAGTTCATAACTAACAAGTGGGACTGTGCTCCTTTATCTATTCAACATTCTATAAAAACTGTTTTCTGATGTTGTTTCTCAAACGTGTTTTGTGTGAACTACAGAGAAACCACATTATCATATCATTTTGGTAGATTCGATCTGTTGCAGATTAAATTTCTCAAAACACGACACCATCCATCCATAAACGTCCAGAAAGTGTAATGTTACTGTCAGATCGCACTGCCGCTGAAAGTCTGGGGAAAACAGTGAGGAATGTGAGCCATGCGGATGAGTCTTATTCTGCATGGGGTGTGCCCCAGTGGCTAGCATAATCAAACACATATGGAGAATGTGGGCTCACACAGTAGACTAGCACTAGATAAAATACACAGAATAACACTTGCCTCTCTCAAAGCAAACATAGAGCGTGGTTTTTGTGTGAACCAAATATAGCACTAAAGTGGTTATGTGTGGGGGGTACTTACGACGTGAAGCAGCTTCAGAACATCAACAAACCTAAGAAAACAAAGAACATTGTCCTTTATATAACAAACACTGACTTTGCTTTGTGTTTTCATTTTGTACCAAAGAAATAGTCCTTAAAAAAACATTATCCAGAGTGATGGAGACGCTGTTTCTAGAATGAGATGCTGCTGTTGAATTTTTTTTTTGTGTGTAAACTTTAAATGCTGTGAGCGCCACAAAAGAAATCCCATTTATCTCCAATGTACTGGGGTGGAGGCTGAAAAACCCAAACCGCATGGCTAGATACCATTAAATGTAAGTGAGATTTGTGTGAACCTATGCTTTAAGAAAAAAAAAAGGAAGACCCTTACACACTCTCAGAGCTCATGATCTCTGTGGCGATGTGGTGTATCTTGCTCTTCTTTGGTCCGCTCGGCGTCTACCGCAAGTGCAAAAACACAGAATTACAATCTTCTTAAGCAGGGCTCATGACAAAATTGCTCACAGCAGGTGAATGCTGTGCAGAATATAATCATGTAGAATTTTCTGATTAATTTCATGATGATCAATGAAAATGAGGGAACAAAGTGCCAAAAAGAAGAAGAGAAATAGTTCCCCAGTTGACCAAAATAAAACCATCAGACCTCACAAAGAACAAACCCTGTGAGATGATTCCAGGAAATGACTAAATCATAAATCTAACAGTGTCTGCTCCTCACCGCACTCTCCTCTGGCTGCTCAGGGTCCCCTTTACTTGAGATGGAGCTGCTATCATCCTCATCCTCCTCATCTGAGGTATGAGCCATGGGGTCATCATCCGAGGGCCCGTCATCCAGGGGTGCCACCTCCTCATCCACAGAGCTTCTGTTAAAAGGGCAGGATGTTACGATCACAGGAGAAAAGAAATAGATGATACAGAATGGACAAGTATTTTGCACACACAGTAGCAGCTGAAGGCATTTAATAAAAACACTGTTCATGCAGCACATGATGACACACCTTTAAACATGCACACGGCACATGATTAGTGTAAAATGTACAAGAAAGTGAGGATGTAATTTATAGGAGGCAGGAAAGAGATGAGGTTTGGAATAGAAACATGTGTGTCAGCATATAGTCTGAATAAGCATGTCTTTTTGTGCAGCAGCATTCGAACATTTCCTGATTTGACAAAGTGAGAGTCATGAACAAGATAACACAGGAAAGGGGGCGCTTGACACAGCCGGAAAAACATTTAATGATAACCATCACACATAACACTAGTCTTGGTCCAGCTGCCTGCTTTGGGTCATTAAATTTATCCATGTCCAACATTAACAAACTCCAAACCACTAATCATCACACATTTTTTGTACATTTTACTTTGCAGCTCTAAAATGATTACATATGAAAGGCTAAATTGAAACTGCACCAAGAGAGACTACATATCTAAAATGCCACAACTCCCTTTGGGAGTTCTACATGTGAAACAACGGCACCTCCCTGAACAAAACTGCAGAGGAAGAAATAGGCCAAGGCTAAGCAGCAAACCAAATAAGCCAGACTCTATAGGTCTTACACACTATGGCATGTTTACAGGAGCTGTTGCAGTTAACTGTGACTGGTCTCTGTTTGTGAGCTGCTTAACGTGTTTTTAAACATGTGACTGTTGAAATGAAGAGGGCTGACACACTAAGCCGGCGAGGCAGAGTTTACAGTTACACAAACTGTAATCCTATTTTTCCCCAATGCCAACTGACTTCTGCTTACTGCTCATTCATAACCCAACATATGGATTGTTTTCATAAAAGGAATATTACTCCCAAGAATATATACAGACAACTAGTTTAATTAATCCAATTAAGCACAAACTGGGTAACAATAATAACAATAATGTAAAAACTGTACTTCTGACTTATCCTTAAGGCAACTGTATTTAGCCATGCTTTTTTTCTTAGGTTTTTTGTTCCCAGGTTTTGAGCACAGAAAGATTTAACAGCAGTGTGTCAGTTCAGCAACAATGACCCTGTTCAGGTTAGTTTATTACATTTATTTGTCAGGGACCTTGTACAAAAACCATAAAAGAAGAGATGCATTGTACCAGCGAGTCACTAATTTCCACCTGCAGTCCCTGGGCATCTAGACACCAGTTTTACACCGGTTAATTAACAGACCTCGCTGGCAACAGCTTTCATAAGGGCTAATTCTTTGATAAAAAAGTAGTTCCTGTTAAAACAGTTGACGATGAGCTTAGTGGGTTATCCTGAGTAACCCTGACATTGCTTCTGGATAGACACACTCCTTCTCAAATTTAAATTTCAAAAATCTTAATGCTTTGAGCAGTGCTTTGTAAAATAAAACCAACCAAGGTAAATGACAAAATATGTCTTTTTGGGTAAACTGACCCTTTAAGAATTGAAACACTTGCCGTTTAAGTGCCCTCTTAGCCTCAGATAAGATAAACTGCTGAGCTACGGTGTCTTGGTGACACACACCATTACACAAACACAAGGCTCCAAATTTCTTGACAAAGACATTTTGAACTAATTAGCCATACACACACTCTTGCCTTGTAGGCCAAAGGTTGTCAAGCAGAGCTGTCTCTGTTAATGAGTATAAATTATTTATTTAAAAAATCCACGTGCAGTCTAAAATATGAGGTCAACCCACAATCTATCAACACGACGGGCTGTGAAGGCATGCATGCCAGCATACAAGTCCAACTCCCCAAACAGGAACTTGCGACAAAAGACATAATGTTGCATGCTTCTCTACAAATGATCCAGAGTCGCTCGGTAATTTAGATGTTTTAAGAAGATTATGGTGTTTTCCTGATCTATTTTAGAAAACAAGGGAAATCACCGACACCATATTTAAAAGGTGAGATCACGATATGATTCATTGAGAGAAACAAGAGAGTCAGAGAGAGACAGAGACAGTAATGAAGCCACCATAATCTACCTGTCATAGTCTCCATCTCCTAGTTGGTGTCCAGAGTTCTTCTCCAGAGACATATATGGCTCCTGCTCTTCATAAATGCCCTCATCATTATACATTAAACTCTCCCAGGCTGTAGGCTGTGAGGCCTGAGGCGATGTCACTGCCGTCCCCACGTGCACATTCACGTAGTCTGGGATCTCCTCATAATGAGGGATGTTCTCATAGTCGACAGCTTGTTCGATTCCAGGGTAAAACTCATCTCCGTCCACGTTTTGCTCTATTCCAATCAGCGGGCAGGAGAACTTACGTCCAGCCCTGAAATGCTCGAGGAAGCTCTGGGGTCTGTCTTGATCACTGTCCACACACTGCTCTGTTTCATTCGCAGCGCGCTCTGATGTCTGGACTCCTTTTACTATCAGCTTGGGCAACATCTTCACTGAGAGCTTCAAGTCCAGCAGTTTCCGGAAAGAGTTCCTCTTCTGTCCTTCACAGCGCATCAGGTCAACATCAGAAAACGACTTGGCTCTCTGTTTGCCCAGGCTGGAACGAGAAGGTTTGCTGGTTCCAGCTTTTAAGAGGCTTCTTGATTTCTCATCTGGTGGAGGTGAAGGCAGCTCCCTCATCACCCTCTCCTTCAATACACAATCCTGTATAGGAAGAGCCTGCCTTTTCTCATTATCTGCTAATCTCCCCTCTTCTTTCTCCTCAGAGGATTCCTTCCTCTGCAGCCGTGCCATCGGGTTGCTGTGTCTCTGGGCCTTCTTTGGAGCTACCTTGACCACCCCATCCTCTGCTGCCACAGACAGCAGGCGGTTCTCTGGCTGATTGAGCGAACAGCTGGAAGGAGGATGATGTGTGATGTCACTGTAAACTGCCTCCTGATCATCCCTTCCTTCCCTCTCCACCTCTTCATCCTCCTTGTCAACCGATATCTCCATCTGATAAATGCTGCTGTCCCAACCCAGGTCTTCTTCCTCCACATCCTTTGGCAGTGTCTGAGGAGCAGAGGTTGGTGGCCTCTCAGGTGTGGACAGATACAGCTTTTTCCTGGGCGGAGGAGCTGGCGGGGCGCAGAGTTTCCTTGCAGACAGAAACAGTGGCTGCCTGTTTTCACTAACAGGTACACTGACAGACAAGGATGAGCTGCCCTTCCCCTCTGATGACACCTTCGACTCTTTGACGTTCACTTTCCTCCCTTCCTGGCTTGAAATCTCTTCCCTCTCCTCCTCCACCTTTTCCTGACGGGTCAGCGCAGCCTTCCTGGGTTTCCGTGGTACTGGGACAGGGACGGGCTTCCTAGAGGCTGCTCGGACTGGTTTGGGTTGGAGCACACAAGACTTCTGCTCTGAGCCAAGAGCATCTCCCTCTGGTCCTCGCCCAGGTGCACTCAGAGGTATTACGTTACCATTTGCCTCATCGCTCCAAGTTCTGCGAGGAAGAGACGGCCTGACAGTCACCTCAGGACTGGAGGTATCTATGTCTGTGTTGATATTTTTTTCTAAAGTAAGCGTCTCTTGGAGAGGTTTATGGTTTTTGAGGTGGGTATTGGTGGAAGCAGTATTCATCACTTGGCACTTAGCATTGTCTACCTTCTCTTCGCTGTTTTCCAGAGTGCCTTGAGATATAGGGATACCCTTTCTGTTCTCTGCTGTTTTACCCCTCTGCAACGTTTTCAAGTCTTTCTCAGTTTTGTCTGTGTGTGGCGATGTGTTCCTGATGCACAGGCAGTTCTCCTGGCTACACAGACAAATAGGAATAATATAATCCCAATCTGGCTTTTTGTTCTCTTGCTGTATTCCATTTTGGGAGTTAAGGAGACCTACGGTCCGTGGGGTTTCTGTTACAGATGTTTGGTGCATGCTCTTCAAAGCGAGGGGTTTGGACTCCACAGCAATGAGTTTGGAGAGGCAGGGTTTGGGGGCCAGTACTGGTTTAACCTTCCTCTGTGTGCCAGGTGATGGGTGCGAGAGGCCATCTCTTCTGGGGGTTGAGGGAGAAAGCCCTGGCCTCTGGAGCTGGACTAACTTTGGTTTAGGGGCCAGAGGTGGCTTGTGCATGCCTGAGGAGAGAGAAACAAAAGATAGGCAGTAGAAGTTCAGATCAGATCTATAAGATCTAAAAGGGAAAAAAAAGTAAGCTTTAAGACTTCAGACATATGACAGATGTTGCCTTAATGGGAGATCACTTTTTAACTCTGATCGGCACCACTGATCCTAACCTAGTGACAGCTTAGTGTAAAACTGCCATAAAGCACTAAACCACCTCTCAGGGGGGTTCAAATATCACATGGCTTTTGTTTTCCACTCCACACAACATCACAGTAATCCAGCTAATGTGCCATGTCAACAGGCAGAGGAGGAGGGATGGGAAATGAAGAGTGGGAGATAAATGGAGGAGGGGGTGCAGGGACTGGAAAAGAGTCATGCAAACTGGTACATCTGGCTGAACTAGTGCCCTAAATGTTTCTGTGGTAGACAAAATAGTAACTTGCTGACAGGAAGGGTTGTTGTTGTATTTTTCCCCTTAGCAAATTACATTTCCCTCGTCAGCAAGTTTGACCACAGTTTGAGAGTAAACAAATCTCCAAGACTGGAAAAACAATATTTTAATTTGGAGATTGCTGTAAATCAATGGTTCTCAAAGTGGGGTCCGGGGGCCCCAAGGGGTCCTTGAGAGGGTTCCAGGCGGTCCCCAGCAAAAAGGGGAGTAATTTATTTTCACTATAATTTCATCCATAAGTAACACAATGACAGAATGTGTCACTATTTTGATCATGGGTTTCATGCACTTTCTGTAATAAAATATCTAAAAACAAAATCTTATCAGATGTGGGTCCGTGGTCTAATCTGTGTCAGTTTAGGGATCCTTGACGTGAAAAAGTTTGAGAACCACTGCTATAGCTGTTAAATGACAGGAGATATTCTACCTGGATTCCCACAGAAGCTACTATAACACATCTACATTTATGGTTCTACATTTATGATATTTGGTCAGTAGTTAACACACAGTCAGTTATGAAACTTCAACAAGAAAAATCTGCGAGTAACGAGCGTTCAGTCGCTTACCTGAGTTCATCATTGCTTCACTCTGTTTTGTCAACTCTTTATAAGTCAGCGCAGCGGAAACAAACCATCCTTTACGTCCGGATACACAGCAAGCCGTCGACTCAACATAAGTTATCTGTCAAAATTTGACATTTTCTTCGCTTTTGTTGGAGCAAAACTTTGCGATCCTGCTACAAACAGCTTATTCCCTCACTGGAGCCGCACTGGCTGCCTGCGATACACCACTGAGCTTCCTTTTTTGTTTCCACAAACAATCCACTAGGGGTCCTCAAGAGCCACTAACAGGCAGAATAATCAAAACAAAACTTAGGTAAGTGTATTTTTTTTAATTAAGTGCTACATTAACTAACCCTGACGTGTAAAATCCTGAATACTTTGATAAGATGTTATCACTGTGTAAACTACGATCTGCCTAACTGCATCAAGATTTTGTGATTGCTCATCATTATACAGGAATTTTCCATACTGCCACACAGTATGTTTCCACATACATCATCATTGCTAATATTAACAGGAATATGAGTGGGAACCAGCTGATGCTTTGCAAGCTATATTTTAAGTATAATTGAGGAAGTAAAACTCAAAATACATCATTTATCTGTGGCGCTTTCATCATGCTGTAACTTTGTCACCAGGTCAGTTGTGTGTGTGTGTGTTTTTTTTTTACAGGAAACAACCCTGGCTGACAGGAAGGAAGACAGATGACTCACAATTGGCAAGGCTGTAAGAACATTAGATAAAAAAGAAGATGACATATTTGATCATTTCATTTTTATTTTATATTTTATTATATATATGCTAATATTTGCTGAAAATTATTAAAATAAATGTGGATATTTCCCAGGGATTCCCTTATTCATGTAAGGGTCCATTATTCAGAGAACGCTGAAACATCAGCAGTCACTGATTATCTTTGATGATGGATCATTTGCCTGATGCCCAGAGTGCTTCCTACTGCCAGAAGTTAAAAAGCATTTTCCATCTCAGTTATTGGACTAATCACTGGTGCCAACCTGCAGAGTAAGCAAATAAGGTTTCTGCGATTTTATTGCACATTAGCCTAAGTATTAACCCATATTTGATGCACTTTGGAGACTTTGTTTTTTTAAATGAACACAAGTGGACTGATAGATAAAATCCTGTCACGTGAACACATTCAGTGCATGATAACAGGAACACAAGGAAATACAGGAGTCTTTTTCGGTTTGATACAAAAGTCTCTCTGTCGTAGGTGTGATGCCTCAGGAGCTCGATTGTTTCTTCTGTTCATAAAAAAAGACATTAGACAGGTAATTCAGTCAGATATCTTAAAAACAGAAAGTCAACGGTGGTAAAGATTTATGAAAACATAACACATTATAGAAGAAATATCAAGATATGTTTCAGTTCCAATATTCACCCAGAGCAATACATTTGCAGGAATTTAAATGATTCATTCAGTCACATACGTGTCATGGCTCAATGTTGTGTCATCTCCTGCAGTTAGTGTTGCATCTTGTAATTTGTGTGCATCTGTGGCTGCAGGGGTATTCACTGTATCACTGCAACTAAAGGACAGAAAAACATGAGCAAAGTCAAAGGGGTAAACTTAATTAAATCATCTTCTTTACGTCTAGAATGTTTCTAGTAATACAATTAACCTGTGCTTTATTTGTAGTTACAAATTCCACAATGACCCTTGACAATAGTTTTAACTTTATTCCATTTCAATTCACACAATTCACATGGCTGGTATTGTAAATCAGATTCACACTGGGTATGGTGCAGTAGTACCTGAACTTGTAGTCTGAAGGGAGGCTCAGACCTAATCTGTAGTCTCCCCTGGTTCTGGAGATTTGCTTTTGAAGGTCCCTGACTGAGCAGCTGTGACCAGTGAATATGTAGCCAACAAACAGCAACTTCCCTCTGATGTACATCTGACACATTAACAAGGAGAATTCACATTGTATGTGTGAAAACTGGGGAACTACATTCACATACTGATTGGTTTCACAACAGAAGAAATTACAGTATGTGTACACAGTATCCTGTCAATCATAATGGCTGCTCTCTGATTTCTGAGGACCACCTCTGGGCCTTCAAGTGCAAACACAGTTTCATGTCAGTGTGATTCTAGTAATTTCAGTTTGATTTATGGACTGAAGGAGGGTTTTTCATCTTACTGCAAAAATCAGTGGAGCAGCTGTCATGACTTTGGGCAGCGCTTAAAATTAAAGCTCCCTTTTGTAATTAAGAAGTGTCATCCCTCACTGCTTGTCAGCCTACAGTACCTTTATAATAAATGTCTGGATCTCTTGGAAAGGACAGCACCATACTATAGTCCGCCTCAGCCCATCCCCCAACTGCTATCACCTCCTGTGCTTCTGGCAAGCACTGCTGCCACCCAGTGGGATCCATGAAAACATGCAGTGGGCAGAGGATGCAGCCTTTGGCCAAAGCTGCAGTGGGTTTTACTGACCAGGATCATCCCAGGAGCAGCATTGTGCCGATGCTGCAGCAGGATGTTCTCTACTCCACAGCTGCTCTTCCCTGTTGACATCTCATATCTCACCAGTCGAAATGAATCCATCTGGCACTGGATTTAAAAAAAAAAACAGTTGCCAGAAATGCATACACTGACTGTCTTTCACTGACTCTTTGCTTTGTAGCCTATGCAAAGCTATGTTGTCCTTGCCAAATGTGCATCAGTATCCAGAAAATTCCTGCGCCATTAGTGCACTCGATTATTAATCTGGATGTTATTTTTAACTACACTGATACAACGAACAAGTGATGCACACGCAGAGACTGTAATGATGTTTGACTGGGTATCGATACGTATGATTACATGTGTTTTGCACATACAGCGTGTGAACAAGATAGCAAAAAAATTGCTGCTTTTAGCATTTGTGTTTTTGTTATTTTGTCTACCCCTGTATGTAAGACAGCATTTACACCTGAGTGCAGGGCATGGTTCTGTGCTTGTTCCTCCTCCTGTAAAGCTGCTCCAGCGCATCTTGGTAGGGGGCTGAGTGTGTGTTGGTGGGTTGGCGCGGCGGAGTCACACACACCACCAGGATCTGTTGACTGTGTGGAGGCTGGCCCATAACGAAGGCATCGTACTCCAGGTCTGTCACCACTGGCATCGCTGTAGTGCTGCAGCAGCACCGCCTCCGCCTCCCCTCCCCCAGCACAGCAGCTCTAAGCAGAGGAGGGCACACTGTGTGGGGGATGGAGGGGGTGAACGACAACTGGGCTGGACAGCGGGTGACAGCGGACAGTCCAGGCAGCTCTGGATTGTTTGGAATAATCACTGACCTGGGAGGGTGAGGTGGATTGTGAAGCTGTCACTGTAAATAAGGTTTTTATGAACTGCAGTAAACAATAACATTTGAATGAGTTGTGGCGCCTGCCAGTGGATCTTACTCCAGTTTTATGTTGCCATGAATTTGAAGGGGTCCAATCTGTGTCACACGGGACTCCTCCTTTGTTTGCTTTTTAGGTGTCCTGGCAACAAAAAGGTAAACAGTGAAATGACCCCTTATTAGGGCTTACATACTGCAGCATACAGCTGTACAAAGCCCAATAAAAAGCCCAAGCACATGAAACTGATCAATGAAACTGCCTGTTTTTGTCACTATCACAAAATCACTGGTTTCTTTTTAAGGGCAGATGGATACACATATAAACTGGATCCTACAACTCCCATAATGCCACTCTTTTGTTTAACCCTTTCTGCCTGGTAAACGCCCATGTCTTCCAAACTCCATGCCTAAAGTTTATAATGCTTCTGTTAAAAGTCCCCGATCCCTGCCAAAGTCCCCCTTTAAAGGAATAGTTTGACATTTTGGGGAATGTACTTATTAGCTTTCCTGTCAAAAGTTAGAATATTGATACCACTCTCATATCTTTCATGTCTCATATTTATGAAGCTGGAGCCAGGGGACGGTTAGCAGGGGGAAACAGCCTGGCTCTGTCCAAAGGTAACAAATCCAGCAGCACCTCTAAAGCTGACAAATTAACTATTACATACTGTTTGTCTAAATTGTAAAAATGACAATATGTAGTTTTATGTGCGGGACTATTTCTTTCAGAAAGCCCCATAAAACCCCCATAAAACTTTAACTTTAACAACTTTAGAGGTGCTGGTAGGCAGATTTTTTTAACCATTGGACAGAGCCAGGCTAGCTGTTTCCCCCTCTGTTTTTAGTCTTTAAGCTAAGCTAACCTAACGTCTCCTGGCTCCAGCTTCATATCTGATCATCTATCAATTCATCTAGAGAGTCTTAGAAAGAAAGAAAACAAGCATATTTCCCAAATTGTCAAACTATTCCTTTAACAGTTAAATATTGACACAGGACTTTCCTCAAACATCCTGGTCCTACAGTATCTATCAGTGTGCACCTTGGCAGCTTGACTGGGGAGTCCAGTGGTCTCTCTGCTGGTGCTGACAGGTGTCTGTGCAGCTCTTGTAACTCATTCCTGCTCTCCTCTGGCTGGACTGGCTCAGCATCTGCACGCTCAGGTGGGTTCAGAGAGGGCAGAGCAGCTGACTGTACCTCTCTCCTCAGCCTGGTCCTCAGTGGGGCATCTGGCATCCGCTTCGTGTCAGGACACTTGATACCTGAAGGAGAGGAAAAGGTCAATCAGAAATGCACACAGACACTGAGTGACACGAGTGACCGTGAACAAGATCCTGATGGAACTATTCAATAATGTTGAGTTTGCAAGATGAGGTGATACTGTAACTTTTTGCTTCATTCAACTACTTGAAACAACCTTAGCAGGTCAGATTGGCTCAGTGTTACTTTTATTTGCACTACAGATTTCATCTTAAAGTATATCAGTTTGATCACATATTTCAGTAAAGCTCAAAAGGCGATGTTCATAAACTCAGAGCTGGTACGTACCAATAGCCACGCGATAATAGTCCAGCCAGCCATCCAGGATGTTTCGTGCTCTCTGCTGAAGTCTCTTCAGCTCTCTGCCAGCATGCCCTCCTCTTCTCCACTGTGCTGACGGCCCCTCCAGCCCCTCCAGCCCCTCCAGCCCCTCCACCTCTCTGACCATCTGGAGGACCTCCCAGGAGCATGCAGACACCTGCCACACATCATTATATGCATGGTAGCTTATATGATATAGAACAACATAAGACATTTAGCAAACTGCTCTATACAAAGTGACTCAACAAAGGCATCTGAAGAACTTTTAGAGGCTCCAGATTTTTTTCCTGTGCAAAACTTTGACATCAGAACACCTGATTATCGAAAGAACTGCCTACAACTGTTCTGGTGTCATTAAAGTCCCTGTCTTTAATACACTCAAACATTATATTGTCATAAAAAGTCTCTTACAGGCGTTAGTGTGAGGTTCATCCTGCTTTCTATGACCACAACGGGGGATTTCACCTTCTTCGCCTGCAGAAGGTCTTGAGTAGTATCAGAGGTAAACCTCCCATCTGTCTGCAAACAAGTCTGCCAATGCAGAGTAGAATTGTTTATCATAAATCTTTTAGCTTCTTTTTGTCATCTACTAGATAGTCTTATTCTCACCGTTTCCTTTGATGGATTCGTGTTAGACAGAGCAGAAAGAGGGAGTTGAACACTTTCATCGTCACACCTGAAGCTGAGCATGGCAGAAGTACCACTGAGCAACCGCACAGAGATCAGATCTGACAACTGTAGGAGACACATTTACAGATTACCTTAAAATGGCAGCAATTTAAAAAAAAATTGTTTTCAGTATCATGAGCGCTAATAAGCTGTGCTTCATCCATGGCCATCAAATCTGCATGCAGTGAACCCACTCTAAAACAAAGCCAGCAGCCATCATGAAAGCTGGACCTCTTGGTCCTGTCAGAGACATTTAGTGTTAATCCATCAGAAGGTCATGCGTCATACCCAACATCTCCTACTCTGTTTCCCTTTAAATGTGACATTTCTCATACATACATCGCACAAACATCTCACATGACAGATGCACCTCAGATCTTTAGTCCTAGTGACTAGACCTGTCACTGAATATCTTTCTTGTCTGGAGATTACCTCTGGCCTGTTTTCTATGCAACATGTTGCTAAGCTGATGCACAGCAGTTTAGACACTGACACACTGTCTTTGCACGAAAAACAAGTCAAGCTTTGACTTCACAAGGGGAACATATTTCTTTCATGTCTCAACTTAAATTGGATATAATTTCCTGCAGCTGTTTATATGACATATATATTAAAAATGTAGTATTCTCAAATGTTAAAGCACTGTGGCTGCTTTCTCACGTGTATAACAATTTTCTCCCTCAGTGCACGGTCTGTCTGCCAGCTCCACTCCTTAGTTATGCTCCCATAATGGTCACAAATGAATCCACCATCCTGGTCCCACACTGCTGTAATGGCGGAGCTGCAGGAACAGCCAAGGAATTATTATATTGTAAAGCTGTCACACATAAATGATTAGAGACAGAATGTTTAATTTATACAGAAGTTCTCACATATCAGCTATGAACTCACCTCAGAGGGTGCGTTACAGCCCCACACCCAAACGCTGTGATAGTAGCCAGGATAACGGGACATTCGCTGTCACTGAACACATTGGTGTATAAGCCTCCGCAGGGCAGACCTGAGTGGCTCTGGCACACTGCCATATAACCAGATGGGTAGCTGAGAGAGCAGGATCAAGGGTCAAAAAGTCAGCTGGAGTGACACATTTCCCATATGCCCTACACTACATTTGCTTCTTGGACAAGTAGAAGTTATGAATAAACATGATGAGAGAAGGATACTATATGAATGAGGAACCGTCATTGATTCTGTAGTGTAGTTTCTTCTGTGCTGGATCCTGCTGCTTCAGTTCTGGTATCTGGGGCATCCCGTTAACTAGAGTGGCGGGTTTACTCTTCGCTCTCTTGTCCTTTAATTTTGCCTTTGCATCACCATAGTGACGGAGTATGGGTGGTTTGTTCAGGTCCTGCTCAGCTGTTTGCAGTTTTCTGTGGGAAGATTAAGTCATTTTTTATGCTTAAATAACTGATTTCCCATGCAACTGAATTGGAGTTAGCATTTGTGAGAGGTTACATTGCAAAATGAGACTTGCAAATGTGAAATTCAGTGAGGATTTCTCCTGTACTAACTGAGAGCCATCACTCACCAAAACTGAGAGATAAACTTAAATTAGGCATTAAATTTAAAACAAGTTTACAGCAGCGCTAGCGACTGAGGCTATACTTTCAGCATGCTAACATGCACACAATGACATTGATAATGTGCTGATGTTAGCCATGTTTATCATCTTAGTTTAGCGTGTTAACATGCTAAGAACAAATTACAGTTAAGGTTAATGGGTCTTGCAGGTATTTGGTCAGAAAATCTTGGACAAATAAAACATTTGATGTGATGATGAGGCTATTTGTCCTGAGGGTATATGAATTTCTGTACAAGGCAATTCATTCAACATTTCACTCAAAACCACAAATATCAACCTCGTGGTGGCGTTAGAGGATCAACAGAGTCATTAGGATTCATCGTCTGGGAACATGAATACAATGTTGTGCCAATCCATCTAGTAGATGTAGAGGTATGTCACTGGATTAGTGAAAACTTGGACCTGCTGTTGGCGCTAGAGAAAAAGTCAGGGCATCACCAAAGTCAGTAGGATGCTCTGGGGACCATGAATGTTCCAAATTTCATGGCAATCCATCAATTAGTTATTGAGATATTTCAGTCTGGACCAAAGTTGTGGACCAACCGTATGATTATATTAAATTTTGGAATGTAACCCCTCATTTAACACACTGCTATAATAAATGCAGCAGCACAAGTCAACAACATACACTGGATTTCTTGCCGCCTGCAGTCGCTCCACCACCCACTGACACAAACTCATCCTCTGAGGTGCATCACAGGAGGGCTGCGTTGGCTGAATGATCCAACCTGGACACGAATCATATTCAGTTGAAGCAGCAGGGGCACAGAAGTGAGTAGCTGTCATTGACACAATGCTTTAGCTCCATGCCATACCTGGATCTTTACAGCTGCTGGATGAGATGGAGAAACTGATGGTTGTGGAAGTGCGAGCTGTTAGGAAGTGAGGAGAAATATGGAACTTTTAGTCAACATATCACCTGAAGTCTTAAAATCAACTGAATTTTATTGACTGAATTTCATTTAATCACTACCAGTGACATCGAGGAACTTAATAATGTAACTCAATAGCTCTGTAACTGATAAACAGGCTGAAGTACATCTGTGCCCATGCAGCTACCAGTTACCTCGTCCTATTCGGTAAACCAATCCTCTCACTTCCAACAAGCTGCTCTCAAGTTCACTCTTAAAAGGTCACGAGAAATTACTTTTCATTGTCATTTTCTGCCTTAACTGAGTCACACAGAGATGCATTTTCAGTTAAAATGGTGGACTTTGCAATTCAGTCATACTCTGCTAATTTTCCACATTTGAACCCATAACACTTTTTATAATAATGTATAAAATATTAAAGATGTGTGTAATAACAATTGTCTTAATTAATTATTGGCAAATATCAATTTTTTTCAATTTTGGCAAAAATTCAATTTCAATTTTATCAATAATTTCTAGATTAGAAATAAGCCATTTATTTGTACAAACAATTTGTTAAAATCTACAACTTGATTGATTATTGCAGTGAAAGAAGAACCCAGTATTGATGACTTACTAACATTTACACCTGCAGATCTGATCATTTGTAAAGTGACAGACATGTGACCTTTTATTTACTATCTAATAAGAATCAAATCTGCAATTATACATTCATATCATTTTCTCATCACCAAGTCTGCAGTTGTTAATAACTTGTTAATTCATTGACTTTAGTTCTGATGCTCTGCAGCCCAGAAGGTAAGCAGACTATCTTTGAGTGGGATCTTCCCGATGAATTAAAGAGCTAAAAGACAAATTATACTAAAGGACGATATACACCAACCAAATTAATTGGCTTATTTTTTATATTTATTAACCATTAATGAAGCAATTGGTTGCAATTTATACCCTTTATAATGTATGTGTTCTGAGAGGCTATGAGACCATTTTCCATAAGAAAAGAACAAAAAGAAATGATGAAAAGTTATGCATAATAAAAATTTAAACAGACTAATTCTCAGATTCTAGTATCTCATAATTTTGATTTACCATTCATTTATTTCTAGCATGTCTCATCTAGTTTTTCCTGGCAGAAATGGGCTTCCATAGCTGTGACCCAAGGGTTAATTTACCTCTATTGGAGTTTGATTTGCGCTTTTTCATGCGTGGATTAGAGCTGTGTTGTGTTTTTCTCTCAGGGGGACCAATATGTCCTCCAACAAATGCGTTTCTTTCTCCAGTCTCCTTCTTGTCATTGGCGGACACCTGACGGGGAGCTTCGTCCAACTTCAGGGAACCTTTGGACTTTCGTCGTTTGTCAGTCCGTTCCGGACTTTTCAAGTGCGCCGCCCCTGCAGTCAGATCCTGCCAGGAGTAATTCAGAATATTTACAATCCCGTGAGGAAGACACCCCTCCTCGGTCCACTTATGTTGGGAAAGTAAGCGAGCCAACTCATTTAATAACTGAGGGGCTGCTCGCTTGTATGCCTCCATCGGATCGTGGTCCTTCATGTTTAGTGCACCACTGACAGCAGAGGAGGTATCAGGTTTACCATCCCCACATGTTTCACCTGGCAGCCTCTGTGTGAGCTCATCACTTTTACCTTCTCTGTTGTCATTCTCTGGGTTACTAAATGAGAAAAAAAAGATGTATTGATACATGGATCAGAAACAAAAGTGTAAAAGAATTTGTTGCAGGTGAATTACCTTTGTATTGTTTGTTCCAACTGCGCTCCCTCATTTGCAACATTAAAATGCAAAATGTTGCTCCTTGTCCCTTTAATTCGGTTTCGTCTTGTTGGCTTAGGGGGAGAGGTAAATTAAATGGTTAATGTATTGCAGGTCCTTTTAACCCACAGTCAGCAAAATGAATCATTAGCCCACCTGGTCAAAGAAATACAAAGGACCAGTGCTGCATTCTGTCAGCGCACCAAATGAAGTCATTGTTGCCCCCCCCCAAAAAAAAAATCCAAAGGAATTTGTTAAAGGTTCCCCCCACTGTCAGAAAATCCACAGCAGGCTATACGTCCTTGCAGCAAAATAATAGCAACATAACCCCTCTGAAGTGCCTTAAAATCCACCTTTCACTACTGTAAATGTACCTCTGTCCACTCAGTGTGCTGCCTTGTTGCTTGGATACACTGACTGTTCTACGCCCGCTCCAAATACTCGCGTTACGCACCATTAATGATCGACTCCGGGCATCAAATTCAAAGCCTATCTGTGACAATACAAGAAACAAAACATTACTCACAATAACAGATAAGGTGTCTGGCGTTTTGGCAATGTGGACAGACGGGAGAAGTGACACTCAAGTGGCTACTGAGGGGCTGCAGTCACAGGTGCGCACAGCCAGGTAACATTTGATTCAGCATTTGAATGGTCAGAGAAAATGATGATTCTGGCATGCAGTGCAGCATTTACAGGCCATGTCAGGACGCGATGGTCACATAACCAAGCATTTAACCTCCATACGGAATACACTGGGATAGTGTTGCTGTCCTATTACAGTTTGTCCCAATATGTAATTTCCCCACATAAAAAAAAACAATGATAAATGAACGTTTTTTTTTCTCCTCGGAGGCTCGGAACAGAGGAGGATCGTCTTCCTCTATTCGGGTCAAGTTGTTGCACAGAGATTGTCTAATAGCTCATTATTGGCTCAGCTGCCCCCAGCACACTTTTCTGCTTTGACCGCTGGAGGCTCCCAGCAGCTTATGCGTCACTTCATCTCTCAGTCTCTGATCATGGCGGAGCTACAGCTACAGCATGAAGTGGAGCCTCAACTTCTCAATGGGGACGACTTGAACGAGGAAAGAGAAGATGCAGACACCTCAGAATCATTAAAGAAAAGGAGAAGAAAGAAGAAGAGGAATAAGGCATCCGCACCAGGTAAGAGGCATCACTTTGTAATTAGAAATCGTTGAGGAAATAGCGCTAAATTGTCTCCTCTACTGCCGCTCGATATGGAGCAAGAGCATCAAATATGCGGGACAGGAGACTTTCCAACCTGTCAGAGGGTATTCCTGTCCAGCTGTCCCAACTCTGAGCGGCTCCTGCTGGAGCTGAGGGCGCTCATCTGGAAACGGGACATTCTCTGAATATCAGAATCTAACATCAAAACTGATTGAAAGCTGACATTTGAAAATATGGGTGGAATAAAATTTGATTTTACTCCAGATTAAATATGTTCTATCCTATAAATCCCTCTAAGCTGCATGAAATTATGCAATAGAAGTATCCACAGTTTCAGTGCAATAAGATGACAACCACTCTTATGCAAAAAACCATGCAGATAATTGCAGCCTTACTGCCTCATGTTGTGAAAATATGAAATCCCAAAATGCTCCAGTTGTTGAACCTGCCCTAAGTCAAGTGTGGTCCACACAGCACTGTCTTTGAAGGGCTAAATGTCATAATGCTGCAAGGTACATATGCCCTTGAGGATATTGACTCCAAAGGTATAGAAAGAAATTATGCACAGTCTCTGCCAAGTTCAGAACATAGTGGATGCACTTTCTTGAAACGACGCTGAACCACAGATAATTTACTCACTCTGTGTGTGTATGTGCGTGTCACTGTGTGTCCATGCATGTGCATGCACGCCACTGGTGTACACGTGCATGTTCACCTGCACATGCATGCACTGAGGGTGTGTGACTTTGCAGCAGGGACAAATGAGGCTGAGGGGGATGGAGATGCCGGAGGTGTTGGTGATGTGACAAAACAGTTGGAGCAGCAAACACTGGAGGACAAAGAGAGGGAGGAGGATGGAGAAGAAGGTAACTCCTCGCTACTACCACCATCATCATCATCATCATCTGCAGTGGTGATTGTGCTGAACTTTCAGTACACACGCTGAAATTCAGCCGGTCATATCTGCAATGTGATATCTGATTTTCAGTAGCATAATGGGAGTTGTGCCCAAGCCCCTGTCGATATTTCTCACTTTACAAACTGTATTGAAACTAATGACGCTTTCAACAGATGGGGAAGAAGGAGAGAACTCAGCTGGAAAGAAGAAGAAGAAGAAGAAAAAGAAGAAAGGATGTAAGCTGTTTTTCTCAGTGCAGCAAAAGGCCTTTCTACAGATGCTGTTTTGTCGATGGCTGTTCAAATTAAATTTACGTTTGCTCGATTCAGAATTTAAATTGAAACTCCCGTTCACATCAGTGTTTTAGTTTTTTTAGATAGATTTGATAACTGTAAGAACCTACATCCTGAATTGACTGCCCCAGAACTAGTTGAAATCATTAGGTAAATACAACAGGTGCACAAAAAACGGTGTGACTTGGTTAATTGGTGTCAAGAGATTTACACAGTGCAGAGCTGACACAGGTGTAGGACAAAATGTGACTTTACATGTCCAGCAGACAGGATAAAATTGATGACAGCACTTTCTACATAAACACGCTACACAAATGCAGTGAAAGACGAGTAATGTCAGTGTTAGAGCAGCAGAGGTGTCAGTGACCTGAAAGTTAGTGACCCTAAAAAAATATCATCATTATAACCCACTATTTGATAGTGTTTTCATATTGTCACAGATTTTTCTAGCAATATATATTTCTATATATATGTTCTTTTACTCAAAAGGTGGCTTAATTGGTCTGTAAGCCAGCGACTGTACAATTATTCTATAGCTAAGACAAAATATCAATGTCATAAAATGTAGGTAAGGATAACTTGTGTTTTCTTTGCTCTCTCCCGCTGCTTTCCTCTGCTTCTCCTTCTCTCTATCTGGGCCATAGTGAAGGGACAGACTGACCCTCCCTCAGTCCCTATTTGTGAGCTGTATCCCAACGGAGACTTTCCAAAGGGAGAAGAGTGTGAATATCCCCCATCAAAAGACGGGTGTGTGACCTCCACATCGTCCCTCACACTCACCAGTAGTCTTCCACTGTGTGACATGCCTAGTTTTTATTTAGGTCTCTCTGCTTTGTACTTATTTATATATTAATGTTCCAGGAGTAGATGGATTAGTTGTGTCAGATTTCGCCTCAGTCTACGTATCAACACCGCTTGCACCTGTGCAGAGTTTTTGCAAGCGCGTTCCTGGATACCTTACCTTTGTTACAAATATTTGTATAATGAAAAAATAATGAGTGCCTCCTCTCAGTGGAATGCCTGTCTACCTCCCACCAGGCGCAGTGCAGCGTGGCGGACCACCAGCGAGGAGAAGCGGGCACTCGACATGGCCAATGAGGAGATGTGGAGTGATTTTAGGCAGGCGGCTGAGGCACACCGGCAGGTCCGCTCCTACGTCAGGAGCTGGATTAAACCAGGGATGACTATGATTGACATTTGGTGAGGCATACGCTGACGGATTGTCCTTGAGCCCCTTTTATGGGACTTTAATCGTGATCATACTGACTCTGAAGACTGATATTAATATGGCTTCAGCACGTTTTTGTCCTAGTCTCCAAGAAACTATTTTAAAGTGATCAGAGAAAGCAGGAGAATTGCTTTGGGGTTTCAACCTTTTCCAGATGCTTTGTCTGCCCTGACAACAGTCTCATTGTTCCTGTCATCCATTGTCCCTTTGTGCTTTCTGTTTCTGACAGTGAGAAGCTGGAAGACTGCTCCAGGAGGCTCATCAAAGAAAACGGGCTAAAGGCAGGCCTGGCCTTCCCCACCGGCTGCTCCATCAACCACTGTGCTGCTCACTACACCCCGAACGCAGGAGACCCCACCGTGCTGCGCTACGACGACGTCTGCAAAATTGACTTTGGAACACACATCAACGGTGAGAGCTCGCTAATAACTTTTTAAGTGCTTTTGGAGTTATGCTGTGCTGTTTCACACTTGGCTTTTATTATGACACAGTAAAATGATGATTAGATTATAATTCTTAATGCCTGAAATAAACTGTTATCGTAAGTGAATGCACTTCCTCTTTTTCGGAATGAAATCATGCTAAATAGGGCTGCAAAATGATTATCTAATGTGGTTGGGTTTGCTGAAATGTACACGAGAAACTACTGAATCATTTCCTGTACAACTTGAAGGGGTCTTGTAGCCTTTTGCATTGTTGCATTAATGCACAAAATTAGGCCGCACAAAGTGTCACCATAACCAAAACAAGTTAGAAGCACCACTGCCCTTCTCCTTGATCGAGTAGAATAAATACATTTATATAAGACAATGGAGGCCAACTTTATACAGTTTTCTTCATCACCTTATAACACCTGTTATGAATAACTAAAATGTTTGGTCTTCCAGGTCGGATAATAGACTGTGCCTTCACCGTCACTTTCAATCCAAAGTATGACAGGCTGCTGGAGGCTGTGAGAGATGCAACTAACACCGGCATCAAGGTAACACTGCTACTCTACCAATGTGTGGTATTTGGTAGTACTTTAAATTAAGATACACAAAATCCTGAGTAGCTACTGAGGAACAATAATGATCATATTCAGAGCACATTTACATTGATATTTATATTTATATCTATAGGCATTTGTGTTATTTAAAAACGAATGATTCCCAGACAAAATTTAGTAGCATTTGTCACTTAGCTAGGATGATATTTTAATCTTCACTTAATGACACAAAAATGAAGGTAAAGTCATGATAAAGTAATGATGCATTCCTACTAACATCACGTACTTCTTTACATGAGGAAACACACATATAGTAACTAATATCGTACATATCTTTCCGTCACACATCCAGTGATTAGAAAACGAAAGAGGTTTATAGAAGTAATGTTAGGACTTATTTATGGAATAGGGTCGCAGACTAGTAATGAAATTTACAATGACATTTTTACTTCAGCCATTAAAGTTGTCCTTGTTGTACTTAGGTGTTTTGATGTACAGTACCAGTCAAACGTTTGTACACACTTTATCATCCCCTTGCATAAGAAAACGTTTGCCTGGAACTGTAGGTTTTATTATTTTTTATTTAGATTGTGGTGATGTGTTTTTGGATTTAAATGTATCGTTTAATTTTATGTGGGGTTGCTTGTGTTGGTTTATAAATGCTTTTTGTCATGTCATATCAATATGTGCATAATGAGGAAGTAATGATTAAGATTAGATATACTTTATTGAAGTGTCTCATCAGTAAAAGGAAGTACAGGGACAGATGCATAGTATAGATAATAGACGTGGTATAGATCATTTATATGCTTTAAGTATCAGTGGATCCATTAATACTAATAAGTGACCTTAAAAAACTAAAATACTGTACATACTAATACACATTATGAGCATCTAGTGTTTATAATATGGAGCATGAAAAACAAATAATAATAATAGTAATATAGTACTATATACAGCATATATACATAGTAACTATGAAGTGTATTGAGAAACAAATAATCACAAATATAGTGAGGTGATACAGGAGATGCAATAAATAATGAAAAAACTAAAATTGCACTTGATTAGTTATTGGTTTTGTGCCACTTAGCACCTGATCCTGACTTCAGGAATGATTCATTAAAGTCAGTATATAGTTTTACGTATATGTAGGAACTCATCATTAAATACCTTATCAACCTGTCAGATAACCTGTCACGATCTATTATGTAGGCATTGATTTATTGTTATTCAGGAACTTTTTTTCAGCAGTTAGTTCCTGATTGATACCTTATTCATTCCTCAGTAACTACTCTGGAGTTTGTGCATCTTACTGTGAAGTGTTTCCTCACTGCTGCACAAAACGGGAGTAAACGCCAAATATTTCTTACTCTCCAGGATGTGTGTGTGTGTGTGTTAGGAATGTAAACGTCACGTCTCTGTCCCAGTTTGCAGGAATTGATGTGCGCCTGTGTGATGTTGGCGAGACCATTCAGGAGGTCATGGAGTCCTACGAAGTGGAAATAGATGGGAAAACATATCAAGGTAATATGAGGTAGTTTATCACCTTTTCTTCATGCGCCGCTTGAGTAATGCCTCCTTTTTATTAAAGCTCTGTGTGCTGTTCTCTTTATAGTGAAGCCAATCAGGAATCTCAATGGCCACTCTATTGGACAATACAGGATACATTCAGGAAAGACAGTTCCTATTGTAAAAGGCGGAGAGGCCACAAGGATGGAGGTTTGTACAGCGGTGTACACAGCTTACCCAATTCAAATAGTTATTTCAAATGAGCCAAATGTGGCTAGATTCTGGAGCATAGACAACTCTGCAGCCTCTTTCACTGGAGTGTCTGAAATAAAACCGCTCTTAGCTGCTTGACCTTGCGTATAAATGAACCCTTTTTAATTCTTAAGTGTAATTGGAAGAACATGTGGCTGGTTAGGGTTACGATGGGGTGTTGAGAAGTGTTCCAATTCACTGCTCTAACAGCTTCTTAGTCACCCTCGTCAGCACTTTAATTACAACTTTAATGGAATTACCAGCCGCATCGAGTAGCAACACGTGTTAAAACTCCAGCCCCTCATTTCACTGTAAAAGCAATGAATTGTGGGCATCCACAGTTCATTAACAGGCCGGTGCTTCACCATGGCTTTGCACTATCTTCGATTTCCTGAAACTACACTGAGGTCCATGCTTGCCTCACACCCGCACAGCTGCAGTACATGACTGTATTTGGACAGAACTGTGCATTTTAATTGGCAAGTTGCTGCGTCAAGCTTTTTACCTGATGGCTCCAGGAGGGAGTGTGGAGGGGCTGGGGATCTGCTGCTGATGTGGCAGCTTTGTGTGTTGTATTTTTAGCTGAAGTGTGTTGGTGTAACAGGGCCATTACCCTCTTTGTGATCAGAGAGTGCATGGGTGGAGTGGCAGCTGGGCGTGCCACGGGGCTGCTAGCACTTTGACTGATTATCGGTGCAGCGTGAGAGGGTGTCGCAGTGTTATCAGCTAATACCACAGGGACTCTAACAACAGGCACGCACTGATAGAGACACAAAACGCCAATGAAACTCAGCCAATCAACCATCACGAGGCACAGCTCCAGAGACCATGCCACTGTCTCTAATAGACCGCTTATGAATATGTCAGCTGCTGACATCTTGAGGTTTTTGTTAAATTTACTCTCAGTCTCCCTGAAGTGATTTTATCCTTTTCTTTAACATCACACCCACTCAGCCCTTCTCACAATTCCATAAATGTGCATAAATACATTTAGACTTTTTCTAATCTATAAAAGACTTTCTGGGTAATTTTTTTTCCCCAGCAAACAAATACAGTGAAGTGATTTTCTGTCTTTTTTTCACTGCTTCTTAGGAAGGTGAAGCTTACGCCATTGAGACGTTTGGCAGTACAGGAAGAGGTGCAGTCCACGATGACATGGAGTGCTCACATTATATGAAAAACTTCAATGTTGGACACGTGCCAATAAGGTCTGCTCTGCTGTTTTCATCTCATCCCTGTGTTAAAAATACAAACTACTGATTCTAAAAAACTATTTATAGGTTGATCTGCTCCTTGTCTGTCTTCCAATCTGTCATCCTAACCAAAGCATCACACCTGCATGTTAGTTTACATCTATAGATTCATATCCAGTTTGTCAAAACTGTCTCACTTTTGACTATATGTTGTCACTGTGCCGCAGACTTCCAAGGGCTAAACATCTGCTCAATGTGATCAATGAAAACTTTGGCACCTTGGCATTCTGCCGCCGCTGGCTGGACCGCCTGGGTGAGAGCAAATACCTGATGGCATTGAAGAATCTGTGTGACCTTGGCATCATAGACCCGTACCCTCCTCTCTGCGACATCAAGGGCAGCTACACCGCCCAGTACGAGCACACCATCCTACTCAGGCCCACCTACAAGGAAGTAGTGAGCCGGGGAGACGACTACTAAGCATGCGTCAAAACTCAAGGCAAACCAGCAGGAGCATGACTGCTCAAAGACTACAAACCTCTTCAGACCGATAGCAATTATGCAATATTTCTCCGACCTAAATTTCCACTGCTTGAGTACCTTTAGGTAATTGTTTTAGCAAGAGCAAGAGACTTGTGTCATGGCAGTAGCTTATTAGTCATTTATTTTTCCAAAGGGTCAAGCCAATAGATAAAGGGCATATCTTTAAGAAATGTAGTGTTGTCATTTTAGTTATATTTTGAGTGTGCTGCTTTTAGAAAATATGCAAAGGAAATATATGCAAAAGATCATGCAAAAAAGGTTTTGGCGAACACCTCGCCTAAAAATGCTATGCTTCATTGCCTTGTTAAGACCTTGTGAGGAAAAACAACTGCTATGAAATATTTATATTTCTATATTTCTTTGCTCTATTTTGATTTTAGGCAGTTTTATAATAAATAAATTGTTATAAATCTCGCATTGATGGCTGTGTCCATATTTATACAGGTCTAACAGTTAAGCATGCTCTAATGTAAAAGTGTATTTCTCTGTTTTAACCAAAGGAGGGCGACACTAAAACATGGGTCAAACATCCATCAGCCAAGTCTACTAGTGAAAACAGTGAGACAGGCTATTCATAGCCTTGAGCTTCAGCATAATGTGACCATGGAATGAAATAAGACTTTTCCCAGAAGCATTAAGAATAAGCACACTGATGCGTGGTTTATACAGCTTAGATGAAAAAAAGGAAAACATATAAGACACAGAAATAGCATTACAAATATCACATTGGCGGCAGAGTACATTAATGTACCTTAAATCACCACTTTGTCCTTTACGAGACAAAATCCAGCCCATTTTTTCTTATTTTGGTAAAGTCTTTGTGACAAGGACATGGGCGGTGATGTCATGGCTGAGAAATGCATCATGTCTCCTCGCAGAATTTGTCCTTTTCCTTGGAGACAGCAGACCGGGCCTATTCTTAACTGGACCTGGCTCAAAAATGGGCTATGGGCTACACTGTGATGTCAATGAATACCCAGGCTTTTAATACATATTTATTTTGGGGCAGCAGGAGTCACAGGCCAAAAAGAGACATGTGTTAGGAGTGTGTGTGCTCTCTTTCTCACACACAAACACACACACACACGCTGGCTCCCACAGGGTTCGGAGAGGCCTTATCAAATGCATCCTCATATGGAGCAGAGCTGCAGCAGGTCTTATGAGGACAGCAGAAAATCCTCACAGAATCAAGTCTGACTTAAGCAACCTGACAATGATCCACGCGTGTAACTGAAGCAGCTGCAAGAGCAAACTCAATCTCAAGTGTTTTAGCCAGTTGCGTGTACTGCAGACCAGAGAGGGTGGAGCAGAGTGAGTTTTGCTCTTGTCAGACAGCAGGCGGGCGGGCGAGTGTGCCAGAGCAGAGCAGAGCTGCTCAGATTAAGCCGCCTCCTTTAATGTTTTTTTCATCCTCTCCCCTCATCGAGGAGTTACTTGTTCTGACCTGCACAGTCCCGGACTCCCTGGCAAGGACATCAAGCATATGCACACACGCACATTCACACACATTATGATGTTGACTCATTCATGATTTATCACCAATATCTGTGAGACGAAAAGGACGATTCAGGTTGTGTCTTTGTAAGACTTGAAAGTAAACAGCTCTTAATGAAATAGATACAGTAGAACACGACTTGGCTCGTCAACTCTCACAGCAACTTAGGCCAGGAAATAAAGTATAATTGAGTATTAACGTGCATACCTTATTGCCTTATAAATAACCTGGGAAGATTTATGATCTGAAGCATATCATAACACAGGAATGAACCATCAACTTTGTCTTTGTCTGGATGAAAGTCTTTATGGCTTGCTTTGCTCTCTTTGATCCTAAAGTGACTAGTCTGGCAGGGTATCTGCTTACAGTATCTGCTTATTTCTACCACAGGTTAACAACAACAGCCTTGTAGTTTTTGGGGCCGCGGACTCCACATTGGAAACAGAAACGGTGAAATCCATGTAGTAGGCACAGGTTTTGCGTTCACTTTAGTGTCCAAGCGGTGCCTAATTCAGTGTCCCCCTCTGTTCATCCAACAAATCATCTGTCACAGATGATCCTCCATTTTTCCATCCCTCTATCGGGCGATGCCCTACCAGTGGCCACATTCTTTCCTGAGGATGTGGAGGATTTTGCGTCCCAGGCTCGACTTCCATGGTTTAACAAGGCTCTTGGTATTCACCATCAGTTGGCCGGTCCTCCAGTCCTCATGTCCAGCCACTATATATTCAGATCCTGGAGAGGAGAAGAGAGAGTGAAGCATAAGTTTTACTGTATTTAAAGTCTACAGGGAATTTCACTAAAATATACAAAACAGGAGAAAAATCATTGTGGGAAGCACCTTATGTAAAAAGACACATTATTATATAACTCTCATAATCGCTGCTATGAGTGGTTTGGATGAATGTTGCCAGAAATTATTATTGTGAAGCGTTAGATGTGAAATAGTCTCATAAAAGAGCGGCAGCCCATATCTTTATACTGTAAAAGTCCAATCTAAATGAGTGATGCTAGGATGTTGGCGCCCACTCAAAACCTCCATGAGCATCGACAAAGATCTTCTATTCAGCACAAAGCTGGCAGATTGTCCACTCAAGAGTTGACTAATTATAAGCTTCTGCATTGTGAGCAATAAAGTTTCTCATCGGAGCTGACGGCAGCTGACCTGGGTTGAGGATGGGACAGGTACAGCCTTTGATGGTCCAGGACTCGGGGTAAAGGGTGACACTTCCTCTATGGATCTTCATCTGAGGGTTCTGGTGCAAGACCTTCTTGACCTTGACCTCCACCTCTGCATGGGAGCCTTTATCATGAGCTGACATCACCCTCACCACCAGCACTAAGAGAGCAAAACAAGTAGTGATTAAACAAATTACAATTCAACTACAAAATACAGCACTGACTTTCCACTTCTCAGACTTTTGAAATTTTGTACCATAAACCCTCTTTAAACACATTTTTAAGGTTAAACGGAAACCAACTTTACAAGTTAAAATCAGTTTACTCATGAGGATGACTACCAAGCCTGTGAAACAGTTGTATAATGCCTTCTGTGGTTCTGAATGGGAGTTTTCTAAAATTTGAGAAAATAAACCCAATGATGTCATCTGGGTTAAGGCTGGGTTAAGGCATGAAATGAGCTAGCTCGTATGTTCATACCACATCTGAGGGCGAAAGTCTTTATAGCTATTACGAACGGCCACATTCGAAGGCTGGGGGAGGGGCGAGATGCTATGATTGTTTAAATGGGAATAATGGTGCACACTTTCAGGCGGTCTCTGACGGATGCAGTTGCGTGAAGAATGAAAATAGAGAGCGTGAGAAAGAAGTTTAAATCCTTCCTATTTTTGTACCTCCGCCAAACCGGCCAATCGCTGCGTGAAGTGGGTGTGCTAGTTGGATTGTCAGCTTTGTAAAGTTACAAAAAATGTCACACACATCCTTGTAGGAAAGTGTGGGAGGAGGGGGTTTCAGACGCTGTTCCACTATCTGACAAACGCTGTGTTCAATCACACGTAAACTTTATCTCTGATTTGGCCCGAGACTTTAAATTTTTAACAGAAAGCCTGTGTAATAGACTCAGGGTGTGGACTTTGAAAGACACTCTCTGCTGCATCGATTTTTTTTTATCTGCCCTTTAACTGCCACTTAATTCCCTATGTGAAATAGCACTTACCATAGTCATACTCCGCAGCACAAAAGAGTTTAGGGCTGCCGAGGGTCCCTTCTACACATTCACATTTCTCTGGGGAAAATAATAAGATTCATAAAAATCACACAATCATGATGCATACATTTCTAGATTAAAGCAGCTGCACTTTATCTATGTGGTTTGATGAGTGTGCTGTGAATTAAAGTGTGATATGACCTGCGACTCACCAGAGTGGTGCAGTGCAGAGAAAAGCTCCTCTGCCCTAAAGAGTGCCGTCTCACTATTATTGCTGCTGCGTCCCATGTGACCAGTGGCTGTATAGAAGACCTCCACATCTGAGCTGTGCCGCAGAGGTAAAACCAGTCAGAGGCAGGGCTCCACTCAGTGTTAACAATCCAGAATGCACTCTACCTTTACACCATACATCACTGTATCCTGGTAAAGTTACATATGGATACGGTATTAAGTCTTGGTTCTCACCCAGAAATGCAGTCACCAGTGTAAGGGTCACAGTCCCCTGTACAGTCACACGGACGGCAGCCGTATTCACCAAGCCCCCAGTATCCCATCATGCAGCTGTCACAGCGGGGGCCTCCCACACCAGGCTTACAAGTGCACTCCCCACTGCTAGGGTTACAGAGAGAGCTACCACCTGAGAGGATGGAGCCTACAGGGTGGCAGGAACAGGCTGCGGAGGAGAAGGGTGACACAACAAGAGCGTTAACATCTCTGTAGGTCAAAAGACATGTCTTTTTTTTCTGGCACAGACCTACAAGCACTCAGTAGACATTATGAGCATTCATGTGAGCAAAGGACAAACACACTTGTAGAGGCACAAACAAACATATTTGGAGTGTACACGGTGAACTTCCATGGCGGCAAGAAAGTTAAATCTATTTTATCATCCTCCTGTAACAAGCCGGGAGTATGTACTCAACATGCTTTTAGCAGCTGCAGCAAAAACAAACAGTAAATCACTCCTTTTCTACGCTGTCAGACTAACTGCCGGATGGTCCCTTGTGATGACAGATTGATTTTTGTTACAGATTTGCTTTATCTGTTTCCAAAAACGGCATGTTTGTTCTTAAAAAATGCTGCAGTGTGCCTGGTGGGGGGAAAGGGCAAGAATGGGAAAAATGTGCTTGCATGGACCATGGGAAATTCCTCCATTGTTTGCAATTACAGTCACATTCCAACACAGTAAGGTCTTCGTCATTCCTGCTAAGGAGTCATCTAACGATCTCATCACAGGGAGGAAAGTGACTAAGAGAGGTGCAGAGGAAATACCCTCATCAAAGAGATCAATCTGATTTACATAATAGGGAGGGTCAAAAGCAAAATCAAATCTGCATTACTGCCCTTCAAATATCAAAGGCTGCAGCTCTTTTTTTCTCTTTTTATATGCTATGGACCCTCTTATGAGTCTGAAATACAGTTTGAATTGAATTGAAATGAATTAATTGAAATTCTCAGCTGGCGCTCATCCAGACAGTGTTATGGTTTAACGTAAAAAAGCTACACTATAAATAAAAACAGTATCTAGGGCCTTACGTTTGCAGGAGTCGGACGCAGTTTTTGGACGACTGGGATCTCTGAAGAAGCCCTTCTTACAGTTCTGGCAGTGACGGCCCTCTGTGTTGTGGTGGCAGTCGTCACACACACCTCCACTCCGCCGCCCTGATGCTAGCCACAATCCACGATTGAAGTGACAGCTCTTGGCATGACCATTACACTTGCACTCTGTTTGGACAATGAAAGAAATGCTGAAATCTATTCCTCAGCTCATCTCTGAGTATTCAAAGCCCTGACGACAGCTTTTAGTAGCTGACACAAAAAAAAAGGAACTTCTCTGTCATTCGTCACATATCAGCATCTCAAAGGTTACATGTGATTTATGACACTAAATTCATTTGAGAGATAGGTCTACATGCTGTGTGTTGTACTCTGCATTTGACTCTCCTGCCCCATCACTCACTCTGGCACTCATGCGGTGTCCCTATGATGCCATTGGCAGCCTGCCAGGGTTGGTCATTGTAGAGCGGTGCACAGCGCTCGCAGTGGTCACCAGCTGTGTTGTGTCTGCAAACACACTTGCCATGGACCTGCCAGGCAAACAAAACAGGCAGATAAAGCCTTTATTTGGCATTTTATTGTATCTGTAAGCATCTTTTAATTGTTGACTGAATGTTTTTTTAGGAATATTGCTTAGAGAAAAGTGAGAAAGTGGTTAGCAAGCACTGCAACATACTGTATATTGTATTGTTCTGTGCTGTACTGATGGTGTTTTAATAATTTACTTCTTGGATTGTTAATTGTTTTGAGATATTCATCACCCTGGGGGTGGGTTGGATGGTTACAACACCTGTCATCATAGAGCCCATCAGCCTAGTAGTATATATATATGACTGTGGTAACCATTTTAACTTGACAAAGATAAAACTGGGAGCAAATCAATTGTCCATTTAAATAATTTTGTGGTTTGAAGTCAGTATGCAGACGTTTTTCATCAAAGCTGATTTCCAGTAGCCTTGCACCTACATGTGATGTGCGTATTGCAACACTCAATACTAACATCTATATACACAATCACAGTGGTTACACAGTGTGCAGCTTACAGTATTATAGCATGTGTAACATGTCTACACCCCCCCAGGCCGTGTTGGAATAAAACCAGTGTTTCTATTCTCCATTTACAGTAAAGAGAATAACATGACAGAGACTATGGGTTGTTAAAGCATTAGGCTGAATACCATAATTAAGGTTTCCATATCCTTAAATCCCTGTAATGGTAGGTAAAGCTGTGGCCTAATATCCAGTCTTCACTGCAGCCCTCAGTTTCAGCAGCACATACCAGCAAACAGCTGAGTAACAAGGGAGTGGTGGGAACACAACCCCGAACCCTCTACTCCCAAACTCACCACATGAACAACAGAAGACTGGAGACAAACAAAAGGCATTGACAGATCTGATGTGACGCAACATTTCATTAAGTTTTTATAACAGAACAAATTGTGCAAGCAGTTTTCCTTCGTGGAGTATCGTGCATCTGCAAGCTGTACACTCACGAAATACAAATCACTCACCATGTTACTGGTCCTCTGCTGGCTGGCATTGTAGCCCTTGGCTGGTACACAGTGGTCAGCATGTCCATTGCAAAGGCAACTGCCTTTAACAATAAAATCATAGATGGCGTAGTGGTCTGTGGGCAGAACGGCAGCACCTGGATGTTTGGCCTCGCAGGGACACGGCTGGCGCTGCAGCAGACGGACTCTCAGGTTGGTGATCATGAGCTGGTCCTGAGCAGCTGGTCCATAGGGATCCACAGAGTGCCAGGGCGACAAGGCTCGATAGATTACCTTTAAGATCGAAGAAGATTAAACATATAAGAAGATCTCTCAAAACCTGTTTAGTTTCACTTGAGTTTCTGTAACAGGTGAAAAAGTGATCCTTAGAGACACTGACAGCATGACGAAAACCCAAATTATGTCAGTTTCTCTTTTTTCTTGGCCTGCCAAATAAAAAACAGACATCAATGTGTTTCGCCTTTCATGCTCCTCAAATAGCTGCCATCCTGGGAAAATCAGAACCAGTCCAATGTAAACGTGGACAAATGGTTCTTGCTCTCGCTTTCTTCAACTGTGCAGTTTAGTTGAATGTTGATCTTTCAGACAAATTCTCACAAACTGTACACAGATGTAAAAAAAATGCTCATTAATCTTCATCATAACATCAGGAATAAAAAGTGTTGGATACACAATAAGCATGTGGAAGAATTTTTATGGAAATACCATTGAAAGCAGGAAGTTAATAAATTCTAGATACCAAAATATATTAAACTTAAAACATTATTACAAACCATTTTATCTTTATTTTCAATCAAAATCTTATAGCAGTTCTGTGTCTTACTGCCAGTAACACTTAGAAGCAGTATATTGACATATGATAAATGGTTTAACACACTATAATGTTGCAAATATAAGGGTAACCCTTTTCTTAAACCCTTTGCACCCTAAATCACATCTTGACTGGATATCCCAAAGAAGGCCAATATAGTTGGAGGCAGGACAAGGTCCTTACAGAAATTGCCAAATGGACGGACCTCAAAGCCAACAAACACCAGGCATCACCACCAAGTTGTCAATTTCCAAAGGGAAGGAGATAAGGCTCCTAGGGCAGGAACAAATGCCAATAACCTGCTTTCCATTTTGCATCAAGCTTCTGACTGGGAGATGCAAGTGGACCTGAAGAAGAGATTTGTCTTTCCAGAAGAGATAAGTAAGCAGTAACCTCACTCTGACCAGACATGGTTCTTGTATCCAGGAGCACAAAAACCATCTTAGCAGCCAAACAGGACAGGCTAGCCATCTCTCACCAACTAAAGAAAGTACCAGGATTTGATCGATGAGGCTCTTGTCAAATGATGGTACGCAGCCTTATTCCCCATTGAAGTCGGCTGCCACAGTTTCCCAGTTACATCAGTGCGCTATTTCTTACAGAAGATCAGTTTGGAACCCAAACAACTGAAGAAAGCCTCTGGGGAGATAGCCATGGCAGCTGAGGCCAGCTCAAGATGGTTGACGAGAGCCCGCAGCTGGAACCCTTCTGCAGGTACAGGCTGAAGGGGGGAAACGCTTGTGACCCTGACATACCTGCTGAAGATGCAGAAGGTTTGCCAACAATGCGAATGCTCTGACCACCCTGCCACCAAGGAATACCATCAAGAGTAACATGAAACACAATATCTTAAGTAGCTCCTGCAGTTTCTGCTTGTAGCAAAACATCTCTGATGTTTATTTCATCTGTAATGCTTTAGATTATGAGCCACAACATACAGCCTAATTATTCCCTATTTACAGTGTAATTTTTTATGGTGTACCAGTACAGTATGTACTGATACATACATGTAGGTACAAGGGAACGATCGAATAACTTCTCTTTAAATATTCCTCCCAAACACCAGATTGTTGCTCAGTAGGTCATACTGTACCCATAATATTAGAAAAGGTACACATTATTTCAAAAATACCTACAGTATAAATTCTTTGTAAATTCCCAGATTTTTACCCCTTTATTCCCTAACTTCCACTACTGTACTGGTACACTGTTCATACAAAAAATTACACTGCAAATTGGGAGTAATTAGGCTGTAAATTGCGGGCTGTGTTTTATTAATGGATTCGTGAACAACTATAACTATTATTAAACATTTGTATACTGCTCATAAATGCTAAATAGGGGCACTTGAAGTAAAGTGTTACCAGGTCTCCAAAGTGTCCTGACAAGTGTTGCCTGACATTTTAACTTTATGGTCTACAATCTATGCTTAGTATGTCTTACATCGTCTGTTTGAGTCTACATAAGTGAGAATTGTTACTGTGTCATAATAATGTGTCATGTGCTGTGACACCATGCGGTTAGTAAGTATCTACAGATGTCAACAACAAGAAGATTTACTGTATAATTGTCACATAATGACTCTCTTTTACAATAAGAAAAAGTTCAGCTGTGGTGAATATATGCATAATTTAGCTCATTACAGCAAGCAGAAGGTTTAAAGAAGTATATAATGTTTTTTACTGAAACCCCCTACAATTTCACACATTTAGGGGACTTTTTTGACTGTTGAGTAACAGAGACACTAATTATGAAGAGTGAGGGGCTTACACAAGAGAGCTGACACACTAAAGACACATACTTGTTGCAGATGCACTGCAATTATGAGATCAGTCAAAGCCATATATCCATTCAGACATTTAACCAGAACCTCCCAATGTGGGCTGAGGCACTTTGGAGGAAAAGCAAACCTTTACTGGCCAGTGAGAGTCTCTCTCTCTCTCTCTCTCTCTCCATATGGGTGAATGAATCACCCGCTCATGAATAAACCATAGCTGACTATCAGAGGTAAAAGTGAACATTGATATTCTACCCGTATGTGTCAAAGCAGTTTGCGGTTTAGAAGGCTGGCCTAACAAAAAAGGTCTGTCACAGCCCATCAGAGGAGATCAGTTTACAAAGCGTGGTCAACTGTTTGTTCAGTGGTTTCTGTGATATCAGCTTAGTTATAGCATCCTGGTGCCAATAAGTAGACAACAAGAGTGAAGCAGATGGTGTGTGTTATTGCTGTGAAGTGCTGGGGGATGTCTGGCAGGATGTTTTGATGTGGTCACTCTCAGATCTCTGAAATAAAATAACACTCCAATATTGAAAATATGCCTCTGTCTTTCAAAGCTTTCTCAGGGCTACAGCATCCTCCTCATTCCTTTTTGCTGATGCGTTTAAAGGAATAGTCCGGTGATTTTGTATTTCACTCCCTTAGAGTTGCAGCACTTGTGAGAGACAAATTTTTAAAACGTGGCTGGAGGTACAAGGAAATACTGTTGTCACTGTTGTCACAGGCTGAGTAGGACGAGTAAACTGATCTTGGTGTGTAGAAATTGATGGAGTGCACCTTTAAAAGGCTCATATCAGGTGCAGTGTCTAGATTTTCTGTTTCTGTTTTCCAGCCAATTTTCCAAAGTCAGAAGGTGTTTATTCTTTTAATGAGAATTACTGTTAAGCCCACAAATTTTGTGTGGACAAAACATTCACACAGCTGTTAGGATTACAAGTGGTCAAACTTGTGCTTTAAATCGGGCTCTATCTAGCTGATCCATATCATGATCAATGAATGTTATTGGACACTTTGTGGTATTTTGGGGTGAAAAAAGTTAAAATATGTAAAAAGATAGAAATTTTGCTGACTATGTGGTACTGGAATGTCAAGGGTGCAACATCCTGCAGGCTCATTAATGGTTAAATTTGCCTGAAGGGTTGTTAAGCAAACATTTTTACATTCTCACAGTTGCTGCACAAAACACTCACCTCTCCTCTTGTACAAGGAAAAGCTCCGGAATACTTGGAAGAGCAAGCTGCCCCACTCTCCCCGGCTGGTGACCCCTCTGCCAGGCCAAACGCCTCCTCACAGTCCCTGGCAAAATACCTGAGGGTCTTCCATGTGTGTCCGTGGTCCTGAGAGCGCTCCAACACCATGGCAGCGGGCCGGGGGGAGCGGAACACCAGGATGAGATGGGTGAAGAGGAACTCAGTCTCCAGGTCCAGCTGGAGCGTCTCCTCCTTCACCCCCTCCGCAGACTGCCACCACGTCTCGGGGTAGCGGAAAGAGGAGTCGCTCATGGCAGAGGGAGGGTGCGCCTGGCTGGGGATGGCAGCGTTGCACTTGCTGCATTTTGCTGCCGAGCAGGACTCCCTGCTGCGGGGGGCCGCAGTCTGCTTATAGGAGCAGTAGGGCTCGGAGACGTTGGAGCCGCAGACCGACTGGGTGGTGAGCACTCTGCCCTGTGCCAGGTTACCCATGCGAGGGTTGCAGGCTCGTCCGGAGCAGCGGTTATCCACAGCTGGATCTTTGGGTTTAGAGGTTTCTGGTGGAAAAAGGGTGCGTTTGTTTTAGTACAATATGTTTAAAGGTGAGAGAAAACAAACAGATGTAAATTATTTGCGACTGTTTTGCTCAATCAGCAAACTGTGTTGAGGGTTCAACTCCCGCTTCCCCACCTCCCTTTCTTGAAATGTATGCTCTATGACGCATATAAAGGCAGGACAGATAGATGTGTTTTCTTTTTTTTAAAAATGTATTCACGTCTTCAAAACGCGTGCGTAAAAGTCTGCCACGGTCTCAAACTCACCGGTCAAAAGAGGAGAGGATGCGCACACCGGGATAATGACAAGTAAAGTCCAGAGTCTCATCCTGAGGTTGTTACTTTTAAATTAAGTCATCTGTCGTAAATTCTTTAAATGCAGGAAGGCGCCTTCAACAGCAAGGATGATTGTTAATAATCCAGCGTGTCCACTTCCGATTAAAAATAAACTACTTTACAAACTGTTATGAAACAGAACAGTAATGAATTTAAGCTGATTTCTGTCTGTCATAGTGTAGAAATGCCTCGTTGGGCTTAATTTGTATAATCTGAGAGTTCTGACTGCGCTCATTAGACCCAAATTATTCCATCCCACGCACTTCAGGGTTCAACTTTGTTGTGGAGGGTTCATTGACATTTGGGAATATGAAGAGGTTAGCACCGCCCCCTTCTGGTCTTTTCCAAGACTCCTCCCCCTCCGATTCCTAAAATCAGACTTTACCAAATAAGCAATAATATCAAGACCATTTCTGGACATTTTGACACATCTTTAAAGGGATGTTGTCAGAAAAGGATGATTACAATGATGATATGATATGATATAATACTTCCATCTTTCTTATATTTTGCCATCATGAATGGAAACATAGGACCAATAAATAGATATTTGACCCCGGAGCAGCTTTAACCTCTTTTTCTGCATTCCTAAATGAGATAATGGAAACAGCACAGTTGATGGTCTAAAACAATAAATGCGACTTTTAGATCACAAACCACCCAGACAGTCGAGCGCTGACCAACAAGTGTGTCATTGTGTTGCATTCCTGCCACATATCACCACTTATTTCTAACTGCCACTCATTAACCACGCTTTACCTGCCTCGTCAGACAGACAACAGCCCTGGACCTGAGGGGTCGCACAACCCTTGACCCCAATAATCATCCTGTTGCATGCCTTTTTTCCCCCCCCTTTACTTCAACAGTGACATCACCTCATTGAGTCAAAAGAGACATTTCAAGAAAACGGCTATATGATACCACAGCTGTTGTGCCAATGGCTAACAAGATTTACCATACTCATTTGATACCATGTCAAAGCTGTAACATGTGGACAGAGTGAGAAAAAGGAGTAGAGAGCAAAAGACAGGACAGGTTGATGAGTGACGATGAAAAGGGAACCGTGTCTTTGAGAGCATACATCATACCTGTGAACACATGAGGTCAGGAGTAGTCTGTTCTTACTGTGAGTATGACCTATCATATGAGTCATCCTCTGTTGACATATGCGTGTATATGTTCAAGGAGAAGACAAGTGTCATGAGCATTCTCAGTCTCTTCCCTAAGGCATCCCGGCCCTGACGGATCAGGACATTCCTGGAATACTGCGACTCTCGTCACACTGCCAGGCCTCCTCTGTTTTAGAGGGGACAGGGTTCGTGTCTGTGTGTTTTCAGATTTGCATGGGTTATTTCGGTTGCCTCCGTATGATCAGCCGGGGCAAGGGTGATGCACCTTTGAGCTGTTCTCTTTGCACATCACTTGCATGTTTTTCGATCCTCAAATCCCAGGAGTCACCATGAAAAATGCTGCAGGAAGGATGTCTAATCTCGGCCAGTCTGTGGTGTATTCCCCTGGCAGGATGAAAGCAACACACACTACAAACAAATTCCTTTACTCTCTTTTAACTCCAGCTGTTTGTTGTTTTTCTCTGTTACGCAACTTGAATTCTACTGAGCCATATCCTTAAAGGGTCAGACTGACAAAATTTAACTTTTTTTTTTTTCAATGTCAACCATAAAAAGATCAAAAACCAACAATAAACTGATCCTACTAACACATTTTGCTTGTGTAGCCAGAGGCTGATATATCGTATTCCTCTGTGCCACGGAGCTCCATTGTTGTCCAAAAACTATTAAAAACACATCAATGAGCCACACTGTTGCTCTGGGTGACATATTTCTTTGTTAACACAAACACCGGCGTTGTAATTTCTTTTGAGTCAGTCCATCATGCACATTCTGTTGCTGTCAATACTCACAAACATACCAACAAATCCACTATTTACTCCTGTTTGAGTATTGTTAAAAGACTGTTTTAAAAATTAAACTAAATGTATTATAATACATAGAAGAAACAGGTGTACTTCTCCTGCACTGGCATTCAGTCGGGTGCTCTGCCTTTAAAAAAGTGCCTACATTCTCCAGAACAAAGTCAGAAATTTTTTGTCAAAGATTTGTCAGCCTTTTACAGACCAAAACATGAGGTGATTCCTTTTGCTGTTTTTTTTTTTAACTATGGAGTCCCACCTTTTTCCTGACTTTGTTTTGGAGTGACTCATTTTAAAGATGAAACAACCTCTTTGTAACTGCATACCACAGGCAACGACTCATGTACGTATGTATGTGGGAATACTTCAGAAAAATGTTATGAATGTGAGGTCAGTCGCTAAAGTACAGTCAGAAGAGTTACTTAAATACTCCTCCTCATATTTAATTACCACCTTGCCTGCAACAGTCCCAGTGCTGGACCTCAGTGGTGCTGCTGTGGCCTCGTCATCTAATGGCCCAGTAAGATGACAGACGCGGGGCCGTTCGACCGCTGCTGGCCTGTTTTATTTCCAGACTGTAAAAGGATATGGTTCCCTCCCCCCCTCATGCTGCCATGTCACCTAGTACCTTCAGCTCACTGAACCGTCTCAACCCTTGCAAGTAATCTGTCTACTCTCCTGTAAAAGCCAGACAAAAAGCCAGACATGCTTCAGGCAAGGAGGGTAGGTGCCTTGCCCACAGGCTAGGCATTAAACTGAGTGCTCCATACACCCTCTGTCACTGATTTCACTGCTTCCATTTTCATGATGTTTATCACTGCTATCTGTCTGCTTGTTCCTAGCCATAACATTGCCCTCACCCACATTTCATCAGATGGTTTAGTTGTAATGACAAACAAAAAAAAAGGGTCTGTGATATGTAAATATTAGTCCTAAAATGCTATTCTTTCCATGATGTAATTCATTTGGCATTAATACTGTTAGTTATATGTTATACAATGACAGTAGTAAGACTCTTGATACCAGTTCGCACAGCAAAAACCTCCCCTGCTCCTCCTGGCAGACATTCCCCTCACCAGCCCCCCTCCATCCAGACACTTCTGGAAGTTTATACTCTATATTTTGCATCACCTTTTGACACAGTCTCTTACTGCACAGGAAGAACTCAACAGATGACTGAGCACAAGCCTGAATTAACAGCAGGAGTGGACACAGCAACAGGGGAAATGTGGGAGTTTCACCTTCATAAAAGCCAGGCAGGCGGATGTGTCCCATTTTTTTTTAGTGTTATGGGATGAAACGGAAGGCTCACAGTGTGCCCCGGATCAAAAGTGTACCTGTGTCATGTCATCTGCCAAATAACGTAAATAAAAGCAGAAAAGCATACAATATCATTAACAGTGGGAGAGGAGACAGTGACACATTATAACATTGTATAAACCGCAGGTGTGAGTTCTTCTTTTGTGTATCTGATAGGTGATAGCTGAAAAAGCAGACCAGTAGCCAAAGAGGCAGAAATGACAACTGTTACAGATCATTTTCACTGTATCCTGTCATGAAGAGTAGCAGGAGATGGACCCAAATGCAGGACGCAGCAGCCAGAATGAACTGAAGAATGTCTCTTTAATAAAGATTCAGGCATGCAGGCACAGAAAAACAGAACAAAACAAAACCAGACTGAACAGAGCAGAACAGTACAGAACAAAGGATCCAAAAAGACTGAACTGAAAACCAGGACTTAAATACGAACTGAATCAATGAAACAACATGGAACAGGTGGCAAGACGCAAGGGCAGGCTGGGAGCTGATTGGCTGGGGAAGACAGGGAGCAGGGCAGGGCTAAAGAGACTGATGCAAGGTAGGTGTGGAGGGAAGTGTGGAGAGAAAAGCAGGCTGAGGACACAGGAGGAAAAACTCAGGGCAAACAGAGAACCAAACACAATCCTGTTATATATCCAACAAGCCCATCTAAGAATATACATGAATAAACTTTAATACACAATTACACTATAACCTGCAAACTTGTATTTCATAATGATGCAGTTCTTCTCACATGGCACACAGAGGCTGTAATTGAACAAACACCTGTCAGTCACTGGATAAGAACATCTGCTAAATGCCCTAAATGTAAATACAGAAGACGTCGAATGAACTGCCTGATGTATAAACTGCTGTATCTTTGACATCTAACTAGGTGTGTCAAACTCCTCAGTTACATTTCACAACTAGTGTGAAAGCAAACTTCAATTTCAACTTCAAGGGCCTACTGCCACTTAGTCCAGTTCTACAAACATGGAAAAAGGGGCTAGTGTCCTGGGGGCAGAACAAGGGCGGAGCATGAATACCTCAGGCAGGCGGCCTGGGGGCTGGACAGATGGGTGAAGTCGCTTGGGAAGGCGACAGGAAGGTAGGACAGATGGCCGGTGTCGCTCCTGAGGGCGACCAGGAGGATGACCAGACGTACAGGGCTGCTCTGGAGGTCTGCAACGAAGGCTGGGCCACTCTGGAGGTCAGCGACGAAGGCTGGGCTACGCTGGAGGTCAGCGATGAAGGCTGGGCTACTCTAGGGTTTGGCAATGAAGGCTGGGCCGTTGTGGAGGTCGGCGACGAAGCCCAGGCCACTCTGGAGGTCAGCGACGAAGCTGGAGGCAAGGAAAGGCCGCCAGCACCAGAAGATTCGGCTGCAGGTCAGGGCACGGTGCAGGAGAGGCAGACCGCTGGAGTGCAGAGCAGGAGGAGGGCAGCTGGAGATCTGGCTCGGCATCGGCAAAGATGGTCGATTGACAATCTGGGAGGTCTAGCTGTGGGTCAGCGGAGATGGCCAACTGGAGGTCTGGTTGAGCGTCGCAAAGACTGCCGACTGGAGGTCTGGTTGGGCGTCGGCAGGAACTGTCAACTGGAGGTCTGGTAGTACGTTGGCAGAGGCAGATGACTGCTGAAGCCCTTGAAGGAGGTCGGCAGGTGCAGCTGACAGCAGGTGAGCCGGAGGAGCCAGGAAAACAGGAGGCTGCTGAAGCACAGCCACAGGAGACTGCTGCAACTCAGGAACAGGGGTTTGCTGCAGCCCAACAGGAACAGGAGCTTTCTGTGGATCAGCAGGGATAACTAAATAGTGTTCTGTTCCTCTTCCATTTCATCTTTAATTTCAAATGTACTGTAATTGCAATTTTTTTCTGACACTATTGGTGGAGAGCACTCAGGTTTACATATCAGTTTTATATTGTTTGGCATGTTGTTGTTTCTTATGGTCTGTGTCTTAATGTTGTATTCTACAAAGATGTAGTCAGAGACAGATTTCAACTAAAGTCGTACTAAAGTTGTACGTGTTGTGATCCTAAAAATACCAAAATGCATAATAATCCTTTGGAGGAAAAATACATACAGTATATCAGTACAAAAATCTTTCTTTTTTTACTTGCTAATTGTGATTTTTTTCCAAACATGACATTGGTTGGGCTGCACCACAGTCACAGCTCAGTTGACATCCACTGGCACTCAGCTTGTGCCATTTTCTGCCAGAACAAAATGTTACAGCGAATTAATTTATTGTAGGCTAACTTCCAATAGGGTGCACTACAAAGATTACTACTAGGTGTATACTTCAGTATTGGTGTGCAGTATGAAAATGGGACATGATGTGGTTGGCATAATGTCAGCATGCTATGAATAAGTGTTATGAGTTGTGTGGGGCTCATTAAATATGAAACACCTATGAAGACAGCCCAAAAAAAGCTATTTTTATTGGAACACTGAGGAACTGTCAAAACAAGCCAAGATCACACGTGATGGCCTGTGAGGATGTGACGAAGATAGTGACCTTGGCAGTTGTTAATAATGGTCATAGTGACCCTGGCAGTTGTTAATAATGAGGATGCCTTTTGACTGTTCTAAGCAACAACTTTGCTGAAAGAAAATAGCAAACATTACTTACAAACTTCACCTTCTGTGCCATTCCTGCTTTTAAACACACCTCAATGAAGAAAATAGCACAAAAAGCCATAAAGCACTTGGAAAGCTTGAGCTAGATTGAGGATAACTATGACGTTTTGTGTTGAGAAGCTGTCTGTTAGAGTGTATGTGATTGACATGTCTTGGAGATTCACTCTTCAAATCTTTACCTTAGGCGAGTGAGTAGGGGTAGGTGAGAGGGGTTAAGTAGCTCCCCTTGGATGCTCAGTTGAGGGGCAGACAGGATGATAATCTGAGTAAAGGATGGAGAAAATCTGGGGTTTGGAGCCTGTGTTATGAGAGGAATGTCTGCTGCCTCACTAACGTGACCCTGCTTTAGGCTCCACGTCTGTCCCATGTTGTTGTAATATACTGTATGTAGAGTGACTACACATGTAACACATTGCTTTGCTCTCTGACAGGTCAGGACAAGATGAATACATCTTCATTCTGGACGAGTGGAGATATACAGGGAGCTGCCTGACAGCACGTCCTATTTATCATTACCAGCCATTAATAAACCTGACTGAAAGTAATTATTGTCATCACTTTGCTGTTTGACAGACTCATTGATTTCGACATTTTAGCGACTCTGTAGTGGACTCAGATTCTTTATTTCAGTAAAAGTACCAAAATACTCTGTTAGAAGTAAAAGCATTCAAAATGGTACTTAAGGAAAAGTACACTCAGTCACAAACTCATATTGCAGAATTTTTACTACTTTAGGTCATCATAACGAAGCATAATATTGTATTTGCTGATCATATGTTTTGCATGTAAAATCTAAATCTGCAAAGTCATGAGCAACTAAATAAACTTAAATAAATGTAGTGGGATAAAAAACATCCTGAAATGTAGTGAAGTAGAGGTATTAAGTAACACAAAGTAGAAATATTTTCTACTTAAGTACAGTACTTGAGTAAACGTACTTTCCATCAAGTCCATTGCAGTTTTGTGCAGCTTGGGCCTGTGCTGTCATAAGACACTGGTATCTTTCCAGCAGAAGCAGATGGAAAGGGTTTTTTTTATTTTCTTTGTCTCATTCTTCTGTTAATGATACCAACATCTTCTCAGACTGTACTTTCCCTCTCTTGAAAGTACAATGGGTTTAGTGAGCCCGGCTAAGGGATAATTCTGCAGATGCTGTGCTGGCATGTCACAGTGTGTGGAGTTGTTATAGGTTACGGCATTCAGAGAATCACAACAAAACTAACAGCAGTCGCATTACTGGCGAGCTGATATGTCAGTGTGACAGAAATGTAAGAGGATTGTGATACAACACTTGGAAAACCATCTGAATAACATCTTCTGTCGACGTCACACGTTCAGGAAATTGATATTGGTTTAAATGAGGTTTGAGATTTGCTTGTATGCTGCACTTTGTTGTGTGTACAAAGCAGAAAATGACCGAACCCACAAAACTGTGAGAGCAAATGGATTTTTACAGAAATAAATGAAAAGTCTTGGCATAGGTCTGTTGTCTTGAGAATACTTTTAAAATGTCTTCAAATGTGGGAATATTGCCACCTAGTGGTCAAATCTAGAGACGTTTGAAAGAATAGTGAGTACACTGAAAATGACTTTATTTAGACTAAAAATAACTATTAAAGAACAGTAGATATTTAGTTTGAAAAGGTATTACTTATGAATAAAAGTTGTTGAGGTTTTAGAAAAGATGCAAAGACTTATCCCATAGACTACAGTATCACCTTGTAGACAATCTGCCACTTACCTGTGAATTTGCAACTTTCTCTTTGGTGACATACATCTCTGTTACAGGACCTTCTCCCAGAGCCGCCTAGATTTGATATATTATGAATTGATTATGTAGTTATGAATAGGCGCATCAGGTCTAAAATGTAAATGCTCAATCTTACCAGTCATGATCTAAAACATCTATATGTCCGCATATGAAATCCTGCAGGGATCTTTCACCACCTGTGTATTATCAGAGGAGTTTGCTGTTGCTCATTGTAACTGAAGATAAAGTAATCCTGGCTGAGAGGTAGTTTTACCTTTCAGTGTCATTCTTTTGATATAAAATACCAAAGCTGGTATAAAATAAATAATTCTACAGTAAAATGCAGTTTTCTTGAATTGCAATCAATTAGACCCACAGCAGCTATCAGCAATGCAGGGACAACAACAAAGAGTTTTCAGCTCTGCAGAGATAAACTCTCAGCGTACATAACAGCAGTACTATTTCCTGTTGTTTAGGGCACTGTAAGAGATGGCAGTGATGATAAGATCTAAACTGCCCAATGTTCAAATGTTTTCAAGGTGTTTAACGGATGCCTAATGGCTCATTTGTCCTCTAGAATCAACCCCTTGTAATTGCTGCTTTTAGAGGGATCATGGACTGATTGATTACAGTAATTTTTTTGTTGATTACACTTACAGTAACTCCCAAATGATGCTTTCAGGCAACAATAGTGATGCAAGCTGATAATCAGTGACACTTGAGTGCCCTGGGAAGGTCTCATACTGTATGTATTACTTTGTACTGGCCTTTGCACCAGTTTTCCGGTACCTCTCCTCTTGTGTTAGCTGGAGGAAGTCCAGCTTCTTCAAATTGTGCTGCTTCTGTGCACTACATTTCAGTTCTTAACACACATTACAAAAGGCACACACACAATTATAACTATACAGTTGCACACTTGCACAGGAAGAAATGACCTACTGAAAAGCCAGTATTGTTTCATTGCAGTAAAAACTACCCTACTAAATTGTGATTGAGTAAAAACTTGGAGCGATCATTACATTAATGTGATCGGAAGATTGCAGGTTCGATCCCTGGCTTGGCAACAGAGTGTGGTTATACTGGGGTCAGCTTCCAGACCCATGCACAGAAGATAAAATGTATTACTAAACAATGCCCCATGATTGCTTGCCTTCCTAACAATTTCTCAAATTACACCGGCCAAAGCCTGCAGTCACTGACGATCAAAGCTTTGTGGCCTGTATTGTGGCCGTTTTCTTTCATTCATTTTAGCTACAAGTGAATTCAGAGCGTGATTTTTTTATTTTTTTGTTTTTACAAAACCTTTTAAATTAGAGTAGTTTATTTAGTGCGACAGTTTACTGACACGGTTTCCTGCTCACTTTAGTCAACACGGACCTCGAGATCCCTCACACACCTGTTTCTGTTTGTGTAGAGGGAGGTAACGTTTTATGTTGCTGCTTGATTAGTTACCCTATCGTGCCATAGTTAGCAGGCTATATGCTACTCTGTGCCAATTAGCAGAATTATCAAACTTTTCTTCTTCTTTCTCTTAGTTTTTAGCAAAAACGATGTCGCTGATTGATAACCAAACTACTGGTAAGTTAACGTTAACTGTTAGGCTACTAACGCTTCGCTAGGCAACTGACATTCGGTAGCACGCGGCCGCACTTTCGTCACGTAGCTGTTAGCTACACATGCTAACGTTATCAGGACCATATCGCTAATTATTAGATAAAAAAGAAATAATAACAATGTGACGTATATAGGGTTCAGCTTCGAATACAATATTGTGAGAGAGTCATACAGCGTCCCTTCGATAGCTCAGTTGGTAGAGCGGAGGACTGTAGAGGCAATACGCTGAAATCCTTAGGTCGCTGGTTCGAATCCGGCTCGAAGGAGACAAGTTTTTTTTTTTTAAACCCGATACAGATACGGCAAATCACATCACGAATTCCATCATTTGAAAACCAATCGTGTAGCGTGGTCCATCTTGTGCAAGCAAATCAAATGTCGAAGTTCATAATTTGAAAACTAATCACGCTGCGTAGTCCATCTTTCTAAACGCCAATCAGATGGCGAGATCCAACTTCGATAAGCCAATCAAATCACGAGTTCCATTTTTGAACGTCCAATGACGCAAAGCGTTTTAAAGGTCTTTCTCCCGTTTTCAAAACACTGCCGCCGCCATTTTTCGACGTGGTTTTAGTTGAAACGTTTATGTTCTTGTCTGAATTTAACTGAATTTGATTCTTATGAAACGGCCTTCTATAAACTTAGCTACCTGACTATTTTACAAGTTTGTCCAGGTGTCCACAACTTATCTGGTTAAACTAATTGCTTCAGGCCCCTTGTAGTTTTATGAATTGTTGCAGAAGCATTTAACAATGCTTAAAAATAGAGAAATCCTTTAAACAGCAGTAGTTGAACTGACTAAATAAAGTCAAAATTACTTTGCAGGAAACAGTAGGGTACAGTCATCTGTAGCAGTAAGACTTTAGACTTGTATCAGCTGTGTGTGATTATTCTGGGAGGACTGGAGTGTTTTCATCTGGTACAGAGTGCAGTGATACAACCTGGATTGTTTGTGTTTGACCATCAAGGCAACAGGTCTGTTCCTCAGCAGAAGAAATGGCATTACTTTTATCATAAGGTAAAATTTCACCGGGTAATCACACCCTAACACAACATATTTATTGTTTTCAAATATGCATGCGATAATGCACTAATGGGTAACTAACCAGGCACACAAGGTGGTGGTAATGTTTTTATAAAATCACTGGTTAATTATGCTTTACATCCATGTAAGACAATAGGATCGTTAAAACGTGTTAGTGGATTCACACTCTAGACGTAACTTCAGTTACATGTTCATGCACCCTGCAAATATTGTTTCCTGTGACTCCACAGGTTCCTTTTGCTCCTGCTGCCTCACCAAGCACGGCTGGCCAGAGCACACATACATCCACCAGTGATGTGTCAACTCCAGCACATCTGTGGTAAATGTAACCTCCAAATCATTACTCTTGCAATTCTTCAATTCAGTCTAAAGTCCATAATTCCATCTGTCTGTCGTTCTTGTGTGTGTATATGTGTGTATGTGTGTGTGTGCTGTATTTTTCAGGTACCCTCTTGCAGGTGGCACATTACATACTACTGCTCCCAGTTGCTGAAGCAGTTAGATGTGGAAGAGCCTATGGAGGAAGATGAGGGATTTGAGGAATTTGTGGGAGGAGAAGCCACACTTGCAGATCTAGTAGCTTCTGATGACACCACAGAGGTCTTCCTCTCCCTAAACCCCAGTGCCTCCACTCCAGCCTACACCTGCAGAGCCTCCTCTCCAGCCTCTGGATATTAAATAATTGCAGTTATTAACATTGCATCGCAGTTGAATTAACATTTAGGGCTCAAAAATGTAAAGGTTTCGTGTAACAGCACAGTGTTGTAGCACTGCTGCTATCTGTAACAGACATTCCTCTCTGTTTAATCAGGAAGTACTGTACTTTAGTGTGCATATTTGTGTTTGTATAGGGACACACTTTTGCCTTTCATTCAGTCATAAGTATTTGTTAAGGTCACAAGCTGCTGCAGAAAACTAAATTTAGCAGCTGTTAAGTAGACTGTGTTTGGGAAAGGCCTGAAATGGCAACAACACAAACTAACCTGTTTGGTGGTCCTAGCAAATTCAGTTGGGGTAAGCAAAAAACAACAGTATCTTTAATCTTTATTGTAGGGTTTAACTATTTGTGTACACAATAGACTTCTGCCCCATGTGCTACTATCTGTTATGAGTTGTTTTTATAACCTTTGAATTTGTTGACCAAAGCTTCCTTTCAGAGTCTGTGACATACCACTTTATCTTCCTCAGCTTTTGATTCACAGCACCCCATGGTGGCAGAGTGGCTTCTCAACCTGGACAGGTAGGTGCTGTTTAACTTGAATAGGAGGTTTCAAGAAGGTTTGACTCACACATACCAAAAGCAATGTGACTGTAGGCTTAAAATGACATTCCTCCCTGTTTACACTCAGTGTTATTGTATTGTAGATATTGGATTGACAAGAAATGGCTTTCGGACTTTATTCCCAGCATACATCACTGATAATGGCACAATCCACACAGTACTAATGCTGAAACTTAGTTTAGTTAGACAGACACCATCAGGAGTTTCATATCAAATCAGTTGTTTTGATAAATCTGGTGGCATAAAATAGCTCAGCTACATTAGATAAAGAAATATCAGATAATGTACTGTGCCTTCACCTCCTATTCCTTTAATGATAACTCTTAAGAGTGAGATAGTGGTGATTAGAGCTGCAACATTTAGTCAGCGATTGACATTTTTCACCATTTTCTGACCTATTATAGACCAAACAACTAATTGTTTAATTGAGAAAATAATTGACAGATTATTTGATAATGAAAATAATTGTTAGTTGCAGCTCTAGTGGTGATTTTATGGCATATAGGTTTCAAAAGTAATACTGGGAGATCATTTTACTACTGCTGTAACAACTACTATTAATACTACACTACCAGTACCACTGCTAGTACTAAAAGTAATCAAATAATGATAAAGAAATTAATAAACCAGAAAATAAGTCAATGTGAAGCCATGTAACTGTCCTAAACAGACAGAAATAAAAACAGGAAGCCAGTGAGCCAAACACAGACTTATATCACTCAGCTTTAAAACATTTTATTGTTGTGTTGTTTAAGTTGTACAGATGACAGTCATTAAAGATTTCATAAATTACTCCAGAGAAATCTACATATAATCATAATAATGTTTGCGCTACGTCATTAAAAAGATTTGATAGATAGGTTGGTACAATGGCTGAGGTAGTCATGAGGCAATAAAAACTAAATTAGGCACATTTTAAAGTGACAACAAAAGTCGATAAATACAACTCACACAGAGATGTATGGTTGGTAGTCATTGAAATCCTTAAAAGTGTAAATAAATGATTGTTGGTTTGTTTTGTTTTTTTTTTTCTCTTCATTTTAGTTGTTGCAAAAAATCCACTAATTTTTACTTCATTTTCAATTGATTCACTCATGACGAAGGCGCTTCCTCGGTGATGCTGGAGCCTCCAGAGAGAAGGCAGTGGGAGAGACGGGACGTGACTCAGGGATGTACTCTGTCTGATACTTGTCAATGTAAGGTTTGGCCACATTCCACACCTGAAAATATAATTCAAAAATCACCATTTCTCTTCAGTTTGGAGCTTATATGTACATTGGACACATTTTGCAGTAACAGTAAGAATAAAATTGCTTCTGTCACAAGAGTCAGCACTTGCCTTCTTGTCAATCAGTAGCCGATGTACAGCCTCAATGTCTGGAGACATGAATCTGTCTTTAATCCACGGTCTGTTAAAGGCAGTACAGGAGAGGGAATGAGAAAGTCAGAAGTGGATCAGTGGCTAAATATTAACTATTCCGTACATCATTTCATTGGACTAAAATTTGTGTACCTTGGCCACATCTGTTTGACTTACTTGACCACACTGCGCACAAGGTCATAGACCTTCTCCAGTGGAGTGGTGGTACGGAGTGGGCGGAGGAACTCAATGCCCTGACAGGCTGCCAACAGCTCTATCGCCAGAACTGATCAAAGATAAAAAAACATCAATTAACATCAGTTGGTAAAAATGTATAATATTGGTAACTAATGTCTTACAAATTTCACCAAATGCACTAATTGTCACCAAATTATAACGATACGTAACATCTGATGCCACTACTGTTGGCATAATTCATGACAATCCTGTGTTTGCAGTAAAGTCACAATGCTGTAGCCAGCCAGAGTATATTATGTATGGGACTGGACAAAATATCAGACATGACATCAAATATTGTAGGAATATCAGCTCACAAGTAGAGCTGTAGAAAAGCTTCAGCACTCATTTGGAGTTAGTTATACACGGTTTAAACTGTGTGTTCCTCGAGGAGAAAAGCCTCCAGTTCTTTGAGGAGGATGTAGAAATTGTGAAGATGCTCAACCTCATTTATATTTAAATGCTCTTGATTATTTTGTTTTGCAACATTTGTGGATGCATTTTAATCCTTGTATATATATTTTTTTTAAAAATCACAAATGAATATCATGTAGAATAGCCATTATATGACACAGATGGCAACTAACCCACCAGTGCACACAGTACTGTTCCAGTAAATGTTCAACAGTCAGCAACAGATATGTTGGGGGGGGGGCATATTGACCATATTTTATCTTTTCTCGTGAATATTTCCATGAAAACCCATGCTGAGAGAAATACATTTTGCCACAGAGGTGTTTTTAAGTTTTAGTTCAGTAGTTAACATCTGTCTTCATGTGTCTGCCTGTTCTTGTCAGTGAGCTTTGAATTGAAGCCATGTAAATGTTTGCCGATTCAGTTTCTATCCTCGGTTGGTTGGTGTGCGCTGGCAGGGTTTTCAACACTGCTACCTTTGCACTTCTTTGCAGCAGAAGCACTGGGAACAACCCATTTAGCCTCTTTGAACCAGGGGCAGTTGCTTCATGACGCTTTAGAAGTGTACTTGAAATTCAATGATTATCTGAACTTTTCTTTTCTTTTTTTTTTTAAAGCCGTCAGTGTAAATAAGCATTGAACTTTAGATACCTGTGTAGCAGCTTGTGTAATTATGATTAAGTTATCACTTTAAAGTTAGTTATTTACATGTGGTGTTTCACTAATTTTGTCCTTTTGACTTGTTAATTTATTTGGTGTATTACTGTACCTATATTAGAAAACCATAGATGATTATAAAATATATATAAATAGTATTTTTCAATGCAATCACTGCATCCCCGTGGTCAGCATTTTGATGCCCATATTTGTGCCTCACAATTTCTGTTATAGGAACTTTGGAGCATGTATTGCCGTACCTTGCTCCACATGTTCCACAACCCTCAGGGCCTTCCTAGCAGCCCAGCCCCCCATGGACACATGGTCCTCTGTGGCAGCACTGGTGGACAAGGAGTCCACAGAGGACGGATGACACAAAACTTTATTCTCTGAAACTAAACACAGTAAAAAATCAGGATATTAGAGTCAATGTTTATGCTCAAATGTTGTAGTAAGACAAAAATACAGATTACAGGAAAATACAGAATTTAAAAAAAAAAAAAATTCACACCAACCCAAGGCTGCAGCGGTACAGTGAGCAATCATGAAGCCTGAGTTGAGTCCTCCCTCATTGACGAGGAAGGCTGGCAGCTCACTCAGAGACGGGTTACACAACCGCTCGATCCTCCTCTCACTGATAGAGGCCAGCTCATGGACTGCAATGGCTAAAAAGTCCAAAGCCTTTGAGAAAGAACATAATGAGAGAGAGGGGAACAGAATCTATAATAAATACCAAAAAGATGTTTCATGAGTCACAAATATCTCAGACAGAAGAGTTGAACATACCTTAGCTGGATATTCTCCGTGGAAATTCCCACCTGAAATAGTCTCACCTCTTTCTGCAAACACCATCTTGTATGGCTGTTAAGAAAAATGTATCACTCTGAGCTCCAACAAAAAACAGTATACAATTTGTGGCAGAACCTAGAACTTGTGGTTGAAAAGTGGCACATCTAGATTTACATGACAGACTAATCCTCTAGTCTGCAAGTTAGCGAAGGATACAGGGTTGTCAGTGGCACTGTTGATTTCTGTATTGATGATGCTTTGGACAAATTTTATTGTGTCATTGGTGACCCCGTGAACCTGTGTACAGAGAGAGAGAATAAAAAAGAGCTCAGAAAACAGCTGAACAATACTTGAACATAGTCTGTAGCTCCAGGTCATATGGGGTCCTCCACACAGAATCAACCACAGTTTTTCCTTTCCCAAATTGAGAGTCTGCAGTTAGAGTGTGCAGATTGTAAAGCCTTAAGGGGCAAACTTGTGATTTTGGGATATATAAATAAACTTGGCTTCACTTGATGTTACCTGAGGACAGCATCGCATGGTGTAGGCATCCTGGACTCTATCACAGAACCGGTGGCTCTCTGGAAAAACACACTATATTACCAAAAGCTACACTTTATTAATCCCTGCAGGGAAAAACACCCTCTGCATTTGACCCATCCTAACCATTTATGAGCTGTGGAGTCACAGTGCAGTGCTCCAACTATGAAGGCAGTGCCTACAAGACAGTAGAAGTATTCCTAATACATGTTTTTGGTTTTAACACCATAATGCTGAACATTAGATGTGATGTGTATAACAATAATTACACTATTATTATGTAATGTTCTGTAACTTTGCTCTGTTTCAGAATACGGGTGTACCCTCAGACCTGCAATCTCAGATGGATGGTGATCGGAGTCCAGCAGCGAGCGGAAGCGTAGGGCCACCTCTACCTGTCCCGGGTGGGGCCGCAGTACATGAATGTCTGCATAGGAGGAGACCACAAAAAGAGAAAAGATGGAACAGATATCTTGGAGACTTAAAGGTAAATTATCCCATCTAGTTTTGGGATTTTGTGCACCACCACTGCTGCTGCTGCTCACCACTGTCAAAAGCCTTGGTGGTTCCCTTCAGCACCTCCAGCGTGAGAGCAGCAATGATGTCCGCCTGTTGGGCGATCGACTGGGCTCGCTCCACGGCCTCCGCCCCCAAAGAGGTGATCATCTGGGTCCCGTTGATCAAAGCAAGGCCCTGTGAGGGAAAAACATAGTGATTTGGCTTGTATGTTCTGGTTTCAGAAGCCACTTGGAAAATGCTGAGTGAGTTAATAAGTGCATGTAACAGCTGTGAATGTGATTGATTTGATTATTTATAGTGCAAATGCTACCACTATGCTTGTCCTGTACTTTAGAAAGATGACGCAACGTATTCCCAGTTAACCCTGGGTCGATTTCTTTAGTGCAGGCAAATCAAATATAAAAGAGCACAGTCTGTTTTAAACATTACCTCTTTAGGCTTTAGTGATATTGGCTTCAGTCCATGGGCCTCCAGGACCTTGCCAGAGATGAAAGGAGAAAAAACATGTTAAAGATCAAGGGTCATCAAAAAGCAAACATGTTTTCCTATTGGACCTTGCAACCTTTCACCACAAGCCAAAAAGCACAATTCCTGCAGCATTAAGCAAGTTTTTATTGTTGTACAACCAGGGAAAAGTCATTACAATCCTGTCTATAAGTTCTTACGTATTTGGCATCTGCCCATCCGCTCTTGGGAGACCACATTTTACCCTCTCCCATCAGCCCCAGGGCCAGGTGAGAGAGGGGTGCCAGGTCTCCACTGGCACCCACTGTTCCCTTCTCTGGGACAAAGGAGAGGCAGGAAGCTGCAGGGTCAAAGTAAATTAGAGATTAAGATTAGTCATTAAAATTAGTCATATGACAGTTAGCTTCCCCAATAATGAACTCAACTGAACTCAACTGAAGCCGATAGCCCAGGTCAGCTAAGGTAAAGTGAGGCTGATGGGTCCAGCTGGGGCTTACCGTTGAAGGCCTGGATCATGGAATGAAGGGTCTCCAGAGAAATTCCGCTATGTCCTTTGGCCAGAACATTGATCCTCAGAGCGAGCAGCATGCGGGTCCTCTCCGGGCTTAACGGGTTTCCCACACCTGCGCAACACAAAATAACATTAGTGATGCAGGCACAAACGCAGAAAACCCTAAAACAGCTTGTCAGTAACACCAAATGTATGTAATCCTTTAAAATCTAATAGACCTATAAGGTCTTTTATTACCTGCTGAGTGTGACCGCACCAAGTTCTCCTGCAGCTCCCTGTGGAACAACAAGTGCATGACTATCAGCGCATTAAAAAGCGTTCACTCTCCAACAGGAGATCTACAGTCGACAAAGAAAACGGACGGTAAAATATTGTCTTTACTTGAGTTTGCTGACAGGAATGACAGTTCGGGCAAATTTGCCGAAACCTGTTGTGATTCCATAGACAACTAGAGGGAGAAAGAGAGAAAGAAAGAGAACTGAATACATGGTATAATCAGTGTAGTTTCACAGTAGCTCGTTAACAATAATATCTTTGCATTTTATGTCTTTGCAGACAATAATATTCTTTATTCTTAAATGTATCTTAACCTTTGTTTTCTTTGACTATGGTGTCCAGAAGCTCTCTGGACTGCACAACTTTCTTTTCTGCCTCCGGAGTCAGCTGAAAATATTGGTAAAGGTAATGATAACATTAAGTCAAAGATTACCACAAAAGAGCCATGACAACAAATTCAGTGTGTTAATCATTACCTTTATCTTGTAGAGTCCTCTGCCTAAATTGACCAGATCTGTTGATGTCAGGCTGTTGCCATCCAAGGAAATATACTGCACAGGGAGACACATGTTAAATAAAACCAGTCAATATATATGTAATATACATGCAATCTTTAAATTTGAACAGATAATGGTTAAAATATACACTTACTTCTCCAGGTTCTCTGTATGCCGCTGTACTATTTTACATAATTGAATTAAGGATAAGATAACATTTAGTAAAAAATCAATGTTGCCATTTTTACTGAGATTATAAAACCCAACAATCCATTGAGTTTCATAAATAACACAAATTCCTATTTAACCTTTGAGAAGTCATTGTTGTAGCTTGTAGAGGTTTGAAGAAAGAAAATTGAAAATCTGACTTCATTACATCAAACGTAGCCACTGTCTGTTTGGCACAAATAACACGTTTAAGGATACAGATGAGAAACTCCAGGCTCACATGGTATGAAGTCAGGAGACATGGTATCTCCTTCAATAGCTGTAAGTAGAAGATAATAATACACATTGAACACATTTCCTCTAATTGGTAGATAATGTAAATACATTTGATGTCTCGTGTCGTTGGAACATGACTCCCCGTGCAGAAATACGCACACATTACGCACAGCTAATGGTACAATATCTCCACTGACTCCCAAATGTGATGCACAAATATATGTTTGCATGCATACGGTCATACCAAGCTCGACAAAGTCATTATCCTCCAGTACATCATCGATGGTGTCATCCGTGTCCAACAAACCCAAACCCTGGCACCTGCGCACAATAAAACGAGTGTCCTTCACAGCCGTGATGCCGCCGTTGTCTGGCTTGTTCTTCACGTAACGTTTGAGCGCCTCTTGTCCAAGCCACCCGATGGTGTTGGTGGTATCTCGGCACGGCACTGCCAACCACTCATCTCGGATGTGGACAGTAAAACGAGGCATTGCGCTTCAGCCGGAGTCTGCTGCAGTGAGCGCTGCTCTCCGCTCTCCAAGGTACCACCTTCAGCCGCCGAAAGTTCCGCCACCAATCAGGCGCAGCGCTCCGGAGCCACACCTCACCGGTGTCACACCGAGGACCACTGACCTCCACTGGTCGGTCACACGGATGTTTGGACATATTGGTCCAAACGTGATTAGTGAAATCTGTTAGACTTTTTTTTTTACCCTGTAGCAGACAGGTAGCTTACATTTACTGAAAGTGTAATCAAACCAACAACGAAATCAATCATGTAGCTGCTTGTTACCATGGTAGTGATTAATTATATTTACAAGACGACTTAATAAAAGTTTGATCTCAATATGGTTACAAAAGAGTGGAGAGAGGACTTTTATGATTTAATAGTGATGCTTTCACTTGCTGTCAGACATTTCAAGTGCATATAAATAATGCAACCTAATATTTAAAAAAAAAGGGGGGGGGGGGGGGGGTTGTTGATTCAGCAAAATGTTAGATAGTAGAGTTGCAACAATTTAATATCCTGACTCCATTTTAATCCAGTTCTTTGAGCAAAGATTAAGTGCATCATCAAAACGTCACATTCCATGATTCAATTTGGTTAAACTGGATTTGATTAAATCTCATTCGTCCAAAAAAGTGCTAAAATATAAATTTTTAAAAAATGACTTTCATCACTTGCTTCCACACTCAGTCAAGTGCTTTATCTACACAGGTACACAGGTTCTAAAATACACTTTGTAGGTGTGTTACAACAGACCCTCGGTGTTACATTACCTCTGGCCTACACTGAGAGCCTGTACTATTTTAACAAACTGACCAATTGAGGAACAAAACAGTTCTGCAAATCTTCTGTTTGATGGTAAAAGCTGATATTCAGCATAAAACAGTAGACAGGTCTGATGCAATACTATCAATAGTTTGTTTAAATGTTGAAACCTAAATGTTGATCCAGTCGAAACTGTTTCAGAAAATTTTAGCTGCTTTATTTTATTTAAACAGTTCCTTATCTGGTCTGTTTTATTTCCTCTTAGCGTTTCCTGTGCTTTCAATAAAGTCTGATTACTGTCATACAAAAGCTGCATTTCTTCATCAAAAAGTACAGAATTGGTTTGGTGTTTTAGTTTCAAAGTAATGCATGAAGTGTCCCGTGCCTTGATGTGCATTTAACCCACTTTACTTGTCACAAAATACCCAGAAAGATCCCCTCCACACATGTAATAAGACATACAGAAATACTCTGCTTGGAACAATAATGTGTGTCTGACATGGTTTTTCCAGGAAAAAAAGTATTACCACATTAAAATCCTTAAAGTGGCATCGACTCACTTTCCCTCATTAAAAATATCAGAATCTCTAAATATTTTTCATTTCACAAGTTTAACTACTGAACACAAGATGTCTCCAACTTCACTGTAAAGTCCATTCTCAGTGTTTGTTTCCACACCACACTTGTGTAGGTTGAATTTAGGATTTTAGGATTTAGTGGCATCCAGCGGTGAGGTTGCAGATTGCAGCTGAATACCCCTCACACTCCCCTTCCAAGCATGTAGGAGAACCTACGGTGGCCTCGAAACTCACAAAAAACGTGAAATGCCCTCTATAGAGCCAGTGTTTGGTTTGTATGTTCGGGCTACTGTAGAACCATGGCGGTGCAACATGACGGCCTCCGTGGAAGAGGACCCTCTCCCTGTGTGGATATAAAGGGCTCCTTCTAAGGTAACGAAAACACAACAATTCTTATTTTCAGGTGATTATACACTAATTAAAACATACTTATGAATATTATATTCCATTTCTGCCAAGTCTGTTTGCTACATGCCACTAAATTCTACACACTGCACCTTTAAAACCGATTTTTAAATGAGCACAGAGAAACTTTTTCCCCTTTCAGTAGATGAAAACAGCCTTCTAGTGTCAAACTCTGTGCATACATCATTCTGCACAGTGGAGCTCAAACATTCAACTGTAGGAACAAGAAGAAAAACACATTTTTGACCGGAGGGGGGACTTTAAAAATAGATAAGACCTAAAACCACATGACTTTTGGCTTGGGAACGGAGGTGTTTGAAATAACGAGGCGTACCTGAAAGCACCACAGTGGCCTGCTGCGGACTGATGATGTCAGTTTACGGGCTGTAGGAGTTTCTGTATCAACATGTGTGCCGACTCAGAGTAGAGTAGGCCTACTGCTGGCCGTCAGCGGGCAGGCAGAGAAGAAGAGGAGGGGAGGAAAAGTGTGTTTACACAGACGGCAAACTGCCTGGGGAATCGTAGGGGAGAGGAAGTCAGCCGGCTCTGTGTCTGCCTGCTCCAACTTCCTGCTCAGAAAAAGAAAAAGCCCAGGATCCTATTTCAGTCCAGCACAACTGTGTAGACCAGAAGTAAGCATGGAAAAACAAGGAATCACACAAGCCTCAACGTAAAGTTTCGCGGAGGGAAAAAAAGACCAAGTAAGAGATCGCAGGTAAGGTAAAATAAACTGACATCTTTCTGTGAGCTGCGCTTTGTTGGTTAATTGCTGGCTTGTAGAAAGTGAAATAACGCACGATTCGTTGTATTAGCGGGCGCATTCACGGTTTATATGAATTGTCTTGGTTGTGAAGTTTTGTACTCGTGTAAAAGTATTTGGATCGGGTGTATTTTCAGGTTTTATGCAAGAATAGTACAGATTTAGACTCGGACACCATCTTCCGGTCCGAGCAACATCTTGAAAATGAGTCAGTGGCTCAGACCTCTGTGCGTAAAAGTCGCTGCAACTTTTAACTGCGGATACGACTGTAGCCTACCACCACCCCCCTACCCCCCCCCCCTCAAAAAAAAAAGAGAGGCAAACAAAAGTAGAGCAATGCAAAAACAGCCGCCGAGTGTAGAGATGCTTTTCCTATGGGCCCCTGTTGAATTTTCCACCGTCTGCGAACAGGAAGAGAGTAGATTTAGTCATGGCTAAGTAATGTCTGCACACACACCATCTAATCTCATTAGGAGTTTCCGTTCAGCCAACACACTGGATGGCTTTGTGCGCGCAGCGAGACATCTCAGCCGGAGCATCCGCAGCAGGGCTCCTCATCACGGACCCAAAACCGCCACCAATGCTCCTGAGATGTTCCTAGAAAGAGTGGATGTGTGCGGTTACCTCACTGTAAGGCTATGGTATGGGGATTTTACCTGTGTGTGGTAAACCTGTCAATCCAGTGTTCATATAGTGTATCATTAGTGAGGTTATTACCACTTAGTTGTACTTTATGACATTTCAAATCCCCTGCTGATTTATGCAGGGGGTGTTCCTGACATACATCTTGCAAAAGGTGAATGTTTATAAGTCTGACTGACCTAATTGTCGACCTGTCAGCTCAGTGGTCCTGTATTGGCAGACTTCAATATTTGCTTCAAAGTGTTTTAAAGCCAAACTGAAGTCTGGGTTAAAAGGGTGGAGCTGGGGGGGAAAGGGGGACAATGATTTGATCTTTTGACCCTCTCCCTCTGGGATTTTTTGTGGGAAGTCTGGCAAGACTGGGGAAACACTCCCCTGCTGTGGGATCCCCTCTCCTCACCATTTGTCCTTGGAAGTAGAATAGGAGGAAGTCCTGACTTTGACAGGTTTGTAGTTTCACATGGCAGATAGAAAACTCAGGGGATAGCTTGTGTCGGAAATGAGTCCAGCCCTCCCTCTCTCTCACTCTCTCTGTCTCCCCTCTCTGGACAGAGGCATGAGGAGGTTGATAAGCCGCTCTGTTATCATTGTTTTTCAGCATCAGTCACCAGTTATTCCTCACATCCACAGATAAGACAGAGAGGAATACAAGATGCCAATACAGTCCAGTCCATCAGTGTTTGGACTCTGTGTTGTTTGAAAAGTTTCAATACTAGTGTCAATACTTGAGTTTTGGCAGCGATATCTCAAATACATTTTTCACCAGCTTGGTTTTTGTCAAATAAATCCTTTTTTATTTGACAAAACAGCCAAAACTTTTCACACAAGCAGACAGACAAGAACTCTAAATAAAATGAAGTCCAAAATCATTTAAAACTGTAAAATGGTACCTGATGAAAGAAGAAATTATACATATTACAGTCGGTACCATTAAAGTGTTGAAGTTGAAGCCCTATTAATATGTGTGCCTCACTAGTGTAGGATTGCAACGAATGATTATTTTTATTATCGATTAATCTGTAAATTGTTTTTCCTGATAGTTGTTTAGTCTGTAACAGGTCAGAAAATGGACATGAAAACATAAAAAATGGCAATCAGAGCTTCTCAGAGCCTAAGATGACATCATCAAATTGCCATTTCCTAAACAAAAGACTAATCACAGTGATGTAAAACAGAGAAAAGCTTTTGAGATGCTGAAACCAGCTATTATTTTTTTTTGCTCTCTTAAGAAATGATTCATCGCTTATCAATGTATTGGCCAATTAATTTTCTGTCAGTTGACTAATTGTGTAACTGTTTCAGCACTACTGTGGTGTTGTCTGTGGTGACAGAAACAGCCCCCCCCCCCCCCCCCAAGTTAACGTGTGAGCTTTGAGCTGGCAGACAGGAGCTTCGAGGCTGCACATTCCTCTATTAAAGGAATAACCCACCCTGGGCCCGTCATACTTCCTGTGGAGAGAGGGCCAGGTTGAACCGCAGCATATTTCTGGCTTGAGCTGTTGTTCCTCCTTATATTTTTTTCTCTCTTCTCCTGCTGCTGCTACATTACACTACACTCTTTTAACACACACTGTTCTATTCATCACCAGGTCTACTCTTCCTTACACCACATGTTACAGCTCAGACAGGCTGTTCCCTCCTCAGCCAGTAACCAAATTTAGTCTGTATGGAGTAAAAGCACACTGGCAAGACAGACATGAGGAAGAAGGAATGTATGTTTTATTGACTATTAGTTTACACAGGTATAAAACAGAAAGTAATGAGCACAAGAGAGAAAAGGGCCATATGAGAAAAACCTCAGACGCCGTCATGAAGATTTTAAAGATAACCAATGAGGGCTTGGATGTTGCATGCTCTGCTCCATCAGTCAAACTGTGCTGCTTGGTGTCACAAATCTCCCGCTGACCATGTCACCCTGTACGTCTTGTTTTTAGGTATGGACAGTGCCATCACCCTGTGGCAGTTCCTGCTGCAGTTGCTGCTGGACCAGAGTCACAAGCACCTGATATGCTGGACGTCCACAGATGGTGAGTTCAAGCTTCTGAAGTCAGAGGAAGTGGCCAAGCTGTGGGGGCTACGGAAGAACAAGACCAACATGAACTACGACAAGCTGAGCAGAGCCCTGCGCTACTACTACGACAAGGTGAAATAAAGTGACTGTGGTTATAATGTGCAAAGAGCTGCTTCTGTGTAATAGTCTAACTAATCCTGCCAGTGCAGCTGTTATAACTGATAGGACCTGAGGACATGTGAAAGGAGTGGAACGCTACAACTCATTCTTTGTTGTTCTGCTCTTTAAACTAGCAATCTCACGTCATAGACACTTCCACTTCCTCTTTCTCGCACAGTAGAGCTCTGGCTGTGATGTAGCACGCAAAGCTGTTTCAGTTGTGGCCATTTGCCTTGGCTGGACTGACTGAAATGCTGTCCAACATCTCTGTTATACTGTATGTGTTATTTTTAAATCGATCAGCCTGTTGTACATAACTCATTTTACTTTGTTTTGTTTGTTTTGTAGAACATCATAAAGAAGGTGATCGGGCAGAAGTTTGTCTATAAGTTTGTGTCCTTCCCTGAGATCCTGAAGATGGACCCCCAGGCGGTGGAGATGGGCCTGGCTTCTGGAAGGTTTCCCCTCCAAGAAGGAGAGGTCCCCGAGCTGGAAGTAGAGGAGGAGGAGGAAGAGGAAGGGGAGGAGGAGGCCCAGAGGAGGACCCTGGCAGCCCTGGGGGCGCAGCAGTGTCGGAACGACTATCTCCGCTCGGGTCTCTATTCCTCCTTCAGCATCAGCTCCCTGCAGAACCAGCCCGAGCTGCTCCGCGCCCTGCGGGAGCGCCAGGAGGAGCCGCGCTCGGTCATCCGCTTTGGCACCAACACCCACGAGAGGAGCTCCCCTCCCTCTGCCAAACCCGAGTCCTACGTGTCCCCCAGGCCATCCCTACTCCCTCCTCATTCCCACTCCCCGTCCTCCCCTCACACCCAACCTGGCCATAGCTGGAGCCCTGTAGCCAAAGAGGAGGAGGAGGACTCTGACCAGAGCGCTCAGCCCCTCAACCTCTCCTCTGGGCACAGGGAGCGAGCCCTGCAGCCTCCTGAAAAGAGGAGCAGCAGCAGTAGCAGCAGTGGTAGAAGTAGCTCTACTTCTAGTAGTAGTAACCAAGGAGATGGACTCCCACCAAAAAGCAAAAAGCCCAAAGCTCTGGAGATCTCCGCTCCGTCCCTGCTGCTTGCAGGCAGTGACATCGGCTCCATCGCCCTCAACAGCCCCGCACTGCCATCCGGCTCCCTCACTCCTGCCTTCTTCACTGCACAGGTTAGACGTTTTATCTGTATAATATGCAACTAGTATTCCCTCCGGACAGCACGGCGGACGCTGCACAGTCAGTTCAGTTCCGACACTTATTGTGTTGAAAGGTTGAATATCCTGCTCGCTTTAGATTTGCTTCCTCTTTATAGACATGACTCAGGCAGGTTAGAGACTCTAAATTGTGATTTTTTTATGAGCCGTTGGGGAGCATTTAGGGAGGGGAAACCATTCGAGGTGTTCCCACCCTTTCACCCAATCGGCTAAATCATGAAAATGACTGTTAGCATGGTAAGCCCTGCGCACACCTGAAACTGCTCCAAAATCTGGCTCATCTCTATCCAGTCGAGACATGTTCACACACCCCACTGCTACCCTTTGACACATTTTTGCATGTTCTCTTATTCCTGCTCTTAATAATTGAAGATAAAGTAGAGTACCATGTCCACTCTGTGCCAGGCACAGCTGAAGTATATTGAGCCCGATGATAATCAATTCTCAGAGAGAGAACAAATCTGTCCCCTCCGTGCGGTGGCCTGGCTGGCCATGGGGAGATGATGGGATCTATCCAGAGTATGATGTCAGTGTCCCTGAAGCGTTCAGAGAGCAGCAAGAGACATCTGACACAGCCTGGCATGTGTTGGTGGAAAGACTACCACTATATTTATTTAAGTAGTTACTGGAGCCGAAATTCCCTCGAGAAACAGAGGGGTAAAGGTATGAAAGAAAGGTAAATATGTATGATTTTAGGTTCAAATTTGCTCAGGCACTTACAAGTCATTAAGGAATTTTAAATAGCCTAAATTTGCTTGTTTTTGAAACTAATTTAGTGAGTCATTGTCTGTGTTTGATAAACAGTTCTGTGGGTTAAAGGCCAAAATTACTCCTAGAATGTTTTCTGTGCTGCAAATAACAGGCTTTGTAGAAATATGTCTATACTTAAATAAAGTCTGAGGCATAAAAGCTAAGGTGAAATGTAAATTTGGTAAACACAGGAGTTATAATGCCTCTCTTTTTTACAACCATTTTTGGTGTAGTCTTAAATGCCCTGAATGACTCTAACAGTATAATTTCTAGAGTACTTTCTGCCACAAATTTAGAGCCAAATCCACCCCGCTGTGACATTTTGGTTTGTTTTGATCTTTGCCATAACCCCAAAGGCTGTGCCTCAAGCCTCAGCTGGTATTTAATAATCTATTTCAGTTAATGTGTTTACACAGGAATTTTTACAAAGAGAAATTACTCTGCCACATCAGAGGTTCGTCCACACATTGAGAGAGGCATTAATTCTGCACTCACACTGTCTGTTTATAAGGGTGCAAAAAAAAAAAGTGAGATCAGAGGAAAACAAGAGATTAACAGAAATCTTCTGCAAGTTCAACCTATGAGAGAGGGGGAAGAGGCCCTAAGTGATGCCATATGCTCCAATAATTCCATTAATAATGGGAGCAGGGCTGGGTCCCTCCGCAACACTGGCTCACTTCTCTGAGGTGACACAGGGGAAAGTGGGGGGAGGGGGAGAGAGAAGACCAGGAGAGAGAGGGAGAAATTGATTTCATATGTTTTCTCTCGAGTTGGCGTTCCAAGTGCTTGAGGACCTCCCCCCCTCGTCCTCCCCCCCAATCAACAACAACCCCCGCCATCCCCACCTCCCTCTCTCCTCCCCACGTCACCCCTGTATTCTCGGGGAGAAACCACAGACTTCCTTCCTGCTCCGTCAGTTTGTTTTTCCAAACGCCAATACACGTCCATTTACCATTTCAGCATGTTTCGCATTACCGAATCCCTTACAGCAACGCTCTGCAGCCAGTGGGTCTCTGCATTTCTCTTGTTGTCCTCACTGGTTTCTCTTATTTACACAATGCCTCCTCCTTCACTCTCTTTCTCCCCGTCTCCCCCTCGCAGACTCCTTCTGGTTTGCTGCTGGCTCACAGTCCGCTGTTGTCAGGCATCCACTTCTGGAGCAGCCTCAGCCCCGTCGCCCCGCTCAGCCCCGCCAGGCTGCAGGGCCACAGCTCCTTGTTCCAGGTAAGAAAACACACACACACGCACACACAGGTGCAGGCGCTGACGGGAAGAAAGAGGGACTAAAATAGCAGATGATAATAAAAGGTGTGCTCAGAGGAATACTGGTAGTGTTTGAGAGCCAAGGAGGAAGTGAGGCTGTGCAGGTGAAATTAGTGCTGCTGCAAAAGTCTTGTTCTTCCCAGCGGTCGCTAAAATCAGATGAATCAACATTAAACCAGAGATTTAACAATCACAACAGCAAATAAAAGGATTGGCTCTAGTTTTTAAGTTATATTAAATATAAAAATATGCATGTAATCTCCATAGTCCCTCTATTATGTTCTTTAAATTAAGTGCCAGAATGGATCTTTATCAATTTGATTTGGTGTTTTTCAAGCACATATTTGACAGAAATCACACATCAAACATGAAAACAAGATGTTTTTTGTGATCTGCAAAATAGCAGACAGCAGTGGTTGTGAAACTAGCCGAGACTTAGTAAGCAGGTCCAGCAGAGGTGTCCTGTTTCAGCGCATGTGAGAGGGAGAGGAAATCCTGTGAATACTTCCTGTTTGAGCCCAGGGGAGCCAGTCTGAACAGGGTGGACTGGTTTGAGAGCTGCTCCTCATTTGTGAAACACACACACATTTACACCACACCCCCTTCTACAGGCACACACACACACACACCATACCGGATTCTTTGTGCACAAATAGTGTTGACTTCTCCTTCTGTTGCGGAGGTACAGGGGACAGAGACGAAAAGGAAGAGGCACAATGAATAAAAAAACAGGAAACCAGAGCAGTGACAATGCTGCAGTTCCTCACCGGAAAGCAGCTTTCATAGAGCCTCCGTCCCCTCCTCGCTAACTCTCAGCCCCTTTCTCTTCCTCCACAGTTCCCCAGCCTAATCAACGGACACATGCCTGTCCCCCTGCCAAACCTGGAAGGAACACCCTCCTCCCTGCTCCTGTCCCCCACCACCCACAAATCCTGATCCAGGGTCTGTGAAAAACCTCCCATCTTCATCCATCTCGTTGAAAGTTTGTCACCATCATCATCAGCAGCAGCGATCTCTTGTCCGTCTTGTCAAAATTTGCTTCAGAAAAGTCCTTCGAGACAGTATGTGACCTCACTTTTTTGCACTTGAGTTGCTTCAGATTCCAGTGGTTGAAAGCACTTGGTAAAAGCCATATACCACAATGTCTGTGAGACGTGTGGACCTTTGTGATAAAGTACAGCACATTTCCACATGACCCTGTCCACAATGGACAGTAGTGACGTGTAGCTAGCTGTTAAAAGACTAGCTAGCTGCTCCTTCTGCGCAGAGCTTGGTTTTTTTAATCTTGTAAAAAAAAAAAGAAAAAAAGAAAAAAAAAAACTTTCTTCCTCCTTAAATGATCGTCACAGTGTCAAGCTGGTTGTTTCACTTGTGGGATATTGTATGTATTGTATGCACTATGCTTCTCAGATAGTACCGGCTGTGCCTTATTGTCCCGTTTTCTTCTTTTTTTTTTTTTTTTTCCAAATCTTTTAATGAAGACGAGATTATCAAATCAATGAAAAACCTTTGTAACACTTGTAATGTTCTTTTTTTTTTATACTGGACTTGGTATACAGTATGTATTCTGTATAATTTTGTATTGTGAAGAATGTCTTGTCATTTTCAATAAACAAAGCATTGAATGCTTGAACGCAGCACCTTCAAGTTTTACAGGAGCTGAAATAAAATGTGAAGTGTGTATGTCAGGGGGAAAAAAAAATCAAAACCAGTTCATATCATTTCTGTTTAAACTTTAAATTTAATTTTCTTTACTCTGGAAAAAAAAACTCATGGGAGGGCATCTGCAATGGAACCCCACACCAATAACAATTATCCACAAATAAAGTTAAAGAATATCATACAAAACATATCTTGTAACACTGTTAAATAGACTGTGACTCAGTATCGTATTCACTAGGGGCAGGACTATAGCTAGTTCTCCCTGAATTGGGAGTTCAGTGGCTGTGTGCTTCCTCATACAACAGAGCTGGCATGCAACACAATGATGGAGGCAATCCAGAAAAAAAAGGATTCTTTTTTTTTTTTTTTACAGTTGATGGAGATGGGAATGGCAGCAGAGAGAGAACACCAACTTCACTTTGTCTCTTTGTAACAGATCGGAGGAGATAATGTGTGAGACTGAGGTGGAAAAGAACAAGGACGAGGAGCCCGGTCACTGCATTACATACATTTAGATTTTCTGAAGACTTTAGGAGGCGTAACCAGCTTTATATTGCCCGTGTTAATTCTACTTTGCCTTTTTTTCCCCCCCCTGCATTTGTTCATTGGTCACAACAGAGACCGCAGCATCCTGGAATGATATGCCAGCATCTGACAAGGATGTGATCTGTTTTCACTGAGCTTGGCAGCACTGCTCTCATATTAGCCTCCAGTAAGGGTAAAATTATCAGTTACATCAAAGTTGGCCTCAAAAACCTTCAGAGTTAATGGTCACAAATGATGGGTGCTGCTGAGAACAGCATCGTGGCAACAGAGACAGAAAATCTAAATCTTTTTGAGCTGCTACAGAAACATTTCTCTGTCTGTGTGCCTTACACACCTACACACACTGTAGAGCTTTGAGGTGGAGTTTTTTTGTATGAAAATGGAAATAATGACAAAAAAAATAATCACAAAAAATACCACCACTTCAAAAAAAAAAAAAAAAATTTTTAAAAATCTATACACATTGCATGTACTCATTAAAGTGACTGAGCCAGTTAGAATTCTAGACAGTAGTTGGATTTAGCAGCAAATTCTCTTCTCAATAAATATAGATGTACAGTATATAAATGTCTCTTTTGGGCCAGGTTCAGGCCAAACCTGGGAGGGGGTTCGCACTGTGGACAAGTACCCCAAGTGGTTTGGGGGTGGGAGTGATGATGATGATGATGATGCTCCACGCCAACATCCATCTCAGGTTACTGATCCATCGGCGAGACTGTACAGCTAGGAGATCCTTCCCAAATAAAAAAAAAATACAGTCCAGAGAATCTAAAACAGCATGCTTTGCCTTCTGCTCTTTCCGTTGCCTAAAGGGGGAAAAAAAAAGAAAATGTAGACATGAAGCTGGCTGCATAAAGTTTACAGCAAAAAAAACTAGAAATGAAAGTATTGATTAACGCGTTACTCCTCACCTGACTCGGGGTACGATGAGTTCCGGTAGCCGGGATCTCTCTGCAGCTGGACCTCCTTCAGTGTGAATATGGATATGTCTGCCAAAGACACAAAGTCAGTCAGTGCAACAGAAATCATCTTGCCAGGAGAATAGTGTCTTTGTTACGAGGCTGTAACTGATCCTCGCTGTACGCTGCAATATCCTTCAAGTTGTACCCAGCGGAGTCTGCCAAGTCTGCATTACTGCGTTGCCATTTCATTACTCACTCTCTGGCAGCGTGTGCACACGTGGCCCTAGGCTCCTGAAGTACGGCTGTCTCATTGCTTCATCAGCAGAGATCCTCTTTTTTGATTCATACTGAAATTTAGGGCAGACAAAGAAACACACACTCATTAAAGTATGACTCAAAAAAAAAAAATTGGGTCAGTGACTTATGATTGCATGTGAACATGTTGGCAAGTCCTGATTTTTTTTCCAAAAATGCAGTCCTAACATAGTTGCAAAATGTGTCATATTGCTTTTAACATCCCACTAATGTCTAGCAGATATATTCACTTACTTTTAGGAATGACATCAGCAGGTCGATGCCATCAGTGTCCAACCTGCAGGGGGGAGAGAGAGCAGGGGAGTGGGGGGGGTCAGTGGAGGTTGGGTGACTCACAGATGCTGGCGAGTGTAAGGAAGGAAACAAAGTCAACTATTCCACAGGATTTCCTTACAGGAAGTGACAAAAAGCTCACTCTCCTAACTAAACAAAACCAATAACACTAATGTCTACCTCACTATAAAAGCTACAAAGCTCTACACAGCAGCTCTTCTCGTATACCTGGGTCTGATTAGAAATATTTGCTCATTTCCATTTCCAATGATTAGAGGGCTAACAGGAGAAGTGAGGGGGACATGTTAAGAAACTATAACAGCAATACAAATAAAAGAACATGTTAAGATTTGAAAAGCTCTGACACGCTATGTCTGATGTAAAAATACAATCCATATACAGAACAGAAAGTGGTAAGAGATCAAAGCATATGCTCAGAGTATGAATATCCCAGCCGTACCTGGGTGCGTGGTTAATGAGCGGCTGGGGCTTGTACTTGGGGAACTTGTAGGATTTGAACTCGTCGATAGAGGATATCCCAGGCCAGCTGTCTTCTGTGGGAGTGCCTGTGGAGGGACATTCAATCGACCCTGTTAGAGTCGGGCTTTACCGCAGCAGCTGGGAGGGCTTTTCACGCTGCCACAGGGGCTACATGCCAGGGTTAATGCGATTAAAGGCTCATATGAAAAGTTTGACCGCTTCCCTGTCAGCAGGGGGCAGCACTGACCTAGCAGCCTGAAGATGAGGTGCAGCTCGTCCTCCACGGTGGAGCCTGGGAACAGGGGCCTGCCGGCAGCCATCTCGTAGAATATACAGCCCACACCCCTGACGGGGAGACACAGACAGAAGGGGTTAGGTCATAAAGATGTCTCAACAGGGTGTATCTATCCAAAACACCACTGAAAAACAGGGATAACTTTTTGGATCTAGCTCCCTGTATTCACTTATCAGTTACAATCTGCCCCACAAATGACACATCAAAAGGCAGAAATTAATTGAGAAAAGCAGCAGGGCACTTTGAAGTTCAAGGGAAACCATTCATAGTTGAATTCCATAACAGTGTGGGCATGTTCATCAGCAGCAGCCACATCAAAGTCTCTACTGTAGATGAGGACACCTGCCTGCTCGCTTTATGCAAATTGCTCAACATAAGAGCATCGACTAAATTAAAAGAAGCTCCCAACACATCTGTAATTACTCCACAAATTGCTGAAGCAGCTAGAGACTTCAAATAAGCCAGATAAGAGCAAAAATTAGCAATTCATGAAAGGAATTCTTTGGATTGTATGTGCCTCTGCGCCTTCAGTGTGTTTCAGTCATATGGACAGAAGCAGAGCAGCCAGGAGCCTGAATCGTGTTTTCTAACAGTTGTAATCACCCCTGTTGAGTGAGGCCCACTCACCACATGTCTATCTGCGTGGAGTATTCAGAGGAGCCCAGCAGCACGTCGGGAGGCCGATACCAAAGTGTTACCACCTCGTTAGAGTATGTTTTAGTGGGCACAGACTTGGCCCTCGCCAGGCCTGTGGAACAGAAATATGAGAAAAAGGAACAGATCGAAAGGACGCATTAAGTAGAACTCATGAATAGTTTCATATTCGTTCATTAAAAAAAAAAAAAAAAAAAAGAACTGTTCAAACTATCATGCAGTGAAATATAGATGCCACCTTCACTGGCATATTAACTGTACACAGACAAACTATTCATTCATGTTTTTTTTTACCAAAGTCGGCCAGTTTGAGCTCTCCTCTGTCGTTGATGAGCAGATTCTGGGGCTTCAAGTCTCTGTGGAGGACTTTCCGTCTGTGACAGTACGCCAAGCCGCGCAAGATCTGGAACAGAAATATCTGGAGAAAGAGATATTTTGGTAAGTAAATATAATCACACTGGTAAATTTACATTCAAATAGTTGTTCTGAATAAAAACCATAGTTTTTTTTCTAAATTACTAGACCATTAAATTCATCAAAACTCTTTTCAGCCCTGTTCAAATAGACAATAAACCAAAATTTTAAAAAAGCACTCAAACAAAATAGATTTCTGTGGAAAAGTAAACAGATTCCACTTCTCTCCACACTGTCTACCCTCCACCACCAGGGGGCACACTAACAGTGTTTCTTGCACTGACACCAGCAGCCACAAAGTCTTGACAGTTGATGAAGTTGGCGTGCGGACAGGCCGCCTGCGGAGGCTCACCTTGACATTCTGCATGCTCAGGATGTTCCCGCAGTCGTCCATGTACTGCTTGAGGTCTTTGTCCTAGATGAGAGCGAGAGAGAGGAAGGGCTTTAGAGGAAGAGTAGAAAGGCTACAGGCACAGAAACTGCAACAGTTGGGACTGTGTTGTTCCTGTTTAAGCGTCCTCTATTCTGCAGGCTCATGAATAATAATGATGTAAAATATATTCATTTTAGCATCTGTGCACAGAATAACATGTGAGTCATGGGGGAAGTGAGGGCAGAGGTTTTGTTGCTCTCACCAGGTACTCAAAGACCAGTGTGAGCGACTTGTCTGTGTGGACGATGTCGTGCAGCGTCACAATGTTGGCGTGTTTCAGGTCCTTCAGTAACGACACTACAGAAAGAGAAAAAGAAGACGTGTAATAGTGAAATAGTTTATTTTCTTTGTTCTGAACTGCAGAGTTTGCTGTTAAATTTCTGACCTTGTTGTGTCTGAGTTCGCACTGATCAAGCCAAATGAGGTTTATTTATAAAACCTTGTATCATACAAAAATGTCTCAGACTTGACAAAGAAAGCCGACATAGATTTAACTAATCAACAAAGTCGCAAAACAAAAAGATAACATATAGCGCTTAAAGAAAAACAGAACACAAGGACACAGAAGGCACAGGATTAGCATGTTGCTTTATAAAGCCTTATAAGCATGACATTCTCACTCCAAACTAACCACAATGCATTTCTCTTGGAGGACTAACTTTTTGACTCACCTGCCAAGGGGACCGGTAGATGAAAAAAAATCCACCAGCCAAGCACTTTTTTTTTTTTTTTACCAGCCAAAATAATAAATTGCCTTTTTGTGTCACATATACTGCGGCAAGTGACAGTTTAGCAAAGAGCTGCGATGCTGGGTATCTGAAGGCCCGTACGGTAAACAGTGCCGAGATACTAGGAGCGCTCGAGACAGTCTGTGGCTGGCGTTCCTGTCTCGAGCGCTCCTACAGTTTCGCTGCACTGTTTAGATGCACATAAAAAACACATATGGTTTATGTGTACACTGTATAGGGATAGACATGAGTCATTTCCTCCAAGCCATCATGCCAGATGTTTGATTACATGACTACTACTACATGACCCGGCAATGTGGCGGAGGGCTTTCCGAGATTTACTCGCCAATTGGAAAACCTACCCGCATTTGGCGCTTGGTGGGTGCTAATTTTGGACCCAGGATGCAGTTTAAGTCATGTTTTGGTCGAAAAGTTTTATTAAATGTCCCAAACATGCCTAGTGACTGAATGGTACTAGATAGCTGCTTATCATAAAAGATTATAAGTAAGTGGAGGAAGTTGTGGGAATTGTCGAACACTTCATACCTTCTCGGATAGCTGTGCACGGCGCCCCCTCCTCATGCTCCAGCCTGATCTCCTTTAGCGCCACGAGGTTGTCTGTCAGCTTACTCCTCCCCTTGAACACTGTAGCGTACGTGCCCTGGAGAACAGCAGGAGAAGGAAAAGAGCTGAAAGAGCAGCTCTGCCCGGCTGTCAGGGGTTAAAAGTAAACTCTGCAACTGGGTGTGTGTTTTATCACTTTCTCTGAGAACATTAGCACCTGAGAAGAAGTCAAGGTTAACAGTGAACACACACTCTTACGTACCTCCCCCAGTTTGTCCAGTTTGATGTAAGTCTCCAGCTTCCCAAATCCAATTTCTGACTGGAGGAGAGAAAAGGACAAACAGTATTAATGAGGGAAGCATGTTTATTAGCACTGACAAGCTAACAGACACCGTGACAAATCCTTATGACGGCCTCGCAGCGACTGAGGGGGGATGTAAGGAGGTCACACACCCCCAATGACCATCAAGGCTAATCTCTTGTGACAAATGACTGTTGGCTTTTGGCTTTTACAATGTGTTTGTTTATAGGCAAGGGAGGGCAAACTTTATTTATAAAGCATTTTTAATACAGAACGGAAAATTCTATGTGTACATTATAATTTGCATTTTTTACTGTTTTCTGAGTGAAAACATGCAAATATGCATGAAAAAAATGCATTTCACACTTCACAACTGCTCGATTACAATAAGCTCACATACAAACTATTCAATAACTAAGATGCATTCATGAAAGGCAACAGATTTGAGCCTGAGCACATCTCGAGTCCTCAGCGAAGCTTTTTTAGCACCTTGGAGCAAAAAAACTGAAGGCAGCTTCACCACTTTAATCTGACCCTCAGTACAGCATGAAGACCGTTGCCAGATGCCTGAGAAGTCTGGGTGAGTCGAAGATTTTAAGTATGTCAAACACATGTTGTGGACTAAAGCCATTCAGTGCTTTATAAACAGCTCTGCAGGGGAGCGTTGGTTAAATACAGCGGACTGGGGTGAAAGTGCTCACACTTCTCCTCTGCTCTGCTTTTGACAGATGCACAAGTAAAACCACAAGCCAATTTATTGAGGCTGCTGACAAATGAACGCTGAGGTGCAATGTAAACACATGACAACAGGCTGAGAGGGTGAGATTAGGTGGTCTGAGGACGAGGCATAAGTTCTCACTCTCACTTCTCCTTCTTTAAATAAAATATAACTCAGCTATCTGTATCGCTCTGCAGCCCTCTGTCATTCTGCCCGATTCTCAAATCACTACTCCTCACTGTCAGACGTGGGCAGCAAGAACTGTACATTTAAATAAGTACAGTTTGAAGAATTTTCCTCAACTACATTTCCACAGGAAAAATATTACAACACTTATCTGACAGCTGTGGCTATTAGTTATTTGGAGATCCAGATTTAAGCTGCAGAATGTAGATAAGATGACGTGACGATATTTATCACAACCATCGCAGAGTTAGCCATACAGTTTATACTGAGGTAGCTATCACGTAAATAACTTTGGGTGTATTGGACTGTTGTGGGCCATGTTGTAAATCGATGAGCAGGACTGCTTTATGGCAGTAATGGATTATTGCATCAATCTGTTGAAGTGCCTTAATTTGTGGGACATAAACTGTATTTCAGGTATTTGTCAGACATAAAACTGTTTCCCAGTTTAATTTCCAGAAAACACACAACACTAAATCACACTACATATACAGTTGGAGGATGTTAGCTTTACTGTCTACATCTCCATATAAATAGTAAAAACAAGGCCTTGTAGTATTTGAAGTATTCTGAGCTACCATCACATAGTACAATGTTAAAATACTGTTAACACAGAATACATCAACAGTACTCTGATAAAACTTTACATCGTTGTTCCAGATCCACGAATCGCTGTCCACATCTCTGATTTTCAAAATTCAAATGTTAATAAATTAAAGTGACACAAAATGGTGATTCAGTCTGAATTCTTCAGAGTGAAATCTTTAAAATTTTAAAAAGGTAAAATTTATTCCTACCAGCTAAAATTAATTAATTGAACGCACAATTTTTACTTTTATAATCATATTTTTAATGGTGGTACTTGCAGTACTACTACTTCTCCTTGAATACAATCTGAATACTTTTTCCACAACAGCTCTCATTTTCTGATAGTGTAAAGGATAATGACACAAGACTAATGCACATATGATTTTTTTTTTTCGAGGGGCACTTCAGCAAGAAAACTGATTTTTCTTGCTATAGTGATTTCCCTGATTATATGTATTCTTTCTCCATTTGTCTCCTTTTCCAACAATTTGAAATGTTTCTGTCCTAGCATCACACTCCTCTTTCATTCCCCCCTCACCCATCTCCCCCTCTCCGTCTGCACCCCCTCCTCTCCCTTTTCTCTCTCCGTCTCACCAGTGATGCTCTGCGGGAGCGTCGGCTCAGCGGCTGGTCGAAGGGCGGGCTGCTCAGCTGCAGCTTCTCCAGGTAACCGTCAGGTATCCGGATGTCAGCCGGCAGGGACAGACGTTTGTTCAGGTCCTGCACATACACAGAAATGGATAAAAACAACAGAGACCCGATTTAAAGACAGTGTCAACACGGTGTAAATCCCTGAAAAAACAGGAGTAAACCTTCAGCAAACAGCCAAAGCTCTGAATAAATACCAATGATTGACAACAAAATGGCAGAAACCCAGAATAAACAAGCAGAATCCGTAAGAACCAGCATTAGACGGCGTGCGTTAGGGCTCACTGGTCAACAGAGAGGGCAGTGTGTGTGTGTGTGTGTGTGTGTGTGTGTGTGTGTGTGTGTAGCAGCATGAGTCTATACAGTTTTGTGTACATAATAAAGGCCATCTGTGGAGCCCTTTAAGAGATCAGGGTAAAGTCTTTCCCAGAGCAACAAAGTACTAAAGCATGATCCTAATGACTTGTTATATAAAATCAAACACTCACAAAACAACGTCTGGATTCTTCCCATCATGCATTTCCTCTATTTGTTAGATTACTGTTAATCCGGCCTCTCTCTAGCTGCTTTAAATCTACATCCACCCCCTCTGAGGTAACACTGGACACTTAGTGAAACCCCTCTGCTCCACCCCTCCTTCCTAACAACAACATACAACAATATGCAACTTTGAACTCTCCGCATTTCAACATCAAGCTCATTGATGAATCTGTAACTGAGGGCCGCTGACTTATGACCCTTCAGCCTCTTATTCAAACAGGACCGTGACTCAGCTTTTTGCCCTTGCAGTTGCCTACAGCTGACACAGAAGTGATGTTTTTACTACAGCTTGAGAAAACAGACATACGTATCGGTTAAAAATGTGTCAATACATAGACTCTGAAAACAGAAGGGGGGTTACCTTTGTTACAGATCTTTGAAGATATATTCTTAATCTACATCTCAGTTTATGTTGTTATAGAGCTGAAACGATAACTCGATCGACAGAAAATACATCCACAACTATTTTAATAATCAATTTGGGGACGCAACTAACAATTATTTTTATCAATTTGTCAGCAGATTATTTTCTGGATTGCACATAAAAACTCCAGAGACACAATTTAAAAACAGTGTCAATGTGGTGTAAAACCCTGAAAATACAGGAAATTCAATTAGTTGCTTTGTCCATAAAATTTCAGAAAAGTTTCCATCGTAATTTCCCAGAACCAAACGTGACATATTTAAACTATTTTGTCCGAACAACTGACCAAAAGAAGAAGGAACCAGAGAATGTTTGACATTTTCTTGAGGTCTGAAAAATGAAATCGATAATCTAAATAGTTGTTTTCCTCTGTAACACAGAATATCTTTGGGCTTTGGTGCGTTGATGGGACAAAACAAGCAATTTCAAGATGTCAACTTTGGCTTTGTGGGAATTGTGATGGACATTTTTCTCTTTTATGTCACGTTTTATAAACCAAACGATTAATTCATTAAGAAATCTCTGACAGATTAATATTTTGATGCTGCGTTTCTTGGTCCAACAGTATATAGGGTGGGATTGTGTAAAAGTATGTGCAAGCTGAATCTATAAATAAAGTCATATAAATAATATACATGCTTAGTTTGGTCACCGGCTCCCATGATGTGCATCTGTATCTGTGTTTTTGAGTGACATGATATCCGGTTCTGCTGGTCTGCGGTTTCTGTTTGCTGCGACAGGATTGGCTGTTTGTCCCCAGAGCAAGTGATGCCATCCATCACCTGACCTTTGCACCCACCACCCCCACCCACAGTTGTCCAATCAACCCATCCTAATCTGTTACAACAGGGGCCCATCTGGACCGTATTACAGTAATCCCTGTGATGTAATTCCAAAACAGCACTGCTTCTTCTCCAGTGAGAGAAGTACAATCCACTACCTGACCACAGATGGAGGGATTTCCTCACTCTTCCTCCTACTTCCTTCCTCCTCTTCTTCTTCTACTGTTCCTCCTCTGAGTGTGACAGCAGCACAAAGACAAAGAACGGGGGCCACACAGTGATTTCACTGTTGGTTCACTTCATCAACAGCGAGCCTGCAGCCAATCACGCTGCTCATACCAGCACGAACAATGAACACTTTTCACAGTGTTTCTTGGCCTGCGAGAAAGAATATGAATATAACTAAGTGTGTGTACGTGCGTCTGCCCAAGTAAACCTTTTTCTGGTTAGTCTGCTGTGAAACACAGGAAGTGTGAGGTGTGCTGCTTGCACACGTTGTCAATACACAGCAAGGGGTGATGTGTCATGTTTCTGTGTGTGGGTAGCCCCAGAGGGAGTAAGCTGCTTAACTACTCGTTAGGGGTTTTTTTTTTCCCCCCCCGTGCTGTCTTGCATGCTCGGTTTGTTTGTGTAGCTACTGCTATCTGCTTGTAAATCACCAGAGGTCCTACAATCAAACCAACCAATAAACACCGTCAGATTAAGGGAAGGTTTGCGTTCTTCAATCACAAGATCTTCCCTCCCATGATCACCCAGCAGGTACTGTGCAACATGTGGTTCACTGGCAAGATGTCAACATTAACCGCACATTAAAAACACCCACACAGTACAATAAGGAAGTACTACTCTCCTCTATTTTTTTTTTTTTTTTAAATGTGCTGATTTCTGACATTGAATTAGCTCAGGTTCTTTTATGGGATCAGGCAATAATTTATTCAACATTGCGAAATCTTAAATTGGTCAAACGTGATGTAATGTTTTGATTTTATTGTGTGCGTGTGTGTTTTAATACAAAGCAACAGCCAGGTCTCTTCAAAGCATCTTAAAAGCTCCTAATGGGATTGGTTCAGTATGTTCACTAGACCTCACATCACTTTACTCAAACTCAGTATTTTGGGACATTTATCTGGAGGTTTAAGACCTGCAGCTTCACCTTCAAAGGACAACTGAGTTTAAAACACTCAAAATGTGATTTGATTATAAATATTTCCTAAACATGTTTTTGTATGTTAGTTCTGTATGTTTGAGAATATTGAACTTAATAAAAAAGTAAATAAAAATACAGAAGGTGAAAAGTTCACTAACATTTTACTTTCACTATTTCACAGTCACTATGAACCAACAGCTAGTTGTACTGACTAATTCCAGTGGTACATCCTAAAATCCCATTATGACCCATTAAGATGGATTGAAAGGACCAAGTCGCTGCTTTGTTGTAAAGAAAAAGTGAAACACACAGTGAGAAGATATTAAGTACAATCCAAACGTCATATCATGGGTCTGATTAGATGAGGCCTGTTTTGTTTGTCATTAAATTATGTTGCATATTAAACAAAAGCATTATAGAAACTATCAAACACTGTTGAACAGATTCTCTGTAATTACTACTGAACAGAAGAATTTAATATAACTCAATGTCAGAAATCAGCAATTTTTGGCTGGACCACAACAGTGGTCCCAGAATGCATTTCACACCAACCAGCAGCGATAGCGGAGATTAAGCTGTTGTAATTTTCACTGTAGGACCTTTAATATGTCACATTATTAAGTTTTATAAAAAAAATTTCAGCCGAGAAAGTAACCATTAAAATTTCCAATATGTGGTCAGTTTATCCAAATAATGCCTTTTTGGAAATTTGCTCCGACATTTCCGGGGATGTGAGGAGCCGCTGGCCGGGTGAGACCAGCCGATCATCTCAGCTGCTAGCAGCCCGACTCCTGAGATGATCGGCTGGTCAACGTCCTTCGTCATCCCGGGGAGAACATAATCCAATGAACTGATCTGTGCAGCTCTTTGGTGATTTACCGCTGACTCTAATTTCTCTGTAACATTTTGATATATGACATAATTCCTTTTGGAAAATAAATGTTGGTCTCACAGATGAAATCTAACAATTGTAGCTGCCACATTAGTTTGTCTGAATGTAAAGTGAAGCTTCATGTTTTTACTGAGCAGAACAACAGTGCTGCCTCTGAGGCTCTATATGTACAGATATCACCACATTTCAATAAATATAAATGTATTAAAATGAACAGATCCATCTACATTTAATTTTATTTAATTTTATTAAACTATATAACAGTTTGGATGTTTATTATAGCTACATTACAGACTGAATAACATAATTTACTGCATCTCTCTGTCAGCAGGAACGCTGCTGTTCCAATTGCAGAATGATCGTACTGCGGAGGTTTGTACTCCCGAGTCGAACTTGCCAAGTGAAAACTAGCAAGTATGCAAGTCCGTTTCAAATTAAAAGGCCTCTAGCCTTTTATCCACGGTCCAGCTATATACTAGGTTCTGACCTAGTCTTGTTCAAAAACGAAGGGACAATACTGTAGAATATTGTGCAACAAATTCAATATTCTAATACAACTAATCCACTTGAGTGCAGTTTATCAGTTGGCTTAAGATACAGCAATGTTTTATTTCCTCTTACTTCATGCTGCCTTCCATATGTTCATGTGAGCCAGCTGGATTAAAGCTTTCACTCATGATCGGGTTCTGCATTTCTGTGCACGTCTGTCTTTCCGTATGCTCTGCTGAGCAGGACTCAGCGTGCTGTGGTGCAAGTTATGACGGTTTAATCTTTACAATGGCTCGTTTTTAACTTTATTATTTGGGGATAATGACATCGTGTTGTATTTAAAACAGTGTATGTGGAAAAACTCGTACAACCAGGATTCAAGAGATGTTTGTGGTGAAATGAAACCTCGTGTAGACAACAACAACAACAAAATAATAATAATCCCAGCGAGAAGTCTTTCCATAATGTGTTGACATTATGTAACCACCAGAGGAATGTCAAAATCTGGCTGCCCGTGACCGTGTGTGTGTGTGTGTGTGTGTGAAAGAGAGAGAGAGAAAGTGGGTTGTGTGGGTGGCAGCGACTGTGAAACCTTTTTAAAACAGATTTCAAAAGTATGTTCAGAAGTGCAGTGTGTGGAGTTACTGTGAGCATGCATGTGTGTGTGTGGCGTGCTGAGATTATGTGGGCAGCTGAAGGACTTTTGCGTGTTCATGACACATTACGAGAATACGCCTACGCTGAGCTACAGCGTGGAGCTGTAATGCACACATACCACTTGCAGGAAAAAAAAAAAAATCCATTGTGAAACATTCAGGTTTCTTTTTCTTTTCAGTGAGTTAATCAAAACACGCCTTTAACAACAAAGTGGAGGCTGAACGCTAAGCCAGGTACGACCTCAGGTGGATAAATGTGTCACAATTCATAACGGTAACATATTCAAACGTCAAAGCTTGTTAATAGTAGCCAGTGACTCACATCCCACATCACTCCCTCGATTCAAAAAAGCAGGGAGGCAACAGGAGGACAAAGAAAGTCTGGAAACACAGAGGAGAGGAGCTCACCTCCGCACTGATGCGTCGGTTCCCTCTGTTCCTCAGACAAACACCCGTGGGCGACTGCACCTCATCTGAGGAAGTTCCTGACGCCTGGTCGCTTTCCCCGTCCGACCCCATTTTCAGGTTCTCGTGGACGATATCTGGGGTGGAGAAAGAAGAGGAGGCAGAGAGAGAGAAAAGGAGGATGAGGGGCTGAGTTTGACAGATGGATTCAGGTCTGTGAAAACAGGGCAGGCAGGGCTCAACAGCAGCCGATGTCTTCAGCAGCAGAACGGACAGAAAAACAGTCTTGGACACTTTTATGAGCAGCTCTGTTCTTATCAAGCTCCCGGATGTGTAGAGCAGAGGATATACACAAGAAGTATATTAGGTTTAATAAGTTTGACTGATAGATTTAATTTATTTCAGTGCCAAGGGGCCTTACAAGACAAATCCATAAATCTCATAATTTCCCTATGAATAAACAAACTCAGGTTTAATACATATAAAGAACAATGCTATTTTCCCCTAGGCTCTATGTTTCTATGAGGGAATATTATGAATTTAAATATTCCTGCAAATCCAGGCTGCTGGTTTGCAGGAACTGTCCAAAGTCATTATTTTTAGTCTAATTTTTAACAAACGGGTTATTGTGTGACTGAATGTAACACTGGAATGACTGAACTGATATGTAGATGTGTGTGTCTGCACTAACATTTACTTCTAGCAGTGGTTTGTTTTCTCACATGATGTGTGTGTGTGTGTGTGTGCTAAACAGATTCAAAATGTTTTACATGTAGTTTTGAGGATATGCTACGAGGACAGAATTTTAAACAAAAATCTGGCATTAAATCTCGCCACCGTTTGCCACAAGATTCTGACACAAAACACATGTTCTGCACTAAACCTCTTCTCACAGCCAGAGGAAAGACAAATATCAAATGTGATGACGGCTGATGTGCAAATGTGGAGAGTGTGTGTGTGTGTGTCTCACCGAGGCGACTGCCGTTGCGAGGCATGACCATGAGAGAGCCCAGGCCTCCTCCGATGACGCTCTGAGGCCGTCGCAGCGGCGGCTTTTTAAAGGAGCCTGTGTACTGATGTAGGAAGGAGTGAACACTGTGGGCTGATGGAGGACGACCATTCCTCACTATGGGCTCTGCAAGAGGAGAGAGATTTTCTTTAAAAAACAAGCAAAAATGAAATATTTTCTATATGTATCCACAGTGCTCGGTGGCTTACTGAGCATATGAATGTGCCTGTGGGGCAGAAAGCAACTAACAACTAACAGTATGCCCACATATTTAAATACTCCAGACCCAAAATCAAGAACTTTCTCTCCTTCCTCCCTCTATTTCATGCCTAATGAATATCAACACATACTGAAAGTCAGTTTCACTTAATGTAATTCTGAGTATATCTTTGACATGTAAACCATTAAATTGTGTGTGTTTGTTTTGAGAGAAACTTTAGTAATAGAGAAAAATGTTTGTTAAAATGATTGAGTATGATGATTATTTTCAACAAGTTGTAAGCTTGAGGTTATAAGGTTCGATGATTTTATTGTTTATCTACATATTTTCAATTTCAACATTATTTTATGCTTGTGTTATTTTCTTCAGAATTATGTTAGAGTTAGTAATTTTAAAAGACATTAAATTTTTACTTCAGAAAATATTACAAAGTTCAATTTTCTAACAAATCAAAGTCTCATTATGCACCTATTTGAAAGAAAGTTGAACATTTTCATTATAATTATAAGATAGTGGGGATATTAGGCATAATTGCTTGCTAACTGACTAAAAGCTTTCTGATGCACCGGCTATAGATGAGTAGAAATCCAGACAGCACAAAATAAACACTCGTTACATAAGAGGTTTTATCTCTTAATCTACCAAAACATAGATTTGCATGTTATATATGTTAAATGTTGTGAACTAGAAAGACAGTCAATTTGCACGCTAAGCAAAGACAACTCCAACCAAAGCCTGTTGTTTCCATAAATGGATTTAAGCAAGAATACTTCACACAGGTTTAAAGCAGAGAAACCCAAAATGTAAAACAGTGAGACTGATGCACATTAGAAAAGAGCGTGACTGAGAACAACGAGCAAGAACAGTCTGAACATTCAGGAGCAACGAAAATGAAGAAAGAAACTGAGACTGAGACAACTGAAGCAAAAGACTGAGGATATAAAAGGCCTGGAGGACAGTGTACGATGTATACTGTAGCTCAGGGCATCAGTGTAACATACAGAGCACAGATATAAATGTCAGTGTTCAATGTTCATTTAACTGTTATTTTAACTGTTTTTTTAGTTCTGAAATTTGTTATATCCACATGAAAATCTTATCATAGTTTGTGATATTGTCAGATTTTTATTTTCATTATTATTCCAAAATGGATGATCATAATCCAACAGTGTCCCACTGAAACAAGTCTAACTTAACAGCAACAAAGCAGCAGCAATGCGGTCTGTTGCCTCAACCAGTGAGTAGCCAGTATCAAAAGTAGAGAAGTGAGAGAGTCTCTAGTATGTAAACAAAATGTCTTGTAGTCTTAGCCGTGTAGCTCGGTCAGAGAAAATGGCATTTGTCCAAAAACAAGAATGGAGTTGACAGAATTAAAACGATTTATTATGCAGTAGCAACCACTAAAAAACACCCACAGTGAGGAGTGTGGAGAAAAATGGAGCCACAGTGAAGCAGTTTAGCAGAGAGTCAGTGCTCAGACAGAGGGATACTGTCGGACACGAGCAACGAGGGCAGTGAGGATTAGGACAGGACATAAGGACACAGTTATAGAGTAAATACTTCCATCAGAGAAAAGAAAGACATCTGACAAAGACAGACTCTCTGTCAGGGGGTTTTACAGTCCACTCTTACTCATCTCTGTCTGGTTAGGTACGGCCATTAACATGATGAACCGTCCACACAAACATGCAAACAGAGGCGGAGTGGTTAGAGTAAGTGTGCAGAGGCTGGACTAAGCACATATCATATATCAGAGGCTGCAATGGGAAAGAGTTATTTTTGGGCGATTATGGTTTACATCATGGTAGCTAGCCCTTTAATATCTGGTTATATTTGACCATTGTAAGCAATGTTGCGAATCAATGCACGACTGATTGATGGCAATATTGGATTTTTAAAAAGAAATTGCATAAATGTGGCAAAATACTGATTTTTCAGGTATTTAAATTGCTGGACTTACCAATAACAGACATTCCTCTCTGGTTATTTCTCGACTGATTTTCAATATAATGTAGATCAATATCACAATATAAAATTACATATACTATGATAGATGATTTTATCCTCATCGGCTACATCTAGAACAAGTCTTACAGGAAAGGAATCATACAGACGGTGGACAGGTACCTTATAAAGAGTGTCTGGTCTTAACAAAATAAAGAGATAATCATCTTTTACAGCCAGCGTTTAATTGTGTTTCAGTCACTGTAATCTTGCAAGACCAAATAGATATTTGTTCGGGGCTGGCGTCCTATCTGGTAGGCAGTACAATAGGTGAATGTGTTTTCCTTCAGTGAGACGTCACAACAAACCCTTCATACACCTGATTAGACAAAGGCACCCCTGAATGGGCTGTCATCAGCCATCGGTCCTGATCTTCAAACTGGAAAAACATGCCAACTGCTCTGTCAAATGTGTCTTAAACTTAAAAAAAAAAAAAAAAAACACACAGGAAATAAGCCATGTAGTTGCAGTGCCATGCTTCATTTTATATCCACAATGCCTATAATAGATAGTTAACAAGATTCGTGAGCTTTGAGAGGCAGCAAGCCGTGTCATCATCTAAACCACCCCCCATAGCTCGCTCATTTGTCTGGCCTCCAGCTTCCAGGGTCATTCAATTTCTCGGTGCATTTTTCAGACTTAAATCTTATTGCTGAAATTAAGCTCACAAGGCTCAGGCTGCCTTTTCGAGATGGACTCAGAGTGCTGTGGCTGTACAGTAGTCAAAACTTTGGAACTTTTTTATGTCCTATATATTACAAGCTGTGTCAGAAGTTTGTGTTTTTTTTGTTGTATTTTTGTCGCACACACCAAAACGTCAACATTCCCTCACATACACAAATGAAGCATTTCCTAGATTTGACATGAAAAGGAAAATAAACCCCTCCTCGTGTAATATCCAGGTCCTGATGCCACCTCTCCCTTATCTCTCTGCAGCTGCTGCCGCCGCTGGCCTGAGTTATGAGTGTTACATAATCAGATCAGGACCAGAATGCTTTCCCCAATCACAGAGTTCAGATCACATCTCATCTGGCTACTACATTCTGTCTCCTTTCTACTCTACTTACTGTTACACAGGCTGCTAAAATCCCCTCACGCAGGCTCGCTCACACACACACACACACACAAACACACACACACGACTCTGTGTCCCCACTCACCAAGCACAGAACACTCTGGCCAAACCTGGTGTTAATCACTATACAAAAAGCTCTTTACAAAGTCCAGTTAGTTCTCAGAGGGAGATTTCGGGGGGGGGGTGGGGGGGCGACTTGGACGATCTGATTGATGGAAGAAGGGAAAAAAAAAAAAAAACACCTAATTTGGACAAAAGACGAGAGAAAAACTGAGGACAGGCCTGAAAGAAGCTTGGAAGGGAAAGCTCTGGGTGGGCAAAAGAGGGGAAGAAGAGCTGAAAGATGCAAAAAAAGGGGGAAAATGCATCAAGATGCCTGGCTGGTTTCATCAAGTCATCCAAGTCGCCGTGGCAATGTCATGGAAACTCTAGAATTCTTGCAGACCCTGGGCACCATGGCAACGATGTGGTTGCATGCTCCCTCCCTCGCTCCCTGCAGATTTTGTGAATATCAGCAGAGATAAGCTGCTGTGCCACCCCGATTCTATTTTGACGCCTTGAAGGCCACAACCTTCAGCGGGGTCCATGTGAATGATGTAACCAACTGTATCTGCGGCTGTGGAACAGCGTGTTTCTACAGTAAAATAAATAGTCATGTCACACAGGATGACCAAAGTCAAGACAGAGTTGTGAAGTGGAAGGGTCCCAGAGGTACAAGTCTCCTTCATTTTCTGTGTACACAACGTTAGATGACTTAAGCGGCCTGTATACTCTTTTAGAGCTGCTTGTCTGAAGGTTGACTACCATCTGAAACCCCCTCGCCCCCATACCTTCCCAACGAGCAGATTAGGGAAGGCTTTGTACAAGCCTGTGTGGAGGCGAAGAAGCAGCCAGGCCCGGGATGTTCACTTATCTCTCTACCTCTCTTTTCATTATTTTTTCATTGAGCAACCATGTTAGAAAATATCTGGTTGTTTGATAAAAAGAGTAAAAGACAGTAAAAATGAAGGACAGAAGTCAACTACAACTCCCAAGGAGCACTCCAGATAGAAACTTTCTGTCGGCGTGCTGCTAATGGTGAGCTGAAGCTAAAGGTTACGCCTTGAAACCATATAAAACATTCAGCAGTTTAACTCTTTCACATTCTGAGTCAGTGTTAGAAAAAATTTGGATAAAAGCACCATATAAATGCAGTACATTAAAATTCAGCTACTAAATCCCATTTCAGACGCACTTAATCACATAAATGTGCTGTCAATTTTACAGTCTGATGTTTGAATAAAACCCTGAGACGCTTTTCTGTAAAAGTCACATGGTAATGGTTAGACTAAAGTGTTCCTTGTGCTTCACGATGGTCATTCACTTGGTGATGGAGATAAAAAGGCATCCAACTGAAATACATAACTCATGTCATCATCATCATTTTCCAACTCCTCGCTGTTCTCCAGCAGTGTCACCACTACCCTCAGTGTAGCAGGTGCCAAACACACTGTTTCATCACTATTGGTCTTGTCATGTTTGAATAAAGCCATTATAGAACATTAACATAAATACATATGAATGTAGTAGTGGGAGGTGTTTATGCAATCCTCTATACATATTTTTATATTGCAATATCTATAAATATGATATTTTAAATGTTCTGGCAAATTCGAATGAGAAACTGCTTAGGGGTAAAACAGGAATGTCTGTTTTTGTCTAATCCAGATTATTAAATAAATTACATCATCAAAATGATGCATAAGATCATAAAAATCCAATACTGCCATAAAGCAGTAACATTCATGTGCAACACTGATTTGCAACATTGCCCACAATGGCCAGTGTATAAATGGAAAAGATACCACTGTACTGTATACAGGGCATAGCAAAATATCCTTCGCAATATATATTGCCATAACCCTATATAAAGGCTAAAAAGCCGTAGATGAAGCCAGTAATGTGATTGTGGTCAGCGTCATGAACCGCAACATCCCTGTTTTGAGTTTTTGAGAAATAATTAAATCTGATGACCATAACATAAACCTCTACAGTTGTTTATTTATCCAGGAGAAAAAATGCTTCCTGAATGAGCGGCTCCTCCCCCAACTCTACACGCAACAACCATCACAAACTGCTCATAAAACTCACCGCTGTCCTTCAGGCCGTTCTCCTCGATGGTCATCTGCTCGGCCAGCTCGGAGAGCGACTCGTCGATGGTGTGGCTGCCTCTTAGCGTCTGAGAGAGACGTCGCTTGAACCGCTTCATCTTCTCCATGGAGCTCTCGGGAAGGGGAGGCCTGGGGATGACCAAAGTATGACAACGATAAGAAGAGATACAGCTTGTTTCAGTTCTCTGTGCATACAAACAGACCTACAGTCTGTAAACTGTAGTGTTGATGGGGCCTGAAAAAAAAATCTGTAGCATAAACTGCCTTTGATTTAAAAGAATACACCTCATCTGCCTGCAGTCATGTTTCACAATCCCACATCAGGAGTCAAATAGAAACCGAAGACTTCTTAGATCACAATGGCACGGACCAATCAGCACTCAGACGTTAATTATGACTCAGCTCATTCAGGCACATTACTTTACATTCCTCCCGCTGGGAAAGCATGACAAGTCGGTGAGAGATTCTTATGGGTGAGTTTAGAGTACAGTCCCTGGCACACCGGACTGTAAAAGCAAATCCTAAACCAGGGGGATTTGCTGCTGAATGGAGCAGGACTAGCCTGGGCCACATCGAGTCCACATCACACATTCCAGCCGCATTTACTGCGTGTATGAGAGTGACTGCCTGTGAGAGCTAGAGACTGTATGTATGTGTGTGTGTGTGTGTGTGTGTGTGTGTGTGAAAGAAAATCAGTGGGAGAAATTGTGTTAGGAGCGGAAAGAGATTTGAAATCAAGACAGAAGACATTTGGAGATGTTTATTATAAGCAGCCTCTCCCTGTGACCTCAATATAGAGATCATGACTCCTCTGCTGCTGCAGATCTGGACATGTGTCTGACTGTCTGCGATGCTGATGAGTAAACCGTTGACAGAAAAACATATGAGTATTACAGACTCTCAGGGCTCCCTGCCTGTCAGATATTCCCCACTGACGGCCTTTTGTCTTCCAAATATCACTCATAACCTCAATTCTGTCCAGAGATGCAACAACTGACTCACTCAGCCAGCAAACAGCAGAAAAGTTAAGTATTTTTGCCTTTGGAAAACATGGTAACGGAGCGGGGGAAGGCTGAAACTCAGGCTGCCCTCAAACGTTTGAATCATCAGTCAAGGAACCTCTGATTTGAACTTAATATTATCAGTCTACTTTTATTTCACTGTGTCACTGTACACAGAGCAACACAAGATAAAAACATGGCAGGCCGCAAAGTTTAGCATACTCTCGCCTTAAAAGAGGACTGGAGCAAGCAAATGTTAGGCATCATAAGCCTCTTTCACACATAGATCCCAGTAAATTACTGGGATAACCTTTCAGGCACTGCTAGTGATTTTTACTATTCACATATGCAGCTACATTCAGGAACATTTCCGTCTCGCGCCTTTTCACACATGCCATGAAAATGCCGGAAAAGATGGGGCAAGGGACAGTCCAGCAGATAGCGGTAATGCAACACTTATGGATGCCAACCGCCATAAAACTCAACAGAAGAAGAGGGCGAAACTTACGAAGCCCAGATCAAACTTTTAAACTAGGCAGTCCTGATCAAATATGAATCGAGATTCTGTTACTGCATTGCCTATTTCTCGCCTCAAATGTTTCCAGAAACATATTTTAGTGTACCGTTTGGCTGTAATATGAGAAAGTTCATGACACGGCCGCTATGTTAAAAACAGACGAGCCAAAACCAAGCTCGCAGTATGTCACCCACACGTCAAGTCTTGTGATTGGGCCGCTCGCTCCATGTGAAAACGTCTTTCCTCGGACGTAACCCTTTGCGTGCTTGTCCCTGCTTCCATTCACAACACAGCTGGACCGGCATTTTCCCTGTAATGTTAGTAGGTCTTGAGGTGGGAAAGTGGTGGTACAGATTTCCCTGAATATCGATCCTTCTCCCATTCACACATGACTCCATGCAGGAAATGTTCTAATAATAAGGGCATTACATTAAAAAAAATCTTTAAAAACGGCAACAAGCAAACTCATGATTACAAACTTGTCCTGACTTCTTAAAGGGCGTCAAAAAGACAAGAGAGGCACTGTTTATAATATAGGAGAGTCCTACTGAAATTTGGTTTCATAATTTGAGCTGGCACTTCCTGTGAGAGGCGTATCTGACATCAAAGTGTCGCTTTTGCAAGTAACACTTTCCACTACGGCCTCCTTTTACAGTTCAGGCTGATACATTTTAGATAGTAGTCTTGCGCAGCTTTCATCGTACATTCATACACTTCTGTGCTTGTTAGTCTAGAAACAATCAATCTAATTATTCCAGGGACTGAGATGAGGCAGAGCATCAACTCGACTGTCTTAACAGCTGCACATCAGTCAGTTCCGCCTCATGACACCTCAGCTCCAGCACGGGCAAGCAGTATGTCATCTCCCGAACAGCTCAATGCGTTACCTACACTCCTGCTGCAGCCGTACACACAGCCTGCAACATATACACGAAAAAGAGAAACTACACTCATCGCTCTGATGTAAAACTATTTATTCACCGCTGTTTTGAAGGGTTCCCTGAAGGAGACAACTTACTCATCAAAACAATGGTGATTTCACTGTCTCTGCCTCAGAGCTATGAGTTTGCAGCTACTGTTTTCTGTGTCGTTTTTGGATTTTCATGTAAATTAACATTCTAGTTAAAGCTGAAGCAATTAGTCCACTAATTTATTAGTTAATCAATGAAAAATGAATCAACAGAAGAGTCTTCTCTCTGTTTTATATAATTGAAAATTGAATATCTTTGGAACTGTTCATCGGACACATCAAGACATTTCAAGATGTCACCTTGGGCTCTAGGAAGTTTTTACGATAACGAAAAAACAACTGACAGATTAATTGATAATGAACACAATGGTTTGGTGCACTAATTGATATTAATCTGGACAACCAAAACACCAACTGTGTTTACAATAGTTGGGATAAACTCATTTCAGGATTATCTGGCACCACACTGGGATAAACTGTCAGGCCATTCACTGGCTGGTTTTTGAAGTCAACCTCTCTACAGTTTCCATTAATATGAGGAGACACATTAACATCTCATAAATAACCGGGATATGACTTACTATTCGGCAGACTCTGTGGGTACAAATCACTTTCTGAGAGCTTCATGGAAAGTTAATGGCAGCAGTAGAAAAGAGAAGAAGACGGGAAGGGAGGGGAGGGGGCTGTCGACTGTGCACCCATATCCGCTGGCCCATGTTCCTGCTCTGGGATCGAGTGTGGAACTTTGGACATGATCCCTGTTCCTAGCCTTATCCCTGCTCTCCTAAGTAGGCCGGTCTGAGGTCTGAGCTCCAGATCCGCTGGGAGGTGGCCAGGGATGGGGAAGGGGGGGAATGTGGGGTGGAGGGGTCCGAGCACCGAACTGATTCGGGATTTGTTGCCACGGCAACCCTGCTGCTTTTTCCATGCTGGAAATGCAGAGCACGGCAGGAGACTGCATGCATGCTGATTTTCCGTCTCCCTCCATCTTGCAACCTATAGCAACCCCAACCCGCCCCCCCTCCACTCTCACCGCATTTTTTTTATCCCCTAAACCAGCCATCAATACCCACCATGACTCTCACCTCATAGACAAACTCTGACATCTTCAGCTGTATGCTAAATTGCATTTTCCACCTCTGTTTTCCTGGCGCGTACAGTCTGCATGAGATAGAGGGGTGCATGCAGGGGAAACGAGAGAGAGGAGGGGGCTGAGGCATAATAGGTGCTGCAGTGGTGACAATAGCCATATGCTTCATATAGATTCTTGTCGTTTTCTTGCTGCAGCCGTGAGCGAACAGTGACTGTGCTGATGATGATTAACAGAGGGCTACTGAAAGGGTAAGGCCAGAGTTCCTGCTGCGAGGAACCATCACCCCCCACGGCAGACCTGCAATGTCAGACTAGAGCTCCACCAGCAAACACCACTGCGGATGTGCGGCATGTGCAATCGTCCCACTTGTGCTAGCTAATCACAGCACACTCGCCATCACTGCCACAAGGTTACTGCAGTGTGGGCCACCCACAGAAACAGGAAATGCAAGGTCATAACCTTTCTGTGAACCCCACAGGGTTCAGTAAAAGCCCCCAACATCACTGCCCTTAAGAGGACGGAGGTCCTAAAAAAATGCCTCCCTCTCCTCCCCGGCTGCCTCGCTCTCAGAAGACAGAAAACAAGCGTGACTGTTGGCATGATTCACGGGTGAGCTCAGCCTTGCTTTTCTAAAGAGCAGCCTTTTCTCATCCTGGCCAAGACAATGAGGACATGAGTGAAGGAGCTGGCTCCATTATGGGGGCCCTTACATAAAGCCTGCATTGTGCACAGTAAAAAGTGGGCTTTTTCTAGAGACACAGGAGGTAGTGGTGTGCTGCGTGGTGCTGAGCTTAGCAGTGCTGAGCATCGCAACCAGGCAGGCATGCTTCCCCCACACTGCAGCAGGTGAGGCTTCACTTGAACAGCGAGATCTGTTTGAACATCAAAGCTGCGGCTTCATTGAAGCCAGACACAAAAACTTTAATCATTTAATCTGCCTCTTTTCTTTACTCTTTTCCATCCTCACTAAAGGTAAATTCTTTTCTCACCCTGCTTTCACACTTGTCACACGTGTCACCTGTGTCCGCAGGCCTGGGTGTCGCTGACAGACAGGTCAGTAGTGTGTGTGCGTGTGCGTGTGTGTGTGTGGGAAATTCAACAACAGCAGACGCCTCAGTCAGAGCCTGTGTCCGAAGGAGGCCAGGCTTGTGACGCACAGCCACAAATCTCAAAGGCAATAAGATTCAACACTGGCTGATTAACACTGCTGCTATGGTTACGGCAGCTTGAGTGACAGGCCTGCTCCTCTCTAAGCTCTCAAACTGCCAGCGGTCAGGTAATAGACACCCAAATTCAAAAATGCAGGTTAGCATCTGCAGTTTTATAGCATACTGCGCAATAACACAGTATTTTTGCCTCCAGGAAGAATCGATGCTACTGTCGAACAGCCTAAAGACTTAAAATCTGTGTTGTAAACACTATGTTTCAGTACTAATGACCAGTTTCAATTAATCAATTAATCTTTTAAATAATTAGAGTTAACAATGTCAAAAATACATCACAAATCCCGGAGCACAAGACACATCTTCTAGTTGCTTGTTTTACACTCTGAAGCCTTTCCCCACAGTGTTTTATAGCGGAGGCCTGAAACAAAGACCAACTCCACTAACTAAGACTAACTCCGTCTTACCACCTCACATAAACAATTTCCTGGGGAAACCCTGCAGTCCCAAACCCAAAGCTATTCAATTTCCAGTGATGGAACAAGCAGCACATCCTCACATTTGAGAAACAGGAGCCTGAGGAGGTTTAGCGTTTTGGCTTTGGTTGTCAGAATCAACTCATGGTTTCACCAGTATTGGTAGTTGCATTCTTCTTGATAATGCACCACATTAATCCGCAAGTGTGACAGTATTTATCACAGAAATGCCAGTCAGTCAGACACCACTTTACTATTGCGACTCAATATGCTATTTAAATGTAGGTTCACAAATGTGCACAATGTAGGGTATTTTTGAGATTCGCCCTAAATATACAAGTATACCCAGAATTATCTTAAGAAAAAAGGAGTGAGGGGGGGAGGGTCAAAGCACTGGACTTTCATTAATTTTCCTTCATAAATTTGTCATCAATAGCCAAAGAATTACTAGAGCACCACTTACACTGAACATGATAACACAGCTTGTGAATGGGATGAAAAGCCGGCGTAAATTGTGACAGATAAGCTTTGTGAAACCAGCTGGGTTCACCGCAGGACGCTCAGATCAACAAACAGGGTCTGATTTTATCTGGCAGGCGGCAGACTAGTGTCACTCCAAAATAATAAATAATGTTTTCATCCTAACTAAGATTTGTGGCTGTAATCCTGATGCTCAAATACAACAAATTTAAATAGTGGATCCTGGAAATGTTATTGATATATCCCCATAAATACATTTTGATAAATTTCATTCATTTATTCTAGATAAAAGGCTGCATGCTCATCACAGACTCCTGTTTGGCTCATTATGGAGATAATCGTCCAGGCGTGGACTCATCTGATCTGAGCCCGGGTCAAGTCACCTGGCCGTCGTTTGTGAGCGGAGCATTAGCATCAGAGAGAGCCACCATTAGTCGCCCCCCTCCCTGCTCGTCTGCACTCATTCTCGCACCAGCAGCAGCCTCAGCGGGTCCTGATAGCCTTTCATGGCTGTTAAAAGGGGAAAAAAAGACCGGGCTGCTATCTAACTAAGGGCAGGCAGCAGGATGGGGTTATCAGAATATCTGTTTCCATATCAAACTGCAAACACAAACAGCTCTCAGTAGCCTTTGTAGTAATTGTAGGAACCCTGCGGGTGGTTAAGCAGGCATCTGGTTTGTAACCAACTTTATTATGTCTGTGTTAGGGCTGCATTCAAGTAAAGAGTATTTTTCAATTTCTCATTCACAGGGCTGCAATCATTTTCATTATTGATGTATCTGCTTAGTATTTTCTCATTCGATTATGCAGTTTGAGTCCTGATGTTTCAGCGTTTCAGCTCTGATCAGCCTTAGCTTACAAAATGTCAGAAGATAGTGAAAAATCACAAAGTCAATTTCCCAAAACCTGAAGTTTTGTTTTCAAATTGCTTGTTTTGTGCGAAAAATCAGCCCAAAGATATTTAATTTACAAGGATATAAAACAGAGAAAAGCAGCAAATGCTCACATTTGAGAAGCCGGAGCTAGCAAATATCTGGGATAATAAATCAGTTATCAAAATTTTCTTTCGGCACTAATCTGCATTTTTCTGTATTGTGAGATCCCAGCAAAAGTTGTCGTATAAAGAACTTACGCATTTACGCTTGTGATCTCACAATAAAGTTGTTTTTACAGTTTTGACCTCTTAAGAAAAACTTGTTTCCATCTTGCTCCTTGTTCTTTCTCCACTGGTGAGTGGTGAGAAACTCGCAAAGCTTTAAATTAGATGGAAAATTGATCACATTATTAAAAAAACGACTTTATTTTTAGCAGGTGAACAGTGGTCTACTTTCTCAATCCCCGATTAGAAAAACCTACTGAGCCGAGGTGGAGTGAGCCTGGGGGTTTCTAAATTCAGCTAATTAAAAAACCAAACACACGGATTTAACACAGGTTTTTATTAAACCAGTGAGAACTTAATTATGAGCACCTCAACTCAAATATGCAGAGCTATGCTGGCTGTAATAACGTTGGTGTGGATAAGGGTGTGTGTGTGTGTGTGTGTGTGTGTGTGTGTGTGTGTGTGTGTGTGTGTGTGTGTGTGTGTGTGTCTGCTTCCAAATAAAGATCAGACAAGTGTTCAGACAGCTTCTGCAAATCCTGCCAAGAGTGACGGGAAAAAAGGCAATATTTGTCCCTCACCTGTTTCAGACATTAATACTGCAGATGACGACCCAGATATGTGGTTTAAGTTATTACTGTACAACTCAATCAAACAGGTTCTCGGCCAGCTGACTCAGGGGCAGGAGGGCATCTTCAGTCCCACCAGTGAGAGAATCAGGGAGTGGAAGCTGCCAAACTTGCAAGTGGCAGCATTTGTCTTGTGGGGCATCCGCATGCGAGAGGCCTGAGCTGCATGCCGGTGCCAGAATTCTTGTGTTAATGCAGCAAAGAAAAGAGGAAGAGTTTGTATTCATGGCTATCTATAGACGGGAGTGGTGCCTGTGACATAGCAGCTGCTCCCCAGAGAGCGGCGACACATTAACCTTCAGCCAGCTGTCTTGGCCTGCCGGTTATACATGAGCTCACACACTCAAAAAACACACACACACACACACACACTTATGTAAAATACATGTGGAAGAAGGAGAAAGGAGTTAAAATCGCACAAGAAGACTGTGAAGTTTGATTTGAAATCGTGTACAACAGTATGTTCAAAAGTAGAGAATGAATCACTAGCAAAAACACATCCATTCATGTGTGCACATACACACACACACTGGACCATCATCTGATCTGCACGGGGGCTCGAGGGATCAGCGCCGCGTGGCTACAGCTGTTTCACAGCGGGTCAGGTTACCCTGCCACCACCATCCCCAAGGCCTTCACCAAGGGAACGACCCCACGTCAAACCAACACACACAGGCACGCCGACCCCCCAACAGCTCCCTGTCCTCCTGCAGGTACCAGGCTCAACAGGAGCCCAAAAACTGACACACATTTTCTGGCACCCCTGAATGATGATACGCACATCTTACAAGCGACCTCATCAGCTTGTGGCTGTCAAAATGAAACCTGCTCACAGGAAATGACAGAAAGTGCAACAGCAGCATTTTCATTCAGCCCTCAAGAAAACAATGATAACTCTGAACAATGATATGTATGGTTGAGTTTCAAAAAGTCCCAAATGTGTCCACATTGAAGACTGTCAAAAGCTGGAACTTCATTCAGATACAGATTTGTACTCTTCTTTACTTCTCTTTTTTATTACAGAGTTTCTGATTTAAATCATATTTTTGCCAATTTCAGACTACATTTTTTTAAAATTGCAGATCATCTATTTTGATAGTCAATTAATTTAATGTTAATCGAAGGGTGTAGTGAAAGGTATAAGTCTTGAACAAAGTATCGGGTGCACGGTTCTTAGTATTTGTCTTAGTATTTATTGTGGACAAAAACTGACGCGTATCAGCCAGAAGCCATCATCAGTGTAATATGATAAAGTGCCAAAAATTTGTAGGATCCTCTGTGATAGTAAACTGAATATTTGGGGATTTTGGACTGTTGGTCAGACGTCAACTTAGACTTTAAGAAGCTGTGATGGGCAGTTTTTTTTTACTATTCTGTGACATTTTAATGTCAATAATCAGTTGAATCGAGAAAAAAAACCTGATTTATTGATCATGAAATTAATCATTAGTTACAACCCTAATGTTATCGTTGTAGAAACATCTGTTGTCCAAATGATTCTGAGCAAGCCATAATTTAAAAGTTTTTGTTTTACACATATAAAGAGATTGGTTTGATGTAGTGCATGACAAATGAACACATGAATCAGTTTGATTATTGGCCAAATTGTGATGTCTGTATCGGAAAATATCCTTATAAATATTGTGAAAATGATTTAAACCGTATCACACAGCCCTAGTTGGTAATTTTTATAGCTTCAGTAGACTTTGAATAATGCTGCAACAACACGACAACAATAAATGTGGCAATAAACACAGTATGTAACCACAAAATCTCCTGGGTGTTTTCATACCAAAATGAACTTCCTCATCAGTTTGCCATGAAAAACCCTCCCACCAGAACAATGATGTCTTCCTTTTGGATATCCTGCTGACTTCACACTCATACCTCTCTCTCACACACAGCTTAAAAAGGACAGGTTCAGAATTTTCCAAATCTGTCTTAAAACAGTCAGGTGTCCATATGAACACTGAAAGAGGTTTTCCTCTCCTGTATTAAAAAATAATCTCTTAAAAGATCCCCTTCAAATGCGCTTTCAATGTAAGTGATGGGGGCCAAAATCCAGTGTGTCCACATTTTGTGCAAAAATGCATTTAAAAGTGTATCCGAAGCTTATATGAGGTTTCAGCAGCCTGAGTTAGTCATAACAAGTGGATATCTGACACATTCACAGCCTTTTTAGCATAAAAAATTCCCTCTTTGTGTTTCCTCGGACAGTGTTTCCCTGTTGAGCTGCAGTGGAAGTACAGTAACAAAAAGAGGGACTTTGGCTCTAAAAAGACGTTGAAAGATATCTACTTGATTTGAAGCTTCGTATTAGCTTTTAAACTTTTAAACACATTTTTACACAGTAGGAGGCTTTGGTGCCCACCACTTACATTGTAAGTGCATTATAAAGGGATCTTCTAATGGCCAGTATGAACAGGAGGAATGATTACAGCAAAAAAAAAAGCTTATATTGTTTTAATACAGACTTAAAAAATTGTGAACCCGTCCTTTAACTCCCTATAAAAGAGAGGTACAGGAGTGTATTGAAAGCTTGTGTCTTGGGATGATTCCTCGAAATTGTGCAGAAGTGTTTCCCATGCAGGCTCCTGTGTGCTCCTGTCTTGGCCTTCCTACAAACAGCTGAAACGGCTCAAAGCAGCTAATACTGGACTGTGTGTGCAACTCTGCTGAGAGCCTGGTACTGTTTGCACGGTGTTTCAAGTAGTTTGTGAAAAAAAAAAAGAAGCAAAAAAAAAAAGTGGGACAGACAGACGGACACAGACAGGGCCATCTCTGAAATGTGGGTCACTAAATGTTTTGGTTGCAACTATGCAAGACGATACATGCAGCGCAGCCCTGCCTCGTACAGTTTGTGACAACCGACTGTTGTGGTTTTCAACTGACACAAATGTTTAAACTGTGAACGTACGAGGGCAGAAAGTATTAACCACTCTGAACTTACTTTAGCGTCCATTTAAGCTGCATGTAGCTAACCTCACAGTTTGTTTTAGTTAAATGAGGCCAGTCACCGGTGAATGGGACAAACTGAACAAACGGCTGCATTCACACTGTCACAGTAAACATTGCTGCATTGTTGAGGTCGTTTTGTGTGTGTGTGTCAACGCAGGCTGGTGAAAATGTTTCGTGTGTCAGCGCTGCTCTAACTGACGCTTCAGCCGCTGTTTCACTATGAAACTACACCGACATTTTTAAGGACTTATATAGTTGTAACCCGCTCACCAGAAACGATGAGCGTTGCTCCGACCGGAGTCCCCGACCTCGGAGCTTCTTCTCAGGCCGGATGCCGTCTTTCCCTCCGGGCGTGAAGAAGAAAAAAAAACTGCTTCTTCTTTGTGGTGTCGGTGTGGTGGTGGTAGCTACTTTCTGCTCTCTCGGAGTCGCTTATATCCGCGGGGTTGTTGTAGCGTCCAGCAGCATGGCTTCGGTTTTTTTTTTTTTTTTTTTTTTTAGGAGGAGGGGGGGCTTTAAAGTTTCACTCCGGGTGGAAAATAGGAAGCGCCGTTGTTGGTTTTTCGAGCGAGGACCATGGCAGTGTGAGACCCGATGGTGATTACTGGTTGATCTGAGTGTGTCCTCTCTCTGCCTGCCTCCACACAGCCGTGTCATCAGAGCGTCAGCGGGGAAACAGCGACACTCAGCGGCCGGTGCTGGAAACGACAGAGAGCCGGCCAGCGTGGCCCCACAGCGGCCCCTACTGGAGGAAATGCTGCATCCAAATGTTTCAATAACTATTAATTACTGTACTTTAGCAGTGTTGGTGGAAGTATTCAGATCCTTTATTTAAGTAAACGTGTCAATACAGCTCCTACTTAAGTAAAAGTACATAAGTATTAGCGGCAAAATGTACTTAAAGTATTAAAGTAAAAGTACTCGTTCTGCAATAACTGATATATTATTATATATGACATTATTAGATTATTAATACTGAAGCATCAGTGTGTAAGCAGCATGTTACTGTTGTAGCTGCTGGAGGTGGAGCTAGTTTTAGCTACTTTATATACAGTTGCTCAAGGAGTATTTTTATACTATTTACTATTTAAGTAACAATGCAGAACTTTTACTCTAAAGAAGTAATTAGCACTGTCATATTGCTTTTACTTAAGCAAAGGATCTGAATACTTTATACTTTACTTTATACACATTACACAATTTATACACCAAAGCAATTAAAAGTGCTTTTTTTCATGCATTCAAATGTTAAATAAATAGTAATAATACAGAAGAAGAAAACTGAGAGGCGGTTTAAAAATAGAAACAATTTAACAGCAAATCAAAAAGAGAAAAAAATGACAATTAAATAGAATACAACCACTTAGAAAGGGGCTTTTTTTCAGCATTAAAAAACATGAGGTCAGGTGTTAAAGCAAGTGAACTATCAATTGTGAGGTTTGTGTACATGTTGAAGTGTCCTTGAGCAAAACAGTCAATCCCAAGATGCTCCCCAAATGTAGGTCACGTTAGATGAATGACTGTAACATAACATAAAGATGGGGTTCATGACAAAACAGAGAACATATCTAAAACATGCCACATCTTACATGTTAAGAAGTCTGTTTTAAAAAGGCTTCAGATCCACACCAAAAGCTATTGTATAACTACACTCTTCCTTTGGCCAATTGTTTTTTGTTTTTTACACTGAATTTTAATTAAACCTGTTAGCAGCTTGCCTTAACAGCCAAATGTTTTCCTCCTCACATTGACAGTAAAAAACTCACAAATTCTCTTTTGAATTCAGCGTCCTTATTTGCTTCAAGTATGATATTCAGCTGATGCAAAATAGGTTTTCTTCCTCCTGTGTGCCCTCCTCACTTACCTGAAGAAAACATCCTCACTACACATATTCTCAACCTCTCCCTCCGATTTCCTCTCACTTCCCTGAGCAACAATCTTTCCACCTCGGATTGCCCCACAAAACAATTTAAACATTCACTCTTTTGTGGGGCACAGCCAGAATTCAGGTGGGAAAAAAAACTCAAGCAAACAGAAAGCTGCATACTTTCCAGCAGGAATTCATGCCGAGCAGAGAGAGTGGCCTTGTTGAGGGGCCCGTTTCAGCTGCATCTGCAGAGGAGACATGTAGCCAAAAAAAAAAAAGGAACAACCTGCTCCAGCTCTGGGCCTTGGTTGTTTTCTGTCACTTCTTTCCAGAGACGTCAGTGTTTTTGTTGTTGGTCATTCATCTTTTTTTCCGGTAGGTGTAGTTATTAAGCAGGCAAGTGTACATTCAACCTCCAGTGTAATTTCTAGTGAGTCCTTGTATGACTAAAGAAAAAAGAAACAGGCTTCACAAGCTCATGACTTCACAAATTGGTGAATTAATGGCGTACACTTCAGAAAGCTTACTTTAATTGTACGTGCAATGGCTGAAAATGATTAGTGTGCAGAACGCAATAAGTTTATCAAGCCAGAATTAAACCCTCAGCTTCTTTATTAATCAGCACCTTCCTGTCCTCTGCTGTTTGTTGGATCCAGCCTCTTATCAGACCTGCATGGTCACTCCCTCCCTCTTCTGACAAGCAGTCAATATTCAGGCTCCCACCCCACCTCTCACATATGTCTTACTCACCTCACCCTCCTGCTCTCCCTCATTGCTCGAATCTCTCAGCAATTCAGACACAGAGCTGAAGATGTCCTGGACATACACAACCCTCCTGGCGCTGCTCACTGTGCTTCTTGCACTTTCCTGTGAGTCTGATGCAAGCGAATGTGGGATTTGTGTTTTTGCATCTCACTTGCATGTGGATTTTTATATCAGGGGTTTCTTTACAGGGTATATAGTGGTTTTAGATGTTTGTTTTCTTTGTTTTTCATGGAGAGGTAAGCATAAAACCTAGTTTCTGTGCTCCTGTTTTGTCCTCTGACCCAGTGTCTCCAGAGGCCGACTCTGCAGCTGTGTCCAGCAGCGCAGGCAGCGGTAAGGATCCACAAGGTGAGGAGCTGCATCAGCTGCATCTCTTCCACTCCGGACTGCAGACAACATCCTCTTTTTTTATCCCTTTATGTTGTGAGCTGAACCTGCTCCTCCTGCTTGCACTGCAGGTCCACTGAAGAGGATCTTCATGAAGGAGGCCGATGCCTCAAACTTCTTCAGACAGCGCAGCAGACGGGGTGTGAAGTCTCAGGATGAGATTGACGGTGAGTTCACTCTCAGTTTGTTTTGTGGCACTAACCCTAAGTCTAACCCCGGTGAGCCAAGATGTTTTGTGTGGTTCTGTGTTTGTGGTAACGTTTGGCATCTGTGCTTCATTATACATGTAAACACTCATTTCTTCACTGTTGTGCCATAATGAATGTGTCAAGTTGCATCCAAACTGGTAATATTTATGATGATTCACTACAAAACCAATTATCCTAAAATGTCATATAGTCTAATTTCAACATTCAAAAATTATTTTTATTAATAAAAGATGCTGTCGATCATGTGTACTCTAGAGTCTGAGTGAATGACAGCGTGTGGGATTATTTGGTTTCCTCAAGGTTAAGAGTTTTGATGCTACACACCAAGAACTTTGTTGTCATTTTTACATCCTAAAACAAGAAAAAAAACAATCTGAAAGTTCCCAGTGAGGTCTCCCACACATGAAACAAGACATAACAGGACAAACTTCTGCAGTAAAGATCAACAAAATGACACTTGATTCTAGAGAAACTGATGTGAATTGAAATGAAAGCCCCTCGGGGAATTTGTCTTGCACAACGGTACGCATAAAAACAGACAACAGACATCACCAGAGAACACTGACAAGACACAGAATTGATCATATTTACAAGGTAAAAGGTGCTGGTGCAAAGTAGAGAGGTCATTCTACTTTTTTTTTCTTATCCTGGGCATAAATTAAAATTACATTGTACTGGAAGATGATACTATCAAACCAACCTCACAGATTTATTTCACTTGTTACGTTATGTTATGATTAAACATGATGGAGGTTTTTTGCAGACTGAATGGACGTGTGCAAACATGTTTATGGCAGTCTGAATGTTTTTATGAGTTTGGCAGCCAGCAGCTGTTAATTGTCTTCTGGACCTGGTTTGACCAGATAACATCTCAGACCTGTTTGGTCACACAACAGCACCTCTTCCTCTGTTGGAGGCTGCAGAAGGAGCCACAGGGCAGCATGGAGCTCTGTCACACACACTTCAGTGAAGATCTGCGAATATTCTCCTTACAAGTGTTGGGAAAATTCACATACTGTACAATGTTTGACATTCTGGAGTGATTTAACTGTTATGTACAGTTCTGCCAACAGGAAGGTGAGAGTACACACGACACCGAGACTGCCGCCCTGAATTGGAGTTGTGTAACAGGCTGTGGGTCTATGAGTGTGGAACAACAAAACATTTATGCAGTTAAAGGAGGAATATAATGAACACAAAGCAGAGCACACAGTAAAAAGACTGAGATGGACAAGTGAGTGGGAGAAAAAAAGTAAAAAAGTGAGACATAAATTGTGCTCGCTTTGAAGAGCCTCTCCTACTGAATAATGACAGAAAAGCACCATATCTCGCTTGCAGGTAGATGAAATGTGCAGAGGAAAATATCTGAAATATGTATTAGCTGTTTCAGTAGGTGGTTGGGGTGATACACACATTTGAAGCAAAATTTTTACATCTAAGTGGAGACTTCAGACGCCAAACAAATGCTGCTGTTTGACTTTGTGGGAGCTGCTGAGCCACAAGAAGCAGGCCAGCTTTGGTGTGTCAGGTGAAGAAAATGATGGACGATTAAACCCGCTGTGCAGTATTTGTTAGGGATAGCAAGCCAAAAATAGCACCTAGATGACCTCAATATTTATCCTGTTAAACATGTTTGATTTGCAGTTCAGCTGTGAATCTTGTAAACATTATATTTTGTATTTTACAGCTAAGTGACGTGAATTCCCAACATAGATTTGCTCCTACTGCATGCACAGACCTGTGCTGGGAATCCCAGTGTAGGTCAAAGGTCATGACCTTAAATTTGGAAAGGTTAAACCTAGTCCAATCTCAGCTAAAGTTACTGCAGTCAGTGTATGCATTCCACTAACATGCCCACACATGACAGATAACTACTTTAATGTGTCCAAACCTGCAGGTCAGAGGTCACAAGCAGTCTCAAATCCTTAGCTTGACTCCTCTCTGTACTTGTATACAAGTATACAATTTTTCAAGTCTATCTTGAATCAATATTCAATGAACATGTTTTTCTTGCTGTTCAAATTAGTCAAATCAAGTAGATATCTGTCAATGTTACAGTCTTTTTAGGGTCAAATTCCCTCTTTTTGTTACTATACTACTGCAGCTCAACAGGGAAACACTGTCCGAAGAAACACAAAGAGGGAATTTGATGCTAAAAAGACTGTAACTAACCCTAACTGGAAGATATTCACTTAATTTGACAAACCCAGACTGCTAAAGCCTCATATAAACTTCAGATAAACAAAATGAGGACAGTGGAATTTTTTCCCCATCACTTAATCAAGAAAACCTTTCATACTTGTTTTATTAGAGCTTAAAGCAGTAATAGCTAAATCTGGCCCTCAAACAAAAGCTGAAGTTTTTCCTTTTATAGATGACATCAGAACTTTTATAAGATTCAATGACAATGTAAACACAGCTCATGTAAATCCCACAAAATTTCACTTCACCTAACATAATTTGGCCTATCTGATCAGAACAGATTTGTGTCAATAACAGCACTTTGCCACTGTTTACTGTGTGTGGATAAGCTATCAATTACATTTCCAGTCACGTAGGGTAACTGAGAAGACATATTCATGTTTGAGTCATTTTTGCCAGATGAGTGTAATTCTGTTAGCCCCTCGTCAAATTGATTTATAAATCAATTTTATTCTTGAACGAATTAAAAGAAATAAACAAGCAAAACATTTAAAAAACATGAGCTGTGTTTTCACAGCATGTACCTGCATTTACAATGTCGACCCCCAATAAACAGTGCTGAAGAAAACTGGCCCATAGTCGACCCTGCAGGTAATTGCTGACGCATGACAGGATAAGTTAACAATTTTTAAGTCTGCCTTCAAACAATACTCACATGCTCATGGATGGATATCTGCCAAAGTTACTATATGATTTGTAAGGAATTCCCTCTTTATGTTAATATAATGGATCACAGTCCTGTGAGTTTCATATTAAAAGAAGATACCCACTTGATTTGGTTAACACCTCATCTCGGCTTCAGCTGAACAGAATGCATTTTTACACAAATCGAGGGCCGTCTCTTCACAGCCAGTACAGACGGGAGAAACAATTGTTTGAAACTGTTTCAAGGTGGACTTAAAAAATGTGAACCTGTTCTTTAATTTTGCTTTCTCAGCTTTCTGGATCAAGTAAAAAGGGTGAGACACGATTCATTAGACTTCTTTCTATCACCAGATTTTTGTGTCTTTGCGTGTTGGCCTCAGATACAAGCAGCTTTTGTGAATCACAGCTTCACCACAAATACCAGATTCATGGAGTTCACAAAAAGCAGCCTTTGTTCCGACATGGTGATTCAGTTCTGTGGTAATTTTTGAGGTTGCCATTTGATGATGTTTAACGGTTATTGTTTTGTGTGTGTGTGTGTGTGTCTATACTTGTCCCAAATGAGCTCTTTTAGTTACCTCATCCCTTAAAAACTCCTCAATAAAACTGATCTGAGTCAGGCTCTTTTTAAAGCTGACACATACTAGTAATTGCACCCAGCTCATGGTGTTTCTGTGCACCATAAAAGAGTTTGATGTCAGTTAATTTGTCCAAAATGTCCTTTATATCAAATCAGCAAATAGTAGCCAGATCAATATGATAATTAAGTACTGAATCTAATTGTTCATCATTTTATTAATTCATCCTCCTTCTCCTCTTGCTTACAGCTGAGCAGAGGCAGGTTCTAGCTGCAGACGAACGTAAGAGAGAGTTCCACGAGGAGAAGAGGAACGAGTACGAGAACCACGCTGAAGAGGATAATGACGGTATGTAAACTCCTCATATCTGATGCAGTTGAGAGGGATGAGTTCATTCACTCTACGAGCTTTCTCGTAATCTTGCAGAACAAGACGAGAGGACCAGAGAGAGCAGCGAGCAGTGGAGAGAGTTCCACTACGACGGGATGCATCCTCCACATCAATAAAACCGTCACTCCGTCTGAGACTGGAGGGATGTAAGAGAGGAGAGATGGAAGGATTTTAAGGAAAAATCTACTGCACAATGACGCTTTTCTCCACCCAGCTACAGTTAAAATGTTTCAGCAGTGTTTGGACTTGTTTTAAACTCATGTTGATGACATTGGCTTTACTTCCTCATTTCCATAGACCCCCCTTCTTTGTGTGTAAAAGTAATAATAATAATTGTGAAATGTTCCAAATTTTTTCTCCCAAATTCTGACCATATTAAATCCCACTATGTAAAAAAATACTGAACCTTCTCTTTGCCACAAACTTCACATTTGATGGTGACAAAAAGCATCAAATAAGAAAAAAATGTCATGTTTTATATATTAAATTGACTATTCGTGGACAAATATATATAAATTCTGTTAGCTAAACAGTCATTCACAGACAAAGAAATGTGCATATTGACATTACTCAGTGTTTGGGGTCAATTAGACCCCAGAGAGGCCTGTTAGGAAGAAACTGGTATAAAACTCCAATAACAGAAATCAGAATAGACTTATTTAAGATTTGGGAGGCGAAGTGCTGCATAAAAAGTGCTGTCAGAGACAGACAGCATAATGAAAATCCATTGTATTAACCTTTTTTTTTTTTTTTACAGCTGGGATCTCTGAGACCCCAGACAGAAGTAAGGTGTAATTTTTTGTGTTCAACTTCTGAAACATGTCTTCAGTTTAAAATTATGTTTAGATGCAATTCTTATTAGGAAAAGTCATGAAGTATCAAGCTGATAAAACTGTTACAGCTGTTAAAAAGGGCCCCGGATCCCCAGGACCCCAAACAGAATATAAGGGTTAAATACATGTGCAATGTTTTTATATAACACATTAAGCAGCAGAATAAGTGTGAATATACTGTATTTACTCATAGTTACTTTATATTTACTCATTTGTGATGATAAGTCTAACAAAATCATTTAAAAATCTATATTCAGTTTTTTTCTATGTACAAACTTTAACTAACTTGATATTTACTTTGTGTCAAAGAGGCAACGACACATGCAGCGTCTCCTTTTTTTAATACATGAATCTCTACAACTCCAAAGCACATTACTGCAACAATATGTAATACATGCATACGGAGGGGGTTTCACTTTCATATTTTTGCTTTCTTTTGAAGTTTTTTTTTGGATGAGGAGGAGAAAATATAAGGAAGACAAAAATAAACACTCAAGACTCAAGCAAACTGTGTTGTTGAGATTTGTATTTACAGTAAATGAAGACTCAAAGTCCTCGTCATTATTCACCACAACATTTTTTAGAATATTCAGGATGGCAAAGCCTTGATATTATGGGCCTGTTCTGGTGGAGTGTTCTTTTTTTTTTTTTCTTCCAACCATTCATGTTGAGTGATTTAAAATTAAATAGAGGTACCACAGAAAAAACACAAAGACAGATCCCTTCTCCGCTCTGTGTGAAAGTCTCTAGAGAGCGAGTGGGAGAGAGAGAGAGAGAGAGAGAAGGAGAAAGAGTCTTTCTGCTAAATTCAACAGGCTGGTATGAAAGCACAGTGGTTAAACACAGAGTGAATGAGCTGTTTTGAGACCAGCCACTTCATGAGCAGAAGCAGAGCACGATATTTCAACTACTAAACTGTACACTACTGATTTGACGATTGTGCAGAGGGAGCAATCGTTAGCAAGATACATTTGCATTCGTTTGTCTCTCATTTTCCATTTTCACTGCAGGCACGAATGCACTGAAATACACTTTCTTTAAATCCAAATCTATATTTCAAGGTTTTTTTTAAAGGGAAACAATCCATTCAGTCCGAGTTACATGATACCCATACTGTGAATAATTATGGATTTAAAGAAAGAAAACATCCGTCTAACTCTCCCAATGGCACATTAGAATAATATGCAGTATTTGGAGGTTTCATTTTTCTACTGTTTCACCATCACCATCCCCCAACACCAGTGTCTGATCTCTCTGAGACGGGTTTGGTTAGCTTCATGTTGGAGCACATCCCTGAGAACTGGTCACAAAGCGACAACACGTGGTTGCCCTCCTGTGGTCGAGGAGGACTTCACAGTCACGTCAAAATTAATTCATCAAATAAAACAGCGATTACAAATTAATATTAATAATTAGATACTGTGTCTTTATCATTCAATGCAATAGCTTTTCAGTCTGATCTAATACACATTTACACATTTCTGCAAGTGATATTCTTACAAAAGTCATAATATATTGTAAGAAAATAAATAATCCAATACGTTAGTGCAATGCACCTGCCCTCTCAGTGATCGCAGCCATGACTAAAGCACATGGTCCAGCTCATATTTCAAGTCCACCGCACCTTAAAGCAAAGAGAAAACACATACGGTCATACTGTTGGGAGTTTACGACCCTGTGAACCATTGTAGCAAATACCACAGCAAATTAACGAGAGCTGTCAAAACGACGAGAAGTTCAGAGTGCAGATGATGTCACAATTATTTACCACAGCTTGAAGCTTATATTTCACTTGCATAACATCACTCCACTCAACAGTTCCAGGCAGGATATTTACACAAGGCATACATCGGAGCGTCCCATGTCAAGACGCTCACAGTCAAAATTACAGCAGCTTCAATAAAGAGTTCCCTTTAGTGTGGCACTTCCCAGACACAGCTGCGTTTGTCTGCCAGTCAACCATGATCCAGGCTGAACACGGCTTCCACAATAACATCTTTCAGTGTGGAGACACTCTGAGCCTCCCCCCCCCCCTTCTGTACTGTACTTCCATGTCTGTATGACAGTGGGAAGTGCTGAGCCATGGTAAATGGAGCTGAGCCAACGCTCCTCAAATTCCTCCCGAAGTGGCAGAAACAGATGGGAGGCGGCGGGATGGGCAAAAACTGGGCTGACGACGTTGAATCATGAGGCCTGGGATGGTTTAATCCCGTCTCAAAGCTCTGTGGTCTCCCAGCTCACCTCCCGCGGAACCTGGCGTCATTTAGTCCCCGTGTGGATGACGGTGACGGTGGAGGGTCGGGGCCGCGGTGGCTCTGCAACCACCGACGGTTCCTCCCGTACAGGAGAAGAGGCATCAGAGTCCTGATTGAACGCTTTAACAGGAGAGGGCAAAGGAGCTATTGGAGGACCTGCAGGAGAAAATATCATTTCAGCAAAGTGTTTTTTTTTTTTGATAAGTAGGAAAAATACAAGTTAAATGATAAGGCTGGGGATCCAATACTTGTTAGTAGGATCAATTCATTGTTGGTTTGAGTTTTTTTTTCATGGGATTTGTTAAAAAAAAAGCGGTTGTAACTATAGAAATACCCCTGAGTAGAAACAGTAGAAATTATACTGAGCCATCTCCATCATCTCCATGACAACTGAGCAAACTCTCTCCGCTGAGGGAGACAAAAGCTCCAGAAAAAAATAGATGTTGAGTCACAATTGTCAATCATAGCATATTGCACTGACTGTACAACAATATACAAAGTTCTGTGAAATACTGCTGTACTAGACTGTACAACAGCTAATGAACTCATTAAAGCAACAGCAAATAATTATCTTTTAGGACGGATTCATCTTTGGGTTTTTTTTGTAGTTTATTTATAATTGAGTCTATTAATTGATATTTGCTTGTTTTGTGCAACTAACAGTCCAAAATCAATATATATTCAATAACAAAGAAAAGCAATGCAACAATATTTGTTTAAACAAATTGATTAATCGCTTTATCAGTTCAGCACTTGAACACATTGATAAAATAATCTGTAAATTAACACTAATACAGTGTTATAACGGAGCTTAATTTTAAAAGATCTTATCAAATGAAATGCCATCTGAAAAATCATGGCCATATGGCTGATGAGTCAAACTCAGTTTAATCCGTTTAATTGAAAACGACGCCTCAAGAGCTTTTAAACAGATGCCAATTAGCGGCAGACTGAGCGGAGGTCAGCTGAGCGCGGTACAGAAAACTTGGACATGTTCGGGATCCGCAGAGAGTATCTGAAGTGTCACTCACAGTCCTTCAGGGAGAGCGGGGCGCAGTCCACAGACTGGCTTTTGGCTGGAGCTCGGCTCTGAGGGTTGGACACGGAGTTGGAGCTGTTGATGCTGCTGCCGAAGCTGGTGCCCAGCTGCAGGCGCCTCATGTGGCGAATCACAGCTGTCGCATTAAAGGCTTGCTGCGGCGGCAGGGGAGAGAGGATGTACACAGACAAATGTAATACCAAACACATGACACTATATGATTTTACTATTCAACAAGATACAGAACATTATGTGTTTAATACTAAAGATGTGTGATTTGAAAGATGAAGTCTCACTCACCCTCCATTTGCTTTTGGCAAAGTTTTTCCGTATCTGCCGACTGACGGATTCATGTATGTTCTTGCAGAGAGCAGTGTCTCCGGCGATCCTGAAAATTAAAGTCAGGTCCTTTTAGATCATGTGAATAACATTTCACACATACAAACACAGCCCCACCCAACTGTTTTATATTTGTATGTGTAACACCTTGGGAATCATGCTTTTCCTATTTGCTCCCATCATTTATTTTCAACCGGCTAAAAAACATCTTTGATTGATGGGTTGAAGGTTTTGCAGGAGCTGTTTCACTTTGTCACATTCATCATAATATCTCTGTATGAAGCATTGTCAATGAAAGCTATTTCTCTCTGTTATGACACCTGTTACCGGTGTCACAAACCACATATTTGTGTCGGAGGGACCACCTGCCCAGGACCTGAAAAGCCCATTACTGGATAACAGTCTTATTCATATTGGCCACCCCAGCCGGAGACAGCAGCCCACACCAGCTCGCTCTTGCTAGCTCCGGCTCAGGCCTGGCAAGACATCCTAATTGTTCATTAAAGCTTCCACATTCTTCAAGGATCCTTCAGGATGCCGGCCACTAATTGGCAGCCATTTATTCAGCAGATTTCTCTCTGAGGGCTGGCAGTGCTGAGCAGAGGTGGGTTTGCGGCTCGGAGCCATGGTGACAGATGACAGTGGGAGGACATGCTCTCCATGACAAATGCGTAAGCCTGGCAATCTGCGTCATACTGCTGTTTAATCACACTGAGATGTGTGGTTCCCTGTGATTGTCTGGTTGGGGCGCAGTGTGGCAGCGGTTAGTTTCTCACCAGGGGTGCTCAAGAGCCTGATCACATGTGAACCTCTTCTCTGGGTCCTTCTCCATTAGGCAGCTGATGAAGTCTTTGGCTGTGGAGGGAGATGAAAAAGGTCAAGAACACATCCAGCTGAGAACATGTTGTATACTTTGCCACAGCAGAGGACTAAGGATTTTAGGGGTCCTGCAATTTCTTGATAATTTCCTAATACAGTTCCTGGAAAGAAATTTGTTATTTGGTTCCAATTTTAGGGAAAATAGACACAATGTTCTGAGACAGCAATCATAGTAAATACCTGGGCTTGTATTAAGCTGCTAAAAGTGAAACTTTGGATCTAAGTGAAAGATAAAAGTTTTTTACTGCTAAAATTTTAGTCCTGGACATAAAAGACCTACTGACCTTGATACAACACCTCCACCACCGTCTTTTACATGATGTTAAGCATTTTATTTCACTTATGATGACCCGGTCAGTTGTCCTTTAGTCTGTTTGTTCTGTTTTTATCAATAATAATAATAATAATGATCGCAATAACAACAATAAAAAATAAAGTTTAAACAAGTTACTCCTACTCACAAACTTATATAATATATAGGTATCTATCAAATTTCTTATGATTTAAAATTAAAATTAAAATGCTCCTTAATTTAAGAGAGCTCCAGAGGTCTCTTACGTTGGTTAAGAGTAGATCCTAGACGACTGCTGCCACGTTCTGCAGTTATCGTACACAATAATCTTGGTCATGATGAATTACATGTTAGCTGAGGCAACATGCATAATTTAGAATAAGGTGTTGTGATGCCCCCTGGGGTCATCTGGGGTTTCGATCTGTTACTAACCTGTGTCTCTCCTCGCCCTGCAGGTGATTGATTGGAGTAACCTGGAACACCTGGGCCCGGTGTTCCTAGGTTACTCAAACCACTGCTGCAGCTCGTTCACCCTCTCTGCTCCTCCCCGCAGGGACCCATTTGGTTTGGTTATGTTACTTTAGTCATCTACTTTGCTTTTATGCACCTTCACAACACGCACACACACACACACACACACATCTTCCACTCATGCACATCACACACTACTGACTTTACTGATCCCCACACTACATACTCTTTAATTTGATTCAATCTGGTTTAGTTTTGGTTTAATAAAATATCTTTTTGTTAAAAATTAACACTGGTGTCTGTTTTATTTTGGCCACTTGAGCCAGGTCATAACAAGTGGGGGCTCGTCCATTAAGGTTATGTTGGTAAAAAGTTTGTTTTGTGCCTCAGGCAGCAGTTGGGCGCATGGTGTGATTGTGTGGCTGATGACGTGATTTGGTCCAGCTGCATGCTGGATTTGTGCTGTGTGCTTTGTTGCCAGATCTGCTTTCATCTTTGCTTTTGCTTTCCTTTAGCTCTGGGTTTTTAGTTTTTGGGAGATGCACCTTGTGTTTTTTTTTCTTTGCATTGGTTTGATCTGGTGTCGGATTGTCGTGTGCTGTTCAAAAGCCAAGTGTTACTGTCCTGATGCGCTGTGTAGAGTTATAAAGCTGTAGTGGTGTTTCCCTTTTGGGTTGTGTCTGTTTTTTGTTTTTTTTGTAGTGTTGTAGTGATGTGGTTAGTGTCAGTTGTTTTCGGACAACTGTCTCTAGGGCACATCTGCGTGATTTAGTGGGGTTGCCTGCTTGCAGATCGCTTTACAACTCTGCTGGTTTTCAGTGTGTAAATACCTGTTGCAGTTAGGGAGAAATTCTTAGTTGGGGGTTGTCATTTGCCCAAGTGAGTGTCTGACAGTAGACATGTTACATTCTGTATCGGTAATTTGTAATGATGGCTTCCATGTCAGGATTTTTTGAGGCGCCTACGGTGGCGTAAAAAGGAGCAGCTAGTACAATTAGCTGACCATTATGGCATTATTGTTACAGAGAAAAAAAAAACGTAAGGACGAGATTAGAAATTAGGTTTTGGCATCTTTGTTTGAATGAGGTGTGTTACAGAAAAGGTGCCAGTGTCTGCGCCAGAAGTTGTGTAGACAGCTGATTTGACATTTGAGCAGCAAAAAGAGTTGTTAGCTAGTTTGAGCAAAAGAAGTTACAGTTAAAAGTGGACATGGAGAAGCAGCTTGAGTTGGAGAGGTTGGAAAAGCAAGTTGAGATGGAGAAAATCTGACAGAGCACTGAAGAAAGTTAGAGCAGTCCAAATTGCAGTTAATCCGGGAGGGCAAGCTTTCTCCAGGGGAGGTCGAGTACAGAGGATTCTGCTTCTGTTGGCTCTGCACCGGGTGGTATTGATCTTATTGCTGACCTGTGTTTGGTGCCAAAGTTTACCTTGATACTCTTTTCACTCTTTGAGCGTCCTCACTGGGAGAGCTCAGGAGGCTTATTCAGCTATTTGTGTTGAGGATGATTTGGATTATGATACAATGAAATCGGCTGTATTAAGAACATACAAGTTGGCCCCTTATGCATATTGCCAGAAGTTTAGAAAGGATGATAAACAAATGTGGAGTTTGTCTGTGATTTGGCTTCCCATTTTCACCGTTGGTGCTCAGCTGCTAAAGCTGATTCTTTTGTGGGTCTTTGTGAGCCGATTATGTTAGAGCAGTTTAAAAACGCTCTACAAGACGTTGCTCACGGTTACTTTATCCAAGAAGATTTGCTGGTGGTTTTCAGGTTGCTGTGCTGAGTAACTTTCCTCATGTGGTGTTAAAAATGGCACATGGTAGTTGTGGACATTTGGGGGTGAGGAAAAATTATGAGCGTGTCCTGCGCCATTTCTTTTGGCCTCGGTTAAAGCATGATGTTTCCAAATATGTCAAGATGTGCTGTACTTTGTGCCAGCTCATTGGGAAACTGAGTCAGGTCGTCGAGCCTGCTTTTCTTTGTCCCATTCCAGCTGTTAGCCAGCTGTCTGAGCATCTGAGCAGTTGGTATAGTGGCATGAAAAAATTTGGAAGGTGCACAGGCTGATCTGAGAGAACTGTATGACTGTCGAACTGAGCGCCGGCTGTGTAGCTCAGAAAAAGTGAATGTTACTCCCACACTTGTGATTGCTTTTGTGCTTTTCAGATCATGTGGTTCCTGCTGTGAGATTGGACGATGAGAGGGACCTTAAAGCTCCTGTCCTTTGTGCAATCTGGGCAGTTTGTTGGCTGGTTCAGTGCCGTGTTCAACACCTGTCCACACGCTTCACTTCGCTCTGCTGGATGGGATCTGTCACCAGCTGCTAAATCCTCAGATCCTCTAGCTGCGGCTCAAGCTTTGTTCCAACTGGGGTTGGTTAATCAGCCCCAGGGGGTTAATTATCGTAAGGGATTGATTTTTTTTTTCGTAATTTCTTTTGTTTTGCTTTAGTTATTGTTAGTTTTATGGTGATCCTGTTAGGAGTAACCCGAACACCTGGGCCTTTTTCAAACAACATAATATAAGCACACACACACAAACATGCAGTACGCCATAGCTCACCGGAGTCTGATATGTCGTCCCAATACGGTGCATCAAACTCGTAGTCTGCCTTGAGAATCTGCTCAAAGAGCTTCGAGTCATTCTCATCGTAGAAAGGAGGGTAACCGCAAAGCCTGAGGAGATGGATGATTACACAACAGTCTGTGTGAGTGCCGTCATCCAGCTGATGTTGAAAACTTTAACCCAAATCTAAAAAGGATTTTCTGTGGCCTAATCTCATTCATTGGCACGTAGATTTTTTTTTCATATAGCATAAAGCAGAAGACGGTTCAGAGGGATTATAGCGACTGCATGATTATTAAGAGGGGAAAAAATGGGATAAAACAGTCCATTTTCATATGATCTGGAAAAAAACAAACTTAAATCTGTAACATAAATCCATGCTGTGTTATTAAGTCGTGCTTTTCATTATGAAACAGTATAAATTATTCGATAATCACCACCGAGCAGAAATCTGTTTTGTGAGGGTGTCAGAAATTCATCACACCTAACAAATGGATAAAACCAGAGATTTTCTTTTTGCTAACGATCAACATCATTTTCCTTAATGAGTTTGGCAGCTTCATGTAACACTTTCCATTAAAAGCTTCATAGGCGCTGTAGAATAAGATCAGCAGCGTTATATTGTGGGAGTCCCTCACATGACAATCTTAACCCTCCAATAGCGGTTCAGCATCAAATTACAATCTGAATGTGTTGATTTAATTTAGTGCTGCAACTAACGATTAGTTTCATTATCGATTAATCTGCAGAATTAGTTGTTTTGTCTATAAAATGTCAGAAAAAAGGTGAAAACTGCCTGTTGATTTTATGATCATTCACTTATGATCTGAAAAGCTTCAAATCTTCACATTTGAGAAGCTGCAACCAGCAAATATTTGCATTTTTGCTGGAAGGCTGGTATGTATCTATATTTTTGTTATTGTCAACTAATCCCGTGACAAGATCAAAATCAACAATGCGTTAGTCCAACTCTAAATACTTTCCGAACTCCCCAGCCGGTCTGTCTGCCTTTAGCTCCAAGCCCATCAGTAAAACTGGTAACAAATACATAGTTTCACTTTTAATGAAGGCTCAGTAATTTCCTCCAACAGCCGGGCACTGTAGTTTTTCACAAACATGGAAACGTTAGGAGTAAATAGTTAATTTCCTGGGGACTATTTTCAGCCGCGGATTAACACACATTCGATATGAAAGCGAGTATTTAAGGGGTGGGATTAACTCAAGATAAACAACAATTCCCATGTTAATCGTAATGAGGAAACATGTCACCCAGTGCAACAGCATGGCTCATTTATGTGTTTTTGAGCAACAACGGAGGTCTAAAACAGAGGAGTAGGCTCTATCAGGCTCTGGCTACACAGACAATATTTGTTAGTAGGATCAATTTGTTGACAATAAGAATAATATAGAATATCACCAGCCTTTAAGGCTCCAGTTTAGGTTGTTTTTAGGATGTGATCATTTATCTGATCCTTGTTTTACTATTTTAAATTTTTCAATTCTGATCTTGTGACATATATTCTATGGTTCCTGTTTATGTAATACGGTCAGGACAGTCTTGATTAAGAGGTTTTTAATCTCATTGAGGCGTTCCGGGTGGTTTTCAATCTGAGTACGGCTTTCCTGTTTATATAAAAGTTTTTAAAAAATACATGAAAATCAAGCTATCAAATACACAAAAACAAGCTTCAGGGAATGACTGTTTTTATGTTTAAAACTGAGTACTCACAGAATATAAGCTATGACCCCGATAGACCAGCAGTCCACAGCTTTACTGTAGGGCTTCTGAGCTAAAACCTCAGGAGCTGCAACAATGAAATTATATTTAAACATGGTCAGAAAAACAATATTCATGTAGTGAGACATGCAAACAGTTTTAGGCCACACAGCATGACACAAAGGCTGGAGAAGAATGTTTGGTGGTTTGCCTGCAGCAGATGGCTAAGATTAACCTGTGGCTACTGGCAGATTAGATTAGGTCATGTTGTTGGCCAACTAGTGCATCTAATTATCTCAGAGTTACTTTCCACCAAAGCCGGAGCTCAGAGGGCATGCTCACCCACATATCCTGGAGTCCCACAGGCGGTGGCCATCACGTCACCTGTTCCCTCCATCTTTGACAGGCCAAAGTCACTGATCATGATCTTTGATTCATCATGAGGACTGAAGTACAGCAGGTTCTCAGGCTGAAAAGGAGAGGAAAGAGTCACAAAGTTTGCCTGTGCTTGTCTATGCATTCATATGAGCTGTGTGGTTTCATTATATTCATCCAGACAGTGAGATGTCAGACAAAATATGAGAAAAAAAAAAAAAAAAAAAATCCCCCGGATTTGTCATTCAGAAGTTGGGGGAGTTTTCTGGCTCATCCAAGAGGTTTCATCACTTTTACTGAGAAGGAAAATCCCTGACATTTAATCTCTGTGGTTTATCCACATCGAGCACACAACATCACTCACACAGGTTAAAAAGCTGGGATTTTCCCCTCTCAGAAAGATTCAAGAGTTCTGTTGGACAAGTAGCAAAACATTTTCAACTTTTGTATTATAAATTTAGAGGAATTACAGTCTATATGAACGAATGATACGGGGTGGTACCTTTAGGTCTCTGTGGACTATTCCCAAGGAGTGGAGGTAGTTGACTGCATCCAAAACTTGCCGAATGAGCCGACTGGCATCCATCTCAGTGTAGAAGCCCTTCTCTACGATGCGGTCAAACAGCTCACCTCCAGACACCCTGTCGGCACACAGAGAAGTTCTTTATTTGTTATTTATATATAACCCCTTATTAAAGGTTTTGATTAATTTTGAGTTATACTGAGTCTGTAAGTTTACTGTGTTGTTGAGTCAGTCTGTGTTGTCAACTTTTTTTGATATTTCATAATGCGGTTTTTGGAAATTTTTCATATGTCGTAATGGTTTTGAGACTTGTCCTTTTGCCACCTTGTGTAACTTTGCAGCGTTTTACACTGCTGCACAGGCAATTCTTCTCAACTACTTTCAATCACAGTTACAAAATTTTGCCGCACAACAAGTGACTCATATTAAGCTGAACATCAATTATGTGTATATGCCTGCTTTCACAGACGGCTGGCGATCACCATTTTTATAAGAGAGTCTTGAAGGCAACATTATGTATCTTGCAGAGGTACAGAGAGGCCAGATAATCGTTGTCTAAATTGCTAGTGCATTAGTCACAAACACTGTGAAATTATGCAGCGAGGGGAAAGGTCTCAGATCATTGTGACGACATGCTGTATGCAACACAAAGGAAAGCGGTAATGGCAAAGAGGAACAGTTACCACATGTACACCTCCACAGATACCGACTAAAATACATTCAACAAGATATTTGCTACATAACAATAGTTTAAACTACAGCCTCAAAAGTGACCATTAAGCCAAACAGCTCTGACAGCCTCAACACAAGCTGTAAGAGCTGTAAGAGTACTGGTTTGACATTTTGGGCAATATGCTTATTTACTTTCTTGCAGAGACTTAGATGAGAAGGTTAAGACCACTTTCACATCTGTGCATTAAGTATGGAGCTGGAGCCTGCAGCCAGTTAGCTTAGCTTAGCACAAAGACTGAAAACAAGGGAAAACAGCTAACCTGGTTCTGTCTGAAGGTCATATCTGGTTTGTTTTATTTGTAAAGAATTGATTCATAACAACGTCAAGTGATATTTTTAACGGGGGTTTATGTGCTGGACCATTTCTTGGCAGGGAGCAGTGAGTCCTCACTGGTTTCCTGGCAACCTCCCGGCGACAACAAGGTTTAAGGACTCACTGACTCGCAAGACTCACTGCGTCCGGCCAAGAAACAGTCCAGCAACAGCCTCAAGTATTACCATTACATTCAAGTCCTCTGTTTTTCTAAAATAATAAGGTTTAATCACTTATACTTCAGTTCTGGACATATTTCCAGAATTGTCAAGAACTTTTCTAACAATCTGATGTTATTATTGTTTGCAGCACAATAAACAGATTTTTAACCCGTTTCCAAAGATGGTACATACTGTATGTGCTTTCTCAATTCATATGATGTAAACCAAAATTAAACGGATGCTCAGCTCTGTGACTCGAATGTAATGTAAAAACATAAGAGGCACAAACCGGAGCTAGTCCAGTGCATGATCCCTGCGTAAATCCAAAACTTGTTTTTACAACAATTCACATGTTAGTTAGTGAGCTTTAAAGATGTTGGAAGGTGTTTTTCCTTCCTAACTTTAGACAGAGCCAGGCTAGCTGTTTCCAGCTGTTATTAAGCTAAGCTAACAATCTCCTGGCTCCAGCCTCATATTTACAGTACATACATGACTCATCTATACATAGAGTTCTGCTGTTAAAACAAAGACTCGTACATCTTTAAAGCATCGTTGTATTCAGTCAGACATGACTGCCTCAAGGACATTACAGATGCTTATTCAAGCAAAAACACAACACATTATCAAAACGACCGGCCAAATGGGAAGCAAAGAGCTGACCTAAACACAAACAGCATGGTGGGTTGATGTACTTACAGCTGCATTATGAGGTACAGGTGGTTTGAGCTCTCGTAAATGTCCTCCAGAGCCACAATATTCTCGTGCTTTATCCTGGAGAGACAGAACAGAAAATTCAGTTTGCTTGCTGTCAGCCTCTGTTCATTTCAACACAGGCCACTAATGAGGTGCAATTAGCCAGTTCTCATTAAAATGATCCTGCCAGCTGAAAACGAATCGTTTCTTTTTTTTTGCTTTCTGGAAAAGCACCTTGCCTGTATTTACACTCCTTTGTGTGTTTGTGCACATGTGTATGTTGTCAAAAATGAACCCGACAAAGAGTATGTTTCACACAAAGCAGACACGCAGGAGAGAAAACCTTTTGTGTGTGAAGGAGAGCAAGGGGGGAGGGGGGGGGGGGTTCTTAGAGGATGCTAATCAATGAGTCATGAAGCGACAACCCCCGTCAGCAGGAGCACCTGAACAGAATAATACAGGATGAAGATTCTGGGAGTCTGTGTCCAAGCAACCAACCAACAAGGTTTTAGTAAAAACAAAAAGAAAAAAAAAAAGCCTCTGCAAGGAGATATGCAGATGACAGAGCGTGTTCAGAAGGGCAGGTGGCTGAAAAGGAAAAGGTGGGGGTGGAAAAGGAGGAGGCGGGGAGTCTCAAAGGACTAAACAACCTTCACAACTTCCTCCCAGAGTCCAGAACAAAAATGAGGTTGCAGTCTAATGTCTGTTAGACTAAAACAGAAGTAAGGAGAGTGAGCGCCAGGGGGAGGAGAAACGGAGAGAAAAAAAAAACAAGAAAAAGCAGAAGTCAAAGGATAGCAACTGTAACCAGGCAACTACACCCAACAACTGGTGTGCTCACTTCAAGAGTGGTAACTGAGCTTCTCGGGGGAATTACCCATCAGGCCGTGGAGGAGGAGTGTCACCTGGTGTCAGTGCAATCCTATCATACCCTGTGTGTGTGTGTGTGTGTGTGTGTGTGTGTGTGTGTGTGTGTGTGTGTGCCTGTGTACACTGCGAAGACCCAAAATAGTGACATAATAAATAGATAGGATTCGACAAGGAAGTCACTTAAGCCTGACAATGCCTGTTAAATAAACTGAGTGGCACTGGCATCCCGACTCCTGAGTCATTACTCAGCGGAAAGAGAAGGAGACACACACACACACACACACACACACACACACACAAGCCTCCCAGAGGAATGACGCAAAGTGGTGACCCTTTTTAAAAGTGCCGTTATTATTATTCTTCTTCTGCAAACTCCCCCGTGGCTCAGTCATGCGGTACCTACTTCCTAAGAACGGCGATTTCATTCTCGATGCTCGTCTCCTTCCCCTTCAGCGCCTTTTTGGGGATGCACTTGATTGCGACCATCTTTCCTGTGACCTTCTCCCGAGCCATCACCACCTCGGAAAACGCACCGCTGCGAGAGCAAGAGAAAGAGAGAGGAACACGTTAGACTGCTTTATATGCGCTCAGGCAATATTGACACAGAAAACCTATCCTCGATGAGTAGATAGAGGACACTCAGAGGCAGACAGGCCAGAGTACACAAACAGCATATTGTGAATATTTACTGAGAACTGGCAAAGTCCCTGACTATGGCCAACAGCCTTCTGTGTTGGCTTACGGCCGGTGCTCGTGTGCAGCCAAAAGCACAGCAAACACTTTTAAAACCTCTAAAAAACACCCATTTAGGGCAGCAGATAGCGTGTCTTCCTTGGCCATCTGTCTCCATACATGAGAGCCTTAAAAAACAAATACGGAATTAAGCGAATATTTGCTCAAGCAATCTGTATCTGTTGCTATGATACCACATTCAGTCCACCTTAATAAATCTCGCTGAGCAGGCAGCATGATTGCTTTTTTTTCCCCCCCTACTTGTTTTCATTACACACCTTCACAGGCACCTTTGCTCTCCATGCACCCTCAGTGAAGATCTTAAAAAAGGATGGATGATTTGACAGTCTGTGGGTCATGTTCGCTGGTAAACCAATGTAAAGTAAAAGACTAAACTAATCTTTAATCAACTGATGAAATGACAGCTTTGGTAAGGGGTTTGTTTGCCAAAATGTGTCAGCACGGGAAAAAAATGTTAGGTGAGGCCTTGGTATTGAGAGTTTTTGGAAAGCGACTATATATCAGAGTTCATAAAATCTTGATTAAATCTGCTCACATGTAGTTCACTGCTTTTCAAGACAGCTGTTTTAAATTTTCTTTTACTTTTTTCCTACTTGTTCCTTTTCTCCTGTCCTTTTTAACCTCAATAAACTGACATGCAGCTTCTCTTTTTTTATTGATAACTTCATTTTTATTGATTTTTTTTCAGGCTAAGGGAGCGTGTTAACATGGGCAACATAATACCTGTAATACAACATATGTAATGGGTTGCATCTTATAGGCCCATATATAACGTTCATTTTCAAAGAAGTACGTAATTTTCATCTTCCCTGCAATTAGTACCTAAGTTCTTTGCAGAAGTGAAAGAGTTCTGTGTCATAAGTTTAAGCAGGGATTTTGCCCAGGTATAATGTGACAGAGAAGCAACTTCTGTTCCAAATATTTTCATTATCTCTTCATTAATGTCTTGCCAATATGAAAAAAAAGTAAAAGAACAAGCCCCAAAAATATGAAAATGTCCAGCACACTGCTTCCTGCATGTGCTTTTTCCCTTTCGGACATTCGGAGGTTTAGTTAAGTAATAAGTGGCTTGTTGGAAGAACATTATCGGTCATACAAAAGTAAAACTGACGTGGAGAAACACAACTGAAGTGATTCACCATCTTTCAAAGAGCAAAGCAGGTAACATGAAAGGCTCCATTATGTTCTCAAAGTGTAATCAGTTCCTCCCAACAGGCTCTAAACTCAGTGCCGCTCGCTGCACTAAGTCCCACCGTGGCCATCAAATCCACGCTAATCCCCTCACTCCATCAGCGCGCAGAGGGGGAGGGTCAGTCAGAACCACGGCACACAAACACAGACTGTGCACAAACACACTACCTGGTCGCAAAGCCAGGCCCCAGGTGTGATGAGGTGGAACACACTGCGAACAAACAGAACTGAGAGGGCTCGGAGCATACGCCCTTCTGACTTTGACCTCATTCTGACACATGATGCGGGACAGTATGTAAATTCAAGGGCTTGTGTAAGTGAGGGAGCTGGCGTACTGCTTGTGTCTCTTGTTAAAAGCACTATCTTCCCACAGCAGCTGTTGCCGTGAGGACAATGAGCATCATTTCTATTCAGCGCATGCGACCAATTTCCACAGCTGCGTGGACATTAGGAGAAGAACAAAATTCCTCCACCAGCGGCACGCTGAGCCTGTCAAGCAAAACTCTCTTGCACGGTTTTTCAGAGCATGCTTTCTGCAGCATGAGACACATAAAGATCAAAACCACAGGAACTCACTGAGAGGGTGGTAAGAGCGTGTAGCACCATTTCAGTCCCCCCCCCCCCCCCTCCTTACGAAAATGACAAGCAGCAACATCATTTCCTGTGAATGACAACATGACAAAATCCAGCCCTGTGACTTCCCCTCATAGTGTTGGTGCATGAAGCACAAACCGTGCTGCAGGCTCTGATAGCATTTATTCTGTTAAAATCATAGTTCACAGGAAAGAAAAGGTGTGATGTCTGCTAAAGACAGGCATATGGTGATGCTACCACCCACACGCTGTATTTGCACATACATACAGTATTATAACACAAATATACAGTCACACATCCACCACAACAAACACACAACCTACGTGGCTACCAGCACACCAAATTCATCCCTAGAATAATCCTAGATGGGATCTGGAGCAGCGTTAAGTGATGAGAGACAGCTCCATCTGAATTGGACCCTTGATTGAAGCTCATCTCAATCTATTACGCAAGATAAATATGACTGTATGCCTGCAAAATGTTCCTGACCCAGTGTCACAGACTGCACAATCAAGTCACCACACTGACTCACTTGGTTGAATAATAATAGTTGAATTTTAAGTTCTTCCCGGAGCAACCGGGCTCCCTCTTTGCGGTTCTTGGATGTCAGTATGAGCTGTGTGTGTGACAGCCTGTAGTCACACAACACCAGCACACTATGCGAAGGATAGCCGAGCCAAAACCGGCTGACTAATGTGAAATGTGAAGGTGGGCTGCTCTCTGTGTGAAACCAGCGGCTGATGCTGCAGATACAATGCGAGCACTGCATCGAATAATCACCCAGAAAACTTTTCCAGGCTGCGACCTCAGCTGGCCGCCCTCGGCGATTATGAAAATGCAGGACACTCTTGATGGGAGAAGTTTTTGGTTTTTTTTGACAGAGGGGGTGGGGGTCTCGACAACTGAGGCTGGCTTATTGACATTCACAGGCGATGCATTGCATGTATTGTGCTGCTGAGTAATCACCCTGAATCATCTTGTGTAAGATGCATTACAGCGGCCCGTTATGCAACATATGGGATGGAAAAGTCAGAATTTAATAATCCAGGTACAGCTGCCGCCGGTGTAAGCTACTGTGTTGAAAGTCACCCTTCAACGGCGCGATGACAGCTGTTACGAGAAATATGACAGCGGAGATGATCTGTGATTTTGAAGGGACGTGAGTAAAGTGGAAGTGTACAGTTTGTGAAGGAGCAGTAATGGGAAGATCGTTTTTATGTGTATATACATGCAGGTCCCTGAAATGTTTGTATCAAAGAGTTGCATTGCTCGAGGGGCCTTTTACAGTCACACAAAACACTTATTTTTAAACAGACTTCACACCACCATCTGCTCAGCTGTGATAGGCTACTCTGTCTCCTAACAGTTTGGTAAACCAGAGTGTCAAATGGACAAATTCTGCAAAAATGACACCGTTTCTTATCTCAGGTGTTACTTCCTGATTTGCATTATCGTCATTATCATCATCATCACCAGGGAAACAATAATAACTAACACTGGATGATACTACTGGCTTTTCTCTTGCCACTTGTCTTGGATTGCTGTAATGCATCTTTATAAAAGGGAAGTGGTGAAATTATTTAGATTCTTAACTTGTGGGAAATGTGGTGATAACACAATGTACAACCCCCAAATACAAATAAAAGTACTGCACTCAAAATGTTACAAACGTAACTCAAGTATTGACAAGATTACAACTAAAATGGAGGCAGAAAGTCCCCCGTCAGTGTTCTATTATTATTGGATTATTCATGACGGTTCAATAACAATTTTAAAGATTGGGTAGTAGTAGTTTAATAAAAGCTGATCACATGTGTTCTTTGTAAAAAATCTGAAAGTATAGGAGGAATTCTCCTTTGACAGAGAAATAAGGTGCAGCTATTTTGATAATCAATTGATCGTTTGAGTCATTTTTCAATCAAAAATGCCAAACATTTGCTGCTTTTCTTTGTCTTATCTGAGGATAAGCTAAATATTATAATATAAGTTTTGGAGTGTTGGTTGGAGCAACTTCAAGATGAGTTTAGGAAATTCTGATAGGCATTTTTCACTATTTTCAATAACAACCAAGTAATGAATCAGCTGATTAATCGGTAATCAAAGTAATTCAAAGTAAAATGTCTTGTAGCTTTAACTATCAAATACATTTAGAGAGAAAAAAAGTATTTTAGTAAAGTATTTTTTTTTATTAAGAAAAAAAATACTAAAATTCTCTTGTTCCAGCTTCTTAAATGTGAATATTTCTTGATTGTTTAGTCTTCTATGATAATAAACTGAACATCTTTGGGTTGTGGACTGTTGGTCAGGACAAAAGATATTTGAGGTTGTGCTTTGGGAAACCGTGATTTTCTCCATTTTCTGACATTTTATAGACCAAATGACGAATTGATTAATCGAGAAAATAATCAACAGAATAATCAATAATGAAAATAATTGCTAGTTGCAGCCCTACAGTTAGGTAGAAGTAGAATAAAATGGTATTACTTAAGTAAAGCACCACAGAATTGTACTCGAGTTATTTTCCACCACTGCATAAGCATGACGTCGTACATTTAGTTGTGGGCGCCACACCAGCCAGCAGTGGTCTTCTGTACTTCCAGGTAGCAAACAGCATTGATCAGGTGCTGCAGTTAAATAAAATCCAATAATATGACTTCCAGTAGCTCTCATAGTCCCGACGACTGGACCTGATGGGAACCATTACCCAACAACACACTGGTCCTGAGGCTACTTTCCAGGAATGTGCACTTTGTGTTCACCACCAGACTGTTGATTAAAGAGAGAACGACGGTCAGTTCACAGGCTGATAAGCTAAAAAACAAAAATATCTGATACTCCGGGGACATGTTTGGCATGAAATCTGCCTGAAGCCACAGAGCAGCCAGTCAGAGAGAAGCTGAATTATTTTAATAAGGGTGATTACTGCCTCCTGTGCACTGATACAGTCTGGTACAATTCAACCCGCTGAGTGCCCTGGATGACACACTATGGCTCTGCAGGCATTCACTGTGCTGAGAGGGACATGAATACAAATGGAAACTCAGGAAATTACTACGCATTCAACATACTACGCATTATTTCTGTAAATTATTTGACTCTCCATCAGCAGCTGCCATGACAAAGTATCTCCTCCCACAGCGAATGTAGCTGGAGGACAGTGGTGGTGGGAAGTGGTAGGTAGTGTCTTCTTCAGAGGCAGCAACCAAGGACTTCCACCCTCCTAGTTGCCTAGCTGCCATTTTCACTGCTTCCAGGCTGCTTTCACGGACCCAACTAGTCTCTACACAAGCTGTGTTTCAGGATGTGATCAATGCATGGAGGCAACAACAGTCACTTAAATGCATCCCAGACGAGTAGAGCTTTGTCAGAGCCGGAGTCAGTTTGATATCAGCTGCAGAGGCCTGTTAATTCATTCATATCAAATTTAGAAAAGCTCATTTTCATCTTTATAGGCAATAACGTGCAAAAATAACGACAAAGATATGTTTCGGGGGCAACAAGTGACATGAATGAGTCAGCTCCAGCTCAGCTCAGTTTGACCCTTCAGTGGAGGTAAACAGAGGACAACTTCTGTACTTTTAATCCCAGCAAATGGGATTCTGGAAAAGCGCGACAAAGCACTTAGTAGGAATTCAACTAAAAAGCATCATTTTTCAGTTGCTTTTTAGCCACTACATCTAAATAAATAAAGTATGTTGCAGAGCCTGACACATACTGACAATACTGATAGTGATATTTGATTATCCCAAATGTTTCCAACAATTTATCAAACACAGAGAATTTTAATCAAGGTAACGGTCCGTTTCATTTGGTCGCCTGTCAGTGGCGTCATACCTCCTCTACCAAAGAGTATACATGCACAAGATGATAATCATCTTGTACTCGTGCGTCGGCATTGTGGTTGTCCGCTACAATGGCGTCTACCAAAGAGTGTACACATTCAAGATAATACGTCGGCGTGGTGCGCCAGGAACTGTCATAAATTGACTTTTATCCAGTTTTAAGCCACATTTTTATGATAAACTTTTTTAGATCTTGGTCGTTTTTAAGTTGATCTTTTAACCGGATGAAGGAACGTCTACTGAGCATCTGGATCTTAAGTTGTCAGAGAAACAAGCTGAACAAACGTTAGCAGCAGCTCAGCTCTACTGAGTGTCTTTCAGCTTATTGTTTTGGTTTTCCAGCTATCAACGTTACCATTTTGGTTCACTCACATCTGCTCTCACTGCGTCATTTTTGGCCACAACAGGCAGCTGTTTTCAGCAAAAAATGCTCTAAAGCCCCACTTTACGCTACTTGCCCAGCACCAAGTGGCAGACAAACAAAGTTAGCAAATTTTACGGTAAAAAAATAAACTCCTCCTGCGGACGAAGACTGTTTTTAAATGACCTGAAATGTGCTGTAACTTTGGCATTTCTCTGCTGCAGTTTTGATTATTACATATATGCTGATACAACTGCGATAAGATAATTCCAGGATATGTCGGCCCGTCTAATTATTTATCGCTTAGGGTCTTGTTTGTTGGTGAAAAAAAAAAACGAGCTCAGACAAACATCTCAAAATCCCCACTGGGAGTGGCAAACCCACCTTCTGCTGCACATTAACAACAACAACTTTCCCACTGGGATCTCTGAAGGTCCAAGTGGTCAGGTTACTTAATTTGCTTCCACAGAGTATCAGCAGCTTACGGGTCTGAAATTAGCCGCAAGGGAAGTGGTCAGGTAGGAGGACTGGTTTTAGTAGCGAAGATCTCATTAGCTCACAACAGCTACCGCAAGAAAACACGGGCCAAGAAGTGTGGCCAGAGCATTACTGACACTGCCGCAGGCCTGCTGCTCCTAAGCTCCTATCAATAACCAGTCAGTCATAACCTTCACACACACACCGGCCTCCAGCTTCTGCTAAAATCAAATCTTTTCTCTTTGTAGGGTGTTCACGTTAATATGCACTTAATTTTTTAAAAATTAAACATCCTAATTTTTAAAAAAGTCACATTTCACAGTCAATACAACTGAACGATGGTAATCACCTCGACAGCTGTTTCTCTCAGGTTTCAGAGGTTTGCAGCAGTGAAAATGTTTCCAGATCCTTTGCATAAGTAAAAGTAGCAGTACAACCGTACTTCATTAAGAGTAAAACCACTAAATTAATTAAAAGTTATTAACAGCTGAATGTACTTAAAGAATCAAAAGTAATTGTACACAGCACACTAAACAGAATGGCCCCCGACAGTGTAATTTAATTTTAGTTTGATAAATATGACTGATATTAATATTGTAACGTGTTGAGCTCATTTTAACTTCTTTAGACTGCTGGATACTAGTTTCATCTATAACAATGCATCATATTTTATGAGTTCATCATAGGTTTAGTATGTGAAATCAATCTGAAAAGCAACAACTGCTGTCAGATAAATTTACGGTAGAGCTGCAACTAACAATTATTTTCATTATCGATTTATCTGTTGATCATTTTCTCAATTAATCGATTAGTTGTTTCAGAAAATGGCGAAAAATGTCAATCACTGTTTCCCTAAGACCAATGTGACATCCTCAAATGTTTAGTTTGTCCAGACCAGCAGTCCACAACCTAAAAATATTCAGTTTACAGTCATTGAAGACTAAAAGTAACCAGAAATAACCTCATTTGAGGAACTGGAACCAGAGATTTTTGAGCAAAAATGTTTGGCTCTGAACTGTACTCGAGGAAGAAAGAATAGAGTGTGGGAATACTCAAGTATAAGTACCTTTAAATTGTACTTGAGTAAATGTACTTCTGGTGTGTGGAGAGCAATAAATGAGTTTTCTTTGGCACGAGGAAGCTGCAGAGAGATGATCCCTCTTGAACACTGATGGGGAAACCTGACGAGAAACCTACAGTTGAAAGGAGGAGGAGGAGGAGGGGATAATCTATGTCTCTTCCTCCGGCCAACAATCCTTCTTCGTCCATTATTAATCCTCAGCCAAAGCTGCAGGGCGGCCTTTTCTGCCCCAGGCGGCCTGTTGTGAACCCCAGTGTGCAGCACTGGCTGCTCAACAAGGTACTCCTTAATTAAGACACACAGGAACAAGTAAATGGGACTTACTTAAAGTCACTCAGGACGAGTACACGTTGTATAATATGCAACATGAGGCCAAACAGTCACAAACTGGCCCCAGAGATATGCGTTGGGTTGTGGGCGAGGGATATATGTGTTCCTCCAACCTGGCCATTATGTGGACATAAAACCGTGATGATTCACTGGTGTTATTCAGAGGCTCTTCACACATAAATGAAAGCCTTGGGGAAATCAGAACTGCCTCCAGGTAGGAACGTCTGACTGTTTAGTACAACAGCTGAAGTGTCAAGTGTACTTTATGATTCACCAATCTGTAGGAGAATTTTATGATGCTGCTCCTGAGGAAAAACAGGTCTGCGGTCACACCGAGCAGCTTAGTTTCACAAAATTAGATGATCATGACAGTCAAGGCGGCACCGATTGCTCAAAGTTTATACGATAAGGTTGCGTATCTTGCGACACCAAACCACAATGTGTCTGTTTTACCATTTATGAATGACTGGCTTCCTGTTTAGGTGACTAGAGGCCATATTTTGTCCAGCATGACACCAGTTCTGAGGCCAAATTTAAAAAAAACAAACATATTTCCCGGGGGAGACTACTTCCTCGACATAGGCCTTCCCCAAAGCCCCAACAATACAAACATCACCACATTAAATTCCTCTCAGTCAAAGGAGGAGGGACGTGACTGTGGGGAACAAAGTGCGCCAGGAAAATGAGAAATCTACTCTATTAAACGTGTGATAGCTTTTCTGCTCAGCACCTAGCAATCTATCCACAAGATTGACTGCTCGAGCCTTTTATCGTTTCCTCCTCTCATATAAGCACGACCTAACCTTGACCACTCTGCTTTCAGCAGCGAGGGGTCTTTTCTTTCAGGGAACCCTTTCTGCGGCATAACTTATTCAGAGAAGAAAAGCCACGAAGTGAAGCAGCACTAACGGCGGACCAAAATAAACTCTGGAATCTGTGTGCTCTGTGGTCCCAGGGCCAAGAAAATAACTCCAACTTAAGCGGCCCCCCCTAAACTACAAGAACAAACAAATATCTGTGACAGTGAGATGAATTCATAAAGCCGGACATAATGTTTTAAAACCTCTTGTTTGAGGAGGAGAGAAAAGACTGGAGCGCAAGAAGCCATAAAGTCGCCACAGATGGTCCCTTCATTTGGGATGATTTCATCATTTGTGTATGCAAATATAAGACCTGCTGTCTTTGTCACAGTTGTGTTGTACAAAACGACCCCCCCCAAAAAATAAATGGCTGCCTGCACAAATCTCATACAGTCACGTTTCATCTCTGATCTGATCTGTGGGAATTTTTTTTTTTTTTTTTTTTTAAAGAAACGTGCTGCAGTAGTTTTTGAATGAACTGTGACAAAAGGAGACACATTATTATGTCTCATGAAGCCTTATTTACACTCCCTGAACAATTAACTGAGGATGGTCCTGATTGGATTTTAACAAATGTCTCTTTTAGCGGGTTGTAACTTAAAAAACACACACACACACAAAGGCCCTGTCTCTGTGTGTCACCGTCGAGCAATTCTTAGTTGATTCAACAAATATTCAACAGCTGTCAGTCGGCTTTTCATTTCCGTTCAAACGACACAATGTGTAATTGTTGTCTGGCGCTAATTTGCACAACTGGACACAAAGTTTCTTGTCGCCTGCACGGCTGCGTTATGTTGTTACTCACGTCCCAAGGACTTCCTTGAAGTCAAATATCTTCTTGATATCATCGACATGCTTTTTCCAAGATCCATCGCTGGACTCGCCGTTTTCTTTCGCCATTTCGCAGCGGGGTGGTGGGGCGGGAGGGGAGGGGGGGAAAGAGGAGGAGGAGGAGGAACAGAGGAGACACCGGAGGAGCTCACCACAGTCCTTTCACCCTGCCAAAAAAAATGTTTTTTTTTTTAAAAAGAGAGAGAAAAGAAAAGTAGTGCACTTCTGTTTTTCGGCAAGCCAAGCGAGGGTTTCCTGGCTATATGTCAGTCTTGCTTCCTCAGCTCATGCATGCAACCAGGCAAACCCAAGGAGGGGAGGTATGTCCTACCCCCAGAGAGGTTATTTGACTAATCTGTTTGACGTAGCGGATCCCGAGCCTGAGCTTCCCCACTGTTCAGTTTCTCTGTTACGGGGAAACACGTACAGGCTCTCCCCCTCCTCTCCTCCACTCCTCCTCCACTCCTCCTCCTCCTCCTCCTCCTCCTCCTACCCGGGTGGGATTCAGTCAGTGTCAAGCGGCGACGCGGTGAGGTAAGGTCGGGCTACTTGCTTGCAGGAGGAGGGTGACACTTGGTAGTCGCATCCGTGCTGCTGTGTGTGCCATCGAGTCACACCGACCGCCCTGTGGTTGTTATAGCAATAGGAGGAGTGGGAGGTTGCTGCTCCCTCCCGCCTATCTATCTGACAGCGAGCACAATGAGCGATTTAAGTGTTCGCATTGCACCAAATCACCGGCCCGGTGGAAACTCTGCCGGACTGATCACTGTCAGGGGCTGAGCGCTGCTCAAATACATCTACAAGTCTTGTTTTTTGTCTCTGGTTGTCTCTCTAGTTGATGTCATATTCAAATGTTGAGGTTTAAATGGCAGGTGCGTAGATATGAGGTGTGGGGCCCATGCACAGCAGGTGACCCTTGGCCCCCAGCTTCCACTTTCACCCAATGATTTGTCTGTTTGCAGTTTTGTAGATGAGAAAATGCTTCAAAACAAGCATTAAATATGCATAGATATACATTGGGTATTACAATATACTAGTCTGATAATGAAACTTAAAGGTGCAGTGTGTAAGATTTAGTGGCATCTAGCAGAACGGACTTGGCAGAAATAGAATATAATATTCATAAGTATATTTTGATTAGTGTATAATCACTTATAGATAAGAATTGTTGTGTTTTTGTTACCGTAGAATGAGCCCTTTGTATCTATATAGAGAGCAGGTCTGAGGTAGCGGGGCGTGTTTGGTGAAAGGTCCTGGCTCCAAACGGAAAAGAAGACGTCGACTATGAGCAGCAACTCTGGGCTTCAAACTGGATTCTGACTTCTTGTTAGCCATTTCGTGTTCTGAAATCGTCAAGTCAATTTCAATACAGCCAAAATGACAAATTTGCTTCAGAGTTTCTTACAATCTGTACAGTATACAGTATATCCTTAGACACTTTTTCTTCGGATAAGGAAAATCCCTCCAAAAAAAACCCCCTTGACAGGAAAGAAGGAAAAAACCCTGCAGGAGCAACAGCAGAGGCATCACTTATCCAGGATGGACAGACATGAAATACATATATAAAGTAGACAGAAATAATAATAGTAAAATGAATTATGTCAGTATTAAGTACATTATTAAGAGCAACACATATGAAGAATATGGATCCGGGAAGCAGTTGAGCAACTTTCAGGTGCCACTAAACGCTGTTAGGACCTGGACCAGGATCTGACCAATTACTGTGACTGATGTATCCCATGATGCACCCTGTCGACACAGAAGATGTGTTGCCAAGGAGCAGCTACCTTAGAATTTATCAGGTTGATTGAAGCAACATTTTGTTTGTAACGCAGCCAAGAAGCCATCTTAGCCTCTTAGTGCATATTTCACTTCATCTTTCATCAAGTGATAAACAAACTAGTGTTGAACCTGCTTCTTCAAGTACACCAGGGGGGCATTTTTCCAAAATCTAGCAGAGAAAACAGTGAAAACATCTTATGAGGAAATGCCTTCAATGCACTGCAGATTTAAGTGCTGTTATTTTAGTCACTCTATTCACAACAGGCTCTGTAGCTGCATTGATTTCATCCACATTTGTTTGGATTCTGGCTCTGGCACAGTTAAATACTTCAATCTTTGTGCCACCTGCAAAGGTGCTGATTGGCTCGGTTGCATCACCAACTGGGAAACAGCCATTTGTGAGAGTATGAGACCTTTTCAAATCACTCAGTGTAATCTGAGACGACGGCAGTAATTCAGAAGTCTGGAACCAGACTGAGAATATCACACTGAAGTATGAGTGCTGTCACAAAAATAATTCAAATAAAGTTTTTTGTTGTCGGTGATTCTGTCCAAAGTGTTGATTATTGTGTCTTAATAAACTCATTCACAGACTGTCATACAAGCAGAAGAGGTACAAATCAAACATTAAGGGAATATCTCAATGATGGTCCATGACAGAATAATTGTTGTACTTGGATTGAGGACACCTGAAGCAGAAAAGCAGAATCAGTTATTTTATAATGCTCTCAAATTACAAAGCACTTGAAAAAGCTTCATGAGTACTACTTGAAATTTCTTTGTCCCCATGATGGTGACTAATATTCTTTCTCGGTGATGATCTCAAGCAAACAGCCGGCAGTTTCAACACATTACAAGCAAAGCTAAAGATTTTTCCCCCCTTAAAAAAAACATTATTACTGAAACTTAAGTGAGTTTGCTCTCAGTTCTTCTCAGGCTTAAGACTTTTCTGTTTGAACTGCCTTTTATTAATTAAATATGGGACTATTTTTTAATATCTCACATTACACTGTAGCTGCATTTTTATTCTCTATTTAGCTTATTTTTACTTTCTATTTAACTCTTAAATTTTATTTACACATCTTTTTATAATGTCTTGTTTCTTTTACATCTTAATGCCTTTTGTTTTTGAACTTCCTCGTCGTTGAAAGTTTTGCACTTATTAGAACAAAAGTACACTCTGAATTTAGGCTTCAAACTGTGGGTTAACTAAATTTACTCTACTACTCTACTGAGTCACACTGAGGGAACTTCCTTCAGACAAACGTATATATTGTTGTGGTTTTCCGCATGTTTGCAGCCTAGCAACCAGTGACTTTTTTTTTTTCTAAGACCTCTCACAGTTGTAGATCCTCGTGGAGATCTTAAACTATGATCTCTTTTTAAGTGTATAAGGGAATATTTGTTAAGCTGCATGAAAGGTGCTATATAAATGTTTATTATATTATTATAAAATCAAGCAACTATCAATGTTAACAAGTACTTGAAGGACACGATTTCCATATTACCATACTTCATGTATCTTATACAATCACAAAATGAGGCAAAAAGAAACACTGTGCACAAACATGAAAATAGATTTATTTGAAAATATTTCCATTTGAATATTCTGATCTGGTTTATTTACATCAGCCCTTTAATGCCATTATTTTGTGTTCAAGTCTGAGTTTAAACCATAATTAAATAATGAAAATGATGAAGTACTTCTTAACCCAAATTCGTACCATGAAATGTCCAAATATACTGTACCTACCTTAAGGTAGGTAAGTAATGGCTACACATTTTACAGTCCCAATGGTAACAACTGTCTTTGTTAGCTCAGAAACAGTTTCACATCCTCCTTTTAATGCCGGTTAATATCCTCTAAAATAATCCCACTCATATAAATATTTAAATGAGAAACAATTCATACTGATATTTTTTGTTCATCTGTGGCGACTTTTGTTCACAATACAAAAAGAACTCATACGGACTACATGCATGAGATAAATTGATCGATTGAAAGATAAATTGATCGATTGAATGATTCTTGAAACATGGAGCCCTTACAGACAGAGGCAAGATACAGTCCCTGGTGCTAGAAATAACGACTGTCACCTAAAAGTGCTTCTTAACTACAATCATATTGTAAACGTCGTCTATAAGGCCTCGATTCAGATCTGAATCAAATTAGCAGTTGTCTTTTGTCTTACCATTGTGCCTTGTGACTAAACAAAGAATACAGGCATGTTGAGTGAGAGAAAGGGGAAAATTCAAACCACATAAACTTACAATTAAAACCTGTATTTGACTATAAGAGTACAAATAAACTGATCAACCCTACTCTCTTCAACACTTCCTTTAATCTTTAATCTATTATTGGCCAATTTTTTAAAAAAAAACGGCACATCCACATCGTCTAACGGTCCCGTGTAACTGCTGTGCAGCAGCCCTGCACTTTAAGCGACAATGGTGAAGAAGATCACAGCAGATACAGCTGGTAGTGTAGCTCTGATAATTGTGTAGTGTTTATTTTGGCTCCCAGTCTTATGAGAAGGTAGCGGTGAGGATGGCCTCTTGCTGCTGGTGGTGGAGGGTCCCGATGCCCACAGCAGGGGCGGGCAGAGCAGGTCGGCTCACTAACCGGAGCTGAGAAGGACAGAGGAGACAGTCTGGCGAGTTTAATATCAACAATTCATTTCCAAACCATAACACTTTATTCTTTATATTGTGTTATATGAAACGCTGCTCACCCTGCAGGCCAGCTGCTTCTCAAACCTCGGAGCGACAAAAGACCAGGGACCCATGTTCTGAGGCTCCTCCTGACTCCAAACAAACTCTGTGGGGGCATTTTTTTTTTCATGAATTACAATTGAAAGCAAATAAGGTCATGACTCTGTGTTTTTCCCAGTCAATGAAACTGGATTTGCTTTACTGTATTTGGGCAGGTGGAAACAATGCAGCGAGAGCTGAAGTGAAACCTGAACATTTGACACGAAACCTCTTTTCAAATCACTGAACCTTTATAACAGCACAAATTACTAGAAAACCTACAGCACAGACATACTTTACAATAGTTAAAGCGATTCAGGCTATTTGTCTAGACAGAGACTATAAACAAACAAAAATTATGCAATATTGTCGCTTATTAAAAGATCCCCTCCAGACATGTTTGAAGACATAAAAATACTCCACTTTGACTAATAATTTGTTAAGTATTAAGTCTGATATGTTTTTTCCACAAAAACATTCAACTTCCTTAAAAATCCTTAAAATGACATTTAGGTCAATTCAGGTCTTCTCTTTTATCAGAAAGCTTTTTTGTAATGTTTGCTTTATATACATCTATGTGTATATATGTAGGTTTGTTTGTGTGTAAGTATTATATGTATGTACATATATACCGTATGTATACATTTGTATGTGTGCATATGTATGTACATATAATACATGCATAGTATGTGTATATACACATATTTGCGCATTTTATATGCATTTAAAATCTTTTTTTATTATATTTGTGAATCACTTTGTAACTGTTTTGAAAAGTTCTATATAAATAAAGTTTATCATTATTATTATTATTATTATTTACTCCTTCTCCCTCATTGAAAAATCCAGAATCAATATAAAAATATGTTTCATTTCAAAAGTGAAAAACATATTTTTGAGAGGAGGCGGACTTTAACGAGCACCATCTCAGCTGGTCAGACTGAGACCGGTTGTGATGTGGAGGGCCAAATGACCTTTTTACAGCTAAAAGAGTTGGAAAGTTGAAATTAAAGAAGGTTTTAGTGAATATCATCGATGAGAGAGAAACTGTTATGATGACGAATAACAAGCGCTCTGTCACACTGGTAAACTTCATGGGAGCTGTAGTTTTCTGAACTGTTGTTTAACTTTGTTAAAATCACAGATCATTCAAACTGCTGCAGGAGATGCTCATTTATCTTAAAATAAGGACAGTAAACCCAAGGAACCCTGTTTTGCTTTTTCAGGAATACTGATGAAAGAAATCCTCAATGAGAGATTATTGCATTCAATTACAAAACTGTGATGAGTCCAGAAGTGACGTCAGGACTTAGGTTCTCTAATCCTCAATCACTGTTGTGCTGTAACTGTGATGCACTTCATTAGAAGAGTGAAGATAATCTGCACGGACTGCAGTTAACGATTCACAAATGCACGTATTTATGGGTAAGGAAGGAGAAAGTTGACACTGATAGTCAGCAGTTTCTTATGCTTGGAAGTCTTACCCCGTGTCTAGACAGCAAGCGTAGCGTGAGCAGCACGTTAGCAGAGCAGTGGCAGCAGCGAGCGCTTCGTCTGTGTGTCTACACTGGAGGCGATGAGGTGCGGTGTTGAGCATAGGTCACCTGCGTGTTGGAAGTGCTCAGAGCCCAATACACATGACTAGTGACGTGCGTAAAACGGAGGACTTGAAGCGTACATGAAAGCCTCAGGTCGTGGTTACGCCCGTGAGAAGCGGCTGAGACGTGAGCCTGCACGGAGCCGGTGCAGACAGCTGCACAGATTAAAATGAGAGCAAATGTGTTGTGTGTGATGAGCGCGTGAAAAACGTTGACACGCGCACATCACATCTGACACACTTGCTGTCTAGACACAGGGATAGAGTTAGGGTTAGGCTAACTCAGCTATCGTGGGTGGTCAAAAATCACAAAAACACTTAATACAATAGCCTTGCGGTGAACACCACTCAGATGAAGCTCATAATTAAATTTTTTGTTAGTCAGATACACACACTGGTTTCTTTATAAGTTGCCTTATGTCACTTGTAAAAACGTTGACTGTCAGACTGTTATTTAAGTTGACACATACTGCTGAATGGCATTCAGCTCACTGTGACTCACTTGTGTAGCTGCCTTTGTAATTGTTTTTCTGCCAGACACTCAAATTTAGATGACTGTCTCATTGAGTGACTAGTCCCATTAAATCTCTAAACAAGTGCATTAAAGAAAATCAATAAAAACGTTCCTCCTGGTAATCAGAGAAAAGTGAAATAACATTTTTTGTTACTCAACAGGAAATGTCATGACATCTTTAAACCCCTTTTTTCCCAAGATTTTAACAGCCTCATTTACTAAATCTTTAGATATTTTGTATTTGAGACAATTACGCAATAATAATGTCACATTGTCACCAATTCAAAGAACTTTGTCTAAGCAAGACCAGGAAAAACGAGTTCACACATGTACTTTTAGTCGGCCAGCCTTCTGTAACAGTAGTGTAGGGTTCTCAAAAAGACAAAGTTAAGAGGATTAAAACAAAACCTGGAGAAGCAGCTTTTAGTTTCTCTGCGTCACATAAGTATCTGGAACAAATTTCCATCCAGATCTGAGGCCTGATCCAGCTCTTAAATCAAGGCATTTTTCTGTTTGCCACGGCTTTCTATTTCATCTGTGGCAACTCTTTTCTGCATTGTACCTGCAATGTAACATTTATTCCATTGTCTATTATTATTTTGTGTTATTTCGTCAATCTTTTAAATGTTATTCTTATGTTTTTTTTTTAGTTCTTCAAGTAAAGAACTGTGTGTGTGCTGTTGCATCAGTCACAAAGACTGCAGTATTATGTGGGAAATGCCTAAAAAAAAACATGACATATGCAAAACACAGGCAAACATGTAAGGAAAGAGGAACAGTGGTCACAAAGACTGTGAGCTGAATATACAGTATACTGTATCTCTTTCTAACAATGTTAACTGACAGAAAATGAAGCAATAACAGTTTTGATAATTTATCTTATACATCACATGGTAGTGTTACTATAAATAGAATACTTGGGGTTATTTTTTTGAGACAAAAGAAATCCATACGTTAATCAATAAAGAAAATAACTGCTAAGGAAAGTCATCAGTTGCAGCTCTAAACTGTAAATAATCATCTCCAGTAGATTTGTATTTATTGGGGGGTTATTGTAGTGCCTGTTTGTCCACTTCTTTGTTGCTTCATTGGTTCTTAAGTGATATGAAGACCAGAAATCTTCACGCTTTGGTAACGCTACACTGAAATGTTCACAGCTATGTAAACAGAATGAGGAAGTGCTAAATTAGATTAGTGAAACTGTTGATTTGTGCATAAACAACTCCTGTCTGCTCTTCTTGTAACCGAGCAGTGAAATCCTAAAGAAAATATGCTGAAATTAACTTTAACCTTATTTAACTGTTGGTAGCTCCCTATAAAAACAATATGCCTGCTAGGTTTAAAGGTGGAGCTCAGCAGAGGTCGGGGGAGGGTCACCATACCTTTGGCATTGGGGTATTTTTTGAGCTCCTGCTGCAGAGCCTCCAGTGGGAACGGACACAGCTCCTCTACACGGATGAGCGCTGCGTTCTGGTTGGCTGCCGATGTCTCCCTCTGTTTCAGCAAGGCATAGTAATGCTTCCCTGAGCACAGCACCACCCTCTGGACACTGCATGGAATAACAAAACATTAGTCTAGACTTCATGTTTGGGTTACTTACAGGAATCAAGGATCTTCCAAGTTTTAGCAGGATATATTAAGGACTATTCAAGAAACTAGTCCATGCATTGATGAATTTAAAAATATTAAGATAACCATCAGTCTCCCTACAGAATAAATAAAAGGCTCAGAGTTTTTATGATCACCAAAACGACTTTTGTACCTTTCTGCTGACACTGAAGTATCACCTATCACTGGTCTGAAAGATGTTCCTGTTGCCATCTCAGTCAGACTGGACGCAGCCCCCTGGGAAAAGAAAAAAAACATTATTTATCCAATTTTAAATCTATAAAACAGGAGTTGAAAGTGTTTCTTCATTACAATAATTACAGCACTTACAGAAAATCTCAACAGCATCTTGGGTCCAACCACGATGAGAGGTTTTCGGAAGTTACGGATCATCTGTCGCCTGAGCAGGTGGAAGTACTGGGCAGAGGTGGTGGGGTTGACCACAGCCATGTTCACACTGTCGCCGTCCACGCCCTCCTCTTTACTGTCACACATCTGAGAGACAGACGAGGGGCGAGTTAGAAATCATTTACAATTCAGGTAAAGTGCAATCTCCAACTTGTTAAACTGCTGCTGTGGATGATGACATTTTTAGCGGCAGAGACTTAGAGGTCCTGGTTGTCAGTTAACAAATAACAGCAGAGACAGAGCTGTGCTTTGAAGATAATAATCTAAAAGATGTTCCTCTAAACCCAGGTGTGCTGTTTTTTTGAAAAATTCAAGTTCAGCAAAGTGGAACCCACAGGAAAAAAATGGTCCCATCCCTTTTTTGCATAACAGGAAATACGTGACATTTTGGTCACATCTACAAGCAAAGATGTAATTATTAACATTCACACAACAAACAGAGTGAGTCTGAAATCACATCCTATTTACTATGAATTACACTATTTATTTCAGTGTTAAAATTCTGTATGTAAATTTATGCACTATACACACAGTTTCCTCAAAAAGTAGTGTCCATGTACACTACCTTCTGCTGAGCAATTCCACAATGCAATGCGTCAAATTTTATAGATGTGAAAATGACTACACCTGTCAGTGATGACGCATAATGACAATGATTCATAAGTGTCCAAAATCTCGATTTACTGCTCACTACAGAGTGAACTGCTGAGGGTTTATTATATAGGTAAAGAATGAGAGAATGAAGAAGTGATTTCAGACAAAGCCTCAATCTGATGTCTTTTGTCTGCTGATTGCTGGTGAATGATTAAGACACATTATCTCTGTTCTCTTCATGTGCCATTGATTACATTGGCCTGCATTACCTTTCTTTGTACTGAGGATAGTTCAGACACAATTGCATTATGGCACTCATCAATTTTATTTGTGGAGGCCATTTTGCTTATTTCTTAGCATCAGTACATGAACAGTGTTGCTATGCCTACTTATGCCAGTTATGCCTAAAATGATTTTTTGCTGTTTTCAAAGTTATCTTGCCCTTTTTAACGGGGCAAATAATAGGACAAAAATCTCTGGCTGAGGTTAAACATTAAGCTACAATTAAATTTCTGAGGTGTTTTTGGTTCATCATTAAGCAACAGGGGGTGAATTAGCATGATTTTCAGCAGGTAGTTACTGTCCAGCAGACCTGGAGGAAGCGCTCCATACGGCAGGACGAGTGTTCGGGTCCCGCTCCATCGTAACCGTGAGGCAGCAGGACCACCATCCCACACTGTAGCAGCCATTTGGCCTCACCTGGGGACACAACAGTTTGACATCTGATGGATGAAGATTCCCCCAAGAATATTTGGAAGATTTCAATCTTTTTTTTTTGTGATTACAAAGATAATGTGACTCTGTGTCAGACTGGTGAGGAGTTTACCTCCAGAGATGAAGGTATCAAAGATGATCTGCGCTCCGTTGAAGAAATCTCCAAACTGAGCCTCCCAGATGGGCAGCAGCTTAGGTTGTGCGACACTCATCCCATACTCAAATCCAAGCACCGCCTCCTCAGACAGCGGGCTGTTACACACCTAAACACACACAAAGACATCACAATATGTCAGGTGAAAAGAAGTTATTCTGTCTTTTTACAAAGGTGGGTAAAGGTGGTAAGAATTAACAAACTAAATATGTCATGATTTGGACAGAGGTTATGGTTTAATCTGGTTTATAAGGGTGTTACCTCCAGGAAACCTGTCTGCTGAGGGCTGATGTGGTTTAGAGGGATGTACATGTCATTGGTGTCTTGACACACCACCATGGCATGACGCTGACTGAATGTGCCTCTTCCCACGTCCTGTCCACTGATACGAATATTAAAGCCTGCAACAATAATTTGAAATCTGCAAATCTATATCTTATAAACATGTGATAACATGCAATGATTCTCACATTTGATCTGAGGTATTTTCTGGCACACTGACCTTGGCAGAGGAGGGAGCCGAAAGCCAAGGCCTCTGCTGTGGACCAGTCCAGTTTGGTCCCCTCTTCCAGCTTGTGCAACCGAGCCTGAAAATACAAACCAAAAGGAACAAAACATCATCTATCTGCTGCCACAGCTGTCACCCCCCGAAAGTAACGACAGGCATGACAGACACGATGGCCTCACCTGTGCGTGGGTCTTCCCGAGGTGGCTGTGCAGCTGGATGTGGTCCGGGATGTCCACAGACTTTGCTCCTACAAACTGCAGCAGGGGGATGGGGACACCCGTGTCCCAGGTGGTGACTCTGGCCTGGGGTTCGGCCAGATCCCCCCAGCGGCCCTGCAGGTTGGTGGGTGGAGGGCTGTACACGGTCATGTTGGCCAGCTTGTCGTTAAGCGAGCTGTAGCATTTGGACTTGATCTCGTCACGCTCGGCATCAGTCATCAGACCCTCAGAGATCAGCTGGTCTGAGTAGGAGTCAGGGACGCTCTTACGGGAGCTGCAGGGAAACAACAACGTGACCGTTTAATGAACCAGTATTTCTTTCTTTCTTATTATACAATTTTGTGTATGTGTGCTGATACATATTCTACATCTCTGAGGGCAATTATTGACCTCAAAGTTAATGTTTTGAAGGTAAATTTAACTGACCGGATTATCTTATACATGGCTGGATTAGTGAAGAAAGGCTCATCCAGCTCGTTGTGACCCCACTGACGGTAGCAGATCAGGTCCAGGATGACGTCTTTCCTGAAATTCCGCTGGTACTCCACAGCCAGCCGAGTGGCCCGCAGCACGTCCTCTGCATCATCACCATTTACATGGATCACCGCACAGTTCACCATCTTACCTGTGATACGGATGTGAGCATTAGTTTCCCATCATAAACACAATCCATGCCTCGTTTTTATACAAACAGAAACTCACGGCATTAGAATCATTTAAAAAGATATAATATCCTCTAAAATATGAATCAGATACTGATGCTGTTTACGAGTTTCACTGACCGACATCGCTACAGTACAAAGAGGATCTCCCTCTCTCTGATGGAGTGGTGTAACCCACTTGGTTGTTCACGATGAGGTGGATGCTCCCACCGATTCTGTAGTGAGGAAGGTTTGAGAGCGTCAAGGTTTCTGGAACGATCCCTTGACCAGTAAAAGAGCCATCGCCATGCACCTGTGGAGACGAGACACAACACAATGAGACAACAACAGAGGACGCCTTCAACTTTTGGTAAAAACTTAATTATGCAGAAAGGTTTGATGAGGATGTCTTTAACAACTTCCTGCTTCACTTAATACAATTATACAAATTCAATCATCCTACAATGATGAACAGAGAATGTAAACTCAGGGAGGCGTTTATCATTTGTTTCCAGCAGAAAATGAAGCTGGATCAGAGCAGGATAGAGAACATGACATTTCAGCTGACGTATCATAACCTCTGGTGCACATATTCAAGGTCTACAGCTGCTCTGAACCCAGATTTGTTTTTCGACTGGCATGGTAATATTTTTATTTGTTTCTGACTGCAAATTTTGTTCTGCCACGGTTACGTCTGATCAGTTTTGTTTAAAACGTGTTTGCTAATGAACTCTGGTGTCTGGTCAATTAGCAGTGTCCATCAGTAGCATGTTAACACTAGAAAGCACACAGAAAGTGCATACCTCCACCAAGGCTGCACAAATCAATAATAAAAATGTTTACAAATGTCCAATTTGTATTTGCATGTATTTTACATGTGTCAGATTTTCTTCATTAAAGTAAGTGCATTGGTTAATGAGAAAAGAGCAAAGATGTTTGCTTAAAAACTGTTTTTATAAATCTCCTGAAATTTTGCAACTAGTTTTGAATTCAAGAAAACAAAATAGTTAATCACACATTTTGTTTTTCTTCCATTTTTTTCTATCTTTGTTTTTATTGACTTTTATTGACTAAAGTGTACAGAGACTCTCTATTTCTATGAAATATTAAAGTTTTGGCAGTTTTATATCATACTATAGGTCTGTAATACAAGTTTTAACTGCCCAAGCTTCCTTTCTCTTAAACTATAATTTGCCTGAGTGTCAATGGTTGTGAACCAGTACCTGCAGACAGATGACCTGGTCCCCTGGCTGGGCGTTGTCTTCAGGTGAGTAGTCTCCTTCTTGCCTGAGCTGCTGCCTGGCCCGAGCTTTGCCCTGAGCCACGGGGTTGATGGCCTCGAGGTGAGATGGGTTAGGCAGCATGGTCACATGGAGAGGGTGTCCAGCTCCGAAATCCAGCTCCACCGAGGAGGTGAGGTGGGAGAGGACGTCACCGATGGCAGGCGAGGTTTCGGGGAACTCGCTGAGGCCACGCATCTTACGGAACATGAGCTGGAGAAAGACAGATTGTGAGAACAGTGTTGTTGATTACCGTAGTGTTAAATTAACAATCCAACTTTTCTACATGTGCCAACATTATTGGCTGTCTAACCTCTGGCGGGAACTTCAGCAGGCCTGTCAGCAGATTGAGTCGGCCTCTGTGGGGCATGCCAATGATGATGTCGGTGACTCCGCTGTGGGCCGACTGGTGGAAAAGCTCATAGAAAAAGCCCATCATGCTCTCTGCTCCTTCTCCTCCGTAACGCTTCACAGTCGCAAACTTGGTGGCCAGGAAGTGGTCAAATTCCTGCAGATCGTAAGAAAAAAAATGCAGAAATAGTCAGATGAGAAATACATGACATTCCCATATGAAACATTTGCTCACCCTCCTCCTTCTGTGACCTACCTGAGACTCCAGCATGATCTTTGCCAGCCGCCTCCTCTCCTCAGTGGAGAAACTGTTCTTCTTGAGCTCCTCAAAGCGGTCGGCAAACCACTCCTGCTCCTCCAGGCTGCTCAGCTGGCTGATCTCCACTGACACGTGGCCACAGTAGGCTTCCTCCAAATAGGCCTGAACCTCCTCCACCGAAGCCTCCGACCTGCCGAAGTGCCGTAGTCCTGCACGATCACACGCAATGAGCAGCGGTAACACCTACATGTGGAGATTTGACTGGGGAGCAGCATCGTTATCAGGTAAAATTCTCTGAATTTTTTTGGCTGATTTTCATGATTTACTCAGTAGGTTTCTTTGACTCCACATTATTTTGTGTTTTATACATGAGGTGCATAATGACTGCAATTAACTAGCTGGTTCAATACAAAATCTGTTGGGTATAAAGAGTAGAAGGAAAACAACCCCCAGTTTATAAAATTATTTTTTAAAAAGCAGAACAACACAAGAATACACAGGGATAATATTATTAATAAATTATCCAAATAAGAAGTAATAAATTATTAAGAGAAAATGTTATTTTAGTGTTTTGAAAGAGAAATGAGGAATAAACTCAGCTTGTTTCTCTAAACTTGTTCTTTCAGAGAATCATTTTCACTCAACGCAACAGGAATGTGTAAATTTCCTCTGAATTATTTGACTAAATTTGCATATTAATTTATTACAATTACATGGAAGTGGATATTTTAAGGTTATTCACCCAATCAGCAGTGATGGACTTTGACTATGTAAATTTGCTGGAGTACTTGTCTACACCACATTACAGAGGAAAATATGACACTTTTTACTCCACTACGTTTATTTAAAAGCTGCAGTTACAGGCTGGTTTGCAGATTGATTTTTACAAATAAAACATATGCTCTTATGCTGTTATGGATTAAACTACCCAACCATATATTCTTTCCACCTCAATCAACATCTGAATACTTCAGGGCTGCGACTAACGATTATTTTCATCATCGATTAATCTGCTGATCATTTTTGTCCAGTAATCGATTAATCGTTTAGTCTATGAAATGTTAGAAAATAATGAAAAAAAATGTCACAATTTCTCAGAGGCCACAATAATGTCTTCAATGTGCTAGTTTTGACTGACCAAGAGCCTAAATGTAAAGAAATTCAATTTACTGTTGCTTACTAGTTGCCAATAAACTTTCTATCGCCAATCGATGAATCGAGTAATACTTGTTTCACCGCTGCCAATCAGTGAATTATCAAGAGTAGAAGTAATGATTATAATGCAATACATGTGACAATTTGAATGAAACTGACTCTGTGGGTGCAAATAAAAGCCCTTTAATCCATCTAGGTTACATAATGTTGCATGTATAAGTAACAAAAAGACTAGAAATGATTAATATGATTAATCGATTATCAAAATTGTTGCCAAATAACTTTCTACTGATTGACTAATCAACTAATACTTGTTTCACCGCTGCCAAACAGTGAATCACCATCAGTGAAGTTTCTCCTGCAGTGCATGTGACAATTTGAATGAAACTGACTCTGTGGGTGCAAATTAAAGCCCTTTAACCTGTCAAGGTTACATAATGTTGCATGTATAAGTAACAAAACATGGTTGGAGAAGGAGCGGACATTGCCATCATCCCAACCTCTGATGGATGCCTCCTGCAGGTTTCTACACTCAGCTGTCAGTTACCTGAGGTGTTGAGCTGTCCTCTAATGGCGCCAGTCAGCATGTTGATCTCAGGGACGCTGTCAACAACAGGCTTTTGGGGCAGTAAGGGGTTAATTTTAGCAGCCTTGTGTCCATGTGCTCTGTATGCTCCCACCAGACGGGCAAGACCGTGATCTGAGCACAAAGCAAAACAGGCCGCGGTTAGGATGAAGTGTCCAAAAACACACTTAATGTCAGCAACTAACTTAGACTGATGTGTAACATCCTGAAGCCAACTGACAAATAATTACATGAGGAATCACACACTTAATACAAGTTTACAACAAATACAAGAAAAGTAACGTTAATGTGAAATAAGAGGTCTTCACATTGTCTTAATTCCACACAGATTCTTTTCTATCTGGTGATGTGAAGTTGTCCTAACTGCACATTTGTGTCACACTGACCTTGATTCAGAGCAGCGATGCGGTCGCTCTGCAGCTTCTGCTCCCTGTCCGTGGGTTTGGGTCGGTACCCGTACACACCTTTCTCCGTGTGGTAACAGCAGCCGATGACCTGCCGAGCGACACTCGGCGGCAGTCTGCTCACCGACTTTTTCAGGAAAAGTACGGCCGACATGTTTTTAATAAAGTGTGAAGCTAAAATGTGACATAGAACAGCGGATCACACTAACGGCTACAGCACGGCGGCCATACTGCCGACAGAGGGACGATATGGGAGGAGACGACGCATCGGAAGCTTATTGGCTGAAGCGAAGGCTGCAGAGATCCTGTGCTGGTTTCACAACTCTGTCACGAAGAAAATTTCCACTTTTTGCGTTTTGTTGCTTAGGTTTGTATTATAAATGTACAAGGATATTTGTGGAGCGACGGTGCATTACTTTTTTTAGCTACTTTTAAGCTAGTTGAAAACTTCCGAAGGACTTGAAGTAATCAACGTGACGTCGCGCAACAAGTGTCAAGCAACGCGATTGGTGCTGCGTTCAGGCACTCTTTGTAAATTGCACACCTCATTTGACAGTAGGACAGAAGGATTTCAAATGGTTTTGGTAAGAAATTATTTGACCCGTGCGTTTCTGTTTTTCCATATGTTGCCTTTTCTACTTCTTTATTGTTCTAAAACATCCCTTACAAATAGTTTATATGGTCAATATTTTGTACTTTTCATCTCATTCTCTTCAATTTAACATTTAAACCTGAAACAGCTCTTCTCACTTAGAATACATTTTGCATTTTTTTAATTGTAAATTCTTTTTCTTTTTTATATTATTTAGGACTACTTAATTTTGCGTATATTTTTGACTGCTATGCAAGACAACGCCAAGGCAAATTCCTTGTATGTGCAAACCTATTTGGCAATAAACCCGATTCTGATTCTGATATGTAGACAGTAACTGTTGACAATTAAAGAAAAGACTTGAATTAATGAGTGGGAAAAGATAATGAACGCTGTCATGGAGCCTACTTTCTCCATTTCCAATTTGTAATTTCCTTGAGTCATTGTTGGTATGTATGTTGAGAGGAAGGTGCACATTCCTCTCGCTTATCTGATCAACATTTATTTGAGCCTTGAACTTATAATCTTTGAGAAATGTTATTTCACTTGTGTTTCTGCTCATACAGGCTTTAATTCCCTGACCTGTACTTCCCCTTTAAACTGTCTTTGTGTGTAATTGTTCCCTTCTGTAATGTTAGTTATTTCCAAAGAAGGAAATGTTTACTTAATGATCAACCTCACTAACAATATGTATGTTTTGATTATGCCTCTGGAGAGAATAAATTAGATGACCTTGTTGTCAGTGGCACTAATTCCAGAGACCCTCCCTGATTGGCCACGGTCAGCAGGTGACAGGGTATAAAAGGTTTTGGAAGACAGTAAATAGGTTGGTCTGTTTTTCCCTCTTGAGGAAGATGGAGGAGGGCCAGTGTTTTGTGGCCTGTGAATGTTTTTTCCCACTAATTATTTGCAGAGGACCCTAAATGATAAACCTAATGAAATTGTTTTTGTTTCTCCTTTTTGTGGCCGGCCTGAATAAATATTTGTATTCTGAAAGATCAACACCTGCATGCTGGCCCATTCTTCCCACTCACACTACCAACCGTCCTCAAGTACAACAAACACAGATGCTTCCATACAGGGTTTTACTGTTTTACTGTTATTTATTCAGGGAAGTTTTACTCTCTTTTGCAGGAACGCCCTGATCACATTCACACAGTTACACACATTCACACCTGGACGCTGCCCAGTAAAATCACAGTCTGACATCCTGGCCACTGATAAGGTCCACTGGAGCATTTGGGGTTAAAGGACAGGTTCACAATTCTTCAAGTCTGTCGTAAAAACAATAGTCAGCTGCCAAAATGAACATTGGTTTCTTGCCATAATCATTCCTCCTGTTCATACTGACCATTAGAAGATACTCTTCTCTTAAAATGTAAGTGCCTCCACAAGCCTCTTTCTGTGCAAAAATACATTTAAAAGTTTATCTGAACTTAATATGAAGCTTCAGCTGTCGAAATTAATCAAATCAAGTAGATATCTTTCAACATTACAAGTCTTTTTAGTGCCAAAGTCCCTCTTTTTGTTATTATACTTCCACCACAGCTCAACAGGGAAACACAAAGAGGGAATTTGATGCCAAAAAGGCTGTAAATGTGACAGATATATAAGCTTCAGATAAACTTTTAAATACATTTTTGCACAAAATGACTGTGTGGACACACTGTGGATTTTGGCCCCCAGCACATTAGAAGGGGATCTTTTAATAGCCAGTATGAACAGGAGGAATGATTACAGCGAGGAAAACCTCTTTCAGTGTTCATTTGGGCACCTGACTGTTTTTTTAAGACAGACTTGAAAAATTGTGAACCTATCCTTTAAGGACCTTGCTCAAGTAAGAGCTTTTTCACTTTCCCCACCCAGATTTATCCTGACAGTCCATCCAGCTCACGTTAGAGAAGCCTCACCACTGCCACACGGTTGGCACACTGAATCATATGCTATGACTTTCACAGTCACCAGATCTCAACATAATTACACATCTATGTGATTTCATGATGGTATTAGACAGATACCATAATCAAAACAACAAATAAGGGAATATATTTTGGAACAATGATGTTCATCCCTCCAATAGAAACCAAAAGACTTGGTGCACTGAAGCTGTACATGAGGCTTATGGTGGCCGAACACCTACTAACATATTTCATTCTGGGTTTTTGGTGTTTATCCCTGAAATAAAGAAGCTAGTTTCAATCTTTGTCTTTTAAAGGACGGACAATTCTCACTTAAAAATTCTGAATTAGTTAAAGTAGGAAACAATCGCAGTTTATTTGCCTTGGTACAATTTGCCTGTGATACAAGAGGAGCTTTGAGCTTTGTTTCTGTTTCATGAGAACAGCATCTACTTTGTTTTGTCAGCATTTAAGGACAGCCTGAACTCACACAGCTGAGACTGAACTCTCTCAACTGGTTAACTGCAGCTGTGCATATGCCTCATTAACTGTAAGGACAGTATGTGATGGTCTGATCTGCATATATGTGAACAATTTCGACCAATGTTGAATGAATAATAAAGAAGATTAAGTCCAGAATCTTGAGGTTCACCTTTCTGACACAGGACTATAGTTGCTGCTTGTGAAGATAATCCAGTTCTCTGAGGCCTGACTTCCAGTTTAGAATGACCAGCAGTATCAAATGTCTCAGATAAATCAATAAAACAGCTAAAGCTTATCAAGAGAATCAATATTATCATTCAGCACCTTTACAGTTTCTTTAATTGTGCTGTTTTCTAAAATCAGACTGAAAACAAGATAAAATGTTGTTATAGAGTGTAACATTTCTTGATCTGCTCACTCAGTAGTGTTCATAAACGTTTGGCCAGTACAGAATACAGGATACAGTACAATAGGGCTGTAGCTGCCCCACCTTTCAATAGTATGAAGGATTAAAAAAGATGAGTCAATGGTTGAGCAATAATGTCAACAGCCAGTGTTAAGAAGTATAAATGTATGTGTCAGGTTTCCTTGTATTGAGGTGTTTCCGTATGTTACGCTTCTCAGGGAAAACAAACATGATCGGTCTTGATCATGTTTCATCAGTCTCATGATCCGAACCGTTGAGAGTCAAATAAGCCACCAAAGCCAACAAAGTGTTCATTAATATATCATATTAATCTACATAATAGCAGAACCTTCAAACCTTTTGAAGTTGTTGAAAGTAGTTTGGGCCTTTTTATAGCCATTTATTGCAGAAATTTAGTAACTGAATAATTAAAATTGAGATATTTAGACCTTTCACCCTTTTACTAAACAGTTGCTTTCATGTGAAAGTTAATCCTTCTGTTAAATTGTTGTACAGAAATCACCACTTAATACAAAAATGTGCAAGCTTGAATAAATGTGCTCTTATGGACATCCCCTCAGAGTCACACTGCCTAAATATAGACAAATCATTCTCTAAATGTTCCTTCACTCCAGCCAATACTGAACATAACAGCTACAGAAATGTGTTTAAAGAATTAACCTATTATCACTGTAACACTCCCATGGACATACTTACTGTGTGTGTGTGTGTGTGTGTGTGTGGGGGGGGGGGGGGGGGGGGGGGGAACTATGGCCTACTGATGCCACATCCTGAGAAACAGGAATATCTTGCATACAGTGACAAAAATGTGTTTCAAGATTAGCACTGAAGATAACTTTCACACAGGGAACTGTGATTTATAATAAGTTCATTAAAGACATTTACATACTTACAGAATAATATCAATACATTGTCTGGTTTTCTTATGATTGTATAGAAATATTCTACAGAATAGAACAAAATAACTGCTTTTTTCTCTTATATTACTCAAATGTTTACCAGAAATGCTCTTGCATCATTTAATGTTTCCACATTGCCAACAAGATTGAGTCAACATGACTTTGATATTTTCTGATAGCGTAGATTTTCCACCACTGGGAGGAGATATTTCACAACACCTCCTGTAGAGTTAAATGTTTTTTTAAAGGCAGGGGGTATTTCTTCATTTCTACAGATTAGGACTCAACAGAAGTAGAACTCTATGTTGCTTTCATAGGTCATATTTTAAGTTGACCTAAGTATGTTTTCAGTTAAACTGGATGAGGACTACATTCAAGAGGAAAATACAATTTCACTTGATGGTCAACATATTGAAACTGTGGTAAGCTTTCAATATCTTGATAGTTTTGACTTCCAGGTGAGCTTCTCTGAAAATACAGAATATCTTTTCTAGAAATGCTCACAACGTCTTTATCGTCTCAGAAGACTCAGCAGCCTTGATGTTAGTCAGCAAATTTTAGGACTAGTGTACAAACATGTTGTTGAGAGTGTTTTAACTTTTTATCTTCCCACCTGGTACGGTCACTTAAATTGTAGGTCTAAGAATAATCTGCCATCAGTATTCTTAACTCTGCACAGTGACTGATGAGATCTAAGCCACAGACATGAACTGTCTTGAATGTGTTATGTGACCTTGTCTCTATGTTTATTGGTGCCGACTGCTTCGCTGTCTCTTTCTTATAAGAATCATGTGTTTTCTTCTTCGTCTCCATGTTTTGGTGAGTCGAAGTCAATTTTTCCACCCTGGTGGACAATAAAGATATATTCCAAAAACAAAACTGGACTGTGCTTGTTTCTGGATCATTCTAAATTAAACTGACTTACCAAGTCTTTTTTTTAAACAATATTTTATTAAGATTTTACACACATCCAAAAAATAATCAAAAATGTAAAGGAAAATAAAAGCCAAGTAAAATACATGTAAAGAGAAGAGGATGCACAAAAGTGTGAAATATGAAACAAAGGTATAAAAGAAAACTAAAAGCAGCAGTAGTGGTGACATTCATAGAGGGATATTTTTTATTTTCCAAAAAATCTAAGAAAGGTTTCCATATTTTGATAAATTGTTTTCTTTTTCCTCTAACAATATATGTCAGTCTCTCTACACCAGGTTGCAATCTCCTGCAACCACAAGCTCACAGAGCGCATTTGCATATTTTTTCAAAAGAGAGCGATCACTCTCCTGGCCTGTAGAAATCCGAAATCTATCAGCAGTGATATAAGCTTGCATTAAGCTATTTGTATTGCAATAATTTTATTCTTGTATTGATTGTATTTTGTTGTGCCTTTAAGCGTGCCATTTCCCAATCTGCTTCATGTATATCTTCTCGAATATCTATTTTCCATATCTCTAGTCAGTCTTTAGATAATTCCTTTTAATGAGACACCAAAGTCCCATAGAACAGGAATACTAGACCCCTTTTAGTAAGTTATGTAATTGTTAGGTTTTCAAAGGTAAGTAGTTTGCCATCTATGTACATCAAAGCTTGAAACCACCATCAGCTCTTCCTGGCCTTCCAGGTCTGATGTAGCTGTTTGATCGGTGCTTACCCAAGCAGGAGGGGTAGTAAAATGTAGCAGAGTGTAACTGGGCAGACCAGTAGTACCACTGTAGATTTGGAAGACGTAGACCTCCTCTCTAATAAGGCACGTAAAGCAACTGCAACTGTAGCCTAGAATTTTTATTGTTCCAAAAGAATTTGATGAAAATGCTATTGATTTTTATCAAAAGAAAGACTTGGAAAGTGGGAGAGGGAGTGACTGATAAAGGTACAGGAACTTTGGCAGTATATCCATTTTAATTATATTTATGCAACCAATCATTGATATTGGCATTACTGTCAAACGGTTTAATGTCTCGATTACCTTTTCCATTAGTGAGTCATAGTTTGAAGGTATGATTGTTTTGACTTTAGGTGTAATTTTGACCCCAAGGTAAGTAAAACCATTTTTTGCATTTGTAAATGGCGTCTTTATGGCTGGTGTCAGACATTCATCCTTATTTAGAAATAATAGTGATTATTTTGAGTAATTAATTTTGTAGAAGAGAATTGTTTAATTAGTTTGTTTAGGTTTGGAATACTGTCTTTAAGACAAGTCAGAAAAAGGATCACATCATCAGCATATAAAGATATCCTATGTTCTTGTTCAGCTAGTTGGATGCCTGAGAGACCAGCATGCAACTTACCAAGTCTTTAATAGAAATAGAAATAGAAAACCATCTCACAGCTCTTTAAAGACTCAGTCTGTGATCTGTGTGAATAAATTCTGAATTTTTGAGATAGAAACAGAGCTATACACTAGTTTTCACTATATGTTTTGAAACTGTTTTTCAAAATTTCTATGCCTAAAATGTTGGTCATGATGTCTCCCTGTATTATGCCGTGCCCAAACCTCCTGTTTCATCAGAATATACATCAAAAGAACAAGCAGAGCAATCTTGTTGCAACTTTAATGGAACTAAATTAATTATCTAAAAGTGGTCATGACAGGATTATTCTAAGGATGGATTTAAACGGGATGCATTTAACAGTCCTAATCAATGAAAGTACACCTTAGTGTGTATTTATTGATAATGGAGAACTTTGAAAGAACTTCAACATCTTTCCTCTCAAAGGACAATTCCACCCAAACACTAACAATATTAAAATGTTTTCATGTGCTGGCTGGCTGCCACCCCTGGATCCATTTTGTTGGTGCGTTTGCTGTTTTGCCCATCATGTCTGAAAGCAGGACACTCATCAGCAATCATTAGTTTCGATGTGACTTCTACAAAATCAAAAAACTTGGACTTCATCTACAGCTGCTATTTTCCGCTGATACAACAATTGAGGGAAAACTGTAGTTAAAGAGGCAGCAATGCTAGTTTGTCCACCTACACCACATCACATGTCATCGGACCATGATGCAAAGCAGCTGCAGAACATGTTGCATCTTGGTTGTGGGGAGAGGCTCTCTGTGTCCTAATAGAAATAATTTACTCTTATCGTTATGTTGTATTATACTGTTATTACAGTGCTGTTAGAGCTGTCATTGTCTCTACCTACAACTGATAAAAGCCCATCCATTGCAGGTTGTAGAGGGGCACTCTGGGAAATGAAGGTCTGAAGTAGCAGAGGCAGGTGAATAATAAAATATAAACACTTTCACTTCATAAAAACCTTCAAGATCACATATAACACTGAAGGATTGATGATATAAAGTGTAAAAGAATCTGGGTTTAGGTTGAATCCTCTCCTGATTTGGAAACTCTGTGGCTGCTTTAACTACTGTTTTCGTCATTATGGACCCCAGTATGAGGCAAATGCACCACTGATGGTGTGAACCAAACCAAATCAGTTTGGGTGTCAAGTAGTTGAAAATGAATGAGGAAAATTAAGTGAAAATCTTCCTTGGAGATCTAAAGGTCACATAAATTCTCTTATTTTAAGGGTATTTACATAAACCAATCTCTCTTGAAACTGTGCTGCCGGTGTTACACTGTATTTGGTGACCCATCAGATTCTGTGACCAGCCCTGATATTTTTACCTTAACCATCCCACTCCTCATGCCTAAACCTAACAACACTGCAGGTCACAGAATCTGATGGGTCACCTAATAGGGTGTATCACTGGCATGCAGCAACAGCTGACGTATTGAAGTAAATTACTGAACATTTGGATAAAATAGATTTTCTGCTTTAGTTAGGTTTTACAGCTTTTTTTTTATGGAGTAGGGCTGCAACTAACACATTTATATTGTTGATACTCTGATGTTTATATTTTTGATTTGTTTTGTCTTAAAATAGTGAAAAATGCCCGTTCCCAGAGCTGCAGGCGACATCTTCAAATGGCTTGTTTTGTTCGTTAAACAGACCATAACAGAAATATCCTTAATACAAGCAAATCCTCACACTTGAGAAGCTGGAACCAACAAATGTTTGGCATTTTTGTCTGTGACTTGTAATCTTTAGGCCTACAACTAAGTTTCTATAGATTAATCGCTTGGTTTATAAATTGTCAGAAAGCAGTAAAAAATGTCCCCCTTCATAGTTTCCCAGAGCCCAAATTAACATCTTCCAAACCTAAAAGATATTTGGTTTCATATCATGGAAGACCGAGAGTGACATCAAATCCTCACATTAGAGAAGCTGGAACAATTGAATGATATTTTTGCTTTAAAAATAATTTTAAATGATTAACAAAATAGTTAAAAATTAATTTTCTGAAGATCGACTTATCGTTTTTGCTCTTAGCGTCAACAAATGATCAAAATTGTTGACCAATTTTCAGGCAAACTAAACAATTAGTCATTTCAACATTACTAATCTAAACTGAAGCTGTGAAAACTACAGACTTGGGCAAACACCTTAGTGTGCAGCCTTGCAAACGTATAAGACACCCAGTTTAGGTGTATTATAGCTTTTGATCATTGAAACCCACGATATTCACTCACAACAACCCCCCAGCCCATCAGACATGTGGATGCTTACACTAAGAATTAAGCAAAGAGAAGCACAACAAAGAGAAACAAGTTAGCGAGACATGACACACTGGGGGAGGGAGGGGTGGTTTGTAAATGTCTTTACAACACTGGACAAGCACAACACACAAAGACACAGTTCATATTAGGGGAAATGGTTTAATTTGGAGACAGAGGCAAAGAAACACACCACACATGAACAAACATTGACCAAAAAAGAACACAGAGTCTTTCGGCTACACACTCCGCCATGGGTAAAAACAGAAAACTCTACACAGGTAAAAAGCAAGGCTCAAACTAAACAGATAGTTAACTCTTCAACTAAGACAATTTTCCACACAAGTTGTTGAAATCCTGATGACCATTAAACTATGTGGACAGCACAAATACTAACATGAAACTTACCACGATTTAGAGGATCCCAACCCCCCCGAAACTGAAACTGATTAAGGAAGTGAGGAACACGTAGAGATCCACCTAAAGTCAAAATCTGGCATCTTTTAGAGACAAAAACTTAAAAAAAAAAAAAAAAAAAAAAATTGCTTGACACCACCAAGAGGCCAAACTCGAGACCTGGTCAAGGGGCGGCCACATTGAGAGGCCAGACAATTTTTTTCCAATATAGATTTTTTTTCTTTAATTTCCAATATAAAAAGCTTCACTGGTACAAAATACATATGAACAACCAGTTGTAGAAATTGGAAAGCCTGTGTATGTCACTTTTTTTTTTTTTTTTTTTTTTTAAACTTTTTCAAATCCCACCCAGTTTCAAAAAATTGATACTGACTGAACAGAAAAACTACTGTATGTATACAGATCACATCAAGATGCACCCACTTTGGCTTTCATCAAGACAAGACAAAACATCTATTAAATTATTGGTGGAACATGAACAAAGTCCTACCGATTATCAGACAAGAAAATAACACAGGAAAAGATTTTTTTTTTCTTCTTTTCTTTTGGATCAAGACAATATCTAGAGATGCAAAGCTACCACACTGTCAAAAAAAAAAAAAAAAAAAAAAAAAAAATAGCACTTCAGAATATGAAAACAACAGAAGAAAGAAAGTGATTGTTAGAGCTGAATGGGATTTGTGATGGAAGCCCCTGAAGTGAGTCAAGTTTCTGTTGGGACCGCTGTGGGCTGTACATTGTGCTTTTTATTTTATTCATTCACAGTAACACTTCACCATACACTGCATGTCGCCACAGACCTGCAATCATTTCAGTGTTTGACACACAATTTTAATCACGTAATGGTACCCAAGTCGCCTTTTTTTTTTCTTCTTTTAAACTAAAGTTTTAGCTTGTTCTCGACTTTATTAAACTCAATACAAAACTCCCTCACACATCGATCGATCGTTTGTCCTGCACACACAAAGTGTTACAGTACATGTGTTCACACTCACTAAGAAAGAGGTTTAACCTTCAAATGTATAGGGAAGTTTATTGTTTATCTACATTTTTTTAACCAACTGTTCAAATTGAGTACATCACAATACACATTTACCAATAACTCAACACACAGAGTGGGGAGGGGGGTCAGGGGGCAGGAGGAGAAGGGAGGGGACATGAGCAGGTGACAAGAGCTTTTCATGACACTGGCGTAAATAGACAAAAAAAGGCGAACTGCAGCAATCTCTAACCAAGGCCTAATAAGGATGTGTAGGCAGTTTCTAGACGTATATGGCACTTTGAATATTGTATTGCATTTGGATAGAAAAAACACACTGTAAAAAGCACATGCCCATATTAAAAAGTGAAATTGGTGGAACCTTGAAAATCCTGGAATATAATCACACACACAACATTCTGCAAAAGTGATTAGCTCCCACAATTGTGCTTAACGTTTCCTTACAAAACTACAACACTTCTTCCAGCACTGTTTCAAATTTGGTAACTTTCTCTCTTTTTTTTGGGATATATTAATGCATTTTGAGAAAAGAAAAAAAAAATCCAAACTGAAAGGTCAAATGGTGAAAATTGTGCATTTTTTTGTGTCGTAATCTTGTGTGATGTAGATTCTCACACACACAAAAAAAAAAACAAAAAAAACAAACCCTGAGTTGACAACTTAATAGCGCCATCAGGTACGCAGTTTTAGGGAACCCTTCTTTGGGGGGTGAAGTGGTTATTTTACCAGGGTTGTCTCAACAACTTGTAGTACAATAGACAAAATACCACCCTGATAAAAAAGTGTAAACTTTGTGCTGAAAAAATGGAATGTATTTGTAAACCAACACTATTGTGGTGGATTTAATAGTAGTAATGTGCTGTGCATCGTGTGCGACAGGAAGTCACTTAAAAAGAATAATCAGCAAAAAAATAAAAATAAAAAGCGCGTGTGTGAGCGTCTATAAAATGTGCAGAGACCCACGGTTCGTGTGTTGTGTCCAAGTGATCTCTTCTTCAGGGGCTCCCACATTTGCAACCACAGAAAAGTGTTTTGTGTGTCGCCGTGTGTGTGTGCATGTGTGTATAAAGAAAAGTAGATAATATTACAGGAAAGAATGCTGTGTAAATTCAAAACACTGAGTTTGACACATGGGCACTTTAACAATAAAAAAAAAAAAAAAGACATTGTCTGGCATCTGTATGATTAACAGACATTGTAAATAATTATCTTTCAACATGAGGCATCCAAACTAAACCAAAGTGAAACATCCATTAATTAAATTATTAATGAGAAATTCACAGAAATTCAACAAGACGTACCATGGAAGTTAAACATTAAATTTAACTTTTTTCTTTAACGTAGGAAGAAAAAAAATTGCCTACATACTCAAAATGTGACACTTAAAAAAAAAGAAAAAAAAGAAAAAAAGCAAGATAGTACTTTTTTCCCCCCAGAACTTGAAATCACAATTAATGCAGAGAAATTTTTGACTTAAAGTGTGTTTTTAATTTACTAGAAATGACCCTCAAAAGGTCACGCTGATCAAACTGATTTTTAGTCCTCTTTAAAAATGCAATACACTGAAGACCCCCCCGACACAGATGACATTACAACATAATCTACAAAAAACCCAAAGTTTTGCCTGGGTTCTGTTAGTTAAACTTCTATAGATTCAATGGTATAAAATATAGGTAATCTAAGTGTGCATTTAAACCACAGATTGTCTATTTGTGAATCAGTTCTAAAAAAGTTGACTCATGTAGGTAGTCATTTCTCTAAACAGAGCAAATGTACCTTTTATTGTGCCATCAATAGTTCAAAAAAAGGTAAATACACTGGATATTTTTGTAAATGAACACAAAATATAGTTTTAAATAGCCTAGGTGAAAATCTTCACACTGCCCGCAAAATGTAGAGATCATTACAGAGCACTGAGAGGGGTTTTACTGGTCAGACTTTCAAAAGTGTTGGAAAGTGGTCTGTAAGCATGTTTTTTTTTTTTTTTAAGAAGCCAACATATTGCTAATGGCACCAAATAGCACAGCTGTGTGCCGATCCCTGTATTCAACTTTCAAGTGAACTTTACTGAGAGAGGTAAAAAGAAAGCAACATGAAAAAAAAGCTAAATTTAAAATAAGAAATCCCACAGGTTTTTTAAAACATTCGCAAGGAGAAAAACAATCGCAAAACACAAACAAAAAAAAAGGTCTCTTAAATGAATTGAACGTAGGTACGTTTTCACATTAATTTGCTTGACCTCTCTCCCACCTGTCACATTTCTATACAGAAAGAACAAAAAAAAAAAAAAAAAATGAACATACATGCAGAAAAATCAGGTTGAGCTAAGGTCAAGGGTCAGTGGGTGGCCAGGTATTGGTCAGGCGAGCTTAGAGAGACATCACAGACAATGGTGGGATGATGAGGCCAGGAGTTTGGCTTGGCTTTCAACATCATGAAGACATGCTAGGCTAATGATGAGCAAACAGGCATGGAGATTTGTTCTAAAAAAGGAACAAAAACACAAAAGGAAGAGAGAGAGAGAGAGAGAGAGACAGAGAGAGAGAAGACAAAGAGGAGAGAAGAGAAAGTTAGGGGCACAGCACAAGAATCGTTTAGCCATGAGGCACAAAACCAACAAAAACAATGCCAATCACCACATACAGTAAGGACAGTGCGATAAACATTTCCCCCCCCCCTCCTCCTGACACACAAAACAATACACAGATTTAAGGAAGTGACACCACCAGGACATATGACAGAGAACCCGACATGCACAAACTGTATACTTGGCACCCAAAGAGATCCATCTAGAGCCAGTCCCTTGTGGGAGACTTGGAGGATGGATGGAATGACTGGAAGAGGTTGTTAATAGAGAAAGAGAGAGGTAGCCTAGCTCAACATGGCTTACATAACGAGAGACGACAGAGAGGAGGGGAGAGAGAGAGAGAGAGAGAGAGGGGTAGAGGGAGACAGAAAGAGGAGAGAGATAGGGAGAGCAAAAGACTGAAGAGTGCAAAAAGATTTTCACATTAAGAACGACAAAACGAACGAGACAGACTACATGTGAAAAGCAGAACGCGGGTTGAAGCTCGGGGACTGCTGTACATGGCCTGGCTTCAGCCCTTCAACACAACTGATCCTTAGTCAACCTGTCTAGCTTGACCTGAAGGCAATGAGATGGCATGGAAACACACCTGATGCTCTCCACTAATTACAGTGACACAAAATACCTCCAGCGAACACTGACTCCAGTGATAGTCATAAATAATCATACATTAAAATATTTAATTCGACTCAAATTACATGATAAAACCGCAGGAATGAAATACAGTAGAATGTGGAAAGATCATTGCAACCATTTTTTTTTTTTTTTTTTTTTTAGGAATAGGGTGAGTCTCCCTCCTGTGGTGGGCTCCTTTCCCCCCGCCCCACTGAGTCTCTGCTGTGGTGACCTTGGCTGGAGGGTGAACTTACCCTAGCAGTGCTAGCATTAGAGCTGGGGAGGGGGGAAGGCCCCGGGGCTAGGATCAGTAGGGTTTGCTGTCGTTCTTGGAGCGCTTCAGCTGAACCTTCAGCCTCTTCATTCCAATCTGGAAACCGTTCATGGCCTGGATGGCAGCTTGCGCAGACACAGGATTGTCATAGCTGACGAACCCTGAGAGCAAAAAGGTAGAGGATACATTTAACCCCGTTTTAGCTTGAACACACCCCCTTTTCAACTCAACTAATGTCAATCACATGCTCTCAATCTCTTGATATCTTTTCTAATTACAGCTCCTGACGACAGTTAAGTATGTAACTGATATTCTATGAATTCGTTATGTAATACCTGAATTTTGATCGTCTGTTGAGGCCAGAAAGAATTAAAAGGAGTTATCTGTCTTTACATTGTCCAGACTGATGTTAAAGTACTCTGTGCCCTCAGAGTACAAAAGGTCACTGATATTTTTTGGTCTAGAGGAGAGAATTATTCCATTTTCTCTGATAAATGCACAGAACTAATGTCACAATTAACTCTACAGACAGACAGAATTAATTTGTTGAATATAATTTTAGTGACATTTAAGTACGCATATTTTACGGTTTCAGAAAATGTATCTATTGATAAGATCATTCTGTCTTTTCTGTGTTACACAGTGCTAATCTCAAGACATGAAGAACTGTGTCTGCCTAATGTCTCACAACAGGCTCGATAATAAAGGAGATTCTTTTTTTTTTGTCAACATTAAATGAATCCAGGAATACTTTGAAAACCTGGTTAATGTCATTAATCAAGTAAATTGATAATTGAACAGTAATGAAAACCATGTCAATCAAACTTAATCCACTGAAAGTATTTGTGTCATTATATATGACATTATTTAACACTTGAGCAATATTAAATGAATGATATATTTAAAGTCATTAAAGCTTTATTAAAAAGATTAAACCAATCAATGTTGTGTGACCATAACAATGACTTCATTCACATTTTTCTATAAAAACTGTGAGGGGGGGGCACTGCCTCAAAAAGAGTGAACTAGATTGAAGATGCAACTTGAGAACTGATGTAACTTGTGACTGTTACACTTTATGGAGGCCGATACTTCACCTGCAACTAAGACATGGTGCAGAGAATATAAACTGTACAAAAACCTCAATTTGTGGTTTTACATAGGGGCGTTTGTGTTGGATGAGCATAATAACCTCCTGGAATATTCGCTGATGTTAATTAACAAGCTTTAGAGGTGCCGTTACTATTCTAGAGTACTATTCCTTTAACTCCACTGTGTTCACATTACTGACACACAGAAGACAGAAGAGAAACACAGATGGCACCATGACAACCTAATGTCCTGAACACAAAGTACCAGACTGGCAAGGTATATCAGTTACCATTAAGAGGCATTTAGGTTGCAGAGTAGACAACACACTCACCAAAGCACTTGCTCAGATTGGTCTGTTTGTCAATGAAGACTTTGGCAGAGACCACGTTTCCAAAAGGCATGAACATCTGCAGAAGATCCTGGTCCCCAAACTCCTGGGGCAGGTGGTAGATGAACAAGTTGGCACCCTCTGGCCCTACTCCATTTGGTAAAAACAGCGGAAACTTACGTTAGACATGTATTCATTTAGAGAACACATGAAAAAATATTTTCATGAAATGACAAGACACCAAGTGAGGACAAACATGTGGAGATGTGATGCCAGCATGCGTTGGTGCTCACCTTCCTTCTGGCTGCCTGCAATGCTCTGCTGCAGGAGAGACTGGCCATAGAGGGAGGGCAGGGCGGAGGCTGTGTACTGCTGCATCCCTGAGTAGGCCTGGGTCAGAGCGTCCATGGAACTGGCTGCTGACCCATTGGCCATGGAGGCTCCGAGGCCTCCATTCATGGCCCCCATACCTGTAGCAGAGTCAAACTCATGTGTTTTACACTCAAACATTTTGAGCAAGTTGTTTAACGTCCGTGTCAAGCTGCATTAAGTAAAGTTGACCACCAGGGGGCAGAAAAACAAACTCAAATTCACTAACACATCCCTCTGCTTGACAAGTTGCTAAGGCGTTACTGGGCGTTCAGCCCGCCGTTGAAACAACACAAGAAGCTGTGCTGTTGGGGGCATGTTGTCTCAGGCACTGGTGGGATGGTGAAATATGATTGAGTAAAGCAGGTCTGAGCTGCATGAGTAAATGCATGAAGATGAGTATAAAAACACTGCACAGCACATAATACTATGAAAGGATTTTACAGTTTTTTGTGGTGACAACATTTATGTTACAAAGTAATCTACCAGTAATGCACTCTTGCATATGCATATAAGCATATTTGGCCAACAAAGCACCTTGCCTACAAAAACTGAGTGAGATTTCGCTTTTGCCAGATGACCTGCGTAGTCTATCATTGGCTACTTACACAGCCGCAGAGAAAAACACTTAATGCGTCTTTAAATATAGTGTACAGTGTTAGCAACAGTGTACAGGTAAAATGTGTTTACTTTCAGCTATTTAGAAGGACATTCTTACCACTGACGCTGCTGGTGAGAGCGTTGAGGTTGTTGAGGCCCATAGAGTTCCCAGTGAGACCCTGCAGGGTGCCCAGAGATGCCAAGGTGCTCATGGCTGCACTGGACCCTGCTGTTGAACCGGCTGTTGAGACAAACATTAAAAAAAAAAAGGACATATGGGTTACCACAGGGGTGATTTGCTAATGTTCGAAACACCTCTATCACTCTAAACGTCTGCCATCTTTGCCACACACCGTTATGGTTATGAGAGGATGACACGGCAGTGAGGGAGCAGTTAAAAATCTTAACGAGGAGAGGTCATTATCGCAGCAGCAATATACTAAACTCAGACAGATGGAGCCAATGTATATTTACACAGATTAAAAGGGAAATGGGAGCTCTCATAAAATTTTATATGTGGATGATTAACTCCCATAAAATAAATGAGGAATAGCTGAGGGTCGTTAGGCAAATAGCGGATCAGGGAGGTTTGCAGAGCAGTTGGTAGGTACTATCACAGCAGCAGGAGGGCTAACTGTAGACATTTATATCTCAATGGGTGAGGAGTTTTTATTTAGACTTAGTTTATATTCACATGTAACATTTAAATAAAGATGACAGGCGGGTGAAATAAGCAGTTAAGACCAAATAAAGGTCAAAACCTCAGCAAGGAAATCAGAAACAACACATTCACAGCTAGTAATGATCATCAACACTGCCATGGGATTTGGGTGTTTAACACTGTATGTACATACTCATACTATGAATTTGCACCATGCTGCACAGCTCATGTTAGTGTTAAATTACCCGGACTGCCAAGAGTTCCCAGGGCCCCACTGTTTGTAGACAGGGTGGTGGAGGTTGGGCTGCCAGAACTCTGGGCTGCAGCGGCAGCAGCAGCTAACGTGGCCAGGTTCTGCAGCTGGAGAGGATTCACACCTCGAGAGAGAAAACAGACACACCAGAGGTTATTATCAGATTCAAGAATTCCAAGTTCATGCTCATGTACTTGCAGAGAAACATCTTTCTGACATGTTGTGGAGTAAACAACTGAGCAGAGAAAAGCCTCTTTGGCCTGATTATATTAAAAGAAATCCAAGTACTTTTACTCTGATTTTCGAATTATTTTCCAACATAAAATAATATGACAGCTCCACTGTAGTTATAAAGCTGCACGTGTGTACTGTTTCTTTAAATAACAGAACATTGCTTTCCAGGTCCAAGTCATGGTAATGTGCTTCGTGTTCGTCTTTGAGCAGCCTGCACAGGCCGAGGATAGCAAGACTGATAATTAATGTGGCAGTGATCTGAATGAGTTATGTGATTTACGGTAACAAAACCATGTGGGTGTAGAGAACTGAGTCACAAGATCGGTGACATGAGAAGTGTCAGCTTGTTTATTTGCAGAGGATGAGATCAGAATAGTGATCCTGACTTTTGAAAGGATGAGCTTACCTCCTAGCCTCTGAATACCATTGAAACTGCTCTGGTTACTGGTGGATGTTGCCTGCTGGAGCAACTGTTGAAGACAAAAAAGGAAAAACTGAATTCAAGAAGCAAACAGGGAACGCACAATTAAGTCTTATATGATCTTAAATGTTTTCTTGCTTAGTCGTATAATCACAATTACTTGTCTCAGTGAATTTGAGAACAACATTTACAATTCAGTGTTGCTATTGATATTATAGTGTCCGGCAGGCAAAGGACAAATATTGGATGCTGTAATCTTGGCTTTCTTACAGTCTTCCTCTAATATTTGACACTTAATTATTTTTATTATCTGATTACTGAGAAAACTGCATTTATTGGTGACAGTTACAACTCTGGGTTGAAAGTTTATACAAAAACCCCTGGCATTTTGACATCACATGATTTGTTTATAAAATATTACCAAATGACAACATGTGAGATATGTGAATAATAATAATTTTAAAAAAAAAAACAACCGTTTTTGCCTGTCACCACTTAAGCTGCAAGCAATAGCCTCAATATCTCGTTTTCTTGCCAGAAACACAAACAACTCAGCTGTTCATGTTACGTCCATGTTGAAGTCACATGCTCATTGGTTCAGATTATCATAGTTGCCACATGCAAGTCACGCGCCAGTGTCCTTCAGCCAGAGCATAAACTGAGCGAAACAAGATGCTCCTATTCTGAGCTTAAGAGAATCATTTATAGTTCAGGCCTGAATACTGTGCCATATTTCAAATTATAAAATAACCTTTCATTTATCTGCATTACGCACCATCAAACTGTATGACCAGGACACAAAATTAGCACCAGCCACATGCTGGCAAAATATGCAAGAGGCTGGTAGATTTGCTTCACTCACCAGCCAAAAAAAACCAAAACAAAAAAAATGGAAATCTATTAAATCTGAACATTCACTAGCCATTTGGCCAGTGGACAAGAGTTAATTTTGCACCCTGTGTATGAGGTCCTATTATTCGTGTAATTAGCTTATATTTGGTTTATTTTCAGTTTCTACTATTTTAAAATGGTTGAGGCCTTTGAGGTTGTGTATATTGTAGACAAAATGGCTGCTGGATTGCCATCCAGAGAAGTCACTGTGTTTAAAAATAACAGCAGGTGAACAAAAAAAAGAGAGAACAACCTACCAATATGATAAAATTCAATACAATATCCCTGATAAAAACACTTCCGTGATGCTTTGTGATGCTTCTGATCAGTTTTTGTTGGGACTGTGTAGTCAGTGTAAACATCAACCTAAACCCCTTACACTAAAACCACCAACATAACACCTTCACAAACTACATCCTCAAAGTTTTATCAAAACCTCTCTGCTCTCAGACGCCATCAACAAAAATTAACTCATTTACAAACTACAATTTACAAAAGGTAGTATGACTCCCAGAACTATCTCAAACAGCGTGTTTTTTTGGAAAAAATTCTCCTCACATGTGTAGCTGCTCATGAGGTGCCTTAAACAAGCTTCAGTGCACAGACAGGCATGAGGTCTAAATGCCAACCTGCAGTTTTGTGTGCCAATCTAAACTCTGGCATAATCCATTATGAATAGTTCAGAGAGCACGATTTGATTTACTTCGCCATATTTCTTTTTGCAGAAACTAGAGCTGTGCCATTTCACAATACATGAGTAATTGTGCAGCTCAACGGGGTTGCGTGTTTGGTTAACACTTACAGCCAGGTACTGCGGTGTGAGGGTCCCCAGGCCGGCCAGGTTTCCCCAGGTGGAGGCGCTGTTGAGCTGCTGAATCTGCTGTACTAGCTGCTGCTGCAGGCGCCGCTGCTCCTTATCTCTCTGTGTGTCGGCAAACTTCACCACTAAAGGTGAGGAACAGCCCTGAAGCAATGGAGAGGTAAAAGACGTTAAACCGGTTCAAAAGCACACAGACGAATCCAGTTTATTTACCAATGCAAGGACACACTTGTTTTGAGGAATTTTTCAAAAAAGGGGGGGAGGGGGTTATCCTCTATGCCTCAAGACAGTTTTATGCCTGTTGCATTCATATCAAAGCTAACACACAGAGGACATCTGCCATGCATAGCTGAGCCAGGCCACATTCCAAAAGGGGCACAGGACAATGCTGCAGACAGTGAGTCTTTTTAGCACTCTGAGGATCTGAATCGAGTCCACAGACAAGCAGACAACAGATGGAGACAACACTTAAAAAAAAAAACAGACATCCAAACAAGTGTCAGCAGACATTAACAAATAAAATGCATTACAATACACACAATCTCGCAAACAGACAGTCACATACTGTTCAGACAGACGCATGGACACAAGGCATGCGGTGCAAAGTATTTTGAGAGTTGAGAGCCAGACAGGGACCAGGCTGGACAGGGAAAATGGCTTCTGCACCAGCAGCACCTCCCATGGCAGCTAGGAATTGGGAGGTCATGATATGGGGGGGAAATAGGTGGCACCACCACTGGGGCCTGCTTTTAATCTGGTGTTATGTTTGGTTGGGCTCCTAATTAGACTTGGTCTGATGCTTCACTGGGGAGCCTCTGACCTGCTAGCTGTCAAATTATTGCTGCTCCACTTCCACAAAGACTCCTTTGGCTACATGAGGACATGGACCCAGTTTTTGAAGAAATCTAACAGGATAGTTGCTCCAGTCTAGGTTAATTCTTTGTTAACCTATATTTGATGGTGTGGGCTCTTTTCCCTGTGGTCCAAAACATAGATTGATAATGGCAGACTGTGAAGGCTAGGCTCTAAAATATGATCAGAATCAATAAATGAGAGTCATTTAGCTCAACTCAAAATTGGAGATGACAGCAATTCTCCTCATGCCCTGTTAGCTCTGGTTTCAGCGGCTACATGAGAGGCAATGTTTCAAGTTTTATTCAATTATTTTGCAGACGACAATGTAATTTTGTAATTAGCAAGAGTGGTTTTGGAAATGACTGTTCTGTGATGAATGTACGCCATCTGCTTGGACAGGTTCTTCATCTTTCCAACACAAGGGGGCAGCAAAATGTATGAGGGGGAAGGGAGGGGGATGAGAAATAGGTGCTAAGGGGTACAGTACCTCCATAGTCTGAGAGTGATGCATGGTTTTGATTGCATTCTGTGCCATTGCCCTGGTAGCAAATGTGACAAACGCACAGCCTGTAGGGGGGGAACAATAGGAGAGGGGGGGAGGAGGGAGGGAGGGACAAGAAGAAACAAAACAAGACAAAAGGTTTGGACAACTCGTTATGAACCCCAAAAAAACACATTACAGTACAGAGAATGGCAACTCCCAAGCACACAGAACCACCCTCACTGGTTAGCACACAGAGAAAGAACACAACAAGGAGAACAGTAACACGTGTCACATGAGCACAGTGATCGACAGATTAAATTGCCACCCAGAGAGGCTTGACTATGTGGTGTCATGGTGAAACAGTCAACGTGATTATATACACATATAATGCACACAAATACACACTGAAAGGCTTTGATTTACTAAAATATATATAAGAGCTGCAACCATTAAAGGGTATTACAGTCCATTTTAAATTGCAGTTTTATCACATACATTTAGTAGAAAAACAGCTGAAATTCATTGGCAAGGTCTCTGCTATAAGGTTTTTTTGTGTACATCAACACACGAACCCTGTGCTGCTTGATATCTGAGGTTTTATGCAGCAGACATCTATGTAGGAGATGCGACGACAGGCTAATTCCAGCCTTTGTAGAGTGTGATGAAGGAGGCGGTAAAGGAGGAGCTGAGCCGAGCTGAGCCGCCTGCCAGCTGAGCCCACGAACACCAGCAGCCAGCGGTTGCCAGGGCAACGGGCCATTGTGCCGGACAGCGAGTGCAGTGGCCCTTCAATGTGCGATGTGGAGGCTGAGTGTCACGGTGACGGGAGGATAGACTATGGGGATGGAATGGGTGCCACTGGAGGTGAATAGCACTTGATTTGGGGGTTGAAATGAAGAAGCAGGGAGGGGCTTGTATAAATACTTGATGAGAATATGTACTCTGCTACGCTGGAGGTGGCAGCTCTGCGGACGAGAACACTGTGCCTACGCTGAAAGCACACCTACCTCTGCTCTGACCATCTGGTCCCCGGAGAATTCGGCATTCCTCGATCTGTCCGAAAGACGAGAACATCATTCTGACCTCGTTCTCGCCGTATTTCTTTGAAACCATTCCAATGAAGAGTTTTCTGTCTTCTACCGCTGCAGAAGGATGAAAAGAGAACAGCTATTCAGTTAAACCCAAACAATTATGGAGCTATGAAAGCGGCAGTTACATCAGGCACTAAATCTTGCACCTCTATTTTTCTTGTTCAAGCTTTCTCCTTGTCACACTGCCACATTTTCTGCCTCCTCACTCAAGGTGCCAGCCTCTTGTACATTTCTGTGCAACTTGCAGCTTGTTTTCCTCAGTGTCTAGTTCTCTAGATGGATGACTGTATCGCCCTTTTCTGCTCTCCTCCACTTCCTGTACCTGCTGTACTCTTCCCCCTTGTCGCTTTTTAAAGCCCTTAATCCTCCTAACTCCTGACACTATATAGAAATTGTATATTGCTGCACATTCCCTGAACTAAGTCCTTCTTAGGCCTTCATTTTGGCATTAAACAGAGATAAAACCCCACCTTATTTAAAAAACCCCACACCCCATTTGTCTTGGCAAAATCTTCCACTTTCAAGAATTCTCCTCAACAGTGAACCCTCCCATCCTTTGGTTAATGTCACCCTGCATCCCACATAAGGCCACTTACCACTTGTTTTCTCACTGTCAGCGGGTTTCATCTGGATAGGATGATGCATCTGAAAAAGAAAAGAGGGTAGAGTATCTGTTAACATCGCACCTGTCACAGTTAAACTATGTAGGGGCTTGGCCTCGTTATCTGTTATCACAAGGGTGTCATATCTTTACAGTCATCCCCCATCTTCAAACATTTCTCTGCGCCTCTTGGTTTGCTCTCTCACTCTAAGACCATCATCCCTCACCACTGCCAGATTCAAGAGTAAATGTCTATGAGTTGATGGAGAGGATCAAATTCTTCAGTATCCAATTTCACTTCTCGCTGTAGTGTAGACTTGTGATTGAACTTATTGATTCGTCCTGTCAACATCCCTCATCTTCTTTGGAACAATTTTACAGAGATGGTTGACAAGCAAGTCACTTCTGTATTGCTTTTTAAATGTATAGCGAGTTTTAATAAGACATTTTGAGAAAATACTTTCCCATAACGCCTATGTATTATACTACATACAATGAGAACAAGGTGTGGTAAAGCTGAGCTGCGAAAAACATCTCTGAACAGTACATTCTTTCTCAAGCTGTGCTCATTATGCGAGCAAGTGGATGCAGAACAACTGCTTTGAAATCTGTGATTTCATGCCAGTTGATATACACTTTTGTCCAAGGCGACTCACAGAACTTCAAGGGAATCATTTTTAGCACATTTACCTGCCATGTGACGTGATGAGAAGAAATAAATCTATCCGCGAGATGCCTGAGCAGCTTGTACTTATGAAAAGTGGTGGGTTTGTTTTTGACAAGCACTAAAGAGAAGCAGACAGATGGCCTGCTCAGTATGGGTACTGGCTAGCGTCACTGACCAAGGAGAGCGAGGCACAGAAGGCAGAGAAAACAGGAACAGGGAAACAAGCTTTTCCACTGTCACGAAAACCAAACTCAGTCACCTGCAGTCAGTGCTGGTAACAGTATGATCGGGGACTGGGACTCGAGAACTGAGCTGTTATGCCGCACTTTATTTGAAATGTCTAACTGTGTGAGTCATCTGGTGAAGAGAGCTAGATCCGTACATGTAGCCTACTACACTCATTTATCACTCTGGTTCAATATTGACCTGTAATCTCAATGACAGTGGCTCCTTTTCCAAAAGACTGTGCTATTGATTTAATCGACGACTGGAGTTGTTTGGTATAGATTTAATTGATTGGGAGGGGAGTAATTCAGAATGGTGTATAGGCAGTGCAGATTTATAGAGGTTTAACAAGCAATTGCACTTATTCCAGTTGACTGGGCTTTGATGTCTCTAGATAAATCAGGTGAGGAATTAAGAGACCACACTCCATCTCAACAGGCTTCATTGTTAAAAAGACTTCAATTCGCCTCCTTTTATACCTTTAACTTTGGGAGAAAAAATGTAGATGTGCATCAATGATTCATGAAGACAAGCATTAATAATTTGTTCCACTTTGTGACGATCGGGTCCTGTGCCTCAGTGACTAACCTGCTGCCTGGTCAAGCACAATTTACCTGATACCTGCATGCATGTGTGTGTTGGGTCAGCTGGTTTATCAATTTGATGTGTTGAGGTTCAGGGCAGTCCTCAGTGCAGTGTTAGTGCATAGGTATGGGATGAATATCATGTCATATTTCGAAACTGAAAAAAAAAAAAAAAAAAAAAAAGCTTTGAAAGCTTGAAATCTAATAAAGGTTTTGCAAGATTGAAACTAAGTTTTGCAGGCTTGCATAATGTTTTGATAGGCTGCAAACATTATTTTGTATTCAAGTTTTCCTTGACAACTGCAGCACTCTTTTTCACTGTCACACCACAGATTTGTTTTCCAGGTTTGAAAACTTGCAAATGGTGATCTGAAAACTGGTGCACATATGTTGGGAAAAAAGTTTTGAAATGTTGAAACTTGGGTTTTGAAAGGGCAAATCTTTATTTTGAAACTTTAGCGGATGTACATTTGCACTCGTACTGCAGACTGTTCTTTCAGTGCTGAGTTTACAACACCCACTTTTCGTAGGTCTGCCCACACAGTTGCAAGCTTGCAAGTCACATGATTTTTGACAGCATTGTGTCAAAGCTATGGTTTGAAACTCTGAAACAAACAGTATGAAAAAAAAAAAAAAAAAAAAGGGCATTTGCTCTTATCCTATCGTTTGCTCTCTGCTGACAGAGTCCAATCTACAGATCTACAAATAATGGATGTAATCACCGTGATGTCACTCATTGGTTTGTGAACTCTGTTTTGAAGCCTTGAGTTTGCATTTTGACCGTCGCCATCTTGGATTTTTGGCTAGAGGGTGGAGCTGACCCTAATGCTAGCTGGGTTAGCATGGTGCATTTACAGTCTGTGGTTAACTGTGATGATGCTAATGCTAATTTTCGCTAGCAAAAAACCATTCAAACAAAATGTACTTACTGGAAAAAAAAATGAACATCCGACTCCTTCGAGAATCTTTTTGTACAACCAAATGCTGAACAAGACTTTTTTTAGGCGAATAGCATCAGCTATGGCTACGCCTATACTCTGTGAATCTGGGGTTACACCATGGTTACGTTACCTAACCAACATTGTCGCTGTGGTAGCGGCTTGCCCGTGATGGCACCCACCTGTCACTGAAAGCAGCCACGCCCGTAATTATGTATAACTAAGCCTTAATAAAATTTAAACGGGTGAGTTTTATATATTGTAACCGAGTGTCCTCCTTGGTTCATCTAACTGACAAAATATAGATAGGGAGTGATACACTTGAGTTTAATCTGTAATCTGTCTCCACTCAGTGATGATGTGATGTATCAGATCAGTCCGATCAGCTGAAGCATCCAATCAATAACTGCTTTCCAATAAGGGGGCGTGTCAGCCGGTAAAAGACTTTCGCGAAGGCTGCTCTTGTGTATCCTCGCTCATGGATCCTCAGAGATGCCTCCTCGCTCCCCAGAGCAGAAGTAAGAGCTTTGGGATGGCCTGCAAAATGGTGGACCAGAACGACTTCTGGTTCAAACGAAGAGCGAGGAAAGATCAAATAAGGGACTTGGGATGTACCCCATGCATGCCACAGGCACTGCTCAGGGACAGCCAGACAGCACAGAGAATCGTGCATCCTGTTCGCGTGTCCTGTGCATGTCAGTCATTGGTGGAGCAGCCTGTCATTCCCACCTAACCTGGTAAATATGACATGTGATTGGACTGTACTTCTGCCCCTGTCTCCAGGATCCCAGCTTTTTTCCCCCTAGACTGTCTGTTTTGGAGTTTCAAACCAGAGCTGCGAGACTAAAAAGACTGCCAGAAATCACGTGTCTATGAAAAGTGGGTGTTGTAAACTCAGCTCTGAAAGAACAGTCTGCAATGAGAGTGCAAATGTACGTCCAAGTTTCAAAATTTGCCCTTTTTTTCCAAGTTTCAACGTTTCAAAACTTTTTTCCCCCCAACATATGCGCACCAGTTTTCAGATCACCATTTGCAAGGTTTCCAACCTGGAAAACAAACTAATACACTGGGAGGACAGTGACAAATTTGAAACTCTGTGTTGGTGAAACACTGTAAGAGCTGCAGTTGTGAAGAAGGAAAACTCAAATACAAAATGATGTTTGCAGAGATTTGATTTTTTTTCCAGCCTATCAAAATATTATGCAAGCCTCCAAAACATAGTTTCAATCTTGCAAAACCTTTTTATTAGATTTCAAGCTTTCAAACACTGAACACTTTGAAATATGACATGATGTTCATCCTATACATAGGGGGGCCAAGATACTTCTCAGGCCAAACAGGCGTTCAGTGAGCCGAGAGCTCATTATCGGCCAGCTCACAGCTCACAGCCTGCGCCAGGGATGTAGAGGGGCTCAAGCAGCTAAAAGCAGCCCATACTGTGCTTACTCACCCCACTTAAGGTCTTTATGTTGTGCAGTGCATTCTGGGCCTCCAGTGCAGCTTTTCTTGTATAAAAAGTTACAAAACAGCATCCTGCAGAGAGAGAAAAAAACAGGGACAAACAATGGGTGGGGGGGTGGGGGCAAAACAGCATTAAAAACACGGAGCATACAAACAGTAAATTTAACACTACAACTGCTGCAGAACAGAGGAGAAGCTAAATGGATGAAAGCATTTTCTCTGCATATCACATGTTCGAAACATGTGACAGGATATTCTTAGCACCACACAGCTCATGTAGGGGCTTGCAGGGAGGACACTGGAGTAATGAGACAGTTGAAGGCTGTTGTGTGACATGGCCATAGAGATGACCACAGGGTTAGATAGCTGTCAGGAGACACTGATGCATGGTCCACAGGTCAACACAGCACGGGCATGCCAAGGCACAGTACTAACATCAACACATCAGGCTGAGTGCTATATTACATAAGAATCCAATCACACACAAATGTACATACAGGAGGCATTAAAATGGCACAAAGACAAGAGGGAGCAGAAGTGAGAGCAAGGAAGAGGAATCATGGGGAGTGAGGTTGTGGGGGAGGGGTATGAAGAAAAGAAGAGCGGGGGAGGAAAAAAAAAAAAAAGCCTCTCATCCTCCCGTCCCAGCAGACCGCCAGTGGCGTTCCAGCCTGTCAGTTTCACTGGGCTAGGGAAGTGGAGCACTGCAGCGTCTCTGACCTACATAGTGTGTATTATGCTGTTACTGGAGCTCCCAGGCCGCGGGGAGGGCTGTTGAACTCTAATATGCATCGAGCTGCTCTCTTCTCTCTCTTCTCTCTCTCTCGCTCTCTCTCACAACCAGCTGAGCTCTCTCTCACTCTGCTGCTGAGCCCTGCCTCCGATTTACTGGAGCTAAATAAACCATCCAGAGAGGCGTGATAGTTATCAGATGATTTTTTCATGACCTGCAGTAGACGTGACCTAAAAAACACCACAAATCTGACGGCTCTTCAATAGAACCATGGCAAAGTAAACAACCAAAACGAAAGTTGGATTATAGCAATTTCAATGCACAAATCAAACAAAAGGAAGATTGATGACATAAGACGGGGTGAAGGGTGTATTATCTGCTATGTAAATAAACATAAGCCTGATAACATCAAGCGGGCCAAGCTTTGATGAAACTGTCCACACTTCTCCCAGTAAGGGTATGACTACTAGGAAAGGACAATGGTGATGAAATTGATGGGCGTGGAGGTGCCGCTGAAACAAATTCACCTCACACAGACCGGGTGAGCCAGAGACCGCTGTGATCAGGCCAGATTATCTATTAGAATACATTAACATTGCATTAACATGTCAATAGGCCATCACAGCTGACACTCTGCATAGAACAGGGAAGGGCTCTGCTAAAAAAGGGGGCTTTGAACTCTTCAGCCTCCCAATGAACTGCACAGTGTTGGCTGTATATTTATACACACACACACACACACACACACACACACACACAGAACATAAGCAGCACCCTTGTCCACCTTTGAACACACATTATTTGGTGGTGTTAGATGTGTGTACAAAAAAAAGTGAACTTAAATGTGTTTGCTCCTAGTGCCTCAACACACTAATGGTTCTTTTTGACTAAATGGTAAATTATACCAGTACCAGGTTAAAAGGCAACAGCTATGATTGAGACAATCTTTGAACGCTTCAAGACAACACATCATCCTGTTGTTGCAAATTACTGTTAAACAACTGATGTTTGAATGAATCCAAAGTAGTGGCATTGTCTTTTTTGTTTGAAAGGCAAACAATAAGGATAAACTGTGCTAAATGTGTGACTGATCATCACTGATTCACTAAACTGAACAGCCAGTCAGGCAAAAACTCACAGATTGCCTCCACCACTGATTCCACAGACTCAATCAGTGGAAGAGTGGCTGATAAGGGCCGAACAGTGCCAATGATTCGGGACACACCACAAAATCTATGGGCTATGGTGGTCCAGAGACCTCTAATGACAGCCAAGCGGCTCCAGGCGGCTTAATCCGGCTGGATGTGTTGGGGCTGTTAAATTACTGGTAACAAAAAAACCCCTCTCCATTTAAACTCCATTTGATGCTAGACGCGTAGTCCAGCATCAAATATGGTCTCACCACAATAAAAACCCAAGAGTGGATTAGTGCCTTTAACCATAGTGAGTCACCCAAGCATCAAGGGAATTGAAATTTGGGTGATGTCGTAAACTCAGGACAGTTATATCAGGGAAACTGTTGTTTACTTTATTCACCTGCAGTTAGTTACGGGAGACTGAGCACTTCCAGCGGCACTTTGCAGCTCTCTGCAGATGGCAGGCTTCCACTTCACCGTCTTCTCTAATTGCAACCTAAACTGAAACGCTCAACTCGAGCACCATTTCTTTTTAAGGTGAGTGCATCGATGGATGTCTTAATGGAAAATTGCAGTTGAGTAATGCGTCCTCCATACAATGCTGCTTTTAAACCAGCATGGCAAAAGAAAAAAGAAAGAGGGGGAAAAAAAATCTATAATGCAGGGTTATGAAAAGGTGTTATTTTTTAAACCCTGAAACAAAAGACTATTGAATCATCACATCTGGAAGCACAAACACAGCTGCATGGCATGTGCAAACAAGTAATGCAGAGCATTGCCTGAAGGGATTGTGCTGAAATGTGATTGTGAATGATGTGGGAATATCACGGTTTCATTGGTTCTGCTTGACCACTAAAAGCCAACCAAATACAGGCAGAAGACAACAGCAGCCATATGACTCAAAATATCTCTTTACTTCTGGCCAGTTTGTTAACCAACCAATATTTAGATGTCCTAATATATTACCACTAAAACTAAAAATCAGTTTATTATTTAATTATTGATAATATTTTTAATTGACAGTTTATCATTGAATGTTAAACATTATAAAATCTAAATTGCTAACCTACCATGAGCCAAAAAACCATAAGTATTCATTTTATAATGGGAAACCATAAAAAGCAAACAACTGTAGAGATTTATTAGTGTATCCAGTAAATCTTATGACAAATTATTGTATTCTGTGTCAATTGATTGAATCAACTATTATTTTTTTAAATATTTTAATTGCTAACAAAAGAGTCATTCAACAGTCTTGGTGGCATAGTAAATCAAAGAATCATAATTTCGGGCCATGATCATACCTTTGCTCTGAGGGGGATTCTGGGTGCGATCGCGGAGGATGTTGATCTGGTGCACGGCTCCGAAAGGCTCGAAAAGCTCTTTAAGTTCTGTTTCTGACCAGGAGCGCGGGATCTGTCCCACAAACATCTTGATGGAGTCTGGGTCTGGCTGGTCCAAGTGCTCCAGCGACCCGTTCATCTTGCTGCCGTTGCCGTTGCTAAAACAAAACAAAAAAAATTGTAGTTAGTATACTGGAGTAGTAGCAGGCCGGACAGCTAAATCAATGAACTGAAGCTTGTCGCAAAACTTTGTAAAGCCAGAGGGAGCTGCAGAGTCGGGTGATAATTCGGGTCTCGGGTTCATCACTATGAGTGACACCTCTCACATTACAATGTGTAACTTGATGCATTGGTATCATAAAAATATTGATTGTAGCCGCTTTAACTTCGAATCAGTGGTCATCTTTACATTAAGTTCACTGGAGTTCACAGAGTGAGAATAAAAGGCATCAGTATAGCAACAAGAATTACAGTTGACTCAACGCCTTGATATCAAATGCCAGCTACATGGTTTCTGAGAAACAATTTATTGAAATAGATCTGATGATTCATTTCAGACTCTTAGAACAGTCGAGTTCTTAAAAAGTCTATCGCATGGCTAAAAGGCAGCCTCTGAAATGAGAAATAAATTGTAATGACAAACACAATTTACAGTAACCAAAATCATGTGCTTGACCAGACAAAAGTTTGGTTTCATGTCGGGATTCAGCCATGGTGTAAAGAAAAAGGATGTGTGGGAAAATTCAGGGGGCACAACTAATATGCTTAAATATATGACATTAAATTGTAGGAATGCACTGTTCTTGGCAGCTTACAGACGAGCGCTGCATCTCCTCGTGTGCATCCATTTCCTCCAAGCTAATGTTAAAATCTAATACAGTCCTTAAAGCCACAGAGGCTGCCCTGGGCACTCCTGTTTAAGGGAAAATGGTCTTCCATTTCACCTATTTTAGATGATATCTGTCACAATAATGCTGCAGCAAGTTCCAGTGCATCTGAAAAATGCACTGGTAACAGTGTTTCCCCTAAGCTGACTGCTTTGGGGTGGCGGGCGGGGGAGGGGCTTGGGAGGGGGGGGGGGGTGTTCAGCCAAACTCGGGAGGGACTCCAGCCAGACATTTCTCCGTTCTCTGTTTACAGTAGGAGTGGCTGAGACTGACACTAAAATGAGAATAGCTGGTCCACCTTAAAAGGTCAGTCCACCTTAAGTGAGCCTGGTCAGGTTAGGCTAACCCATTTTTGCAAACATCGGGGCTAACCCCCTTCACTTTTCCAGCAGTTGGGGAAACAGCAGCATTTATTAACTGACACACTGTAGCCTGAACTGTACATTTACTGCCAGATTGACAACTTACTGCCAACGTTTGCTCTGCTCGCATTCACCGCCACTTTTCTGCCGCTCGCTCAGTTCATTCAACCACACACACATTACGCACTGCCCTATTCCTTAACGGAGTTACGCTACTCTTACAACAGTACCTTTCACATAGATGTCCTTTGAAAAATAAAGAGGGAGGATGACTCAAAACAATTCCACGATAACAGAGTGTTATCGTGCTCGCACAGTGTGCAAGTAAAAATCGTTAGTAGCCCATTGATATTAGTGGTCGTGTGAAATTTTAGCAGTGGCGCTCATAGTTCTGCAGCGGCAAATGAATATGGGAGAAACACTGTGTAAGTGACATAGGTCTGTCAGAGGGTAAACACACTAAAGAGAAGCCCAGCAGTCCCCAAAACATGCTAAACTAGTTTTACTACAGAGTACTTTGTCTGATAGCAGTAAAAAAAAAAAAAAAAATTGCATTTTCAATGTTATGAAAAAAAACAAAAAAAAACGTTTTTGACTGTCTTTTCATTTTATCTGTTCTAGTTTAGCCATTACTTTTGTCAATGCGTAGCTTTGCTTTAATAATTAATAACTAAACTGTGTTGTTTCTGCCACACAGTTAAATACTTAAAACAGCTAAATCAAGACCAAGAAACATATTCTGAATGGCAGTTTCACAGCCATTTTAAACCAAACATGATCCTTTAGGCAGTGGACAGTAAAAATAATCAACGGCAAGATTTTAGATTTTAGCAGTTAAAAGAATGACATCATTTTAAGCAGAGAAAGATAGAGAGAAATAAATAAAGCGGCATGTGGTCCTTTTTGAAACCTTAACACTTTCACATTGCCGATACAACTTCTCTGAATTATTTTTGGCAGTTTGCACATGTGGCTCTTGTTGACTTTTTTGCTAAACTAATCAGCGTGTTTGGAGGATGACTGATTGGTCATTGTCACTGTAGACGCAGAGTGTACGTGTGAAACTAATAATCAAAAACAAGGCTAAATTGTTATTCATCAAATAGGCTAGACTTTGTGTCTGTAAGATCAGTTATGAAAAAGCAATGTGCTTTGATAGTTTGATATATTTTCAATTTCCTATCAAGGAGTCAAATGGTTTAAAAAAAAAAAGGCATTAAATCCTTTGCAGTGTGATTATTCAACACGTGTACCCTGTGAAATAGATGCTGAAACAATATATTGTTTGCCATAATGGATGGTGTAACAACTCTGAACTGCATAGTCAACGACATATTGAGCAACAATCCGGGTGGTTGGAAGTAGCAGAGCAATGATGGAGATGAGTGTAATACTAAATCGTGCCATTTTCCTTTGAGGCAAGCCTTAAGGACAGAGAATCGATACCCACCAGTGTACCTGTGACTACAGCACCTTTGTCTCACTCACTCTCTCACTCTCTCTCACACACACACACACACACACACACAAAGTCAAGCTCAAAAACTGACAGATGTTGCAGCAGGGCGGTTGGAAACTAGGAATGATGCTGGGGCTATAGCCATCCACTAGTTGTTAAGGCGTGGAAATCATGTTAAGCATAAAGCATCACTCCCAATACACACTATACCACCACAGCCGATCAAGAAAGGCCAAGTGCAACACAAAAAGCTGAGGAGTATGGCACCCACACAGCCCCAAAATTCTTAAAAACAACACTGTAAAAGCAAGACTGAAAGAGACACACTAATGTAAGAACAATTTTTGCACACAGACCTTTGGACGCGAGCCATCCATCTCTTACAAATTGAGCCCAGCCGTTCAGCAGAAACACCAAACTCCTTGAGGGACTTAAATGACATACTAACAAATCACACTTCAGTTCTTTTTCTTCTGAAATTCAACTCCACACCTCAGTATGAACTGTTTTTTTTTCCCTGGGGTCTGTCAATACATTTGAATGATGACATATAAAAACAGAGAAATGCTCCACTGAAACAAAAGCTTCTCTCCACAAAAAAAAAGAAAAAAAAAAAAAAAGAAGAGGTGAGTGCCGCCCTCCCACCAGCTCCGACAGCTACACGAAAACAGCACTGCAGAGCTCTAAACCTCCAAGAATTGCTGGTTAGCAGGCAGAGATTTTGCGGTACATCTCCTTCTCAGGCGCTTTGGCGATGGTACAGAGAGTAACCTACAGCTTCTTCACCACAGCGGGGGAACAATCACATATTGTTCCCCCATGCTGGAGAACACTATTCACCGTTCCTCTACAGCACAATGGGCCAAGTCAGAGAGATGCTTTGGAACACATCGAAGGTTACGTCTGCTAAGGCCACAGCACTGGTGTGTGACACCATTTATCCAGTTTTGCCAGTGGCACGCCGGCGCCATTTTGCTGAGGGCCCTTTGATGAAATCTCGCTTTAGAAACGGCAAACCTCACCTGACAAACTGTTTGTGTCTCAGCATTCAAAAAAAAAAAAAACGTGAAAGCTCAAAATCAACTCCCTTTCACAGTGTCTCCTTTAGATTCATTAAGCTCCTGCAGCTGTGAATTGTCTCTTCTGCTTAAAGATAAATAACCACAATAATACAGTCTCTGGCCTTGCAATACACCTCCATAAAAATGACAATTTTAATTACTGCAAAAATGTCTATATGCAATTTGTATTACTTGAGGAACTTCAGTAATAAAAATTATTGATTCAACTTGTCTGCCTAAAAGTGATGTTATATTATGGAACTATAGTGTACAATGGAGGAGTGCATAGAGAGCAATGTAATACCACATCAAATGCTGTATTGACCACTCAAGCTGAAACTGGAGGAAAGAGAAAAAGAGCAAAAAGACAGGAAAGAGACAGGTACTAAAAATAAATGACATTATTTAAATGTTTGGTAGCATTTCAAGTTGAAAGTGGCCACACTGCTGTACTAGCCTTAAAGAGACAGTATTAAGCTATAGCTACTTTGGTTAGCCGTTGTGGACTAGAGGATCAGTATTTGTCAGTGGCATATCTGTTTTGAATTTCACCTGCTGATAAAGTAGTATCTATCAGTGAAACTTGGGTGTCAAGCCATTTAGGCAGCATTAAGTCTTGTCATTGTAACAGCGGTGGCATTATGCATTATATTATATTATGTATACAGCTACAGGCATATGCCTCAAACAATTCTTCAATGATTTGAGCATCACAAATAAAATTCATCAATTGTATTGCGGGAAAAAAAAACTGTTTGACTAGACTTCACCAGGTGTCTGTGAAACTGCCTTTTTTTTTTTTTTTTTTTTTTTTAAATGGGGTGAACTGAACCTTTAAACGATGTCTTTGTCCTGGTTTTATAGCCTGTATTACAGGTAAGTTATAGCATTGTTAGCCACACTAGCAGCCATCATATCCACATAAGCCTCAAAGACAACGAGTTACCCTTACTTAAAATTAAATATTGTATAAAAGCACAGACAGACAACACAATTATGGCACTTTATTGATAAAGTTACCAAGTCAAACATGCTATAACGGATTCTGTTAATATTGCCCAGCTTGCTCCCTACACCACAGTAGTGACAGTAGTAGACAGTAGTGATGAAGTCTTTTGCTGAGCCTCCACAAACAGCCCCATGATGTGGCAGCTCATCACGCTCCAAGACGCCCTGCAGCAGCTGACAAGTCATTCAGAGCCAGAGCTGCGACAGTTGCATGCTGCACCACCCATAAAAACAGGTGATTTATCTGGACCATGTGTCTGTCCTGTTGGTGAGCTCTGACCGAGCAAGTATGCCAGCAACACCTTTGCTGCGCCCATAATAGAAAGTCAGCCAATTTGCCTGGTAATGCACATGATTTTGAAAGCTCAGCGTTGTGCGTTTGGACGTTACTCATCCTTTAACCAACAGGGGTCACAGCAACAACACATGTCGCATGATGTTGTAGAGTTTTGTCACCACTGCTGATGAAAAGCAATCCTGCTGTTAATAATCCTGCTACATTATTAAAAATGCCTGCTATCAATGTATTCTTATAAGTGGTATTTCATTTATTAGTGTCATTTGGTACTTGTAATATCAATTAAACTATCACAACATTACTTTAATTAAAATATTAATCAAGCAAGTCCTGTTAGGGCAATGTTACACATAATGCTGACTGAGTCTCTTCCTGTTTTGAGTAACAGACTAAAAGTTGCTCATTTGCCCTGGGCTGTTTTGGCAACCAACAGCACACTGCTGTCATGCTTAATTGGGGATAAAAAAAAAAAAAAGTCAAAGTTCAAATGGACCCACGTAATGCTTCTAAGAAAGGAAGAAAACCAGTTAAGTGAAACAGCTGTTTGCTAGTGATTTCCTCAAAAAACTCATGAGTTGCTGTTTCTTTCAGGAAACCAATGGCCTTATAAGCTGATTCAACAAGACACCGAATGCCTCTAATGCCTTGGTAATATCTTTGACAGCTGTAAAAAAGAACATGAGGGCTCCTCTCTTCTAGCTCCATATATATTCTCTGCTACCACAAAAAAAAGAGGCAGAATATTCTTTGACAGCTTGAAAAAGGTTTAACAAGTTTTGGATAAAACTGTCCTCCTGCCAGGCTCAAAGTTCTAACTTCAAAACTAGCCACAGAAAACAGGAGCAGGATTTACAGAATGTTTACTGTAGGACACTTGAGCAAGAAAGACTTGTGGCACAGGTTTGAAAACACAAATTATGACCAAGGATGGATGTTGCTTCAGGCTAGAAAGCAGAAACAGGAGGACTCTGTTATTTGATTTCCATACCAAGTGGTCAACCGTAATCAGCACATTGTGGGTACTGATGGGGAGTTATTAAGATATTTTTCTCCTAGCATTAGCTCCAATTCAGCTCAATATGGCCTGATTTCATTGTTGCATTTCCCCTGATGAAGACAGACATGTTCAATCAGCCTCTGAACAGGCCACATGTTAACAGACGGCCAGCATCTGATGACAAGGTCCGCCCCATTAGCTCCATAATCACACCCTGGTGTCCCTGGTGGCTATGGATGACGTTGCTAAAGTAAAGCTAGTGTGAACCAACAGTTAAATATCAAACCAAATAAACTCTGTTCACACCCCTGTCAGTCTCAGATGGAGCATGAATTTAAATCTTCTGCCTGTTTCACCAGAACAGGCAGCAGCCTTACCAATGCATCTCAAATGAAGAGACAAACAGCTCACTAAAAGCAGCAATTACACTTGATTACTTTGACAGAGTGTGCTCACTGCTCTGACTAAGTCAGTCATCCATTATCCTAACCTGTGATAGGAAACAGAACATTTTAATTAATACAAAACTCCCCTTACAAAACATGCAATTTTTCCCTTTCAGTTTACACTTACAAATACCACACATCTTTCTGGTGCTGTGTCCAAAATCATTTCCTCATTCCCTACTCCCTACATCATAGACACTCAGTAGTTAACACCATAGTGAGGTGTTAAGTGAGATTTCACACATTTTACACCAATAATTGACAGATTGCATTGTGGAACTGTTAGCAGATAGCAGTGCACATGCATTGACACTATTTTTTTGTTCCACTGCTGGAATTTTTGAGGACCAAATACTGCATAAAAAGCAATTTCAATCAATTCAGACACCCAAATAAATGGCTAACAGTAAATATAACGGACCATATACTAAATAATGAGTGATTTCAGACACAGCCTATAAATGTGCACAGAGGCTTTCAGCTCCACAAAGGCATCAATCCAAAAGAGAGGTTCTCTTGTTGTCACATCCCTTCAATCCAATCCATTACTGCTACTCTTGACTTGTCCACTCAAGAAGTGCTTTTTTCACCAACCAGCTGATTCCACTTCACGTGGACTGCAGACACTGACTTCTAGGTCACTTGTAGCATGACCTGAACGATCTATTATTCCGAAAACATGCCAATTGCTATCCATTTTCATAATCATAAGATCAGTTTATTTTGCTGCTTCAACATGACTTCAGTGTAGACTTTGTTAAAACTGAGCAGCCACACAGTTCTGACAATTATGTACATGGTGGGTGCATCTGGTCTTATGTAACCCTGTCCCACAATATCTTTTGTTTGCGAAGCTTGCAGTAGAATTTGTACAACCTTCGATCACACCACCCCACATTGGAGATAGGGGCCGTGATTATGAGCATTCCAAGGCTGTGCATGTAGGTTCACGAGAGTCAGTCTTGTAATTATTGCTGTGCCAAGCTAGCAGCAGGAGAGAAACAGGTGACAGGCCAGATCAGAGCCCTCCTACTTTTGGTCTTCCACATCTGGCTGCATGGCACATTCCCACCAGGACCACCCTCTCAGTGTGGGCAGAGAACAGAACAGCTGGCCCGAGCAGGCCCGGACCCAGTGCCAAGATCCTACACTCTGCACAGATCAACAACTCCCTGGCTGCAACAAAAGGGATCACCGGGACGCTTAGCTTACTGACATAGCACTATGGCTGTGCTGGCTGCCAAAGGATCATGCTTAAGCTCTGATAGTCACTCTCACTGTCAACATTCAGACGGATAAATCAATCAAATACAGCTGGGGCGAGATCTAATCCATCACCTCACTGTCTTCAAGTCCCACAGATGAGATATCCTTTAAAAAACATCCTTCAAAAGTGTGAAATATAAAAAAAGAAGAAAAAAGTCAATATATTCAAACCCCTTTAATTTTCAAAAACTTTCCACTATTTAGGATAATAATCACTGGTATCTAACATTAATTCTTTTCGAATAATCTGTCAATTATTTTCTTAATCAATCAATTCTTTTGTCTACAAAATGTATCTATATCTTAAGGTTCTATACTTAAAAACCTTAAGATATGCAATTTACTCTCACATAAAACAAAGGAAAACAGAAATGAAAAGCTGGAATTGTTGGAATGTTTGGCATTTTTGCTTAAAACAAATTACTTTAAATGATTTGCTCGTCAAAATAGATATTTTTCCACCACATTTATCAACTAATGCCTTAGTTCTGATCACAGGACTTTGCAATCATTCATACCAACCATACAGACATAGTTTAAAGAAACACCCTTACAGATAAAAAAAAAAAAAACTAGATTGTGTCTTTTCCTTGAGTGCAAGACCATGAAATCAAATGACAAGGCCCATTTTGCTGCAAGATAAACACAGCACTCCTGAAAGTGCAAACATTTAAATTTTAAACAGTCCTGAAGTAAAAAAAAAAAAAGCAAGCTGTGGGTTTTGGTAATGTTGTTGTCAAACAGAATTAGCTGGCGTTACATCGAGAGGACAGAGTTTTAATATGGACCTCTGGGCTCAGTGAATGTCTTTCCCCCCCTTGTTTACATGCCCTGTCACAAGATTTCCATTAACGGCTCAATAATGTAGCAAACCACGTGTTTTCTGCCGTTAAGTAAGCACTCCGCATTCAACATGGACGGAGGCACCGACGCCTGTGAGCTAACGGTGCTAGCTCGCTCAACTGCTAGCAGAAAAGACAGGGAGGGACTGTGCGCTGCCTACAAACAAGGTTCACTTACACTGTTGAGGTTTTGCCAATAAAACTGACAAACAAATCACTGTTAGCTCGGCAACAAACTATATTATTAGCAAACTTTACGCCAACTTGGCACTATTTCTCTACTCGACGCACTTCCCTTTAAACAGTTGATAAGACAGTTTTAACACCTACCGTCTCCACCGAGCACGCGTAAACTTGATCAATTGTACCTAATAACGCTAAATAAAGCGCCACACAATCAGGTGGTGCTGTGTTTGTACAAGTAACACTAAAATACACCCTGTGTTGCGGTTTTTATTACAGCTAATCGATGCTGTTTTTCTAGACTGATACCGAAACGTGTGATCTCCGGAAGCACATGTCACTTGACTTGCAGCGCGCCGATAAACCGTCGCTAGCAAACTGCGTTTACTTCCACTCACTTCTGAGTAGTATGAGTTAGCTCAAAGCCTGTGGGCTCAGTCGTAGTTATGAGTGATGTTACATGAATTTAACTAACTTATGTTGTATTTAATTAATTCATTATCCGAGTTAGACAAAGTACTTCCAACTCCAGGTGAGCTGTTTGTTTGATTAGCAGCGTTAGCATCCCACTTCCCAGTTAAGCTAACGTTAGCTAACTCCCAACTCGCCTTAAACTGTGCCGTTTGCTTCATCTCCACAAACACACACACACCAACGGTTTTAGCTGTTGCTGGCGAACAAGAGGTGGAGTACGCCAACAGCGGATCGATAGTTGTATCACTTACATTGTGTCGCTTGAAGTCAATAACCGACTTTCGGTGAGAGGGTGGAAATCCAGGTTGTACGCCGAAGTCATGCTCAAAACAAACGTCTAAATCTAACAATGAGAGGACGTCCGCTCACTCGCAAGAAGCTCAACTCCTGCGAGACGGCGAGAAGACGAAGCAGAGCAGGTGCAGGGAGGGGGCGTCTTCTTCAAAACTGCATGAGAGAGAGAGCGAGAGAGAGAGAGAGGGGGGCACCGGTATCCGCCTTATTCCTTCTTCCTAATTTCTCTCTCGTCTCCGACTGAAATAAATTGAGGCGAGCCGCTGTCACACTGCACACCGAGCTGCAGCAAAGCAGAGGCGTGGCCTCTTCAACAAAAGTCTGAAAACCATGCTGCCTGCTGCTCAGCGAGGCTCACAGCGCTTCTTCCCCTGATGTAAAATGACTGTAATGTCTCTATAGGGACAGGCACGTGGTGCTCTATATTGAGTTTAGTGGCCTATTATGATATTTTATCTGCTGTGGTATCACCGTTACATGCACATAATGACTGATATTCTGCAGCATTTCAAAAAAAACATATTAGAGGAATCAGATCCTGTTCTGTGGATGAGTCAAGGATTTAATGATCCTGATTAGAGAGGCCATTTAAATGTTCAAATATAGTACCCAGGTCATTACCATCAAGAGTAATAAGGCTGCTCCTGTTTCCTTATTTTCCACTGGACTCTAAATTAGGTACCTGTTTTTTTTTTTTAATTGGATTGAGCAAATAAATATGATTATTTCCAGTTGGTTACATGTCTTATATTGTAGATAACTCCATAAATCTTTTCCAATCAAAAGTGAGATGATTAAAATGCTTTTTTTCTTTTTTCTTTTTTTGCTGTCTTCAGTCCTGCTTTTCCCCAGGGTCATAGGTCGTGTTCCCCTTTGTGCCGGCCTGTTGTTTCCCTGGGGGAGGGGGAGCCTATCTTCTTTTGTTGAGCCGGACTTGCAGGGCGAGGCCTCTACACTTGGGGGAAAGGTAGGGGGGCTGTTGTCAAGTACTGTTTGCCATAGCAGAGAGGCAGGGGGACCTAGCCTAATTATCAAACCATTCAGTATTGCCTCAGCAGCTGCACAATCCAAAAATATTATTCATAGCGAGTGTTAAGAAACATCCCATTTATGGAATCCGACTTAATCCTTGTATCCATAGCAATTTCAAGGCACCCTGGCACCAGTGCCGAGTGCGCTCTGTTAAACAGTGCCTAAAACAGGTTTGTATGCATAATGTGATATGCGACCTATTTTCCATACATGCAGACAAGCCCACTTTGCAACATGCATTACCATTAAGCTTGAGGGGATGCTATAAAAAGGTAGTGTAAACCTCTCTGGAGAATCAGGTTTCATTAAGATGGAGGAAAAATACAATAATGTTATCCCATCTGCAGCATCCACATATTTCCTTTGACTCAATTAGATCTCAGGGGATCTTATTGAATAGATTTGTTATAAAAGGAGCAGGATTCTTGTAAAGAGACGCTCCTCTTTCCCCTCATGGGTATGTACAATACATACAGTACAGTTTTCTGTACATAATGCCATCGCACCAATTTATATATTGGATTTTCTACGAGATGTTTGTTGGAGTGGATTCCAGAGGCCGATGCCTGGTTGCTGTCACCTTCTAATACTAGCCTTCAATTCTTAATCTCAGATTATTACTACTGTAATCCTATCATAATCCTCCACACGTACCATGCTTTTGTTGTTTACATCAAATGTTTTCCCCTCATGCAGTGGAACTGGAGTCTTCCGCATCATCCAGCATTTAAATTTGCACCCTTTCATGACAAACTGTACAGTGTAAAAATAGGCCAGCTTCAAACCCAAATGGGCCACATCATGTCTTATTGAACACATCGCTTTGAACTTGAAGGCACACTTCTTAGCTCTGCCTTTTATGAAAGCATTTGCAGAATGGCGACCAACTAAAGGGCTCTCAAAATGGAGAGAGGGAACTTCATCTTATCCTTTCTAGAGGAAATCTATTATGTTCTAATCTGTGTCAAGATGTACTAAGCACACATGATAACACCTGCTTATCAGGGTCCAGTTCCTCTAAATTTATGTAAATTCTATGATGGATGTAAATGTTCCCCCCTGTTCTTTTAAATATAACTGATGTCTTTTGTTGTTTTGACTGAGGGAGTATAGCAAGGCCTGGGTTGGTTTCAGTAAACATCTAATCACACAGGTTTGTCTTTTTTTCAGTGATCTATGCAATTCAGAGACACCTGCATCACTGACACATTCATCTCTCTTTTTTTTTTTTACAGTCCACACAAGTATCTGAGCCCTTGTGGAACTTTGAAACACGGGGGAAGGTGAATTAAATGACTTGAAATGCTACAAAGTATTGATTTTTCTATTCCAATACAATTTAAAACTAAACCACTACCTCCTGATTGAATCATTTTTGTCTTGTGAAGATGGGATTGATATGAACTGCTAAATTAATTCGATTCAAATACGTGGTTCTGGGTTTTAAAAAAAACAAAAAACATATAGGGACACTAGAAGAACACTATCCTGCTCACAGTCACAGCATGGGAGAACGCCTCAACTGGAAACAATACACGCTATGACAATATCCAGCCCAGACAAAGAGGCAGTCCAAATACGGGCTGCTCCACAAAAGCTAGCCCAGATTTGAATGAGGGGCCAAACCCGACGTACCTCAAAGGCAGGTCCTCATTCCTGACAGAGATCCCGGCCGCAGAGGGGGGACAGCGCATGCTGTTGGCATACAAACTCTGCACCAGGGCCAGCTCAGAAGAGTGTTCCAACATCGGTGCTCTGGAAAAATCCACCCGGTGTAATGGACACTTTCTTCTCTTTCCCTCTTTCCTCTATGTGTTTCTCTCCCGTTCTCTGTCTCCCGCCCACCCCTTCTCCTTGGTTTTGTGCAGCAGAGCGTCGCCCACCCCCTTCGCTGACTGGCGTGGCTGAAATAATCCTCTCTGACAGCTCATCGTGCGCTAATGCATTGTGCTGCCTGCGGCAGCCCAGTTTGCAGGCTGTAAAGCTGTGGCCACAGTGGCACTCTTGCACTAATTGACACCCATATTAGGAAAACTTCAGGAAATTGGACATGGATGATTTATTCCTACTGTCAGATTGGGGAAAATTAGAGGAAACATCAACACAGTTGCCACAAGATCTCACCCACAAGCCCTGGTTTTGTGGCATGTTGGCATGTATTTGAATAACTGAACTGCTCCAAATACAGGCCAAAGCAAGGTACATTCCTGCAAATGGGTTTATGAAGCCTAGTACCATCATAACTGTGCCCATTATAACCAATTTTACCATTAAACATTCTACTCATCGCTGAACACCTATACATACCGTAGGTCAACATTTCAACCATCCTCCAGTTAGTTCCTGTGCAGTCTTCTGCCTGACATGTGGATGTACTGTACATGTCACAGTTGCTCCATTAGTTGGCTGATATGAACCAGTGGATGACAGATAGAGAGCTTTACTTGACAGCATCAAGTTATTATTGTACTGGAACAGATTCAAAGAAAACCTGCTCAAAGATAAGCAAACAGTATAGACATGAATTCTTGTAAAAAAAGAACAGATTACAGTATCATCCTCTCCAGGGAACATTGTTCACCATTTCAGACTGCAGTCTATCTACACTGGGACTGAAATACCTGCAGTGCTTGAAAGTTAATTTAACTGGCTGTGAGTCTGTTATCAGCCCACCTGTGTGCCTACCTAAAGTATTTCGGAGCATAATGTACATGTACTCAAATAGCATCTGCCTGAGTGTAATTCTACAGCAATATCGAGGAGAAGAAATGGTCCCTCCACATTTCAGTTTAATATACTGGAGGCCCTAATCATTAGCTGATGGCAGGATTCAGAGCATACTGAAGAAGGCTCAACAACCTCTTTTATCAAAAGATGTCTAGCTTTGTCCAATGCATCTAATTTGCATTGGACGAAGCCCATTTGCCTATGGTCAGGACTATATAGTTAGGAAGATTATTTGTGAGACTGATGAATGCTGTGGAACACTCTCATAACTATCACGCTTATATTTTGCTGCCATTATTCCATCAGATAATTTGCAACAATAATATTCTTCAAACAACACCCAGGAGAAATTAAATCTAGGTCTCATTCTCCCATAAGTGTTCTGTCCCATTAGAGTAACATGACATTAAGAGGGAAAGTCATCTGAAACAGGGTCATGTTAGTGTGTGCTGGTATCATGAGTGAGGAGACCGACATGAAGGGGCTCCACTTCCTCTGATCATGGCACAAAATCTTCATTTCAGCCCCGCTCCTTCTGCTGACATGAATATTTTAAACACTGATGTTGAAATCCAGTTCGTTATGATGTGTTGCTGCTTAGTATGACTGTTAGTGCCACAGGCGCCATGTCGAGCCCTTCTTCCTGCTCTGATCTACCAACATGCAAGAGCACTACAAATGCACTTTATGATAATGTTCTGTGCTTTCTGGTTCAAACCATGTTGAAAAAAGATTCCAGCAGAGCAAGTAAGTAGAGTAATACAATATAAAACGGCATGTGAATGAGATATAAGAAATACATCTTGAACACGTCTTCTGAAAGCTATAAATACATGCAGCAAAGATGTCTCCGGCTCTAAGAAGCAGCCACATCCTGTGCACACATCCACTGTGATGCAAAAGTGGCTGTCAGTGGGTCTCGGTGCATGTTTTGCAGCTGGAAAAAATGCACTCGTGCCTGACATGTACTAAGTCAAATAACAGCACATGTTTACAGCACTGCAGGTGTCCTTATGATGAGTGAAAGCAACCATCGGCTTTCCCTTTTTACCACTTGTGGGCACCTGTGGGACTGATCGCACAAACAAATACTGTCTGTGTTTTCATGGCTTAAAACTGAAACTGTTACAGCTCAGTGCACATTGTGCTTTGAGGCGTGCACTAATGCCAAATACAGTTTTCATGAATTTTAACATTGAAGAAGCTAACCTGATGTCATGCAGAAATTTGCACTTGAATTTGAAACATATCAGCTGTTTATCCCTTAAAAAAACAGTGTATTCTATATAACAGCAGCATTATATGCAGTTTGTGAGGCAGTGTAGATACATCTGGTCAAGGTGAAAACATTTTTAACTAATAGGAAATAAAGATGTAATCCTTTTTATGATATACGTGCCACAGTCCTATCTTTACCAGTACTGAGCAGGGAAATTTATGATCCAACAGATGCTACCAGCAAGCTTTGACTGTACGAGACCTGACACCAGCATGTGTGATTGAAGAGGGAGAGAGAGAGAGAGAGAGAGAGGGGCCTGCAACCATGAGTGGAGTTAGCCTTTTAGCATTGGACACTGTTTAATAGAGGTCACTGCTAACACTTTTACTTTAATAGAAAGTCACATCTTTTTCTCATCAACCTTTTCCTTTGCTAATTCATCACTGACATGCTTTATTTCATATTAAAGATAAAGTATTTTGCCTCTAATGCTGTTTGAGCTGCCTGTTTCGTGTGGGCTCGCATGAGTGAATGCATTTCAAATGATAGAAAGCTACACCACATTAAAATGTCAGCTTATTTTGCATGGGCAGAAGTTGTTTTACTTCCCCTCTTCATTGGTCACACATCATTTTTTCCACTTCCTCTTTGATTCAGCTTTATCGGAAGACACTGAGTAGATTTCCATTAGGGCCGTCTAAGGGAAGGACGAACTCAAAGTGAGAGAGGTGAGCGAGGAAGAGGTGGCCCCATACAGTACAGTATGTCACAAGTTTAAAAAGTGAATGAGTCAGGTGCGCTTTCTATCTTTAGAGAAAGTCAAGTATCCTAGAGCCTGAGCAATGATCTGATTTATTATGTATCTATGATTGTTGTCTATTGGACTGTATTCACCAAATAAGGCCATGGAGCCAATCAGTGATTGGGTGTGCCGTAATTTCCTTCAGTTAAGTCAGGATAAAACTAAAATAATTGACTTTGGTGCCAAAGTAGAGAGACTGAAAGCAAGTTTTCTTCCCCATCAGTGTGGTCAAATTTTAACATGAATCAATACAAGTAAACCCATTACTAGCTCAGCAATATAGCAACAATATGATTACTGTCCAAACAAAATTTATAAAAAAACAAATCCACGCTTTTACCCTTAAGGTTGAACAACTCTGAAGGGTTTTTCCCAGCTCTTTTAAAGAGCTCTCTCACAGCTGTAGCTCATACAGAAGCACGCCACACCAGTCTGTTCAAGAATATATTTTAAAGTATTTCTACTTAAAGGCCCCCCCTCCAGTCAATGTGCACTTGTATGTTTGACCTTCCCTGTGCAGAACGATGTAATTGAGTTTCACACTAGAATCATAGAAACATCTGCTGAAAAGGGAAAGTTCCTCTTTGCTCACCGAAAGAGTTTCACGTGTGTAGCTACGAGCGTGATTTTGTGACATAACTAATTTGGCCAATTGGGTCTGTAAAATGTCAGAAAATGGTGAAAAATGTCAATCACTTGTTTCCTGAAGCCCAATGTGACATCCTCAAATGTCTTGTTTTGTCCCGACCAGCAGTCAACAACCCAAAGATGTTCAGTTCAGTATTTTTTTTAAAGATAATTAAACTTATTTGTGTAGAAACCACATCAGACACAAATTATTATATTTATGTCTTTAAACATGTCTGAAGGGGGTCTTTAATTAATAATTGGTTAAGCATCAAAATACATCTGGCTTTCTGCTATAATCTCAGCCAACCACAACTACAGTCAGCCAGCTGTGGCCTGCTGATTGTTAACAGAAATAAATAGAGACACAGTAAAGCTGATACACATCTAGACCTTTTAGAGTTCAGTGTGTAAAGTCACGGATGACTAGTAATAAAACCTTTAAACACAGTTGATGACAAACTTTTCACTGGTGCATTTTACTTCAAAGGATGGAAAAAGTTAGATCAGACATGCAAAACCTGCATCATAAACACGAGAGTTTGTTGATAACTTGAGAAAACATGTTTTACTAACTCACAGTACATTCTTCCCCGCAGAAATCTACTGTAAGTCTTACTAGCTTCTGACAGGCTGTAAATCTTATTTACAGTCCCACTCATTTATAGGCTGTTTTACGGGGGACGGCAATTTTAGAGCTGGAGCTGGTTTCACAAGGCATGCTTGCAAGATAAGGATTCCACATGCATCAACCAAGAGACACCTGTTTCATTTCTTACATTCATAATGTGGCAGAACATGTTTTTTTTTTCTTTTTTTTAATGAGCGTGCCGGGGTGTCTACACATGTCCCAAGCAGCATGCCACAGCGTCTGTGTAAGAAGAATGACACCATGTGGTCATTCCTGGAAAGGCAAAAACAACTCTGCTGCAAATGGCACAGGAGACATTTTTAGACACATAAGACGTTACAAATCAGCGCCTCAAAATCCACAATGAATCTTTTTAATGAGCCTCACTGTGCAATGTAACTGTCAAGCACTCCCGCACATATCTAATGGAGGGTGAAGCCCTGAATGACGATTCAGCAGAATAGCCTCAAATCTAGTCTAATGCACTGAACAGACTGCTGCAAGGGTGGATCCTGAACTTCAGCTGTAGCCGCACACGGCTTAGAAACATCCAACTCACGACAAATTGTTGTTTCGTCATCAACTCTGAAATAAGCAGGAACAAAGTCAACATCTGAAACTTGGTTTGTTAAAATATTTTCATTCTATTTTTGTAAAGCAAATGCAAACAAACAGCTACTGGAGGAAAAACAAATGGGGGGTAAATGTTGAGAAATCTGTCCAGGTTGAAGAGAAAATAATGGAGATAAGGATGCACAGAGGTGGGTGACAGAAAATCAGTGTACAATTTTGATGGTAATGAGATTTACGTCGTAAAGTCTGCGAGTACACAGACTGTTCATCTTTAATATTGAAATATGAGCGAAATGAATGACATTACAAGCACAGCTACAGTATAACTCCAGGACAAATCCATATGAAGAAAAAAAAAATAAAAATACAAACTTTAAATTTAAAAAATGTACAGAAATTACAGAAAATCATTCGAGTTAAAAACCAATATCTGAAAATGGATTTAACAAGTCAGAATCCTAAGAACAAAATGCACTTAGCTTGGAAGTTGGTATTTACATGTTTATACACACCCGATGCAATCATCATTATATACATGACATTTCAATGATACTGCAGAAAACTGGGGGAAGGTTTGATGTAGAGGTCATTCCTTTTGTGGCAACATTAAAAGGAACAGAAATAAAGACGACGGATGTTAGTTGTTCTCTGGTTCTGCTTTCTGACAAAGTTGAGCTCTCATCTTATAGAAATTGTCATGGTCTCCTTATACAAACATAATTGTCATGATCTCCTATGACTGGACATCCAATACAACAAGCAAACCATTTACAGGTGAAAAGGGGAAACCACAGAGCCCACATGAGAACTAAGGCTGGATATGTGCTGGTTAAAGCCTTTTTTTTTCTGACCAACTCACAATGCATCATGGCTGACATCATTAAAAAAATCATCAGAAGTTGGTATCAGCCACAATTTCTTTTTTAATTTTACAGCAGTGCCACAAGGGTTCAGTGATGGCTTCAAGTCCAAAAAAAGTCCAAAATATGTGCTTTTTGCATAGTCTCAATGCAGTTTGTGTTTCCTTTTCTTGTGTTTTTTGTCCTTCTTCTTACTGGAACATTTAACACAAAACCACTGCTGGTCCTCAGGAGGGGCTGTAAGGATCCCAACACAAGGCCTGAGCGGAGAAGAGAAAGGGACAGTTCACGTTAGTGAAAAGATGCTGAGGATGCAGCTATTTTTACATTTCCACTAGGGGTGTAACAATATGTGTATTAGTCCCAAACTGCTACAGGAGGCTCGGTTTGGTACAAGACTTTCCTCGGTTAAGTACACCCTGTCAAATGAAATAATTTCTGTCAAATAAGATTAATACTGTCAAACTAAGTTTACTTATTAGCGTGTACAGAAAATCTAAAGTGCGAGAGATTCACCTGGACAGCTTTGGCAGCTAAACTAAGCTAGTTGGGTTACCCACTGGATGTATAGCTCCTGGCAAATGAGAAACCAGAGCTGGAAGAGCCTCCCATGTCACTTAGATGTAGTGTTTGAAAGCATTATGGTTTCCTAGTAAGTTATAAAGATGCTGGACAAAAAGTGGAACTGATGAAAACTGGGTGGCAACCTGTCAACTTTAAGTGCGGTGACGTTGTATCTCTGGATACATGAAGAATAAAATGTGTTTATCCATTTGCATCACATTTGCATCACTTTCAATTTCAATTCTTCTGTTACATGACTTGGGCTCCACTATGATGTTCATTCGTGTACATTTCAGTCGGTCTGTTGTGCCTGCTCTGTACTGTATAGACAAACCCAAGCTGCCCTGGTAGGTACTATTGATAAATGGACCTCCATGGCTACAGAGAGCTGCATACAGTAATTGTGTGTAAATTGAGCATAATGTTATGCAAAAAAATACTACATTGCATGTCAAAAACCTTAAACTGTACTGCAGACTCTAATGCTATTTTTAAAGTCCCCCTCCACTCAAAAATGTGTTTTTCTTCTTGTTCCTACAGTTGGATGTTTGATCTTCACTTTGCAGAATGATGTATGTGCAGAGTTTGACACTAGAAGTCTGTTTTTTTTTTCACATTTATCTGCTGAAGGTGGAAAGTTTCTCTGTGTGTCTACGAGCACGATCCTGGATTGTATTCAATTTATACAGGTGTGATGTGGAAACTTGGAGCCTCCAGTGCACAAACACTGAGGATGGACTTAACAGTGAAGTAGGAGACATCTTGTGTTCAGCAGTTAAACTTGAGAAATAAAAAATATTTGCATATTCAGAGATTCTGGATTTTTTAATGAAGGAGAAGAAGTAGATGTAATTTTAAGGATTTTGACAAGATGACTGAACTTTTTTGTTGAAAAACTATATCAGACACACATTATGATTCAAATTAGAGTATTTTTATACATCTTAAAACATGTCTGGAGGGGATCTTTAAATTCATTATAAATATGAGAAACTCATCCTAATGAACTTTCTTCCATCTTCTTTATATTTAGTAAGTATTTAGCAGTAAGATTGTTGTATTACTGAAATATTGACATTTAATTTTTTCATAGGGCGTTTTCACACCTATATTTTGTTTGCTCTGGTCCGAATCAGTGGATGAGTTGGTGAACTTTTCCCTTTGGTTTCGGTTTCTTTTCATGCTGAGAAAAATCCAAGCGAGCCAGAATGCATCACGTCATGACATCAAGTCATGTGACAACGTTCACTCCACTCATTGGTCAGATGTGTCTGGGGCGGGAGCAAGAACGTAAACACAGGAAGGAGGTCCTGAAGGAGGTCCACCGGCCAAATACAACGTACTACGTTGCACTATTCCAGGTCTGACCTCGATTCATTCTCTGGCTGGTTGCTAGCAACTGTTAAATTCACTCCTCTGCATCCCACTATGCAAAGCTCACCTGGCTATGGGAGCCGTTTTGCTCAAAGTTGCAGAGTACACCTAATAGTTGCATCAGACCGAGACCACCTCCTCTAAAGGGCCTTGATGCAGTTGTTTTGGTCCGCACCCGAGTGTGATTACTGTGTTCACACCTGCCCAAACGAATCGCACCAAGGGGGAAATCGAGTTCAATTTAACCAGACTAAAAAGCGCAGGTGTGACACCTTTAGTGAGCATATACTGATGTTTCAGTGGTGTAATTGTGAGAGTAAGAATTATGGCCAATGAGCCGCCATGTAATTTCTACATTTTTTTCTCTTTGTCGTACCAAAAACATACCAAACTGTGATTTTGTGTATTGTTACACCACTAACTGACATGAACAGGCACAAACACAGATCAACTTTAACAACTGGCACTACCTACACATCTACGCTAAACTACTCTATATGATCTTACAAATGCACAACATGGAACAATGGAGGCCAGAAAAGAGGTAAATACAAGGGAATAAAATCTCTTACCAATGATACCAATCATCACAGTCATCACATCCTATCATGGGACTGCCGTCATCAGGTTTTTTGCATCCAGGACAGATCCAGATCTGGTTTCCCCATTCATCTCGAATCTTGGGTAGATACAGGTAATGAAAAGGATTAGCAACATGCTGCTCAGTGACAAAACAGCCAGTACATAAACAATGCAGAAAAAAAACTAGGCAAAACTTTAATAGTCTTTTTAATTTAGGTGTAGCTCATTTACTTTTCCCTCAGACTGAAGAAAACCTGTTAAAGTTGAAATTCACTTCATACATTTTTGCTTTGCTTGAAGATGAACCACACTCTAAAAATACTGTTGTCATGTGCACCAATCCTCAGTCAACAAAAGTCTAGAGTGAGCACTCACCACGTAGGTACTGACAGTTTCTGTTACTACGCTGCGAACTGGCGTTTTGAGGGAAGCAGCGGGAGAGAGCATAGGAGCCGGGGAAAGCAGTGACGACGGGGCAGGAGCCGGTGGAAGTGGGGCGGGGGCAGGGGGCATAATGGGTACAACTGGGGAGAGAATTGGGGGCGGCGGGGGTGTCCGAGGACGATTCCCAGGTCCAGACTTGGCAGCGGGGGTCTTAGGTGCTGGCGTTTTGGGGTCTGAATTTGGAACCACCTTGCTGATAACACTGGGGACAGAGACAAATACAAGTTGACACAAATAGCACTACAAGCATTACTTACAGTATTTATGATTATCTCTATATAGAGTATATAATATAAAGAATAAACCATACCCAAGTTTCTGTACTGATACCAAAACGTTTTCCAATAAAAAAATGTTTTACATTTAACAAATGAAGCCAAAATTCTCACATTTTAAATTAAGTCTAAATACAAGCAGCCGTATAAGAACTTAAACCTAAATAAAATAGTCTAAAACTGGCAAAATTTGTATTTAAAATCAGGAAATATCTGATCAAATAATAAGTAAACCAGATTATGAGTATGACCATACACTTGATGCCAGCTTTTGACACTTTTTTGATATTACAGACAGTTTAGTCGGTGCCAAAACTGAGATGTGATACCCAGCCCACAGACAATATGTCTTGGTAACACTGCTAAAGAAAACAACCTTCAGCTCTTAATTGTGCAAGAAAAAGAGGAGCCTGTGTAACATGCAAAGAGGTGATGGATGAAATATAACCAGAGTTAGAGATGTCACTAGAAATACTCGTTCAAAGCTTACATTTTGTCCTGGCCAGCTCCAACTCTGAGCGTCAGTCTGGGGATGACTGGAGATGGTAGAGGTGCAGGAGTGTCTACTTTCACCTGGGGAAACCAAAAAAGACATTTCAGTGACACACTAACACTAACACACAGACATAATGACATACTGAACAAAAAAAAGTTACCTTCTCCAATCGAATTCTCTCTTTTTCTTTTTCCTTCTCCTTTTCCCGTTTTTCTTTTTCTCGCTCTTTTTCTTTCCTCTTCTCTTCTTTCTCTCTCTCCTTTTCTTTGGCCTTCTCTCGCTCCTTATCCTTCTCCTTATCTTTCTTTTTCTTCTTCTCCTTCTTGTCTTTTTTCTTGTCCTTCTCTTTGCTCTTTATGTCCTTATCCTGGAGGATCGGGGCCAAAGGAGGAAGCATGGAGGGGATGCGCAGGCAGGCGGCCGGGCTGAACAGTGGTGGGATTTCAGCCATAGCAAAGGGGGCTAGAGCAGATTGTTTCTGCCTGTCCTCTTTGCTCCTGTCTTTGCCCTTGTCCCGCTTATCTTTGTCCTTCTTACTTTTTTCTTTATCCTTCTTTTTGTCTTTGTGTTTCTCCTTCTCCTTCTTGGGGCCATCTCCATCTCTGTTTTTTATCTTGATGGAGCTCTCTGGCAGAGTGAAGTCTCGTGGAGTGAAGTGCTCATCATCCTTCACTCCAAACTCCTTCCAGGGCAATTTGCCATCCTTGGAAAACTCCTTGTTCTTATCCCGGTTCTTGTCCTTGTTTTTCTCTTTCAGCTTGCCCTTGTCCTTATCCCGATCTTTGTCTTTCGGCTTGTCTTTCTCCTTCTTCTTCATTTTAGTTTTGAGCTCTTTCTTCAGCTTTTTCTTAACATCCACTGGTGAGACAAACTTGTTCTTCTCCTCAAAAATCTTGAGCAGAGGTTCAGGAGTCGGTGGTGAGGCCGATCCCGAAGACACATATTCTCCGTGACTTGGCGGGGGCGCGGACGGACCTCCCTGGTTGACCTTTCGGATCACTTCATTGATCGAATCATCCATAGTCCAATTTCCTAGGCCTGTGTGTGCCTGTAGGTGAAGTGGTGTTGATGTGTCTTTTACAGAGTTGCTGGCCCCAATCAGGATTTTGGGTGTAGATGGCTCCATAATGGTCAGTCTCCTGGGGCTCGAGAATCCATTGCTATCAGAATCAGAGCCCGAGGAGAAAGCAAAAGGGTCAGGCTCCCGCTCAGCACACGCTCTGGCAATCACAGCATCAATGGAGTCATCAATAGCTGTATTATCAGGCTCAAGTTTCTTGAAGGGGCCCTCAGCTAACTCTCTGTCCTCTATATTCTGACGCATATGGATGTTCTCTTTCCCCATCCTCTCACTCAGCGCAGACATGGGCATCTTATGCACAACTTCTGTCTTGATCTGGGGTTGAGATGCTTTGACCGAAACCATCTTTGGGCTCTTGGGGCTTTTAGGACTCTTCGTCCTGCCCGGAGATTTCTTCCTTTCCTTAGACGGTTTTGGAGAATGGATGGGACTGCCACCCATCGGAACAGGAATGACCCCTTTAGGGGACTTAGTCCGTTGTCTGCCAGGGGAGGAGACCTTAGGCTTTCTTCCTGGAGTGGTGAGGGCCTTTTGATCAGAGTGTTTCGGTACTACCAGCTGAGGTCTGAAGGAGGGCAGGGCTCCAGAAGGTGTTTCAGGTGACAGAGGGTCAAGGCTATCGTGAGAAGGCAGCATGCCCGGGGGAACACGCTGAGGGTTGAGAGAGGTAAGGGGCTCCCTGGGCTCCACCCCCCATTCTGGGCTGAGGCCAGGGTACAAGCGCGGTCTCTTAGAAGTAGGCATCATGCCCATAGCTGCATCAGGACTGTCCAGGGACCTCTTCAGCGGGTGGTTCTCATCGTTGACTGTCTCATCGTCGTCCATTTCCTCCTCGTCCTCCTCCAGTGCCACCTGCATAGCTTCAGCTGAGGTACCCATGTCAGGAAGGACCTCTTCCTCCTCCTCTTCTACAAAAAGGAAAAGAGACAAAGAAATAAGTTAAGCACTGTTTTCAGCTCATCTCCCAGGATTCTCATGACCACAAAGACCTGTTTTAACATGTACACAAGTTATTTTGGTGAGTCATCCAAATATATTATTTGACCCAAAAATACAGTTTTATACACAGTTTATTAGGTAGACTTCGTTAAAAGGAATGCCCTGCAATAAGGTTTAATATTCAGTTTTTGATGAAACTGTTTGAGAGCTGTTGATTCAACTATATGTTTATTTTTGGAGGCTGTAGTTTGTGATGCTGTTGAATAGTATTGTTTGATATTAGGAGGCATAACTAATATTTCATTAGTGATATAAATTGGGTGGACAAAATATTAGAAACAACAAAATAACAAAAACTGCACTTTATATCCTTCATGTATGGAATGATTTATTGCAGTGCTGTTGTATTAGACTGCATTTGTTTGCTGGGTGTACCGAATATATTGGCAGAAGGAATATAAATATAAAGCTATAAGAATTAAATATATCTCCTAATATTTTGCCCCCCTCATGTATGTTAATGGAGTGGACAGAATATTAGGAACACCATTCAATATAATGCACCCCAGTACACCACCTCCACCCACTACAACCTCAATAATAAATATAAAGTAGAATTATCACCTTTCTGACAATGTCAACAAAAACTGAAAATGTATAAGGTTCGTAAATGTAGAATTTATGGCAGAGCTGTTGTGTTGGATTACATTAGATTACACAGGTGTACTTAATAAAGTGGCTGGTGAGTGTATATACATATATATTCTTTCTTCTTGAATATGCAGCCAACTCTGAAGTGTCCTGTCCAGGCTTTCCACCTGGACATGACAGATCCCTCTCCCCAGGAGTTGACGACCACAAATAAACTCTCCACCTGTAGAAACTACAGACCAGACACACAGATGTGCATATAAATACTATAAAAAACTGACCTTCTTGTAAGGAGACCAGGGGTGGCATGTAATCTGGAATGTAATCCTTCCTTTCCTCTGCATCTCGGGCTCCAGGCTGGGGAAACTGCAGGACATTGTTTTTGCTAACAGGAAAGAGCGGCGTCTGATGGGCGAAGGCCACAGGCTCCAGGTTGTGGACATAGTCCTCCAGTTCACTCAGACTCACCCCCAGCAGCCTGAAGGCCTGGCTGACATCGTCCAGGACTGGATCTGTCCTTCCATCTGAAATGTAGAATCAAAACAAGCCATTAAATCTCAGCATGCTCGATCACTAAACTATACTCTTTGTTAGTGCTGATGATAGTGTGGGGCAAACGTTTGACAACATAATAGACATTGTTGCACACAAGGAGGTTTACTGACTGATGTTGACATTAAAGCTAACAAGAAGTAATGCTCAACAGGTTTCAGGCTAATAGAGTGAAGCGTGACACAGCTAATATAGCTAACTAACGTGAATATATGTGTTTTCCAGAGCTGTAAAGTATCAGCCACACTTATAACAATACATGGACGCTGTTTTGCTGTCTAGCTACTGTACTTTTTGACACATCAACCTTTGCTAGGGGGCGCCAGTTACAGACCCAGTCAACAACAACGTGACCGTCTACTTCAGGTTTATGGGTTAAAAAAGTAATCAGAGAAATAAACGAAGCACTTACAGAGCTCAGAGTACCGATGGCAGACCCTGGCCAGCTGCTGGATATACCGATGCAGCACATCGGACAGCAGATCGCACGCAGTGAGCTGAACCGCATCCCAGCCCAGCGCCTGGCAGATCTGCGCCACCGACACACGCAGCAGCGAGCGGGCATAGCTCTCACACATCTCGCTGACTTTGATACAGTCTTAATCCCGGTCAATCCCTCTTCCAAAACATGCCCCCGGTCTTCATGTTTCACGAACCCCGCGAGGGGCTTGAGAAAACCCTCTACCGCGGTTAATTTGGGACATCTACTTCAGTAAATATATTGGCGCTTTTGCCAGAGTCGCCATCTTGATCCATCCCCGAAATCTTGACCGCACATGCGCAGAAGTGAGCGTCTGCCTACACGGCTCTGCTGTGTTCAGGCGGTTCATGAGTGAGTGGCTGCGCGCAGGAGCTCAGAGTCAGTCAAAATGTATGTATTATAGCGTTATTACCGAAACACGTTGTGTTTGAGACCGATAAAATATTCACTGTAGTCTCGGCTGAAGAGGGGATGGCTCTAAACAAACGATAAGCGGCATGCTCATGGCGAACAACACATGAACAGTCAGTTTCGGTTTTCTCTTCTCATTCGCTGAGTCACATTGAAGTTGGATAAAACACACGAATCAGTGTGTAACATATATCTAACAATAATATAACTAACTAACTGACCACTGCACTGAAATCAGGCCAGCGGTGGAACAAGTGCTCAGATCCCCTCCAGACAGTTTTAAAATGTATATAAAAAAAACTCTACTTTGAATAATAATTAGTGTCTGATATGTTTTTTCCACAAAAAAGTTCAATTATCTCGTTACATCGCCTTCTCCCTCATTAAAAATCTATAAATCTACAAATATGCAAATATATTTCATTTCAGAAGTTTAGCTGCTGAACACAAGATGTCTCCTACTTCACTGTAAAGTCCATTCTCAGTGTTTGTGCACTGGAGGCTTCAAGTTCCCACATCACTCTTGTGTAAATTGAATATTGGGCCAGGATTGGCTCCCAAACTTGTTGTGATGTCACATACCATGCTCTTAGGCCTACACGCCTAAAAGTGGATTTTCAATGATCACAGAGAAACTTTCCACTTTCAGCAGATGAATGTGAGAACAAACGCTGCACAAAACGAAGCTCAAACATTCAACTGTAAGAAGAAGAAGCAAAACACATTTTTGAGTGGAGGGGACTTTAAGTAAAAGTACCAATACAGCAATGTAAAAATACTCCAGTACAAGTAAAGGTCCTGCAAGAAAAGTCCTACTTAAGTTGAAGTACATAAGTATTAGCAGTTTGATGTAGTTAAAGTATTGCAGTAAAAGTAGTGGTTTGGTCCCTCTGACTGATATATTATTATATATGACGTCATTAGATTATTAATACTGAAGCAGCAGTGTGTAAGCAGCATGTTACTGTTGTAGCTGCTGGAGGTGGAGCTAGTTTCAACTACTTTATATACAGTTAGTTTAGTCCAGTGGTTCCCAACCTAGGGGTCGGGCCCCTCCAAAGGGTCAGCAGATAAATCTGAGGGGTCGTGAGATGATTAATTGGAGAGGAAAGAAGAAAAAAGTTCTGATACACAAATCTGTTTTCAGTTTTTGGACTTTTTCTCTAATCTTTGATTTCTGGTGAAATATGTGATCATTTGAACATTTATTGAAATGAAACCATGTGAGAAGTTTAGAGGGAAAAATCACTATTTGGTGGAGCTGTTAACAACTCATAGACATCTGAAATGTGACCCCGACTACACACTGCTTTTTGTAAGACGTCAAAAGCCAAAAAGGTTGGAAACCACTGATTTCATCTTTAACAATGTGTTGTATTTTAAAAGCTTGTTATATTATCCATTGTGTCAAATCTTCATCTGAAAAGTAACTAAAACTGTCAAATAAATGTAGTGGAGTAGAAAGTACAATATTTCCCTCTGAAATGTAGTGGAGTGGAAGTATAAAGTAGCATCAAATGGAAATACTCAAGTACCTCAAAAGTGTACTTTAAGTACAGTGCTTGAGTAAATGTACTTAGTTACTTTCGACCACTGAATCAGGCTGAACTAAACTAGTAGAAACTGTTTAGTTCAGCCTCTTTTCAAGAACTATTAATGTTGTGTTTAGCTTCTGCCAATTTTTAGTTTTACTTTTGATTTAAAAATGTTCAGGTGTGCAACCTACTGTTGGCCATGATAATACAAATGTATGGTAAGATATAACCTCTTTATGTTCAGTGAATAACTTATTTTTGAATAAAATAAAAACAACCCAAGACGTCTCAAAAGTCTCATCAAGGGTTTCTTGGAGAAGTGAGTTGGACAGAACTATGTCAATAAAAACATTTCTAAAAGAGAGTATTTATTTTGTAAACACACAAGTAAGCTGCAGGTATAAATAGGCAAGGCCATACTGAATACATATATTTATAAAATGTTTCTCAAAAATGGCTCGCTCATCTTTTCCCTTATTTCCATAAAGTCCAGCTTATCCTTACTTTCATGACTGTTTTTCAGGCATGTTCTTTAATATATAATTGAGAGGGATACCAGATCATTTCATTGTCTCTATTTTTTAAAAACATATTCACAGATCTGTTCCTGTTCAAATGCAGCCCTTCACCTCCCTAAACTCAAATGTTAATTTGTCTTGATCAAGAACATATCCCACTCATTTGGTTTAAATTTGTGTTGTGTAAAAGGTGCTTTCAGTGTCTCTAAACTATTGGTTAGAATATTAAGATAAATTGTCCTCACTGGTGTTATTTGTTTTATGATTTTATCTACATATTTTATGTAATTATTTTTAGGATTTTTGTGTCTGTTTTTATTTCTTAGTTTTATATCTTTATAGATATTATTTTATAAATGTGTGATCCTTGGTTACTGTCTTCATATTTGAATCAAATTAGTTGTAAGTCAGTCATAATATGTTTTGTGACTTATACTCTCTGTGCTGTCTATGTTGGCCAAGACACTCCTGCTACAGATTGTTATTCTCAGTGAGGCCCTCTCCTGGTTAAATAAAGATCATTGTAATTTTCCACTGCATGTTTATTACGTCACTTTTCCTTTATTGAACCAACCACCTTTATTGATATTTGACTGTAAACATGGTTTTATGTATGCCTCTATGTACCATTAAGGGGTTTTCACTCTACCTTCACACCATAGCCCACTCATGTCTGCGTAAAATAAACTCTCTGAAGCTCAATGGTATTTATACTGTCACCAAGTTAACTTTCTGATAGCAATATGTGACCTATCACCTTGTGCTATAGCCTATCTAAGCCATAACCAGTACCCTTTTTATTGTCTAGAGCCTAAGCTTAAAATAGACTTACAGTAACTTTAAATAAGTTCACAAATAAATAAAATGTTTTCTAACATTAACACTGTGCTGCCCAGCACTCTCAAAACCATGGCTTTCCACCATGATTTAAGTGTTATTGAGTATTTAATCTCATGCTCAAGCACACTCTGTAAATCCCACTATGCAGAGAGAGCTGTTCATTTTAACAAAAAAAAAAACACATTTTGTTTAGATTTCCTTGCCAAATCTAAATCTAAATTTTTTTTTTCCTGAGTTAATTTGCTTATTTGAGATGATTCCTTTTACAGCATGATGGAGGCCACGTCATTCTTGAAATGTGAATAATGTTTTGGTACTTTTTGCTGTAATAATAGTCAGGATCAAAATGAAGATTCTTCATCCAGCATAGATGTTTCTTTTAAAGCATAAAAAAAAAATCAAAAACTTCTTTATTCTCAGTCACTGCACTGTACAAAGTGAATTTCAAAATGTAACATATTTAGTATTTGTTGCGCTCTAGTTCAACGCTCTGTCCACAACTTCAACAGTGTACAGTATACTTTTAATATCTACACACATCACTTGAAAACAGCCTAGTTTGGCTTGAACAAGTACAACTATCTGGTTTGCACCTAAAAACGTTAAATGTGAAGTCTTTTGACAACAAAAACTTCATCATTAAACACTAGTAATGATTGTGCTGCAAATGTATAAAGTCAGGATTGCAGAGAAAAAGACAAAATATTATAGAATTTAGAAATCACATTTCAAATTTAAAAATACAATATACTGAATGATAACTTATTTTACAAATGAACAACATAAACATAAAAAAACACAACTATAAAGCGTTATTTACTACAGCATACAAAAGAGTTGTGCTGGTAAATGTAGTATGATTGAAATCCCCGTTACTGTTGAATTACTGGCTTACTGGCCAAACAGTTTTTGATTGTTGTGTACTTGAATTAGCACAACATGAGTTCGTCCATCTGACTTTTTCAGTTCAGACTGTAAATGTTTCACTTGGAGAATTTGTCAGGAAAGAGTCGACGGTCATTGTTAAAATTCCATTTCTCCCAAATGCACCGTCTGTTGTTGTATCTGTAAGAAAAATACATTAAAATTAATCCTTTTGCACTGTACAATAATTAAAACATTTACAGATTAACTCAGACAAGTATCACTATGTATGTTTTGGGGATTTTTTTCCATGCCCAGTCAATACTATAGGCCATGAAGTGCTGAAGCACTGAAAGCAATCACTCTTAATTAATTATATAATACTGGATATGCAATGTCTACAGATTCAATGAATTTCCAGGTATGGATAATGTGTTAGTGCATTAGTGTCTCACCAGTTACAAAAACAGGATATCGGGCTGATACATTCTGGACCTGCAAGCGGACCAGACATGAGAGATAGTCGGGTCGATCTCTTGACATAAGATCGCACTCATGGTAGGGCAAGACCTCCAGAAATCCAGCTTCTTGGCACCAGTTTAAGAAGTGCTTCTTCTCTTTTGCCTCTGCACTCAACCTGGAAATAGAAAGAGCCATTTAGTTATTCGAGACACATTGTCTTTTTTTGTCAACTGAACATAACGTTCAGACTTGTAAGATTTCAACAGAAACGTTTTTTGAACAGCTGTGAACTGCCATATAGGGAAGTGAGAAGTTTTTTTTTTTAGTTTTTTTTTTTTACATTTTAATAAAAGCTGACCCCTACCTCGCATTTTCTTTCAGACGACGACTGTCTCTGTAATGCAACATCCATTTCCACTTCCCTGTTCCGCTAAGCTCTTGCAAGATTTCTGACATTTTTTTCATGTTACCTAAAAATTCATACAAAGGTGAGATCATGAATTAAACTGGGATGAATTATAAGATGCTTATATAATAATATGACATACGATAAAAAGCTGGTAATCAGTAGCAAATACACATACAAAGGCTGAGGTGCTCCAGTGCTGCTTTGTCAAGAATTATAAAACCACCCCTTGTGAAAAGTTCCTGGTGGGTGAGATTCACAACATCATCTGGTTCATCAATTCCTGCAAACTGCACACCTGGTGACTTCTTCAGCTCCAGCAAATGTGGAACCTGACATAGAAGAGAGCAGAGTCATTAATTAAAGATTATCTATTAGCCGAAGTCCCCTTATTATCTTTTTACACTAAGTGATTTGTTACCTCACAAATGTGCTCTGCAATGTCTTCATTCCTGAGGATGATGAGAAGAGATGAAGAAGTATCCTCACCAAGGAAGAACTGGGATGGCTGTACAGCAGTGTGGCCCTCTGCCTCTAACTGTGCCTTTTGAAAATCAAGGGGAAATTACCTTTAAAATTACAGTTAGGCTTGAAGATGAGTGATATTTCATTCATTATGAAGAACAGAACCTATGAGCTGTTTCAAATCGGTTACAATGGATTTCACTTGACAGGATTTCGAGGTGTAAAAAAAGTATCAAAACAACTATAAAAACTTCTCAACCCACTCCTGATGCATATACTCAATGTGCTCTGGTCATACTTTCATCAAAATATGGCTAAGCACATCGCATCTGTCTCAATCGACAGGCACAACCCCATCAAATGAGCAAGAAGGTGCCTGCGTGTTGGGGTTAAACTTCATTGTGAAGCAGGCACTTGCATCCCCTCTGCAATGCATGTTTGATAACTTGTGCATACGCCTGCAAATTACAAAATTGTAGCAGGTTTGAAGACCTGGTGCACACCTCACAAAATGTGAAACACCACGTCTGTTGTCACAATCACTTCCTTTTCTACCTTCTTCAAAAACACACTGGCAACCACAAACTTATTTCTTAAGACAAGAAAAACAAAACATGTTTTAGGGTTTTAACAAAGGCATGTCACATGCTGCTTTTCCTGCTTCCGTCAACCTCAATGGCAGACTTCACAAGTGTTTGCTGTAGAGTTGCCCACGGTGTACATTTGTCCAAAGTGCCCACTACAGTGTCTGAAAGCAATGGCAACCCACAGGATGACAGTGCAAGATGGTGTGCAGGGCCCATGCTGAGCCCTGAAACACTTCACCTATGAGTGGCACCACTTTCAGATATTTCAAACATATTTCCTGACAAAAAGTGCAGAAAAATGTCAATTTTTTTTAGAAGATCTTTATTGGGTCAACAGGCCAACTGGGAAAGAATGTAGCAGGAACACTACAGTTAACTGATTGGCTGGTCTGATTAGTCACTAAACTCACATTAGCACTTGATTAAATGTTCATTTCTTAAGCTTGACAATACAGGATGCATTGAAGTCATTACCACCTGATTAAATTTTTGTGCACTTGTCTTTATCTACACTAAATGTATGATTGTAAATTTTTATTAAAGTTATATTCTTTAACTTCTTTCTTTAACCAGGAAGTGGGTGCTCTAAAGTGCACAAACCAAGTGCCTGCTCTTGAGTTCAACACAGTAGTGTATGAAGATTAAGATAGAAGCAACGTATTTAACCATATTTGAATGGAAATTTTACTCTGAGAACATACTGAGCATACAAATGGGCAGCAGAGAATTTTACTGCAGAAATAGGGGGAGACATTTTGATTTTTCAAAAAAAAATTCTTCCACTGTAAAAACTTGCAGTCAATCCAAGTTGACTACAACCTCCAATCTCCATTAAGGAGCAAATATAATCTTTTTAACAGCACCTTTCATAGCTGGCTGAGTGTTACATTGTCAAAGATTTGATTTTGGGTGGCACATCACTTTCATTAGTTTAGGAATGCGGGCTATAAAGAGTACATCATGGAAAATTAAAATTATTAGAAATATTGCATTAGAAGTTTGTTGAAAACTTGTCTTACCTTGGTCTCCGCAAAGAAGGCATCATCTGACGTCACTAATATGTAGAATCTGTACTTTGCTCTGCAGGATTTCTTGACAACTGAATTTAGATTACTCCGAAAGCTCTCATCCATCTTTCTCTTCATTTGACCACAGAAGTCAAAATGGTTACTTGGTTCAGTCTTTGGGTGAATTCTTCCCATTCTGAAGCTCTTAGGTCTAGATACGACCTTTGTGCCAGCACAAACATTATTCATCATTGCCTCGTACAGTGTGGTGCATTCTGCAGTCACACCAGAAACCCCAGCATGTTCTAGTGGGTTGCTGGTTGCTTGAGACATTCTTTCAGCATGCAAAGTCTTTTCTTCCTCTGTGGTGTCTGCCAGGGATTTCCTGTCAGACATGTCTACCATGATTTTTAGTCCAACAAGTGACGGTGCGTCCAAGTGATCCACTGTTTCCTCCTGCTCCTCCAGACTGGAAAAGTGCACAGTCACAGGAGTGACGCAAGGAAACTTTAATTTGTCATGTGTGTCTTGTTGGCAGATGGGTCCCCCCTTACTCTTTTTCAAAAGCTGTTTCATTTGTTCTGAGAAGATAAGGCACTCCTGTTCCATTGACACCTGAGTGAGGTCATCCTGTAGGCACCTTTGAGAAAGTTGTTCCAGAAAAGTATAAGATTTTTCCTGGCTGGTGTTGTAGACTGTACATACAAGTGAGCTTTGAGGTCCCAGAACAAGACTGTCATGTGTTATCCTATCATCTTTGTAATCCACAAGTGAAGCCAATACGTCTGAGCAGTCTTTCTGATCCATCTTAATGTTCTCTTTAGTTGTTTGTCCAACTTTCTCAACTGAACTATATGTCAGCAAATGTTGGTTTCCAACAACAAGTTTAGAGGAACTTTTTGCAGATTCAAAAGACGAAGATGAAGAAATATTGTTTAATTTTGAAATACCCGTTCCTTGGTACTGATAAGAAAGATCTTGAAGTGCAAATTTTGGTTTATCTGAGTTAGATTTACTGTCATTAACATTTGATAACCAATTAATCTTGGAAAAAAGCTCACTGGCCTCCTGCTTATCATAATTTAGTCTTTTAGGATATCCCTTGCAACTTTCTGTCTTTCTCTCTAAGAGCATGGGAGTGGATGTGGTGTATGTGACTACAGGAATTTTAGCCAGTTTATTTTTTGAAGAGTTTTCAATTTGTTCAATACAGATGCAATCTGTTTGACTTTCATCACTCTTTGATGGTTTCACAGCCATGACAGGACGCTGACTGTATGAACGGGGTTCATGGGTTAATTGGGTCTGTGATGTTGTTTTATGTCTGTCCGCTTGCAAAGACTCAGTAGAGGGAAGGGATCTGTAGGGATGACAATCTTGTCTGATGGGGGTTTCCTGTAATTTACCTATTTTCCCAAAGTATTGTTGATGAACTGTTGAGTCAGTTTTCTTGAGCTGCAACCTAACACCAAGTACTTCCTCTAATTTACTTTTGAAAGGTGATATAAGGGAATGGTCTGATGATTCTGCACTCAGTTCTTGTGAGGTAGAGGCTGCCACCACTGCTGGCTTTGTATTGTTTATTTCCTTGTCTGTAACTTCAGCTGCAGTGTGGCCTGGGGCTAAGCAAGTGGGGATGTACTTGCTGCTGGGGTTAGGGGTTTGATCAAGAGAGTGTTTCATTACAGCTGTTTCCTTCTGGCTGGATTTGTCAGTGTGGCTTCTTTTGGAGAGAAACTTGTCAATACTCTGTAGAACTCTTAGAGTTCTTAGTTCAAGATCAGGATGAAGACCACGAGAAGGGCTGTGATCACTTTTAACTGTAGGCATGTGACAACGTTTTTGCTCAAGAGGCATTTCATCCTTTATAGGTGTTGAGCTTCTGCTAAGATATTTCTGAGTTAGGCTTTTGTAGGTTTCACTACCACTAAAAGCAGAAGTATTACTTGTGACAGAACAAGGTATGTACTTATATGGTTTCTCATCCATAGTTGGAGTAGGGCACCTGTCGTCAGACTCACTTCCCAAAACCACTGGCTGGTTGGTTTCACTTACATCTAGAAGTGAGATTTTGCGAGCTGACAGTTCTGCCTCTTTGCTGTACATTTGAGATGTACTGTATACCTCTATGGGTAGGATGGCCTTAGGGAAGGTAGTATCACTAATAAATGGTATTTCTATCTGGCCTTCAACAACTTCTTCAACCTTGACTTTTGGGTGTGAGACATGTGATTGTACAGTATCCTCTCCAGAGGTGTCTATTCCAATAAATGGGATTATAACCCCACTATGGATCTTCTCCAATCCCTCATTTGTTCGGTCTCTATTCCAATCTGTTTCTTCGGGCAATGCCACTTCAGCTTCACACTTTTGTAAAACCTTACACTGAGGTAAAGGAAACTGTTGAGGGAATGGTTCTTTGTGAGTTGTGCTATCAGCCTTTTCTTCTCCCTCAATTGATTTGATATCCTGATCTTCATGATCATCACTCCTTGGACCAAAACTGAGGTTTTTCATTACTTCGTTTTGGCTTCCTGTTTCAACATTATCCTTTGTCTGAGGAATAGACACATCTGCATAAGACCCTTCTAATGAACAGGTGCTCTCATCAGACATGGTTAATGCTGCCTTCTTGAAATGTGCCTTATCTACCAAACAAATAGAAGTTTCTGAATTTGCCTCAACTGCAGGTCCATTATGAATAGGATCCATGCCTGATGGAGTGTCAGGAGCTTTATCTGAAATGGCATGTTCATCTGTCAGTGCACTCCCATTTGCACACAGCTTCCTCAACTCCAAGTCATGGCAGACACCGTTTGTGCTGTCTGCTTGAGGTGGTTGTTCATCCAGTGGTTCTTGGCGATCACACGTTGTAATGCAATCCTCCTTTATTGAATCAGGGCTGTCACACATCATAGGTAATGGCTGGTCACTCAAATCACTGCCATCCTCCTTAGCAGAAATGCAAATGTCTTTCTCATCCAGTCCATTTTCTTTTTCAGAGTGATTTTCATCTTCAATCACTTCATCTTCATGTCCTATACAACAATCCTCATCTTCATTAACCTTTTCAGCCTGGCCTGGTGAGACTGCTTTAGGTTCCTCTGTAGCTAACCGCCTCTCATCTTCCAAAAGATTTCCATTGCAGACCGTACTTGATTCTTTGCTTGTTGAATCATCACCTGTATGCATCACCTTTGAGGTAGGTTCTATGTTGCCTTCTTGGTATGGGTTTTCTTTCACTTCCCAGTTGTTTTCCCTTCCTGTTTCAACATTGTCCTTTGTCTGAGGAATAGACCCATCCGCATAAGACCCTTCTAATGAACAGGTGCTCTCATCAGACATGGTTAATGCTGCCTTCTTGAAATGTGCCTTATCTACCAAACAAATAGAAGTTTCTGAATTTGCCTCAACTGCAGGTCCATTATGAATAGGATCCATGCCTGATGGAATGTCAGGAGCTTTATCTGAAATGGCATGTTCATCTGTCGATGCACTCCCATTTGCACACAGCTTCCTCAACTCCAAGTCATGGCAGACATCGTTTGTGCTGTCTGCTTGAGGTGGTTGTTTATCCAGTGGTTCTTGGCGATTACACTCTGTAATGCAATCAGGGCTGTCACACATCATAGGTAATGGCTGGTCACTCAAATCACTGCCATCCTCCTTAGCTGAAATGCAAATGTCTTTCTCATCCAGTCCATTTTCTTTTTCAAAGTGATTTTCATCTTCAATCACTTTATATTCATGATCTACACAACAATCCTCATCTTCATTAACCTTTTCAGCCTGGCACGGTGAGACTGCTTTAGGTTCCTCTGTAACTAACTGCCTCTCATCTTCCAAAAGATTTCCATTGCAGACTGTACCTAGTTCATTTGTTGAATCATCACCTCTGTGCATCACCTTTGGGGAAGGATGGTATGCATTTTCTTTCACTTCCCATTTTTCTCCATCTTTGGATTTCATTTCATCATGCTCAACTGTATAAGCCACATCACCTGCTTCTTTGTTTTGGTCCGTCTGTTTTTCTGTCATGGATTTGGATGAATCCATTCCATGTTTTTGCACCAAACTCATCTCTGTAGCTTCTGATTTTTCAATGCCATTTTTCATTTCCATCTTCTCATTGTTGGATCCATGTAGCATGTGGCCAATTCCTGAAGCAGTCCCATGATCCTCTGGCTGAACGGATACATTTTCTATCTCTTCTTGTACAGGAATTACTTTTCCATCACCTTTAACAGATGGTACATAAGTGTGCTCCAGGCAGTCAATGTTTTCCAAAGGAGTACTTCTGACATCATTCACCACATCTGTGATGAGTTCCATCTTTCTGTGACACTGGAAAAAGAAAGTGTAAATGGCATATAAGAATTACATATTATAAAAACTGTGTTTACTCAGAGTTATCATTCCAATCCCAATGAAACTGCATTGGATGCACCTTTGGTGCCCATTTTAGCATTAAATTTGGCTTTCTTTTCTGCTCACTCATCCACTTTCTGCCCACCTGCCAGGATGTATGAAGGCCTTTCCTTCCAATTGGCAAAATCCCAGTAGTCATCATACAGTATATCAGTGCGGCACAAATATGGACATGATAGACACTGCAGTGGGGTCTTGGGAAATACTGTACAGACATTTTTTGTTATAAGGTTTATACAGCTCAAACAATTAGGGGTATAGGAGGCATCCTCAGAAAGCTGTGATGGACTTCCATTTAACTGCCCATTAGAGAATGTAAAAAGGGATAAACAGAGCTGATGTGATTGTTCATCACTGAAGCTCACCCCTACTTCACCTGCAGATAATCTATTTCTGCTGTGCCAGGAGGCATCCTCAGGAAGCTGTGATGGACTTCCATTTAACTGCCCATTAGAGAATGTAAAAAGGGATAAACAGAGTTGATGTGATTGGTCATCACTGAAGCTCACCCCTACTTCACCTGCAAGTAATCTATTTCTGCTGTGCCAGGAGTGTACATGCCATCTTATGATGGAGGGGTTTGCATGTACCTGTGCACCTGGGAGCTGTGTCAGGGACAGTAGTTTCTGGTAGGGTCTCTGTTCTTTTTGGATTTGTATATTCTTTTTTGTTCCTCCCAAAATAGTAATTAAGTAATATTTCCGAACACTTTAGATAAAAAAGAGCTATCTGTATGCCAAAAACAGTTGCATTGAGTGGTATTGTGGGGACAGCTAAAATACAGACGTGGTTGCCTATCAATGCCCATTTCAGTAACACTTCTTTTATAATTATTAATATAAAGATAATTTTGCCCAACAGATGATTTATTATTTTTTCAGTGCATTCAGAAAGTATTCAGACCCCTTCACTTTTTTCACATTTTATGTTGCAGCCTTTTTTGCAAGTTTATTAAAAAGGAAAAACTGAAATATCACACTGACATAAGTATTCAGACCCTTTGCTATGACACTTGAAATTTAGCTCAGGTGCCTTCCATTTCTCTTGATCATCTCTGAGATGTTTCTACACCTTGATTGGAGTCCACCTGTGGTAAATTCAATTGATTGGACATGATTTGGAAAGGCACACACCTGTCTATATAAAGGTCTGACAATGCATATCAGAGCAAAAACCAAGCCATGAGGTTGAAAGAACTGCCTGCAGAGCTCAGAGACAGGATTGTGTCGAAACACAGATCTGGGGAAGGCTACAAAAAATGTCTACTGCATTGATGGTTCCCAAGAGCACAGTGGCCTCCATAATTCTTAAATGGAAGAAGTTTGGAACAATCAGGACTCTTCCTAGAGCTGGCTGCCTGGCCAAACTGAGCAATCGGGGGAGAAGGGCCTTGGTAAGAGAGGTGACCAATAACCCGATGGTCACTCTGCCTGAGCTCCAGAGAGAGAAACTTCCAGAACGACAACCATCACTGCAACACTCCACCGATCTGGGCTTTATGGCAGAGTGGCCAAACAAAAGCCTCTTTTCAGTGAAAGACACAGGAAAGCTCGCTTGGAGTTTGCAAAAGAGCACCCAAAGGACTCTCAGACTATGAGAAAGAAGATTTTCTGGTCTGATGAAACCAAGATTGAACTGTTTGGCCTCAACTCTAAATGTCATGTCTGGAGGAAACCAGCCCCTGCTCATCAGCTGCCAATACCATCCCAACAGTGATGTAGGGTGGTGGCAGCATCATGCTGTGGGGGTGTTTTTCAGTGGCAGGGATTGGGAGACTGGTCAGGGTTGAGGGAAAGCTGAAAGGAGCAAAGTACAGAGATATTCTTAATGAAAACTTGGTCCAGAGTGCCCAGGACCTCAGACTTGGCCATAGGTTCACCTTTCAACAGGACAATGGCCCAGCCAGAGCCCTGACTTGAACCTAATCAAACATCTCTGGAGAGACCTGAAAATGGCTCTCCACCGACGTTCCCCATCTAACCTGACAGAGCTTGAGAGGATCTGCAGAGAAGAATGGCAGAAAATCCCCAAATCCAGGAGCGCAAAGCTTGTCGTATCATACCCAAGGAGACTCAAGGCAGTAATCCCTGCCAAAGGTGCTCCAAAATGTACTGTATCAGGGTAGGTATCGTTATCGGGATATGAAATCACCTATATCCGGGTATGAGATTTTGGTCATATTGCCCAGCCCTACTCTCTACTGCAGAAACGGAATATATCAAGCTGCCAAATACCACTGTCACAGATGATAAGGAGCTCAAAAAGACAAACAGGCAGTCTTATAAATGCTAACTGCCAGAGAAAATAATTTTGGACTGCTTCCAAGAGCCTGGCAGGAGTGTGTGTGAGTATGTAACTATACTATGATGTAAGTTAACAGTTAATTATATATTCAAAAAGTAATGTTATTTCTCCAAAAATAGCTGTTGGAAAAGGGGGGGGGGGGGGTCGTTTTAATTATCAGGGTCGCCTTATATTCGGGCTAATACGGTACGAGCACTATGCTATGCCACATTAAAAACAAGCACCTGGCTGTCATGCCCAAGGATGGCTCACAGTCGCAGCCAAAGATCATTACACTGTTAGCCAGGGGGAGAAAGGGATGTGCGCCGGTCCGAAGCCATCACCCAGTTGGTGTGCCGAATGATTGAGACCGATATGCTGCCAATCATTGTGGTAGAGGGCGAGGGATCGAAAGAGCTAGTTCGGCACCCTGAGCATGTTATGCCATTGAGAGCTACTGTGACTAAACGCATTGAAAAACACTCTGAGGAGAAGAAGGATGGAGCTAAAAGTCAAGCTAGCGAGGGCAGACAAGCTAGCTCTGACTAGCTCTGGACAGCTCTCACAAACGAAAGCTACATCACAACTTTTCTTAAAAAAATTAACGGGTGAGTTACCAGTTATTGGGCATTGGTCTGTCGAAAGCAAAATTAACCGAAATTGACATCCCTAGCTACAACATAACAAAATGTGAAAAAAGTGAAGGGGTCTGAATACTTTCTGAATGTAGTGTACTTGGCAATAAACCTTTCTATATCCTAAAGACCATCTGAAAATCACAATAAAAACATTCAATGCAAAACACGTTGTCTTTAACATAACAGTTACATTAAAACCAAACTGGAAATGTGATTACCTCATGTAGTCCCACTGGTGACTTGAATGAGTTCAATGTTTTACTAGCTTCTTTCGGTTTCCTGGATACAGAAGTCTCCTTTCTGTTGACTTGTGGATCTGAAGTGACAATCTCTGCATTGCAGTTTCTCAGTGACAAGTCCAAAATCTCAGATCCTTTGTCCAAGACAGAGATATCTTTTTTGCTGAGATCCAAAGCGTTTTCAACGGAAAGATCTGAAGTGTTCGTTAGACCCAGTAAAGGAGCAAATGAATAGGCGTTGAGCTCAGACTGAGCTGGGGCTGATACCATTCCACTGCATGCTTCCAAAGAATTACTCTCTTCTGAACATGGGTATGTTAAGTTCGGCTCAATGTGAAAGAGCCTAGCTGTCGACCGGCTATAAAAAAGGCCTATCCACATGTGGACGATGAGCCGCACCTCTTCATTTGTGTCTTGAATGGAAAAATCCCACGGGCTATCAAAAATGAGAAATGAATAAAAATGAGCTCTTTCAGATGATCATATCATCTGAACTAAAAGTTAAATTTCCCACATATTGCCTACATTTGTTAACTAGATACAAACAAGTTTGGAAAATGTGACATTTGTTTTACTTTTATGTTGAGATACCTTGTATAAGTTAGTAACACAGTATACATACCCATGCAAGGCTCGGATGATAGCTCTATGCTTTAAGTCAGTTGAAAACTTGCTGTCTAGATTGAAGTCATAGTTTTCTTTCCATTGCCTTGTGACTTCAAGAGATCCATCCTTGTTAACAAAGGTACGGGAGTTTCTGAACTTTGTCCTGCACGCCATGTGTTTTTTTAGGGATTTTGGAGTCGTGTGGTTGTGTTCATCTCTGTCTTCCTGACCAACAGAGGGATGTAGTGTTTGAATTCCATTGCCATACATTGTTTGGTGATGGTGCAGCAGTCTAGTAGAACCACTTAAAGGGGATACCTGGAAGGGTGTACCTGGTAAACCCAACAGTAGAGAGGAAGACGTGGGCAATGAGTAAGCATGTTCTTTAGATATCAAACCAACCAACTCACTGCCTCCCACAAGATGGCTTGGAGAAGGAGACTCAAGAGGCTGAATGGGTCTAGCAGCAGACTGTCTAAGCAGAGCATGAAGAACTGACTCTTGTTCAGTACAGGTAACATCTTTTGTAAGGCCACACTTCTTCAAACTTGACCCAGGGTTTCTCTCAAGTTCTGGGTCTTGTTGTTGTGGAACCTGGTCATTACTGGCACTGAGTGCCAAGTCAGCAAGTAAGTTCAAAGCATCTGTAGATGAGCAAGCAGTGTGCCTTTTTTCCTTAATAGTCTTCCTGACAGAATTATCCCTAGTACATTCTTTGTTTTTGAGTTTTTCACTTGCATAACAAGCTGGGGTTTGAAAATGCAACCACCCTGTGAAGACAAAACAGAGGAGAAAAAAGAGACACTGCATGAAAATAAAAAGTAGCACATTGAAAGCATTTGAAAAATACCAGTGTTTTACAATTATGAGTTTGTCACCAACATGTTAACTATGCCATGTTTTCAAATGAAGGGATTGGATTAACAAAACAATAATGCCACCTTTGGATGCAGATGCATAGGACTAGCAAAAATGCATTGTAAGCGAGAGAAGAGCAAAAGCAAACTAAGAAAGAGCAAATACTAAGCAAAGCACAGCGATAGCATGCTGAGGACAGTTGTAAAAGCAACAGGAACAAGAAAAGGGTCAGTTAGTTTTAAAGTCATGCACAATACTGAAGAGATTTTACACATCATACACAAAAATCAAACATTCCATATCTCAGCATTTTCAAATATGACTTACATTTCTTTTTAATATATTCCGCAGGGATGTCTTGGTGCTTTTTGAGTGTTTTAATTCTGCCCCTCCTTGGGAAAATTGATGGAGGCCTTTGTATGATTTGAAGTTGTTTTTCTGAAATGGTTTGTTCTTGTGTCTCTGATGTGTCTTTCCCTAGTTGAGTATCCTGACCCTCAGTTTTCTGTACCTTATCTGGCCTCTCTCTAGGGGTCAGGCCTAGGGCATACGCAAAAAGAGGGTCAACTGACAGCATCTTTGAAACTTCCTTGACTCCCACATTGGTGTTCTGGACACCTGTAACTGCATCCGTACTCTTCAACATCTCAGTGTCTGAGTCACCTTTGCTCTTCTTAAGACAAGGTTCAGGTTCTTGGGGGGTATCTGCAGTCTTACCATCTGAAATAATGAGATCAGTTTTTCTCTTTCCCCTTAAAAGTACTGATTTCAGTTTACTCAACAGAAATTCACCCTTAGTAAGGGAGGCGCTATACGTGGGTTTTTCTTGAACTGCTTTTGAGGGAGGAGTCTCTATGCTATCTTTCTTTGAAGAAAGCTCAGAACTCTCTGAATTCAAAGTCAATGAACCATTGCCATCATCTAATTGTCTCAAAATTCTGTGGTCAGGATTAACATGACTGACAACAACATTTTGAAGATGGTTTCCTCCATCCTTGGATTTTGTCACCTCTGTCTCATCCACTGCTGTTTCTGGAGCAGTACATGACTCTTGCTCCATTTCCACTGTGTCATGAGCATTTGCCGTGACATCAACCAACATTTCCTCTGGGATCTGTGTGTCTTTTGTAGACTGAAGTTTATCCTTTAAAGACTTAATATGATCTGCAAAATCTACAGAGCCATGAGGAACCAAAATTCTTCCACATTCGCTGATAACTGGCTTCAAGTCCCAGCGCTCTGTTTTCTTTCTCAGAGAACAAGTGTCAAGTTCCATTAAAATGGTGCTTTCCAATGTCTGCTTTCCTGAGTCGGTTTTTTCCTCCACTGCTACTGCTAAACCAACAGTCGCAGATCGCAATTTTTTATTGTTTGATGATAGTTTTCTAAATTTGCGCTTATGTCTTGGTAGTTTTCTCCAATCAATATGTGAAGGTTCGTTCAACTGCGATTGCCCTAATGGTTCCATTGCCTTGTCATCCTTTTGACTCTTTGAGTCATCATCCTCCACTGGTATTTTGACAGTTTGTAAACTGGGAGTCTCAACACGTGGTTTAGATGCCTTTCTTCGAGCTTTGGAATGTCCCCTGCGTAGTTTCCTCCGTCGTGTTTTAGTGGGAATAGTGACCTCAGGACAATCCAAAACACTTTTGGTTTTAACAGTCTCGTCATTCAGAGAGTTCACTCCTCCTGTTTGTAATTTGGCTGTTGAAAAAGCAGGAAGCTGAAAGTCATTATGCTTTGTTGCTGACACAGTACTGATCACATTCAGAGTCTCATCAGTGACAGTTCGCTCTGCCGAAGTAATGCTGACAATCAGCTCTGCTGGTAGGTCATCTGATGTAGGGGGAGTCAGGAGAGTTTTTGCCCCCATATCATCAGTTTTGATCAGCTCAGTCAGGACAGATTTTTCAGTGTGTTTGGTTGCATCTCCAGCTTGCAAATCATTTGGTACATCATTTTGAGAGACAGCTGTTAAATTAACCTGTGCTTCAGAACTTGTTGTACAACTGTCCACAGATGTCTCAATGTTTGCTGGAGATTTCTGGCCTGCCAACTGGTCTTCTGACCCCATGCTAACAGGACTGGCTGGTACCTCCTCAGGAGATGACAGACAGATGTACACATCATCATCAAGATCTTCTCTTCGCTCCTCTTGTCCAGCTGCCAGGATTTCTGAGGCCTTGGACACTGGCAGTTGAAAGGAGACTGGTTTGTTCAGGTATGACCTGAAGCTCTGCCATGCTCTGTTGGTCCACTCGGGGGATGAGTAGAGGTGTTTGTGGGCATCAGGCACATCATACTGATCTGGGAAGATGCTTGCTTCCCTGGAGGGACTTAATGCCAGCCCAGGATTTATGAGTGCAGCATAACTCTGCATATGCTGTGCCAACACGTCACACAGATCTTCACTTGGGTCAATGGGTGTTTTTTCAACTTCACCCTCTGCATAACTTAGTACTGGTAGAGCCCGAAGAATTTCAGATGACATGAAAGGCTTTTTCTGTCCTAATTTTGTGTCTGTGATAAATCGAGAAAGAATACTTGATTAATCTCTGCTTCAATCAATCAATCAAAAACTAAAAGTACCACTGAGCAGGGAAAATGTAAATCCATGAAAGTGATATAAGAAACATATCAAATGAAAATATCCACTGTTAAACATCATGCTGTAATCACCTCTCTGTATAACTCGTGAGTCTGGAAACACAAACAAGCCTTGCAGTACCTCAGCTGCAATGGATCCAGTATCTAAAAAAACAAACAAACACAAAGATATATGGCTGATCTCAACAAAGGCAGAATTCTGTGTTTTTGTCATGAGACTGACATAGAAACCGTTCAGCATTTTCATATCTTACCATCATATGTGAGGAAGTGGGAGGAGTGCAAGAGAATGAGAAAACCACCATCATTCAGTCGAATGGTGAGAGCCTGTGCAAAAATTAGAAAGCTTGTTGGGTTCTAGATGTTAAATAGCAGGTAAAATTCAACCATAAAAAATCAATCATTTACTGGTTACAGTTGTAAAACTTCTGAATTTCATGTGACCACACCACTTGTCATTATTTTTGACATTTTATAAGAGAATAACTAAGCCCTACGATCTATCTTAAAGGTTGATAATAAACAAACTTACCAGATCTTTCTCCTTTATCTCCTGAAGAAGCACAGATAGTGAGCTTGTTTCTTCCGCCACAGAAGAAAACAACTCACACAGGATGCAGTATAAGCTATCCAGAAAGACTAAAAGATAGCAAAAAAGCCAAATTCATTGATGATATATTCATTAAACGTACTTACATAGAAACATTCCCTGACAATATAAATAAAACATGATTTTTTTCTAACTTCTTAAAAACACACCTTCACCAGAGAAGCAGGTTTCAAAGACAGCCCTTGGCAAGAGCCATCTCAGATCTGACATGGAAATGGCTCGGTCAACGTTCACCACTGGTGGCCTTCAATGGAAACAAAGACAAAGCATAGAAAACATGCTATATGTATAGTCTCAATAATTACAGTAATTTAAGAATACTGTGTGCTATCCAGGTTCACATTTAACTTACAGTTTAGCAGGGATGATGGCCCCTGCTGTAGACCTCAGCCCAACATCATAGAACTGGGTGCCTATTTGAAGTTGACCTCTCCAGGGCACGTAATGAGAATCTGGAATAAAAATCATCAAATACAACTATTTTAAAAATGATATGCATGTTAGTTAAGACAAAGTAAAGTCATATATCTTCACATACAAATTACTGACAAATAAATTACTGCCACAATTTAAATGGTACTAGATGTATGATTCTTTCAGGAATACAGTACACCAATATATATTAATTGTGATTACATATTATTTGAACTGTGGCAAAAATTAGCTAGTTTCTTTGGCTGAATTACCCATTATTAAACCTTGTGACAGTGCTAATATACTTCTTTTTGATGGAAACATATGGAGCTTGCTATTTACTACATTTTACTTACCCAGTTTTTTCTCCTCACTGAAAAGAGAATTTGGGAAAAATCATCAGTATGACTTCAATATTCCCAACTTGTATGAAATGGTATTTGGTTAGGTACATTTTAACATTAAGGGCAGAGTATGTGTTGCTGTGGAGTACCTTTTCTCCTGCGGTGCTACAAGAGTTGCTTTGGTGTCTGTATATGAAAATGATACAATAGCAAAAGGACAGGCAAGGCTGGGAGATTGGGCCGTGTCATTGTTTCCATCATCTAGCAGCTCATACATGTAATACTGCAAAACAAATACAAAAAAGAGACACTTGAGCTGCATAATGTCCTGCATGTGCATGTTAAGAAGGTTCTCAATATTGTGTTCACAAGGATACACACACATAACAGATAAGAAATAAAACACATGAGGCAAACAGATGCCACAACATGTGAGCACTTAAACGGCACTAGTGATGTGCAAACTTTTACTAAAACAGGTTATTTTGTGTTAAGAGTAATTTCATTTACATTTTCTGTACATATGTTATTCTACATAAAGTAGGAGGGAAGTGGTGCTATATCTGTGTTGAATGACCTTTATCACTGCAATAAACATCAATAAACAAGATAAACTCCAGATTAAAATTGCCGCTGCCATCATGGCACTCAGTCACATGCCTCTTCTTACCTGGGTTCTCTCAAAGGCAAGAAAGGAGCTGGTTTTGGCAGATACTGAAGGCAATTGTTCAGACACATGGCAGTCAAACCCCACGGTGGGTGCAGTGAAATTCTGAGTGTAGTTCTCCAAAACCTTTTTAACTCTCCCCTGTTGGTGTTGACAAAGGACAATTATTTGCTTCATAGAAAAATCTTTTTTTTCTTTGAATGAAAAAACAATGACCACGTCAACTATTTTTTTCAATACCTTTGTCAGCCTGATGATGGCAATGTATCCTGATTTCCCATGATACCAGCGATTCAGATCCAGACAGTCAGAGTACATTGAAATGTACACACCTGAGTAAACACAGAACACCTTCACTTAATGTGTAACCAGTTAAAAGTAAAAACAGCAAGAATCGTTTATTAGGATTTCATCACAATCATACAAAAAGTAGAAAACTACAACGTTTAACTCATAACGCTGAAGTAGCCTTCCAAACAACTGACACACCTATGCCGCACCTTAAAAGATTGTGTCATGACTGTCAAGGACACACCACACGTGTAACAACTGCCTGAATGACTTCACCCACTGCAGCTGAACATGAACATGAAAACAATGTTACATTATATTCTAAATACAGTATGCTTTACTAGACCTTCATCTTTAATGAAGTCCAACAGGGGTGAACACTGTAAATACTGTAGGCACTGTAGTTTAAAGTTTTTGAGAGGAATTGCAGTTCACATGTGGCATCAGAATGTAGCTAAAACACACAAAAGTATTTATAGTTAAATAATTATAAAATATGAATGAGGATAGATAAAACAATTGACAATGAGTGGCATTCAGGATAATTTTCGTACTTATGGAAAATAACAGGTTTCTCAATGTAGAAGTTAAAACAGACAGCCAAGAACTGGTTTGGCAAGTTTGGTGTTTCCTTTATATTCACTAACCAGCAGTGAGTTCCAGCATTTTAGAATATACAGTATGCTATCAGTATGACTTTTTAAAACATCTCTTTAAACCATAAAGAAATATAGTCAAAATGTTAACAATTCATGTGTTTGTTATAAGAAGCTATATGAGGAAATCTGTTGTAGCACCATTGCAATCTGCACAGGAAGCATAACAGATCAAAACAGGGATGGGTGTGAAGTAAAACAGAGATTATCACTGTGTAAATTACATGTGACACAGTGGAGCTCTTGTTTTCATGCACCACTCCAGTGTGGTTTCATACTACAATTCACTGAAAAACAGCTCCATTAAAAGGACTTTGACCAAAGTTTATACCTGATAACGTCCACACTTATTGCAGCCACACTGGGTAGAGTGGAAACAAACACAATCTTTGAGAAACAACATTTTAAACTTTAAGTTAAAAAGGGAAAACAGATACCTATAACCACTAATCCCATTTAATAGAAACATGAAGTCCCAGGTATCTGTTTTCATGCCTTTGAATTCATTGTCTTTCTGCCTTCAACATACTGCATATCCTGAATGGTTTCTGTTTCACACTAGAAATTCTTCCACTTTCATTTCTATACATTCATACTGCTCTTTAATTTACTTTCAATTTCAAAACCAGGGAAGCACCAGACACACAGCATGGATTACTCCTTATCTTTTTCCTGCAAGCATTTGGACAGTCTTTTGCAAGGACAGTGCTGGATTTGGTCATTAAGGTAATAATTTGGGATTACATACTTGAATTCAAGGATAAAGGCTTACTTTTAAGCTTTGCATGTAACCTGTAAGTTAAGTTATATGCTATGATTTAACCTCTTTTCCTGTATAGAAATATGACCTCACAGTCACAGTGAGCTTATAATTTACCCTTCAGGGGATCTCCCAGAGTTGTACAAGTGCTATTTCCAGTGAGCACACCAGTTTCTCCAAGCGCGTTAGCCTTAAAAAAAAAAAAACAAGATAAATAAATAAAAGAAAGATATCCGAAGAAACATGTATTTTCTCAGGTGTGGCTGTGTTTCCTGTCTGTACCTTATTAACATCATCAAACAGCAAAAACCCATAGGTTTCTTCCAGATCCTCCCCTGAATATCCTATTTCTCTTCTCTTTGCTCGGAAGTCATTATACTGATATAAAAAAAAAAGAGACAAAGGTGAAAAAAAGGAAACAGCAGTGACGAAGTCATTTTGATTTCATGTTTGAGAGTTCCTCTCACAGCTTTTCATGCACTCACTTTATTCTTTAGCCAGGTATAAAGGCTATACTGTACAATACAAAGATAATTATAGCCACTGCTAAGACTAAAAAGAAAGAAAGGAAGGAATATATCACAAAACACTTTATTACATCAAGCAGTGTGCTGCTATTGATTAATGTAGGTTTAATCTAATGTAACCATTACATGTGGCTTTATTTATGTTAAGAAATTTACATTTTGGGACATAATGAGTAAGATAATGGACTGACCTTTGCTTCCAGTGCGGGATTTTTAATCAAGACAGCGGACTTGTATCTGAAAGACTGCTTTGACTCCTCATACAAGTACGCACTTTGAAGAGGAGACAAAATGTTGTTTTGAAAGTCGTCAGAGCTTTCTGACACAGGTATAAAAGCACCTAAAAGTGGACACAAAAACACATATAAGCATAATATACAAGCGGCACGGCGAAATTACAGCAAATCACGTTTCCTTTTTTTTCAAGGAAAAGTCGCAGAGCTATTTCACAATGCTGGGACTGTTTGTACTGTTGGGTACGGCACCTAATCTACACGTCCTTTTTATCTCTTATGGAATATCGAGTGTAAAGGATATATCTCAGATTGAGTTGGGGGGGGGACAAATCCGATCCAGGTTTAGGTTTAAAGTGAAAGTTACATGAGGGCAAAAAAACAGCCCGTCACCTTTACTCGAGGCAACATCAGTCCCACTTTCCATTGCTTATGAAATCTGTCGTTCTCCCTTTGCCATTCGTTGAAAACAGTTCTCTCTGGTTTTAAACATCACTACAAAATTACAAAGCCTCATATATTCGGTGTCCAAAAAACTTTTCAGAGTCACTTTAGCTTTCGCCGCAGTTTCAACAGGCATACTAAATGCGACAACCAAACCAGGAAGTTACAAAATAACCGACAGTCCAATCCGTGGTCCAAACACGTAGAAGAAAAGATATCCAGTTTAATCCAGTTTGGTCGTTTCACAGGTGATGGATTCGTTTATTTATAAAAGCATCTCAGTCTTCAACTTGTTTCTATGCAGGGGTGATGGACGCACGTATAGTCCGTTTCGAAAAAGAAACAGAAACCTATCCCGACGACAGCGTCCATCTTGAAAGCTTCCACTCGGTGAAGTGGAGGGTGTTGAGCACATGCCGAGGCTGCGCCTGTGGTTCATTCCTCCTGTGTCTAGCTTGGCTGTTTTCATCTTTCCAGTCAGAAATCAATGATTGATAAGGTGCACAAACTGGCACCGCTATATGGTTTCTACCCTCACGGGAAACCATTCAGTTCTCGCTGTACTAGAGCTACAGTAAGTTAAACATTAGATGTGTAGTTTCGTCCAGTGGTGTAAAAATACATTTACTCAGGTACTTCATTTTGAGGTACTTGTACTTTACTTGAGTGTTTCCATTTTTATGCCACTTCATACTTCCACTCCCCTACATTTCAAAGGGAAATACTGTACCTTCTATACTCCACTACATTTAATTTTTAGTTACTTTTCAGATGAAGATTTAGCAACATGACCTACAAATGAACACCGAAATTTGATAGCTTTACCAGTTTTGTGGTCTATATGTGTGGTGTAGAATTATTATTATTATTATTATTATTATTTAACAATAGGTGAGGGTGTAAGGGAAAAAATGAAGTTTTCCCTTTCCACAGATAAGTCAGAGATCATAGTCGGCATCAGAGTGGCATCGTTGGACCTGGATTTAGCTATAAGTCACTTTAGCAGGACAACAGACGGTTTAAGGTTAAGTAATAATGTTAATGACTTCATAAGCTAGCTAGTTAAACTGTAGCTAAACAAAGCTAAATGTGAAATTCAAATAATGTCGTTTGCTTCCTTCTACATTGTCGGTTTAAAAATATCAAATACAAATTATTCGTTTTCAGCATTTGTTGGTGACAATCAATTTGCTTGAACAAATTTTTTTTGCAGGACTTCTTTGGTTTTACTGGTGGACTACGAACTAATGTTAAAGGTGCATACCGCCACCTACTGTATCGGAGTGTGCAACATCATGACTTTAAACAACAAAAACTAACAAACAAATGAAAAAAATGTATAAAGAAGTTATATTCTACATATTAAACCTGTTTCGTTTACATATTTAAACAAAGCCCCTTGAACAGTAAAAGAGCCAGTGAAGCCAATGTGGAAGTGACTTAAACCTGCATTCTCTCTAATGGCCAGCAGGGTGCGACTCTAGCGGCTCCAAAAAGGAGCCGCTGTATGGAAGTCTATGAGAATATGACCCTACTTCTCACTTGTGATGTGATTTATTACCTCAGTAAACAGTTTCCTAATGTGTTTATGGTCTCAATCGCTATTTTCAAGTCTTCTTCAATACATCATGATGTTCATTTTGTAAATTATAGTCCCATAGTGTAAAATAGGGCGTGGCTACGTTGGGATTGACAAGTCGCTACCATGGTGACAACGTTGGTTAGGTAACGTAACCATGGCGTAACCCCAGATTCACAGAGTATAGGCATAGCCGTAGCCGTCGCTATTTCAGTGTGTTTTCAGTTCATGAAAGTTAATTGTAACATTTTGGCCGCCTAAAAAAGTCTTGTTCAGCATTTGGTTGTACTAAAAGACCCTCTGAGGAGTCGGATGTTCAGTTTTTCTGGTAAGTACATTTTGTTTGAATGGTTTTAAGCCTGTTTTTCGCTAGTGAAAAATTAGCATTAGCATTATCACAGTTAACCATAGACTGTAAATGCAACGTGCTAACCAAGCTAGCAGCTAGCGTAAGGGTCACAGGTCAGCTCCACCCTCTCGTCCACTTCTGGCTCCAAAAATCCAAGATGGCGACAGTCAAAATGCAAACTCGAGGCTTCAAAATGGGAGTCTATGGCAAGCCATTTTAACCATTGACTGTATAAAAATTTAAGCGAACCAGTGGCTGTTTTAACATTAAATAACTAGACTGGATATGTATTGCAGATATCAGTAATTCAATTCTTCCCAGTCAAAATTAACATTTCAGATATCCACAATGACGTTCTTCCTAGGACAAATGACGTCACGTTTGCCATTCATGTGTATTGGCAAACAATTAAATTTTTGATATCTAGAATGAACATCCTGGATATCTGCAATAGAATTGTTACCAGGAAAAACTCCCATTTCAGATATCTACAGTCCAATTGTTACTAGTCATAATTTTAAGTTGAGATATCCAAAATGAAAAACCATTCCAGATATCGATTCCAGATTCAGTTAGAAATACATTAATGGGTGTGGTTTTGACTGCTCCCAAACTACTGTCTAGTTTTTCTAGATGAGTTTTTGCTGCTGCTTCATACACCATGCAACACACACCTCATTAAATTTAACACCTTTTTACATTTGGTGTCAACATTTTCAATATGAATCTTCCATGTGTATTATTCATCAATCCATAAACCAAGATATTTAAATACTCTAACTCTTTCCATGGGCTTGTTATATAGTTTTAACCCCTGCTCATTACCTATTTTCTTTTTAGTGACCAGCATATAGCATGACTTTGCTACTGAAATTTTAAATCCCCAATCATAAGACCATCCCTCTACACAGACTATTGCTTTATGTATACATTTCAACACATGAGAAATTTTTCTTCCTTTCCAGATTGCTCAATCATCTGCGTACAATGATGACTGTATACCTATTCCCGTATTTTCAAAGATTTCATCAATCATGATATAAAATAGAATTGCACTGATGACACTACCTTGGGGAATCCCGTTTATAATGTCAAAACCTTGTGAGATTTCTGATCCTACTTTAACTTGAAATGTTCTATTTGATAGAAAATCCGCAATCCAGTTATATAACCTTCCACCTATGCCAAGCTTGTTCATTTTAATTAAGACCCTCTTTCCACATGAAAACATAAGCTTTGTCAATGTCAAAGAAAATTATAGCCATCACTTCCTTCATATTCCATTACTTACTGTAATTAGAGCATCTGCTGTGGATCTTTCTTTCCTAAAGCGACTCTGGTACTTGTTGAACAAACTTCTTCTTTCTAAGAAATATGATAACCTGTAAAGAATCATTTTTCCATCCATTTACACAAGTGGGAGGTTAGTGCTACTGGTCTGTAGTTTTCAGCATTTGCTGAATCTGTTCCTGGTTTAGCTAAGTGGAAGATGGCATAAAATTAATGCCATCTTCCACTTAACAGGTAATCTTCCTTCTGTCCATACCTTATTGAAAAGGTTCAACAGTATTTCTAATGCTCCCTCTGGTAATTGTCTGAACAAGGCATAATTCAATTGATCTTGTCTGGGAGCAGACGACCTGCTGCCTTTTAATGCCGTTCTCATTTCCCTCAAGGTGATTTCCATATCCAGAGTTGAGCTGATTTCTACTTTTTTATCATGCACCTTTTCATTATCTTCTAGGACTTCTTCTTTCCTTTCTTTATGTGGTGATTAAGGTGATTTCCACTGTGAAACACTGGCAAATACTCTTCCTAGAAGGTTGGCCTTGTCCACATCTGTTATTGCTAAATTGTCTCCATCTGCAAGTACTGGTATTTTACTGGTTATCCTTCTCCCACACATCTTTTTAACCATATTCCATACATGACCCACACCTCTCTCTCTTCCAATAGAAGAACAAAACTCTCTTTCTTTTATATTCTATCAAATTGTCAGCCAAGCTGCACACATCATTCCACCATGGCACAAATCTCTTATTCCCTGTTATCACAGTTTTAGGTATACTTTTTGAGGCAGCATCACTTATCATATATGTAATTTCACTAGTATGTTCATGCACATTACCATTCATTTTAATGTTGTTAGCTAATTCCCTGCAGCATTCTTAAATTTGTCTTTATATTTGACATTTTTGAAAGCACCATCTGTATATAGGAGCACTTTCTTGGGTACATTTATCAGTATTTATAGTACATATGGGAAAATGGTCACTTCTTAATGTTATCATTGCATGTTTTCCATTCATATAGGCTAGCCATATTTGCAGAAACCAATGATAAATCAATACATGACATCTTATTCCTATTTGTATCTAATCTTGTTCCTCTACCATTGTTTATAAATACAAGATTTATTGTGTCTATCATTTCTTCAGTCACTGCACCATTATTATCAGTATGATCACTTCCCCACAAACTGTTGTGTGCACTGAAACTGCACCAAACTTCTCTTTGACATCGTCTCCCAGTATAACACTGCTGCAGTTAAAGTATGACACGGATTATAATAATAAATTATTTTGATTGATACGTGTTCTGTATATCCTCAACAACTGTGCATTCACGTCCACCTGAAGGATTTATTCTTCTGTATGCTAAATTCTCTTTAATGAATGTGAGACAGCCCCCCCCCCTTGATTATTTGCTCTATCATGTCTGACTGAATTGTATCCTGCCATAAAAACATCTAGATGTGGTCTCAGCCATGTTTCTTGGATGCCTATTATATCTGGTTTGTCATTTAAATCCTTTATGACCTTCTTGTCCATTTGCTGTCAAACTTCTGGCATTCCACTGAAAGATGTTAAGTACCATTACTAGTTTAATCACTAGGAAAAATCATGTGTGAAAAGGTTAATCATTTCCTGTAATTGTTTTACATTCTGTACTTGAGACCTCCAAGGTACTCTTTTGCTGCTTCCACAATTGTTTCGATTCTCTCATTCCTGTCATTTTGTTCTAATCCAATGTAAACCACTTTACATATGAATACAACAAAATTTACTTTATCCACTAACATGGTTCCTTCCTTTACCCTGCACTTGTGGGAGGTCTCATGTAGGCCTTTCTGACGAATCTGTCTCTTCTTGTACATCTTTGTTTCTGCTTTTGCACTGGCTGGCAGTATGACCCATTCTTTGACATTTAAACCTGCAGTGTGGAAGTTTTACATAAAAATGAATGTCTGTTACATTCAAGCCCTTGCCAAATGAGTTCACAGGATGCTGATTAAGCCTATCACCACCAGATAAATCTCTCTGTATTTCACAGTATACCAGAGTTTATAATCTGGTGTGGGTTTGACATTCCTGCCCTGGCCGGATGAAGACTTCCGCCGGCCTAGCCAGCTAACTTCCTGTTAACTCTCTGCTAACTTGAATGGTAATAAAATAATTTAATCATGCAGCTCTTTTACACTTTCCAAATGTTATTGGACTGAGTAGATCAAATTCTGATAGCGAAACGAGTCATTTCGCGGGGGTTGTGTGACACTCAAAACAATTCATCCACAGTTTTACAGCTGCAACAGTAGCGACGGAGTAGGCTATGGTGGAGCCTATTAAGTAAGCACACGTCCACAGTGTTTTTGCAATTACTCTCACTGCCAAAAGGAGGAGACAAAAGTCCTGCACTCCAGCTTTAAAGCATCTTAATGCTGGAGGAATGAACTCTCTTACTGAATAGCTGAAGAGGCCTAGCATAACTGTCCGTGGGAGGTCGTGTTCAAAGTTGACGGTTACTGACAACGTTTCTGCTCTTTCTCCTTTTCTCTTAGTAGTAATACATTTAGCATCACGCATTTCCCGCCTTTCAGTTCTGTTATCATATCCTCCATTGAGACAGGTAGTGGTACTACAGATATGACTCCCTTCTGTCTAGCAGCTGAGCCAGGTACATGTGTTTTTACTTTTTTACCATCCAGGGTTTGCATTTCCAGTAGAGCGTTTTGTTGTTCTTTACTCACTGCGTGTACAAGTATACGCTTGTTATTTTAATTACTTTGTAAACTTCACTTTGCCTACATCCTTTTCTTGAGCTTTAGCCACTGTTATGAGATGGAAATGCTCATCAAACACAATTATGACTTTCCTGTTCTTGTTTTGGTTTTCAGCACCATTTACACTTTTATTTTATTTCTTTTGAACACCACTTTCTGCCACTCCATACCTCCATAATCCCAACCTTCATCCTCACCCCCAAAAGTCATGATTGTTACATTCACGTTACAATTGTTTGTGGTTACCTGCTACTCCATCACTCCACCAGCCACTTCCCTTTTTGCCGGACTCCATCTTTGTAGGCCAGGTCAGTCACCTACATTTCCCAGAATTCCAAGCTAGTGTTTATTTGGACTGAACCTCCGCTGCTCCAGGAGCTGCCCTCACTGAACCCTTTCCGCCCGGGAGTCCAGCGTGTTTTCTTTGTAGTAATGCCTCCCCTTCACTCGTCACTTTCCTGCTTCAAAATGAATTACACGTTTGGCTGAATCTACGTTGTTAACGGAGAAGAAAGCGGTAACATGAAATGGAGATCACACGGACCAGACCGTCCTTGTATGGAGACATCGGTAAGTAGCTTACAGTTGGTGACCAACAGTAACCCAAACTGAATGAGTTAGCTCAACGAATGATTGTATTGGGCTGGTAGACATCATGACGAGCTTTCAATAGGTTTCATTTATTTATTATGACTAGTCCTTAGCCTCCGTTAGACGTACAGCTAGGTCAACGGTAGCTAGCATGCTTTCTGTTTAGTGTTTGACGTTAATTTGGGAGCGTGGCAGCAAACTGTAAGCTCGTTAGTGAGGCCAGCAGGCACCGGACTGCATGTTGTGCAACTGCATGGGCACCAAACTATCTTGGAGATCATTACAAAAACACTTAATAATGAATAGGTCAATGGACCCATACAATATAATATCCAAATATAACAGTGCTAGTGTGATGGTTTGGATTACTGTATGTATTGCTCTTAATTTGCCTCTTTTTAATTTAGAGGATTGGTTCACAATATTTTAAGTCTGTCTTTAAGCAACAGTCAGGTGCCCATATGAACACTGAAAGAGGTGTTCCTCGCTTCAATCCCCTTCAAATGCACTTTCAATGTAAGTGATGGGGGCCAAAATCCACAATGTGTCCACACAGTCATTTTGTACAAAAATGCCTTTAAAAGTTTATCTGAAGCTTATATGAGGCATCAGCAGTCTGAGTTAGTCATATCAAGTGGATATCTGCCACATTTACAGTCTTTTTAGTATCAAATTCCCTCTTTCAATGTTCATTTGGGCACCTGAATATTGTTTTAAGACTTTGTGAACATTGTGAACCCCATCCTTTAATGTAGATGGTCACCATTGTCTCCGTTTAACTTATAAATAACGCTGCAACGATTAGTTGATTAATTGATTAGTTGATAGACAGGAAATTAATCGCCAACTATTTTGATAATCAATTAATTGTTTTGAGGCACTTTACCAAACTTCTTTGGTTCCAGCTTCTCAAATTTGAATATTTTCTTGTTTCTTTAGTCCTCCATGATAGAAAACTGAATATCTTTGGGTAGTGGACATGTAGACATTTTAGGTTGCATCTTGGGAAACAGTGATCGACATTTTTCACCATTTGCTGACATTTTATAGACCAAACAACCAATCGATTAATTGAGAAAATAACACATTAATTGATAATTTAGATAATCAGTTACAGCCCTACATGGGACCCTTCTGAACTTGGGTATGAGCGTTCCTGCTTTATGCACATTTGATGTAAATACTGAAACACAGTACATCAGAATTTTGTCTTTTAACTGCAGGTTAGTATTTTCATTGCAGTGTCATGCAGCAAGGGCTGCAACTAACAATTATTTTCATTATTGATTAATCTTCTGATTATTTTCTCAATTAAGCGTTTTGTCTATAAAAATGTCAGAAATGTTGTAATTTCTTAGAGCTCAAGGTGAGGTCTTCAAATGTCTTGTTTTGTCCGATCAGCAGTCCAAAAACCAGTGATATTCTGTTTACTGTCATGTATGACACATAACTGCTTCAAATCCTCACATTCGAGAAGCTGCAACCAGAAAATGTTTGGCATTTTTCCTAAAATAAAAATGACTAAAATTATGAATCTATCATCAAAATAGTTGCAGATTAATTTTCTGTCAATCAGCTCTAGACTTACCTTTGGCCATGTCTGATCAGAGAAGCTCAGCTGTGTTTGGTTTCTCATATTTACAGCTCATGGTCTTGGATTCTGGACGGACCGGTCAGCAGTGCATGAGGCAGCCGCGCAGGGGAGGGCCCTTCAGCTGCAGCAGCTGATTGAAGGTGGAGCAGCAGTTAACATCGTGGCTGTCGACTCCATCACTCCACTACATGAGGCGTGCATACAGGGACAGACCCAGTGCGTCAGACTGCTGCTGGATGCTGGTGCACAGGTGAGATGGTGTCAGTCAAGTTGATCAAGGCATGCTTGGCTGAATGACGTTAGTGTGATTTTTATTATGGCTCTGTGCTCTCCAGGTGGATGCTCGTAACATTGATGGCAGCACTCCGCTGTGTGATGCCTGTGCAGCCGGGAGCCTAGACTGTGTGAAGCTGCTGCTGGAGTATGGAGCAACAGTTAATCCTCCACTGTTTACCTTCTCACCTCTTCATGAGGCTTGTATGGGAGGTGTGTCATGTTACATACAACAACACACAGGAATGTATTCTGCACCATAGAGGTCTGTTATCAAGATGTGTTTGCTTGGTTAGTCAAGCATTGCCAGACCTGATTCCACACAATGTATGTAATGTGTATGTCATACTGGTTAGAGAAAATACACGGACCAATCAGAATCATAACAACAGGCTTTGACTGCACCAAGTTCCTCAGTGTGATGTGTTGAGATGTGTCCTTGACTGTGTTGCCTCTTGATTATTTCTTAAAAGCTTTTTGAGATGTAGCAATAAAACAAAAACCCGATAATACAATTACCAGTAAGACTGTGGGATACAAGTATTCTGGCTGCACTTGCTAAGGAACTGGAAAGCTGTGGGATGATTGCAGTATTGATTTAAAAATGGATATTAAGAAGAAAGCCGATTGTCCAGCCAAAATCTATCCAAGCAAATAACAGCTTCTGTGTCCTTCAAAGAACACGGAAGCTTGTTATTTAGCAACAGCCTTTTAAGTCCCAAGAGTGTTTGATACTCAAGTGGTTTTGGGTGGAGTACCACTACTAACTGGCATTTCTCAAATGTACCGCAGCGCTAATATGACTCTCTGCCTCCTGATTTTTTTTTTTCCCCAGCTGTGCTTTGAAAGACAATCTGCTGCAGAGCATTTCACTTTGCTATAAATAGTCATCATTTTGCCTGTTTCTCACAATAGGTAATTCAGACTGTGTCCAGCTCATGATTGATCAAGGAGCTTTCATGGAAGCCCATGACTGCCACTATGGAACACCGCTCCATGTCGCCTGCGCCAGGCAACATTATGACTGCGCCAAAGTTCTCCTCAATGCAGGTGAGTCCATGTTTGTAGATATTTGCATACCAGTTGGGTAAAATTAAAAGTTTGGATATTTGTCAGTAATTGTGCATCAAAAGTGTGTCATTTTGGTTCTGTTCTTTTATATATTATATAATCTAAACTATGGTTAATGCCACACCTAAGTTTTCTTTGATGCTTTAGTCATTAGGGCTGCAACTAAAGATTATTTTTGGTATTGATTAACCAACTCGATCAACCACGTTTTTGAAAAAACTGTAAAACAGTCATGACATTTTCTCAAGGTTTTATAATTTAGCAGTAATCCAAGAAAACACAACAGTTAAAATATATCATATTATAGAACTACTTCTCTCACTAATGCAGTTTTGTCTGTCTCCTCCCAAGGGGCAAATGTGAATGCTGCCAAGCTACATGAGACGGCACTTCATCATGCAGCCAAAACAAGAAATAATGAATTGATTGAACTGCTTGTGGAGTTTGGGGGGAACGTGTATGCCAGAGATAACCTGAACAAAAAACCTATCCACTACACCAGTCTGGGATCATCCTCTTATCTCTGCCTTAAGTCCTATGAGGGTAAGTTTTATATGAGGTGTGCATCCTGTCACTATCGGTATGTAGATCATCTAAGAGCACAGATTAAATGTAATCTCTGTTGTTCTCTCTTCTTTAGATACCCCCCTCAGTCTACAGCAGGTGAGCAGAGTGGCGTTGAGGAGAGCTCTCGGCACGAGAGCACTTGAAGTTGTTTCCAAGCTGGATTTGCCCAACCGCATCATAAGTTTTCTTTCTTATATGCCACCTCCAGTTATTGAAATTTAATCACCTATCACAATCTTGAGATGCAGCATTTAGAAGGTAAAGTATAGACCAGTCATGTCTGCTGGCTCTGCGGTTCTCTTTCCGGAAAGTCATATGACAGGACGTTGAGGGGTGGCAGAAGTGCAGCATAGAGTATTGTCTTAACAGTGCCAGACTAATAGGTTGTACAGAGATTTCATAGCTTAAACATTCAGACTGCTTACCCAAGCAAATTACAAATGGTTTAATTTCCTCATTCACTTATAGATCGTTTTGACCATTTGGGGGTAGAAAGATGCCAAAACAAACCGGCAGATATACTGTATATCCCAGATACACCATCAGCTTATGAAGATGTTTCAGCTATCCCGTTACCAAACAACAGCTTACTTAGGCCGCGTTCAGACTGACTTGCTCTGTGTGAAAAAACACAACCCTCTCATTCATTTGAAATGGGTGCAGTCCGGAGGTGCATCAGGGGTGCCGACGCAGGGGGCTCTGGCAAAAAACGCAGGGTAGTCCAGCAAAAAAACCAAGGCGCTGCGTTGGCCAATCACATACATGCGAGCACATATTCATAGTGGACTACTTTGTAACGTGAACGCTGTACTGTTTACCTCACGTTTGTCATGATGAAAGATAAAATAGTTGCCGCGTGATAACTTTTCAGAGTTGTAAAATCCTATCTCTGAGTATTGTAGTCCGCTGTGCAGCCTTTTGGTGTCTGTTTAGCCTTCAGGTTCACGGATCTGTTGCTCAAACTGGACCTTCTAGATCACATTTTATGCCCTGCGTTGTTTTAACACTGTTTTCGGTCTGAATGCCCTCTTAGACATCCAGCACACACAGAGAAACATCAGAATCCCACCGGAGTCGTGTTTTCTGGTCACCAATATTTTTTTTTTTTACCTCTGGTTTGGTCCACCAACTCGTAGGAATGATAATACTCCACCAGCCATTTACCTGACGATTTGTTCTTGGCGGGTATTGTACAGTTGGTTGGTCGTGTTCTTCTTAAGCTTATCGGCAAGAAAAAAAAGGTGAGACTGAATCATACAGTCTATGTGCCGGACAGAAAACCAAGACAGTAAAATTCTGTAAAGGTTGCTTCCATTTTGTGTTACAGGGTCGTGTTTGAGTCGGTGTCAAAAGAATTGCTAAATGGAGCTTGACTTGAGCAAGGTAACATGATCTTACCTTGCTCTTCTCAAGTATGTCAGAGCTCACTAAGCTGTTGTAATTAATCATTTCATCATAGATACTGTGTGCTATTGACTTAGGATTTATCATTGTATTTATTTGTATATATGCTGTGACTATTTGTTTTTAATGTAAATTTGTAAATAACACAGATGGTTCTACCTCTATTCAGTTTGTGTAAATAAATAGAACACTACAAGACTGTTTTAAAACCAATTCTTCAGCTTTGTGTCTTCAAATTCAAGCATCAAAATTCAAAAATGAGTTGTTTTTGTTCCATTTACAAATACATACATTACATACAGTATGAATTATGGACAAACTGAAATCAAAAAGTTCAGTTACGTTATGAATTGAAATGTAGCTACATCACCTGTTTGACTACACGCAGAAGTTCAGAATAAGTTAATTATTGTAGGCGAACAACCATCTGATCCCAGTTCCTGCTGTAATATACTTGGAGAGAGCATAGATTGTCAAGTTCACAGAAGTGTTTTAAATTTTTCTGCACAGAACCAGTTGAAAATTTATTCCATTGAAACATTTTGGTCTATCAAAACTGAAAGAAAGTGTAACTGGCTGGACGGCAATCCTTTTAACAGGCCTCATGGACAGATTCCCTTTGCAAGGCAGTCAGACGCACACAAGATGCAATGAGTGGGCAGACAAAGATTAAACGCTTAGTACAAAATGGAAGATAACCAAAAGACACAGGAAAGAAGTGACATCAGCACTTGTCAAGGTTATAAAGGGACCAAAACCCGCTTCAGATAGCAGAGTAGTCGGTTAGAGAGGGGGGGAAAAAAAGTACTGAAGATTAGAGGAGATAAAGCTGCAGCCACAACCTGAAATTAAAACGACATGCACTCATGTTAAGGAAATAAATGCCCTTCATTTAGTCTCTTACAAAAACATGTACCAACATGAGCCACTTCTACAGAGCCTGACAGTTACCAAGTGTAAAATGTTTGATACGGATAGTTTCTGTTCATGTAATTAATTATGTTGTTAAATATTTGATGAGTGTATAATATCTACAACCTATAAAACTGTGCACAGCGTATGCAGCCGTCACTACCATTGAGAACACAGGTCATTTTTGAGGAGAATTTGGAGGTTTTAGAAAGATGGAAAAAATACCCTGATACTGCTATCTCAAATTCTTTTATTCCACAGGGACATAATGTTTCAGGCACTGGTATTTGTTTTGTCTTTTTGTGCAAAGTATTGTAACTGCAAAGGTTTTTTGATGCCAACTGATGATTGGGGGAAGTCTATAATTGAAAACTTGTATAGTGGACATTTTACAGGCTGATTTCAGTACACTTACTCAATATACTTAAAAATGACTAATACTATGGCCAACAGAGAAAGGATGTCAATATCTTTGGTCATGTGATACTTTATGTTGTAAGAAACATTTTTGTCTTTAATCCAAAATATGAAACTGCTCAAAGCAGCAGGACTATATAAAACAATTGGCCCTAATGAAATAGGGCAGTCTAAGTCTGCAGTTAGAAAAAGTTTAGTCAAAGTAAACAAACCTAAAAATCAGACCACATGTTTTTTAACAAAACTGACCCACTTGACTCTTGTAGCCCACTTACTCACAGTGCCAAGAGTAAATGAAGATACAAACAACATTTAAACAATCTTGAAAAATAAAATATACAAAATTAAAGAGTTACATAAGTGAATAGTCAAGAGAAAAAATAAAACTTTTACATTTGGAGGACTCAGTATTTCAAAAATCCTGATCACAGCCTTGTGTGTGTGTGCCGTGACCTTAAGTTGGCAAGTTAAGCAGCACAAGCTGTCCAGCAAGAGTAAAGAAGAAGTGTTGCAATAACTTAAAATATAACATCAGAAAAAGTGCAGTTGGGACAAGGACGAATGGAATGAGTATGAAAATTTAATGCTTGTAATTTGAGGAAATTATTCAGCTGCTGGTCTGACTGATCCTTCCTGTCTAACCGGACCAGCTATAAGAACCTGTAACTCCAGTTCTTATCAGTACAAATACTTCATGCTTTTAACTTTAGACAATGAATTGAGTAATTTGAGAGCACTACACATAATGTTAATAAACCTCCTAGGATTGGGAAATACCGAGAGCTAAGAGGCAACAGCAGTCAGTCATAAAAGGGCCGTAATACTAGAAACAAAGAGAGTTAAAACCCCATTCTATATAAAATCAGCCTAAAATTAAACACTAAAAACAATACTACAAAAAATAGTGTTCAAATGAACCATACTAAAACAAACAATACTAAAATAAACGGCAGTCAGTGCTCTGCCTGTAAACAGAGTACTGTTACAATTTTAGTGCAAGGTAAACATTAATTTATAACACTAAATTAATACCTTACATACCTCACAACTGCTCAAAGACCCACTTCATAAAATTATTTAAAAGTACAATACCAATATGTGTTTACACCCTTATGTTACCCAAACAATAAAATAGTAAAATTGATATAAAACATCATGGTTTGGTTTATTAGAGCCACAAATGTACTGAGTAAACAGTCCAGCAGCATGGAGGCAGCAAGTGTGTGGAGGCGGCCTGCAGTCTCACACACCTGCTCATCATGAGCCTTCTTATCACTTTGTGCCTCTCGCCTGATTGGTCTCTGACCCTACATGGATCCTAGTGTCTCCCTCCTACATTTAATTATTAACTTGAGGCAATAAAGTACATGTTGATCATTTCTCTTTGCTCTTCATACCGCCATATCTGACTGCAAGAACCATAGCAAGACCTGCACTAACTGTAAAGCTGTAAGGTTAACCAAATAATAGTAAACAGGTCAGCAAACAAGCCTAGAAACGTTTTTTAAGAAGGAATGTGGAAAGAAATTATGGATACATTCATAGGGTTGGCACTGCAATGATTTATTTTTAATAATCTGTCGATTATTTTCTCAATCACTTAGTTTTTTGGTCCATAAAATGTCAGGAAATGGGGGGAAATGTTGATCGCTGTTTCCCGAAGCCTAAGATGACGTCCCCAAATGTCTCGTTTGGTTTTGAGAAACAGCCCACAGTGTGTGTACTGTCACAGAGGACTAAAGAAACCAGAAAATATTTACATTGAGAAGCTGTAATCAGAGAATTTGGATTTTTTTTGTTTAAAGAATGGCTCCAAGCAAGTAACAGATTATCAAAATAGTTGGCAATTAATTTAATAGTTGATCAATGAATTGTTGCAGCTCTTTTATAGCCTTTATAAGACCATGCTGAATCCAAAAGGACATAAACTTAGCTAAAAAAGGGATATCTGAGCTAAATTCTGCTGAATGTGGACCTGACAAAGATAGTTAAAGGTGGGTGAATCATTGAATAATAAGAAGGCAGCCACATTTTTAGAGTGTTGACAGGAGATCCATTTTAACTTCTCTGAACTGGCCAGCTCATTGTCATTTGATCCAACCTGAACCACAGTGGTCCTGCCAGCTGTCTCCTCTGAACGCCTCTAGGGGAAGCAGGTGCCTAGTTTGTAAGTTTGTAAGGCAACAGGAATAGCAAGAGATGTTTTTCCTAGAAGAGCCACAGAGCAGCTTGACCAAGGAGGGGTGAGGGGATGGAGGAGGTAAAAACCAGAGGTGACAGCAGCATACCTTTTAGTTTGACATGAACGGTTGCCTTTATAAGCCCTACCAAAAAGACTGCAAAAACCCCGACACATTGCACATCAAATAGTTTCTTACTTCAGCAGTAAGGAGGTGGTTTCAGCAAGGCTGCGGAGAAGCTGCTGGTGCTGTTGGTGGCACATCACGAACTATAAATACTGCTGATTCAGCGGCTGACACTTTGTGAGTGACCTATAGTCAAGTGGGGGAGTGAATGATGTGCAGCTGGAGTTGTGGCAGAACCAACGGGGATACTCCAGAAGATGGAGGGGAGCAGGAAAACGGAGCGACCAGGTAAAGTTTACCAAACTCCTCTAAACAATTGGACCAGACACACGTTCCCAAATTAGAATCTGGGGAGCCAGAGGAGTCACACAGGAGAAAATCATCATGATTAATGTCTAACCAGTGCCTCGATTTCCCAATGAAACTGTCATTTTGTGGTCTGTATACATTTTACGTCACATCAACAGTGTATTTTTTCTACACAGACCACTATGGGAAAGTCCATTTTTCTTATCTGGAGTGGTTGCACATCTCTGACACACCAGAAGCTGACAGTTATCAGTTTTGCAAGTGAGCACAGAACATTAAAAGTAGAAAACAGCCGATAACCACATGCTGAACGACAGCTGCATAAAACCAGCTGTGCAAATATGTAAATTCAACACCATCAATGCAAATCATTTCGTAGCCTCCGCTGTCTTTCAGGCCACAAAGAAGTTTGATTGGGGGGTAAAAACTTTAACCAAGCTGCCATCAGCGTTTCATAAGAACTTCACGCTACAAGAACACACGACTACGGGAGTCAAATGAGTCAAATGTTTTGTATTCTTACTTAAAATAACTTTATATCTGATGAAAAACCAAAATGAGTACCTCTTCAAAGAGCTTACCGCCTTTGCAATTGTATCATTTTGAGAAAAGGACGAAGCATCATTTAGGGGAAGCTACTTTGGACACAGTAAATATAAATGCGGCAAACTTCTGAGTTTCCCCTCAGCTTTTGTTTGCCTGACATGTTGTAACATGCTATCAAACTGCTCTGTCAGTAGTAAAAGGAAGTGACTGAGGGTCAAAGTACAAATTGAGAGGATGTGTGTGTGTTGCAAGATACAATCTCACAGTTAATCATACTCAGGACTCATTCGAAGTACAAACTAAATGTTTTATTTTTTCCAAGTAACATCTTTCCACTGAATACATCTAGATCATTTTTTTTCCATGAAATGTTTTTGCCTTATCGTTTCTGTGGTCAGTGTTTTAACTTGTTGCTCATTAACTTGTGTCTGATCTTTATTTTTAGACTTTTCTCACTTAACTGTTTCCTGCACAGTTTAACAGTTGAGACGCCATTTCCCAGTTTCTTGATCCCTTATCTTGGCATGGACACCACACATATGTGACAACTGCATATATGATATTTTGATTATAGCAAAAAAAAAGAAAGAAGAAAAAGCTTGAAAGTGTTTAAACTGGAAAACTGATAAACAAAATATGAATAGCGACAAGTGGTATAAAGTCATTTAACTTAAGCAGACACAAAACACTAATTCCACACATATTTAGCTGGTGTAAACATACATTTCAGTTACAATGGCACATCACTTTTTTTGTAAACTAATTACTCCATTTAAATGAGATAAGACTAAAATTGGACAAACACTTGGACGGAAATGATTGGAAAGGTTTTTTTCAGTGCAGCTACAAAAACAAAGCAAAAGCACTAAAACAGTGGTTTCATTGAAAAATAATTCACTGACAGACCCATGTGACCACACAGGACACATGCTGTGCACACATGCCTGTGTTGACTGTCTACACTCCAGTTTCCTTCCTCTTTAGAGAGCCTTGAAACCTCTGGTCCAGTCTGGTTTTGGAGAGCGTCTGAGGCCTGAGTTTAGGGCCCAAGACAGGCGGACAGTTCTCGTCTGTCTCTTCATCATAGATGGTGGGTGAGACGGTGGAGGAGCGGCGCTTGGCTCGGTCAGCTTCTCCCTGCTGAACTCTGGGTGGAGCCCCCTGTTGTTGGGTCATCGCGGTGCGTAAACAGTTGAGCCACTGCTGCTTGTGGTAGACGTCATTGACATGCAGGGTGTGGGACTGGCCATGGGAGGGATCCACAGAGCTCACGCGGAAAACATTCTTCGCTATAAAAGACACAGAAATCAAAGAGACAAAAAAAAGTTTGACAGGATCTGAGAAGGCTGCAAAGTTTTGAATACAAGAATCCAGTTTTAATGGCACCTCCTTCAAAAACAATTTATTTCCTCAAGCCATCAGGACTGTGAACTCCGAGGGTCCTGAGCTAGGAAACCCACACACTATCCTACCTCCCATACGTGTTTATTTTAACTCCCTCTTTTGCACATTAAGGCCACTTGTCAGCACTACTACTACTGTTTGGAAAAGTGCTATATAAATAAAGTTATTATCATGTTTCAGGCACCTGATGAATGTGTTTTTGGCTCCATTTGCTCTCCACCAACACTTGAGGGAAATATCTGGCTCTTTAGCTGCTAAATGCTCCACTATGTTCGCCTGCTAGTTGCTAACTTTGTCTGCTGTTGGTACCAGGCAGCGTTTTTAGTGCTTTTTATAGCTGAAAACAGCTGCTTGTTGTGTGCGAAAAATGTTGTGGGCTGGACAACACTTTATAGAACTGAGGGGAACTGTAGAGTCAGTGATATTTATCTTATCTCACCACTACAAACAATCCCTTTACATGTATGGATATTTAGTCCACTGTAAATTAGTTAACATACAGTAGTTTACTTTCTTTAGTAAGAAAGGGCTGCACTTTAGCCCGTCCTCTTTGGCCCACTTATTATGAGAAAAAAAATCTGCTATTTTTGCTCAGTCTTGTGACTCGTGTCACTTTACATTTCACTGGATGTCGTGTGGCGTGCATGTGACAAATAACAAAGTGGTTAGTCAAGGGACATTTTGACAGGATTTAAAGTGTGCAAACTGGGTCAAAAATTCAACCTTACGTCATGGAGAAACAAGAATGGGTTTGTGTGGGCGCCATGCTGAGAAGGCAGAGTTCAATCTATATTGCTTTAAATGCCCTGCACCCACACACGTGTTTTTAATTACCCTGGCTGGACGTTTGGTGGAGCTATGTTGGAAATTGCGTGACATCACAAAACTACATGTACAAATAAGAGCGATAATGAAGCTGTGCCAACCTGACAGGCGCAACGAAACCAACAGGAGAGAGAGACAGATGTCAATCAAGCACAGTTTGTAGACACCAATACTGACATGAGAAGAGGTCTTATCAGGCAACATGAGTGAGTGAACACCTGTGTGGCTGGACTATTGCTGTTTGGATAGTTGATCTGATGATCATAGTGAGCCAACAACATGTATTGTAAATCTGAAAATGTAGTTGAGTACACAATTTCAGTTAAACCTTGTAGATGGAAAATTACTGACTACTGGCAGTGAAGATAACAGAAACAGGGATTTTACATATCATGGTTCATAACATATCGGGTGTGGAATTAATCAGCAGATGCTCCGGTTCAAGATGAGGCCAAACTTATCTGTGAATGTCAGTTTTTGAGCCATAACAAAGGCCAAAATGTGGCCTGCAACAGACTAGGTAAGCCTTCTTTTTAGCCTAGTCAAAAGTGATTTCTTCAAAAATATCAAATGAACAAATGTACAACTGAGCCACTAGAACTCATCTCACCTTTCTCTCCATTGGTGAAAGCCCCTCTGAAGGATCCCCCCATGCGGATCTCTCCATCCTGCAGGTCCTCTAGAGCCAAGTCCCGAACCGGGATGGGCTGTCGATACACCTGGAAGCAGCTCCTGTCGTTACGAGTCACCGGTCGAGTCAGAACCAGCAGCTCAGAGAAGAGGAACACATGCAGCCTCTGCGAAGTTACATATTAATAGAGAATAAAGGTCATTTTCATTTAAAGTTTATTACATGCGGAAGCTAAAGATGAGGAGAGTAATCCTAACTCTTACCGAGCCGCTCTTGTTCCGCAGCTCACCGTGACACAGGAGGCCCTTACAGCTGTCTATGAGAGGGTCCCGCTGCTTTTCATCCAGGTACTCCAGTTTGTCTATATAATACTGACACTCCGACTCCCCTTTCCTCACGTTGATATCCGACAGAATTTCCTGGATTATAGTGATCTGGATAATAAAAGTGGGACTATTATCAGTTGGCAATTTGGCTAAACACCAACAAACAAGCCTGAATAACAAGTGAAATGTGCTATTACCAAAAAATGAAGGTGTATTACTGTTGATAAATTCATATTATAGGCTGCAGTCATGTAATTTATCAGATTTGACAGCTAAATATAAGCAAAAACAGACCGGTGTGTGTAATATAGTGTAATATAGATATCATACAGCTCTCTCCAGACTGGCGACATCTGGGTGATCAGGAGGAGTGTGTCTGAGGATCTCTCGCAGCAGCAGTGGGTATTTCACCAAGCGTGACCGTGGGATGTCTAGGAAGCTCCAGAGGTCCAGCTTCCTGCTGAAGGGCGACTCCAGACAGCGCTGCAGGAAGTCCTGGACCCGTCTGTCCTGCTTTTTCTGGTCCAGCAGGGCTTTGGCTGCAAGCTGGTTGCTGCAGTAGTCTTTGTAAGCGTTCAGACCAGGCAGCTGAAAAGACACAATAACAGTTTTTATATGTAATGATGTTCTGATGTGACAGTGCTTGAAGATCCACTTTGTTGTTCACTGTTTCTGTGAGGGAAATTATTGTATGAATATGTATAAATACTTGTGAAAGGTTAAAATACTTAGTGGTAGTCATAGGAATCATGTTTGTGGGTCTGAACAATATGCTTCTGTGTGAAAGAGAAACAATGGACATCTGTTTATTCTGAAACAGGTCCCGCCATGTCTGTTTGGGTATAATCATGCAGAGAGTAGTCACAACAACTCCTAGAGGTTGGTGTGAAACAGATTAAGAAGTATTCGCACCCACTGTTCGCTGCTCACTCCTCTATAGCAGCATTAAAGAAAGTGTGACAATACTATATCGAGAGTTGTCTATTTCTTCATTGAAGTCAAGTGCAAGAGGTAAATAAACAACATTTCCCAAAGCCTTCTTTTGGAATATTAAATATCTTGCTTTGTCCCAACTTACTGAAGAAAGATATTCTGTTTACAATCATAGAAGATAAAGAAACCAAAAAATATTCACCATTAAGAAGCTGGAACCAGAGAATCTTGGCTTTTTTTCCTTAAAAAATGACTCAAAACTACTAATTGATTAGCAAAATAGTTGGCAATTAATTTTTTCTTTTGATTGACTAATCGTTGCAGCTCTACTTCACATTAACATCTACTTAGTATATTCTAAGACTCTGTGTGTGCTATCAAACATACCCAGTCTATTACTATCCGTCCGATCTGAGATACTGTTCCATCAGGGCCAGTTCCCTCGGTCAGCTTCATCAATAAGTCTGCAGAGAAAAAAAAAAAAAAGTCAAAAGTCAGAAACACGTATAAGCAACAATCAGAACAGTTTCACTCCTAAAAAAGGCAGTGATTACTTACCCTCATGTAAAGGGATGTATGCATCCAGATCTCCAAAAATATGGGCTAGTTCCTCTTCTGTCATGATAGAGAGCTTCAGCATAGGATCGTGGTATGCCTGAATGTTCGCAAAGCAGCAGTGTGAATGCAAAAAACCAAGTTGACAAAAGGGAAGATGAATGTTTTAATTTCTTTGTCTAATTTTCAATTCTCTAACCTTTCGTGCAAGTTGGAGATCTTCGATGAGATCTTGTTCTCCCCTGTAAAGCTCGTGAATCGCCTGGAGAAGAAATGTTACACACAAGAGAAACAATAACAGGAGAAGTTAGTTTTTCTGCTCTCTGCACTTTTTAGCTCAGTGCACTCAAGACTTATAAAAGATTGAATTGCACAACCTCTTGTCTCTTGATCTCTTTGGTGGAGAATGAGCTCTTCTGATGAACATCCAGCGTCTCCGACCACAGCGTGCTGTTTCTGCGTTTAGTTGGTGTTGGACCTGCGGCCTTGCTGCTGCCTTTGAGGGACATCCCTGGTGACTTGGTATCACTACGTAACGACTTTGACTGGAAACAGAAGTTTAATTATTTTATAATCAAATCACAAAGTTCGCTTATAGTTTGTAGAGTCCGTCATGGAAAACAAGTACGGCATTTATGTTACCTGGATGGTCTGGCCAAAGCGTCGCACTGCTCCATTCTTTGAGGGAGATATCAAGTTGACCAGGGATGAAACTTTAACCAGTGGTCGTACGCGCTTGTTGTTAGGTTCCTGGGAATCAAGGAAATAGACTGTCTTCATCTCCACTCAATTGTAATACATTAACACTGTAGGGGTGGAAGAATACCTTGAATAATGTTGTATACTAGCCCCAGGTTGTGCCTCGTGTATTAGCAAACACTTGGTTTCTCTAAAACAGAGGTTTTCAAAGTGGGAGGCGGGCCTCCCCAAGGGGGCTCCAAACAGTTTCAGGGGAGTGAAAAAATATTACATTAGTAATCAAAAGGAGATCATGGAGAATAGCCTAGACATAGACTTGGCTAAAGAGATAGTTCAGAGATACAGAAGTTTTGGGGAATTTTACTGTTTTTCCAACTTTCCCAGAGTCAGAAACTAATAAATGCCTTAGGACAGACTTTTTTATGTATTTGGTGTAGTCTGAAGTTATGTCAAATTATTTTGGCTCAATTGTTGAGTGTCTATGGGATCAAATAACATAATCATGATCCCAAAGGCATCCAGGAATTGAGCGAAACTAAACAAGTAAGCTGGGGGGGGGCTTTTTCAAAGCTTTGTCTGAAGGGAGGCCACAGTCTGAGACTTTGAAAACCCCTGCTTTAAAAGATAATTAACCTGCCATGTTTGAAAAACACAGGTTACCGCTGGTCTGATATTTCCAGAACCCCCAAAGACTCTTCTGACCATTGAGATGATTAAATATTCAGTTTGCTGAATAATAAAAAAGATATTTAACACATTTCCCAAGTTTTTTTTTTATTGTGCTTTTGACAGAATTTTTTTATCCAGATGGTGAGGTGAGAAATTACCCTCACTTTAAGTTGTTGATTTTGTATTAAAAGTGCCTTAAACTACATTAATATATTAATTGAACCATTCATCTGTATATGTTACAGTGCCAATAGACTATCATGATGCCAAGGCACAATGTGGCTGATTTTCTTTCACTATTATTTCCTCAGACATACACTGTTTGTGCCAGTATCTAAGGCATAGTGGGATTATCCTGAGCTCCTAACACACAACAGCACTCATGGCTGTCTGTAGCGAGGAACTGCGTCACGCAGAGGGATTAAAGTTTCTTGTTAGGACACATTCAAGGGTGCTGCACTAGACTTGCACCCAACAGACAGACAGTAAGCTGCCCTGACTCTCACCTTAAGGTCGAAACTGGACAGGCTGACTGTATCATCGTCCTTCTCTTTGCGCTTTCTCTTCTGTAACAACACAACAAAACACACACACACGTTACTTTTACAGGTCTGATGAGAGTTCAAACAATACATATGTAGCAGCATCTCTAATATAAATGTAATGATATGATGAATGACGACATGCAATTGCAAGTATTACTTATACAAGTCTCATGTATAGCTCATGACAGTTACATTTTTATCCAACCTACAAACAGATCATAATGTGCAAAGATGTGATCGCTGCAGTCTAAGGTGATGGTGTCATGTTTTCATTAACTCACTAAACTGAAGTCCCACGGTGTCCCCGGAGTAAGAAACGTGAAGGAGCTGCCTCGCTGCAGTGGAGGTCTACAGGAAACCAAAGGAAAAGTCACGGTTGTGCACAGTGAAGAAAAGTGTATATAGTGGCAGTTTGGCTTATTCTTGGTGGATAACTAATGACAATAATCAGTCAAACTTATCAAAGAGAAGAAGGTAGAGAGAAACTGAATCATTTTTCTTACTTTATTCCTAAATGTATTGGGAATGCGTCACAGCTCTGTTGATTATATGGACGCTTTTTGTGCCATTTTTGTTCAAGCCGCTGTTATGTTTCAAATGTGTCAAGTGCTGTGAGTGATGACTGATGGATCTTAATATTTAAAACCATATAAGGAGCTGGTCCGCTCTCTGCTGCTGCAGAAAATAAAGTCAGTTATGGTGACAAAACAATGCCGCTACAGAAAGGTTACAGTGTCTTCCTCTGGGGGAGGGACGCCCTGTCAAGGCCAAGTTCAGCTGAACACACTGCTACACAACCTACTGCTTTTAATCCGGCCTTCAAGTCATGTTGGAAATAACGAAATTATGAGAACAGAGTAAGTATACAAAAAAAATCATGAACTGCTAAAGTTGCATTTTTCTGTAAGATACAAGTCGATGGGATGTGATTTTTAGGGGGCATGTCATCATGTAAACAGAGTAGTAGGGCTACAACTAACAATTATTTACATTATCAATTAATCTGTTGATTATTTTCTCGATTAATCGATCAGTCGTTTGGTCTATAAAATGTAGACAATGGTGTAAAATGTCGACCACTGTTTCCCACAGACCAAGATGCAACCTAAAATGTCTTATTTTGTCCCGACCAACAGTCTACAGTTTATTATCATTAGAGAGTTTTCTGTTGATCGACTAATCATTTCAGCTCTACAAAGTAGTAATTACATGCTAATATTCATGTAGGTTAACATATAACTACATTATTGTTTGGCACATTGCGATTATAAAGTACTACTTTACGAGAATGCAGTGAGATATTTGAGGCCAACACAAATATCCAGTAATTTCTCAACTATGTCTGCAGATATTAATATTGTCTGCAAGTACACATACGGGTGCAGTACAGTACAGTATGAGGACAAGCCTATTTATAGGAAACTGAAAAAAACATTTTATTGTGTTGCTATGCAGACTGTTGACGACTATGACGACTTCACAGTTGCCCAGTATTTGCATTACAAACAATACTGAACTGATAAAGACTGTATTGGCTAATATTAATAGTATGCTGATCTACCGTTGATTCTACAGCTGAAATGAATCAATGAATCAGACAGAAAATTTTGATAAAAAATTAATTTCCTAAATCAAGCAAAAATGCCAAATAGTTGCTGGTTCCAGCTTCTTAAATGTGAGAATTTGCTGCTTTCGTTGGTCAACAGATTATCTTAGAGCTGCAATGATTAGTCGATTAATCAATTACTTGCCAACTATTAAATTAATTGCCAGCTATTTTGATAGTCAATTTATTGTTTTGAGGCATTTTTAAGAAAAAAAACGGTCCAATTTATCTGATTCAAAACAAGACATTTGAAGTCACCTTGAGGTCTGGTAAACAGTGATCAACATTTTTCACCATTTTCTGACAATTTATAGACCAAATAACTAATCGATTAATCAAGAAAACAATCAACAGATGAATTGATAATGGCAATAATCGTTTTAAAATTGTTGACAGATGAATTGATAATGAAAATTATCATTACATGAAGCCCTGTAGTCATCACTAATTTAACAATAATAATGCAATCATACAACAAATGAAAGCTTTTATTATATGAGAGTTTTCTCTGCTTATCTCTAAAAAAAAATCAGACGGCTAAAAACAGACATTTGATATGTTAAACATTTTCTTACAGTTTCAAACGAAATGCTGCAGATTAATGCATGACACGAGATTTTATGGTTTCCGAGGTGCACTTGAAGGCATCGTGTGCCAGTTACCAGCCCTGCACCGTCACAGTTGGCTAACGGCAGCTCTAAAAGTCGTATTATATCTCCAAACGGCGCTTCAAAATTAATAATAACATATAATAAAACCATATTTCGACAGATGTGCGTACTTTTTGGAGTTGTTTCTCCGGAGTGTTTGAGGAGAGGGCTCGGCGGCGCTGATGGACGTTCTCTTCTTTTTGTTTCCCACCGTCCTTCCACTAACTTCCTCATTTTCTTCCATTTTGCAGGAGGCTTCGTCTTGAAATCACTTACACCGAGACGAATATAGAGTTTAGCCAACGAAAGACAAACTCCAGACGTATGAAAACTGTCCCGATGTGTACAAAGAAAGCAGGAGATCGATGACAACAGAAGAACAAACACACACACCACGGCGGAAGTTTGAATATGGCGGATTCTTGGAAATGGACCAATCAGGAGAGGGCTCTGAGCTCTGCTGCTAGGATACCATGAGGTGGGAGGGGCCAGGGAGATCTTGAATGTAGCTGATGATGAAAAACAGGTTTATTTTACATTCACGATTCATTTTTATCGTGAAGATTTCTTCATTAAAAATTATTCACAAGTAGATGAAGTTAACAGTTAATTTGAATATACTATAATAATGTTGAAAGACTGTAAACACAACTAGTCTACAGATTATTTCCCGTACCCCTTTCCAAACCATCCCACCCCCATCCAAATCTCCAGAAACCTCCCACCTACCCAATACATCCACGAACCTACCTACCACCCCCAGCCAGTGGTGGGAAGTAACTAAGTACATTTACTCAAGTACTGTACTTCAGTACAGTTTAAAGGTACCTTACTTGAGTATTTCCATTTTATGCTACTTTATACTCCACAGCATTTCAGAAGGAAATATTGTACTTTCTACTTCACTACATTATGTCTTTTTATCTGAAGTACATTTCTTTTGCTGTAAAGCACTTTGAGCTGCATTTTTTGTAAGGTGTTATACAAATAAAGTTATTAATATTATTATTATTAAACATAGTTGGTCAATAAAGGTGAATCTGATTCTGAGTTTGAGTCTAATAATTCAGCTGTCATGTGTAGCCTGCTTTGTGCATTAGGTCTGCAACTAAAGATTATTTTCATTATCAATTAACCTGTTGATTTTATTTATTTCTCAGTTAATAGATTCATTGTTTAGTCTATAAACATCAGAAAATAATAAAAAATTCCCATCCAAGTTTCCAAGGTGACATCTCCAAATGTCTTGTTTTGTCAGACCAACAGTCCAAAACTCAAATATTTTCAGTTTATAAAACATTAGAGAAGATGAAACCAGAGGATTTTGGATTTTTTAAAAATTACTCAAAACAATGAATCAATTACCAAAATAGGTGCTGATTAATTTTCTGTTGGTAGACTAATCAATTAATAGACTAATTGCTGTAGCTCTAATGTGCATTATAGAAGATGTGTCCTTGAAGGCAACAGCATACACACACAATCCACAGACTGGGAGGAAGTGGGATCTTTAGAGGCCCACAGCTCATTTTGCCCCATGGTCCCCTAATGGCTTAAATTGGCCATGAATATCAGTATTTGTGAACAGACTGGGAGGTGGCCTAAAGGTTAGAGAAGCAAGCTTGTGATTGGAAGGTTTTTGGTTCAATCGCCGGACCAGCAGGATAATTCTGTGTGGGGAAAATGAAGCAGCAGCACTTGCCCCTCCCCCATCGCCACCACTGATATGCCCTTGAGCAAGGCCCCTAACCCTAACTCCTCCAGTGGAGCCGCTCAGTGGCTGGCAGATCAGACTGTGGTTGTTCTGGGCAGCTTCCAGGTGTGAAAGTGTAACTGTGGGAATGTGATCAATAAATTCCTGCAAAGGAGAGGCTTCCTCTCAGTGACATTTCCCTGAATAAAGGTTAAAAAAAACCGGAGGACTGAAGGGAGGAAGAAGAATAAACATGTACAGAGCAAATAAAATACCAGTATGTAAAATGTCTTGTTTGAATACACCTGTCTGTGCTCAGAGGCAGCGATGTAAATATTATGAAAATGAACATTTGAATTCCTGCTTGTATTTTTTTCAGCAGAAACTATTTTCATTTCCGTATAAAGGCACAACATAAAAAATCTCACAAAAATGAGAAATGTCAAAAATGAAATTGTTATTAATTCCCTCTAAATTCCATCTAAATAATAAATGATATGAGGATCAGGATTAGATTTGATCAGTACACTGTTGACCTGTTTGACCGTCCTTTGTAGGACGACATGACCATCAGTCAAGCAGGACCCTACAGCTGTGTCCTTCATGAGCACATTATCATCTCATCCGTTCCACTTCAATCAGGATACCTGTCAGTCACATGATTTACAGCGCCTGACATCACTGCTGTAGTGCCTTTATAACATCAGAGTGGTGCCTTCATGCTGATGGCTCACTGTGTGTGAGAGGAAGCCGTAATATTTGTTGCAGCACAAGTTCAGCGTTAGCCGAGTGAAAACAATCCCACAAAGTCTATTTAGTAGCTGTTCTGGAGCTTTCAATCATATTGTACGATCTTCTTTTCAGTTCAGTTGTCCTGGAATTGTAAATGTTCAAATTTCTATTGTTTTTTTTTCTTTTTCTTTCTTGTCCATGTTGTAAAAGTTGAGATTGTTCACTCTTGACCGTGGAACAAACCGTGGTCCATTTAGCAGCTGTTCTGGAGCTTTTGACCGTATACAATCACTCAACAACATGGATAAGAAGTACTTAAAGTGCTTGGAAAAATGGAAATTTACAGTTTTATGACAATTGGGCAAACTCCATCATGTAATATGATTAAAAGCAAACAGCTACTAAATGGACCTTGTGGTGAGATTGTTTTCAAGGTCAAGAATGAATTTTCAGTCTCCACTTGAATATACGTGTCATAACTTCTTTATTTGCCCCATTGACACAACAGGTGACAAGACTTTTAGACATTTATCATTGAAACAATCAAAACATCAAACGTATGTGAGAAAACCTTGAGTCTTCAGAAGAAATAAAACAGTCATCTCCAGGCTCAACAGGGTTCAGATGAGTGTAATAAAGGAGATCAGGGACATGTGAATGTACAGTAGCTGCACTGAGAAGCTTTACTGTGATAAACATTTCTTCCATCTGTGACATTTACTCAGGACACAAGAAATACTTTGTATAATTTTACAATTTTATTAATACAAAATGCAGGTTAATTTCAGTATTTTAGAAATATGTAAAGTGTGTTAGATACACTTATTTTAATAAAATCTAAATAATACATTTTACATTCAGTTAAAAAAAGTAGAGAAACCCTGTAATGGGATGAAAAACATGCCATCAGGTGTTACCAGATGTCAGTCATAGAAGAAGACTTTAAACTTTCAAAATGCTTCAAACAATAGCGATCACAGGAATGTACAGTACGTGTATATTTGAGGCTGTGGGAGGCACAAAGAGGGGAAAAGTATATATAACGAGAAGCAGGGCAGCAGCTGTGACCAGTTTAGTGGATGAAGCAGTACAGGGAGTACAGTAATTTACACAAACATGACCTACTTTTTGGCTCACAAGAAGAACATATCATATTTCAGTTTATTCATGTACAGCGTCTGTACACGCTGATAGTCCACCTCCCAGAACACTGATTTCATATGGTGCTAGAGACTGGGTACAAACATCTACGTCACCAAATGAAATCAGTTTCTGAGTGCAGTCCTTTACTCAACAATAGGCTTTAACCTGCAGTACAGTACATGGGGGATACAGAAAAAGGGAAGCTTGATATTGTTACTAACTGGATGCAGAGTGAAGTCAAACGTTGCTGTTGTCTGAAGAGAGAAGCTGTCCTGTACATTTTCTCCTCTCCCTGCTCGATGGCCGATTCTGCAAACGAACAGCAGAGGGTGTGGTTGCACATTGCAAGTCACAGCCAAACCAGTGACCCTGCAGTGGTGGAAAACATTTTAAAGTGGAGCTCATTAAGTTTAAAGGGATATTTCTGTAGAGACTGTGTCAGCAAAGCTTGCAGGAAACCCCCGGGTGTCTCTTGGTACTCCACCTACCTGGGTCAGCATGCAGCGCCGGAGCCAAACTCATCACAAACATCACGATAAACTCAGATGGGAAATTCAGACTGAAATGATACTGTACACATCAGGATACATCAAAAAATTAAGTTGTATTGTTATTATGGTTCAAGGTGACCTTTTAGTATTAGTAAGGGTGTTTTTAAAGGCCAACACAGGTGTTTTCAATTACTCTGGCTGATTAGACCGCTCGCCAGGTTGAAGTTGATGATATGCAGGGACTTGCGTGATGTCACCAAACTATATGTGCTTATAAAAATGATAACAGGGTAAATTGTACACGCCCACACAGTCTAAAAGGAGAGGTCTTATCAGGTAACAGAAGTGAAAGCAACCTGTGTGGGAGGACTATGGGTGTTTAGCGGTTTTAAAGGAATTGTTTTGACATTTTGGGAAATATGCATCTTCGCTTTCTTGCTCGGACCTACGTGAGAATATTGATACCACTCTTATATCTGTCTGTTAATATGAAGCTACAGCCAGCAGCTACTTAGCTTAGCTCAACATAAAGACTGGAAACAGGGAAACAGTTTGCCTGCCGCTGTCCAAAGGTAACAAAATCTGCCTGCCAGATTGTTTTTCCTCTATTTCTCCTCTCTCTTCCACTCTGCCTGCTGCTGTTTCATTGCATTACCTGTTGTTTCCTAACACATTTTTATGTTTTCATATAAAAGCAGTGATTTTTATTGATGTAGATGACATCATAACACCTTTTTGACCAGTGTTTAACTTTATAGGTTAACCTGAGAGGAGCATTTTGTCCTTGGTAAGACGTAAGGTCATAACGATACCGAATGATATCAATTCATACTTTCATTCTTAAAGGAATAGTTTGACATTTTGAGACATAGATTGTACTTACTCGCTTTCTTATTGAGAGTTAAATGACCACCCGGAAAACCACAACATGTCGTTTTTACACTTCAGTTTTTGTGCAGATTAAACAAATATATGTTAATTATTGAGCTTTAGAGGTGATGTAAGCAGAGCCTACTACTGTAACCTTTGGACAGAGACAAGCTAGCCGCTTCCCCTGTTTCCAATCTTTATGCTACGTTATATTAACCTAACCATTTCCTGACTGTAGATTTATACTGTATTAAACAGACAAATATAGGAGGAGTGGTATTGATCTATTCAGGTAACTCTCAGCAAGAAAGCTAATAATCGTTTTTAATAAAATGTCAAACTATTCTTGCAAAGGTAGAAGAAGAAGAAGAAAAAAGGCTGGTTGGACACCTGAATGCTGCTCTCTCATTGCAGGACATCATCAGTTATCATCTTACAAGGACAAATCCTCCATTCGGGTTAGTCTATAAGGTTAAACACCGGTCAACAAGGGTGTTATGACATTGCTAGCATCTATAAATTACTGCCATCATATGAAAAAATTGAAACGTGATGGGAAACAACTGAGAATGGGATGAAACAGCAGCAGGTTGACTGGAAGAGAGAGGAGAATTGAGGAAAATCTACATTGCATTGTGGTTCTTTCTGAGCTATAGAAAGACCAGAGATTGTTGATATTACATGTGCAACATAAAGGTATCAAGTCTAGCACATCTAAAAATAATGTTTCCACCATAGGAGCTGTGACTCATGTTTGTTCCCAGATGGCTTCATTTGAACAGGAGCTGAAAGGGGCTGAATGTTTATCATATGGACACTCTGTTCACTACACCTCCTCTTCCACTTCCTTTCTACCACATTCACGGGCCAAATCTCACCAAAATGAATATAAATCCGGCACGCAGAGACACAAAGACACTGAACATTGAATGTTTTCATTCAAGGAAAAGATTTGTTTCAGTGCCACATCACACAAAAACAACACTGGATGAGTTAAGAGAACGGGAAATTAAATTCTATCCTCTGCTGGCAAATGCTCTTTATCACCAAACTGGGATGATGACTGACCCGCAGCTAAATCAGAGCAGTGACCCCAGGATGCATCCAAAGAGACGGATAAGTCATCAATATGCCTCTCATTGTTCCAATATTTTTGTCTGATGTCATCAACCATCCGAGAATTCAGAGTGAGTCAGTCAGTCAGTCATCACCCAGTTATGAGGAAGAGGAGTCAGCGGAGACTCACAGACGAGGAGGATATGATGATTGTAATGTATTGTTCCTCTGAGCCCATACTGAAGGTGGTGTGTCTCCGGTTGCAGCTTCGCGTTCGTGCCGAAGTGAATGCTGCCGCCCAGCATGCTTAAGTGAGTTCACACATAGGGCAAAGCAGAGCAATTATCCTTAATGGCGGAAGGTATAACCCCATGAATATGTGCAATCATGTGATCAGGAGGCAGAGAGAGGGAAAGTGGAGAATCAGTGAATCAGGTGATAGAGGTGTATTCCTGTGGAAATGTCTTCTATTCATCATGACATGAATACGGACGCTTGCTGATCTAACTAAAAGCAGAACATTTAGACGTTTAGGTTGCTGAAGTATTGACTGAAGAATTTGTTCAGTTGGAAGTTCAGCAGATGAGGGCAGCATGAGTCAGCCACACCTCAGGGACACTTTGCTGTGATTATCTGAAGCAGTTACTGCAACAAAAAGCACTGATTTACATCGTTCTTTGAATTATGCTGGGATGATCTACTTCCAGAGAAAAGTGTTTTTTGCTCACGTAATAACTCAATGACAGCGTAATTTACGAGGTCCTGTATCCTTCAGATTAAAGCAATAGTTCAACACTTTGGAAAATATGCTTAGAGACGTCCTTTCCAAGAATTAGAGAGCGATATAACTCTCATAACTCGCAACTCCAAAACTCACAAATTAATACATTATACCGTGTTTGTTTAATCTGTACAAAGACAGAAGTACAAAAGTACAAATTGTGGTTTTATGGGGGGGTCATGCGCCAGACTATTTCTTGGCTGCACATAGTGACTTCCTTAAGTCTTGTTGTCACCATGAGGTGCTGGTAGGTGGATTTTGTTACCTTCGGACAGAGCCAGGCTTACTGTTTCCCCTCCTTCCAGTCTTCTGGCTGCTGGCTGCAGATTCATATTTAACAGACAAAGAGAGACTGGTATCAATCTTCTCATCTAACTTGGCAAGAAAGTGAATAAGCTTTAAAGGATAAGGCTGGCGATTTTATATACTTTTCTTATTGTCAATCTCATGTACGGAGCCAAACCAACAAAGAATTGATTCTACTTACAAGTATTGTGTGTGTATCCAATGCCTGATATATCCGTAAAAACTATTAAAAACACATCAGTGAGCCACACTGTTGCACCGGCTGATATGTTCCTTCACCATGAAGATTACAGTCACAGTAGGTTGTTTAGAAAAGGCTCCAAAGACTAATAACAGCGATCACATTTTCAGTCTTCAGTAGTTCCGTTAACAGAGCTTCGCTTGCTTGTTGTGCTATATATCACAACCTCTTGACTTCGTACTACCTTGTTAATTTCCTAAAGCACTTCAGTACAGTTGGCCTGGCTGGGCAGTTGGCCAGATGGCGGAAACCCATCCCCAACTGTCTCAAATTATAGGACCTTGAAGTTAAGTCACATGTAGGACCTTAAATAAAGAACCTTGAAGTTAAGTCAGTCCATCTCCTTGTCCATATATCATCTATGATCTAAACACTTGAACAGGGACTTGCATCATGTGCCAAAACAACTCCTCTGCTTCCTGGATTTAATGCAATCCACCTTGTGACAGATGAGTCATAAAAAAACATTCCCTCGTCATTTTGAAGCAGCAGTAAACACAAACACTGGTGGACAGCCTCCTGTTTATGAAAACATCAACCAAACAAGAGAATGAGACAAACAGAAATGGATTTATTTTTGTCAAAATATGGAAAGTAAATGTGACTGTGTTTGATGTTGGAGGATGAGTAACCAGGGGATTTTAGAGACTTGCCAGTTTGCCGTTAATTAGTCTGGACCTTTATCGCCTAGCCTGGGATCAGTGACTGTGCAGACAAAGGAAGACTTCATCACACGCAGGAATTAAATGACAGAATGAGGTTTGCTGGGAGTGTGTTGTGTAGCTATAAATATATCTGCACCGATGTAGGACAGGATCCAGGTGTGGTCACCTGGCACTCACAAAGGCAGCATCCAGATTTGAGAGCAAAAGAGCAAAATATGGGCAGAAAAGTGCCGCATTGAATACACACACAAACCCACAGCAATTCAATACAACGTTGAAGGATGCTGAGGCTTGAAAATCAATCTTACAAACCCACCAAGTGGCAGCATCACATTTAGTTTGTGAGAAGAGACAGAGAGGGAAACTGTTTTATCTGAGAGATCTAAGAGGCAGAAAGATTACAGCTAATGTTTGTATCATTGCCTACAAGATCACTACATAGTTACTTAGTGAACAAACCTCCCCTGGAGCGCCACCTGGAAAGAGCGCTGATTAATCCCCTTCCACCATAAACCCAAACTTGTTCATCTTGTTCCTGGCAGAGTTGTTTACTTTTATTAGAAACAAAGTGCTTGTAAAGATGGACAAGCCCTGACAGCAGGTTTCTAAAGACACGGTAGGTAATATCACTCAGCATGGCTACAGGTGACTGACTGCTGTTCAAAAAATAGGCTGAAAGTGAAACTGCTGCGTCACTTTCTGTAACTCGTAGATTTGAGCAGTTTAACATGACTTGTGAATTAATAGAATTGTACATGTAACAGCGTCTGTGCCCTCATCATGCTGAATGGCTATTACTTTAGAGAAAATGAACACACACACAAGCAAACACAAACACTAACCTGTTGCAAATGATCCGTCACCTACCGCACGATGGATGATCTCCTCCCTGGAGACGTTTTCACACTTGCTGCTCTGACTGAAAGCCGGTCCCGCCCCGTGCTACGCTCAAGTGTCCTGTATTAGACTGTACTGTTGGTGCTGTAGTCCTCAGGGTTGTCTTCACAGTGTGCGTGTGTGCGTGTGTGTGTGTATGATGAACACACTGAGCGACAGAGGAGTTATGAGATGGAGATGTCAGGGAGAGCACAGCCCCCTCGCCTCTCTCTCTGCTCTTTACAGTCAGTGTGAGCTGTTCATCCACCGCTCTGCCAGAGTCATTATTGAAACTGAGTCAACATGGGCTCCCACACATGCCACACACACACACACACACACACACACACATACAGATAGACTGTACTGTAATAATATCTATATTTACAGTTAGTTTTAAGAACATAAACAGTAAAGATGTGAATGTTTTGCAAGCCTTAAAATACATGTTCTGACAAGATAAAGTCATAGAACATATGAAATGTACATTGGCATCTGCTTAAAGGGGGCAAATCATGCACATTTACAGGTCTATATTTTTAATCTGGGGCTCTACTGGACTATCCCTGCATGATTTACAGTTAAAAAAAATCCTTATTTATCTTATACCGGCTCTTTATGCAGCCCCAAAGGTCAGCCTCTGTCTGAAACAGGTCATTTTAGCTCCTGTCTCTTTAATGCCTCCCTCCCACTTGGAAGCTGCCTCTCGGCACACTTCTGCCGGGGGCTACGTTAACAAACTATACAACAAACCGCAACAAACCATAGTAGTAGGATTTCACTACTTTCTCTCGTTCTTTACTCGAGATGTCAACGTCTCAAATACATCCGTACACGTTCGAGATGGAATCTGATCCGAAATATGAGAGTGGACAACGCTAACAACACATGGAAAAACTTAAACAACACCCTTAGCAAACAAGATGAGCCGACGTGAGCTCATCGGGAAAGTTGAAACAAAGTGTTCAGAGCATGCTGAAGCCCTGACTTTTGACTTGCAGGGAGCATTTCTACATACGTTAACCTCAAGTTTTGGAGCTTTGACCATGTTTAGCAGCGATATCTGACATCATAACAGTATATAAATAACAGAAAATTTAAAAAAACAAACATCAAATGTGCCCTTTAAGTGCTCACTATCTCTTTCTCTCTCTCTGTCACTCTCACACACACACACACACACACACACGGATAGACTGCACTGTATCAATATCTATGTTTACAGAAACTTATCAGGATGTAAACAGTGCAGATGTGAATGTTTTACCAGGCTTCAAAAACAAGACAAGACAAGACAAGAGAAATTGTCATAAATCCTATAAAATTCACAATAACAGCTTCTCAGTTGCTCACTCTCTTACACACACACACACACAAACATTACACACCCAGCATGACAAAGCATCTTTGGTCTCGCCAACGCAAACAAGCAATTACTCCATTTACACACTTCATCCCCACAACCCTTCTGATTTATTTTCCTCCATGCTCGTATGTGAGGTCTAAAATGCTGTAAAATTACCACACAGCAGTATTTCTCCTTGGTTTTCCTCATTTATGGTCGGATTAAATGAGCAAAACAAATTGTGCGCCGAGAAAACAGGAATGTAGTTTTGTTTAACTAACCACGACTTGAAGTATCCCATTATAATCAGAACAGCACAGCGTATACAAACTCTGTAACTTCCTCCATGCATGCAACCGCACAAACTGGGAAATTCCCCTGGCAGAGGGGAAAGACACGGATGAAACAGTATCCGTATGGTGATGGCAGGTGAAAGGGCATGACTCACAGAGCAGGACTCTCACCCTGTATTCCTCTGGTGTGACGGGAAACGGAATAATTGTGTCTCTGTCGAAAAAAGACACATACTACACTCACAAATACCCAGCCCCCACCAACCAGCACGTGCTTCCTTCCCAGTATCCGTTCCTATATGGTGAGTCAGCTGACCGCACAATGAGTCGCTCTCTCTCCTCCTTTCATGTCCATCCTGGAGATGCCAAAGGAAGTGGCTGTGACGGGTGAGTCCCATCAACTTCTCACCCTGATCTAACCTGCCCTCCTCCTCGTCATCACTACAACAACATCACTCACACTTTGATCCAGTTGTCAATCATCCAACGTCCTCCTGCAGTGGCGTGTGCACCTGCCACTCTTCCAGCTTCCTCCCAGCTGTGTGTGAATCAACAGCCGCAACATCGCAAGGAATGCCTCTCTGGATGTCTGCAGTGCCACAGGCATCCTCTGCCCGCTTCCCAACATCCTGACCATCCTAATCTTCCCCAGCTGCCGAGGACAACTCGGGTATAAAGACTCTGAGAGTGAAAATATCTGTCCTCTCTTCACTCTGATGCACTCCCTCTGTTTCTCCTCAGTCTTCTGTTTGTGTAACTCTGACAACCAGCTTACAGACATGTGCTATATCTAGACTGTTTGAGTGCAGATTTAGCTGCTATGACCCAGCCTGCTGAACTGTCAAGTGCTCAGTTGTACTTCACAGTCTGCACTTGACAGGGAGCTACATCAAGATAGCGTGATTGCAGGGTGTTTTTGGTTTGTTTTGTTTGGAGAACATAAAGCAGAAGTGAAAGACTCTAAGCATTAAAGCAATAGTTTGACATTTTGGGAGTTAGATGAGAAGGTTGATACCAACTTTTATATCTCTCTGTTAAACATGAAGCTACAGCCAGCAGCCGGTTAGCTTAGCTTAGCATAAACACTGGAAAAAAGGGGAAACAGCTAGCCTGGCTGTGTGTGTGAAGGTAACAAAATCTGAGACTGTCCTCCCAAGAAAAACAACACAATAGGTCGTAATGTAAGTCGCCCAAAAATGACATATAGTTACGTTTGAGTGACAGATGCCACCTAGCGGCTGTAATAATTATGACTGGGAGCAGTGGCGCAATTCAGATGACATCTATATATTTAGATATATATATATAGATATTTCCTGTTTCCAATGATGAGTCCAGACAGTTTCTTAAAAACCGTGGCTACAATCGCCCCCTCGCCTTAACCATGTGGTTATTATTGTGGCCATGACGAACGAAGGTTGCCTCGCATTAGGGAAGTAGTAACTTTAACCCACACCACATGTTCCTTTAACCTTAAAGGAAGGGTTCACAATTTTGCAAGTCTGTCTTAAAACAATAGTCAGGTGCCCGAATGAACATTGAAATAGTTTTTCTTGTTGTAATAATTTCTCAGTAATTCTGCAAAAATGTTTATCTGAAGCTAATATGAAGCTTCAAATCAAGTAGATATCTTTCAACGTCACAGTCTTTTTAGTGGTAAAGTCCCTCATTTTGTTACTATACTTCCACCGCAGCTCAACAGGAAAACACTGTCTGAGGAAACACAAAGAGGGAATTTTATGCTAAAAAGACTGTAAATGTGGCAGATATCCACTTAATATGACTAACTCAGACCTCATATAAGCTTCAGATCAACTTTTAAATGCATTTTTGCACAAAATGACTGTGTGGACACACTGTAGATTTTTGCCCCCATCACATTTGAAAGGGGATCTTTTAACAGCCAGTATGAACAGGAGGAATGATTACAGCGAGGAAAACCTCTCTCAGTGCTCATATGGGCACCTGACTGTTGTGTTAAGACAAACTTGAAAAACTGTCAACCCGTCCTTTAACAAAGTGATCATTTTAACCCAAACCGTGATCTTTCCCTAAACCTCACCAGCCCTTAACCATAAAGTTTTGTGATTTTTAACAGTTTTGGAAAGCACAGACAAATAATTTTGTCCTGTTGAGTTACTGCAGATTGAGGCGCCAGATTAGAAAACGCTCCTATGAGACGTTCTGGAGTGCACATGGTCAAAAAATGTATTTGGTCGTTTAATTTGGGGGAGTTGTTGGAAAATCTGCCTGCCAGCACCTCTAAATCTCACAAATCAACACATTATATCTCATTTGCTTAATTGTAAAAAGGACAAGTTGTGGTTTTACTGAGCGTCATATGCTGGACTGTGTCTTGGCTGCATTGCCAAGCAACAAGTTGAGACTCCAGGAAGTCACTGCACCTGGCCAATAATGTCATAACACCACAATGTTTTGTTTTTGAACTTGTTTTTACAGCTCACACACGTGTTTTTTCCCCTTGTTTCCTGTCTCTATGCTAAGCTAACCTAACCAGCTGCTGTCTGTAGCTTCATATTTAGCGTACAGACATGAGAGTGGTATCAGGATTTTCATCTAACGTCTCGGCAAGAAAGTGAATAATCAGTAATGAGTAGTTCTGAGACATTTTGTGAAATATGATTATGAAACATGACGCAGTCCAGCACATATAACTCCCTGTAAAACCACAAATTGCCGTTTATACCCTTTTTGAACAGACTAAACAGAGGAGAGAACACGTGTGATGAGCTTTAGAGGTGCTGGTAGGCAGATTTTGTTAGTTTCACACAGAGCCAGGCTAGCTGTTTCCCCCTGTTCCCAGTCTTTATGCTAAGCTAAGCTAACCAGCTGCTGGCTGTAGCGTCATGTTTAACTGACAGATATAAGAATGGTATCAACCATTACCAAGATGGTGTTTTATTCAAATATTACTACTGTATGAATAGACTGGAGACACAGCAATGGATGGATGGGGGTGTGGGGTGGTGGGAGGCACTTGGTGGGGGGGTAGGTGAGTGGAGAGGACTGATAGGATTGGTGAACAGGCCAGGATGGATGTCACTGGTCTGAACAATGACAGGACGAATGAATGGGTGGAGATGAGTTGATGAGAGAAAGGTGTAAGGAGAGAGGGTGAAGGAGGCACCTTTTTTCCTACCCCATATGTTTTGAAGAAAAATGAATGTAATTCCTGTAATGTATATTTAAAAAAAATCAATATGTATTAAGTTGCAAAACAAAAGCCGTTGCAAGGTTACAGTATATTTCTGTATCTATCAGGTTGCACAGACTGTCTCTATGACTTGTGCCATGTGGGACTGGTAAAGTAATATCCCATCAGACGTCATACTCTCCCTCGAGTTCAGCGGGCAAGGCGACAAGACAAAACACAAAAAGACAAGCAGCGTTATGTAACAATCCTACTCGAGTAGTCTGCAGGCTTTAGACATGTCCTTGGTAACAATCACTATAGCACCACCAAAGAAAGGACAGGATTGCATAACGAGCAAACTCAATGCCTTCCAAAAGGAGCAGATCTAAACCCACATACAGTACGTACAGGTGATACTGCGAAGATTTTGGTCTTTATAATGTTGTATATAACAAAATATTTCAGCAGTAACAGCTTTGATTAATTAAATATACATGAAACTGTGCAGCTTTATAGTATTGTTTTGTTTTTTTCAGCAAAAAGCCATATACACACACCTCCCATGCCAATAGCTAAAGAGATCAATAATTTCCCTTCAAATGAATAATGTATCCTTAAATTTATAAGATGTGATTCTGGTGAAGACAATATGTGTGAGTGTAATATGAGTTATTTTGTGGTTTTTCTGACTACTCTGAGTGGCTGATGAGGTTACAGTTATGGTCTTCTCTCTGGGGGATGAGAAACTGAAACACACACACACCCTCATCCTTTTACACACACACACACACACACACACACACACACACACACACACACACACACACACACCATCATCCTTTTCTGCTGTTTTTATTTTATTTTGTCCTAAACACACTCTGTTAACTTACATCTATTCACTCGCTGTTGTGCTGACCTTCCCAATCCAAGTACACGTGTCCTTCAGAGAACTCTATGTATTATAAATGCTACAACTGTTTTTTTTTTCCTGCTCAACAGGCTCAAACATCTTGCAGAAGAATGCACACTGCTAACATTTCAAACATAGAAATATGTAGTATGAAGAGTGTTTTCACTCCAGATGTACCCATTACGAAACAACCGCTATTTGAGTAAATGTTATTATTCCTCCTGTCCATGCTTGTGAGCCCTTCCTGACATGACTCCAATGGAAAAGCTGGAGAGCAAAATCCAAAGTCCTCATTCTGTGTAACAATGCAGTCTGAAATTCAGACTTCAGAATAATGATACCTTAAATCTAAACAATATCTAATATCTAAAGCAGTTATATAAGAGGAAACAGGTGCACTTCTGCAAATTCAGGCTAGTGGCCTGCTGGTTCAGAGAAAGCAGTTCATGTTCTCCAGAACAAAGTCAGGAAAAAAGGCAGCACTGCATAGTTAAAAAAACAGCAAAAAAGAGAGAATCCCCTCATGTATTGGTCTTTTAGATGAATTTATTCCCAATCAATGGGCTGACAAATCTGCTGACATGCTTCAGCCTTCAGAGGTGTTTACTTTGTTTCCTTTTACCCTGGTGGACTCTATATATTTACTTGATTCATTACTGAGTTGTACTTCCTATGGGACATGAAAAGCTGCTCTAATCAATATTTTTATATTTACAAAGGATGAAATGACGACAGGATGTGTAATATAAAGGGGAGGGGGTCACATCCAGAGAATTATATATAAAGATGACCGACTCTGCAGTTCCCCTCAGCTCTACAAAGCTTTTGAGTGTTTTTCAGCTCTCTGTTTTGGTTTCACGGCCCACAACTTTACTGTTTTGATTCACTCTCACCACTCTCAGAAGTGTTGTTTTCAGCAAAAGAGTCATGATAAACCCACTGTGTTCCCTCTCCAGCAAGGTGGGCAGACAAAGCTTGTTTTACTACTTGTTGCCCTCAAGTAGCCCAAATAAATAATTCAGTTAATGCTGTCTTAATGTATTTCTTTCACTGGTGATACTCTGTTTCTTCCTGCCATGAGGCACAATGTGATTAATATTACAGCTAGCTAGCTACCTGTTTCCACTGTTTCACACTTACTCTACAATACAGTTAGTGTATTTTTGGAGAAGTTGGAAAAATAGAGCATACAAGGGACCATTTTTCCATGTTTGCATTGTGTTGCAGGATATGTTTGGACGCCATTAGATCAGAAAAACAGATCAAAGTCACACAAAAACACATGTACATGCAGAGCAGCGCTATTTTCAAAAGGGTGTTCTCATATATAATTTCATAATGTTTAACACTCACCACTCTTGTGCGTAAACACAAAAAGAAGCCACAGATAAACCCTGGTGAGCTGGCCGCTGCTTCCTCTGTGGCTAATGAAAGAACTTGACGTCAGGTCTGGTCTGCAGACCACAGCTTCACTTCTGTTTTACACTCCTGGCTTTTCATGTGCAGTGAGTGGATGAGGCTGTAATGGTAAAACACTTTAACGTCACCCTCAATCCATCACTGTCTGTCCTTCAAGGCATGGACATGAAACAAAGCTATTATAATATCTGATGACGTCAACTGGATTTGTAAAATGGAAGCTATGATAAACTACCAAATTCAAGTGGTGTGAGGTCAAACTGAACTAGCTGACTTAATGTTGGAAGGATGAAAATGAGAAGTCTAAATGTTCAGAGCTTCCTCCGAAATGTCAAATTTTTCCGAAGCACAAAATTCAAATTTTCTGGCATTTTGTAACACGTTTCAGAAAGTCTCATTAGATGTCTCTCAACCCATACGACGAGCATGTAACCCTTTAATTCAACCTCTGACGTGCAAATTGGCAAAACTGAAATTTTTCACCCAACTCTTTATAGTCTGCAACCACATTCATGCAAACGCTCACTTCCTCTTAAAAATATACAGGAAATGTTGTGCCTAAAATCAGACAAACAGTCATTTCATGCTAAAACACAAAGCATGCAAGTCCTCGATTTAGCTGCTCTGTGGTTTTAACCAAATTTATGAGCAGAAAGACACTGAAATTGGAGACTGTTACAGAGACACACAGAGCACCTCAGTAAGCTAAATATCCACACTTTTGTGTTGCTGATGTCGAGACTCCTTACAGGGAAAATGGAAAAAGACCAGTCACTGAACTCAAGGAAAGATGAACAAGGGGCTCTAACAGCAGGGAATCCCATCCTTCCTTTCTACTGAATTACAGATGAAGAAGTAAAGGTCATGAGCCTGTAGCTGCAGGTAGAGGGCCCTCTACTGGTGACTCTTATTGTCATCATCATCGTCATCATCATCTTATCAGTGTTGTGTTTGATGTTGAGCCCCTGCTGTGGCTGGAAAACTGTGTGCTAGACAGTGATGGTCAGGGTCCGTTTTGATCAAACATCTAAGATTTACACTCAAAAACTGCTCTACAGATTCAACTTAGAAGTACTGAAGCTGAGTGTGAAGAATAATGAATATTTATCAAATGACTCATGCTGCATTCACATCGTATACTGTAGGATGGATGGTAGAGATGAGAAAGGTTCCTACGTGACTTGTGAGGCAAGCGTTCACATCTTCAAGACAGTTGCATGGTTACAGTGTTGGAGGATTAAAATGCTGCGCATTGACAATGTAACACCATATCTATTATATTTGGTTTTAATTACACTGAATGATGGTCTTTGGCTGATGTGAGGCGTCTGTATTTGCTTAGTTTTCAGGCACTTGCACATTATTAAGCGCCCAGTTTGATATATCCAAGTTTCCCAGTTGTAATTATCCCTTTGATGTTGACATGAATGCTATTTACAAGTCGAGCCAATCAGATTTTAATAATCCTTCTATTTTACTGAGTGATGTTTTTCTGCAAAAATGTGATTTTTAAAAATGTATCTTCCTGTTCTCTCTACATTCAACCTAATAGATTCATGATATATAAATAGGGAATTAATAAATGAGGATTAAATCAGATTAAATTAGGATTAAATCAGATTGACAAATGCAGACATTAAGATGCAAAGAAAGTTTTGCAACATTCTTGCAAATGTTTAAATTGCAAATAGTAGGCGAAATCTCCCTATGACCAATCCCTCAGAAACATGCCTAAGAAGGTTTGTGCTCCTCTACTACTCTAAACTACTTAATAAACCTCTAATTTTCTTACATTTAAGACAATTTTGAGGTCATGTGAAATTCCCCTGCCGCTACAACAGAAACACTTTTGAGAAATACAGCATGTGCTTTGCCTGTGTTAACTTTTAAAGAGAAGATAATTTACCTCGCTGTACGACATCACTTTGGTTTTACAAGGCGAAACAAATGTTCCAGAAAATCACTAGAATATTCTCTAATGTTCCTACATGTGGAGGCTTTTCTGTAACTTCATCATTTGTGGCATGAATTATCTTCTGTGGGATCACACATTATTCTGCAATGGTACAGATTAATAGCAAAATAATTTGACTAATTAAAGCCTATTAAAGTGACATTTTACAATTTTTCAAGCCTGTGTTAAAACAACAGTCAGTGCCCATTTGAACACTGAAAGTGTTCAAATGGGCATTCCTCCTGTTAAAAGATCCCCTTCAAATGTAAGTGATGAAGGACAAATCCACAGTGTGTCCACACAGTCATTTTGTGCAAAAATGCATTTAAAAGTTTATCTGAAGCTTATATGAGGCTTCAGCAGTCTGAGTTAGTCATATCAAGCCACATATCTGCCACATTTACTGTCTTTTTAGCAAAAAAATTCCTTCTTTGTGTTTCCTCGGACAGTGTTTCCGTGTGGAGGTGCGGTGGAAGTAGAGTAACAAAAAGAGGGACTTTGGCACTAAAAAGACTGTAATGTTGAAAGATATCTACTTGATTTGACTAATTTGGATGGCTGAAGCTTCATATTAGCTTCAAATAAACTTTAAATAAACATTTTTTTTGTTCCTCATCTCTTACATTGTAAGTGCATTTTGAAGGGATCTTCTAATGGTCAGTATAAACAGGAGGAATGATTACAGCAGATTTCAATACCTAACTATTGTTTTAATAAAGTAAACCCATCCTTTAATCTGAATCCACTAGAGGGCAGCATTTTTTCTCAAACTGAAAAAAGCAATTATGTGGTTGCACAACAAAATTTATTGAATCCCATTTACATTTTTTTTCCACATGCGCCAGACTTTGGAGGAAGATAAGTTGAAGATGAAAACTCCCTGAAATCATTTATGTACAGAACCATAACCTAAAACACACCTGTGTTACTTCACACGCTGCTCATTTAATCGTTATTTCATGCAACTGCACTCTGATAATTAATTTCCATAACTACAAGGCACACATACAAGATCTCATACAATACCTTTCTTGAATTCACACCTACAGTATGACAAACTTAAATCTTCTGCTCTCTTTTTTACATTTCTAAAGACAAGCACTTAATAAGATTTAATACATCTGTTATTATTGTAGTATTGGCACAATTGGTTTTAAGATGATCCCAAGAACCAGATATTGCAACCATGGAGTGTATTTAAAGCTAAACTGGTTTTGTGACGCCACTATCACACCAGATTACTGACCGAACATCTGACCGGTCAGTCTGAGGGTATAAACACATCTTCCAGATACATGAAAAGGCTGAAGAAGATTCTGTTGTGTCTCTGCCTTCTGTAACCCGTATGTTTGTTGAATTTGGCCGCCATCTTTTCTTTGCTGCAACAGTAAAGTTGTCAGATGTCGTCCTCATCAGTGGTTCCTATTAACCTCCTGTGCTCAATTTATCCTGTAGATGGAGAGAAGGAATTGGGATAAAATGTTATTATAAATGAATAAAAGTAAGACATTTAGATTAGAAATCATTCTAGATGTTCTGAAGAGAGAGAGAAAAAAAACAGTTTTCTATGTTGAGTCGTACTTTCTTGGCGTTGTCCACACACTGCATGTAAGCAGAGGCGATACCCGAGCAGGACAGAGTTTTTCCTGCGTTGTCTTTGTAGCATTTTAAGATCTGACTCTGCAAATCTCCGCACACTGGCTGGATATTGAAACGTCTGAGAGAGAGAGAGGACATGGGACATACAAAGACAAAATTATGTTGGTTTAATAGTCAGTAACACAAGTAACTCTCTGCCAGCTCTCTGTAACTTACTAACTTGAAAGTACATTTGTAGATACAGTATTTATACAAAACAAAACCAAAAAACGGGATTTTGAATTACGCAAAACGGTTGTGTGTCTCCTCTTTGCCCTTCTGGAAGCTCTCAGCAGTCACTTTGTAGAACTCAGTACACTGTCAAAGGATTAAAACATGGCACATTACCATCACATAAAATATCACAGCTGCATCATCAAAGTGAGACTCAGTTTTTGGACATCACAAGGCAACGGTGAACTGTCTTTGATGTGGCTCTCACATTACACAGAGAGAGAATAAGAAGTGTGGCTGCACAGGAAATACAGTGCAAAGTTGTGTATGTGGTAAGAGTACCAAGTCCTTCATGCTGTCGTTTATAAAGAAATATTGAGGTGAGTTACATGTACAGGAGCTCACTATGGAGAGAAGTTAGTCTCAGTAATGCTGACAAATGTGTTACATGATCGACAAATAAAAACATTTACAAATGTGTATAAAGATTTGTGGGTAATTTATGTTCACAAATGCATCGTCCAATCCACAACCAGACAATGCTAGCCACATATATTTTGACTCCAGAATTATTTCATGCAAAAATAACTATTGTCTAGTCACAGGTTGATGAGCTATTTAATCTTTTTGGAAAAACGTCTTTCCCATTTTGAAAATTACACTATGAAAGTGCTGAAAGACAGATGTCTGAGTTTTCACACCAGCACCTAAACGCAGCACACATTAGTGGATCAGAGACCGTAAAAAGGGTCTCAAAACTCCTCACAAAAATGTAACCTGACCCACACGTGTCAGTCGACACACGTTTAACTATCTGAAAATCACTGCAAAAATAACTTAAAATACTTTTATGCACAGGAATAGTTTAGCAAATTTTATCAGAACTGTGAACCTGAAGTTGAATATAGTATATACACACACACACACACACACACACACATATATAAAATACTGATATTTATTCAAATAGCAATGTTTTTATTTGTAAAATTGTTTGGTATCTATTGTGGATTGGACGATGCATTTCTAAACACCATAAATTACCCACAAATTGTCAGACACATTTGTAAATCATGTAACACGCCTTTGTCACCATTATTGAGATTAATTTCTCTCCATAACTTAGTTAATTTTGATTCGTCTCTGTTAAATGTCAAAGTAGATGCGTTTTTGCTAACTTGTATATCTGTGACTCTATTTCCTCTTATTTCTGGGTCACAGTGAATGTCTTAGTTGTCAAAAATTGATCAATGCAGCTTAAAAAAAATGTTTGAATGCGTTTGTTACCTTTGCTTCAAGTTTTCCGATGTGTTCCTTGTAGAGAGCATCTCGTTTCTTCAGCTCTTTCTCTTTCAGTTCCAGTTGATGAGCCTGTGTGAATCCAAAATGTTTATAATCAGCACACCTCGAATAAAAACAGTATTTTTATGAGAATAATTTTTTTTTTTTTTTTTTTTTTTTTTTTTTTTAAATTGTGAATACTGTGACACCCAATCTCCACATCTTCAAAGAAATGATCAGTAAAACACAGCTGTGCAGCAGCTGGTTAGAGCAGATTGAAAGTGAAAGATTGAGCCATGCATGTATGAATTCTCTCCCGTCTTACCTTCAGCTCCATCCACTGAAACAAGACAGCAGGATAAGAGAGAAAAAGAGTCACAGTAAGAGAGAGGAACAATGTCACATTTACAAGAGAGATCCTCACACACATATACAGCTCAGGCATTTCTTCTTATGCTTACATAAAGCTGCACCATGAGCCTCTCGTCTTCTGTCTTCATGCGCTCCTTCATGATGGAGTCCGTCAGACTCTCCATGTACGCCGCCTTCTCCGCCTCCAGCGTCTTCTTCACCTGCTCATCCACCTGAGCCTGAGCTGCTGCTCTGGCTTCTGCTCGAGCCTGAGTCCTCATCTCCTCCAGCCTTCACAAATGTAGAAACGCATCGGATTTTATCCCATGATGCATCATTCATTAAGCTCATACAGTGTTTTCATTTCTTAATTTTTAAGTCTTAATTACCGTCACTCATCGCCCTCTCACAATGAATCCTCTAATAAATTTTCAGCCGATTTCATTATTTATTAGAGCTTCCTTTGCTGCTTCTTTTGTAATGTTTGACTGAACACATAAAATGACAAAACATTAAGTTGTTTTTCTGTTTTTTAAATTCCTATTTGCTTACATGCTGGATATTCACAATTTCATCCAAGAAGTCGGCATGAATGAAAATCAAAAGGGAGGGAGTGCTGCTCTGATTATTAATGTGGTTGAACAAGTTTGATTCTACCTCTAACACAAGGGGAAAAAATTGATTTAATAGACTGATCTGATATGTGAAGAATCTCCTCAACAGGTCCAACTTAGTGAGACTGCTGTTGTAAATTAAAAAGCGTTTGGTGGTTGATGGACTGTGAAAACATCTGGGACAACAATGGAAATAAGTCCAGGACTTTATCTCTCTATCCCTAACAAAGTCTGATATGTTGTATTTTACAATATATAGTAGAGTGTAGTTGATAAATCTAAAATCTTTACATAAAAGTGACTCTGGAGCTTATTCAGACAGACTAACATGTTAAATTTGCCATCACATTTATGTTATGAAGTGTATGTCTGAAAGGGGTTTTTTAGCATCCAGTACACACACACACACACACACACACACAACAGAGTCAAACTCAGTGATCACAACTTTCAGTTATCCGTCCTTACTGTCGCTGCAGCTCCTGCCTCCTCTGGCTGATCTCCTCCTCCAGACTTCTCTGCATCTCCTCTTTGATCTTCTCCCTCAACTCTTCCTCAACCACTTCAGGTGAAACGGGCAAGGCTGCATGTGAGAACAACACATTTGTGAAAAAGCAGACTTTGCTAAATCATGAAACACATCTTGTTGATGTGGAAACAACAAGCTCACCTGCTGCGGGTGGCAGCACTGAGGTGACGGCAGGCACTTCTTCCTCAACAACAGGGGGCAGAGACGGGGTCATGGTGGGCTCCTCAGCAGGTGGAACTGGATCAGGTGGAGGGGGGGCAAGGGGCTCTACAGGGGGTTCACTTAGAGGTGCATCAGCGGGTACGAGAGCCAGCGCCACAGACTGACAACATGGTGGGGAGGGCTCCTCAAAAATGAGCTCTGGTGCAGGAGAGGGTGGTGCTGCCACAGGCTCGGGAGGAGGTGGAGGTGGAGCCAGCTCACATGGAGGCGGTGAATCAACAGCTGGAACCAGGAGGGGAGGCACTTCTTCAGCTGGAGCAGGTGAGACTGCAGGCTCGACAGGGGTCGTCTCCACCGGAGGAGGTAAAACTACAGCTTCAACAGGGGAGGGTGGGGTTATTGGGTCAACAGCAGGCGCAGGCTGAACCGTTTCCACTGGTGGAGTCGATTCAAGAGCTTCAACGTGGCAGGGTGGGATAACTGGGTCAACAGCGGGCGCAGGCTGAACTGTTTCCACTGGTGGAGTCGATTCAAAAGCTTCAACAGGGCAGGGTGGGGTAATTGGGTCAACAGCGGGCGGAGGCTGAGCCATTTCCACAGGTGGGGTCGACAGCACAACAGATTCAAGAGCTTCAACAGATGGAGCTACAGCAGCAGCAGGTTCAATAGTAGTTGGAGGTGTTTCTGGCACATGTTCAGGTGGCAAAGCTGAAGCTAAAGGTTCAGATGGAGCTACAGCTGCTGCGACTGACTCTACAGGTGGAGGCAGGACGACAGGATCGACGCTGTAGTCTGCTACCGGTGGTGTAGATGGAGTTTCTGGCTCTACATGAGGTGGGACAAAGGATTCAACAGGAGGAAGAACTACTGGCTCCACAGAAGGAGGAGGAGGTGGAGGAGGAGATTCAAGCTCCACAGGTGCTTCTAGTTTGGGTGGAGGTGGAGGTGGGGCTGAGACAACAGGCTCGCTTAGAGGTGGAGTTTTTGGCTCTACAGGTGGAGGCAAGGCAGCAGGCTCCACAGGTGCTTCTAGTTTGGGTGGAGGTGGGGCTGAGACAGCAGGCTCACTTGGAGGTGGAGTTTTTGGCTCTACAGGTGGAGGCAAGGCAGCAGGCTCCACAGGTGTTTCTAGTTTGGGTGGAGGTGGGGCTGAGACAGCAGGCTCACTTGGAGGTGGAGTTTTTGGCTCTACAGGTGGAGGAGAGGCTGCAGGCTCCACAGAGGGAGGAGGAAGGGAGTGAAACTTTACAGGAGGAGGGGGGACGAGTTTTACAGGAGGAGGATCCACTGAAGGTGGTGCGGATGGAGCTTCCTCAAGAAAAGGAGGTGGAGGTGTCAGGAGCGGTAACAGGTGTTCAACAGTGGGGGCGGGAATTAGAGGTGGAGGTGGAGTTTCCGTTTTTGTTTCAGGTGAGCGAGGAGGACTTCCACTCTGAGAGGGACTGATGACTTTTGGACATTCTTTCATCCGCTTGATGACTCGGTCTGACAGCTGAGCAACGACAGAAATAAGAGAAACAATTATTGTTACAGTACAAATTGAATTAAAAATGGTTTATCTGCTTCTCTTTGACTCTGTTTGAGTTACCTTATTGATTGATTAATATTAAGTATAATATTGCTCTACTTTATTATCCCTGAGGAAAAGTTGTCTCGTAATATTGCAGGCGAACACAACAACTACAGTATGATATTTTAAGACATGACAAACACACAAAACAAAGAAAAGTGCTTCGACATCATTATGTAGAAGACGAGCTCATGTTTGGATGAATTAACAGGAGAAATAACTGCGTACCGAGTTCATTTTAAAGTAAACTATCTATTCTGAATATTTGAAAAAAGAAGCAGTAAGTATGATTTTTTTTCTGCTACATAATCACGACCAAGAGGTTGATCAGTAACAAAGATTAATAATTACTTCGCTCAGTGTCGCTCAGGCCCCTCCGACTCTACAAAGAAACAAAAACTACTAAACTGTTTCTCCCACTCAAACATCACCATATTTCTTGCTGGCATCATCTTATTTCTACAGCTGAGAAAGAATATTTTGCTACAGTATAATTTTTCAGTTTAATATTTTGAAGATAACTCACAGTTTAACAGGTCATTAGAGGTCAAATTATTAAATAAACTAGTATGAGTTTAGTCAGATTTTCTTGGCACTGTGTCTGTTTCTTCATCATTGTTTTCTACTGAGATCAAGTGTTTTCTCAGCATCACTGCATATATTTCATGACCTCACTGTATTTTTGTACTTATAATGTTCATTTGACTTTACAAGGAAAAGTAATCACAATAAATTGGCTTTTACAGCTTAATATGTTAAGATAAATTGATAATTTTGTGTATAAAATCAAGAAATAACATGAAAGTATTTACATTGTGTTTTTTAAAATCATTTTGTGATTTAAATATTTTAAAACTGATGTTTTTGGCTATTTGGGTAATTAACAAAATTGTAATAATTTGCTTCTTGCTGTTTGAGCAAAAGCTAAACTGCAGTTACAATCATGATATTATTGATTATTTTTTTCTATATGGTCCATATGTCTGCGTTCCAACAGGCTCTATATTTAACTTGAACCCTGCAGGTCATCAGGCCTGCAAGCTGAAGCAGGCAAAGAGTCACAGACTTTGTGCGAAGCAACAACAAACATGAGGTCGACCTTATACAAACATGAGTAAATTTAAAGATTTTCCACGAATGCAAATTTAAAAAAAAGAACATTTTTACAGCGCAGGTCTCTGTGTTAAATCTCATATTGCAGCTCTGCAGAAAGTCTGCAGAAACCTTTAGTTTAAATAGTTTAATAGCTTTGAGTTCAAATGTTGCCTGTAAAGTTTCCCTGTGCTTTCACTCACCCGAATGCCCTTCACAAAAGTAACTCCTCCGCCTTCACCATCCTCCTCAGAGAAGTGACTGGGGCTGTTTCCCCCCATCCACGCCCGCTGCACAGGTTTAACTCAGGACTGTTTCTGAAATGATTTAATCCACAGCGTGGATCTGTGCTCAGTGAAATCAGCTCCACACAGCTGCAACAACCTGCCCTTCCCACAGCTGAGAGCCAATAACAGCTGCTGCCATTGGACGGTCAGCAAACGTGGCTCAACAACTCCTCTCTGGATTGGTCGGCTCGCCTTAAACACAGTGTGCTGGAAGAGAACATTGTGTCCCAACCTAAAAAATTTATAAAAACGAACTAAAAATCTACTTCAAAAACATGCACTTTTTGTTATGATAAATTATTTAATATGCACGACTTTGCAGCTATGAATCATCTCTATTTGTAACCATGTTGTCATTTTAATGAACAGAGCAGGGAGTGTAAAGATTTATTGTACTGAACAATTCACCTGAGACAATTTGACAAGGACACATGATGAAAAAAAAAAACATTGATACATGATAAATGATCTCAGTCTGTATCACAATAAACCTGATGGCAGCTGCTCTTTAATGTATGTGTCCATTTAACCTCACAGTATTGTGTTCTGTCAAATGCTACTGATGCTAATATGGGTGTTAATATGGAACAAATCAGCTGTTCACTTTAAGAAAATAAATACTCAAAACAAAGGAGAGTTGCACCATGATTCTGAATGCTAATGAGGTACTAATGTTAGAGGTTGGTTTATATTTATTTTTATTATTAGTGACAAATCCCATGAAAGGACCAAAACAAACAATGAATTGATCAGACTAAAAACATGGGCACTCAGTAGGGCACTAAATCTGCAGCTGAAAATAGCCCCCCACCCCCAACTGACTACTGTTTGAGTAACATTTGCTAAAAACTCAGCTGTATATGCTGTTTTTAAGGATTTATGTCACAGGCTGGTGAAGTCAGAAAGTACTGGGAGACGGACTGAAGCACAGCTGTTTGTCTTTTCATGGGATTTGTTGACAATAACAAAAAAATATTGAGTATCGCCAGCTTTATCTCTAACTTGTGTGTGTGTGTGTGTGTATGAGGGGTTTAATATGGCCTATTATGTACGATCAAACATGAAAACTAAAAGATGTGACTGTATAAAAATCGCTGCATGATAGTCGACCAAAAACAATCTCTTAAGTCCATGACCAACGCCGACACAGTGATCTTTTTCCGGTCCTGTCTTCTTCACTCTGCCTTCTTCTCCTTGACGTCAGGTCGACGCAGAGCCGCCTGCACGCTGCTCCACACCTCCGTGTACAGCAGCGTGCCCAGGAAGACCACGGCCGTGCCCACCCAGTGCCAGGCCATGAAGGGGTTTTGGAAGTAAAGGATGGAGAAGATGAGGCTGAGGAACTTTCTCAGGGTCACGACCAGAGTGACCGTCAGCGAGGTGCACTCTGTGGTCAGGATGAACACGCCGCGGATGCACACGTACCTGAGGGAGTGGGTTAAAGATGGCAACAAGACTGTGAGAATCTGAAAAAAAACCAAACCCTGTTCCCAACCTGTTTTGGCTTGTGACTAGGGCCGGGCATTGTGTGATATTTATACCGGTGTCAATATGATACCAGAGTTTCAGTAGTGATTAAAAAAAAGAAGATATATTTTCAATACTTGTATACTAGTATGACATATAATAGATCCTTAGTTTGAGGCATATAAACATGTTTTTCTATAAGACCCCCTTTTTTAGATTTAACAAAATACACATGCTATATTTCACATAAAAAGTTTCAATGTATTTGTGTTTGAAATCATTTTAATCATTCCACCTGTTCATACCGACCATTAGAAAATCTCCTCCAAAAACGCTTATAATGTAAGTGATAAGGGACAAAATCCACAGTCCTCGTTTTGAGCACAAATGCATTTAAAAGTTTATCTTATATGAGGCTTCAGCCGTCAGAGTTAGTCAGATAAAGTGGATATCTGCCACATTTTCAGTCTTTTTAGTAAAAGAATTCTGTCTTCGTGTCTCGACAGACAGTGTTCAGCTGCAGTGGAAGGATAGAAACAAAAAGAGGGACTTTGGCACTAAAAAAAACTGTAATGTTGAAAGATATCTACTTGATTTGACTAATTTTGACAGCTGAACCCTTAAATTAGCTTCAAATAAGCTTTTAAATACATTCTTGCACAGAAGGAGGACTGTGGATTTTGTCCCCCATCACTTAAAGTCAAAGTGCATTATGAAGGGAGGAATGACTACAGCAAGAAAAACATGTGTCAATGTTTGTTTGGGTACATGACTCCACAAACCTAACCTTTCACACAAGCAGCTTTACAAGGACTTTGCCCAAATAAAGCACTCAATTATATACTTCAACCAAAAGGGCAGAATTTGTGATGCCCAAACAGCTAAAGCAAAAAAGCAAAGATTACAATAAATAATGATAGTGTAGGAAAAAAATGTTTTTTCTTCTTATTCTCTCAATCATCTTGTGACCCTTCAGATTACTGTATCTTGTGAACCACTGGAAAAGGTTAAAAAGTGTTTCAGTACATAAATAAATACAAGCCAGTGAGGTATTTTTTGACAGGATACTGTGTGATGACGTTGATCAGCAGGTAGAGCCACATTATGGGCATGGTCGCTCCGATCACGGGAATGACTACAGGAGCTGCAAAGAGAAGATATTTATTTACATCTGTGTTTAAAGACGGAAAAAGTCACAAAACATCAACTTTCCAACCACTACCTCTCCTGAGGGGTGTGTGATGAAGGAGCGAGCCCAAAAACTGAACCAGGATTTCATAAAACCAACTCAGAGCTGACGTGATCAGACAAGATCAGACATGGTTTAAAACCTGGTTGTTCATGACTTTAAAACACAGACCTGAGACAACGTAGATCAGATTTATTAAAAGCTGCTTTGTGACACAGAATCTCCTGAGAAGAAGCGTTTCTTTATGAAACAACACTCTGGATGGATGGTTCTTTAACCCTCTTTCACAGCTGACATTTTGAGTGTTCACAGCAGGAAAAACACAGTTAAAGCGAATATTGTTAGTGATGGTTTTGTTCCATTTAAGCCATCATTAATGATGTTAATTACACCTCCACCTTTCCTAGTATGATGTGTCAAAATATCTGCTGTGGAAAAAAGTCTGTGGATGGCACTCACCGCTCTGACTGAAGTGGACACAGTGGTTGTAGATGTCTGCAGAGAGAAGCAGGAAGCCCGGCAGAGGCAGGCAATGCTGTAAAAAAACAAGTTATCTGTGTTAATCAACTTGCATTAGAGGAATATAAAACTTTTAATGGAACAGTTCCCTGAAAAAAAACACACCAGTAGCTGTTTGAGCAAATTTTCTGACATAATTAAAGCTTAAATGAAGCTTGAATTTCTCCTAAGATAACTCACGTTATAGAAGAGAGCCTCTTTGGAGTGTTTTCCGTACTGCTTGTACAGTGTCTCCTGGAAAATACCCATCCTCGCTGACATCAGCAGAGCAAACGTCAACATGGCGATACCTGAATGAACAGAAAACCACACCAAAAAAAAAAAAATCAGTTACACGACAGCATGTTTATACTGATGATTGTTCACTTTATCAAGGTAAATCCTACAATGAAGACAGAGAACAATAATAATACCTGTCTGTAACTCACCTATGAGCCAGTGCATGAAGGCATAAAAGCCTTGTTCTTCTGATCCCTCGTTGGCCACATTCTGCAGAAACAAAACCACAAAGTGCATGATCACATGACAAAAACATTACAACACACTGTTGTTTTGCATGACAACCAACAACAATGTGTACAAAGTGCAACTCGATCTGCAGAGGACTCACCACTTGTCTGGCGGACATGATGGTGCAGATGAAAATGCCAGCTGAAATGAGAGCTATAGACAGATATTTGCTTGCTGTATACCTGCAGGGAGAGAAGGTGAGATGCAAAAAAAACTGCAGTCAAACTGCGACGCTGCAGACGGGAAAATGTCAGGGTTGATAGGAGGAGGTGTTGTGAGTTTGTGGATACCTTTTCTTCAGGATGATTATGCCCAGGATCATGTTAGCGATTAGCGATCCCTGCAAAGACACAAGAAAGCAGGTCAACCACGGAGGTCAGTGATTATGAGAAACATTCAGCGGTGAAGATGAAAAGCATCAGTTCTCACTGATCTGAAGATCATGTGTAGCGGCATGGCGATGTTGAAGTTGAGAGCGTAGTTGTTGATCACGCTGACAGTGAAGAACATCATCACCATGACCACATAGTTGCTGGGGGGGAAAAAAAAGAGATATAAGATGCCGGGTTCAGAATCAGTTCTACTTATCTACTGAAGCAGGAAGCTTTCTTTTTTTTTTTTTTACCTTACAGGGATTGCTGGTTTCTTCCTCCCAAAATTTGTCTCAAAGATGAAACCTTCCAGTGCGATGAACGCAAACTGAGCAAAGGTAACGATGTTGCCGCATCCTGGAAACTCTCTGCAGAACAAAACAGATGAGACATTTACCAGTGTAGAGCTGAGCTGACAGTGAACCTGAAAGAATGAAAGTCACCGGTTTATCTTTTCTTCCTCGTCAGAACTCAGTCCATCTTGTACTTTATGTTGTTTCTGTTACTTTCTGAATAAATCTTCAACCTGAATCTTGATAGTTTTTCTTTATCATCCACAAATAAATCTGATTCAACTTCAAGACCTTCAACAAAAAACAGCTGAGAAAAACACTTTAATAATATATTTTAGCATATAGAATTAGTAGAATTGCTGATTTTAAAATGTACTGGAATAAGACCATTAAAAAGCTATTTATTTAGTTACTATACACAGTATCACTCAGCTTTAGTGTTACAGTCATAAATGCACATGCAGGGAGGTCAAAGCAACAAGAATAGGTCAGAGTTGAGGTAACTTTTATGCAGCAGCAGAAGTGCATTAACAGTTTGTCACTGACCTTACAAGCAGCTCCAGAGACACCACATTACTGCAGCAGCCGACAAAAACAAGAACAACGGCAGCAATAGGGCCCATGTTGGTTTACTGCTGAAGAAAACCGTGCGGGAAATGTGTCACTCTGATAAACGCATTGTGGCAAAATAATCAGCAGTTTGTGTTTCAATCGGAGGTCTTCTGCTTCAACACAAACTCCTGTTTCAGTTGAACACGTCTGAATCCGAGTTTGCGCTCCTTCCTGATCACCGGGGCTCATGGGAGTTGTAGTTCACTTCTGACATCACGGAAAAAAGGTACGCAGTACGGTTAATGTACTCTGTTTCTGTTTCAACATGAAACATTAAATACAGATGTTGTCTTGTGAATAATACTAAGAATTTGTATTTGTGAAATATCTAAAAAAATAATTATTAGAAAGCCTAAAATAATGAGTTAACGGCGCAAACTCTGCGCAGTCGTGACAGATATGATACACACGTATGTATAGTTGCGCATGCGCAGATCTTTAGCGTCTAAATATAAAAGTGAAGAGCTCTCACTCTGCCCGAATCTCTGTACACCAGAAAGACAGAGAAGAAAACTGGACCTACACTGCTCACTGTGGGCTATACCTCCCAGAAATGTTACTGTTTTTGTTTCACATTAATAAATGATGCAACAGAAGTTTTTTTGGCCACTGTCAAAATCAAACGTCCCATTAATTAATACTTGGAATATGAAAGAACACAGATATATACAATATGTGGCTCCTTCTGAGCACCAGAGGCCTGTCCCAAAAACTGTTCTAGTGGTTAACAGTAGTCCATGTTGCACATCTGAGTTTTACTCAGTTTTCCAGACAACTCAGTGAACTCTTCAATTAAGCCCCGGATATTTTAATTACACATGGAAAATTATACACACTGGGATTGGCTCATCGTTCTTGGACCTTGAATGAAAGAAGGCTAACAAATAGATAGAGGTTATTTAATGGCATCCAGTGTATAACAATGTTTTTAAAGGCATACAATGTTGTTAAATGTATATCAATGTATTTGATTAGAGCTGCAAATAATGATTATTTTCATTATCGATTAATTGTTTGGTCTACAAAATGTCAGAAAATTGTGAAAAATTACAATTTCCTAGAGTCAAAGGTAGTGTCTCCAGATGTTTTGTTCTGTCTGACCAACAGTCTAAAACCTGAAGATACTGAGTTTACTATCACGTATGACAAAGAAAGGCATTAAATCCTCACATTTGAGAAGTTGAAAATAGCTCATTTTTGTTTAAAAAAATGACTTGAATCATTAATCGATAATCAAAGTAGTTTCTGATTGATTTTCTGTTGATCGACTGCTGTGATTTCACTGTTTGATTTGTGGCCAACTGCATAGTAAGAAGTCACACCAGAAACAGTTTTATTTATGTGTTATTAAAGTTAAAGACTACACTATATGGTATATTAATTAACAAATTTCACATGCAAGTTCCCCAAATTTTGTCCTTCTACCTCCGGTAAATCTGCACATAAATGATGTAAATTTAATGTGAAATGTTGCTTCTTTAAAGAGCAGGAACAATTAGTCGATTAATCGATTAGTCAGTTGACAGAAAATTAATTGGAAACTATTTTCATAATTGATTAGTCATTTTAGTAACTGTTCAAGCACAAATGTCAAACATCCCCCCATCCACAGGCAGTATTTTAATGTTACAGCTGATCAATCTTTTAACTACATTGTTGTTGTATGAGAAGTTTATTTAAAAGTGCTTATCCCATGTTTTGTATCTTATGTAAAACCTTAATCACAAAAATAACAAGTAACTGTAGCTGTCAGATAAAAGTAGTGGCGAAAAAATACAAAAGAAGAGAATAAGGTAGAAAGTAGTCTGTACTGTCCAACATTCACAGATTTGAGTTTTAGGAGCAGAAACATCATCACTGGTTCGCACCAAAACTGCAAACATAGACGATCTTTGTTAGAGAACGCGTATGCGTGGCTCCGGAAGACGTGACGTAACAAACCGCTAGCTTCGCCTTCATCGCTGCGACCGTAGTATCAACAGTTTACTGCAAATCTGTGTGTTTGATTCGTCGAGAGCTTTGTGAGAGAAGATTTCTGCTCCAGCTGCTGCCATAATGATTTCACTCACGGACTCACAAAGTAAGACCCGTCCGTGTTTTCCCGCTGTTCTTTGTCTTAGTGGCGTTTTCTGTGAAACCCGGTTTAGCTGAATGTATGAGGTTAGCAGCTCACACGCCATTGGCTGGGAACGCAGTGACGTCACGCAACAAGAGAAAGTACCAAATTAACTTAAGAATTTCACATAACGCGTCATTGAAATACATTTTTAAAGCTTTTAAAATGCGTTTGCAGCTAATTATTTTTTATTACAATTGATTTGCTATGCTATCATTTTGTTTTAATAAATTTATTAGTTAACTTGTATATAAAATAATAATGCCTCTCACAAGTTACCATAATTATTTTAAAACTGTTTTGTATAAAAAAGTACCTACTATGTCAGTATTAGCGTTTTTACTAAATAATTAAAACCAGTAATTGATCAAATAAATAAATTATAGCTGATTAAATTGTATAGTACGGTGGCCCTGAGGTGCAAATCACAAAAACATTTCACAAAACACTGTAGTTTAGGGCTGCATCTGATGATTATTTACATTATCAATTAAACAATATGATTGGTCTATAAAATGTCGAGAGGAACTGAAAATGAAAGTCTCCAGAGTCCAATTTTCAAATTTCTTACTTTGTCCAACCAACAGTCCAAAACCAAAAGATATTCATAGATTACCCCAGTATTTTAATCTGTGCTTTCTGTCGTACACTATCAGGGTCTGCAGCTGCTCAGTTTCTTCATGGAAATGGAAGTTACATCTTAACAACAGTGTATGATGTAATGTAGCCACATGGCCATAATAACAACTCCATTGTTTCCTTAAAATTGACAGAAATCGGCATGGGGCTGACAGGCTTCGGCGTGTTTTTCCTCTTCTTTGGGATGATGCTGTTTTTTGATAAAGCTCTCCTCGCCATTGGAAATGTGAGTTGATCAGAAACACCGCCCCACTGTGTGTCAGTCAAACATTTCTCAGTGTCATCAGAATGATGTCAGACTGATTGTTTTGTGCGTCTGTGCTTTTTGTACAGATTCTGTTTGTCTCGGGCTTGTCCTTCGTCATCGGCCTGGAGCGTACGTTCAGATTCTTCTTCCAGAGACATAAAGCAAAAGCCACCAGCTTCTTCCTGGGAGGAGTGTTTGTGGTTCTGATTGGCTGGCCGATCATCGGAGTCGTTCTGGAGATCTACGGTTTCTTCCTCCTATTCAGGTCAGCTCAAACAGAAAGAAAATAATCTCTGTTATTGTCATATTGTCACGTCTGTTATTATCCTGGATTCATGTGAATTTTTTGAGTCTCACTTCTTGCTCTCTCATGAACAGAGGATTCTTCCCGGTGGCGGTAGGCTTCATCAGACGAGTACCTGTACTCGGGTCTTTGCTCAGCTTACCAGGGATCAGTACTGTAAGTATCATGACGATCAACGTAAGGCTGCAACTAACGATTATTTTCATTATCGATTAATCTGTTGATTATTTTCTCGATTAGTCAATTAGTTGTTTGGTCTTTAAAATGTCAGAAAATAGTGAAAAATGTTGATCACTGTTTCTCAAAGCCCAAGATGCAACCTCAAATGTCTTGTTCTGTCCCAACCAGCAGCCCACAACCCAAAGATATTCAGTTTACTGTCAAAGAAGACTAAAGAAACCAGAAAATATTCACATTTAAGAAGCTGGAACCAGAGAAATTTGGCATTGTTTTCTTAAAAAATTACTCAAAATGATGAATCGATTATCAAAATAGTTGCTGATTAATTTTCTGTTGATCAACATATCGATTGACTAATCGCTGCAGATCAATGAACCGTAAATTTCAAACCACAAACTGAACGTCCCTTTAAACTATTGGAGACTTTAAACTCGCAGTTAACAGTTTGATGCCAACAAGCACTGAATTCCCAAACTGTTGTCAGAAACTGTTAAGATGGATTTATGCAAAAGAAAAATGTGGATTGCTGCTTGGCAGCCGACTTTTAAAAGAGTACTCCACCAATTTAGCATTGCACTCTCGGACTCATGATGGAAAGTTTAAAAAAGGTAGATGCAGATAAACCAGAAATATTATCTTTTTTTTATTCCATGCATTCATCTTCCTTGTCAAAAACTGGCACCTGCATTACCCACAATGCAACTCGACAACCAACAGTTCAGTCAGAGATTTCGGAAACCATTATGCTAGCGGCGGCTAATGTAGCTTCGAGCCGCTAGCCTCAAGCAGAGATGAGGAGCGGGCTACAGAGGTCTGGTGACGTCGCTTCTTTCTAACTCCAGAATGCCAGTTTTTTTTTTTTCATTTTAAAACTCGTAGTCTTCAGCCCGAACTGCTGTGACATCACTTGAGGCAGTTTATCAGACTTTGTGCACAGCTCCCTCTGGAGCGACAAAAGGCTTCAGTGCCTGCCTAGAAAGTAGGAAATAAATTTAAAAAATATTGATAAGCTTCTGAAAATAAATGGTGGACTGTACTGCAAATAATACAGTTTTTGGCTGAACGGCTAAAAAAATCCCACAAATACCTGTGTGGTTCTTGTCCTTGGAAATAGTGTTTTGACCAAATAATCATATGTCAGTGAACTTCACTGTCTTTTTCCAGATTTAACAGCAGATCCAGATGGAGATTGCAGCAAACTTGATCTGCTGATAACGCTGTTGAAACCTCTGCACATTATTTTGTCAAATCAATACAGTCTTTTTAAGATATTTGGAAAAATGGGCTACAAAAGATGATAAAAAGGCTTTTAGTGAAATGTGAACGCTGACAGTCCTTTTCTGCAATCTCTGCACGTTGTCTCGCTGAAACACTGTGCCTCTGTTGTACTGGACACGGCCTCGTGGGATTTTCCACTATGTATGTTGTCTGTGAGCTCTTTGTCAGTTTATGAAGACTGTCAGTGTCTAAGATCAGGATTTCCTTTGATGTAGCACTCTGTTGTCTGTGGTGTACTGTATTACAGTTATTCAGCACAGTGATTTGTGTTATAATGAACTCCTGTTAAATAATGTTAAATGCATATAAATATAATAAATGCATGTTTTCATCTGATTCATTATAAAATATCAAAACTGTTCTTTATGAATAACTCTGGATTGTTCTCTTGTTCTCTTTCAGCTGGTGGATAAAATTGGCGAGAGCAACAACATGGTATAACAGCTGGCTGTTTTTGTATTAGAGGAGGATTTCAGTATTTATCATAACTTCTAATACTGACTGTATCTTTTGGTCACTCCAGAACTGTGAATCCAAACATTTTTTTTCTGCACAAAAGACACAAATCTATCTGTGGACATCATTCTTCTCTCAGGAGGAAGTAGTTTTGCGTCTGACTGCCACTGGACAACGTTACCACAGAACTTTTTATTTTAAAGGATGGAGTCTCCCTTTTCTTATCATTCCCGTCTGATATTTATGGACTACTAACTTGGGACCACTTGATCAACTCAGCCAAGCGGCAGGAGCCCTTTACAGCATCCAGATTGTGTGCCTGAACAGTCACTGAGAGCATTTTTTTTGGGTTCCTCTATGAAGTGTTACTGGAATTTTGTACATTAGAAATAAATAAGGTTGAGCTAAATGTTACCTGGGCAAAGAAACCTGAACTGTGGTGGAAAAACGAGGCTTACCAGGCTTGTGATGGAAATATGTTACTGTAACTTTTGTAAGTACATACTTGAAATAAAGTGTGTCTTTTATAAATTTGGTTTGTATTTTTTCCTGCAGATAAAACAGTTTTATATGTGACTGTGGTTCGGGAGTTACTACTAGTCACAGGCAGTGGTGGAAAGTAACTACATTTACTCAAATACTGTACTTAAGTACAACTTCTCACATGGTTTTATTTCAATAAATGTTCAAATGATCCAATATTTCACCAAAAATCAAAGATTAGAGAAAAAGTCAAAGAAAACAGATTTGTGTATCAGAACTTTGTTTTTTCTTCTTTCCTCTCCCATTAATCATCTCATGACCCCTCAGATTTATCTGCTGACCCTTTGGAGGGGCCCCACCCCTAGGTTGGGAACAACTAAACTAAACTAGCTAACTGTATATAAAGTAGTTGAAACTAGCTTCACCTCCAGCAGCTACAACAGTAACATGCTGCTTACACACTGATGCTTCAGTATTAATAATCTAATGATGTCATATATAATAATATATCAGTCAGAGGGATTAAATGAGTACTTTAAAACTTTAAGTACATTTTGCTGTTAATACTTATTTACTTTTACTTAAGTTGGATTTTTCATGTAGGACCTTTACTTGTAATGGAGTATTTTTCCTCTTGTCCATGTCGAAGTCTCTGTGGGCAAAGCACAGATTCCCAAACCTATCCCAAATGGTTGGGCCAGGTGTGTCTGTGTGTGAATAGGTGAATCAGAGGCACATTGTAAAGCACTTTGGTTAGAAGAGATATTTAATATGCCACCCAAACATGTACAAACTCCCATTGCTTTAGGGTACGAGTGACCTACTTAGCAGAGGGCGTATGGTTTTTCTCTTCTTGCCTGGAAATATGACATGACTGAAAGTTTCAGTTCACTTTACATTTTGATTGAATGTTGTCTTTGATAATTAAAATGTAATGTTAAGTGTATCCCTTCTTCTCCTCTTGTATTTGCTGATATTGGTATAATATGGTGTCATTTAGCATTTGTAAGCAGTATATAATCACTTTTTCCCCCTTGAATTGTGTTAGTAACACACTAAAATGTACTTGTAGGCAGATATGAGGATGAAAGGTTAAACTCAATGTCCACTTACCAGATTTCTTGAGGCTTTCAGGAACATCTCACAGCCTTCATCAGCAGATGGAGTTTGCTCATTTGTAATGAAGTGAAGAAGTATAACTACTTCATTTTAAATATAACTAATTAATAAATCTTATTCATAATTAATTATTCATATTAATTACAACTTTGTTATCACTGTCGCCACTCTCATACTTGTCTATTAAATGAAGTTACAGCTGGTTAGCGTAGCTTAGCATAAAGATGGAGACAGGAAACAGTTAGCCTGGCTTTGTATGCAACTCCAAAGCTTATTAATTAACAAGTTATATCTCGTTTGTTTAATTCTTACAAGAACTGAAGTGTAAAAATGACAATTTGTTGTTTTATGTGGCAGTTATTTGCCCCTGTTGGGAGCAGTGACTTCCTGGAGCGTCATCGTCATGGTGACGTTGCCAGACAACTTCTTCATGGCTCATTCATGAAAAACATCACCGGTGTTGTCGTCATGTGGTGACCCTGTGGAGAGACTCTGCTGCTAATGAGAGTTTGAACCTCTCTCTCGTGTGTGTGGTTAATGAGCAGTGACAGTTTTAACAGCACCTGTCACTCCTGTCAATTGAAATATTACGCGTGACGTAAGTAAATTACCCATCATCCTCCCTGATCACCGAAGCTGTTTAATGATGTGATTATCTTTGTGTTTTTAATATAATGTGACAGCAGTGACAGAGGAGAGCACAAAACAAACACTGAAACACAAACTGCAGACAGCAGGATAACACAAGTACTGGTAAGAGATTATTATTATTATTATTATTATTATTATTAAGTAGTAGTAGTAGTAGTAATATTAGCATTAGTAGTATTAGTAGTAATATTAGTATTATTAGTATTAATCTGGGGAATCAGAGTTTAATTACATTTTTATTTCACTTTGAGATTGTATTTGAATCTGCTATAATTAAAACTCAATGTATTAAAAGTGTGTTTAATGTATGTATTAAATGTTGGTATATATGCACATGTTTTGGAAACAAATACTTTGGAGAAAGGTAAAAAAAATGGAGCGGCCACCTTGATTCAGTGGTGGAAGAAGTATGCAGATCCTTTACTTCAGTAAAAGTAGAAATAGTGTAGCCTAAAAATACTCCAATACAAGTAAAAGTAATGAAGTCCTGAGTACAGAAGTATAATCAGCAATTTGTACTCAAGGTATCAAAAGTAAAAGTACTCATTATGCAGAATGGCTTCTTTTTGAGTGTTATATTATTGTAGTATATTATATTGTTTGTTTTTATCACTTACAAATACATGTAAGATTATTTTAATGCTCATCAATGTGGAGCTAATTTTACTTACTTTGGTTAGATTAATAGTAATAGTACTGCATCATATTATATAAGTGTGCTGTGTGTTTTTTATATTATTATAACAATACTCTTTATTTATATAGCAATTTAAACATCAGTTAGAGTATTAAAATATACTATTTTATGTAAAATCTTCATCTGAAAAGTAACTAAAGCTGTCAAATACATGTAGTGGAGTAGAAAGTATGAAGTAGAATAAGGTGGAAATACTCAAGTAAAGTACAAGCACCTCAAATTTGTACTTAGTACAATACTTGAGTAAATATACTTAGTTACATTCCACCACTGCCTTGATTAGATGACTGCCCTCCACACCTTCACTGTATATTAGCAGATAAAATGGATAAAATCATGGTGATACGACTCTTTTTAAAAAGGTCTAAAAACATCTTAACTCTTATTAGTTTTTTTATGTTGTATGTTATTAATGTTTATGTTTTAAATATGTTTTGTAGCACTTTGAGTTTCACTATGAATAAAAAGCGAGGTACAAATTAAATGTATTATTATTCATTGTTTAAAACTATTTGTAATATTGTTATATACAGTACAGTACCTAAATATGCCCTTTTAGTATTTACTTATATTTTAATTGTTAATACTCACATCCTTCTATTCTGTTATTATTAGTAATACTATTAATGCTAGTTGTAATTAAATGTCTTTTCAGAGTTAAAAGACAATGGCTCTGATAGTCATGATATTTGCTGTGACACTGGTTTCCCACTGCTGCAGTGCTCCACAGGTGGGTGAAAGCCGAACAAAATCACTGCATGTTGAAGCTGACTTTAATCATAATATTTAGAAATGTAATCAGTGTCTTTGTCGCTACCTTTCAGCGGAGAAACTGGACTCCCCAGGCTATCTTATATCTAAAAGGAGCACGTAAGAATCTGCAGAACAAACGTAAACAACTGTTGAATTCTGAGCTGCTTTGTCAAATTGATAAAAAAAAGTGATGAATGAACGTTGGTGTTTTACAGAGAGACACCGCTCAGTACTGGAGCGCAACACCAGAGAAGAAGGAGACACTTTACTAGGTGAGTGTAACATGTGATGCACTGCAGATAGAGGTATAAAATTCAATGTCTGTCTCACCATCAGGCAAAAGTCATTAGTTCAAAGACAAAATATTTATGTAATTAGTGGTGTTGTATTATATTTAGCTCCTAAAAGCAATAAATCAACTTCTATAAAAGGGTTATAAGTTGTAACTAATGACTTTATTATAAATAAACTGTTTACTGATGCTTTATATATCAATTATTACAATTTTTTAGGGACATTTATAACTGCAGAATTGACCTGATAACGACTTTAATTTGATTTTAAACCTCATTGTCACTATTACTGGCACACGAGCAAGAGATTTATCACAACCTGGTTATTTATGGTTTATAACTGATCTATAAAGTATTTGTACATGCTTTAATCATTATTAAAGCCATTAGTTACAACTTATATAACCTTTATTTAGTCAGGTAATTAGGAGGTCAAGATCTCTTTTGTGAGAGAGACCAAAACAAGCAAAACCAGGTGTAACAAAATTACATACAGCAGCAGAAACGTCACTAAATACACTCGAGGTTACAAGTTTAAAAGAAGTAAAAAAACAGGCTATAGAGAGGAGGATCTAATGACTTCTATCTTAGTCCAAAAACAGATAAAAGCATGATCGTATGTACATGTCTCTTTATGATGCTTTATGTTTGTATTTTATTTCTAGGATAAGTCTTAGTTGTGCAATTTTGTGTTTTCAAATGTCTTCGTTCTGCTTCTCCGCAGTGACTCACAACCAGAACAGCGATGGACCAGTAATGTCTTTGTCTTCATCTGTTCTTCTGGAGCTTCTGCAGCAAGCTGTGGGAGAAGGTAGAAAAAAAACCTGCAACACTTCACCCGACCAGCATCGGAGCAATTTTAAGATTCATTTTCTGTTTTTAATCTATTTTTTTCCTCAGATGGAGACGATCCAGGTTTTTATCCAGATGAACAAGAGGTGATTTTGACTTATTTGTGATTGTGAACCTGTTTATCAGTCATGTCAATGTTATCAAAGGTCACTCCAACACTTATGTTTATTGCTTGTTTATTTTCATGTAAAGCACACTGAGTTTACTGGTGATGAAATGTGCTACATAACTAAAATTCCCAAGCTGTGACTGTTTAAATAAACTCTGAGCCATGTGTTCAACTTATTGCTCCCACAGCTGTACAACTTGTTAATCGATTAAAAAAAATCATCTGTGTCAGCTTCAGGCAACAATTTAGTCATTCACACCAAACAGTGATTAACACCATGCTTAACACCATTCATTCATACATCATCACACTGTCTACACTGGGGTCAATGAGTGAGGTGGCCCACTGACTCTGATTGGAAAAGGCAGCTTGAACCAGTCACATCTGGGTCGAACAGAGTTCACCAGCCGAGATGTAGAAGAGTCCAAACCTGATCCGACTCACTTTAGGTGGTGCAGTTTAGTTTCAACCAGATTAAAACTTGCAGAACTGTGTTTAATCCTGTTGTCTAGACTGACATTTATAATACGAATTACACAATAAATACTAGTAAGTGCTCCTAAAGCAAGAATTTTCTGCAAAAACAAGTTGTATTTCATTGACTGGAGGTCACAGATTCACAGTTATGTTGGTTCACTGATGTTAAATTCACCTCATCTGCTCCAAATCTGATCGAGCGTTAAAGGAAAATCCACCATAACAAAGAATTTACATTCAGTCATTTAAATGATCTAATACAGAAAAGACAAGAGCTGGAAATCAAAGACTTGAACTGAGACTTTCATCAGGAGTTAAAAAAAAAAACTCAAGGTCCACTTACTAGCTTTTTCTGGGGCTTTCAACCCCTTCTCACAGTCCTCACTTTATCCACTGACGTAAATGAATAATTCCCAGAGCTTCTGTTTGAGATTAAAAAAAATGTAAGGGTTGTGAATCAGAAAATTAAGCTTTTATTGTCTTTTAATTTGTTTATTTTTCATGATCATAAATCTGAATGATGTCAGAACCATGTAAGCAGGATTATGAATAAACATTTTTTTCTATGTTTCATGTAAACGTCATAATCTGAATAAAATCAAAACCAGGATAAGACTCAGCATATTAATGTCACTATGAATTGTGTTTAGATTAAATCTCAGGTACACTTGTGTCTCTGCTGCTCATCTTGAGCAAAAGCTGGTGTAAATTCACAAACTTTAAACTGAGTTACTACAGTTTTGAAGTTAATGTGTAATTTCTCCTTCAACTGAGCACACACACTCCCCGTTAAAGCACAAACAAACCTGCTTTATTGCACATCAAAGCGACATGAGTGACACAGTGAACACAGACTGAACACAGTCGAGGATAAATGAGTCAGTGCGGCGTTTCACTCTGCTGATGTCACATTTTGTCTCCAGCAAGCAGAAAAGTGTACAAACTGACACCTACAGCTACATCTGATGGGATCAAACCCCCCCTCGTACACCTGAACATCTACAGAGGGCAGCGGGTTGAAGGTGTGGAAGGTGGGAGCTGTCTGGTATTTACTGACTGCAGAGTGGTTTTACTGCAGGCGATGAGCAGCCAGGGCGGTGCGGCTAACGTTGCCCCCTGCTGGTCAGTTAGACGTCCTGCAGGTCCTTCTGGATGTCCCACAGTGTGTTGGCACTGGCCTGCAGCTGGGCCACCTCTTCATCTGTCAGGGTCATGTTGACCACGCTGGCCACGCCCCCGCTGTTCAGCACGCAGGGCAGACTCAGGTACACCTCGTCACTGATCCCATACATGCCCTGTTGATCAAACACACGTGTACGGTCAGTATAAGAACATGTAAGTTGGACATGTGCACGTTGGTAAAAGAGAGATTAGTGTCTGCAAAGAGCGAGGATGTAAACATTTTTAAGCCCATTTGAATGAAATTGAATGCACCGGCTATTAAAAATTAAATCTGATTATAACTCACTTTTGTTGTCACCATGTATTTTGTATGTATAACCCAGTGAACACAAGGTCCTTGATCCTGACTTTGTGTGATATGTTATAGAGCTGCAAAGATTAGTCAATTAATTGATTGACAAAACGTTAATCGGCAACTATATTGATAATCTAATAATCATTTTAGTCATTTTTTAAAAGCAGCAATATTTGCTGGTTGCAGCTACTCACATTTGAGGATTTGAAGCTTTTCTGTCATACACGATCGCAAACTGAATATCTTGGTTTGAAAACGTCACTAAGAAATGAAAACGAGCATGTTTCACTATTTTCTGACACTTTATAGACAAAACACTTAATTAATTAATTGAAAAAATATTTGGCAGATTAATTGATTATTTGAGCTCAATCTGGACACATTCAAAATTATAGTTAAATCTGATTCAATCATATTCAGTTTCAGATTTTGCCTCACAAATTTAAATGTTGACTTCAACAGCTCAGTTAGCATAAAAACTTCTAATTTATGCTACTTATAAAACATCCTTGCTGGTACTTCTTGCAGTAATTTAAAAAAATAATATTTGTGCTAAAAATTCATATTAAAGTACTTTAGTGCGCTGTGCTAAACTATTATAGATGATGTTACATGACAACATAGATTTTGCAGCAAAGGTATCATTTGTTTTATGTATAAACTGGACATGTACGCATAACTCAAAGATGTAGAACGTTTCAGTCTCTGATTTGGAAAACGAGGTTGCGCTAAACCCAAAATCCAGTAAGCATGTTCCAAAAATATACATGTTTCAGTGTCTGTGTGTGAGTAAAGTTCACCTCCACCATGGTGGAAACGGGATGAATCCTGTTCATATTCCTCATGAGGCTCTCTGTCAGATCAGCTACACTCAGACCGATGGCCCAGTTGGTGTAACCCTTCAGTCTGATCACCTCATAGGCACTGAGAGACACATAGACACAACTTTAGACAACAACAACAACAACAACAAAGCAAGTCTGATCTGTGGAGCCAGCTGTTAGACTGCTTAATGTGATGTGAGGTGCTAAAAATACACTTATAAAACACAATAACACTCTTAGAAGCAGCTTTTGTCCTCTGCACTAATGAAAGAGACGAGAGAGAGAGAGAGAGAGAGAGAGAGGGGAGGGGTGACAGTTGAGACAAACTGAGAGTCAGTTGGAGAGAAACAGTGTTGAATGCATAATGACATTTACGTCAATATACGAAGTGTGTGTTTCCAGGAAAACATTGTCCTGTTTTCACACCATCACAAAACTAGTTTGTGCAGGAGAGGACAACATAAATTAAATGAATATGGATGTAATTTATCACATTGTCTCAATATTCATATGTGACAATAATTATTATTCAAAATTACAAATTATTTTTGTGTTTTTTTGGAGTACAATCCACAAAAAAACCACACTGAAAACTATACACTCAAAATTGTAATGTGACTGATTTTGATTGTAACGTTATTATTCATTTAGACATGAGAACAGTGAATATGATTATATGGAGAAGAAAACATCACACCTCAAAACATTTTACTAGTCAATCAAATGAAAGTGAGCAAATGTGCAGCAGATCAAGTGAACTCTGGCCTACCTGTTCACCACCATCTTGTGAGTCTCCTTCCAGTTCTCGTCGTCAGAGTCTGTGCCGATGTCCGGGTTTAACGTCTGCAGGTTGACTCCGGCCACGTTGGTTCCACTCCACACAGGCACTAAACACACACCGTCACCCTCCTCTCGTAAACTCTACATATCATAGACTGGCACTTGTCAATAACATACTGTGATACTGTCTTTTTCCTCACCACTGGTGTCTCCGTGTTCTCCCAGGATCCAACCGTTGAAGCTGCTGGGGTGGATCCCCAGTTTGTCGGCCATCAGGAAGCGGAAGCGTGCAGAGTCCAAGTTGGTGCCGCTGCCGATGACGCGGTGCTTGGGAAGGCCGCTCAGTTTCCAGGTTACGTAAGTCAGCACATCAACTATTGAAGAGTTTTGTTGGCATTACTAAAAGGTGAATACTGAGTGTGCGTGTGACAGAAACGACAGAACGAAGCTCAGACTTTCCATGTGTGTGTCAGAGTACCTGGGTTGGACACCACAATGATGATGCAGTCAGGGCTGTATCTGACGATCTGGGGGACGATGTGCTTAAAGATGTTGACGTTTCTCTGGACGAGGTTCAGCCTGCTCTCTCCCTCCTGCTGACGGACTCCAGCAGTCACCACCACGATGCGGGAGTTAGCCGTAACAGAGTAGTCTGAGAGAGAAGGAGAAGGAGAGCCAATTTGTTGTAATAGTTGCACAGGCAAAAGCGCTGTCCGTGCAAATCAAATCCATGATAGTAAGTGAATTGAAGCTGAGCAGTGCTGGAACGAATCCAGTTTATTTTTTAATGCTGCAAAAGATTTGGTTAAAGTGTCAGTTAGCTGCACCCTGCAAACACCTGAACCGTGTTTATCAAAACTAAAATTGATTTCTGCTGTTTCTCGGCATGTCCGGGATACTCGCCTTTGTCTGCAACTATTTTAGGAGTTTTGAGGAAGAGGCTTCCGTGCTGCAGGTCCATCATCTCTCCTTTCAGCTTGTCCTCCATCACGTCCACCAGGGCCAGCTCATCAGCCAGCTCCTGCACACATCAGGGGAGGTCAGACCATCCCACACAACACTGCTTCATCTCACAGTGCACAAAGCACAGTAGTTGTTTTTTGCAATTGTGTTACTACTTTAAATAAATATTACTACTATTCCTACTGTATATACTGCTGTCCAGTTTCAGCTAAACAATAGAAGCCAAACTGAACTGTTATAGTATAAAGTGGCAGCAGACAATTAACATTTTCCTGTCATTGTCACAGCACTTTCACAAGGACGGTCAAGAGGATAACACCCAGATCAGACACCAAGAGATCAGTAATCCAGTGTGAGTCCTGCACAGAGGTATTATGGGATGGTAATCTAAATCGCAGCCAAACCAGTGGGGCTCTTACCCTGAGCAGGATGCTTACAGCACAGGCCATGCCAACCTGTCCCACGCCCACCACTGTCACTTTATTCCTGGGGGGCTCGGGAGGACCGCTGAACAGCGGGGTGATCAGCTTCTGCAGGATTGAGGCCATTTTCAGTGCTGAAGAGTGTAAATGGAAGAAAAGAAAAGAAGAGAAAAGTGTTGGTTGTAGAGAAGTAACAAACATTTTACACAGATTTGAGGGAAACAGTTCTGAATCCAGCCTAGTTCTTCTTCATAAATACTGCATTGAGGACATAGTGTGTTATATTCTGAGTGTAGAGGGATTACAAATTAAGCCTGACATTTATCTCAGCAGCACTAGAGGAAGCATGACTTCTCTGACATCTAGATCCATTACAAGAAAAAAACAAAACACCCCGACCGAGCTGAGTCCCAAACATTTTCCCTCTGCAGAGTTCACCTTGAAAAGACACGCAGCCACACACAAAAACAGCAGCAATACTTGCATTGTTTGGCGATGCTCCGAGCTGCGAGGTATAAATACCACCATGTAATCAGCATGGCAAACTGAATTGATACCTAAGGTGTGTTTCTACAGAGCTCCGTGTCCCCTGCATCCACAACACCTCCCACAGTCACTGTTTATGCAATCCAGTCGAGGCAGGGATCCGGTCAGCTGCAGCGGTAGCACAGAGCGCATGTGACTCAGGGCCAGACTGGGGGAGCCGTGAGCCGCCACAGAGCTCCTACTCCTCTCCTCTCCCTCCACCCTCCTCTCCCCAATGGAGGACGGAGCAGTATAATCGGATGCCAAACTTGACTGACTGACTGCAGACTGTTAAGGGAGTTAGTGTAATCCCTTAACGCTGCCTCCATCTGCTGCACCTGCACTACAGATGAACATTAACCTTGTATCTAATAGGATGTCTCTAAGAAATATTTAATAAATATTTACCTAAATTCTCTCTCTGACACGATATATTTAAGTAAACTACATATTACAGCTATTATATTTCTATTATTAAATAGTGATAGGCAGAATTAAAATCTGAATTATTTATGCTTTAGTAGCAATTGAATATTAGGTGCATTAAACATTTGGAAATTATTTATATTATCTGCTGCACATTGTCAATACTGTAATACATCAGACACTGAGGCTTATACAAGATGTACTGCAAACATAATAACAATAAAGCATATTACTGTGATCCAAGGCATCTGCATAAACTCTCTCAGACCGTCTTATCTCTAAAGGAGGTATGAGGCACTGAGAATAAATTCCCATTGAAAGTGCACGGTGGAAACTGTCCATTCATTAACCCCGAGTCAAACTGGATTACCAAGAGAAAGCGATGTGCACTTCAAGCATGTAAATGCAAGTTAATGAGGTATCTTAACCTGTAAGGTCACGGGGGGGTCAGTAGTTTTCATTACTTTTAATCACACTCAATAAATACATGGTTTCTACTGGAATGATAAATCAACATCATCAGATTATCGCATTTTTTTAATGCAAACATTGTAGACGAGACAGCTGTGTAGGGACCTGCCAAATGTCTGTAGGTGACTGAGAAAGGTTGAACTTGAACACAGACAGTAGTGGACGAGGAAAGACGTTAAATTGAATGAAATACAGTGTACAGGTAATTATATAAGTGAGGGTAGTAGGTGTATTTGCTGAAAAAAAAGCACATTTAACGTTTTAAAAGTGCACACATTAAAAAAACGTTGATGTCAATGTGACTGCTATACTACAGGGACAATGTGCTGCCTAAAAATGAGAACTTTTGATGGTCATGTATTGAATATGTAATATCATTTAAGTTTTTCCTGTTAATTGTTTGATGAAACACAAAGTCATCGACAAGGAAACAACTTGCTGCCCCTTCCCGAAAAAAAAAAAACACCCCTACACATGCTCCATCAGAATAACTAATTTATTTGTCTTTAGTAAACACATTGTTGTTCTTTTAAAAAGGAAAAACATGTGACGTGTCCTGCCACTGATCCAGATGGTGGTTCTGTCAGTGAACAACTGTAAAAGTTGGACAGCATAACTTTCCCTGCAGTTAGACATGTGCACCACAAAGCAGAGAAATCCAAACGAGTCTAAATCTGACAGCCTCCAGCAGATATCTCAAATCTACACAATGTGAAAACAATGGCTGTTCACCTGTTGTCTTGCGGGTCCAACTGCGTTGAGAGTAACTCCTTGTCCTTTCTCCAACTCTACAGTAAGACTCACCCTTGGTTTGCTGTGCTATGTACCTGCTACTGTTCCTGCTGTGCTGTCAGCCTGCAGCCTTCTGGATTTAATTGACTAAGCCTCTCCATCCCCTACAAAGTCTCCATTTGGCAACGGTCACCTCAGTCAGCTGGTAACATGTTCACCTGTAACAACAACATAGATTTTTTAAATAAAAAAGAACAGAAAGATGCAGTAGGACCCACCAATGGCATTAAAATGGCTGAGATATGTTATTCATATTAGGAATATAAATCAAAGTATACAATTATCTCAGGTACTTGTGCTTTACTTGAGTATTTCCATTTTATGCTATTTTATACTTCCACTCCACTACATTTCAGAGGGAAATATTGTACTTTCTACTCCACTACATTTATTTAACAGCTTTAGTTACTTTTCAGATGAAGATTTGACACAATGGATAATATAACAAGCTTTTAATATACAACACATTGTTAAAGATGAAACCAGTGGTTTCCAACCTTTTTGGCTTTTGACGTCTTACATAAAGCAGTGTGTAGTCAGGGTCACATTTCAGATGTCTATGAGTTGTTAACAGCTCCACCAAATAGTGATTTTTCCTCTCCCATTAATCATCTCACGACCCCTCAGATTTATCTGGTGACCCTTTGGAGGGGCCAGACCCCTAGGTTGGGAACCACTGGACTAAACTAGATAACTGTATATAAAGTAGTTTAAACTAGTTTCACCTGCAGCAGCTACAACAGTTAAATGATGCTGATGCATCAGTATCTAATTATGTCATATATAGTAAAATATTAGAGACAAAATGAGTACTTTTACTTTAATACCTTAAGTACACTTTGCTGCTAATACTTAGGTACTTTTACTTCAGTAGGATTTTTCATGCAAAACGTTTACTTGTAATGGAGTATTTTTACATTGCTGTATTGATACTTTTACTTAAGTAAAGGATCTGAATACTTGTTCCATTAATGGACCTGAGCACCTCCAGCTGTATAGTCAGGAGGCTTGTGGTGATCTTCAGGCTGCTCCAGCACAGAGAGCCCACAGAGATGGATCTCAGGAGTGTGTCTTCAAGTCACGAGTCCTTTACTCACCTTTGGATGTGAGTGTCTTGAGCACAATGACTGCTGAGCTGCATTTCTTTGTCAAACACAGACACCAGTGAGTCGACAATGGGAGACAGAAACAACCAGCTGCAGGGAAACACACCACACAAGATTCAGACACCTTTATCTGTAGATGGTGGCCACATTCAAGACCAACACCAGTCTTGTATTTAAACATAACTGTAAAGTAACTAAAGCTGTCAAATAAATGTAGCAGAGTAGATAGTACAATATTTCCCTCTGAAATGTGGAGTGGAAGTGTAAAGTAGCATAAGATGGAAATAGTCAAGTAAAGCACCTTAAAGTACCTCAAAGTTGTACTTTAAGGAAAGTATTTGGGTAAATGTACTTAGTTACTTTCCACTTTCGGCTGTACAGAGGACATGATATTCGGAGGAAAAGTAGTTTGATGGGAAAACTTTCATTTAAAAATCTTTTTATGCATCGTCAACAACTCAAGTAACGCCAGCGTTAGCTTTCTTCAACGGCTGGCGAGCTACCGTTAACGGTAGCATTTATAACGGTTTTATTAGCTACCTGCTGGTAACGTTATTGACATTTGTTTTAATGTCTTCTTGTAATGTAAAGTTGCATTCAATTAACTTTAATATCATAATTCATTTTACCAATCCGCTGACTTTGTTCTATCCCAACTGTTCTCTCCAGTCGCGTCTTTATGTAAATTACGTTATGGTGTCTTTTCTTTATATTTTTTATATTAACCTTTTGCTACATTTGTTTTATCACATTCAATGTGTTTTTCTTACTGCTGTTGTTTTCCATTCAGTTTCTTCGTGTTAAAAGAACTTTCTTTGCTCGAGATGTCTATGTAATGTCCACTTTAATAAGTTTCTGCAGGATTACTGCACAAAGATGATTTATCTTTGACAATATTACATGTCATGTTATCACATGTTACATGTCTTATCATCCTGTTAGTTAATGTAAATCTTTGGTTAAAGTATGGATCATTGCAAACTGGTAAAAACATGCAAAACCGGTGTGGTCCTTTAAAGATGCCCAGACAGTGTTCACAGAAGACAAAGAAAAAAGTTCTGCTAACAACCAGGTTTATTTTATGATACACTGCCTACATATCATAAATAAACAGATTAAAAATCCTTACCCACATAACCCTTATTGTTTCTGTCCATTGTGGGAGAGCTGCCTGATGATGAATCACTTATGTTAAATCAGTAAGATTCAGATTAAGATACAGTATCACTTGCATGTATTACATATTGCTTTCAAATGTTACCTTTAAATTTGCTATAAAAAGTTGAACACATCACTTTAGAAAAATATCAAAATTGAAACAAAGAGATTTTCCCACCCCCAGCATCACCTGCAGCAAAGCAAACTCACTCCCAGCGGGTAAACAACCCTTTTAGAGTAACCTACAGTGTCTTCAATGTGGTAATTTGCACAGGCAGAAGTAGTCAAGTTCTGAGGAGAGTAGCTCAAAAGGATTAACTGTCCCATAAGGATTTACTTTCTCCATGCGTCTTCTTTGCAGATCTGCCATGTGTAGACACATGCAGTCAATGAGGTGGGCTATGTGGGTGCACTGCAAAAGCCAGTCCTGCACAGAGGACTGAAGGATCAGAAATCTAATAAAAACATAAAACAAAAAAAGCACAATAGAGCACTAAAATCCAAAGAATGTGAACTCAAATAGACACACTGGCAGAGCTGGAAAATCAATAACCTATGATCATACGCTGCAATTTTAGTTTCGTCAAGGAGTACTTGTCAAATAAACGGTAGATGATCAGTACTAAAACAAGCGGTTTCATTTAGAATTTTCTCTGCATGTAAACGATGAGGATGTTGAAAGAAGATGGCAAAAGTACAGTAAATTTTCTTCATCAATCCATGGACAGCAAAAGTCATGATTACAATACTGAGCAAGAGTGAACAGAATCATCATTTTAGCCATAATCAAGCTGCGATCAGCCACTAAAAATAAAAGTTTTGTCTTTTTGAACCTAAAAGTGAATTTGGGCCAATTTTCTTCATGCAGTGACGTAACCTGATTACACCATGTGTCTCCTCCCAGCACAGACCACATTAAAAAGGTTGAGCTGAATCGACCTGAGCACCATAGAAATTATGAATCACTCTACCTAACTCTATAGCTACAGAGCAAATTGTGAAAATTATACAGAAACACATGTAGACATTCTGGTATTAATAGTAGTGCTGCTTTGTGCTTTAAAACGGGAGGGCACTAATTACTAACAGTGTCCAGGCACTTCACCATCAGAAAAAAACACCTGGCACGTGGCGTTGGAAACTACAGTATGGCCTTCAAAAACTACAACCATGCATGGATAAACTGGCCTCTCCATTCTGCACTCGTTTCTACATACAAGGGTTAAATACACACAAAGACACAAACAAGTCACAGATTAAAATCAACATTAAAATGAGTCTCTTCTGACTGCCACAAAACAGTGTTATCCAGAAGCTACTGTTTAAGTATACCTCCCTCTTGTGGTGGGAGGAAAGCTGGAACCTGGAGAGAAGAAAGTTTATCGTTCCCAATTAAATCTGTGTCTTTTTATCCAACCATGTAAGAAAAAAGAAGAGGCGAGCCAAGTTTACTGCTTGAGTTGTGGTGTGCTGTGGCGGCAGGGAGGTGGCATTGGCATGGCGAGGGGACTGCTGAGCGTCTTTACTTGCCGGCGCCCTCGGTAGCACTGCTGCCGCCGATGCCCAGGTAGGTGGCTGCGTTGTCCACAACGCCTTGAAGTGGGACGATGACGCTGTCTAGGAGGCCTTTAAGGTTGTTGATCTGATTGGCATCCAGGTTCTGGTAGGTGTAGTAGAGCGAGCCGCACACCACAACGAGAAGCAGGAGCTTGAGCACTACAGACAGGAAGCCTCGTCGGGCTGGTGCTTTGCTTGGAGAGACTGCGCTGGCGCCTCTGGACAAAGACTCGGGGAAAGAGTGGCTCTCAGTGTGGACGCTGTGCTGCACAAGGGACTCATTCAGCCAGTATTCACTTGGTTTCACAGGTCGACCGGCCGCCCCTCGGATTGGACGTCTACAGGTCGCACTGATCAGAGAAACACACTTTTAGGCTAACTTCACAAAAACATAAAAAAAAAAACAACCAAACAACCTTAGGTCCAATTACTACCTTTTTGCAGAGCTTCCTACTGCATCTTATGATCTTCCTCAGCGGATGAATTTTGCTCAGTTGTCATGGTGATAATCACATCCAACACCAAAGCTACTAATGTGTCCAAAGTCATGAACTCTGATGTTTAACTTAAAGCTAACATTTTGATTATCCATTGCTCCATGTACTGTAATATTTTGCAGTACATTGTTGAAGCGGTGAGAACATTAACACAATGACAAATATTAGCTCGTAAAATCATCACTTGTTACCTGATGCCTGTTGGTGTGCTTATTTCATTGGCAAGGATATCTTCAACAACACTCTCGCTGGCTTTCTTCGGGGTCTCTTGAGTAACGATTTCCTCCACCACCTGTCAGTGTAATTACAAAAAAGACGTTCATAAAAACTATATATAGTACTATCGCTGGGCTTAGAAATGTCAAAAGTATGCTTCACCTTGGTTTGTCGTCTGCTGCTGGTTCTTACGGTGACTGGAGTTTTCCCTCTGCTCCGCACAGGCTTTTCTACCACAGGAACCGGCTCTGGTTCAGGGGCAGCAATCTCCTCTGAAGCAAACAAAAAAACACAGGCAGCAGTGAGATATGGTCATATCATTTGAGTTATCAGTGTTTTTTCAAGATTTGACCGGGGAGGTGTTCCAAGAAGCAGGTTTGCCGATTTTCTGCAGAATTTTGCTAAATATAACATGACTAGTTTTATGATGTACTGAGGCCATGTTATTTGTCTAGGCAGGTAAAATTAAATTTCAAAACATCACTCTGATGTGTGGTCAGAGCTCACCATCTTCCTTGTCACTGTACTGGTCAGAATTTGTGTTGCCGTTTTGGTTGCTGTCTGCTTTGGGGAGAGTTGTGACATCTGTAGGAACCTCAGGTTCAGCGGCAGGCTGGTCCAAAAGCTTCTGCAGCTTCTTCTCATACACCTTTCGAGTCGAGGCTAAATAGAGGAGAGAAAGGAGTGAAAAGGTTAAATGACATATAAAACCAGGTACTTTCACTTCAGCAGGATTCATACATTTTAGTTGAATGTATGTTGTTTGATAAAATCATATTTAAAGATGACTACTGATATATGTGCTGCTGCTTCAGTGAATATTAGCAAATATGTATAAAGTGTTTTAGGGAATTATTTTTAAAGATGTATATTTCTTTCTTATATATATTTATGTATTTACTTAATAATATATAACAATTTGAAACAGCTGGTTCAAATATGACCAGATGTTAACAGCTTAATTTGATAAACTGGTTGAAATATATGATTTAAAAAAAAATGTGAATTGCTTTTTAACTTTGCTTTTGTAAGGTCTATGTGATTAAATAATGCCAATAAATAATGTATTTCTAAACTAATTTTGTATAGCTTTCAATAATTTCATATTTCACTTTCTTTTTCCATGTTGGAAAGCTACATAATGATATTTTGTCATGGACGTCTGAGACATGCCTCCAGGAACTTACCCACAATGGGTCCAGAGTCCACACCATGCTTTGCCAGCTGTTGTTTTAAATCTTCATCAGTGAGATCTGTCACCTCTACTTCTTCTGTGCGAGGCTTGTCTGTCTTTTTTGTAGCTTTCTGCAGGAAAAAAACAATTAGATTTCATTTAATAAGATGAATGAGTCACAACTAACACACAAAAAACAAGTAAGTACATCATACCACACTGTAGCCACAGGTGAAAACCAAGTAAGACCCATTAAATCACTGTGTTTCAAGTCTGTCTTAAACAAGTCAGGTGCCCAAATGAACATTGAAACATGTTTTTTCTGTTCACACCGACCATTAGAAGATTTCTTCATGAGGCACATACAATGTAAGTGATGGGGGACAAAATCCACGAGCCTCCTTCTGTGCAAAGATGCAATTAAAAGTTTATCTGAAGCTAATGAGGCTTCAGCCGTCCAAATTACTCAGGGCAAGGTGATATCTATTTATACTAGTCTTTTTTAATGTCAAAGTCCATCGTTTTTATTGCACAAATTCTGAGGAAACATTAGGGGGGAATTTTATAAGATTATATATATTTGAAGGGGGTCTTTTAATAGCCAATTAGCCAATATGAACAGTATGAATAATTACAGCGAGGAAAATCTCCTTTTAGTGTTCATTTGGACACCTTGCTGTCGGTTTAAGACAGACTTGAGAAATTGTGAACCCCTCCTTTTAAAGCAGAAAACAAACACTTACCCTTCCAGATCGACTTTTGTTGGAAACAACGGGAGCAGGTAACTCTTCGTCGCTGGAGAAGGTGTCTGTAGGTGGACTCCTCTTGTTGTTCAGTATGGTTAAGTTTTTCAGATACAGCTGCACATAAACTTCTTTTTTATGCTCTCCGCTCGGAAGCTGCACATTGTTCGCTGTGAGCTCATTCTTCAGCTTATCTTTCGTGAGAACCGACGGATCTTCGAGAAATTCTGCCATCCTTAACTTAACTTTTTCTCTTTTTTTCCCACCGTTTCCAGCTAACGGAAACCAGCTCGTTCACTCAGCAGCTACAAACAACAACACCGGGAAACGTGACCGATTCGCGCTGTTGTCAGAAGAGACTGGCGCCTAACCCGCTGCCGATCGAGCTAGCAGGACAGAAGAGGTTTACCTGAATAAAAGCCCAGTTTTGCCTTTTAGCCTCACGGCGAAAATATTTACACGTAGCTGTAATTTTTCGACAACAGATACGAGCGTGTGCTGCAAACGTAACCAGCGTAAAAATCAAAATTAAGTAGCTGTAAATTGACTGAATTAGCTTAGCTTCAAACCGGTCCACTTGCTTCTGTCTGTCCGCGGTCGCGACGGTGCCAAACAACAAGCAGCCCTGTGATTGGACGGAACGCCTCCGTAAGCTCCGCTCTGATTGGCTTGCTATGAATGGCACACTCGCAGGCCGCTGCCACAAAGAAACCGCAGGCTGTGTTTTTGATAACGGCTTTACTTCAATCCTGTCGACGATATTTACACCATTGTTTCAATTCACAGACGTTACTGACCGCATTGTTTCAATAATTAGACAAATGCGAGTTTAAAGGGTTAATTCGAGTCGCATTAAGTGTTCAGAGAACAATGTTAATAGCGATTTAATGGCACTGACTGTTAACTAGCGTTTATAGGCCACAGCAGCGGTTTCAGCCTCTTTAACGTGTTTATCGCATTAATTCAATCTGATGGTTAACGGGTAGCAGTCAGTAGCAATAAACAGTGTCACTGAAGGGTTTCACATTACATAATATGGCAGAGACGATTAGATGAAATCTGCCTTTGTAACAGAAGAGGGCAGCATGAGCCACATTATTCAAAAGAAACGCAGGTTAGGATTATTTGAGGTTTCATTTTGTTCAATATCAAGCCAGCAAGCAAATTTAATTTAACGTTTGTAAAGCGCAGAAGTATCAAAGTGCTTTTCAGAAGAGGAAAATGGGAAAGAAGGTGATAGAACAAACAAAGACGACACCATATAAGCGAGAAAGCCAAAGAAAACGAACGTGTCTTAAAGGATAAATTCAGTTTTTCAAGCCTGTCAAGTGCCCATATGAACACAGAAAGAGGTTTTCCTCGCTGTAGTCATTCCTCCTGTGCATACTGGCTATTAAAAGATCCCCTTCAAATGCACTTTCAGTAAGTGATGGAGGCCAAAATCCATAGTGTGTCCACAGTCAATTTGTGCAAAAATGCATTTAAAAGCTTATCTGAAGCTTATGAGGCTTCAGCAGTCTGAGTTAGTCATATCAATGTGGATATCTGCCACATTTACAGTCTTTTTAGGATAAAATTCCCTTTTTGTGTTTTCTCAGACAGTGTTTCCCTGTTGAGCTGCGGTGGAAGTATTTTAACAAAAAGAGGGACTTGACTTTGGGACTTGAAAACCATTTCACTCTCGCATCTCCATTATTAAAATGAATGTCCTCCCAAGAATCAACTTTCTTAGTTCAATGATACATTTACCACCACCTAAAGACCACTGAAAAAAAAAAATTCTCTAACATCTAGGTTTGTATGGGGGAATAAAAAAACCCAGACTGAAACGGTCAACTCTCCAAAGACAAAAAGGCGAAAGGGGATTTGGTGTATCTAACTTTAAGTGGTATCACTGGTCATTTGTACTACACCCTGTCTCAAAATGGTTAAATCCTGCTTTTCATGTGTCTTGGAGGCCAATAGAAGAGAACACGGTGCACCCTTATAGGTTACAAGATCTGGTCTACTCCAACATTTCACTCAAACAATCAAAAAAGAAATTTGGCTCAATTATTACTGAGGTATTCTCCACCTGGCGTCTTGCTGAAAAGCACTACAAAATTTTGTCTAACTGGTATTTTCACTCTCTCATTTTTCACAACAATAACCTCCAATTGGGAAGCCAACCAATTTCATTCCCTCAATGGAGCAGTAAAGGGGTGCACAGTCTCGGTGACATTTATGGTCCTGTGGGCCTCTGAGCATTTAAAGACATCCAGAAACATTTCAGTCTCAACAATATATTCCATCTTACATAAGGCCTCCTGTAAGCCCCTATCTATGGACAGACTGTGGAAGGCAGACCTCTCCTCAAATAGCTCCAACCCATATTGGAAACTAATCTGACAGAACATGCAGCTATCTTCCAGGAACCCAAACGATCAAGTTATTCCTTTTAATTTCATAACATACTTCACTCCCCGCACATTGCATAAAATGAAAGCTTCACCATCACCAAACTGCACCCAATGCAATCAAAATGCATTGGGTACATTTTTTCATACGGTATGGGAGTGCCCAAGGGTTGCAGAGTTCAGGAAGAGGGTTTCAGAGATGCAATCAAACATATTGTCCAAAACAATTCCTTACTTGCCAGAAGTCCTGTTACTTAATGACAGCTCCAACTTGGAAGTCTGTGTTAAGCAGAGACGTCTCTGGCTAGCTGGCCTTACAGCTGCCAAGCGACTAATAGCTTGTAGATGGAAAGCTCCTCATTCTGTCAATATACAAAGATGGCTTCTTGACTTCATAGACATAGCAAGCATGGAACACTGGGCTGCCAACAGAAAATATTTCACACTGGAAACAAGCGATTACTACAATAAAATCCTTAATAGAACTGTTTTCCATGTCCATAAGGTCAAGGGTGGGTGGGGTGGGAGGGAGCCAAAGGGAGGGATATGGGAGGAGGGTCACGGGGTTGAGGAGGGGGGGGCGGCACATGCTCTTATTTCTTCTATTTTGTTTTATTTTTGGTTGCTTGTCAATTTTGTGCTGATTAATGCATGGACATTTGTGATTACATCTACTTTATTTGTGATCTACCAACTTGTAACCCCACCTCTATATAATCAAATGTCAAACGTTATGAAGCACAGAAGTTTCAAAGACTGTTTTGAATGTAATGCTAATTTTTCCATTACAAATAATATCAGCTTAACAATTTGAGTGACAAGTTGCATCTTTGAAAAATGTACATGAATTTCAGAATATCTTAGTATTTGGTATGTCCGCCTTTTGCTTTAATGACAGCATGCACTCAAACTGGCATGGACTCCACAGGTTTATGCAAAACCTGATGACCTGATGAGCTTCTTGTGATGCCACAGAATGCTTGGCTTTTTCTAAGTCTTAAAGTGCCCCCATAAATGTTCAGTGGGGTTGAGGTCAGGTGACTGTGGAGGAAAGTCCATGACAGTCAGGACCCCTTGGTCTTCTTTGGTCTTCAAGTAGTTCTTGCAAAGCTTTGAGGTGTGTTTGGGGTCATTATCCTGCTGCAGTATGAATCCTTATCCACAAAGATGCAAACCAGAGCCTATAGCATGGTTCTGAAGAATGGAGTGGTACTTCTTCTTGGTCAGGGTGTAGTCAATTTGTTGATGGTGTCCAACTCCAGAGTAGGCAAAACACCCACAGACTTGAATATTCCCACCACCATGTCTCACTGTCGGTTTGATACACTGCGGTATCATTCTCTCTCCTGTTCGTCTCCTTACATACACCCTTCTGTTACTGCCATAAATCTCACACTTGGATTCATCAGTAAATAGTGTGAAATGCTGGTATTTCTTGGCCTTGTTTCCCCTCCTGAGAAGTGGTTTAGAAACTGCTATTCATCCTCTGAGACCACAATAAGACAGCCTTCTTCTGACAGTACTTCTGCTGATTGGAGTCTTGTGTTCTTTATTACGCAAATTATGTATCTGTGATGAAGTTGCTTTTCTATCTTTCAGGGAACTAAGTTTGATGTATTGATCTTCTGATGGTGTGGTCACTGATCCAGTTTCTGCAAAGTGTTTTAGAGTTTCATGCACTGCCTCCTTAGAAACCTTTAGTCTAGCCACGATTTGACGCTAAGAAAGCCCCTCTTTGCTTAGAATAGCAATTTGACTTCTGACACTTTCAATTAGTTCTGATGCCATGTTTCCCACTATCTCGATGCTAGTAATCAATGATCTGCTGGAAACTTGAGGCACAGCCATATTTATAACAGGTGAACACTGACTGAAGGCTGCGTTACTTGAACGAGCCTCTGATGCATGCTTCAATGGAGGGGATACAACTCAAGGACATCTGACTTTTTGTACAAAGGACTTAAGTTGGTCAATGCCACAAATTTGCTTAAATTTGATTGATGACTTAGAAATAGTGTAGAATCTTAAATATTTCTTCTTCATTTTACATGCCATTACGTATTGTGTTTTTAAATGTTTCTGAATCCTCAAACTTTCTGATTATTTCCAGGTTTATGTGAAAATATTATTTTGACATACTGTAGCTAATGGGGATCTAAATAAACAAACAACAGGAAAGTATGAGAGAAAAAGGACAAAAGGTGACACAGTAATCACTTTCTTTCAGTCCCCCTCAACACACATACAGTTGATTCAGCTTCTCCAATATGAGGGTTTGCTGCCTTTGAGTTTCATTATTATTATACTATTATTGCAAATTCAAATACCTTTGGGTTTTGGACTTTTAGGCGGACAAAAGAAGACATTTGAAGATGTCAACTTGGGCTGTGGGAAACTGTGATGGAAATTTTTCAGTAGTTTGATAATCAGACTGAATTACCAATTCATTTCACCTTAATGAATTGCTGAACAAAAATGAAATGTGGAAAGCAATTCAGAGGTCTGGAACCAGGCTAATTTTTAAGTATTTTCCAACATTTTATAGAATAAAAAATTCATTGAAAAAATATTAAACAGATTAATCAATAATGCAGCCCTACACACTTGTACTACACCCTCGTATACAGACATGGCAGTGTCTCACCACTGCCTACCTGTCTTGGTTATCTGGGCATGCTGGTCTCTAACTCTGTGGCGAGGGCCTCCCCCTCCTGCTGTGGGGACAGTGGTTTGAGGTGGCAGTGTGGCTCCCCACCTGTCCTTCAGACCTGCCCCATGGGGGCTTTCTGGGATGCTGCTGCAAAAACCAAGCAATTGATCCCCACCTCAGCTCCAAACCACACTAAACATGGCACTTGAAGTATAGTTCAGCTTTTCCATAGTGGATTTGCCAATGAAGTGTAAGCGTAAAAAATGTTGAGCCCTTGAGAAACACCTCTTAAGCTTTCTTTGTATGTAATTTATACAGAAAATAAGGCATGGGCCAAGAATCATAGAGAGTGCCTCTTTAAGCATAACAGTCATGGCCTCTGAAAAATGATCAAAGCCCACTCTTTAATCGTCAACATTCACATTTTCAGAATGAGTTCATTTAAAATGGAATTGCTCCACCTGATGTCTACCAGTCAGTATAATCGACAACATTTCTTGACAGATGATTGCGAAAAACAAAACACAAGAACAAATGAAACATCTAGCAGGAGCAATATAAAATATATAAAGTCATGTGTGCAGTAACATCAAAAAAGCTGTATTGATAATTTAATTATTACAGAGAAAAGCGGGAAAATCTCAAAAGAATACAAACTCAAACAACCATGTGCTAAAAGTGGATTTCTGATCACTTAGAAAAATGTTGAACACAGACTCCTTGGTTCAGTTTATCTTGGATTTTAAGCATTTCTAAATCCCAATTGAGCCAACCACAGGAGTAGCTTAGGAAAAGTCAACCTTTACCACCCAGAGAATGTCTGATCCAATTCCACTGACACAACAAAAGACATACTTGTGAAATTAATCAAAGTTATGAAAATTTCAGCGTATGATCACAGCCCTGCCACCTCATTGGCACACATCTGTTGCTTGGTCCAGGTGTACATAAAAAACAAACAGTTTGATGTAAATTTTGTTTCTTTCTGTAAATCACACTCTTTTAAACAAAATGCACATTTAAGAATTTTATCAGAGCCTTTTATATGTAATACAATGCAATGCTTGAAAAAAATTAGGTACACTTTCCTGCACTAATCTATCACAACAATCTCTAATCCTCCAAGGATGTTATAGCTCACTGCCAAACTAATTAAGATCAAATCCTGTGCAGTTTCCTGTGCAAAAAGGAGGGTAGGATGCGGGCAGTGGGAGCCGTGTATTTCACAGGAGTTGAGATTTGTGTGTCCTGGCCTAGGAACAGCCATCTAGTAGTGCTCACACAGTATATTTTCATCTGTTGACAATCCAAACTCTACTTAAAGGACACACACTTAGTTGTAGACATTTCTGTCAGAAGGAAAAATGAGACTCCCTCTCTGGCCCTTGTTGATGCCCATTTGGCCTCCTGCCTGTTTGTATCATAAGTACTCCTCCATATATTTGCAATACTATTATGATTTGGGCCTTTCCCGTTTTATTTGGCCATTGAATACAGAGACACACTTGCTCATGTCCTCACTGAACTTAAAGCAAACATTACTGCGTGTGAACTTTCATGTAGTGAATGAAGAATTCCTATTAAGACTCCACTGAGGCACCCATGGGACGCCATGTTGGATCATTTGGGGGGGAAAACTTAATGTTGGCCATCCATCTCCTCAACATGTAATGCATTGACATGAAAGGATCAACACAAATTTAATCTGTTAGAGCAACTGAAAGTGCCTCTTTTGCAGTAGCTGTTAGTGACCACTGCAGATGCCCTGCGAAGGAGCTTCACTGCTGTAGATCTTTTATCCATTTCACAATTCAGAAGGTCATGGACCATTGCTTGGTAACACTTTACTTTAAGTCCACCTAGTTAGCATTTATAAGCAGTATATAAACAGTTTATAATGTTTACACTATAATGTAGTTGTTAGCAGATATAAGTGCATTTGACGGCAACTATAAGTTCTCCTGTGGACACCTGTATATAAACGGATAATAAATGAAAATAAACACAGCTGTAATAATATAAAATATGTCTTCACAGGCGAAGTTATGATTGTTGACAAATACTGTACATTAGTTTAAATTTTCCCATATTATAGTGTGTTATAAACTATTTATTAAATATTTATATACCACATATACATGGGAAATAGTGTTACCTACTTATTTTCTTTCTGCCAGAGATCATTTTTGTCTATTAAATATGAGACTAAAGCCAGCAGCCGGTTAGCTTAGCTTAGCATAAAGACTGGAAACAGGGAAACAGCTAGCCTGCCTCTGTACAACAATCTGCCTACCAGCGCCTCTAAAGATCATTAACATGTTAAACCTCATATGTTCAATCCATATAAAAGCCAAAGTGTAAAAATGACAATTTTCTGTTTTAAGGCGTGTTATGTGCCAGATTTTTTCTTGGCTGTGAGCAACTGACAGTCAACTAATGGAGACTCGAGGAAATTAAGGCTGAAAAAAATTGCTGTTTCTTGTTATAATAAAATACATTAACTTGTTATTACTAAATTATTCAGTTTTAACAATAAACCTTTCTTATAATAACAACATAAGACTTTATCTTGTTATTTCACAAAATTAACATATCTCATTAAAACTTTTCTCATTATAACATGATAAGATGATATGTTGTTATATCAAGAAACTTACATACAGTATGTTGTTAAAATGAGAAAAAGATCCAGTCAGTATCTAAAGAGACGACTCGATATTAATTACATATGTTCATTACACTGCTGTACTTAAGCACGGTACTTGTGTAAATTTACTTTGGCTACTGTGCGCCAAACACAATCACCAACCCTGCCCAAACAGAAATGTATCCACTGTCCCCATGCACAGACCTGGCTCCCCCATGACAGGGCCTTCAGGAACTCACTGTAACTCTATACTTCAACAATTACGGGAACTTCTTTCAGCCCACGCAACCATCAAAGTGACATTTTTCTTAGTTTACAGACAATGATGCTATTAAAACATGTTATTTGTCAGATTTCAGACCGCACATTTGACTTTATTCATGGTTCATCACCAGGTAGGACTCTTTTTACATGCCTCTCACAGCTGAAGTGAATGGTCGGTGGCTCGGACAGAGAGGGCAACCTCACACAGGTGACTGCCAGACTCTTGAGTTAACAGGAAAGAAATATTTCCGTGCTTAACTTGGCCGAAGCTCTCAACAGACCTGCCTCTGCTTAGTCTTTCTGTCCGCATGGCTGACTGGTACCGGACCAGTATGGGAAGAGCCAAAGACTTCTCAAAAGCCTCCTGTGATGTGTCGGTTGTGACACCGCCATGCCCCTTAACTGTTTCCTCTCTTTCCCGGATGCCTGGGCTCTGAGCTCACAGGCCCTTCACTCAAGCGAGTCACCATTCGAGAGCGTCAGCATTAACTGTACCTAATGAATGAGAAATAGACAATCAACAGAGACTCAGCAGCACTCGTAGTTGTAAGTGCCAGATCAGGGAACATGCCAACAGCTCAGTGCATTCAGCATTTTATTGCAATCGTTGGCAGGACTCAAGCTCAATTTTCAGTCAGGTACCAAAAAAGAAAAGGGAGTGGATTTTATCAAAGTTGACAACAAGAGACCTCTTGGGGAACCTTTGTGTGAGGTGCCTCCGTAGACTGACATGACTGTGTTTGTAATTTCCTTACTGGTCGATCTGGGGTCTTTCTAGTGTCAAGTTATTTCAAGTAATAGCTCTCAGCTCTGTGCCTACTGCAGCCAGGACACATTCCTAAAAACCTGGTACTTCAGCTGATATGATCTTATTTTTGCACTCCTGTAAATTGAAACTTTTTGGCCTTGTGCTGCCTGAATGGACTTCTCTTGACCTAAATCATAACTATTTGGTCAGAGGACTAGGAGGTGCACCATGTGGAAAAAGCACTTGTCGTTATGTTTACTGTCCTTCCAGGAGGTAGTCTTGATGGTTCGGCTCTTGTAACAGCTCATAGTTTTGGGTAGTAAAACACCGGGGGCCTATCGATGTTCTGAAGCCTCACAGCGTGGCTCATCCGTGCCAGCGGTAAAGGACAAATGTGCCAAAGTCTGCTGGGTTTGGCTCTTTTCTCACCCCCTGGCTTCCAACACCGATGTATCCAGCTGAGGTACAATAATTTGACACCTCTTAAGCAGCTGGACCCTTTAGCGTGACAACCACTGCTTTGTTTTATATTCCTGCGTATTTTGAACGCAATAAAAAATTACAGTCAGCAACATCTAAACTGTGTTTTTATCCACTTTGGACTTTTGCCCCTCCCAACCCCGTTCAATCTCCTTTATCCCTCCCTTTCCTATGTGGGATTTAACGTACACTTTGTGGTAACCTTGCTAAGTTATCAATTTTTTCTATGTTCTCTCACACTGAATAAAGGCTTGTTTCTCTGCGCCTGCTTGTTAAGACTTCAAGGACAGCTCCCTCCATCTGGCATTAAGTATTCCTGGTGCCAGTGTCGGGTTAACTGACACTCCTGCACTTAAACTAATGGCAGCGAACAGTCATCTCCCATGAGGTGCTCACCTTGGAAAAAATCACCCAGCTCCCTCATCCCCAATCATAGTGGTGCTCTCGCCACCCACTGAATGAAACCATGGGCATGAAAAGAGGGATTGTTTCACTATTCAGGCATATATAAGGGCAAATGAAAACATGTAACACGCATGTCCTGTCTTGGATTTGCCCTCCTCTCGAGTTCAGTGAGACGTTGAGAAGTGGGAAGAGAAGAACAGCATACAAACAGAAAAATACGGAGTCAGCAAAACGCCATTAGGACAGAAACATGCAACCCAGTTTCTAGGGCAAATGAAGCAAAATACTTGATTTTAGTAAAATACTTAACCAGGTGCTTTAAGAATACGTTTGAGAAACATAGATCTAAAATGCTGATAACTAGATACAGCTGGATAAAAAGCCTGTTTATCTCATTATTAGCTTTTTATTTCTGAATCACTGGTTTCCTTCAACATGAAAGAAGTATTAACTATTCAACACAGATTGGGGCTGAACTATTGAAGGGTGTTTATAAATTCAGTTTGTGGATAATTTTTCTTCACTCATTCACTGCGAATGGATGATTTTAGTCAAAAAAGTGCAATCTTTTTCTACCCTTTTCTTTATTTTTGTGGTTGTTGGTCTGGATTGAGAGTCTTTATGTATGTTGGTCATCTTATTAGGCTTCACACCTTTTTCAGACTACAGAATTAATAGTCAGATATCAAAAGATCAAAAGTAAATTTCAAATTATGACAAGGTAAAGATTTATGTGCATTGATTAAAATGTAAATGTTTTTTGGAGGGATTTTTCACATACTGTTCATATCACTTGGCAATTGGATTTCCCAGGAACTGTCTTCTTATTTTAACACATTACCTGGCTGTCCTTTGGAGATAGACTGCTTACATCCAAGGTAAGCTGTTAACATAAACGTCGACATTGCAGGTGAGTCCAGGCCAAAGAGAAGCACCTCTCAGACTAGAGGAGTGCAGCATCACCACCCGTCCTCCTCTGAACCCCCTTCTCAATGGAAACCTAAACAGCTTTTTAAGAATGAAGAGGTTTTTCAGTTTGTTGCTAAATATAGGCCAGCCCGGTGGGAGGTGGCAGGTTCCAGAGCCATTTTCAACAAAGATGAGCCCCAGGTCCTGCCCAGGGCCCGGCGGGTGGTGACTGCCGGTGGTCCGCCTTTCTCTTATGCACCGGCTCTTAAGTAAACACTGCAATCCTGCGGTCAGCTACAGCATGGCAACGAGCGAAAGGACTCACTGTGCAGTTGCACACAGCTATGGTGTGTTGTCTCCTCCGGCCCACTCAATCTTCGCCCCTCCCCGTCACAGAGGCCTGGGCAGGGGTCGAGGGCCAGCGACAGACCTTGATGTGTGATCCCAGAACCCTGCTGGGAACTCCTGGTGGGGGCAGTGTTGGACTTCATGCCTGGACCTCTCTGACCGACTATTTTCCATCTGGAAAATATGTCTAAATTAAGAACATTATCATTCTTACAGACGTTATGCTAATTCATTGTTTTTACACCGAATGGATTCGCCAGGTCAGTGAAATCAGGATGGAGGATCTCTTGAGGGTCATTTGACCATTATCAGTGAATTGTTTAAAATATGAAAAGTTAAATTTTTATGAATTAAGGTAAAAACAAGTAAATAAATAACCATTACACTTAAACTATTTTAGAGAAATGCTCCCTTGAGTGAGTGTCTTCCATGTTAAAATAACACATTTGTTTGTACTCGTGTGTATTTGAGTCCATTTCTTTGCACGGCAAAATGTATAATCTGTATAATTTGACATAGGTCAGATTAAAGTGACAAAATCGAATCAAATGTTGTTTCTATGGTCTGCTCTGCATAAATGGTTAATCAAACAGAAGAAATCATGTATTTATCACATTCAGAAGTTTAGCATGTTAAGGACTAACAGCCAGAAATATCAAGTTGAGCCTGGAAATATCAGAAACCTGAATGTTTTATCAGAGGGCCAACCTTTCCAGGATAATATGCCATTAATCATCAGGATCATATCCAATAAAGTGCCAGATTAATCAACACAGAGGAAAACTGACAGCCGCAGTCCTTATCCACTGAGGAAAATAAGGGGCAACAGGTAGGCCTTTATCCATTGAGCTCTGTTCTTGTGTTGCTCCCCTATACATTGAAATCATAATTTGGGGAGTCTCAGTGGCTACCTGTAAGGACCACAGGGGTGGCAAATAGCAGGGCTGTGGCTTTCTGAGCTTCTTAGTGGTGCGAGCAGAAGGATTTACGGTAACTCTCAGACAAGCGTTCACAGCTTGGACTCTTGGCATGGATTCGATATTGTCCCTGGCCGAGCATCAAACCCACTGAACCTGAGGTCCAAAAGTACCTACACAAAACCCTAGGATGTTTGAATGATAAATCACCGACATTTAGTGGCAGAACAAAAAATACTGGCCTTGCTGGGGATATCAATTTTAATTTTAATTCACAGTGAGAGCGCATACTGGGTGGCTTGATTGAGCAGAGATCTGCTTCTAGTTTAATTGACATGCTCTTCTCTTTAGGGCGAGGATATGAGTTTTCCTGCTAATTCAGCACAGGTGCAATAGTAGAAAGCAACCCTGCAGTGTAGGAGGTGCAACAATTGCCAGTAGGGGTGATATTGAATATCGACTATGATTTGAAGTGCATTGACCGAGTTATCTTTAAGTTCATGTCCAATCCTTTTGGGACATGTCATTTATTTCTCTGTGTAACTGGACCTTTCTCAGTACGTGCTTTAGCCCGCCATCATCAGCACCTCTGGTTTTGATAAAAGAGAAACCAGTTCCATGAGATTTCCTGAGCGTAGTTCAATGATAAAAACATATGGCAAAAAAAAAAAAAGCTCAAGAAGTTAATACATCTGACACGCCGAGAAGCATAATGGATCAATTCAGTAATCTTTTCTGTTTTTAAGAAGGATTAGTATTGAAATTGAGGATGTTTTTTTAAATCATTGGTATCATTGTCTTCTGTGTAACATTCAGGTAATTATCATATATGAGGTAAAAGCAGTACTTTATTAATTTGCTGACTGCTGATGATGCCAAGAGGTGCTTTATAAAGCCACAGGACTGAATTTAAGGTCAAAGAGGATGCACTGAGCCAAACACACCAACCGCCACCCTGGAGAAAAAAGCCATGGTGCTAATATTAGGGGGAAGACTGATTACAGTGCTACTATTAGGTTTTTGGCGTCGATTTTGGTCTAAAGTAGGAACGCCCTCAGCACTTCTCTTTGGTGTTCATGCCCTCGGTCTTCAATGGCACACTACATGATATTATGAAGAGCCAGACCAAACATGCCGAAGCAGACCACAGGGTTACTCACAGCCCCTGCACATTCTTTTGAGGCTGAAATGTGACCCAGTCCTATTTTTCAGCAGCTTGTCAGACTCAGTGTGGTGCAGGGAGGTAAACTAGGAGGGAAAACTGTTGTCACCTTTCTATAGCTCTTACTTTTTCTGACTTACAAGATGGCAACCTCAGGTGTCAAAATGAGACCAGCTGGGTGGGTTGGATGCGTGCTGGCAGTCACCACGGTATTGGAAAGCTAAGATGTACTAATAACATCAGCAGCAGACAGTAAATGGAAATTAGTTTATTGGTGAAGCTTTGCAAGTTGATGGACACTCTGGTAAAGCAATAAGGAGTAGTAACCACATGCATTAAGACATATAATGCCATATGTGAGACTAAAACTGAAGTGACAACATAATGATTTGGGGGGAATTCAGTGAAAATCTTTGTAGCAGCTTGAGGAAGCCATATATGTCCAGCTTTGTGTAAGATGCTAAAAACATTGCTTTCCTGAATGATGTCTGCTCCATCTTCCAAAAATATTCTTTTTTCTATTTCCTCCCTCTACACATTTGCAGAGCAAAGTCTTTGTTGGACAGCAACATCAGAGACTTGGACTGGAAAACACTGCCGGGCATTCAATATGTCCGAGCTTGTCATCAGATGAAGCTCATTTTGAAAAATGCTTGTTATGACTGCTGCTAACCATATCCACCCACTCTGTGCCCGGTGAGAGGGGACAGAGAGGAGGAAGTCTTTCAGTCAGTCAGGTCATACTTCATCTCTGCAGGCTATCGAGCCGCTGGACCATGGACAGAGCTTTAAGTGAAGCTTTGCACACTTACAACTTGATGGTGACACAACACATAGGAGAAAAACACCAGAATACCAGAGGAAGTCGCCACACTGAGACAACGCATTTCCTTTTGATAGATCATATTTTGTGACCTTTTAAACCTTGAATTGCAATTTTTTCAGCAATTCAAATAGGTCTGATTGTGCTTATTAACAGCTCCCCTGTTGGAGCTGCAACAATTAGTCGATTGATTGACAAATATTAAATTAATCGGCAACTATTTTGATAACAATTAATAGTTTTGAGTAATTCTTTTAAGAAAACCTGTTAAAATTCTCTGATTACAGCTTCTCAAATGTGAATATTTTCTATATACTGTATTTTACACTGGACTGTTGGTCAGGACATTTGACACAACATTTTTCATTATTTTCTGATATTTTTTGGACCAAACAACTAATCGATTGATCGATTAAGAATGGTGACGTCATCTTCTTGCACCAGAGAAAAGTTGTCAACAAGCATGAATGAAATTGACGTAGCAGTACAGGTTGTTGTAAGTCCACTTCAAGAAAAAATAACTCAAAATCTCAAAATTTACATATTTGATTGACTAATTTGATTCCTAACTTTTCTTAACTTGTGCTACTGTTACACAACCTTTTAGCATATACCGTTAGTATTTACCATTAGCCACAGTGGCCACTGCTCAGCACAACAAATGCTTGCTTTAAACTTTCCCTTTCTGAATTCTGCTTCCTTCAGCGATTGCCGTACATTTTCCCAGGTGAAAGAGCATAAATGTTGCATCACTTACTTAAAACCCAACATGTATTGTAGCTTCAGTCCATTACGGACTGTTGACATGACTCTTAGTGAAAAAATTGGTGCTTTTTCCTCATTTGCAATGGATTTCTCCCTATGGGATTCTTAAATGCTGATGCAAAATGTTGAATATAAAGTTAAGCCTTTGTTCTTTGATCCTAAAGTACCAACATCAAAACCATATATGTATCACTGATGCTTTTGATTGACACGTTTTTATGGTGTCACACTCAATTATGTACTGAAATCGGCCGTCAACGTGATGCTCAGTTAGCCACTTTTTGGCCACACCTGCAGGAATGAGAATCACAATGTTTTTATTTCAAACATGAAAGTCTGCTGATCGGTCTATACCATGCTTCCAGCGTGCCATTACAACCAGTTCCTCTATAGCTGCAGGTTTCTACTGGCCACAAACCTACACATTCCTCCCTCCAAGCGCAGCCATAAAAGTTCACCTCCTCATTGACCAAAACTCACTGTGTGAGTTTAAAAACGGGCTTGACGCTCCAAGAAATACAGCCAACTTTACCACTGAAATAGATTTCAATAAATTTTAATTTCCGCAGCCACTTTCCCTGGTCTCAAGAACGTAATGAATTAGCAAACAAAAGCCTCAAAAGAATTCTCTCCCATTTTACTTTACTCAATGAATTACCGTCAACCACACAAAGAAAACAAAAGATGGCAAGTTTATTTTTCTGTGGTGGGGCCGTTTCAACAGAGCGATTATTCACTGACACCCCCTTCAAAGGTTCCTCAATCAAGGTTTCAAGCACCACTGATAGTACTTAGCCAAAGTGGGAATATCACAGTACTGTGTAATACATTGTCACTTTATAATTAGTTAAGAACTGGAATGGTATATTTTGTATATTTTACCATAGAAAAAAGGCAACATCTGTAACGTATTTGTCCCAGAAAGGTTTCAGTGCTGCAAAGCTGATTGACATGCTGGTTATATGTGTGATTTCAAGCTACTGATGTGTTTATTATTGTTGTTTTTTAATCGTGTTAACACAAAGAAGCATTGTGTGATCATAGATAAGATTAGATTACTATAGCAGCAAACACCTAGACTGGTTCCACATCTCTGAATCACTGCTCAGATCTCTCACATTTTTTTCAGTGATTAAATGAAAATGAATGAACAGCAATGCAGTCTGATTATTAGGCTCACAAACATCACACAGCAAGGAAACATAAAAAACAGGAAAAGCAAGTAAGTAAGTGAGTAAAACAAATATTTAAATCAAATACAAGCAAAAATAATTGGAGAATAAGGAAAAGAACCATCGATAACATGTATTTTGGAGGGCTTGAGATGAGATTTAAAACACTTAGTTTACTGACCTGACCATAAGAGGGAGACTGTTGTATAACCTAGGAGGATGGCAAAAAGTAGAATTAATAAAATAAATTTTGATTATAGAAACAAAACAAAAAAGATATAAAGCTAATTTAGAATATTTACAATATGAAAATAGACCAAAAAAGTGACATATGACAAATGAAACAAATGCATGTTTCACATAAAATATATTTATGCATTAAAGATCTAGTTTTATGGCCTTTTTTGACAAATTTATATGAATACTGAGTCTATTTTAAAAATGTCTGACATTTTATTCACCGAAAGTTGTTTAGATTTCTCTAAATCCATCTTTCCTTACAGCCCAGATTCCCCTCTGTCCTCCAGCAGGCTGTTTTGGGAGCTATTTACTTAAAATCGGCATTATTGACGACCTACTCTGATTGGCTGGAGGTGTGGCCCCCACCTTTACTCCCAGCCAATCGGAATACTATGAATAGGAATTATGCAAGATCCCTTCTTTTCCTGGAGTAATGGCTGCAGTTATCCGACTGCAATGAAAACTCTGACGTATGCAAGCACTCAGCGTAGAGCTGGGCGGCGGTGGGCTCATGCTAAAGCTTCCTAGCATATTTGATTTGACTGATGTGGCATAGTAACAGATTCCGCCTTAACACCACTAGCTTTTAAAGCTGCGAATTTCCAAATTTAAAAGTAACTTAAAAAGACTGAGGAGATAGAATTGAGTAATTTAACAGCACAGAAAGGCCCCCACCATCATCCTAAACCATCCCAAAGCAACCTTTTTTTTTGTTTTCCACAATACCAACCCTTTAAATAATAATGATTAAAGAATCTGGATGTATGAGCAAAGCAGAGATGTGTGAAAATATGTTTGGGTTTGTTGCATTTTCTTGCTCTGGCAAAGACAGGCTGATTGCAGAAAATGCTTGTATGTTTGTTTGTATGTGCTTGTATAACTGTGTGTGGGTATATATATATATATATGTGTGTGTGTGTGTGTGTGTGTGTGGGTGTAAGTGGCCTGTGTGTGGCCAGACTCGCTGGGCTGATCTTGGCCCCTGGCTGTTGCTGGCGTTCAGCATGTCTGTAAAGAAACAGTTGGAGGCAAAGCCAACACCAGTCCTGCTCAGGAGCTCGGCCTGCCAGCAGCGACAGATTCCAGAACTTTCCATGGTCCCGCGTCGCCATGCCAACAGGTCTTGGCACGGCACAGCTGTCCTGATCTGCACACCTGGCCCACCAAGAGTCCAGAATCACCTCTGCTGTCACTGTGTGATGAACAGGTCATTTACAACCCAAGTGTTTGTGTGTTTTTAAGAGTTATGGGCCCAGGTAAAGAAAACACCGTGGCAGTGGACCTCCTGTGTGTTGCCCTAATCAAACAGAGCTGAGAACCTTAGCACTGTAGAATAGCTGGGGCTTGAATTTGTTCAGACTTGTACTGTGGAAAACCTGCACAGAGGGATATTGAAAAAGAACCTGCATTATGGAAATGGAGCTCGATAAAGATTTGTTTTGTTTGTGTTTGATAATGCAACAGAATTTTTTGTTTGTTTGTTTGTTTCAGCTCAAACACAGAGGAGCAGGAGTCAAACCTGCTCCTCCTGGGACAAATATGAATATCTAAAGGCAGCCAAAGGGAATAATTTTAAATTCAGACCTCACAAATCATGGGACATTCTTATAGTCTGTGATGCTTTCCTAAGATGGACCAAAGATGTAATGTAATGTTGGTGAGCCCGGGTTTCTGTGGACAGAGAGGTCACTCACTGGAGAAAGTTAGGAAAGTTTCTGTTATGCTGTAATGTTTGATTTATCCTTGCTTGTGTATGGAGAAGAGCACTCACTAGTCTGTTTAAAGGTACTCAGTGTTTCCCCTAGGACTTTTTTCGGGGGGTTAGGGTGGGGGTGGGGGGTGTTGGTGGGGGTGGCTAAAACTACCAGTGTTGCTGCGGGGCGGGCGACGGGTATGTAGTGTCGACAGTGTCATCACAGACGCGAGTAGTAAGGCGGTTGTTCGTAGCGGTGTATTTCTCTACACTGAGCTGAAATGAAACAAGTGCACATAAATTAAGTAAATAAATATTAACGTCAGGTTTCGGTGCAAGCCTGTCACATGCGAGCCTATCGTGCTCCTGCTATCCTGCCAGTATAAATTACATTTGTTGTTATTTGTTTTGTCCAGGAGGGGCAGGGGATCCCGTTGGCTCTCCAAGGTAATGGTAGGGGAAACACTGGTACTGAATGCTTTTCCTAAATGCAGCTCCAATTTCAGATTTTTTTCGAAGGTGACATTTTCTTCCCCTACACAATTTAGCCTTCAGTGTCTTGCTCAAGGACACTTTGACATGTACATAATAGGAGCAGGGGATTGAACCACCAACCCTATAATTAATGAGCTCAATTACTCAAGCTACAGATGCCATAATGGTTGTCCCATGATAAAAAATGGCTTTGAAACACTACTTCATGACATTTTCATATGATAATGTGTTCACTCAATTTAGGAAAGTCTTTGCTAGGAAAAAAAAAACAGAGAAGAAGTGATTTTTGTTTTACTGGAGGACAAAACAGTGGATGTAACTGGGTAGTTACAAGCAGCAGCAACAGCAATCATTACTGAATCAACAGAGGTATAAACATAAACAACAGATACTCAGATGTCGTTAACACAATATTCACAGCAAACAACCACTCAGCACTAAATAAAATGACAAAAAGCAAAAACAACAAACACTGAATTAAGAGCTGATAGAGAGGTAATTATTTGCCTTGCAGTGTCCTAATTAAACATTCAAATATAATCATTATATAACGCATACTCCTTGTGATTGTTCCTTTACAGGATGTTAGGTGATTAGTGTTTTTACATACATTTAAGTGAACTTCATCAGCATCTTAAACCAACAATGCCCCACAATGGAGGCAACCATCACTGCATCAACTGAGCTGTAAGCAAAAGATAAAAGAGGCTTGAGGTTTCTGCAGTATGTCACCATATCAACCATAGTGAAAGTGCAACTCTGCAAAAAAAAGGAAATACTTAAGTAAAGGACCAGTACTTAACTTTGTGACCTCAAATTAACACCACCCTTTTGTTTTGTGAAGAAAGGCAAGTTAACATTGAAACATTGATGTATTGGTGATTATGGCAGGATATTAGGAAGCCAAAGTATCTTATACTTGATACGTCCAGTGGTAACAAAATCATAAACTGTCTTATCACACCCGGTCTGTTTTGCAGCATAAGAACATAATTATCACAGTAACTGTGAGTACTGCAACTGCTGATATGATTTTGTTGCGTACAGAACTCAAAGACCAGATGATACTGGATGTTAACACAATTTAACAAAGTCTGTAAAAACATTTTTGAATCATAAACTTATCCTGAGCTTTACTGTGATAAACTCTGTGGTTGAGGGAATAAAAGGCAGCAGGTTTCAATTAAGTTGAAGGCTATTTTATTCCCTGCTAAACATTTTTAGTACAATCTGACTGGCTGAAACATCATGTTTCTGGGAGGTACAGTATGCTGACAGAATATGAACCATGTAACGCTAATCTGAACACAGCCAGATTCATGAAAGCCAACATTTGCAGCCCATTCAGCTCAGATATCATATATCCCTAATTTAATATCAAGTGATAATTTGTTTAGGATATCTCAGGTGAGACCTTTAGAGTATTTCTGATTACAGTCATAAGTGTGACTTCTGTAATCAAGAGCATCTTCTGTTCAGCAACTTGTCCATCGTGTCGGCCAAGTGTTTCTTTGACAGCATCTGGGCTGAAAACTCTGTCGATGTGTTCTTGAGTCAGTTGTGACTGGCCTCTCTAATTCAATTACATAAAAACCATTTCAAAAACCTGATATTTAAAGAGGAAAAATAAGAGGTTATGCACATCATAAAAATGCACATTTCACCTAGTGTATCTTGGCTCGACATTTTTAAAGAAGCCAAACTTTATTGCCATTGGAGAAAAAGTTGTAATTTTTGAAGTGGTGTGTGTATGAGGGGGATTATTTCGTGCTCTGTCTCGATGGATATGGTCGCCACCCATGATATCTAACTCTAAACTTACACACAAACACACTCTCACACATTAGGGGTGGAGTACGGAGAGAAAACATGATTTGTGTATGGATGTCCGGCATGTGAACATTTTGATTGATGGGCAGCTAAAGAACACAGGCCGATCCTTATTAGAGCCTGCAAGCTGCCAGCTCTGAGGGATGCGTGGGCATGTCCTCCTTGGTAAGTGATCAGGTGTTTGACTCTGTCTGGTAGGAAGGAAGTCCTTATTAATGTTGAGGAGAAGGCCGAGGCTCAGCAACCTCAGGCATGCCCGCCCACACACACACACACATACACACACACACACACACGCTCCCATCCAAACAGCACAGGCCTGCTCTCGCTGTGGTTCATTACTGTAGAGGAGGTGGTGTGCTCTTACACGAAAAGTCCTGATTGGGAACAGATATCTACAGCTGTGGAGGTGTTACAATAAATCTATCGACATCTTTTACTGTTTTTAACCCCCGCCCCCTCTGTGATTTTTTTCTTTTCTGGCCTTTGTTTGATAAAAATACTTATTGATTCTTGTGGCCACTTGGGGGCAGAGCAACAAGCTGTAAACACAACATTGACATATTATCATCATATAAAGTTGATATGGCAAACATGTTAGCAAACAATTGCCTACAGTATTTACGCATAAAGAAAATACTGAGACACATTAGCATTCTTGTGGAATCATGTTTTTGGCCTCCTGGTGAATTTAACTCCAAAATCTACTCTTCTTTTAGCTCTATTTTAGTCTCCCCAAACTGCTTAATTTGGGGAAATATACTTTTTTGCCAAGAGTTAGATAATAAGATTGATAAAACTTTCATATCTGTCTGTTAAATATGAAACAGCCAGTTAGCTTAGCTTAGCACAAAGACTGGAAACATGGGTAAACAACTAGCCTGGCTCTGTCCAGCAAAATCCTCCTACCAGCACATCTAAAGCTCTCTAATGAACTAATAATTAACATGTTCCATATTGTTGGTTTATCCTGTACCAAAAATGTTTAGTAAAATGTCCTTAATTTCTGATTCGTTTTCTTGCATGAATATATAGCTGCTGGATGCTTCATTGCGTACACTAGCTAGTCGCTTACTTTGCCGGTCTGCTGTTTGATGCTGGTCAAGTAATGTACAGAGAGTTTATCAGAACTTATTTGCCTTTTGCGGTTGGAAACAGGTCGATTGGAGTGATGAGACTGAACCAAAACAGTAAAGTAATGGGCCAGAAAACCAAAACAATGAGCTGAAAGATGCTAAAATGCTCAGTAGAACTGAAGGAAACTGCAGAGTTGGTGATAGTTTTGAGCGATCCCTTTCACATACAAGTAGTCATGTGATCCATTGTTTATATAAAAGTATTTATTACTGCAGCTTTAAAGTCTGTATATCTAAATGTATCAAAAAAACCCTTATTTTTGGCTAATGTGGGAATCCCCCTTCTCCCTACATGGACGTGGACAGAAATGCCAGCGACCTGTGAAATGAACACATCACACCTACACAGCCACTTCACTCCCACCATTAACACTGAACTTTAAAGGTCTACAACAGCCCCCCCCATAATCCATCTGCACCACAAAGCTCAACTCTCCTTGGGGACAGTGTAACATAAACATATTCAGCATGCCTCAGTATTTCCAAAGCCACCCACACAAGCCATACCCCATCTGAGAGAAAGGGGATCTGGGGTCTGAATCAGAGCCGCTTTATTTACAACTCTTACAAAACAAACTTTTAAAAGCTAATTCCCTTTTGCAGTGGGGAGGCAATGAAAGCCCTGCCTTATGTTATGGGGTTGTGAGACTGAGTGCAGCACTAAACAAACACTTGTGAGCTCTGCCTTCCTTCCTTTGCTTTACAAGGGGATGCAGATTGGAGAAATATGTTGGCTGTTGTGAGCAAATCCGCTTCATGGATTTAGACTGTTGGAAAACCACAGTCGGACAGAAAACAAGCCGCCTGGCCAGAGCCCATGTTTGAATTACAGTCAGTGTTGATTTATCTCCTGCCCAGAGTATGTAATCGAATGTCTAATGGACTCACTGTTCATTAGTGAATTAACACATTTGAACGTTTACATCATCAAGGCTGAGCACGTGTTTTCACTTTATGAAAGAAAAAGTTATTTTAGAGTTTTTGCTCATAGGGTGGGGATATTTTTCTCAGTATGAACCATTCTGAAAAATATAAAATTACAGAGGTACAAAGTTTCATAAAGGTCAACGCAAGACCAGAGCACCTCTGAAAACAAAGGGAACATTGCTTTCAAATATATAGGAATGATCCGTAAATGTAATGTTGTGGCATCTGATCGGCCCCAAATTCATTCTGCAGCATGACAACGACCCAAAACATACAGCCAGAGTCATAAAGAATTATCTATAATACAACAGATGATACGGCCACCTCAGAGCCCTGATCTCAACATCATCGAGACAGTCTGTGATTACATGAAGAGACAGAAGCAACTGAGACACCTAAATCCACAGAAGAACTGTGATAAGTTCTGCAAGATGCTTTGAACAACCTACCTGCCACTTACCTTTAAAAACTGTGTGCAGGTGTACTGAGAATTGCTGCTGTTTTAAAGGCAAAGAGTGGTCACACCTAATATTGATTTGATTTAGGTTTACTGAACTTTGTATGAAGTTAATTGATAAATGAAAACTATTCATGGCATTATTTTTTTTTGCATATTGTCTGCAGTCAAATGTTCTTGAACAGCCTGCCAGATGATTCAAACTGTGGTCTGTTGGATCTCCTTTTTTACAGTTTTACAAGTGTAAACAAAGCTTCAACAAGCTACAATTATATGAAAAAGTCAACTATTTATGAATCACTTTACTGTCAGACTTTCATCCACAAAAGAGACTACAGGGAATAATATATTTAAAGAAAAATATCATTTTATTTTTGGTTTTGATTTTGGGTTTTGTCTGGTTTTGATTAGTTAGTGTTTTCTTTTTTTATTTCACGTCTGTTTATCAGTGAGACATTTCAGTGTATTTTTTTTCAGATTTAGCGATATCAGTGAGCTAAAGAAATCCAAAAACACCTGTTTATAGAGAAGAGTCCAAGGCTATCTGAGACATTAATTATTATGCAGCAATAGTGGACATGGCTCCTGTTCATTGCTAGAAAAGGTAGTTAGAAAACAGGGGTGGGGGTGGGTGGGGGGGGTGGGGGGTTTGAAGAGAAATAAGCATTGTATCCAGTGTCCTCTCTCATATTTTTTAATTTAGTGCTAGTCTCATTTAATGTGTCTCACCATACAAGCTCACACAAAAGAAATACTTTGATGACTAATCTCATGTAATTTTAAATGTCTGTCTGTATTTGGAGACACACATTTAGAGGACATGATGTCACTGTTCACCACATTTGACAATTTTAACTTTATAATCCAACTGGAAAGTGTTTTCAACAAAACAACAAATCCCATCTTTAAATATTGCAGATTTAATAGTTCCTTTTATGAAGAGAGTTCTACTAAACAAGACCACATACTTCAATAAAACCTGTGTTTTTTTTTACCCTGTGTTTTTCTTTGTATATCCTAAATTGCTCCTTCTCTGACCCAGTTTCATCTTGTATGATTTCTTATCTTGTCTTTAGGATTCTCTTGTATGAGGATTTATCCAAAGTGTGCAACAACAAACCTTTTTTTCCCTCTTGAGTGTGACAATTATTTTTGTTATCACTAAATCTAACAATGATTATTTTCTCAATTAACTGATTAATTGTTTGGTCTATAAAATGTCAGAAAATATTTTTTAAAAACCCATCACTATTGCCTTAGGCCAAAAATAATGTATTCAATTTGCTTGTTTGTCCATCCAACAGTCCAAAATACATAAGACAAAGAAAAGCAGCCGATCTTCAATAGTGAGAAACTGGAGCCATCAAATGGTCAAATTTTTCACATTTTTGTTTGAAAAAATTACTTAGGGTAGGCAACCAAGCGAGATGGCTGGCTAGACTGAGAGCTCCCGACAATCTGACAAATAATTCCCCCCTAAATTAAAAAAAAAACGAGTGTTGAAATTTAACTAAAGTATGAGACTAAGGTATGAGTGGGGGAGCCAAAGCAAAGACAGAAGAATGCAAGAAAAGTAGGAAAAAGGACTGACTCAAAGCGACACGAACAAAGACAAAAAGAAAAAAGATGGCAGAGACGAGACAAGGCCTTTCAAATGGGACTGAAAAGTACACACATCAGCAAGCTGAGAACAGAATTAAAAGCGGACTTCACATCATTCAGAGAGGAATTCAAGTGGGATATGAAAGAAGAGCTGGCTGAATTTAGACAAGAACTGAATCAACAGTTGACGGTGAACACACAAGCATTACAAGACCAAAATAAAAAACTCGAAGAAGCCGCCATTTGAATAGAGGAGCTGGAAACATGGAGTGCAGCTGCATACAACGCACTCCAACAAACACTGAAAGAACAGAAGACACTTGTCGACAAAATGAATGATCTTGAGTGCAGATCCAGAAGAAATAATCTGCAAATATATGGTGTGCCACAGGGTGTGGAAGGCAGCTCGGTACCTCAGTTTGTGGAGAAACTGCTCAGAAATGAAATGTTAATCCCTGAAAAGACAGATCTACAGATTCTGACACTGTTCATCAAGATGACAGAGCTACAATCGAGAGGCTACAAAGTGGAAGAGCAACAGGGAGATACCGACATGCCACCACTGCTTGAACAGCTTCGGCAAATGGCGCTCTGGCAGCACGTTGGGAGACACAGAAAATCAGAGACAGTCAGACGGGCATAGGAGTGCCTCCAAGAATTTCAACAAAATACTCGAACTGAGATACGAAGGTACGCATGGACATGGATAATACAGGCTTAACCACAATATATTAAAATACTGAGTTCTTACAGTTATTGAACATTTAGGTTTACAAGCATGACATAGCTGTATGGATATGCACATATTCATATCCACATATAGACAAGTCTGCTATAATCCTGATTCAAAGAATATCATTAAGCATTACAGACTACATGTGAGTGTAAATGTCAATGTCAATTTATTACAACCTTCCATGCTAGATGAATCCGACTGATAGGGAGACTCGCAAAATATTACAGCTAGAGTGGAGGGACCCATAGTGGGTTATTCCCAAGCGACAACCTCTGGGGCTGAAAAATGAAACCAACGCGGAAGTGCCAAAATCTGCAGTTCCTAGATTGGCCACTTGAGGCATAGACCCCCTTGTTAAAATGCCCGACTTTACAGCAGAAATAAACATGTTTACAGCCTGGTACGAAAAACAGTTCTATAGTTAACTTCCCTGTTCATGACAACTGTACAGGGGCCGAATTATTATATAACTCACCTGTTTAAATTTTATTAAGGCTTAAAGTTATACATAATTAAGGGCTGCTTTGAGTTAAAGGAGGGTGTCGTCACAGGCAAGTTGCTACCGCAGCAACAACATTGGTTAGGTGACATGACCACGGCGTAACCCCAGATTCACAGAGTATAGGTGTACCAGTCGCCGTCACTAATTCAGTGTGTTTTCAGTTCATGAAAGTTAATTGTAATATTTTGGTCACCTAAAAAAGTCTTGTTTAGCATTTGGTTGTAATAAAAGACCCTCTAAGGAGTTGGATGTGCAGTTTTTTTCCGGTAAGTACATTTTGTTTTAATGGTTTTAAGCCAGTTTTTCTCTATTAAAAATTAGCATTAGCATTATCACAATTAACCATAGACTGTAAATGCACTGTGCTGACCAAGCTAGCAGCTAACGTTAGGGTCAGCTGCACCCTCTCGTCCAAATATGGTCACTTCTGGCTCCGAAAAGCCAAGATGGTGACGGTCAAAATGCAAACTCAGGGCTTCATAAAAGGGAATCCACAAACCAATGGGTGACGTCACGGTGGTTACATCTTTTATTTTTTACAGTCTACAGTTATTCCCCATATCCAGGGCGGGGCCCTGTCTTACTGTTAGGCCTCCCCCCTCAACTTATAAAGGGACTCCAGATCTAAGGTGGAGAGAGAATGCCCTTTTTTGGGAGTCCATCTATCCTTTTTTGGTTTTACCAGGCAAAACATTTTTGTTTGTTAACATGTTCCGGTTCCCTGTTCAGAATTGTTCTGGTGTTGAATTGAGGAGATACAGTTAAATCAATCACATCGAGTATAATGATGCAATATCAAGGACTTAAGATGATGTCTTTAAATGTTAATGGTTTGGGTAATCCATTTAAAAGGGCCAAAGTAATGCACATTGCTTTTCTACAAGAAACCCATTTATCACAACAAGAGCATGAGAATGAAAAGATTTGGTTATAAAAATACGTATTATAGCTCATATACTTGTAGCCATTAAAGAGGGATAGTAATCTAATTCATATCGAATTCAGGTACATTTGAAAATAGAAGAAATAAGAGACAAAGGGAAATATATCATAGTAAAGGGCATTGGTGGAAAATAATGTCCCCCCTGATACTGATGAACATTTTTTCAAATCCCTATTTAATATTATTGCAATGAAAGCAGATGGAATTTGTATATGTGGAGGGGATCTGAATGTGGTATTGAATCACAATCGAGATACAACAAGCAAAAAGAAGAAAAAGAACCAGTTAACAAAACTACTCAACACTACCTGTGAAGAAATTGGCTTTGATGATGTCTGGAGGAATTTTCATCCTCTAGAGAGAATCTATACACACTACTCAATACCACGCTGAGTTTACTCTAGCTCAGACTATTTATAATGCAGAAAAAAAACTGTTATAGGGTAACAGATTGCAGAATTGCATGGCTGATGTGGACAGTAGAAGGAAGGACACAGTGTGGCGATTAAATGGATACTGAACAATAAAACAACTGTTAATAACATTAAAGTGGAAATCAAAAGATATCTTTAGGAAAATAACAATGGTGAGATTGATCCAGCCATACTATGGGATTCACTGAAGGCTGTAATACGAAGTAGGTTAATAGCTAGGACAACGCATATCAAGAAGACCAGAATGGAAACATATAGTAAGTTGATATTAGATCTGAAGGATTTGGAACAAATGTACAAATAACAATAACAAGGACCAGATGATTCATAAACAAATACAAGATTTGAGGGGACAAATGGATGAGATTTATAAAACAGGCGTATTATGAGCTGGGCCCCTAAATCCACTAAATTACTTGCCTGAAAGCTACGCAAACAACTGGCTCACAACACCATTTACAAAATTAAAGACCCCTGTACACACAAATTGAAGAGTGAGCCAAAAGAAATAGAACATATCTTCCAGGAGTATTATAAAGAATTATATACACAAACCTCCACAGTAGATGGGGAATCAATGAGGATTTTTTTACACTAGATCTGCCCTGTATTGGAAAGATACAAAATAAGACAATCACATCATAAGTATCACTGGAGGAGGTAGAGAAGACAATTGGCAGGTTAAAAACAAACAAGGCCCCAGGCTGCTGTTTCCCTATAGAATGGTACAAAATATTTCCAAAGAGTATGGCGTGGACCTGCTCTATATGAAGAGTGTTATGTTTTGGCGCTATATCAATAAAATTGACTTGACTTGATTATGATGAATGAGCTGAACCAAAGTCTTCTAAGAACCATTAACTGGATTATAAAAGAAGGCACCCCCGTCATGGAAAAAGGCGATCATAACACTAATCCCCAAAGAGAACAAAGACAAGGAAAATTGTAATAACTACAGAGCGATATCAATTCTAAACATGGACTATAAATTATATACTTCAATTATTTCCAAACGATTTGAAAAGTTCATGCCAGATTTATTTGATGAAGACCAGACTGGGTTCATAACAGGCCGACAAACACAAGACAATAGCCCCTTTTACACAGCCTGTTCAAGGCGGGAATGCAGTGCTTTTATTCCGCCTTGCTGTTCTGTTTAAAAGGTACGGACATGAAGGCAGGGTTACTCCGCCAATAAGCCAGCTACGGAGGTAGTCACAGAACTGGATCGATGTCTGTGTAAATGGGACAGCCGGCACGGCAGAACAGGGAGCTGACAGGGAGTTGACGTTGTTGTGTTACACATCACGCCTCTGAATCTGGAACGCTGGCATACTATGTAAAAGCACACATGGGGGCGGCATTATGCCAACTTAATTTGTTTCAGTGTAAAAAAGCAAAGGAGGTTTATTGACAGATCTTCTTTATGGCTATAATGGCTATATAAAAGAGCCTAATATTAGAAGAACTCTACTTATAATCCACAGGATTCAAAAGGAAAGTACATGTGCAGCCCTGATAAGCTTTGATGCATTGGGAATTCTTATATCAAACACTAGAAGGATTTGACTTTACCAAAGATTCAATTCAGTGTATCAAAGCAATTTACCAGCAACCTACCGCAAGGGTAAAGGTGAATGGTTCCTTATCTTAGAGATTTGTGTTAGGAAGAGGAACGAGATGTTGTCTTAGTCCTACTCTGTTTGCTATCTATATTGAACCATTGACCCGAGTGATCTGTCAAGATAGGGAACTGAGGGGAGTAGCTATAGGTGACAGGGAACATAGAATTGTCCTTTTCGCAGGTGATGTGATGATATATCTCACGGAGGTCGACGCCTCGTTTCCAAGGTTGATGGGAAATTTAATTACTATTCAGGATATAAATTGAATATTTCAAATACTCAAATTCAACTGTGCACCTTCAGAAGAGATCATACAAAAGTACATTTATCAATGTTGTACAGTCCAATTATAACCACATCAACCAAAAAATAAGTAAGGATATGGACAGATGGTAACATACCCAATGGATTTCAGCAGTAAGATTAATGTGGTGAAAATGAACATTTTGCCAAGGCTATTGTATTTATTTCAATCCCTGCCAATAGAGGTACCACCGAAACAATTCACAGAGTGGGATAAATTAGCATCTAGATTTATTTCGGGAGGGAAGAAAGCCAGAGTCCGATCACTACACTCCAGTTGCCAAAGGACAAAGGTGGAATGGCACTTCCAAATTTTAAGATATATTTCTATGCAGCCCAACTTCGACCACTAATTAATTGATGTGATGATAGCTTTATAGCTGAATGGAAAGAGACTGAGACATATATCCCTGGCTACCACATCCAAACACTCTTGGGAGAAAAAGCACTCGCTATGAGTACGATCAATCCAATAACAATATTTACATTAGAAACCTGGTTCACTCTTACCAGACAACTTAAATTAAAGAAAAAGAAAGAAAGTGTTAAAATGGATAGTTTTGAATAGTGAATTTAAACATTTAAGGGTGGATGAAAAAAGGAATAACTGCACTGTTACTCAAAACGGAGACCGAAGAAGTTTTCAAGATATGAAGGACAGATTTGCACTAATCAAAACTTGTTTAGACATCTTTAATTGAGAGAATATTAAAACAAAAAATAAAAAGGGAGGCACCAGAAGAAAAGAATCCAGTGGTAGAAGTGATGGTCAATGCATATCATCAAAAAACATTGAGGATTATTTCTAAACTTTATCATAGTTTAATGGAAGCTAAAACTACATTTTATGTAAAACTTAGGTGGGAAAAGGAACTGAACATCACAATTTCAGAAATAGAATGGCAACATATGTGTGTAACACTACAGACATCCACAAATTCACATAAATTGACAGAATTTAATTGGAAAAATGTAGTTTGTTTCTTTATTACACCTAACATAAAAAGCAAACAACTTCTAAGGCAACAAACATGCTGGAGGCAATGTGGCCATACAGATGCAAATCATGCACATACTATCTTCTGGAGTTGCCCAAAAAATAAAGCCATTTTGTGACAGTGTGAATTCAGTATTGAATGAGGTCTTAGATACATAATCTCCAGGAAGTGTTCCATTTTATACCTGTGCAATATAACTAAAGTCATGCTGAAGGAAGATAAAGTCTTGATCAAGATTCTACTCACAGCAGGCAGGAAGGCCATTACAAGAAACTGGCTTGAAACGGACCCACCCAGACATAGACAGTGGGTAGAAATAGTACAGGAAATATTTGTGATGGAAAAAATGACTCATTCTCTAAGAGTTTGAGAAGATGAGTTTAACAGAAAATGGGAAAATGGATTAGGTATTGAAATAAAGACATCAGCGTTATATAATATAATTGTTGACAATGTAAATTATTGTATAGTTTTAGTAAGCAAATAGTCCTGTAAACTGCATTATTAGTTGTAAACTTTAACCTCCTTTTTTCAGTTGTATGTTTTGATGTTATGTTTTTGTTTTACTTGTGTATGTATAAAGGCAGTAAAGACTAAAGTGATAAAAAAGAAAAAATGACTTAAACAATTAATTATCATATTTAATCATTAATCAGGTAAAGTCAGTCTCTATTTATAGAGCCCAATATCACAAATCACAAACCACAAGAGGCTTTAAAATCTGTACAGCAATACATCATCCTCTGTCCTAAGAACCTCAATCTGAATAAGGAAAAACTCCCCCCCAAAAACCCCTTTAATAGAGGGAAAAATGGAAGAAACCTCAGGAAGAGCAACAGAGAAGGGATCCTTCTCCCACGATCGACAGACGTGCAGTAGATGTGTGCACAGAATTAATTAAATAGAATTTTTTCTTTTCAGTCTATCAATCACATGACTTTAACTCATGTTGTACTTAAGACCACCACTCAGATTTATTGTTTATAATTCACTTAATTATTCCCTCCTTAGAGTGTTTTTTTTTAAAGCTATACATGCTTATTTTCAGCCTTCATATTCTCTGGTTGGCCTTGATATCCTTTCACGGTCACAGAGCTTTAGAAAGTGTACAGTGTTCTCCAGTTCTCTCGGAGAAGCAGAAAATTGAGAGGTGAAAACTGAGGTCGAGGAGCGCCGTGCCAGTCACTGTGCCCTGGTGAGCACGAAGCGGGTGGCCTCGCTCGACGCGGGATAAAGCTGTCCAGAGGCTGCCTTCAGCATCCGCGTCTGTCTGCCAAGCGCTGCTAGCATGTCCCAGAGAAGGCTGGGAGGACAAGACCGCTCAACAAGGCCTCTGCATTGAGTGCAGTCCATTTAAAATAACCTATGGATAAATAAATACAGGACCTAAGTTCACTGTACAGTAATTGGTCAGGAAACCAACAGAGACAAGCTCATTTACAGTAAATGGATCAGCTTTGAGTCGGTGAAGTGCACTTGGCTCACACCATGCATTATAACGATTTGGAAATTTCAAGTGAAGCCTTTTTTCAGTGTTTAAATATTCACTGAAATGTCTCACAGATATTTTTTTTCAGTGTGAAAACAAAACTGCATCTGTGTGTGAGTGCACTAGTAAATATAGATTGCTGTTAAATATAGAAACATTACAGAGCGTGCTTATAGATGATGTAAGAGCAAATCAAGACATGCAAAGGAAAACAAGGGAAGTCTGACAAATTTTGATAATATCACTTCAGTTTTTGCATGTTAACTTTCTTTATTTTTCAAGGACATGCAGAAACATGTACACACAGCCCCTCACTCTCTCTCTCTCTCTCTGACATACACACACACACACACACACACGCACACACACAGTGGTTAGTCTGGCCAACCTTGTTGACCCACTGGCTTAGCTGTGGTTACACGCTGGACGCAAAGCACTCATTAACGATTTGAGCCTGCTCTTCACTTATGCAAACAAACAGACTCAACCCGTCATTACCGTAACACCATGTGTGTGTGGTCTTCTCAATCAGACCTCTATTGATTCTTCAATTTTCGCCGAGGCTGAGGCAATGCGAAAACGGCACGATTTGTCAGGCGAGTAAAAGACGTGGAGCACGCAGACTTGTGGCATGTTTCAAACGGCTTCACACTGACGGACACATTTTTCATCAGCCTCAAATACTGCACAGTAGTTGTTGCAGCGGGCAGAAAGTCTGTTCCACAGGCAATGCCACGGCATCACCACAAGCCACAAAACATAAAACACCACAGTAGGTTTTATGTCGCGTGTAAAATGCCATCATAACCAAACGCTTACCCCTCTCCTCCAGCTCAGACAGAGCTATCTTTACATGGACAAGCAGTGCAGAGTGGGACTGTAAGCTCTGCTGTGTGTGTTGCTTGGCAGCTGGGCAGAAGTTTATGGTAATGTTTTGGGTGATAGGTCAGGGGCAGAAGGGTGGCGGCCATTGGTGGTGGCTGTGTGGTGACTGTGTGGGGTTTCAGGCTGCGTCCAGCTGGCTTGGGGTCTCCCTCCGAGGTCAGCAGAGTGAGAGGGGGGCATCAGACATCGGGCAGCTTGTGGTTTGGGTTTGGGGGGGCGAGTAAGGAGCCCCTCCTCTCCCTTCCCCAGAGCCTGCAGCACAGGGCCACTGCAGAGAGGCCAGCCACAGTCACACACCCCACCATCCACATCTGCCAAGAGAGAAATGCTAATGTGGTGGGCACCTCATAAGGCCAGGTCAAAGACTCTGGCTTTGGACTTGTTTTTCTGCTTTTTGAATCACTCTGAATCACATCTAGGACATGATCAAATACACGGTTTAATCATAAGGCGGACAACATTTAAGGTTTTCACTAGAAACGAGCTCTCACAGTGAATAGATCAGTGTTAATACACTCCAGCTAAGATGAGAGTAAAGCTCTGCCAAGCAGGAATCATTTCATCTTAGAAATACATTTTACGGGCAAAATGTCCAATGGCAGATATTTCCTGTCTGAAAAATAATGATTTAATGTACCTGTACTCTAGACTGAGTCTGGACAACATGCTTTTGTCCTGGTAGGACCTCCCCGACTCACTGTCTCCAGGAGCTTGACATTTATGGTTAACATAAAAAAAAAAAATCTAGTTGTAAATAAGGAATCAGCCCCAAAGCGCTACCTGAGGAGGATGATCATATATCATGCAGCAGAAACAGAAACAGACAAATCTTGTAGCTACTTTCACATCAAATAAATGCGTGACAGAGGAGGCCATGTTTTGGTAACCCTGAGCAGGAATTAGGTAATGTTCAGGATATATGCCTGTTAAAGTATGGAGCAGTGACCCTTCTCTGACATCCTGACTCAACTGTCCACTGTGCATTCTAGCTCAGAACCTAAAAGTCTGCATTTGTTGTTGGAAGCACTTAAAACCTGTAAATTTACATGTACCAAATGTAATACATTGGATCTGAAGATGTGAAATGTTATATTAAACATAGAATTGTGAGAAATATATTTCTCTCAATAGATATGAGCTTCATCACTTCAACATAGTGTATGAAACTTTGATGATTTCATTTTCAAATTGTGTTAAAATAATAATTGACACGACTAACTATTTTCTTGAGACTTTTAAAGCTCTGCATGCTATAGCCCGACTGATGCTGCACTTACGACGCAGATATCGATTTTGACATGACACACTCACATAAACACATAAAAAACAGATTTTTGATAAGGACCTTGAATTATTTTTTTTAAAGAATTGTTAACAAGATATGTACTGATGTTTTACTGCTGAAAAATAAACTTTTCAGCGCTCTCTGGTGGACACATCTAAACCACCTAAAACTCATCTTTGACATTTCTGTACTGCAATTTCTTGTTACTTTTTGGACGACATACACGCAGATAACAATTTATCTATAAACTCATAGCGGTATACAGTATCATCCTGACCAATTTGTCAGTCTAGCTCTACTGGATGCTACATTTCTTTTGATTCAGTGCCACCCATAGCATTACCAGTCCAACGTTTATACATTTAATCCAAGTCACTATAAAAAAGTTAACCATGTAATCACAACTATATTTAACAATTTAAATAGTTTAATATATTTTCCATTTTTTGAATTGTTAAATGGACAACAACATATTGTCCATTTAATAATAAAAAATCTTAACTCATGGTCTGCTTGCTAGCTTTTTATGGAGCTTTTAAACACATCTAACAGTCTTACACAGCAGATGAAGATAGATCAGTTGTTGAAAGTACATAAGTTTGGTCAGATGATGTCTGAAAATATTTTTTAAAAACATGGATATATATTTTCAACAAATTGCAATACCAAACACAGGTCTGCCTAAAACTTTGGCTTAGCTCTCACATACTTTCAGGAGTTTAATGGAAAGATTAGACAATACATTTCAGAGTTTTCCATGTAACCAAATAAATCACGATTTAAACAGTCAGCAGGGGATCACAGCATTTCAACTGCAAGATAATTAAAGCTAAATGTTTTGCACGTTTCTGCCAAAGTAATTTTTTCTCCTTCAAGAGCTGATTTCATGTCACTGAATGTCTCGGATTAACGCAACCATGTATGTGACTTGTTTAAGCACCAATAAACCACCAACCGAAAAGAAAACAGAGTACATCAATTTTAAATTTCATCTCCTGAGCTTTTATGAACAAAAAGCTGCCTCAGTAACAGAGCTGTTGAAAATAGCTGAACCAGAAGAAGGTAAAGAGGAATAAAGAGCATTCCAGGGATGACAGTTATGATTGGTAGGTGTGAATGATTAACAGAAAACTCGTCCAAATGCCCACAATATGACATTATAAAGCTTGCCTCAGATAAACTAACTGAAGCGGTCCATAACTCACCGTTAAAAAACCATAAAGAGGGAAAAGTAACTCTGCAAAAGTCATTTTTCAAGTGAGGTTTTCCAGGATAACAAACCTAAAGTTCCCATGTGAACAAACGGCCAAGCGATCAAAGCTCTGACTGCATCATAAAGGGACCATTATCAAATACACTGTAAAACCTTTGATTCTGCAGCTAAATATATGGTTACAGATGACATTTCAGGTGTTATATAAGTTTGTCCAACAGAAACTGTGCTGAATTTATTTTTCTAAAAACAGGTATTGCATGTTTTCAGTGTACATGTCTTCACTTTTCACTTTACTGTAATGTTCACATTTCACTTAAAGCATGAACAGAGGATGCTGACAAAGTCAGAGTGTAAGTTGTATGGGAATTACCACTGACTTGCTGGCACGGACAGAATCGTAATGTACATGCCAAGTACATAGTGGGTCTGAATGTAACTCCACAACAAAAGCAGGAACTGTTGCTGGAAGCAAAGCCAGGATTTATGACATAATAGGGTGGGCCATTGCAGGGAATGGGTACAACACATCCAAAAATAGATGCTGACCTCTGAATTTATACATGAAATGAGGGTGTTTCTCTGTGCAGCGTGTGTATAAGCTGGTTGCTTGGAACAGGAGGGTACAAATTCTTTGAAACTGTGGTGGGTGTGTATACCTTCTGTATGTGTGAATGTGAAGTAGGTGCAGTGTGAAAAGGATGAAAAACGGACAGGAATACTGTTCTGTGTTGAGAGTGCAATTTAGCATGAATCAAAAGCAGCTTTCCTGGCTCCCGTTCCACATGCTGCCGTCTGCCAGGAAATGGGATTTTTTTCATATTTTTTTGCAGGTAAAGTCTTTGCAGAATGGAATCAAATGAGGTATTTTTTCCCTACCAAATGTTAAAGTGTTGGAAGTTTGGGGCAGACTCGTTGGAAACAGAAGAAAGCTGAGTTTTGGAGACAGCAGGGGGGTCTGCCATATATTTGTCCCAGCCCCAAGCCCTTTCTGGACCCCTTGCTGAATTGAATCATTACTGCTTGTAAAATACTGAGCCCTCTATTAAGTAATTTACCACCAACTGGTCTACAGTCTAGCCTGAAGTGATTCTACTAATATCACTGTTCACAGAAATAATTTATGGGTCTTATTCATGAGGAGAAATGCAAGTTATTCCATCCACTAAAACAGTACATGCAGGTACAGTAACCAAATAAATGACTCAGGATTTTGAATGGACCTTATTCATCATAATCGTCACGCAAACAATTTTAACAACTAATCCCTGAAAACAGGCGGAGTATGAAGTTGTGTTCTGTATTAAACTACATTACAATGGACATAACCTACATTTATTTGTTTTCATGATTACTCAGGTTGTTAGTCATTGCTAAAACAATCATTATCACAACACAGTGATAACACACAAGTGAGTTTAATGAGAAAATGTGCTGGTTAATAATATTTATAATGATATAATCTAGAATTTTACACAGGTAAATAACAGACATGCTCCTGAGCTGCATAATGAAATACTGGATTTCACTTTTGCTCCATTTTGTTACACTGGGATGAAAGCTAGAAAAAAATTAATCAAAAATAGTGCTAATTCAGAAGATTCCAAAGTCTCAAAACCTTGAAAAACTGAATTTTAACAACAAGCAAACAAGGTCTGATGGATCATGAGAGATGAAGGTGGTAAGTGAAGATGATGGTAAGGAGGTTTGGACAGAGGAAATATTTCTATACAAATGCACAGGCTTTACTGAGAGGGTCATGACCCCGAACTGAATCACAGGAACATTTAACTGGGTTGAGAACAATCTGCTGCCAGACCTACACTGACTTCAACTGCAACTGAGAGACTCACATGAACCCTGATTACATATAGTACATTTTCATATTAACTGGTATCTTTCATTTGAGTCCATGTTCATAATGTAATGAACAGGAATGTTTTTTGCCAACTGTGTGATTGAGGACCCCAGGGTTTCACAGGAAGAGAATCCTGCAGAGTTACGGGTCTTCAGATCAAGCAAAATGTATAAGATCAAACATTGTCAGACTGCAGTTAATTTTGCACAGGACAACACATTTTTATGGATGGCAGTGTCGGTCTGTCTCTCAGAGAATTTTCAGACCTGCGCTGTTTAGTCGGGTTGAATCGGACTCAGGTTCGTTTTCCTCCTTGGTACGATTCGTTTGGAGGATGTGGTCTCAGTCCGGTCCCAAACAAACTCTGGAGTGGTTTGTTTGTGGTGGGAACGTGATCCGACCTCGATCCGACCCAACTACCAGGCGTACTCTGCAAGTTTGAGCTAAACAGCTCCCGCAGCCGGGTGTGCTTTGCATACTGGGATGCAGATGAGCAAAATAAACAGTTGCTAGAAGCTAGCTGGAGAATTCATTGAGGTCTGACCTGGACTAGGGCAACGAAGAACGTTGCATTTGGCCAGAAGACCTTCTTCCTCTGTTTATTTTCTTGCTTCCTCCCCAGACACATCTGACAATGAGTGGAGTGAACATTCTCATGTGGCTTGTAGTGATGCATTTTGGTTCACTTGGATTTTTCTCAGTGTGAAAAGAAACCGAACCAAAGGGAAAACACACCAAGTTAACATCTTATCCACTTATTCGGACCAGAGCAAACAAACTGTAGGTTTAAAAGTGCCCTCAGTCCAACTGTTGATCCAGCACTATTAGATGGATTGCCATGAAATTCTATACAGAGATTCATGGTCCCCAGAGGATGAATCCCACTGACTTTGGTAATCCTTTTCATCTGGCGCCACCAACAGGTCAAAGTTCAAGGTCAAAAACAGATATTCACAGCCTTGAAATCAGGTTGAGACAATCATGTTCCCCTCAGGATGAATTGTAAATAACTTGAAAAACCTCTTGTAATTCAGCGCCACCATCAGGTCAAATTTGCAATTGCAATTGTTTATGAACAATTATGTTTAGTGCTAACTAGTAAATGTTAGCATACTAACATGCTAAACTAAGATGGTGAACATGGTGAACATGACACCTGTTAAACATCAGCGTGTTAGCATTTAGCGTAAGGCAACACCTAAATACGGCCTCACAGAGCTGCTAACATGCTGTGGACTTGTTTAAACTATTTACAGATTTATTTTATTTTCACATCTTCACTTGCAACATCATTTAAAAATGACTAATTAGTAGATTATAAATCTTTGGCGATTTCCAGCCCACTGGTTACGCATGAATGACAATGTTCTTTAGTTCTTATTGTGTACACTCTTGTATTCTGAAGTGCTACTAGGAACTCATTGGAAGGGATTTACTTTTTAAAGAAGTTTTATGAAAATCACTGATTCCTGTGTTTGTTTAAATGTCATCACAACCAAAATCCTAATAAAGAAAAAGTGCCCGATTACCAGTATTACTACTTATTTATTTATTAATAAACTAATTGTAAAAAATATGGATTCATTCAACTACAAATTAAAAAAGGCATTTACAGCCACATTATCGCAATATCAGCATATGGAAACAATGCAAATTCCATTTAAAATAATAAAACTGAAGTTCAAAGCAATGAATCGCATATGCATTGCATGAAACCAAACATGTCAGTAAAACTTCATGTCAGTTTTAAATTATATCTTAAAACATTAACTTGGACGACAAACACTGATAGAACAATAACATGGTGGGATCACATCATCTCGATACTGTTCTGCTAAAAGCCCATAAACGATAATACTGAATTATCACGCAGCCCTAGTGGCATATACTACTACATTTGGGCATACAGAGCTCTGTCAATCACTGTGACTCTAAAAATACATGTAGTTTTAGGTAGAAAGCTCCTTCTTACATCAGACTACTGTACTTTAATGTATTTATTACATTTCTGTAAAGTACAAATGTGACCGAATGCTTCAGACTGGGTTTAATGCTCCACATACATCCTGGGACTGTATATGGCTGTCTCAATGCAAAGCTTTCCTCTTTCCTTATTAGCTGGATTTCAGAGATACCTCAGAGCCCACTGTAACCATTCGGTGGTGAGCTGGTTTGCTGAGGCAGAGTGGAGGTGAATTGAATGGTCTGCAGTGAGAGGCTGTGGGTTGGGTTTCTCTGAGGTTATGGTCATTCTCCCCTGGGAAAGTGGTTAAGCCTAGCTGTTTACTTTGGAGTAAACCTGCCCCTCCCCTTATACGCTCTCCGCTTGGTAACACATGATTACCTCCATTGGTGGACACCTGTCATTTCTGACCTCTTTATGATGGAATTAGTGGTGGACTTAAAGTACAGTTAATGGAATTTATAATTGGTCAAAAACATAGTTCTTCCTAAGCTCGTCCTCAGTATCCTCTTTGTTGTGTGGTGGTCTGGATGGTGCATGGGCACCACCTTCTTATCACAGCAGGTGTGTGTGAAGGGTGGGGGGAGGCAGGGAGAGGGAGAGGAGGGGAGGGTGTTAGGACTGGACTTAATGGGTAGGGGCTAAGGTAGTGCCTGCATCTTCACCCAAAGAGGAGTTTGAGTTTCTCTCTGTGCCTCTCTCAGACTGACTCACACAGGCTTGCTCACAGTGCCGGACTGAAAACCTCTCTCAGCTCTCCTCTCCGACTCCGGCCACCAGAGATGATGCTTCAGCGTTACTCTCCATGAGATCACTGCAGGCTGGACTGGAGTGGCAGCTCTGCAGCTGATGGGCTGCTGCTGCTGCTCTTTCTATCTTTATCTCTCTTTTAATTGGGACACTGGGGAGAAATAAATAGCTCAACACACACTGTTGGGAGGCAAATGAATGGAGCAGACTCGCAGGGGATTTCCCCAGGCTGCCTTCACACCAATGGATCTGGACAGAAGTTTTTAACTGGCCAAATTGTGTTTGGCAGAATAATTTTTTAATTCATTTTTGCAACAGGATCATCTCTTAAGAGCTTCCAGACTGACCTTTTTGTGGATTTTCACTGTAGAAATTCATAACATGTAAGTCTCTGTTTCTTCTTTTTGATAAACTGTTTATCAGCACTATGTAATGCCGGCTGAGAGATCCCACGTTCACAGGAACTGTGTCATTTTTCAACTGTCTGCACTGCTAGTGTCATGAACTGTTGAATAGCAAATGAACAGTTTAGCATTAATTTGTAGATAAAAATCTTAATTCAGTAACTGTAGAGACTAATATAATAATATTTCTTGTGTTCTTCAGATCTTAGGCTCAAGGATGTGCTCTATAGCCATGCTTCACCAGTGGAGTCTGGCCGTCTTTTTGCTGTGCTCCCCAGTGACTCTTTATGGGAGGCCAGTTGATGCACTTAGTAGCAGAACGTGAGTTATTCTTTATATTAATTATAACAAATGGATCCTGAAGTTGTGCAATTTTTAACTTAAAAAAAGGAGAGACTAGAAAATACTTAAACATGGGAAAGAAAAATAGTTGAAATATGGCACTTGTTTGTATTTAGAAAAGACAACCACAGTTTACCTGCACAGATAAAATGAAGGTACAGGAGGTTTTCCCAGTTTGTGGGTTTTTGAGGACTCAGTTCAGTGATGACTCTCAGAAACTTGTTTATGCTGCCACCTACTGCACTGAGGTTTCCTGGAGCCTGAACTTCGATTTCAGCTGCCAACATGTCTATAACTGTTTCACACATAAACTTGACACTGTGGTATTACATGAAATTACAAAAATAGTCAAACAAAAAAGAAACTTTTGAGGTTTTGTTGGTGTTAACTCAGAAAATATTAAGTTGTTTAACTATCCAGGAGAAATCTGACTGTATAAAATAAATTAAACAGATTTCTGACAGACAAAGAGAAAAGTGAATTTGGTTCTATGACTGCTCTCCTCATGCATAATGCAGTTTTAGGATGCTAGTATCACAAAATTGATCTTTTACACCACTTTGTCTGTTTTTACAACGTGTTTATCTGACTTCACTCTTCACTCTTTTTCTCGTAGGAGGAGGTCAGTGAGCCACGCCCAGCTGATGCATGACAAGGGCCGCTCCTTGCAGGAGTTCAAGCGTCGCCTGTGGCTGCAGGAGCTGCTGGACGAGGTACACACAGCTGATGAGCGAGCACCACCTCCACAAAGCAGAACCCCGAGCTTCAGTGGGAATGCTCTACACCAGAAGCCCCCAGGGGCCACTAAAAACCTCCCTGACAGGTTCAGGCTGGACAGAGAGGGCCCTAACCTGCCGCAGGAGACCAACAAGGCTCTGGCTTATAAGGACCAGCCGCTAAAGGTGGCCACCAAGAGGAAAAAAAAGGTGAGGCTGGGCCGGCGTAGAGAGAGCGACAAGAAACGGAGGCGGGCACGGTCGATCACAACAAAAGGAGCTACGAAGGACGCAGTACCCTGGCTGAGATAATAACCAGTGTGGCGCTGCACTAAGACACTGACACAGGCTCAACTAGACTGAGGTCTGAGAGACACGAAACATGGCTGACTCAGTCACCTCATATTACGGCCACGGGGCTGTGCTTGTATGATAATTTTGCTTTGTTTGTATTTTTGTGTTTTATGACAATCTCAATACTTCCTGGAGTTTCATGAACTATCATCATAACATCCCCTTAGGTCCATATTTATTTGGAAAATCTGTACACCTCTGTAACCCTGATTTACTTCCAAACAATGCCATATGGTGTCATCTTTAACAGGCTGTGTGCACACATAGAGCTTAGGAGGAAATATTTATTGTCTGAATATAATAACTTCACAAAAATTGGGACGCTGTGTGGTCGACTTTTGTTTGGCTCTTTATGCATTGAACTTTTACAGACTTACAGTCACGACAAACTGTTCAATGAATACATCTGCTCGAACTGTTCTGCCATAATTTATTTCATTTTGAAAGTGTATATTTATTTTGTGAATGTATCGTGGTGCTGCTGACTAAATTCCATAATGCACTTTAGTTATATCCTGTACATGTTCTTTTGTGGTTGAGTTTTAAATCGATGTTTCTTTTTGATGGTCCTGCTTTCTCTTCCCACCTTAGATCCCTCATGGACTTGTAACTTATTGGATGCTTCATCAAACCCACTCTCATCATCTTACATTATAGTTTATTTTTATAGAACAAGCCCGAGTCGGGGGCTGTCAGACTCATTTAATGTTCTTCACTTGCACTGAGAGCATACTGTACATGTTTCCAGTTAACCAAACATTAAAAATGTAGCCATTAGAAACATTTTTGATTCATGGTGTCTTTGTTCTCAAACATGCCAAACATTACCTACTTCCAGCTTCTCAAATATGAGCCTTTGCTGCTCTTCTTTGTCTTATATGATATTAAATTGAATAACTTTGGATTTTGGACTATGGGTCGGACAAAACAAAACATTTGAAGTCATCACCACGGGCTTTAGAAAATTGTGGTGGACATTTTCACTTTTTTCAACATTTTATAGACCAAACAATCAATTAATTGGGATAAAAATTTAAAAATAATTGTTTGTTGCAGCCCTAATGACAAGCCCAAAACTCGTCACTGTCCCATGAGAGCATACATTTGTATTTTAAGTGTTGGTGGTCTCAGGTGGAGCTAAATTGAACCCCTCAGCCCTCCCTGATCCAAAACAGGTATGTTGGTAACACACTGAATGGTAGTTTTGTTATTTCTTACAACAATGTACATAAAATTATGTACTACAACACAATAGAGTGATTACAAAACAGATTAATCTGCAACATAATCAGATACCTATTGTATCTATATGGAATAGACTATAGGGCTGCAACAAACAATTATTTTCATTATCGATGACCTGCTGATTACTTTCACGATTAGGCGATTAATCATTTATCAATAAAATGAGATTGGTGAAAAACAGCCCAAAGTCGTGTCTTCAAATTTGCTTGTTTTGTAGTTCTATCATACAAGATAGAAGATTTATTTGTACAGTATTTGATCTTTGACCTTGTTGTATCTATGGAGGATGGCTTTTCTGCTTAATTAAGAGGTGTAACATTTGGTTTGGTATGGGTTTGGAAAAACAAAAAACATCAATGTTTTTGTTGACTTTTCAGCTCGGACATAACACAGTGAAGCTGTTAATGTCCCACTTGAGAACATGTGGCATTTTTAACAGCCGCTGACTGAACGGCACAAACACTGGTAATGGAGGGGATAGCAAATGCATCAGCGTCAGCTATATCCTGTGCTAAGAGCAGCAGTGTACACTGTAAGCCATTAGCTGACACAGAGTCATAAATGCTGCGGAAAGCCTGATAAAGCCGTCGTCAGGAGCCTGCAGCTCACACCGAAGAAATCAATCAAACAGTGGAGAGAGACATTAATATCTCCAGAGAAGGGGAGGAACAGAGAACTTAATCAATGGACTGGTCTTTTGGAAAGTGTACAGTGGTTAAGGTGCTGATTTTTAAACAGAACTCATACAGTATGAACAAAAATTGGGGGGCTTACAATGACTGTCACTTGGGTTGCAACTATCATTTTCATTATATTTTGATTAATTGATTACTTGTTTGGGCTATAAAATCTGAATGAAGAGCAAAAAAATGTATGTCACAGTTTTCTAGATCTGAAGGTGACACGATCAAATGTCTTGTTTTGTCCAACCAACAGTCCAAAACCTAAAGAAATTAAATTTACTGCAACATTAGACAAGGAAAAGCAGCCAATTATCCCATTTTGTGGGCTGGAACCATGATTAATTGTTAAATTCATTAATCATCAAAATCTGTTTATCAACTGATCGATTAATTAACTAATCGAGTTGTAACAGGTCAGGAAAGGTCAGTAAAAGTTTTTACCAACAGCAATGAAGCTTCAGCCCATGAGGTATTTCTATATACTCAAATCACGAATATAAAAACACATAGATCACATCAGCAAGTTCAAGAAGCGTTGATGTCAGGTGTAGCTGTTGCTAAAAATGAAAGTAACCCAAAAATAAACAAAAAATACACTCATCCTATAATAATAGTATACGAAACAGTCATGTGGAGTGGATCGCTGACCTCTCAGCAGCTGGTCTGAGGCCATTTCTCTTTAAACCTAGTCATCCAGAATCAATTTGACCCAAGTGATGTTTGCTTTTCTTCCATCTACATTCAGCAATCACACTTTGTAATGAGTCCTGAGAGGCTGCCACCTCTCCTGTTCTCAGCCCAGTTTAATAGGATGGACACCGTTAAAAGAGAATACTCCAGTTTATATCAGGAGGATAGTTCACTTACAGACATGAGCTACAAGATTCTGCTTTGAAGAACGATGATGGTGAGTACGTCAAAATTATGGATAGTTGTTACATCTGTTAACTACATTATCAATAAAAAATTAGTAAAGAGCAGCTGTCTGTTATGTCTCAAAATATTAATTAAAACACATTTTGTTCTTTAAGTAGACTGCCATTTTGCTGCTGCATGTGAAAACTCGTGCCTCTCATTTTGCCAATATAACATGAAGTTATATAATATATTTTATATCACTGTGGGTTTATAAAAGCCTTTGAAGTATTTGATTAACTCAAAATGTATTTTGGTCAAGCTTGTAACAAAACATTTAGAAATATGATTTGTAACTTTCCTCTTTCATTAAGAAAAACATAAATGATAACAAAAATTATATACATTTTATTTGAAAGGTGATGTCAAGTTGATGATAATATGGCTGTTCCCAATACCTATGGGCTGATCTTTGCCTGTACCTGTGGAGTGATCCTGGGCATCGGGCTCTGTGCCAACCTGCTGGTCTTCTCTTTGTTCGCAAAGTACAACACGCTGCGTAAGAACCGCCTCGACATCCTCCTACTCAGCATGACTCTGGCCGACTTCCTCACCCTCCTGCTCATCCCCTTCACCCTGCACTCCGCTGTCAGCCACTCCTGGCCTCTGGGTGACACCGCATGCAAGGTCTACCAATTCCTGTTAGCCTTCAGCCTGGCGGCCAGCACCTACTCTCTGTGCGCCGTGTCCGTCACCCGTGCCATGATCATCACCAACCCGTACCAGCCGCCCACGATGGACCTGGTCATCCTCATGTTTGTCCTGGTCTGGGCCCTCAGCTTTTTCATCAGCCTGCCGTTGCGAATTTTTGCCACCAAAGAGAGCTTGGGCCCAAGCCTGGTAAACTTCACCTTCTGCCTTCCAACCATTCATGAGCATCACTACCAAGTGATCCTAAGCCAGTTTGTACTTTACTATTTTATTCCAATGCTGGTCATCGCCTTCAACTACGTCCGCCTGGCTCTTTTTCTTCACAAGAGCCCTGTAATGTCAGTGTCCAGTGCCAGGAACACTCGCAGAGCTTCTGTCATGGTATTCTTGGCTGCTGCTACCTTCTCAGTGTGTTGGCTGCCTGGTTACGTGCTGGAGCTGTGTGTGTACCTGGGACTGTACCAACACGGACAGGCTTGGGAGATGTTCTACTTCATTTGCACTGTGCTCCAGTACCTGCACCCCTGTGTCAACCCAGTGCTCTATGTGCTGCTGTCCAAGCGCTATCGCCACAGGAGGGCAGCCTGGCTCTTCAGCTGTAACAGGAACAGAGTGCAGCCGCAGGTCATCAGCGTCACCACAGACAGCTTTTAGATTGCTTGTTTTTTTTTTACATTTACTGTTAACACAAATCAACTTCTTTTGTGAACAGTATGTGGATTCTTTTTTGTGTAATTAATTTTCGATTACTTTTAAACTTCCTTTACATATATGAGGTATAAATGTGCAGATAAGAACACATGAAAAATTACAGTTTAGGATTCAGGGTCAACTACAATAAGTTTTTTTTCCCAAGACATTCACTATTCAATACATAAAGCAGCAGTAATCCTAAAAAAATGTAATATCTGAATTGATTTTTCTAGGAAACATAATAGAGTGAATTTGAACTATGTAAACCTATTGAGGTTATACTGTTACTATCTACTGTTACTATCTTTTTATTTTTTTACAGTAATTAACAAAGAGCTTGGTGTAATTTTAGGGCAGCATATTTGCATATCAGTTGCTTGTAAGTTTTTTTTTCTTATTTGTTCCAGATGTTGTGTTTCTTTGAAAAAAGGTAACTTTTTTGTACATGACATGAAAAGAAAATAGCGAGTCTGATAAAAAGTTATGGAGCATTTTAGTAGTATTTGTGTCTCTCTCTTTGTGCACTGGTTAAACATCATCTTTGCAAGCCACAAAAGAAAAGTCTATTAGTCTCCTCAGACAGTTGTAACTTAATATAACGCATATGTTGTTTAATGAGAAAAAATATATTGTATTGCAAAAATTTAACATGAAGGAAACTTGTTAAATTCAATTAATTGAAGCAAGTTTAAAAAAAACTTTCACAATGCAGCAGTCCCATGCCAAATATTTACCCTGTAGTCAGTTAGTGGTGTGCACAATCTAAGGTGTGTCTTGATGTTTCCCTTTGTGTTTGGACAATTATCTCTTCCCCAGTGCCACCGAGACAACTTCCTGGACATTTCCTGTACAGGACATGTAGACTAATCTTGGCACACAGTGACAGGAACATATGATATGTAGTTGTTTAATTATTTTGCGATTATACATCTTTGCTACAGGATAGAAGGCCTATCTGATGTAGTCCTAATTTACTGTAATAAAGACATGGGTGTAATGACATATTTCGCTAGACTTCACAGTTGGTCTCCATTTCTTTTATTGTGATTTCATGCCAAGATTTAATAAAATAGATGCACTATTTAAGAACTTAATGGAGCTGTGTTGCCATGTGCTATCATCTTGGAAAATCTGAGCACAAACTCAACACAAAAAACAAACCAAAAAAAACCTTCTCATATGACATCACAGGGCGGCAATTCTTCCAAACAGCAACAAATCACTCAGGGAGCTTGTTAGATGTTGGCAAAAGATGGCTATTAAATGTGGACTATATGATCCACCAGTAATGAAAAACCATGGGGTAAGTTGCAGCCTTTCATCTTTACCCAGTTTAATTGAGCCATCAAAAGTGACGTCTCAACAACTCCAAGGTCAAAACATGGCTCTGGACAGAATGATACAGTTCTGATGTCCGACAGTGTAGTTACAATAAAGTGCAAGTTTCAGTTTATTATTGCAAGTTTTATATATGATAAACATTGGTATCTTAAAAAGTAGACACTGAACTGATCAGCTGTACTGCATGATTGTAATGACTGATCCTGATGTCATCCAGCAACAATTTGCATACATGCAAAGTAAAGAAATGGTGAAAGACCACCAGAAACATTAATAACTGTACTGCATGAGCTGTAACTGTAATGTGTGAATTTGTAACTGTAATTCAGGACCATGAGTTTGTACAGATGTATTTCTTTTAAATACAATGCATAATCTCTTCTAAATACAGGTGTTGTTGCTTTCTTTTACTTGTATCTTTTACTTATATTTTGCAAGTTCAGTTTAAAATCTTTACAGCAAAATTTAGCTCAATAGTTTTCTGCTATAAAAAGATATTGTGGCTGTACTAGAAGTGTCTAGTCTGCTTTTGACTGGGGGGTTAATCACATGTTTATTACTAAGTCCAACATTAAAAAAGCCCACTGAAACACAACTTCATGACACTTTTTGCTCACCAGCATTGCACACAGACCTGAGTTCCTAGTTTTTCCTCACACAGCTATAGGTCTACAGTTTGGAGTGGTGAGGAGTGCGCAGAGGGCTGTGTAGCAGGTGTCATGGTTATATAGAAAGCAGAGGGATTGGGAAAGGGAATAACAAGGCTGCCTGAGTTCTGGCGGCCAATGCAGTAATAGGAGACAACCTGCCCCTCCCTCTGTCAGCTCACCCCCTGACTTTTGGCCTTCTCTTTAGCGTACAGCAAGGGCAGCTGGCCTGACTCGTACAGATCGGTCATCTGTGGCCCATCAGCATGTTGGATATGGTGGAGCAATAAAGAACACGTGCTCAGGCACTTCTACCCATCCAGATTACAGTGCTGTGATTTTCCGCCCCTATCAGATCACAGCTCATTTATTTTGAACCTTGCTCTCTGTGCTACCTTTTCTTTCATTGTCTGTGATCCTGTTGAAAATCAATTAGAGGCGGGGGCTACACCAGCTTGATTTTTCCCTATCCTAAGGCTTTAAAAGAAGTTTGTTGTGGTGTGTTTTTGCTTGATTGAAAGGCATCTCAGCCTATCAGCTACAGTCCACCATGGTTGTTGGCGCCTTCAAAATATTCAGAAACCTGTGATATTACAGAGTCTACATTCATGCTTTTTCCTAAATGCCATTTCCTACAGCATTAAACAACATGTTACCTCTTTTCTGAAAGAAATTCCTGAATCCTTTAACCATCTGAATGAAAGAATATTCTGTCTGCTGTGGAGAGATGTCATTTCCAGCTAGCTGGATAGGAAATAAGACTCGCAACTTGGGTAACGGGTTAAAAATAAGTTTTATTGATCAGTGGCCAGTATTCTTTCATCCACATGGTTAGAACAGAAATACCTTCAGAACAGCTGTGAGAGTTGTTTGACAACCTTCTGAGTTTTTCAAAGATCACTGGGTATCTAACTTTAAGAAAAACAGACGCTTAGTTTCGTGACTGAACGACAGGGCCCAGACTGGCTGTTTTATTGCCTCTTTTATAATAATGGCAATAAAACAATCAACATATGGGTCTATCAAATCCTGTCTATCGTCTGAATTTCAATTTTGCACAACACTTGTTCTGATTCATGCGGAGAGAATTTGAAGGTGGTGGTAATTTTCTATCATCTCTGATGCCATCTGCTGAACTGTACCCTCATGTTTGCATCAAACTATCAGATAAAAATATTTTGTCTTTGGGGGCTTGCACATCCTCAAAGTTTGTCGAGTCAGATGTTCACTGGGAGAGTTTTATTAAATTGATACAACTTCACTGTGTGCCAACAATACCTCTGAGTCATGAAAACCCAGCAAAGAACACAATTAAACAATTTCTAGAATGGCTGGACAGCCTATTTCCAGAACATCTTCTCTGGAGCTGCTGCCAATGTAATTCAATTACTCTGTCACTTAAAACTCCCTGACCTGGTCACTATGCATCTACTACATGAAGCAGCCTTTCCAGACCAGATCTAAATTTATAAAGACGGCAGCCACCACGCTCTCTTAGTCATCATTATCATGTAATATTAGATAAGTGAGAGTGTCGATCTAGAGTGTGTTTAAAGAATATTTGTACATCTTAATCATGCACAACAAAGAGAGTAAATATTTGAGTTTTATAGACCGAATGTTGGCTCTAGCTTAAAGGGGCTCTCAAGTGTATGTTTTTTGTTTCTTAAAGCCAATTTATCATTAAAGCTAAGGATTCTGCATTTAGGGAAACTACTATCAGAATTTCTGTCAGTCAGGGCCTAAACATCGGGGAATTAAAAAAAAAGTATTTTGAGATGTTTTCCTTTGAGGAATAGCTCAGTATGTAGCGAGTTTGAGAGAGAGAGAGAGAGAACATGTTTGTGATGGTGAGGCTGCAGCAACCGAGCAGAGAGTATGAAGTTAGCAGTATAGCTGTGAACAGTGCAGTGTGTGTATAATTTAGGCTATTTGTCGGTGAATGCTACAACTCCTCAAGACCCAAGCCAAGTTCCTGTGTCTTGCTTGTTTCTGCTGAAAACAAGCACCGAGACCCGGGGAGACATGAGAGCAGCTGCTCACTAACAGCTATGTGTGTTTACAGCAGAGAGCAGGAGGGAGGACAGACATCTCACTCTGCTACTCTGTGCTGAGACTCTGCTGCTGCTGTAGACGGTCACGGAGCAGACACTTTCAGTTCATAATTGTGGTGTCTGTTGTCCGACTAAGTATTGATAACATGCTTAATACTTTAAAAATTAGAGGTTTTAATTGATGAACGTGGGCACTGATATGCAAAAAAAATGAACTAAGTGGGTTTCATGGTTTCATTAATATAAAAAAAAGCAAAACAACGGTGGGGGTGGTGGGGAAGTAATGTAATCGGTGTATGCCTGTATATCCCCGGTAACACACAGTAAAACATTTTTTCAGCACAACCCCCCCCCCCCCCCCCCTTTAGTCCCCCTGTCTACTTATGTATAGAGCTGCAACTAATAATTATTTTTATTATCGATTAATCTGATGATTATTTTTCAGATCTCTTATTTTGTCCAACCAAGTAGTACAAAACCCCGAACTAATGTGAGACCAAGAAAAACAGCAAATTCTCAATTCTCTACTTACTGAAGCTAAATACATCGCACAGCACAACTTCCAGCAACTACCAGACCTCTGCACAGACTACAGACAATCACACTAGGGCTGCAACTAACAATTATTTTCATTATTGATTATTTTCTCGATTCATTTTGTCTATAAAATGAAAATAGTAAAAAATACTCCCTATAATTTTCCACAGTCCAATATGAAGTCTTCAAATTTCTTGTTGTGTCCAACCAACAGTCCAAAGCCAAAAGATGTTCAGTTTATTATACAGTATATATAACAAAGAAAAGCATCAAATCTCCACATTTGAGAAGCTAATTTAATTTTGGAAGCAAAGCAAATTTTAGGGCTGCAACTAATGATTATTTTCATTATCAATAAATCTGCCAATTACTTTCTCAATTTTACCTGATCAGCAGTCCAAAATCCAAAGCTATTCAGTTTACTAACATGTATGACAAAGAAAAGCTTTAAATTCTCATATCTGAGAAGCTGTAACCAGCAAGTGTTTGGCATTTTTTCTGAAAAAAAAGACTAAAACAATTATTCGATTCTCAAAATAGTTGATTCATTTTCTGTTGATGAACCAATTGATTAAACAACTAATCATTGCAGCTCTAAATCACACACTACCAGGTAGGCGACTTCACAACTAAACAATGTGAAACTGGGAAATTCCATATTATGTCCAAAACCCTGGCAGGCCCTGTCCATGGTGCTGAGTGTCTGTGTGTGTGAACAACACACAATGACAAAGTCTGTTGTGGCAAGTACAGTATTGTTTGCTGCTATTTGCTGTGGCAGCAGCATCAGAGCCACGGACACTAACAAACTGAACAAACTGATCAGGAAGGCTGGCTCTGTGCTGGGGACTCTTCTGGGTACACTAAACATCATAGAGAACATCTCACATTCCCTCCATGGCAACAGCAGAGCACTTTCAGCGCAAGAATGCTAAAGGAAGTCATTCCTGCCAACTGCCAATGTGTATAATGACTCTCCTCTGTGTCGGGAGAGGAGACTCCTCCTCTGACAGTGAAGACAGACTGCTCACCTGGACTTTTATTTATTACATTATCCATCACATCTGTTATATTTCAGATTCATCTGTATATAATCTTTCAAGTACTGTCTGTATACACAGTTACATATACTTGTGTGTAATTGTTCATGTTTCAGTGTACACTTAATTCTAACATCCATGGACAACGATGCACCTTACTACCATAGCAATATCCACCTGACTTGCACTATTGTACAGTGTATAATAGCATATTAACATCATTGAACAATGTATACTCAGTAAATACTATATTATAGTTATGATTATATCTCTAGTCTCTATTCTATTTTTATATATTTTTATATTTGAGTCAGTCAATTTTGTTATTGTATATATTTTAACCTTTACTTGTTTCTTTCACCTACTTCACTGTTTTGTATGTATGTCAAGCAGCTGTTGCAACACTTTAATTTCCCTTTGGGATAAATAAAGTACTATCTATCCATCCATCCACCCCTGAATATATTATGACTAAAACAAATATTCTAACACAAACAGCTACATTCAGGCAAACAAGGTATCTACATTACATTTCACCCATTACAGTCAACATAAGCACATCAGCAACTGCACAGTAATGTTAGCCACAGCGGGCAACTGTGTCATCAATTAAACTAGAGCAAGCAGAGAGAAGTGTTGCCTCACCTGTGTTTGAAGTAGCTTAGCGACCATTAGACCATCGTCCATCGTCCATCAATACAGACGACACCGCTGATATTTTAACTCAGTCCAACTGTCCACCAAGATTTTCGCAGGTCCAGTTTGGAAGTAGCCAGGTCTCCTTTTTATTCTCAGTCAGTTATTGTTTGCGGTGGTTTCTCCCCAAAATCCAGAAATGCACGCATCATCGCAATTAGCTCAACTGTTAGCAACCGTTAGTCTTACAAAAACAAGCTATAACGTTAGCTGTTAGCTGATGAAAAACTTGCTAACTCTCCCGGTTGTTTCATTTGAATTAAGCTGCCACCACCTTCTGGTTTCATTAGTTGACAATTTGACAATTTTTTTATAATTCTTCCCCCCAGAGGCGACTATAGTTTCGCAGTAGCGTTAAGTGCTAATAAAAGGATGCTAACTTCACCTCTAGTAGCTTCCCCGCTCTTCCACGACACATCGCAATCAAGACAGAGGGGCGCTGTTCCTCTCACGGAAAACGGGGGAAGAAATGGCGTGGTCACACAATACAAATACAGTAAATGTTAGGTTACATGAGGAAGAAAGTGTGTAGCCTCCCGTCTCTCTCTCTCCTCTGTTGAATCAGGCCGAGTTTGCAGCAGCCGTTAACCGCTCGATTTGAAGAGGCCAACGGGTAACCGTTAGTGTCATGGGCCGTTACAATGGACGTTGACACGCTGTTCAGACTGTCATTATTGCACATCTACTGGCCTCTTTTAGCATGTTTTAGCCACCTTGATCTCATCGTTGTTGTTGGCCAACCCACAGATTGTAAGGTTTTGTTTCATCATAATAAGCCATTAATATCAAATAAATTAATATAATCTGAGTGTAAACCACATTCACTGTACAAAACAGGAGTCAAAGTGAAGAAAATTGAGCACACACATAAACACAATCTATTTTTTTTCTCAGCAAAAATCCAGAGCTAGAAGATGAGTGAATATTGGATTTACATTCATCAGATGGCCAGAAATATGAACCCAATGGGATTCTCATGTTGCTAATGGTTAGCCATAGCAACTTTATAAGCTAATGGTCCTACTATATCTGGGCTTTGTTTCTGTAATTATTTGAGTCTTTGAACCTTTCCCAAGTGGTCAAATATTGCTCATTGCATCTAAAATAAATGGTCAGTTTTAGGAATTAATCCAAAGAAATGACATGGAAATACTGTCAAAAATTATAACAGAGACTAAGATATCTAAATGTTAGCGTAAGCTGCATGATAACACCATTCAACCAGGCAGCAACATTCATTAACAAATTTGTCAAGTCAATTTATTTTACAGAGCACTTTTAAAAACAACAAAAGTTGTTGGAAGTGCTTTACAGAGACTGAGAAATACAATCAAATCAAAATACAGACATAATTATGAGGTTCAAGGGGAAAATTAATGAACGTGTAGCATAAAATAAATAAAAATGGGATATGAATCCTAAAAACACAACAGCATTGCACAGAACAATTAATAGAGAGAAAATAAATAAATAAAATAAAAACAGTGTGACCATCCATGTCTTCACCATGACTATTAAAAGGCTGAAGAAAAGAAATTGGTCTTAAGAAGCAGAGGATCTAATAATGAGAGGCAAATGGAAAATGCCTGATCATGTGTAAAGCCAATGTACAGTACCTAACTAAATTTTGTGAATTCCTAAGAGACCACATTCTTGACGCACTCCACGAGTTAAGCTATGGACGTAGCTGACAGAAAATAGTTGTGGCTACACACTGTAAGATCAGAGGGCTCTTGCCATGAGCTAATCATTCCATGTGCCATATAGGCGAGTGTTGAAGGAGTGTTGCCTGTTTATTTATAGGAGTCTCTAAGGTTCCACGGCAGACGGTGGCTCTTTGAGCTGGATTCAATTACAGCTCTGGTGAAAGCTGAAAATACAGCATCTATATAGACATACACGTATAAACAAGAGTATAAATCTTTAATTTGGATGCAATATAGAGTCCTAGTTCAGCATATGCAATAGCTGAAATAAGATTCATGCTATCTCTAGAGAAAAACATGGTGCACATGCAATATTAAACACATTAGGATATATACTGTACATATATTTCTTATGTACACTGACTGAACTGCAGGTAAAATGACCCATGTGGATGATTAGGAAAACTACCATACTGAATCAGCCAAAGAACAGAGAAGAAATCTACCTGCTGTCTATTTACCTGGAAAATACATCTGGCTCATTAGAAGTCATCATAGATATGGATGATAACTGTTGCATGAAAATAGTTCGTGGATGGAGAAAGTTGATGTATGGATGCTGTGACAACTATGACAACACCAGCCTCCACAATCAGATCAACTCAGCATGAGCTGTCATCAACCAATTCACCAGCGGCCCTGTGAGGTGCTCAAAAAACATACTGTCAAAGTTAGACACACAACGGCAACACAACAAAATTAAGAAGTCCCCGGCAGCAGCAGCAATTAATGAATAAATAAACATACATTTATTCTAAATACAGGGAGGAAAAAGAGACCACATGCTTTTAAGTGGCCTTGTTTGTGAACATAAGCAAGTAATGAAAGATTTATTAATGAGCAAGCACAAGTCAGAGGATTTCAAGGAAACTATGGATTGAGAAATGCTATCAGACACATGGCAACAGCTTGCAGTCCAGATGGCCAGCGCTGGCCCCGGCCTGACCTAAAATAACAGTTCAGTGGTCTGTTTACGTTGTAGAGCTCACTGTAACATGTAGGGACATGGCAGATGAAAAATACTCTGAGTAAACCTCTGAGCACCTGAACAAGTGAGGCCTTGTGAGTGAAAATGTAAATATGGTTCTACCTACAGTATAAAGAAAATAATCTGAAAAAGGAAAACCTGCACTTACTTTAGATGATTCTTAAAATTATTTGTACAGGCAGAATATTTTTGATGACTGTCAAGTCCTCAACGGCTTGTAAAGAAAGTAAAACCAGTCGGGATGAAAGGTAAAGCATGGGAATCTGTCTAATCCATTTCTAGAACAGGAGTTCATTTATAAGTGTCAGTGGAAATTGGTACTTAAAAGCACTTCTTAGCTTAGCTTGGATGTTTAAAATCAACATCACCAGGATGCTTTGGTCTAGATAGATTTAGGTAGAGGTGGGTTCCTTACACTGAACAGTTTTAATCCAGCAGGGCCAGCCATATGATTAACCCACTGTTACTGTGATCACTTGTGGAGTTAGACATAATGGCATGCAAATATAGTCTTATTAAAGGGTGACGTGGGTGAAATTAGAGCTGCAACGATTAGTCGATTAGTTGATCAGTTGGTCGTCAGAAAATTAATTGACAACTATTTTGATATTAACTGTTTCAGTCATTTTTCAAGCAGAAATGCACAATGTTTGATGGTTCCAGCTTCTCAAATGAGATTTGCTGATTTTCCTTCTCATATATGACAGTTAATTGAATAACTTGACATATTAGACTATTAGTCAGACAAATCAGGAAATTTGAAGACATCACCATGGTCTCTGAGATACTGTCAATGCCATTTTTTCACTATTTTTAACATTTCATAGTTGAAACGGTTGATCGATTAATTGAGAAAATAGTCAGCAGATTAATTGATAATGAAAATAATCATTAGTTGCAGCCCTTGGTAATAGGAGCTCAGTCAGCCTGGTGGTGCCTGCAAAACCAAATGCCAATGTTACCAATAAAAGTTAAACTTTGAGCCCTTTGAAGTCATCCTTGATTCATAACCCATGTGTGGTTCTCTTGTGAACTGATCCCCCTGCAGTTGCGCCCAGCCTGGATTTTGGTCTACTAAAAAAGGGAAAGGCCTGATCAAGGAGTGAAATGATCATCTGAGGTAGGCGTGGGGTGGGACATGCAGAGGTAATTCCAAGGAACCCTGCCCTCCGGATTTGAGGTATCCGGTTTCAGGTCTTGCTGCATGCCGTGTTACCTATCAGCAAAAACATGAACATCAACTTCAGATGACAGGAGGCTAAAATTGGTGGCTATCAAAACCCAGGAACTGGCAAGGAGCTTGGCTGGGGTATCCGCTTTCTAGAGTGGAAACCCTGGGTCCAGACACCTCAGGGTGAAGAGACTGTGTGCTTTCCTCACTTGCAGAGTTGGTAACAGGAATGGCGTAAACACAGCATAGCCTCTATTAGGGAAAAACTTTCACACTATTAATTAGATGCAGCTGCACTCGCTCCTCACATCTCAGCCATATACACTGGCTGATGAGTGAAGATTGAAATGTATGCTGTACTCCATACAAGGTTCATCCTATATGTTTAATACTGATGCATTATTGTCAGTGTATTATTTACTTAGTGCAGCCATTGTCATATTCCCATACAGGGGCTGATGTATCAGCTAATATTACCTTATTGCAGATATATCGCATCAGTGAAAATGTTGGCCAATAACAAGGAATTGAAGTACAAAAATGACAAAAAAATGTTTAAGGTAATTTAGAGACAGTATCACCATTACAGTTTGTTCATCAGAGGGTACTGCCAAGTTTATTTTCCAACTGCAAAATGTCTCGCTCAGTGCTCATCCATGTCACAATTCTTTATGTATGTATGTATGTATGTATGAACTCCTTATTAAAACTGTTTGTTTAGGCTTTGCATTTATTAACAAAATTACTGTGGGTTGATATCAATATCTGATTTTTTTAAACTGTCAAATCTAGATATTGGTCAATTTAAAACCAGCCAGGCTATAGTGTCTAGATTAAAACTGTGCTAAATTAGTTTAAAAGTGAATGTTTTGTTTGTCTGTGTAACTTATAACCATTGTTTGATAGCATTTCAATCACTATATTTCAACATGTAGTTAGGATCTGCTTCAAATGAAAACATAAAAATCCTGTTAAAACCATGGTTATATGTACCCTGGATGTCTAAAATTTTTTATCAACCAAATTTACCACAAGTTTAAAGGGGAACTATTATGCTTTACCTTATTTTCAGTCATATATATAATGTTACAATGTCAGATGTTCATATTAAATGTGGCCGAAGTGTCAAATAATGAGGTAAACGTGTGTAGAAGTTATCCCTGTGAGCAAAAAGCTCCGGCTTCAGACTGTTCTGAGCGCTCGGTTTCCGTTTTTTTCTACTTTCAGCCAGAGCTGACGTCAACTCGTGACGGCTTTCTTTATATGGTCATCTGCTCCACACACAGTGCGAGTTCACTCCTCTGCTCTGCTAACATTATGGCATTTTTCCATTGTTTAAGGGGTAGTCGCACCGAGCCATGACTCGAGTCAAGCTGGCACGCTGTGAGTGTTTTTCCATTACACAGCACGGCAAAGTAAAATAAGCAGTTTAGCTGTTGGTGTGCTGGTCGTCTGCAGCTCTTCATCAAACATCATTATCACTGTGGCTGTTTCTGCTTGTGCTATTCCCACCTGCATTATTTCTAACTGATCCGCTAAACAAAGAGCTCCAAATATCTCAATATGTTAACGTTTCGACCAGTTTTTAGCGCAGCTACTGAAGCTCTGCTAATTCAGTGAGGGACATGTTTAATTTCCTGTAAATTCTTCACAATAACAGTCTCCTGTTATTTAGTCATTTAAAAGCTGTTAATATAAAGCAGTAAAGCAGGAAATGTTGGGTTTGCATCGGTGGTAACTTAACATGACTCTGATATGACTGCCCCCTGGCAGGCCTCTGGAAAGCTGGCCAATCAGAACAGAGTGGGCTCATTGGGAGGGGGGCCTTAAAGAGACAGGAGCTAAAACTACCTGTTAAGAGTCAGAGGCTGAACTGAGGGGCTGCATAAAGTTGAATCCCAGAATAAAAATATAGAGCTGGAAATGAGCATAACAGGTCCCCAGAAACCTCTATAAGGGTAGATGTAATTTCGTAATATAGTGCATTTTCTGGAAAATCAATTAAGAAATTGTTAATGGATAATGGATTCCTGGCAGGAACTTCATTATATTGATTCAAAAATCATGTAAACATTGTCATACAGTAAAGCAGTGCTGGTCAGTGATTTGCGACATTTCCAAAAGTTTTTTGACACACCCAGAGATATTTAAGTGACAGTTGCTGAAGTATAGATCTATATTGTCTCATGGTATATAACGTCTTACTTCTTGCTGTATAGACATATTTTGATCTGCAAATCACTAAATCATTGCTTATACTGAGAATTTTTCCATCTCCTTCCTTAGTTTTGCTTTTGTTAAAAAGTTATTAGGAATAATTACTAGTGATCCTTAATGAGAATTTTCAGTCGGTAGACTTGAATCAGAGGCTTCCCACATATAGCTTTACCTCTATAGACTCATTCCAGTGTCTGAGACGCTGTCATCACCCGCCCTACAGAGCATACGTCAGACTGGGTCAAATGCCCCCTATTTCATTTCGAGCAGAGTAGTTGGCACTAGAACGATGTAATCTGAAGGAGCTGTTGACTAGCGCCGCTGACCTTCTAAAAACTCCTCTTTCAATTTATAACACACACTCACACACACAAACATGATATGCACATGCGTTCATTCACCAATCTCACTAATAGCAACGCCGGATACACACTTACAGAAATACACACACACACTTTGTAAATACTTGGCCTGGGGTTCGGGAGGAGGTGAAAGCCAAGGGAGTCACTGACACAAGTAGCTACTGTGATTACCTCACGTCTGTAATGGGTTAGGGAGGAACCTCATGCTGTCTATATTTAGACAAAGTTAAGCTTCAGGAGATGCAGTGCAACTAATCAAAATGTTAATAAATATCAGCTCCTTTTAAGAAATCAAGTTTGTATTTGAAAAAGATGTCTGCTACATCGATGAGTTCAGAATTATTTTCATATTATAATCAACTTTGATTTTAAAATCATGGTTATCAGTCATGAAGTCAACTCATTGTTTAGTCATTTTGCTTTTGTGACAATTAGAGATTGTTTTCCCTGATTCATCATTATACTATCCTAATTATTAAATCATGATGTCAGTTGAGAATGAGATCACTGATTTTCTCGTTGAGAGAATCTTTTAAAAGAATGACGAGAAAGCACAAGTTTTTCCTTGGTGTGGGTGCATCCACAATATCTTGTTACCACGGGGGTCTCCTGCATTCATTTGTCGAGCCATTAATAACGATGGGAGGTTCCTCGCTGTCAGCATTCATGCACCCTGCAGGCTTTATGGCATGTGTCTCCCAGGCTGCGTCTCATTACATGCAGTCACTGTTAACTAGTCTATGCACATACATGCATATGTACATATCTAAATGTAGGCCTACGGATTTTTATAGAAGGCACAACTGCAAGACAAACACACACATGGTAACCTGATAATCTGATATTATACTGTGAATTAAAGGTGCAGTGTGTAGAATTTAGTGGCATCTATGGAATATAATATTCATAGGTATGTTTTAATTAGTGTTTAATCACCTGAAAATAGGAATTGTTGTGTTTTTGTTACCTTAGAATGAGCCCTTTATATCTACATGGGGAGCAGTCCCCTTCCACGGAGGCTGCCATATTGCACCGCCCATGTTTCTACAGTAGCCCAGAACGGACAAACCAAACACTGGCTCTAGAGAGGGCCTTTCACGTTTTTCATTAGTTTCACCACCGTAGGTTCTTTTATATGCTTGGAAGTGGGGGGGGGGTGGTGGTGTATTCAGCTGGTTGCAATCTGCAACCTCACTGCCAGATGCCACTAAATCCTACACACTGGTCCTTTAAAAAATCTAAGGAGATAATGTGAATGATGTGCTCAGATAAGATTATTGTACCTACAAAGGTGGGAGGAAAATATTAATGAATTTAGGATATTGGCAACTAAAGGCGACAGAAGGAGGCTACTGTAGATCCTGACGATGAATCTTAGATTCTTTGGGACCTTTCTTTAAGTCCGATTTATGAGCCACGTGTACATTCCTCAGCTTGTTTGTTATTGTTTGTTTCGTTGGTTACGTTCAAGACCTGACACCGTGGCTTGACCCAGACAGTCATTTGGTGAACACTCAATGCTAACACATTAGCAGCAGGCGGCACCGTGTCCTGACACTGACATTTGACTCTGAAATCCAATCCTTTGTTCAGTAATGGAAAGGCCAAAAAATGTTGCTCCCCTGGGACTCTGTGCTTGTTAACCTGACAGCAGAAAAACCTGTGTGACATAAAAGTTTGTGATGGCATGTTATACCCGTTCTATGTAATAATACAAACCGTCCAGGTTGGTTTTAGTAACACTGATTAGCACCTCTGTGCTATTACTGTTATTCTCTTGTGTGTACAACTGCAGTGACTGAGATAACTGATACAGCTTTATGAAGGCAATGAAAGTGGAGAAAAACTGAGCTATAAATAGACCACAATGCTGCGGTGTACATATAACTTTACTCTGTACGCCTGGGCCACATCTTTTTTTTTCTTCTTTTTTCAAGAGTTTAAAAAGAAGAATGAAAGTTTATCACTAATGTTTTAGAAGAAAACAGCCCTTGAACTTGTTGCACAAAACACTTTCAGTTTAATCCTGAATGCAAAGGATTTGTAGGGTCTGATAAGGAAGCAATTAGAGTCACTGCAGATTGCAAGTACTTGCAGCTGTTTTTTTTTTTTACACCACAGTATCTCAGTGACCCCAAGGCGAGGTCACATGTCTTCAGGGGGTCCCCATGTTCCAAGTTGTACAATTGAGCCCTTTAAGTGGTATGAACGGTGAATGTTATTTTGGCTGTGGCTTCCTGAAGACGCTATCCTCTCTGGCTACTCAAGTGTCAGTCAAGCCAGCAGTTTCCATTGGCTGGGTCCAGGAGGGCCCCTGGTTATGCAAAGCTTCATGCTTCAAAGCATTTGGGTTATTTAATGTTATTTATTTCAACACACATTTAATATGTAACCTCAGAAAAACCTCACTGCGCTTAACAAGTTGAATCTATTTGTCGCCTTCATCTGTACTCCTGGTTGAGACCCAAAGTAGACACAGGCTAGGTCCTGGAGGTTCCCCTTGTGACAAGAATAGCCCCATGTTTTCATGAATGAGGGACATGCAGGGTGAGAAACTAACTTTCAATGTGGACTCTGGATCTGAAAAATTTCTCGGACTTTCCTCTGAACAATACAGGACTGAGGGCTTTGTTGTTGGATATTTAAAAAAAAAAAATTAATTAAATTTGCATGCCTAAATGTTTACTTGGAAATCACTGCACTGCTACAGTGAAGTGAGTGAGTGTGAGAGGGACAGCAGCAGCAGCAGCAAGTGTCATCTGGTCATCCAACTTGGGGAGGGCTTTGGAGTTTAAAATGGTGTGAATATGATATCCATCTCTAGCCATCGGTATAGCTTATGCAAGTGGAGATCTGTCTGCACCATTGAAAGTTGACAGTTGAGAGGCTCTAATCTGACAAAAGGACCGTGTAAATCAACAACGGCACAACGATTCTGGATTGCAAACACTTTTACACTTTGGGACTTGGGGCGCAAAAAAGGGACTCTGCCTGAATCTTGGGCGGCTGCATGAGAAAGAGAGTTGAGAGGACGCACAGGCAAAAGGGCAAGAGGAAGACACCAAGGAGGTGAGTGACGGATTTACCCTCGGAGGGGTAAAAGATGACTGTGGTGTCCCAGGAGAACCACGACGAGACGGTGGTCGTTACTCCTTTGTTGCAAGATGTTGCTGAACTGGAGCCGGCGGACCAGGAGTGCAGCGAGAGGGTGGTCATCAACATCTCAGGTCTGCGTTTTGAGACGCAATTAAAGACCCTCTCTCGCTTCCCGACCACGCTTTTGGGAGATCCGTGTAAAAGGATGCGCTTCTTTGACCCACTGAGAAATGAATACTTCTTTGACAGGAACAGGCCGAGCTTTGATGCCATCCTGTATTACTACCAGTCAGGAGGGAGGCTTCGGAGGCCCGTAAGTGTACCTGTGGATATTTTCCTGGAAGAAATAAAGTTCTATGAAATTGATGAAGAGGCCGTAGACCTTTTCCGAGAGGACGAGGGGTTGTCGAGGGAAGAGGAGCGCCCGCTGCCTAATAACGAGTATCAACGCCAGTTATGGCTCCTGTTTGAGTATCCAGAGAGTTCAGGACCTGCACGAATGATTGCCATTGTGTCAGTTGTGGTTATTTTAATATCCATTGTTATATTCTGCTTGGAGACATTACCCGAGTTTAGAGAAGTCAGTGAAGTGTACGACGAACACGCCAATGGAAGTTCTAACGGCATAGTGCACAGTCCGTTCACTGATCCGTTTTTCATGGTGGAGACACTGTGCATCGTGTGGTTCTCTTTTGAATTCACCATGAGGTTTCTGTCGTGTCCCAGCAAACCAGCTTTCTTTAAAAACATCATGAACCTGATCGATGTTGTGGCAATAGCTCCATATTTCATCACTCTGGGCCTCGATCTCGCAGAGCATCAGGGCAGCAGTCAGCAAGCTGCGTCTCTGGCCATACTGAGGGTCATCCGTCTGGTGCGTGTTTTCAGGATTTTTAAACTCTCCAGACACTCCAAGGGTCTTCAGATTCTCGGCCAAACGCTTCATGCAAGCCTCAGGGAGCTTGGACTGCTGATTTTCTTCCTAATCATTGGAGTGGTTTTATTCTCCAGTTCCGTTTATTTTGCAGAAGCAGACGACCCCGAGTCTGGATTTTCTAGCATACCTGATGCGTTTTGGTGGGCTGTGGTGACAATGACAACAGTTGGATATGGAGACATGTGCCCCTCCACCATTGGGGGTAAATTCGTCGGCTCTTTGTGCGCCATCGCCGGAGTACTGACCATAGCTCTACCTGTTCCTGTTATCGTTTCCAATTTCAATTATTTCTACCACAGAGAGAACGAGGAGGAGGAAAATGTTCAGTATGTACACGTGACTTGCGGGCAGCAGCCGCAGCCCTCCATTGGTGAATGTGACTCAACCAAAAGTAGCCTGTCGCTCTCCAAAACTGAGTCCTATCAGGATGCCGACGATCTGGAAACCTTTGCACATTTAAACATGAACCCACTGGAGACATACACAGGGAAACTGACAGATGTATAAAAACGCACCGATGGAAGAACTGTTTTTTATGTCTGGTGAGTTGTGTTCCAGTGGATATACAGTCCAGGCTTCTCTCTGTTGGTTGCTGCTGGTGTCTTACGCACGCTGTCTACAGCGGTTCCCAAACCTGGACCCTCAGAGATTCAGGCTGGAGCCTTTAGTGGGTTCCATGTGTTCCCCACCAAAATTGGCTTAATTTCACTGTAATTAAATTCGCTGGATGACAGGAGAAAATCATTCCTCCCACTGCTGCAACCTTTCAGGTCTTCTCATATAGGGGCTGTTGAAAAGATCCAGTAAAACGTAATACTTGAGCCCTTACATGAAAACGTTTGGGAACCTCTGGGTACGCAATAAAACGCATAGAATATTAGTTATATGATTAAAATCTATCTAGAAAGGAATTGTGCAACAATCTGGGAAAAATAACGTTGGGGATGTTTCCTTGTCTTCAATTTCTCAGTTAAGGCAAATATATTTTGTAAAAAACAAAACAAAACACGGAAGGGTGGTGTGTTTACGCACACGGAAATGATCAGCTCAAAATACACCTTGCCTTTCTATTCATGAGAAAATCACGTCGCCAGTTCTCACAGAACCAAAGCTTTCAATAAAGTAGGAGAGGAGAGCTCAGTCGTGCGTCAGAGCACCCATGACGCACAAGGCGACCACCTCTCCACAGTTGAGCGCACGGACTCGGACACAAGAAGATAATCTCTCTGGCACGTTAGAGTTAAGTCAGACAGTTGTTCATATATCAGCCTTATGTGTGTCTGCGTGTGTGTGCCAGGCGTGCACTGCACTGTGGAGAGCTGCCGGACTCTGTTGTCATACTATGTTCAAGCATTTGAGATTTTGTTGCGGTTGTGCTGAACGTTTCCTTGTGCGTAAAAACCACAACACTTTGCAAGTGTGTCGCACGGAGCTCTCCGCTGCCTTTTCCAGAAGTAGCACTTGTATAAAGATTTGTTTGCCTCTGTATGAACTGGCAGATTGTAGTCTCAACCGAGGCTCTAACCCTCAGGATACTATGGTCAAGAGTTTACATAACATTTATTAATAACGAGATCAGTAAAAGATTATTTTCTCATCATCACTGGATACTTTTCGGTTATCCCACAATTATGGAAATGTTAAGTCATGATTATGGCCAACAGGAGAACACATCTCTGACTTTATTTTTCTTTGGAGTTTATAATGTGCTTTCATATGAATGTGGTCAGAATAAGGGAGCTCTGAGCGCCACTCTGTGGATGATAGATATTCCTGCAGACATCACTTCTGCTCAGGACACCCAGTGTGCCATATTAACACTTTAGCTCGAGTATCTTTGCACTGTTGCAGCTGACCTTGACTGATTTAGACATAAGCCCCTGAGATCATGCTATTTGATTCAGTATGTATCCGGATGCTTGTGATGGTTAACTAAGCTCGCCAGATGCCTGACTGCTTTCTCTCACCTCCTAATGTTAACATAGTGAGTTTTGTTTTCTGCTTACTTGCAGGAGGCAGACGATTAAGTGAAGCTTGTTGTTCCCTCAGAGTCGCAACAAAATACAAGTGTGGCATTCTCTTCTTCCCCAAAATATTGGACACTTTTTTCGTGGATTATTCTTGTACTGCCAGTGTTGTAGCCTACAGAGACCTCATGGTGGAAACGTCTGGAAAAGATTCAGTCTGCCTTAATGAACATTGTGTGTATCATCAGTAGAAGAAAACAACATTCTTTTGTGTAGGCTTTGTAAATGACCACGCTTTCTTTGTATAAAAAGCCTTGTGTACATATTGCGTTTTTGTAAATCTGAATTTGACCTTTTCTCATGCAGCCTATAATGAAAACTTGTAATCGCAATTTACCTGTGTTGTTATAAACACTCAGATTGCCTTGCAGCTCGCTGTAAACAACAACAACATAGCCCAGAACATTTACTTATGTAATGTCTGCATGACATGAACTCATTGTGAATTTTAAATGTAATAAAATATTTATTTTTCTAATTTAAACATGTATGTGAACTTAACTTAATCCCTTTTTTATAAATAAATTATGAATCAGAAAACATACCACTCGTTATTTTTCATTCTTTCAACATAGAGATCAGACTCACAGAAGGTCAAATAGCAAGTTATTTGTGTTTTTTTTTTTTAAATCAAATCCATTCCCATTAATTAGCTCAATACATTTTATTACTCTCCATAAATTACATTATAAACCTTTTGTGCTGAATGATGGAAAAAAAGGCGCAGAAGCAGACATTAGGTTGTCTTGCCACAAAGGCAATTCACTTAATAAAATGTCATAGAGATAAATCTAGACGTGTTTGTTTATTTTTAGTTGAATGTATCTTTTAGAAGAGTTGTTTTGAGTCAGTTTAGCTGAAATCCCTCACTGTGTTTAGGCCCTAAAACCGTCCACATATACAGGCCCTCAAATGCCCCAAAATATGACTAATTATGTGTTTATTTGTTATTATATTATTCTCTGATAACAACTTGAGTATGTTCTCATCTTTGTTTTTGGGATTTGTAGTTTTCTGAGGTGAATTAATCACCTGCGCTGTCCGTGGTGCTGAAGCTGATCCTCTGTCCTCTGCAGAGCGTCAGTCAAACGCAAAGTTATGCAAAATTCCCTGCATTTTTCTCACATCTGCTTTGCTTCTGCGGCCAAACGGAGCCATGAGAGGAGACTGAGAAGGTATTCTAACTTAGTCGGTGTCATAAAGTATCAGATCTTGGGCGTGAGACCTGCACAGCCAGGATGCAAACGCCCCTGATGTGATGTTTCACAGCCAAGGGCTGCAAACACAGAGTTGGCGATTTTTATTCGCCCATTTCTCACAAGTAAAATGCTAGAAAATCAAATTTCGTCTCATATAAACTCAGATATGGAGCGTGACAGTCCTTCACATGTCCATCGCCGTGTAATCCCTCAATCCTGGAGTGCCTGACACACAATATAAAGGTGAATGTTTTAATCTCTCCCCTGTTAATGATATTTTTCTCAATGATCAATTAGGAGCCATGTTACACGGTGTTTTACAGGTTTTGTTACCAACTGTCCTTCTTTGCAGTCTGATTGCACCAGTGCTGGCACACAAGCGCTCTTGTTTTTGTGGTGTATGGAGAACTTCTGGCGGCGTGCTTTAGTAGAGCCGGTCTGCATTGCGTCGAAACCCTCCAACTCCTCCTCCTCCTCCTGCTGCTGCTGCTGCCCTCCCTCCCCTCTCCTCCCCTCCCCTCTCCTTTCCTTCACCTCCCCTGCACTTGCATGTGAAATGCACAGCAAAACATGCTTGACATTGTTGAGAAAACATTGGGACCTCGCCGCTGCACCTGACTGTCTCTCAACTGTCCATTTTTTATTTATTCCTTTATTCTGTTCTCCGAGCCGCGCTGAAACATTTCTGCCCGTCATCTTGTCTACTCGCAAAAAGCAGCAGATTTCTGCTGATGCAGTGATGTCTGGAAATGTCAAGGGCTCGCTTATTGCCCCTTAATGTATCTCCCCCCCTGAATTGCAGCGCAAGATTTTCTCCTGCGGTATACTGTAAGCTCTTCACACCACCGTGCCGCCGCGCAAGCAAATACCGACGCCGCAGCTTTGCAATTCTCTCTATTCGCTCCTTTTCCATCCCAGGCTTTCCTCATTAGAGTCACCTGATTTTCATCTTGTTTCACCTCATCTTGCCTCACCGTCTGAAGACGTTTAAACCTATTTGAGGGGCACTTTGAGTGTGGACACAGTTTGGACGGTGGAGAGCCCAGTAAGGCTCTAGGCTCTTTTTTTTTGTAGGTGCAATGTAAAGTTGCCACATGACACCCACTGGTGCCCTGCTGTTGGATGATTTTACTCGAGGATAAGACGCATTCAAGACCTTTCAAGATCAACCCACGGTAAGCCTCGAAACTGCTGACTTATACAATAGATATCGGTCATGTTATTCATTTTTTTTTATCGACAGCTGCTGTTAATGTAAAGATAAACGACTAGTACTGTATTGTGTTCTTATTTCTCAGATGTATTATGCATCTTTGCCCCGCATCAGGCCCATAGGCTGCATGCATGTAGAAACATCAGTTGGTATAACATGAGTATCATATGTTATGCGTCACATCACAATTCAGGCTGGTGAGAGTGGCGTAGGATAAATCATGCCATGGTCCTTTCAGACAAAGCAATTCTATAATAAACTCAAGTAAACATCTGTAGAAAAATATTATAGGAGGGTAACAAAGAAATGGAAGATTAGATACCTCATACAAATGGACAAAACGATCTAAAGGACCTTTAAGAGAATGTAGAAAACACAATGAGGTACAAGAAAATCACCTTAAACTCACTAATGTGTACTACATGGAGATTGTAAATGTCTATTTTATAGAGATATAGAAATTCCACCTTAAGGATAATAATTTTACCTTTACTGCTGGATAGTTGCACTAATTGCAGGCTGAGAGAAGTAAATAAATAAATAAAATAAACTGCAGAAAATGCTGAGCCAGCAAATATCTCGGCTGTTTGATCACATTATTTCCTCTCTCTCTCTCGCTCTCTCTCGCTCTCTCTCTCACTGGGTGACAGAGGCAGCAGTAACAGCAGCAGATGCACTGGAGAGCAGCAATGGTCAAGTCAGCGAGAACTGCAGTGGAGCCGCACTGAGGCAAAGCAGCCAACCAGCCCCTCGGTATCTGGGGACGTTTCCAACAATTTAAGGGGTGTGGGAAGCTGAGGAGTGGAACATTTACCCCGAACCTGAATGCCTGCACAGTCAGACTAACCGACATCCCAACACAACTCCTCCTCCTCTTCCTCTGCGACCTCCTCCTCCTCCCAAAATGACCGTAGTAGCAGGAGATAACATGGACGAGACCTCGGCTGTCCCTGGCCACCCTCAGGACACCTACCCCCCAGACCACAACGATCACGAATGCTGCGAGAGGGTGGTCATCAACATAGCCGGTCTCCGGTTTGAGACGCAGTTGAAAACTCTCTCCCAGTTTCCAGAGACATTGCTTGGCAACCCCAAAAAGCGGATGCGGTACTTTGACCCTCTAAGAAATGAGTACTTCTTTGATAGAAACCGCCCCAGCTTCGATGCCATCCTCTATTACTACCAGTCTGGAGGTCGGCTGAGAAGACCGGTGAATGTCCCTTTGGATATGTTCTCGGAAGAAATTAAGTTTTACGAGCTGGGAGTGGACGCGATGGAGAAGTTCCGTGAAGATGAGGGTTTCATCAGGGAGGAGGAGCGCCCCTTACCTGAGAAGGAGTTCCAGCGTCAGATTTGGCTCCTCTTTGAGCACCCAGAAAGCTCAGGCACCGCCAGAGGGATTGCCATAGTGTCTGTGATGGTAATCCTGATTTCAATAGTCATATTTTGTTTAGAGACTTTACCACAGCTGAAAGAGGACCCAGCGGGTCGAATGGTGACAGTGGGGAACACTACTATTTATTACAAGCCAAATATCCTCACAGACCCCTTCTTCGTCATTGAGACACTCTGTATAATTTGGTTCTCCTTTGAGTTGATAGTGCGCTTTCTGGCGTGCCCAAGCAAACCGGCCTTCTTCAAGAACATGATGAACACGATTGACATAGTGGCTATCATCCCCTACTTCATTACACTAGGCACAGAGCTGGCTGAAGACCCAGAAAACGAAGGAGTGGGGGAGCAGGCAACGTCTCTGGCCATCCTCAGGGTGATCCGTCTGGTCAGGGTGTTTAGGATCTTCAAGCTGTCACGACACTCCAAAGGACTGCAGATTTTGGGGCAGACCCTCAAGGCCAGCATGCGAGAGCTCGGATTGCTGATCTTCTTTCTGTTCATTGGAGTCATCTTGTTCTCCAGCGCTGTCTACTTTGCTGAGGCAGAGGAGCAAGGATCCTACTTTGGCAGCATCCCAGACGCATTTTGGTGGGCTGTTGTGTCTATGACAACTGTGGGCTATGGGGACATGGTGCCGGTCACTATAGGAGGCAAGATTGTAGGATCTCTGTGTGCCATTGCTGGAGTGTTGACAATTGCACTCCCAGTGCCTGTCATTGTGTCCAACTTCAACTACTTCTACCACAGGGAGACCGAGGGAGAAGAGCAGGCCCAGCTGCTCAACGTCAGCAACCCCAACATCCCCTCTGAAACCAACTCCAGCCGCCGTAGTTCATCGACCGTCAGCAAGTCAGAGTACATGGAGATTGATGGAGACATAAACAATAGCATCGACAACTTTAGGGAGGCAAACCTCAGAACTGGCAATTGCACTATAGCCAACCAAAACTGTGTAAATAAAAGCAAGCTGCTTACAGATGTTTAGACACCAGTTAGGAACTTTGGGATCTCTATGGGACTGTCATATGTGGAGTAGACCATCAGTTAGGAATGCTTCATTTACTTCCCCAAAGCGCTCTATGGCATTAGGCCTACAACTATGCTCAACTATATAGAAAGGAAACAGAAAAAACAACGCTGTTAGACTACATGACAGGTAGATAGAATAATTAATTCTTCTGATCCTACAAATATATAGGTATATCAAAAAGAAAACATCCATTATTACGCATATACACGGCTCCCTGGAGGACGCAGAGCACACACTGTCTTATCAGGTGACGGCGTGATAATTAAAATCTTATGCATGGAGTACAGATAACATTTCAGCAAGTTGCACAGTGCACCGGAAACGTCTGCAGAGACATGCAAGCATCTGCAGCCAAGTGGTAAGCGCCAAGAAGTTAGGTGACCCCCCCGCCCTCCCCTCCACTCTCCTCCCTCCCTACAAAGGATATACTATTCATTAAAGCACCTTATAGGAGGAAGACTGATCTCTCTTGTTTGGATGTAAGCAGATGGTGATCTACTCACTTCACGGACATCCGCAATGCTGCTGTTTTCCAGCAGATGCTGTAATTGTGATATCACCAAGTGATTCAATGCCATGCCCTTTAGATGCAACACAGCACAATGATAAAGTGAGCTTCACACGAGCATGATTAGAGACTTTCCATTTTGATATCGGCATGCATGAGACATATCTCACATAATGGAAAGGATGTTCTTTTGGATACCTGCCTCCATCCCCCCCACCCCTTCTCATCTGTTTTCATACAGAGTGCACTGGATGAGTTTTTAATTTGAAATGCTAATCATTTAGAAGTATAGAAATTGAATGTTAAATTTTAAGGGAACATTACATAAATGAGATCATAGCATGAAAAAAAAGTAACCTGCATTATGGTCTATCAACTAAGGTACTTTTGTATCCTGGTATATTTAATGCATGACATGAGTAATACAGCTTGTTGCAATTCAGGCACTCTGCGGTGCCCTATTGTCAGGGAAACTAAGGAAATCAAATTCTGGATGTTTCTGAATTGCGATCAAATATATCCAAACCCACCTTGAGGATGCAGAGTTTCTAATTTAAAAGTAGTCAAAGAAACTGTGTAATTATTATCAAAAATGCATATAATCATAATAAGCACCGATTACAATATTACGTCAATAGTGCAGTGCATGGACCTTCTTTGAACAAGAAAAGTTAACATATTATTAGTCATGCTTCCATTTCCACCTCAAATTTTAGTACATATTGATTTGGAATCCACTGAAAAGGATATATACCAAATTTCACTTCACATTACAGAGAATTATTCCGACATTAGTTGCTAGTGCCTTTATCCCTTTCACCAACAGGAGTAGTGAAAGTGCCTCTGAGTACGATGGGATTTGTGAGGTGGAGCAGAGCTGGTTTACCTTCTGTTTTAGTATTAATACACTGTTGGTTATGATGTTAATGATGGCGACAAGCCAGATGAGCAAGGTTGAAACAGCAGGTGATTGTGGTCGAAAAAAAAAGGAAAAAAAAAGATGATCCATGGCTTTCATGCACAACCCAGTTTTCATGCTGTCACGCACTTAATTATGCCCTTAAGCAGCAACGTAATGTACTTTGCATGTTTACCAATCCGAATCAAAAGGGAATATTTATAGGTTTTCAACATATTTTATTTATGTCTGGTTTTGTTTGTGCACCATGCATCCTTTCAGGGTCTCTACCTCAGTGAGGTCATTGCAAACTTGCTGCAGAGCTGCAAGCTTCAATGCAGGGCTTCCGATACCATAATGCAAAATGGAACCTTAAGTGTAAACTGCAGTCATGCAATATTGAATGTGAGAGTCCCAAAGCATAGCCTTTACACAAGCACTTAAGACAAATAGTGTACCACAATCCTGCTCCTTTTTTTTTTTTCCACTTAAAGCTACGCACAATCAGAACATTCATTTGTAGAGAGTTTGTCAAGATTGCTTGACTCTCCTAATTGGATGAGAGTGACTGTTTTATATGTTAGTTTCTTTGAAACAACGGTATCTAAAGTTACTGTTGTGTCACAGAAACACACCTGAATGTGTTTAAACACACATGTGTAGAAGACTGAAGAATCTGTCATACTGCAATCCTTGGGCATTACGATGCACAGCAAAGTGCAGCCCGTCTTTTTGCACAATCATTTTGTTCTGTTGCTTGAACCATTTCTTGCCTGTTAGATGTTTTATTTTTTTCACTGTGCTTGCTCATAAGTAGTGCATATTGTTCCAGACGGGCTAATTGCAGATAGGTTGGGACAAATTGTAACGACTACTTGAAAATCTCCAGCTACTGTACATCAATTTACACTCAGTATTGAGATGAATTAATCCAAATGATAGTAAGATTTTGTACTGTAATGTACACTCTTTTTTTTGTTTAGCACTCCCCTGACAAGGTCCTGTAAAAAAAAAAAAAAAAAAAAAAAAAAAAAAGCTCCACTGCAGTGCTACTTGAATGTCATAGTTGTTTCTGTTGGTGCAATGGCTATCCTTTGTGGTGCTAGTACAGGACTACCATTGTTGTCTCGACACCATCACACATTATCTGAAAGCGAGCCTTTGTTAACAGTTTGTTTTGGACGAGACTTTTTCGATTCTAACAGTTTTGTTATTGGTGGCTGGTTGGTTAGTTTAGGGCACTGTTTGTCATTTTGTTTGGAACTGATCTTTGTACTGTATCGCTGAAGAGTGTCTGTCTCAGGCGGGGCAAATATCCAAGAGCCTCGCTGGATGTCAGTAACTTATTATGAGAGCAAAAAAGATGCACATTTGTGTCAGGGATCTTCAACTTGTATAGGGTTTGTCGTACAGAAAGACATCAAATCTTCAGACACCAATAACACCCAATACCATATATTATAATACTATGTACAATGAAATTATAGTAGTCTTATAAATGCAGCTATCAGGAAATTGTTCGCTTTGGTCACGAGTTTCTCGTCTACTTTCTGACGCTTGAAAGTAGTGATGTGTGTAACATGTCCTGCATGAAACAGTTTAACGTGAGGTGAAGAAAATACAAATGATACCCCTCACATTAGCAGCGCTGTTGCTACTCTTGCTGTGAGGGCATGTGTGGATGGTGCTACTATGCATTCACTTACCCAACAGAAACATGCATTCTTAACAGCAATAGAATAACAGATAAACTGTTTCTTAGATGCTTTTTTGTAAAAAATAGGAAAACAAATCTATTTTGAATGTTAGAAAAAAAACTGCGATCACTTGACAGATGTTCACAACAGGGCTGTTTATGTACCAACCTCTTACCCTCTGTTCTGTGATTTTGTAAGGCCAGTGGGGTCAAAAGATAGAGGCCGACATCTGTCTTCACTTTTTGTTGAGAGAAATGCGTGAAAAATCCAGATATAGGCTTTGTTATAGTGGCAGTCCCCATTAAGCACCCAGGTCTGACTGGAGTTGTTTTCCAGTCAGAACAAAGGCTGCTGAAGGCTTCAGGAGAACCTATAACAGTCCCAAAGGAACAGCCCATAATGCACTTAGAGAGGATCTATGATCAGTCCACTGGACTGATCAGCTGCGTGAGACAAAGAGAAGGTGCCTAAATTGTTTCACATATTCATTTGTTCAGCTTCCTGTCAGATGTTATGCTTCAGCAAACAAACACGTGTGAGAAGATCTAAAAAAAAAAAAAAAACAGACACATTAACCTAATTAAACTATAAGAAAAAACACGAAATGTCATGAGAACAAAATGCAATTTAGCTACAATAAGATAGAGAAAACTAACCACTATATATTGCAATTACATACTGTATGAGAAACAACTTTAATGTGTGTTTTTATTTTCCTTTTTTCTTTGGTGGCACTGTAACATGAATGATTTAGGAAGAACATGCCATATAATGGAATATCAAAGACAATATGTTCCTCTGGCAAGCCATGATAATGAAACTACTGTATTATGATCAATTGCTATACACTAAATGATATGGACAAGAAGTGTACTATTATAAAAAAAAAAACATAAGGTTTGTCTTTTTTGGTTTCAAGAAGAAAAATATAACAGGATTCATTCAAACACCATGTTCACATTTTTCCACTGCTGAACCTACTGCTATAATGTATCTCTACAGAAACCTACTGATCGCAAAAACTGCATGGTCGATGGAAGACTGCATGAGCTTTGCCTTTCAAACTGTGGATCAGCTATAATACAGTTGCATCATTTTAAAAATAAACCCTTGCTTTCATCTGCACCAAGGCTTCCTGTAAGGCCCTGTTCAGAAGTCAAACGTGTCCTCTGCTGGATTCCTTAAAAGCACCTTAGCGCTGACCTCATCACTAAGACGATGTTGGGTATCTGAGCCGTATCCAGCGTTTGTGCGTGATGTTCAGGTTCTGCTTGCTAGGCTCTGAATGTGAGCAAGGACATTAAGGGCTAGTTTCTCAAACTTTATCTCTATTCTAGGACTGAAACGCTCTTTCAAATGACACTTTGCCCGTTCTTATCTCAGTCTAGACTGTAGTGATACTGTGTTGTGGGAAACACGCCTGTCATGTCTAAACAGGGCCTCCCTCCTCTGTACTACATTGGTTTTGTTTGCTAAAGGTCTTGATTATGGACTGCTTTCTGCCTGCTGAGGAGGAACAGGAACGAACAGGATCACATGTTGGGATATTGTGTACCTCACTCGCCAAAGGTGACTATCGATGAGAAGATCTTGCTTGTGTTAGAAGTGTGATGGATGTGAGTTTTGTCTTTTCTGTAAGGAATGCACATTGAAACGCAAGTAGAGGGAAGCTGGGTCGGTTTGGAGCAAAAACGCAAAAAGGACTGTTGAACTCTTCTGCTCTTCTTTTCATCCACAAGCAAACCAAACTCTGATTGTGTTTTCGAATCCAGCCGTCATTGTCATGTTGTGTTTACCAAGGATTATGCTACAATGTGTTCAGTTTGTCAGATGATGACAAAGGCATGGTCTGTGATCTATGCAAGGGTATTTATTTTCTTTCTTATATCACTTATGATTTCATCTTACATTAACTTCAATAAATTTTTAAGGATCTGCTGGTGTTTGCTCATTTTTAAGGATCTGCCGGCAGAACACGAACACATCTGCATGAAAACCTACGCAAAATCAAAGCATCTCGCGCGCTAAATTGTCACCGGCCCTTTTTCTACAGTAGTAACAGGAGAAATATGCTGCAGTGTGCGGTGTTGCAGAACTCAAGGTCTCAATCCTGCTTCTGTACTACCCTCTCACTGAAGCCATTAGCAGTGATTCACAGGGCTAAGGTAATGGTTCCACACTAATCCTCCGGTCCCAGGAGAGACACGCTCACCTCTGTCATTCCCTGCGAGTTGTTACACACCTCAGAGGCTTGAATAGCTTCCCGTCGCTTTCTGCTTCCTCCTGTTTTCACACAGACACATGCATAAAACATAGGACACTGAGGTGCTCTGCTTTTACTCAGTGGAGGATTATGAAGTTGTAAGGTCTGCAGATAATGATTATTTTCAGTATTTGCTTGATTAATCATGAATGGTTTGATCACAGTTTCCTAAGGCCCCGTGTGATGTTTTCAAATAGTTTGTTTTGTCCTCAAACAGTCAAAGATATTCAGTTTACTGTCACATAAGACAAAGAAAAGCTTCAAATCCTGACACTGGAGAAGCTGGGATATGGGAATGTTTGGTATTTTTGCTCGTAAAATGACTTAAATGATTATTTATTTTCTGTTGCTCGACTAATCGACAAATTGTTTCAGATGTAGGAGTCGGAGTAAGTTTGAGATTTTGCCATCTATTCACCTAAATTATATCCTCTTTAAACATACTGGAACATATCTTGTTTGCAAGTCTAGTGTCAAGTAAAACCTCATAATGAAAATTAAATTTTTTTATTAAATAAGTGCAGCTGTCGAGGGCAGTAACCCTTAAACAGCCAACAAGCAAACACATCCAATCGTGGAAAAGTCAAAGGGAAAATCCAGCTATGAAATCAGAAGAAGTAGGCACAGTTTTTGGGGTGTGAAAATGATTCATTGCTACTTCTGTCCTGTGATGGCGTGAAGCTGAATCTTCGTGGAGAACATTGGGCAGCAGAGGCATCCTGGTGAATCTATCTGTCCATCTGTCCCTCTCTCTCTGCGTATCTGTCCCCCCCTCAGTCTGTCCGCCGCAGGCTCTGTGTGTCTGCAGTCCCGCTCTGTGTTTGCTGTGTTGGGTGACCTTAACAGAAGTGAGCCTCCTCTTCCTTGTCCTCTGCATTGCCCTCAGGAAATGCAGCACTCCTCACTCTGCAGGCAACAGTAAGGGTGGGGTGAGCTGGCGCCGGTCCCACTCCTCTTGCACACATTCTCATACTCTCTCTCTCTCTCTCGCTCGCTCTGTGTCTGTCTGCTGTTTTTGTCTCTTGCTCTCTCTCTCTCTCTCTCTCCCTCGTTCTCCCTCTCCTGAGTGCTGTGAAGCTCCACTGGACCGTAATAGCACACAGCATCGTACAGAAGAAGAAGAGGAGGAGGAGGAGGAGGAGGAGGAGGAGGAAGAGGAGGAGGAGGAGGAGGAGGAGAGGGATATCACACCTGCTTCTATTAGTTTTCTCTCTCTTTTGTTGTTTCATGTCTCTTACACACCTACATGCACACACACACAGAGCTATTCATAGATACAGTCATGACTCAGGTAACAGATTACATGCTCATGTTTACTTTTTTCTTGTCCTCCATTACCATTAGTAATGCAGTGAGCATGTATTTTTAATCCCTTAACATCCATTTTCCTCCTTTTATGTCCCCTTAAGAAGCTTTAAGGTCAGAAAAATTATCTTCTTTTCCCTCACAGAGGTATCACTTGAGTGTCCAACCCAAGTATATGTTGGGGCATCCTGTTAGCTGAATATATAACCATATAACTGCAATGTCCCAGGCCGGGACTGGTTGTTGCATGGGAGGCGACACTGCAGGAGACAATTTGTACTCACCATGGTTCAGATAAGGTCTGCAGCCTTGCTTAGGTATCAGCAACCAATGGCACAAACTGGTGGCCTGTTAGTGGCTGGTATAGCTGTAAGACGTAGTGCTAATTATTCTACTACATGTAACACCTCGGTCATACCCCATTTTCTCTTTCTCCCCTTGTTTCTTCCCTGTCTCACCTTTAACTGTCCTCTAAAAACAGCAACAATAAGAAAAACAAGTCTATTTTGACCCATATTAAGAACGGCAGATGACATCATTCATGTTACGTGGGGACAGAGCAGGTGAACCCAAGTGCAAGCGCACAGAGGCGAGGAAACAGGGACATGATAGGACAAGGTATTTATTGAAAGGAGGGGTGGGGGGGTGGGATGTGGGCCAGGGGAAGCTTGGGTTGGTAGCTGGGAATCTGGGGCTGGGGGTTGGGCTGGTGGCTGGGAACCAGGAGCTGAGGCTGAAGCAAAGGGAGCTTGGGATGGAGGTAAGCAGGTCCGAGGCAGAATCTGTGGAAGCTGGGTAAGAGTGGGGGTCTATGGCAGGGAAGAAGGGCAGATGAGACAAGGGACAGGAGACAGAGCAGACAGGACTGCAGGGAACAGGAGAAAGGCTCAGGCTAGGGAAAACAAACTGAAAAATGAAGCGTAGACTTACCGATGCAGAGGCCCCGATCTGGCAGTGTGGATCTGGCAGGGTTGAGTATAAGTAGAGGTCTTGATTATGGAACAGGTTGCAGCTGGTGGGGCTCTGCTCTGACTCCAGCACATCTGTCTCCACTCCCAATAACACACACAGGGAGAGTGGAAAGTGGCAACAGGTAGGGAGACACAGGAATCGTGACAATCCAGTTTGTTCCGAAATCCTCAGATCCATCCTGAGGAACACTGGTGTATATGTCAGCGTTTACTTTGTTTCAAACAGAACGGCAGCGCAGGTGTTTCTTCAGAAGACTCACATAAACAGCTGATGGTCACGGACACTGAAGAGGTGGTTGTGCTGTCAACAGTCCAAGACTGTTTCTTACCAAACCAGAGCTTGTTCAAACATTGGGTGCTATTATTCAGCTAACACTGGATTTATCATTATTTAAGCCTGTCTGTCAAGCTACAGTTCTTCAGCTCGCTCTGCGTTCTTTTCAGGGACTGTTGCATCGTAGAGATGGCGAAGGATTGGCAGTTTTTTTTTTTGTCTGTGGGAAACATTGTTCTGTATTGGCCTGTTGCAACTCTTCATTGAAGCTATGATGTTTACACATTCAAACCAATGACTACAATTTGTTATTGATACTCTGTTCCTTCAAATATTCCACCAGCATTACATCTTGTGATTTGGGATCTCCACTAAACTTTAAATTAATTAAATTAAAGCGGGTTTGAACAATGTTTGACTGCACAGCAAGTGTTTATCACGACCAGCTGCTCAGTGAGGTTTTAAAGGATGAGGCTGGCAATATTCTGTCTTTGATAATGTCAACAAATCCCATGAAAACACCAAATTGAACAATGTGTTCCGTCTCTCAATACTTTCCAACTTCCCCACCATGTGTTTCACTCAGCTCAGCGCGTTCATTCCTACTGAAGACGTAAATCTTTAAAAACGCATCCTGAATATATATTATAGAAAGTACTTTCCTGAAGCAACTAGGCACTGTAGTTTTTGGCAAACGTCACTCAAACAGGAGCAAATAGTGCATTTGTTGGGGACTATTTTCAGCTGCGGATTCGGTCCGCTAGTGAGAGTTTACAGCAGCAGGATGGTGTGTGCAGGACTGACTAAAAATAAACTACAGTGCCCATGTTCTTTGTAATGAACGCAGATGTCTCCTAAGCAGGAGTGCTGCTCACTGATGTGTCTTTAATTGTTTTTGGGCAACAATGCAGCTCTATAACACAAAGGATCAAGCTTTGGCTACAGAGAATTCTTGTTAGTAGCATCGATTCATTGCTGGTGTTTCATGGGATTTGTTGAAAATAAGAAAAATAACGAATATTACCAGACTTATTCTTTAAGAGGTTGACTCACTCTCATTAATTGATGATTTTTTTTACTTATCTTAAGTAAATCTAAGCTCCCTCTTAACTTAAATGTAATTTTCTCCATGGTTTGAATTTTCCTGTATTGTTTCTTTCCAGTCATAATTCCAGTAATTGATGTTTACTTGAAGGCTCAGGTTAACAGTCGCACCCAGGTGATGGCCTCCGCATGCAAAAAAGAAACATGTAATTGAAACTGTGGTTTAAGCCACTGTCCTGGTAATCCCTGATCAGCGTGTTGTACTAATTGAGGTGCTGTCGGTCAGTGGTGCAGGAGGCCTCCGTCGAGCTTAACGCCTCGCTCTTCTGTCTATCTTACAACTGCCTGAACACGTCTCTTTGAATAAGGAGCCGTCCGGCAGCAAATGTGTTTTTATCAGGCAGTGAGCCCTCGCAGCCGTGCCTGCGTGCAAATGTACTGTGGCTGCGTGCGCTCCCTCTCTGTCTTCCAGGCTGTTTCTCACACACGCACAAAGGATGGCCGATTTGCCTGAGTCAGGCCTCTGGCTCACTTGATATTCCCCGATTGATTTCTTTAAAGACAGACACTCATCCCATATCCCTTGTACAAAAATGCCATGCCATTCCTGTTGACGTCATCCAAAAAGTTTCTCAAGGGCCTTTTCATTGTGGCTCAATCAGCTGTGCATGCACAGTATCGTATGATTTGCTCTATATCAAATCACAAGTGTCCTCTGGTGTTGGCTTTTACTGCTGTGTAAAACCAAATCAGTGAGATGCCTGCACAGTAGTCCACCTTTTAACGGCCTCATGTAGGTTCTGAATGTTAACAATGTGCAAAATAGCTTTGACAGCATTATTGGATCTTCCATGATTGAGCCAAAGCCCTTGGGCCTCACACAACCCCACCCCCAGGTCCAAGCCCACCAGCCTCTCTTAACCCCCCCAATCCCCGAGGCCCTCTCTCTGGCCCACTTCCTCTTTGCATTACCTCCATCAGGCCGGGCTGCTGACACACTTGTTTAATAATTAAGGGCACGTCCATAATTTCCTCATCCTTGTGGAAGTCCACAAATGGTCTCTGTGAAACTCAGGCCAGTTAAATGTACCTCTTTACCTCGGGCCACTGACAGCCCTACATCACTGTGGTGATACAGCTGACACGGTACAATCCAAAGAAGGTGGTGGCGGCAGGATTCGAAGGAATCAGTTCATCGTGAATCGCCCGCTGATCTTTTTATGTATGAGTTCATCCAATTTCTATCGACGTAGACACGTTTGCTCATTGTGTAGCGTAGTATCTGCCATCACAGTGTGCTAGGAATAACGCATCATGGAGTACACTGACTGTATACTCCAATATGTCTGTTTGTCAGTGGTGAAAAACGTATAGTACATAAGTATATTACTCCACTATGAGCAAGTCCTGCATTCAAACTCAGAAGTATTAGCAGCAAAATTTAGTAAATAAAGTATTAAAATTAGAAGTACTAGATTATTGGGTAGTTTAAAATAAAATAATGCATCATATTTTATAAGATGATCAGGTATTTTGTAAAACCTCAATCTTCAAAATGACTAATAAGTAATAAGTAATAATAAGTAACTTTAGTTGTCAAATAAATGTAGTGGAATAAAAAGTACATTTGCCTCTGAAATGTAGATAAGTAAGTATAAAAGAGCATAAATTGGGAATATTTGAGTAAAATACAAAACTATTTTATGCTACTTTATACATCTACTCCACTACATTTCAGACAAGTTACTTTGATTTTACATACAAAACATATGATCAACGTATAAAAAACGAAAGCATTATTATAGATTAAAGTACCCTGCAAACCCACACAGACACTGATTAGACCTCTGCTTCGGCTCGAGTGTGAGTTCACCAAACTCCATGTACTAATACAAATGATAACGTTTTTAATTGTCCAGCAACAACAGTAAAGTGAGAAAGATGTCAATCAAACTGAATTTGTACACACCTACATGTACCGATGTACCATGAGTGTGGAGGGTCTTTAAATTACCCAACTGTTTATACAGTAATTAAAATGATCTCCACCTCAATCAGCTCTGTTAAAATGCTGCTTACATTTGAACACGTCAGTGATAATAATCCACTAATTGAACGTATTTAACAGTCTGAAAAAGAACTTCTGCATTATGACTACTTGAAGTACTTTTTGCTGGTAATACTTCTGTACTTCACTCAAGTAGAATTTTGAATGAATACATATAAACAGAGTATTTTACATTGTGCTATTGCTACTTTTACTTCAGTAAAGGATCTAAGTACTTCTTCCACCACCTCCATGTGCCAATAAAAGTCTATAAACTGATCAATCCATCCATATGTCCACCTATCCGTGATCTCTCTGTGTTGGTAGGAGATCTCCATCTTATTGTTACTTCACTTGGATGTTTGAGCGTCACTGTGCAGAATGATGTAGGTGCAAGTTTGACTCCAGAAGGCTGTTTTCACATTCAGCTGCTGAAGGGGGAAAGCTTCTCTGCGCTCATCTTAAATATCTGACTTTAAGACGTGTACCTACGAGCATGAAGTGTGACATCACAACTAGTTTGGAAGCCAATCCTGGTCCAGTATTCATCTTACACGAGTGTGATGTGGAAACATGAAGCCTCCAGTGCACAAACGCAGAGAATGGACTTGACAGTGAAGTAAGAGAGAGATCATTTGTCATTTTAATGATTTCTAACTGGGTAATTTAATTTTTATGGAAAAAACACATCAGACAGAAATGAATAATCACAGCAGAGTATTTTTATATGTCTTAAAACATGTCTGGAGGGGATGTTTAACTTATTTTAAGATTTTAAGACTAAATATTGAGACTAAATTACTTAAACCTTTCCTTTCTATCTGTTCACCCATGAGGGAAGGATCTGTATCAGTGCCGTAGTCTGGATATGTCCTTGTGGTATCAGGCGATGTGGATCTCAGTTTACATGCTCCTCCTGGCCAGTATGCAGTGTCAGCGAGCTTGTCTGGGGGAGAAAATTCAAAACATCAACGAAACCGGCGCTGTGACCTTCCCGCTTCAATTACATCACAGCACGGCTCTCAAGGAGGCTGGCAAATACAAAACCACAAAAGCATATCACCGTGTGCACCGGGGGGCTGCTGAGATACACATAAGCAGAGGAGCGTCGTTTGTGAAGGGCTGACTGGAGTCTGACCCGCCACTAAAGGTCACGCTAATGACGGAAAGGGTGTTTAGTTCATGGTGCCTTCAGGGTCAGTGGTGGGAAAGCAGAGACTGTAAGTCACAGCAACCGGCCAAGAAATAGTCCCGCACAAAACCCTGGTAAAACCACAAATTTACATTTTTACATTTGTGTTTTTGTACGGATTAAACAAACAAGATATAACTTATTAATTAGCAAACTTTAGAAGTGCTAGTAGGTAGATTTTGTTACCTTTGGACAGAGCAGACAAACTGTTTCCCCTCGTTTATAGTCTTTATGCTAAGCTAACCCACAGCTTCAAATTTTAAAGGGACATATTAGACTTTTCCTCTAACTCTTAAGTGTAAGGATGTGTATTTTGTGATATGTTCACAAATGATTCCTTTAAATATAAAAGATCCAGCGACCCCTCCACCACCATCTTTATAGTTCAGTCTCATTTGTTTAACAGGACGTCATTTATCTAAAGTCTCTCCTCCAACACGCTGCTCTGTTAGTTTAGTATCACTTGTTAAACTTCTGTTGCCAAACCTCAGCATCAGGGCGCTTTTGGAGAGAGATCTCAACCTATTATGTCACGTTGTTGCATGCAGCGTTTCAGTCTCACTTTCATTTTGATGTTCAGGTTAAATATCGATAACTAATGAACAGCTGTCACGTCTCCTAGAGAAACGGCCAGAAATAGGGAAATGTAATAAGACATGAATTTGATGTGTAGTGTTTTAGAGGTTAGAGGAGAGGACAGAGACACTGTGCTGGACATGTTGCGCTACATATAAAGCCCACACAGCAGAGCCATTACATATTGTAGGATGATGGAGGAGCATGTCAGTTTTCCTGGCCAGGACACATTAACTGGACTGCTGGTGGAATTTACAGTAAAGGCTTGTGTGGGTCAGTTGAGAGTTGAGCACACTGCAAAAAATATTCACCTCTTTCAGCCATTTAATCTAGTATTAAGTCTCTATTATTAGAAAATAGAATAGGTGCCAATAAGATGAAATAACTACTTTATTTCTGGTTTCACAAAATTGCCACTTATCTCAAGAAAATGTAAAAACTCAGGAGAAATGTGGAATTATCTAGTCCTACTGGCATTTTACATTCATGGGTTTCAATGCTTTAACTAGAGCTGGAACTAACTTAAAGTCCCCCTCCACTCAAAAATGTGTTTTCTTCTTGTTCCTACAGTTGAATGTTTGAGCTTCGCTGTGCAGACTGATGTTGAAAGTGCAAAGTTTCTCTGTGATCAATGAGAATCCAATTTTAAGGGTGTAGGCCTACAAGCACGATTTGTGACATCACAAATAGTTTGGAAGGCAATCCTGATCCAATATTTAATTTACACAAGTGTGATGTGGAAACTTGAAACACTGAGAATGGACTTTACAGTGAAGTAGGAGACATCTTGTGTCCAGCAGTTAAACTTAAAAAAGTATATTTGATATATATGATTTTAGTTTTTGCTTTAAAAATGACTTAAACAATACATTTTCCGTCAGCTGACTAATTAACTAAACGACTAATTATTTAGTTCTCGTTTTAATAGCGTAATATGAGAGTGAATAACTTCTTAAAATGGTCATTTTTTGCAGTGGAGGCAGCTCTGCAGGCAGGGCCAGCGTCTCCACTGGTGAGAGAGCCTGTCAAAGGCTGACAAATGGAGAAAGTGCTTTCTGCTGAGAGCGGTCCCTGCTGGTTTCCCATGCAGGCAGCCAGACCAGGGCCAGGAAATTATATATATATATATATTAACATATGTATATATCATCTACCATCATAATGTTGTCATATGAAAACCACATAACCTCAAAATGTAAGTTCAGATTGTCGTCCTCACTGAAACATGCAGGCTTGAAGTTAAGCCGCTGGGTTTCTGATATGCCTTAAAAACTTCTTTTCTGTTTAGGTAAGATAAAGAAAAATAGCTTTTAGGTGATGGCAGTCCTCTCAGCATGGATGGATTACTGAGCAGGCACAGGCGCCGGGGCCCTCGGGCTCAGGGGCCCCTATAGAGCCTCTGTTTGGACTGACTGTTACAGAGCTCTGTGAAAAGTAGTGATGTGCTTACTCTGTGAAATACCTACTCGATGGATCGGCATAAACTTTTGTACACACATTCATGTTCCCTTCAGGATGAACTGTAGTAACTTTGGCGACCCCTTAACGTTTCCTCCTCAAATTTAAATTTGCCCAATACTTTAGTTTATGACATAACACCTAGAAAACTAATGACATCCCCATCAGCCTCTGCTGTACCTTGTGTTTATTGCTAATCAGCAAATGTTAGCACGCTAACAAGCTAACTAAGATGCTAAACGCTATACCTACGTAGCATCAGCATGTTAGCATGCTAACATTAACACAGCAGTTTATTTTAATATTGAGTAGCTTCCAACCAAATCCAAGTTTTTCTTCACATTACAGCTGCACAGCATTGTGAGGCTACAGTAACATTTCATTAAAATAACAGTAAAGCAATTTAAGCCATTTTTAAGCAGTCTGACAGCAGGAAAAGTCTGTTTTAAGAAAATATCATCTCCATTTCAGGCTTTCTGTGATGGTTTCCTGTACTATTTTAAAAGTGTGTTGTAGTATTTAGTATAATATCTGTACAGATTGGTGTCAGTGTGGATCTGCTGTGGCAGGAGGCTTTAGCCAGGAGTCACGCAGTCGCTCTTCATCTACAGTGTAAACTAAATACTGAAGTTCAGCAGTTTTTGAACCAACACCTGAGAGTTCACCTGCAGAATATCAATGAACCAGTCTCAGTCTGGGGGTCTGGCTCCTATGTAAAAGGTGCGGGGCCTTTTACATGTCTCATAACCCATCTGTGCCTCTTAGTACAGACATCTGCAGCTACTGTGCCCTCTCCACCTGCCCTCAGATCTGCAGTCCTGAAGGAAAATGAGATTTCAGCAGTTTAACAGGCTGCTCCTGAACCCCCCGCCTGCAGAGGCTGGCTCTGTGGAAGAGTGAAAAATCAGGGTTTTTTTTCTGCTTGTGCTGTTGTAACACCTGACCAGCGTTAAATGCTGCTTGTACATTTACAAAAACTCAGCTGACCTTAACGTAAAATGAGTACGTTTTCCCAGGAGTTCAGGCTAATTTTGCAAACTCACTAACCTGCGACGATGCTATAAATCCCAAACCTTGTTCTTAATAATCAAAAAACAATCATTCTCATTTACTATTTGACCAAAGTCTTCATGCAGCGCCACTACCACTATGAATTACCTCTAACCTCTTTTGCTTCATCATTCATCCTCAGACTCCAGTCCTCCCCATCCCCTTATGATAATGAGCATGAATATGCAGTTTCAGCAAAGCCAGCAAATCAATAAACTAATCATTCGTTTTAGCAACACTGTCTGTCACAGAGCACTTAATAATTAAACCCAGCATGCTTTTAGGGAAAGTCTGTGCCAGTGTTTTCCCCACAGTCCAGCAGAAAATAAAAACCCAAACACTGATTATTATCTGGGGCTGTAGAAAATAAACAGGAGCTATTCTTAAATACGTCGGGCATGTATCATCACAAAGATGCCTCCATTATGTTTCAGTGCAGCGTCTGCCTGCCTGTGTATGTGTGTGTTGGTCCAGGAACACTCAGCAGAGCTTTCCCCCCCTCTGTGGTGCTGCTGACTCATTGTCACAGCCCCTGAATCTGCTGCCTGCCTGCATTATTCACACACTCACCTTCCTCTGCTGGTGCCTCCTCAGCACCTGGAGCCTGAAACCAGAGGGGCAGCTCCGGCTCACAATGTCCAGCTACACCAGGACTAACTTTTGGCTTGGCTTCCAATTTATGGCTAATTCACTGCGCAAAAAAAAAAAAGAAATGTATTAGCTGTCAGACACATATAAAATCAGTGGAGAAAAATATATTAGGAGGCACCTGATTCAGATGTGTAAGTGTGGAAATAATGAAGCCAGTGAATGAATATCGGCTGTGCTCCTCCTCCCTGTGTCTGCCAGAAGTCCTACAGGACAAAAAAAAAAAAAAGTCTCTGCTGCAGGTGTCTACTGCTGCATTGGCCAGGGGAAAGTGCAGAGCTGCAAGCTGAGCAGTGCTACCCTCAAAAGACAAACAAGAGTACCTAAAAAAAAATGTGATAACACCTCACTCTTATCTGCGACAACTTTGCGTTAAATATGCAAACCTGCTGAATAAATACTTCTGTTGAGATTATTAAGAGGTAAAAACATGAAGGTGTATCTGAACGCTATAGGAGCAGAGTGTTATTCTTGTAACCTTGTGCGTGCTTGACTGAAGTTTGACTGCAGAGCTTCATCACTGACAGAAAGTGATCTGCCCCCTAGTGGAAAACTAACAGAATAACAACCAAAAAATGATTTATGGTGACCTTCCTTCAGATTAGAGTTATATTCAGTATGGTGGTGGGTACTTTCAAGTTTAATTATTAAAAATGCACATGTTTGAATCAAGGTGGTGAGAACACAACAGCAGACAAACACCAGCTCTGAATTTTCAGTTTTATTTAAGGTTCATTTTTCCAGACCTGCAGAGGACAGTTCACTTCCTTTAAGCGCCTCGATTCGTTTTGTTTTTTTTTCCTCGCATCATGTTTAAAACCCATTGTATGACTGTGTTGGTTTCTCCTGGATGAGTTTGTTCATTTTTGTGAATACTGTTTAATAGGGAACAGCAGGAGATGGGGAGGGAGGGGGGTAGAGAGAGAGAGAGAGAGAGATAGAGAGATAGATAGAGAGAGAGAGAGAAAGAGAGAGAGAGAGAGAGACAGAGCAAACACGGACCAGAAATTAAGACTTCAAAAATAAAAAGGCGGTGGTCGGAGAGGTCAATCTCAAATCCTAAAGGCTGAGAGCTCCTTAAATCACTACTACAGTACTTAGTATTGTCTTGCAGCACCTTCCTTTGTGACACGCACTCACATACAAGTTGCTGAAGTCACATACACTATTGCAAATTTTTCAGCAATCACTGACGCTAGATTCCCCTTCCAATCACTCGAGCTCCTTTCTCTCATCTGTCCATTTTAAGGCCTCGTTTAAGCCCTCGTGGGTCCAACAAGGGACTCGTTAACCCTGTTGCCACCCTCATTATTATTTTTTGACAAATCCTCATCCAGCTAGTCATTGTTGTATCAACTTGGTGGCTATCCATGTTAGGGCTAGCTACTGTAGGTACCACACAGTGGCACTGTGAGTAAGAGTCTAACCCTAGTGCTCAGGATGTGTGCCACGATCTCCCAAAGCCCTGGCTCCCCGCGGTTAGGCAGTGCTCTATCCTCTGATACAGAGGTTCAGCAAAATTTTCCTTCCAGCGGGACGGGGCAAGTGGGAGCCCTCCACTAAAGGGAATGTGGGCCAAGTGGCCTCTCAAGCAGGCCATTTGTGTCCCTACCATTTGTGTCCCTACCTAACAGGGAGCCCATGCATAGCCTTTGTCCTCAACTCCCCTGTGTCATCTGCATTCACTCTCACCAAACTTTAGCTTTTTTTTCTATTTTTTTTTTTTAAACCACTCTCAAAAAAAAAGAGAAAAAAAAAAAAAGCCAAGTGCCAACCCCTTTCTCTATCTCTCACCTCGCCTTATTCACAACAATCGGGGACTTAGCTGTAAGGGTTAACCGTTTCACAGTCTCCTGTTAAAGTGGGGAGGATGAGTGTCTTTGGGGCAAAGCTTCAAGAGCAGATTCACAGCTTGCTTCATTCCTCGAAAACTAATCGTGACTTCAACTTTCAAACACATTTGTTGTTCATGCTTAATCATTAGTTACTTTAAAATAAAAAGACCTCACTTCAGCTAATTTGTTTCTTTGCCAGTTTGTGGAGTTAACTCTTGTGTCACCACTGGGCGCTCGATGCTATACTGCTTCTTGTGCTCTCCATTAACGGTAAGCTACACGATGAATCTCCAAACATCTCCGTGATACGCCCAGAACTAAGTCTAAGGAGTGGTGATGGTAGCAGACAAAGGGTACTGATAACTTGTGTGCCACAAACAAAAACAAAAACAAATTGGCCTTTGGAGTAGACAAAAAGGAAGGAGGAAGAGAAAAAGAAGAAAGCATGTTTGTTACTTTGTTAATAATTTTCATACTCTGCAGATTGGTGTGTATTGCGTCGGGGGAGGGGAGCGGGGTATAGGATGAGTGGGTATAAAGTGGAAGTGGGGGAATGGATGGGTGTCTGCTGTAGTCTGTATTCAGTGGCGGTCCACAGCGGCACTCTGTAGCAGCTCTGTGGCGGGCTGTCCCGGGGGTCTGAAGGCGGTCTGGAAGCCTGGGGGAGGGGAGTGGAACTGGCTGGCGGGGTTAGCTGTGGCAGGGGGCAGGTAGGGAGCCCAGCCGCCGGCGGCTCTGTGGTGGAGGGGGAGGTGGGCGTCGAGGAGGCCACTGTGGAGGGGCTGGGGAGTGGGCACCACTGAGCTAGGCGGACCGTCCATCTCTGTGAGCGCCTGCAGGGACTTGAGCCAGTGTGGTGGGTTGTCGTCCTGGAGACAGTCTAAACTGCTGCCTGCCGAGGCGGGGATGCCTGAGGGGAGCAGGGTGGCAAAGAAAGGTCACAGAAAACATGAGTGATGACAAAATACAGACAGGGAGACATAAACACTCCAAAACACAACAACAGTGCAGTAAATACAAATACAGCTCAGTTTATGTTAAGAACTATCTGGTCTTGCTGTTTAAGCTGTTCTGTGGTAACTCATTGAGGACAAAATGATTGTTAGAGCTCTATTAAAATATTATAAATACTGTTAATCTGGATTTAACTTGATATGATTCACAAAGCTGACTTTATAATTGTGGTTGACATTAGCTGCTGTTTGAATTGCAGGTGCATCAGCTGCAAAAAAAATGTAATACAGCAACCTCACAGCTCTGTGAGGTTGTACTCACAGAGCTGTAAGCACACAGCTGTGCTTCAAGCTAAATGCTAACATCAGCATGCTAACATGCTCACAACGCAGGTACCTGCACAATGTTTACAATTATCACCATCTGCACTAAACACAAGTACAAGTACAGTTAAAGCTGATGGGAATTAGTTTTGCAGATATTTGGTCATAAACCTAAATTTTTTAGACACATTTTGAGGTTGAAAAGTTGAGAGATCATGAAAATAATTACAACTCATCCTGAGGGGGACATGAATGTCTGTCATGAATCATCCAATCGTTGTTGAAATATTTCAGTCTGGACCGAAGTAATGAAACATAGTGAAAGACGTTTTTGGTATTTTGTCCACAACTGGTAATAACACACCACATAACAGCTTTCCAGTATCATTAAGAGCGAATAAATAACCAGTCTGTCATGTAAACGATTATTCTCATTACAGATTCATCTGTTATTTTGTTTTTAATCACTCTGTCTATAAAAATATCTGAAAATAGTGAGAGAGAGAGAGATTAATTAAGAAAACAAAAATAATGATAATGATGTCTGCTGCCCAAATTCAGTTTATAATTTCATAAAAACAGGAGCTGGAACCATAAGTTTGGCTTTTTTGCTTGATAAATGACAATAAAATAATAATCAACATTTTTGTTGAGGTTAATGTTTTTTCATGTTGATCAACTAATTAATCAACTGATCATTTCAGTGCCAACTGTATTTCAGCTCAAAGATGGGCCCTGACATACTACCTGTGATGATAGCAGGGTCCATCCAACTGGCTGTGCCGTCCCAGCTCAGGCTGTGCGAGATGCCTGCTGGACCTGCCGGCCCACCGATGTGGTTAACACTGTTGGAGGATGAGGAAGATGAAGAAGAAGAGGAGTTTGGGAGGCCCCCGAAGTTGATATTTATGTTGGGCAAGAGAGCTCTGAGGCCGTCCTGCCACTCTTTCACATTTAAGCCGTCTATAGAGCCACTGTTTTCTGCAGGAGAGGAGAAGGAAACATCTGTCAGTGACTCAGGTGTGTTGTGCAGACTAGTGGTGAATTGAAGAACTGCATCTACTGGTGTTTATGTTTCTCCTATAAGGTCAATAAAAGCTAATCAAAACAAGCATTACAACGCTACGAGGCAGAGAACATACATTGTGACATTCAATAACATCATTATGTAACACATCTGATCTCTCTTTTAACATGTATTGATGCCACAGCGACCCAGGTGTCTGGTACCTGAGATGGGGATCCCTCCCAGCCCTGTGTTGTGCTGAGGGGGCAGATTCAGGTCCAGTAAATTACTGTGTGAGGCAGCACTGGCTGAGTGGTTCAAGTGTGTGAGGTTATTTCGTGTGGGGACGCCCATCCAGGGGTGTCTGGCGGCTGGCTGCTGCTGCTGACTGGCCTGGCTGTTCTGACTGCCGGGGAAACTGAAGGAGCTGTAGACTCTGTGGTGGAGCTGGGGAAGGCGTGGCAGGCCGCTGGGGAAGTGGTGAGAGGCGTTGGGGTTGGGGGGCAGCAGGCTGGGACCATGATTGCTCCCATGTGGGAGCAGCCCCGGAGACAAGGGCTGATCCTGCACAGACAGCTCCTTCTCTATCAGGTCGGCCAAGGCCTTGCGGGTGACGTCGAAAGGATCGAAGCCCAAGTCGTCGTCCTGCTGTTTGCTGGACGAGCCGAAGCCAAAGGCGGCCTGCCAGTCTGTGGAGGAAGACACTGGTATCGTGTCTGTGAGGAGAGGAAAGAGGAGAAATTACCAGAGCTGTCCGCCATGTGAGATCAAAAAAATTTATCAACTAACAGCCTTTCTTCAACTAGTTGATTAAACTAAACACTCAAATATAGTATTTCCAGTATTATTGTCATTTCAAAGATAAATACAGTCATGAAGAAGGATCTATTAAAAACTAAGCTTATTAAGGACTAACACATATCTGTGAACACTTCTGATATGCAAGAGAAATGATTATGCACACTAATTGTCCTCACTTGTGTGTAAATATGTCTCATCAGCTATGTGTCTCAAGTTTGTGTCTTTGTTTGTTGGTTTTTGGATAAAATGAATTAATTCAAGTAATAAAGACCTTTTAGTTTAAGCAATTTACAATGAAAAAGCATACATACAAGTGACACAATGGCCACAGTAAATAACAGATAATCCTACACAGTCAGAATAACGCAGCTAAAGTCTACCTGTTTGAAAATTAAAGGTCCAGTGTGTAAGATTTAGTGGCATCTAGTGGTGAAGTTGCAGATTACAACCAAATGAATACCTCTCCCCCCCTTCCAAACGTGTAGGAGAACCTACAGTGGCTCTCTAGAGCTACTGTAGAAACATGGTGGTGCAACATGGCAGGCTCTGTGGAAGAGGACCCGCTCCCTATGTAGATATAAAGGGCTCCTTCTAAGGTAATGAAAACACAATGACTCTTATTTTCAGGTGATTATACACTAATGAATATTATATTCCATTTCTGCCAAGTCCGTTCTGCTAGATGCCACTAAATTCTACACACTGCACCATTAAATAAAGAATTTTGTAGGATTTTGAAGCAGTGCTTTGATTAAGTTGGACTGCATTTTATAAAGCAAAACTAATAAGCATTCAGAATGTAAGAAACGTTTCAGTTACCTGATGTGAAGAGGCTCTGTGGTTCAGGGGTCATGGGCCAGTCAGAGCTGCCCCGGGGGGAGCTGGGGAAGGGGGGAAGGCCAGCGGGGAGAGGGTTAGGATGTCTGAAGTTACTATTGTCTGAAAAGAGCGACTGGGACTCAGCTGCCGCACCCTCGAAGGGTGAGCGGGCCGTGAGGTCTGACACGCTGATGGGCACTACCAGGCTGGGCTTGGTTAGACCCGGGGGAGGGGAGGGGGAGTCACTGGTGGGTATCTGGAGAGAGAGGAGAGAGCAACATACGCTTGCTCAGATCTGACTCACTTTCATTTAGATTTAACTGAAAAACCGAGACAGTTGAAGTCGTTTTACCTGTTGTAAAGTCTCTCCATTCACCATACCGATCGACTCTGGAGGTTTGTCACTGGGACTACAAATAGAAAATGTAGATATATGTTAACAAAAACTGCTTCCTGCAAAATAAAATAATTATCTTTGAGGGTTTGTTGGCCCTGTTGCCCAGGTGTGTGTGGTCTGTATTACCTGTTAATGTCACAGTTAGAGGAGAAGGGGGACAGGGCAGTACGCTGGCCGGGACCCAGCTCTGTATCTAGCCCATCTGAAGTAATAACTTCTTGGTCTAGATAGTCTAGCAGCGGAGGGGACTTGCGGTCCTCTGAAAGCCCGTTGGCCAGTTTGTTATGCCCTGACAGCGTCGGCCACCCATCTTTACCATTGCTATTGTTGGTTCTGTTACAAAACAGGAGAAACATTGAGCATTACACTCTGGGAGTACAAAGAGGAAGAAGACAGAAGAAAAATAATTTTTAAAAAAAACTGACCTCTGTGTGGAGTTGGATTTACTCTTTGACTTCTCTGTCCCACATGCTGGAGGTTGTAGAAAGCTAGGGTTAATTTTATAGAGGTCTTGGAGGAGTTTCTGCTCGTACTCTTGATGTTTTCCCGCCTAAGAACAAAAGATACAACATGAGTTAACATTAAGCCTTTTCAAAGATTACTAATACTCACAGCATGACGCACAAATTCTGATTACTTAAAATTACCTGCATTTCCTCTTTAGTAAAGCTAGCTGCTTCATCCCCCAGCTCGTGTAGATACATACAATCAGGTTTAGGACACTGCATACTTTTGAGGAAGTAACTGCAGTACTTTGTTGTGCCTAAAGAAGCCTGTAAGAGAAAAACAGAAACAGAAGCTCTGAGAAAATGATGCAAGAAAATGTGAAAATAAAATTTCCTCAGTTTAATTCTACGACTTTATGTTGCCAGTTGTTTATTATAAAGATGTCTGTCTTACAAACAGAACAGAATGAAGTTATCACGTGGCTTTTATGAAAATAAAGCTTCTAATAGCTACAAACAAAATCAGTACTTAAAATATACATAAACTAATGATCCTGAGTCATTGAGATTTACTTCTCACCTTGAGTGTTCTGCCATCAACAACCACGTTGTTCACACACTGTATTGCTCTTAGAGCGTCTTCAGAGCGGATGTAAGTGACGTAAGCGCTGGCACTAGGCCCCTGAAGAACCAGAAAATTAAAGTAAACATGCAAGTCAAACAGATTTAATGTTGTTGTTTAAAGCGGTTTTGTCTGTCCAAAGCTGCTATGAACCATCATTTCATCATTGTTTGATTTCATGTTTAATCGCTTAATGATGTAATTTTTAAAATATTGAATACAGTAATTATTATAGAAATATACTGATGATAATAATAATAATTATGGCCCGACTGATACTGGAGTTTTGGGGCTGATGCCGATTAAAAAAAATTCAGAAATTTTACAGTTTAACAATAAACTTCATTGTATAAAATGACATCATTGCACTGAAACAGTAAACTTCACTGGGAATTTAATAGGATCAAATATACATTAAATGCTGCCTATAACTTAAAAAAATAAAATAAATAAAAAATTGGTGCATATCAGACAACATACCCACTGATACTGATATATCTGTGATAGGCCAATATCAGCGAATAATATCTCTAATAACAATAATATGTGACTAAAATAACTAACAGAGCAAGAAAATCTGAATATCTGTTGAAACTGGAAACAGAATCTTGTTAGATCTCACCTGTGAACCTGCATAAGATGTGCTATTGTTGATGACCACTTTATGGATTTTCCCAAACCTCCCAAAATACTCTGGTCGTTTTAGGACCTGTGGGCACAATGCGAAAAGAAAACACTTTTTAAACACAAGCTTTACACTTGAGGCTTCAGTGGGATGAGAGAGACCTTTAAAGATGCATTCAAATCGTTCCATATCAAAATATCTATGATCTTCACTGTATCTGTGGATAAATCAAGCAGCTACTGCCTTCAATTTGACATAGCCGCTGCCTCATTCAAGTTAAACTAAAATAACAACTGCTCTATAATGCTAATGCCATAAGTAGCACAAGTCACAAAACCTGTTAGTGGCGACACCATACTCACCTCTGGGTCAGCGAGCCGCTGTGAGAGCCCCACCACAAACACCAGGTTTCTCTGGACCACTCTGACACTCGCCAGATGCTTGCGGTTTTCTGTCACCTTCTGCTTTTTCTCATTCTGTTTTTGCTTCTTTTCATTCTTTATCCTTTGGATCTCCTCCTGTGACAGAGGCTTGTACACAGCGGGGTCCTCTGGGTACGGCTACGCAGAGGATAAACATCAAGAATTTAGTTTCAAACTGAGATATCCATCATTTAAAAAATATTTTACTAGTCTACATCATGTGACTTTCTGGAGAAGTGGGTAAGTGAGGCCATTGCTGTCAAAAGGGTATTTCAAGGGGCATCACTAGCCAAACTGCTGAGGCTCATGTTTGAATTGACCAGCTACTGTAGAAGGGCGATAAAACTATTTATTTCCCGCCTGTATTAGCATGTGGTCTCTCAAATTCATCACCTCTACTTTTCTAAATAAATCCCCCCTGTTGTCATGACAGAAAAAAAAAACCATCAGCTTCTAGTTCTGATGAGTTTCTCTTGTATCACGTTCACCATCTTTTCCTCACCTTTCTGCAGGCGGGGCAGAGACCGTTCTCGTCTGTGCGGATGCGATGCCAACAGAAGCGGCAGATCTGGTAGCCGCAGGTGCAGGGAAAGAAGTTGACGTCGTCAATCTCCAGCGGCTCCATGCACAAGGGGCACTCCATGGGGTCGTCCTTCATTTCAGGGCTGTGGGACATCCTATGGCGCAGCGAGGGTGAGTGTTGAAGCTGGTCACAGAGCACAGGGCTACAAAAACATATAGAAGCTCAGTATGACAGCCCCATCGTAACATGATTGAAAAAAAATGTCAACTAAACAAATTCATATAACAAATTGAACTTTTTTCCTCCACACATGCTTAAGAGCAGGATGTTATAGCTGAATATATGACATTCAAGGTCACAATATCAGACTGAGCACACTGAAACACATTTATATTAGTATCTTTCATACATTTGACCTGTTAATTAAACAGAGGAAGCACTGGACTTGCCAGTTTATCAAGCATACCTGGCAAAAACTAATACAACTACCTTCATGTGATGTGTGAAACTGTTTTAGAGAGTTGTTTATTCAACTTTATGGTCATTTTGGAAGCTGCAGTTTGTGCTGCTGTTTATATTGTGTTGCGTTGTACCGGCAGGAGTTGCTGATATGTTGTCCAACCCATTTATATCAATAAGGGTGTGCTGCATATTGGATACATCTCTCAGTCTAATACAATTTGGAGCTGACTCAATTAGTTTAATGACAGAAAATTAACCAGCAACTATTCTAATAAACGAGGCATCATTTAAGTCGTTTTTAATACAAAAGAGCCAGACATTTACTGGCTCTGTTTCTCCTAAAAGTGAATATTTACTGGCTTTCTATGTCCTCTACAACAGTAAATTGAATACTGTTAAATTTTGGACTGTAATTTTGGCTTTTGTTTGACAAGAAAAGACGTTACCTTGAGCTCTGGGAAATCGTGATGGGTCACAAACTACATACTACAGAGATGACTACAGAGATAAATCAACACGTCTCAAAAACAGCTTCAACAAAAACTCAACATTGCAGCCTCCATGAAGCTTTTGATCTATTGCAGAGCTTTGAATTAGACTGCACTGGTTATTAGCTAAATGTGTTGCATAAAAGACAACTGTACACCTTAGAAAACAAGCCTAAAACAGCAGTAAACGTGGTAAAAATGATAGTGCAGATGTTGTGGCATCTTTCTAGGGTTTGACAGCACTTGACACAGCGTCATGATGGCAGCAAACACTACAAACTGCGTTTATATACACACACGAAACGTCTGTTTGCAATTATACTCCAGTCTGACAACACTGCTGCCAGGAGTCGAGCTCAATGACAAGTCCAGGTTGATAAAAGCCGAAAGTGCGAAAGGTGAATTAAACGATAACAGTATTTCAAACACTTGGCTGCAATTTGGCTCATAATTTAATACGCACATGAGTATCACAGCTTTATTATTAAGAGTCGTGTAGGAAGCCTGAATACCTAGTTAGCCAGGTTGGTAACCCCAGCTGCTCCGTTCTTCTGGATCCTACATTATGACAGATGTTATTTGACTAACGTTAGGCTAAGCTAACAGTAGCCGCCAATTGGCTAAAAGAAGCCGGTGTAACGTTAGAAAAGAAGCGAGTATCCAGGAGCAACTGTGTCATAAAAACCAAAAAACCAAACACATGTAGCTGAATATTAATATAACACAGACGTTAAACACTTGTGTGACATAACGTTGCGTTTTTTCCTCCTACATATAAACTGACAGCTTGCTTTTTGATGCTACATGCTACATTACCATCAACATGTACGTAGCTTACGACGCGGCCTACACAGGCTAACGCAAGTTGTTGGCACTAAAAAACCAACTGACACTGCTCTCACGACATTAAGATGATCGAGACAGTGAGCTAATAAACTTGAGAATACTCTAGTGTCCGTCTATAAAACCGTAATAAATACAAATGTCCTTTATTTGTTGCGGGGGACTGGAGGCTAGCTCGGCTTACGTTACTTACCCTGTCCGTATTTAGCTTAGATTCCTCTCCAAGGGAGTCACACCAAATTGGGCGGGGACTGTGAGCCAATGTGTCTGAAATGTCCAAATTTCTATAAACGGCCACTTAAGATAACCGTAGATGTGTTGTTCTGTTGTAAATAAAAGGCTATAAAGATGTTTTTGCCCCTCTGTTTTTCTTGGTATTGTGGAGACAATTTACGCTCAAACCACCATCTTAGCTAGCATTAAAGTAGGGAGGAGGGAGCGGGGCAAGTATTCAGTGCCACTGAGTCTGCGCAGGTGGACAAGTGCATTCTGGGAGATGCAGTTTTCGGTGATTCTAAGCAAGGCAGGGCAAGTTACATTTTAACAAGGTAATTCAAAGTGCTTTGCATAAAACATAAAAGGCATCAATACAAAATGTAAAAGCAACATAAGGCAATATAAAAATACATTAGAAATACAATTAAAAAGAGTTAAATAGAAAATAAAAATAAGCGAATAATAAGAGAACAAGACAGATAAAACAGAAGAGTGTAAGAGCGTAAGTGAGCAGTGTAAGGTATTAATCAAAAGCCTCAAATTGGATTTAATAAAAGGCAGCGGAAAACAGAAAAGTCTTCAGCCTTAATATAAAAAAGAACTGAGTTGCAGCAGACCTGCAGTTTTCTGGGAGTTTGTTCCAGATATGTGGTGCATAAAAACTGAAAGCTGCTTCTTCTATGTTTAGTTTTGACTGTGGGGACAGTGGCTCTCAATGTACTTACACTAAAATAACTACACAACAATCTTCAGAAATATACACAAGGACTGAGTATATACAGGTGAAACTGTTTCTGTGGACTGTAAACAGGATACAAATAGTGCAAAGGAGTGAAACTTTATATACATATAGTATGTGGTTATGCACAGTATATACAGCCTGTTAAAATACACAGTAATGAGTGAAATGCATTGAACATTTTGTATTTTAAACTTGATTCTGAACAAGGGAAACGTTTTCTTCCATTGTGTAAAATATGGACTTTAAAATAAAATTACAAAAAAAAAGGCAGGTACAAACACCCAAGAACTTTATTTAAGTCTATATTTTGAGGTACTTTCAATTTCAGAGGGAAATAGTGTACTTTTTACTCCATTACATTTATTAAAAATGCTTAAGTTATGAATTTTACAGATTATGTTTTTACATACACAACATACAGTCATCGTATTAAAAAATGTGAAACGTTATGAAACATTGTTACAGACAATACCCAACAGTATAACAAATGGTTAAAATTAGCTCCACTTGACCAACTATAGCATTAAAATGCTACTTACACATTAATGCATCAATAATCAAATATTGATAATATAACACTCAGAAAGGGGCCACTCTGCATAATGAGCACCCTTGCCTTTGATACATACTTTAAGTACATTTTGATATTTTGACTTTTACTTAAGTACATTCTTTTTTAACTTGTAATCGAGTACTCCATCCACTGCTGTTAAATATTTACCTTTCTTTGCTATATGAAATAAAAAAAAACAGAGTACATTATTACAATGTTTTATGATTTATTTACAGAAATGTATAATCATGAGCAAGTTAAGTTCAGGAAAAAAGTGATTAATTTATAATTTTTTGCATGATATAAATTATTATAGAATGATGTAATATATGAAATTAAATTTTGTAAAGTTTGATATCTTCTTACATTAACTTTCTCAGTCAGTCAATTATAAATCTTAAAAAAAATTAAAGAATACTTCAATTTATTAAACAAACTAATCTATAATAGACCAAATCTTCACACATTTCTCCAATAATGTTTCACAATTAAAAATATTTTTAGTCAATCCACATGAAGCTCGGTTTGGGCCAGTTCTGAGTCTGGATATTATTAGGATCCACAGAGTCTGAGGTAAGCATGGGGGTGATGGGGTGCGGAGATGCCAGGGACAACCGTGCAGCCAGGAGCCCCATCCGGACACAGCTGTCTGTCTTTTGCCCCTGGAGAATCCCCGCCATCAAGGCACCTGCAAGACTGCAGGCAGAGTGAAGATGAGGATGAGGATGTCTTGTGTTTGAACATTTTTAAGAATGTCAGGGAGAGAGAGAGAGAGAGAGAGAATAGAGGTCATGGAAAATTGAAAGTGGATCAAACTGAAGCAGAAGTTTGAAAAAGAAGGAATGGGAAGGGAAAAGTAGGTCGTGTAAGTTTTTAACACCTATCTCCTGCTCCTGAGACATTCACTGTCTCTTCTGCGGTTATAGTCGGCGCTGGGTAGTGGACAGCACAAAGCTTCCTCTTCTGCAAACACAGTTGCAATGAACATCATATTCACTGTTACTTTCACAGTAATCGTCATCATCACCAACACCATTCCAGTATGAATAGAGGCAGCCCTTACCTTCTTCTGCTTTCTTGGCTGCAGGTTAACCGAGCCTGTATCATGCTCTCCGCACAGCAACACTCCATTAGCCCCCAGGGTCACCACCAGACAGTGGAGATGCTCCAGAAGGGGGCGTGAGAGAGCCACAGCAACACTCAGCACCTCGTCGAGGGAACTCGGAAGCACTGCCACCCCACAAGACAAAACCACATCCTCAATCACACTATTTGCATTTTTCACAAGAAACATACAGTGAAACTAAAATAGGGGGGAGTGTGAGTTTGAAGAGCATTAATCGACGCCATTAAATTCTCTCTAACATCTGTCAGTAGACTTCTGTTTACCTTCAGGTGTTTGGATGCCCAGTGTTTTGTTCATGGTGCACAACTCTGCCAGGTTTGGGGATGAGTAGGACAGCGACTTCCAGGCGTCTGACAGGAAAGGCTTACAGGCCTTTTCTGAATCTGTTGGCTCATACCAAACTGTGACACACATTGATGGTATTACAACAAAATCAATGGAAGCTGCTGTTCATGATCATTCATTATCATTTAGTGAGCATCTCCTCATGCTTACCATTAATGTTGTGCTTTTTGGCAACAGAACAAACATAGTCTATGGTGGAGACGGGGATGTTTCCATCGAGACACACAAGAGTGACTGATGACAGCTGCTTCTCAAACTGTGACACCTATAAGAAGATATTCAAAGATACAGAAATAGTAATTTAGTAAGTAAATAAAATTGCACCTTTCAAAAAGGTGCATCACATGTGCACATAAAATACAATTATATCATGAAAAACAAGAATTTTGGGGAAATAGTTAAACAAAATGAAAATTAAAACATAAATCCATTGAGGTAAAAAAGTTACAAAAATGGCAACCTATACAGGTGGGTTTTTAAACACTTACTGATCTGATACTGAAGGGAAGTTTGTTCTCAGTGTTAAGAGCTAAAACACGTATGATCAACAAGTATGTAAACAAGTATGATCCCTCTTTGTCTATAGCCTGGACTTTTAACATTTAGTTGCCAGACTTTATGATCTTGGTGCAGAATAAATAGTTAAAAGATGAGAAATATGTAGTGGAGCCAAACCATGGAAGGCTTTAAAAGTAATCAACATAATCATAAACTGAATTCTAAAATAAATATGTAGCCATTGTAATTCAGCCAGGACTGGAGAGATACTGTATGTTAGCAAATGTGGAGATAATAGAGATAGATAGTGAATATGGTTTTCAGTATGATATTGGAACATAAACCTTGGGCTAGCCTGGCTAAAAATGAATACCTTCGTCAGTAAAACCTACATAGTGCTCTGTGATTTGCTGATGAACGTCCATGTCACCCAATCCAAGACTCAGTTCTCCACTTTCAGTGATGACAGCACAGTAAGTAGCTGTGCTTTGATCTTGTAGCCTCACCACGCCACTTGTGTCCTTACAGAAATAAGAAAAAAAGTGAATAACATTTACATATTTAAGTAAATACAATTTGAATCATGTTTGGTGATAGAAAACTATTGTTAATATCCACATACCATATGTTTACAGTAGTTTAACACTGCATCACTGTGTGAATCTGCTCCAGTGGCTGAGATGAACAGTGGCCTATGGCCTAGACGACTCAGAGAGTCTTGAAGGAAACAAGCACATTAACACAAGACAATCAGATTTAACTTACTGAAAACATGTGCACGTACATAATCAGAAAAAGAAAAAAAACGCACCAGCAATGTTCCGTCCTACACCGCCAAATGACTGACAAACACTTCCTGGGTTGGTCTGTCCAAACTGAATCAGACAACAAGAGTTCTCAGAAGTCATTATAGTCTACATAATATGATTGAATGGAATCTGCAGTATTGAAGATTAATACATGCTGTAAATTAAACTTACAAGAAGTGTTTTTGTTTTTCCTTTGGCAATAAAATCCACATTTATTCCTCCTATGACAACCTGCAACAGAGGAGCATCATACGTTCTGTATTGTGGATATATTTGACTTAACCTTCTCCACAACTGAAAAAAAGAGTCTTTGTATGTGTTTATACTCACGATATCTGATTCTGATTTTTTTCCATGATGATTAGGTGTGCTTCTTAATTTTCTTTTATTCGTCTGCTTTGACAGTGCGCAGGCTATCTGACTGCCAACTTTAGCATTGTTACGAATGAGAGCAATGTCTGGGAACAAACAGGTTAAGGACAGTGTAGTTATCATGTACAGAGGGTCAAAGGTCATCAACAGGGGACAACAAATTCATCAGTCTTTAATTGCTTTATTATTTTTTCTGAGAATTTGATACAATCAGGTTTTGTGTGTAACATCTCAAAAATACAGATTTCAGAAGGATACTGGCCTGAAGGGACTTTCCTTCAGTTAGTTCATTGACCTTTTGAAGAATGAATGGCGTCACATCTCTTCCTGTGATGCCTTTAGCACTGGGTAAATTAAAAAGAAAACAGACAGTGATAACCTTTCCAGTGGAGATTAACAGTTTGTTTGATTTGTTTTGTCATGACCGCAAGCTAGTATCTCTACATCAGAAAATGAGTGTTGAGAAAACCAACATGACAGCAGATAACCACAAAGACTTTCTATACCTTGCCTCTGTCACGGCAGTCTGTATTGCTTGCTCTATCTGCTGGCCTGCTGCTGCATGCTCTTCTGGGATGGGCACAGCTAACAGCACACCACTTTGGAGACCCAGTGACAGAGTGCTGGCTGAACCACACAAAAACAACAGATATAAACACAACACGCAGAAAAGACTGTGCTGAATGTGCTGTTTGTTTAAAGGAAACATTCAATGTACATGATGTGAACATGTTGATTTACCGATGAGTTCTGCAGCCTCTTCAGGGTTGCAGACTTGATACGGGGAAGTGAATCCACTTTGAGGAGTGAAGAAGGCCGGGAAATTCTTTGACGTTCCGTAAGTGGCGACACAGACACCCTGTGTCTCCTGACAAAAGATACACAGCAGAGGAAATAACCAGTGGTCTAGGAATTTTAATTTAAGTCACACATAACAAGCCAGTATGATAAATTACAGATGGCTTAAAGATATTTGTCTTTGGAAGTACACATTGAAATGTGAATCACAGTATGACATCTGCCATTGTACAGTGATTTTCTGAAAAACAATCTCAATATTCTTACAAGGAACTCCAGGGTGCGACCGATGTCGAGAATAGACTTGACCCCAGCAGAGACCACAGCAATGGGAGTCCTGCCCAGCTCTGTCAGATCTGCGCTGATATCTAGACCTGGAGGAATAATCATTAACTGAAATAATGTGTGAACATCATACTAACTTACTCTTCTTAACATGCTACACTGACAGTTTTGGTGTCCCTACACTTCCTCAGGGTGAATAGGCTGTCACCAGCTGGTTCAGTTATGGGTTTGTCATCAAATCCAGATTGTCTGTTTTCAAGGCATGTTAAGAAGAGGAAGTTGGGATCAATATGCCTAAAAGTCGGGTGAGTATTTCCCTACACAGCGCTGGTCATCTTACTGTTCTCTCCGTCTCTGTGTACTCCTCCAATGCCCCCTGTGACAAACACAGGGATGCCAGCTCTGTGTGCTGCTATCATAGTGGCTGACACAGTCGTTCCCCCAGAGAACCCCTAAGAAAATAACACACACATACAGGACAGCATACAAAACACCATAAATGACAGATTCATATAATAAGAGTGGATGAGACCATGCCACCTGATGAGCCTTCATGTATGTTAGACAGATATTGATTTGAAGGTCATATTTGACATGAATGTGTTGCAATCTTACTCTGCTAATGACGTAGGGCAGATCACGACGGGACACCTTCATGGAGCTCTTGCAGCGGGCGAGGTGGTCGAGCTCCTCTGACGACAGACCAACGTGGACTTTGCCCTCAATAACTCCAACCGTGGCGGGGATGGCTTCTTCAGCCCGCACAATGGCCTCCACCTCCTTTGCTGTGCTGCATTAACACATTAATGGGGCTCATTATCAATGATTAAAACAAATGTTAAATGCTGGTATTGGAGTTTGTTGTTCATTCAGAGTACCTCAGGTTGTGGGGATAGGGCATGCCATGAGTGATAATAGTGCTCTCGAGTGCAACCACCGGTCTGTTTTCTGCCAATGCCTGTGATACAGATGGATGAACTCTGAAGAGGCTGTCTGAGAGAAGAGGTCATGGTGAACAGCCATAAATCATCATTATCATTAGGAACTGTATGTACACTATACTTTTAAAACGTTATTTTGCACTCACCATTTTTGCACAATGTGCTCTGAAATGTTGAAATTCCTCTTCTTAAGATAAGCACAGAGGCTTTCTTCATCATTCTCATCGGATTTTGAGGGAAACCCTGAAAACACAAAGAATTTTCATTTGTGAAAAGCAGTGTCAGCTGATGTTTGCCCAATTGACCTACCAAAGGTTAAGGTCTCCCCTCTAGTGTTCCTCCTACTCAGGTACTGGTAGCCATTAGAGGACTTGGGTGTGATTTTTAATTGTTTTTTTTATTTTTATTTTACAGTTATGTATATACTTTGACTAGTTTAAAATATTAAGAGAGACTGGGAAAAACAAAAATGAACTTGTATTTCTACTTGTTTCACCCTGTTAGGCAATAAAGAAAAAGCTGAAGAAATATTAAGTAGAGAATTGCAGCCACCTCTGTATGTCTCATCACAACATCCATTAGAACATTATTAATCAAATTAAAAAATGAACCTGACAATGACTCAGTCAGAGCCTGTCCTTTACAGTTTTTCAGAATGAAACACAAACAAAGAATGCACTAAAAATGGCTACAGGCCCAGATTTAGCTCTTCAGTTTAGTTTCTGCAGCCTCCGTTATTTGGTAGAAAACAGTTTCATACACGTGTGTGTAACTTTATTTTTGACCAATCTTTAAGAAAAAAACTGTAAACAGTAGGTGCTTGTCAGAATTAACAGTGAACATTACTTACATTACAGTTTCTTGAAGGAAAAATGATTAATTCCAACTACTTTTGGCAGCAACTAGTAACTAATTACTTTTTCAAATTAAATAACGCAATTACAATTACTGAATTTAAATGGGCTCGTTACTTTTGTCTTATTTGAATATAGTGGCTTACCTGCAGAGGATAAGGAGATAAATGCACACACATCACACATCATCTGACCTTACCGTGTGTCAGAGCCACGTTGTAAAGTCCACGTCATTGTAGCAAACTCCTGATAAAATGTAAGTCTTGTCTCTAGAGTTATAACTTTATATATTGTGAATAATACCTGTTACTGAACTGCCGCTGCTACTCTTGGTTTGAGTTGTGGATCTGTGGTAAAACCCGGAGCGGCACTTTTGAGTTGTCTTTCTTTTATGTTTGTGAAACTGGATTGAACTGAACTGCTTTGGGGTTGTGGGGAAAACAAAACGGAGCCTTTACCGAGTAGATTGAACTTTCCCTAGCAACTAATTACTTTTTATATGCAGTAATTGGTAAAGTAATTCAATTACTGTTTGAGAGAAGTAACTAGTAGCTGCAACTAATTACTAATTCCCAGTAACTTGCCCAACATTGCATCAAACCCTGCAATGTGTTTTCTGTCACTGCAAGGCACAATTCAGCCATTGTGACAATTTTCTACGCTCCAGTTACTTAACTGCAGATTCCCACCAGCCTCCCCTTCTGGGGCCGCTCTCCCAGACTGAGCTGGGGTCTGTATTGTTATCTTTTTTTTTCTTCTCCTACTTCACTGCATTTATTCATTAAAGACTGTTTGCTGAAATTTACTGCAGTCAGAAACGTATTTGTTGAGACAAACAGCAAATGCCAGACATTTTTATTAATACTGTACAACTCATTTTGTGCCATCATTGCAATTTTAACATTGTCTTTAAATGTAAAATCTCATCAATGACACTGAGAGGATGACAAACACATATGTAAACACAGCCCAAAAACTACACTTAAACTCACTTAAAAAAAAATCTGACATCAATCTAAAGCAGTTATAAAGTATATCAACATTAGCAAGTTTCTATGCAACAGGAGAGATCATTTACCATTATGGAAATACTTACTTCTACTTCAAAATATCCATACTTTCAGATATTAAACACTACAATCAGCCGGCTCATTCTAAAAAAAGCCTCTAAACAGAGTTTTGTGCTTACCTTCTCCAGTGCAACAAAAAATGGTAGAAACTTTGCCCAGAAGTCTGAACTTTGACCCAAACACTGTTTACACAGCCCACAAGCATCAACCACAGATCTCTGTGGTTTGAACTACTTTAGGAATTGTCTCCTGGTCAAAGGAAGGGATATTCAATATTAATGTAATATGCAAACATATTACAGAATAGATATGAATACAAACAATATACAGTATGATGAAATGTCCACATAGATATCCTTTTTTAAAGTTTGCAAAGTGATAAATGTTCCCTCATGTTTTCTTCATCCATTTAGCATGTAACAACTAATTCCCTGTTCTTTATTTCATGGTTCAATATCAGTTTACTATCCATGTTGCGTTCTTGTCCAGGGCGTAGGTGTCATCAAATTGTACTTGATATTTCCCTAAAACCGGCTGCATGTCCTCAACAATATTGAGGTTGAACTGAACTGAGGTGGACATTTGGAGCTGTTCAGCCATGTAAAGACATGTTCTGTCAACAGTAAAGTCACTTTCTTGTGTCTTTACATGATTGACGACTTCAGTTGAGTCAGGTACACGATATGCAATGAGGTTCATGGTTGTTTTTGCATCCTCGTAGATCTCGGCTGAGGTCTCCTCAACCTCTAACTCTAAGTTTTCCAGTAATTCCTCTTCAAACCACTGCGGATGCTCCAGCTGGTATGCCTGGAAAGCCTCTATGGCATCCCGTAAGGCTCTACCCGAGGGGCGGTGATGATACTCATCCTCTGCAAGCCCGTCGATGTGATTCACTCTGCCTGGTTCATGCTTTTCGGTGTCCAGGATTCTGAAAAACAGCTCCTCAAACTGTTCCATTAACTTGTATCGTACTGTAATGTTGAAAGGTAAAGGAACATCCTCTTCAGAACAAATATCATCAAAGTAAGCCACTATGTACTTTTCAAATGATGCAGATTGGACAAAACGGGGAACCATGAGGTTGAGAGCTGGAGTGAGCATGTCGCCTACTGGTGAGCGGACATCCTCTCTCAGAAAAACCTTTTTATCACCACACATGGCTCTCCATTTGGCTTGTACTCCTCGTGAGCACAGGATTAGTATCTTATCTGAAGAGTTTTCTATTTGCTCTCTGTGCCAGTCCAGCCACTGAATACTGCCCAGTACTCCCAGTCTGGTAGAGTCCAGCAGATCCAAGACCACCTCAGTACCACATGTGGTGGCCAGGAAGGCACAAAGCTTGAGAACAACGATTTTGTATAAAGGGTGGTCGAGGGAGTAGATGATGAGGACTCTTTTTCTGTCTTGCACTTGAAAACATTTAGTTTGTTCTTTTGCAGCAAATGTGGATGTGTTCACAGGATCTGAGAGAAGGATGCAGTAGGACAATAATTATCTGTTCAGCTTGTTTCATGTGTATTACATTACATTTAAAAGAAGGCAAACCTTTATGAGATGCACTCCACAGCCAATAAAAAAGACAAACTCCGAACATGACCAGCCCCACAGTTGCCTTTATAATTAAAGTCCGTGTTGGATCTAAAAAAAGTTACATACAGTATGATTAGCTAAATCACTCCACGAAAAACAAACAAACAAAAAAATGTAAGTTAAAATATTATTATGACAGTGATTCCCAACCTGGGGGTCAGGGGTCTTGTGACCCCTCCAATGGGTCACAAGATAAATCTCATGGGCTTTCAAGATGATTAATGGAGTAGGAAAGAAGAAAATAATAATTTGAATTTACTTTTGGTGTTTTGTGGAATGTGGGATTGTTTTACCTCACACCTTTATTCAAAGCAGATGATCTGAGAAGACATCCGTGACAAGTGGTAGCAAGTTGATACTGCTTTATTTTAAGGGGTCACGGGCCAAAAAGGATGGGAATCACTCATTTACGTTACTGTATGCACCATATGGTCATTGAAAATCTACCATATACTGTATATATGACAGAAATCGTACTTACAAGGACAGTGATAGAATATTTTCTCTGGACTCCCACAGTCATTCTTGCACTGTATAAAAAATGGCTGAATCTTTGAAAAAAGCAGACTATGATGAGCTTTGATGTTATATTACTATAAGATTACTGTTTGAACAGTAAGGAACATTAAATCAGAAATGAAACTCACCATTAACACCATTTTACACTGCGAGTGCTGCGATAAACCCAACTCAAAGGTCACATTCTGTAATGTTGTGTTCTCCTATTTGTACATTGGAATAACACAATAAAAAGATGCCCAAACACTGTTATATCAAACTAAACAAACACATCATATAATAGTAGTATACACTAAGTCTCACAACACAGTTATCTTTGTCATCATTGATAAAATAATGTAAGTGGCGTATACGGTGCAGTGTAATTACCTTTGAGACATTCGTTGACAAATGGAACCCATGACCCTGAATGGAGACTAGGTATTTCTCTGAATACTTTGCTGCCTCAAAACTCACAACAATGGACAACTTTTCATGTTCATTATCAACAGACACAGAATGAGTTATGTGAGGGTCCCAAAGACTACCTGAAATAACAAAACATGCAGAGTACAACATCTGGATGGTCCTGAGTCTCTTACAGTACTCTATTAAAACTTGTGGGATGTAAAGAAGATTTAAAAAAATACCATTTTCCAAACACATCTGGGCCTTTTGGATTCTGGGGTCATTACATCCTGGCCATGACAGTAAATATTACAACAAGATGATGAGAACAAGATGAGTCACTGTGAATTGTGGTATTGATTCCTGAGAAATGTTCATTTATAAGCACACAGTATAGTGATACCTGCACACAATAAGAATTAATACTGTATCACCTTGCTTTTACATCAAATATATATAAATTTATTTAGGTTGGTGAGTAATTATACAAAAAAAGACAATAACGTCCAACAAAACAACACAGTAGAAAACAATACAACAAAAAACATAGACAATTTTCTATAGACCATGAAAGGGTAGACTGAAATTATATTTTATTACAGATATCTAACAATACAAAACCTATTTGTTGTCAAAAGCAACTTACAATATTCCTACCATGCTTATGCCAACATCTGGATCTGGAGGTAACTCACCTGGGATAGTAATTTGCTTTCTGATCCTGTCATACCCAATCTTAGGTTCTGGCAAATTAAAAACTGTCACCGTATATGTATGCTCAGGCTCGACCACAACTCCATCCAATGAAAATGTCCACTAATGAAGAGAAAAACAACTGTAGGTGTCTTATCTGTTAATACAGAGTGTATATTGGTAGACACGGATATAGCAAAAGTAAAAAAAAAAAAAAAGTCACAGTCTTACCTTTTTATAGTTTGGATTCAGCTGTTGGCTGATATTATAAGAAAACTGCACACATATACTTTGATTTGTACTTGTGTCCAGAATATTTATCTCTGATCCACGTAGCTTTAATATGGATGCTGTGGGCAGAAGAGAGTGTGTATTTTATATGCAGCAGGCCTTTTAATGAATGATTAAAAGACTTGCTGATTTGCAACTTTATTTTTACATATTTTAAAATGTCAGCTACAGTTTAAAATAGTTTAGCCTTACTTACCATCTGACCGTATTCTCCACGTCACATTCACAATAGGAACGGGTCTATGTTGGTCCATCCCAACTCCCACATGCTCTGGAGCCCACTCTGGGCCAGTAGGAGCAGGATGTGTGGGCTTAACCGCGTGTTTCTCTGAGCAGTTATCTGACATTTGGTGAATGTTTGGTGAATATATTATTATTTCGTGTATATACTTCACTGATGTGCACTTGTGTGTGGACAGATGAATCACAAATCAAAATGATTATTTATATTTAATATTTTTAGTCCATTATTCCATCTTGCTAAGAAGTCTTTGTAATGTTTGGAACAACTGTCAAATTTAAACATAAGATGTAGACTACAGTATTTACACAAATTACATTGGTTAAACACCTATCTACACATTAGCATTTAAATTTTATTTTACTGATTTTGCCAAAAAACAGACACTTACTAATTTTGCAGTGGTCAAGACCCTGTAAAAAACACAAGAGTTAAAGCTTTTGGTCTCACGTACACAGTAAATCATGAGGCCAGACAATAAATCCCCTTTGATTTACTTTTATATTTAAGTGTTAGTAGTGTTAGTATGTTTATTTTGTACAAAAAATTGAATCCTCACCAGCTGACTGCAGTTCAGACGCTTGTCCAGAATCACAAGAGAAGACGAAACTGCGAGTCCGGCACTCAAACAAAAACAGAGAAAAGGAACACGGATCATTCTGACGTTGCTGGTGCAGCTTCCCGGTACAAGTGGAAAACCTTTAAAAATGAGTCAATGAACGACAAAAAATTGCAATAATCTGCTCCTTTTGGCCAGATGGTGCGATAGTGTGCTTGAACAAACCCAGAGAAGCATCACTGAAATATGATTTCAACCAAGGTAGCTTGTTTAATATTTATCAGGTGCTGACATCTGAATGCACAGGAAGGATGTTGTTATCATATGTGGTTTGCAGTTTCCATTCGAAGAAGAGAACATTGCATAAGCTGAATAGCTTGCTCTATCTGAGGCTTGCAGACTCAGTACACACTTTTAAATCCCTTCTGCAAAAATGTACTTTTATAGATGTGCTTTTATGTGATGTCGTCTTTCACCGTTTTTTATTGTTAAGTACTCATGGTTTTATTTTCCCCATTTATCTCCTTTTCTTTTTCTTCACCTCATTCTGTGGGCATCATTTTATTTTGTTTTAACACTGTAATTTAAAAATGCATTGATTTTTCATATCTGCTTTTTCTGTGTGTTTTGTGTTTATAAATGTGCAGACGATGTTAAGCATTTTGTAAACAATTTTTCAAAAAAGTGCTATATAAATAAAGGTATTATTATTATGTTTTTTTGTATTATTATTTTTATTATTATTATTATCATCTGCAATTTACTACACAGTTCTGTGAGAAAATGTTTTATTGCAGTGTGTATATAGATATATGTATATTGTTTTCTGCCAGCAGCAAATCAATATGTCAAACTATCACCAGGGGGCAGCAGTGACAAATTTACAAGTAATAAGTTCCTGTTTAAACTGTATTAATTGCAGTTGTGGGCTGGAAACAGGTTTACAGTAAAAACACTCTCAATTGTCACATTTTAAAATGAGTTAAGCTGTTGAACAAGGAAAAACTTTTTATTCACATGTTTAGGCACTTTTGGCTTTAACATTCAGCTTGACCTCACGTGAACCCCTGGCAACATCACCTAAATATACAGATAACAGAACATTTGAGTTCAGAGGATCAACACATGAAGCCAACAGACAGCCCAGGATTTGGACCATGAGCTGTAAACCTTCAGCTATTCACTGCTTAGTTACCAGAGATTAAACTCTATAGGACAAAAAAATGTGGCCACGGCTGTGTTAATTCCTACAGCTTTGTCTCTGCGTTACGGTGTCTCCTACTGGACATTGAGCTCAACTATATCAGTTTACATAACACCAAGAATGACAGACAGACTGACATGTGCTGCTGAAATCTGACCAGAATAGACTCTAGAGGTTGTATTTAATCTCTCCTCTGTGGTCCAAATAGTTAATGTAAAAATACACTTTTATGCAGTACAGATACCCTAAGTTGTGATGTGACATGCTATGTTCAGGATTTTAAAAACAGGTTGTTTAGCAATACTTTATTTTAACTCCGCCATTTAGCATTTATAAGCAATATGTAAACACTTAATAAATAACACATTATAACACTATAATGTAGTTGTAAGCACATATTATTTATCTTTATCTGTGTATTTGTCAACAATTATAACTCCTCCCTTAAAACTCCTCCTATGAAGCATCCATAACTGGTAACAGCCAGTTTATAAATGCATTTAAAACAAACAAAGACAATTTATAGGATTACAACTATGTTATCAAGCATTCGTTAACAGTATATATACCAGTTATTAAAAGAGGCTGGTATAATTGTTCATAAATACATTAATAATACTTTAAAAAATCCTTATATTTGCTTACAACTACCCAAAGAGTGCCATAATGTGGCTGGATTAAGTACCAAGTTTGAACACACCTTCCCACTCACTTGGATGAAGAAAGTGTGTTTAAACTTTTGACTGGTATAGAGCTTAATGGTGATTAGTTGGGGTTAAAATAGTGTTTTACCTGATTTTCAGCACTGGGTGACATTAAAGCCAGTTATATTGTTAAATATATGTATTCAGACCTGCTTTCCCCTGTTGAGAATAAAATTATGGTTCCATAAAATGACTTTAAACTTTAAATTCAGCTTTATAAACATCAACTGAAATTAACATGCACCTCGAAAACAAGTGGTCTTTTTATGTGAGCTTTCGCCAGTACACCCCATGATACAAATTTGAAAAGGCAGACAGGCTCGTAGCACCTGATATCTGCAGAGAGGATAACACAGCTGTCAGTTAGATGAGGGACGTGTGAGGTGTGCCCTTGTGCGATTGCATGTAATAAATGTGTCATGGGTTGAGGGCAAATCAAAAAGGGTTGCATCGTGATGCAGCAATTGTCAGGTGGACAGGGAGTCTATTTTAGCGGGCCATTCACGTGAGAGTCAGAATACATAAATCTTTCACTAATAACCATAAAGTGCTTTTTCTTTTCCTGACTCGCCATTGTTGCTGCCCTCTCTGATTGCCCTCACCGCTCAGGTAAGTTTTACACAATAATAAACTGGAGCTATTTAGCACAAGAGAATAAAGGTAAATTAGATTTATTACGGACATTAAAAGGACTGAGTGACCTCGTGGATTAACTTTTCTAGTCGTGTGACAGCAGTCCAGGTATCTTAGTGTCTGTCTCTACAGTCATAAAATTGTCTGGGTCAAATGAAGTCCAGATTTAATGAAGGGAGTAGTGAAGACTAGATACTACTGCTGGTATTTATGTAAGGGAATCCGTACCATGTCACTACTTTTGTCAAGGTCTTTTCAACTTTTCAAATGTGGCTCGCTGGCTTTGACTTCTACAACATCTCAAGCTTCTTAATGATCTCTTGATCCTCTAAGTGAGAAAATGTAACCCGAGGCTTAAACTGTCCGCCAAAGTACTGGCTGCTGGTATCAGCAAGCTTGACCCATCGCCATGGCCAAAAAGCTGGGGTGATAAGTGATGATGGCTCGCTCATATGAACTGGCGACCTCCTGGGTGGAGGGGCAAGGCTGCAGGCTTACTAAAATCTTATGCTGCTTCACTTGTTTACCTTGACTTCTGCACCCTGTCAGGCGGGCTTAATTTTAATTGGATATATTGCCATGTTGTGTCAGAAGCACTGACATGCTTACATCCTACTCTGAATCCTCCATCTGTTATTATTGCATAATGCTGTAATGTATTTAAAGGTAATGCTACAAAGAGGTCAAATAAAGTGACAGGGACGGAAATCTGATAAAAGACATAATGTAGCTCACTGGTTTCCAGCAACATTTGTTATTTTATTTTTTTTTATGATTGTCACAGTCTTAGGTTTGATATTGTTCTTCTGTTGGCTGCCAAACCATCCTGTGGGTTGGCTTTCTCTGGCATCATCAAGGCCACAGCAGCTGCTGGGACACAGCAAAGCATGGGGGCAATGTGGCCAAATATAGCCTTGCAACAGGCTCCTAGTCAGTCCTCCATAACAATAGGAAAGATTTTGTGGTCCTGGAAGGATACTGAAATGTATCAGAAAGCCCTGGAGGACAGTTAAGCTTAAATAAATGTATTAAACTGTTAACTAGTTGGATTCACCAATCACACATAATATAGAAGATACTACTGAGACAGTGTAATTTATACAGAGAGTAGTCTGTGAAACTCTGTGTGATACAATGAGTTAAAAATACATGTAGAGCATGACTTATAAATCTTTTTTTTCTTGTTGTCCACAAAGGCACTATAAACTGCAGCCATGTCTGAAGGGTAAGTATTAGCCCCTCAAGGTTACCACAATTCTGTACAGTTATAAACAAAATAAATAATAAACAAATGTCTTTTTTCCCTGCTTTTCATGTCATGTGTTAATGAAGACCGGTGAGTCATCATGAATTAATCATCAGTATTGGTGCAGAATTTTATGCATTTCATTCAAACCTTTACCAGTGGATATATTTGATGTATAAAGTGTACTTTATACCTTATACATCTACTATCTATCTCACAGAAAAAGTCAAAATATTCAGCTACACGCCGACTGCTTTTGAAGGTGGGTCTTGTAAACCTTTATGTAAACAGTATGTCACACTATGCCACCAGGGTTGCAATAAGGTCTTATATATCTTTACAGTCCAAACTGCTGAAGAAGGCAGCTTCTATGCTGGTGGCTGAAAGCGAAGAGAAGAAACATGAGAAAGAAAGGGCTATGAACGAGTCCTTCCCTCCACTGAAGCTGTCAGGTCTGTCAACCCAGGAACTCCAGGTACCGATTCCACACATCATCCCGATTCAATCATTATTTTTACTTTACATCATTTCTAACTTCTTTTTGCCATTGCAGGAACTGTGCAAAGAACTACATCGTAAGATTGACATTGTAGATGATGTACGTTATGATATGGAGATTAAGGTATCCAAAAATGAGAAAGAGGTACGACAGATTTGAATCAGGGATTAAATTCATACACTTACTGACCTATTTGGATGTTGTAGTTGCCTGGTTATTGATTCCTCTTAAACTGCGATGTTTGTTGCACAGATCCAGGCACTAAATCTGAAGATCATTGAGCTGAAGGGGGTAAAGAGGCCCAACTTGAAGAGGGTGAAGAAAACTACAGACGATATGTTGGGCGCATGCACCGACACCTCCAAACTCATGAAGGCTGATTTCAAGGCCAACCTCAAGACAGTGAAGAAAGAGGACGAAAAGGTGAAGTTTTTAGCTGTGAAAATCATCCACAGAATGAGAAAATACGTTTAAAAAAAGTAGTTTACAATCTACTGTATATCTATTTTACAGAGGGAAGAAGTGACTGACTGGCGTAAGAACGTGGAGGCCATGTCTGGTATGGAGGGCAGGAAGAAGCTGTTTAATGCTGGACAATAAGAAGGTGCTCGTGCGACAAAAGGACACAAGCATCCTGGGACACAAAACCCTGAGTTTGCAAATACAGTGTATGTCTTTTCTAGGTTCAGGTTTGTTGTGTTCATCACTTCCTTTTGTTAATCTTTATTTTTCACTGTCCAACTCTCACGAGTTCTCCATAACAAGAGAAAATTAAGCAGGTGTTGTGAAGAATGATGTCAACTCCTGCTGCTTGTAAATGGGTAAATAAATGCACTATTTAGATTATACAGTATTAAAATAGTTTTATTATTCAATGAATACAAACTTGTATGAACAATATCTCTGTTTGCCAGAAATGTAATAATGTGAATTGTATAGTATATACATACTGACCTTTGCATGTTGAAATTGATATTCAATAATCATATGCTCTGAAGAAAATGCTAATTAGTTTTGTGAATTTACACTTTAAGATTTGGTGTCTTTCAAAGTGCAGTATTTGTATTACATAGATGATGGCGCTGTCTCACAATCTGTAATACATGCGATGCTGATTAAACAACCATTACCACATTTCTGGTTAGTTTCTTAAGTTTGTTCAATTTCCAGATTTGATCTGTATTTTTAATCTTTTTCAATAACAGTCATAAACATGATTATGTATCATAATCACAGACAAAATAAACATTAAAGACTTTACTAGATTACTGGAGTAATTACTGCCCTGACATCCTATACTTCCTGGTATTGAGCAATGGGAATATAGTGGTAAACCTGGTGTTGGGGGATGCCATGTAGAGGTGTAGTGATATACAGTATACTGGCTGTCAGGACAGAGGAGTCTATTTTGGTTAGCCACTCACAGAAGGCAATAGGAGCCATTAAATTTGACTTGAGGTTTCCTCTTGTCATTTAAAGACTGCCGCTGCTCACCTCACTAGGTTTTCTGCAGGGATTAAAAAGGTATGTTGATTTTTCCTGTAAGTGAGTGTGACTGATGGTGGTTAGTGTGGTTTAAAGATATTTAAGATACTTTTCACCTGTTGCGTTTATGTAGAATAGTTTAATTAGTAGCAGGTGACTTATTAGTTAGACTGTGACATGTACAGACAGACCTGCTAGAAAAACATAAACTTGCAGATTAATTTTTTGCAAAATGTAAGCTTTCATTAAAGTTGGACCAAATATTAGATATAAAGAGGCCAAAATATGACAATTACAACTTCTTACTTAGTCACAAAATGTTTGCTTTCAATGTGAAGGCACATTTAGTTTATCAATTTTAAATTCGTTTAAATTCACTTATCAAGTAATTCACATGGTGATGTAGAGTTTAGTCAGTTATACTACCTAGTAGCAAACATCTAGATTTGAACTATTTTAACAAATGCTAATGGGAATATTATTAATTCCAAAGCTAAACTACTTAAGTTTTGTTACAGTTACAGTATCAGTCAGAAGTTTGGACACACTTTCTCATTCACTCTGTATATTTATGATATTTGGAAATAACTAATTCTGATTTTAGTTCTGAACTGGCTGCCTTGAAAATGAATAGACTCCGATCGGGATTTTAAAAAGATCATTCAAACAATCTGCAGCACTCAAGCATGCAGTGTTGCTAATTTAAAGGCTTAATGTTGGTATGTTACCATACCAAGGTCTGGATGACTGAGATCTTTTACTTGGCTCACTTAACAAGAGGCAGATGAAGAGTGTGCACTGTAGTACAAAAAGATACACAAAAGAGTGAAATATTAGTTCATTTATATTAGTTGACAGTGTTTCTAAAACATCAATGTTAACCAGAAAAAATATTGATTATGGTGCTGTATGCATGAAGTGAACTGCTCCGTCTGGATGATGCATTTTTACTGATTTTAGTTGAAATTATTTTCTTCTTCACAGACAAAAGGCTTCCAAACATGTCTGAAGCGTAAGTTATGATTTTTATTATGTAAATCAACATTTTTAAAGTCATGGTAGTTCTGTCTTTATCATGTCAACACTGACTTTTATTGCTTTACCTTTTCCATGTCTCAATGTCCACAGACCAGTAAGTTATTCATATAATTAGTGCATATTTAAAGAATCTTTATTTAGAAACCATGTGTGACTTTATATACTGTAACTGTTGCTTCATAAAATGTTTGTCTACTTCTTTTTTGTGTAGAAAAAATCAAAAATATCTGCATCTCGCAGACTGGCTCTTAAGGTATTGTCTTTTTTGTCTTTACTACAATATAATCTAAACAATAATAATTCACTGCAAATTCAATTTCGTGACATTTCTTATAAGTCCACAAAATAACAATAACTGTGCCAGAGTTAATAATTCTCATTTTACTGCTAATGTCAGACCAAACTGCTGAAAATGGCAGCTGTGATGTTGGAGAAGGAGAAGGAGGACCAGAAACAGGAGAGAGAAGCTACTTTGAGTGAGAGAGTCCCTCCACTTCAGCTGTCTGGTTTGTCCATGCAGGAACTTCAGGTATGTGCAGGTCACTGCATGAACCGCCCATCATACTACAATGAAACATGGTTCAAATGCTCTATACATAAGCATCCCTCTGATGCAGAGTATACAGAATGTTCAAATGCCTTTGTCGTCTATATTTTATATTTTAGGTATTTAGCCGACATCTACCAGTCTTTAACAACTTGTACCAGTAAAACAAACATTCATTCAAATATTAAATATGTAGCAGGCAACCAATAATAATGAGTACTATCAACACATGACTCATACACTTGTACGAATAAAAGACTCTTAGTCACTTAGTGTGATGTTTCATAAATAATTTAGTGCTCTAATAGATGCATTAGAAATCACCTTAAATTTCAAGCCAAATCAGAACTTAGATAAATTAAAAATAAGAAATACTTATCACCATTACTTATTTTGCAAAAAAATGTTTTTTGTTGTGTTAGAAAGACAAGACTGCTCCAACTTTGAATGTATTTCTTGATCAAATATCTTATTTTCTTCCCCTAGGGAAGTTGTCATTAGAAAACAAAAATGTGGACATACTTTCTATGATTTTGGTCACCTTTTATCTTGCGTTTGGAAATTGTAAAATGCAAAAAAGAGTAGATGTTTTGTTATAAAAAATATTGCTTAACGGCGTTTTGGTAAAGACATAATTTTGGCTCAATTTTGGCGCTGTTTTTGTTTTCATGGTTGGTTGTTTGTTTGTGGATTGGGGTGGGGGGGGGGGTGATGAAATGTGTGGACTACATTACTTATAGTATCTACAGTTTAATTAAATGGAAAATAATAACTAAAAAAATTTAATTGAGATTTGTAACTGAGCAACAAGCCAGAGGATTTGATGTGGCTCTCTTTCTGTCTGCAGGCTCTCTGCAGAGAACTGCACCGCAAACTTGATGTAGTAGATGAAGAGCGCTACGACATTGAAGCCAAGGTGGTGAAGAATAACAAGGAGGTTTGTGTTCATTCATATTCATTTGATGTACATGTGGATTTAAATCTGTCTGTAATTTATGGATTATTGTGTTTATTGTTTATTTTGTAATGATCAAACATGAACCTTTAAGCATGCTTTGCAAAAAGCAGAAGCAACATTATAGAAATTATGTTTATCTTATTTACCACTAGAATTTAGAGTGTGGTTTTATTATTTTTTAATTAATTTTAATTGTGATTGAGAGGGATATTTTTTAAACTGGTTGTGCACAACTGCATACTGATCACTTGCATTTTCAATTGTTTCCTGCAGATCGAAAATCTGTCTCTTAAAATCTTTGAGCTGAAGGGTAAGATGAAGCGACCTGCTCTCAAGAGGGTGAAGATCTCAGCTGACGCCATGCTGGGCGCTCTGCTGGGCTCTAAGGTCAAAGAGTCAGTGGACTTCAAGGCCAATCTGAAGACTGTGAAGAAGGAGGAGGAGAAGGTAAGACCAGCAATTATAACAGCAGACTGATTTATTTTCGATTTAAGTTTTCAAGATGATGCCAGGCTAGGTTGATTTGGCAGGATGCTGTAGTATTGCTCATGTTATTTTGGGGTTAGTTGTGAAAATACAGTATTTCTGAGAAATATTTTCTTCTTGTAAACAGAAAGAGGAAGTGACTGACTGGCGTAAGAACGTGGAGGCCATGTCTGGTATGGAGGGCAGGAAGAAGCTGTTTGATGCCGGACAGTAGATTTGTATTCATGGACATTTCAAACTGCTTTGGTGGATCTAATGTAATTATAGTGGATGAGAGAATAAAGAGAGAAAAAGTAGGTTAATGTTACGACACACAACTAGCAAACCCACAGTGTATGTGTGACTGTGTGTATATAGACTTCATGTTTGCGATATGCAAAAATATTTAGATTCAAACTAATGGAATTGCATATATTTTGCATTTAAATGAGTTGCACTGTGTTGTGACACTTGGAAAACTTTGTCTACAATTTCACCACAGATAAGAATGTGGTGAAATGTTCTGCTGTTTTTTGATGTTCTTGGAAAAGATGGGTTTATGTGATGATAATAAATTAAAAACCTGATGCTGAACTTTTTTTTTTTCCAAACATCTACTTTATCATCGAAGCTACTTTTTGACACTCAACTGGGACACAACATCAGCCAGATGGTGGTAATAGTTCCAGGACTTGGCACTTGCCAACAGTAGCAGCTGAGAAGTTGTTAAATCATCTTTGTAAATCAAAGCAGACGTAACATTCACATTAAGAACTGTGAACTTCCAAAAATAAGAGGTCGCAGGTTCAGGGCTGCAATAAACCCCTCACTAAAAACAACAAGGGAGCAGCCAGAGCACACAGAAGCAATCTTTACTACTGCTAAAAATAATAATTTTTAGCAGCAGTAACTGAGACCATGTTGGAAACAAGTGTTTTCACTTTAACGTGTTATCCCTTGGATTTAGTTTTGTATCTGTAATTCATAAATGAATCATACATAATGAGATTAGTTGATTACTTGATTGAGAAAATTCATTGGTGACAGTTTTGACTGTCGCTTAACTGTTCATTTTTCAGGCAAAAATACCAAAAATGTGATGTTTCCAGCTTCTCACGTTAAGATTTGCTGATTTTCTTTGTCTTATATGATATTGAATATATTTGGGTTTATTTGAACACGTCACAATGGGAATTAGTGATGGGTATATTTCACAGACCAAACTATTAATTTATGAAAGAAAATTATCAGCAGATTAATCATTAATGAAAATCATTGTCTGCAGGCCAAATAATAACTATTGAACTATTAATAAACGTCATTACAAAATCTCATTATGCAGGGCATAAAATTAACATCAGCCACCAGCTGGCAAAATATGCAAGTGGCTGGTAGATTTGCTTCACTCACCAACCAAAAAACAATGGTGATCTATTGAGTAGCTGGTAAAATTTGAACATTCACTAGCCATTTGGCCGGTGGACAAAAAAGTTAATTTTGCACCCTGCATTATGTTTAAAAAGGATGCCATTAAGTAGATGCTTTTGTCCAAGGCACCTTTGAGTACCACGGGCCTAAAGAGGTGTCAAACCTCTAACCCTGGGCAAGCTATTGGGGACTTTTCTGCTGCCCTTTTCACCCCTGGCAGAGAAGTCTTTGCAAACTAGAGTTTTCTGTAATTATTAACTCTCGTCAGTACATCCAACATGATAAATGATGATAAACAAAGCATATAATAGGGGTAACTCCTCTGATTTTACACATTAAGGCCAGTTTATTAGTCATGAAGAGTACTCAGCCTCTGACGACAGTTGTATAATGTCTTCTGTGGCTCTGGAAGAGGTTTGTCAAGTCAAAATAACCCCTTGATGATGTCATCGTGATGTCACCAGGGTTATCTCGGCTTGGGTTTTGTAACTACAAATTAATAACTGAAAAACTTAATTTCTGGTGGTGTGGAGGTGTGGAGTTTGAAAGACACGAGCATTTACCAGGCAGGTGGGTTCGAATTAAAGATGCTATTGGCTACATTACAGAAAATGTAGGATCCAACATTCTTGGAGCTTGATTAATATTAAATTAAATCATATTAAAAGTATCGCTAGCTCAGCCTCTACAGCTTAATTTGGGCCTCCTTTTTTAGTCTCTTGAGAGTTCCCAAAGTTTATGAAGGCATAACATTCGCAGAATTACTAAGCAAATGCTTAGTGCTTATCCAAGTGTAGTATTTGACCCAAGGTGCGTACTTAACTATTCCTGTTTAGTTGTTTGTTGCCTACCTATCCTTATGTGAGGACATGAGTCACAGTCCTTTGCTTGACTGAACATTTGACTCCCTGTTACAACAATGACGCAGATTGAACTGCGGCTGGCTCAGTTTACAAACCATCAAGTCCTGACTAGCACCTGTCCTTGTTCCTCTGCTGCCCTAAATAAAACCAGAGTAACCTCTCACTTTGTTCTTACCTCCAAGGTGGTGCTGTGATGCGTTAACAGGGAACAAAACTTTCATCACACATGTGCATGAATAGTGATGTATATATAGTTCAGTGGTAGTCCTGAGGAGAGTGGATGTGCACTGGACATTATACTACTTTGTAATAATGTGGTGAAAAGTATAAAATCCATTCCAACTGACACAAGAACATCAAGACTTTTTAAACTGCAGCCAAGTAGACGTCCAAATGTGGCCTCCCAATCACCACGCCACTGCCAATGCCTTTTTCATTAAATGGAAAACATCGATACAAACCCAGATAAGAGAATAGGTATTAAAAACCTCTTCAGTCTCAGATGATGGTACTTTTAGATGCCTATAGATGGACAGCTTAAGGTAGTCCAGATCCACTCTTGGACAGTGCTGTTTATTCTATAAATAAAGGTGCAGAATAAGTGAATACTGACAGTTTGGCTTAATATCTTCCTTCAGTGTGACTTCTTAAAAATCTGATCTAAACTCCAACACATTGACCCTGGGCAAATGTGAATGTGTGACACTGACCCAGCACGAGTGTGGTCACTTCTTTAAATGCTCACTGTCACTTCCACCAACAGGTGTTGTTGAAACCACGCAAGATACCCAAAAGTTTGAGCCCATAAATGAAGTTTTATTGCCCCCTTTCCTGTCTGAATATTGTGGTGATGCTATGTGCAACAGTAAATGTCACTGTTGGTGGAGGGACAATAGCAGTAGCACAGACTCAAGTCTATTTTAGTGAGCCATTCACATTTGGCACAGACACTATAAATCTGATTTTTCTCCATCGTCTCTCAGAAAGTCCCTGCTTCCTCCCTCACACACACTTTTCTTTAGTTTGGAGGCGCATCTAAAGGAGCTGTCTGGTTTCATTAAGGTACGGAGTTGATCATTTTCAGATACTTGTGGATTAGAGTAAAGTTGGTATGGTGGTCAAAAACATGCATGTCAAAAAAACTACAAACGTTTAGCTTTGAATGTGTAAAATCTCTATTTCAAGGAGTAGCGCTTTGTCTTTACTTGTTTGTTGTTTTACTGGTTTGTTATAGTGATTAACATTAACAACAAGTTGACCATTGTCAGCTTACATGCCTGTGGATTATCTGGCCATTCACCTTTTTTGTCACCTATGCAGGGGCTCTCGTCAATTATGTTAACACATGCACTGACTCAGCATTTATATATTTTGCATGTGCCACAAAACAAGTGTTTTTATTGTAATTTTGCTCTTAGTATTTTAGAAAGGTTCATCCTGTGAGAATGCATGCACATCAAATTGCAAAGTAATTTCTGCACTATTATGTCATTTAGTTGTGATATGCGTTTGAAGTTGTGATTACATTTCATTTTTTGGGAATTTTCATCTTAATAAGTTTTAATTTTAATAAGTTTAACAACGTTTCGGGACGCAGACCTGGTGTGTTTCTGCGTACCGAAACATCAGCTTAACCTGATGAAGGTCTGTGTACCGAAACGTTCCCAATAAATCTTCTCTCATTGCAAGTAAAGAAGACGGTATGAGGGAGATCTTTGTTCTATTTTAATTCCACATGAAAAACAAAAACTAATAATCTACCTATATCTTTGTTGATTACATGTAACTAACACACGGTCACAATAAAGTAAACTAAATGTAAAGTGAATTAGTGCAGAATTACTTCTTTGGCTCATATAATATTTCAATCTGTTGTAAGGGATATACTCAACTTTTAAGATCCTCTTTACTGCACCGCGGGAAATGTTGAACAATAAATAACTTGGTGCGGCAGCTTTAATGGGGCAATGAATGTTTGGAGTGGGTGAAATATTTTGACACGGGAAGTCAGAAAGATCATCAATCTTCAGCATACAGCTCAATTGAGCAGGTGTTAAAGGTTAAGGAAACTTAGTCGTTTTGCAATTAAGTGTGTAATGGTAAAAAAAAATTAAGGATTAAGAAGAACTAAGAATTTTCTTTTTACTTTTAATTCCAGTGTGGGAATTTAAGACAATCATGGCTGATGCGTGAGTATTATCACTTCTGGTTTAATTCAATGTGTTCATCAAAGTATATTGTAAAAATACGTATTGATATTCATTATGTAATGTTCAAATGTATTTTTTCTATCTTGTTGATGCTCCAACAGACCAGTAAGTACCCCATTATACGACATTTTCATAAGCCTTTTTTTCAATCTTCTATTTGTTGATTAATGCCATATAAAATACTGTTTGTAATATGTAGTACACTGTATATACAGAGTATATTAAATGTTTTTTTTATCTGTGAATTCTAGAGAAAATCAAAGATCTCCTCCTCTCGAAAGCTGGGGTTGAAGGTAAGTCTTTATTTGAGATCTTTTGCTCTATTTATTATGAAGACTATGACTGCCATACGGTATGAGAATGTCAGCATGCATATCATTGTATACACCTCAAAACCCTGGAGAAAAACAATAAAGTTGTAAGCATTAGCAAACAAAGATAGAGTAGTATTTAGGTCGCGTTAAAAATATGTTGCATACAAATGTTACATATGTTGTAATAAATGTTTTTAAAAGGATGTGTTACGTATACTCACGGTCAAGATTTATCATAATAATTTAATTAAAATTCTGATACTAATATATTGACTTTTGCCAGATTTTCCTCATTCTGATTGCTCAATAGATCACAAAAAGTTAAACAAAAAGGCTTTTTCATCTACCTTGAATGCTTCTTTAGATTAGACTGTTGGCAGTTGCTGCTCAGATGCTGGAGGACGAGAAGGAGCAGAAGATAAAGGAAAAAGAAGCTTCTCTGTCAGAGAGAATTCCTCCTCTAAAACTGTCTGGTCTGTCTTTGCAAGAGCTTCAGGTATTTCATCTAATTCAGTTCTTTCCATGCATATTCTCTCACTAATCTCAGCTCTTTCCTGTGGATTTGATGTTATATTCTACCACTAGAGGGTGTCTTACTTTTCTACAGGATCTATGCAAAGACTTGCAACGCAAGGTTGATGTTGTTGATGAGGAGAGGTATGATATTGGCCTCAAGGTGTCCAAAAATGACAAGGAGGTGAGTTACTCAAGAATGAATAGCAAGATAAAAAGATGCATGTTGAAATGTTTTTTAAAGTGACTGCATCGAGTGTCTCAACTATCAAGACAAGGTCCCAACTCAAAGGAGCTAAAAATGAACAAACACTGCCCCCAAGTGGCTGCAGTGAGAATAACAAGAAATAACAAAACTTAAACATAAGGCCTGTTGTTCTTGGAAGATACGCCCTTCTAAGGTTGTTATATAGGACAGAATATTGCCCCCAAATGTTTTAAAGTTCAACACAGTTCATAGCTGAGTTTAAAATTGAGCTGGTGGGAAAGTTGGAATTGTCTGTTGGCTGTGGTTGTTGGTTGTGAGAACTTGACCTCTTCTGATCACTTCAAGGCACTTTATAGATGAGTTTGGGAACCTTGGAGTGAGTGCAGTAGCTCGATCCAAGATGACAGCATGGCAGTGAATTACAGTCTATTAATTGGTTCTGAGCTAGTGAATGAATGAAGAAGTGGAAATGGAAATGGAAGGAGTGAACTGATTAGAAGAAAACTGTAAACAAACTGAGAAATTTCATCAAAACTGTGTCCCCTGACTCATCTTGTAAGACTTTGTGCACAATAGTATAATACTGTCTAGTTGACACACAATTGTAGAGTAGCAACGGCAATTCTTTCTATCACATGATTCCTCGACCAGATTGACGACATGAATCTGAAGATTACTGAGCTGCAGAGTAAATTCAAGAAACCGACCCTGAGGAGAGTGAAGATCTCTGCTGAAGCCATGCTGAGCGTTCTGCTGGGCTCCAAACACAAGGAATCGTTCGACTTCAAGGCCAACCTCAAAACGGTCAAGAAGGAAGAGGAGAAGGTACGCCTGGCTTTGGCTTTCACTTCAGATAATGCTTATTTCTAGTTAAAATTGTGTTTTTATGTATTTTATCTAGACTGTTTGTCCATGTTACGTTATGTTTCCAACAGAAAGAGGAGGTTACTGACTGGCGTAAAAACGTGGAGGCTATGTCCGGTATGGAGGGCAGGAAGAAGCTGTTCGACGCCTCTGGAAACTAAGAAAGAAACTCATTTTTCATGTTTAAAAGATCTTCTTCTCATGATGAATTCGTAATATTACTTCATAATTATGTCTCATCTACAGTATGTTGTATAAAAACTCGCAGGTTGGACAAAACTTTTAAAACCAGGATAGTCTTGCTTTTTGTAATTTGTACAAATAAAGGAAAAACAACAGAAACTGATTGTTCTTCATACATACATACATACATATACACTGTATGCTAACAGAACATTGACGTCAACATATTTCAGTATTTTTTAGGAACTGTTTTCTTGTCATTGACTGCTGCGGGTTAGTGATGCGGTAATTATTTGCAGTAGTTCTCCTCGGCTGCCTTGTGATGGCAGCATAACCTTTCAAACCATCACAGCCAATCTTGGGACTACAGTGTATGTTGACTGTGGAGAAATATTGTTTGTCCCTTGTAAATTAACTGCTAGAGTTATCTGCTGTGATAAACTGTCATCTAGTTTGTCAGACATTCAAAAATTAATTGGCTATTAAAAATATATTGATAAAAACCAAGTACAGTCTTTGTTAAAGTTATTGCACTGAGAATATGTTATATGGATATTTGGTTACTTGGAACCAGCAATGTTCTCTAAATAAAAAGAAACCAATTCTACCATTGCTTTCCTTTGCTGTGTAATCTAATAACCCCATTGCACTGTATGAAGGATCAAGTCTTTACTTTCACACACATAATATTGGACTGAAGCTCCTACAAGCGTCACCCTCACCTCCAAGACGGGGAGACAGAGGCACTAAGAAAACATCACAAGTGGAGAGTTACAGCAAGAACTTTCACACCTCATACATGTGGGATGTGAGAGACGCAGTGCAAGAATGGTGAGGACAGAGGGTCTATTTTAGTGAGCCACTCACATGAGCGCTTGAATCTATATATCTACCCTCTTTCTGTCCTTCTCGTCTCAGAAAAAGACGCCTGTGAGTATTTGTCACCTGTTGAATAAGGTAAGTCTTTTTATTATAAAATAACACAGAATGAAGGGATCAAACAGCTAATGAAGGCTTTCATTACAATAATCTTGAGACAAATTGTAAGAATTCATCAGTGTTTCAAAAACAATGGCAGTTTTTTTTCCTTCTGACAGCATTTATGTTAATAATGCCAGTTATTTTGTTGTTGTTTGAAGTTTTTACCAAATGAAAGATATCTAATTTTGCTTGTGATTCAGGGAGAAGAGGTTTTTTTTTCATCAAATTTGAGATCAGCTGATGTCCTCTGATCTTGAGCAGAAGTCCAAGCTGAAGTTATAACACATCACAGTGTTCATTTGATTTGTGTGTTATACTTTGCAACTTATTCCCATTGACTATAATTTAGTACTGCCACATACATTTAAGTACATTTATAAAACATGTTAAAAAAACAACATGAATTTTGCCCTCTTTGATTTACATGTACATTTTTTGAATACTTGTCAAGTAACTATAACTATTTTTGGCTTTGTTTTAGAGTATTTTTTAGTCATAAGTTTGACCTTAAGACAAAGTCATACATTATTTGAGTGTTGCTATGGATCTACAGATAATGGTGCTTTCTAAACCAGAACTGATGAAAACTGATGGTCAGTTTTGTTTTATTTGCTTTTCTCTTCTTTTTTTTTACACTGATAGATTTGTCAAGGGGAGACACAGAGAACTGCAACCATGTCTGAAGCGTAAGTCTCATCAACTTTTATCACACCAAAACTCAAATGTGGCATGTGAAATACAAAAAATATAACAAACTACACCTTTTCTTTCTCCCTATGAATTATGGACACCTTCTTTCCACACGCATAGGGCACCGGTGAGTTGATTCTACTGTCAAAGATATAATAAATGTTTTAAATTCATTTTGAGTTAACAATTCATTACATCAGTTGTGGGACTAAAAACTCCAAACTCTAACTATGTTGAAGGATTAGGCTATAGGTATTCAGCACTTTAACTACACAAATATGTTGAAGTGTCTTGACTATTCATGGTATTAATTGACCTTATAATCCAAATAACTAAATAATGTAAGGCAGGATGTAAAGAAACCTAGGTTAAATTTTACTCAGGCTGTAAGTAGCCATTTTTCATGTTTGTTGAATCAGAGCACAAATAATGTGCAAAATCTGTAGAAATCTAACTTTTATTTGAAACTCTGTATGCTATTTTTTTATGAATGGAGAGAAAAAATATAAGAATGGACAATGACAACAGAAACATATGTCATGAGGTTTGTTTTGGTTAGTGAAATGTGAGTATATTTCTTCTGTATTTGAAATTCTTTGCCAGAAATCTGATTGAAATATACACCATCTTCTTTTCCAGAAACCAAAGCCAAAAATCTCTGCATCTCGCAGACTATTCCTGAAGGTATTTTATGCATAACTGTGTGTTTGTCTTAGATATTAATGCTTTAAAAAATCTTACGTTCTTTAAGTGCTGTAAACCATACATTGTCTTGTTGACTGAGGTGTAATTCTGTATAATGTGTTGTGTACCAGACCAAACTGCTAAAGAAGGCCATGACCATGCTGGACAATGAAAAGCAAGTCAGAATAGATGAACGAGAGAGGACCCTTTCTGAGAGAGTCCCAGCACTCCAAATGTCAGGCCTGTCTATGCAAGATATACAGGTAAATTTATCATGTTGAAGAACTAAGCATTTTAATCCACGGAGAGGAGATTTTAGTGGTTGTGGCTCTACCACATGTCTACATTAACTACAAAACACTTTAAAAGGGTCACTTCTCCCAAATCACAAATTTCCCACCTACCTCTAATGACATTTAGCCGCAAGCTTCTCGCTTTATTTTCAGAGGTTTTGAGATATCTGCTGCTAAGACTTCTGCTGCCACCCAAATATAATTAAGGTGAACAGAGTTTTGTTTGTGGTGGACATTTAAAAACCTCAACAGCATTGTCACTTTTCAGGAACAATTCCCCAGTGAATCAGAATAACTGGGACCATTAGAAAAGTCTTCCAGTTAATCTGTGGATCATACATATCATACAAAAAATGCTGCATGTGTTTATATGAATTCATGTTTATGGTATATTTTGTATACAAATCTATGCCCCTACACGTATTGCACTATGCGTCTATGTGCATTGTTCCTTGCCGTGTCAGTATTTCCATGACAGACTAAACATTATCCTTGTATTTCCAGACCAATTACATTTAAAAAAAACTCCTACATTTGGTATTTAAAGCCAATCTCATACACTAAAGGTTTCTGTCCACAGAATCTTTGCAAAGAGCTACACCAGAAAATTGATGTTGTTGATGAGGAGCGGTATGACATTGCTTTAAAAGTGTCCAAAAATGATTTGGAGGTAAGTTATATTCATTACTCATCATTATAGAGTTTTATCCCTTTTCACATAAAAGTGAAACTTTAGGGATGCGTACTGTACATACCTGATATTATTTGGGATATGACCATTTTAAGCGAATGGCTTTGCAATTAAGCACGTGGCTTTGTCATTTGTGTTGGGAAAAAAAAGATACAGGACCTGTCTCAGAAGATCTTTGAGTTGAAGGGCAAGATGAAGAGACCGAACCTGAGGAGAGTGAGGGTGTCTGCTGACGCCATGCTTGGAGCTCTGCTGGGCTCTAAGGTCAAAGAGTCTGTGGACTTCAAGGCCAACCTGAAGACTGTGAAGAAGGAGGAGGAGAAGGTAACGCATATCTTCAATTTATCAAACAGTATGAAGTGTCATTTCAATTCATCCAGTCAGTATAACACTAATTTCCAAGAAACAGTTGGTACATATATTAAAAATAACACACTACACAAATGATAAAACATATGACTACAACTTATAAAGAAAAAGTCTACAAGATTTTGGTCTGGAGGATTTGAAGGTTTGATTACAAGAAACTAACTAAGGGTGTAGATTTCATTTCAACTTTGGGGAAAGCACACGCTGGACAAAATCAGAGTAGTAAATCCAGGATTTTAACACTAATGCTGAAGCTAAGATATACATTTCTTGAGCATGCACTATATGCAGATATGACAGATCGTGTGATAAAGCAGATCCAGATGATGACTAAAATGAAACCCTGATGTGAAACCTGGATAGTTTAAATGACTTTAAAGGAACTAGAAAGTAGACTCAAACAACTTGAGACTTGTTTCATTTGTTTGGAAAATGTGGAGGAAGTAAGAACATTTGCAGAGCACAAAATGACTACACATACTTGTGTTTTAGTCAGAATGAGATGATACAAAGTTTTAACATTTTTACCCCACAGAAAGAGGAAGTGACCGATTGGCGTAAGAACGTGGATGCCATGTCGGGTATGGAGGGCAGAAAGAAGCTGTTTGATGCTGGGCAGTAGTAGATCTTTGGTGGATTTGAAGATATTTGCTGCTCCATAACAGGTGGAGCCACTGAATCAGGTGATTGTTGTTCACTTCAGTGACAGTGAAAATGAAGACCAGTTAACTAAGTGTAAATTCTGGCACAGTTCATGTTTCAACTGTTTGTGCAAATGGCAATAGTGAATATATCAACTGTATGATAATTCTCAAGGAATACATAGTTTTTTACATAATGTATTATGTATTATGGAAAACATGTATTTTATATATTGGAGCATTGTATTGCTTTTGTAGTGTTTAGGATCTGTATTAATTCATGAACACAGCACCACTATTGGCTGTCCATATCACCTGTAGTGAAGTTACTTGCTTGCTTTTCTGGTACATTTGCCAACATTTATGAATACTTGTACAATATATATTTTTCCCAATGTCCATACTGCCTACAAAAAGCACATTTTGAATAATGGCCTTTTGTCTTAAAAATGAAAACATTAAACACACACACATTTTTGTGCGTTCCTGTATTTTGCAACAAGAATTAATGTGTCTGCTAGGTTGATAAAGAGAATGAATACACATTCCAGGGGCAGCCAATTTTGGGAGTCAACTGTTCATGGAGTCACAGCAAGGTGAGCATCCTTGAAAAAACTAAGACATTATGATGCAAAGTAGCAGTGTTATAAATTGTGTATCAAATAATAAAGTGTAATTGATATTGCTCAGAGAAGAAATGTTTTGTTCATAGTCACATTACTGTGGGGACTCACTTCCCATTTGGGGACAAAAAATCTGGTTCTTACAAGGTAAAGTTTTGGGGGGTGAGACTTGGTTTATGGTTAAGGTTAATGTTAGAGTTAAAGGATGTGTTCACAGTTTTCCAAGTCTGTATTAAAACAACAGGTCAGGTGCCCAAATGAACAGTGAAATAGGTTTTTCTTGCCATAATCATTCCTCCTGTACTGGCCATTAGAAGATCCCTTCATAATGCACTTACAATGTAAGTGATGGGGGCAAAAATCTACAAGCCTCCTTCTGTGCAAAAATGTATTTAAACGTTTCTATGAAGCTAATACGAGGCTTCAGCTGTCCAAATTAGTCAAATCAACGTTGGTCTTTTTAGTGCCAAAGTCCCTCTTTTTGTTACTATAGAACCAATCACAGTGTCTGTTTACAGTAACTTCCAGGTAGAAAAACCCTGCGTCATGTACAAACAATTTAATGGCAAGGAGCAAACCGGGGCGAGGAACAACTGAGATATACTCTTATCTTAGAGAAAATGGTTAGATCTTGTTGTGTATGGGGGTGCCAGGTAACAATAAATGGTGGAGAAGGGTTCAGGATTTTCAGTGTGTGTGAGTGTGTGTGTGCATGTGTAACTCGTCCCACAGTCTCAGAGTTCAGTCCACTTGGTAAAGAGTCTGTTTTGTATGCCCCACAAACCCCATATCAGTTCAGTTCAATCCAGTTTCACAAACATAAAAGAAAGACAACTCAAAGCCCGCCCTGATTTTACTGCTGATCCCCACAAAACAAAACAAATCACCAAAGACAGTATATAAAATAAGCACAGCAGAAACGTCAGCTAGGTCGGACCACCGAGTTTAACTATATATCTTTAAACGTTACAGTTACGGCTGAAAATGAAAACAGAGTAAACAAGTTTGCCGATTTTACATATCTCCGCAATTCAAATCAACCGCCTGTTGTCTACCCAGAAGTGACTGTTGTTGTTAGCGTGATGTCATGGTGATTCAGTTTATATTTCCACTGCAGCTCAACAGGGACACACCATGGATGTATAAAGAGAACTGGATACAGGAAGAGCACCAGGCTTTGAAGCAGATTTGACATAGCGGCCAAACTGTGTAATTACAACGTCACATGATGCACACTGGCCCAAAAAGTCCCATAGACTTACATTGTGAAAGAGACAGCTGTAAATCAGCGGATGCCGGAAAGCTAAACTGGAAGTAGCCAGCTCAGCCAGCGAAAGTCACTAGTGCGCTTGCTCTATGGGCCCCAAAGATGCGGAAGCAATGCGGAAGAAGTTGAACTTTTTTGGCTTCATGCGCCACTGAGCAGCTGTCATAGGAATGAAGCGGCGTTGGAGGGCCCCGCCTCCGACGCTGTATCCAGTTGTCTTTATACATCCCTTGGATACACTGTCTGAGGAAACACAAAGAGGAAATTTTATGCTTAAAAGACTGTAAATGTGGCAGATATCCACTTGATATGACTAACTCAGACTGCTGAAGCCTCATATAAGCTTCAGATAAACTTTTAAATGCATTTTTGCACAAAATGACTGTGTGGACACACTGGATTTTGGCCCTCATCACTTACATTGAAAGCGCATTTGAAGGGGATCTTTTAATGGCCAGTTTGAACAGGAAGAATGATTATAACAAGGAAAACCTCTTTCAGTGTTCATATGGGCACCTGACTGTTGTTTTAAAACAGACTTGAAAAATTGTGAACCTATCCTTTAAGTTGGATCTCCAGTGAATTAATGTAGTTTATGCAATGTAGTTAAGTTAATGCAATTTCCTCCTAATTGACAACTAGTGTGTATATGTAAGATAATGCAGCATTCAAAAAGTCAGGTTTCATCACACAGAAAATAGCTAGGTTATATGACTCACCCTGGCTAAAGTAGCCTTACTGTACATTATGTGGGAGTGAACAGCAGCAGTACAGCAGAAACTATACGATTATTTTTCGTTCTTTAAAACTAAAAACACTTTCTTAGATTTGATTCTGCCATATTTTCATTCCCCAATGTGTTCCCAGACACCTGCATTATTTTAGGCGGGTATACAATCATACATAAACGGTCCCTTATATCCTCCTCTAAACAAAGTTGTTTCAAACTGCTGTGAATTCGTACAAAACAACATAAATCTCTAAACTGTAAACTACAACGTCCAAACTGTACCCTCATACATCAACGGTTGGTCCACGGCCAACGGTTCCTGCTCCCTCCTTCTTCCTCCACGGTGAACGTGCCTGACCGTTACTACTTCTCCCAATATGGGCATAACGTTTGACAAAGGTACCGCCCACGTGTGAGGTTCTCCACTCCGATTGGACGATCGGAATATCAATCATCAACATTCACGGGAACTCTACATGTCCTGCCAAAAATACTGTCAACACTAACGACTGCAGCAGCTACATTCAGGCCGGAATTAAAACCCACACAGGGTAAGACGACATTTTCACAATATTATGATACATTGGGGTGGAAGGCTCTGACATGGACCGCCTTTACCTCGGACTGAGCAGCCATATTTTCAGTACGAACAGTCAACACGTTCATCCATCCTTTCAGACTAGCTTTAAAGGCTTCTCAGCTGCATCCAGTAAAACGTTTGCAGACAGTAAGCTAACTAACATTATTTGCCATTTGGTGGCTATACTATGAATAAGACTAGCAAATAGGGGTAACTGCTGTAGCTGCCTGCCTTTACACCCCATGCTTTACCCTGTCACATATTTAAGACAACCCCTAACGTTTTGCTGGCACTGCCTTCAATTAGTCTCTGCTCCTGAGCCCAGATCAGATACACAGACCTGTGACTTGCTGAAGGTATACATTGTAGGCTGGTGATTAGTGCTATTCTATTTAAATATTTCCACTTCTGCTATCACTTAACTGCCTACCTGTTTTTGCTCATGATGTTCATTTCTGCTTTCTGAATATGTGCAGGTTTCTGCTGCCAGTGCTGCGGATGTCCACCTACAAACTCTTTCTGTTGAGGCATGGGGAGGGGGCCTGGAACAAAGAAAACCGCTTCTGCAGCTGGGTTGACCAGAAGCTGAGCGAGGATGGGGTGAAGGAGGCCCAGGACTGTGGCAGGCTCCTGAAGGAGCAGGGCTATAAGTTTGACATGGTGTTCACCTCCATACTCAGCCGCTCCATCCAGACGGCCTGGCTGGTGCTGGAGGCCATGGGCCAGGAGTGGGTCCCTGTGGTGAAGTCCTGGAGACTCAATGAGCGACACTATGGTGCCCTGATCGGCTTGAACCGGGCAGAAATGGCTCTCCAACATGGAGAGGAAAAGGTGAAATTGTGGAGAAGGAGCTATGATATCACTCCACCCCCGATTGAGGAATCCCACCCTTACTTTCAGGAAATCTACAATGACCGCAGATACACCACTTGTGATGTGCCGAAGGAGAACCTTCCCCGAGCAGAGAGCCTGAAGGAGGTGTTGGTCAGGCTGCTGCCATACTGGGACAGTACTGTGGTGCCAGAGATAAAGAAAGGGAAGACTGTGCTCATTGCTGCTCATGGAAACAGCTGCAGGGCCCTGCTGAAACACCTGGAAGGTATGCTGCTGTATTACACAAGGCTATTATAAACAATGCTCTCTCAGCATTTGTCTTTGTGGGGTAAATGCATTCAGTTGAATTCAGCAGCAGCTCCTGGATTCTACAGGCTGCTGTTTCTAGTCGTCAATTGAGAAGGACATATTTCAGCTCCAGAAATGGAAGGTTGAACTTGTGCAAAAAGGCCAATGAGTTTATGTTACATTTGGCTATGGCAATGAAGTCCACATTGACCTTTCATGTCACTCGTAAGCTTTGAGGAGCTCCATGTGCTGCAGGCCACTCTAACTTAATACATATTGACTGCTACATAATGTTATGCAGCACAGGATATATAAAGCCTAGAAGTGTATTTTTGTTAATCATTTCGTAATAGACTGACAAAATTTCATTGCAGCTTTCATACATCTAACTTGGTCATATTGTACTAATAAAAATGAACTGCAAACTGTCATCGAGACTGGTTGTAGCTAGTTTGTCAAGCATGATTTTAATATTACTATTCTCATTTTCAACAGGTGTATCGGACAAGGATATAGCTGGCGTGACTTTACCCACAGGGATACCTGTTCTGCTTGAAATGGATGAAAACCTCAGGCCTGTGAAACCTCGGCAGCTGTTGGGAGACCAGGCAAAGATTCAGGCAGCCATTAAAAAGGTGGAAGACCAGGGAAAAGCCACACCATCAACTTGAGTGCTCTCGACTAGCTTTAAGATTTAACATAGCTCTGTTCTGGCTGCCCGGCTTTAAATGTATAGGTACAGAAAAAAACAAAAAGAGACTCAAAAATCATTACATAGCATTAGACAACAACAACAGATTGTTGTTCAGTGCGATTTAAAGGACAGGTGTAAAAGTCTTACAGTGAAGTTACTGTATATGTTACAGTGGCCTGACCTGGATACAGGATGTGTGTGTCACAGGCTGGTCTGATAGGGGCAGGAAAAAGTGGTGTACTGTAAATGTTTCAGCACTGTGTGGAATTGTGTTTTGTGTAAGCACTGAGGAAGCGTTTTAAGCTATTTGTCCCTACTATTTCCTGTATGGTGAACCTACAGAGGTTATTTATTTATTTACTAATTAATCTACTTTACCTTGCAGATGAATAGTAAAATACCTAAGTGAATTTGATAAATCTTGAAATATGTCATATTCAGATTGGAGAAACAAAATCTCTCCTTTCTAAAGGATCTTTTCTGTTACACTGATAAGCTTTAGGAATATCCCCTTTTCATTTTAAACATGTGCCTTCAGTATTAATGTAGTGCTCAAATCCAGCTAAAAGCTTATCAAACAGGTCTTGTGGTGATTTTACTTAAGAATGAAAGCACTCCGCTAACAAATCATACCTCATAGAAATTGATAGCCAGGCTGTTCATTCCAAGAAGTTTGGTAATTGTAAGCCACATGCTGTAAATATGCAAAAACACTGAAGTCCTCTACTGTACCATGTGAGTTACAAATATTTTTAAATAACCTACTCAGAAAAATCTCATGTTGTTTTTCTATCAGGTTTATACATTAGATTAACACTGTGGCTAATAACCATAGCTATACTAGTGTGGTTACTGGTTTATGCTTTGCACTTTTTGGGGAAATATGAGGATCGTTTAATTTATCCCCTTGTTAATTAAATGCAACAACTGTGAATGGTAAATACCATTATTTTGGATAAATATAATTAGAATATAATTTTGGGTTTCATTTTAAATTAAAAATTATTTTAATCCATGTGCAGGTATTTTATGTTAATATGTTAATAACATGAGTGAAAATGTTACAAACCACTCTTGAGTCTGCACATTACAGTGTCTACAGCCACCTAATCTTACTTGTCATTTTATATGACTACTGTACTGTATGTGACGTTACCTGTTACTTCAGTGTATCATGTCTCTAGTTTGTAGACGTACTGTGCATCTTTGTGTTTTCTTGTTTTCCCAGATTGTATGTTGCTTACTACTGCCACTGTTGTTTTGTACACTGATCTGTTAGGTCAACTGGGAGAAACGTTAAGAACATGCATTTGCATATTTGTAATTTGATGTAAGATGATGACGTGTCATCCCTGCTTTCCACACCTTAGCATAAGGAGAGTTTGCATGATGAAATAAAAGGGAATTTAAATTTTCCTAAATGTGATTATTTTTATTTCTCAGTTACGGTCAGTTTTAAACTTCATGTTATTAGTGAGCTCATCATTTCGCAACAGGAAGGCTTGTAGGAAGTCATATTGATGTACAGATTGCTATAAATTTTGAGAAGGAGCAATAGAAATAAATAAGAACAACAATGCTGTTTGGGGAGTACATAAATTCCTGTAATTTGGATTCTGGTTGCCTTGAGCCCACTGGAACCAGTAAACAACTGAGTCTGCTTGGCTACCACAGATGGATCCAGAGGAGTGGCTCTTCATTTCTCAACAATTTCTGTAATTTGGCCAAACCAATAGGGCTGAGCTGGGGAGAAACCCTCTAATTGGATGGAAATGCTCTTAAATGGATATCAACATGATTCTTAGTCACGTCTCTGTGGCAGCAGTGGTAGTATGTACAGTATGTGTGTTGGTATCTTGTGCGCCGCAGTTTTTACAGGCATTTTATTTCAGCCAGGCACGTCTGAACATAAATCTGAAGTTCACCTGTCATTTTACTTACTTTTTTTATAAGGTATGTATTCATACCAGAAAAGGAAAAACTGCCAAAGGACATAACAATTAATTATTAATATTCTTGAAAACTTTTATACATTTAGTGTTGCATAATCTCAACTCAATCTGGGGATAATCATGAGGGAAAGAAGCCACCTTGACTTTTATTTGTGCTTACTATCTCTTCTCCCATCTCCTCTTTAAAGGTCATTCCCTTCAGTTTAGTATTATTGAAAGTTAATCTCAGAATCTATATATAGAACATCATCTCTATTATAAACCAGAGGAGTCAATAGGATTACAAATTTAATACACACTTAAAATTACACATACACAAACTCACCAGCCCAGCGTGAGCATCACTGAGCTGCAGCTTGGCAGGCGGGGCTGCACACTCCATACTGTGCTTATAAACCTCCGGTTGCTTTCCTTCTCCTGATTTTAAGGAGGAAACCAGTCACTTTGGTCTGCCGGCCTGGTAAGTTTTAATGATGATCACGTGTGATGCTTTTTATAGCTTAGTTCATGCAAATAATGACGGACATTATATTTTATGTGTAGAGAGGAGTGATCCATATGGAAGAAGTAGAGATGTTAGAGATGTCTAATCAAAGATGAGCCGGTATTGATTGATTGTTTAACACTTTTAGGAACATCTGCTCTAAATTCAAAAAACTGTTATTTTAACTTGATCTTACCTGTTGACAGAAAGTTAGTATGCAGAAAAAAATACATCTGATTGTATCTGGATGTACTGTAACTGTCTCAAAGCTACATGCTTGTGAAAAGTTGCAGGTGGGACATTCATATATTTATGAATCTACCTTAAGAAATTCATTACACTAAAGCATGGGCCAGCAGAGCGAATTCTGTATGGAGATGTTTACAGGACTGCAGAGAATATTAGAAGGTCTTCCCTCTTTATTTACATTTGTGCATTAGCTGGAGAGAAGGGTCCTGGGACTGATGTCCTCAGGCATTGCAGACATGACATGAATTAATTAAAAATATTTGTTTATTCACTGAACAAAAACAATTCATTCACAGAACAATTTTTCCTTACTGTAAATGTAGAAGTACTGCTCCATAAGGGGAACTGGCTGTTAAATTTTACTGTATATTTTTTGATCCAGTCTACAGCACAAAAAATGTTACAGGACTTAATTTAATGCAATAAAAAAATTCTTATGATCAAGGATCATCCAGTTAACTTCTTGGAAAGTAGAAAATATAGCATGTCTCTGGAGAGGTACAGTATCTGAATTTGAAGGCACTGCATCTAAGTTGGATACATAAATGTCATTCAAAAATGAGGACCTGCATAGCTTTAACAGGTGATGACAGAGAAATGGCAAATTTGTCATTCATCAATCATGAAATAATTGTAAGTTGAATGTTGTGGAGTTTGTTGGTTTTGAGCAAACTCCCAAATTCCTCTTTTTCTAGTCTTATCCTTGAGGCTTAGCACCTGCATTTGCTCTTCCTGAGGCTGGAGTGAATACTATAATTTGACTTTAGCTTCTGTTACTCATACATTGAGCAGACGCCTGGCTGCGGAAAAGCTGTTTGCTGTGGTGGACATGCCAAGTCAGACTCCTACTCCTTAGATGGTATTGAAGATAAAGGCTAAATAAACACATGGGGTTGGAGTGTGTGAGCGTATGACCTTGGGCTCATCTCCTTGGGGACTAGAAATTTGTTTGGGTTTTCAGAGCATCCTAATTACTGAAATCAGAATAATTTTGAGAACAGCTGTTTCTGCAGTAGCAAGTGACCAAGACTCATAAAACTGAGTGTTAAAGTTATTTATAATACAATTTGACTTCAAAACTACCATAAAACACCAGGCATGGATTTTGTGATGAAATGTGAGTGAAATGTGAGTACAGCTTTACAACAATGATAAAACAACAGCTAACACATATGTATTTAATGACATGTTTAGTTATGAATGACTTATGCTCCCCTTAAAAAAAGCTGCATGAAATTATCTTGATCCTAACACCACTGTCTGCATGATGCCTGTGAAACAGGCAAAGTAACACGAGCGCAGAGGACTTTTTTTAAAGAGTTGAAAGAATTTGTGAATCAAATTTGCCAAATGAGAAACTGATACAGGCAAGATTTGGCTGCTAATGTTCCAGCCTGTCTGAGCACAAATGAGTGTTTGTGGCTGAAAAGTGGTGTGATTTGCGTAGTAGTTGTACAGGTGGGACACTCTAAATGGGAGAGGAAATGGTTTTCCACATGAGCAAATTACAGGAGGGGTAGAGGTGAGTGTTAGTGGCTTTAACATTAATGGAATCATTCATTAGCAATCAGTCTGCCATCAAGTCTAGTTAGACTTAATGGAGAAATAATAACATGCCTTATATCAGTACTAGAACGATTTAGAAGGAGGATTTTCATTGTTTTGGTGAAACGTATCTCTTTTTAACATCTGATATTAGTTTAAACGTCCAATTATGCCTGTTCCACTGTTCTAACCTATAAAATCAGCTTCTATCAGCCATAGTCGGTTTCTGTTTATTGACAGTAACAATGAAAATCAGTCTTCTAGTAATATTTTCTGCCTCCCAGCAGCATTATGGAAAGTTGATTCATAGCAATCACTGTGGAAATAAGTTATTCTTGGATTGCCACTTTGTATAGCAGCAGGTATTTCCTAGAGTAAACCATGCTCTCTGTCCATGGCCTTGCACCTTGCCAAGCTGGGACACTACAACTAACACAGCCTGTGTACTTCCTTAAAAGGAGGCCGAGTACACCATCTCAGCTGATGGGATGCGGAACAGGGAGTGTACATAGCTACATCTGAGTCCCCGGTCAAAAGGGGAAAGCCTAACTCAGCTTTGAATTTGGATTAATTTAGCATCAATTTACTTTTTCTGTTCTATTGTGTTTCTGTTCTTTGATCACTCACTCAAAGTCGTCATTGTGGACAAAATGCAGCAAGCAAGCAACATTTTCCACGTCTGCTTTAAGGTTCACTTGTCAGCTGAAGAATGATTGCTTGTGTCTTTTTGCTCATTAAAACAAAGCTGAGCTGTAGAGCGATGAGTGGAGAGCTGAAGAGCCAGAGTGAGCGTCCTGTCCAGCCAGTTACCCTCAATAGAAATGATAAGACCTACTTTACCAGTCAATGGTTATCAGCCACAAAACAACACACCCTCCTTTTCAACCAAACTGTACACAAACATTTTAATAAGCAGCAGAAAAATGTCCCCACTACAGTATGTTATGGCTTGTAAACTGTGCAGAACTTGTATCCTGGTCAGGGACTTTTTCTTACGTGACCATGTTTGGTTATGTGGAGTAAGCAGCTGAGGCTTCTTGAATGATTGCAAACGCCTCTCTGGCAACTGTTTATCTATAAGTGTGTTGAAGCAGTTTCTTTATCTTTTGACAAGTGATTTTGAGGCTGTAGTTATCTGAGGGCCTACATGTTTATTTTGTATATTTAGCTGATGCTGTTATTTGGTACAAATTACAAAATTTTGCCCTTAAAGTAACTTTAAGGTTGGAAAAATCATCTTCCTAACAGCACATATATATTCTGATCAGCTTGTACCAACTTTTCATTGAGGCTACTGTATATGATATTTGAAATATTCAGTGTCAGTATGTCTGTTGGTCAGTCTCCCACTTTGGTCCAGACTAAAATATTTCAACAACTATTGGATGAATTGGCATTAAATTTTATACAGACAAATGTTGTCCCTAGAGGATGAAGCCTTATATAGATACTCCACCTATCCAGTGGAGTATCTCAAAATCTATTAGATGAATTGGGACAAATGTTTGCACAGATTCATGGTTCCTGGTCAATGTTTTATAATGACTTTGGTAACTTTGGTGAACTTTCCTCTAGCGAAAAAGGTTGACATATGTAATTTTGAGCAAAATATCTCAACAACTATTTAATTGATTGTCATGACATTTTGAACACACATTTATGCCCACCCCCCCGGTTGCATTGTAATAACTTTGGTGACCCTTTAACCTTTCGTCTAGCGCCCTCATCAGGTCCAAATTTTTATTAAATACTTCATGGTGTATGACCAAATACTTGCAAATCTAATGACATTCCCATCTACCTGTACCTTGTGTTTAGTGCTAATTAGCAAATGTTAGCATGCTAACAAACGTGCTGATATTAGCGTTTAACTCAAAGAGCTGCTAGCATGGCTGTAGACTGTAGACATTTACATGTAGATACAATGTAGCATGCATTTGTACTTACTGTCCCACCTGTAGGAAAGGGTAGGGGCAGAGGTTAATTCCTCGATTTCCAAACTAAGAAACCAGTAACCAAACAAGTAACCTGGTGGACTACAAGAGTCAAAGGGTCCATAGCATTTAATGAAACAAATATTTATGTATCTCTAGATAGGTCCTGTTAGATAAAATAGTGCTTGACAATAACAATATACTTTTTTCCCCTTGTTTCCTTTTTTGTTACTCCCACAAATTGTATTGGGATGATTAGAAGAAGGATAGAGCTGAACATCTACTAATATCCAGCTGCCTGCATGTCTTTCCTGATTGAAGATGTGAGGCCTACTGTAACTTGCCAAACCAAATGTAAATCATGCATTAGAAACAGTCTTTAACAGAACATAAGGCTTTCCTCTGCCTTCCTTTGATGTTTGATTAATACATTGGAAGACGCTCTGTAAAAACCAGCAATTATAAAACCAGACAATATACAAATAACACATGGTGTGTACACAATGTTGGAAAAAAACAGAGACACAAAGGAGGGCCAGGCAATTGATGTAATTATGGGGCTTTAAGTGGAAAGCTCTTTAACTTTTGTATTGCATACCAAGCACTAATGTTTTATAAGATTTATTATAACTTAACTTCAGTGGATCACTTGAGGAATTCTCAGGCTAAATCACAGTTGGCTCCAGAAACAAAGGGCTTAAATATGAGCTTACAGTGATTTAACTCCTTTTGATGGGCAACGCTGGCATTGGATACTTCCAAAAGCAAACTGGTTTTTAAGACCTGTGTCCATTAATCACATTTAACGGGTCATCTAGTTAGCTTCAGTTACCTTTAATCGGTTTGTCCACAGTATGATTCATAAATTTAGGCCTCAAATATTACGCAGTGCCTAAGAATGAACATAACATCTTCCCATCACTCTATTAACACATCATAACTTATCTCTAAATATGAAGGAACGCTGCATGTTTTTGGTAGACTGCCTTGAACCTGCTCAACGTTCAGAGAGCTTTTTTTCTTCTACTTTGCAGCTGTGGCTAACACTATATTGTTAATCCTAAATGTTCTCCCAGTTAAATATCCATGTAAAGTTATAGTTATACATTATGTTATAGTTATCAGGTTTTAATGTGTGCTAGCCTGTACCTTGCTTCTGTGATTTGAACTATTAAGATAGTAGCATGGCCTAGCATTGGTAAGAGAGACAGTGCATCAAAGGAACATCTTGGGAAGTACATTCACCGAACTCTCAGCTTTCATGCTGGGAGTTTGAGAAGACTGATACCACTCTAATATTTGTGTGTGAAGTACAGAGGTACACCAGGAGACAATTAGCATAAAGCATAGCATAAAGAGTGGAGGCAGTGGGGAAACAGCTACTGTAAGCTATGCTAATTGCCTCTTGGCATCGATCTTCTCATCAATTTCTGTATTTCCCCAAAATGTCAATCTTTTCCTTTAAAAGCCAAATTCTGTCATAGTGTCCTTGTGTATCTGCAACTCCAACTGAGCCTGCCTTTAGATGGGATGATCAGCTATCTGTTACACGCTTACATGTTGTATAGACCTTTGACTGTATGCTATATTTTTTGCCAGTCTATATTTTATGTTTGTGAAAATTACATGCTGTCAGTAAACCGACCCTGTTTTTTCACCAGTAAAAAGCCAAAATTGTTTCTTTGTCACTGCTCTTTTTCTATTGTGAAAGATTAAGTGTTGCAAACACATAAACTGTGAATATTCATGCACAGTGTCTGGTGAGCGTTAGGGGCTACATATGGCCACTGATGTTGAGTTGCTAGTTGCATGAGAGCAGAGCGACCAGAAAGAGCGTGGGTCCTGCACCAGTGTTAGAGTCTGAGCAGGCCACCGAAGGGAGAACTTGTCCAGATGAGACAAATCAGTTACAGATGTATGAATTAGAAACTGTCCTGAGCACTTGTCATGTGGGAATGATTTGTAAACTTATTTCCACCTTATGACAGGAAGACAGGGGAAGTCTATAACATGCTGACTGTGTAAAAATGAGGAGATTACAAGAATCTCTGTAATGGGCTTTGAGGGATTGCTGCCATGTCAGAGGTATGTAGAGGCAGACATTTGTGTCTAAATTAAAATATGATCAATGCTTTCATCCAAAGGGGGCAGTGTTTTTCATTTGGATTATTTCAATGGATAGAAAGTGTTGGAGTTGGAATATTTCATGCCAGCAACACACCTCTAATCCAGACAAATCACCTGTCTGGTGACTGATGTGGCAGCTGTTATGGGAACTCTTAAGTGTGTATGACTGTGTGTGTGCATTCATATTTATGTGCAAAGTGGAGGGTAGAAAGGCAATCATCTCTAGCTGACAGAGTGGTGAGTTTTAAACTTTAGAACTGCAGAACTTGGCTACCCCTGCTGGACCCGAGCCAATCCAAACAGGACTGGATCACGACTCTGACATGTCTGTGAGCTGTTAGCCTGCAGGTCAGTCAGTCTTTGTCTGGTGCTCCATAGCATCCATATTGCTCCAGCTCCGGGCTCAGAAACACAGACTGGCCTTTGTCGTCCCCAGACCTGAATTGGTCCCATGAAAGAACAGATGTGTGGGAATGATGGATAGCAGTTTGTTGCATATGTGATTGTGAGAGGAATTATGTCAGCAAAGATGTGAGGGCTACACCTCTGTAGGTTAGAGCTGGAAAGCAGAAGTTTCACTGTTATATGTAATAGTTTTATGAGAAATGCAGGTAGTTTTGGAAAATTGCTTACCACACAAATGAGGTTGTTCATAATGAGGATGATGATAATGACAAAAGTGACAAAATGAACATGCATGTAAACACTGAGAGGACACAGGGTGCCCTTGATATGATAGTTGACTAATGACTAACATACAGGAGACCAGAAATCATGTAGCTGAAATACCTCCTATATCACTTTGTGTAATAAAGAGGGATGTAAGGGATTTGGGGAGGAGGGGTGAGTGTTGTTTGGACACATCTGGTGGTAATCCTGCAAACCTTTTGACATCAGCAACACCTGACAACAGCTTGCACCCACAGTACATTGAATATGTAGGTATTGTTGGGATTGTCCCCTTGTAAGTCTCTGACAGGGCAAGCTCAATTTTCTTTTTCGGTTTGAACGGTTCATTTTGCTTACACATAGTATAAATTGTGCAGATAGGTATCATAAAGTGCTTAGACTTTTAGTATGTTTTAATATCTGATGATATTCCCTATTTTTCTTATTGTCGACAAATCGCAGGAAAAGACCAAAACCAAGAATAAATTGATCCTAGGTATTGTTTATGTGGCATAAGTCTGATATAGCTTCTTCTTCTGTGCCATGGAGCTTTGTTCAAAAACTATTAAAAACACATCAATGAGCCACACTGTTGCAATGGAAGACGTGTTCCTTCATTACAAGGAACATGGGCGCTGTAGATCATTTTGAATTAGTCCAATACACACCATCCTGCTGCTGTAAATACTCACTAGATCACCAAATGTGTATTAAAACAGCTGAAAATAGTCTCCAACAAATGCACAATTTGCTCCTGCTTGAGTAACATTGGTTAAAAACAGTGCCCAGCTGCTTTAGGAAATTACTTAGCCTTTTTAAAAGATTCAACTTTATATCTGTTTATTTTGAGTCAATCCAACATCCGCTGTCCAGTTGCCGTAAACACTCACTAGCCCACCACCGTCCTGCTGCTGTAAATACTCACTAGCTCTCCAAATGTGTTTTACTATAATCCACAGGTGAAAATAGTCCCCAACAAATACAATATTTACTCCAATTTGAGTAACATTTGTTAAACACTACAGTGCCCAGCTGCTGTAGGAAATTACTTAGCCTTTTTAAAAGATGAAACTTCGCATCTGTGACCGGTTTTTAAAGTTATAAAAAGCCATTATGATTGTGATAGTCAGCGATTCTTTATTCATCCCCCTTTTCTAAAAATTAGTCAATCCTTCCACGTTTAAAAATTGCTCAATACCTCTGTGGTTGGCAGTTCATTCCTGGACTCTACAGATCGTTATGGTTTATACATTAGCAGCCACCTCTCCAAACCTCTAAAAGCATTTTGTCCAAAAGTAAGTTATATGGCTTGCAATAAATCACTTCCCTTTTTTCCAGGGAGGTGATGTATTTTGTGTTGAGTGTTGTCTTTTTCCAGGAAACTCCTGAACTGTCTTATACATGTAGTGGATGTTTTAGAAAAAGGCCTCTTTTGGCCCATTCTGTTTGTAAGCCTGTGTGACTGTATATGGTATCAGCCATTATGAAAACTAAACTGTTATGTGGTCATGTCCAATTATAACCAACTGTTCACCGTTGGTGGGCTCCCCTTCAGATCTGAAGACAGAGATACCAAAATAAAGTGATGATACTCAAGTGGCCCTCTTTACAGCTCTGCATACTGTATAACCAGTATACCTTCATATGGCCAAGAATGATCCGCCTTCGAAGTGGTTGGGACATAAATAAATTGCAGGTGTGTCACATCAACGTGAGGAGAGAAAACACACACAATGGTGCACAATATAAACAGATTAAAGTGTGATGTCATCTTGACTCTGTGAGCTCACGTCATCTCAGTTCCCAGCACTCTTTGGTATGTTGTACAGAAGAAAATTGATGTATGATTTGCTCATGAAGCAGCCCAGAAATGTTCCCCGTATCATTTTCTTTCAGCATGTCCCCAAATGTCAAATGAATGATCGATTGTATGTTTGTTTGTGTATGTGCGTGCGCGTGTATGTGTGTGTGTGTTTGAGTGTGTGTGACAGACTTTTTGGTCACGGACTCAGTTGGATAGAGGTATTTTTCCATCTTCGCTTTCTGTAGACTCTTTTTTAGTAAATTAACAGACTACTAACAGAAAATAGCACTGAATACTGTTTCCTGGATCAACATGCCTCAACCATAGATTAGGTTTTGCTCTGCTGCTTTAATGTCTGTAAAAGGACTCGTAAAAGCAGTAGTTTGGTTTAACAGATTTGTTTACCCAGAGAGGGACAAACATTTTCTTATGTCTCTGTACAGTATGTAGTTAGCCTAGCCTAGCTTAGTTCAGTTCATGGATGACTGTGAGGTCAGCAGCAGTTCCACTGTAAACTAATTTCTCTGATGCTTCGAGTTATAACAAACCTCATCAGTCTAGCATTTGGGAACAAAAAAATTGTGAACAAGGACAGGCTCACATGTTTTCAAGACTGTCTAAAACAATAGTCAGGTGCCTGTATTGTATTTAAATCCTTTTATTTATTTCTCTAATCATTCCTCCTGTTCATACTGGCCATTAAGATATTCATTCCTAATGAGACTCAAATGTACAGTAAGTGTTGGGGTACAAGACACCTCATTCTGTGCAAAAAACGTAGCCACATATTATGTATTTTTGCGGACAATGAGGCCTGTGGGTTTTGTCCCACATCTCTTATATTGGAAGCATGTCAGGGGATCTTTTAATGGCCTGTATGAACAGGAGGAATGATTACAGCAATTCAAACCTGTTTCAGTGTTCATATGGGCACCTGTTTTAAGATAAACTGGGAAAAATCTTAAAAACATCCTTTAATGTATTGTTTGATGCAAATTTCTGTTCTACAACATGAATTTCCTAGATTCATATCTGAATAGTGAAGCTGTGCAGTGTTAACTTTCTGTTTGTATTAGCTGGGCAAAGCTGACTTACTCTATGACACGATCATTTACAACTGATTCCACCACCTACGCTGTGGGCACATGTAGGTGGGTTGTACATTTGATATCTTTGTTAGTGGTGAAATTTGCACTTTTATACAGTAAATATGCAAACTTGATAAAAAATGTAGTTTTGTTTGAGCATAAAGTCATCTTTGGAAGTTTAGAAGTGTATTTCTTTGACACAAGACATCCAGTAATTGAACTAAACTTTGCTAAACTTTCTGGCCAAACTGCATTAGAGATATAGTTAAAGAAATACATACTTTTATCTTATTGAGTACTAATCAGAACTAGTTTTAACTCACTGATCCTGCCTAGAGGGCTATATGTATTATAGACTGCATTGCAGCAATATTACAACAATTACATGATGGATCTTTTGTTAATCAAGATCCAATATTGATATCTTCTCTTAACCTCATTTGGGAGGTTCAAACATACACAGGAAATTATGAGTGTAAAGGAGGAACATTTTAGATTTATTTTCATCACATTCACTGAGCCAAAACGTCTGGAGGTTTTTGTCTGGGTTGCACTTTCCTTTGTCCTCTGAGTGGGACAGAATTTCTCGCTTTTCTGAAATCACACTTCCTCCAGTTCCTCTGAAAGCTGCACTTTCGCACTGCAGCGTACTGTATCTGTTGGCTGGAGTTATTGGCAGATTGTTCTCACAGACTTAAACAAGATGGTTGAATGCAGCTGCTTATTGTGCAGCCGGTTAATGTTTCATGTTAGAAAAAAAAGATCAATTGATAAAGGGTTTTTATTGGCAGGGGTTTGGAATTGGCTCTCGAAGTTAAAGGTGTTAACACATGGCTACACAAAATGTTTAAAGGGCCACAGATAAATACTGAATGGGAATAGAAATAGACTTGAAATAGCAATAGAAATTGCTATTACAAGTCTATATACTCATATTCACAGATATCCATCTCATCCCTGAGTGCTTTATATGAGCCACAAAGAGTTTTGCAGTTGGTGACTTGGCACAGGATGATGTTTTCTTTACATTAAACTTACATTATACGTATTACATACAGTAAGTGACTAAGCTTTTGGAAATTAGCCCCTAGCAGTGCAGGCCAAAATACAGATTTATTGTCACATTATTAGAGGTTTTGGGTTGTAGATTGATTGGTGTAGATGCACACTGGATTGCAGATTATATACTTTGGCAGCCTTTTTCTACTTTAGTAGAATTTTATCTATAATACAGAATCTGTAATTAATTTTACATGCATGCTTTGTCATGTCTGAAGTCAGAGGGATGCCATGGAGTTTCAGTAAACCTGCACTAAACAGAAGCAGCGGGAGTGAAGCATTCACAGATTATTATGATGAATGAAGGGTGTTTTGTCTGTCCAGCCTCTACAATTCAAATAAAGCTGTTTTGTAGCCTTGACCGCCCAGTGGATCTATGAGCCTCCATCACCATTCAGGATATGAGGTTAGGTAGTTAATTCTTTATTTAAACAAGTAGTCTTATTGAAATGAAGATATCTTTTTATAAGAGCCACGTTTCCAAAAGTAAATAGAGATCGTCAAAAAAAAAGACTTTTCTTGATTATCAAGTTCTTCTCATGGCAGATTTTTTAAGGGGAAAGCGGCAGTGAGGTGATTTTCCAAGGAGTTAAGACTTTCCAAAAAGCCGGAGGCATCGTCACACATTTACGCAAGAGAGAACAAATAATAATCAGATTTGTGTATTTCTTATGCTCAGATTCCTTTGTGGTCTCAAATTCTGCCAGTCAACCAGTCGATTTGGGTTTCTTTCAAACTGCAACTTTAGCACTGAAAGTTTAGAAACGTTTTGACAAACTCTCTTTTTTAACATTCGCCAATAATTTTGTTTTACAGTAAAATTATGTAAAATGTATTAAAACCAGGTCAGGAATTAGATCTGCATGACAGAAATCATAAAAATATGCTCACTAAAAAATTTAAAATGTTTTTTTTTTTTTGGTAGCATGTGCATGGGACCCTGGTTGGTGGTTTGGAGCAAAGGCCGCACTGACAGGGTGCTTGAATTGCTTGAATCGGTTGATTTAAAATCGATTAGAGTGGATTTTACATTAGGTGACACATTCGTGGCACAGATAGATGAGTATGCACTGGCTCTGTAACAAAGTGACCTATAAGGAAGCAGGTTAAGGTGAAGGGAGAGAAATCTGGAGGATGAGATAGATCAATTTAGAAGAGAGGAAACCGGAATAAATAAAAACAGACACATTTGACAGGAGCTTAAACACATCAGAGCGAGCACAGAAAGCAAGATAAGACAACACAAACAAAGGGAAATAGTGTGAGAGCCTCTGAAGTCAGAGATCAGGGAGGGAGAAGTGAGACAGAGAGAGAGAGAGAGAGAGAGAGAGAGAGCAGGAGTCAGGTTGAGGAGGAGGAGGGAGGCTGAGAGAGAAAGTGAGGGAGCAGAGAGGCAGGCTTTGCCTTTTCTGGTAGTTAAAGTCGCTGAAAGAACAAGCAGGAATTCTTCGTGCAGCAGAAGGGCTGAGATATAAACCAGACTGTAGAAGTTGATATATGAAGAGAGGGGAGACACTGCTGTCCATGGTCTAAACTTCAGCTGCTGCTACGGTACTGTAAACCAATAGGAACTGCATTTTTTTAATTTTTTACTCATTTCATGAAGCTGTCTTGGGTGGTCTCCTGTACTTTGATGTGTTTCTTCTGATTTAGAGCTAATTTTTTTAATTGCATTTTTATTGAATAGTAGTATAAAAAAGTATACAGTACAAAACATCACAAAACTGAAATTTCTGTGCTGATGAACTGAGATTAATTCTTTGCAGGGTTCTGCTGTACTCAGACTGTCAAAAAATGTGGCATCTCCTGTAGCAAGATTAGATGTAGAGAAGATTGTTAGAAGATGCAGGACGGATGGATTGATGACTGATGAGTAGTTGAGTGACTTTTTGACACCTGATTTGATATCATACTTGTTTCTTTCAGTGAAAAGAGAGGAGAATCTTTTGGACATCATGGATGACGACTTTGATCGCCGCATGGAGCTGAGGAGGCAGAGGAGAGAGCAGATGCGCCTCGATACTGAAAAGTGAGTGATCCCTCCTGTAACATATAATGTACAAATGAACACATCCATACACAAGGGCACAAGGTACTCAAACACCAGTTAATTCACAAAAATGCATGAGTTAATGAGACATAGGAAACCGAGGAAATTCTGCCCCACATCTTTAATCAAAGCCTCATTAGTTTTATCAGTGTTTGACTCACCACTCACAAAACAAATGGATAAATTGTCAGCTTCAGCGCACCACACTGGATCAGCAGGCGATGACATTTCCCACTTTTATAAACCACATCTGCAGTTGTTGCCAAAGTTATGAGACAGCAGCTGCAGGGAAGTCCCACATTTACTGTGTCGTGTGGTGCGGGTATGCTTTAATCTAGTGGAAAATATCCTAAAGTTAAATCATAAAGTTAAGTGATGCATCTAGAAAACAATTTCTTTTCACCACAGTGCAATGAACAATTTTAGTGGTGTTCAAGAACATGCTAAAAACTTCTCTGTTGTTTTTTTTTCTTATTCTCTCTGCTTTAATGACATATTAGTCATGTAAAGTAGCATTAAGCAGATGCTGCAGTGATTTTTACTTTGCGGTGTACAGTATGAGTGTGTGTGTGTGTGTGTGTTTCTGTCTTTGACTTAATGTATATTTGCATGAGGGAGTTGTAAGTATTTGTGTGTCTCCACATGGTGCAGCAGAATGCTGTTTGGATTTGTGTCTCACTCTCTGTCGTTTCTTCATCCCTCTCTCTTTGTTTTCAAATAAATACAACACTGTTATAAAGTCATTGCTGACATCTGCTGTAGTTTAAGAATGTGCACTGATGAGTGTGAAGTTGGAGATTTGATTCTGTGGACTGTATCTCATATCATAAGAACTAAAGGATCTACAGTGATGTGAAACTTTAAGGCTTTAAACAGAAAAAACACAAAGTGGAATGTTTTCAAAGGTTAAAACAAGTATAAATATACTGTAAGTACAACTCAATACAGTTTCACAATAAAACAATATAAACAATATAAAAGCCTGGGGACCTCAAATCAGGGTAACTAATTAACTAATTAACTGAGTTATTAGCACAATGGCTGACACCTGTAGCTGTAAGCTGCTGCTTGATTACTGAGCCTCTTAAAATAAGCATCAAACATTGGGACAAATTGTGATTAGAGGAGCCTACAGACACTAAACTCTTAACATTAATCAAAGAGAAACAGTAAATGGATTTGATGGTTTTGGGGGCAGCTGTGACTCGGAGGTAGAGCAGGTCGTCCACTAATTGGAAGGTCAACGGTTTGATCCCCGCCTCCTCCAGTCTGCATGTCGAAGCGTCCTTGGGCAAGATAATGAACCCCAAATTGCTTCCAAAGGCTGTGCCATCAGTGTGTGAGTGTGTGTGTGAGAAGAAACTCCTCCTGATGAGCAGGTTGGCAGCCTCTACCATCAGTGTATGAATCAGTGTGTGAATGGGTGAATGTTGGCATGTAGTGTAAAGTGCTTTGAGTGGTCAGAAGACGAGAAAGGCACTATATAAATACAGTCCATTTACCATTTACTGTGGTTTTAGATCCAGACTTCTCAGAAATCAATCTGTCCATTTTTAGAAATGGAAAATTTTTCAGAAAAGAAAGAAAAGAGGTACATCCGAAAATATGCATCTGGAACATGTCGATATCAAAGTGTCCCATCCCAATCCTCATTCATAAATTTGCTCTTGTAATTTTTCTAGTCAAATGCCAAATAACAAATGCCACATGGGCATTTGTTACAGCGCCACTGACATTGCATATTACATTTAATATCCTTTATTCATACTTTTAATTTAACTTCACTACACAGTGATGCAGGGTTTAAAAGTCGGGTGGAGTATATGCTTTTCTTATTGTCAACAAAAACTATTAAAACATCAATGGTTACATGGGTAACATGTTCTTTAATTACAATTAATATTGGCTTCTTAATTTATTTTGAATCAGACCCACATACGCTGCTCTGCAGCTGTAAATTCTCACTAGTTCACCAAATGTGTATTGATCCGCAGCTGAAAATAGTCCCCCCAAAAAGCACAATTTGCTCCTGTTTGAGTAATGTTTGTTAAAAGCTACACTGCCCATCTGTTCTGGGAAGTCAATTCGCTTTTTAAAAAATATCTCACATGTATCTGTGACCTGTTTTTAAAGATTTACATTTAGGTCTAAGTGCCACAGATAGGATGAGTAAGTCGGAAGGTAATGAGAGACAGACTAAAGCATTATTGGTTTTTGGCGTTAAAAACACAGAATATCCTTAAAGGGATGATAGTGAAATTTAGCCATGACCTGATCAATTAATCACAGCTCAACACAAATAATTTTCCGCCAGTTCAGAGGTCCATTTCTATGTGTTACTGCATCATATCAGATGTACCATCAGAGCGCCAGTGAAAACAACGTTCCTCGCAATTTTCTCACAGTCTTTGCAGCCAACCCTGCCAGTTGTGCCAACCCAGCCTCCCTACCTCTCAGCTCCTCTCTGCAGCCCGTGGAAAAGCTGCAGACGCTGGAATGTTTTGACTGCCATTTTTATTTCAGCCTTCTCTGAATGTTTCAGACTCTGACAGCTTGAGTGGAGCTTTTAGTCTCTTTTCTTCATCTCACTCAGTCCTCCTGTTAGCCAAGTAGACCTCATCACGTTCTCTCCCCTCTATTTATTATGTTTCATGTCCCTCGGGTTGGTCATCTGGAAATGTAACTGTAACATTTTGACAGACCTCTCACAGTAGGCCTCTGGCTTTGGGTGGAGTAATATCTAATTGAATTACTTCCTCAATGATTTCTCTGGGCGACCTATGCCATTTGGATGTGCCTTGCCTGAGGATTTGTTGGATTTCCGCCTCGTTTGGGTCTTTGTTTCTGTTTTAAAGACAGAAAGGATTCTTGTGGTTCCCATCCACCTCTTCCTCACGCAACATCTGTAAATCATTGTGTTGCGGATTCAGGAAGAGCAGGGGGAAATAATACCCGTGCTCTATCAATGGGCCATTTCAAGCTCTCTCCCTGCCTCATAAAGCCTGGTAATGCTTGGAAAGATACAGCCTGGCATGCTCAAACCCTGACTGTGTGTGGATGTACTCACAGTTGGATGAAGGTCAATAGCAGGATATGAGAGAGATGGGGAGGATGGTGGGCAAAGATTTTGGCACCGTTTCCAAACCTTCTCATCTCTATAATTAAGAAAATCTGTTTTCCAGAAAGTTTTTTTTCATCATCTTGTGTTAGTGATTTTGTCTTCATCTTTATCTCTTTATCTTCTTCTTTGTTTTTTTACCCCGTTTCTTCCCGGCAGTGTTTTTGTCTCCAATTAAATATGCTTGTCGCATTATTAAATGCTGAGGGGGTCATTTTGTTCCAGTACTCTCAGTTTCTCCAGTGTGACATTTGGATCTCAGACACATGTAGACTGTGTGTTTCTTATTATTTCTTAGTCTGTTTCTCCTCTGTTGTGGCATCTCCCATCTCCATCATGTCCTTTGAGGTCAGTTTGAGACAGTATGGATTATATCAGTGGTTCCCAACTTGGGGGGAACCACTATTTATTTAAATGGAACAATCGGAAAGGGAAAGTCCTTGTTTGGTTGAACTGCTTACAACATACTGTATGTCCACACAAAAGCCATAACCTGGGATCAGGGGTCACAAGTAGACATACATTTTATTTTAAGGGGTCAAAAGCCAAAAAGGTTGGAAATCACTGGCTCAGGTGGAGTAGGGTATTGGTACAGGGATACCAACATATTTACATCACTAAAACAAAGTTACTTTACAACATATTTCAATAGCTGATGTTTTCATGCTCTGGTTTACAAGCGTGTGGGTGATTTTCTAGTTAAATTAAAATGTATAATCATGAATGCTGTTCTAATATATTTTTCATTTTTGTTGAAAGGTTTCTATTCTTTTAATTTGCATTTAATGTGTTATGTTGTTTTTCTTTTTTTAATGTATTATCTAAAGCACTTTGTATTGCCTTTGTTTAAGAAATGTGCCATACAAATAAACTTGCCTCTCATTTCTTTAGGACTATCAGCATTAAGGTTTTTTTTTTGAATGGGTGTCTCATTTTAAAATTAAAATACAGCAACATAATGAGATTCTTTTACTTACACATTGTATTTTAACATGTACTGTAATATGTACTTATATGTGTGATGTTTCAGGGGGGGTTACACCAATGATGATGAGGAGGAGGAAGCCCGGGAGCAAAGGAGACGTGCGAGGGAGGAGAGGAAGAAGATGAGGGACGTGGAGGAGTCTGGAACTGGTGATGTGATCGACACTAACAGGTACAAATTAGATGGAGGCACAAAAATCATACAGAGTACGTGTAGTGTGGGGGTTACCAGGGGAACTTGGAGGCATCAGTCACATTTTAAGACACTATGGAGGCAGTTAACAGAGAAACAGACTTTTGACTTATTGCTATTGCTGTCTTCAGAGTAAAGATACCCCACAAACTGCCTGTAGACCAAAACAGAGAATGAGCAGTTGAGTCTATTTTTGTTGCAAAGGTCATCTAACATCATTATCATTATCACTGTTGCTGTTTCTGATTGTACTTTTCCTCGCTGCATTATTTCTAAGTGATCCACTGAACAAATATGTCCATATGTTGTTGTTTCGACCGGTTTTGAGAGCCGCTAACAGAGCTCTGCTATTTCAACGAGGAACACATTTCATTTCCCGTAAATTCTTCATAATAAAGGTTTCCAGTTATTTAGTAATTTAAAAGCTTTTAAGATAAAGCAGTAAAGCAGGGTTTGCTGTTGGGTTTGCATCGGCGGTAACTTAACATGACTCTGATACAGACACAGCTGTCCCTCGGCAGGCTTCCTGAAAGTTGGCCAATCAGGACAGAGTGGGCTCATCGGGGGCCTTAAAGAGACAGGAGCTAAGACTGCCTGTTAAGAGACAGAGGCTGAACTGAGGGACTGCATAAAGGGCCAGTATAAGATAAATAATGAGTTTTTTGAACTGTGAATTATGCAAAGCTACTCTAGTGTAGTCCAATAATAAATATATAGACCTGGAAATGAACATAATAGGTCACCCAGAGGGGGCAACATGTATTCAGTAAGTTACCACCCACCCTGCTTAAAGCTAAAGTTTATTACACAGTACTTAAGTGAGTTTGTAACACTTTTAAGGTTGCACAGCTTCCATTTATATGTCTTATTAAGATATAAAAACCCAATAGGCCTGAGAAGGTGAGAGCTTTTGACTGTTCGACTTAGACTGTGAGCATATGGAGGTCCATTGTTTCCCAAAGCCTGAGATGAAATCCTCAAATGTCTATTTTTGTTCTGACCAACAGCCCACAACCAGTGTTTCCCATTAATTACCTAGACTGTGGCGGCCTGTGGCACAGTTTGATTTGTCCCACCAAAGTTTCATAATGAACCAAAAATATTTTTACACTTCTCATAACCCAAAGATATTCAGTTTACTGTCATAGAAGACTAAAGAAACCAGAAAAAAAATTCACATTTGAGGAGCAGGTATCAGAGAATTTTGCCTTTTTTTCTTTAAAAAATGATTAATCAATTATCAAAGTAGCTGCCGATTAATTTAATAGTTGGTAACTAATCGATTAATCGTTGCAGCTCTAATTATGGCCAACGTAACTGTCCCAAAGTTTACAGTGAAGACAGTTTAAACAGCTGGGAAATGTTTTTGAATCAGGCAAATTTATGTTTACAGTCTATCTCACACACAAAATTTGTTTCTTTTATCCACATTAATTCAATCAGACTTAGACATTGGTTTGGAAAAACAGTCTTTGCAGCAAACACAAGTACCAATTTTAAACTCTTGGAATTGATAATTGCCTCCAGCCGCAGATTTGGGAATTTCTTCCAGTGGTTGAGTGGTTTTTTGATTGATACTTCCCCTGGTTAGCCACAACACAAAGATCCAATCAAAGATGTGGATTCATCACGCTTCATCGTACAAGAGATTTGATTGCAATGGGGATTTGACTTGGATGGGGCTCATGAACAAGTGGTTTTCATGTCTTGTCTTGTCATGACAGTGAGACAGCGACTGAATCCTCCACTACCACCACCGGTGGTGAAGGTGCAGATGATGACCAGGTTTTGCTGGACCGCCTAGCCAAGAGGGAGGAGCGCAGGCGGAGGAGAATGCAGGAGGCCCTGGAAAGACAGAAGGAGTTCGACCCCACCGTTAGCACCACCAACGGAACAGATAGCGCACTGGAAGAGCAGTCCTCTATCAGCAGCAGCAGACAGCAACAAACAGAGGAAGAGGAGGAGAAAAAGGAGGAGAAACCAGCCCAAGAGGAGGTGGTAGATGCTAATACTAACTCCTGGGAGAAACAGGAGGAAGACAAGAAGGAAGAGGAGAAGGTAAAGATGATATTCTGGCATTATCTATATCAGAATGCATATTTAAGATGGTGGGAATATGCAGAAGACGGTATAGGGCGAGATTATTCTGTTCCTTGCTGATGTTTTTTTCTCTTGGTAGGAATCTGTTGAGGTATCTAGCACACCAACCGCAACAAATGAGGTTTGGACTCTTATCTGAACTTTCTGCTAAATTTATTTTGTTGATGTATGTACAGAAATTGACTGAAAACAAATATAACTTATTTTATAGGAGGAGGTTGAGCAGCCAGATTTAGCAAAGAAAGATGTTGAAGAGGAGGCTGTTCCTGATGTTGATGAGGAGGAAGAAGAAAGGAAAAGGAAAGAAGAAGAGGAAAGACAGCAGAAAGAAATGGAAGAAAAGCTGAGGTTAGAGGAGGAAGAAGGGCAGAAAAGGGAAATGGAGGAGAAGCTCAAAAAGGAAGAAGAAGAAGAAAGGGGAAAGCTCAAAAAGGAAGAAGAAGAAAGGCAGCTAAAGGAGGAGGAGGAAAGAAAGAAGAGAGCAGAAGAGGAAAAACAACAAAAGGAAATGGAAGAGAGGCTGCGAAAAGAGGAAGAAGAAAAACAGCAAAGGGAAATGGAGGAAAGCAAGAAAAAGGAAGAAGAGGAAAAACGCAAAAAGGAGATGGAGGAAAAGAAGAAAGAAGAGGAGGAAATACGCAAGAAAGAAATGGAAGAGAAGAGGAAAAAGGAGGAGGAAGAAAAGCAGAAGAAGAAAGAGCTGGAGGAGAAGAAGAAGAAAGAAGAAGAGGAGAGACGGAAAAAAGAGTTAGAGGAGAAGAAGAAAGAAGAGGAGGAAAAGCGGAAAAAAGAGGTTGAAGAGAAGAAGAAGAAAGAGGAGGAGGACAAGCGCAAAAAGAAAGAGATGGAGGACAAGAAGAAGAAAGAGGAGGTATTGATGTGATTTATAGTTTTTTTTCTGCCAAATGTCACTTCAAAAACGCTGGAATTGATCAATCCCCATTTGTACAGTAAAGATTAAGTGACACTGGGGACCACATTTGACTTGTCCAAGCTTTGTTCTCACTTTGCAGATATTTGCTGTATGATTGGATTTTGCAGTGGTCACAGATCACAGTGTTTTGCTTGTCACAAGGATAAAAGAGTCGGATGTCACAGTGTGATGTGTTTTCCACATACATCTGTATTGCATTCACTGCCGGGCTTTTGACAGCAGCAGTGTTTCATACTGTAGCTTTATTGTGGGGTCTTTGACATTATGTGTTTCAACAGATCCAGCTGTTCTCATTATTTTATTAATCTTGCTCTATTTCTGTCTTCTGTGCGAAGGAGGAGAAGCTGAAGAGATTTGGTTCTAAAGAAAAGGTAAAATAAAAGTTGAATATAAAAGTCAATATCAAAGATGTGTTTAGGAAACGTTTTTTAAGTGTCTCACTTTTTTCCCCTTTTTGCAAGAATGAACCAGCCAAACAGAATGGAGCTTTCATTGAGAATAAACTCAAGAAAACAGAGAAGACATCAAGGTAAAACTTACCAGAGCTCTCACACCAGTATGACAGTATACGTTTAAAACTTACACCTTTCAAACTCTAATCCTTTTCATCTTTGTATGTGCTTGTACTTGCTATTACGTAAAGGCATTGGATAAGAGGCCAACTTTGGAAATTCGAAGGTATTTTTTAGGCCCTGTGAATGGCAATGTTGGTCATTCCACTACTTTGGTCTTGACTAAAATATCTCAACAACTGTTTGATGGATTGCCATGACATTTTGTACAGACATTCATGTTCCCCAGAGGATGAATCCTAATGTCTTTGGTCATCCCCATCCCCACTTCTCTTCTAGCGCCACCATGAGGCTAACATTTGTGGTTTGGAGTGAAATATCTGGACAACTATTAAATGGATTACTACTTAATTTGGTACATACATTGATGTCCCCCTAGGATGAATTGTAATGACTTTGGTGACTTTTCATTTAACACCATCATCAGATCAAATTTTTTGTTTGTCTAATGTGTGACTAAATACCTGCAAAACTAATGACATTCCCATCAGCCTCAGATACACTATGTGTTTGGTACTATTTAGAAAATGCTAGCAAGCCAACATGCTAAACTTAGATGGTGAACATGGTAAACATCATGCTAAAAGTGTGCCTAAATACAGCCTCACAAAGCTTTTGCATGCACGTTCAGACTGGAATGACTCTTGCCCTAAAAATGTCCTAAAAAACAAAATACACCCTCATTCCTAGAAAAAACACCTTGGGTGTCCTCATGATGAAGTCTGTATTAGTTTCAACTCATTCAGTATAGTTAAAGAGCATGTGAGTATGTCTACATGTGTGTTGCGTTGAGTGATGTTGTGTATTTGCAAACAGGGACAACGTTCCCTCCTCCAAGGAAAGCAATGCGGAGCAACAGGAGGCTGAGCGTAAGTTGCAGGAGCTGAAGCTCCGGCGAAACAATGCGGAAAGCGAAGAATTTGAGAAGATGAAGCAGAAGCAGCAGGGTGCGGAGGCTGAGCTGGAGGAGCTGAAGAGGAAGAGAGAGGAGAGGAAGAAGATCCTAGAGGAGGAGGAGAAGCAGAAGAAACAGGAGCTAGAGGACAGGAAAAACAAAGAACAGGTGATGATGGACTTTATATTAAGGAATTAACTGTAAATATTCCACATTGTTAAATCTATTTTTTAATGAGTAATGAAAGGTGAAAATCATAATTTTGATTTGGTTGTATGCCATTTATCACAGGTCAGAGAGAAAGACTCACTCTGTGTGTAACCGATGACAAAAGCGTGACAGAAAATTTTGTTTTTCATAACAGGAGGAGAGGAAGAGGATGAGGGAGGAGATAGAGAAGAGGAGGGCGGAGGCTGCAGAGAAGAAGAAGCTGAAGGAGGAAGAGTCTACCAAACCCAGCTTCACTGTCAGTCCTAAAGGCTCCTCTAAGGTGAGGTTTTAGTGTTGTTCTAGAGGGTCCCCAGCACAACGGAGAACTTAATTTCACCATAATTCAACTTAAAATGACAATTCACCTAAATGACAAAATAACATATGTTCTCAATTACAGTACCTGTATCTAGCTCTGCAGATAGCTTTGGTTTATTTGCCAAGATTTTGAGATATTTGTCTTTTTTCCACCCCTGTCATGGTGCATTTCCAGAAACAAAGTCTTGGTTACGTTGGATTTTGATCCACAGACCTAATTTTAACAGTTTTTATTTGGAACAACTTTTACCAAAAAGTACTCCATATGAAAACTGCTGAGAGCGTGTTCTGTGGATTATCCAGAGTAGTAGCAACTCTGTTTCTAAAAAAAGATGTCCCTGTTAAATTTTTAATGTAATTTTTGAATGCTGTGAGCACCAAGGCAAGCCAAGTTTATTTATATAGCACATTTCAGCAACAAGGCAATTTAAGGTGCTTTACATAAGCCTAAGCATCGAGACAAAGTGCAAAAGAAACACACAGGGAGTTTGTTCCAGATATGTGGAGCATAAAAACTTCACGCTGCTTCTCCATGTTTAGTTTTGACGACCTGAGAGGTCTGGATGGTTTATAACGTAGCAGCAGATCAGAAATGTATTTTGGCCCTAAACCATTCAGTGCTTTATAAACCAACAGCAGTATTTTGAAATCAATTCTTTGACAGACACGAAGCCAAGATCTGTGAACTGGAGTGATGTGATCCGCTTTCCTGGTCTTATTGGGGACTCGGGTAGCAGCGTTCTGAATCAGCTGTCTGATCGATTTTTTAGGGAGACCTGTAAAGACGCCGTTACAGTAGTTGAGTCTACTGAAGATAAATGCATGGACAAGTTTTTCCAAATCCTGCTGAGACATAAGTCCTTTAGTCTTTGATATATTCTTACGGTGATAGTAGGCTGACTTTATAATTGTCTTAATGTGTGTGTTGAAATTCAGGTCTGAGTCCATGACTACACCAAAATTTCTGACTTGGTTTGTGGTTTTTAACATTATCGATTGAAGCTGGGTGCTGACTTTTAATCGTTCTTCCTTGTCTTTGTTTAATTGAAGAAAATTCTGGCACATCCAAACGTCAATTTGTTCAATGCACTTACTCGGTGCTTGTATTGGACAATAGTCCCCTGGTGACATAGTTATGTAAATTTGTGTGTCATCTGCACAATTATGGTAACATATTTTGTTGTTTTCCATAATCTGAGCCAGTGGTGGTAAATAGATGTTGAACAGAAGAGGCCCCAGAATGGAGCCTTGGGGAACTCCGCATTGCCATCTCAGAGATGGATATCTCAAAACCTGAACAAATAAATACAAAACTATCTGTGAGATAAGTGGAAAACATTTTTTTTATCATTTCAGTGAACTGACCCTTTAAAATTTAAAAGGCTATACAACACAGTTATATGGTACACTACATCTATGCAGTTTTTTATCAGTAGTATACAACTCAAAGGAGCCACACACTCCACTTCTAACATTTGTGTCTCTATTACATTACAAACATCTGTGTGGCCAGATGTGTGTAAATCCCAGTTCAATTAATTATATTTAAAGTTAATTAAACATTGCTATGAACGTGTCTTTATACTTGACCACATTACAAAGGTTGTCACTTCTTGTTTGTATCTTAGTGTGAGACACTACAAGAGACACACTCTTCCCTCTATGGTCAAACATGTTTTTCAGCCTAATGTGTTTGTTTTGCTGTTCCCATTTCAATTTCTGTTTTTAATTCCTCTGATATTTGCCATATATTGTTAGTAGACAAGGATAAAAATAGAAAAAAGATGTGATCTGGCGTCTGTGCTGTATTCAAATATGGCTGCAGTGGAACAAGACCATGACCGGGTAATTTTCTTGCTGGAGTATTTTTGGAGGAATGTTGAGAATTGTGTGCCAGTGTGATTCTGTGTGTGTACATGGGAGGGTGTGTGTGTGTATCTGAGCTGTGTGTGTGTGTGTGTGTGTGTGTGTGTATCCTGGCTTCCCTACAGCCAAACTCTCCAGTTCAATCACTCAGGCACCAACCAACACAGTGTTCAGGAACAGAGAGACCTTCCCAGGGATAGACTGGTCTGCCTCTCAGTGAGGTCATCTGGGAGAAGGAAGCCAGGACAGCTTGACCATGGCAGAATGTTTTTGTGCATGTTAATGACAGATGGGTTTATAATTTAAACCATGCTCTTTTGCACAGATCGGGGAGAAAGCAGAATTCTTGAGCAAATCAGCTCAGAAAAGGTGAGCAATAAAAGGTATTTTATGATCTAGTGCTTCATCCGTTAAAAAAAATACGGTAAATACATGAATAAACCAGGCTCTCCTATACTGGTGAGCCATACTAATATCCCTTGTGTTGTTCATCCATGCAACAGTGCAGTCAGAGCTTCACACACTCCAATTGTCTCCAAGATAGGCAACAGACTGGATCAGTACACTTCTGCCATCCAGGTGAGACTCAACAGTGTAATTCACAATCTTCAGTCAATGTAGTGCTGTTTCTGCCCTTAAAAAAGTAGGTAAATCCATCATCCCTTCTTTGTTTCCACAGGGAAACAAAGAACCTAAGTCTCCCAAGTCTCCCATGGCAGATATTCCAACAGGAGGCACTCGCAATATCAAGAACATGTGGGAGAAGGGCAACGTTGGCAGCTCCTCTGAAAGTCCATCCCCTGCAAATAAGGTGAGGGGGAGAGAGAGAGAAAGAGAAACGCACGGACACATTTACTGAACTGTGATTGAGTATTTGAGATGTCTCTTTTCCCAGGATCTGGCCAGTATCAAAGGAGGCGTCACCGGACGTGTCAACAGTTGGATGGCAAAGCCTGCAGAGGCGGAGAAGACAACACCGGCACCAGCAGCAGCAGCAGCAGCAGCAGCAGCAGCAGCAGCAGCAGCAGCGGCAGCAAAGCCAGCAGTAAGGCCTGATAAATCCTTGTCTTGTACACACACACACCATTGTAAATTAGACACCAGTGTTACTGCAATAGAGTAATCCCTCGATATTCTGTACACGCTAATGTGCTCATTTGCACATTAACGTGCCAGTCTTTTGTTGGCTGCAGCCGTTGTATCAGAGCTCCAAGACTGGACAATGTTGCTGTCTGGAGTCTACTGACACCACATGGACGCTTCATTTAACAGCATCTGCTACCAAAAACCCTCTTTGCGTAACTTCATACATTATGTGAAAGTTTTTGTTTTTTATTTAAGCACAAACCTTTGAGAAATCATTGCATAGAAGTAGAATAATATTCCCCACTGTTGCCTAAAACAGCCCAGCCACAAAACACTGAGCAGCAGTTATGTGTCAGGTGGCTGAATGCCAAAGTGCCTGCTTGGACAGCTTGTACGCTCATCTATACATCACTCACTCTGACTTCAGGAGGTATTTCAACATTAAATTACAGCCAATGAACCACACAGTACTTTGAAACAGTAATCTCTTGTTTTTATTGTTCTCTCTGTGCTAAAACAATATATTTCAGTGTCACTGCGACTCCATATTTAAGGTCTCCTTCAGGCAAGGGTAAAAGGTCATGTCTCTTTAAATTTGTCACTTACAAAGACATTATTACCCTACTTCACAACACAGACAAAAGAAACAAGAAGTAAGTACATGTTGAATTATAAATTTAGCTTATTTAATATGATGTCACTGTTGAGGTCACTTGTAACTGGGTATTTGGTGCACACTTTGTCCCTTTCTTAAAGTAGGACACCAGCTGCTGATTCTTCCAGGTCTTCTGGAGACATTACACTATGTCCATATGCAGTAGCCTATTGAATGACGTGTGACATTGTTCTAACGGGAAATTTATGAGCGAGATATCTTTAGTGTCATATGTCTTGGCCAGAGGAGCGGTTGTAACCTTGCCTTTACTCATGCGCCAACACTTCCCCCTGATGGGAAGAAGCCGCACAGCAGTTGAGTGTTTGTGTCCCTGAGTTTCTATATTCTGTCTTTTTAATGCTTACTGTAATTATTTTCTCCTTTTCTTTCCGTTAACCTAACTGCACTCCTTTTCTCAGCTTTCCTCACTCAAACTTTTCCTGCTGTCCACCACTCAAACTGCTGAAGGTACCACTTTGCATACGTTTCACCATACTTACAACTAATCAGTTGATAATCAGCAGTATAATAAATATGTATGGAAATCACAATTGCATACGACCACTGGTGGAGAGTAACTAAGTACATTTGCTTCAGTGCTGTACTTAATGTTTAGATTTTACATTATAATACATGATAAACTGATAAAACACAATGCATTGCCAAAGCCAGTGGTTCCAAGCCTGTTCAGCTCCCAGTGTGTCACATTTCAGATGAGTTATTACAGTTCCAACAAAGAGAGATTTCCCACCTAAACTTCTGAGATGAGGTCACTTAAAAACAAAAGCTATTCTGAATTTCTGATAGGGGGTCCTGGAATCTAGAATTCAATTCCCAGGTTTATACTGTATATATATAATATGTTGAGAAATTCCTCATTCCTCACTCTTAATACCTTTCTTTTTTTAACAGTATTATAGATTCCGGTTTGCACAGATGAGCGCATGAATGTTGATTGTAGATATTTTGCTCCTGAGATATGATGATGAAATTTGACGCTCTTCTAGTGGAACCACATGATACCCTTTGTGTTTTTGGCTCTGCCTGCACATCTCTTATGTTCTCAACAAAATAAACAAAAGAAAACCCAGCAAATATCAGAGAAAAGTCCAAAAAATTAACACAACTTTTCCAGCAGAAGTTCTTTTTTCCTACCCGATTAATCATCTCAGGTTAGGAACCACTGGATTAAACTACCCAAATGTATATATTAGTAGTAGTTAAAACTAGTAACAGTAACATAGTGGTTACTCATTACTACATTAATACATAATACTTTCAATACTTTAAACACTTTTTGCTGAAAATACTTGACAGTACTTTCGCTAAAGTAAAAAAAATATTGCAAGACTTTTACTTGTACAGCTATTTTTACTTTGTGGTTGTGGTAAAAGATCTGAATGTGTCTTCCACAACTGCCTGACACTAATATGCTCATGGTTGGTCTTGTCTGTCACAGGATGTGAAACCAGGTGATGTCGGTAACAAGCGTGGTATGTGGGAAACCAAGAAGAGCTCTACGCCTGCCAAGGTAACACACACACACACACACACACACACACAGACACACCTCTACTGTCAAGGAGGGTGATCTTAATGTTCTGAGGCTTTCTAGTGATGTGGTCCTGTTTGTTTGTTTGTTTGTTTCATTCAGTCTACTTAATCAATGGGTGAAAGAGGTAATTTGTAGATCTGTGGAAACACTCATTGCACGTTCCACCAGGCATGGTTTGATTGATGTTTGTGATGTTTACACTGTGTGTATGCTCTCTCAGTTCAGTCAATTCAAAAGGTAAACATTTAATTTAATCAAACTTTCAGTAAGGGACTGTACATAAATTACTAGGGGGATAGAGGTGACAAAAGCATCTTTTTGCTGAAGGGAGGGTTATAGACCCTCGACCAGTATATTTTTTTATTTTAATTGAGTAGGTCATTTTAGGTTGATGCATTTAATTTTTTTTTTGTTTGTTAGTTTGCTGTTACCCACCCTTAAGCCAAAATAACCCTAAATAGATGGAGCTGGGAAGAGGGGAGTCACATTTTCAAGTTGCACCAGGGTTTCCTGTAGGCCAGGTCTTAACACCACAGCTTAAATTCTTTATGTACTTTTGTTTATTAATGGTAAACGAATTCTACCAAGTCAGTACTGGGGCCAAAGAGAGAAAAATAACACTAGGCAGGGTCTTTCTTTTTTATAAAGTGAATAAAAGGTTCCAGCCTCCTCTCCACCCATACAACTTGCATACAGTCCCTAACTCATAAGTCTGTATACAATAATTAAATGTAGGATGTATTTTGACTTTCAAACCTCTGCTGAAGTTGCCTGAACTGAAATGGAAATACAGATTTTGATGTGATGAAAGAGAAAGCTGTGATTGGTATGAAAGTCTTAATCCCCCTCTCCTCCACCCTCTCACACATACTGAAATGTACACTATATTATGTGTTTGCTATCATTAGCTCCCACACCAGCTTTGAGGACATAAATAGTATTCTTTGGATCTGAAGTTTCAGCGACTCTGTTGTGGTTGTTTATTTGGAACAAGGATTACTTTTTGTCATACATGAATGTGATTTATAAGTTGTTAGAGGACGTTTTGGCTGCACTGTGCTTTTTCGTGCCAAGATAGTAGTTGTATTACAGCGAAGATATTATGGGTCAGTGCATGTGGTTATGTTTGAATGCTGTGGTTGATGTGTTGTTGTTTTTTAAAAATAGGAGTGCTTTAAAAATCTTTGATATATGATTTCACTCCATTTTTTTCACATTGAGTCTTTGTCATTGAATGTTGTAAAAAAAACTGTATATCTATCTTTAAGGGTACATTCTCGTCTGCTATTTACAGTATGTCATATACTGTATATATCCATCACATTAAACTACTAAATCCACCACTCTTACTCCTAATTCTCTGATAAATCCACAGATGAAAACAATGAAATTAAGCTTTTCATTTGATTTATTTTCATAGTAATCCCCATTCGCTTTAATAAAAAAGAAGCTTTTCTTCTCAAAATTACAGTTGATTAAATTAAGAAATACCAAATACATTTTCACAGGTTTTTTGTTCACATTTTCTTTCTCCTCTCCTTTATTTCTTCCTTTTTCCTTCATTTCTTTCTGTTTACAGGTGGCATTTGGAGGCAAGAGCAAATTCGTCACTAATGGTAAGTTTCTTAATTGACTGCAAAAAGTGGTTGAATGTTTATATACTGCAGTACTGTACTTAAGTACAATCTTTGAGGTATTTGTTCTTTACTTGAAAACTTCCATTTATTGCTATTACTTTTCATCGAGACTCAACAAATACATGACTGAACAAACATGTAGACAAACAAACAGACACATAAACATGTGCATACACAGGAACACTCCATTTTGTCAGGGCAAAATAATAATAATTTATTTAATATTTAATTTTAGAGTCATCCAATAATATAATATATGATAATATAATACCCACAGGGGCAATTCTGCTGCATAATGAGAACATTTAAGTTTAAGTACATTTTGCTGACAATACTTTGACTTAAAGGATGCTGTAGGATCACATTTCTTCAATTCTGTTTGAAAATAATACCCATATGTTCATACAGTATGTAAAGTACATTGAAACAGTTTTTGCATGCTGTAATCCTTCCTCCTGTTCAAGCTGACTATTAAAAGATCCCTTCAACCCCTGATGTGAGTGATGGGGGACAAAATCCGCAGTCCTCGTTCTGTGCAAAGCTGATCAGGAGCTAATATGAGCAGCAGTCTAAGTTAATCAGTTAAAGTTAAACTCTTTTTAGTACAAAACTCTCTCTTTGTGTTTCCCCAGACAGTGTTTCTGTACTGCAGTGAAGAAATTTAATACTAAAAAGACTGTAGCTTTGTTACAAAAGTTTCAGATAAACATTGGACATTGGAAGTGCATTAGGAAGGAATCTCTTTGTGGTCAGTATGAACAGGAGGAATGATTCAACAAGCAAAAACTTTCTGCTACTAATGGATAGTTTCAATGTATTTACGGGCCCCTGACTATTACTACTAATAAACCTTTTATGTAAGTAAATGATGTGAAGACTGCTTCCCACACTGACTGTAAATGCGCATAAGCTACATGTTAAACCAAGGCTTATCCTGATCTGTCCTGGGGGAAAGAGAGTTTAGGAGAGGTGTCTCTGTCCTTCAGACCATTTTCTGGGCGAGGGGGCAGGCCATGATTGATTTATAGCCCCCCATGGACTACAACCCACCCACCGTCCTTTGTGCTAGAGTAGCTGTTCACTGTAAATCAAATCTGCTGCTGTGAGATTTTTGGGCGTGGGCTCAGCGCTGTGGCACTGTGGTCTATATTTAAAAAAAACCCTCACCCTGACCTTGTTTCCCAGTATAAAGAACCTTCCAGACTCCCGGGATGGCTGACGTGTTTTTGCATTGCGTGGTTCACCCGGTGCCACCTGGGCTGTCCAATGCGGCGCAGTGTGTCGGTGAGCTTATAGGCATACCAGAGTGCAGCTGCTTGATTTTCACATTACAACTGACTGCTAGGGAGGATTACTAACTGTTTAAGCAGCAAATCGGGCTCCATCACCGGGCTTATTCACTCAGTGCTAATGATAAAGACCTCCCATGTGCTACCACAGCCTGTAGAGACAATATACAACGTTACAACATGTAGCGTGAAAAAAGACTTTTAACATTCACTGATGTTGGCATAGTAAAAATGATTTTCCTCTTCTCCGTTCAAAAGTCAAACTTCTGTGACATCAAGCCCACCAACGCTTAAACCAGAGCGTGAACAATAGGAATGGAAAAGCGTTTATCGAGTGTCAGCTTCAACCCTAAATAGCGATCCTCGTTTGTAACCTCCCCGGTTCTTCATCAGAAATAGACCTCCGAGGAATGAAGTGAAGGGCAAATGACAAAGTTACAGCTTTCAATCACACAGAGGAGTGTCATGGCTTTTGACTGCAGGTCATGTGTCAGCAGAGGAGGACCGATGTACAGACGCACAAACATACACATGCGCATACAGCACATACACAGAAGAATGGATGTAAAAAGGTTTGATTAACAGCCCTGAGACTAATCTCATTTAACACCTAATAAATTTTGATAAGCTATGCAGTTTTGAATTCAACATTGACGGATGCACTGACTAATAGAGCTTTTTGTATCTGTGTCTCTCTATTTCTCTATTAGCAGCCTCGAGACCCTAAGTATTGACATCCAAGCTTTACCTGACCAAATACAAGACTCTGCTACTGTATGTGCATCCATTTCCCCGCCACGTACCTGTATTTTGCATGAAGTTCCCACCAGAACGAGGAAAAGATGAGGGACCAGGATGAGTGACATGAAAGGTTTTTCTGCGTCAAAGTCTTCCAGCTATATTTTTATGAGTAACTTTTGCACTGTCCTGTAATTTAGCTCAGCCATCCTTTTCCTCAGAAATATAAAAAAAAATGAATGTTTCCATCAGATTTTATTTGATTTTTTTCAGTAGTAGTGTGGGTTTTCAGGGCAAAATGCCTCACATTACATGCTTAAAGGATAATGAAATAGACTGTGTGATAATCATCTGTTTAAACAATACTAGCCTGTGCTGTCAGGATGCTTAAATGTTACATTGCTTTCAAGCCACACCAACATGTGCCCTCTTCTCTGATGTCATTGTTACATAGCTTACACCCAGTCATAAGCATTTGTGTTTTACTGTCAGACACACTCACTGCTTTTTATGATGATAGTCACTGTTTTGACTCGATGTAGTGTCCCTCTCACAGCCTTTGAATTGTTTAAGTATAACTGCCACTGAGCTGGATGCTGGATGATTAGCCTGTACATATCTGATTTGTTTCGTAAGTCGGTACCACTTTATAATAAGGCACACTTTAAGCATTTCATCAATAGTTAATAAATGGTTTACTAATGCTTCACAGTTCATCCATTAATAAGAACAACTTAAGGTTTGTCAAGTCGGTCTTACAGCATGACACTGGCTTTGTCTTTTTTGTCATGTAAGCTTCGAGGCTCTAGGGATGTCAGTCAATCGATCCACCATCAATCTCGAAGATCTCCGTTTCGTTCTCTTTGGCAGAACCATATGGCGCTAAGCAGTGATTGCGGGTGTGTTTTTGGACCTCTTTCGACCTCACTCCCATGCTGCTTACCGTATGTACTGCAGCTGCCCTTACAATATGTACTGTTGCATACTGCATGCAGCATGCAGCAAAGTATGTACTTACAAAGTATGTACTGTTGCACACTGCATGCACACTGCATGCAGCATGCAGCATGGGACATACTACTTCATCTGTCATTCGGCATCTGTCATTGCACAGTCAATGCACTTGATGCACTGTGCTCTCTCGGTGGCTCAGTCGATGTGATGTATCTTCCGCTGCACAGAGGATTGTGGTCATAATAGCATGCTGGCTTGCATACTGCAAAATGCGACCAGATGTAGGAGGACATCCTGGTACTTTTGGCATACTGCATTTGACATACTATGTATCGGGACATACTAAATAGTATGGTCGTATGGGTATCAGAACGCACCCCCAGAGAACAGTGTCGCTGTTAGGAATGTGCAGAGAGCCCATTATTTGTATTTGTATCTGTATTTGATGAGGCAGCAAAATTATCTGTATTTGTATTCGAATAAAAGTGGAAATAGGCATAACAACTGTTTTTGTTTTTATTACACTTCTAATTTTAGGATATTAAACTGTTAAAAAAGTGTTTTTCAACAAACTATTTTGAAAAGTAGGGTTCCCACACCAGGTCTCAAACCCTGATCTCCTAGACCATGGACAACTGCACTGACCACTCAGCCAAAGCTGAGCTCTGCTAAACACAGACCTGCAGCTATTTATACATTCATGACACAGAGATAGACAGAGTGGAGCAGAGGAGAGAGACGGAGACAGCGATGTAACCTCACTATGGCTCCACCCTTAGTCGCTGTCACGCTAGCACAAGCAAATTGAAGAGTGAGTCTGTTGCGTTAGGTCCGCCTACCCTCTCTGACGGATCAACCACTGGGTCATGGAAAACGCGTCACTAACTGTGTGATTTGAATGCATGGCAGGAAAGTCGCCACCACCGGTTTGTAATAATCATACTGCAAAATGCAAGAGCTTTCATCAGCGGGCCATAGGCTCAGTCACCATTGTGTTACCTCATTCGGCGATAGTGACTTTACAGACATTTATTTAAATTAAAATCTTTGAGATTATAACATTAATATTCCCCTCAGGATAAACTGTAATAACTTTGGTTAACCTTTGACTTTTAATCTTGCGCCATCGTCATCAAATACTTGCAAAACTAATGACATTCCCATCAGCCTCAGCTGTACTTTGTGTTTAGTGCTAATTAGCAAATGTTGCTAACATGCTAAACTAAGATGGAAAACATTATACCTGCTAAACATCAGCATGTTAGCATGCAGACATTAGCATTTAGCTCAAAGCACAGCAGTGCTTAAAAGAGGTCATATTATGCCCCTTTCCCAGTTTTAATATTTTATGGTCAAAAAGCACCTAGTTACAGCCAAACGGCTTGTTTAAAAGGCAAAGTTTCTGAATACGGGCTGTGCGCTTTTCTCAGCCCACAGCTGAGCATTTTGATACTTTCACAGTAATTATATAGCACCTAGACCTTCTTTATGATCAAAAAAGAAATGGAAGTCTCCCTTTCTACAATATGTCCCCTAAGAAACGGCTGGTGATTTTCTATATTTTTCTTATTGTCATCAAATCTCATGTGCAGAGCCAAGCCAACAATGAACTCATCCTCCTTACATTGTGCGTGTATCCAAAGTCTGATGTATTGTGTTCCTCTGTGCCGTAGAGCTCTGTTGTTTTCCAAAAAAAAGTCACACTGCTACTATGGGTAAAATAGTCCTTCATCCCCCAAGAGTTTGTTTACTGTAGCTTGTTTAGAAATGGCTCCAAAGAGTAATTACAGCGATGGTTTGGCTCTGCGTATGAGATTTGTTGACAATAAGAAAAATATAGAAAATCGCCAGTCTCATCCTTTAAGTGCAGCCTCAGAGAGCTCCTGGCATGCCAAGTTAGCTTTTGAATTCATGAGGAAGACTGCTCCAATGGACCGTTTGACCTCTCATTTCCTGGGAAAGCTTTGCAAGGCATGTGGAACAAAGTCCATTTCCTAAAAACATATTCATTTACAACTGCAGACTGGATAGATTATTGTAAAGCCCCTTTATTAATTACTTAGTAGCATTTATCATTGCAGACTTGATGGCTTTGTAGAAACAAGTACCATCAGTTACATACTCTATAAAGCCCTTATAAAGAGTGCCTTATCAGAAACTGGTACCCATAATTCCACCTGCTCAGACCAGAAAATAATATCAATGGCACATTCTGCCCACGACTGCAGCCAGAGAACCACAGTGTGCAAGCAGTTCAATGTTTCTGTCAACAACATCTGGATTTGTTACCTTTTTGACTTGTGGCAGTTTTTAAAAATCACATTATTATGTAATATAAGTACAGACAACATCTATGAATATGTATGTGATTGTCCACCGTGGCAACCATTCAGTGACCAAATGCAATTCTATTTAACAAGCAGGTAACAGTCTGAGTTCTTGTCTATCATCAGTTTACATGCACCTATTTTTACAGCTGCATGCCTGTAATTAACATTAATGTGTAACCTGGTATTCCTCTCAGTCAGTAGTGCACATGAGTTCAATCCTGCCAAAAAAAAAAAGACTATTATGAGTCTTTTAGTTACAATGTGGTGGATTTACTTTGTTTGATTGTTTGAAGTTATTGTTTGTACTTGCTTCAGCAATAAAATAAAAAAGAAAAAAGTTTGTGTTATAGTTTTGTTCCTTTGATTTCAGTAACTGTGACGAGATGTTGTCCTGCCTAACCATTTCAGAAATTATGAAGTGTTGAAATCTGAGCGGCTGGTGAAAGCTTGAACGGATATATGACATTTTACCAGGACATGAATGTACCTGCAGCGTGTGTGTGTGTGTGTCTGAGACAGAGCCCTGTCCAGCTCTGTCTAACAATAGACCGGGTCCCTTCCATGCTGGGCAGCCATAGGGCGCTGTGGTCACATGAGTAAGAAGGGCTGGACTATGTATCCTTGATGCTCAACCTGTTTGTGAACCTCAAGGAGCTGAAGTCTGTCAGCCGTCTCTGAGCTCCCTCTGTCTGAGTCACAGGTAAGGACTCTCTTATGTCGGCGCTGCCACACTTTCAACTAAAGCTGTGTTTAGTCCTGAAACGATTCTCTGTCTGAGAAATATTTCCTGATTTTTCTGTTTACTTGCGATCATCCAGAGTTGGAGATTAAAAGTGTTATTCTCATTTTTGAACTGTGTTTACTGTGTGTTAAGATTTTTAAAGCCACATTCAGCATGTAAAAGAAATATCTTCACATCCTTGGTGTCAGTCTTTTCTCACTAGAACAAAGTTTTCTACTGTTCTCAACCAATGTGACTGAATTACATCCGTAACTACTCACCCAAAGGTTGAGATTATTTGCTTTTCATTAGTGGCAATGCTATTAATAGATGCACTTGTAGTTACAATGACTCACAGTGAACGCACCTTGTTGTTCTGACATGAAATAAATCAGATATTTGTAGAGTAATAACCCGAGGTTGTAGTAACTAAGTACATTTACTCAAAGACTGTACTTAAGTACAAATTTGAGGTTGTATTTTACTGGATTATTTCCATTTTGTGCTACTTTATAGTATTTTACCACATTTCAGAGGGAAATTTATACTTTTTGTTCTGCTACATTTATCTTACAGTTGCAGATTGCAGTTTCACATGTAAATTATATGAGTATATAAAAAGTAAATCTGCAGCACCACCTGGATCTGGACAGGCTGCATGAAAAATGTCACCTTCTAAAAACTGACCGTTCTCCACAATAACTGCTGAGTAAATGTTTCGAATGTTAATTGTAACTGAGTATTTTTCCAGAGTGACATTGCAACTATAGCTCAAGTATTTTTTTTCCGCCACTGCCACAGTGACCAAAGATATTCGTGTCACTACTTCCACTCATTGTAAACCGTGTGAACGGGTGCCATCTCGTGCTCGGCTATGTTGTTTAATGATCAGAAATATTTGTCAGTCTAAAAATAGGCTAATAGGGATCCATTTTGCAGGGCTCATCTATAACAAAATGTCTGACACAGAAGTCATGGAGGAGGAAGCTCAGTACGTTAACTTTTCTTTACTTTTGTATTTTAATATTTTGATTATAATTATTTCATGTTAATTTGCTTTGTAAAATGTATTTTGTTCTTATTTCTTGCACCAATACTGCTGCTCCTGTGCAGAGAGGAAGAAGGTAAGAAAGTTGCACCTGCACATTTCTATGCATCTTATTTAATTTCTAAATGCTTTACTAATTATTTATGTTACTGATCATCAGTGCAAGAGGAGGCAACAGGTGAGATATTTCAGTTTTATTTTTACCTTTATTCTTTTACCTTTCTTTTCATATAAGCTTTTATGTCCAGTATCTTCTTTCTCACATGTCAATTCATTTATATTTCCTACTATTTTCTGTTTCACAGATGAGTCAAAGCCCAAGCCAAAGTAAGTTTCTTAACTCTTTTTTAACTAAGCTGTAAAACATCACTCAGGGCTGATTATACAATAATAAACTGTTCACTTCCGCAGGTTTATGACAAATATTTCGGCTCCAAAGATCCCTGATGGCGAAAAAGTGGATTTTGATGTGAGTTGTTAACTTACTTATTAATAGATCCTGATCAACATCTGCAGACACAGTTTTTAATAATATGTGATGCTGATTAGTTTTTCTGATGGCAGGACATCCACAGGAAGCGTCAGGAGAAGGATCTCGCTGAGCTGCAGTCGCTGATCGAGGCTCACTTCATCCAGAGGAAGAAAGAGGAAGAGGAGCTTGTCGCCCTCGTTAACAGAATTGTGAGTGTGTCCATCATAGAGGAATCTGTGAGCCTCTGCTGGTTAAAAAAAATGATTGTGTGTGTGTTTGTGGGCTTTTAGGAGAAGCGTCGTGCTGAGAGAGCAGAGCAGCAAAGGGTCCGGGCAGAGAGAGAGAAGGAGAGGCAGGCCAGACTGGCGGTATGGTCTCAGTGCACATCAACTTATATCCTCACAAGCACAGCATATTATTGCCAAACAACATGAAGACAGCAGTTGCTCCTTTAACTGATGCACCTGCGCTGACATACAGGAGGAGAAGGAACGTAAGGAGCTGGAGGAGCAGCGTAAGAAGCTTGATGAGGACGCCAAGAAGAAGAAGGCCCTCTCAAACATGACCCAGCAGTACAGCGCTGGGCAGAAGGTCATTCAACTTCTTATTGCCTGTAGTGTTTAAATGTGAAGCATAATGTTCAGAGGTGGAAAAAGTACATCAGAAATCAAAAAAGTAGATGTGCTGTTGCTTGACTTAAATATTTTTACTTACAAAAGCAGCTTTTCTATTAGCTTACGTTCTTACACACAGTCACCAAAAAGGCCAGTCTGACTGTAGTATGTAAGTATGAATGCCAACTAACCTCTCTCCAATGCAAAGATGCCTCTTAAGGTGGTGACTATCTTTTCAAATTGCCTTTAAAAAAAGCAAAACAGGGTCAAACTTAGATGTAATATCTTCCCTGATTTTCCCATAGCAGCATTATTATTATGTATTTTGACATTCTTGTCTTTCCAAATAAGTATAAGTAATGATATAGAACGTAGTTGAAAAAATAGGCTAAACAACGCAAATGTACTTTTTAACTTTAAGTTATTATTTACTTTGCAAATTAAATTAGCCAACAAAATATAATAAAAGTTCCCTCCCTGTGATCAGTGTTACATACACTGTAAACGCATCAGTAAATATACTTTATATATACAGTACCAGTCAAAAGTTTGGACACACTTTCTCATTGAAGTGAATGGGAAGGTGTGTTCAAACTTTTGACTTGTACTGTACCTTTATTTACACAGGAGCCCGCTTCTACAAGTGTGCTGAGTTTACATAATGAAAACAGACAATATAAAAATAAATTGATTAATAAATAAAAGTGAAAGGTTAAAAAAGGCAATAAAACACAAAACATGAAACATCAATGTATTATTCAAGAGCAACACTGTTAAATATACAACTAAAAACATATATATTATTTAATAATATTACAGGCATTTCAGTATTTTCATTTTTGATACTTTAGGTACATTTTGACACTTTTTAATGCATGAATTTTATTTGTAATGTAGTTTTACATCGTTGTAAGTGAAGGATCTGAATACTTCTTCCACCACTTATAGTAACAAAAGTTTTCATAATTAAAGAAAAAGTTTCCCTTTTTTTTATTCATTAATCAATCACTCGTAGGAAAAAGATGGATTCCAAAAACAATATCTACTCTATTTATTGTTTCCTTCACCTTGATGCATGTCATCTTTTCCCATTTGTAACACAGAATGAGAACAGAAGAGGAGCCAAGAAACAAACTGAGAGGGAGAAGAAGAAGAAGATCCTGGCTGACCGCAGGAAGCCTCTCAACATCGATCATCTGAATGATGACAAACTAAGGTATGTCTGAGCTGTTTTCATGTATGCTTCAAAATCAAGTTGGCTCATGTAAATATTCATATTAACCCTAGAATAAATGAAATAAATGTACATTCTTAGTATTAGATTCAAACATGCTGATTGTTTGTGTTTAGGGAGAAGGCCAACGAGCTGTGGCAGTGGCTGATGGGGCTGGAGGCTGAGAAGTTTGATCTCGGTGAAAAACTCAAAAGACAAAAGTACGATGTAAGTTTTCCAACTGGAAGTTCTGCAATAATAAGAAGAAAATCTCCTTCAATCATGATGGAAATCAGACAAACAGAGTGCCTGGAAGAAACCTGGAGACAACCATCACTGAAATTGTTGTTCATGTATTTTAGCTTTTGATGTTCTTCCACTTATTTAAGTATTATTTTATGATCTCAGCATGTGGCAGTCTCTCATGTTTCTGCTCTATAGTGGAGACTTTTATAAAGATACAGTTTTTAGGTATTTAGTAATTAGGTCTCCTCAACATGTACAGTAGTTTGTCTCAGGTAAAATATGTCCTATTATATAAGGTAAGGTTTAATATGTTGAGTCTACAGCGAGTTTTTCAATTCCAAGGATCCTGTTGTTACCTCTTCTGGACTTCTCAGGTATCCTATCTGTGATTTTTTAAATACTTAGCAAGATATATGTTTCCTTTCAGATTAACCAGCTTCTTGCCCGAGTCCAGGATCACCAAAAGTAAGTAGAAGGACCCCTACAGGGGGTGGATGTGGTTTTGATTACTATTAAGAATAGATGCTGGTCTCGTCTCTTCGATTCTTCGAAATCTTGTCCAAATGTTCACTAAACTAAAAAGACGAATTCTGAATGAATCCTAACAAACAAATACTCAAATTGCAGATTAACAAATCATTCTCCACCCATCATTATCACTGCATGTAAATGTTCCTGTTCCATTTGTAATTTATGTTGCACTGAGCCAACTCTGCATAGTAATATTACGCTTTTTAAAGAAAGAACAGACCGAAACAAAACTAATTGCAAGTCTATACAAGAGAGAAACTCTCCTTTTTGTTTGTAATGTCATTATTGAGACAAGTCCTGCACCTATAATTTAATTTGAGCCAAAATTATTTTGTGTTGGGGCAAAAAGTTAGAGAATAAGAGTTAAAGAATATGCTCAAATTTCATACTGTATAGTATCACAATGCCAAAAGTTAATTTTTGCAGAGATTTCAGCACTTAAAACAGCATATTTTATCATTTCTGCATGATCTTAAGTGATGAAAATACGAACTGCAGTTTGGTAGAGATTTGTTTTCACCATCAGAACTCCACAAAAAAAAGCAACCTGTTCATTGATTTGTTGATTGATTTGCTGCTTTCGCATTTTTCACTTTTTTCGCACTTTTTCAGCGCCAAAGGTCGCGGCAAGGGCAAGATGGGAGGCCGGCTGAGGTAAAGAAGCTACCAGACAGGGATGTGGCAGACCATGACACCAGTGATTGGCAGATGTGTGTGTATTCATTGTTCTGTTGTATTGGGTTACATGTGAATTATCCATATATCAAGTCAATAAATAAGCCATTGCATCCAACTCTCCTGTCTCTCTGCAAACTATACAGATTGTCTGTTTCTGTAATTCTGTCCAACATGCAGCAGAACATTTAAACAAAATCTCAGGCAGCCAGAATCATACAGTAACAGCTCAATGAAAATACTGACATCTCTAAAAATGTTGTAAGAGCTCTTGTTGAATAATGACATATAAACACAGGGACACATGTGGGTCTGATGTAGCATTGTTCCATGTCTACATAAAAGTAGTACTGCTATTTACATTAAACAGAAGACAGTGTAAAAATTGTATTTAAACCTATTCATATTGAAAACCAACAAACACATCTAAATTAAGTGCATTTCTTTGGAAAAAAAATTAGCAGTACACACATTATGTTGTCAACATCTAATAAAAGAATTGACATTATGTGATGAAGACAGCGTCTACACGAGTTTGTCACTTCTAGCTTTAATTCAAACCTAAATTAAGAGCAGACATTCCTCAGCAAGGCTCCACACAGTGGTGATGTACAACATTATCTCTATATTTATTGTTTTAATTACATAAGAAAAATAGAATAATCTAGGACATGAGCATGAGTGATGCTGATGATGGAGGCTGACAGACTGATATGTACTGCCCTTCATTTAGTCCAAGTCCTTACTGTACATTAAAACTACGTCTGGATATACACATATCGACACCAGTGCATTTTCAAGTTGTTCGTCTCTGCAGTCTGAGTTTTCTGGGAGACACAGCAGGGTTTTGTGGCGTTTGAATGGTCCACGAGGAAGAGGGTCCGTGTAGGATGAAGAGAGACCGCCCTCACCACAGGTGGGTTTCCCTGATCTCTGCTATCACCTGACTGGCTTTCTGCAACGCCTGGACACGGGAATGAAACGGGTAAAGGAGGAAAGTGTTTAAAGTCAATAACTCAGTTTTTACTATTTTTATACCACAAGTTCATATTTTAGGGTACCAATGGGGGTACACTGTTTCTTCAGCAACTAGTACACCTACACTTAATGTACAATATTTGATACAGTTATCTTAAAGCTTAAAAATCTCTCTCTACTCATATGCTTATAAATGTGATATGGGAAAATGAATGAGGGACAACTACCAAATATAGTCTTGTACAGTATGTATAAATATAGCATAAACCTGCAATAACTGATTTTTTGCCACTTGGGGGCAGTAGAAACAAGCTGTAAACACAACACTGACTTTTTATCACCTATTAAGTTCTTATGGCGAAACTTGTTAGCAGTACAGTGGCCTGTTTATGCATCCAGCAGATACAGAGCAACATTAACATTCATTTAGAGTGTTTTTGGTCACTTGAGTAATGTAAGTCCAATAGTCACTCTCTTTTTAGCTCTGTATTTGGCCTCTACCAACTCTTGAGAAAAAAATATCTGTCTCTTTAGCTGATAAATGCTCCACTGTGTTCACCAGCAAGTGAGTAATGTTATTTGTCAGCTGTTTTGATGGTGAGCAGGTGGTGAACAGTAGGTTTTTAGTAGGTTTTTCACTGAAAACATCTGCCTGGTACAGATGAACACGATGCTGATGAAAGTGGGCCATAAAACCAAAACAATGAGCTGAAAGATGCTGTTAAAGGGAACTACTTAGACGTTAATTATGTGGGTTCATCATTAAGAGCCCTTTTACGTAGTTATTACACCCATTGTTAACATAAAAATATTGATTATATCTCCTTAAAAAAAGGTCAATGTTCTATGAGCTGTGACTGACACTGGATCTTGTTTTGGCGATCCACAGTAACACTTGATGAATCTGTTTACCTTGAGCATGTCTGCAGCCTCGTTGCGTCTCTGAGCCATGTCCTCGGACTCAGTCAGCAGGTCGTTGAGCAGGGCCGTCTTGTATAACTGACCCACCAGCTCACTCTGCAGGCAGTCCTTCACATGGTTCACCAGAAAGTGCATCACGGCTTTCGGTACACTGAGGCCAAACAACAACACGGAGGAATGAAGAAAGGACACGACAGTAAAGCACAAAGACAATGACTAATCATGTAAATATCTTAAAAATCTAATCACTGACAGTAGAAAAAAGTGCGAGTTTGTGTACCTGTCCTGAATGTTCTTCCGTACGATCAAAAAGTATGACTTGATCAGTCTCTCGATGACCTCGCAGTCTCTCTGTTCCCGAGCAGACAACTTCCTGGATACTGGAACAGGCTGGCAATGAAAAGGCGTCAAATCTGAGTGTTAATGAACTAAGTGGGATGTAATCAGGAAAATTAATAATAAAATAAATAAAACTGTTTCAGAAACAGTAAAAACAAGAAGGAAATAGTGCAAAGGCTCACAGATATTGCAGCCTATAAATGTGAAACTTTCCCTGTCTCATACTTTTTCCATATGACATGGGCCAATATTGCTGTAGAACAATATTAAAAGGTTTCTGTAGAGGTTTAAAGGTTTTTTCTTTAATACATAAAAGAGTATACACCAAGCAAGTGAGATTTTTTAAACTACAATACAAAAAGTGCATGTGCCGTTACAAAATCAACTGACTGCCCTCAAGAGTTTACAAAGGCAGAGCGCTCACCACATCTAGCAGGTTGACAGCGTGACCCTTCTGTGGGCTCACAGGGAGGGTGGTCTGGAGCATGGCCCTGTCACCAGGTGTACCATCCTCTCCCTTCTTCAGCATGCCCCTCCAGTTCCCCGTGCCGCCGTCTGTCTGCTCGCTGGCAGCGCCGCTCTGAGAGCTACCGGCTGCTGCCTACAACAAGGAGAGAAAGATAAAGAGAGGGGGGGGGTGAGGATCTGTCAGGGATACATGCTCAGGCACTTACAGGGGTTGAAAAATGCATCATGGACATAGGAAGTCAGGAAAAGTGGTTAAATCAACAAGGTTAACACAATATCTTAAAAATAGCACACAGAGATAACACTTGCAAATAATAGCATGCTGCAGGCCTTTGACTTCACTACTGTACTAAGAAGTTCATCCAGGCTACTGTTAATTCTTCTCAAACTGAACAAGAGTTGGTGGAAAATACTGACAGACATATAATATAAATATCATGAGACAATAGAGATTTCTCAACTGGTAGATATTTTGCTGTACCATTTCTACCAGGGTGGCCCAGAATCCTGAATGTGATTGGTATTGATATTTTATTTACAGGATTAGCCAAAAACAGACATTCCTATATTTTCACACCATATATAAGATTTTGTCCATATTTTCCACCTTCACTGAAGCCAATTATGTTTTTCTTGTTTTCGTCACTTTGAATAAACCAATACATGCCACCTGAGTCTTGTGTTGTTGAGTTTCTTCCGATACAGAAACTACCATGCAGAATCACACGGTTAGATGTAGGACACAGAGTGAAGGTCAAAGGTCAGATCAGTTAGGTTTATATAGCGTAAAAAAAACTGCCCCACTGCATTTGTAGAACACTGAGGGCACAACCACCTGCTGCAACAAGGGTTTGGCCAGATTTTAGAGGAATATAGTGAGGGCTTGGGGTGGGCAGGCAGTGAGTGAACGGGACACACCTTAGCGACCTCGCCCTCGGGGGCAGGAGGCTCAGTGAGGGAGAGAGACTGCCCATCTGGGCCTCTAAGGGACTACGGAAAGACAACATCAGGAAGAAAAGAGTAGACAGAAAACTGACAGGCAGGCAGAGGAGTGAATGAGCTTCACATAATGTGGACTTTGTTAGATTTCATATGGAAGAAGTTTGAAGTTGTGTTAATTCTTCAGTGAAAACAGAGTAAACCTGTTACAACCTGTTATCAGAAAAATATCATGGAGAGTGAGTGTACCTTGTCTCTGGGGACAGCAGAGGGCAGGTCTCTCATTCGGTTGCGTCTCTGCTCCTATGAAAATTAAAGTTTGACAAAAGGCATCTTAGTCAACACACCACAGTTTCATATTTTTTAAACTTTTGCATTCACACCTTAAAGTTGTACAGTTAAAGATAGTTTTCCAATATGCAAAGAAATGTAACGCCATCTGTGTGATTAGATGCTCATCTCTTACTTCTATGTTATTGTTCATGAGGCCACAGGCATCGGCAAAGTCAGGGTGCTTGGTGTTGATATAGGCCAGCTCGATGGCAACCAGGTTGTGAACCTGAAAAGAAATAAATCATGATTAATTAATCAGACAAAGATGCCAGTAAAAGTCCCTTTGAAATGCTGAGTGGTATTTAGGGTCCTGACCATTTCATTGGTGACTGGGAGTCTCTTTCTAAGGAGGGAGGTGACCACTTCTACTATGGCATCATGGAGCTTTGGAAACCTCAGCAACTCCTGCAGAGATAAACAATAATCATAATTACCAACTGTCTGCATTTCGACTACGGTGATGTGGTTAGTCCTCTGTGATATTTCCAGGACGCCTCTGTGTTTTAGTTTTTAATGATATGTGTGAGGTGTGTGAGTGTGTTTATCACCTGTGTGCTGTAGTTGCTGCAGTGCTGGATAATCCTCTGCATCTCCTCGTGAACCAGCTCCACGCAGCGCAAACTGGGCTCCTCCAGACGCTTGACTTGCCTCTTCACCAGCAACTCAAATGAAACCTCAGGCACGAATAAAGCAGGCCTTGGGCCCTGTCAAAGCCAACGGCACCATAACGCTTTAGAAAAGTGTCATTTCAAGACAACAATTACAAGTTAAAGAAATAGCAGAAACCCACCGTTGCATTTCTGATTGCTGTGAGCACATCGATGGTTGTCAGACCACCCAGAGGATCTACTGACTCTAACGTGCGACCAAACGTCTCATGAAATATATAACAGATTCTTGCTCCACCACATCTAAGAAAAAAAGTAGAGGAAGCTACATTAAACATACAGGCAGGATTGGTTTTCAGTGAGATACCAGCACCCCTCAGTGGTGTGTGAAGGTACATGCAGGTTGCACAAGAGTTGTGTAACTCACAGTTCAGCTGTCTCAATGTACTTGGCTGTGCCCTCTATGGTGTTGCAGTACTCTGCGGCAAACTTGGTGATGAGCTGCAGCAGCGTGGCACTTTTGTCATCGACGGGTTCACCGTAACTGTTGAGTAAAGACTGGTACTGGGCTGCCAGCACATTAATCCTCGTCTTGAGCTCAGGAAGACAGTCTCTGATGTGGTGCATGAGTAACCTATGACAAGGTAGAAGAAAACAGCTTACACTTTGATTGGAAAACAAAGTGAGGGATTATCTACAGACTGTAGTAATGTGGAACATTCGGAAATTCTGTGTCAATAAATTATTCAGTAAATGTGTCTGTTTAAGAAAAAATAAGCAAATAAGCGAATTGATACATAAACTTAAACTCCTACCTATTCAATGTCCTGGCAAGATATTTAGTTCCATTTCTGTTTGCAAGGGAGGGGTATTTCTTTTGTAGGAAGGCATATTCATCACGAATAGAATCTGCCACCGACTTCTTCTGATTGATATCCAGCTGACTCCTAAGAAAATAAACACATAAAAAAAAAAATACAATTACATGGTGGTTTCTCAGTCGTACCCCTGCCACCACCCACCAAGTGACTGTATTACTTACTGACCAGATATTAGAGGCTAACATGGAAAATTAATGCAGTGTTACCTGTTGACTACACCAATAATCCCCAGTTTCACAGGGATGACCCTGCCCATCAATATGTCCATGGCATCTGTACCAGCATCCATCAGATCCAGCTTGGTCACCACTGCTAGCGTCCTCCTGCCTGAACACACCAATAATGCAGGATATTTAAAGAGTGCATGATTGAAGAAACAAAACTAAGGGTGTATGCGGCTTAAACATCAAAAGTAAAAAAGAGAAGAAAAGAAAACAAACAAGGAGGGCATCTACCATCAGGGTCAACCTCACGGGCCACTTTTAGGGCCTCTGATGTTGCCATGTCTGTGTTGGCAGCAGTCACAGCCAGGATGATGGAGTTGGGGTTGGAGATGTACTTCACAATCAGTTCTTTGATCTGAATCTCTATGTCATTGGGCTGGTCTCCTACAGGTACCTGTTTCAACAAAGACACAGTGAATTCAAACAATGAAATTACATCAAAGATGTTCGGACATGGGGAAGCAAAAGGTAAAGCTATCTTACCTTTGTAATGCCAGGAAGGTCCACCAATGTAAGGTTCACAACGTATGGTGAGAAGATTTTTAGGTGAATGGGTTCATCACTGATACCCTAGGCAAAAAACAAAACAAATGTTCTGTTACTTTTAGGGCCTGAGAGGTCGATTCAAAATCTCAGGTTGATGCTGACATTTAAAGATCATCTACTTTCTCACATTCCCTCTTAATGGCTGTAATTAGCAAACCTTGTTATTGCCAGACATTCTTTCCGTTTCTGCTTCAATTTCTTGCCTGATCTCCTCAAAGTCTGTGTAGATCTGAAAACAATTAAACCATGATAGGTAAAGACTCAGACATGTCAGCAACATAAATTTCAATATCATTTTCTGATATAAGTTCTAGTTTCTGATTATCAAACAACAACAACAACAACAACACAGGGGTGATTTTCTGAGAAGTCCTGTACACTGTCATGGGGCTATCAGGACATCATAAGGGCTTCTTTGTTCAAAGAGGAAGAATTTTGTTAAGCTCATAAGACACAATTCAACCTTGGAGGACTTTAACCCCACAGCTATAAGAATATTTTTAGCTATTGAAAGAGTGTTTGTCTGCTATCATTACAAATTATAGATGTTGCTATTAGAAAACAAACCACAAAAACACATAATCATCTCCTGTAACAAATCCAGAAATGTCAGTGAATCATACAGAATACAGAACAAGGCTATCCAATCCAGTTTATTAAATATTCAGATGTTTCTATATACAGCAGCAGTGGGGAAACTCTACTCCAAAGTACTGTTTTGTGGCAAACAAGGCTGTGAGGACAAGAGGCTGAAATCTCTACCTTGTTTTTGGTGTGTAGGAATTTGCCCCACTCCTCTCCGTCGATGCCTGCAGAAATACAAAGTTGAGGACAGATGTTTCAGTTAATGACGTGACAGATGTGACCTTGAGATCAGGGTTACTATTATCACTGTCGCTATGTTAAATGTCTCAAGGGAGGATTTCTCTGTTGGCAAACATGGAATGGAAAAACTCTTCAGATCCACAGCTGAAGAATATTTAATCCAAAAAAAAAAAGGACAGTGGAAAAACAGTTGTATTCACACAACAGTAATGGAAGCAAATTATACTCTAAAGCAAAATAAAGCAAGGTGCATTTGGGGAAGCAGAGACCTAGGGAGTGTAACAGTCTTCAAAAACAAATGATTCAAGCTGCAATAATTGAAATTGCGACAAAACAAGGAAACAACATTACATTGAGGGTGGAGTCTGTTAGTCATCTTAGAGGAAGCTGGTATTTGAGGACATTATTGGTGTTTTGTGAGCAAGTTGGAATCGGTGTGAACACTGAAAGAACTAGTGACTTTTAAAATGTAAAACTAAGTGAAAACCGATCAACATCAGCATTCTGCTCATTTTCTTTGTCTAACTTCAACTGACAGAGACCAGCCTAAATGGAGGCGACGGCATGAGCTGAATAAAGTGAAGCCACATGGTTTGGCAGCTTTTGAGAAGCTACACAAATACAAGGCAGGATGGGGCAGAATGGGCAAAAGAGAAGGGGAGGTTATGTAATATACAAACACATTAAGGCAAAGAACAAGGAAAAGGAGACCTCTGTAAAGGCGTCCATTTTTCTTGGATTCTGTGGTTAAAGAGAGATGACAGGAGACAAAAGAGTTAGCCTGGCTATCTGCAGCTCCTGTATGAGACTCTACAATAATGCAGAGTTACTCTGAGGCCTTTCCCAGAAGGCAGCATTAAATAAACACAGTATCTTGGCACATTTAAGTCTCCTGTTCTTTTCACCCAGAACTGAAGATATCAGTGCTGGTTCTGAGTTGAAATGTAGTACCTTTCACTGCAGAATGACATTTCATAGTTATGAATTGAGAATTGTTGTAGCATTGTAAAAGCAGAGAAGTGTAATGATCTTTGTTTAAAGATCTCCCTTAGATTTAAATCTTAGAAACTGTAATGCTATTGGCTCTTGAAGGTGACGCATACTGCAGAACTCAGATTTACATGATTCTTTCTAGCTGCCTGTCTGAATCATGCAATAACTGCAACATCTCCATGCATTTATTATGCTAGTCTGCTAAATGCTGCATTTCCTAATATGGTTTCAACCTTGACCGCTGACTAAAAACAGTTTTTGGAGAAGTTAACATGTAAGAACTTCATGACAATCATAAAGGCACCACAGATACGGAAGCAGCAGCAGCAGCAGGTAAAGTGATGTTACCATTCTCTTCACTGGTTTTCCTGCGGTCTTCTGGGTCGATGTGCACTAGCTGTAGGATGAGGGGCCGGCGTGTGACGATGCCAGTGCCACGTGGCAGGATGTCCCTGCCAACCAGGCTCTCTAAAACCGAACTCTTCCCACTGCTCTGTAGACATTAACAACAACAACACAAAACAAAATCAGAAGTGCAGACTTAAATATGCATGACTCGCCAACCAAAAAAAACATACAAAACACACTATACTGAGAAGTGCACGGCAGAGTAACCCCTAATGAGATCTGGTGAACTGAAATATCTCACTTGGCTTGCAGATTCCTCTTTAATGGACTGATTTCCTCAGTAGGAGATGAGGGAATGTAATCAGTTACTTTCTCTGTAGCAGTAGTCCTAATGCTGTCTTGACTGATATAGGTAGACCTAACTATAGACATGACAGGGCAAACTTATTATTAATACCTCGCATCAGGTCTCAATTACAGCTGTCCTAACTGAAGGTGTTTGCGGATCTGGGCATTTGTGGAGCCGCAGCAAGGGCAAACATAACAAATCAGGCATTTAAAACATCCTTTGGCTTACCTTGTCTCACTCTTAACACCCTCAGACTCCTGCCAAAATGTCTGAGACAGCCACATCCTATTAGCGGCCCAGTGAAAGTAAACGTGTTAGACTAAACCTGCCACTTTAAACCAATTAGGTCCTAGTGTGTACACAAGGTAGTTGGGTAGACAGGGTGAAACCGTATTAGAGAAGAGAGATGTTGATTGAACTTTGTGTTCACTAGTTGTTTGTGGTGCTGTTATATATTGAGAGGTGTCCATCCCATTTATATCAAAAAAAAAGAAGACTTAAATTTGGTAATAATATATTAATACCCCTCTAAAACAGTTTCAACAAAAAAACTGAACATTATAAAAATGAAGGATATTGCAGGGCTGCTGTATAAGACTTTATAAATTTAATTTGCTAGGGTAACTAATAAACTGGCAACTGAATGCAGGTTGTTTCTTTATGATTATGTGTGAATGGAGAGTATTCACACATAAGCACAGCAAACCATGTTTTCCATAAAGAGAGATGCTACTGTCTGCATATACTGTTACATATGTATATACATTGTGTAAATTACTCAAGTTTTAATGAACACTTAATTCTAACATCCATGGACAATCATGCACCTTACTACCTTAAATAGTGTATACTCAGCAGATAGTATATTATAGTTATGGTTATATCTTCTACTTTTATTTATTCTACTTATCTTTTATAATTGAGTCTATTTAGATATTGTATATATGTATATTGTTTCTTTTACCTCTCATTGTTTTTGTATTTTGATTTATGTCAAGTGGCTGCTTTAAGTTTCCCTCTATCTGTCTATCTATGCTGCTAGCTTGAGAGGTATGAGAGCAATGTGCTTATGTTTAGCGATCTAAATCTAAATAAGTTTAATAAAAACAATTACATTGTTGTTTTTGTTTTCAGCATAATGATCTGTGGGTTAACGTTAGTTGATGTTTGCTTGTTTCTGAACTGTCAGCTACAATGCTACAATTAGTTTGTAAGTGAAAATCAGATGTAGCTAAGTTAATGCTAACTTTTAAGTTTCACGTTAAGTTGATTAACTCAGATGTGGGTAAACAACCGAGACGTATGTTAAATCAGTCTATTCACACACGGCTATGCCACCTATACATGAAACGGAAAGAAAAACTGCGACAAAGACATCAAAAGTAGCCAAAACAATAAGTTGGCGCAGGCTAACTAACTTGCTAGCCTTTAAGCAAAGTGACGTTTCTCACCTGAGTCCCCACAACAACTATCTGCGGCAGCTGAATTATATCTGCGCCGACCGTGTTAAATACATCTTGCAGTTTGTTTATGACAGGTATGAGGGCCTCCATTAGCTCCGATACTGATCCCGACCTGTCAAATGGACTTCTTCAACCTGCCGCACAAAGTCATTCAATGTCCCTCAGCTAAAGCTACTGGCGTCTCTTTGGATATGCTAACTGCGCACACAGTTGCTCAGAGTTGAATTGTGGGAGTTTGAGTTTAAGTAACACGCGCTCAACACTGCTGCTGTCTGGAGTTGTCTTTTGCTAAACTACATTTCCTATGGATGACATCGTGCTCGTGTTGAGCCAATAAAAAGAAAGACAGTTATTTTCCCCTACGCAACAGTAACTAAGGTGGATACCAAAATATTTATGTGAGACCATGAATGGATACATAATTGAAACCGGTATAATGTACATAAATATAGGCTGGGCTGTGGAAATTTTACTGACTTTAAACTAACTCAGCTGTGTCGTGTCTATGATATTGATTCACTCACAGTCTGTCTTTACATTCAGATTTGTAGGCATTTAGCTGATTATCTTATCCAAAATTAAAAATGAACACAACATTCTCACTTTCATACAACATACAAAATATAAGCAAAACAGAAGGAAGCTCAGTTTGGTCTCAACGTTTTATTTGTCTAAACACATCCTTTAAAAACAACACACATATCCAGAAAATTATACAAAATTGAAAGTGCTACTGGATATTTTACAACAACAATATCAATATAGTAAAAATAAATAGTGCACACCACATTTTCAAAGGAGCATGTCACTGTAACTATTTGTCAGGAATGAAGTAACAGATGATATGTTAGGAAAAGTGTCTCATCTTCTCAGTATGTACTAGGAGTTTCACCAACTCGTCAACATTGGGGCGAGTAGCCATCACCAAATTTACAGAGCTAAAGTGATGAACTGTGATGCTTGTATTTAAGTATACAAATTATACGAAGCAGTATTATTCTTACACTTAACTTTAATTAAAAAACTGTATAAAGTATTTCACACTGCCAAATGCCAATTGAAATTAAAAATGGGCAGCTGTATTTAACATGCTGCATAGAACAGTCTATAAAAAAAAAAAAAAAATCTTTTGACAGGTAAAAATTTACAGTTTTGAAACCCCTAGTACATTCTGTAGTCAGCTTACGGTTCAAGTGGTCACTGCGAGTTAGGTTACACATACACATCACTCTTTGTATATGGCAGTCCAAGGTTTAAATTTTTTTTAATTTACAGATTTTTGGTTAAATTTCAAGAAGTGTAATTTTAAGCCTTTAGTAAATACCCTACATTTAGAAAGTATAATTTTAAAAAATGGCATAATTCAATTCAGAAATGCTTGTTACTTTTCATCGTACTGAAGGTGGCCTTGATATGTCTTCTGACAGTTTTAACAAAGTAAATACCTTATGAAAAACTATTTTAATTTATAAATAACTTAACCATAATTTGAAACATTGCAACAAATGTGGGTCACATCAGGTTGAATGATCTGCAGCATTTTTTAACAATTGACAATTGAGCACAGGCCACATCAAATGTGATCAAATTGCAGTTCTGTCCAAAGTATAATGCACCAAAATAGCGTGTGTCAGAGGGGTGCTGATTCAACTTAAATGATTTTTGAGGCTGCAACGTGCCATGCTTTTCTGTTAGATTGTGTGATATTGCTGAGTTGTACCTAATATTTTGTTATAATCCAACACAACAGCAAAACACAGCCTCTAAAGTTCCAAAGAAGTTGAATCAAAACTTCCCTGATACAATCCAAACAAAACAGAACAAATACACTTCACAATTTGGTGATTTATTGCAGGGGCGCTGCACTGGTTTTCAGGTGATTGGTCCACTCAGGTAAATCAAGGCCACTTCCACTAAAATCTGAGTCACTGACATACTGCATCTGAATTCCCTTATACCTATTTCTTACTTATATTTTCTGATTGAAGGACATTTCTAATAATTTAAACACAAATTTACGGTGCAGTGTAGAGTACAGAAAGATGTACTACAGACTCAAAAACATCAGTTTAACAGGCCAACATGTGCAGGGTCACAGATTTTTGTCAGCATTGCTCCCCATTTGACAACCATAAGCAAAACTCCACAGGCTGCTATTGTTTCTGCCTTCAGCTGTGTTTTGAGACTCACAATAGGCAAAACCTACACAAAAGAAACTAAAAACTGCACACAACGTCGGAGGGTGTTTGGTGAGCAAGTGTTGAATTGACACGAGTGTTTCTGCGCAAAATGAACCAGGAGTGCTTTACTTCTCCAAACAGGAAAATTAACTAGGTTTTCAAATTCCACTATCAAAAGAAGGTTCTTTAAAAACATACTGTCAACAGCTTTCTTCAACAAGTGAAAGACTACAACAATCATTTAAGAGTCCATGAGAGCACACACAGGGAATAGCTTGACCAAAGAATAGCTTATTTGAGTTTAGACCTACACTAAGTAAACACAATATTCACTGCCTGCCATTCTGTGCTGGGATGTCAGCTTACAATGTCACTGTTCAAATTTCACAGCATTTGAACTAGTGGCTTTCTGTTACATAAATCAGTACAATAGTATTGTATCCTCTTAAGGCAATTTTCAGTTGGAATTCATTTTATGTTGCATCTTACGATGCAGTGCAGTCTGTGTATGTGGTCACCATATTTCCTCTGCGCTGTGTCACTGTTCTACAGTGCTGTTTTGACGCACTGTGAAACCTGCTTTCAGTCTGTTTGGTGTGTCTGTCAAAAGTAAACATTCTCTCTATGTCGTCAAATACGTCATCAAAGATACCTGTTCCAAAACCTCCTTGAAAGTGTCTCTTGTGCCTGCTGTGGGACTCCTTGTGGGACCTGGAGTGTTCGTCAAAGTGTCTTCGGTGACGGGCATGCCTGTTCTGGCTGTAGATGTCAAAGTCCTTGAATATGTCATCAAAGTTGAAGTTGAAAGGTTGGTGGGCACCCTGTCTACGTCTGTCTTGTGTCTGCCCAGTGAAGTATGCGGAGCTGCCACCGAACTGGTCGTACTCTCTTCTTCTAGTTTCATCTGATAAAGTTTCATAAGCTGCAAAAAGGAAGACAATAGTAAATGGGAGCTCTCTGTCTGCTTTAAATGAACAAAAAATTTGATTGAAGACAATAATTATATTCTTTAGGTAAGAAACAATTAATTTTTTACACACACATTTAGGGCTGCAACCAACAATTATTTTCATTATTGATGAATCGTTTTGGCTATAAAATGTCAGTAAATAGTGAAAAGGTGATGTCTTTAAATGTCTGTTATTGATCGACAAGCAGTCCAAAACACAAGAATATGTGAAATATGCCAAAAATAAGCATCAAATTCTCACAATTGAGAAACTGGAGCCTGCAACAACAATTATTAAAGTAGTTGTCCATTAATTTTCTGTCAATCGACTAATCATTGCAGCTATACTCAGATTACATTGACACATTCAAACAGTCCCAAAAACAAAACAAAACTATTTGTACCTTCAGCAATTTCCCTGAATCTCACTTCAGCATCCGGGCTATTGTTCTTATCCGGGTGATATTTCATTGCAAGCTTGTGGAAAGCCTTTTTTATCTGACGCTCACTGGCATCTTTAGGCACACCCAATATATCATAGTAGTCCTTCTTGGCAAGTATCAGTTCTGTTATCATGAGGATGCAAACTGCAAACGTTACAGCCGACTGTGCAGTTGCCATGGCTCCGCTGTCCCCTGCATTCAGGAGAGAAAAGGGTCAGTTAAAACAGAATGGACAATAAACAAGTTGCATGCAATAAAGTGTTTAAAGTGTGTACAAATTGTGTCTAACATTGTACACAAATGTACAATGTTAGATACACTCAGATGGCTCCCTCTTAACGTCAGTTGACCTAAGACGTCAATTTCACTGGTACCAATTTATTTTTAAATGCATTAACCTTTACTGTCTTATTATTTAAAACAAATTTTTGTTCCATATAAGTCAAATTATTCACTAAGACACTCTGATCAGATCATCTAGTTAAACATTTTATGTTTTCTTATTTTCAAACAAATTGTCCATGTTTTCAGCAATGTTATCATTGTTCCTTTATAGATTGATCATTTTTATTTTGATTGTTTCTAGTCTAAGGTTTATTAATCTTCTGTTTTTGTTACCTAGTTTTTTGTTTGTTGGGTTGTTTGTTTTGTCATTGTTGTGTCGTGAATTATTGTGTCTTGTACTGTTTTGTTTACCATTTGTTTTGTGAGGGTTTGTTTGGGACCCCCTTGAAAACGAGATGATACATCAAACAAGATCCCTCATAGCTAACAGCCACTTTATAGATACACCATTACTTACACAAATAGAAACTGTACTTCCCTGCAAACGTTATATTTATGTTTATGTAACTAAGCTAAATTAAGTGTTATGTTTGACTCTTTCACCGCTATGTCATCATACTGTGCAACCAACCGTTACAGTTAGCTGGCTAGCTGACGGTGGCTAACAAGCTATTCTCCATTTACACCCCTGTTTTTAGACCCACATCACTTACCTTTCTGGGGGACACGAGTGCTGCTTAGCTGTTCTTCTGCACTTCCACTTATCAACGCTAACTATTTACACCAGTGCTCAACATGCCAGTGTAAGTTTAGGTTGTGAATATTATCGAGAAACGGTTGTTAGCATCATCATCATCGTTTCCATTTCTTCTTCGATCGTTTTGCTGCATCAGATGGCTACATTTCTTCTTCTTCTTCTTTTTAATAGTGAATTACAACCGGGTGGAGCTTTATCGCCACCAACTGTCGTGTTACACTGTTCTTATAACCTTGTCATCAGTCCTGTGTTTTGTAGAAAGGTGAAGACATGCTTTAACACCAAATTTCCAGAGCTATTTGCGAAGATTGAAGGTCCATGTGTTTAATCCCTTTACGTCCTGTCTTTCATTTGCATATTTAGGACAGAGAAGAATGACATGATCCACAGTCTCCATTTGATTGCAGACATCACATTTTCGGCTTGGATGCTTCCCAATGAGGTGTAGAGATGAATTTAATCTAGTGTGTCCCAGTCTAATCCTACTAACCAGGCATTCTTCTTTCCTACTTTTCCCCAGTGACCTTCCCCTCTCCGACTTCTTGCTGGATCTGATACATATACCTTCCTTTAGTGGGCCTGTCTTTATCCCATAACCTCTGCCATTGCATTTTAATTTTGTTCCATATGAAAACTTTGGTTTCTGCCTTACTTATTGGTATTGCCAACTCTACTAGATCCATTTTTGGCCAGAAGGTCTACTGTTTATTCCCTTGGGTGCCTACGTGAGCTGGTACCCATAGAAATTGTACATATATTCCTAGCCTAATAATTCTATATAAATATTGTAAAATTTCATAGAGAATATCCTGTCTGCAGCTTGAAGAGGTATGTTTGAGACTAACCAGGGCTGCACTTGAGTCTGAACCTATTTGCAGAGGAGAGGAGTAACCTTTCTGCCCTCTTTCAACCAATGTTATACTATCCCCTCCTCCTCAGCTGTCTGACAGAGACCCTGTTATTTGTGTGTGTTATAGCATTTATGTACGGTTTAGGCGAAACAAACGTACATCATCAATCTTATAATTACCTTAGCTAAGAGTCATATTTATGTGTGTAAGTTATGAGTGTAAGTTTGCCAACAACAAAACCTCTCCTCACAGTTTTTCATAAAGTGTGTGAGCAGTACTTACAGATCATTAAATCTTGCACTAATAAGAAGGCTGTAAAAACTGTTAATGAGCTTATTGTTTTTAATGTCTTTAGTTGTGTGATTGCTGAAAGCAAAAAGCGGGGAAAAAATTCTAAACACATATCATTCCAACAGTTTCAATTCTCCATTTTGTTCCCAAAAATGTACCTCATGTTCATTCATGTACTCAATAAAGTTAAAAAGAATGTAGCTGGGTTTTTGATAAATAAACTATTAACTATAAACTATTCTGCTCAATAACGAGTTTACTGTGATCTTATAGAGTTTCAATGCATTTTATTTTAATTTGTTTAGATTGATATTTTTGTTCTGATATTTATTTTTTACATTTTTTATTGAACATCACAAACATACATACATATATATATATATATATATATATATATATATATATATATATATATATATATATACTTAAACAATAAGTAAATAATAACAAAATAATAACAATGAAAGACAATATAAAGTTAATCAGGGAACACAGAAAATCATTCTTCATATTACATCAATGTACGTACACTTTTCTTGTTTGTCATAAGTCTTAAAGTATCCTTATACAAAATAAATTCAAGCTGAAAAACATTTATGTTTGGGGAAGACTTAGAGAATATTGTTTTATGTATGTCTTATGTACCAATTTCAAGTATAAAATTCATTATGTAACACAAAGATGTATTATTACATTCAACTTTAGTAAAATTATCCCTTGCAATTTGTTTAGATTGACTATAACATTTGGGTAAAGAGTATGTCATCACATTTCTAAGCGTCTGCGTGGCGCTCCATTTGTTCATGCCTAAATCCCGTAAAAGGGTGGGGACACATTTTTAATATTGAGTGCTGTCTCCGCCTACCCGGGCGAATGCCGGCGTACTCTGGTAATTATAAAAAGTTGATCCTCTGCTACAGTTAACGGTGGGGAGAACTTTCTCAACCAATCAACAAACTCCATTTAAGGGGCCAAATGATAAACAGCCAATTGCAGAGCACATGGTGATCACGTGATCATTGTTTTTCTTTTGACTAACGTCACGTCATTCTGGAAATCAAGTGTCAGGTCGAATGACGGTACACACGTCGCCATACGTCGTTATATTTTTGTCTTAACGTTAAAGGAGGGTGGGGACTCAATGAAAGGATTCAAAGATTCCTGGCTTTCATGAAACGACGACATAAAAAGACAGGTATGTTTTGTTATGTTTTGTGTGGCCTATATGAATGCTAGCGAGTTAGCTAGCTGCGGTAGTCTGTTAGCGGAGCTAGCTGATGTTGAAATATGTTTTTCTAAGTAGAAGTTAGTTTGTTTTCCTTTCAGATAGGATCGGTTACCAAGCGGGGTACCTTGTGAAGAAAATTGAACAATACTTATTCATTCATGTGTCATTTTCATCATTTTTCTTTCTTTCTTTCTTTCTTTCTTTTAAACATCACTTTTTGTTTTTCATCACCAGGTTAATTAAAAGGGAGAGCATAAACCTAATGTTCGGTTGGATGGAATAAACTCATAAGAATGAGTCATAGATGGGCACCAAACACTTGGGTGAAAGTAAGCAGGGCATTTAATTTGTGGCAAACACATGCTCGCAAGTCAGCAGCATCACCACTTTCCTTCTCTGGTACCTCTCACTGCAGGGTTCATGCACAACAGCCTTACTGTAACAAGGTTGGCTATCTCAGCTGGAAGCACGTCCACCACCCGAGGAGCAGGGGTCGTAGGGGATGGCTCTGTAGAGCTAACCAAGTTAGACACAGGCTTGGACTTCACACCAGCTCCCCATATTTGAACACTTCTGCCTCACGTTGGTCTGCTGGTCTGAGCCAACATATGTCACGAGTCAGGAACACGCTGGACACAGTTTCTAAAGCTGTGAGTGGGACACATACTGAACTTCTCTCCAAAATTTCTAGACTCAAACCTAATGCTTTCAAGGCTGCGATAAAGGGCGAGACAAGTGTTGAATCAACACCAAAAGCTGAGGAGATCATGCCTACTCCTGCTTCCACTAATGCTGCTTCTCCTTCTACATCTACTACACCCCAACCTGTAATTAACTCATCCTCTGCCAGTCCCTCTATTCCAGCGCCCGCTGCTACATTTGATGCAAGTGCCACTACCTCCACAAATCCTCACAATTCTACCCAAGCGACCATCACTGACACAATTCAGACTGTGCGTGAAATTAAGGAGAAAAGGTTGAGGCGTGTTGCTCCTGCTATCAAAGCTAGTTATGCCAGGAAGCCAGAGGAGCATAAACCATCATCAGGTGATACTGAGAGCAAGAACACATCTTCCAAACAAACCACAGCACTTTTCCATCCCAGCACATTTTCAGTCAACCTGGATGAAACTTACAACTACCTGGCTCATCACATTAATTCATACTTTGGCAGCAGTACAAAGACTCAGGACAAGAAAGTGGACAATGCCAACATTTCCTCTGCTTCATCTCAGGGTCAACAAACTAGTGACCTCATACCATTGTCTGACAGACCAGACTCTGCTGCTCCAGTTGCCCCATCTTCCTCTAAAAAGGGTTTAGGACATTACCTGTCCTACTCAGCTCCCACTGTGCAAGCCTTTGTGGGGAGCTACATTGCCCCCTTGGTCCCTAAATTTAGGACAGGAGAGTCCAAGAGTGCCACTGTGGAGGAGAAGAAGCTTGAGGTTGCACCGGTGAAACAGGTTGAGGCCACAATTAGTAAGGAGCAGAAGGCGGCAGAGGAGAAAGCCAAGAAGCTTCTACTCCAAAGGGAAAAGGTAGGTCTACAAAAACGCAATATTTAATTTAGAGATTTGGAATGTTGGAATAAAAAATAACATGAAGAACCAGCAATAAAATGATCCAGTGAATGTGCATTTTAAACCCTTATTTTACAACAGTAGAGTCTAGTCTTCACTTTGTCTTTGTTGATGTCAACCTTGTTTGATATGATCTCTGTTTATGTTTGAGCAAAACATGATACCCACATTAGATAGTTGTGGGTATCTGGTATATTATGGCAGGGTGCCCACTGTTCATACATTGACCGGAGCTCTTGCTACTCAATATGTCTAATGTTAGTGAAGTGTGCTGACATGCTGCTCGAGTTCTGGGAATCTGTTTTCAAAAATAACTCCCTAGTGGAGTTTGAGGTCCACAGAAGTTGTGTGCTGTATATACAGGCTTTTATGTTGTGGAGATATAAACAAACCCAATGATCCAGTTTATGGCAGGGCTGGTTTGAGCAAACTAATAATATGTAAATTAGCAGATAGCAGAAACACTGCATTCGTTATGTCCTTTAAAATTAAGTTGGTTAAATTGTTACATTTAGTTCATAGGTCAGACAAGACTTTCATACCACCAAGGTAATAAGTACTGTTGGTAATATTTTGTAATAATAAGTGAAATGGAGTTTTTATGCTACAGTATATTCAGGCTGAATTTCAGGACCATTATTAATTTGTTATAACCCAATTTACTTTTTAGATGATAGTTAAATACATACATTGATTGCAGTAACAAATCAAACCCCTTAGCAATGGCTGTCACACTGAAATATTATCTACAGACATTTGTCTTTACAAAAAACATTTGACCTTGCTAAAAAAAAAAAAAAAAGTAGACGTTTTGGAATTGAAACAATTTTTGTTTGATAGCAACTTCAAGTCAGTCCATGTGAGGGTTTTAATTTAGTGTTTTATTAGACACATTACTTCTTGGGGACATTTATAAATGTTTTTCACAGATTGCTCCCTAACCCCAGTTTAGAAGGGAACACGAAGTATTTTTATAAGGGGTCATACACTGTCTAGACCTAAGTTGGTTGCACATTGTTGGTATTTTTTGTCCCTCAGATCATTGCCAGGGTTAGTGTGGACAATCGAACTCGGGCCCTGGTGCAGGCTCTTCACAGGGCATCAGATGTAAGGGTCTACATCAGCAGGGTGGAAGACCTCAGCTATCACCTCCTGGAGTTTCCAGAGACCCGTGGTGTTGCAGTCAAGGTGAGTAATCTGAACAGGCTAGCACTTTAAAAAAAAATTTTTTTCCCCAGAATTCTAACATCCTGAGGCTTTGTCAGCAAAGTGTCTGATACTGTGCCGTATCAGCATGTTTTTTACGCATACATTATCATGTTATATCTGGCATGAACTGTTAAACAGCTGTACCATGTAAATATGTAGATAATGGTCTTCTGCTTGTGTTTGGGAATTTCCCCATGCCAGGCAAAGTGTCAGTTTGTCAGCTGCGACAACAGGTTCTGTGCTGCTCTCTGTTTAATGTCAGAGCTCGGCATCTGCATGCAGACTGCATAACATTTATTTATGTCAAGGCTTTATCTGTGATGGCGTCAGGACCTCATTTAGTACTAACCTATTTCCAACCAAGGCCACTTTTATTAGTGTAAGGAAGGTTGAATCTCTAAGAAAAATCAAGAGCAGTGTTTACCTCAGCATATCATTGTAAGAAATTTTTTTTGAAAGTTTAATAAATGGCTACAGATATAAAGGTTGTTTTCTGTCCCACCTTTACATTGCCACAGTGTGCAAAGAAATTTGCCAATTTCAGGCTGACCATCTGTGTTTTTTTTATTTCTATTCCTGACTACCATTATATGTTTATGTGTTCCACAGGAGAAGGTTATCCCTTGCCTACTGCGTCTGAAACAGGCCAATGACCCAGACCTGAGGGCAGCAGTTAGAGAAGGCCTCGCTCTGGTGGGCTACCAAAAACCAGTTAAAGGCCGGGGCATACGGATCCTGTCCATAGATGGAGGAGGGTTAAGGTGCAGACTCAGCTTTGATTTGATTTCCTTTATTGTAAGACGTGACTCACTGATATCAATAAATAGCATTTACTGCAGCCAAGGCCATTTCAAAAATGTTTTGAAAAGCAATTAAAAGCTAAAATGTGAATCCTCTACTACCAGTTCAATTCTGTAAATGTATCCTTGAGAATAAAATCAGCTACAAAGATAAAGTTTTATATCCTATTATATAGCCTTTGTTTTTAAAGATTAAATCAATCAGCTAACAGTCTTTGTAGCCAGTTTATATGCTTTGCTTGTCATCTTATCAAACTGTGGCTCTTTGTGTTTGTCTGACTTTGTGCTTTCAGGGGACTTCTTGCCCTTCAGACTTTGCGCAAGCTGGAAGCCCTGACTGGCAAACCCATTTACAAACTGTTTGACTATATTTGTGGTGTCAGCACAGGTGTGTTGTCCTCCTGCCCTACTTCTGTATGTGTATGCATGCTTATGGATTATCAGAGCGCGAGTGCAACATTGCAGCCTAGACTGGCAGCACTGATCACACACTGACCCATTTGTTGCTCTGCTGTTGTTTTGACCTCATTATCTCTACCAACACCGCTCTAATGTCAACCCTGCTGATATACAGTCAAGCTGGGCCAGAGTAAATCATTTAAAATGGTTCAGATACTTAAATAATTCATAAAATTGTATTATTGATATTGATTTGATTATATTTCAGAAATTGAAAGGTTGACTCATACTTTTTCAGTTTGCAAAATCACCACAAGGGGGTGTTGTGGACCATCCTCCAACTGTCCTCTCCATCTGACGCTTTGCTGTTTTCGTTTTACAGCAGATTTGAAAAACTGCATTTTATTTGCAGAGCACATTGGCTTTTAATCACCACCAGAAGTTTCTGTTTGTCCCCAGCTCATATCTGTTCTCTCAGTCTTAATTCTCCACCAGTTGGAGGTACTTCATTTTCAGATTTAGTGAATGTTGTCAAAGTCTAATATAATCCCCCTGCTAGATCGAATGATGTTCACACATTTAAAAACCCATCTGGGCCACATCTGGCCGTTTTGATCGCCCACATTATTCAGGTACACTCTACCTCGCCCTCATTGCACTGTTGTGCCTTGTTAATCCGGTCAGGAATCATTAATCATGAAGTGAAAAGGGTTGTTATAATGTTGAGGTCTTTGCCTATAGTGTAATAACCATGTGAATCCCATGCACTTCCGATGGATGGATCAGCCAAGGATAATTTTACTCTTAACAGCTAATCCCTCGGGCAATTAGCAACCCATCGACTCTGTCACTGTGTGTTAGACCTCAGCTAGCCTTGAGCGTAACAGATCAGCTAGCTGTACATTACATATTTGTTCCTGTGTTACCAACTCCGATGACCTTGTTTGCATTCCCGAGGGAGACTGAAACTCTTACACTGGCACTTCCTGTTCACAAAAGTATGTTTGTGTATGAATAGTAAATCACCCTGATGAAGCCCCTGTGCCAAAAAGTGTTGCTAAAATAAAGAAGATTCTTCCCGTTCAGCTTAGTGTTGCTGAGTTGTTTTTTTTCACGAGTGTATAAATGGTTTAGTCCCTTTTTAAATGTTTATGTTGTTTTTTTCCTCAGGTGCTATCCTAGGGTTCATGCTGGGCATATTCCAAATCCCTCTGAATGAGTGTGATGATCTTTACCGGAAGCTGGGCTCTGATGTTTTCAAGCAGAACGTGATTGTTGGCACCGTGAAGATGGGCTGGAGCCATGCTTTCTATGACAGCGAAGCCTGGGAGAACATCCTCAAGTCAGTTCCACTGTTATTGTTGATGGCAGAGGGGGGTTGTGCCTAGCTGCTGGAGTCATGTTGCCATAATAGTGACATGGTAGAACAGTTCAATAGCCATAATGTCTTTATTTGTGAGACAGGCAGCCATTATTTTTGTATTATTTTCACTACAGTATGAAAGTAGGAAAAATATGATGTGTATGATGGAATATTATGTACATGATGGATGACCTATCTAAAGCAAATTTCACATTTCACAAGATATGGAAAGGTAATTTATGTAACACGAGTGGAGAGCAGTGGCAGTGGATAAGAATATTAGGGAAAACACATTATAAAAAAAACACTACTGCGTGCTCAAGTTTACATAAATTGTCGTAAATGGGTTAAAAAAAATACAAAAACAGTGTGTGCAGTGTGGTCCTTAAAGATTTATGCTGCTCACAAAAGGGTTTCAAGTTCCAATAACTGATATAGTTATAGCTTGCAGGAAAAAAATCTGTAAGAAGTCATACTACTATCCAAAACTCACAAAGCCAGAAAATAACATCATCTTATCTTCCTCTACACAGAGAGAAAATGGGCTCACACCTCCTGGTGGAGACTGTGAGAAACCCTGAATGTCCCAAGGTGAGTTTTAAAAGACTGACTCATTCTTTCTTCTTGTACTGATCTGGCACTGACCGCTGAGCCTTCGCCCAGTATTGCTTACTGTTATATTACACAGAAAGCTCCCATTTCTGTCTCAGTTTTACATACCTCTGCATGACAAGTGGAAGAAAAAAATGCACTCTAAAGCCATATAAGATAGTGTGGCTGAAAAAGTATATAGAATTTTATATGTCAGCAGACTCTTCTGAGCCTCAGGGAAGAGACATGATGTTAAATTGATCTGTCAGAACATCGGTCCAGATATTATGCTGCTGTCATTGAATTTGATTGTTCAGACTAAATTTGAGTTGGCTATGAGATATTATACTTGGCACATGCACAGATCATTGGCTGCATATTCTGTTCATGGCTTCATCTAAATGTAGACTTGTATAACCAGCATTTTAGTTTGGTTGTAAAATGCTGCCTCATACTGGCAGACAGTCAAGTTGTGTGTCATTACCTCTACCTGTAGGTGGCAGCAGTGAGCACCATTGTGAACAGGGGCACTCCTCTGAAGGCCTATGTGTTCAGGAACTACAACCTGCTGCCTGGGGTGCGCTCACACTACCTGGGGGGCTGCCAGCACCAGCTATGGCAGGCCATCCGTGCCACCTCAGCAGCCCCTGGGTATTTCCAGGAGTTCACCTTGGGGAATGATCTCCACCAGGTCAGTCTCATTCACAACAGTAACAGGGGAAGGTTGTCACTGAACATGATGAGCTTAATGATTAATTCATACAATTTATCTCCAAAATATCTCCTGTCAGTATTTGTCACTGAGGAGGTAAAGTGTTACGGCCCGCTGCAGTGGATTTACCTTCTACATTCAGATTTTAAGCTTTTAGCTGATGCCTTTTATAAAGGATGATTGTCATGAGCACAACTGTTACATAAGCTTTAATTCCTAGATCGCCATCATTACAGACAAAGAGGACGTGTCAGAGTTACAGAACATATTCAATACTGAATGTTGTCTTATAGGTTTGTCTTTTAGGCTTCTTTGGCAGCCCTCAGAGCTGATGGATCAGGTTTTGTTTTTGTTTTTTTGCAAAAAGTGGCATATTAGTTAAGGTCAAACCAAGACATGTATTTCATTTCAAATCATACACACATTTTGGGGTCAATATGACAACTCTTCTGGTGCTAAAAGTCAAAATTTGACTTTAAACCATTTTATGAATCAAGCGTAGTTTTTCCCAACTTCATATTTGAATTCCTTGACTCAAGAGGGGTCAGACAAATGTAGCTCCATCAATTCTTGCCAAGTTCTTTGTTTTGAGCCATTTTAAATTGTTATGAATATGGATATTCAACAGACTTTTGGAACTCCACACTATAGTTCAGAATTGGATTCGATGTCTGAGACACAGAATCAGGACATGAGTCATATATCTCTGTATTGCTTTGCCTGATCATATCAAACCTACTCAGTAAATAGTCGAGTCATATTTACAGTACAGGTCTTCTTGGGCTAACCTCAAGCCAAAGGTGATGTCACTTGTTTACCTGTATCTCTTGAACCACCTCACCTATCGGCAAACATTTTCTTCCTTGGGTCAACATGAGCCCAATTAAAGTTTGGTCAGTTTCAGTCAATTAACTCACTATTTTCAATTTGGTGAACATAATATTTCTCCTAAAAAGCTCCATTCCTCACCCTGTAATTATTTCTATTCAGTTAAATTTGAATAATCTGGCTATGATGTGTAAATAAAGTTGGTGGCAAAGAGGTGAAAGCATTAGGCAATATAGCTGTGCCAATTATTATAATCAACATTTCTCAGTGCACAGACCTCAGGGTGTCTGTGTGCACTGTGTGAAGCTTAAAGACTTTTTCATGGCTGCTACAACTGCTGCTTAATAGTTCATGTTTACTGTTTCTGTGAAAGGTTTATTTTGTACTCATGCTCTCCACATCCACACAGTATGTTTGCACACAAAGTGACAACGTAACTGCATTCCCCTGCTACAGTAATACAGCTTATTGTTGGTTCTGCTAGGTTTAAATGCTGTATAGTCAATGTTGACAGTGAAGAGTCTCAAGGATTTTGAGAAGCCTAATGAGAAAAATCCTCTGCAGAGCAAGCAGGAGGGAGGAACTCCATTTCCTTCCTGTCAGTGTTTATTTCCAGTCAATTTCATTTTGACAGGGGGGTGATTGGTGGAGTCGCAGTGAGACATGCTTAAATCCATCTCCGTTGAACAGGTATGCGTTAGCCATCAGTAACATAGCAAACCCCCGATCCACTCCACCATTTTACTGATCAATATGTATGGCTACTCTGTTTGCCTTTACTTTTTAGGTAAGAGCTCAGTCAGAGAGCACAGACGAGACGAAACCACATGTGTAAGAGACATAGAACAATTTCAGAAAACAGCGGATATTATTTTCGTCAAAACAGTTGTTGCTTTTGGAAAAGAGATGCAGGTACGCAGGACATAAATGCATACACAACAAGTCATTATGTTTCATTCTTAGTTTCAGTATTTGGTTGATGTTGTGTGTTTTTGACCTGTCACATCAACATGTCCTTGAATTGAAATTCAAAACAAAGATGTATTGTACAGACTCAGACGAAACTCAACATAGACGCAGCGTGGCACGCATACACACGTGAATGAGCATGTGTTTGCATCAAAGGCAATATCCTCTGTCGGCGCGCTCCCACACTCTTAATTGGAAGCTGTGTTTGTTGTGTAGGTGAATGGGGAAGTGCAGTGGGAGAGAATGAAAGAGACTGGTTGATGAAAAACCCACCTGTGGTGGGAGATTTCCCCAGCCTGCCTTCTTGCAGGTCTCACCCTATTCTGAGAAGCATAAATTATCCCGATGAAGTGCTTCCCTAATCACACACAACTGTTTGACTGGTACATCTGCCTCGTTAGAATGAAAAGACAATCTAATTATGGGACTGCTATTCCAAACTGTTAGTGAGCCGGCAGCAGGAAATCTCATACTGTGAGAATATGAGACGCCATCAGTAGTTTAATATATTTAACACATTTGACGTGAAATCGGTGCTGATCTTGTGAGAAGTATTTTTTTGCCACACTCTCTCATGTTCCTTCAGGCTGATAGGTTGTGTTTTGGGACCTTGACGGGCCTTTTCGGTGCGATTTGTATTTTTGCTCAGTTGTTCCACTTTTTATCCCTTTTTATTTTTGGGACTGCTTTACCTGTATTCACCATGACTGAAGATAAACTAGCTTTAGTTTTGCTTTATTTTAATTCACTCAATTCAATTCCAAATGTCAGACTTGTGAATATCAGAACACTAATATCAGGCTTTTCATAATAGAAGAGTGGCAAGGAGGGAGAAGAGGGAACCTTGTTTGTGCTTTGTGAAACAAAATTTCTCTGTGTTTGTCAGGAGCTGCCTTCATAACTTCTTCAACTTCTGCTTCTGCTGGCTGTAGCTCAAACACATTAATCATCTGGATTTTATGGATTAAAATCTTCAGTGGAAAAACATTTCACAATCTAATCGAAGGCATGGAAAACAATCTGTAGGGATATGAAAGAGTAAGATAATGGAAGCTTACAGAAGCATCAATTTTGTGTTTATGAGTAAATTTAGTTTGTCAAAAAATAATTATAAAGGTTATGTTAATATCAAAATAGGAAGTTTGACTTCAGTTTTCAGTGATAAAGAAAACACTAATTTGCGAAAACAAATTGATACCATAGTTAAAATACCTACAATCTGATTTTTTTTAATGAGTTTTTAAACATAATTTGACTGTGTAATCTCACATAAACTCAAAGAACATCTTTTTAAAATAAGTTCCTTTTAATATACAGCTTCACACAGCTTTCAGCCACTCTAATTTTCCATGTGAACATCTGGCCACCTCCAGAATGCCACCCAGTCTGATGGCGTTATTTACTGGCTATTTGCGCCACTAAAAGTAGTCATGAGCATAGCATGCTGTCTGTGTGATGTCAGGATTCCCTGGAGAGAGAGTCATCTCGCTGTTTTCCAACGCCCACAGAGTTTTCCACTTAATTCAAGCCCCACACAATCACCCTTTTGTACGGTGAGTGCAAGAGAGTTGCCACACCATGTGCTGAACGAATGCTGGAATTTTCAAGCAGCGTTTCAAGAAAGTTATGATTGTTTGTAGATGTGTCTGTTATTCTGCAGGCTGGAATGGAAATCTTGCGGTGCCAGAACTCTAGATTCAGGCTGGTAACTTGGGGAAATTGTAACTTGGAGCAAGACCTTTGAAGCAGAGCAGCCATGGCATTATCAAAGCCTCGCACTTGCCACCATAGCCATGGAGAGGATGCTTTAGTGAGAGGGAACAAGGGGAAAAGAGCCAAAAAATAGAAAAGATGAAGGGAGGGAGGACGTCCATGTTCCACATTAAAGCTCTCTCAGCTATCTCTGCGCTAAAGAACACAGAAGTAGAAGACTTCAGACATTTCACAATGGATGCCAGAGCATGCGTGGAATGGCGAAGAGGGCCCGATTTTTTCCGCCTAGTTGCCATGGTGTCTCCTGAGGCGATGGGGAGGAATGGAAGCGTGTTTTGTGCCCACCTCTGCCAGCATTTGATGAGAGGCATGGGATTATTGGGCCACCAACCCCAGTGCGAGCTCTGAGAGCCCCGACATGGCACCATGCTCAGCAGAAGAGACTTCACACAGCCAGAAATGGAGTAGGTCACGTCAACACCCATACATTTTGTCACTAATGAATGACAGAGAGAATGAGTCATTAAAACGTGGCGGCTTTGGCTCAAAACAAGACTGTTTGAACTATGTGAGAAGTAGCGAAAGAGACAGAGGCTATCCAGTAAATCAGTGCTATTTCAAAAGTGCAGTTCAAGAAATCGTAACCTTTTGGATCAGCTTTTTCTTACGTTTTTTTCTCCTCGAAAAGGCCACTGTAGGTGAAGTTATTGGTCATAAATTACACACTCAGCACCGCAGTGCTACTCAGATGGAGCAGAGTGGAGAGAGGTGATGGATTCAGGGAGGCTACAAGAGAGGATAAATCTGAGCTTTTAGCCACTTCCTCATCCCAGCTAGCTCCTCCTGTGTTAAGCCCCGAGAGCTCGGCCTGGAGGCTGTTGGAGGATGGAGCTCAGACTTTTGAGCCCTGCTACAGACATCTTCCTCTCCCAGACAGACTCAGGATCTTTGTCCCTTGAGTGTAAACGCACACACAGAGATTCTCTCATTGTCACATTACCTCTGTTTCCTCTACTGACTGCTCTTTTTGTTCTGTTGTACACATGTGTTTTCAAACAGGCACACACACTTGATTGCACTGGCAAACTTGTTTGGGGATTAGGCCCGTCCACTGATTACGTTGACTGACTGCTGTGTGAAAACCTTCCAGACTCTTCCTCTGTCTCTAACCCCTTTGTCTGCTTAACAGAGTGCACAGCACACTGCAGTGGTTCCAGATGAGATTTCTTGGAATAAGTCACAGCTTTAAACCTTGCATTACAATGTATTGATATGCAAGTCTGTGTTCAGTCACATCTCCTTTGTACAGCAGGGAAATTAGCTGGAAATTGCCCAATAGATGATTGACAGCAAAATTATGCTTCAGAATATGAAGTCGTCAAATATGTACATAAAGCCTCAAGGGACTCTAGACCAAGTAAATATGAGAAAAGGGGTTCTGCGCCCATTTATATCACTGCAAGAAATGTCACAGTTTAATCTCACTGGTTACAGCCAGCAGGGATGATTGATTTTTGCAATACTGGCTGTACATGTGTGGTCATGTATTCACCAAATGTGTGGGAAAAGGTAACTGTGCACATTGGATCTCAATTGCTTTCTCTGCCTGGGGCAAAGTTGGCACTCACACAGATGCGTCCATCCTCCATTGACAGCCTGGGAAGATGACTTGAACCTCAACGTGACCTCTGGGGCCACTAAAGCAAAAAGGCAAAGAGGAGAACTAGTCGACGTAATCACATAATATGGCATGAAGACCTCTGACTTGACCTGGCCACCATTTAGGAGCGGCACTCACCACAGTAACACTGTTGTCATTCTCATCTTTGCTAATGACAGTGGTGGCTTTTATGTGGTTTAGATGCTATATAAGCAGTTGATTGAATTCAATGAACAGATTTATTTTTCTGATCACATGGACATGGCTGAGAACGTGTAAACAGCACGGATTGATTTTGAAGATTTAAGCAAAGTACTGAGAATATTCAAGAGAGCACAAGTTTTTTTTTATAGCAGCCTAATTATCTACTCTTTCGATTGAATGACCATCTCTGGAAAACAGTCTGGTTATTGTGACAGGCATAGTCAGATGTCCATGACTTATGTAATACTTCCCTAATTAATCATTTGAGGGTAGGGAGCCTCATTGGCAGAGCCACAAAATAAATCATGAGAGAGCTCAGTGCCCCTCAGTCCAGCCTTGTCAAAGAAGCCAAAGAAGAAATTGTAATGACTACAGCTGCTCATTGAAGCTGCGATGTGAACGCTACGCCAGATGTACGTCGAAGGCTCACCTCATTTAGATTTAAGCAAACACTCTGCTCTCTGCTTCTGTGTTGTGGCCGCTCATAATGACCACTGCACAAGACAGCATTGAAGCTTACCCACGGGTTGGAGAGGCAGAGAGATACAGAGGCACACAGGATGAAGTTTTCTGTCCTAGCTAATGGGAGCTGACATACACTGGGGCGTGAAATGACTTTTACTGATCCTGATGATAGCACCTCTTTCCTATTCAAATCAACACTCCCCCTCTAACACAGCTTAAACTGGCACAATGAAGATAAGCTCCTAAAAGTTAATGACAGCTGAGACATTTCAAACAGCAATGCAAGGGCCCTATAAATTGTGCATGTCTTCTTTTTGTTTATTTATCACGCCTCATATCATCTCAGTGATTTCATTTCAGAAAAGGCTGTTAGAGCAATTTCTTTTTAAAGCCAGATTTCAGTTTAATTTGCCATCTGAAGATGAAACACGCCAGTTCCATAGGTGTAGAAGGCCTAATTAGTTGCAAATTTGCTCTTTTCAAGCTACAGGAAAATGAGGAGCTGATTTCTGAACCAGCCATTAGCCCCTGAAGGGCAAAGACGAGGCCAGAGGAGCTATGATCCTCTGGAGTATCAACAAACGCGCTCTACCGGAATCGAGGGTCGTTGTCACAGGAAATCATTAAGCCTCTCAGGAAGGCAGAATTCAAACTTGCCATTTTAAAAACTCTCTCTTTAAACATCCGTCAGATGGTCACAACTGCCAGGATTGTACCCTCTAAGGACATTTATCCGTTGCCACATGGCACTTTTTCACAGTGAGATTGGGTCATTGTAAGTATGAGCAGCATTACAGCTCTAAATCCTTATAAATGGAAATGACCTTTGCCTTGCATCATGCTGTGTGTTTGACAGACAGCTTGAGTTTGGCCCTTCTGTATGCAAAGCTCATTTGCAGTTTGTCCTAAGTAGATCATTGTTTCGAACTTACTCCCCATCCAAATATGCCCCGGCCTCTTGTGTGAGAATGTGGATGTGGGCCAAGTATGGATATCTCACAGAAAAGTGGCTTTAAAGTGGCACTGCTGGCATCTGCCAACCTGCTCTCACTGTAGGATGAGCCTGGTAGCTTCTCCTTCAAGGAAACTTGTTTGTTCCTGACAGCTGTGGAAGAAGATTTTTTTTCTTCTAAATAATTGCTTCTTCGAAAAAGTTATGAGCGCCACACACAAAGAAAACCCACCAGTCTTCCAGTGGCAGCACAAAGCTTTTTCACTGCCAGAAAGCAGGCTTTCCTTAAAGGCCTCGACTATGTTCACTAGCTCTGAATTGCCCAAGCAGGTGCGCTGAAATAGAGACAAGTTATAGCATTCAACTTCCAGCTCACAAGAGCATTGTGCAGTTGACTTCTAATGTTGCATGCCTTGGCTCTGAGAGCAAGGCCGGCCACTGTGCTTGTGAAACTCGCCCCCAGCTATCGGCACAAAGACCCCATAACTGGACCCAGACTGTTGCCATGATTGCCACTGAGTTCAGAAAATGGAGTCACTCACAGTTGTGTGAGTGATAACAAAACTGCTTAGTTGTTTTGTTTCCAGCTGGGTTCGTCTGGTGCTTACTGCAGTGCAAGTCCCTCTAAGTCTCCATTAAGAGCAACTCCAATCCAGGCATTTTCTCCCTTTTCTGTGATTCATTTCTTGGTCTGCCAGACACCCTGACTGGCGCATAATGACGCACTTTGGACAAACGGCTACCTCAGCAGTTCCTCCATGCTTTGTGGCAGAGTGAAACCCTCTTTGTGTGACTTCAATCTCAGCCAGTGAGATGGGTGCTCTCTGAGGCTTTGGCTTTCACAGGAGATTCCCAGTTGATAAGTAACTATAATGTTTTAAATGATTCATATTGTACAGTATCAGATGATTTCTTTGAGATCACAGGCCGTTCTTGTATCAGGCAGTGTGACTCAGAGGGACTAGAGACATTTGCCTTTTGTAATTTTTTCCATTTTTAGCCACATTGGAAGCATTGCTCTATGGTTGTTAGTCTGTCTGTCCAGCCTGAAATATCACAACAACTATTAGATGGATAGCTATGAAATTTTGAACAACACTTATGGTTCCCAAAGGATGAATCCTACATTTTTGTTTTTTTAGTAAAATGTCTTGACAGCTATTTAATGGATTGCCATTTGATTCAGATATTGATGGTGCCCAGAAGGTAAATCCGTAATGACTTTGGTGATCCCCTGAGTTTTCCTCTAGCGCCATCAGCAGGTTAAAGTTTTCACCTATTCAGTGAAACACGTATCTCAACATCTACTAGATACACTGGCACAATATTTGTATATATATACAGTATGTGTATATATTAACTTATCCTCTACCGCTATTTAATTTGTCGAATAGTTTGATTTATGACCAAAAACCTGCAAAATGTATGATGTTTCCATCAGCCTCAGCTGTACTTTGTGTTTAGTGCTAATTACTAAATGTTTGCATGCTAACACACAAAATGGTGTAAGATAGTGAACATGGTAAACACTATACCTGCAAAACATAAGCATATTAGTTTCATTGTTAGCATGCTTTGAACATATTGGCTTGCTGACGGTAGCATTTAGCTAAGGAGCCTCATAGAGCTGCAAGTGTGTGCAGACTTTTAGTCTATTATCTAATGCTGATATATTTCTATTTATTTTTTTCTATCTATTTTTTTTATTTCTGCGATTTATCAATGTCACTCATAGTTTTCAAAGAGGTATTAAAAGCCACAACAAGTCATTCACAAAGCACCTGCTATTGGAGCTATTGCTTGATGCAGTCCCCCCTGTCTAACTACAATAACCAATTCCCTTTGTAATTTGATTTTCTTGGTCCTTAGATTTATGATTGATGAATTTCTCAGCCCACCTCCCCAGATGATTAGCAGCCCTCATATTCCCCACCACACTGTGTGCTCCCACAGATCTGTACAGAACTGTCGTTAGGCTGCGACACTGCTGAAGTGTGCTGGAAAGATGTTCCCCACCCCACCCCCCTCCCCAAGGCTCCGTGTGTGTGAGTCCATGTGACATATGCTATCAGAAACACGTACCCGCATTATTATATGCATTGACTCTAAGCAGGCATGAGCTTTCGATCAAACGCGCACATACACCACAGTCACATAAACAAGCACTCTTCCCCTTAGTGTGTCCCTAGACACTTGGGGCCCTGCGGCTCCCACCCCCCAGCCTGGCCTCTTTAATGAGGACTGGCCCCTGTGTGTTTGATCCTGCTGCCAGCCTGCAGCCCCGCAGCCCCTCAGCCTCATGCCTATTCAACAATCCCCACAGCCTCTCCAGTTACTCCCCCATTGCCTTGGGTAGACTATGGATCCAAAGCAAAAGCACTCCTGGGCGGTTTTTCGATATCAAAGCCAGTGTGACTGAAACTGTGAAGAAAGGGGGAAAAGAAAAAAAAACAACGATTTAGCTCTGTGCTTTGTAGACTTACAAGCAGCTCTGGAACTTTCCTTTTTGTTTTGTCAGATGTTCTTCAAAAAATGTCATGTATTGACTGTTAAAATCCATGAAAGGTTTTGATGTTTCAAATGCCAATTAATTGGTTTCGCTGACTGTGGTCTTGGCAGAAAACACCATCGAAAGCCCGCAAATGGATTGAATAACATGACACTTCTTCTGTTTTGTGCACAGGATGGAGGTCTGCTCATTAACAACCCCACAGCACTGGCTATCCATGAGTGTAAGTGTTTGTGGCCCAGCACGCCTTTGGAGTGTGTGGTCTCACTTGGTACGGGCCGCTTCGAAACTCCTGGCAAGAACAGCACCACCTACACGAGCCTCAAAACCAAACTCACCAATGTCATCAGCAGTGCCACAGACACTGAGGGTAAGTGACAATCATTGCAATCTCTTAAAGATACCTTGTGTGATTTAGAGATGAGTCTTCATTATTTTGAGGACAGGGAATGAGGGTTGAGAAGAGATGGGGAATGAAATGCAACAAAGGTCCTCTAGCTGCATCTACAAAGAATACTGGTGACCAGTTGAAATTGTTTGCAATGTTGATTTAGTTACATTTATGTTATTGGTTTACTCCTGAAGACTACATTGTTGCTCACTGTAGTAATAATGCACAAAGAGTTGGATGAATTGTGCTCCCTGTTTATTTCCGAGGAAAGGAATTGGGTTTTGATGTCATCCGTGTAGAAAATACTGCACTGCAGGTTGACTTTGGTCTGGATAAATCCCATTGTGGCCCTCTGTCGTGGCAACCTTTTCCATCTTCTTATCACCTCTGGACATTGGGCACCTCTGCTGTGCCTAAATTTGGCTCAGTCCCCTCCTTGTTGCTGCAGTTGTGGTGCAGCGTGTGACCTAGATGCTACTCTGCACTTGTTCCTCCTGTATTTGTGATTAAGCTCCCCCCCAGCTCTCCAGCAGGCTTTGTTATTCAGAAACAGCAGATTAGCAAGAGTGTTTATCACAGATTTTCTCTTTTTCAAAAGCTTCTCTCCTGTCCCAGTATTCACAAGCCTCCTACTTGGTTGTAGGTGTATCAGTAGAGCTCGGTTTGTTGCTGTGGACAGACAAGGCTTTCATTGTAGATGCAAACAAAACTCCTTATGGACGTGGCTTGTTACTCACTTACAAACTCACTCAGGCATGTTTTGCAGGCTGCAGATTAAATTCCCCTTTGGGTCATTGTCACACCACTTCTACATCCACCAGCCTGTGCCACCTTTAGCCAAGGAAAGCAACAGCAGAGGTTTAGACCTGCGAATGTAGACATGTCACAGTAGCCACCGACAGGCAAGGAAAGTAAAAGCTGTTGCAATGCTCTTACAGTATATCTTACAGTTAACAGGTTTACAACTTGTGTTGTTGCTCTGAAGAGTTGCTAGTGGAACACACTATTCTTTGATGTTATTATTGCTAAACCACAAATGAAACGCATGTTATAGGTTCTATACAGTTGGTAGTATTGTGCAACTACCTGTCATGCATATCAAAAGCCGTGTTACCAGGTGTCTGAAAAATATGGTATTTTGTACAATTTACTATCAATAATTTAAAAAATCATAGTTAATTCTTCAGTATGTATCAAACAGTATGTCAATAATGTATTTTGGAAAACTGTCTCTGGATCTGACAAGTGATCCAGTCACATCTGTTGAGATCTTGTGAGACAGCTGTGAACTCACAACCTCGCTTGTGCTTTGTGTGGTTATCTGCAAATATTATCTTATATGTTTTAGTGTATAAAGACACTATAAGCAGCAGGCATGGGGAAGATAACTCGGTCACTGTGTAAAATGACTTTTTTTTTCTCTACAAACTAGCTAGTAAAGATCCTGGACTCCAAATCTGTGACGTCATTATTTTGTACAGCTGCAGACAATGAAAGACTATTTGATTTTTTTTTTAAAAATTATATCCCAATACCCACACGGTAATCAATTTTTAACAGTTAGCGCCTGACTTGTTCCGCTGAGAAGTCCGACAGCTGATAGGAGCAGAAACACACGATCTGTGATTGAACACAGTAAATGTTAGAAACCACATGAATTATAATACAATAACAATACAATACAAAAACTAAAAGAAATAAAAGTATCTAAAACACTCCAACTAACCTTCAGATAAATTACTTTTTGGATGGATTTTACTCCACCTCCTCAGAGGCAGCTAGTTTTAATAGAATCCATGTTTGAACTGAACTGCTGAACTACTGTGGGAACACCGGCTGTGTGGGAAATTTGTTGCCACCTTTTTTGGATCCTTAGGGCATATTTACCCTGTTATTGTAACCCACTGCCTGTTTGTATGCATTTATATTTTGTTGATTTTAAATGTCTCAGGCAGACAAGTCAGATATTTTCACTTGGTATTATCTCACACTCTCAGCCCTTAAGCGCTTACTCTGTAACACATGAAGTGCTGTCACAATGCTGACAGACAGCTTTGGCATTCCCTACTCTTAACACAATATTTGAATGTTTGTACATATTGGGACAGTTAGGAAGTTAATTGAGTGTTTATGATTTTGCTCTGCACATAAAATGTCATGTTTGCTTCATGTGCGGCCTCACTCTCACCTCCCTCCCTCCCTCCCTCCCACGCCTTTCCCCCTCCAGAGGTTCACGCCATGCTCGACGCCTTCCTCCCTCCCGACGCTTATTTCCGCTTCAACCCCCACATGAGCGAAGACATCTCCATGGACGAGAACCGGCACGAGAAGCTCCACCTGCTGCAGGCGGAGGGCGTCCGCTACCTGGAGAGGAACGAGGAGAAGCTGAAGAAGGTCGCTCGCATCCTCACCCGAGAGAAAAGCTCCGTCCAGAGGATGGCAGAGTGGGCCAGGCTCAGGGCTGACATGTATAACGGCCTGTCTTTTCACTCCTCCAAGCTCTAGATCCAACACAGAACAACCATTACCTCACATGGAAAGTCTTCTGTCATTTTAAATTGCCTAGAATATCATGTTACCATGATTAGTATGTGTCATAGTTATTGACTTTTAGACCCGTTGCTCTGAAGAACATTGTGTTAACGCAAAGGTGCTGTAGGTAATGTATCCAACACGCCAAGCATTATCTTCCTCCTCATTCAGACTTTACAAATCATAGTGATTTTAGTGTTAATGTGTTAGAGTTTTGGCAGTGACAATGCATTGCACTTGATTTAGCGCTGTGTTACGTTCAAAGATGTGTCATGATGTGCACCACTGTTAGCTTTCCTAGCAAATGCTTCTTGTGAACCTAAAGGAATAGAAAGTCTGGAATCAAGGGGAAGAAGAAAGTGAAAAAGCTTATATAAATAAAATGTTGAACTGTTCCTTTAAAAAGCAGAATACTGTAAAGTTCAGCAGTAGCCAGTAACGGTGTCTCCAGACTGTTTTTAAAGTGAGCACTTTTTAACCATTTGCTGTCCTTTTAGAGATTTGTTATAACAACCGGTAGCATATATCTCACAAACCTGTGTTTGTATTTTCACAGAAAAAATAGTAGATGGGATACGTGTTATTGCCGAAATGTAGCTGCTAATATGTGACGCTGTAAAAGAATGTAAAGAAATAATAGACAAAAAAAATCCTTCCTATTTTTGTAAAGGTCAAATCAAGGTTAATTTGAGCACCTAATGCAAGTGTCATTTCTTAGTTGTAATGACTAAAATCTTCACATTTAGCAGTGCAGCTACTGGTCAACTGTGTAAAACAAGCATCGGTACATGAGAGGCCACTTGCAGCATTACAGTATTGCATATGTTGTGTGTAAATGCATGATATATTTAAGATTTCACACAAAAAGACAAGTCAAGATCTAGTGGAAAACTGCAAAGTGTACATTTAAAAGATTTACTCCAATATTTCATTCAAATATACATATAATGATAAATTCTAATGATTAAATATAGAAAGCAGATATATATATACATATATATATATATACATTTAACAAGTATCCAAATGGAAAGTTACATCCTCTTTTTCATAAGGATGTAACTTTTACATACTATTTTAGCTCCAAAGTATTTTACGTTCACTTGTTTCAAAAGCTTTTTCTTTTTCTTCTTTTTTATCATTGTGTGCTTGATTGTTTGGTTTTATGGATTCCCTACAGGCTATACACATTTTCTGCTCGGTCTTCAGTGTGCCCTATTTCTCTTTTGATGCCTCTTCTCAAAAACCTCTTTCACCCTTTCTACCTTGAAGTGCTGTGTTTCAGTCCCCACTCTGCTATACTCTAATGTTTGTTGAAATCATGCAGGTTTTTAGCTCAAGGACTGGTTTAAAACCGATGGCTGCTTATTGATTATCTTCATGTGTTTCTATGTGTACAGCTAAAAAAAAAAAAAAAAATGCACTCGTTTTCATGCCTAACCTGGTCAAATACTGTATAACTGATGTATCAGTCACTCCCGAAGGACCCGAGGTAAAATGGACGTAGATATTACCCTGATTAATATAATTCCACTGTTCTCCTGTTGGTCCTGTGTAAAGACTGTTTGAGAGTGTATGTAATTAAAACCCGTCACTGATCCTCGCCGCATCTTGTCTCCTAATTACATGAAGATTAGCTGATTGTGATCGGAGGAACGCTGCTGTTTCTTTCACAGCTTGTGGCTCATCTCGGGAAGAAGAGACGTGCGGATATTAGGTTGGTAACTTGTACACACAACTGCTTAATTATTCCAACAGAGATCTAAACTGATAAACATCCTCACCTTTGCTACTCAATTTCCAAGGTGCTTGGCTTGATTAGCACTACTATGGCAGGCACATACAGTATCTAGTCCCTGTGAGTGTATATTTCAGGGGAGGGTAATTTAAAGGCCCTTCCCTGAGCTCCCCGTCGTAAACAGGAAGAAGGTGAGATGAGATGACTCTGCAAGGCTGTGCTCAGGCACCTGGGTAAGAGCCCTGGCCCAGTGATGAATCAAATTTCCCTCCAGCATAAACAGCATGAACTGACACAGCTCTCTACCAACTGCTTACACGCATGACAACACAGCGATGGCCACAGAAGGCAGGGGACACGGCAAACCGCATCAACAGCGGTCTGAGGCACAAATGGTGCAGGATGGAGGCCACTCGCAAATATTGTTTTATCTGGAACTGAGCGGCATCAGAGAGCAAATAAAAGGAGCAAGTGGACATTCACCAAATATGGAATTAAAAGGCTGTAACATAAATATTTTCAGTGCTAATAGAACTCAAGAGATGGTGGAGGAGACAAAGATATTTTAATAAAGTGATCCATGTAAGGCTCATTAGGATATTTGGCTACAGGGAGTATAACAGAATAATAGAGAATAACATTATCAATGCTGGATAAAGAGAGTTTTTTTTTCAAGGTACAAAACTATGTCAACTGTTTTGTAGTATGAGTATAAAAGCACAGAAGCGTACAGCACATTGAAGACTCATCACACAGAAGAAGAAGAAGCTATTTTCCCTGCTTTGGTGCTGATTTTTGATAAACACACAAACTACTGAGAGAGATGATCAGAAAATCAAGAGGCACTGCTGTTCCTCGCTAAAAAAAAAAAAATCTTGTTATCCAGCAGCTATAAAGGAATGATTCAGTATTTTGGGAAAAAGGCGTTTTTGCTTTCTTGTCGGGAGTAAAATGAGAAGATTCTCGTGTTGCTTTGCTAAATATGAAGCTACAGCCAGAAGACTGTAGCTTAGTTTAGCACAAAGACTGGAAACAGGGAAACAGCTAGCCTGGTTCTGTCCAAATGTAAAAAGAAACTGCCTACCAGCGCCTTTAAAGCTCACAAAATGGCAAACTATTGCTTTAAAATAAAGAAATATCTCTCACTAGATCAGTCACCAGCACACCACACTTTATCAAAGCACTAAGCAGCAAAGCTTCTGCTCACTTCCTGTCCTGCATCTGCATCCAGCTAGGTTTGGATGTGCACACTATCCAGCTTCTTTGCTCCTCTTTAACCCATCACACGATAACTTTAACCTTAAGTGCTGGCAGTGCTTTCACTTTTTTTTCTCTCTCTCTGGCTCTGGCAGGTCTTGTGGTTCAACCCCTGGCCCACATGACAAAATGTCATTGAGCCAGACGCTGAGCCCCAGTTGCTTCAGATGGCCAGGCCTTGCATGAATGAGAGGCACACTGTAAAGCACTTTGGTAAAAGAGCACTATATAAAGATGTAGTCCGTATAATTTGTTCCCATTGTCCCAAAACAAATTGATACTTTGACATAGAAAGTGAGGAATCTCCTGAGGTGAGATCATTAAAAACTGGCTTTCAGGGAGTGAGTGATTGTTGTCATTTACAATTATGGTAACAACTAAACCCATACTTGTCAACAGAAAAGACTTATCTTAATCATGACATTTTTTCAGCATATGTGACGAGAAACAAGGAACAAGTAATACTCACTGATTGAAAAGTACCTTCAAATACAGTGAGAAATGACTGCAAGCAGCAGTAGATTGAAAATGTGAAATGGAAAAAAAAAAACTCTAAAAACTTTACCAGGCTTTCACGTGAATAATGATTATATTCAACATATTACCTGAAATGCAGTGGTTTCATATCTGGTTACTGTGCTGTATTTAGTGGATTCATGTCATGCTTTTGCCCCCTGGGTGTTAACATGGTTAGACAGCCAGTAAAGGCTGCTCCCACTCAATATAGAAAAGTTGTAATGTAATTACGCCGCAGACTGAGAGAGGAAATGCATCCCCCTCTGATGTAAACAGATCTGACTCATGAACTTGTCCCCCAGCAGTAATCACATCAGTAATTTGATTTCTTTTGCACCTTTGGCCAAACCTCCAGACTCTGCATATAAATACCTCTCTCCAGTCCATGTTGAGAGCTTATCTTCGGGAGGTTTTGACAGGTACTGTGTTCTCCCAGCTTTGTTGTTATGTAACAACTGTTTATCCTTGGGGTGGCTGATTCTCAATTACACCTCACATTTGGCTTGCAGCGAATAAACCCAGCTCATTAGCACTTAATGGTTTTGCAGCGAGCGTCTGATATTGAGATAAGATATGAAGGGTTTAATTCCAAGATATTAATGCCACATTTGAAAAAAGTGACAGAAAGACAAGCGGCAGAAAAAAAAAATTGTGCCTTTTGCAGAGTCATACACTTCTACTAACATATACTGAGTTCTTTTGACTCATAATTAATACACCATGTTCTGAATTTCTGGCTCATTAAAAAATGTCAAAATGGGAAGCTATCATGGCTGCAGTGTTGAATTAGACTGCTGTGTGCTGATGTGTGTTAGAACTCAGAGCCTGCTGATCTGTGTTGAATCTGGTTAGTTAATCATCACCTCTGATGGGAGCCAGGTCATTTCATGGTTGGCTCGCTGATGCTGCATCTGTTATCCAGTTTATTCTGAGAAGAATAAGAAAATAACAAGGAATCAGAGAAGTTTTGTGTCTCTGTGAGCAAAGGACTTCAAGGATCCACTGCTGTAAAACGCATTGGAGAGACCAGTGAGGCAGAGAAATGGTCTTCTCCTGTATGTTTTTGCATTTCAACACAAAGCCGAAACCTGATAAGATTCACTTTGCAACTTGCAAAGTGCACTACTTTGTCTCCATGGTGCCATATCCTTGAACTTATGGAAATCCCTCAGAGTGCTTTATGGATAATATGCATGGGGGAAATTAAGAGAATATTTTAATGAGATTCAAGAGGTAGCTATGCAGACATATCTGGAGGCGGTCTGAAATGAGAGGCGAGGACAATTACTATACTTCCCAGTGTGGCACTGGGAAGGCAGATGTGGGTAAGAGTCCCCCCTCCAGTTGAAGATGAAGGAAACTGGTGCTCTTCGCACTGGGGGATTATATCCAGCAGATAACCTTGGCTGGATCTCGACGCCTCTTTCTCCCTCTGAAATTGTGTCACTTTTCTTTTTACCACTAAACTGTTGAGCAAAGTAGAAATATCAAAGAAAGATGGAGATCTGAAAAGTAAAGGAGCATTAGGATGATTCTGAATTTTTAGACCTTTGAAAGATAATTACTGTAGTTCTTTAGGCCTCTTAAATGAACCACACTTTAGCTTATTTCTAAATAATGATCTGGAAACCCGTCTTCATCATCTGATCTGTGCCACGACCTAATTTAGCTCATCTCAGTCAACCAACTTCTGGATGGCAACTCAAACCAGAAACTCTGTCTTCTTGCCAAACCAGGCTTATCCTGGTAATAACTGGAGTCACTTGCTCAGTATGTTTGATGGCTGCAGATGGCTTCCATTGCTAAGCCTGCGATAATGCATGTGTGCAACATGCACTGAGAGAAGAGTGCATGACTGGCTGGCAGCAGATTGAATTGAGAGGAAATGTTGCTTTTAAAGTCACATGACCTCACCCACCAGAGTCTTGTTTGATCCCACAGGCTACTATATGATTATTAGTGCAATCCTGCTCTCAGGACAAAATGGCAGAGCACATCACGACATGCAAATGACTCCACAACAATTAAGCCCACTGTCTAAAAGGTGAAAATATTCATATTTGACTAATTGCAGTCTGGGAATGAGCTTTTTATGTGAATTGACTGTTTTTCATTTTGCATGCCTGCAAAATGTACAGGGTTATTAAGCCTTTAAGGCTTGGAATTATTTCAGTGTTGAACATTATTTGTGCTTGTAGCATTTTCACGAAGCTTAAATCTAACAATAATAATACAGCAACTAAATTAAAAAGCCACTCCCTGCTGTTAAGTAACAGAAAAGGGCATTGCTGAGCATTAAAAGACAACTTTTGGGTTGTTTTATCCTAAAACTCATCCAGCTGTTGTCCATCTGTGGGTTTGAGCCTGTAGGGGGCTAAAGCACTATTAATGTGTCTATTTGGATAACAATTTGCTAGAATGGTTCAGTGCCTTGAGGCCACCATACGTCGGCAGCGGCGCTGCAGTGCGCGCAACGGGCGTGCGCACGCCCCGGAGTGCTGCTGCGCGCCCCCGCCTGTGTGTGTCAGTGAACTGGTGGGGAGATGAGAGGACCAGTGACTGAACTGAGGCAGAGGAGACAAGTGCAAGAGGCTCGGCGCTGAACGGGACTCCACGTAAATAAACACAGCAGACGGCATCGCTCTGTCGCAGGGGACTGAAGATACGGCACGGGCTTCGCGTTGCGCACCGCCGAGGGAGGAGATAAGGTGAGATAAATGATTTCATTCATAATAAACACGTGTCGTGTAGCTTGCAGTTTACTGTCAGGAGTTTCTGGAGAGAGAAGCAGCCTGCAACATTGAGTTGGATGCTGAAAGGCTGCCAGTAAAACCACTGACCCCTTCACATCCTTGTGAACGCAAAGAGCTGACGGATGTTTGCAAAGCTAAATCTCTTTAAAAAATAAATAAATAAATACACCGCACTTTTTCAGGACACATTCCGCTGTAGCTGATTGCTTTTTGGTCATCAGAGAGAGCAGGTGCAGGTGCACATAGTGTATTCCGGTGCGCGACTGTCAAATCAAGGCTTGACACTGGTGTGCTGCTTAAAAGATGCTGAGAGAAATCATTGTCATTTATCTTCCGATCTCTGCCACTGACATGATCTGTCCTTGCTTCATGGTGGTCGTCACATTGCAGGCTGTAAGTGCAGATAGATAGACAGATAGATAGATAGATAGACAGATAGATAGATAGATAGATAGATAGATAGATAGATAGATAGATGCTGTATTTGACAGTTGTTTTTTGCTGATGGAAATGCTGTCCTCACACATAAATCCCTCATGTTCTAAGCTGATTTGTTACCCCACATGTTTAATTCCCTTCATATTCATATCACCACTCTGTCTTGTTTTGACGGTCAGTCAGTTTGTTTAGTCTAATTTGCCTTCATCAGACTCAATCTGATTATAATAGACCCCTGAGATTTACCAATCACATTCCATGTCATTTATTTTACTAGCCAAACAATTGCTTTACTGGAAAAGAAAAAAAAAAAAACACATTCCCACCCAATCCCCGGCTTACTGCCCCCTCCTCCTCCCTCTGTCTCCCCTTGGTCAAAGCTACAGTCAAGGGGGGACTCACCATCATGCAACAACACCCCCCTCCCCCCCGCCCTTTCCTCCGCTCACCCCCAGACACTCTCACTCGTACACGCACACATGCCTTGACTGTACACTTTCGCTGCCTACTCAGATAGCCAAATTAATACAATGACCCCTGCTTTATTGTCTGAAGCCCTTGTTCTCTGAAAAGGCTGACACACTTTCTAGTAATGTTTATTCACTCCAGGCAGACTATTGTTAATCTGTTTAAGAAGATAACAATATCTCCTCTATCCCTGCCTTATGTCTAGTTCGCATTAATTCAGAAACAGGCGGCAAAACATGCGATGCCACTTAACGTATGTGTTTCCCCGACTGTCTGTGAGACTTTTGTCGGTCGCTTTAGTTTGAACATAGTGAGCCAGGATGTTGTTTGAACCCAGGGAGCCACCACTCCACTGCTGCTGGAGCTCTACTGACAGGACATTTCAGGCTCATTTGACCAATGTGCAGAATCGGGACAAGATAGTGACCTACATTGTACTGCCATCTTTACTTTCACCCTTAGCACAAACGGCACTAGGCGGGGAGATTTGCATAACTAAGGGATTATCATGACACACGTTGGCCGGCGTTATTGTGAGAGCACCAGTCAGTCACACTGCTGACCTAAAACCAATGGCGGGCAGTTCTGCTCCGGGGGCTATGGGAAAAGCTTGGGTGTTGGAGGGAAAATGCCACAAATTTCACTCTGTGGGCTGGAGAAACACGTAGACTATTCTGCGAGAAGTGATCAACGCTCCTTCTGTAAGCGGCTGTCTGTGGCATTGTGAACTCCAACCAACGCCAACCGCCGCGCAGACAGGACAAAGTGTCTCACAGATAGAAGGAGTTGCTCAGTGTCACTTCTGGCGATGTTGATGACATCATTTCTTAGAAGAACTGATTTGAACCTGAGCTATTTGGTGATTCGTTTCACCAAGGACACACTTAAGTTGTGTATTAGAAATGTCCATTCTATGAATTCAAAGACAGGAATAATGAAAATGACCCCAACAAATTGCGGTGGAAGTCGGAGTGGTAGACATTAAAATGTGTAAAAAAAAGAAGAGAATCAAAGTCCTCCCTGCTGTGAGGCTTTAAAAGACCCAACATCTAAAGGAAATTAGGCTAATTACAACTTCCGTCTTATTTTTGTAGTTTTGGCCATTATTTCTATCAGTTATAACAACATTGTACTCACCAAAGGAATTGCTGTGATTTAGGAACACATGACGGTGCTACAATGAAGTCTAACAGGGCAAGAAAAGCGAATGCGCGATTTACCACAAACTGTAGTTGAAGTTGATGCAGGAATGCAAAATGTAAACTGTATCGGATGTTTACAACAGACAGTTTGGGTAATAAGTTAACTGTCTTTGTTTTTTTAATTCCAAATAAGTTTGACTAACCTGGAACCTGGTTCAAAATCTGCACAATCGCCTGATAAAATCGATCTGTAACTATTATGATAAAGGAATGAAAACGCATTGTGAGGATTTCAAGCTTTTCTGTGTCGAACATGATCATAAACTGCATATCTTTAGATTTTGGATTGTTGATCAGAAAAAAACAAGGATGTCACTATGAGCTCTAAGAAATTATAACAGGCATTTTTCACCATTTTCTGACATGTAATAGACAAAACGTTCAGTCGATCAATCAAGAAAAAAACTGGCAGATTAATCAATAATGAAAGTAAGCGTTACTTGCAACCCTAGTTGACATGTTCCCAGATCTCAACAATTAAATTATTCAGTACAAGCTTGTTATTAACTACAGATTAAAACTAAGAAAATGAGTCCAAGTTTAAATAAAAGTGGAATAATCCTTTAATGTTTCATGTAAAACTGCACAGGCCATCATAGGTCACTCCAGCTGATTGACTGAATGCTTGAATGTGTTCTGAAGACACGTGTACACTTTTGCTCTGAGTGGAGACAATCCAGCAGCCGTTTGGGACTAGAGGTTCTCTGCTGCTCAGCTGTGATGGGGCTAAATCTCAGGGGGGACTGACAGAGGCCCATGCCTATCTATTAGTGTCACCACGGTCTGGGTGTCTCCTCCCAGTGGACACACACAACACACTGACATCGCCTGGACCTCCTTGTCACAAGCGTGTTCATCTCATTTTGGGACTGATGAGTGCCTCATTAAAGGGACCACAGAGGGATTGGTGTCCCCCTCGCTTCACGGCTGCTTGAACACTTGCCTTGGTTGTAATTTGGACAAATGTATACAGGGGCAGATGAGTAGATGCAAAGAAGGACGTACATGTTCATTACATACACACACACACACACACGCGTTTCAGTTTCTCTCTGCTCTGTGAGTGGGGCCTGAATGGTTGCAAGCTGGTGGGTGCAATTACAGTTTCACACTCAGTTAGGCAGCAGGTCTAATGGGGATTGACACGTTCCTGCGAATCCACTTCTACACAGCTGCAACTGTTGATGTTTACATGCTAGACCTGTATTAGATTATCATGATTGGATGGTGACAGATGACTGGGTATTAGGTGATTTATGTCTCAGACTGGTTTCCTGAGTAATTATATAAAAAGATGTGCAGTTGCTTTGCTATTTTGTCTTTTATCTCGTGGAACAATGCAGCTTCACTGACTTGTGCTGAATTACTGCTGAGACGATAAATCGACAGATCAAGTCGAAGCCGAATTATTTGACAAATTAAAATGATTGATCGTAAATGACATGATAGTGTATATTATTTATCATGCAAAAATGCCAAACACTGTCTAGTGTCAGTGTCTCAAATGCTGCTTTTCTCTGTTTTGTATATAATTGTGAATTGAATAGCTTAATTAATGTTTTGGACTGTTGGTCTGACAAAACAAGCAATTTGAAAATGTCACCTTGGATTCTGCACTTGTGAAAGATGTTTTTCACATTTTAGAGACTAAATATTTAACAGAATTAGTGGAAATAGCAATTGACCTATAAACAATGAAAGATCTTTTCTTTATTGCTTTAGCAAGTCAGCTTCAGTTCAAATTCCAAACACTTGCTATTAAATAAGGTGCTGCACTCTTACATTAGCTTGCATTTTTTAGGTAGTGTGGACAGATGGCGAATGAGTAGCGGTCAGTGCGGATGTCCCTGGATGGCCCACTGTGACAGAATCATTACACCAGAGCTTTACACCATGACAGTCATCAAGCCCAGTCACTTGAAGGTTGCCCAGGGAACGCTATTATCGCCCATGTCAGGTTATTATACCCCTTAGTGAGAACAAAGCATTAGAGATGCTCTTTTCTGTCCAAACCAACTGCTAGGGTTCGACAGCAATAGAGTTCCCTTTTGAAGTGTTAGGTTGGGATAATGGAATGTAATGTTGTGGGTTTTATGTTCCCTCTCTACCCCCAGTAGAGCGCCTGACAGGCTAACTAGCCCTGTATACCACTAGATCCCACTCCCAGTTAACCTTGAGTTTAGGACCTTGATGTGAGCACTTGGAGATGAGATTTGAGATGTGTGCTCAGAGTATTTTTTCTACATTCTTATAAGATGCTTTGCTGTGCTGCCACCCACTAGTAGAGGTGGAGGGAGGGAAAGGAAAGGCGGGAGGGTTTTGAAGCTTTCGGGGGTTGCAGGGAGGAGGAGGGGTGGATAATGTACCACAGTCGACGCTGAGAAGGGGCAGGGGGAACAAAGGGGGCCTGTTTTCTCTGTCTCTACTGGCGGGGCGGCTGTTCTCGCCTCTTTCTTGCAGTGTAGGGGGGTGATGCAGGGTTAGGCCTGAGGAGATCCACAATAGAAACTCGGGTGTTGGAGCCTCTGTTTGAACACACTGTTGTTCCTGCTGAAGAGGATTGGAGAGAGCAGCCTCGGGCCTGCTGAAGCTCTGGCCAACTTTGGATGGGCAGCAGATGTTGGAGAGGTAGTTGGTGGCCCAGTGGCAGCACATAACAAGGACCACTGCTTCCCTTCCTGTCCTGAAAACAACAGGAGGTGGGCATTGCTCCACCGGCAGGGTGTTTGCTCGCCAAAATTACAGAAAATTCAGGAAGATTGTGCACTTGAATGCTTTCTAGTCTGTTCTCAAGCCTCCATCTTCCTCCTATTTGCATAGAGCTTAAGAAAAACTGGGCTGCACATCCCACTCTGTGTTGGCACAGTGATGCAGCCTACTTGTGTTGTCTAATAGCTTAGCAAATACATCCCCACAGCCCTTATTCTGCTTATAACAGTGGAGATTTAAAGAGTGGGCCCTGCCAAGAAATCCACCACAAGCCTCCGCACTCTTACCAGCCTGTTGTTGAATGTTATATCCTTTAAACTTGTAGAAGTAAGGTCTTCTGAGATAAGCGGAGCGAAGGCGTAGATTATCATTGTCAGCCCGGCACATGACGCAACAGTGATTGAATCAACAGGAAAGAGGGGGACACTTAGCTGTCAGCTCATGAATAAAGTTGACATAGAAGCACAAAGTGGCTTTGCCATGGTTCAGGAGGCTCGCTGACCTCGAGGTCTTATTTAGGCCAGGCCTTCTAATGCCCTTACCCTGTGCCCCACCCTCTACCCCCTCCCACACCCCAGCCGAGGGTAAGACACCATGTTAGCAACCCAGCAGCCACCACTGAAGGGCCCTTAATCCAAGTGAGATGACAGCTTGGCTCTAGATGCTGTTTCTGTGGCGCTGAGACCAATGGGCTTTTCTTTCCCTCTTTTTCATCCCTTAAACCCCCCAAACACAACCACAGGAATCCTGGGAAAAATTCTCCGGGGGGAGACAAAGGAATGGGATGGTAAACAAATCCAAGTGTAGATCTGAGATTCCCCTATTCAGCGGAAGATAAATGTGCATGTCCTTTGAGATATCAAAAGCACTAAACAATGCCGACTCGGACCGTTTTGTTTTGTTTTTTATTGTCCTGGTGCCACGTGTTGTGTAAAAAAATAATCTATGCCCAGATAATCTTTGTCCGGGCTTCAGAATGATTAGGGAAGATTGAGGTCAGAAAACCATTAAAATCATAAAATTTGGTGCCGCTGTAAAACCAATCCCTTTTCCTTCCTTTACACCAATCAGCTGAGCCATCCAGTCATCACGTGTTAAAGGAAGTTCAAACGGGCCATTATATCCATTGATGCAACAATGAGCATCTGACATGTTTGCCAGCAGACTGAGTAACTGCCGGGCAGCTACTGTATGGCTAATTCTTCTTTTCCGGGCTGCCATGCTGATGTGTAGATGTGCTGATATGTACTGTAGTCAGTTCTGGGAATAAAAAGAGTCAGAAGACACAGGAAAAGTTTTGTTTTTTTCCTAATCTGAGGGGCTTTTTAGCCCAATTGAGCATTTACAATCTTAAATCATTCAACAGAAAATTAATCTTCTGTTTTTTGATAATCAATTAAGCCTTGAAAAGTCTAATATTTTATAGACTAAACAAATCCTAAAAATAATTTACAGATTGATTATGATGATTATGAAAATAATCATTAACTGCATAAGTGCAACAAAAAGACATTAATCAAACTTAATAATACCTTCAACTGTTTTGCATTTTTACTGTATACTGTACAGTTTGTGTGCTAACAGGACATCCTTTCCCTGTTATTATCACAAACAGATCACCAAACAGAGACTTGAGCATTTTTCCCGATTCCCTTTAAATCAAGGACCTAATTTGTCACCATGAGAAGAACATTTCTTGCAAATTTGATTTATTAACAAAAAAACCCAGGGATAACTACCATGGAGTTGACTGTGCTCAGGGTGTGTTCCAGAGCAATTTAGGATCAAATGCGAGCAATGGAATAGCAATCAGTCTAATCTCCTCGTGGTCAGTCCTTTGCTAGGTTCTCAGAGCTGGCCATCTTTAGGAGCTGGAAGAATAATTGTCACCAAGATAATTCCTTGCTGGGGGCGAGCTGTTCCCGGCTGTGAGGAGACGAGGATGGACAAATGGCAACTTCATTTATCAAGGTCCCCTCTAAGGCTGGCTGGCCTGATAACCCAATCAAATGTCTAGTGTGGCTGAGAGCTGGCTGGGCCAATACTAGGCTTTTTCAGCTCTGTGTTTGCCTCTCTGTCAATGTGGAAATATCAATGAGTCTTTGTCAGGGTGCCATGGTTTATAGCCAAAGGCCTGCAGTGTTAAGAACCTAATGCAGAGTCTCAAAGAAAAAGCCTACAAATGATAATCTTCAGGTTTCTCAACATTTTCAGCAGCAGAAATCGTCTTTTTCATGTATTTCATTTGCTGTACATTTTGACACACAATTACACTATTGTTTATTTTAATCTTGGCAGTGAATGGCATTCCTTATATTGGTTTTAGTTGGTATTGTGCTGGCAGAGGTTCAAAAGACTCTGGTCTGAAGCAGACCTAATGCTCGGGTCTTCAAGGTTGGCTGCTTTTGGGCCTCTCAGGGCTCAAGGCACAATGACCACATCTCTCCCTGAGCGGAACCATGGTGGACATGTTACTCAAAGGGGTTACTGCGTGACAGAGAGAACGCCTCCACAGATCCTGCGAGAGGAAAATAGGACACTTTCACTCATTGGTCATTTGTGATGTGTCACTGAGGTGGAATTCATATAGCTCCTGGTTTTAAAGTCAGCATCGTGATTGTAGTTGACATTTCGGAGTATGTAGAAAGCTTCGCTTAGAGTCAAGGGGCACTCTTTCATGAAATATGAATGGTGCGGAATAATAGATGAAATTGTTACCAAGTACCGAGGGGCCGCAGTGTGCTGCTGTGGTCATTTCTGTCACTTCTGTGTATGCACCGTGTCATTTCAGCTAAACGTAAGTGCACATCTGAGGCTTTTTCATAATGGTTATAACCTCTATCACAGTAAAAAGAATCTCAGTTTTCCCTGATTAAATGATAATTACTGAACCTGTAGTTCCATTTCCAAAGCCAGCCGTGGGGATCATGATATGCACGATGCTTATGGAATTATTAAAGCCTGTTTTATAATCTCAGCTTCTAGCCACATGATTTAAATAAAGGAGCAGTCGCTGCCCTGAGAGCAGATTATGCGCTGATCTCTACCACTGACTCTCTGCCTCTCTTTGTTCCTCAGATTATTTCCTTTCCCTTACTGTTCCTCTTCCCTATATATCGCTTTCAGAGTATGTTTCATATCTGCATTTACTATTGTTAACTAACTACTAATAGCTGCACCAGCTATTTTCCATTACTTGGTTTGTGTGTCAAGTTGTGCCTAAATTCTTAGTAACTACTATACAACAGAACTCTTATGGTCACCACAAAAATGTCCCTATTGCATATTATCATGTGGGTCTAGGTTAGGTTATTATAATTTAGGGAGCTTAAATGTTCACACTGTTTTAACCAGTGGTAAAGCCTCAGGCAAACTAGTAGCATTCATTACATCCGTGCATATTTTATGAATTTATAGATTCCCTTGTTTCCCACATTGCCTTTAAATGTAGGCGTTGTTCACTGATGTAGTGCCTAATCAGACCAGAATAAGGGAACTACATGGAGGTCGGACTGATTGGATTCTCCACAGTCATCAGCAGTGAAAAAAACCTAATTAAGCCTTAGGCGTCCCAAGTCAAACTCCCCAGGATTACCCTGGCCCTGCACCCAAAACCCAACCCTGGGAGAGAGTGATAACTAGACTCCCATAATCTGAAGCGAGGGCACACTAGAGGGGGCTGATGATGAAATCCAGGCAAACTGAATCCGCTAACCCAACTGCAGGGGATGAGTGACGTCAGCACAGGATCAGTAGCATGTCAGTCACGTCATCTTGGAAGCAATCAAACAGGTAAATTAAGTTCAAATCAAACATCCCAGTTTGAGATTTACCAAAGTGGAGTCTATGTTAATGTTTGACACCACAGCAGGAAATAGTGCATACAGCTAAAGTAACGTCAGTGTGTTTTGTGGAGATAATGATAGAAAAACTGATTTCATGCAGAGTTTCAGCCGTATCGTTCACAATCCCCCACGCTTTGAAGTCAAATTAGAAGTGTGTCTGTATGGGTGGAAACGACAGACAGATTAGAGAACAGAAAGAAAATGCTTTGAAAGAGCATTTAACCCCCTTCCCCCTCCACCTCATATCTGCCTTTTGAGACAAAATAAAACCCGGCAAAGTATCTTCCCTTTTGTTCCAACTTTAGGATGTGGGTTGGCTGTACGCTCTGAATTTTAGGGTTTGCTTTTCACCCACTCTTTTGTTTGTGTCCCTTGAGTAAAAGTACATGTTTACTGTGGTCATTGCTTTTCAACGGTCCGTTTCTGGAGAGAAGAACTCACAACAGGGGACCACTATTGATCAGGTGTTTGTCTAAAGGGAGTAGAGTTGAAGTGAGGAAGAGGTGAGGAGGGCGAGGGGTCAGGATGGGGTAAGAGACAGGAAAGACCAGGACATGCTCTCTCTCTCTCTCTCTCACCAGGATGCAGCCAAGTCTGAAATATAGCTACTTTCTTTTGATTCTGGAAAGAAAGCCCCTGCTGGAGACCTGAGGATACGTCCTCTCCCGGTGTGACCTTTCCCATGTCTCCAAGGTATCACTGACCTGTACCCAAGTGAATAAGGGCTCTGCTATTCCATTGTCATCCTATGAGTGACTTTACATGGACAATAGTTTTTTTTTCTGTATCACCGCAAAAGTTAAAAGTTGCAACGGCTTGTCATCTTGTCTAAGCTTCTCAAGGGATTGTTTTTGAGTTGTTTTTTTTTATTTTTTTCCAGCATCAAAATGCAGCTTGAGTGAGAGCTGAAAATGCTCTTTTGGCCTCAAAACAAAAGCCCTCGAATTTGTTTCACTCGGTCTGTTTATCCAAGCTGTGATTCAGCCGAAATGGCACTTGGGATATGAATTTCGAGTGGAAGCACAGCTTTGGCAGCAGTGGCAGGGCCACGTCCTTGACAGCACTGCTGAATTAATTCCTTCCAAATGGCTGGTTTAAAGACTGAAAAGAGGAGTCTGAATAACACCTACTACTGATCTAATGTGCCGCTATGACGGAGGTCCATTTTTACCCATAATGTCTTGTGAAACCATCCTTTTTTATCCCTGTGACTCATATTGTGTGGAACTGAAGCATAATGGAGTAGGTGGCCACAGAGAAACCACCCGGGACAGCTCGTCATAGCACTTCAGTTTGATTGACACAGCACTTCTTTTTTCACATCAGACATGGTAAAATAGTATAAAAGTGGCTCTTTTACATAACATTGGACAATTGCATGCCTAACCTCCTTCATTCACCACTGAGCCTCTGTGAATTCAAACTGGAGCAACCTCAACATATCTGTGTTTTGTAATGCTAAAATTAGCAGAATCTGAGGCATGTGCTTGATATGGTAATAAGGCAGGAAAATTGCATTTGAGTGTTCATTTTTGGGTATTTGCCAGAAATTGGCTTCTTGCACGCAAAGCAGAATTAGGTGGTTTTAGTTGGAGATTCAATATGTGCTATATAGATAATATCATGGTTTATGTCATTTTATATTTGGATTTTAATGTATATTGTAACATAGTACATTTTCTGGAAAAAAATAGTTGAGAAACTTGAGCTTTAAAGTTCATTCTTGACCATGAAAATAGCAGTTTGACAAAAAAAATCTTATCACAAGCTCCACTTTGTGGGTTTTCCCGGCGCTGTCAGCCACATCTTGTGTCCATAAGCTGATGGAGTTTGCTGCCTTGTCACGAAGAAGGTTGTTTTCTCATGATAACAGTACGACCACCTGCTATCACATGTCCAAAACTCCACACTTAGAAACTGCCAGTTTGTAAAATAACCTTAAAACACTGTTTATAACAAATCAGAGTGGCCATATCTACTGTATCTGCTGCATGTTTGTCTTGTCTGTTCTCATTTGCTTGGCTTCTTGTCTGCATTTGTTAGACTGTGTCTGTCTTAATGGTGTCACTTACTTTGTCTGTAGTTTAATGTGATTATACGTTGTCATTTTTTATCTGTGTGCATTCATTATCTGCTTAACATGTTTCTGTTTTGTATACATTTCTTGCATTGTACATTTCGTACTATGCATTTCGCTTACTTTACTCCTTTTTAGCTTTGTGATCTCTGTTCAGCTGCTTCATGGTTCGCCTGCTGTCTCTTTTACATGTTGCTTGCTTTATTGTTGTTTTAATGGGTAATTTAACATTTGGCTAAGGGACATTGGGTTAAAATGTGTGCCAGTGTTAGCCTTTTGGCTTACACTGGCACACAGTAACCTTAAAAATAAAAGTATAGCAAAATCTCTGATGAAAGACACATTTATATTGTGTCATGGTATATATCGTCACATCGCCCAGCCATTGAAAAGTTAGATTTGTGTATGTAGGACTATATCCCATTTTTGCCTCAGCTCACTTGGTATCAGTGAACTGATTAGATGATTGTAAGTGGCTCATTGGGACAGTCAGACTTGGCTCAGCTTTAAACAGGGATCATTATGATTAGCCTAACCACTCTGAGCCCAGCTATGGTAGTGTGTGGATCAAATATAAGATGAGATGAAATCTTATTAATCCCCATGGTCTAATTTAAATAGCTTCTTTCATGATAGTATTCTGTTTCACCTCTGCTTCCTTCCTTCAGCTCATCTCCTACTCAGAACTTTCTTGGAGAAAAAGACAAAAAAAAAATGCAGCAAAACATCCCACAGAGTAGTGCATTGTGCTGGATGATTTATGATACTGTTGGTAGATGTGGCATAAATGAACACTTCTGTGACACTGAGAAGTTTTCCCACATAGACTCACACAGTAGCAGCTCTCAGCTCTGCCCAGTGCAGGAGTGCTGCTCTAAATGTTTAATGGAGAGTTAAGGGATAAGGGGCATCTTCTGTCTCTCTGTCTCTGTCTGCATAGTGTCTCGTTCCCACCTGGCCGAGCTCCAGTGCTCACTGCAGCATTCTGACCCACTCTGTTGCTGCACTGAGACCGGATACAAACACTCATCGGAGACTTTTTAGCTCCACTGAAGTTATGCGGTATATTGACTAGTTTTTGCAGCGGCTTCTGTTCTTAAACTCAGCCAGACTGTAAAGTTCCTTTAGTCACTTGACTCTGGTGCATTTTCTGGCGTGGCCCTCTTCCTCACAACCACAGACCCAGTGTTACGGTAGTATGCAGGTCGTTTGGCCACCACCCACCAGCCTGTGTCACGGTCAAAGCCTCAGCACTGGGGAGAAGCCCTGGCTGTCCTTCAATGGCTCTTTCACTGCCGCTGGGTGACAATGCATTTTTTCCATGCCATAAAGCAGATGCTGTATTATAGCAGCACAATGACTGGGCCCATCTGAAACTGTTTACCATGTGAAAGGCACACCGGGATCAGGATGCCTACCACTGTGTGGGGCTTTTTGACTTGCCACTCTATAATGAGTACACACTGGAAGGAAAAGGAGCAGGCAGCTTTAACTGGCATTGTGATCACTGCATAGAGAGAGGAAATGCAGTATAAAGTGCTGATCCAGGCTATTCTTCCAAGGCCGGGACTTTTTATACATACTAGAATACAGAGATTACTGTGACATCAAATGAGCTTGTCAGCAGTTACACCCACAACGGATAAATAGGCAGGAAACTTGCAGTTTACGTAACTGTCCACCTCAAAAAGATGATCATCCAAATGATATAATGCTATAAAAACAATTTAGTGGATTTCTCATGCCAACAGTTCCTGACTTTAGATCTGCTACAGCTTGATGTATCTGTGGCAGGTGTCCTCTTGGATGAGGACACTGATCTTTTCAGACCTCTTGCTCAGAAAGTCAACAAATCACAAACTAAGAAGTGAAGTGAAAACAGCTTGACTACAGAGGCTTAACTGGCGGAACAGAAAAGCCCTGTTAAGTGATTAGCTTCCTTTGTGTGAATAGCAGTACCTGTCTTCTCTTGTCTTGCTGTTTGTTGTCGGTGAGTTGAAGAGGTTCCCCTTGTCCCGAGTTCTCTGCCCTCAGGGCTTGTTGTATGATGTAGTCATACCCCCTCCTCTCTTCTATAAACCAACTAAAACAGTATTGAACCAGCACTGCTGTTGGACTTCCTGGTAGTCTGTCAGCAAGGCTAGTCACTTATCGGGCACTCAAGCAAAGAGGAACCTTGAAAGGCCAGAGGTACCCGACCACACGGGCTGGTTGGTCAGTCACCCTTCACAGTCTGACTCTTCCTCAACCCAGACAGGATTTCAGGGCCTAGAAGGACCTGCTGAAGACAGGCAGCACTCAGGCCTCCTGTAGCTTAGGTCCCCTTGGCCCCCTAGCACCACTCAGAGGGCTTATCCTCCCTGACAAGAGCTCTCCGAGGTCTCCAGACTGGTCATCAGTCATGTCAAGGACACACATCTATCATGTCAAGAGCCTGGAGAAATAACAGCAGCACCGCACATAAAAGCTCAGACGGGGACGCTTTTAAGTGCATTAACCCAACTCTGGTCCCACTACAGAGAAAAGGGATGTCACTATGGGAAATAAGGAAGTTACTGTGGGTGTATAAACCAATTCTATAATGTGATTTCTACCTCTGGAGAGGTTTGATAGCGCTGCAGTTGGACAAATGTGTAGCTGAGAAACAGTGCTGCTGGGTCGAGTTGAAACAGTTTGAACAGAGCTTTGCAGCCCTTCTTTTTCAGTAAATTCAACAGTTTTATACAACACAGTACAACACTTTTTGTTAGCCAAGCTAGTGGTCTGTCAGTCTGTCTTTCGGTCGGTCTACTGCTTTAGTCCAGACTGAGATATCTTGAAAATTGTTGGATGGATTGAAACTTTGTACAGACTTTCATGGTACCCGGAGGACAAATCTTACTGAGTTCAGTGATCCCCTAACTTCTTCTAGCGCCACCAGCATGTCAAAGTTATCCCGTAGGATATCTGAGCATCCTCCAGAAGGATTGGTGTCAAATATTGTACAGACATTTTCATATTGCGCCATTAAATTTATCCCATACTTACATACAAAAGTAATGGCGCCTTCATCAGCCTCAGTTGTACTTTGTGTATAGTGCTGCTAATTAGAAAATGTTAGCATGCTATAATAAGATAGTGAACATAGTAAATATAATTCCTGTTAAACATCAGCATGTTAGCATTGTCAACGTGAGCATGCTATCATAATGATGTTAGCATTTAACTCAAAGCGCCGTTCTATAACATAAAACACAGTCACGTAGATTCGTCCACATGCTACACAGCATCTTTGAGAACAGGATCGTACATACCAATTATCTTTTTTTTTTTTTGCCTAATCTGTCCATAAAAGACATCTGGTGTGGATAAATAAATGAGTAAAAACTTTAAGCATGCTGTCAATACATTCCTATCATAACAAATCCCCTTCAGTGAATTTTTGAATTTAAAAAAATGGTGATCTATTCACCCAAACCCCCTTTTCGTCTCTTTTCTTATTATGCGGCTGTCTATGCTGTCATCTGTACTATTTCAGCACTGAGCATCTGTCCTATTTTGTTATATCATTTCCCTGAAGAGTACAAGGTGTCTTGTCACAACCGCAGCAATGTTAGTTTTGCTTATCATGAATGAGGCAGAGGGAACACAGACCACAGAGACAACAAACATACAGTGGGAGCAGTGTGAAATCTGGCTTGAATGTTACTAAGCACAGATACCAGAGAAATTATATCACTGAGAAAACTCATTCCTGAATGCCTGCAAATGACAAGACTGTTGTCTCCAGCAAATCAAGTATGGGTTTTTTTTTTTTTTTGCAGCATCTTCTTATCCTCGGAGCCACTTTCTCTGACATTGTGCATTCAGGCAGAGCTTGTCTGTCAGCTTCGTTTTGTCACTAATTTATTCATTTAAGCAGTGGCAGCAACATTCAAAGACAATGGTGCACAAGCTCTGAGTTGAATTAACCTCAATAATTATGCAGATTTGGGGAAAGAAAAGCCCAATTGTTACACACTCCTCAAAATTCCTACCCCCTCCTGTGCTTGACATCCAAGTGAATAAATTACTACACCCAAGAAACTTCCCTCTACAGGATCCACTTAGAAGAACAGTGCACTACTTTGAGTAAGAATATTAAGATTGTGCCCTCTAAGGTCAAGCATTCTAGTTTATGTTTACACTACTTATGATTTTCAGATAGTCCTCACCCTAATGGACACGTGTATTCATTGTGAGTGCATGAACCTGTGCGAGTAGTGCTGCGGATACATTTTCGCAATACATTTTAAAGGAATCTGCTGTAAGTGTTTCCAATAAAGGCCTGGGTTCAAAGTGCTAATGGGTCATTTGATCAATACATAAGCTTTTCCATTGCAAATACCAAAGGTGGTCGAACACATTTACAGGAGAGCACTGAAATCCATTAAGTGTTCACTTAAATCCATTTGAACTGTAGTATGATGTTTACATATATTGTATTTTGCGCTTATATCATATCACGCTGATTTATTCCTAGATATATATCATATAAGAAGAGTTTGAGCTCTTCTATGGCTTTGATCGGCATGAAACTCTCCCAGTTAAATCATCAGTACAAAAGATGAACAACCGCATTAGAAAATACCTGGTTCTTTGATAAAAAGTCGAAGGTACAAGACATAAAATATTCACTGTAGAAGTTAACTACGGCTCCTGAGCTGCATTTTTGGTGAGAAACAGCCAATCACCAAGCTTGAAATTCAGTCACATGCGCCTCTAATGACAGGTAGAAGCTAAAGATCACGGTGGTGAGAAAACTGATGTTACAATCTGCAGCGTAAGTCAGTTTGGTTTTAATTTCTGGTTCACTTTTGAGTGAACTCAGCAACTATGGCGCCACGTGTTGTTTACAACTTTAGCGACATAGTGCTTTGAATTCATAATGCTCTGATTTACACTTCTGACTGGCCTCTCCTCCATAGCAATGCCGGCTGAGGCTCATGGGTATTGTAGTATTCTTATTTCTCAGAAACGAAGTTGAAGTAATTGAAACTGGATTCAGACTCCTGTGTTTCTATGTTAAGTAATATTGAGGATATTGTTTAAAGACAAATTTAAAAATGACAGTACAGAATGGGGGAAAACACTTCCTGAACCAGCAGCCCCTCCTGAGATAAGTAAACTGCTCTTAGTATTGGACATGATGGTGGCGCAAAAGTGATTACAATTCATCCTGAGGGGAAAATGAATGTGTGTACTGAATTTCATAAATGTCAACCTCATGGTGCTGGAAGAAAAGTCACTGGATCATCAAAGTCTTATGTAGTGGTGTATATTACCTGTGTGTACACCCCACTTGTACTCCACTTGAATTGAGATATAATAAGGTATTGGCAGACTGTGGACAGCAATAGACAAAAACAACAATAACAAGCCAATTTGCATCCTGTACTCGGCTGCTAAAAACACAGGCAGCTGAAACTCTACCTAATGCACAACACACTGGAGGAGATGAAAGCCCCGTCTGTGACAGTGTGCCTGGTACTCAACCTGTCTCAGATGAAGTGTAATGACAGATCTCGAGAATAGGAAGCCCAGGGATGTTGTTTTTATTCAGGTGTTTCTAAAATAGGACAGCTTGAGTCCAAAAACTGTCTGTGTTTACAGAGCTCATAACTGGTTTAATAACGGAGGTAATTTGGGCTGTAATGATGCGGGATCAATCAATGGGACACATGTGCCACATGTGCCTCTAACCACAGTTATTCCCTGTTTATCTCTTGGTATTGCTGCATGTTTCTACGGTCTGTGACCACCTCCTCCTCTTCATACTATCGGTTACTGAAAGGTAACCTGTGTTGAGTTTGTGTTTTTGTGTGTATCATTATGTGTTCGGGGATATATGTGTGTGGGTGAATTATTGATGCAGTGTAAATCCAATCTGCCTCGTGGCAGGTGTGCCATGTGCTGTTTGCTGTGTGTGTGCGCGCGCGTGTGTGTGTTTGTATGTGTGTGAGACATTGTCAGAGAGGAGGAAGGAGCAGTGCTATAATTAAAAGGCAGCACAGTCTGCAGTCCTGCCCACACAGATTCAGCTATAGGCATACAAGCTATAGGCTCGGTGTACTTTGCATACACACATGATCATGAGTGTTCACACACACATTCAGTTACAGTATACTACACAGGTAAAATTAGTATTTCCTCTCCCTTCTTTCTATCTCTCTGTAGAGAAGTACATTTTGTTTTTCTTTCTCTCTCTTTCTCCATCCTTCTCTCACCCTCTTCTTTGCTCTTTGCTATTCTTTTTTTCTCTCTCTCGTTCTCACAAACTTCACAATATGCCACACTCGAGCTGATGCAGCCTGTTATTGTGCAGCACTCAGACAAGCTGCTAGGAGCCGACCAGTGATATCATCCCATTGTCCCTGTGCTGTCACCTGCACCAGGGAGCCTGGAGTCCGGGAAGAGAGGGGAGGAAAAAGAGAGGTGGAGGGAGAAGGGAGGAGGGGGAAAAAGAGGCAGAGGGTGAGGGAGGGATGGAGGAGTCATCAGAGGGACGCAGGACTGTGTGGTCTCTCTTCACTGGGCCAGAAGAAAGACCAGCCTCTGCACAGACGCCACTATGTTGAGGCAAACCACAGAGGAGGCAAACAGGCTTGTATTTATCATTGCCTCAGTTTAATGAGTATATTTTATCATAATTTAGTAAGAAGCATGTCTGTTTTCTGATCTGCCAGTGTTTAATTTTGATAACATTGATATCAATCTAATGCAGTGTGTGCAGGATGCAATTAGCGTAGCTTAGCATACAGATTGGAAGCTTTTTTACGTTTCTGTTTTTTGTACGGACCAAACGAGATGCAACGTGTTAATTTGTGAATTTAAGAGGTGCTGGTAGGTAGGTTCTGAATTTTGGAAAAAGAAAGGCTAGCTGTTTCTGCTGCTTCCTGTTTAATGGCAAGCTAGGCTAATGACCTCTCGGCTCTGTAGCTCAAATAACGCGTGATGGTGTCATCGGTCTTCTGAAGCTCTGACATCTAAAAGAAAAAAGGAATTAACTTATTTTTCGAAATGTTGAACAATTTCTGTAACTGAAATTTGATTGAAATGAATTTGTGAGTGAAACTGTATTTCTATGATAAAGACAAACTCGCCAACAGAGTGGTGGTGAGTATGGCATGACTCTGTTACTGTGATGAAGGGATTAATGCTGTGGAAAAGTACAGGATGCTGAATTTACCTTATGAGCCAGTACACAGGTGTTTCCTCTAATTTACCTGGCCTTAATTTGTTAGCGCCGGCCATTCACTCGTCTGTTATTTGAGAATCTTCAGTGCACACAAGCTGAAACACACACAGGAGATTTGTGTTTCAGTGATGTACTCTTATGTCAAACAGACATGTAACCTCACACTTGCACACATACAAACATTTGCAGATTCTTGTTGCAGGATTTGTACACACTTCCTCTTCCCACAAACACACACATATACTGTATTGTTCAGCACACACATACACACACAGCAGCTAACTAGCCAACACCTCCACAACTTCACTGGCCTTTTCATGTATGCTCCTCTCATTTGCTCCTGCTTTTGGCATACCTTCTTCCTCTCTTATATTTCACATCTCCCTGTCTCCCTCCTGCTGCATTTTTATCTCAGCACCTGCAGCAACATGATGTGAGCGCGTGTGTGTGTGTGTGTGTGTATGCATCAGTCTGCTGTAGACAGGCTGATTAAACCCTTCAGCGCTGTCTCGTTCACCACCGGCTCAGCACACCTCAACATAACGACACGTCACTGACACTCGCACCCCGCCAGCTGTCTGCGGCTTGTTTCACTTCTATGAAAGTTATTTATTTTATAGGAATATCTGTCTACAGTGTGTGCTTTGAATGAGGGAGCAGAAGTCGTCCTTTTTACTCAGCCTTTGATTTTATTTTGCTGTCGAGTCATTGAGCTTAATATGGATTTCACATCAGAGCAGGAGGAGGAGGCAAAAGATCAGATTGTCAGTTTTTGGGTTCGCCAAAAAGCCCATAATTTTGTCTCTGTGCTTATAAAAAAAAAGAAAAGTACTACATGTGATGCATTTCTGTGATGCAGGTGGCTCAAGGTGTTTGTCTTGGCTTTTGCTTTGCCATCTGTTTTATCCCAGAAGAGCCATCTGTTGTATGTTTAAAGGGGGCATATGCACATTTATTCTATATTTTTAATCTGGGGCTCTACTGGAATATCTTTGCATGATTTACGGTTCAAAAAACTCCTTATTTAACTCATACTGACCCTTTATGCCTCTCAGTTTAGCCTCTGTCTGAAACAGGTTGTTTTAGGTCCTCTCTCTTTAAGGCCTGACTCCTGATGAGGTCACTCTGTTGTGATTGGCCAGCTCCCGGAAGCTGCGACTCAGGAGACTTCTACTGGCTCCGGAGGCTACGTCAACAAACCATGCAACAAACTATAGCAGTGAGATTTCACTACTTTTTTTGAGTTCTTTCTCAAAATGTCAACTTCTGAAAAATATCCGTACACATTCGAAGTCCGATTGGAAATATGTAAAAGGACAACGTGAACAAGACATAAAAAACCTTAGCAACAAAGGCTGCAGTGCGGAAGGCCATTTATGGGCATGTGCAACAAGCTGATATCAGCTTGACGGCAAGTTAGCAAAAAACGTTGCAAATGAAGCATTCAGAGCAGGACTTGCCAACACGTCCTCTTAAAAAAACGACAGTATAGGTCTAAAATTCAGGCCAGTAAAAACAACCTATAGTTACATTTACGCCATCTAGTGGCGGTAGTAATGCACTTTTCAAAACCGTTACAATGCGCTGTTAAACAATGATTATGTTTTATGATGTGACAACGCTGTGGTTAAGGTCTGGTTAGGTTTAGGCACAAAAACCACTTGGCTAGGGTTAGGGAAAGATCATGGTTTGGGTTAAAATGATTACTTGAAACATAGTTTATACTTCCTTAAAGGTACACAACCTTTGTCGTCATGGCAACAGTAAACACCACAATGTTACGGTTTTTAAAAAAATGTCCCGACTTGCAGTTGGAAACATGACACCAAAGGTGGTCTCCTGCAGCAAGGTCCACATTTTGTCATCTACCTATCCAGCCATCCACCCAACCCGCCTCCTCCTAACATGGCAAAATCATCTTATCAAGTCACCTTATACTGACATCATCTGAGCTGTATGATGTCCACAGGTCATAATTACTAGAGCTGCTAGACGGCGTAAAAACATAGCTATAGGTCGTTTTTGCCGGCATGAGGTTTAGACCTATACTGTTGTTTTTCTTGTGAGGACGGGCTGGACTTGCATATGTGTAGTCTACTTCAAGTTTTGGATCTTTGACCATGTTTAGCATAGATATCTGACATGATAACAGTATATAAATAACAGAAAATCACAAATAGCATAACATGTCCCTTTTAAGGCATCACTTTTATTCAGCATGTGGAAAGCAACTCCAATTACCTTTCTCTGCTCATTCAGCACACTGCAAGTTGGTATACTGATGCAATCCCAAGGCCAGAAAGGCTGCATATTCACAATCATGTTGGTCTACACACCTGTTGATGGTCTTTTTTTCCTGTTTACCATATTCATGTTCTTGCTTAGAACCTTAGTTTCCAGAATATTGTACCCTTTTTCCATACATCACAGTCTTCTACTATACATATGCGCTTGTATGCTCCTGGGAGGCCCGGGTTGTATTGAGGAGACAGGTGGTGTGAGAGCTGGACACACAGCGTGGGTGAGGATGAAGAAGAGCAGAAGAAGGAGGGAAGAAGATAAATCTCATTCCCCTCCTGCTGCCACAAACATGCACTTCAAAGATGGCTTCTAGAGACATGAAGCTCCCTCGGCTGTTGTTGTGGTTAGCTAATGAAACTAATGAAAACTAATGAAATGTAAATCAGGAGTGACAGCTGAGCAGCAAACTTTCGCCTTTTCTATATATCTGCTCGCAGAGCAACGGGTTAATGCTCTTGCACATTGTTAAATGAAACTGCTGTCCATTCTTCTCGTGTGGCTGGAGTTTAATGCATCAGTAGGGCAGGTTGTTTGTGCTTATGGCCGCAGTGTTGCCAACAGTAATGAACAGGCTGGATGACGCACCCCATGCAGCATCGATCGCGCACTCTCACACAGACGGCGGATGGAAATTGCTCCTGGTGGGGAAGCAAAGGAGGTGCACACATGCCTACACCTTCTGTGGGCACATATGGATGCACGGATCAGCACAGAGAGAGAGTGTGGGTCTGAGTGTGTGTGTGGCGGTGTGTGTTTGTTGACATGCTCACTGGACCGAGGATGATCTTCTTACTGGTGACAGTATGGAGCATATAGAAGAGGAGACCTGCTCTGTAGGCCTCTCTCTCTCCTCACAGCAGCAAACACTTGGATCTCTTCCACCTCCCTTCATGTCCTCAGCTGGTGCTCTCTCCAGTTGGAGGCAAGCCCCACACACACTCTGTATCAAACCAGGCTTTAGTGCTTCCTCTCCTGCTTCATTACCACATGAATGGTTGCCATATTGCCATATACTGTATCGCTATTGTTGGCTAGTCACTCAAAGTTATTGGCTCGTACTTGGTGAGCTAACAATAGCAGGGGGAGGAGGGATGCCTGTTTACGTTGGTTATAAAGCATCGATGGTGGTGCATATCCTTAAAGGGAAATATATTACAACATGGGACTTATTTTTAGCAGTTTTGGCCATTATATCTACAGTTATGATAACGGTAATTGCTGAAATATGGGAGCAAGGCAACACCGCTACAACAAAGTCTGATGGGGCAAGAAACACACAGGTTGTAAACAAGTTTAATGAAAATCACTTTTATTTGGAGATAACTGAAAGTGCGTGCACCTGAAATATCAGTAATAATTCCTCATTGCACAGGAAAGCTTTGTAACATAACAAATAAGAAGGCAACAGACAATACCAACAAGCTAAAGAGGGCAATAATATGCACAAGACCTCCCAGAAGCAAAAATAATGTAGATCATAAGCTCTTTATTGTCCTTGACAAGTGTATATGTAAAGTTTATGATGTCCATTGCTAACCCTTACTGAGATCTAGAATCACAGTGACATTGCAAAAAATATGTCCAGTGGGGCAACGTGAGCAGTTAGATAAACAGACAGGTTGTATTTATTACCCAAACTATCCGTTTGTCCACTGTGAACATCCAGCACAGTTTACCAGTTTACGGAGTGACTCACTGGTTCGGCTTCGACCTACCGTACTTGATTTAGTAGTGAGCACTCCTACATTCATGACAAGTAGCGTCAGATATAACAGTTCTAAAAGTGCTTCTTAGCAACCGCTACTGCAGCTTCTGTGTCAACTGAAAATCGGCAGGACACATCATTCGCTACTGACTGGTTAGGACAAATGAAACTCTTTCCCCTCAACAGAAGAAATCAGCTCATATGGACACAGTGTCAGACTGAGTGAAGGAAATAGCAATTTAGGAAAAGACAATTTAGGGAATGGCAATTTAGGTTAAGAAGAACCAAGAGACCAAAATATAATGAAAGTCGTGATAAATGGTAGTTTTCCTTTAAACTGTAGAAGACTGAAGTGTTATTCAGTCTTGTTGTTTGTGCGTTATATTAAGCAGATCATTTATTAAATGTGATTGCATACAGTTATCAAGGATCTTATAAGGATCTTAAGATTTTATTAGCAGCAGAGGTTTGCATACTAACTTTACCATTTGCCTTTGGCTAATTGGGGGGGGGGGGGGGGTTAAAACCTGCATGATTATCTGACTTGATCTAAGTAATTCAGTTGGTGAGTACAATATTATTTCTAATGATAGGAAGGATGGACCAAGCTATGAATATACGGCTCAAATTGTAGCAAAGACTAGTGCTGCGCTCGCTTCTGTTAAGTTGGACTATTGTGTGTTTTGAATTGTGTCAGTAATGGTCTTTCAGTTAAAAAGAAATACGATACACGACACCACAGGTCCTTAACCTCAGAGATGGTCTGCTGCCTGTGTGTGGTAAATCTCTCCCATTCTACACGTTCTTTGTTTTTTTACTGCGCTCCCTCTGCCTCTCTCTCTCTCCCTCTGTCCTTTTCTTTTTCTCTCCATCATCCTCTCTGTTGTCTGTGAGCATGTTAACACTCCAGCCCTGTCAGTGAGCCTCATGGCACCATGGAAACCAGTCACACCATTCTTTACCAGTGTGTCTTTGTGCATGTGTGTGTGTGTGTGTGTGTAGCAGTGTGTAATTGTGCGTGTATGCCAGCTTTGTGTTTGCATGTGTGTGTGTTTGTGTGTTGATGGGCGGGATCAGGGTCTTGTTTAGTTTCAAAAAAAAGCTGATGAGAGGTCGCGGCCGTTCCTACGGGCCTCTTGCTGTAATTCATGTAAATTCCCTTAAGACCGCGGCCCCTTTTGTTTTCCTCGTTGTCCCCCAAGTTGAATCCAATGCCTGCGTCATCAATAAAGCTTGACACAAAATGTTTTTTTTAAAAATGTGAAATTCCTTCACCTGGCTCCTCTGATAGTTAACCAGGTTATCATGACAGTCTTGCTACGTGATACCTCTGACACCAGAGTCCTCGCTGTTATTGTGTTGTAATGAGTTCAGCCAGAGTTAACAAGGCTAAAATTAAAACAGACATTGAACGAGGACAAAGTGAAATCATTGCCAGAGGACAGCGCTGCGCTGGCTTATCAGCACATTGTCATGGTTTATTACTTGATAGAGAAGCACATTTAAACAGTTTATTGATACGACATGACCTGAAAACAATATCGTTGGGAGTATTCAAACAAACAAGCGTTGAAAATCCCTTGTAGGAATGTGTTAGGAGCAAACTTAAGAGGACTAAATCATCCACACTTTCAGCAGTGAAGTGTCCCCCCACCCTGCCTCGATAGCCTTGTGAACCCAGCCCCTTATTCTCTCTCTGAGCCAATCATATTTCACTCCCATTCACATTTCTGAATAGAAAACTCCAAAGGAGTCCTTCCAACGCACACCCACTGATGGGACACACACACACAAACACACACACACACACGCAGACAGCGTGCAGTTTCAGTTATGAGGGCTCGGTCTAGACCGCAGCGTGAACTTTGTTCTGTTAAAAGTTGCCATTGAAATATGCAGTTGCCATTGAAATATTGTTCTTCTATTGGTGTCGTGACAAAGAGCAGGGAGGGCGCCGGCCCTATCTCAGTGTGAGTCTGAAGGAGCAATGGGCCGGCGGGGATCGCCCAGTGTCTCTCGTCAACAGAGTCAGTGTGCAGAAATAATGCCCATTAGACTTGGTCGATCACGCCCCGCGCTCCATGAAATATGGCCCTTTCACTCATTTCATACCATAATCCATACACCTCACCGCTATCCATCATCTCTCCGAAAGATGTCTGCCACTATGAATGCTTTTATTTATGATACATTTTTAAAATTAATGGCCCCTCATGTGGACATTTGATGCTGAGAAAGCTTAACGTGCTGAATTATGTTTACCCAGAAGACGACCGGAGATTTTCATTAGTGAATTAAGGAACTCCAGCGCAGTGCTATCAGGTCTCTTGACCACCAGTGAAGCTCTGACAGTCTGTAGGCTTGGCTGATGGTTTCATCATGGTAAGTGGGTGGAAATGATAAACTCGCAGTAGCATGCAACAATGGCCATGTTGTGAAGCCATTGAGCATGTCCCACTGGTGGAGACAGAATTCATATGCCTTTGTAGGAATATTAAGTGGCTATTCCCCAAACCTACCAGGAACACTAAACCAGTGGAAACAATTAAAAAGAACAAAAAAGAAGTGTAAAAATCTTTTTTTTTTCTTTTTTGGATGCTGGAATCTAAATCATTGTTCTGTTTGATGGACAATGTGCTTTGAGGGAGATTATGTTACATTTTCTGTGCTTTTGTAGTGAGAGGAGCATTATTTAGGGCCGGGCCTACAGAATGGCGACTCTTTCAAAAGGATAGCTCCTACCATTGTTGCCCTCTGCAACCATAGCTAACGGACATCAAAAGACCTTTTTCAGATCTATTCTTTTAAAGCAGGTTGCAATAATACCGGTGAGGAGTCGACAATAAATAAGCTTCCCCTCACAGAGTCAACTAGATTAGATTGCATGGGGACATCTGTTGAGTTTAGGTGAGCACTCTCTGTGGTTTCTCATTTTATGGGAAAGGAAGTCTTTAGGATGTGCCTTGAGGCTTTTTCCTTTTATTCCTGTTGCTTTGCTGGTGCTGCTCCACCTCCACCCTCTATTGAACATCACGACAGCTGCATTGACTCAGGCACAATCAGTGCAGCTGACAGTTATTTTAGTGTACACTGGGCGTCGTTTGATTTAGCATGCAATTATAGTGTCAATTTTGCTTTTATGCTCTGCCAAATTCATATTGCAGGTTGTTATGCTCTGTCATCTCCTCATGCAGACAGCTGACAGTTGTGCCTGATACAAAACATAATACAAAATAACTTTTTGAATATTTAATGCTCTTGTACAGAATGTGTTTAAAAACCCACCCGGTAACTTTGTGGATTCTGGTAGCTGTTCATGTGATACCAGGAAATGTTTAACCCCTATTGTAGAGAGACAAAAGGTTGTTTTAATCCCACTGTGAGAGGCAGGGAGAGGGAAGGGAGGGTCAGGGGAGGGACGTGGGAGGAGGGGAGGAGGGGTTGTGGGTGTGTTGGACAGGGTGAGGGGGTTGATTTTGTGAGGGAATCAGCTTTTCTCTCTATACTGTCACTCAGTGAGGAATACACAGCCACCGGGATTATGACAACTGAACTGTGCTCTCAGGCAACGGATGCACACACTGAGCGGACTTATTCTTATTGAGAGATACAGCAATAAAGGTGATGTATATTTGTTAATCACTTCTTACAGTAGGCCATCGTCACCTGTTGTTTAGAAGTTGTAGCCTGTGATGCAGCCGTATGATGGGATATCCAAAAATAGTGAGTCAAAGTCAACTGAACTTGCTGTTTTCACAGAACTAATAAGACTAAAACAGCTAATTTTGTGAGCTTTGACTTGTAGCTGGAGCCTGTGATGCATTGACAGGTTCCTTCCAGAGTCAGGTCATGAGGATACTTCTTGCAGCGTGGTAAAAAACCTTTTCAGCGGCGAAAATGTCGACAAAAGCTTGTTTCCTCGACGTTATTAACATTTTCTTTGATCGTTTGCACTTTTTCTGCACCAGCACATCAACACATCATTTTAATTCTGCTGTTTATTCTGCTGAATCTCAGCTCGTCTTCAGCGTAACGGCATAAGAGAGCATCTCCGTCTCTGTGAGCCGTGTCCCCTAATGTAAACTCATCATAGGGGAGGAGTGAGTTCCGGGTCTAATTATTTCTCCCCTCTTTGGTGATAATGATGCTTCAACGGGAGCACGGTATCGTCTACAGCCACATTCTGCCTCTCATTAGACAAGAGTCTAGAATAAACCCACAGGCCGCTATGCCAGTGCTGAGCCCCCTTCTCCTGTCTAAGGAAACACACACACACATCAAAACAACACAGCCTGGAGGAGAAAACCAACAAACTCATTACAGAATTGTGCAGCACCTCGTTACCTGGCATTATCTGCAGTGAGCCACGCTTGCTCAACCTGTGGACATCTCACTTTCTGTGTCATATTATAAACCTGTGTATAACAGCATGACGTGACAAATGGAAACGTACAGTATCTTCTTGGAGGCAAGTTTTACTGTAATACAAATATTCCAAGGTTGGGTTTTGTTGGGCGTGATAGCGCTTAAATTTGTTTTTTTTTCAGTCTTAAAAGCTGCATTACAGTTAGGTGACATACTTTTCTGAGCTTAACTGACTATTGTAGCTAAATGAAATGAACAGCATTAATTCATCAATGTGTTTAGTCAGCATATCCACATATGTGGGGATTTGTATAGATAATGATATATTTGCTCACAAATATTGTAACAATTCCACCATCCGAGATTATGTATTCTCTGTTTGCAGCTTCTCAAATGTGAATATTTCCCGTCTTCTTTAGTCCTCTATGATAGAAAACTGAATATCTTTGGGTAGTGGACTGTTGGTCGGGACAAAAGGTTGCATCTTGGGCTGTGGGAAACGGTGATCATCATTTTTCAGCATTTTGTGACATTTTATAGACCAAACAACTAATCAGTTAATTGAAAAAATAATCAACAGATTAGTCGATAATGGAAATAATCATTAGTTGCAGCCCTACTTTAGCTTAATCTCCACCAAATCCTGAAAATATTTGACCCTTCAGCTTTTAAATGATCAACTATGTTCATCAGCTAGTCGCTAAATTTGTCTGTCTCTTGCTTTTTGATGCTGGGCAGGTTGTGTACAGTGAGTTTATCAGAGCTTCTTTACTAAAAACGTCTGTCTACTGTAGCTGGAAACAACGCTGGTGAGAGCGGTGAGACCAAAACAGTAAAGTTGCGGGCCAGAAAACCCGAAGGACACTAGAGCTGTTAGGTCTGGTGATGATTCTCTGTTGTTTCTTCATTATGAGCACCTGCTTTCACATTATACGAAGGCATTTGACCCATTGTTAACATAAAAATATTGATTAGAGCAGTTTCAGGATGATTATGGGACACATTTCCTATATTTAATTGCTGTTTACCTCTAATCCTTTCTGCTTGTTGTAAAATGTTGTTGTGCTGTCTCCATCTATTCAACATTCAGCTGTCTGTAGGTGTTTTGTTTGTCAGCACTCATGGCTACCTCCCTGAGGTATTGAGGGCATCGTGTATTCCTTGCTGTGAGGTGTTTTGTAGTGCCGCTCGCTGCCCACTGTCAGCATCCTGTCTCAGGCTATTTTCAGTCTCGGTCCTCCGTCCCTCTCCTCATCACCATGGCAGCCGAGCTGGCCTGAGCTCGGCTCAACTCTGCGGTGTCTAAGGGCAGAGGTGGGGTGGAAGGATGGCTGGCTCGATGTCATGGGGGGAGGCCGCTTTTGATGGGATCAGCCTTCAGCTCATTCAAACAGGATGTAGAAAGGTCATTTTGTTGTTGCGTTTTAGTCACGGATCTCAGCTGTAATCAGCTGTTTCTCTGCTATCTTGCAAATGCACAATGAGGCAGAAATGATGGCGCTGTAAGGTCATGCTGCAAGAGCTAAACAAGATGATAGTTCTGTGCGTAGGTATGGTGTCAGCACAGGTGTCAGCAATAATACAGTGTGATGCTGTGAAAGAATAGCATGTAAGTGCTTTTCAGAATCTGGGTCAGGATCTTTTCAAAATTCAGGGCTGTGAGAAGATCAGATTTACTGCTGTAATAATCCGTAAGAAGTAATATGTTATTGACTACGCTACGGTGCCAAGGCTTTTAAAATTCTTGAATTATGCAAAAGCTTGAGGTGAATACTGTAGGAGAATAGCATGACGGACACCTAAAATGTTTTTAGACAAGCGTACAGTGCATAGAGGCTGCAGAGTCAATCCTCGGGTGGTGAGACAATACGGTGACAAAAACCACATCTGTGATTGTGTGAAACAGAATTCGTGTAAACCTATAGTTCACAGTTGTATCTGCGTGGTGGTGCGGAAAGCAGTATTCGTATTTAACCAAGTGGAAACGGCAGCGTCTCTCTATGGGGCTTCCACACTCTTATTTAGAGCAGCAGACTGGAGTCGATAAGCCTTTTGCAAGAAGTAAATTGAGTTGGCTTCTTCAATCATTTTTCCCATCGATTCAAATAGGTGTGTCACTGTGACACTGTCTGCGGAAAGGAGAGGAAAAATAAAGAAGGAAAGCACAGAATAGGAGGAAGAAACGTGACGTGAGGAGATGATTAATGAGGAGGGTTAAAGCAGGCCATCTCAGCCTTTTCTGACCTGTGACCCCACGTTAAGATCCCAAACTCTCATGTGAAACATACTTGGGTTATATCATGTATGTCAAAAAAAAAAAAAAAAACATCCTTACATCATCTTTACAGTGCAGGCTGTCTGCATATTGTGCAACTTGACATGAGGTCCTGACCTTAAGGTTGAAAAATCCGATATGCTGTAGAGAAAAGAAGGAGATGAAACAAGAGCAGAGGAGATGATAAAAGAGAGATAACACAGGGGGGGTTAGGAGAGAAAGACAGAAGAGGAGACAAGGTGAGAGGAAAGAGGACAAGAGCAGAGGACAGGACAGGAGGGAGGAGGAAAGGAGAAGTATAGAGAAGAAGGACAGACAAGAAGACGATAAGAGAAGAAGGAAATGGAGATGAGACAAGACAAGAGGGGAGGAGATGTGTCTCTCCTCCTGCTCTCAGCCACAGGCATTTGTGTCTATCACTTTGGATTACACACTGTTGCCTCTGAAAATCCATGTCCACGCTTCGGTTTACACAGCTTGGATGTTTGCTTTCTTTTCACCACCAAAACTTGCCACAGCTGGAAGTGTTTTAAAGTACGTTTTTCTAAAGAGTCAGCACACTCACAGGCGATTATGCTTTCATAAGACCGAGCGTTTGATGAGATGGAGAGATTTTATGTCGGGACATCCTGGTGTGTAAGCTGTGGTGTGAATGTGACAGGGCAGGAAACTTCCAATATGAAAAGGATTTTAGCAGATTATAGTAAAACCAAACCTAGAGTAGTAGGCGCATTGTGAAGTCAAATTGATGTACTGGATGTCAGAAAATATGCATAGCTGTGCAAAACTTCCTCCCTAGAAACCTTATTAAGAAAGATTGGATTTTCTTATCTGGTTGGTTTAAAGTCCGGGATGTTTCCATGAAGGGAGAGAGGGGCAGGAAATCTAAATTATGAATTATAAATTGTTATTTTCTTCCAGATTGAAGAAAAACCCAGAGAAGAAGAAGCACACAACTGGCCGGGGTGGAGGAGGAGAGAGGGGATTTGGGTTTCTCTGGTAAGTTGGAAACATTTCTGTCAGACTTTAAATTCATTTTTCAACTTTTTTTTTTTTTTTTTCCTCATCACCAACATCATCATTTTCCAAAACAGTTTGAACTTCCGGCCTTTCAGAAGCAAACGTTCTTGTTCTTTTCAAAGGCATTTCTCCTCCCGCAGGATGTGAGCAAACACAAATGTCAGCCTGTTTGCTATGCCTGGCAAGTGTCTCCAGTCCAAATATCATCTATGATACTGCCAGAATGTGAATGTATTAAAGGGATAGTTCGGGTTTTTTGAAGTGGGTTTGTATGAGGTAGTCATCCATAGTCAGTGTATTACCTGCAGTAGATTTGGGTCGGCACCCCCCCCCAGTTTGGAGAGGCCCAGCATGGAAGCTAAGCAAAGTACTGCTGTGGAGGGGGCCAGCAGCAAGTGTAAGTGTACGCTATATTTAGAATATTTTCACTCCTTTACCTTGCTGTCAGACAGCCCTTTCCTTTGGCACTACATTTTCTCAACCGTAGAACTTCCGTAATCTTACGCATGCTGCACACTGTATTACGCCACAGATCAGCCGTTTGGGTCAGAAAGTGCTGCCGCAGCATAATACAGTAATACACTATTGCTGCCGGCCCCGTCCACAGGAGTGCATTGCTTAGCTTCCGTGCCTGCTTCTCCAAACTGGAAGTGTGCCGACCCAAATCTACTGCAGGTAATACGCTGACTATGGATAACTACCCCATACAACCCCACTTCAGAAAATCCGAACTATACCTTTAATATGAACACTCTGTAGAACTTATAGGTCCCTAAACGACCGGTCGGCCTTTTCACTGCTGCAGTCTCAGTTGTGATGCCTGCTCTATTGTTCTAGCTGTAAAGCAAAGGTCACCGCTTGACTGGCACTTGTCCACTGGCAAAGTGTGTTTTTGTGTCGGCACCCATTCTGGCAGGAGGGTTTGGCAGGGGATTAAAAACAGGGTTTCTAATGTCCAGCTATCTGTTTGATGCATATGGTTGTCAAGGTAACACACCCACTCATCCTCGCCCACTGCTGTGACAGTGGGCGTCAATACTTAGAAATCACAAAATAGCACTTAGAGCCTAAATTGTGCCTAGTGCCTCTCTCTTTATTGACACATAATGTGTCATAATGGGGCGTGCAGCGGTAGAAAAGTTCCCTAATGGTGGTTGCACAATTAAGCGCTAAAGTAGCTCCCGTAAGCACAAGGTCTCATGATGCATTAGAGCCCAGAGAATTGACTCTCAGCTCACACAGGGTTTTGAAAATGACCCTCGGCAACCTTTGGCTCATCTCCTCATTCCGCTGTGCTCAAAGTGTGTCTGTGATTCAGCGGGGGAGTTGATCTAATGCTCCGTGAGCGGAGGTGACACGATGTGATGTGTGTCCACCGCCCAGTGGAGTGTGAAGGAAGGAGCCCACCTCAGCCTCGCAGCAGGCCGGTCCAGGCGGGGAGGCTGCACGCACAGCTGAATGGAGAGTTAAGGGACTCTGACGGCTCTGAGCTCATCTGCCTCTGCTGCTGGTTCCTACAGTTGTTTTATTTTTACCTGGGGGGGGGGCTCTCAATCTCTCTCAGTTTATCCATTCATGTGCCTATTTCAATCTTTCTCTTTCCCTCCGCCAATCTGTCCGTCTGTTTGTGTCTGAGTCTCTCATTCTTTCTGTTTCTCTCTTGTCATCGCTCTGTGGCAGTCAGTTGTCGCTGTGAATGCAGCGATCAATACCGCTGTGCTCCCGGCCAGAGAGGCTGAGTCCACATTTTTCAATGACCGAGTCATAGAAGGCCACACTTAGGAGCTGCAGACTGAATTTGCGGTTTTAAGCACAGTGAGGCGTGAAGCGTCCATTGTGAGCGGCAGCATTCAGGTCCCAGGCCCTTCAATAGAAGGCCGCAGAGGTTTCTGTTTACTTCCATAGTGCTGTCTGTTCACAGGCTTCCCTCACGTGGCTGTCAGGGACAGGCACTGTGGTATTATTGTTTGTGTTTGTGTGTTTTGATGCCAAGTGGGGAGGGTGGGAAAAAGATCAGGATCACCCAACCAGGGCTTTGCCTCTTCAGGAACAGCTATGGCATGGTTAACTCTACACAAGTAAGGCTTTTCACTGTCAATCTCTGTGACGAAATTACACAATACAGACTTTTCATACACAGTACAATGCAGTTAGAAAGTATTTATTCAGAAATTTCCCATTTTTTACTTTACTGACTGTAAGGTGGAGCATATTGGATGTCCCGTTTTAGCCCTTTTTAGATCACCAATCTTTGCACAGTGCAGCAGGACAATGATCCAAAGATACAGAAAAGAGCAACAAAGGAGGGTTTTTTATGGCTTAACACTGGAATATTCTTGATTCAGTCCATCTGATCATGTGTTCCACTTGCTTAAGAGATCAGACTGAAGGCAAAAGCCCCTGAAACAAGCAGGCGTTACAGATGGTTGCAGGCCTGACAGAGCGTCACCGCCCTGGCCTGTGTACTGGTCTGTGTCTTTGGTTGTAGATTTCAGCTTGTCAAGTCTGCTAAGGATTTGTAACCACATATGAAAAATGAAGAGATATTATTATTATTACAACTTGGGTCTTATTTTTGTAGTTTTGGCCATTATTTGTATCTATAAATCATATATTTTGTGTTGTATCTCACCAAAGTCATTGCTGAGATCAGGAAACAGAGACATCACAGTTATCACTACTCATGGTGAGTTAGGTGAGCATTTCTATGAAAGCCCAGTATTCATGTTAAATGATGTTTTGAGCTGTCATTAGGCCCTGCAGTGGGTGCAGCCGAGCCCTCTGACAGGTGACACCATTTTCTAACCCTGACCTAACATAACTACCTTTCAATCCTACCTCACCAAAGAAAAGAGCAGATACACGGTGACTCATCCTTCCATCTACATTGAATCTTCTTAGGCTAACCTACATTGGTTGGAACCACTACTGTAACTTGATAGGCAGCTTCATCTGAATGCCACGGCCCGCTCTGTAGTCCTGCCGCCATCCCTGCTTATCAAGCTCCACTAGTCTTAGAAAGACCAAAGTACAGACGGACAGCTTTAATTTTACTCTCACCTTTGTTTTCTTCCATAAATGTTTGGCAAATCTGGGAGTTTGTTTAAAACCTGTATGATCATTTGACTGCTCATGTTTCATACCTAGCGTGACTTTGTTCTAGTGATGTCACCATGTTTCCTGACTGTAACGTGATGAGTACAGTGCTATTATTACCAATAAAAACGACGGCCAAAACTACAAAACGAGATACATCCGGATTTTCAATTTAATTTGCCCAATTATGTCCTGTCCCCTAAAACTGAACGACTGTACGCGTATGATTATAATTCTCGCTCAGATCATGCGATGTGGATGAAAACAACTTCAAATTAAAGTTGAACGTCAGCATTTTAATCTTATAATCAGAGCTAAAAAAAAAAAGTTCCCCTGTCTAATATTCTGACTGCACTGTACAGAAAAGCGGCTGCATACAAATAACCAAAGAGTTCCCAAATTAAAATGCTAAAGATTGGATTGTAAATTGCTGACTTTTTAAAAAAGATCCTCCATAAATGCCAATACGCATGAAGCATCAGCTCTCTGGCTTGTGGTTAGAAGGCAGTGATATTAAGCAGCAGCAGTAGAGCAGAGATCAGACGAGCTGCAGATGAGAAGAGGGATTTATATGTGCACAGAGGGCCTCTTGGCTGCTCCTAACGCACATTGTTTCAAATGAACGCACCCAGATATTTCTTAGGTGTCTCTTTGATACTAGCTTGACAATTCTCTGACGGTTCTCTGTGTCAACACTCCTGTCGGCACATGTTACGTTTAAGAGTGACTATATGTGTGAAAGAGGCCGTGTATGGATGTGAGTGAGTGGTTGTGTGTGTCTTTCAGTGTCTCTTTGGTTGTATGAGAAGCAGAGGCAGGGAGGTGCGGAGACACGCAGCTTAAGCGTCAGAAAGAAGCACATGAATAAACAAATAGATGAATAGATAGATACAAAGACAGTGAGGGAGAGAAAGCGGCTGAGTGATGTGCAAGTGGTTGGTGAGGCCCCTCCTGAGGGGGCTTGAGCTCTCCTCCGCCATCTTCCAGGGTTGTGGAGAAAGTCGGCTTCATGCACAACTGACTCACAAACTGCTCAGCAGACAGCCTGGAGAGTGTGAAGAGATGCTGTTCTATATCTGGTGCTGCATTTCCATCTTTTTTTTCACCTGCACAACCTTCCTCTAGGCCTTGTTCTACCTTCACTGCCTGTCCTCTCTTTGCAATTATCTGGTCCAGCCGTTCAGATCTTCCTTATTTGCACTGCTGAATGCACATTTGTTCATTCCTCTGTATTCATCTCTCTGTTATCCATCATCTCGAGCCAATTAATTTAGTCTCTAAATCTGATTTAATGCTGAAATGATTAGTCAATCAATTACTTAATGTACAGAAAATGAATCAACAACAATTTTGATCAGTCATTCAAGTCATTAATCAAGGAAAATGTGCTGCTTCCACCTTCTCAGATCTGAGAACTTGCTGCTTTTCTCTGTTTTATATCATTTAAATTAGATATCTTTCGGTTTTGATACTTCAGTATACTGTAATCGCAAGAAAATTTCTTGGTTCCAAGATTATCCTCACTTGAAAAACAAGATTGGTGTCTTTATTTAGGAATTTAGAAAGTAAGAGAGGAAATATATCCCAGGTTCTAGTGGCCAAACATGGTTCCAGCTACGTCAGAGTACAGTATTCTCTCTTTTTCAGTATATCATAGATGTCTATACGTCTCTGAATCCTTTTTCACACTGTGGATGAATTCCAGAGGTCTGTTTTGTTTGATTCTGAGCATCGACGTGGCTTTTCCTCACACAGTCATAAGCTGCTGGGATCCAGCTGTTTGGAAGGGCCTCTAAGAAACCAAATGATTTATGTGGCTGTTAGGCGTGGGTCCTGGTCCAAGGCCAAGTCTATCTGCTCATCAATATAAACAGCCTGCTTCCCGGGTGTTGTGGTGGAATACAAATGGCCGAATTTAGATGTCACCCCTTTGCTCACCTGCATCTCAGCCACTTCTAATGAGAAATCTCTCTCTGTGCGTGCTGAGAAAGAGAGAGAGAGTAAAGGAACGAGCAAATATGAAATGTGAGAGCACACTGAAGAAGACTTTTGTCTGTAGATTTCTAGCTCTGCTTGCTGAATTACATTAAACCTATATTTCCCAATGTTTTCTAAATGTTTTTCTTCGTTCTCAAATGTAATTTGCTGTATCTTGAATTGAATTTCGTCACTGATGATGTGTCCAAGTCGCACCATCTGGTGTTTCAAGACAAACATTATGCATCTGTGTGCATATATGATTTGGGTAGCTGCATACAATTTACTGAATCCTGTCAAGATCGTACTGAATCTGAATACCTTTGAATTCCTCACTGAATATCTTTAGGTTTAGCTTTCGGTAGGTTTTAAGTAAAATTATAAATAGCTAAAAGCCCCTACACTATCTCGGCACACCTCCACAGGTTTTCACTGCAAACATTTCCATGTCATAGCAGGAAAAGAGGTGCAGTGCAGCCATTAGATGTTCAGAGCCCGGGTATTGTGCATGCTGCTAGCACACTGGTATGCCTTAATGGGATGCTTAAATGGAACGGAGCCATCCTTAATGTTAGCAGTTACACCTGTGCTTTTCCTGCTAAGACAGTTCAAAAGCTGTGTCCCAATTCCAAACTACATACTAATTCAGGTTTTGAGTATGTAATGTGCTGACACTGAAAAAGTGACAAATTATATACAAGAGTTAGTGTGTGTGCTACTAAACACCTGATTTTTGAGCATGCTGCTGTATGTACCCTTTTATATCACAATGCACTGCATAAAGGAGGCTACAGAAAGATCTGGGAGAACAGAAAATAAGTAATAAATCAAAACATTTTACTTTGTATTCATTAGATTAAGGATGCAGATATTTTAACCAACTTGGAGCAGGATCAAAAATAGAAGTAGCAGTAGAAGTGGAGGGATCCATCACTTAAATGACTGTAAAACATGTGCATACCTACTTTTTAAACACATAGTTTAAGCATGTAGGTAACCATGAAATGCATTTATTCATTCTTCATGTGTAGACAGATGAGGGTGAGGTGGTTCCAGCAGAGATACTGTAATTCATTCTTCTGTCATGTTCAACCCTCGGGAGCATAAACACACCGAAACACCCCTGGTCTCCTTCCACAGTGGCGAGTCACACACACCTTTTCCAGCCACGCTGCTCGACCTCCCAGTGTCGACCTTTCCTGTACCTGCACTGAGCAATACAGGCAGGTCTGACAAAAAAAGAAAAAAACACGAGCTCCACTAAAGCCTCTCCCAGCCATTATCCTACACTCAGCAGACACTTCTCCTGCATTAGCGACCAGGCCTGCGCCAGTCTCATGCCGTCAAACGCAGACACAGGACAGAGACTGTTAGCGGAAGCCGGGCGGACTGTTAGTGTTAAATGGGAGCAATGTTTCCTCCGGAATCATAGTTTGACAAATGAGGGCTGATGGAGCAGTTCTTGTCGGGGTCATTATTTCTGATGGGGCCAGACGATCTGTAAGGATGAAGCGCTGTTTGTCTGAGCCGCGACGCCCTCTGGGCTAAACACCAAACCCACTCGAAACACACTCAAACTCTCCAAGCGATGAGTGTAATAGGAAAAATCTCCAACTATAACATCAGAAAAGCTTTTTTTTTTCAGTTTGAGTCTCTCATGTGTTTTCACATTATGTCTTCAAACAAACTTGCAAAGAGAGTTCTGAAGCACATAAAGGGACTTGCTTTATGATAAGGCTAAGTCCTTCATTAGTATCATTAATACTCAATAGCTAACATTTCAGTCAGCCAGACCCATGAGACAGATAGAAACATGCTCACACTAAGTCTTGGTGTGGCGCCAACAGTCACCATCAGTCTGTCACCACCAGGGGCTTTCTGTTGTATTCTTTAATCTCCAACATTCTCTCTTTAATTTCACAAAATCCAGTGCTTCAGATGAAATTGGGCCACCCAATTACATGCTGACAAAAAAATACGTCCATCCAACTAATGGGAGATGTTATCTCTCTCCTGTAATTTCATTTTTTGCTAAAATATCCTGAGTTTCTCATAACTTAAGTAGATCAAATTCCATTTAAAATGATTTAAAATGAAAATTCACATTGTCGCTTTTCAGTTCAAATACAGTCAGAGGAGTTTACTCAGGGCTATCTTTGATGAATTGTTAGCCTCCCCTGAGTTGTTTGTTGAGTTTAGCATATGAAAACCTGACTCGTGAAATGGAGTGGCCATAGCTCAAGCCAGTGTAATCAAAGCTCATTCAGACTTGGCTGAAAGAGAGTGTTTGGATCTGTGCAGCTGGCACACACATTATTTTCACATTAAGCGACATTTCTGCATGTGGGGTGCTGTAATTTGGTGAATCATGTGCCTTATGTGGAACATATTCTCTATAATTCTGTTTTTATACACTGACAGGTTGAGAAATTGCATGTTGCTTTGTTGTGCTGGGTCACTGCTTTTGCATGTTTTGAGTGAATATACAAGAGATGAAGCACTAAAATATTTAAATACTGAACTTCAAAGCAGTGCCGAAATGACTATTCATCAATCAGTGCGTCGACAGATCATTAACTGTCAACAATTCTCATAACAGATCAATCAAAATGCCAAACATTTGATGGTCCCAGCTTCACAAATGTGAGGATTTGTTGTTTTATACTAGTGTTCAGTTCAGTTCAGGTTTTTATTGTCCCACAAGAGGGAATTATTTTTGCAGCAAGTCAGCATAAAAACACAAAACCATGAAAACATGACAATAAGATATTAAAAGTGCCAGAACTACACACGCAATTCAGACAATTAAGATGCGCTGTATTTTAAAAGAAAGGAAAACAGCAACAACAAGACACTGAAGATAAGAAAAATAAATTGCTAAGCTGTGTGAGGAATAAATAGCCAGTTTATAATGGATCAGAATTAAGAGCACTTATTGTAATTAATTTCAGCAGTGAACGCTATTTGACGAAAACTAAACTGATAATGTGAATACTGCTCAAACGTAGTCAGCATGCATCTGCAGAACTGCACATTTCTGCTCTATCAGCATCCTCCACTGCCCAATAATATGTCTTCCTCAGAATCTGACATGTTGAACTAATACTCAGGATATTACACTTCTGTGATTTTTTTTCACTTAATCAAAAAAAAGACAGATTAATCAATAATGAAAATAAGCATTACTTACAGCCCTATTTCAAAACCTCCAACTAACTTCACTCATAGATTCTTTGAGGCTCTTTTTTTTTTTTTTTTTTTTGGAGGCAAGAAAAACAACTTTCAATTTCATAGTATTTTGGAAGGGTTAACTCCTGATTCTCTTTCATTTTGATTTGATTTTCTCACACTTTGAAAGGACTATTGTTTGTGTCCTCTGTGTCTGAAATTGGATGGTGAGTCCTTTTGGAAAGCAGCGGAGGGGAAATGATTTGTATTCACCTGCCGTATCTGAATAGAGCTGAGGAGGGGCTGAGAGAGAGAGAGAGAGAGAGAGGGGCTACTACATAGTGCTTCCTTTATGTGATAATAGATTGCACTGACATTCAAACATATTGTGCTGTGGTGTGTCTATCAGTCAATACTCTCTCACTTTAGGGATGAATGGCACATTTTAAACAGATGCCGTTAAAGAATTGTCTTGCGGTGACACGACAGGTTACAGCGTGATATTGTGCTTACGTCAAACCACCGAGGTGAATACGCTGCACTAACACACGCAACATATGTGTCTTGTCATCATCCATATTGCAAATTAATCCCTTTTCTCATTTTCTTTCTTTTCTTTTTACGTAACTGCACTCTCTTTTATTGGCTCGGCTGGGCAACTGGATTCTTCTGTCAGCTGCACAAAAGAGACAAAGTGGAACCGGGGACGGGCAGTAATGAGCAACTCCTCTTACAGTGTTACATATAGACCCCGGCCACGGTGTGGGGAAGCCTGCTGGAGACAATGGAGGGTTTTGAGAGGTCTGGAGCCCTCTGAAGCCCCTCTTTGATTGAGTTTCCTGGCACTGGACTCCAGTGTTGGGGCTGATTGTAGAGTGGGAGTTGTGGGTTCAGGGAGGGGGTGAGGACCCTCCTCTGCGCTGACCTTTCACAGACACAGGTGGGGTGAAGTGGAAGGAGCTGGAGGAGGAGGAGGAGGAGGGGGGGGGGGGGCAGCAGGAGAGGTCTATTGTGAATGTGAATGTAGAGGTGGCACTCAATAACACTAGACCTCGCTGCCTCTGTCCACCTGCTGGGGATTTTCTCACCGCTACTTTCTCACTGGCAAATTACATGTTGTGGTAACACGCAATGGTAACAGATTGTTCCAGCGCATAGTCAGTGTTCACGCTTTGTTATCTGTTGTTGTCGGCAGATTTTGCTAGACTGAATGGTAACCACACAAAGAGCGGACAGCTCCAAATGACCCATCGCTGCCAGCCTGCCTGTACTGTATCAGCAAAATTCCACCACGAGAGTGTTTATTGAAATACGGTAGCGCTTTTCTAGAAAGTCCTGGTTGCATTAACTGTTGACGCAGAGCAATCATATATAGACACTGTTTCTCTGTGTTACCCCGGCTGACATGGCCCACAGGGATTCATTTGCTACAAAACATCACGACTGCCAGTTTTTTTTTTTGTGTGTGTGTGTGTGTGTGTGTGTCTTTCCTCCACTGCCTGTCTCACGCAGACTCTTTTTGTTGCACCCCTAAAGCTTAAAGTAAACTCCACATATTGGCCCCATCTTGTGAGACCCTTACCGTGTGGAGTAAGCCATCCGGTGTGGACACGGAGGCAAACTGAGATTTTAATCATACCTCTTTTGTTGAACTCAGAGGAAGTGTTTTTGAGCAGAGCAGATGTCAAGCGTACAGTTTCTCTCCAAGGTTACTTCTGAGATGACAAATGGGTCTGGGCCTCTTTTTTTCCCCCATATATCTGTGTTTGACGTGAGGGCTGACATCTTTTTGTTGGCATGGAGATCTGACAACACTAGGGGATTGCCATGGATACAGAGTGCCCTTTTGGAGTGCAGTTTTGAGTGGCTCTGCTGAAAAGTATATGGAGTGTCCCTATATTTAGCTTTAAAACATTTTCCTGCATTTATCAAAATATATGTCTGTGTATCTGTGTGTCTGAGTGAGGCTATGAGGCTTATGGATTATATTGTATAACCATTATAACTGTATTTGTCTCTGATTCTACGTGTGTATGGATGTTTCTGTCTGCCGTCTCAAAGGATTTGCTTGTCTTCTCTCAACAGATTGATTCTATGTTGATTATTTCTTCAGGGCCGTTATGTTTCTGCAGCTAAACTGTGTCTTGTGATGTTGTACGCCGAGGGTTTTGAGAGCTGTTCAGGAAGCCAGTCGGCATGCATTCCTCCCACTCTCCTGTTTTTGCTCATGATAGTGAACCTCTGCTCATTTAAATGGCCCGCACCCATAACACGCTCATGCGGCAGGGAAAGCACACTCAAAAGTTCCATCCTTAACGCCCGTCGTCCTACACCGACCCATGGACTCATAAACAAGGAGGATGCATATGCAAATAGATTGTAAGCAATTATGAATACACACACGCATGAGCTGGACTGCTTGCGGATATTGGAACGTCCTCTTTTAAGCAGTAATTATAGTGTGGGGATCGGCTATCAAATAAAGGTCAAGTTCAGATCCACAGTTGCTCATTCAGCCTTGTGCTGCTTCCCCTCCTGATTTCATTTTAATGAATGCTTCTTAAAAGTGCCTCGGCTTGCTTAATTCTCCGGTAATGAGCTACTGTACAAGTCAGGTGTCAGTGTGTAAATGCACTTTGGGGACTTAACTTTTACAACCTTGCTGCCATTGTTACTTTATTGACTAATGACTTAAAGGTTTTGCTACATTGTGAAGCAGTGAGGAGATGGCGAGACCTCCAGTTAGCCACAGGCAATTCTCCTCAGGAGAAAGAGAGGGCTTCATGCACCATCCTAATCACAAGAAGCCTCTCAGGAGCAGCGCCTGTATAATGTGAGGACATGACTCACAAATGATATGTTATATTTAGCTGGTCTGCAATGATAAGAGTAAAGCAAAGCAGGTTTCCATTCCATTCAGGTTGAACAGGCAGGGATTTCCTCTTTAACACCGCCGTCCCATCTAGTGTTGTTGCTTCCATCTGCATGCTAAAGAGGAGCCCCCTCTCAGAAGTGCCGGCGCCGGCAGTGATTAGCATTTGGGCAGAGGGGACAGAGAGCGAGTCCCGGAGTGTTTTGGCGTGTACGTGGAGGAAGCTTAGTGAATGCCAATGTGCAGCGCTCTGTGAAAGGAGGAGGACCAAACAAATTGTCGGACACGTTGCATTAGCAGCAGATGCCTATTAGCATTAAGAGTTGTGGTAGATTGATAGCTGGGGGAGAGGTATTGGAAACAGAGCAAATATATCTTTAAAGGGCTTCTCCAGTAATTTAATATTGCATTTCCATAAAACGTAGGGCTGGCCTGGGACAGGCTCAGATATACCAGCTTTTATTTCCTATTATGGGACAAGCTCCAAAAACACTAGAGTCTACATTTCCATAATTCAGCCTGATGCATTACTTCATTAGGCCACCCCTGCCAGGTAAAAACATTTCTCAAATTGCAAGTTCACGTTGATGATCTTGATGTGAAAATCGTTGGAGTGCCACAGATGAAGGTTTATTATTAGTAAGTGTGTGTGCGGATATAAACAACATATTTACAGTGGAGCAGATGAATTAAAGATCACACTTTGTCAGGCATTGTACAGTGCAGATGAAAGGCGGTGGCGTGTTTTTGAGCCACAGGGACTCCCTGAACAACAGGACCCCAATTCATATGTTAACCACACCAATTATTTGCATACCGTCCCCCAATTATAAAAGCTAATGAGAAGATTATGGTGAATGCACGCTGAAGCCGGCCCGCGGAATTTCCATTGTGATCCTGCAGTCGCAGATAAAAGCCCTGTGAGAGGTTTTAGTCAAAGCCGCTGAACAATCAACCTCACATCATGGCTATAAGTCATATCACTGCTAATGCCTGCCTTCTACAGTGGCTTTGAATCCGTACGGTAGTTTGTGGAAGCAAAGAAATTAAAGGATATTTGCTCAACGTAACGTTCTTTTCAGCTTTTGTTTAGATGACCTACAGAGAACTATTTATAGTAGCAGAGTGATAACTTTGAAATCCCACATGCTTGTGATTTTTCCAAACTTGTGTAACCAAAATGACAGACTGTCTCACTATCTTCTGCCATTCCTGCAAGGCCTTTCAAGCGACCTCCCACTCTCCCATAGATGTTTAATGGCACAGAGAAATGGGCACGCAGCCCTGGGCACGAATACCATCCAGTGACATCCTGAGCTGCGGCGGGAGCCTCAGAAAAATAAACTCTCCCAACCGTATCCGTTTTCTCATCACCACCTTCCTGAGTGCACAGCCCTTCTCATCATTATACACCCGCATTCAGCCGTCTGTAGGGGATCCCTGCTGCTCCATTAAGGCCGTACCGAGGCTCACAAACCCCTGATTGCACGAACCATCAATAGCACTGATTATGGGAGTTAATTAGGGTGCTTGGCATGAGAGAAAGGCTCGTCTTTCATCATCGAAGTTATAACTGTACAGTACTGATGCAACAGCAGCGATTCTGTCAGTGTTGCAGTATTGCATCACTATTGTTTGGCACAGACAATAGCAGTATCTCTGCTCACGGTTGGCATAAAGCATATGGTGTAGTATTATCTGGTGCTGTAAGGAAAAATTCAATTGGGCCCTTTTTCCCTACTGACTGCTATTCATTTACACCGTGGTGTGCTTCAATTCTCAGTGCCCGCGCCCCTGTCAGCTCCATCTGTGTGCTCAGACATGTCCTGACCCTCACGTTCTGCACACTGCGTGCGCAAATGCGTCTTTGCTGATGCGCACGCACGTGCGTGCGTGTGTGTGTGAGTGTGCGTTGCTGTATGTGCGCCGTCTCTGACATGTGCACAAAACCAATTAGTTTTGGGATGGTGAAGTAGCTGGCCATGGGAAAATGACAATGGAGTAATTGAAGAGGCTGGCTGAATGAGAGGCCAGACAGCTCAATGCAGCTTTTACACAAGAGCTGAGTGTTTTCTCCACGGACAGAATGAACAGAGAGAAAAGCAAGTCCGGAGAGAAGGTGGTCTTATGTAGTTGTAGACAGTAATTAACATTACAGCCTTTCACGTTGCTGACATAAATTTTTCCTGAAGACACATGACTAGTTAGGCTGAGCAGTGGAATTGTAAAGGACATTAAGAGTAATTTTGCAGATTTTAAGCTCATTTAATACAAATCAAATATACTTAACATCACAGCTAACCATTTTGCAAATCATACTGCTGTGTTTCAGGTTTGGATTGTGTTTTTCTTAACAAAACAGGCAGCCATTGACTTCCATTCATCTCTGAACCATACAGAAATCCATTAGCAGACTCTAGAAACTTGCTCAATTGGGATAATCCATCACAGTTAGTATTATTATGGTCTAAGTTACATTATTATTGCATAGTAATGCTGTTTAAGCGCAGATTGATTTGAAAAAAGTACCATGTGATAATAATGTGTCTGAAACTTTTTTGTTCTAGTTTACATGTCATTAATTTGGAATTTTATGATATTCTTTGTTTTTACTAACTTTTACTAACCTTTGCTAATGTGTGTTTCACATTCATCATCCTCTTGGCTTCATCTCATTTGAAAAATAGCAAAAAATTCTCACTGCAAGTGCCCTTACCAACCTGTCGTGTTTTTTCAAAGAGACCATTTCCTGTTTGATTTTATCAGCCGTCTGACATCTTTTGGCACAGCCCTCCAAACAGTACTCTGCTTTTATCTCATGCTCAGCAGTCTGTGCTGAAGTGAGCTTTATTGACTTTGGCTTTTCTTGTTCTGTCAGCACAAGATGCATAAGAAGGTTGCACAATAGTGATGGATATTTTCTGATTAAGTGTCCCCTCGAATAATTGTATATTTAAATAGAAAATTCTCCTTTAAAGGGGAAAACTTAAGCTACCTTAAGCTGAAAATTAGTTAGATTAGAGTTATTATGCAAGCCAGATGCCACACAATTGGGAACATAAATACTCCACAACTTCATTTAAAGAAGTAAAGTAGAGTAGAGTAAAGCCGGTATATTATTAATATTTCTTATGCTTACTGCTCAGTAAGGTAGGAGTTATGTAGTTTCCTGCTCCGGTGGTTTTCTCCCCGTTTTAAGAGCCCCACTTGAGTTTCCACTGTGGTCCTACTGTGAGAGGGATGTGAGGGGTTGGCCCCATATCACTGCAGCTCACGGGGATAATTATAGCACACAAATGCACACAGGCACGCACTTGCAGTATGCGCACACTGACACACACATGCTGACCGGCTGGAGCTGAGCTGCTACACCTCATTAAATTGGGAAATGAATCCAGGATGAAACCCTGGCGCCTTTCCAGATAAGAATCTCCAGGCTTTCTGGGATTCACCATAAAATTTATAATTAACACATTTATTCTCTGGCTGTCACAGGCTGTCCTTCTGTTTTTGTCACTTCACCTGAAAGTGCCAATTTCAGACTGTATTTTTAACTTCTGGTGATCTTGGCATTAATGGTTTTTTTTCATTAACAAAATTGGATTGGCACTGAGACATTATTGATATACTTACCTAATCACAGTGAATGGATTTGGAATAAATTATATCTGATCTAAATTTCTAATTAACAGAACACTGAAAATAAACATTGATGGCACGTTGCAGGTTTTTCTGCTCGGTACCAGTTCAGCATCCCTGTCTGCAGCCTGCAAATGAGCTGTAATGAAATTGCCCCCATGGATCTTTTTATGTCAAATCCCAAGCCAGAACTATCTGATGGTGTACACAGCGGTGTGATTGGCTGCCGTAGGTGAATAATACAGGTCTTCCCTAGAGAGGTGTAGTGGAAGCCGGGGGCAGCAGACATTGGCCTTGGTCTCTCCCTATGCTACCAGACACCGGCTCTGGGGCCAGTACTGAATTATGACTGTAGGGCAGTGCTAACAAATACGTCAGTTCCCCAAGGAAGACCAGACCAGGGCCTGACTGCCTGGCTGTCTAGCCTCTGGTCCCAGACACAGCTCCCTCCACCTTATCTGCTCCCTTGACCCGCCCCACGCCCAAAGGCAGGAGAGCACACGGATGGAGCAGTAACTGTAGCTCCACTTTTAATGGGCTCAATTTGATTCTTTCGCACAGTAACCAGCATTAATATCAGAAATTTGATAGTGTGCTTTTCAGATAACGCAGCAAATTAGTCTGCCTGAGCTCTAAATTAAGCTGTGACATTTTGATACTGTGCCAGTGGATGCCTTGGGTAAGACAGGCAGGAGAGCGAGATAAAAGCAGGTCATGCTGCAGTTGTTAAAAGACAGAAACCGACTCCTCCTAAGTTCTGTTTCCTCATGATTTTTCGAGCTGCGCTCACATTCATACAAAAATAATGAATTATACCGATCATGCCTTTGTGACAGCGCTGAATTATGCAGATGACTGTGAATAAAAACAGAATTAAATTGAGCAAAGTCATTTCGACTTTTTTATTACTCATTATTATTCTCTGCAGCTTGGGTTGCACTCTGGTCTTGATGTCCCTGACAGTGACTTCAGCATTTGCATTTTGCTATTTGGCCTTTTTAGCTGTGTTTCAAAAAATAATTGCTTGTAGTTGGATGAAGGTGTAGGTGTATAGCAACACTGTGCTGCCTGGAAACAAGGGAAATATTTAAAACCTGATATGTTTAATACGTAGATTTTATTTTACTTTCCAGTCTTTTTAGAGCACAGCCACCATCTAACACAAGTGTTGTGATGGAGGCTTAAGTGTGTAAGAAAAGAAAATCCTTACTTAATTAACAGTTAATCAATGGCCAATTAGCCTTTCACCAATTTGCTAAAACGTGTAAACAAGTCACCTCGGCTGAACCTGAACACCCTGTTGAACTGCTGTCTGTCGCCACTGAACAGTGTCTACTAAGATGTCAGAGATCTAAGATTTGTCCAATCACACACGATGTTTCCCGCTACGACAATCACACGAAAGAATGATGGTTCAGTTTCTGAAATCTGACCTCATCGCAGATCATTTTGCTGCTGGCTCAGTCAGTCAATCAAACAGATAAAGATGAGAGTGAAATGGAAAGTAAAGTGAGTGTCCCCTTGTCTTGTCCCTTGGCGTGTCATCTGCCGGCTGATGTGATCGATATGGCAGAGGCCTAATGGCATCATGGCCACAGCAGTGATTAGCTGAGCAAAATGAGCCCATGAGGGCCGCGTTGGTCTCTATTGGAGTGCTCCAGATCAAGAAGATAGCTTCCAGCAAAATGCAGTGCATGGCAACTAACATCGATCCGTGGCCAGAGCTATATGTGTCTGTCTCTCTCATTCTCTCTTTCTCTCTCTCTCTCTCTCTCTCTCGCCAGCTGATGAACGCAAAATAGAACAAACTCAGTATTATGATTGATAGCCGCAGTAACTGGATGTGCTATTCAACCCAGTAATCTCTGTTCCCGTTTTTATCCTCTTATCTCTGACGCTTTCTTTTTCTTTCTTTCTCACTCTCCCTGTAGTTGTGAATGTGCACGTGTCCTCAGACAGTGTGACCGAGCAGAGAGGCGGCGCTTCGCTGTATTTGGGGGCAGACCTTTGCGTCACACACCGATGATGGAGAGGAGGAGGATGGATGCAGCACTGCTGGTGCTGTTCCTGGGTCACCTCGCCGGCGCGCTGGAGGTCCCATTAGACCGTAAGGCAACCGATCACACTCCAAACAACACATTCAAGAATTCAAATCAACTGATGTCTGCTCTTTGGTCAGATTCTTGTTTTCTAATCACTTGATTAGAAAACTTTACATAACCTTAGTTATGTAATGCAATGAGTGTTCCTCATTGTGACTGATGTGGAAAATAAAGAGCGTTTTGACTTCCAGCCCCACAGCATGATGTCACTGTGGTGCGACTGTAGATCTTCTACATATTGTTTGGTTGGAGCCGTTGACCACAGGAGACTGGCATTCCTCAACTGGGAACTGGCCTCGCCAAACCTTGTTTTGAAGCAGAAATTATGCAGGAAGATTTATCTTAACCACTAATGTCTGGTTCTCTTTACTGTCACATTGTTTTTTCCTTGTGTGCTGATTCTTGGGGGAAACACAAAAGTTCTGGAAGGATGTAAGTCTCAAACTAGTGTGAATTTACCCGAGAGGTTTTGCTACAGTAGCTGTTTTTGTTGTGCATTGAGGGTTATGTTTTATCATCATTTTTTCATTATATTTTGGCTGTTTTATGTTACAAGATGCTGAGTGTGACTTGGAGTGGACATTTTGCATGCAGTGATCTTTCTTTCTTTGTTTTCTGTTTTCTGTTTTTTTTTGTTTTTTTTTCTGCGTGTTTCTGCAGTGGTAGAGCATTTTCCGTGGCGCAATACTGCAAACAGCATGAGTTCACATATCATTTGTTTTGTCATAGTCCATTAGTTACCTCCCCAACACTGACGGGAATGCATTAAGCATAGTATCATTACAATAAAGTGAAATGTACCTGAGTGTTCTGCATGCCTTTTTGCTGTTGCACACGTTATGAGAGCTTTTTTGTGTCTGTCAGCAAACAGCAAGTCTGGTTTGATTTGAGTGGTAAGTCTGCATGTGATTGGTAATGACTGCTTGTGTGGTCAATACAGCAACAGAAAAAAAGCTTAGTTATGCAGTAAAGGTCATGATTGAATAGCACCCTCTCTCTGATCGCCTTTAGTGCCGCAGCCACCGACCATAACTCACCAATCTCCCAAGGATTACATCATCGACCCACGAGAGAACATTATAATCCACTGTGAGGCGAAGGGGAAACCTCATCCCAGGTAGGAATCTGTGAACCATTATTTTGCATTCTTGATGCTGTTACTAAAGAGGATATTCCATGTGTGGATCCAACCACCACCTGTCTACTTTCATTCAGAAGCCGCAGCTGATAGGAAGTCTGCACAAATTCTGTCTAAAAAACTTTATAATAAATAGAAATGGTATTTTATTTCTGCCCACGCTGTCCTTGCCAGAGGCTGACTGCCAGAGCTGATGCAGGTTGAATCTTTTGCTCCAAATTATGCCACCCTCCCTCCTTTATTTATCTTGGTGCAACACCTGATTAGTTTGCTGGCACCAAAACTGTGCACACATGTACATGCACACACACACAGGTATTTCTATGCTTGCAAAGAACCTCATAGACAAAGTACATGTCTTAGCCCTAAACAGTTAACCAGAGGAAGACTGTTGGTGGAAAAGAGAAATTGGGAATGAGACAGCAACCCTTAGCTTACCTTAACATAATTCTAACCTCAGTTAACCCTCTATTACCCTTTTGAAGAAGTGAAGTCTGGCAATTTTAAGCAATTTATCTGTTGTAACGCAACCAGTAAACATTTGTCTTAAAATAATATTGTGACCTTTTGGGAAATGTACTTATTTACTTTTTTTAAAAATATATTTTCGAGCCTTTTATACCTTTATTGGACATGCAACAAAGGTCCGCTGCTGGAGTTACATGAGAAGATTGATACCACTCTGCCTGTCCACTAAATGCAGTATGAAGCCACAGCATAGCTTAGCATAAAAACTAAAAACAGGGGGACACAGACATTTAGGGAAACATGCTAATTTGCTTTCTTGATTGTTATTAAACTCATGTCTGTACAGTGAATACAAAGCTACAGCCAAGAGCAGGTTAGCTTAGCATAAAAGCTGGAAACATAGGGAAACAGTTAGCTTGGCTCTGTCCAAAGACCATCAACTCCAAAGCTCACTAATTAACATGTTCCACGATATCTTGCTTGTTTAATCTGTATAAAAACCAAAGTGCAAAAACGTCCACTTGTTGTTGCACTGGTGGATTTTGTTACCTTTGGACAGAGCCAGGCTGGCTGTGAACCCCTGCTTCCACTAACTGAGCTAAGCTAAGCTAACCATGGCTGTATTTAACTGGCAGATACACGATTGGTATTGATCTTCTAACTCCCTGCTGAAAAGACAATATTTCCCAAAGGTTAAACTATTCCTGTAACATTTTTCATTATCTCCTTAAGCCTAGCCCTGTATTACAGCACACTGAGGATGGTGGCTGTGCGCTTCAACGGATTATCATAACACAGTATGTTATCAGTGAATAGCTACACTGTTATGACACTGCTTTGGCTGCTTCCTCAGTTTCTCCTGGACGAGAAATGGGACTCACTTTGACATTGACCAGGACCCCAACGTGAACATGAGGCCCCACTCTGGGACTCTTGTGGTGGACATCAGCAGAGAGAAGGCTGAACATTACGAGGGGGTGTATCAGTGCACAGCAAGGAACAAACATGGAGCCGCTGTTTCCAACAACATTGTCGTACGACAGTCCAGTAAGTGCAGTGCAGTCTTTCATTTCTACATGTCATTTTTTTTTCTTTTCTTCCATTTTCTTCATGTCATGCATATCTTTCTTAATATGGACATCAATTTCTTTTCTTTTTCCAACAATTAAGTTGCATTGTCCATCTTAAGAGCACTGATGAAAGGTAAAGGTTGCATGGAGAAAGCAGCACGGAGCAGTAGCTAGAGCTGAATATCCCTTTGTATTTTTCCTCTCTCGCACATTGTAATTCAGTTTGGCCTCATCCCTCTCATCTCGCCTAGTCACCTGTCATCACGCCAGCGACAGTCCATTAGCAACCCATATTTCATGTCAAATTATGAGACTATTCATCCACTGATGTGTGTGTTCTTTCCCAACCAATCCAGGGTCCCCTTTGTGGTCAAAGGAGAAGATTAAACCAATCGTCGTTCAGGAGGGCGTGTCCCTGGTGCTGCCGTGTCGACCCCCAGCCGGCCTTCCTCCTCCCATTATCTTCTGGATGGACAACTGTGAGCGCTTCAGTCATGGAAGATTATGTTTTTGCTGCATACATGTACACATTATAACATGCTGTGTGACAAGAATTATGTCTGCTGTCAAAGGATCCCTGTCAGTGTTTCTCACAGTTAAAGCCCCACGTGTGGTATTTTAATGTACACATCATATTAACATTAATATTTTAGACTTTAATATTACAAGTATGAATAACTGCAACCATTTGTGACGGAGCCATGGGGATTATGGGAAATGTGGTCTCAATGTTTAGAAACACAAGAGCTGTGCCACTGCCAATAGTCTCAACCTTTATCCTGTACAGTTAATGTAATTTCACTACGTATCATAGTCATGTATTGATTTTAAAGGGTCAATTCACCCAAATATGAGCTCTAATGCCTCTAGTAGTATATTGTATAGCCAATATAGACAATTTTGATTTGAATTTTGATCGTAATGCATGAGTCTCCTCAGCAGATTCCCCATTATGATAGAATTGTTGGAGGTGCTTTAAGGACTTGTTGTCAATGTTGCCTTAAAAGTTGAGACTTCATTCTTGACCTTGGAAACAACAGCTGACAACACAATCTCACCACAAGATCCACTCAGTTGCCGTCCTGGAGCTTTTAATTGTATCTTATCTACATTTCTATCGCAACTGGGCAACTCCGTCTGCGGAGGAAGATGCAATCATGGTCAAGAATGAACTTCTCAAGTCTCAGGGTTGTATTTAATTTGTTCAGGTTTTGAGATATCTGCCTCTGAAGTTTATACTCCACCTTTAACATGCATTTTTTTGAAATTGCTGTACATTTCAGACTTCCAGAAGCTTCCTCAGAGCAGCAGAGTGTCCCAGTCCCTGAACGGAGACCTCTACTTCTCTAATGTACTCCGAGAGGATTCCAGGAACGACTACATCTGCTACGCCCGCTTCCCACACACACAAACCATCCAGCAGAAACAACCCATCACCGTCAAGGTCCTCAACCGTAAGTCTGACTCTGTGTGTGAGGAGAAGATATTGGAAGGCAAATGCAGCTAGCATAACTGAGACAAATAGACTGATGTGATTGAGTTTGAGTGCGTTGTGTGTGTGTGTGTGCATGAGAGACAGTTCATTTACAGTAGTAGAGTATGTGCTAGTATGACTGTGTAGGAGGGAAACAGCATTTCCTATATCTGATTCCAACCTCAGAGACGCCAGTGGTCGTCGTCCAACTGAAAAGACATATTGTCAGAGCTCTCATGCCTCTTTCTGCTATCTTCCAGGCATGCGTTCATTTTATTACTTCTGTGAGAAGTTCTGTATGGCACTCTCCACCAACAACAAAGACTGTTCTCATTCAGTCTAGCATTTGCAGTAAACAGGACAGTTGGCTCTTCCCACTACAGTTTTATGACGATCATTCCTCATGTGTGACTTTTTAGCCATCTGAAGTTTTGTTCTGGCAGTTTTTAATTTTGAACATTCTCATGTTAAGTTGTGCCTGATGTCCATGTGCTTGATGATTTAAACGTGTGGCGTGTTTAATTTTCTGTTGTGTTACAGTGGATGCAATCAATGACACAATGGCAGCTTTTTACAATGACACTGATTTATTTAGTGGTGAGTTATGGCACCCCCTAGTGTTAACCCCCCCAACCTAGAGCTCCAGACTCTAGTTTTTACCCACTAACACTAACCCCTTCAACCCAACAATCCAGGGCTTTCTACAATTTCATTGATTTATTTAGTGGTGAGATCTGGCACCCCCTAGTGTTTACCCCAACCTAGAGCTCCAAACTGTAGCCTTTACCCACTAACACTAACCCTCAAACCCAAAAATCCAAGTTAATTCTCTATCCCTCTGTCACTCCTGCTATTTCCAATTAAAAAACCTTAAATGAGCTCTGCATGATGACTCTATTACTGACTGAACTGATTATGTAACATGAACATGCAACATTTGTATGATTCTGAAAATGACAAAAGAGCTTTTAACTAAGAAATCACAAATTGATTAAACAATGAAGAAAATGAATTAGTTCATAATTAAAAGGGATTATAAATTGCATTCTCATTGGCGATGATTAATTTGATCAAAACGTGACTCTTTAAAGTCTAAATATGTTCAATTGATCTTTTTTTTTGTTTCCCTTTGCCTCTGTCAAACGTTCAAGCTCAAATCTTAATTTCCAAAATCACTCTTTCCCTGCTGCCCCGCCTAGTTTTAGATCGCACATACTTGTTCATCTTTCCATCACCAGTTATTTTCATCTCACTTCATTTCTTATTCTTTAAAAGACCTTCAGTTTGTTTCTTTGTCTAAATGGCGTGCTGCAAAATGCCACACGCTGTCTGACCTGAAACAGCAAGCAGTCTGATTCTCATCAAACTGCTTGCATGCCAGGATGTTTATCATCATCACCATCATCATAAAATCTACTCTAGTAGATAGTTTAGCAGATTACTTATTTACCAATTTAGTGACAGAAAGCTGATTTTCATTTCTCTAATTCTCAAATATATGTATATTATATTAATTTCAGTCTTTATTATAATCCAAGAGGGCAATTAATTGGCAATAAACGCCCACAGAAAACAGGGCAATAAAATACAACATGGCTATAAAATTTACCATCTAATCATAAAGAGAATAGCGCTCTGCAGTGAAGTGGCTTAGTGCCTGTGTGTTGCAGACCCATTGCAGAGTGCGGCGAAGGCAGGTTTGTGGATGTGAAAGGCCTGGTTCAGGCCTGGATCTTCACTGTGGTATTGGCTGATGCTGAGGAGATGTAATAACTTTACTTGTGTGTAACTACAGAAGACCCAGTGGATGAGAGGAGGCCAACCTTCCTCATCCCATCTGACCCCTCCAGCTCCAAGATGGTGTTGAGAGGACAGGTGCTGGAGATGGAGTGTATTGCCGAAGGACTGTAAGTAAAAGAATCAGCCACTTTTTCTTCAGTCCCAAATCCCTCAAGTGCCCACCTGCTCGAGTGTCATCATCACTCTTTATATTCGTCTCTTCCCTCTCTTTCTCTTTGACTCCAGGCCCACCCCTAATATATCGTGGACCAAAGTGAGCGGCGACTTCCCGGCCAAGCGCACATCCTTCCTGCACTACCAGAAGACCCTGCGCATTGTGGATGTGTCTGAATCGGATGCAGGAGATTACCGCTGCACGGCCAGGAATCGGCATGGCTCAGTTCACCAAACCATCCGTGTCACGGTCAAAGGTGTGTGTGATGAAACACAGAGTATCCCATCAGGCCACAGTCACTCTTTTCTCTCTGTCTTTTCGCTCTCCCTCCCTCTCATAATTGATTTATGCACAGATGCCAACAGGGCAGTGTGCTCAGTGATTAATTCTCCAGCCTTCTGCTGTGCTCTGTTCTATTTTCAGCCTCTCCATATTGGATCAGTGGCGCTCCCAGGAACCTTGTCCTAGCTCCAGGAGAGAATGGCGTGCTGACCTGCAGGGCCAGTGGCACGCCCAAGCCCTCCATCACCTGGGCAATGAATGGCATCCCCATAGAGAGTGAGTGCAACATGCCCCTCTGACTGAAACTCATTTTCCAGTCTATAAGGCCTTTTTCATTTTTCATATAAGCTGAGCATTGTTTAATTTCACTATTTGAGACAGCATTTTTTTTCATTTACAGATTTGCATAACTTCGTACTATAAAGCATTTTTTCCTCTATGAGGTGGATATTGTTTTATATTTACAATAATAACTTTCTCAATACCTCAAAGTGAGGAATATAAAGATGTTTTTCTTCAAACCCCATTTTTTCTCTTCCACAAAACAAGAAAAAACTTCTCAGCTGCATCAGTGTTCAATCAATTTTCTCTCAAAGTACTGATAATTAAACATTTTGGGAAATACATTTATTCACTTTCTTCCCAAAAGTCTTGTCATCACCGTGTGGCGGCCAGGCAACCAGCAGAGAGACTCCAGGAAGTCACTGCACCCATAACCCCCTTATAATCACAGCTTATCATTTTTACACTTTGGCTTTGTACAGATTGAACAAACAAGATATAACATTAAGTAATATTTAGAGGTGCTAGTAGGCAGATTGTGGTCTTTATGCTAAGCTAAGCTAACGGGCTGCTGGCTGTAGCTTCATGTTTAGCCTACAGACATGAGAATGATAATCTCCTCCTCTAAATCTTGGCAAGAAAGCAAATAGGTGTTTTTCCCAAGATGATGAACTATTAGTTTAATAAAAAGCAGCTGTAAAAGAACTTAGGAAAGTAAAGTACAAACTAATATGAATTGAAATGAGGAAATATCTGATCAAAGAATAAGTAAAGAGAAAATCTGACCCAGCATTGAGTGCCAGCTTAAGGTACTTGACTCAACTTGTTTTCAATAGTCAAAGCTACGGGCAAATTGTGATCAATACTGAAAAAGTAGTAAAGTTGTGATACAGAACAGCTTCCTACAGCGATAGTTACTGTATCTGTTATCTGTAACCTCTGTTGTCCATGAACAGATTCTCCTAAGGATCTCAGCAGGAAGGTGGAGGATGACACCGTCATATTCACTGATGTACAGACTGGATCCAGCGCTGTTTACCAGTGTAACGTCTCCAATGAATACGGCTACCTTCTGTCCAACGCCTTTGTCAATGTCCTCTGTAAGTTCATTATGCACGAGCGGGGGATCCATTTGTATTTGAATGTTGCTTTTCCAATTACATTAATTTCTGGAGTGTAATAACATCGCAATAATTGCTGCTGCCTCACTGCAGCGGAGCCGCCCAGAGTGCTGACACCAGCCAACATAGTCTACAAGGTCATCAAAAATCACCGGGCCCTGATGGACTGTGCTTCCTTTGGGTCACCCATCCCTAAAATTACATGGTGAGTTAATGAACTTTTAACAGGGCTGTAAGTGTTGTATTGTGTTTGTTCAAAAGCTCAAAGCTGCTGCCTCTCTGTCTCAGGTTCAAAGACAGTCGGTCCGGCACCCTGGATGGAGAAACTTATAACGTACATTACAACGGGACTTTAGAGATTAACATAGCTCAGGCCCGAAACAGCGGCAAATACACCTGCGTGGCCAGAAACATCCTCGGTATCTACGAGAATCACGTCTACCTGGAGGTCAAAGGTGAGAGTTTTTCTGCACTGAAGATTGTAAAAGTGTGAAAGTGCACAGACCTAGCTAATAACACACATCGTCATATTACTGACAAGTTCAGTCAATTAATCATTTGATTGAAAGGAAATTACCGGTAATCAATGACAACTCTGCTATTTAAACTAAAAATATCACACAAAGAGAAATAAATTTGACCAAAATGCAAAAGCCAAACACTGGGATTTCAAATATCACAATTCACCTTGGTCTAAGTTTAAATTTTTAACATTTTATCAACTAAATGATTAATCAAGAAATACTAGATTTTTTTGCTAATGATTTTCTTCTGTGATGTTAGAAAATTTAAACTGCACCTGACCTTTTTTCCTCCCCTCCCATCAGAGCCAACCCGAATCCTGAAGCAGCCGGAGTACAAAGTGGTCCAGAGGGGCAGGTCTGTGGTGTTTGAGTGTAAGGTGAAACACGACCCCTCGCTCATCCCCACCATGAACTGGCTCAAAGACGATGGAGAGCTGCCTGATGATGAGAGGTCAGAGCTGTTGCTCACTTTCTGTAGCGTTAACCCTGCGTTTGCTGTCTCGCTGCATGAGACATAACAAAGTTTTACTGTTATGATGTCTAATGTGCTGACAGGGATTAAATAACTTCATAGAATCTGATGTTCCTGAACTGTATACATGCTTTTTATTTACAGATTAATCATAGACACTGACAGCCTCACCATCACTGATGTGACAGAGAATGATGCGGGGGTGTACACGTGCATCGTGAACACCACTCTGGACCATGATTCAGCGAGCGCTGAGCTCACTGTTATCGGTATGTACCACTTTGCAGAAGCTCAATTTCACTGACGCATTAAAACAAACTCACAAATGATTAAAGTGTAACCTCTCTCTACCTCAGGTCTTTCCAGAAAAGTGAATCTGTCCAATACTTACACAACAGATTTCCTTTCAGCCCTTCAAGGTTAATTGCGCGAGAGTTTACTTAAGAGGGTCGGAGCGGATTTAGTCAGCTATCATGTCAGCAGCATGAATATTTGATTGTTTCCTTCTTAGCAAGCCAGATAATCTTCTTTGTTTTCTTCTGGCTGACTGACCACTAAACTCCATCTTTCACTCCTGCGTTCCCACCTGGCAGAGGCCACACCAACACCAGCTGTTGTCTACGGTAAACCTGCAGCACACGAGCATCCAGATGTGCTCTGCTGACACGGGCTTGTGTTGTCTGTTAAATGTTTCTGTTAAGTGAAGCATGTTGTGGCCTGAAGATGCTGTTTGTATTTGATAATCGCTGAACATTTTTACATTCTTCTTTTCACTTTGATTTCAACATTAATTTGTTTTGTCTTTCAGGTGCGTTTTTTTTTTTTTTTGTAAGCTTTTGAAATAAATTGTGTGTTTTTCCCATTTTTGTAAAAATGCATAAAGTTTGCATGTATTAAACCACTGACGCAAACATTAAACATTTAGGCAAGTGGAAGCAATTTCCACTCACATTTGAATGCAGAGATAATTTGTAAAGCAAACATCTCTCCATTGCACCGCTTGGGATCTTTTCAAATGCACCATTTCCTCATCGCTCATTTATTCCAAGCATGCATTCCACTTTATCATAACAATTCCAAAATGTGAGCATCAATTTAGCCTCTCTAGTGAGCCTGAGACTCTATTTCATGCAGAGTGATTATGAAAGATGCTCAAGTAGAGTGTCAGTCATTTCATATGCATGATGCAGCATCTGCATGTGTATCATCGGGTAAATAACATCCGTAAACAGAACATGTAAAGAAATGGAGGAGTAACTGTGCATACTTGGCTTTCATTGTTATTCTACTATGACAGACGCAATTATATAATTAATGTAACCGCGTATCCTCTTCTGTTTTTGCTACATCTTCTCGTGGCATGAACCTTACAGATTCTATAACTGTTTATATGAAGTCAGTGTGAATGTCACCCCGAGCTGGTGTGTTGTTGATGTTACTCTCTGTGCTGTATCTCCCCCAGAGCGACCCGACCCCCCAACTGACCTAGAGCTGACAGACCAGAAAAAGAGGAGTGTTCAGCTCACTTGGACCCCTGGGGATGAACATAACAGTCCTATCCAGAGTATGTCTTTAATGTGTGTGTTTGTGTGTGTGTGTGTGTGTGTGTGTGTGTGGTGGGGGGGTTTCTATGTATCTGTGTGTGTTTGGCTGTCTGTTATGCACTTTACTGAAGCTGTTTGTGCTGCTTTATATCCAGTGAATATATATATATATATTTATTTTTTTGGGCATCGAACTTGCTCACCTAAGCAGAAGGATGGGCAGCGTGTAGAAATCAGAATAATCTTTAAAACTTGAATCTCCATAATTTGATAATTCTGATCAATTAATGATATAGTCTGCAAAACTTGTAGTGAAACATCCCATCTTTTGTAAACCCCTCCCCCCCCGTAGGCTTAGACAGAGGTAGTAAAACGTGTGTAAGTTAGTTTCTCATTACAGCAGAGGTTTTAACAGCAGGAGTACCAAAACATCAATAGAAATGTCTACTTCAGCATAATCCATTTCTCCACTGTCTATTAACATGGTCAGCATGATGCAAACACTCATCATTTCACAAAAGCATGACTTAATTCACAATTTCCCCGAAGCCTCAAAGCATTGCTGAAAATAAAATTTTTTGGAAAAACTATGCTGTTTGAGTTGTTGTCCAAAGACGTCTTGAGGGCATTCATTCCAAATACACTGTCAGATAATGTTCACATGTCTTTTTCCACACAGAATTTCTGATCCAGTATGAAGACTCGCTCCACCATCGAGGTCACTGGCATAATCTTACTGAGGTCCCTGGAACCAAGACTACAGCTCACCTTAAACTGTCACCCTACGTCCACTACACCTTCAGAGTCTTGGCTCTCAACGCTGTGGGTTTCAGCCGCCCCAGCTTCTCCTCCAGGATTTTTAAGACGGACCCTGCAGGTAGACACTCAGCTGATTATTTGATTGTCGCATGTGGAGTTTCACCCGTAATATAGTCGGCATATATCTTTTTATTAAATAAATCTTGTTATTTTCTAAGAACAAATTGTCTTATCTTGTGCTTTGTAAGTAAACATTTTAAAGGAAAATGGTATGCATCAGCTTTTGTTGGACGCTCATTTCAGAGGGAAATCACTATGTTAATCTGATCCACGGGGAAAAGTTCCTTACTATAATATTTCATTTTGTCTTTCTTAATATATTTTTTTAGCTCCAGACGAGAACCCAACAGGTGTACAGGGACATGGAACAGAACATGACAATCTTGTAATCTCATGGAAGGTAATAAAGTAATACAAGGCTATCTGTTTTAATCCTGAGGCATTTACTGTTGTCCAGGGAGTACCAATAAAAGGTCCTTGTGTTGTGAAGCACAATTTTGTTATTGCCTGGCTTCTGTTCTTGCTTTTCTCTCTTATTTATTAATCACCAAAAACCTTATACAGCATAATGTGCAAGCAGTCATTTTCTGCTTTTTTCATTTTGAAAAACGAGTTAAATGTAAAACTTTCTCCTCTGCAGCCGCTGTCAGGCCTCCAGTCTAACGGTCCAGGACTTCACTACAGAGTGATGTGGAGGCAGAAGACGATAGACAGTGAGTGGACCACAGTGACCGTAGCTAACAACTCCAAGTTTGTGGTGTCTGGAACGCCCACGTTTGTTCCATATGAGCTAAAAGTTCAGGCTGTGAATGACCACGGCGCCGGACCCGAGCCTGCTATTTCCCACGGCTATTCAGGAGAGGACTGTGAGTTACTCTTTAGACCTTTACAAAATGTACTGTGCACAAGAGCCTGGGGTTGCACATTAACTGTGTTAACTCAGTATGTTTACTTTTGTATTTAGCTGTCGTCGTGTTGTGCTCCTTGTCTATTGTACAGTACCAGTCGCAGCTCCAGAAAATGTGCAGGTCTTTGTGCTGAACAGCACTCTGGCAGAGGTGCATTGGGATCCTGTGCCCCATAAATTGATTCGGGGATATCTCAAAGGATATAAGGTACATTATGAAGGACCACATGCAGTGTGACAGGTACACCAATCCCACCAACCTCGACACACATATGCTCAACATTTACTATAAACTAACTATGTTTTGTAGGTGTACTACTGGAGAGAGCGCAGCCTCCACAAACATAACCCCCATCATGTGGAGAGTCAGATCCTGACGTTCAGTGGGAACCACAGCCATGGCCTGCTGCCTGGTTTACATGCTTTTAGTCTCTACTCATTCAACGTCAAGGTTTTTAACGGCAAAGGAGAGGGCCCCCCGAGTCCCACCCAGCAGTTTGAGACACCCGAAGGAGGTAAGAGAAGGAACTGCCTGTTTTTTCTCTTCCTTCCTTTCATGTTAGAACAGAAATTGTTTAAAAAATCCCTCCACTTTAAATTCAATGGTTCAGGAAACTGGATAATACTAAGCTGAGTAAGGTAGATATTAAAATTTTAACAATGGTTCAGTTATAAAATGTGAACAGTTGATGTTATCCATCATGACTGGACAAGTGCATTGTAAAATATCTTTTAAACCTCAGCTTATTGTCAGTAAATACTACATTAAGTGTTAACATTGGACATAAACTGAAATCTTCTACAACCCTTGGCTTACACGCGGTCTCTCTTTAATCATTTGTTTACAATGATTTTGTAATCCTCTTTAGTGTTCTTTTGCCAAGAACTTCATGTCTTATTTGTGTTTTGTGCAGTGCCAGCAGCCCCTTCTTCCCTGATAATCACCAACCCCAACCTGGACTCTCTAACCCTCGAATGGAGTCCTCCTCACGACCGCAATGGACTCATCACCGGCTACACCCTCAAATATCAGCCAGGTGAGTGTTTGTTTTTTTTCTCTAGAAGACAGTAAATGAGTCATAGCACTGAGTTTAACTGAGCTTATGTGTCTTTGCCTAGTCTTGAATGTCACATTTGTTCATGTAGTTTGTAGTTTTGTCATGTTGTGTCATTCTTTTTCATGTGTTGTACTGTCATCCTGTTCAGTCTCAGATAATAAGAGAGAAATTAATAATAAAAATAAAGGTTTAGAGTAGTCTAAGAGCATTTTAGTTATTTTGCCTAGATTACAACAACATAAATTAACAAATCAACTTTTGTCATTCCTGCCTTCTATTCCTGAACCCTCCACCTCTGTGCTCCAAACGCTGTCACCTCCACCTCTGTCATTATTGACACTCAAACCCCATCTACGACCTCCCTCCTCCTCCTCCTCATACCTCTATTCAACTTACCCCAACTACTCCCCAACTTCCAACCCCATCCCATTATTCTGTCACCCATCCTCCACCCCTGTAGTCAATAACTCCAATGAGCTGGGCCCAGTGGAGGAGCTGGCCCTGCCCGCCAATGCGACCTCAGTCACTTTGCCCAACCTCAAGTACAGCACACGCTACAAGTTTTATTTGAATGCGAAAACAGTCAGGGGAGCAGGCCCAGCCATTTCACAGGAAGCTGTCACCATCATGGATGAAGGTAAGTCATCAAATGCAGATATCTAGAAGAAAATAATCAAAATAACATTAATTTTCCTTCCATTTGAAAGCTAGATGAGTATTTCTGGTGATTTATATTAACTATGTCTGTAGGATGCAGGTAAGAGTGTCCAAACACGCCATTAATATACATCTATGATTGGTTTACATTGAGGAGCGTTCCTCCAAACACTGAAATGCTGCTTAATTGTGACGCTTGGTGTTCTGTTTTACGTGTTTATTGTATAATACTGCTGTCGATTAATCATTTAGTCAAACATTATAAAATTAATCTACAACAATTTGTAAGCAAAAATACCAACACTTGTTGGTTCCAGCTTCTAAAACATTTTCTGTTTTTATCTGTTTTATACAGTATCATTGTAAATTTTGGGGGGTTTCGGACTGTTGGTGGCACAAAACAAACAATATGAAGGCTTCACCTTGAACTGTGAGAAATTGTCGTGGGCATTTTTCACTATTTTCTGAACTTTTTACAGACTAAAAGGTTAATCGATTAATCAAAAACAAAATAATCGCAAGCTTAATAAGTCATGAAAATAATAATTTGTTGTGGCCCCATTGTTAAGTCAGGACGTTGTCATGTGTTCTGTGTGTGTAAAATGTTCCCCCAGTCCATCAGTGTAAACGTGCATTATTCCATAGCATTTTTTTATTTTTAGCATTTTACACATCATGATATACTGTACATAAGTTCCTCATCCATGTTTAGTGGAACATGAGTGTGATCCAGTTGCATTGTTACAAAAGGTGACCCATGCTGTCATGAACCCTTCTCTCAGACCGATCATCTTATATTTAAATCACTGCTACATCACACAGCATGACCACATGAATGTCTCACTGATACATAGTGACATAGGTGGGAGTGGGCGGGGGGCGGGGTCATCCTATAATGACCCCTGTCCTGTTGTTTCTCTGTGTCCTGTTTCTCTCTACAAGCTCTAATATCACAGCTTGACGGAGATCTGGACACAGCTACCAGCGGTATCTAGAGTGATGCATGTTTTACAGACACAACCATAGCTTCAAAAACCTACCGCAGGCATGCACTACTCGTCTTTGAGCACTTTCCCCCTCGCCTCTGTCAAATTCTGTGGCTCGCCAAAACGCTCCGCTGCTAAGTTCAAAAGCTGTGAAAAGTTCAAAGCCACGCAGATAAAGATGCTGTGTGACATGTGCCTTTTTAATGTCAAATGATAAAACTAGTCTTTTCAAAGCGCTCTGCCATTTTTTTTTTTTTTTTTTTTTTTTACTGTGCCTTTGGCGACATTTACCCCTTCTCACTTCTTTCACGGTGGCTGCTGGTGATGCTTTCCCATGCATGACAAGGCTTTGCTTGGCATGCCAATAAACTGTGTACATTCACTTCAGTGCCTATGGTGTCTCTGCCTGTGTGGACAGTGTGTTTTTTGCGTCTTGTGTGTTTGTCTCTCGCATGGTGCGGTCTTTACCCTTCTCCATGTTGTTTACAGGGAACACCCAAACCTCTCATCCCATTGCACGGTCTCCTCCACGCCGTCCGCCCCACAAGGGTACAGATACTGCTTAGCGCACTACATGTCTGATTTGTACCTGATGTGTTTATATGATCAGCTTTGTGTATTCTTGTGTTTTTTGGCTTAGTGTCCTGATTGAAATTGCTATTGTGTAAGGCTATGCGCTCTAGATTCAGTGATCCTAAGAACATTTAATGGGACCACAATTAAATCAATTGGCAGCTATTGGATTGTCCTTTGACCAACAGACCGATCTTGACGGTTGTCTTTTCTCTTGTGTGCTCAGCGCTGCCTGTGAGTCCTTTTGGGAACATTAGCTACTCGATGGGAGAGGACGGGGCCCTGATCAGTTGGGAGTACTGGGGCCCGGAGAAAAACGTTTATGTAGAATACATAATACAAAACAGTAAGCAAAGCAACACACCTTTATTTCTGACAGTTCCGCAGAGGTGGCAAGAGACTCCTACTTCATTATTGGCTTGCGCAGGTGAGCAGAAATATTGGCAGTCACGTTGATGCTGGCTCCTACCAAACGTGGACCCAGATGCGATAAACAAGGCTGTCTGTGATTGGATTGCTAATTACCCCCAGACCTGTTACTCACTAGATTTGAGTTCATTTCCCGTGACAATCTCGCTGGAGCCTGTGTAGACAAACATCATAAAAAGCAGCACAAACATTCTTGTTATGCCAATTGATTTTGACTGTAGTGCTCTCAATTTATATCCACCTGCAGTGAGGATGAAAAGCAGTATGTTGTTGTAGTATGGCTCTCTCACACCTACTGTTTAATGAATTAAATTAGGGAATATCATAATCATAGAGTAATCTATCTAGTTATCAAAAACATAATCATGTTATCATCAAACACTTCTCATTTTTAGCTCTTTACCACATGTATAATTGATTCATAGACTTTTTTATAAAACTGCATAATTCTATACACTATATTAATTAAATCTAATATAGATAGCTATACCTGCAGTATAACCCCATCCCAGTATTTTTTTTTCAACCAATAAGTTCCCATGTTGTCTTGACCTCCGTGGCCCATTTGAAGTTGTGTTCACTCCCTCAAACGTACCTCTCTTCATGAACGTCCCTCCTGCAGGTGAAGGTGAAGAGGAGTGGCAGAAAGAGCTCGTGAACGGCTCTCAGAACTATGTGCTCAAGGGCTTAAAGGAGGGCCTCTCCTATAAGGTGCGTTTGGTGGCCAAAGGTCACTCCGACCAGGCGCCCCACCGCTCCAAGGAGCTAGTGGTGACGGTCCCAGGTGAGGCAGTTCCTGGGCGGCCGCCTCTGCCCTGCCCTGGCTTGGCCTGGCCTGGCCTGGCCTGGCCTGGCTTTGCACTTGTGTCGTGTGTAGACTGTGTAGTAGTTTGTGCCGTTTTGCAGTTATAACCCAATCAAGCATGGGTTTAACAGATGTGCTGTGGTCGCTTGTATGCGAGGCATGTGCTGTAGTTATATAGAGACAGTGTATAGCAGCATGCATGATTGTGTGGTTCAAATCCAACATAATTAAAGTCAGTCTTGTACACTTGGTTATTAGAGAAAGTGGATATCATTCTCATATAGAAGTTTGATATATGTTTAGTGTTATAATATTCAACCTAATATCACCCACAGTAAACCTCTGTGTATGTTTGTGTGTAACTGTTATTGTCTGTGTTTATCTGTGGTTCTCTGTGTATGTGTTTGTGAGAGAACGATTGATTTCCTACATTATATACAGATTTATACACTGCATATCATTAGCTCAGTCTAACTCTTCTAACATGAAAGTTGTCTTTTTTCAGTAACAATGTGCAATCATGATCCACTCATGAGCCAAAATGTCTAACGAGTAGATACTAAAAGAATGCTTAAAAAATATTTAACTCTGACATGTTACATAATTATGTATAATTGTTTCTGTTTTTCCCTTCCCACTGGGAAAAGGCAGTCTCGTCATAAATGTTAAATCTCCCTCTCCTCCTTTGGTCAGCTGTGGCGAGCAGACAGGTGGACATTGCCACTCAGGGATGGTTCATCGGCCTCATGTGCGCCATCGCTCTCCTCATCCTGATCCTCCTCATTATCTGCTTTATCCAGAGGAATAAGGGAGGGAAATACCCCGGTGAGTAATGCACAAGCGCTGGCATGAGCACACTCACATCTAAACCCACACTTTAGTGCTCTATTCGCCGACATTCAATTATGTTTAATAGGCTTTTAAGATTAGATTTTACCATAGTTTCAGAATATGGGTTTGTTTTTGCACTGAAAGCGTATGAAAGAATTAATACAGCTTTTCTACAGCAGCATGTGGCTGCTACCTCGACAAAAACAAAATGCTCAGGTTCTTCTTTTTTTCGTTTTAATAAGCTCCTTGCCACGTTATAAAGTGATCATTTTAATGTTATATGACATATTTTGAAACTTTTTCAAACTTATTTAAAACAAGAAGTAGCTTTGGCTTGTTGTATCAGCTTGTTATAACGGCATACTGACAGTATCGCATTAAAATTTAAAAACCTTTATCATTTTTATCAACATATGAAAATTTCTGAGAGATGATATGAGATAACGCTGATTTTGTGAAATAGAAAGTTTTGTGATATAACAAGATAAAGCTGCCGTCACTTTCAGTAAGTTTCAGTGGTTTGTTTAATTTGTCTTCTTGTTTTCTCACCAGTAAAAGAGAAGGAGGACGCACACACAGACCCAGAGTTCCAGCCCATGAAAGACGATGACTGTACCTTTGGGGAATACAGGTGAGAGAAAGTGCTCCAGCCTCTGGAGACCCCAGAGCCCATTTTATCCATCAACCCTTGCCCCGTCCCTGCTTTCTGCCCAGATCTGATCTCTCTGGCAGGGCTGGAGCTCTGCACTCCTTCTCTCCTCTCAACCCTTACAGCTGACCAATAACTGACCCAGGATCACCAATCACAAAAGGCATAACAACAACAAGAAGTGCCCCTGATCTGAACTTCTACCACCGTAAAGCACAAGATTTTTTTTTTTTCTGGGTTCTGGGACGTCCTGGATGGCACATGCTACTTGTATTGGACTCTACACTGTGTGTGTCCTCAATATGACATTGTGGTGTCATTTGAGAAGCAGGATTCTTCAGGTTCTCGCGATAAGGAGTTTGGTGTTTTGAAAAATTTAAATAAGACTGTCAAGAAGAAATTATATAAGCTAGATTCATTTGCAACACAACCTAAACTGACCCAGAGCTTCGAATCCCATTCTAACTAATAAGCTACTCATATACATCATGTGTACAGTATATATAGTATTAACACTTTGCCTAGTGTATTGCTACTTACATACACAACCCTGATATGATTGAAATTCCTGCTAAATTACAGCAGTTATCCAGCTATGCTTGTTAGCATCCTGTTTCTAGGCTGCTTCTCCAATCGCACGCAGAATAAAGAAAAATGAAGCACTTTACTCCTGTATAGCTAGCATTTTGGAATATTGTTTTTTTTTTATAAGTGAATTTATAAGATGGTCTTGCTTTTATATTTTATATTCCTTTTGTATTATGTATACACAAATCTGTTCTATGGATTTTATGCTGTGATAAATACATATCGATATATATATGTAGAATATATATAATATGTGATATGCATGGTGTGAAGATCTGATATATGAACATTTGCTCTAGGCAATAATGTGTTGAATTGAATTATTGTTTATAGATATACAGTGTATAGATGCATATGAATTTAATATGAAACTATCAGCATGTTTGAGGGAAGCAATCATCACTGAGTGTACTGGAGTTGGTTAATGCTGTTTATAACAGGCCAGCAGCCATTCTTTAATACTTGTAATAATTTTTAAAGGGTAAAACTGGAGATATTCTACATTTTTGTTACTGACAACAAGATCCATGAAAAGACCGAAACCAACAATGCGCCTGTCTGTCTCAATACTTTCCACCTTCCCCAGCCTGTCCCGAGCCCATATTCCTACTGAGGGTTTAAATCTTTAAAAACAGGTGACAAATATTTACTTAAAGTTCACAGCAAACGTTACATAAGCAGTGATTAATAGCGTATTTACTGGGGACTATCTTCAGCAACAGATTTGTTGTGCTAGTGATTATTTCCAGCAACAATATGGTGTATGAGGGATTTACTCAAAATAAACTACAGCGCATATGTTCATTGTAATGAAGCAACATGTCAGTGCAACAGCGTGGCTCTCTGATATGTTTTAACAGTTTTTGGACAACAATGGAGGTCTATGGCACACAGGCGGTACTTGTTAGTAGGATCAGTTCATTGTCGGTTTTGGTCTTTTTATGGGATTTGTTGGCAGTAAGAAAAATATAGAATATCATCAGACTTATCCTATAAAACTCATATAGTTTGTAAAAGTAAAATGAGGGACCTTTTCACACTGCAAGGACAATGGACATTGACCCAAAAAACACAGTAGACAATAAATCACAAGGCAAAGTGTACAAATATTATAGTGCCTTTGTGAGAGTATACTTTATATCCATGCTGTTTCCATTGAGCTCAGCTGAAACCTTACAGTATGTCAATAAAGGCATAACTTAACTCAACTGAGCTGTTCTTGTTTGACTGCAGGAGCATACTGTAAGTTCAGACCGTGTACATTACCGTACACACACGGCATATATGCCTGTTAAAGCGCCACACTTCTGTAAAATCTTCTCAAGTGTGTGCATAGTGCAATCGTCTCTAGTGAGTGACTGTTGTGTTGTGTGGGATATCAGCTGGATCTCCCCATCTGGTCGCAAGGGTGTAGGTCTCAGGAAAGGTAAGGGTGATGATGTGTGTGTGGGTGGGGTTGAAGGTCATTGTTCTGTAAGTCTAGCATGTGAGGAGGGTCGGTGGATAGTCACCGTGGAGAAAAACGCTCGCTTTAAAAGCATCCCGGGTTTTCACGGCTGTCATCAAGTTTAATATTTGGTCATAAAGCCTTCATCATGTACAGTGCATAGAATTGTCTTATTTATCGGTTATCATTTACTGACTGATCATTATCTATTACACTTCAATTCAACAACGTGCAACATTTCAGCATTGTGATGGCTTTGTGATCTTATCTCATTGACGTTCAACTCATGTATGTGGAATGTGTTTCAACTATCTGATATCCAAAGAAAACTTTCTTTGCAGATTTTTCTCATGCGTTTTGCCAATTTGTGATGATTATCATGCTTGCCGTGGGGGATGTTTGGCTGAAACCTTGCTTTCCAAGTTTTATTCCACATCATTGCCTTGGATTTTCTGTTTTTCATCACAACCTCTGTCTTGTGGGAGGAAATGCTTTTGTCAAATAGCACATTTACCACTTCATACGTACTTGGTTTCAGGGGGAATTTGAACAGGGTATGATTGCTCGAGATTTATTCCCCTGTTGCCTGATGGAAACCAACTAATCATTCATACCGCTACCGTTTTTTAGACATGGAGCGAGCCAAATTCAAATTTGCTTCTCGTGCAGTGGGCAGAGAATACATCTTCAGGAAACTTGCTGAGTTTACACTTTTAATGAGTGAAGAGCTAAATTATTTTTAATCAGCAAAACATTTTTACCATCACCTACCAAATTTACAGTGGGCTGTGGTAAAATGAACTATCGGCAGTTCAGTGCTCCATCTAAAAAAGTGATCACTAATCTCCTTGTTGCATCTGTCACATCATCTCGCCTTTAACACCTGCATGTTATTTTCTCCTTCAGTGACAATGAGGACCATAAACCATTAAAAGGGAGCCGCACGCCATCTAATGGGACAGTTAAGAGAGACGACAGTGACGACAGTTTAGTTGACTACGGGGAAGGAGGAGACGGACAGTTCAACGAGGATGGCTCGTTTATCGGCCAGTATAGCGGAAAGAGTGCCGGCAGGGACCCTGCTGAGGGCCACGAGAGCTCGGAGGCCCCGTCCCCTATTAATGCAATGAACTCCTTGAACTCCTTTGTGTAGCCAATCAGTCTCACAGACCAATTTGAGGTGCTGCGCTGACTGCTCAGTCCCCACATCTCTCTTAAAGGCTGTCCCAACACCGCATGGCTTCATGATCACATGTCCCTGCCTGGTGCCGCATTTGACACATGAAATACAGACATCTACCTTTTCATTTGGAAATCTTTATGGAGAAGCTTGGAAACCCATGGCTCATTAAAGCCAAAGCAGCATTTCCAGTAGGAAGGAAATAAGAAGTAGTTGAACAAGACATCTGATTTTAACAGTGCATGTATTACCTGATATGACCTAAAACCATATATTAATTAACACTTTGAGATTAACAAGTGTTGCATTTTTACCAGGAATCTCTTATGGACTATGCAGTGCTCGTCTGAACTATATTTGTTTTTGTTATTGGTTATTATATTATCTACTATGTTCAAATAGTAATCAGTGTCTAAATGACTATTACTCCATGTATTTTTTTCCAACACAGAAGCTTGTACAGGAATCTGTATTTAATAATGTAATTCATTTGTGTAATTCCATCATACATTTACCGTGCACAGGGCAGATCATGTACAGTGTATATATATAAAGTGAACTGTCTGTAAACTGACTATTGGGAGCGGTGCACGCAGCATGCCTGAGATTGCCGCATTGATACATCCTCATCTGTCACCACTCTTGTGAATGCCCCAACCGCACCTGCGGTATGAAGGAGGAAGCTGAAATGCTGCATGGCATGTCATATGACCTCATAACCTTTGCCCCCGCATGTGACCTCCACTTATTGAGCTTGATCTGAAGGCCAGTGGGATAACGCTGAGGGTATGACAGCCTGCCTCAGTCCCTGCAGTGCTGCTTGGTCGCCTTCAGCAGGTAGTGCCTTTTCTTCAAACTCGGATTCCATTCTGAAGTCTCTTTCCAGAGTTCAGTGACTGGAACAGAGACTGTAGTAGGACTGCACAAGTTACAACCAAGGAGATAAGATAAGCTTGAGAACAGGACTTTGTAGAGAGAGGAATAATTCATATACTCTTGTCATCTTTTTTTTAAAGACGCCTCCCAGTGCCTTGAGACACAGGGCAGGCTTTGATTCCTCCAAGAAGCTAAAAGCATCCACACTGGATCAAACTAAAACATTATTAAAACCACGTGTGGTGCACTTTCAAAGTCTGCAGTCATCATGTAGAGTACCTGATTATATTTCTGCAGTGTATGAATGTATGGATATCTGTGACTGCGTAGGCGTGTCTGTGTGTGTGCTGATACAGCACATTATTCAATTTCTATTAGGCAAAATGTGTTCACTTGTACTAACTACACTTGAGGGCCTTCAGACGGGATCAAGATTTCTTTTCTCTTAACTTGCATCAAGTTTTATTTTTTTTAAGACGTGTAGAATATTTGTTGAATTTGTAAATACCTTGATTGATTGTACAGGGACAAGCAGCTTATAAGGCAGCCTAAGAGGCAATATTGTGCATGACATGGTTTAACTTGTTGATAGGGCTGTATTAAATATAGATAACTTGTAGAGAATATATATATATATATTCATTTTTTTCTTGCTGTGCACAGTGTACATTGTACTGTAACTAACTGGACAGAAAAATGCATATAAATTTGAATTCTGATCATATTCTGATTTGCTTGTCCACAAGTTTATTTCTGAAGTTACATAACTTTGGTATAGTTCAACAACATGTAGGGTAAACAACATTAATTGATGCAAAGAATTATATTATTCTGATTTGTATTGGTTTTACGCAGTAAAAGTACTGCCAAAATGATACTCTTTTTCTGACAGTATTGCAAATGGTTTTTGTATTTAAGAAACAGATTTGTACTAACAAAATGCTTTCTTTGTCTTTATTTAAGTTTCTCTCTCTTTTAGTGCAAGTATGAAATTCAAGCTACTGGAAATATAATGGATGAATAAACAATTATCTGCTTTAATTTCAGTTTTCAGACTCTTCACTCAAAATGTCACTGACCCCTCTCGAAACGAGAAATGGTCTGTATGGCGTCAGCACACCTCTAAACCCTCCCGTTTTTCCCGGGATTCTTTTTTTAAAGTTACTACAACAAACTTTCATTTGTGTTGATTTTAGCGCCCCCTGTGGACGAAAGCGGTAGTGTTTTCCCAGAATGAAGACTACATTTCCCATTAGCACCACTGCCTCTTAGCTAGCACGTGCATTTGTTTTGGAAGCAAGTGAAAGAAAGACGCAACTTATTTTTAATACTATTTTTCTTTTTTAAACACAGCTGTTTTGTAGGATGCATAGGGATCAGGTAATGATAATAATCAGGTAATGATAATAATCTGGTAATCTGTTTGTGGCTATGTAAGATTAATAATTGTAATATGATGATGGTGACACAAAGTACACTTTGTTTTATTAACATTCATACACCAAGGTTACATGTAAGGCTGCATTCACCACCAAATCCAGTATGTTACAATGCTACATGTAATGTAAAGATAAGCTCCTCCAGTCTGCGTGTCGCATTTAGAATAACTAGTCTCCAGCCAGTCTCCTTGCTGATGGTCTTGTTTACTTATAGTATGTAAGTCATGTAGAGGCATCAGAGGCATCGTGACACTGTTTCATAACCAGTTAAAAGTTCCTTGTAGTAACTTTAACCTTTCTAAAAAAAAAAAATAAAAAAAAGGTTGGCAGTAACATACATTCACCTCCAGTAAAGCAGGTGGCGGTATGTAGAACATTAGCTGTAACATCTAGTGATGAGAAGTCATTCAACCAAACCACAGACTGTAAATAATAACGGCACACGTCAATAAAACAAGAAGAAGAAGAAGAACTCAAGGATGGATGATGAACGTAAGAGGGATGGAGCACCTGCCAAAAAGGCTAAAAGTGTCTCACCCAATGGGAGGACTTAATGAAGAGCAACCTCGGTCAAAGTCATGCTTTTTGCAAAATTTGCCACACGGATTTCAGTGTATCACACAAAGGGAAAAGCGATGTGAGCCTCTTGCTCGCAATCTCTTACTCATTCTCTCCCATCCATTTCGTTTCCCTCTCCTACCGATTGGCTCAGCAGCCTCTCTCAAAATCACAAATGAAGCATAATGTGTAAGTGATGTATACATATCCTCATTTAAGTTGCCTAATACAAAAATAAACTTCTAAGTGCTGAATTTATATGCCCGTTTGTGTTTTCATTTATATAATGCAGGGACGTTGACAGCATTTCACTTTAAACCAGGTGACTGTTGTCACTTACTTAATGTAGGAACTAGTTACCAGTCCTTCCTGCACTGATATTTTAAAGCAAGTGGTTGCCTAGTGATGATTTTAGGATTCACTGTGTGTACCCTCGTCTAAATGTAAGGGGTATGTGGACAGTGGTAGGGGTGGTGGGATGGCCCGGGGCGAAAATTTCCCTTATTTTCAAATCCCAATGTTGACAGGCATGGGCGTCAGATTCAATGAGTCATAAAAAGCCTGTTATTCAGTCTTGGTGCTACAAAATGTAAGAATAAATAACTCATTACATAACACAAATGATACCACACACCATAAAAAGTATGTGCCATTTCTGTATGCTACACAGAAGTGGTTATAATTTTACACTTTTAAAGCCACAAGAAATGCTGCAAGCTAGTAGATGTGTTAGATGTGTGTGTGTGTGTGTGTGTGTGTGTGTTGGCACTGATATCATCTCCTGCTACACATGCCTGGGATATATTTAGAGCTGCAGTCCCATTCCCTTGAATGAGAAAATGTGTCTAAACTTTTGAGTGATGCTCTGAAGGAAGTTATACCAAATACACTCAGATTTCAGCCCCCCAAAACTTAATCACAGAGGCAGGTAAAGGCATAATACACTACACACCTACTTCCTTAAAGGACAGGTTCACAATTTTTCAAGTCTGTCTAAAAACAACAGCGAGGTTGTTTCAAGACAGAACAACCTAATCACTCCTTCTGTTCATACTGGCTATTAAAAGATCCTCTTCAAATGCACTTTCAGTGTAAGTAATGGGGGACAAAATCCACAGTAATTTTGTGCAAAAATGCATTTAAAGGTTTATCTGAAGCTTATTTGGAGCTTCAGCAGTCTGAGTTAGTCATATCAAGTGGATATCTGCCACATTTACAGTCTTTTAAGCATCAAATCTTTGTGTTTCCCTGGACAGTGTTTCCCTGTTGAGCTGCGGTGGAAGTATAGTAACTAAAAAAAAGGACTTTGGCACTAAAAAGACTGTAATATTGAAAGATATCTACTTGATTTGACCAATTTTAGCTTCAGATAAACTTTTAAATACATTTACTTACATTGTAAACGCATTAGGAAGGGGTTGTTTTTTGGCTAGGATGAACAGGAGGAATGATTATGACAAGAAAAACCTATTTCACTGTGCATTTAGGCACTTGAATATTGTTTTAAACCAGACCTGAACTGTGAACCCATCCTTTAAATGCACAATGAGCAGCAATGATACCCTGTGCAGTGAGTGAGCAGGAGCTGAGGGCTTAGTATGGATGCCTACACCTGCCCCAGACTCCTTAGTGTGAAGCGGCTATAGAAAGGCCTTATGGAACACGACAGTTGGGCTCCATCTTCTTGGCGCTCACTTGTGGCACTTCCATTTCGATTACAGTCATATTGTCAGGGTAATAGCGAGAGAGCGGCTCGCCATCTGGTGCATTATCACACTGCAATGGCGTCAGGAAGCGGGGAAGTCTGGTATCTGGTGTCTTGGAAATACTTTCTCCCCCTCTGGCAAGGACTCTTTGCCTTCTGTTCACTCAGGTACACTAATTCCTTTTCCTGGGTAAAGTTGTTGGGAGGATATTTCACAGGATAGTTTGCAGTTAATAATAGCAGTGATTAAAAGTAGATTGCTGCTGCAGATACTTGTGAATTGGGGTTGATACATTTTTTCCTTATAATAAAATGAACCCAAGGAGAATTTTATTGGGTGCATCAGCGTGTACTGCAGCTGGTTGGAATAATGTCTTTATTATTGCAACCATGCTCAGCAGCAATAATCTGAAAGACCTGGTGACCTTCAGCTACTGAATGATGATTTTTGTTTGACAGCTTTTCCCTCTTGACTTTACTGCCACCTAGTGATATTGAGGTAATTACAGTGATGGCTGAAATGAGCAACAGGCTCATTTAATGCAGTGAACATCAACATCAAATTGTCAGTGAGATTGTTTATTGACAAGTTTTAGTTTAAGTTGCACGAAGCCTGCAATGAAAATATTACATTTTAAATCTATACCTAACTCATTAAATTCTGTATTCAAATCTCAATTTTCTGAATTATCTTACATTTTAGCTGAAAGCCTGCAAGCCTATGAATTTATTTGGCCCTCTGTTGACATCCCCAGTCCTCAGTTACAAAGGCTTCCTGTGAGAGGCTTGGGTATTTTTTTTTTTTTACGGCAACAGAATCACATTATTTGTCTGTTTATTGGTGATCATTGCCACCAAACAAGCAGCTGCCCTTTTACCCTTATGAACTCCACCCAACCCCCTACCCACCTTCCTGCTGCTCCACCACACCGACCCCTCCCACCAACCTCTTATTCCTCATTCAATTCTCAGTGGATTCATTCTGTGTCAGCTGTATGTCTGCCATAGCATCCATTATCCTTCCCCACCTCCCCTCAGTCCAACTCCTTGATTTACTGCTGGGCGGAAAGCCTGCTTTGAATTGATCTACTGATGATTTTATGTCTACCTCGAGTCTGCTTTCAATGGGGGGAAAAGATCGTTACAGTGTCTCGTTGTGATGTCCTGTTTCTAAACAACCTGGGAGCACCGAACGAATCATTTACATACCAGATGCTCGAGCGAAGAATGTGATCTTTCAGTATCTACAAGCCTCCCAATAAGATGTTACACAGAATGAAGGATATCAAAGGCAGGTATTAGGAAAACACCATCATTTAGTTTCTGGTATTTTTTAAGTGTGTGCTGAGCTGCAGGGCGTCTGTTCCTTAGATGTAAGTGGCAGAGCCTTTGTGTCTTATGTAAATTTGCCCTTTTCTGATGCTCTGAGAGCTGGGGAGGATAATTGTTTATGATTACTCTGTGACATTTCCATATGGCTGACAAGCGGTTTGCCAACACAGACACACACACACATACATCTGCCAAGACCAAGCTGTTATGAGCCTGAATCTTAGGTTCCTTTTGCCTGAAATTGAACACCCCAACTGTAAAGGGAAAATCACCCCATCCAGAGTATCATTTCGTCACCAGTGCTTCTAACAACCCAAAGAGGCTGTCTTCCCTGAAGGGGGGGCAGTGAGCTGATATGGTGACACATATCAATGCTCTCCTCTTGGATGGATGCTACATAAAGTGAGTGTGCTTTGTCAATCTGACATTAACACTCTCTATCAACCCCCCTCCCCCATTTTATCATGATATATAGCACCGCCGGGATTATAATCCTTTCCACACCCCGATTCCTATTCCCCATGCGCCCCCCCCCCACCACATCCCATGTGTATTTAGACTGGTTGGATGGGTGGTTGGGGGGGGGGGGGGTTACTTTTTCATGATCCCCTGTGGAGATCATTGGGGCTAAATCACATTTACCCCCTCCCTCCTCTTCCTCCTCCTCCTCTACCAGGCAGATAGATGACAGCCACCTATTCTTTCCTCCAGACAGCAGGGTGTTTGCTGTTCCTCTTATCTACCCCAGAGACCGGTCTTGTAACAGTGTTATTCACCAGCAGGATCTGTCTCTATTTGCACTGCATGTTGTAAGAGGAACAAAAGTGTTTGTCTGGGGGTTGAATACACATAGATCTTGGATAACCTGCACACAAAATAATATCTTTTTGGGCCCCGTATTATGCAGCTCTATTTGGATGTTATGCATTTCCTCAGTGTTACTGGATCCCTTTGGCTTGGCTTTTTTTTCTGTGGACTGACATATTTTCCTAATACATCCCCCTGAGCTGAAAATAATGTCTTTTTTTCTTGTGCATGAACACCAACTCAAAGTAAACAATGCTATTTTGATGCAAAGCCAGAATAATAACAGCCTTGGGGAACAAAGCAGCAACACTCAACTTGATATAGAGCTGTAACCTTCATATTAAGTCAGTTTCTGATCATATTAAAAAGTACTTCTTTGATACGTTTACCCAAATTCATTCAAGGGGACTAAGTCCTTAAATTAATTCTACCCTGCTCTTTCTCAAAGATTCCTGCATTATTTATGGGCCGCCACCACAACAGATTATTATTTGCAGCGTGGTGTTTGTCTCCAAGATTTAAATCTAATCCCAGGGGATTGAGATGGTCTCATGTTTGGACTGACACATGGGCATGGTGTTGTAATTAGTAGAGGTGCCCTTTCGATATCTGCCTGATGAAAAACGGGCTGACATTTAACATGCAGGCTGCAGTCACACTAGATTCTCGTTTATACCAAGTAATGTCTAGCCATGCAGATAGTTTTGTTGTTATCTGCTGAAGTTTTTGAGATTCCTGTCTCTGGAGGTTTTGCCACCATAACCAAAAAAATTAATTACTTTTTTTTGGGGGCTGCTCAAAACATTGAAAAAAATACTGTGCATCAAAAACCTCACAACAACATACATTTCCAGAAAAAGATGTTCCGGCTACTTGAGAAAATTCACAGAAATCCCTGTCAACAGCTCAATAGTTTGAGCTTCTAGGGTGCACACATGTTGCTATGTAGTGTAAAATAAACAATCTAAATGAGCCTGTTGGGATTAATACAGTTTTATATTTGGATATGCTTCAGGTTTTGCCTGTTAAACACAATGTTGTGTCATTTTTTTTTTTTTTATATCCCTTATATGTATTTTTGTGAGAATCAGGGAGGATGACAACTTAACTGTACACCGAGGCAGTTGAGTGAGGCAGGCTGAAAGGCACAAACACTCTTTACTGAACCAAAAAAATAAATAAATAGAGTTATTACTGGGAAGGCAATCAAGCAAAACCAAAGGGAATAAGCCAGGCAAGTAGACATGTATTAAAAACAGTCACAAGGGCATAGACAGAGAGCAAAAATAGGGCAAAAGCTGAGGCAACATTAAGGGAACCACACTGAGGACAACTAGTGAGCAGGTGAGGAATGACAGGAAATGACTGAATGGTGTTAATTTAAGAGAACTAAAAACATAATACATATGTATAAATAACTCATTTGTGCATAAAGGTTATTAATACTACCAGAATAGAATGACTTATTTGTTTGCACAAAAACCAAATGATCAACCATCGCATTATGAGCTCTGCACATTTTCTTTAAAAACATCAACTTTATCTCTTTAGTGAAGATATGTCAGTTTAAGATAGAAGCACTTATATTTTTGATATCAACACTGAAAAGGACACCTATGGAGAATTGATAACTCACCTCTGCAGCTCTAAGGATATTTTTGGCCACTATTAGCTTTTAGTTTTATCAACCCCCATTAGCAGCCGCTTCCAGCAAGAAAGTTTTGATGGACTGTCTACATGCACCCTGCCTAATGCCAAATAAATAAATAAATAAAAGAACACTGCCCAACACAAAACAGACAAAGTAAGCGGATGGCTGGTGAACACAGTGGAGCCTCAATCACAAAGACCCAGATATTTTTGTTAGGGCTTGGTGGAGACTAAACCAGAGCTAAAAGGAGCGTATATATTGGATTTAAATTCACCAGAGGTCCAGAAAGAAGACTCCCAATGAAGTTTATTTGCTCCTCTGTGCTGCTGCTGGATGTCAAAGTAAGCAACTTTTTTTCTCAGTGATGGTTGTGTAGCTTAGTTTGATGTTTTTTCTGCCACCTTTTCGTTATTCACTAGTATGATGCTTAAAAGCCCATTTTAAGTGAAATCCATGAGTAGTCAAGACTGCTAGTTACCAACCTAAAATTGATGTTGTTGCTAGGTAATAGTTGCTAACATCTGATACAAGGCATGACTAACAGCTGACCTCTGAATAGCCAGCTTAGCTAACGTTACATTAGCTAGAAAGCATTAGCTAACAGTAACTGTCAACTTTTAGCAAGTCTGTTCTGCTTTGTTTATCAGAAGTGTGAAGAATTGATTCTTTATTTATTGTTTAATACATTTCTATGATTGATATTACATTAGAAATGGCATGTACTGTAACCGTGTCTCTCTCTCTCCTTGTGACATTACATTTAGCCTTTGAATAGATATGAAAACAGCAGACAGTTAAGCTTGAAACATGCAGTCAGCTCAACATGGATGCTCTGTTTTTAATGAGAAAACCCTTAAAATGGAAAGAGCCCATGGACACAATTAACCCTTTTATGACTTTATTGACTTGACAGAAAACAGTACTGATAGAAGAGAGAGTCAACTGATCAAAACAGACATTATAGCTCACTGCCCCAACATAGAATACCTTAATTTTATAAAGTTGGATCATTAAATTAACTTTAAAGGGTGTAGATTGAGAGATATTGAACTGTTTTATAAGCATTAACTTGTTACTATGTTGGTTAGGTCATCCTCATATGCTGGAAGACCTTCACTGAACTACTGCTTCGTGGTCCTGTGGAACAAGCACGTCTAGCGCCCCCCTAAGTTGACAGTCGTAACCCTTCATCCAATCCACGGGGACAGGACCGCGGCTCTGTCAGTTTTCTTTCCCCGCTCTTGAGCGCCCGGCGATGCGGTGCTGAGCAGGTGCGAGCATCGTGAAGGACACACAGACGGACGGACGCCTTTGCCCGCTACAGAAGGTAAGGACACGGGCAGCACAGGGCAGATACAGTAAAAACTGACTGTTAGACATAATTTGCAGATAAGCCGTTAACTGCATTTTGACAGCTGGTGAAATCAGTGTTGTTTACAACAGGCTGAGTGGGATGGATGCGCGGATGGGATGGAGCTTATGCAGCCCTCCGCAGTGCAGAAACGTTCACGATTCGGGTTAAACTGCATTTTATTTCTTTTGGGTTTTGTGTGTGTCGTGGACACAGATGCAGAGAGATACTGTGCGCGCAAAATCAGACTTGTCGTGGCGCGGTGGGGATGATGCACGATCCGCTGCAACATCTTGGCAGGCACTTCCCTCCCAAAAAAAAAAAAAAAAAAAATAGTCGATGCACTGAGCAGATGTAATGATGTTGTGTATGTTTCAGCCTTATATCGCACATCTGCCGTAAAACATTAAGCCTCAGTATTAGATTCTGCATTAATTAGACCACGCCAGAGGCCATAGCCTAATAGCGCCGCACATACCGATGATTCAAACTGCCGCCTGCCTTCTAGTCAAGAGATTAGGAAGCAACCGACGACTGTAAACACTTTCATCTGGGATGGAACTAAAACGCATGTCCCCGTGTTAGATTGATTGAGGCTTATGGTCCGGCTCTGTCATCGTTACTGGCAGACTGAGCCATAATGCTTAGTAATGGCTCGCTGCAGCCAGGGTTATTTTGTCAGGATGTCAGGTGCTGGAGAAGGTGTAATGGGCGCGTCCTGACTCACCAGACTAGGCTTCAGTGGAGAGAAATTGGTCATGCTACATGTTGCCAAAGTGAGGTCTAGGGACCTAGAGAGGTCCTTGAGAGATTTCCAAGGAGGTCCCCATCATGTAGAAAAAATGATTGGTGATGACATTGTGAATGATGGAGGTTTTCTCACATTCCTGTTCAAACAAGTCATGAAATTGTGCCCTGATTTGTATTGAACTACAAAAAATCTCAGATGTGAATGTTTGCTTTTAAAAATATTACATTGGTATTCTGCATCTATACTGATGGACTCTGTCTGTCTGAAACTGAAGATGTTTGCCTACATGACCACACTATCATGTATGGGTCGATAATTAGAGAAAAGCACTGTAATAATTGTCACAATATTGGCTGTTATGACTTGAGTACATTACATAGTCCATTATAACAGACACCACAACTTTTCATTGTGGTCTAATGAGCTTGTAATTGTGACTCATGAGGTAAATAATACCAAGCCAGAAGGGAAATATGACACCTAAAAGGCCCATTTATTTGCTATTTACAGTTTTAAAATTAGTTTTTCTCTCACTGAAAAAAAGCTCACTGAATCAGAACCTGGTACTGATGATTATTGGTCCCAGATTACATAATAATGTTAGTTATGAAGAGGTAATTGATATTGTGTTATGAAATTATTGTGTCCTCACACCTGTTACTTAGCAATTAGTCTTTATCCAGTTTATATAAATATGTGTGTATCTTCAGATGATCAGGTCTGAACTTTTACACCTCTGCACACTGTAGACTTAAATATATTTTACCTTCATCTTGAGCTTTTTTGGTATATTTTTTGCCAGTTAGTGCCATGAGTGAGATCCTCCACTGTGTGTTTGCACTGACTGAATCAGAGCCATAAATGTGGCACAAAGTGTCAGAGGGATTCCATGGCCGTCTGTCAGGTGGAGCACTTTATGAATCTTGTAAGCTTTAACTGCTGCTAATGCATGCTCTGCTGTCCTGTGTACACCCCGAGGACAGACGGCCTCCTTCATGCCAGGTGACTGAATTTACTCTGCTCAGAAGTAGGCTAACCTACTGCGTCCAAAGCAGCCTCGTACAGCATTTTTATCCCCCTTGCTCTACAGTGAAACATGTCCGAATATAGAGATTTGAATTTTGGAATAAGTTGTTCACTGCCAGCACATTGCCTGCAGGGTCACAGCGGCTTGTCGGGGGCTGCCTGATGAGGAACTTTTTACATAACACAATACCCTGCAAGATGTGACTGTTCTGTGATGCATTTCAAGGCTACAGCCTCAGCCTCCATTAGTGTCACAGCCAAATGACTCAACATAACCGTACACTTACTTCTCCTTTGGTTTGAACCTTCAATCACACACATCTGTCGAGTATTGAGGTAGACAGGGTAACCTTACCTGGGGCAAAAAGTAGAGCTGTCTTCAGCCTCCACATACTCACTTCACTATTGTCAGCAGTGCATTGTAATGTTGTGAACATGGGCATGAGGGCGTAAGAGATTGCTTTTACCATTATTATATTCTGCAAGACAAGAATTTTTCCATATCTCCATGTCCTTTACTGGGGACCTTTACTGCCTTCATTTAAGCAGCAACATTTGGTGCTCAAAGCACAACCTTGGATGTTTGCCTGTTAAGATTAAGGTAAATTTAGAGTCATTTTAGGAAATTAGATTTGTGTCCTTCCGAGCCCTGCATGACACATTCTTGGGTGAGAGTCAAAGAGTCAAAGTCAAAGCATTATCTGAACAGAGGAAGGTAGATTTTGCGAGTGATTTTGAAAAGACTCTAAACTGATTGGCAGCGTTGGCATTTGGCCGCAGCAGGGCTAGTTTGTTAGGCGCTGTTTGTTCTGTCACACTGAATGCAGTGTCAGTTACGCTGGAGGGAATACGTCCTGTAGACTTGTGTCATTGTTAAAATGAATGCAGTAGGGTAGGATACAGAAAGGAAAGGCAGCCTTTGCACATGAACATTTGCGTGTAGAAACACACACACACACACACACACACGCATATGCACCAGCCTTGATTACTGCAGCTGTCCTCAGTGCCTGTACAAGTGCATCTCTCTGTCCTGCTGACAAAACATGCATGCTCGCATCTTGATGCTTCCTTTAGATTGCTCAGCAATTTACACACCGGCGATCAATAGCGAGATCCACTAATGGTACGGCAGTTAGGCGGAGACATGACGTCTTCCGTGTTTGCCTGGAGACAGACCTCTCCTCTGTTCATGCCTGAGGAGGAGAAAGGGCCTCAGTCCCCATCTGCCATCCCTGGCTGCCTGTATACAGGACTAGCACTAGCCCCGCCATTGATTCTCCCACTGTGGTCTGCTCTCTACTCTCTGCATGCATGTGACCCTATAGATCTTATGTGGAGAAACAGAGCAAAGAGGGAAAAACCTATTGGCACAGTACACATTTGTATCCCACTTGTTGATCATCCATCTAATTTGTGCAATGTTAGACTGAACTATAACGCTAATGTAAATGTAGTTATTGTTCTTTAGACATTTAACAGTTTGTGATACTATCATTATGTAAAATGGATAATATTTCTCTGCTTTGTTATGCCAACAGGTAGAAAAGAAAACCGTGTAGGTTAGAATTGAAACGATCAATTTTATACCTTGTCTGATGTGATATCAAACAAAACAAAACAAGACATTTGAGGATGACGTCTTAGGCTTGAAGAAACTGCGATGGGCATTTTATTTGGTATTTTATAGACCAAACAATTAGTTGAGATAATTCACAGATTAAGCAGCAATTAAATAATTGTTAGTTTCAGTTTCAAGTATCGAGCTGTATTTTATATGTATAGAACCTTCCTCTCGTATCATTCTTTTTTTTTTTTTTTTTTTTTTGGATTGAATAAGGCTTTGTTGCCGGGGAAGATGTTCTCTTTCTGGGGCCACTGCTGCCTACTTGAAAAAGTTGCTCCCGGCACTTCAGGTGGGTAGTTATTTTTAATGCTAAACCCTATATGATTAATTATTCAGCAACACCGGATTGAAGTAGTTTTAGTGTGTGCACACACATGCATGTATGTGACTGATCTAGCTTTGCTGCATGATTTCTATCTACTATATCTATGATCAGGATACAATACAGCCTTTATAAATGGCCTTTTAGTGATTTACACAAATGCAGCACATTGTTGAAGATAAAAATAGATTTACATGATACATCAACTGCTGGCTTTTTGTCTATTTATAGCATTAAAGCTGCTGGAGAAAAAAAAGTTCTTCATTTGTTGTCAAGTGAAACGTTTCTTTTGAATAAATGGCCTGGTTGTGAAAACATCAAAAATCAAACTCCCCTCAAGATACAATGTAAAGTTTTATCTTTATTTAAGCTTTATCATAGAACATTTAGTCTGTTCCCTTTTTCTTTATCAGTGTGATTTCGTTGGTTGATAAAGTGCTGAGCTATCTCTGTGACTCACGTGGTTCCTCCACTATCTACCAGAGTGATGTCTCATTAAAAAATCAGATCCCTCCATTTCCATTAAGATAATGTGCACTGGACAAGCAGGCAGTGTTTGGGAATTGTCTGGTATCTCCCCCTGTCACTCATGGGGGAAAATAGGATGACATTGATCAATGTCATCAAAGTGTTATCACGCAGTGAGTGGAAGTTGCAGGTTCAGTGACAAGAAGGATTTGTCAGTGGCATGTTGGGGCAATTGAAGAGTTTAATCCCTCAAAACCGGAACTGAAATAAAACGGAGAAAGAAACCATCAAGATTGACTTATCAAAGATGACAGATGACAGACAACTCTCAATACCAAGCAGTATGTTTCCCTTTTTGGACATTAACTCTTACTTTATTGGTACCAGGGCATCTTTGTGTCTGATCATTTTAAAATAATGAGTTAAAGTTGATGAATTTGAGACATAACATTAGCTATTATTAACAGTTAACAGTAGCAGTTAAAATCTGTAACTAGGTTACATCTAATAAGATTTCACTTCTTTTCTCTGTGTTATCGCTTGGTTTTCTCTGAGATATTTTTAGATTTTACAATCAAAGTAAATCTTTTGGGATTTATGGACTCATTTAGCAGGAGATTACAAATGTGTGCCATTCACCGGCTAATTTCAGTTAACAGCATAATCAGCCTGTTTAATTTTTTACTTGATGTATTATTTGACTTTGTGCGCATCCTTAATTACAATGTCAGTACAGATAATTGTTTGTTTGCCTATTAGGAGGGCAAACCTTATCTGGCTTTACTAGGATGCATTCAGTTTCCGCAGTGATATCAAGAATTTTTTGCTCGTCAAATAGCTAATTGCATTTTGGTTGTTGTTAGCCAATACTAAAGAGGTTAGTATTTAATGATGATAAGAAGTAAAAGTGACAGCACTTCAAGGTTAACTAGTTCAGAGGACAGTTTTTACTCATTAAGTAGTTAATTGTAAGTATCTTAACGTGAATGGGTCTTAATTAAACTACTACTCAAAGTGTCAGATTACCTCTTGCGAATATGTTTAACATTTCACTGAGCAGAAATATTGTGTTACACACAGTGGACTGACTTCTCACATGGGAGTCTTGAGCCATCTGTTTTTGCACGTTCGCGGGTGCAGTCAGATACATTGTTTATGGTGCTCTTGAGAAGCTGTGCAGTCAAACAATACTATATGCTATTTTGATCCTGTTCAATTTCATGCAATTTGAAAATCAGTGGAGTGTGCCTGATTTATTCCCTGGGATTTCAAGCAGAGCGCTGCAACATAGTGAACTTCTACGGTGTTTACAAGTAAATTCCTTATATGTTGAGGTATCTTTGATTCTTTCACAGTGTTATAAAACACGCCATGAAAGTCCAGATTATAATGAATGTCAGAGAAGCCCTTTGAACAAACTGAAGATTACAGGATAGCTTTTGTATGGACCAGAGGAGATGTTTAGGATGATTAAAAGGTTAGAACAGAAATAATGACCTTTATTGCTGGCATATACAGTACAACCATGTCCCCTCTGATATATAGTAATTTATTCCATAATCTACACATGAAAGCTAGCATTTAGCATCATTTTGAAGATTAGATTACCTCTATATCCTTCATCATCAAATTCTCAGTAATGGGCTGCATTGTTTTGGATTTAATCCTATTTAATCTGTGTTCATCATGGGATTGTGAAATCTTACTGTACGTTTAGCTGTTTGTGCTGTTATCTTATAGCGCCGGGGATAAAGAACAAGCCCGATGGTGCAGGGAACTGTCCAATTAGGTACAAAAGCGTCTTCCTCGTTGGGGCCAAGCCACTCCTGGGGCCTTTGAGCAAGGCCCGTTGCTATGGCGCTGGAGCATGTGTGGAAGGCAAGAGCACAATTTCATCTACATGCTAGTTCATATTTCAAGGCTCCCAAGCATAACCACACTCCTCTGCTTGTGCTATCACCTTTCATGTATACATTGTTGTTTCTGAAGCGAACCCAGCGTTTGTTGCTTCATAGTGATGAAGGTTGCTGTATATCCTGGACAGATCAGCCCTGTTACTGTGATAGCATACTAAACTGGAGTCAAGAGCTCTTCACCAGTTGTGTGTCTAAAATAATGAAAGACTGAGGGGTCAAAGGGGATTCTGAGACTAATCAGAAACATCCTTGGTGAGAAGCATACTAGTTCTTTAGCTGGCTGACCCCTAGTCCTCTGTGGAGGGGTTTGTATGTGTGAGAAGTGTATGGATAGAGGGCTAATCACTGAGAGAGCCCAAAGGCGAAGGCCTCCTGGCACGTGGAGCGAATACTGAGGAGCTCTTGGGAAGCCTCATTATACATTTAGGGGCGTCCTGTTTTCCCTCTCTCTGGACAGCTGGACAGCTAAATTGTTTGTGGATCAATAGTTTAGCTTCCTACTGGCTCCACAGAGTGAGTGAAGTGCATTTAAACCTAAGAAATCCCATTATGCTTGGCAGAGATGGGAAGCATAGCACTAGGGGCCTCAGCAAGTGCTCTGCTCATTATTCAATCAGCCTGTTTGTTTACCTGCAGTGCTACTGCTGAGACCACCCATAGTCATTTTCCGCTCATGTTATCTAATTTTTTTCGATTTACGTTTTGTTTGCATCACAGTTTCATCTATAAATATCCTGTGATATTCCTATTGGAAATTTCCAAAAAATATGGCTATATGATTGTATTTGATGCTGTCATTTCTGGAACATTCCTGATCACTAAGAGAGCTTCACTAGCAGGATCAATTCCTCCTCCTTGCATGTAGGCTTAACCATATTATAGCAAAAGTTGTGGGACATGACCAGACTGGTCAAACATCAGGAGACTGTTGGGTATTTTACAGTATGTTAAGATTAAGAAACTCAGTGCTTTAGTGGTAATGTTAGATGCAGAAAAAGCATTCAATCATATAGAGTGGAAGTATTTGTTTAGAACTTAAAATGAGTTTTCCTTTGGAGAGGGTTTTATTGATTTGGTCAAATTGCTATACTCTGCATGGCAAGCACCAGTTTCCATTGCCCCATTTAATGGGGCATTAAAGGTGCAACACAAGGATGCCCTTTATCTCCTTTATTATTTGCGTTAGTAATGGAGCCTTTAGCAAAAACAATCAGATCTAGTACTTCACTTACTGGTATTCAAACCAAGGAAAAAAATACATAAGATTTCTCTGTATGCTGATGATGTTCTTTCATTTCTGAGTAATCCCATGTCCTCAGTCCCAGCTATTACCAAGATAATTAATGAGTTTGGGGTGTTTTCTGGACATAAGATCAATTATGGGAAATCCTTGGCATTACCACTTGGAAATTAATGATGCTCTGATTTATTGGGACACATTCATTTTCAGCTGTGGGTTCAGGTATCTAGGCATTTTTGTTTCTTTTATTTTGGATGATATGATAAAAATGAATCTAGACCCAATGGTGAATGGATCTTCAAAGATGGGGCCCTTCATCAATATCACTACCTTGACAGGTTGCCATTATAAAGATGAATGTTTTACCGAGGCTATTATATCCAATGCAGATGTTGCCTAATTATATCCCACTTAAGTTGTTTAAATCACTACATAGTATGATTAATACATTTGTGTAGAAGTATAAGTGCCCCAGACTTAAGTAGGAGAAATTGGAGTTACCTGTGGACAAAGGGGGATTAGCACTTCCCAATATAATGTACACTATACACTATAATGTCACTGGGCTTCACAAATTAGATACATTAGAGAATGGATAAAAAATGACCTTAATTCTACATTTCTTTATTGTTAGAGATACTCTCAAAACTTGGAATCAGGTACATAAACACCTAGGGATAATAAATCAATGCTCTGTTTTGGCACCTATTGTATGTAATCCTGATTTTGCACAATCTTGTTCAGATGTGGTTGTCAAAACATGGAAGGATGCTGATATTTCTAAAATACAAGATCTGTTTTTTAGGAGGGACTCTTAAATACTTATCACAACTCAGGACTCAATTCAACCTTCCTCAAGCACATTTTTTCCACTATCTACAATTTAGGAGTAACATCCAATCCATACTAATATATAAGAGTGGTCTGTACATGAACTAAAGCTTCTTCTCTAAGGAAGAAAGTTATAAGTTATATTTATGACCAAATGTTTGTTAAAATCACTACTATCAATAGTAAAACATCTTAAGGGGAAGATTTTGGGTCCCATCTTGATGATGAAATGTGGTGAAAAATTTTAATGAATACAAAGAAAATTACATTCTCTAACAAATCCTATGAGACCCAAAAAAAGATTATTCACAGACTACATGTAACTCCAGCTATTTGGTGTAAATATGATCCTATGTGCTGTCCATTATGTCTGAAGTGTAAAAATAGCTGTGGTACACATTGTCATCTTATGTGGTTGTGGCCTAAAATTTAATTTTTTTGGTCCAAAACAAGATTAAGAAAATATTTGGGATAGATATACCTCTAAATCCTTATCACTTTGTACTGGGATTAGACTCTAATTATGAACACAGGTACAGGTACATTCTTAGAATCGCTTTGTATGCTGCACACCTCATAATATTGCAAAAATGGCTTGTGTCTACTGCTGTTTTTTTATGTGTCTGTGTTTGCTCTTCTGTCATTTTGTCTTGTATCATTTTGTTACTGTTGAAAATAAAAAAAAATCCTGAGCACAAGCAGGATCAATTGAAAGTTATAACGTTGTGTTGTGCTCCCCTACAGACCGGCTGATTGTATATTAATGCTGCTCATTATGACCAAAGCCTGGCTGCAGCCTGTCTGTATTGATTCAACACTTATTTAGAATGCCTGTTGTTTTTCAGTCCAGCTCTTTGGCTATGGATAAGGCAGAGAGAGAAAAGGCGTAGAGAGAGAAGGAAAAGAAGGGGTTGGGGGGGTGGGTTGGGGGTGTAATGAGAAACAGAGAAGGACAAAACATTTGGAGCTCTCCCTTCATTCCTTAGATCAGTGTAACCAGAAATAAAAGATGTGGCTGGTGCAGGCTCTGGGCTGTGGGCAGCCGCTGTCCTCTCCTGGCTCTCTTGCTGTGCTGCCGGTGTATTTGTGTTTTGCTGGTCAGCCTCCGAGCTCCCGGGCCTTCGGCTGCATCTCTACATGAAGAGCCCATTGATGTGGGCAACATTAGCATTCGGTGTGGGCGAGCACGACAAACAGGTTGGTTTTCCGTTTCACACTAACAAACCTGTTCTCTCTGGATCCTCTCAAAGGGTCTCAAATCAACCCTCTTGTTGCATAGTAAATGAGTGCGGATAAAAGAGGTCAAAGAATGCTTATGTAGCCCTCTTCAGTCCAAGCAGTGTACTCTTTGTATAAGGCCTCGCCCTGCCAACAGACAGGCCAGGGCAACACTTTTTTAGCTGGCGTGACACTGTCACATGTGGCACACAAACTCGCAAGGTGATGTAACCACCTGCGTCATGTTTTCTGTAAGTGCTAGTGAGACAATACACCAGCACTAATAGCTTCCGACACACCGCTCTAAAATGTCATTGAACAAAAGTTGTTCTTTTCAGTTGGCATATCATTATTAAGATCTGATCCCAGCATTCTGAGGAAAGCTGGCTGACTTATGCATGAGACTTATGCACTAATTATGCTCCAGATTCTTTTCCTTGTCTCAGATTGTAGCTGCAGGAGCTTTTGTTGCAATCTGCAAATTCATGCTGCTGACATTATTCTCACAATTTTTACTGAGCAATAGCAAATTGCCCCGGAGACAGTGTTTCCCCAAGGTTGACAGCTTTGGGGTGGTGGTGGTGGGGAGGGGGTTGGGAGGAGGGGGTTTGGGGTGCTGAGCAAAACTGGGGAGAGACTCAGCAGTCAAACATTTCTCTCTGTTCTCTGACACTAAAATGAGAATAGCTGGTCCACCTTAAAGGTCACCTTAAGTGAGCCTGGTCAGGTTAGGCTAACCCATTGTCGCTAACTTCGGGGCTAACCCCCTTCACTTTTCCAGCAGTTGGGGAAACAACAGATGAAAATTTTATTGGTCTTGAGAAGCTGCAGCGTTTATTAACTGATGCACTGTAGCCTGTACTGTACATTTACTGCCAGATTGACAATGTACTGCTAACGTTTTCCTCTCCTCTGCTCGCATTCTACTCGCTACCAATGGCGGAGCGGGGGGGTTGGCTTCTTGGGCTCTAGCCCCAAATTTTTAAAATAACTTCAACTTCGTGTCATTTCCTCTCAGTCTCTCTGACTGCACCGGCCAATCAATGGAGCAAAAGTTCTATTACAGGGGAAATATCGCCATCTGTAGGTCCACCCTAACATCGTCATGGGTGGTTATTGTCTTGTGTGTGTCGTGTTTCATTCAGTCGCGTCACCTCTGTGAGCAAGCTAGCTAGCTAGCTAACTAGCTTATGGACAAGCCAGGAAGGGAAGTGAGTGAGAGAGTGAGCAGGAAAGGACAGGTGAAAACCTGTGGAGCAGGAGCTGGACAAAAAGAGGAGAGATGATGAGAAAGGAGTGAAAAGCAGAAGTTAAGAGAAGGAAAGAGGAAGAAAAATGTGTGATGAGGAGCCAGGAGGAGAGGAGTGGATAACTGGTGAGAAGAGGACAGACATCTGTATTTGAGGAGTGGAGAAGAGAGAAGAAAGGGAGGAGTGAAAGAGAAAAGCGAGGAAAAGAATGAAGGAGAGAACAGGAAATGAGATGTGAAAACTTGTGTTTTCACATTGAAAATGTGTTGAGAACAAGGAGTGAAGAACAAAGGAATATAAGAGAGCAGAGGTGCCAGGAGAAGATGTAAGAGAATAAGATATGCATTTAATCTCTTTTGTATCTTAAGTTTATGATCAGAAATCTTAATACTTTTTCTTTTCTTCCTGTTTTCTTCTTTCAGTGGAAGACATTTCCAGGGATAAATGAGTGAGCTGAGAGAGTGAGAGAAGTTAAAAAGAAAAGAGGAGGAAAGGAGAACAGAATGATCAGGAGTAGATCAAATAAAGTACCATAAGATAATATACGCTCATGTTGTTTATCCTATTATGCTATTCTCTAAAGAAATCTAATATAATTTGAGTAAATGTTCTCCTGTAGGCCTAATATTCAATTCAGAGTATTGAAGACCACATTTACTTGGCATTGTTAGGGATCCTTGATTTGCTGTTAGAGAAGCCCAGATTATTATGGCATGGATTCAAATGTAGCAGATTTGTCAGCTAAACATTCATTCTGTGAGCTCTTCTCCAGCATAATATAACAAGAATAGGTTTCAAGATTAGTAATGCTGTTTATGCCAAATTCCTACCCATCATGTTATGTAACTTAAAAATAGTAACATCAGACAATTGTTGCTTTTTAGGTGGCAGGAATGAAAATTAGTCATTCTCAACATTTGTTGTGTTATCGGTTCAGAATGATGAAGACAGTTGGAGAACAATTAGATACAAAATAGGATGTAGGCTCTACAGGATGATTTTTTGAAAAATAGTGCATGTAGCTGCCATAAATGGGAAAAAGCCCCAAATGTTTACAATGTCTGGCTCTGCCCCTGCTGGAGCCCTGCTTGCTACACACACATTAAAGGAGCTACGCTACCAAGAGGCACAGAGGCTCCCAAATGTGAATGATTATTGATTTCCAAATAAATGGATATTCTGTGTTATTTTTTGCATTAAAAAATACTTTTTTTTGGCTTGGTGGGGGTTCTCGTTGGCCTGGTGGCCTGCCAGGCCTGTACCATCATAGGGGAAACATCGCGAGAAGTGGCTAATATTACCTCATTAAAAATAACACATGCAATCTTGGTGTCTTCATGTGTTTTTAATTATCATGAGTCAGAGTACTGCCTGAGCAAGTCATCCTGATGCCAAGAGAGAGAGGTCAAGGGAGAGAAGAACAGAGAAAGCCAGCCTCCTAATTACATATCTTTTTGTCCTACCATTGTGTGCATTTCAGCCTTACTGTAGGGGAATTTATACGAACCGTAAACAGGAAGATGATGAAGATATGAGTGAAGATACCACCCTTATTATTCTCATTACTGGCTGTCTAGACTGAGGGAGGTGCCAGCAATCACAACATCAATTTCCTGCCTGACTGAAAATATCTCTCAGTATTCCATGGAGAAAAATAAGCCATGCATGCATATTAATGTGAGTATTTGATCAGAGTTCAGTAGGGCATGGCAGCGGACAGTTTCCATACTGTACATGAGGGCTTTGTGGTGAAATGTGTCAGTAGTATAGTGGCCTGTGTCACCGGTTGGATTATTCATGAGGAAGGTGTAATAGCAGTGAGTGGAGGAAAGGGCATCCAGAGGTGAATCTGACTGGGAGAAAGAGCACCGAATCATTTTTTTTTTCTGCGCTCCTTTCACACACGCCGCCCCCTACTTCGCAGTGCTCTGACTCTTATCTGCAACACACAGCTCCACTCATGCTGCACACACAGGGGCGTAGTGTGTGGAGGACAGACAGAGCGAAGGGCACAGCGTCACAGTCAGGCAAGCACACATCCTACATGCGCGCGCACACACTTACACACACACACGTATGTACAATAGATAGAAAGAGGAGGGGTTATACTTCTCTTAATTCCTCTGCAACAGAGGACAATAGCACAAAGCAAAACACTGCTCCTCTATATGACTGAAGGGGGATGGAAACCACTCCATGTTTAGAGAGACTGCTGGAGTACTTAATGTTATTCACATTGACCCGTGACCAGTCAGATCATGATCTGACTCCAGTACAATCAAATGAAAGGCTCGCCAAAAAAAACCTAATTGTATATATTAAGCACCAGTCTAAATAATAGATGAATCATATTTCTCACACAAAAAAATCAAAACAAAACACAAATCTGAAAGAATTTTCATAGGTAAAAAAATTTGTGTGCATTTTTTAAATATGCTTTTCACTTACTTCCCTTCCTGCTTTTGTCTTTATGCTAAGCTACGCTAACAGTCTCTGTGCAGTTTCACATTGAACAGACAGACCGAGAGCGATCTCATCTAACTCTCCTTAAGGAAGCCAATAAGTCAAACTATTCATTTAAAAGAAAACTGAAAAACAGAAAATTTGTCTGAAATTCTACAATTATTAACTGTTCTTTTTTTCCCTTAGAATTATTTTGAACAGTTGTAAAACCACTGCTTAGTGCCTTGACATGAATAAAACCCAGCAGAATGTAGGTGAAACAGCCCTGTGAGTACTCTTAGGACAGTCAAGCAAAGGCATAATATATAAAAAAGTCTCAACCTAGTTTAGCTTGCATGCTGCTACTGGAGGGAAGGCGAGCTTGATTGGAAATGCCGTAAACCAGGTTGATATCTGAGCAGTGTCTTGAAGAAATTGATTACACCGCAGCTACTTATTCATAATGTCTGATGTAATATATGTTTGTAATATTTGTTTAGTTGCTAAGTTAAATGCTGTGTTATGTATGTGAAACAGTGCATGCTATGGGAAACAGCTTGAAAACAGTGGAGAAATAATCTCCTTATGTAAAGTGATAACCTTGTGATCTTATTGCCAGAAAACTCCCACACATCTACACCTCCTTATGCTGACACAGCCAAGTGGTGTCATGTAACGATTCTGTGTTCGTTTTTTGAAGAGAGAGCACATTAGCCTAATCATATTCAAAAAATTATCTCAATAGTCGGTTGATCGTGGCCCGGCATTGTGATCTAAGCGCCCTCTTTCAATGCATCTCCCTCTGTTCTTCTCTGTTGTTTAAGTGGGCACCTGTTCTGCATTAGGAGCCATGATCACATGGCGTGACTTGGCCAAGAGACACCATATGACTCAGGTCTTTGCCCAGGCTGTGCTCATTGTCAGTCGGCACACACACCGCTTTCCAACAGGCTGTCTGACTGTGGCCATGTGCTCAGCAGTAAACACAGGTGACTGGGTCTGTTTACATGCACACTGTGTTCCGGACATGAATGTATATGACAGTGGAGGGCCTGGTCCAGAGTCACAAATATCCCTGCATGCTCAAGAATATTTTGATTATCACACAAGAAACAACCAACAGAGAAACAGTGAATTTGGTAATGCGTGCCTTAATATATCAGCCAATACTTGCTCTTTCTGTCATAGTTAGATTTCTGGCAATTTGAATAAGAGCTCATGCTGACAGTTTTAAATTGTATATGCAGCTTTTCAAGGAAGGAGTAGTTGAGTGCCAACTAACAGGGGAAAATATTATTTTACACATAAATGCACCCATTGAGAGAAACTGTGGAGCTCGTAGAGGCACAAGTAGTGGAGGAAGACTTCCTAATGGGTAGGCATGAATATGCATGGTGCTGCTCAAAAGCACTGGCACAGACTGATACAGTATGGCAGTCAATGGACTTACAGAGCAGGCTTTGTCTCGAGTACTTTCAACTCTGGAGGAGATGTCTGAGCCTTTTGTTTGAACTGTTCAACCCTAAAGTGCCACTGCAGAAATGTCAGAATGTCTTTAAATCTCATAAATGGATATCACAAAGTATGGGGAGCTTTATTTTGTGTTAATTATATCTCCTCACTCAGTACCTAATTACTTATTTATCAGTAAGATAGTATGGTGTTTACATTTCTACCCAACTTGGAATTATGATGTTTCATGTTGGGTTCATTGAGCTTGAGTTGGTTTAATGAATCGTTAATCTACTAAAGTAAACAACTCAGCATGTGTCTGGTGTACCAGAGACTACTCTTCCCAAACCTCTTGTGGTCCAGATGTATTCTAGACATGTACCAATGCTGTTCAGAGACTAAGTGTCAGGGGATTTGTTTCTCTCCTCCTCATTCCCTGGAATAATCTGTCATCCATCCACATCTGCCTTTGAGAAAAATCTTGAAATAGGAAATACTGAAAGTAAACAAATATCTGCTGGGCTTGCGATCGAGTTCTTAAAGCTGCAAATCATGCAACACTGCCCTTGGCAAAAGGGCGGCTGTTTCTTCAAAGCTATAGTGGCATTATAATAGCCACATGGCTCCACCAAATTAAATTATTATACCCAAAGCTTCAGCACATCCAGTCCATGCCGTAGTCTGCTTTTCCCATTCATCCATTCCTCAGCATCTGTATGCAGATGTGTGGTTTGGCATGTGGCATAAGAACAAAACTGTGGTCAAATGTCTTTCTAGGGACATAGTGCTGGGAAAAATTTAAAAAAAAGAACAAAATCTGGACAGATCTGGTTATTGGGCAGATCCAGACATAGTGTTCTTTGTACAAGAAAAGCAGCAACATCAGCCCACTGCTGATTAGGAAGAAAGCCGCTGTGGTAATAAGAAAATCTATGGTTGTTTAAAATCTGAGCAGTCAAAATATGGGGTTGTGCTGTATTGCATCTGCAGTGCATAATTGGTACGTCAGATTTTAAACCTCAGTGTAAAGTACTGTGAACAAACAAGACCAATAAAAACTCTTAATTGCCTCATGGCGTGAAAAGATAACTCTTTAAAGTATAAGGCTCTGTGCAGACTCCAGTACTGACAGAGCTTCTCATAACACCAATGGTGAAATAATGTCCAGGGTGTTTATTTTGTTCAGTAAAGTGGAAAAGGGTGAAAAAAAAGCACAGTGGCTTAAGAATGGGGGGAAAAAAGCAACAGTCATTGTGACAGAAGTTAAAGGGGTTGCGGGATAAGTCTGGTGATGTTCTATATTCCCATGAAAAGACCAAACAATTAGTTGATCCAAGTATTGTCTATGTAGCCAAAGCCTAATATAGCCTCCTCTGTGTCCTAGATCTCCATTCTTGTCAAAAAACTCATAAATGAGCCACACCGTTGCGCTGGGTGATATGTGCCTTCATTACAATGAAGATGTGCACTGTAGCTTATTTTGTGTCAATCCCACATACACTGTTCTGGTAGAATAAATACTCGGCAGCAGACCAAACTCGCAGCTAAAAATAGTCCCCAAGAAATACACTGTTTCCTCCAGTTTGAATAACATTTGCTAAAAACTACAATTCCCAAATGTTGAACGTATAGAATTGTGGCCCATTTTTAAATATTCATGCCTTAAAGCACCACTGTGTAAGATTTAGGGGGATCTATTGTCAGAAATTGAATATAATATTCATAAGTATGTTTTCATTAGTGTATAATCACCTGAAAATAAGAATCATATTTTCGTTAAATAGAATGAGCCCTTTATATCTACAGAGGCCATGTTGCACTGCCATGTTTATACAGTATCTCAGAACAGACAAATGAATGACATGAATGACATTTTTCAAAGTTTACAATATACTTCACTTTCGTCTCGCAAAGGTTATTATTTCGTCTTTAAATCAAAAAATGCTTGCAAAGGCTGCCTTTTTTGAAGATGAGCTACAAGATAACTCCAGTGTGTGCGCGCTGTAGACTGTGCGAGCGCTGCACTGCCCTCGCAGTTGGGTTCTGCCTTTTTCGTTCCGTCAACATCACATTAATGTTTAGAAAATTGGTTTTTTTGACGTTTGTGAATCGATTCAGAATCGTCCACGTCTGCAATCGCGATGCATCTCAGAATCGAGAAATTTCCACACCTCTATACAGAATAACACCAAACCTGCATGTGTTTGTGAGAAACAGTGGGAAACATTAGTGCTGGAAAGGGAGGCTTCTAATCATCCTAATTATGGTGTCAATAGATTGCAGCAGTGATACTGAGGTATCAGTACCGTATTAATGAATCAATACTGTGCGATTGATCGAAGCTCTCTGACTCAGATTTACCTGAGCTGTATTGCTGACCAACATTGATTAATCTTCAGATGGATTCCATCTTGCCGGGATTGCTCTGTGTATTCTAACACAGGAGGGAATTGATTAATACATGTAAAAGATTGACTGTTGTCACACCCACATCAACAAAGATGTTGCTGTATCTCTCACAGTGAAAAGCATCCTGTTTGGCCTGTGACTGTCACTGGCTGACATTGTTTCTCAGCGGTCATTATATCCTCATGTGCTTGGAAGGTACATTTTTTTCTGCCATTTTACAATCAGACAGGCTGCTGGTGAAAAGGTCCACTCAAGTGTTAAAGCAAGGGAACACTGGACTCTTCAGTTGACTTGCACTTATAGTGCAGTGCACACATATTTATTCACCCACCCACACACTCGCTCGCTCTCGAGTTGCTGGGTTTCTCTGACAAAGCTGAAGAAAAACGCAGAAATTAAGCAGTGAGTAGAGGAGAGGATTGTTTGGTTTGTTTGTGTGTCAAACTGCTGCGGAGGAAGGTAAAGATTACAGCCATCACACACACACACACACACACACACACACACAAACACACACACACGGTAGCTGTGTCTGCTAATAGTCCCCACTTCAAGACTCCTCCCCACAGATCTTCTCACCTGCAGTTTCTTCAAACAGTTTACCGAGCAGATGTGGATAATGAAGAGCGAATAGCCCAGAGGTGAGATATTGCTTGTGCTTCTTTGAAAGAAGAAAAGGAGGGAGTGGGCAGTCAGCTGAAGACCGTGTGTGTGTGTGTGTTGTCAGTGATTAGGCTTAAGGCTTTGCTGTACAGTAATAATTAACAGACAACCTGATGTTCAGTGTTCAGTTCCCTACTCTATTGTAAGAGAGAAAGAGATCATGTTTGTATTTGAGCGTGTCTGCGTCTGAGTGCAGTAGGGAGTGAGAGAGAGGGAGAGTGTCAAATCTCCAGAACAGTAGGAGACACAAACATGGGACCTGGGTTCTGTGCTGTGACCTTGTTTGCTAATTAAGTGTCAGACCTATTTTTCCACTCCAGAAAAAAATCCTATATCTTAGGGCTTATATTGCCAGAAGGCGATGGGAACTCTCGTTTTGCTACTGTTGGCTGGCTTCTGTCGGTCCCTGTCTTTGTGTGTGGGTGTGTGTGTATGTGAATACTAGTTGGGTGTATCATTAGAGATTCTACTGTATGAGTTGCCCTTTTTCATAAACACTGCAAAAAAGCTGTAACTATATGATTTAATGACACTGTATAATAAAGCTAAAATGTCACTCTTACTGTTACAAGTATGGACTATTTGGGTCGATTAGTAAATTTGTAGAGTCTGGTATCAAGATATATTAAATGTTGACTTTTACTGGCCTTAAAGGCTTCATTGCAGTTAAATGATTGATCTGATATTTGAGTGTTCTAGCTTAATAAAATGAAAAATGAATCATTCTACTTGTTTGCTCATTATATTCATATGTAGAGCTGAATCAATTAGTTAAGTGATTAATCAGTTGACTGACAGAACATTTGCAGGTTTTTTATAGTCTTCTGACAAAACAAGCAATTTGAGTATGTAAATTGGGCTGTGGGTAATTGTGATCGTAAAAATGCATTTTTTCTGCAATTTTTGGACAGTTTATGGACCAAAAGATGAATTGATTAAATGAATGAATCCATAATTAACAATAATTGTTTGTGGAAGCCCAAAATGATTAAAGCAGTAATAGTGATCCCCATGTTATATCATTATACATATTGATGTAGAGGTATTTCTTTTTAAGTTTGCTAATACTGAGCTGTGCTAATTCCTATCTGGTTATTTAATCTATATTGGTTTCTGTATTGAATTCCAGGAATGTACTATATCACGAAATACAAGGATTTTATCCATACAGCTGACCCCTACTCACATGGTCTACTTGTTGTAGAGATGAAGTACTGGACGAGATTGCGCATGAACCCATTAAATACCGATCTACCGTTGCCTTAACATCACAGTTGAGGTTCATCATACTGGCTTGAAAAGTTGTTTTCTTGACATATTTCCTCTTGTCTCTTTGCATCTAGCCACCCACTTTACATTGTATGTGTTTTGTTCAGTGAGCATGAAAATTGCCCTATTTAATGAAATCCTCCCATGTTTCTCAAGATGCAACGTCTCGAGAAGCTCTGAGAACGACTCATTGACCCTCCCTCTAAAGACCCCTAACTCCATAGAAGGTGCAGCTTTAAGTGAACAGCAGATTTCACTATAGATTTTTGGTTTTATCCCTCTTGTACTGGACATTGTTCTGTGCTAATGCTGTAGGGCATAAGTGATTGTTTGTCCAGTCCTAAAAAGAGCATCATTGTGCACGTGACACATATCAGTCACTTGAATGCCAATGTTGACCTATATCTGAAGACCTGGGTCAAAAGAGGGGCAGGCGGGCCTCAGCACACGGTACATATCTAGTCTAATGAGCCTTAATCCAGCACCCAGTGACACGACATGCGTCAGACTGTGGCACACACAGAGCCAAGAGGAAACAGGGTTTATGTGGTACTTGGATGACTTCTTCAAGCTGAAACATTTTGTGTTTGTTGATGTGTAATGTAGACCCCTGCCTTCTGAAGAAAATGACACGCATGAAAGCCTTCACACATGCTCACACACATTTACTAGAAACTTACTATCCTCCCCATCCGCTACAGTGACTCTCTCTTTCTTGCTCTTGCTTTATCTTGCTCATACTCTCTCTTTTTTTTCCCCACACACAAAAACTGAATTCTTGCGCATGTTATGATGGACAGGACAGACAGGAGAGGACAGGAGAAGATGGACTGACTCCCAGAGGGGGGAGGGAAGGATGCAGAAAATTCAGTGTGACTCTAAACCTTATTATCTTTGCCTTGATGACTCCAATGGTGCAGGAATCAATACAGCCTGACTGGCTCCAGGGGCAGAGGGCCCACTACAGGAAGCGGATATCTCGAAACTATCCATTATGGATGAGAGGAGAAGTGTAAAGATGGAAAAAAAGGAGGAGAGAGAAAGGATGGATGACGGGGCCAGATGAGAGGGATAAGAGGGTGAGAGGACAGGAAGGAGGGATGAGAAGAAGGGGAAGTGAAGATGAAGAGGAGGTGGAGGTGATATTTTGCGGCAGGGCACTGAGCCTTGCAGCTGTTTGTGTTTTTGTTGTAGCTCAGCTGTCTCAGTGTGGCTGGTTCCTGCTGTTCCTCCAGTGTGGTTGTAATGTTTATTTCCAGCTGAGGGAATGGCCGCAGCCCTAACAGCTATCAAAATTAAATTGTCTTCTCCTCTCACCCCTGCAACTTGCCAACTTTTTTTTTTTTTTGTATCACTTCGTCTTCTCCTTCTCCTCCTCGCAGCAGCATCCTTCCCATTGTGTATACTGTAGTCTTCTTACTTATCCCTCCTTGCTGTAGTTATTTCTTCCACCCCACTCTGGCTGCCCTGCTGTCTGGCCATACCCTGTTATCACTCCCTCTCTCTGTGAAATGCACATATGCAACCCCAGCCCCCTCCTCCCTCTCTCTCTCTGTCTGCTTCTCATCACTCTTGTGCTCACACTCCTCCTCCTCCTCCACTGTGATGTGAGGTCACAGCTGGGGAGCCCTATGATTTGACAGCTAAATGTTTATGTGAGGGTGCGTTTGTGTGTGCGCGACTGAGAGGGCTTCTGTGCCACCGAGCGCCTGTGATAGAAGGGGGCAGGATGCCATGACAGCGATTGCTAACCAGCACTACCAGACTAGCAGTATATCCAGAGGCATGCTGTAACAGAGAGATATACAGCCGACTCCACTGCTGCCAACGCTAACGGGACTGTAGCTACAGGCGTGTTGGGACGCGTCTGCGTGCACCTCAGGGCTGTGTGCACGGGAACAGAGGTGGGTGACAGCGTGGGCTCACTGTTTGGTTTGTGTGTGCGCGATGTGGAGGAGCCAAAGCAGAGCGGAGAGTTCGGAAGTTTGCTGGCTTTCTCTTGGGTTATTATAAGCATGTGTGTCTGTGTATGTGTGTGTTTTCCGGCACAGCTCAACTGTGCTGGCTCTGGGATTCTGTCCTCTGCAGAGGGAATAGCTCATTATCTGCCTCTCAGAATGAAGCATCCTACCTCAACACTGCAGTGCTGCACAGTGATAGGATGAACCTATTGAAGCATTATACGTGCGTGTGCCTTTTAGTTTGGAGGTTGTTATAAGGAAAGGGGTGGTGGCTGTCACAATATCTGTGTCTCTGTTGTTGTATCTCTTCTCTATGTCTTTGTAAGTGCATCATGCAAGTATTTCTGAGTCTTGTCACTTTGATGTTTTTCTTACTTGAGGCATTGCTTGCACATTTTTGAGCCACCAAGACAGCTGTTCATTATATATTCATTGCTGAATATCTTTTTTTGTATTGCTACTGTATGACGTGTCATGTGTTCAGTGTGTGATTTATTCATATCAAGACTCACTCAGAGGCATTTTGTCCTATATGCCCACTGTAGCCTATTAGGGCAAATAGTGTAGCTTCATCATCATATATGCTGTGATAATGTTTGTCCTATATGTGCATTGTTCACTCATGTATGTCGCATTTATAGGCCTTAAGTGTTGGAAGTGTTGCTTTGTGGATGTTTTTCCAGCTCAGAAGCTGCTCTGCTTCCGTAACACCATATGACCAAGAGTCTATGACCTTTATTTAATGACTTTCAATGCATGATTTTACATCACTTGGCTTGTAACATCAACAGCAGCATAAAATGTTCCCCTTCACCCTCAGAATTCAGTCTCTCTTTCTGCGCTTTGAGGAATTCATGTGAGAGCCAGCCCTGCATGTACAAAAGGTTTTTTTGATTAGTAGGCCATGTTGATTGATGGGTAATTTTCAAGCAAAGAAGCAAACTGTATGTTGTTGGGCCCGACTGATAGTGGATTTTTGGGGCCGATGCCAATACCGATATTAAGGAGTAAAAAAATTCTGATATCGATATATCGGCCGGTAATCTTATATATACAGAATATATACATAAACACACATTTTTTACAGTGATCCCTCAAATGTGGTTATCAAGCACTTGTGACAAAGATATGTAATGGAGGCATGCTATTTTACAGTTTACAATAAACTTTACATGTACTGGACATCAGTGCACTGAAACAGTTAATTTCACTGGGAATTTAATAATTATAAATAACTATAAATAAAACAAAAACATATGTATGTAGATATTAAACTTGAATTAAGAAAAATGATCAAATATACATAAGATGCTGCCTATGTAACTTTAAAAAAATTTAAATAAATAAAATCGGCTGACCAATATATCGGTCGGGCTCTAGTATGTTGACAAAATTTGCTTTGGAAAATTGCACCAAGAAAGTAAATCAGATGACAACCCAAGGTGAAATGACTTTGGCTTGAATTTTCTAAATGTGTGTGCCCAGGCCCTGAAAGCCTATTTTTTCAGTCTACCTAGTATAAGTAATGGAGTTCTACATACATTTTTTTTGCCAAAGTTTGAACAGCTTTTTGGAACATTTGAATCAAATCAAAAACACACAGTCCTGATGAAGCATATGAGTTTTTAGCAATGCTAGCTAGGAATGATTATGATGGTCTGTAGATGGGTCCACCACTTTGGTCCAGACTGAAATATCTCACCCTTTAAGATCATCTGGGAACTGTGAATGTATTTATAAAACTTCATGTCAATCTACTGACATGAAAAGACATTCACAGTTCCCACATGATGTATCCCAATGAGTGGTGATCCTCTGACGTTTCCTACACTTGTCAACTAAGTGAAATGTCCTGACGACTTTGATGGGTTGCCAAAAAATTTGATTTGGAACACACAATTATGACCCCATCAGGATGACTTATAATAACTTTAACTTTGATTGTTGCTTTTTTAGTCATGGCTATTTAATGGAATAGAAAAATGCTTTTGGGTATTATATGTTTTCGGGTGTTGTAATACTGTAGATGTTGCCACACATGGATCACAGCTGGTAAAATTAGTTCAGTATCCGTGTCCTTTTTTCTCTCGTCTCTCCTATCAGCTAATCAAAGTAATCTGATTGTGCTGTGCTTCCTGACTCATGCCCCAGCTGACATACTCTTGCAACAAGAGCTGACGGCCTTTTTAAGGTCTCTTCATTCACCCAGACCTCTTAGCACTACTCATGTTAACATCCAGACAAAAGCTTTTTTTTTGGGCAAGTTGGGCCAAATCGGGCTCTTCTCCTAAGTCACAGGTTGGCTAGCTTGTTCTGCTTCTATTCTCTTCAACTGACTCATTGAGCAGAAATAAAAGGCTTTGAAGGAAGGATAAGATCTGTACAATCAAGGGCAATTTACTTTGGCTTAAATTCAAGCCATTGAGAGAGTGTAGTCACGTCTGTCCTATTATCAGTCAACCATAAACAGCAGTAATAAAGCCCGATAAACATTATGCAAAACATGTGTTCATGTGTGGCACATGAATAAATTCTGATTCACTGACCTGTTCTTAACCTGAAATATGTGAGGTGAAAGTTCACTAGATATTGAGCAGGACAGAGTTGATGATACATACATTGCTGCTTGCTCAAACACCTACACATTTACACACACATGCACCCGTTCAGAGCCAAAGAAACGCAAAAGGGTACTTGCGTGACTAAAACCAGTTAAATATGGTCAACAACTGCATGTTAGATAGAAGGAAAATCAATGAAAAGGATTAATTTTGGAACACCAAGTCTCTGTAGAAAGTCTGTTCAAGTACAGGAAATGCCTCATAAAAGCTATGAGGAGTCATTCAATATGTATGTATGTATGTTTCTGTTCTTCCTTTCATGCATTCAGTCTCCTCATTATACTGCTGACATGCAACACCACATCAAATGTGATCATAGAGAGCAGAAAACAGGGCACAACAGATTTCAGCCAACTGCGAGACTTATCACAAGTTTGGCACTTGCCTTCCATCAGTATGAAATGGTTTTATCTAGTCTATGTTGTCATCAAATCCAGTTTAAAATGAATTTGCACTAATTCTTCACGTTTCTTTTAAGCAGTTGGAGTGAAAAGTGGGTAGAGTTTAATGATTTACTGATTTACATGATTAGATGCACAATCAATCAGCTGCGGATCATAATCGGGCTGATAAATGCAGTAAATAAATAACAGTTGAATGGAAGATGATTTTTAATTTCACTGCTTATGATCACAAATTAGAATGAGTTTAATATATTGAACAGAAAGCCAAATTGGCAACGGAAAAACTCCTCATGCACGGCAGGTGGGATATTGGAATTTTACTGTCTGTGCTTTCTGTGCACTTTTACACAGTGTGCTATTGTTAGAAAAGAGTCTGAGCAAAGAGCACTTTCAAAATGCGATCAGCAGCCCCCACTTTGTTAAAAAAAAAGTTAGCTTACAGTAGGTATCAGGTTTGGAAAATCCAATCAATGCTTCCCTAAACTACAATGCATTTGTTCAATAAGCTGCCAGTACAGACTTTCCAATACTGGTACCCAAAACTCATAGAAATCCAAGAAGCATATCTAACTGAAACAAACACTAACAATTACCTGTAAATGCTGAAGCTTTTTTTTTTGCCTGCTGTGGTATTGTGAAGGTCTGTTTACTCCCTCTGAATGTACTGCAGTTGTGTAACATAGACAGAGTGGAGGAAATGACTCTTTAATTCCTGTTAGTGGTGGGATTGCGCTGAGTCAGAAGTTTTCTGTAAATCAAAGCCAGAGCAATGAAACCAGCCAGACACAAGCCTTATGCTCTGCCCCATGCTGTATGCTTCTGAGAGATCTGCATGGCTTTTGATTAGCCGGGGAGTTCATGGTTTATGAATAGTAGCGGAGTGCCTGCTAAAACAAAACAAAAAAGGTACCTCCTGCTCCTTTGCACAATTCTCCCGACTTTTCAGTGTCCCGTCTAGCTGACATAAGTCAAAGCTATTAGATTGGATTTGGTCTGAAGCATCGTCTGCAGCTCTCATGACCCGATCCATTAGCTTCAATGACTTGAAGGTTAAGTGCAGACATTTGTGGATTTCAGATGTCACTGGATACATTTTAGTATGAGTGCAATGACTCTGTCTGCTTTCAGCACTCAAACACACTGCTTCTGTCTCTTGCTCTCCATTATCCCTTTTATTTTCTGTAATCACTTATGTAAGTTGAATGACCCACAAAGTTACTTACAGCCTTAGATAATACTGCAGGATTTTTCCTTTACTGTGTTTCCTAATACTTCAGTCCTGTCTGTGTCATTCCCAAGCCCCGGTGTAATTTAAGGCCATAGGAGTGAATGAAGATCAATTAAGATGCCTTTCCTTCCCTTAAAGTGTCAGCTGGACATAAATTGCCCGGTAAGATAAATGGTAATAGGATACGGTAACTGGAAAGATTGGGGAGCTCTGCATGATTAAACAGCATGAAATTCAATAACTTTAATCAATTCATTGCCTGGTGTTTTGTTGTCCCAGCACAAAGCCTTTTTTTGTCTCTTTTTTTTTTTAATCATCACACAATTTATCATGTTGTCAGTTGGCTGTGCAAGTCCAGGAAATACCAAATCATTTATGCTTCTTTATGTGGTAATACAGACCCAAAGCTTACTGAAACAAAGACACATTTGTTGGGTGGGCCTTACAAGACTGCAACCCTCCAAAACCTGCTCTAGTGTCCTCTCTACCAAATCCCCACAGCTCTTGCTCAGCATTTTCTCAGTTAATACAACCCAAAGGCACTATGTGAGAATCTGTATAATAGTGGCTGCCTCCTTTGCCCACAACACTGCAGACACCATCTAAACATCATGTCACCACACGGGCTGAGTACGAATTCACAACTGGGAGCATCTGAATAATATATATCATCTATTTACTGTACTGTTCATGAGCAGTTTGGGGGAGAGGTTTAGGGTTCAGTGTCTTGCTTAATGGCAATTAAGTGAAGGCACATGTCTCATCTCAGCTTCTCTCTACCTCTCAATTGTCTTCCTACTCCAGGAAGTGGCAGCGATGCACCTGTCAGTTGGTTAAAAAATCCACTCTTTTAAACTTTTGAAACCTTACTCTTCCTGTAAAAATGTACTTATTTGTGATTGTAGCCTGACCAATACTGGATTTTTTGAGGTCAATAGATATTTGAGCATTTAAAATAAGTGATTGTGATATATTGGCCATTTATTTTACATAATAAATAACAAACATTTTTGATAAAGAACTGTTTTTTTTTGTTTTGTTTTGTTTTTTTGCAGTGGTTAGTACTGTCAACCTCGGTGGGCTCTGGGTTCTAACCCCCCCTGCCAGCTGGGGCCTCAGAGTTTGCATGTTCTCCCCATGCCTGCCGGGGTTCTCTCCAGAGAACCTCCACAGACCAAAAACATGCAGGTTAGGTTTATTGGCAGCTCTAAATTGCCCTTGATGTGAATGGTTGTCTGTCTCTATATGTCAGGCCTGTGATTGACTGGCGACCTGTCTGGGGGCCAATATCGGCTCCAGCTCCCCCACGACCCTCTAGAGGATAAACAGCATGGAAAATGGATGGATGGATGGACTTATATAGTGGAAAAAGTTTGTTTCTCTACTGAACATAATTTCAAATAAAAGCCTCTTTTCCTTTTTTGTTTGCATTTATTACTAATGGAAACAAAGCTTTTACAGCATCAGAGAGCAACAGAAATTTTGAATTAGTTGTCTGGTGTTTGTCCCTGTATAGATATAAATCACCTGTATCAATATCAGAAGTGACAACATAGTGATAGGATAGATATCTATCCTTTGTTTTGTATATAGGTGTTCAGGTGACATTATTGACCAAAGTGGGTAAAAGATTGCACCTTTAACAAATGGAAGCTTTGAGACATTCAATATGCTCAGTCATTAATAAAAGAAAGTTTAAGTAAAAGTTAACGTAATCCTTCTTCTTTAAGTATCTTTTCAAGGAGAGAGGATAAAGGTACTTCAAAGAAGGGCTCAATTTGGCTTTCTTTAGTCTAATGAATAGAAAAGGAGAAGGGAAATACTGAATTAAAATGAACTACAGAATGTGTTTAAGGCTGAGAGAATTATGTCAACTTTTAAGTGAGCAATCCATATCACGGCAATAGCCTTTCATTAGCCTTAATGTTACTTACTTGATATAAATTTTTTGCAAAGCATGTGTTTTCTTGGCCTCCTCAGCAATGGGTATCTTTTCCAGGAGGAAAAATGCTTGCCCTGTGACAGTAGAGGGGATGATGATTATGACAGTGCTGATGATGTGTCTGGCCTGCTGCCAGGCTAATGATGAGAGTGTACTTGAGGGGACGGAGGGGAGCGGGGGTTACAGTTGGGGAACAGGGAGAGAGGAGGTGTTGGGAAATTGTGTGTGTTTGCGCTAGCGTGTCTCCGCATGTGTGTGTTAGTGGGACAGGAGGGCTTAAAAGATTAAACCCCAGCCTGGCCACAGTTGAGGAGAGAAGACCCCTCTTTGGAGCGCTCTCACTGCGGGGAGGCTTCTTCATTGGCGTCTCATTTGCATGGCTCCCTGTCCTGCTTGGGGAATTAGCCTTTTTCTTTTCCCATTGTCCCTCCCTCCTCTCTGCACCTTGGAGAGAGTGCTTCTATCCCAGAGCATTGCTTGTTTCTGAGGCAGACAATGGAGCGGAGTATTTAGGACACTTGGAAGGGTAGTCATGTTGGAGGGGATGGGGACACAGGCTGCTAAGTAGCTCATCTCGTCACATAGCCACTGGCATGATAGCTCTCCACAGCAAGGTAAGCACTGAGCAGAGTCACACACGCTCCGTGCCCTGATTGTATCACCGTGTGTCACTTACACCTCTGTGTAGTGATGGTTTTCAACTAATAGGTAACCTCCTCCTCCTCTTGACCATAAGGCAATTAAGCGGGATGTTTGTGGCTTATTTTATGATTCCATTTAAACATTCCCTTTGTCAAGTTAATCTGTGGCCTAATGTTGGATTCACACCCTCTAATCCAATAAGGGGGTGAATGGGGAATGTTGTGGAGAAGACTCGATTTAGATTAATCTTTCTGTTGTTTGCCATTTATTGTAGCTACCCTATGCAGAATAAATGCCCTGTATTCACACTTTCCCTCCGAGGCCTTTCTTTGTGCAATCTGAAGGTATTGATTGTTTTTCTCAGTATACTTCTGGAAGCACTAATTGCTATATATGACCTCTTTTTTTCTTATCTGTACAGCTGTGCCAGCAAGTGTAAGCAGCACTCTGTCACCTAATAATTACAGTTCTTTAATGTACAGTGTATGGCCTTCATTGAATGGGGACCAATATATGTAGCTTCTAAAACATGTCACTGCTCTCCTATAGAAAGCCAGTATCTTTATTGAACAGATGTGGCATGAAGTAATTAAACTGAGTGCTATTTTTTATAGATTGCAAGGCTCCTGTGACCTTTGCCTGTATGGCATATTTATCATACATGATGTGACATACTTTCCTTATTTGGAAGCCCATATAATAGTAGTAAAGTAATATCTGCTGGCTCTTTCTTGGACCTGACAGAAAGTAACACATACTTCAATGGTTGTTGCTCCGAAAGGTCAATACATTTCAGTGTTATGAAAAATTACCTTAACATATCAAGACTGGGAGCCCTCAGCCATGCTTGCTGCACTTAGGCACAGCAGTGATTTGAGCTGAAGCAAGCCAACATGCTCATAAAAACAGCACTGATGTGCTGATGCAGGTAATGTTTAATAGGTTCATTATCTCAGGTAAGTCTGTGGGCATGCTAACATGTAGCGCTAAACACAAAGTACAGCTAAGGCTGATGGGAATGTCATTAGTTTTGCAGGGATTTGGTCATGACGCAAAGTATTGAAATTTTGCCACGATGATAGATGAAAATTCATCAAAAGGGGATCACCAGTTAGTAGGATTCATTCTCTAAGGATCATCGACGTGTGTACCAAATTCCATGGAAAACCATCTGACAGTTCTTTAGGTATTTCAGTAAAGGTATTTCTGGACCCAAGTAGGGGACCAACACTGCCATCCCTAGAGCCAAGCCATAACAAAAATGGACAGAGCACCAGTATAAATCATAACTTTATATCCTATGAGGAGGTGTGTAATTATATGCTCACTTATAATAGAAATATTTTTTGTAGATACCATAGCTTGCATACCTAATTTAAGGTTAATGTAATTCATACAGCAGTCCAGCTCTAGTTTTCATGGATTGAATGACTGGTTGTCATTGATATTCAGGTCAGCTGAGGTTGCTGAGCCTGTGTGGCCCTGGGGGGCATTGTGTTGACTGCAGGGGTTTGGGATAAATAGCTTACATTAGCATGACTGCTTCTATTGGTTGAGGGACAGAGAGAGAGAGAAAGAGAGAGAGGGGGACACAGTGAATGGATCCTCTGCAGCTGGATTACATCATGAATAGTAGTTCATACTGAGTGTTTCTGCTCTCTGGGTTGTGGAGGTATTGAAGTGTTTTTGTAGGGGATGGACGAAAAAACTTGCAATCTAAAGCAATACATTAATTAATACATCAACAAAACAAATAACAGCCTGAAAAATGTCATTCAGTCTTGAATCCATGGCTCACTAACACATTTGTAACAAAATTGAAAACATATTATTTGTGGCAGGCACTTTGCATTAGATTGTAATATATTTTAAGGCGTTCCTGTCATTCCTATTTAGTTAAAGCCAATTCTGAGCGTACCATTCTCTTAATCAATAAAATAATAATCCATCATTGTACAATTTCTAAGATAAGAAAAAGATGAGCATGATTCCAGCTGGTCCTGCCAAAACTGCAAACATTTTTAGATGGCCCTGTTCACCTAAACTGCCAAAACGAGAAAGCGAAAAGTGAATTCTGAAGAAATGAAGTTGTTACGTGCTGAAAAATAGTTATTTTTTCTATCAAGTGCTGAACCAGTTCCTCCTTAGCAACAGGGGGCCTGTGCAGTTGAAAGTGTGTAAAGAGCATCTTTATCTGCAGGTGTGTGTGTCTTGGGGTTACTGCTTTATCTGCTGTGTAATAGGCTTGGATAGCTTATGTCTACATCCTTTATTTAATTGAATCATTCTGTTGGTCTTCTGGGAGATATAAACCTGTTTGTCTGTAGTGAAGTCCAGTCTTATTTTCCACACAGATAGAAGATGCACTCTAGTGTAGATGAATCTTTCAGAGCTGAGGTTGGACAGACATACAGGCACTCTCTGGCTCATTTTGGAATCAAAATCAATGATTTTGTCATAAATAATTCATAGGTAGGACTAAATGTATCACCACTACTCTGTGGTACAATAACACTGATTCAGCATGAAAATGAAATGGATCAAAGCTTGTGTTTAATTCAGGGATTTGGGTAAAAACACAGTATGTAGTCATACCAGGTGTCTGATTTTATCATATATGAAATGTGTGCTGTTTTCTGTTTCTTTCCATTGAACAGAAAATCATACTGAACCACATTTTGAAATGAGGTTACAGCAAGGTTACACTAACTCAATAAGAACTGTGTTTTTTTCTAGTAGAATTGTTTTAAATCTATTTACTATCTGAATTCTGGATGTAAAAATAAATGATCAGACCATTTGGCTCCCAACTCCTGCAGCGGACCCCAGTAGAGGCAGTTATACTGGCCAGCTGTTAGGCGTGCGCATATATAATTTCATGAATGTGATTTAGAAAAACAGCAACTGTTCTCAGCAGACTTTGGATAAATAAAGCTGAAAAGAGATCGGACAATAATGCCCCTTAAACCAGACTAAGTCGCTGTTGCCCCTCACAAATGATGTCAGACAAAATGTCTCACAGTTTCATCTTAACTTAATCAGGATCAATATTCCTGTCCATGTCTCGCTTGTTTTTTCTCAGCAGCATTTGGGGAGGATACCAAATCTTATCTGCAGTATCACAAAATGTGTAATTTTAGGATGAGTAATCATCAGATACCATATTAATATTGGATTCCACATCTCATGCCTCAGTGTAAGTGGTAATAAACTGCCCTGCAGGGGCATAAATAAGTGAATCAGACAATAACCAGCTGACCCTCTTCCAAAATTTTTGGGAAATATGTTTATTTACTTTCTTGCTGAGAATTAAATTAGAAAATTGATACCACTTTCATGTCTGTACAGTTTATTCATGAAGCTATCGCCAGCAACTGGTTAGCTTAGCTAAGCATGAAGATTGGAAACAGGGGGAAACAGCTTGCCTGGCTCTGTCCAAAGGTAACAAAATCTGCCCACCAGAATTTATGCTAAGCTATGCTACAGTGTCAGATAAAAAACAATTTCTCCGAACCCAAGGAGATGTAAATATATTGATTTTATAATGATATAAAACAGAGAAAATCCTTACATTTGAGAAGTTGGGTAAAGAGAATGTTTTTCGATTTTTGGTCAATAAATGACTGATACAGTTAATCCATTATCACAATAGTTGCAGGTTCATTTTCTGTTGATTGACTGATAGATGAATCGACTAACTGCTTTAGCTATAAACAGCACTATCTGTCTTTCCTACATGCTAGAAATGTTTACATCCTTAAGGAATTGAGACATGACTGGGATGCTGCAGGAGCCGACAGTGTGTCTAAGCGTTATGCATTTTCCCTTCTCCAGCTGATTAAGACCAAGCCAGAGTTAACCCCATCTTAGCTTTCCTCTTGCAGGATTATTGCAAATCTGATGTTAATGACTGATTGTGGTGGTGGTGTTGATTGTGTCTGTGTGTGCGGTGGTGGTGGTGGTGGTGGTAGGGGGGTGGGGTTGTTGGAGCAACATCTTGTTTTTGAAGTCTACCACTCTGACCCCTCCGTCATCCTCTCCTCCACTCTTTTGTCTTCATTTCTCCTCCCCCACATCAGTGGATCTGCCTCAGCTGATAAGGGAAGACATTTCTATAAAGTTCCCCACTCGATTATGCAGCACACATCAGGCCAAGCACAGAAAAGGAGGGGTTTCACTCACTTTCCCTTAGCCTATAGCGCCCTAAGGGGGTTATGGGGTCATGATAAAAAGCACAAATGACAGTACTGGTCATTGGAGTGCAGCAGTAAAATCCCTGAATCTGCCCCCTGCAGCCTCTACACAATATAATATGATTTCTGATTTCTGAACGATGAGGTTGAGAATTCTGAGGGCAGGAAAAGTAGAGAGAAAGAGATTGAAATTCAGCTGGGAAAGGAAAATAAAAACCTTGACAAGAAAAACCACCAAAATCAAACCACAATGTAATAGCTCTGGCAGCGTCTAGGGTGTGATTTATGGGGGAGAAGAAATGGCCTTGTTTGAGGGCTGTCTCCAATGGGCCTCGTGATTTACTGTGATGACTGGGGCGCTGTCATCACATGCATTCAGGCTGCTAAGAAAGGACAGGGGAGGTAGGAGGCCCCATTAATACTGATTATAAGAACATGCTGCCTTTCTTTGTGGTGCTGGTCTGATGGTTTTTTACAGTGTATCAATTCAGCGACAGTTCTTAATGTGATAGATGGGATTGGCTGTTTTGCTTTGTACTGTGACGCTATAATAAGGCTCCATGTCATTTCCCCTAATCTCCTAAGTGCATCTATTAAGACCATTTATGATTTATGAGTTACAGAAAATTACACTTACAGTAGCAATATTGCTGTAGAGTGAAGTAGATGGAGGGACGAAAAGAGTGAGTGAGTTTTAATATACTTGTTTTTTCTGTGCTTTGTCTGACTTCAAGAGATGGATGTCTTTAATAGATAAGCAGAGCACCCTAGGTCTTCGTTCCACAACAGCAGTGTTGTTCCAGATTAAAATGAGTGTTTGCATAGTTTCATTGCTGGTCACAAAAGGTCCCCCGCAGCACACAAACTGCTCCTTTTGAAAGGTGTTGCTAGGATACAGGCCAGCATGAAGATGAAATCCCCACTGTATTGCTTTCCTGCAGCTCTACAGCTCAGACATTATGTCCAACTTATTGTGCGTGCAGTGTAGATGCATGAGTGTTTATGCATGCATGTACAGTATGCCTGCCCATTTGTCTTTTTCATTTTTTTGTTTCTTAAGAGTCCGCGCGTGAACGATTGTTTTTGTGTCATGCAAAGCTCACGTATTACACGGTCTCTCTTCTATCATTTTCCATTTTCTGTAATAGGGCTCCATTTGTCTGGTGAGTGCTGAGATCTCAATCCTACTGTCACACCTCTGAGTCTCCGCCAGCTGAGACCTCAGGCTGTGCACAAAGAATCAATAGTGTCTGCCTCATGTTCAATTACACTCTAATCAACACACCCGTCCAGCATGACCTGGGAATAAATGGACAGGTTGGCTGCTCAGCACTCTGATACAAGGTGTTATATTTGGTTGTTATGTTTGGAGTTTTGACAGAAAAGGAGTCCTGGTCATGAAGCACTGAAAATCACAATCAGAGTTTCTTTCTCAGCTCTTAAAATGTCAATAGACTCAGTTTTGATGCTAAGAATTTACACACTTTTGTTGTTTTTATCTCATCTGCACCTGGCACATCAGTTTTCCCCATCTAAATTTCCCTTCTGAGTTATTTCTGAGAGCATTATGAATTATTAAATGATTAATGGGTTAGTTATTTAGTAAAAATGAAAAAGTTTTTTCTTCAGATGATCTTCCACACCCTCTTTGCCTCCTTGATGGGGGATCTATGCTGTGTTTAATAAAACCAAGCATTCTAAACACTTCAATTTTTTTCTGTATGATCTGATTTATAATATTATATGTAGAATATGAATTTGAACTCAAATAATGAATCCATTATGAAATAATAGTAATAATCCCTCCTCTTGTCTCTGTCAGTGCTCCCAGTGTTTCATCACCCAGACAGCTGTTGCTTTTCATATTGTGTTACTGGGCGTGAGCTTGAGAGCTGGTGCTCTGCTGGTGTTTATTGGTGTGGTGTTAACATCTTGGGGGCAGTGAGTGAGCAGTGGGATGCCTGCTCAGAATGCTCAGGGTTTCTTCTGGCAGCTGTCCAAATGTCAATCATCAAGCGTGAACCTATCAAGGAGCTTGTACCTTGGAGGCTGACAGGAAGCAGAGATGCTGTAAAGATGCTGCGGCCCCGTGGCACTGGCGACTTGTGGTCCACATGGAGACACGGAGTGGCTGGTAAAGCTTGTCATGTGCTGTGACATCCTGAAACAGAAAACATCACAAATATAGTAAGGCTGCCATGTGAGGCGTATGTCTCCTATTACTGATTTTGACTTTAACCTCTAAAACTTTTTTCTGACTTTTAATGTCAATATTGTTTTGATGGCCACACAGCCAAAACAGGCCACACAGTTCATTGTTCAACTGGGCATCAGCCTCTAGCAGCAAACAAAAACAAAGATTTTGTAAAGAGTTGTCCATCATTTGACTCTCTCTATTTTCTTCTTTCTTTTTAAGGAAAAACAGGAAGTCCTGCTAATGTTCCATCAGCTGAGCTTCTAGCTGTAACCCCACCAGGTGGTTCTCACTTCAACATCATGCTGCACCTCACCCTGCTCCTCCATCCCCTGCTCCTCTCACTCTCCCTTGCAGGTCAGTAGCATGCTGCTCACATTCAGTTGAAAGGGAATGGCTAAATCAATTCACAGAATATGTTAAAAGATATTTTGAGATACTGCATCACTACTGCTGGATGAAAGCCTCACATTTCTAAAAAGCAGACTTTACACTCAGCCTTTTTAGTGTGGCAATCATGCTGCTTTATATATAGCTCTTGATTATTTTTATGACCCTACGAGTCATTACATTTCTCAGCTCACAGCTAGAGTTCAAATAAAAATGTGTAAATCTCAGAATTTTGACTTATTTGGCATCAGTGATAGATAAAAAATGTGGAAGTAGTTCAGCAATAGTAGAAGTGTGCCCTCAGAGAATTTTCTTTTCAAATGTTGCCCTTGAGCAGTACTCAGAGTTCAAAAGAACTATGCTCGCTTGAGCTTGAGCTAGCCTGACTCTTATATATCCTTCATCTTTCAAGTATCAATGTCCAAAAATCCAGTTGTCATTCATTCAGATTCATTTGGTGCTAACAATCTTTCAGTGCAACATGTCTCATACAGGTATGTATGCTCGTATAGCAATTACAGAAACAGACTTAAACTTTGATTAGTGGTTCCAGCTTCAAAGCATGAAAAAAAAAAAATCACACAGGTGGCAGGCAACTTGGATAATAACACGCTTGTCAAAACTGAATTTTCAGTCCTTTCATGCATGGGGAGCAAGAAAGACAAGGTGCTAACAAGCTGCTAACTGCAAGCTTCAAAGGACATAGTAAATGTAATGACGTCGCCAGTTATATGTTTCACTGACTACTGTAAAGATGTATTTTAATGTCAGGTGTAAATGTGATATAGCATAATTAGATCTAGACACATTTAAGGGATGAGACACATTCCAAAGCTCACTGTAAAAGCTTATGTGTGTTTGATAAGCCAGGCTTGGTCACCTGCCTTCAAGGGCTTCGAGTTTGCAGGTTTTCATTCCTTTTTTTTTTTTTTGTGAAACTGCTGTGCAGTCAGCTATGTTGGAAGCAAAGTAAAGTGGACAGAAAACAGCAAGCCTGAAAATGACCTGTCTAAAAAAAGATACAACCTCCTCTGTGTTCTCATACTTTGGGCTATTCTCACCTGTTTCCGATTAGATTTCACATGAACCAAAAAACAAACAAACAAAAAAAAGAAGCTCGGATTGGGAATTCTCTTCTCTCCCACATCTTTCTCAAACAGACTTTGAAATCTAAAGGGAATTATCTGTTTTCTCTTTATTTCCCTTTTTTTCCCCACATGAATGTTCTTAATGGTGCAGTGTGTAGAATTTAGTGTCATCTAGCAGAACGGACTTGGCAGAAATTGGCAAAGTATGTTTTTATTAGTGTATAATCCCACGAAAAGAAGAATCGTTGTGTTTTCGTTACCTTAGAATGAGCCCTTTATATCTACTTAGGGAGCGGGTCTTCTTCCACAGAGCCTGCCGTGTTGTACCCATAGACTGTATAAAAATAATGGACATAGCCTCCGTGACGCATTTTGAAGCCTCGAGTATGGCATTTTGACTGTCTCCATCTTGGATTTTTGGAGCCAGAAGTGATAAAAAAGTGACCATATTTGGACAAGAGGATGGCGCTGACCCTAACGCTAGCAGGTAGCTTGGTTAGCATGGTGCATTTACAGTCTATGGTTACCTGTGCTAATGCTAATGCTAATGCTAATGCTAATTTTCGCTAGCGAAAAACAGGCTTAAGACCATTTAAACAAAATGTACTTACCGGAAAAACTGAACGTCCGACTCCTCAGAGGGTCTTTTAGTAAAATCAAACGCTGAACAAGACTTTTTTAGGCGACCAAAATGTTACAGTTAACTTTCATGAACTGAAAACACACTGAAATAACGACGGCTACAGCTATGCCTATACTCTGTGAATCTGGGGTGACGCCATGGTTACATTACCTAACCAACGTCAGCGGCTTCTCAATCACAACGTAGCCACGCCCTAAAGCATACCCTGCTTTATCCTCTATTTTACTCTGGGACCATAATTTATAAAATGAGCATCATGCTGTATTGAAGAAGACTTGAAACTAGCGATTCAGTTCGTTGCAATCTGTGACCTCACCACTAGATCTTTTAAGTCACTGTTGCTGAGTTCACCAATGGTTTTGACAGCAAAGCTCAGGATATCCTGCTCAAAATGCACCGACATACAGCTCCAGAAAAGCAATGGGCAGATAAACACATACAGTACGTGGTTGCATTGCACACATACAATACACTCAGTATATAGAGTCCAGCCACACAGGGCTGAACTGGATGGCTGTTCTATCTAAACAGACAGTGGACAAACAGCAGACTCAGGTTGTTACTGGGGGTAGAGAACATTGGTTTGACATGTTTTGTTTAGCCTCAACAAGGAAAAAGTTTGATGGTCAATGTGATGACAGTAGAACAAAAGTCAAGCGCACACAATCCTAAAACTAAAGCACAGAGTGTGTGCTTCCTATGGTTCAGCTGACCTGTTGTAGACTACAACATCAAGTATAAAGTCACAATTATTGTTGAAACATCAGGTTGGTGGGATTCTTTTCTACCTTGTGTATATGTACAGTAAATGTGTAAATACAGCAACACATAGTAATTAAACCCATTCACCCAAAGCCAACCTCAGATGTTTTGAGTTTTGTATTTTATGGTGAAGGACAAGATGTAGTAGATTCCACTGAGTTGGCGTTTAGCCCAAGGTAGTCTTTCAGTCCAAAGCAGAGTTTCCAGCCATTCATCACATTCTCAGAAGCTAAAAAGGATTCAATCAAAGACCTGCCCCTCTCTGAAGAAACCTTCTGGATGATGCCTTTTGATCCACTTTCAGTTTATCCTGTGAGAAACAAGAGAAATACACCTTAAAGTTTAGGAACACAGGAAGTAATCAGAATATTAATATTAGCATTCATATATGTGCAATGTCATGATTAAATATGCTGACATGATTTCCTTTAACTGTTACAGATGCATCAATGCATGGGGAGGTACCTGACTTTTATGGAGGTAAGACTGATTATAATACCAAATAGTAATTGTTATTTGTTCCAATGTCATAAAAATATTCCCGTACTGTTATAAAATGTGAGTAGAGTTTTTTGTAATGATAAAAATAGATGGTTTTGGTCGGTGTTATACCCAGAGTCATTCAGCAGACACACACATAGACACAGCATATATTAGCCATTGCTGTTGCTGCTCTCCAGCTGAATGTTGCACAATGCACAACAGGCGCCACAGCACCACAATTTAGCCAAGAGACTCTGCCACTCACTGCATTCAGAGTCAGAGTTGAATGGAAATGAAGGGATCCCCCTTGAAGGGATGAATGTGAAAACAGCCTTCCAGTGTCAGACTCTGCACATACATCATTCTGCACAGTGAAGCTCAAACATCCAACCGAAGGAACACAAAACACATTTTTGAGTGGAGGAGGATTTTAAGTTTTGAGTTCCTTTTTATTCTTTTATATGGGAAAAACACCTGCCACTGATTGTTTTTTTTTCCCAAAAGACAAATGACATAACCGCACTAATTGTTTCCAAATTTTAAACAGCACCAGATCAGCACTCTATAATGTCAGAGAACAGGGCATTGTGCTACACTAAAACAGATGAAAACAGATGATGAACAATGCAGTAAAGCTATTATAGAAAATAAGAGAGAGAATAATTCATGGAAATGTCCACCTACACTTTAATGTTGACACAATTACAGCTCTTGTATTCTGCTGTTTTACAAAATACAATGAAAACCAAAAAACACAAACACAAATCTGTCAGCTCTAAATAGGCTTCAATTGCAGCTCTGCCCAGCCTCTGCCCACTCCAGCCCCTGAGGTGGTAAAACGACAATAGTATCTGCCTGTCAGGACTCGTTAAGGGGGAGGCAGTGACAGACGGCTCCCTTTCTCATGTGCCACAATAGGACAGGACTAATGAAATTCTATTTGGAGGTCATGTTTTTTTTTTCCACTGTTGCTATTTCGGTATTTCTCCGACTTGCAGATGTACATTAATCCTAATGGAGATGGTTAAAATCCAAGACATTGCACTCAACTCCGCAGATGAGTCAAGGATGGTCATTAGAGCTAGAAACTGTATTAGAGCCACTGTGGGGTTATTTGGGTATGATGGATAAGATGGATGATATAAGGCTGTATGACTAATTTATACATTTTCTGAATATATTTGTATAATTATTTATCCCTGAATGTCTCATTGTGTATTTATTATTGACCATTTGGGATTTTCATACAAACCCATCCATCATTGCGGGCCATTCTTGAATATCAGGGGACAGTCGTGGGGTAAGCCAAGTATGTTAGCAAAAGGAAAATCAAATGTTCCAGGCTGAAGCATTGATTTTAAAAGGTGCGCCCTTAAAATGCCCAAACTGCATCTGTATTCATCAGTTTAAATGTCTTATTAGTTTATTCAGGTCGGTTGAATAATCCAGTTTTGATCAGTCAGAGTGCCTTTTTGCACTAGTTTGTAGAGGCGGTTGTTACTATACTGTCAGTGTTTACTATCTGCATAAGATTTGTTCAATGTGTGTTACTCTTTGGGAGAAAAATAAAGTGGAGGCAGACTGTCAGCAAGGGGTAAATTGGAAAAAGGAAGGCTTGCTTATTTGTTGCTTGGGAACAAGTTGTGATGCTGCGTGCAGGTTGAATTGTTGATGGAACCAGCGAGGAGAGGAATAATTTTTTCTATTGGTCTCTCCTACGTGTTTTCACCCTTTCAATCTCTTTTCTTCTCTATGAAGAATGGGCTGTAGATTATCTCTGCACTCTGTGTACCTGTATGGAGTGCCTGCGTCTTCATAGAGTGTCACTTCCTGGACATGTCGACGTGATCTCCGCTTGTCCGCAGAAGGAACACGGCATGACATAGCCTGTGTCTGATGTTTTTGAGCTGCACACATCAGTCCAATAGAACACAGTATTTAAGGTCATTCAACTCTAAAATGTGCAGAGGCTTTATAATTTTGAACTCTTTGTCAAACTTGGACAAAGATGAAGGCGAAGTCATCGGAGGAGGCATAGTCAATAACATCCTCAAAGGTCAGAACATTGTGTAGGCGCTGTGCCCATACAGCTGGGACACACTCAGAATCCCTTTTTTTCTCACAAGTGAACAAGTGATCATTCAGCCCATAGCAATGTTAATTCCCATCATTCTGCTGTAAGAGCGATACTCCACCCAATATCTGTCTCTTCAGTACCAAACACTCACCCCCTGCAGGCTTAAACGGCTATAAAAAAGTTGATAGTTTTCACAGCAATGAAAAAGTATCACAATGTCAATAGAGACTTATCAAATCACTTCTCAGCCGTCCAGCCATATCTCAAACACTACTAATTAATTCAGATAGACCAGTACAATAAGCCAGATTGATACACTAACCTTATTAAGTATATCGGGTATCCGCCATGATGTTACTGAGCCACATTAAACACAGTTTATTCATCAATTTACATAATAAAATTCAGTGTTTCTGCTATCAGTTGCATTTATTCAGTCACAGGGAGCCACAGACTCAGTTTTTGGTTCTACAGCAATCCCATGCCCTGCATTTCTTTTCATATAAATGATTCCACTGAGTTCTAAGCAGTATGGTAATAGAGATTTTAAATTACTAAATACTTTGTATTGGCAGATACCTCCTAAGACATGCTTTTGAGCAAGTGTGCGTGATGGCTTTAGCGCCTGCCTGGCAGTGTATTTAAAGATTTAGATACAGTACTCGGGGGGAAAATATGAGCGTTTGGGACATGCTGAAAATATGGATAAACAGCTGAGGTGGATTAAGCTGCAGGTTGATTTGTTGAGAAGTTTTTCGTGGACATTTTGATACTTTTAATGGCATGAAAACTTATCACTATTGGAATCCATCGTTGGCGACTTGTGTCCAGGCTGCTGTTTACCTCCAAGAAACAAGCTACAAGCTCAGGGTGAGTTTTTGATGGTCTAAAGACTGATATTTGGTCAAGTATTAATAATCTTACTATGCATCTTGGCCTGTGGAAACCTTTGGATTTGTACACTTATAATACAGTGTATCCTGTCTGAATAGCTCTGCTCTGTTGCAGCCGCCATTTCAGACAATAATTCTTTTTGACAGCAGTTGTGATAGCACAGCTGGCACTACACTGAGCATACACTGACTGACACCGACACTCTTATGTCCACACCTCAGCAAAATAATTAGGTTTGCAGTGACACAGAAGAGTTGAATATTATTTATTTAACATATAAAATGTTTTAAAAAGTAGATTCTGGAGACAATTTGGTTTTCCAGCATGCCTCATTATATGGCTCAGGGGCTTGTGGGCAATTATTGCTGCACTGTGCTTTTGTTGCCTCCAGGAAACAATATGTTATCTGTCCCACTTGGACACTCTCTTGGTCATGCAAACAAGCCAAGCTGCAGATACACAGCTGTGTGTAATGTGAAATAGGATTGCATTCTGGGACTTTGTGTAATTACAGAATGTGACTGTTCAGATAATAAAACAAAAATATAAACAGAACTGTAGACTGTGAAACAGCTGGAAATGTAAAAAAACAACATTCAACAAATTGGACTGATTGTAGTTGTATATTTTATTATGCATTATTATACAGTTTCAAGTCAACAAATCATTGTCATGTGCCTAAAATTATAACTAAACCTTAATGAATAATTGATAGCAGGCTCCTAAAATAACAGGCTTTGGTATTTCAAATTCAAATGAGAGTCTAAACTTACCTACTCTTCATCTGAATAGGAGTCTGTGTTTGATAATGAAGTCTGTCCAGAGGAAGATCGCTTCCAGCATGCCCTGGAGACACATAGCCTCTGACTAGAGTGTGTGTGTGTGTGTGTGTGTGTGTGTGTGTGTGTGTGTGAATCTTTCTTCCTCTCTTTGTACAGATGTGGCCTTTATTGAGAGTAACTGTCCCTCTTTCTTTCTTTGTGTGTGTGTGTGTGTATGTGTGTGTGAGAAGATCTCTCCATTGACTATTGTGTAAATAATTACTCGCCTGTTAAACAGGTCAACTCAGTGCATCCACAGTCAAGTAATGCCAGAAGAGGAAAAAGAGAAAGGGTTTGATGCAGGGAAAAAGAGAACTTGAGAAACACACAGATTAGGAGAGAGAATAAAACAGAGATTCAGAGAGTGGTGGAGAGTTGGAAAGAGGTCCTCTGTGTTTTGGACAAAACATATCAGGCGTGTTTGGATTGAGGGTAGAAAGAGTTTATGTTTGAATTTAGTGGGCAACTGACAGTGGGAGGATTTGGGAGATGGAGAAGGAGAGAAAGTGATGATGAGAGTATTGGAGACAGTTATTTTTTACACGACTTTCTGTTTCCTGTTGTTGCCTCCTGCTTATTTTCTTGACTTTTAATGGCTCATTGCAGGTCCAGTCCAGTGTGACATGTTTGAAGCGGCCAGTAATTAAATAGACTGTTTATCTGTTTACAAAAATGATTTAGTCAAAGGAGTTTAAAAGTTCACCAAACGTCATTCAATCACTGATCTTTTTGTTGAGCTCAAATGTAAAATGTAAAATGGCCTTCTTGCAGGATGAATGCACACTTGCAGTCCCATAAGTGCACAACAGGTACCAAAAGAGAGGAACTTTAGAGGCATTTTAAGCAAATCAGATGGACTGTGGCTGTCCCCATTGACATCTTTGGTCTTTGTAAATACCCCTCTAATTTGAAAAATATGGAAAAATTCTTGTGCCATAATTGGGTTGGGAACCAAATTTCATGGCAATCCACCTAATGGTTGTAGAGACAAGTCAGGGGATCACTTAAGCTCCATGACCAGAAAGATTGAATGTTAGGATTCAAGCCTCCAGGTAGATGTTGAGATATTTTACTGGATGCGTGAAAATATATAAAGGGGCTAGATGAAAAGTTAACAGATCACCAAAGTCATCAGGAGACCATGGATATCTGTACCAAATTTCAATACAATCTTTCCAGTGGTTGTTCAGACATTTCATTAATAACCAAAAATGTCAACCTCATGGTGGCACCAGTCAGAGGATCAACAAAGTCAGTAGGATACATTGTTGGACCATGCATTTCTGTACCAAATGTGATGCCAATCCATACATGTTGAGATATTTCAGTCTGTAGTGATGGACATACCGATAGACAGACCAGCAGTGCCTTGCCTAAAGGCATGCAGCTAGCGTGGCTAAAAACTAGAGAGTTCAAGATCCTTAGAGAGAAAGTAGTTGTGGAAAGAAATCAAGGAAAGGTAAAAAAGGAGAAGCAGAGCGTGACAGTTGAATATAGGTTAGAAAGAGGGATCGAAGACAGAGGCAAGCAAGGCAGAGTTAGAGACAGATAGACAGAGAGAGTGAAACGAAGCAGATAGAATGGAAGAGGCCTGTGTGTGTCTCCAGGCAGCGGGCCTTATGTGGCCTGCTTTAACACTCCCTTCCACCATCTGTCACATCCCACATTACAGGGGAAGGATAGGAACGGCACCAGCGCTCATTTCTCCTAGTTACACTCAGACTGCTATTTCAGCACTGCACCAGACTCTCAGTGACTCCCCTCCGCCAGCACATCCCACATTTATATTTCATATTTACATGCAAAGCATTTATCTGACACTCATGCAGAGCAACTTAAGTGCAACAGTAGAATAGGGTCACTATATTCCCTTTAATCTAATATATGCCTCCATGTGAGCCTAATTCCTTCTCATTTTTTTGTTCTTTTTTTTTTCTTTCTCCCTTGTTCCCAGAACATAGTTTCTCACTTAATTTGGCTCCCATCAGCCCCACACTGCCCCATTTATAGTATATTTAATTCTCTCTCAGCCAGCAGCAATTCAGAGTCCTTGGGATTTGCATCAATGTCAAGCACTTGTACATGGTTGGCTGCTAGAGTGTGTGAGTTTGAATGGCTTCTCCTAACGTCTTAATTGCTGCCTCCTGGTTGGCCGTCCTGGTGCGAGAAGGGTACAGCTAACTTGCTACTGTTCGTTTTTTAATTCCTTTTTACTTCCTGACAGCAGAAGCAGCATCTGGTTCATTGACGTTAAACTACACAGTCAGTATTGGAGATTACTATAGATAGATGTCGAGCACTCACACACACATGTTCGACTGCTGGAATGTATAAGGTTCTCGCTTTATTTTCTTATTATTCTGCATACATTTATCTGTTTTTGGAGTAGTAAATAGGAGCGAGGATGCAGTTTCAGGTGGCAGGATATTATGAATATAAGCCTGTTGTTCAGGTTTCTAAAGGTTGCACACTATCTGTCAATATGACATTTTCAAAGTGAATCTTAAGCACCAATGCAGGCCTAGTTGCAAAGATCGGATAGAAGCAGGATGTTACTGTCTGAAAGAGCAAGCTTCTCCCCATTGAGGTGTCAGCTGTGCTCTCTTAGAACTCAAGAGACGCAGGGGAATACACACATCTGCACACACACACATACGCACACGCTTCATTTCATTTGTATTCCTGCAGTCACCTACACACACTCTTGATCTGAGAGAATAATCAGCATTTGGGAATATTTCACCTCATTGCTTATTCATAGCCTGGCATTGTGTTTATGTCTTATTCATGCCACTGCTTGTGATGTCTGTCTGTTTTAATGAGTAATTGGGGCTAATTGTACGTGTGTTGATGGTGTAAAAGGCAGATTGAACCAAGAAAGGCATTTTCATCAAGGTAACTCCTCTCCCCTGTATTTGCCTGTGCAACTGCTACACAGCACTGAGGATGACACGTGCAGTATGAAAGCGGCTTGGGTCAAAGTCAAGTTAGTATTTCCAGTCCCAGGATTTGTATGAGCTTGTAATATCATATCCACTGGTAACAGGTGAATGTGTCGCTGTGGTTTGGCACCTGAGTGAGCACATCTCTGTCATTAGTGTGATGTTTTGATTTGGAACAAAGCAGGGGCTTATTACTCTGCATCAATGCTTGAAAGAGAGTTTTTTGTGGATTCCAGGATTAGATTAGTAACAGCTATAACCAGGATTTATTTGAAACCATCTAGTAAGCATTAGAGGTGTGTGTGTGTATGTGAAAACCACAAACCAAGCTGAGATATTAAATGGTCCTCACAAGGGCAATCGCACAGCCTAGTCAGTATGATTTTCTTTCACCCCTCATGTTACATCTGAACCCAGCTGTCTCATTTTTGATGGAACTGCCCCAGAACTGCCAGACAGAGGCTGAGCTTTAACACTTTGATATTTCCTGTCTGTTTGTTTGACCAGCTTGTTGTTATTTACCCCGGTCTTGTTTGTTGTCTACAGACGAATCCACAGGTTACGGGCCAGTGTTTGAGGAGCAGCCGGTGGATACCATCTACCCCGAGGAGTCGCCCGAGGCCAAAATCACCATGAACTGCCGGGCCAGAGCCAATCCACCTGCCACATACAAGTAACATATGTTCCCCATGAACCCAGCCTCATTACTGCCTGCTGTGCATTCTGTGTGCCTCCCATCCCTCGCCATCTCTCAGGCTGTATTCAGACTGTATTAGGAACTGCCTGTAAACGGCAAGGTCACGGGGATGTTTGTTTTAACCTCCAAGGTTTACTGTGTCTGTGTGTGACCGTCCAGCAGCGCATGGTAGCGTCATACATTTTCAAGCTATTCCCACAAAATCGCGCTGTCGTCAAACACGATCTGCGCAGCTCATTTTCTTTAAAGCGGATTTTTTCACAGTAATTTAAATGCAAAAGTATGACACGCCAGAAAAGCCAAATAACAAATGAGATGTTGTTGCTGCCGCCACAACAAGCAGCACAGCCATCATGTCTCCACCTCATTTCACCGCTCAAAATTTAAAGCATTTTGGATGATCTATTTCAATTTAGATGTAAATATATGTAAATCATATTGCTCTGCATCCCCCCTGAAACGATTTCACTGTCAGAGAGCCCAGAATTAGATGTCAGAGGGGAAGGAATTAGCTTTGACCACAGCTGGTATTAAGTGTTTAAGAGGGTTCATATACAGTACAGTCAGCTATGCCTTTCAAAACATTACATTTGTTATTGCTTTCACATACAGCAACCCTCAGTTTATGGATACTGGTAAATTCTTACAGTATGTTTATTGCAAGAAAAATCAGCTGGTAAGATTTTGCTGTGCTGTACTGTAGCAAAAACATACAATTAAAATATAACCAAAATGAACCATTTGTCAACAATTATAATCAAATAGTAGTTCACAGCAGTCTGCCATAGTATGTTTGACGCTTAATGCTTTCAAACTACAGTACTGCACTGACCCTGATTGCTTTCCTTGCAGATGGATGCTGGACAACAACGAAATTGTCTTGAACGAGGAACACAGCCACTACAGTTTAGTGGGAGGCAACCTGGTCATCAGCAACCCCATTAAAAATCAACATACAGGAATATACTCCTGTTTGGCTACCAACATGTACGGCACGGTCATCAGCCGAGAGGCCTCTGTCCAGTTCGGGTGTAAGTGGCCCAAATGTGAACCCCCATTTTGCCTGCTGTGATGTCCAGTACCATGCAGTTTTAGCAGAGAACTGCCCCGGAGCTGTACTTTCATGCATATTAAGCGCTTTGAAATTGCAAGGGCAGCTGGGACAAATCCTAAGTGGTGTGCAAAGTGCAATTTGTGAATGGTCTAACTATGATGCCAGCGTGGCTAATGTACTTTTCTATTAAAAACTACATCTCAATTCAAAAGCCGTTGTTGAACTTTATATAATTCTTAAACCGTTGGTGTAGGTTTTATGGAAATGTGTTGTATGAAATGCTCAAATATGAATATATATGACAGAATTTTGAGTAGCTCTTCACTCTGAAACTGTCTTACAATAGATTTTTTTCTGTTTTCTCAGATCTTGATCTTTTCTCATCAGAGGAAAGGGAGTCGGTGTACGTCAAAGAGGGACAGGGGGCAGTGCTGCTCTGCGCTCCCCCACCACATTATCCAGGTACAGCATGAGACACCTGAGTGTGCTTTTAATGAAGTGTTCCTACAAGATAATATTGACCCTCCCGAAATTTTAAATTTCCCATGTATATAAATGAAATTACAACGGCTATGTTAGCCCTGTAATGGACTCCAATTAGTGAAATAATGAAATGAACCAAATGACATTTTTCCCCCTGTTGGCTTGGGATTCAATTGCCCTTCTTAATGTTCTCCAAGGTATAAAAACAATGACACCATTGACTCTGCCACTGTCTCATTATCAGTTTTAGGCTTTTTTTTCACAGTTTGCACTCATCCTCATGATGGATTTACATCTTCTACATCCACATGTGTGAATGTGGATGTAAACGTTTCATCGGTATATATTTAGTTTAAGCTAATAGGTCATTACAAAGGTTATTGTTTGTAATCCCTGCGTGTACTGGCTTCCTGCATAATACGTACAGGGTATGTGTGTTTGTTGAAGTGTGTGTGTGTGTGTGTCTTTATTTGGCCTCATTGCATTACTTCTCCTGCTTTTACATCTCACATGCTTTGAATGTAATAGATTGGTTGTCAGCAAAACTTGTTTCTTCTCAATATTAGCATTGCTATTACTCAGCTGTAGCTATTAAGCCAAAAAAAAAACTGTACACATACTTTTCATATTCATGCAAATGCAAATTCATCAACCACAGCACTGAAAGCATGGCTATCTCTCTCTCTACAGCATCAGAATTACTTCAACGAGCCAATGTGCTTATAGTATCTCTCTATTATGCCTCTCAGCCAACAGAATTATAAGATTTCATCTGAAAGGTTAATAGATGCTTGAATAATAAATCCCACTCAGCACCAAAGAATTGTGCTATTTTTATTGTGCATGTATTGAGATGATTCAAACTGAGCCAGCTTCACATCCAATCCCTTCTAGCTCTTTCCAAAGCTGTTGCTACGTGTCGGAGGTCTGTAGATTGACAGGTGGCGTTTTGTCGTGTCTCTTTCCGTGCAGACGAGCTGTCATTCCGATGGATCCTCAACGAATTCCCCACCTTCATCCCGCTGGACAAGAGGCGTTTCGTCTCCCAAAGCACGGGCAACCTCTATATCTCCAAAGTGGACTCCTCGGACAGCGGCAACTACTCCTGCATCGCGTCCAGCCCGTCAATTTCCAAGAGCGTCTTCTCCAACTACATCCCTCTAGTGCCTCTGGCTGAACGTTAGTACCTCACTTATGTCTTCCAGTTTCTTTCCAGTTGCTCATAGATCTTTCCATACCGTAAATGATGATTTAATGGAAGCAGTGGTTTTAGTTTACTACTCACAGTGTGATAACTGGGCCACAGTAACATTGCAGTGAACAGCATTTCATGATATGTATTGCACTAAAATTAATGCCTCTCACCTCAATATGCAATGATTTATTGTGTTCTAAAGTATAAAAATGCTTAAGGTCAATACAGTAGTGAAATACTGTATATGTACATTTAAGTACATGTGTCTCTATGATTGCCATGAATCCTGGCATTCAGGCCGTTTTACTTTCACTTCTGCCAGTAAAATGAAGCGCGCGTTTAGACGTTAAGTGTTTCTGAAAGAGATGAGTTTTAAAGATAAGCTTGACAATAGGAAGTAACTCTGCATGGTCGCAGGAAAATACCGCATTGATTTTTTTGTCTCCCGTCCCCACAGAAGCACTATGTGTAATCACCACAGGGCTTGGTTTTGGTGCGATAAGGTGACGCCACTGTTGTTGACTCTTAAAATTCGACTTACAGGAACAAATTATCTCAGATGTAGACTGACACACAAGAATGTGCTTTCAGATGGAGACAGCTTGCTACAACTAATGAACAGGAACATCAACAGTCTCAGAGATGGAGACCAAAAACTAAAGCTGAACGTTTGTTTATTAATGCTCTGTGTGCTTGTACGGCCCAAGGTAGGAGGCATAAATATAAAACTAGGCACTATTTTAACACTTTCCTTGGGGGCATTCCCAAAATTCATTAATTATTCCATTGTTATCTAACTTTGGCCAGCTCCACCTGTGGGAGATACGCCTTGGACAGAAGTTAGAACAGAAACTGGAATATTTTGTTCCAGCAGAGAGGTCAGGTTGGAGAGCCTTGAATTCTGCATTATATACACTGGTACTATGTTGAGTTTTTTTTAGTATCCTGGTTATGTGTTTGAGCATGTTGTCATCAAATCATGGTTTCAGAAATGGGGATGCTACCTGTAGTACCTTGATAGAAACTGATACTGTAGCATCCAGGTTTCTCATCAGGGTCTGTGATGTGGGCAGGGGTTTCATCAAATGGAATTAGTAGTTAGTACTTCAGACAAAAAATATGATGATAAACTGTGTATTAATGATTTAGGCTGAAATGAGTGAATGTCTGACACTGGTAGTGCAGAGGATACATTTTATTGTTGCTCCTGTCTTCCTGTTTCTGTCTCAGTCGCTAATCAGATGACAAAGAGGACACTATCAGAGCGGTAAATGCTCTGGGTTCATTTTTACATGCTGAGGTAACTCAGTCGGTATACAAATGACAGGGAGTGGTTGAAATTTTGGAGAAATCAAAGACACACCTAGATCCACGCAATGTAATGCAAAATCTGGACACTAGTGCGTCAGAGACAAAATCAAGTTTACAAGTTTAATTTATGACAGACTTAACCCACTTAGGCTCCACTATTAGACGCCTGGATAGTGTTAGAATTATGTACACAGTGAGATAAGTGACCAGGTTTCACATTTTCTATAATAATAGTAATAATAACTTTATTTGTATAGCACCTTTCATAAAAAATGCAGCTCAAAGTGCTTTACATTAAAGAGATAAAAAGCAAAAGACAGACATGCCTTAAAATGGAATAAAATGTCTTAAAGATGGTGGGATATGGTGCAAAAGAAATGGGGCAAAATGGTGCTATAGAAAGGCTCTCAACCGAGCCTGCCTCTGTAATGTCTTTAGGTAAGTTGTTATAATAATTGAAGAAAGCTGCATCTCCAATTTTCTTTTGGGTATGAGTATCTAGCAAGCCTGCAGTAGATCTAAGGGCTCATGAAGGAACATAGAACAACAGGGAGTCCTGACCCATTGAGAGCTTTATAAACAAGTAAGAGGACTTTAAAATCGATTCTGGAAGACACAGGGAGCCAGTGTAGTCCAGCCAAGACTGGAGTGATGTGTTCTCTCTTTTGTTGTTGTTAGCCGCCTAGCAGCAGAGTTCTAAATAAACTGTAATCTTTCAATAAACTTTTTAGGAAGACCCATAAAAAGTGCAATGCAGTAGTCCAACCTACTCGAGATGAGGATGCTGAGTTAGGAATGGTCGAACCTTGGCAATATTTCTGAGATGAAAGAATGCTATTTTGGTCACTTTGTTTATATGGGACTTAAAGTTCAAGTCAGAGACTAAAATGACTCCTAGGCTTGTTACCTCTGGTATGATCCAGGGAGTCAGGTTGCCAGGTCTTTTTTTTTTTCTATGTAAATTTCATGTCCTGAATGTGGTCAAAACCAGGGTAAGGCTCAAAACTGGGATACTAGTGGACATGTCAATGTAATCCTTGTGTTGCTAACCTTAAAAGCTCCATCACACACTATGTGTGTCAAGGTAGGACACTTAGCTACAATATACTAAGTATTTCCGCTTAAAAACACTATTTGGCCCAGGCTTAGCAGCTAGAAATGAGTTTAGCTCCAGAGTCATAACTCTAGTCTGTTGTTATTCCTTCTAGGTCCCATCAGGAAATACCCTGCTGACCTTAAAGTGAAGTTCCCAGACATCACTGCTCTGGTGGGGCAGAATATCACCTTGGAATGCTTCGCTTTGGGAAAGTAAGTGTGAGGGAAGATCTGTGAGTGCACTGTTTGAAATGTGCACTGCAGGGTTTTACTGATGTGTTTCATGAAAATATTGGTGCCAGCCAGTTAGTCTTATCTACTGCACTGTGCTTAATCTTTATTATTGTGGTATGAAAATGGTCAACCCAAGTATCAAAACAGTATATTAGTTGACCCATAATGTGTAGTAAGGTGTGGGTTAGAATATTACACAACTCTCTTCAACTCACTGTGTACTCACTGAGGTAAATGATTTATAAAACATGTTTCAGAACGATGATGACTTGAGTGCAGTGATGCATGCGCAGTGCAAGTTGAAGCCTAACCTTGATGTATTATTTTTGTCTCTCTGTCCTTCCCAGCCCCGTCCCTGAGATCCGCTGGAAGAAGTTAGATGGAGAGCTGCCCCCCAATCATGAGGTGCGGATGGCGGGGGCTCATCTGCACCTGTACAATGTGCAGTTTGAAGACGCCGGCACGTATACGTGTGAGGCATTGAACTCAAAAGGAAAGGACTACCACACTGCTCGTGTGTCTGTGGAAGGTAAGAAGCATGTTATCTGTCACTTCAGCCTTCTTATTTGAAAACGTAGTACAGGGAGCACAAATATTCTGAGTCTTAGTCTATATCAACTGTATTAATTATCTGCTATACACACTGTGTGGGATAAACTCACCATCTCTTAGTTGCTCTTATCAGTGCCTAGTGTAGTTTCTCAGCTTTTTCTTTAATGCCTCAAGTATCACCCCATATCATATATTATTCAGCAGCTTTGTAGTTTTCTTAGATTTTTTTCAAACACTAATTCGTTTGCTCATGTCCTCATTTGCAGCTTTTCCTGAGTGGGTGGAGCACATCACCAGCACAGAGAAAGACCTAAGTAGCGACTACACCATGTCCTGCATAGCCAGTGGCAAACCTAAACCAAACATCCACTGGCTGAAAAATGGAGAACTGGTAATATTCAAACTGATAAATCCTAATTTTCCTATAGCCAAGCAATTTAGCTATTACTGTAAAATACTCTGTGAGATCTCTTAGAGCTTGTTCAGTGTACAGCTCAGGGTAGTTCCTGTAGCGCAGCAGTGACAGGAAGCTGGCACTGTGGGTACACATCATGTCAGGAGAAAGTACCTGGTGTTATTGAGCTGGTGCCAGCATGGGTTGTGTAACCCTCTATAGAAACAACTGTCATCAGGCCTGAATTATGCCCAAGAGAATAGCAGCTAGTAACAGCAGAGTGGGGGAGGTTGTTTAATATATGCTGCTGGATACATCATTATGCATAAATTAAGTCCTCTCCTAGTGAAACTAATTGTCATCTGTACCTCCATAGATGTCAACAATCAACAGTTTGATTTGAATCCTTTGCTTCGTAATAGAGTTTGAACTGTAGGAAAATGGTGAAATGTGGGATGATGATATTTTAACTATACACTCCTGTTATTTTCCACAGTTTGACAAGAAAGAGATGAGGTTCAGAAGCTTGACATTTGACGATTCAGGGATGTACCAGTGCATAGCAAAAAATCCTCATGGAGTCATCTATGCCAGTGCAGAGCTGCGTGTGTTTGGTGAGTCAGACTTACAGCCGCAGCACAACTGGCTGCGTCATTGATTTAAAGGTCACGTTTGAAGCTGAGTAATTGGCGCTCATTAGGACGTGGACATATGTAGTGCAATGTCATATTTCGTTAAGAAAAACTACTTTTACATAGTTGAAAAAAACATAAATGGGCAATGTCTCCAAAAAGTTGATTCAAAGTAGCGCACACAATCTGTTAGATCAGTACACTACACATTTTTATGAATGTAAAATGTGTAAAATGAATTTATGCATGCATGCAGTTAATGCATATTCTACTAAGTTTGTGATGAATAATCCATACTGTACCTCCTTTCACAGCCTGTGCTCCAACGTTTGAACACAACCCAGTGAAACGGGTCCTGGCAGCTAAAAACGGCCGGGTGGTCATCGAATGTCGACCCAAAGCAGCCCCAAAGCCTACCTTCTCCTGGAGCAAAGACACTGAGTTGCTTTCCAACTCCACCAGGTAAGCTATCTCTAAATACACGCGTATTTACTTGTCAGCACGGCAGGTTTTCCTTTGTAGTTTTTAATGCAAATAATCATCAACCTTTTTCTAAGAGACATATCTGGGTCATATTAATGTATCTGAGAATCCCTGCTACTCTATTGTGTCATTACTCTGAGGGGGATCTGGAGTAGATGGCCTCTGGAGTAGCGAGACACATCTAGTGGTTTTGGGGATCTAAATAAGCTCGACACCCCTAAATCTACTATGTATGCCAAAAAAGACTTTGTAGTTGTTGTTAGCCAGTGATTGCTGTGCTGCTTTGCTGTCTGTCAGTGGCTGACATTAAGCTTATTCTCAACCTCATCAGCCTGGACAGACTGGATGTATAAAACCCCTGCCTTGTGCTCCTCACTGACAAAAATAGGCCTAATCTTGGAGCTCCGAGACTCCTTCTCCCCCACCCTACACACCCCCAGTCAACACAGTGGGACTCAGACAGAGGAGGAGCAGCGGCCAAATTACTATGCAGCATATGCCTCCTAATGCTCACTATGGTGGCTGTCTGCGTGAGAGAGGGTGTGGAGTGGTGACGGGGCAGCTGGCAGGATGCTACTTGTCGTGCATGAAAATGAAAATATGTAGAGAAAAATTAAACATTGTTGCCTTGCCTTTAGCTCAATTTAATGTTGAGCCTTGCTGAGTAGATTCAAGTTCACATACTTCTTTCTTGGAAAACTATATAACCATTAGGGAACTGTCAGATATTCAGAGCACTTTCATCATTTTTCATCATCCGCATTACTATGGAATAACATACACTGGACGTTTGACCTTCATAGTTTGTGCTGAATATTTTATACCATATAGCTGTTTCTCTCAGTGTGTGAAGAATTAATTCTGGTTTCCCCTCAGAGTGTTCATCTGGGAGGATGGGAGCCTGGAGATCCTCAATGTGACGCGGGCAGATGAAGGCAGGTACACCTGCTTTGCAGAAAATGACCGGGGCAAGGCCAACAGCACAGGCTCTCTGCTGGTTACAGGTAAGTTCCAGCTATTGAAGAATGCTTAATAAATAACTCTCTTTATGCCTCTTTTTTCTAATGTCTCCAGGACTGTTGGTGTTGCTGTGACTAATGTCAATCTTGGCTGGCAAACACCGTCACACTCAGTCCCACCAAACAGTCCCGACCTCCAAATGTCTACTGTTGTTGAATTATTGCCCTCTGAGCAATGCGACAGCATACAGGCCACTGGTGGATATTCAGTCATTCCCCAAGGGCAAAGGCGAGAGGGGATTGCTTTAGATCAGATGTGACGAGACAAGAGCTCAGTCTTCACCCTGTTCAGCATAAGATGAGAAGGAAATTTGAGTAATGAATGTGTTGAGATAATTTGATTGAATACCAAATAATTATATTGATATGAGTTATTTTGCTTGTCATTCTTTAGACCTCCAATCTCAGCTGTCAAACATTTTTAGTTTTTTTTTTTTTACATCTGAGCTCCAGTGGTGCTGGATGTGCAGCTCTTTTCTGCCCCCTTCTGGACATTTGTGCATATTGAACAATTCTAACTATTTTATTTCAACCCCAGTTACTACAGTGTAGATACAGTATGTCTACTGTAGGACTGCTAGAGACTCCCTTTTTCTAGTTATTTGCCCATATCTTTCTTCTAATGAATCATCAAATTCCCCATAATTCCTCATAACCTCGATACATTTTCACCAGGCTGATTCTTTCAGTGGCCTCTTTCTCATCACTGACGTCCTCCTGTGTTTTCCCCCAGAGTCCACAAAGATCACCTTGGCCCCGTCTAATGCTGACGTTAAAGTGGGTGAAAACGCCTGGATGCAGTGCGCCGCGTCACATGACCCATCTCTGGACATCACCTTCATCTGGTCCCTGGATGGGTGGGTTATTGACCTACACAAGGACAGCCAACATTATGAACGCACCCCGGTGAGACATCATGTTGATCAATTCATTATTTAAAGACCAAAATATCAGAGTTTTGCTTGATAGCTTATTTTGCCTCAAGCACAACCAGAAAATCTCAGGGATACATGGCTTTAACTTGAGCCTTGAGTTCATCCACATCAAATCATATTTGAGGTCATGTTGATGCCGTATTTTCATTGGAATACCTGAAAGGGTGAAGTACAGCGCAATTTTAAATGAATATGACTCTAAAAGCCATTTCACATTCCTTCCCTGAGTAGCCTAGCCTAATAGTACATTGTATATCAGTTTAATAGCAATTTCCGCTAACATCCATTATTGGTGACATGACCTGCAGTGCTCTCAGCTCTAACCATAAGCAGTGGTTAGCATTTCTCATTTGTCATTCTGCCCACTAGCAACCATATTATGATTGTGATTGATGATACCCCATTTTTGTACACAAGGAGGATTTTCCCCTCGTAAAAATGGGGTCCAGTTCCATTTAATTCTGTTTGTGTGGTATTAGCAAAGCGTATTTGACTGTCAAACAGCGAGTTCAGTGCAGCCATGTACCCATTAAAGTAGATTATCATAACGAGCAAACACTGTGAGGAGCTTGACATTTCTTCATTGGAAAAGATATCGAGCAGAACCCAAACCCACAAAATTTTGTTCTGCCCCTACCCGGGGTAGAACAAAACATGACCTTGTTTTTTCATAACTTTGACATGTCCCCTTCATGAAATGGATGGTCATATGTTTTCTTTTACTGCAAAAGTCATTAAATTCATCAATGCAGTGATTCACCACAAAGGCAAAAAAGTGCAAGAAAACACCTGCCCTGAAAGAGGAAGTACCAAGTTAATCTCTCATTTTCTACCTACTGGTTGTATTTACATCATATTTACACTGATGGTTTGGGTAGTGTCCCTACACTCCAAAGCAACCAGAATGTCAAAATATGGTTCTATTGTGAATTAGCAGCCTTTTATATATATATAAGGGCCTTATTATAGGCAGATAGATACTACCTGAGAACCATCAGTGCTAATATTAAGTATGTAAATATAACCAGTGGGTAAAAAACATGGGATCAATTTGGTATTCCCTGTTAGAAGGCAGGCAAATATGTGTACGTTTTTGGGTTATATTCACTGGATAGTCACAATAATAGTGCTCAGTGGCAAACTATTACTACTTGTTTTTTTATGAGACAATGCCAGTGACTACCTGAAATGAATTATTAGATCAGTATTATTAGATTAGGATTAGGATTAGAAATTAGTATTTCTCAGAAAAATAGTTAGTTTGATGTTTCCGCCTATAATAAGGCCCTTATATATAAAAGGCTGCTAATTCACAATAGAACCATATTTTGACTTTCTGGTTGCTTTGGAGTGTAGGGACACTAACTGTAGACCATCAGTGTAAATATGATGTCAATACAACCAGTAGGTAGAAAATGACAGGGGATTAACTTGGTACTCCCTCTTTTTGCCTAGGTAGTGAATCACTTCATTGATGAATTTAATGACTTTTGCAGGAAAAAGAAAAATGATGACGGGGACATGTCAAAGTTATGAAAAAACAAGGGTTTGTTCCTGCACTAATAGCTCATTAGCTGAAGCCCATGTCTAGTTCATCTAGTTGGATGCTCAGGGTTGATATCTCAGTTGTTTTGGTCTTTCTGGACTACTTTAATTATTGGAATAAAGTTGCAGGTTGTGTAAAGAAATATCTAACATCGTCATTTTGCTTCGGCAGGCACACAGTAAGAAATCTTTGGCTCATGATGAAGGATGTTTTGTTCGCTGTTAAATTGACTGTCTGGTGTGTTGTTTTGTGCAGAATGGAAGCTCAAATGGCGAGCTGTTGATTAAGAACGCCCAGCTGAAGCTTGCTGGACGCTACACCTGCACCGCACAGACCCCCGTTGACAACGTTACCGCCTCGGCCCACCTGGTCGTCAGGGGTGAGTCATGAGTGGTGCAATTACACCTGCATAGGGTCATTTATGTAAAATGTCTTACTTTTAGAGAAAGTTACTCATTAAAATATTCTTTTTCCTTATTGTCAGAACATGAATAAACCGCTTTAAATTGTATGAGTGCTTGTAAAATGAGAGAGAGAGAGAAAAAGAAACAGGGACAGATAGCACAAGTACTGTATGTTCTTCTGTGCATGTTTGAGGAGAAGTAAATCTCAGAGTAACCAGACCGTAGCATTTTTTGCTGGACAATCTGTCAACCCAGAGACTCCATGCAAAAGAAAGTGAGTGAGAAAGCTGTGGAAAAAGCTACGGAAGGAAGGAAATGCCTTGTGTCGTCATGTAGGAGACACACACCACACAGAGAAGACTAACTGTCTACATCTTCCACTCAGGAAAGGACTGCCTAACTCGAAGATGATTTATTCAGCCTCCAGTAACTGGTGACATAACCTTTATAAGTGTGCAAAACAAATAGTCACACATATCTCCTGCTTCCTTGCCTCTGAAATGTCCAGTGAAGATAACTTGGAAGATAAATTATAATGTTTTTGCAGGGAAATTTGCGTTTGCTGTGAGTCTTGATAACAAGCTGTGGTAAAACTTTACTTTAACCCTCATATTTAGAATTTATAAGAAGTATACAAACTTTTCATAAATGGTTTATAACACACTGTAATGTAGCTGTAAGCATATATAGGTATTGTAGTTGTCTGTGTTTTGAATAGAGTAGAATAAAAAGAGTGTCAGCTCCCATTTGTCTTCTTGAGAACTGTTGTATTTGTATAGTTATTAGCTGTGTAAAGCTATGTGATGAGTATTTAATGACTAAAGCTTGTATAACATCATAGATTTCTATCTCTCACCACAGTATTTTGATATGAAGTGCGGCTAATTTCAGTACTTGTTCTTCCAGCCACATGTACAGCTATCAACACGCACAAAATAAACACTGCCACACTTCCCCGGAGATCCGCCTGTCATTTACATTCACCTCCTGGATGATTCACTGGACTTTGTTTTCACCGTCTACTTCCTGATGAGTGAGAGCTTGCCTTACAGCTCACCCTTCAGGTCTTCAAACAGGCCCAGTGTTGGCGGACAAAGAGTCTCTTCAGATAGCAACCTAAGAACTCTAGCAGTGATCTGGTTGCCAGTGATCCCTGTTGTGCCCTGGGTGTGCTGCTACTGCTGCTGCTTTCAGAGCAGGTGCTGACAGATGGCCAGGTGAACGCACAGCGGCTGACTGTGACGTTTCCCAGAGTGGAACCAAAACACAGGCCCTGGGCTGCTCCTAATGGAGTGCCAAATGCCAGCAGTCCGGGGCGCAGGGAGGGAGGGATGAAAGACGGCTATTTATCACAGCAGATGAGGAAGTAGATCTGCTTCGGGAGATTGTCCGAGCTAAAAACACAGCTCTGCACCTGTAGCTTGTTATTAGTAGGGATTTGAGATAGGGCGAAGAGATGTTTTCATACGATGGGTGTGAGTGTTATTGTAGAGTACTGTTACAGTCGAGCCTAGAACAATGGTGAAATGAGTGAAGTGTGTGAATAAGGAAAATATTCATAAACCTGATTCAATTTGGTTGTTGGGAATACTGACTAACATTGAAGCATCAGTTCAAACACAGACTGTGCTAAGCATTCGTCCATATGACGCAGTGTTGCACAGACATAGAAAATCAGCACAATATTTCATCCTTTACATTGAATTGTAAAAAACCTTTAGATTTTTCAGGACTGCGTTTTCTCTCCCGACTCTTAACAGAGAGGGGAAGCTGAAGGGCTGTCCAGCTTTGGCTGCCTCATCGCCTTAGTTGCCTTGGCTCATATTCATGACTTGGAAAAAGTAAATCCTGGCTGATTTCTGAAGCTGTGGGTTGGGAGGCTAACCCGGACAATCTGGGTTTTCTATTAGGCCATTTTCATGTTCCAAAGGAAGAATCAAGAGGAGCAGGAGGACCAAGAGAAACATTGGATTCAAAAGCTTTTGCTTAAGCTTGAGTTCATATATGTCAATGGGCTCTAAGGTCTAATGCCTTAATTCATCAGTCTTTGCTGATGTCTTTTAAAGAAGGGACTAAAAATAGAAAATGTAAGGGGCTTTGATACGCTGTGTTTCATGGGGATCAAACAGTGGTCTTTCTGGAGACTGGTGTTGAAGTATAAAGTTGTTAAAGGGCTCAGGACTTTTGCCAAGTATTTCCCCGTGAGCTTGACTGAAAATAAAGCTCTTCCAATAACACCATACCCTCCTTCTCGCTGTCTATATTTTATGAGCATATAGGGAGTTCACTATCTGCTTGAACGATAAGTCCAAGTGGGCACTTGTGTAACCTTTAAACTAAGGGACAGTGCAGCCACATTTTTGTTTTTCACCCATCGAACAACACTAAGTTGTCTTTTATTCTTCCCCCCTCCCAGGTCCACCCGGTGCTCCAGGTGGGGTGCAAGTGATGGATAAAACTGACAAGAGTGTAACGTTGCAGTGGAGCCGTGGAGCAGAAAACCACAGCCCCATCTCCAAATATACTATCCAGTACAGGGACTCCTACTCGAAAGACGTCTGGAAGGATGCCACTACATGTAAGAACACCAGCCGACTTCTTAGTCAAATAAACACCGCTACCTTAGTGCTGAGCTGGCTATGAGGTTATAATAATTTGGTTCATGCCACATAGTGATCCTGTAGGCCTACGTGGTGGTCAGTGTTTCTTAAAGATGGATAAAATGTAATTTTTCATGCCACAATGACTCAAAATATAGGAATGGGTTCCAAAAATGGAAATTCATTGCTGTTATAAAGATATTTTTGTCAAATTGTGGGACAGAACAGTTTGCACTGTATAATGTTTTAACTTACCGTGCTATAGCCCGGACAAAATGAAAGCTGTGCATTTCTTTCTAGCTCCTGCAGTCGTAGAGGGGAACACAGAGACAGCCACAGTGGTGGGTTTGTTCCCTTGGACCGAGTACGAGTTCAGAGTGATTGCCACCAACACACTGGGCACAGGAGAGCCAAGCAGCCCGTCACGTAAAGAGAAAACCCTGGAAGCAGGTAAGATCATGTCCTGACTTAACATACATAAGCCTTATTGAATAAAGAGTCAGAGTAACTGAAAGGTCATGGAAATGTGGTTTCACAGTCCAGCTTTCCATTCTGACATTTATTCATCGTCATTCTATTATAGCACTGTTTACTTATGTCAAGTATCGCTGTAGAAATGAGTCAGCAGAAATCCCATCATGCTGCACTTCCTACAGCAGAAGCGCACTGCCAAACTGACCACGCAGACCTCAACAAATGAGCACTTTGGTGAAACTGTATACTAAGATTCAATTATAAAATGAAAATCACAGGCCCTCTTGAAAAAAGTAAACATCATTTGAGAGTAAGCTACTAGACTTGAGGCAAAACAAGAGAACTTATGCCTCTCTGCCTCCCTTAGTGGCAGTGTTCCCACATTGACATTAAGGTGTTGCATTTGGCACAGGCGAAGACATTGAAATTATATTTGCAGAGGAAGGATGTTTCAGGAGTGCTGCCAGGGATAGGTTACAGCCTGTGTGGGTTGGCGTCGTTTGTGTGGATTCTTAACATGTGGGCTCAGAGTTTTGTTGCTGCCGTCTCATTGTAGGTCCTTTAGTGGCGCCCTCTGACGTCGGTGGGGGCGGAGGGACAAGCAGGGAGCTGATCATCACGTGGACGGTAGGTTCGGACTTTCCACTGGGCAAAGTGGGTTACAAGCTCAGAAAATCTGATTCTCTCTATGTAAAAGGCAGAAAGAAGACATGCTGCTGTTAGCAACACCTTAAACCAAAATAAGATAAGGGAATATTTTAAACATGTAATAATGATAATGTTTATTTTATAGCAATTTTCAAAACAAAGTTAGAATTAAGCACAAGTTTATAAAAATCTGTTTTAATAGAGATTTAGAGGAAGTCAGTGTCTTAAAGAACTTGAAGACAGCACACCAAAGAACATCTATGTTTTTATGCCAAACAAAACAACCGTTATCACAAAAAATCATTGATTGAATTGAATCATTATCCGCCATTTGCCTGCTGTGGCCGTCGATAACTAAGCTGTTATGAGTAAAATGCTTTTTGCTTGGCTGAGGCATGGGCGTTCAATTCCTGAGTAGCTGGAGGATGAGGTGATGCGTTCAGAGGTTAGCAATGTCAAAAACAGGACATGTGGTGCGATGATGAAACCAGGGTGCAAAGAAAGGAAATGAGGCGTGAGGACAGATCGAGAAGGTCAGGACAGCAAAGTGTCACAACTCTTTTTGTGTCTTTCTGTAAATCCCAGTGTATGTCATAAGCATAAGTGGATGATGCCTGATATGCATGGTGTGAACACTGACAGGATTAAGAGTTTCATTCACACTAAGGACACCCAAACTTGAGAGGTGTGTTTGACAAAAATCTGCCACATTACATTAATTGTTTTTTTATATTGTTTTCATCAGCCTGTACAGCAAAGGTACTACTACGGGCCTAATTTTGGCTACATTGTGGCCTTCAAACCCAAAGATGGATACGAGTGGAGGAAGGTGACAGTGGCCGACCCCCAGGCCAGGCGCTATGTCCACAAAGACTCCTCCATCCCTCCTTCGACAGAGTTCCAAGTCAAAGTCAAAGCATTCAACAGCAAAGGAGAAGGACCCTACAGCCTAATGGCCGTCATTTATTCTGCGCAGGATGGTAAGCAGTGACGAGATTCACAGCAATCAATGTGCCAAACTGATCTCGTAACGATGTCACAGATCAACCTGGTCTTGTTGTCTCAGTATCACAGAGAAGGAGGAATTCTTCAATATGCCAACACTCTGCTATTTCAATCTGTCAATGTCAGCTACTTAGCACTACCAGGGTTTTCTATAGAGTAGGACCCATTTAATAGCAGTTCTCATGTATAGTTGTGAGGAATTTTAATACCCCTTGAAAGTGAACCCATCTTCTCCTCGCTCTCTCCTTCTTCCTTGCGGGGGGATTATCATGATCTATGTAGCATGAACCAGAAAGCTGATAATTCGCCCAAGGATGCAAAGCATTTAGCCTAGTTATTAACTTCCACTGACAGACAGTTGAGATAACCACTGGCAACCGAGACATGATGGGTTACGGAGATGCCCCGTTGCCATGGTAACACACTTTGGGAACGCATTCTGCTGCTCGAGTCTCGATGATTTTATAGTTAAACCCGCAAAGAGCTCCCACTCTCCAGGCACGCGTGTGACCATTTGTAGTTGTGTGCATGCTGGCAGTGCAGTATTGTTTTATGTGTGTTTGTGTTTGTGTTCAACACAATGACAGTATGTGATGGGTTGTTGGTCCAGGGCCCAGTGAGACCATTTAACATTCAAGGACAGTTTCCTGGCAGGGATAGCCTACACACAGTGTATAACTGGCCCATAAGTCACAAAAAAGTGTCAGATGACTCAGTGAGGGAATGTGGGCCAAGAGAGATTTCTGTCACTTCACGTGTCCCTTATAGTGATAAATTCACGTTACTAAAATGATGCTTAAGCACCGCTGAGGGAAAAATTGCATCGCTAAGGCCAATAGACACAAACCATGAAGCTAAATAGTTAATGGTCAGAGAAGGGGACCATTAGCATGTGTGGTGTATAGATTGATATTATACTAATTATATTCATACAGACGAAATATGTCATGTTGGAGGTTTGTGTTTGCAGTATAAAAATTACCCCTGAAGGACATGTCCTTGAAAATGGTTCTCTCACTATAACCTATTTTCCACCTCGTGTCTCTCTTCAGCTCCATCTGATGCTCCTTCCAGTGTTGACGCCAGAGCTCTCTCTGCCACAGAAGCCATCGTGTGGTGGCTGCCCCTCTCACAGAACAATATAGACGGATACCAGGTCAGTAGAAGAAATAATGTAGGATTTCTAAAGACCTCTTTCATTCATTTCATTTCATTTTCAAATTCTAACACGCATGAGTAGAACTTTTTCCTGTCCTTATGCTGCGAAAACATGGTTTGTTCCAAGTTGTACCATGCCAGTTTTGGATCCGAGTCATCTCACCTCTGTCCCTTTGTGTCTCAGGTGAAGTACTGGAGGAATCAGGAAGACAGCGAGGGGGGAGCCACGAGAGTGGTGGTGCCCGGCACGGAGAAACAAACCAGGCTGGAGGGTCTGAAGCCTGACTCCCTCTACCTTGTTGAGGTTCAGGCCTTCAACTCTGCAGGATACGGGCCACCCAGCAAGCACCTCCAGATCCACACCAAGAAAGCCCGTATGTTGTCCTTTAAAGCAGTTTAGTATTGACCAGGGCCATGTGTTGTTCATGTGTGCAAATATGAGTCATCTTAATATCATTCTTCTTTATTGTTGTTTTTTTGTTTCTTATACCAGCTCCAAGTCGACCCCCCAAAATAATAGGTAAAAAGTTAAAGGGCCAGTCAGTAAATATTGCCTGGGAACATGTGGAGCCACTGGCTAACGAGGCACCAGTAGACGGTTACAAAGTGAGTACAATTCAACATTTATGCAGATTGCTATATTTAACTTTTTCTCTCTGAAGTGAAACCTTACAAAGCTTCTATGTACCTTATATTTCCCATACGCTGTATGTGTGTATACCTAGGTGCTGTACAGGCAGCAGGGCCACTCCACAGGCACTCTGTACACAACCAGTAGGCGGTACATTGACCTTCCCCTGCCCACAAATGGGAACTATGTGGTGGAGGTGCGGGCACACACAGAGGGAGGAGACGGGGCTGTGGCACAAATCCACATCACAGGTAACAGACAGACTCCTGCATTTACTTGTCTCCTTCATTCACAGTTCTGAATTATTTAGTATAATGTTAACATTTTTTACCTTTTTTTTCACTTAACTGTTTTGAATGAGAAAGGCATTTAATTAAGCAACTGTTTAATTACAGATTTTCATGGTAGCCTGGGAACATATGTTTTTTATTTAAATTAAGTTAGGAAAGGTACTGAAATAAAATTTAGTGGTTGAGAGTAAAGTATTGCAAAAATAATATGCCGTCTTCACACAGGATTAGTTTCACATCAGTGGAATAAAAATAAAGAAAGCCTTCACTTACCTAATCACATTTTAAATCCATAGTGCTAAAGTGACATACTGTGACTGTTCATTCCTGGCCTGTCATTTGCTAGCGGGATTATACCAGGTTCAAAGTTGGCGGTGGGTTATCATTTGTCACAGCTAGAGGGTTCCCATGGGCCAGAGCAGAGCTGTCACTTCAGCTTTCATACCTTAGATTGGAAGATGGGAAACTTTACAGTCCATGACTAAAGCCCTGATAGCCCGTTGACTCGATCCTCTCACTGGCTGATGGACTGACAGGTAGGCTGACTGGCTAGAGGAGGCCATAAGCCTCTGTAATTGATCTTGATTAGTAGAGGAAACTCCTCCTGTGGTTTTCCTTATCCCTTATCGTTCAGTCCAGACCCACATGACAGCTTGATTTCACAGACCTGGGAATTTAAGCCGTGGGGGATTTCAAATGCAGGCGATTGACAAATGGAGGGGCATTTAAGGCGATCTCCACACAGATGGGGCATACTATCACACTTGACACACCAAATATGGTCTTGAGTTTGATGGATGAGAGTGGGACACTCAAGAGACAAAGAACATTTTCCTAAAATCAGCAGCCAATTTGATTATCAGACCAGTTCACTTGGCAATTTCAGTCTGTCAGTCGGTTGGACCACTTCGGTCCAGAATGAAGTATCTCAACAACTATCAAATAGATTGTCATGAAATATGGAACAGACCTTCAGGGCCCCCACAAGATGAATTCTGTTGGAGATCAGCCCCTGACTTTTCCTCTAGCACCACCATGAAGTTAATTTGTGGTTTTAACAGAAATATCTCAGCAACTGTTGGATGGGTTGTCATGAAATCAGTACACATCATCCCCTCAGGATGAATTGTAATAACTTTGGCAATCCCCTGACTTTTCATTTCATGCCACCATCAGGTCAAAATTTTTATTTGTCCAATGCAAAACATCCCCATCAGCCTGAGCTGTACTTTGGGTTTAGGGATAATTAGCTAATTAGCAAATGTTAGCATGCTGACATACTAAGCTAAGATGGTGAACATAAAGATGAGTGACAAAAAACTGCTACCTGTTACATGGTAACATTGTCATTGTGAGCATGTTAGCATGCTGATGTTAGCATTTAGCTCAAAGCACTGCTATGCCTAAATACAGCCTCACGTAGCTGCTAGCGTGACTGTAGACTCTTATAGGGGTTTTCCATGGTTTTTGGGGTAGTTGTGCCAAGTTATGCCATGAGCAGTCAAGGCAAGGTGCAATAGAAGTAGTTTATCTGTTGTGCTGTTTACAGAAAATGCATTAAGAACCTGTTGTCAACAGCTCTTCATCTAACACCTCACTTGGGTTATTTCTGCTTGTACTATTCCTCCCTATAGTATTTATAACTGATTAGGTGACCAAATAGCTCCAAATATCTCCAGTTGTTGTTAGGCCTCATACATGCTCTACGCAAACACTCAAAGGCAAATGGCAATGCCTGGTCCAGCCGGGTCAAACACGTGCCCCCCGGTGAACATACACAACGAGTGCTCTTGTCGTTTCATGCTATAGCAACACTCAAACTGCAGCTTGAGTTAAGAATTTTCAGGTGAATGCAACAACACATTAAATCAGTCCTGTGTACATTGCATACAGTGCATTTGTGTTATTGTATGGAGCACGTTTTGTGCATTAGTCTTGTAAAACTACAACTTACATACTTGCATCTTTCTGTGTCTCTCAGGTGGAGGTGTCCTGGCGGCCCAGTCTCTCAGCATAATCTCCCTGCTCCTGGTGGCTCTCCTCTGCCTGAACCTCTGAATGTAGCGCCATCTTTGTCTTCACTTCCCGTGAAGGAGACTCTTTATGGTTGACGCCTATAAGGACTTTGGGACTCTTTCCACAATCTTTTGGTTCCACCCTGTAACTGGGACTTCATATTCCAACTCTTCCCCTCCGGAATATGTTCGTGGAAACTGACACAGAAATGGAAAAATTGGAAATGGACATCCCTTATTTATCCACAAAAAGCCTCTTTGGAGGAGTGTCAAAGGAGTTCTGTCAACTTTTTAAATATGCCTTATATAAATGACTGCACTTATCTTTCACAATAACTTGTTTTAAAATGGATCATGACTGAAAGTGTAAAACCTACACTTTGCAAAGGTTGGCTGTTTAGTCTTTTTACATCATGAAGCCGACCTTTTTGATACAGATAAAGACGCTGTATGTTCAGAAATGTAGGTTTCATTTGATCTGGATAATCTATCCTGTAGTGCATTCCATAGTTTAAGGTAAACAAGCAGTTGTGAAGGATAAGTGTATATATTTATAAATATGTCTTTATGTATTTCTTTAATTGCAGTTCAGTGGCATTTTATTCTATTTTCTTTTAAATGAAGCACATCCTGTTAGAGATACAGTCAAAGCAAATCTCGACCTCTCATACTTGGTTTTATTAACAAGCATAGAGAAAAGCAATTTATGTCATGCTGAAATAATATATCCACTTCAGTCAGAGATCTTTATGTCAAGGAATTGACCATTTATAGCATGTGGTCATACAGTTAGGGTGGCGGAAAAGGCTCTGCTCTTGAGGGAGCTGTCAAAGAATCAGAGCAGTAGCAAGAATTCAGCTGAGAGATGTAATACTGTAAAATAAATGTTACTTAAATCAACAATACCAGATACAGTACCACATAAAGAGGAGGTTAGGGTGGTGGAGGGGGCTGCAGCAACAGTGTTGGCATGAGCGTAATCTGCAACGTGATAGTAAACTGAGCATCTAACAGCACATCACCTGCAAACATTCAGAAGACGCAAATGCCAATAATTCATGCTCATCACAAACTTGAACAACAGCACGGCAACAAAGCTAAATGAAGAACATAGCTAACAGCAATAGAGCCTCATAGCTTACTGGCATTGCCAAGCAAACACAGCCTGTACAGCCAAAACATTCACTAGCGCTGGTCACTAGCAATGAAAAAAAAGCACACGCAGCAGATATTTGGTGGCCGTCCGACCGGGAAACACAGGAAAACTCTGCTTCTGTCCTGGCATCTGAACCAGTTTGAATGAACTAACAGTTGTGATGCTTATTGGAAAACAGCTCAAGCCAGTCAGCCGATCCTAGCATGACTTCAGTGCTTTGCCTGAACAAACGCCATGCTTCATTTCAGTCAACCACACTTAGGTCAAGAAACTGACCATTTATAGTAAATGGTCATACAGCTGGATTTGGCGGAAAAGGCTCTGCTCTTTTAGGGAGCTCTCAAAGAATCCGAGCAGCAACGAGGATTCTGTTGAAAGGACTAATACCCCAAAACAAAATATCCTCCCTGCATGATAACTATAAGCAGAGAGCGCATTAGAATCCCCAAAACAGCAGAGCCACTGCAATCTGCCATCCTAAATCTATACAAGTATGTTGCATTTTCCCCTGAAGGCTAGCTAAGCCCTTCTCATCTGAGACGAAGTTCAGACAACATCCTGGCTAGCCTCAGATTTACATGCGTCAGGAGGGAACATAATCCTGATTCAAGGGAAATATTCTAAACTAAATGTACCCAACCAATGTGAAGCAACATGTTGAGATTTCCCTTGAATACTAGAAAGCCTTTCTTATCTGAGATGTAACTCAGTAATATTGAGTACTCTAAGATGAACACAGCAAGACACTACTAGTATCTTTTTTTTGGCATTTATGCCTTTATTGAATATCGAACCACATACTACTGCAGTTATGTGGCATGCACAGTAACCATTTAGCTATCGGGACGCTCCCACTACTAGTATCTTGATACAAGCGAGATACTCTACAACTAAAATGTACCGAGACTATGTAGAGAAACGCATGTTGCTCTCAGATGCAAGCCAGGCCTCCTCTCTTTTAAAGCATATACCAAAGTTTGAGTAAAGTATCCTCAAATAATCAGCTAAATAGCATGCATTAGCTAATATAAAACCCCACAACAACTCCAAAAATTCAGCCCATACAGGAGCATTCAAATAAACAGCATGTGCTTGCCTTGTTGCTAATGTCCAGACAGCATCACAAGAAATTAGCTCAACTGCTACGCAAACAATGCAGCCTCATACACACGTGTGTTGTGCCGAAGTCTGTTTTCCTGTCTATATGTGTTTCCCCTTGCCTTAAGCTGAACCTTATCTAAACCCAACCAGTTATCTAACCATACCTAACCATAACCTAAGCGCTAAGGGGGCATTCAGATGGGAAACAACCCTGCGTTAAATTAACGCAAGGGGCTGCGTTGGAAGGGGTGTATTGATTAAGGTAAGGTGGTGAGACAAGAAATACAATCCAGGAAGTCCCGTTTTTATGTTACAAGCCACACAGCTGTGAAGCTAATCTTCATTAAGTCGTATGGTTTGCTATCTAATATGCTAACGGATGTTCTATGTGATTTGAACAAAAGTAGATTGGTTTGACCTGCAATGCTTAGTCTCAAAATCCTCACATGAGCTCTATTAGTAGAATATCAGTTAGAAGGTGTGTGCATGCTGACATTGTTTTGAGCTTTAGGCACATGGATCCACATTTGCAAAGCTGAATATAAAGCAAACCGTGGCAACTGGAAGTGAAGTGAACAACATAACTGACATGCAGTTTCAAACGCAAAACCTGGTTATGTTTGCACAACTGTGCAGTGATCGAGGCTTTGCCACATCTCGAGACTGAAGATTGCTCCATGTTAGTGAACTAAACCTTAGCTAAAAGCATTTTTGTTTTGACTGTATCATTAGGACCTCAGTGGTACCAGCTGGTGCTTTGTAAAGAATGTTGGCATTTTATTTAGTGTAAACATGTTCATTTCATCTCTCTCATTTATGGCTTTGTGTGAGAGTCACTATTAACATGTACAGTGAATGGTAGTGACGCTCATGCCCTCCAACAGTTGTGCAATGTCTGATTCATCTGTGGCTACTTTATATTTTCTAATAAGACAACTTGCCTAGCTCCTATAACAGTAATCTAGTATATTTCATTTTTCATTATCTTGTACAAGTATAAACAAAAGATAAGCAGAGCCATCCATGTCAGCGGTAAGAGCCCGTCCAAAGCTCGTGACGTTGTTTCCACTGCATTATTTTTGTCTTTTTATTAACATGTGATCAGAGATATATAAACATTATCAACTGCTGTCCTTTTTTCTTTATGGTTATTATATATGTTTGTCTTGAGCCACCTCTGGTTGGACAGTTTAAAAGTTTATTTCCCTCAAATGGAGGAAAAAAATGCTGCGTTTTGAATTCCTCTTGATTCATTTCTGTTGGGACTGATGCTGGCCATGCGTCTACGTTGTGACTATATCAACATCCACCACAAAGTGCTTTTCCCAGTTTTCCTTCATGCAACAAATCATAAAAAGAGTTGCCAAATGCATGAATGCCTTGAACTTTGACATTTTGGACAAAACAGCTACATTCTTACATGCATGACATTGGAGACAAAGTGGTACATTACTTTGCAAAAAAAAAAAAAAAAAAATCAACATCATAGCGACTTCTCCAACCTCTCAGCTTCATATAAAATACATTCCATTCCTGAGTGACATCCCTTTACATCACAGACAGAATAGATGTAAGCCTAATATGTGCATTAGCTGCTAAGCTACATTAAGCCAGTCATCTCATATGAAGTCTTTGGGGAGAGTGTTTTTAGAGAGAAAATCTAAAACTGACTAAAGGAATCTCACTCGTTAAAGTTCAGAAATGGTCCTGCAGTTTTGCGCACACGATGGTTGGGATTTGATAGCGTCACTGGTGGCAGTGGCGGCATGTTTGGCTGTTTTGCTGAAGTTCAGCGCTTCGCTGGACGTGAACGGCACGTTGTGAGGGATGAAACTGGAACCTCTCATTGGCTGGACAAGGAACAATAAAAAGTGTAGTTAACTATTATATTGCTCTGTTGTTTTCTCTGTTGGTGTCACGTGAGTACTGAAGAGTGTGAGTTTAATGTGACGCTGAATATGTGTTCTGTGTATATTTACAGCGCCAGTCAAAAGTTTAGACACACCTTCCCATTCCTTTGAACGAGAACGTGTATCCAAACTTTTGACTGATACTGTATGTGTGTAAGTCTTAAATCTTGGTGTCACTGTCAGGGTGTCTCAAATATGACTGATTCTCAGTGTGAGTGAAGATGTTAACAGATAAAATACTGAATGACTAAAAAACTCCTGAACTGTTCTGATATTTTTAATTACTTATAAATGTTATGTTAACCAGAAACGAACAGTCATCTTTATTGCTATTAGCTACAATAACATACTTTAGCAGATGAACAGCAATAAGGAAACTAAATATACCAATAAATACAACCTAGGTTTTGAAATAACCACCTATGCTTGCTGTGGTAGTCCTGTGTAGAACAATATTAGTCATGGGAAAACAGCTTTACCACAAGTTCCACTTAGAAGCTGTTCTGGAGCGCTCCGTAATGCCACATGGTCATCCTTGTATTAGTCATTGCACTAAACCAGAAGAGTGAATTTGTGTATCATTAATTGTGTTGCACCATAGATCATAAGCTGTAGCATTATAAGAGAAAAAGGATTAACGATGTAAAAAATAATATCCAAACTATCTCTTCAAAAGTCGCCGTTAAAGGTTTTAATTTACAGTGTGTCAGCTTGAGTTGACTAAACCTTGAACTGAGTCTGGTCTGAAATACTGATGTCACTGCAGGATTGGAGGTTCATCCATGAAAAGGCCACAGCAGAATATTTCCAGTTCAACATGTCCACAGTTTCACTTTAAACACACAACACAAAGCAAATGTGCCAAACGTTGTAAGAAAGGCTATGAAATTCAGACAGATCCTCCACTGGGGCCTGCACAACTGGTGGTATCAGGTGGGTTTTTTTTGCTCTTAGATGTGCTAAAATGTCGATTCTCTTGAGGTGGATTAAAATAAAAATCTCTGCAAAAAGGACATTATGTTAGAAATAAGAGCAGGTATTCATAAAGCAGGTCCTCAAATCACTTGTGTCTTTAGTCATTGCTGCCTTGGGATTAAAGTAGATTTGACAGATACAGGTAATGTGTGAAATATCCAAGGCAGTGTTTCAGCTATCACATATCAAAAAGGAGAAACTAGAGCGTCACCTATGATTTATGAGTTCCTTCCATTAGCCTCTCAACTATTTGCAACAAGTCCTTTTCTTTACCATTTCTGTCTCCAGGAGAGAGCTATTCTTTACCAAAGCCAGCAGCAAATATATCAGAGATAGTGTTTCAATCTGTCCTCCATTACAGATAAGGCAAACCCTGTCAGTGTCTAGTTTTTCAGGCAGAAACAGCTGTTAGAGTTTTGTCTTCTATCAGGTATCCAGCAGATGAAAAGTAGATTGATATCACCTCTCTTCACGGATTAGGTCAGACCAAATGAATCAGATTTAGATTCTTATAAAGCTTAGGTCATCTCTCTGTTTCAATCTGGGGTCTTAATGGTTATTCACCAAAATCAGCTCACGGGGAGAACAAAAGGCGGAGATAACTTTCTTTTTTCTTGATTTTGTTCTCGATCCAGTGGCTTATCAGTCCAAGCATATGGCCTGTGTGATAGGTCTGAGCCCAGGTGGCTGAGTAACACTTTCCCCTACACTCACACACACACAAGTGTTACCCAGGAGTCTGCTTGGTTCAATCTCCTCCAGATCACATCATCCAGACTTTAAACTCATTCAGCCTCCTGGAAATATATCTGTTTGTTGGCAGTTGAATTAAACGGATTTAATTTAATGTCACATTATAAAGTAATATTAGAGTTACTATTTCATTTGCAGTGACTGACAGGGGGGAGAAGTACATTCCTCTGACCTCCTTGGGCATGTGTTTTTGCAGACAGGTGTGCAGTCCCAGGACAGATTGTGCTATTGTCTTTGTAAATCTACACCTGTTCTTTGACAGCTCAGACAACACAAAACATACTCTAAAGTGGTGCACAGCAGACTAGAACCAGACTGCTTCTCTGGGAGACCTGAAACGTGACGCCCTCTCCGAGATGCCTGCAATATGTCATGCTGTGTCAGGCAGTAAGACCGGCCCGGACTCACGCAGGAAGGCTTTATAAGCAGAGGTCTCCATGCAGATATTGTGTTACAGCCAGGGTTTACCCACTGAGGGACCATCGTCCCCTTGAGACAGGTTTCTCTGACATTTCTTCACTGACTGCAGAACCTCTGCCAAAAGTAGACTAAATTAATTTAATGGGATTAAGAGGGAGAACAATAAAACCACACTGTTAATGCCAATCATATACATGTCATGTGTGCTACAAAGAGGTAAAACTGACTTGTTTCAGTTTCATCTGAATTTGAGGGGCCTGCACTGCAAGATGAACCATGTGGGGGTATGGGTGACCTCTGCTGGTGAGGTTTTAAACTACACATCCAGTTCACAACACCTATACTGCATTTAATTGAATTAATTGCACAACTATGATTAGATTTTGAAGATGGGAATGTAAAAAAAGTTACATTTGAGTCAAATACATTCAGAACAAAAGGTTTTTTAAAAAAGTCACAGAGGTATGATGAGGCTGATCAGGAAGTTTTCTCCTCAGACACATTTCACTCTGCAAAGCAACATCTCCTGAAGAGGCGCAGCCCCTCCGCTCAGCGTGAGCTGCGCAGACCGGTCAAACTTTTTTAGCGCACGCACGCTTTCATGTGTCGAGACTTGTAAAATAACTTTGTCCCAACTCACTGCGCTGCGCAGGAAAGTTTCCCTGCGCGTCACGCAAGCTATGATCTGCCCAACCCCTTGCGGAGAAAAGCACCAAACCTGCCAAGTGTTAAACCCAGGCGGGATGGAGTCGCAAACGAAGCCGGACACGGGTCATCGTGGCGGAGGTGTTTGTCAGAGAGGATGCGGGCTTCAGCTGTCCGGTGAGGACGTCAGTAAAGGGGATCACTGCTGCGTGGACGCGCTCCGCACGGTCACCGATGCTCTGGAGGAGAGAAGTGCAACTTTGGAGCATGAAGCCCGGATGGCGAGGCTCAGGTGGAACAGGAGGGAGCAGTTTCTGTTAGCCAAGGTGTCAACTCTGCAGAACGAGGCTCAGCTCGCTGCCCTCAAGTACCAGCGGAGGCTGCACCAATACATGGTGCACATAAACAGCATTGCAGAGCAGGTCATTGGATACTACAAGGTGAGAGGAATGATTTGATGTGTGCAAGGTAGCATGGGATAAATGATGATTTCACTTTGAGTCTGGATTGAGGACTGGATGTCTGTAGTGAGGCTGGTAAACTTTTGTGTTTTGTTGGCTGTATTAGAGTGACTTGAGGACAACTGCTGACATGCAGAGCCAGATATCAGAGAAAGCAACATGTGCAGGGGGAGAAGAGGTCAACGAGGTAAGAGACACACATTTATACTGCTCACAGCTTTGTTTCTGTGTCTTTCCTCATTTTCAGCTCTACTGCTGGGAACACTGGCATTTGTGGTCCTTTCATAAAAGTTTCAGAGCATTCTGTGCTTGTCCAAAATGCCCAGAGAGTTCAGCACAATATATGTTTAATTCTCTTATCTGTCAGTATCACTGTTGGTGCACACTAAGACACTTCCCAGTGTTGTTGATTTTGGGATTTTGCTTCTTTCTACTCAGTTTTTTTATCTGCTGCTTCAGCTCAGACTAAGCCCACTGCCAGACTATTCTTTGTGTATATGTTGACTTTGGGGATCACACCGAATGCTATAGAGTGGTAACAATCTCTGACTGAGGAAAGCTTATAGTCGGTAATCTCTCCTCATACCCTGCTGTTTGTCATATGGTGCGATGGGGTCTCTTTTTCTCACAGTGAGGGTTTGAGTGTATTGACAAAGGAATGTGTTTTTAAAGAAGTGTGAACAGTGTAGGTAAATGATGGTTAGTTGAATTTGAAAGCAGTAGATGATCTTGAAAGAACCTTAGTGCCATCACAGCTTCTGACTTCTCAAGAGTTAATGTGAAGAGATTTCATTCTGTTTCGTGGGTGGAGAGATGTTTCTAAAGTGGGCTTTGTCTTTGACTTTGGGTCTCAGCAGATCTAATGTCATTGTCTGGGTTGCGTCTTTACTTTTTTTGGAAAGTGTGGGGTCAAAACAGCTTATCACGTTTCACCATGCAATGCATCAACTGCATTGTGACCGACAGTGAGGGAAGAAACAAAGGGCAGTAGAGTAATTAGATGACATTTTCAGTGACTCCATGCTCTATATTAAATACAACCTATGAAATACAATTATTTATGGAGACAGTATGTGAGTGAAAATAAAAATAACTGGAGAGTAGGGCAACTGTTATTTTCCTAATCAACTAATCTGTTGGTTATTTGGTCTTTAAGATGTCAGAAAACGGTGAAAGGTGTTCATCAGAATTTCCCAAAGCTCAAGATGACATTTTCTGTTTTGTCTAAAACCAAAAGAAAAGCGGTTTACAGTCGCTAAAAGACAAAGACAACCTGAAAATGTTCACTTTTGAGAAGCTGAAACCAGAGTTTTGGCTTTTATTTTTCAACAAATTATCACAGTTTTTGTAGATTTACCAATTGATTAATGGACTAATTGTTGCAGCTCTACTAGAGAACAAAACACTCTCACTTTTGCTGTTAACAGTTTGGATTAAATGCCAATTAAGGCCTGTTTGCTTCTGTCCTTTTGCATAATTTGTATTCTCAAGGCAGCGTGCACTTTTCTTGTAATTACTTAAAACCTTTATCCATGTCAATATGTAATTGATGGGCGAACCGATATGGACACGGTTTCTAACTACTCCTGAGCCATTGTTATTTCAGGCAAGTTATTAAACCTCTCAATGTGGCTGCCAAATCTAATAATAGCTCTTGTTTTAGTAAGCTCACAAGGTAGTTTAAAAATTTGTGTTGTTAACCCTCCAGTCTGGGGCTCTGTGTTGCCGGTGAGGGTGGATGGGTTTCATTGTGGTAATGGTCACATAAAGTATCTCTCTAATTGCCCACATCATGCTGTGAGTGCAACAGACTCACTTTTGATTAATGTGGAAAACTGTTCACTCTTCTCTGCCAGTGCTGGGCAACAACACAGCATCTATTTTCAACTCTCTCTTTTTTTTTTTTTAATTCTCAGCTAAAAACTCCTCTCTAATGAGTCTTTAATAGTTTTCTCACTGCGTGTTTTCTTCTTTGGCTTTCCAAATGGATTTTCCAATACTTGAGAGTGCTGGGTTGCAGTTCTTCAAAGTTTTACAATGTAGTCGAAAATCCACTTTGCTGGAAAAGCGATGGGTTTTCTGTCTGTGTGGAGAATAGAGTGGGATGGCTTGTAAACACCTCAGTAGCAGTTATGATGTGTCACATTCAGGGTCTCTTCATGTGGTTAGAAAGCAAGCCTAAATGACCCTTTCCCGCCCCCTTAGTTACTGTTGCTACGCCTGTCAAACTTCCTATTCTAGCACATGTGCCGATGGCAGATTCACCACTTCAAATTCCTTGTAATTTCTGTAGAGCTGCAACGGTTAATCGATTAATGGATTAGTCGATCGACAGAAAATTAATCAGCAACTATATTGATAATCGATTAGTTGTTTCAGTCTTTATTCAAGCAAAATTGTCCAACATTTTGTGATTGCAGCTTGTCAAATGTCACGATTTGCTGTTTTTCTTTGTCATATATGACAGTGAATTGAATATCTGAATATACAGACAAAACAAGCAAATTGAAGACATCACCATGGCCTCTAAGAAATTGTGAATAATGATTTGATTGAATCAGCACATTAATTTTAAAACAATAGTTGATTTCAAAGTGAGGTTCATGTAGACAAAATCAGGCTTCTAATTTGGGGGAATCGTCTATTTTGCCAGATGAAATCTTAATTATTGCTAGCAGATTTCAACTTGAGCTATAATAAACTTATTCTGTCTTAGTTGGTTGAAAACTCGGACTCCGGCTGACATTTTAAAACAGGAACCCTCAAAAAGGAGACTTAATGACTTCATACATGATATAATGCTACATGTCCAAGGCAGCAGCCTCATAAACTATGTAGAAGACATGGAAATAGAGGTGCAGCATTGTTCTTGTATTGTAAGGTGACTAGTTATCCCTCATATTATGGTTCAGTATGTTAAGGAAAATGTAAAATCTGATTATCAGTTACAAAATCAGTTATTTTAATTCTAACAACCTGTTTGCATGCTTACTGTAGAAAAAACATGCAAGCAATAGATTTATGCTTTATTATTCCCACTTTCAAACCGTATGTGGTACTTTTCCCGGACGACAGGCTCTGGGGATGTGGATTAACTGATGAGTTTGGCAAACGCAACGCGATATCTCAGCTAATTAGTTTGGCTGGGTTTGCTGGAGCGTCAATTTTCCCAAACCAAATACAGAGCTGAACAGAGCTGCTAATGTTACCCTAAACTCTGATACAGTAGCATCCAGGACCGGATCCCACACAGTTGGGACAATGGATGTGCCAGTCCTGAGTGGGGCTTTTTCTCAACGCAACCCGAAACCCTACAAAATAATATAGTTAACTAAGGAAATGCTACTCGGTCTCGGAAGCTACTTTTTAAGCTAGCACACTGTTGGAAATGGATCAAAAACGAAGCACTTTCAAAGATGTTGTTCTTGATCCGTATGGCTGCTGTAGAAAACAGTTGTTTATTGTGAAATGAGAGAAAAATGGGGGAAAAAAAGACACATAAAACTATTGTCAGATGGCAGTGGACTGCAGTTTCGACTGTGACTTAATGCGAGTCACACCATATTTTTTCCACGTACCTCCTGAGATGTACTGATCTAGATCCAGCTGATTGTCTGTTCACTGGCCTGGCAGTGAATGCAGTCGGTGGCTGTGGGTGAGTCAGCCAGTTCTGCTATGTTGAAAAGGGATAATGGAAGCAAGAGACAGCACTGAAACAGCAGCAGGATTAGTCACCATTGCAAAAACATACCGTTGTCTTCATTTGCCCATGTAATTTGCCCTTATGTTTGTGTAAAACCAGATGAATACACAAATGAAACCACAGTAGAGTTTAAACAGTCCCACTCCTCTTGTCTGCAGCCAAGGTCCCCCAAATCCACACTCGGAGTCAGCTTAAAAGTTTGGAAATCAGGGAAATATTTTCATTTAAATTCACAATGGGTAGTTCTTTTCATCATCCATTACCAAAGCCGCTGAAAGTGTCTACTGCACAGCAGAGTAAAAATCTATTTTGTTTGACCGTGACTGTGCCTGTGACACTAGCAATACTTCAGAGAAGGGCTGTTGACAGAAACACAGAGGTCTTTTCACCTGTCTGAGAGCGGCAGTACAGTAGCTCCAGTTAATTCTTCTTTTGTTCGGATGAAGAGAAAATGGGTGGAAGGGAAGAGGGAGGGAAGGAGCAGAGACGAGAGAGTGGAGAGTACGCAACTCGAGTATCGGTGTCATCAAAATCCAATCTTGCGTGACAGGCGGGGGACGAAGGCAGGCCAGTTTGTTTGCTTTCATAACAAAAGATGACAAGAAAAGATTGCCTCGCGACAAGAGAAAAGATAGATTTATGACCTCTGCTTTTATGTTGGTTGATTTGATTTTTCTTGCCCAGACTGAGACTCCAAATAAAATGATAAACAAGTTAATATTTTCTCTCTATCGATGTTGGATTTTGGCCTGGTTGGAAAAACAAAAAAAAACAACCCGAGGAATATGGAAAAAAAATCATTTTCTGTGTGTTGCCACAAATAAAGGCAAATGTCTAACGGTCCCATCAGTTGGGCACACAGTTGTGCACTTCTTTTTACTACTTGTCTAGACAGTTTTATAGTCTCTTTGTGCTCCAATTCCCCAAAGCACTTTCCTGAAAATGGAACAGAATGCCTGTATTCAGACAAAATAGCATAAAGTCATTGGTTTACAACTTGCTGTCTGCTTCTGTCACAGCTGACAGATCAAGAAAATGGGAAATTCAGTCGATCAAACTGACCCTTTCAACTTCTGTTTAGTTAGTGTCGGGATGTGAATATGGGTTTGTCATGTTTTGTGTGGTTTAGCTCTCCGGAGGTGTTTTCTGTACCTGTTCTGCTCTGTTTGGGTTGTCATTTACCCAGAATTTACATGGCAGCTGCCCATGAGAGGGACCGCCCTGCTGGCTATTTCCTATTTCCTCTCCAATTCGACTCACACACTCACACACCAGGCTGCTAAAACAAACTCGAGCCTGCATTCATTTAGATGATGTCATGTTAGTTAAGGAAAATTAGATTTAGATAAGCACTTAATTATTCAATGCCTCTTTAGCAGCATTTAGACAGCATGTTTAAGTTCTTATCCCTGCTTATCTCTGCACATATTTATAGGAATTTCATTAGTTTAATGAATATTTTCATAGGTATTGGTTTGGCAAACAAGATGTTTTTCCAAAGCTCTTGGCATGTGGCTGTGTTAGTTAATAAGGCAGATATTGAGATTAGGATATTCCAGATTCCTGAAGGTTGTGGACCAAAGCAAAAGCAGTGGCTGTTGAATAAATCATGTACCTTTTTTGTGAGTTTTGTCCTGAGCTGTGTATATGTCTGTTTATGTCTGTGTACATGTGTGTGAGTGTTTGCATGTGTTTACTTTAGCTGTCCGGGTCTGTTGTTTTAGGCAGGAGGTGTGAAAAAGAAAACTGTTCTGCTAAAGACCACCACGCTCGTAAAGAGGAGCACTCTGGGTAAATTTGTCCCTACCTGCTGAAAGGCCCCTTTTGTAAACCTCGATGGGATGTTGGTGAGTTTTGGTCTGCGGGATGTTTGAGAGTAAATTATACAGTGAGGCTGCTGTCCTGAACTCAGATGAACTGTTTTGATTTTCTCACTTTGATGACAAATTATGTTTGTAATTGGATACATTTACTAAAAACATCTGCAAAGTGCAACTTACACCCCACATAGCAACATCTTTGTGTGTGTGTGTATGTATTTGTGTAACTGCATATGTTATGACTGCACAATTTCCCCCCCTTAGGCACAGCTCTTTATCATAGCATTGAAGTTTTGTTTGCTTTAAAAGATAAAGTTTGTTCTATATTTGCCTTATTGCCAACAAATCGCATGAAAACACCAAAACCAACAATTTGGTGCCGGTCTGCGGCACTCGACTTCAACTCCATCTATGCCATCTGAAGACTTAAAAAGGTATACTATGCGTGATTTGTCGGTTGGTGTTTGTAAACACACACCATTTAAAGTTGGACCCTCCTCCCCGGCTCAACAAGCGAGAGAGAGAGAGAGAGAGAGCTGGAGAGTGAATGAAGAGACCGAGCGGCGCTGGTGAGAACAAAGCCGTGAATCAGATGAATAAAATGTTATTTTTTGATTGTTTCACAGCGGTTATGTTCTAAAGCACAAATAAACACGCCCACAGCTCCGCATAACCCTGTGGGAAGGTGCTGCATTGCCGGATTTTGTGTGAATACAGAGCTTCATCCTGTCTGCTGTGGCCTCTCTGCTCTGCGTGTGTGTAGCTCAGTCCCGCCCCCTGTCAGGCAGACACACAGACCTGCAGCTCTTTATACATCCGTGACACAGAGACAGAGAGCAGAGCGGAGCAGAGGAGAGAGACGGAGACAGCGATGTAACCTGGTCGCTACGCTACGAGTCCTGACCTCACACCCTGCGCACTGTTATTGGCTGGGGGCTACAAACCCACTGCCCCAAGGTTGATGCCCAGAAGCGTCTACAGCTAGGAACTGTAGTTTTAGCAAACGTTGCTCAAATGGGAGTAAATAGTACATTTGATGAGGAATGTTTTCAGCTGCGGATTAATAGCGGTTGAATATCTATGGCAGCAGGAACTCTATATGGCAATATTTTCATCATTTGCTGTCTCTCCATCTTTTGCGCAGATTACATTAATAAATTACTCTTCTTGGCTTTTTACTTGTGAAGCTTTTATTGCACTTACAGTAACGTCATGAGTGTAGTTGTCAACTCGAGTGCTTCACCAGGTTTGCTGTCTCTCCTCTGCTGCGGTATGTGTGCAGCACACACACTGCGTTTTTCTGTAATTTATGGTGGCGCTACTCTCCTCTGCTCTCTGTGTTTCACCGCGGGCGGGGCTGAGCCCTCTGTGCGTGTGCTAATTTAATCTGTGCAAAAGATATTTATTCATTGAATTCACAGAATCTGCTATATTGTGATATGCATCATTATCTGGATATGAAATTACCTATATTGGGATATGAGATTTTGGTCATATCGCAAAGCTTATATGTTTTGATTTATATTATTTATATTTTATATGTATTTAGACAACAATGGAGGTCTGTGGCACAGAAGACTAAACTATTGTATGGCTTTGGCTTTGGTTTTGGCCTTTTTGGGACTTTCTGTCAAAAAGAAGAAATACAGAGTATCACCTCTAAGATATTGTATGTAGTGGATTGTATTGTAATCCTGTACAATAAATACAGTCATATCATTCAATAGTACTGACTTTTTGTTGACTTGTGTGCAGCTTTAGTATGTTTTTGCACACGATTAAATTTATGTGCCTGTGTGTGTGTGTGTGTGTGTGTATAAATGCTTTTGCTTCTGCGTAGGTTTGTCACAAATTGGTCAATGTATCAACATTTTTCACTAGTTTGGGCTTTCTGTGGACTGGTTCTGTTCTGTTCTTTTTTCTGTACAATGTCTGAATGCAACAGATGTTCATATATCAGAGCTCAGTCCTATACTATAGCATAGCTCTGCCCTCAGGTGTACTGCAGGAAGCACTCAGTGACTGCAGTGATTCATCATTTCAGTTACCCAGGAGGAGAACACTCAGCTTTATTCACACCTTAATGACTGTAGCTTGCCGGTCCCTTTGACTTCTCTGTGAACTGAAGTCAGAGCTTACACTTAAAGATTCAACAGTCCACATCTGGAAAAGAGCCTAGTGTCAAAGAGGCTGTAAACTAGCGGGCCGAATGGAAACTCATTCACTTTCCAGGTTACTTCCTAGAGTGGTATTTTTGACATATATTGTTGTGTACAAGTTAGCTGCTTTTTTAAACTCAGACTCATGTACAGACCAAGATTTATACATGTTTCGGTACGGACAGATGTGCAGTACATATACATATGCATGTTCTGACGCATAGTCATACACAGCTGGCACAGATGGTATACCCCCTACCCCACTCATTACTGGTGTCACAGAAAGCTCTACTCCACACAAGAGCTCTCATGCAACAGATGCTCTCTGCTGTCTGTCCGTGTGATGAGAAAATGGCTTGTTGTGAAGTTGATTCACCAACTAAATACTTGTGGTAAAATATAAATCCAGTCGCCCCCACTATTCCCATCTTTACCACCACTGGGGGGTTTGGTTAGTCAGTGACCTGATGCCTTTTGAACTCACATGGACCTACTGATCTCCTCTAGGCTTCATAAACATGTGGCTTCACCTACAGCTGTTTCAGGGAGATTACAGTGAAAGCCCTGAGTCAGCATGCACACGTGTACACAACCAGCTGCATGTGTGCATATACACACACCCAGCAGTGGCCACTCTATCATCAGGGTTGTCAGCCTGGCTTGTAATGAGTGTGTAATGAGGTAAAGTTGTGGCTAGACCTGCCTGGGCGCTCTCCTGCCAAGTTAAACCAACACGGCCAGTGTCATCATCATGAATTGATGACAAGTAGGGCTGCAATTATGGATTATTTCTTTATTGAGCTGATTGGTTTGATGGTTGATCAGATTATTGTATAAGAATGGTTTATTTATATTTTTAAAAAACGAGATTAAATGCAAGAAATATTAAGTAGACTAAGGGCCCTTTCACACCTACCTTGTTTGATCCGGACTTTCAGACTTTTCAGTTTGATCCGAACCAAAATTACAGGTGTGAAACCTCCCCTGGACCACAGTTCAGACCAAACAGCTGAACCTTGGTCTGACGAAAAGAGGTGGTCTCAGTCCGGATCAAACTGAACCATGGTTCGGTTGGTTTCTAGTGTGAAAACATTTTTTTGATGGATGGACTTTTGGACCAATTACAGGAAGTTCTGGCAGGCTATCGTCACAACTGGAAAAAGGAAAAATTAGCTGTGGTAGCACATGGGGAGAGGAGGACACCAAGTTTTTAATTGAGATATGGTCCAATGTTATTAAAAGTCAACAACTGTAGTTTATATAATATAGTGGCAATTAAATTAATCTATCCATTTATTTTTCTCCATTAATTCAAACCGATAGAAGGCTACCCGCCAAACTGACAACACGATGACGTCAGACGCACGCCCGTCTACAAACCAATCAATGTCAAGTATAGGGAGATGCAGCCCATGTGTAGGTGATGATGACAGAACGTAGGTATGTCATGTTAACTTCTATAGTGCGCTCACATAATTGCAATGTGAAACCAAAACTAACTGGATTGAACATACTGTATACAATGTAACAGGCCCTAAGTCTCTTCAAAGCTGTATTTATGTAATCATTAATCAATTATATAATCACAGAATGTTCAAAGTATTGACATATGTTTTTGTTTGTAAGCTAAATTAAAATTCTCAGTGTCTTTGGATCATGTGGTTGGATTGGTTATCGACATTTCCCGTTTTTCAGTGTCTTCAAGAGTCGCCAAAGTCGGGCATTTTCAAATCCTACAAATTAACAATTACTTATTTTCTTGAACAAACCCAACAAATATTCTTCCAAAATAATTCACTCATATTATTATTTACAGTTGCAGTAAACAGTAGTTGAAATAATAATAATAAAAAAACACCATTATAATATCATGCCTCTTAATTTTGCTCTTTTGCTCCTTTTCTTTCCACCATTTTTGCTCGGTCACATCTTGGTGTGACAGTGATTATCACTTGTCCGCAGGTTAAATAAAGTTTAGAGGAAGAAATTGCGATTCACAGATTGTGAATACTGAAATTACTTGAGTTCCTTCAGTAATTGTTTCACTCGTGGTCACGACCGCTGAGCTGTCTGCAGGTTCATTGCCACTTAAGCCTGAACCCATTAAGAACTAGTGCCTCACACTGTTGAATCCATTACAGATAATCTTTGAGCTGTGGATCATGTTGGGCTACAAATCATGGCCTTTGTCAGAGGAGACCGTGACATTACCTTTGGCCTTTGAGTGGAGGTGCAGCATCATCAAAGCGCCATGTCTGCAGAATCTATTTACTGCACATTTATCTGCAAACTGAATTAAGGCCGCCTCTGCTTTTGTCGACAGGAGGATTAGGGCTTAATTACATCTGGACAGAAGCTGCCATATAGTCATAGAAACAACTGTACAGTGGGAGACCAGCGTGGTACATTAGGGAGGTGTTGAGGAGAGGGATAAGCCTGTGTAATATGCCAGGTGCGTCCAGGGTATTAGCAAACACTGGCACAGCACTGTGTGCCTGCCAAGACGAGGGATCAAAACAAGCCTAACCCTTTGAATCCTCTCTCCCATTTCATTTTGAAGGCCGTTATTTGCTTGTGTCAGGCATTGTTGAGTGGAAGAAATCCAAACGCACACAGTAGCACGCTAAATGTAGGCGAAAATACAAAAGACACACCCACTCACACAGGCAGGAACTGGTTTATCCAGACAGAAAACCCCAAATCATATTATCACTTATATCTACATCAAGCCATGCAGATATTTTTGGTTTAATTTATGCAGGTTTTAAGATATCTGTCTCTGAGATTTCTGCCTTCACCCCAAATACAATGGAGGTGAATGGGATTTTGCTTATGGGGCACACAGAACTGAAAAATTACATTCTAAAAAAATTCAACATCTTTGTCCCCTTCTACTCTAGAAAATTCACAGACCCAACTGCAAACTAACCCTTTAAGAGTTTGAAGCTTTTTCAGAGTCATATGAACAAGACTAAGAGTATACAGCCATGCTAGCAGCTCTGTGAGCATGCTAACGTCAGCATGCTAACGTGCCCTCCATGGCAATGTTAAAATGCTTATGTTTACCAAGTTCACCAAAAAAAAAAGAAGATTTGCTAATTAACACTAAACACATAGTAAAGCTGAGGCTGATTGGAATCAGTTTTGCAGGTCATAAACCAGGCCGTTGGACAAATTGAAATTTTGATGGTCGCCCTAGATGAAGGGTTATGACCCTGAGGGGAGGCATGAATGTGTGTACCAGATTTTATGGTTCTACATCCATTAGATGTTGAGGCATTTCACTCAAAACCACAAATGTCAACCTCATGGTGGTGCTAGAGGAGAAATCAGGGGATCATCAAAGACATTAGTATTCATCCTCTTGGCACCACAGACATCTGTACCAAATTTCATGGTATTCTATCCAATAGTTGAGATATTTCAGTCTGAACCAAAGTGGTCCAACCAAAATAACAACCACTGCTTCCTCTTCCAGAGAGATTATCTCATGAATATTAATTTGTTATATTATTTCTGGCTCAAAGACTCTCCTCATCCTATTATTGCAGAAAACAAGAGTTTGAACAATAGCAACAGAGAAAACTCTGCGAGCAACATCAGATCTCAAGTCTTCCTCATCACAGTGAATGAGTGGGCTTCTTCCTGTAATAGCCAGTGAGTGGTGTTTGCTTGGTGTAGCGTGACCTCTTAGGAACTGGTTAGTGACAGGCTCAGTGTATTATTTTTGCAGCCAGATAAAGCCGTCTAATTCCATTCCAATCATCTCCTTCATGTTACTGCTGGAATTGGATGGAAGCTCTAACGGATGTGTTTTTAATTAGCTAAATGGGCTTGGGGCTTGCAGAGAAATCAACTATGAATATTCATTATGGTCACTGTTATCCTTCCTCATAAAACATTTGCAGATTTTTAGAATATTATGAATCCTGCATTGTTTCTGTTCATGTTTGCTTGCTACCAGTCTTCTACTTATGTACCTTTGCTAGTGCGTTGCTACGCTTGGCACATTACAGCCAATTAGTGGAATGAAATGTTGGAATGCTTATGACAGACGTTCAAAGGCCCACCAGTGAAAACATTGCTCCATAGTGCTACTAGTGGTCAAAAACTGAGAGCAAAGAGTGGAGTAACATACTACATGGACAGTCTTCATTAGGTTATTAAAAAAGAAAATGTTGTGAAACTGGAAATGGTCGTTGTCCTTAAGCACCACTTCTGGTGATTGAGCTTCTTGCACAGAGGCTGTGCAAATGCTTTAAGAGAAGCTAATGTCAGAAGAAAGTATGGCTGCAAATCTCACACACTTGTTCATTAGTAAATCACATGTATACACGAGTTGGACTTCGCAGTGTGTTTTCACAGGGCAGAGCCTCGTACGTCAGTGTTTCTCTGCTTTATTTCCTGCTAATTGATCTCCACCATGTCGGAGCAAGAGGCTGATGGCAATCTGCATGTGTGTTTGTGTGTGTGTGTGTGTGTGTTTGTGTAACTACCACCAACTGTGAGCCAGATCTCTTGGACCACAGTACAGCTGGTGGTGTTGAGTCAGCATGTTGAGGTCAGAGCACTGGTGTTGGTACCAGACCTCCATCTGGCCGCGCCAAACAAAGAGCAACGCCAATCTCTCACTACATCTGATTCTCTTGAAGTGCTCCAGATTGGACTTGGCTTCGCTGCAGCCTCCCCACATTGAGAACACATTGTTTTTGCACATCATGTGTTTCTCATTAAGTGGCGTTTGTTTGGCAGATTAGGTAGAAACCGAGCAAAGCAAGTGAGCTGGTGCACTGATTTGCGATCTGTGTCCACTACCCAAATTCTAACCTGAGTGGTATTACAGCTGAATGCATGTGGGGAAGTTGTAACAGCGGGATCCGACCAGCAGGTGGCAGGAAGCACACACCATGAGCAGTCTCACACTCATTTGCAACTTGCCACAGATGTTTGCAGGGTTGTTGATTTGTAGTTATTAAACTAATTAGGATAGATAGGAATAGATTGTTTCATGAGAACTTGTTTAGATGTTTGGCTGCACATCTGACAGCTGTGTGTATTTGATTCTCCTAGGTATGTGTTTTGCTTTCTTTTGCTTTTACTCTGGACCTCAGAGAGACAGCATTTACATGTACGGCTCCTTATTTTGTGGTTTGTGATAATTCTGAGGTTATTTTGAATATAAAAAATGGCTAAAATACAGATTAAAAAAAGTAATACAGAAATAATAACACAGAAATACAGCATGGACAGTTAACCATTTCTTTTGACAAGACAATCTCAACTCAAGGTCCACCTATTTGCTTGTTACGGAGGTTTCAGCAATATCACGTGTATTCCATGGTAACAGAATACCTTGAACTGAGAATGTTTTGTCTAATGTTGTTTCACTTGTCAAGGATGAAATGTCAGGCTCAACCATTCTTGTGTTTTACTTATGGGGGTGTTGGTGCACAATACGCATTTAATTGCATTTTCTTTCCATTTTTCTCATCAACCAAAAGATTTCGATTGCAAGGCCCTCTTGCTAGTTGCAAGAGTGCCTTGAACCGTGTTCAACACCTTCTTGCAGCAGGAAACAACTTTTGCATGCATGGGGACATAAAAATCTGGGTGAAACTTGGCTTAAACCCATGTATTTTTCATTTAAAAATAAATAAAAACAGTACACATAAATAAATGAACCTGCTCTGTTTGCATGTCTCTTTTAAGTTATAAAATATATTCTCTTGCGCACTGAATTGTAGGTCTTTGGTGTTCCTCTGTATCAGCCCTTCAAGTCAACAGTGTAGAGGTGCACCATCTCTCCAATACTTGAAAGGCTTCGGTGGTGATGTGCTACTCAGCTCTCCCTGTCTTCTCCTTCGGTATGACTCATCTGAACTATGCACTCTGCCTCTGTTCTGTGCATTTGTATGAAGTGGATCATATAGTGCTCACATAACAGCATGCCGAGCCTTTCATGTTATATATTTCACAGAAAGTGGGTGTGCATGTGCTCCTGGATGGCTTGGATCAACACAAATAGCTGACAAGAAACTCTGAACAAAACTACAATATAGATTATTGATAGAAAACACTTTTTAGTGTTGATTTTTAGTTGTTCAACAGCTTCCACCGGCCCGATTGACCCGCTGGGGGGGAACCTCAAGACAAACTCGCCTGTTGTTCTCCCCATTAGCCTGCACCAGTTGTTGATTAAGTTTCAATAGACTCTCACTAGTTGGTTTCCTCCGCTTAGCCTCCTAATGAATGCCAGGGATGATTTGGCTGCAATTGTCTTCCCTCATCACTGCAAATGACCGTTGAGTGCTGCTGCACTGTGAAATCAATAGCCTTGGACTATCAGAGCCTCGAACACTTGCAGATTACTGATGAGAGTGATTTGAGGTGTTTAGGTGTGAATGTGTGTGTATGTGTGTGTGTGTGTGGAGGAGAGTGAGAGAGCGAGAGAGAGAGGGGGAAAGACAAAAATAATGGGTGTGTGTGTGTGTGAGAGAGAGTGCAATAAAGAGAAAGTGAGAAATAATGACTTGAATACGTATTTTTGTGCTTTTTTGTGTTCATGTGCATGATTATATCCACCAAGATAATGCTTTGGCTTCGCTCTGAAAATTCCCTTCTATACAAATGACAGAAATGTCCTCTTCCCAACAGAGCTAGGGCTAAAATCGATGTCAGCTAGCAGTCTGTGGCTAATCAAAGTGAGTAGTTGGCCCCCTGTTGCAGATGGCAGCTTTACTCCTTATTGTTTTTTAGGGCTGTGTAATTGGCTTGAGCTGATACACGCTGGAAAGAATGGAAAAGACATTGCTTTATTTTTGTCCATAATTCACTGTTGTTTTGTGGTACATAAAATTCACCAGGCCAGTAGCGAATGAGGATATCAGAGGAGAGAATAAGACTTTATTTCTCACCCTCATTCAGTATGTGATATTGAGCGATTCCATAATTTGCTATTCTCTTTGTCTTGAGTCAGCTGCCTGTGGACAGAGAACTTGCCGTGCCTTGTGAGGCAGAGGCAGCGTGATTCATCATTTTGGTAGTGTGCTCATAGAATTTTTATTCTAGTTTCACCCTTTTATCCCCCCCCCCCCCCGCATTACAAAGCTATGTTACTACAAAGATCTTCCCATCTTATCAATGTGTGTTTGTACACAACAAAAGGCCATAAATCAGACCTGCATTTGCACTCTGCATAATGTATCTTGTGTTTGGATGAGGAAATGTGGGTGATCTTATGAATAATACAAGTTGCTCAGTCTTCGATGCCAGTGCCGATAATAATAAAGCCGGCTTCTATCAACGTGGGCCAACCAGGAGAGCCAGAGAGCCTGGTACATTAGCTGTGGACGGCTGGTGATAAATCAGGCATTCACAGAGAGGATTGCTTGGCATTGGGAGCTCCCTCCGGAGGTCTCCCGGAGCTGTGCCATACGGTGAGGCAATGCATTCAGAATGCCCTCTTTACCCGGTACCACAGGTCTCCAGGGTGGCTTTTAATCGTCACAAATGGGCGGCGATAACAACTGGCTGTATTTCACGTTCTGTCCGATAGTTACGGCCTCCTGTAGCTTTTACGACAAGAGATGTCAGGTTCCTGGCATAATTGGCTCTTCTATGGGGATTTTATGAGTCTGTTTACTCTGCAACGAGTACTTGTCTCTGGGATGTGATGCTCTCCTAAGGGTCCGCTGGGTTGGCTGGTTGATATACTTTCAGCTTGTGTCTGCGTAGGGGGAGGATGTCTAATGATCAGATACTATATCGCCTACTGATTGATGTGCCCAGAGCCAAAGCCTGGGGTGGTTTGAGTTATCTGAGCCCAAATCTGACCATCTTCATTCACACACTGAGAGTGCGGGACAATAGAGTGGGAGACTCGCCTCTGTCACTGTGCTGATGGATGGCTGCTGTCTGGGCCAATCCAGGGCTATTTTTCATACATTTCCATACATTCACTCCTTAGCAGTTGCGGGTGGGGGGAGGGGTTTGACTGTTAGAGTGAAGCTTCCTGGTAGAGCGAGTGAAGTGTAAGTAACCTCTTTTCTTGTCTTTTAACCAGGCAAGCTTGTAGTTTATCCTCCCAGCACATGTTTCTGTCACAATGCAAAGCTCCTACAACCCACAGCGATGTACACACACATCTCTTGGTGTGTTGTAATAATTCATACACTCAGTGTTGACCTGCTGTGCATGGAAATGTGATGTTCTCATCAGCAGATGAGAAACCATTAAACGCAATCTGTGTCTGTGGAGAAAATTGCAATGCATCTTTTAACCCAACGAGCCATGGCAGGATTATAAGAGCATGTATTCAGATGTAGGAGTGCCATTCTTGTACATTAATATCTCAAAAGTAAGCCAAGTTATTATTAATATTTCCTGTAATCCTCCCTTATTCCTGTCGCTATGAGTGTTCCAGTGCGGGATGAAGCACCAAGGCCCAGGCTTGGTCGCATGTGACAACTAGAAGCTAATCATCTATAGTGTGATTGCAGTAATGATTGCAGTGGGAAGGAAGAAAGACAGTGATGGTGAGAGATGGTAACGGCCACAAGTAGGGCTGTAATGATCATGTAAGGAACTTGCGTAATAAAATCTTTAATCCAAAGTGTTTAAACTTTACCAATGGAACCATTATACAGCAGACCACAATAATCACTATTGCTCCAAGAGTTGATGTTCCATATTGACTGTGCAAGTTGAAAGTGGAGGAAAAATAGAAAAAGAGCACAGCGGCACTGTCTCTTTTAAACACCTTGAATAAATGTGCGGCAGCATTCAAGGGATAATTGCTGGCTGCCAACAAAGTCGCTAGATGTGCTGCCAGGCTATTGTATGAAAGAAAAAAAAAACTTGCCAGATTTAACAAGAAAGTCCCCATTTTGGCAACACCAGAAGAAAAAAAAGGGAGAAGGAAAAATACAGAAGTTATTATAGTTTTGGGAGCTTTTTTAATTTGGAAGTGGCTGTACTGCTGTGCTAGCTGCTAGCCTTAGCCTGAACAGGCTTTAATTTAGCTTGCTGTAGCAGCTTAGCTAAATTATTTCAAATTAATCTGATTTGTAATGTGATAATTGGTGTGTGCTGATGTATGGAGGGATCAGTTCAAAGTTCCTGCTATATGCTATATATGCTACAGGCTACACCATTATATGTAGAAGTCTGCATATTTACTCTAAAATGTTCTTATCCATTTACTGGATAATTGTACTGTACTTTTTAATGAAAATAATTGTGATGCTTAGTCTCTGAATCACAGTTGGTCTTAATGGCTGTTTTAGTATAGTGTTTAAAATATGTGTATATGTGCTAAAGTAAAGTGGGTCGTTGGTTCAATACCCATTCAAAGTATTTCCCTTTTTCTCCTTTTCCTTTTTTAAAAAACTTTGGTGTTGTGTTGCCTCAGTGAGCCTTCACTAAAACACGCCTCTGCACTCCCCTCTAATCTCCAGCATGGTAGTGCTTTGAGCACAGTCCCAGTGCACCACATTCATTATTCATGGTGGTAAATATCTATGATGTTGGAAGAAAGGAGTGCGTGTGTGTTTGTGTATATGAGTGTGTGTGTGTGTGTGTGTGTTTGGAGGTGACGGGATGTTCTTGGCTTGTCAGCTGCTATCACTGAGACCCTGGCTGATGCCACAGAGAAGACAGCAGAGAGACAGCACATTGTTCTACAGGTAGTTGTGCATGTATGTGTGTTTGTACCAATGTAAAAAATGAGCCACAGTGCCCCGACAGCAGCCACCCTATTGTCTTTTCATTTCCTCACAACCGTTCCCTGCATGAAACCATCAAACTGATACACCCCCCCCCCATGCTTTGTAACATGCAGTTGTCTATCAGTGACATGTGCGTGTGTGTGTGTTTGCCCTTGTGTGTGTGTGTGTGTGTATGTGTCTGATTATGTGTCTGTGTGTCTGGACACATGCTGTGCTGTGCCGCCGCTGCACCTGTTACATGTGTCTCATCGCACTCATCATTTCACAAAGCTTTACAGGTCCCAGTGCCCCAGACATAAACACACACACAGACACACACACACACACACCTTGATGAATAATTAAGAAGGCAGCCATGTAGATAAGAGGCCAGTGTACCTGAAGGAGCGTCTCACCCGCTGCCTTTATGTCGAACACGCTTGGATTAAACGTTCTTTGTTACCTCAGCCATACGTTTGACTTCAAGTCTGTCAGTCGTGTCAAGGAGGTTCAGGAAGAGTGACATATTTTTTTTGCGTGCACACACAAATGCACAGAAGGCAGACTGCTTGACAGTCAAAGGGCAATTTTATATCAGTTTATTTGAGATGAGCTACTACATACATTCAGTGATGGTATTTGGATGGTTTTAAGCACCCAAATTACAACAAAACATTACATTACATTACAAACTTACCTGCAGTGGTGTTAGACCTGCAGGTGGTTTTGGTTTTATTAACCTGTTGGTTGAGATATATATATCTGTCTGAGATTTCTGCCCCCACCTCAGCACAATGTAGGTGAATTATGATTGTTTTTTGTTTGTTTTGTTTGTTTGTTGGTCTCACAGCGAGGGCTGCAACTAACGATTATTTTCATTATCGATTAATCTGTTGATTATCTACTTATTAATCGATTAGTTGTTTGGTCTATGAAATGTCAGAAAATGGTCTGAAAAATGCCTAAGATGCAACCTAATGTCTAGTTTTGTCCTGACCAACAGTCCACAACCAAAAGATCTTCAGTTTACTGTCATAGTGGACTAAAGGAAACCAGAAAATATTCACATTTAAGAAGCTGGAACCAGATAATTTTGATATTTTAAAAAAATTACTCAAAACAATGAATCTATTCTCAAAATAGTGGAGTAGTTTCTGTAATCGACTAGGTAGTTTCAGAGTAGTTTCAAATCGACTACAAAAGTCAATAGCGACATCTCTTGCCAGAAACAGTGTTTCAAATGTCATTTCCTTATGTTGTTGTCTTATTTGACCCTTTAACTTTTCAATTTTTATGAAAACAAAATATAATTTCCCAAAATCCTGTACCATAAAATGCATAATTACAATAACTAATAAATGCAAAGCTGCTGTGCTGAGGCAGCAAACATTTCAAAGGATATATCAGTGTGTTTGCATATCTAGTTGTAGCATGTCGTCAGTGTGTAATTGAGGATGCTGTTATCATGGCAGTCAGAGCACTGAGAGCCATTAAAAGGCCAGTCTTTTATGACATTCTGTATTATGGATGCCTTGTGTGTGCAGTTTCATCAGAGGCCATAAACATTGGCCCAGTCAGCAAACTCCACTCATTAAGAGACATTTAAATGTAATTATTTATTGATGCCTCTTATGATCTACTGTCCTGGCTGCACTGGTGTGGGTTTTTATTTTTCATGTCATGAGGCCTGGTTGCTGAGATTGCTCAGGTTAACAGCTGTCTTAACTGTTGCAGAGCTAATTAATGTGTCCTTTTGGTAATCTTAGAAAGGGCAAAGGGAGAGAATTGTCTAGGAAACAAAAATAGAGAAAACAATTTCTTTTCTCTTTTTAATAAGCTTTGAGCTACTTTAACAGGTTTGTATCTGAATGGATGTCCATGTTTTAGGAAAGCTTTGTGCAGTACACCACTCATCTGATATCTTCAGTCAATTCAAAAGTCACTTTAGTAAGTGGGACAGCTGAGATTTAAATAATTCCTACATGTATGTATGTTTCTCAGTAATTCATGAAGGGTTTAAGAAATCAACACACATTTGACTAATGTAACTACATTCGTTATAAATAGATGATTTCACGGACCATGTAAAGTTTTATTGGCCATGTTACGAGAGACTTTGATAGAGTGCCAATGAAACTCTCCCGTTTGACATTTGCTACAGCCAGGATGATAAAGCTGTTGAACCGACACATTTTATGAAAGACATTTTTGCTCACTTAAGGTTTTATTAGACTACAGAAAGCCACCGACTGGCTCACACAGCTACAGAGGGCCATGAACTAGAGCTGAGGAAAAGTCATTAAGAGTTCAAGAGCTATCGAGGGGATAAATTAGACCGTTTCCTGAGAGGAAGAAAAAGAAGAGCTCATATTCCCACAGAGCCATCACACTCCCTGTCATGCCAAACCTTACCCTTGACATTTCAGCTGGCAGTTGCTCTGTGTGTGGACTAAGACATTCTTGCTAGAAATTACATGTCTGAAGATAGCTCACTGAGATTGATTTTCATGCGTACTCTGTAGCTTATGATATGTATTTTGGTGCCTTTTTTTGTGTAGCGAGAAGATTTTATCAGGTTCTAATAATCAGCTTTCTAACATGCTCACAGTGACGATGCCAACAATGTTTACCAGGTTCCCCTCCTAGTTTAGTGTGTTAGAAACATTTGCTAATTAGCACTAATCACCAAATATATCTGAAGCAGATGGGAATTTTATAAGTTTTGCAGGTATTTAGTCCTGGAACAAAGTATTGGACCTGATGATGGCGCCACATGAGAATTCAGGAGAGCACCAAAGTTTTATACAATTTACCCTGTGAGGAACATGAATCTGTGTACAAAATTTCATGTCAATTCATCTAACCGTTGTTGAGATATCTTACTCAGAAACACAAATGTCAACCTCATTAAAGCATTAGAGAAAAGTCAGGGGATTATTAAAGTCATTAGGATACATCATCTGGGAACTATTAATGTATGTAGAAAATTTTGCGGCAATCCCTCCACTAATGGATATTTGATTGTGGACCAAAGTGGTGGGCTGACTGACCAACAAACTGACAATGCCATCCATAGAGCCATACCGCTAGCTTGGCTTGAAACAAGATGAACTGATACAAAAGAGAAGCTGAAGAGGAAAACGTAGGAATTCCTTTGTATGTAGACTACATCCTACTTAATTCAAATGTGGCTATTTAATTCAAAAATCAGCGGTGGCCTATTTCAGCCGGAGGCTCTGGGAGTTGCTGCTAGCAGAAGCTTCCTGTTCCACCACCAAAGACCAAACAGCAAAGACCTGCTGGATCTAAAATTAGATAAGGTCCTGCAGGGAGATGCATGCCTTGTTCTCCATTCCCACTTCTAACAGTTTGCAATGTCTCCAGATGTATGACCACGCTGTGTTATCACAAGAAAATCAAGCAAAGGTAATCCGAAACACAATGGGGGAGGTAGCATTTCAGTGTGTATAAATGCTTAGTGGTAGATGAGGGGATGTGTTAAGCAAAGTGCATGTTTCTGATAAATAATGCTCGGTCTTGCATGAGTGAGAAGCGTTTTGAGGTTATATTGCTCCTCAAGAGGATTTGGACACAAAACCACCTACAATTTCGTATCTCCCACACACTCCCTGTATCTCCCCCTTGTGCTGCTATATGTCATACTGGTCACCAACAGTAGCAAGTCTATTTTTAGTCACTTCTAGCTCACTATTGCTGTGCCGTCTCTATCAAGGTTAAATAAGCAATCAAATCAATCAAAAAGCTATCTATCAAAGAAAAAAGAGAGAAAAATGCACTTAGCCTGGTTGGAGACCTTTAATTTTTCAAACGCGCTCCACATACACAGGCTATATATTACACAAACAATTTCTTATCTGACATTAAGCATGAATAGATGTGGGGTTGGGGCTCTCGTTGAGGATCAGAAGGGGTCTAGCTGATTATAGGCGGATCCAGAGGGATTGGCCTGCCTCAGCAGATAAAAGAGGGTGGCAGTACAGAGACAGGCTCCATCCATCAGACACAGAGGTGGTACGTCAGCCACTTTTACACAGCACTGCAGGCTGACGGATGGCTCTGCCACTGACATGAAGACATCTGAGGGGCTGTCATTACCAACATCCCCCTGTAGCCAACTGGGTGGACAGTGGCTAATCAAAATCAATGGGAGCAGGGAGCCAGAGAGAAAATGGGCAGACAGTAGGGCTGGGCGATAAAACAATCTCAATATGGGATCGCAATAAAAGTTATGTCGATTACGATGATAAACTTCGGACATTTTTAACTCAATATTAATAGATCTAACAGCCTATCATACAGCAGAAATGAATGTGACAACAGCCAGGCAGTCTGCAGCTTTTGGCTTGCATGTCAGAGCACCCTCAGATTAGCCTCAGAGTCTGTTGCTGGCAAAGAGGAACAAACTCTGCTGCATCTGCCAGCGAGGCTACGCTAGTGCTAATATTAGCAGGGCTACAGCCGGAGTCCCTGTCACGTCTAAAGTAACCCTAACCGAAAAAAGCTGCTCTAACTCATGGACACGTCTCTCTAGTAGCTCAGTTTGCAACTGCAGAACAGTCATCACACATCATCGTTTTAACAAGGCTGCTTTCACTGTGGATTCACAAAGCTAACTGCTAAGCTAGGCTAAGCACAAAGCTAAGTAAACAGAATAACAACGAAAGGCTAGTTACCCACTAACACTAGTGTCATTTCATAAAGAAAACTAGCGAATCTAGTGGTATGTGGATTAAGCACAGAAAATAACGTAGTCAGTAAGATAAATGAAGAGAAGGAATTTGATGTGAGTAGTCACAGCCTTTAGTTTTATTTACATTATTTGAATAAGTTACAAGGCAAGCTAACTTGTACTGTTTTGTTAGGCAGATAAAGCATGTTTGCAAAGTTAAATGTTTACATTATTTTTTATGTGAATAAACTATATTCTAAAGTTTAACTAATGAACTCTCTGGTTTCTTCAGGCTTCAGTCGTCAGTATCAGGATACTCATGATCATATTTTTTGCCATATTGTTCAGCCCTAGCAGACAGGCACTGAAGCCTTGATATGCCAGGAAGTTACTCTAAAGTTTGTAGCCGGAGTTGTCTTTGCACACTGCTGGGAGAGAGTCTTAACATCCTGTCAATGCAAGCAAATAAAGACTGAAAAGAGTCAAGTCAGTGGGTTACTGTGAGTGTATAGATGCTGTTGTGCATGCTTAGCTGCAGGAAAGCAAAATAATGGAAAATAATATGGATGTTATGTTAGAATTCTTTTTAATTAGGCAATCAGTGGCAGTGCATGCCCATTTACCATCTGTGGAGTGTGTGGATCATTACCTTACTGTGCCAGGTTTTGTCATAAGTCTGAATAGAGACGTAGCCGTGCAAAATTCCTCACGTGGGATAGTCTTAATGCACTGCCTAATTGAGATGGATATGTTTTTAATGACTGGCATCGTTTGGTTACTGGCTCAAGTGATATTATGCGGAGAGAGAGGAGAGCACACTGTGGCCGAAGGTTACTGTTAAAGCTCATATTTGTATTTCATTGGATTTTTGCGGCTGAGTCAGGGACCATTTTTCTCCCTTTTTAATGGAGGTGGCAGTAATTGCGAGTCTAATGGAGGTTCACTCCCTCGCTAGTTAGCTCGGCAGCAGTGACTTGCTGCTCATTTATAGAGCTAAGGGAGGGCAAGGGTGTTCACAGTTAGAAAGCTAAGACACTAGAAGCTAATTTTACTGTACACTGTTTAACAGAGAGCTAACCTTTCTTGTTATTGACAGAATTGGATGCCCAAGAGTATTACTCCTGCTTATTTAGGGGCATTCACACAGTTCCATTTGAGGATTAAAAGATAAACATAATTAATCCTCTTTGGTTCGATAAATTGCTATATTAATGTTGATAGTATCTCAACCAGTCCAAGGCCCTAACACTCTGCTGTCATTACAGAGTCTGAGCTGTTGTATGATCAATGTGTTGTGCAGAGCTGCTTGCCAAAACACCACAAAATAGGTTTTATTTTTGTGGGGCGCCGTAATTGTGACCTGCAGAGAAATGGTGGACCCACAACATATGGCTGTGATCTGACCGATGGACCAGAGCGTCGAGTATGTCACAGGGCCTCGTGTACCACAAGAGATATGAGAGTGTGACGGCTGCAGATCATTAGTATCCTACAGCTGAGAGAATAGCCTTCAGTCAAACATTTATCTCTGGTCGTAGGCACCGCAGCTGAAAAGTCTTTGTTCGCCCTCAGTACCACTGATGGAAGCCATTCCTTTTCTATGTCCTCTGAAATCAATGTTAAGAATGATTCTGTCAACCCTTCTTCATCTCCTTCCTTCCAGAAAAAAAGGCGACACCCTTTCACTTTACCCCTTTTTAAAATGATTCCAATTTGCCTTAAAAACATTCCACCTCAGCCTCATTACAGATGCACATATCCTGTCACCTCATTTCCGAGCCATCAGATCTTCCTCCTCTCTCTCAGAACCTACCCTTCAATTAGCTCTGTTATCAGGAGTCTGGGGCTTAACCTGAGATAGGGACCAGACAGAGCTCTGCCATCATTTCAGCAGACCTTGTTGCATTCGAGGATACGCCACAGAGGTGACACCAGGAAACGTTAGATTTAATTTAAGACAGGATCGTACTGTATTATTTTGAAGTCCTTGGAGAAATAATACTTGTTTACAATGGAAATGTCATTGGCTTGCCCTTTATGTTTATGGATGGGAGGGTCTATAACAGGGATACTGTCACTTGGAGTTATTAGATGTAGAGACTGAATATGACAAGCGCATTGTCCTCTGGAGGGAAGACAGGAAATGTGCACCATTACTTAGCTTGGTCCTTTTATGGTCCTTTAAAAAGTAACATTGAAAGATATGTTTCAAATGACTGAAATCAAACAGTAGCCAAAGTGCATTCTGAATGTTACCACATCTACAAGGTTTCACTGCTACTTTTAAGGTTGTTTAAGACTTGGTGAGTTCGTATTGTGCTCCATTTCCCACTGAAATCGAAAATACACGGTGATTAATGCACACACATTTATGCCTTTGATGAATTCCAGGTCATCTTGACAGTGCTGGTCTTTGAGGGAACAATGACCCAGAGAGATCAAAGTGGTAAAAGTAATCATATTATCTACATTACTAACCCTGCTCGACAAATGAGATTTGTTTGCAGTCAGCTGTGAGACAGGACTGGATATTACAAATACATTTCTGTAACTTAACTGTGTTAACTTATTCTGTAGTTAGAAACTTGAGTCACCACATTACCGAGCTTTACTGAGCTCCACTCGCTCTGTAATGAATTTCGCTGTGCCACTTTCTGGTGTGACAGGGCAGTAAGTAACATGAAGTAATTTAGATCCAGGTGATCACTAAGTGTTAGGTTGAGTAATAGGCTTACATTATTAGGCTCATGTTAATGATTTCCTTCTTTCTCTTTGCTGGCTGGTAATGTGCAGAGCTTATCAATGAACTCAGAGATCCAAGTGTATTAAGGGCTCATGCTTAGTAGAATTAGAGAGTCGACTTTGTTGAGCTGAGCTTGTTTGTTTGTGGGGCTCACAGCCAGGGGTGCAACACGCAATTATTTTCTTGATTAATACATTAATTATTTCATCTAGAAAATGTGAGACTATAGTAAAAAATGCCCATCACAATTTCCTAAAGCCCAAGGTGATGTCTTCCAATTTCTTGTTAGTCCCACCAACAGTCCAAGACCTCTAAATTTTCAGTTTACTATCACATATTTGAGAGGCTGGAACTAGAAATTGTTTGGCATTTTTGATTGAAAAATGACCAAATGATCAGAAATCGATTATCAAAATAGTTGTGGATTGACTTTTTTTTTTTTTTTAAATTTTGACTCACAAAATACAAACAGAAAAACAAAAGATACACAGTTCTGACAATTAATCAACAAACAAGTGAGTCCTACCATTTCTAACCCACCTCCAAACCAAATAACAAATCTAAACCAACCCTTTTACCCATGCACCCCTCAAAAAATATCAGTCATAAACATTATTAGCCTACTATCCTTCAATTCTCACTGTACTGTCATCTTACAGCACAGGCTAGTCCCTTCTTTGAAGATATTCTGCTGAAGTTAGGTGAATCTCCCAGTATACATGATTGTGGTGTGAGTGGCGTGGCTATATTAGTGTGGATCATCACTTGCTTTGTTATGGATTGTCTAAAGGATGAGGCGACTAGTCGTCTCAGCTCTAATCCTGATAGTTGTACAGAATGTATTGTTAAAAAAAAGAATATGTAGATTTAAAAGAGATCTTCGTTATTGATCTTACAGTCAGTAATGATGTCTAAACAATCTCTCCAGACAAGATTGCAGACTGTGCATCCACAGTCCACCTGCCTGTTATTCATTTAATTTCAAATCCCATTTTCATGAGTTGGTAGGCCGGCTTGGAGGGTGGGTATCATTAGAAATTAGATTGCTGTGGGTTGCCATGGGTTGCCATGGAGGAGACCTATCTGTGGGGTTACCAGGCAGGGGAAGCAGTGTGTGATGATGCCGGGTGGGAGGAGTGGGTGGATGAGCAGGAAGGTTAGAAGATATGGAGTTGATTTGGGTTGCCATGGTGGAGGAGACTAATACACCAATATCCAGCTGGTTCGCCTTGGCTGCAGTATGCACTATGAATGGGAGGGTGATGAGGATCTTAAATTGAGGATTAGATTGGTTTCATTCCCAAAAAGTGCAAAGCCATCTGCTAGCATGTGATGGCAGTTAACAGGCAAGCTTTTTGTCTGTTTTGTTTTGGTTTCCTGCTTGATTTTCAATTGACCCCCTAGTTAGATGCATATTTGTGTAATAATCAATCCGACTAAATGAGATTCTCTTCCAGTGTCTCATTTTGTCCTTTTTTGATTACCTCTCTGTTCTTACTCTCCTTCACATACTTAATTTCTTGCTGTTTACCACCCACCCCTTTTCCCTCTGACTCTTCATGTTTACCTGTGGTGCTGTTCCCTCTGATTGTCTCTCCCAACGGTTGATGAGACGGTTGATTGGCTGGAGGTGGTCTCTGGGGTGGGGTCAGGAGGGCTGGCAGTGAGCCGTCCCGTCTCACTGTGTCACAGCAGCCTGCAATCAGGCAAGCAGGATGAGACGTCGCCTCCGTACTTGCTCACCACACACACACACACACAAACACACACAGTCTTTCATTACTGTGGTGCTTGAACACAGAGAAAAGTGGGATTCATGTGGAAAGAGGGAACAAGGAGTGAAAAGTGTCAGACAGCTAGAGAGGCAGGAAAAGAAATCATAAACAAGCAATTTAATAGAACATTATAGCACTGAAAAAATGAAATCTGACAATGGACAAAAGAGAATAGCTGAAAATGAGAAATATGAAAGAAATGGAGAGTGTGTGAAATATTTGCCTGTCCTTTGAATAATATCCTACCTCATTGATGTTCGGTAAGATAATAGCTGCCAGGCGGGCGCAACAAAATACAAATGATAGCATCTCATGTCCACAGCTCCGTAATTAAGCAATATCAGTGACAGATATGTATATAATAATATTACTGATGCCATCAAAGGCTGAGGCTTCATTTCCCCAATGCACAGAGGAAGAGAAACAAACATCAGCCATCCGTTTGATTTCCTCTCCCTCTCTTCTGATTGACTGCAATCCCATTGCAAAGAAGAAGGGAGAGTTCTTTATTACCCATCAGCCCAGGGAGTGCATTAGCATAAAAAAAACACAGGGTTATCTTCCACAGCTTAGTTAATTGAAGTTAATCAGAGGCAGTGTTTCCGCATGTCACAGATGTTGCCAGGGTGAATTGGTCTTTGTTCTGTTCAAACACCTTTAAGGTTCTTAATTAACCATCCTGACACTCTGACATGGGACCTCTCCTACTGATCGGCCTTGACAGTTAATTGCAGTCTGAGGGAGGGAAGTCTGGGAGGCAGTGCTATCACACTGGCATCGACCTGATCTGATAACACACCTCTGTAAGAATGAAAATACTGAAGCTGGGATGTTGTTTGTTCTCTCCCTCTCTGATGAACTGGAGTGAAGTTTTACAAGGAGAATATGAGAATATGTGTGCATAGTAGTATAGGAATAACATTACACTTGAAATTAATATTAAGCACTTGCAAATTATATGGGGCACCACTCCTTGCTTCGAAGAGAAAAATTAAATGAATCAGTCTTACATCTGAAAATCGTAAATTCTGAATACCTCCATCTCTGTCATAAATTAATACACAAATATAACGATTTGGCAATAAATCAAGATATTTATTAAACTACCAAGGGATATGGATGGGAACACTAAGCATATATACATATATACAACTAGAGTGAATTAATGAATGAATGCATGACTGAATGGGTAAATTAAATTAACAAGTTATTGCCAACAGAATGAATTATTGAATGAATGTCATAAAAAACATGCCAAAAGTGCAATGAAGGGCACTTAACTCTAAGTAAAGCCAATAAAAATTTGATTTTGGATAGCTCCTTGCATCAACTCTGAGATGGTTTTCCTACTGTTTCTGTGGTGATGAAGGGCTGATGATGAGGTGAACCTCCCGGAAAATGCGGAGCAAGGCGAAGCAGACTTGGTTATCCTTGGGTCGCCAGGATGACAGCCAGATGAGAACGAATGAAGTAGGTTCAGTGAAACAGCTTTGGTTCACTGCTTCTCAGGAGGATGAATCCAGTCTGAGACTAGCTGAGGCCGTGTAGTGGACACACACAGCAGGGAGGTGTCCCAGTCTCGGTGCATTCAGTGGCAGGCTGCAGAGTTGAAGCTGAGCTCTAACTACCAAAAGGGTCCTTGGAAAAGTCTTTAAAAATAGTTTAACTATGCTATAAAAATAGGAGATTACAACAATAATAGATACTCAAATGTCAAACTGCATGGCTTGGCTTGTGGCTTAGGCTTCTTTGTAGTCTTTTGCTTCCTAGTTAAGAATTCCTTTCTGGAGATTGTATCTCTCAGGGAAAAATGAAAAAGACAACGCCCGAAATGCAACAACAACACTGGCCATCACGGCTTATAAGATGAGAGAAAACAGAAGCAACAGCCGCCTGACAGAGTTGTAAAAGTTTTTATATTCTAGGAGGCATGGTTTGAAAGAAACAAGATCCTTGGCGCTCTTTTGAGGGACCACAGTGATTACTAATTAATTCCTTTGTGTAGAGAGAAAAACTGACCTTCAAATAAAAGGGAGATCATTTTATTCCTATAGAATATTTGACCACTGTACATGCTTGTAAATTGAATTCTCACTCATTCTGTTGTCAATGTTGACACATGATGAGAACCAGTGAGAAAACATTTAGAAGTTGCAATATTGATTAACCACATAAAATACAGAATAAAATCAATAAACCTTAATTTCCCAATCTGTAATTAAATCTATTAAATTATTAAGAAAGTATTATCCCAGCAATCGAACCATAGCTAAATAATACACTTACACTGTTAATATCAAATAAATCAAATGAAATAATATGTGTAACTAACAGTTAACAAATTTTGAAGCAGAGTTTGAATTTCCACAATATCAAACTAATAGTTCTAAAACATAGTAAAAGTTAACATGGGTTAGACAAGTCAAGGGTTTACACATTTAGTAGCATTTTCTGATCAATTCAGACACTTATTGTGCATTAAAAAGAAGAGGAGGAGGGGGAGCAACTCAAAGGAATGTGTCTTCTCCCACAATGTATGACTTTAGAGATAGTAAGCTAGCAGAAGAAGGGAAGGTGGCCTCTCCAGGTTGGGGCAGGATGTTTGTATCTAAAAAAAAAAAAACAAGTTGTTAATTTCCAAAACTTTCCATGTTCCTCCCATAGCTGGTGGAAGAGGGCACAGGTTTTTAGTCCTGTTCCGTGACATCCTTATGCCTTTAGGTCAGAGGTCATTGTGTCAGAGGTGTGTGTGTGCTCCTGCACCTGAACAGACAGACTGTTAGACCAAAAGGAATCATAATGCTTTGAAAGAATTAAACACTTCTTCTGTTCCAGCTTTGTTTCCCTACAGTAGTTTCCTTCTATACTTGTGGGACATCTGCATTGGAAACAGCTTTGCACCACTGACAGAAAAACACTTTTTATCTCCTCTGAGATTTTTCAGAGTATGACATCATACATTTGAAATCATAGACTTGCACATTAAGGCCCCAGTTGGACCCCTGACTGTCTAGAAGAATTTAAACTTTCCATCCTTTTTTTTTCTTACATGAAAGAGAGAACTGACCCGAATTTGTTGTTGTTTTGGCACTACAATTGAGTTAAGAATCCTGTATTAATCCTTGCATACAGTTTATTCAGCGTATGTTGTTAAAAACTGCGTTGTATGCTTAATAAACCACAGACGCCATGTTTTATTACTGCACGTCAGATCTGCAGGTCAGCAAATAGACCTAATGGTGCAAAAAATCAACATAAAACAGGGACCATATGCAGTGTCCTGTGCCTGGATGTTTATGAGCCCTGAGCTAGGGATACAGTAAATCACATCTTATAATCAGGGCCATTGCCATTGGTCGTGTATAAGATGAGTTATATGAGTTATATTCCTCATATCGCTTGGCTGTCATCCCCTTCATTCAGTCCCCCCTCACAAACCAATGTGAGGCTATCAGCTGCGACCTTGCCACTGCACCCCAGCTCCAGGTGGAAGTGATAGATACTCACCCTCCATGACAGCTGGGCCTTTTTGTATAAGAAAAGCCATATTGATTCATGAGCCAATAAATACAGACACAAGCGGTTTTGCCTTGGTTACTCCTCCCCCTCTATTTGGGTGACTCTTTGCTGTATTTTTTTCTTTTTGTCTACTCAGTGAGAAAAACACCAGTAAAATCTTTGTCCTTATCAGCGGATCAGTACTGTGCCAGGCTTGATGGCAGAAACAATGGAGGGTCAGTGGGAGGTGGTGCATCAGCCAGCGATGCTGGGGTCTTATCGTGGTGTGCTCCATCAGTGGCTGCCAATCAGGCAGCTCTCAGGCCACCCGCAGAAAGAATGGCTTCAGCCTTGTGTTTCTGAGATAACCAGACGACCATCCTTCTCCATCCTGAAGGCTACCTCCGCTCAATGGATTAAATATCGATCATAACAATCCTGAAAATGGAGTTATTATTTTCTCCATGTGTCATTATAGAGGTCTCTGCTACCTCTGCTGTGTGGTGGCCAGCCACTTGTAACAAATTTATATTAGTGTCATAAGTCACAATGAAAGGAAAAAAACTGTTGTACCTGCTGACCTTCTTCTTTTATTAAAGTCTCAGTAATTTTAACTCTTAAGGTAAGTTGTTTATAGTGCGCAATTCATGTTAAACCAGTACCAGGAACATACAAAGTCCAAACATTTATAGCATCATTAATGTGTTAACAATCTAACCCTCCATCCCTCCAATCTTATCAAAACATTTGAGCCCACACTGGGGACCTTTATCCAGCAATCCTTCCTCCTGTACACTAACAACAGGGTGATAGCTGTTGGTAGAGGTGAGTGGCCCACTATCACAGATTACAGATACATCCAATTACTTTTAATGTTTGTTATGGCTCATCTCATTCATTTTAAATAGTCACAGTAGTCTATGACATGCCCTGCACCAACATCCCATTTAAAACAAAATCTGAAATTTAGAGAAACGATGTGGTTGACAATGCCAAAAAAAGTGGACCTTGAGTTAAGATTATTATAACTAAGGTCAAGAATGAGCTTTCACACTCAAATACACTCAAGAGTTATTCCCCTGACTAAAGTTATTTGATTTGTAAATAAATAAAAGTTATACATTAGTTACAAAAGTTATAATAATAATAATAATATGGTACTTTGTCATACTATAATATACACAACAGAATAATATACATATGTTTTGAATACAAAAAGCTGCACCAAGACGGCACACATGCTGTAGCATTTATTCAAATATATTCTCTACCATTATAAAGTGGTGACTTTCAGAGGCACTCTTGCAATTATCTCACAGAAAAGTGTTGTAATTTCCTTCTTGATGCACCCACATCATGTCAGCCTTGTCCTCCTTTTCTTCAGATCTTCAGACGTGAAGAGAGATGGGATACATGTACATTCTTCAGGCCTGCATATTGCTGTTTGGTTCCAAAACTTCACCAGTTAGCTTAAGTAAGCGCACATATGCCATTACCACAGCAACCAGTGCACACACACTAGCTTAATCATGCAAGAAAATGCAATTCAGGGTACACAGGCACTCCCGAGCATCAGATTTGACAAACAAATTGGACATACAATGTTTAAAATATCATAAATCTTGATTTGTAATAATATTGCCAATATTTGCAGTCTGGATGCCTTATAACCAGGCAGAAAGGAAGAAAATTGTATGTCAGTGGAATGTGCCTTTGGGCTTGCATTTTCCTGGTTAGCATACAATCTCCGTCTGAAATGCCAGGTGGGGTTGCAGAGTGCTTTAATAGCAACATGGTCCCAGACACACTATTGATTTCTAGAGCATTTCTCATCAAATAATAAAATACACCCTGCATGTCATACATTAGCTTTCACATGTCCTTATAGTGACCTCTGCTTGCTAACACAATAGCAGAGAGATACCTGAATGTCACATTGATTAGGATTGGATGCTGTTGCTTAGCATGTTTTTCTCTGTGCATCTTACTGGTGAAATAAGGCCCCGTCGCTGCTGTCCATCATGATTAGTAAACGGATTTCATAGTAAAATGATGGATGTGTGGTAAGCTAAAATATGCTCCCGGCCAATCCATAACCTGCAGAGTAAGAAACCTTGATCCAGCCAAGGGTTCATTTGTGAATTAAATGCGAGTCAGTGATGTTTTTTTTTTTTTGTGGTGTTATTATACAGTAACACTTCTCACTGTGCAGTTGATCTCATTTAGCTGTCAGGGTGCATATGAAAATATAAATGCAGTGTTTGTTTAATTTGTGCATGAATTCTTGTTTTATTGGAACTGCTGCAGAGTGAAATATATATACAGGCAAGCTGTGGATTTATTGTAGAAAATTGAAAAGGCAACCACAAGTCATTTAATTAGAAAAAAATGAGTAGTTTGTCCTACAGTGAAATCGTTCACCAATTTATCCTAATGATGTCACTTGACATTATCTTAGCTGGGTGACTGCAACGTTCCATGTCTGTGGTAGTTTCAAAATCGAATTATGGCTTAACTGCAGCTAACCTCAACACAACAGGAGCATATCCAATCACATTTGTGTGAAAAATGAGACAGGCCATATTTTCAATTACATTTCAGCATAAAGGGATTGTTAATCCTGTCTCCCATGCTGCCAGAAGCTGTTAATGAATTTGCTTATCCTCCAAGATACTGATGTCACTTGCCTCTGCTTGGGAAAAAAATAGAAAGCAGTCTTTTTCTTTGTCCCTCTCACACAATACTGTGTCTGACTGTAATGGATGCAAATCTATTCACAGCAAGGTTAAACAGTTTGTTTTGCTGAAGCTACCGCTCTGTTTATGTACAAAGTTCTATCGGATGATCTCATATGCTAAAGCCCCGAGCCATGATTTGCAGAATGCAGAAGCCTCCTCTGCTGACTTTGTCTGCTTAGTGACTTATTGGATTGAAGATATTTTCTCATTCAGAAATACATTTTCTCAGCTTCCACTAGAAGGAGATCAAGTATGGCATTTAATTAGTCTCAAAACCCACACGCATAAAAACCAGACGCGTGCATGTGATACGTGCGCACAGAACAGTATCCGCGAGTTGTAAAGCATCCTCGTGAGGGAGCATTCCTGCTCCACGTGTACAAATGTGATCCCGTGAACGCAGGGCTGTGACGAATGAGCTCGACCCTCCCTACGCGCTCGCAATTGCTCAACGCTCGTTCGTCGAGTTGACTTTTGAGACTTTGGAGGCAGGGATGGAATAGACAGTCCACTCCTTTGATTGGTCACTTTGAATACTGACCATGACTTTGATTGGCTGTTTGGTTTGATTACTGACACAGACAGTTACCTGAGTAAACAAAGGGAAACATAAATAATGATATTTAGCGGCTCCGTTTCTTTTAACCACTTACACTTATGAAAAAGTGTTAGACTTCATAGCAAAAGCCTTAAATGCTGTTTGAGCCCACGTTCAGACTTGTGGAACTTTTATTTTGCTTATGAAAACAGAAAAAAGATTCACTGATATTTATCCATCCAGACCACATTAGAGCAGGTCTAAATCTAAAACCACTATACTTAGGCTTGTCAAATCTGGACTAGATTACCAAAGACACTCCAGAGAGTTATTAAAACACATTTTCAGATTTGTGAAACCTTTATTCCATTTGTGAAAACACAAAAAAGGGCAATTTCACTGATATTTCTCTATCCAGAACACATTAGACCTGGGGTCCATTCCAAAAAGCAGGTTCAACAAACTCTGAGTCTAACCTGAACTCTGAGCTGATTAACCCTGAGACGGGAAACTCAGAGTTTTCGGTTCCAGAATAGCTGATCAGTCAGTTCAATCAACTCTGAGTCATTCTGGAGAATGATTGTTGATATTTGAGCTAAACACCCAAACAAATACACCCCTCCCTTCGTGCTCCCTCAGAAGCTCCGCCCCTCAAATTCATGTATGCAGATTGCCAAGGCAACGACCAAAAGAGAAATATGGTGGAAACCAGAGCGATGCGTCAGCTGTAGAGTCACTTCTGTTCCTCTCACACATTATCACGAGTAGAAAAAAAAACACGACAGAAACCGACTCAGAGAGTAAAAAAACGCGGGGGTCTCCGTGAGACTGTTTTGGATTTAGTGTGGATTGATGCATTTAATAAAATGGAAGCATTTCTGTCTGTAAGAAAACGCTTTCTATGTGAATTGGCCTCTCTCCAGCCCTCCCCCACCATTCAACAGGACCCGAGACAGGAGACTGTCATGTCTTCACACAGACAGCTGTTCTGATGACTCCCCCCTGTCCTGTGCATGAGCACGAATGCCCCCTGCTGATTGGCTGGAATAGTGTTGTATGGCTCGGTCTGAGCCACTTTGTTTCCCATTTACAGAGCCATGGCTGTCTATGAAAACAGGATTTCTTTTTAGCGCACACACAGAATGGACAGCTAGCGGACCGTGAGGGGATATTCACTGAATTTGACAAAAAGTGTACTGAACAATCTTTCTCCAGAATCACTGACTCTGCTTTTAATGGATGATAAAGTGGTGGAATCTGAGTGTGTATTAGGCTATAGCCTACATTATTCCTATAGCCTACATTACATTTTAAATACAGATGGGTGACAAATTAAAGGAAAAACCAACATAAAGTGTCTTAGTAAGGTGTTGAGCCACTATGTGCCACCAGAACAGCTTCATGGGGGCTTTGTCATCCTGGAAGAGACCACTCCCATCAGGATAGAAATGTTTCATCATAACATAAAGGTGATCACTCAGAACAACTTTGTATTGATTTGCAGTGACCCTTCCCTGTAATGGGACAAGTAGACCCAAACCATACCAGCAGAATGCCCCCCATAGCATAACAGAGCCACCAGATCCCCTCACTATAGGGGTCGAACATTCAGACCTGTACCGTTTTTTCCTTTAATTCACCCGTCTATATTTTTTCAGCTTTAATCTGAGGGGGACAAAACACAGGAGGCAGCAACTGAAGATGAACAAAATATAGAGATCAAATGCATAGAGACATTATTGCAAGCTTACAATTTGATCCAGTAATAATGTGTATTTGGTGATTTGCACTTGAAAAGGCGTCAAGATTAAAATACAGTAGAAAATTCAAAATTTTAGACATCTATTTTTATCTTGTATCTCAGCAGCATTCAGTAATGTTGCTCGATTCTGCTCACTCAGAAATATTAACATATAATGTCCAATATTATAGGAATTATGTTCCATCAGTGCGACCAATCACATCATGAGTGACAGAGATAATTATTCATTGATCCAACGTGTCTAAAGCCTCATACCGATTTTTTAAAATTTAAACTGAGATTACACATTATGTGCAGTAAACATTTCAGTGCAGAAGCTGCTCTAACAAACTGACAGCTGTCTTGTGTGCGCAGAGTCACAGTGTTATAAAAGCAGGACATGCAGAGGTTTTATTCTGAGCTGAAGGTGAATTCATGCTGTGTTATATTTGAATATGAGAGCAAAATGACTGATGTGCATAAAACTGTGAAAACTGTGAAAACTGAAAAAGGGTGATTTCACTGCTTTTTTCCCATCCAGACCACAGACAGATTAGAAAATTTACTCTATAAAGATACTGTGTGATTGTATTTCAAAAGGTAAAAATAACCTTTCTACATTTGTTTTTAAGTGAAAAAGAGGAACTGTCCATAACCAATTAAATGAAGAGACGTGGGACTGTGCTGTGAATTTCTAGCCACAAGATCAGTCAAATCTCCCTTTTTGTGTTTTCACAAATAGAATAAAGGTTTCACAAATCTGAAACTGTTTTAATGAGTCTTTGGAGTGTCCTTGGTAATCTAGTCCTGATTTGTATAGTGGTTTTTGATTTCAACCTGGTCTAATGTGGTCTGGATTGGGAAATATCAGTGAAATCACCCCTTTTTCTGTTTTCATAAGCGAAATAAAGGTTTCACAAATCTGATCATGGGTTTAAACAGTGTTTAAGGCTCCCTCGCAAGGATGCTTTTCCACTCTCAGATACTGTTCTGTACACTTGCAGAGCAGAAATGCTCCCTTGCGAGGATGCTTTTCGGCTTGCGGATACTGTTCTTTGCGCTCATATCACATGCATGCACCTGGTTTTTATGTGTGCGGGTTTTGAGACTAATTAAATGCCATACTCAAGACCTGTGGCAGCTAAATAAATAGTTTTTCTGCACTTGTGTTGGCAAGTTGCAGATTCTTACATTTTCTATGGTTGTACACGCTTATAAATGAACTGGTATTTGTAGTTATGACGACTTTAAAAATGTCCCCAAAACTTAAAGTGCCTCTCACAGGTTGAAAATATGTTGGTCTTGTGTTTGTGCTGGTGAGAAGCTCCAAAAACTGATACTTGAAAGACGCCAAAAAAATATTGCAGTCACAAACTGGGCTGCAACGAATCAGCTGAAGGTGACATTTTCAAATGCCTTTGCCTTGTTTTGCCTGACCAACAGTCCAAAACCCAAAGATTTTGAGTTTGAAATTATATAAAACACAGAAAAACAATAAATCTACACATTTGAGTGGCTTGAACCACAGAATATTTGACAATTTTGCTTGATTAAACAACTGTACCAGTTAATCAAAGTTGATGCAGATGAATTTTTTGTCGACCTTTTTTTATTTTTAATCTATAGAACTCTTTTACAAAAATCTAAATACTTTTTGTGTGGGAGCAAATCTATTTGTGAGGATCTGCAAATAAATTCTATAAACACAAAATGTTTTTTTTTCGCCACTATTACTCAAACTCTTCAAGAACATGACACCCAAATGGACAATGAAACAGCTGTTTTGTTGTTAATTTGAGTCAGGGCCAGTTCATGCACAGACTGCTGTGATGCATGAACGAGGTCTGGTTCACATTAGGAAGCAGGTCTGGTCCATCTGAGGCCTGAACCAGTCAACAGTTAGCGTGATGATGGATGGTGTATTAACGCTCTCAGTCCCTTTCTAATGTCACTGTGCATTACACAAATTAGGGTAAACAAATGCCCACCCCCCTGCCAGGCTACCCACCACCCACACACACACATTCACACATTTCCCTCACGCCACGTTGCTCAACCCGTGCTAATAATGCTAATAGGCTTGATGTGTACGTGCGTGTGTGTGTGTGTGTGTTACCTTGTTGTTATCTTTATGGTGAGCGAAGTTCCATTAAATTATCTCAGATGGATCTACAGATGCGTTACATCATCACATCTGGCTTACATCACCAGCTCTTCACTTATCTCCTAAATGACAAATGGGATTTTCATCAACAGCGCTGTCCTCTCTGCTTTTTGCTTTGTTCTCCTCTTTTCTACACGAGAATTACTAATTTTGAAGTCTGCGAAATCAATGGATAAGATGACTCGTATGTGTGCTAAAGGTTTTATCCTGTGGGCGTTCTTTCACAGCCTGGTGTGTCGTCCGCGCGTGGGTGTATGTGTGGGTTGTCTGTCTGAGACATTTGCGGCACATGCACGCATCATGCGTGTGCATACAGACACACACAGAGGTGACACGGTCACCGTCATTAGACCTTCACAGGCATCTGCTCATGCCTGCAACGTGATGTGATCCTTCACCTTCTACATGACAGTTGGCCATTTAGCACTAAATTTATGCCGCCCATGCCCTTTACCAATGCATTCTAAGGAGGGTGGGGGCAGATAGAGGGCGTCACTCAGTGTCCTAGCTTTGATTTGTGTTACTACTTTTACTCAACCAGACATTGTAATGACACGTTGGGCTTTTGAGAAGTTCTGATGGATGCCCAAGTAATGCAGATGCTATGTATGTACACCAGATAACACCTGAATACATCCTGGTAGGGCAAATCTTTCCACGACATAATAGCCATGTTTGTCACCATTTTAGATATAAACAAATCCAGCATCAGCTGTGCAGTCAGATAAATCTTTGATTGCAGTCCAACAGAAGTAGTCAGAATCATAGCCTTTCATTTGATCCGGCTGTTTTTTAGGCCAATACCAATATATATATTTGAGTTTTAAAGATTGTAGGTTTTGCAATATATCTGCCATTCTTTTACATAAATGCTTAACATAAATTAACAGTTTTTGGGATCTCTGAACAAGATAGTCTACTGAGCAGGATGTTTTACAGTTTAACAATGAACTTGTCATTGAGGACCTGTATGTAAGCCCATACAAATTTTCTGTAATAACTAATATCAGCTAGGCTGTGAAAATCAGACATCTACAAACCTTAGAAATCTCCAGTCTTAAAGGTGTAGTTTGACATTTTGGGAATATTCTTATACACTTTCTTGTGGAGATTTAGATAACAAGATTGATGCTACTCTCATGTCTGTCCAAGTATGGAGCTGCGGCCAGGAGGCTTTGGAGTGAGCCAGGCTAGCTGTCCACCCTGCTTCCAATCTTTATGCTAGGCTAAGCTAATTGCCTACCAGCTTCACAAGGCACAGGCACAAGAGTGCTTTTGATCTTCTCATCTAACTCTTGGCATGAAAGCAAAGAAACGTATTTTATTGGGCCTATTTTTGAATTACTTTAAAGTAAAGATAAGTGTAGATAATGAGAAAATGAAATACTTTTAAGGCTTATCAAAGGCCAAAACATGGCACTGCAGTTTCTGATACTATGAGACAGTTTGGTATCATGGCAACGGTCATTTTATCCTCCTCCTTGACAATTGCAAGGTAAACGGTAGAATAACATTCCTGTTCCTGTTACAAAGTAATCTACATGAATCTACACATGCATGTACAGTATTTGATTGGTAAAGCAGTATTTTGCTGGAAGACCTTGAATTGCATTTCCTCAAAAGTTGAGCCAGGCTCAACTTTTTCACTGGATAACACAGAATTTTTTTGCTGGAGCCCTTTTATAGTGGCACCTCCACAGCATCAATTGCAGTGGACACATTGAAATGAATAGGAGCTACAATTTTTCATGCAGTATGTTTGTGTGAAAAGTTGGAGGAGAAGTTCAGGGTCACTATGTGGCTCGTGTGCAAGACTGATTTGTCATTCAAGTGGTTAACTGCCGTGAGACACATCTTATGAAACGATGACAAGCAGTTATCCTTGTGGATGACTGTTTGGATTTGTTTTGTTTCTTTGGGAATTAAAACCTGATCATTATGCAGAGAAAGAGGTGGTGTGTTAGGATTCTGAGATGAAAAAGGAAAAGGAAAACAAACACCTGGTGAGGCCTTATTATTTTGTTATCATTGCTGCATGAAATCTGCAGAGACATTCAAAGCAGCGCATCTTGCTCAAAGACTTTGTCGGTGTCTGAACAGATACTTTTTAAATTTCCCTTGGTGGTTGGAGAGACTTCTAGACTGACTGTGAATAATATTATGGGCTGCCCACTTAGAGAAGGTCGATTCCACCAGTTTGATGTCCTCTAAACTCTTCACGTCACTCAGCCTTAAAAGGTCAGTTCACCCAAATCTCAACACCTAACTCCACTTAATCCTTGTGTTTTTGAGGCGCAGTTTACAAAACTTTCTCCACTGGGGAGTTTCAGTCAGCTATCTTCAGCTTTTCTTTGCCCAGCTCTCTCTTGAACTGAGCAGAATGTCATTCATAAAATAGTAGAATTTCCACAATATTATATCAGATTAAGTATGTTAAGTATCAACGTGATCAGTGATCAGTGGAAGACATTCAGACACATGTCTGACCTACAGTTTTATTGTTTGTAGTTTTCTTTTTAGCATAAATTAAGTCCTTAAACATCAGATTTATAATGTGCTCTAATTAACGAAGCCGTATAGAAGCTGTACTGTTGTATAGTAATGAGCTCCATCTTGTGTCACTTATGCCACTTAAAATAGATACAATTTATATTTTGCAAAATCACGCATGACTTTCAAAAACAGACAAACTGGTTAATGCCATGTAAACCTGTCTTTTCTTTTCTTTCACTCGTCTCTGTCTGTTTGGAGCCCTCTTCACCTCTCAACTGAGGGGGAGAAAGTGTGAATGGTAATGAAGACCAGCTATCATTGCAGGCTAACGCTACCATTACCTAACCTCTGATAGATGGGGCCATTGGAGGGTGTTATCAGAGCCAGCTGTGAGGGCAGAGGTATGCATTATACATGGGCAGTAGCCCTGACACCAAGCGGCGAGACACACACAGAATTACAGATGTGTGTGGCACACAGACTTATATTTTCCAGACAGTGAGTCACATGCAGTTAAAGCACACACAGATATGGTCATAAGGTTGTTTGACTAAATGTGACACTGAAAAGAAAAAAATTGAATGTTGTATCACCACTGGCATCAGACGGTCAAGTATCAAGACACACCACAGCAGAGTTTCTCAGCCGCTATCAGCTAATGCTAATAGATTGATATTTGGTGTATTATTGTGCTCTTGTTTCAAGAGCAAAGAAGGAGCATGTAGCAGGAAAAAGAGCGTAGGTCTATAACAGATGCAAATGCAGGACATCTCCAATTTCTTAGTTCATAAACATTTGGGGATCTAAAACTGGGCTCACGGGCCAGAAAAGGCTGACAAACCAATGCATTACATTACAAAAAAACACACACAAGCAGTGAGCTCTCACTGATGAGAGAGGTTGATGATAAAAGAATAACAACACTCGTAACTTAACAGCTCAGCGATAGTACTGCATGAGTGATGGACCTTAAAGTTTCACCATGTCGCGTCAGCTTCCTTTAGTTAACAAGAGGACAGCAAAAGCTTAGTTGGTCACATGATCATGAAAACTGGATGATTTAAAGATGGAAACATTTTGACTGGTCGAATGAAATGTCTGGTTCCTGTAACAAAATGCTAATAATTAGTTTTTGGCATTAAAGGAATCTGTTGAATCATCCTGCTACACTGCTGCAGTGGGGACTATTTATCTTTTAACATGAACACATAATAAAACATTGCTAATAAGTATGAAGGCCCTATACACACTTGGTAATAATAAAAAAAACTGTTTATATAGCACTTTTCAAAACAAATGTGACTTCACAAGGTACACCTACACAGGTGTAAATAATAGAATTAATTGGTTTCAGGGTCCTGGTATTGTGCATGCTGGCTGCTGGCAAATTGTCTACTGTGTAAAAGGCCTCGTGTAACTAAGATATGCACTAAGTTGGACAGTTTTAAATTGCTCTCTGGAGTACAGAACTAGCAAAGATATGTTGGTGAGGTATGGTAAGTTAGAAATGTTGCTGCCTTTACATTGTTTGTTCACCAATTTCCTGTTGCTTATTGGGCAACATACAGTATTCACAGACAGGTGATGTGGCAGTCAGGCTCTAGTTAGAATGCTGCATCACCGCAACATCCTGAAAGTCCCCCTCCACTTAAAAATGTGTTTTGCTTATTGTCACCTGAATGTTTGAGCTTCTCTGTGCAGAATGATGTGTGCAAGGAGTTTGACATTAATGTGTTTTCACATTCATCTGCTGAAAGTGGAAAGTTTCTCTGTGTTTACTGAGACACAGACACATTCTGGGTTGAAAGGCGTGTATCTACGAGCAGGGTTTGTGACATCACAACTAGTTTGGAGCCAATCGTGGTCCAGTACGCAACTTACACAAGTGTGATGTGGAAACTTGAAGCCACTTTTCAGTGAAGTAGGAGACATCTTCTATCTAGCAGTCAAACTTTTGAAACTAAATGTATTTGCATATTTATAGATTTTGGATTTTTCAGTGAGGTAGGAGGAGGAGATGCCATTTAAAAAATGTCTAACCTTGTAATTGAAGTTTTTTTTATATATGTCTGGAGGGAATCTGTAATATTGTTGCTCACCAGGTTCATTTCTACACGGCCACAGTCTCAAACAAATACTTCAAGATGTTGTTAAGTCTGAATAGGGAGTTTTGTTGTATACTATTCTGCTTAATTCCTACACACTGGATCAAACCTACAAGGCTCCTTTGGGATGTGAAGGTATAGGATGTAAATGTGCCACCAGAAAAATAAACCTGAATGAATTATTAAGTAAGTATATAGTAATTTAATATGCCTTGTTGAATATATTCCTGCATGAAGGCAATAAGGAGCTCCTACGTGTTCTTGGCTGGTTGTGCCTGATAAAGTGACCAGAGTCTCAGTTAAATTAGGTGCTGGTTTGCTTTGATGGGCCACTCCTGGATTTATTTGAACCTTTACCAAACACTCAATCCCTGCACCACTTCCCATTACATATTCATGTACATGAAAGCACATATTTTACATACATGTAAAGACTGTAAGATTACATTTTGCATTTAATAAATGCATCTATGCTTTTGGGGTGTCGAAAATAAGACTTACTGGAAAAATAGGTTTTTGGGAGGTATCTTTTTATAGGCACTCATATTATCAGTTGAAATGTCAGAATGTCCTGAGTGTAAAAAAAATGTATGCACTCAGTTTTCTATCTCCGCGTTTTGAGTACCCCCCGCTGAGAGCTCTCAACCTCCAATCCTGCTTCTAAAGGCTGGAGTGGTGAACTGGGAAAAGTGATATTCAAATCAAAGCTGCCTGAGTGTAATATGGAAATGAGGTCTAGTCATTGACAGGAATTCATATCCAGGCTGACGTATCACACACACAGTGATATCCAGCACATCTCGCAGCATGTGAACACATGGGCAACGGCTGACTAGGAATAGGTAATCAAATATAACAATATGCCTCCAGTAAGTGAATGTATTGACATAAATGTAAGGGACAGACAGGTGTCATTTACTGTTATTTTTAAGCATTCAAGCACTTTGGATCGTAACTGCAAGCTTGTTCACCAGCAATAAAATTTCAGTGACCAAAAAAAAAAAGAAAAATCTGATTGCTATCCTTCAGTCATCAGTCATCAAGTGTGAGCGATTAGGACCACAAACATTGCTTCTGTGGTCTGACATTTTCCTGCTGTTTCTCACAAAGCCTTTTGCCATAAAGCCAGGTCATTCAAGGCATAGAGGTGTGTGTCAGTAGCAATTCCCAGGCCTTTCAACGAGCATTTCAAGTTGTTTTACGGCTTTAGATGGCCTGTTGGACACCTTTCTTCAGCTGGTTCACTAGTTCCCAAGCTGTTTTGGGAAGTGTGTGTTTTATGGATGACATGTCCACTACATTTTCTTCTTGATTTTTCTTTTTGTCTTGGAACATACTTCCTCTATATAGTGTGGTCCTTGTCACTGCTAACTGCCTTTTACCTGCTCGTAGGGATTTCACCGGTGTTTTTTGCTTTCCCCTCTTGCTCCCCAACATGTACTGCAGAGAGAAGGAGGTGAACCCTCAGTTCACCTCAACAGTTTCCCAACAAACACTGCCATTCATGTTCATTCAATTGCTATTAGGAATTGAACTCTGGTCTGTGCAGTGATGGGCAAGAATTATGCCCTTGTGCCCACCCCCTTTGCACCCTGACATCTCCAGCCCATCTGACCGGCTCTCAAGTGTGGAACCCAGCATTACATTTACATTTACATCTATTCATTTGACGCTTTTGTCCAAAGTTATGTACAAATGAGGTACAATCAAAGGCACAGTAGATCAAGGAGAAGTGTTTGAGAAAAGGTGCCTCAGCATTCGGTTCTATGTTCCACCTGACACAAGTGCCGCAAGCTTGCAGGTGCATGAAGCAACCAGTAAGTGCCTTGCAAATTACTTCTTTTTAAAAATAGCAAGAGAAGATTTGAAAGCAAGAAAGAGAATTAGCATATTAGGTGAGTAAGTACTTTCAAAAGAGGTAGGTCAAGCAATTTTTGAAGCTAGAACGGGTTTCTGCTGACTGAATCGAGTTTGGTCGAGCATGCCAGCGTGGATGGGCACCTCAGTATCAGGAGCCTTATCTTGCAGAGTCATATTCTACAAAAGTGGTTCAACTAACTGGTATTTCTGCTCCAAGATGCAAGCAACAAAGAGGGTACAATGTCCTGATATACCTTTTTAACTTTGTGGTAAAGAGCAGTATATCCCCCTCGTCCGTGTTCACTTGTCAGGAAAGTGGACTGCCAACGAAGATGAATGCTTCAACAGCACTGAGAGTGTCTTCGACAGTAATGCCCAGCTTCATGAAGGGCTTTTCGAGCAGGATGGTACATAACATCAGGATTTAGCAGGACTCAAAGGGTGAATTGCTTACCGTTATTGCCCATTGTGAAAATGAGTCTCTCAGTGAAGCCTGGCACATTTAGGTTCATTCGGGGAAACCATTCAAGAGTGAAACTGTGCAGCAGACTGAAGACTGAGACTCTTCAGGGGGAAATGTCACCTGAAATGTGGGTGAAATCTTCTTTGTAGAAAAACAGGAAAGACAAAGAGAGAGATTGACACAGAAAGAGGAAGGTATACAAAGGGTTTGTTTAAAAAACTGACTGTGTTGTCAGTGCTCCAAGGACCCAGAGGCCGGGGTCATGCATCACTAGATAAGAAGGTCATGTGTAGTTGAATTTAACCCTGAGGTGAAATGGACCAGATGGACTGCCCCAAAATTCCGCTTTCCTTTGTATATCCATTAGCTGGCATTAACACTTCAGTGACCTCCCTGAAGTCAATTCAGAGTTTTTACAGAGCTTCTGTCCTCAGTGGTTGGATCCAGACTTCTACTAAACAAAATAGTTGGGCTGCAGCTAACAAATTTAAACAGATTTCTTCTTTATCACAGTCTATATACAATATCACACATCCCATTTCCTAGAGCCAAAGTGGCATCTTCATATTGCATGTTTTGTCCAGTCAAAAGCCCATAGATATTTATTTTATAATAATACAAAATAGAAAAAACATTGCAAATCCTTATGCAGTATTTGAGAAGCTGGAATCAATGAATGTTTAGCATTTTTGCTTGCTTTATTTTCTTTATTTAATGTTAAATGGTGTTTTGACCATAAGATCCTGCAGTGCCGGGCTGCACCCTCTGACAGGCGACACCATTTTCTAAACCGGACCTAACAATGTTCACACTGTAGCAAAGAGGAGTAGTGCTGCTACGCTTGCAGGCTGAAGTGGACAAAACACAGTAGAGTACAGATAAGAAAAGATCTGCATTTTATCAGGCTTATTTTAGCAGATACCAATCCATTAAAATACTCCTGGACTGGCCTGACAGCGATCCTTAGGATTGGCTGGGAACATCCCTATTATTTGTGTTAGCAAAAGGCGCTGAGAGTGTTAAAGATTCTTTACTTATAAATATATATCAACATTTTGCAACTTTGGAAATCCATCATAGATGTTAGGTTTGCTGGACTGTAGCAAACCTTAAAATACAAGACATGCTGGTTCTCGTACCACGATCCCTGTCAGTCACTTTGAGAATGGAAAACAAAAGCGTCTTTTTTTTGTAGGTTTGTGGAATTTGGATGTCAGAATTCTTGCGCACACATAATCTATAAACCATCAGATCTGCGACAGATCTACAACATTTTTATTGAGCTCACAAGTTTTATTTACAGCAATAACATGTACAGCTCTGCATGTTATTGATCAGGGAATGTGACAGAATGGGTGCAAAATGGTCGTCAAGAGGACCCAGTCACCATGGAAGGTCACCAGGTGGAAGAAAATGACCCTGCACGGCTGCAGCCTGTAATCATCTTTATTAATTCTGTGTGAGCTGTTACCAGAGAAAACACATCTGTCCAGAGTGACTTATTGATTTCATAAGAGTGTTAGTAAAGCCAGCGGTGAAGCTCAACAGCAACAAGCTGCAAGTCCCGTGACCAAGACGAGCTGTCGTCTAGAAGAAAAGGACCTGAGCAGAAGCGTGAAACCTTTCAACGATTCTCAATCCTCTAATGCTCCAAGGAAATCCAATTTCACATGGCCGTAATTGAAATTTATTTTGTCACCACAATGGCGAGTCGACATCATTTATTGAGGTCTATCTTTTCTGTGCCTGGGGATATGTCTCACACTTCCACGGTGTTGAAGCTGTAACTTGTGTTAATAAATGAATAATTAAAAAAAAAAAAAAAAGAAGTCTTCTTTCTTTGCGTCAAAATTGGGTATGAATTATTCAGATTGCGACAGATATTTTAGACCACAAGAAATCTGCAGCCATGATAGATTCATTTGGTTTGCGATGTTGTAAAATTTAACCAGCAATCTATTCATTAAACACTTCAATTTTGATAGTTTAAATTTGTTAGGTCTTCATAAATTGTTACATACACCAATTGCATATGAAAAGCCAAAGCCCAGTCTAACACAACCATCACACTTCATCTTGATAAATCAACATTAACATTTCTACTGCTGCCTTACTCTCTACGGATCCCGGAGTGTGATGTAGAGGCAGCCATAGGATCGCCCTTCATACCTCTCAGACATGCTGGGAACGCACAGCATGAAGAGGTCCATTACCTCTAACACCGTCCCTTCCCCTCCTCCCCTCCCTCTTCACACAGCTCAGAAACACACCAGCAGAAATAACATGGAAAACATTCAGCCTTGCCTAAACCGAACCCAGACTCGCTTTGGCAGAATTATGCTGCAGATTAAAAAGCGAATGAATCATATTCCGAGCGCGCGGTGGTTAAGCAAAAGCGATCAATCAAATTAGAGGTGAGACACTTAGCAGAGGGGTTATTACATATTCTAATATGGCCATTTCCAGTCAGTAATTGGATGACTTCGTTAGCAAGCATAACATGATGGAAAAGACTTATGAAAGCATTCTTAGTCATGTTTATGGATGTGTGTTGTGTGTCTCATCCAGCTTATTAAAATTGTTTAGACCCTGTTAACCTCGCGACAGCTTTTGCACAGTAAGATTTAAATTTCTGATATCGTTTTCATCTTCGCCCTTTAATTAGAGTTGTTTTTTTTTAAGGGTTTGATGACAGCGTTGGCTCAAAATTCTCTTTTTGCTCAGACTAATTGAGAGTTACCGCTCCTGTGTGCATCCAGTGAAACATTGGAAAGGCATGTGGGTACTTGACAGGTGGGCTCATAATGTCTGGCCCCTCGGGGGGGGAAAGAGAGACGTGAAGTTGTTGCTGTAATTGCTAATGCAGTGAGGTGGCCTTCCCTTTTGTCTGCACGGGTCTGTCAGAGACAGTGGGGGGGCTTCTCTTCTTTGTCTGTGCTGATAACTCGATGAGGAAGTCATTGTGCTTTGTCTTCCACTGCCTTATCCTACATGTGAGGTGTGTGGTATTCAGAAGTGGACGTTCCTTTTGTCCAGCAGGCCTGATCTTGAATTTAGCGTTTTTTCTGCTACAATTTTGTTTCTTCAGTTTCTTTGCAAAAGGGACAACAACATATATATGATTTCTCTCATGCATCAGTGTGTGCATGGTTTCATTGTGAATAACAATGACATCATTCTGCATGTGTTTGAGTGTCAGATTGTTTGTTTGTGTTTGATTTATGTTTGTTTGCGTGTGTGCGCGTGTGTGTGTGTGTGTGCGCAGTGCTTCGGCTGTAACATCTGGCACCGGTGTGATTGGTGTGGTGAGCCCTCAGGCCTTTTCATAGGTGATAGATGACACCTATCACAACCTGTCAGCAGGGACCCAGCCAGCCAACTAGCCAACCAACCAGCAGCCTGCCCTCCTTCATCTTCACCCCCAGTTTTTACTGCAGCGAGAGATGGAGAGATGGCGGGAGCAAAGAGAGTGACTCATTGCCTTTTATGAATATAAAGAGGAATGCAGCGGTGCGCTACTTTTCAGCATTAAGACCCTAACATTATATAAAAATATGCCTTGTTTGCAAAATTACATGGCTGAACTAACAAAAGAAAGTTGCATTGGAGCAGGAAATGCCAAAAAAACAATGTTTCGGCTGTCTAGACAGTGGTCAGTTTTCAGCAGAGGACATAGCAATTTACATGCTTTCTGAAGCTGCTACATGTAAATCAATATCACCATGAATGTGAATGAGGAATCCAGATAAACATTCTTCCTTCTTTAGATGTGCCATTTCGTTGGCGTCCAGGAACAGACTGTGTTGTAGCACAGTCAGAAACCTGCCGACCAGCTTCTCTCCTGATTCTGTAGGCCGAGACAATAATTTAAATCCATCTATTGCACTATTTTCTTTACTTATCTCTTTCTCATTTTCTCTTTTCATTTTTCATTTCCTCCGTCTGCCGTTATCAGAGGCGCTAGTACTGCAGCCGAAGAATAGGGCCACCTCGTCTCATGGACTGAAGTGTGACTGGTCAGCACTTCAGTTTCCAATGCCGATGGAAGTTTTTAAACTGCAGACCTTCTGCTCGCCGGTGATCGCAGCTCTCCATCACAGTGAATGAAAGAATGTAAACACCATTACCTCACCTGTAAACGATGGCACAGCAATGGTCTCCTATTCAGTAGTGAGATAAGCAAACCTCCTCATCATCACTTCATATCAGAAAGTGAATGAAAGAAAGTAAACACAATCACTTTGGGGTATGTGATTAAAGCACAGCATGGCCTGACAGTGTATGACACATTCATCTAGTGTTTCAATGAATCCGATCCAACACTGAACTATAAATCAAAAATGCCAAACAATTGATGGTTTCGGATCTCAAACGTGAGAATTTGCTGCATTTCCTTGTCCTTGCAAATTGAATCTGTTTGGGCTGTGGAGTATTGGTTGGACAAACAAAAAGACGACGGGATGATGACATCACCTCGGGCTATAATGAACTGTGATCTGGGTTTTTCACTGTTCTCAGGTGTTTTATAGAGCAAACAATGAATCGAGAAAATAATGGGCACATTAACTGATAATAAGAAATAATCGTTAGTTGCAGCCCTGAAGCCAACTCTTCCTTTATATGTACTGTATGTCGCTACTTGTTATTGTAATGCTGCTTACTATTTAAGAGTTGGTGCATTACAGCTTCCTCAGTGCAACTTTAACTCTGACAACAGAACTCTGACACACAGATGGTACTACGCCACTTCACATTCTTGTTTCTTGTGGAATATCACTCTGCCAGGCTAAGCAATTACATTACAATGTTATGTAGCTCCCATCAAAAACATATGCAATATATATAGTTTCCTTTGTATATATAGTTATGTCCATCATCACTGCAAACATCAGTAAATGAAGTGAAATTGCTTAATAAACTTAATTAAATCCTGGTAGAAGAAATAAATGTGTTGTAAATGTGGCGGATTTCTGTGGGGGTCAAAAAAACAGCCAATCATTTACAAGTGATTGACAGATGGAGGGTATAGGGTATGTTGAAAAGCCTTTGTTCTGTCATATATACATATATATATGTTTCAATGCACACTGGAGAGCTTTTAATATCTTATTAAAGCTACACACACACACACACACACATACTCGTAGGAGATACACAGAACACAGTAAAGAACATCCACACCGCTAAACTCACACGTGTTCATGGATTAACCAGGGAGCCCTGGATGAGGTTTGACAAAGTGCCGGCTCAGGGCCACAGTGGCTTTCCTCGTGCCTGATAATAATTGATGGATGACTCCGGTGCAGGACACTGACAGGCTGGTTGCCTGGCCTTTACCCTCTGCAAGCTCAACCCTTACATGTGTGAAATAGCCAATTACTCCGACGTCTATTGAAAGTAATAGGCTGATGAGCAAATGGCTACTGTGGGACATTGTGGAACCTTGTAGAGGGAGATAGAATAAGATAAAGTTCTACCAGGAACAGCTGCCACCACCCCAGCCGGGCCTTCCGGATACTGTTCCAGCTGCAGAGAAAAGGGTCAGTTACGTATTTTCTCCCTCTAACCACAGTATCCCCATCCTGTATTGACTTAAAGTTTATGATCCATGATACACTCATGTTATACAGGAGCTAATTTACAGAAATAAATCCTCCTTTTAGAGGCTGTTAAATGGATAATGGAAACAGCAGCAGGCATACATTCTCAGGGAAGCATTAAACACAATTTTTGCTGGGGAATGGAAAGTCATATGCTGCGTGGCGAGCTAACGCTAGCCAGCCATAGGATATTGACAGAACAATCCATCTTTATAAAAGACGGTGAACAATTCCAATCTATTTTCTGGAACCACATTATCAGAGGCAATATATGACTGCATCTAAATATATACAGGAGATGTACAGTATATATGAGGAGAGAGACGGGGTGTTCGTCTACGGTTAAGCATGCCGGATAGAAAGGAGAGCAGTCTCTCTTCATAATTGGACAGGTTATTTTTACACGATGCTGACGTCTCGGGCTGCTTGCTGACATGTTTAGCTATATTTCTTTCAAATATTCTCCCTAATTCTCTTTCACTGTCTCTCCATGCCACCTCCATCTCCCCTCCTCGCGTGCACTCTGCCCTCCGTCTCATCTCTTGCCCCTCCCCAACCCCCCTGTTCATCCTCACACTCTCCCTTTCTTTCACTTTTTCTCTCTCCATCCTCAGTTCAACCTCATCTATTGTTTTTCCACTGCAGCATTTTCAGTCTCCCACTATTCAAACAAAGCATAATTGACTGATGTTTTGGAGCATCTTATTTGGAAAAGCGACACTGATTGGACATGGCTTGTTCTTTATGTAACCAAAGCCATTCACTCTGTGCTAATTCAATTCCAGCAGGACTCCCACCCTAATCTATTGGTGCTTCAATTGGAGGCAAAAGAAAATTGAATCCGGACATGGGTATAATATAACTTTTTTTTAGATTTCTTATTTACTTGTCTTTCAATTATCAAGCACACTCATTAGTGTGGATATCTCAGCATGACAAAATTTCAGTTGTTTTTCTTCATCTCATTATCTCCCAGGTCTTGATAAGGCAGACTCAGATGTGCTTTCAACAAAATAAGCTTTTTAACTTCATTTCCCATGTGCACAAACTCCTTGAGGCATTTCAAGTCTAATCCAATCATGCCAATATGAGCTCTGTTACCTCCACTTAAGAGTTCAAAGACAGACTCGCCTGCCCTTGGCGTATGTCTGACACATGGGTGTATCGGGCCCTCCCCTGCCTCACGCCAGCCAATGGTGATGGATCACCTGTAATACATCACTGAGCCGGAGCTGGGTGAGCAGTGGACCTGATTGTCAAGTCCTTATCAAGTATTGGCCTCTCCGTAAGTAAAACGGAGTTTTAAAGAAGTGACCTCATCACTGATGCATATACCTAAGACTACTGCACATGGTGGTAAGGCTGGACGATATGATCTGAAATTGATATAACAATATATTCATATATTTGTTTTTTTTTTGTTTGTTTTTTTAAATACTTCAGCACACAATGTGTCCTTTTTAATACTGGCCTAGTTTTTAGCTATGATAGTGGTATGGGTCTTGGGATAGTGTTGGTTGGTCAGTCCACCACTTTGGTCCAGACTGAAATATCTCGATAACTATTGAATGGATTGCTGTGAAAGTAATCCTAATGATTTTGGTGATCCCCCGAGTTTCCTCCAGTGCCACCATCAGGTCAAACTTTTCAGTAATCCAGTGAAATATCTTTACGTCTACTAGATGGTTTGGCACAACATTTTGTAGAGACATTCATTCAGTTTCCCAGAGGATGAAGCCTGATGACTTTGGTGACTTTTTTCGAGCGCCACCGTGAGGTTGACATTTGTGGTTTTAGGTTAAATGTCTATGGATTACCATGAAATTTGGTACAGACATTCATATTACTGTCAGGATGATTTGTAATAACTTTGGTGATCCCTGACCTTCCATCTATTGTCATCATCTGGTTAAAATTTCAGTTTGTCCAACACTTTAGTTTATGACCAAATACCTGCAATACTATAACATTCCCATCAGCCTTAGTTGTACTTTGTATTGGCAGCATGTTATCATAACATACTAAACTATGATGGTGAACATGGCAAACATTATACTTTTTTAACATCAGCATGTTAGTATTGTCACTGTGAGCATGCCAACGTTAGCATTTAGCTCAAAACACCACTGTGCTTCACAGAGCTGCTTGTGCGACTGTAGACTCTTAGTCTTAGTCTTTATTAATTTCAGAATAACCAATTCAAACTTCTGGGCCAGAGCTGAGTGGTTGGTTTGATTTATGCACAGATGTAATCAGTTGTTGTAGTTGTTCTCAGTTTAATTATATGACTATTTATTTATTCGAGAGTTAATTCAACCCTACTTTGTGGTATCAGGACTGATATCTGTAGTCTGATGTGTTGAGTAAACCAACATGATAGAGTGCATTAGCTGAAACATAATTTCACTGTATATTTTGATGGCTTGTATGCCTTCTGGCAGCATTTGGCTGTGCCGCATATCTATTACTGATGGAGTGATTGACACGGGCAATGGGCCCTGGGATTGGAGATGGCTGTGCAGAGTATTGGTGTGAGACAGAGTTGTGTTCCCTTCATTAGACAGGCCAGGGAATGCCCTGTTGACCCCACAGTGACCCCTCCAACACAATTACGAACCACAGGCCTGGCGCCGGTTATTGATGCCCATCACTGACATGAGCAGCTGCACAGGGTTATGGTCTCACTCACTAATGTGAGCCACAGTGTGTCAGACTCACTGAACTGTGGAAACACACATTAAAAAGAAAAACAAGAGTGTACATTCTGTGTGACTCATTGATTTGAATTCTGTTACTGTGGAGTTTTGGGAAAGTGCTTGTAGGGCTGCAAATAAAAATGTTTTTAGGAACAATAAATCTGTTAATTTTGTGTTTGATCAATCTTCTAAGGTATAATATGTTACATGTAGATGACTGTGAAAAATGTAGAGGCTGACACACAATAATCTTTACTGGAAATGAAATTAGTATCAGTATTAAACCTTTAAACAACAAAATACGACACAATTATTTTAAAGTTGAGATAATGATGTTGATGAAACAAGTCTCAGATATATAAAAGTGCTGCCTAAAGCTTCTTTACATCAATGGATTGAACTCAAAATCTAATATATCTTGGAGGAGACTGAAAGATATTTCATTTGCAGTCATATAACTATAATAAAACAGAGAAAAGCAGCAAATCATCACATTTCAGAAGCTGAAACCAGTGATTGTTTGGTGTTTTTAAACACAACATAAATTACTCAAGCTAGCAACCAATTTTCTTCAGCCAGAAGGCTCTGTAACTGTTGCACGAAACTTATACGCTGTATGAATAAAAATCATAGGTGCCTTTTTGGAAATTGGATTGTCCTAAATCTTCAGAAAGGTACCAGATGATATTAAACCAACACCTCTGATATGGCAGAGGATTCTCTAAAACAAGAAAAAAGTGCTATTTGTTGGATCTCACATCTGTAATATCAGCCTCTCTGTGTCTCTCCACCAGCTATAAATGTGTGTGTGTGTGTGTGTGTGTGTGTGTTGGTGCACTGCTCAGCTGTACCTTGTTGTTGTGTTTGTGATGTAATATCCTGGGCAGCGAGTATGGTGTAAGGAGAAAATAAAAAAAACCAAAACCCTGCTGCTTTTGGTTATCTTCTCATTTTTCCCTCAGCAAGTTGGCAATAAGCCAACATTCAGCCTATCGATTTTCTCCACCTCCTCTTGTAAAATGAAACCTGAAATCGTTTCCCCCCCCTCCTTCCTCTCTCACTTTGCAGGTTGTAGCTCTCGACAAACTTTGCAGCCTGTGATTTATATAATGCTTCTCTTTTTGAGCATGGGAAAAACAGAAGGTCTATTTTTCGCCACAGTCTTGTTTTTATATTGTTGTATCTTTGGCCTGGTGCCATTATACCTGCGTGTTGGCAGTACCTCTGCATATCTTATGGCTCTTGATTCCAAATTGACCTGAGGAATCCCTATTTTCTACCTCTCAGGAGTAATGGTGGGGAGGCCCCGTTAACGAGCCTTTGTCCCTGCTCACTGATGGAGGGCGTACAGCTCTGGGAAAGTGGCCTGTGTGATTAGTAAATTGTGGTTAATTGGATAGATGGAAGGGTCAACGGCAGTGATAAAGTCAAGGGAACCACTGAATAATGGGGGTGTCAGCTGATGCTAATAAAGGGAGAGTGCTCAGAATAACACAGAGTCTGTAGTAGCTTTTAATAGATAGTCATTAAGAGCTATTAAAAATAACCAGACAAAGGCAAAACTGTGCTTAGCTGTCAGTTAGTCCCCAGAACCACTCCAGTCTGTGTGGTAAATGTGTTAACTCTTCAGTGCCCGTAAGAGGAGTCAATGAGGTGGACAACTGGATCTAATACAAGTGTGATCTGGTGGAAACGTTAATGTGAATGATCTTCTGAATATCACCCAAGTTGGCTCGATTTGTTCGTGTTGTCGCGGTCGGAGCATCGGTCTAATCCATCCAATCAAAAAGAGGATGGGAAAGGAGTTATGTGGGACGACAGGAGGCTGATGATATGGGTGGAGGAGAAGGAGAAGACGAATCACAAATATGATCCAAAGGGAAGAGATTAGATCCATATCAGGAAGAGCATGCGGCAGATCTATCTCCACTATCACACATCCACCTCTTATCTGACTTTGATTTATGTTCCAGCAACATACAGTCACGGGGAGGGGGGGAAGATTTGGCACTTGTATATCTCCAAACAATGGACCGCAGTGCAAGCAATTACATCTGACTTATTCTAGACAACTCAAGGAGACTCCTGGTGTGGTGTGTCCTGCTGTTTGAGGGGTTTGCCCTCTGCCTGGCTTGGCTTGTTGCAGGTGTGTGTTCTGGCTCCATGTGTTGGCTATAGCTGACCTCCCTGCACTCGGACCGGGCAATTAGTCCACAAAATGGCTGACTGTAAATCTCCTGTGGGAAGGGTTTGGCAGGGCCACCCCGAGGTGAGCACCACAACGAGGAATTAAACACACAGTAGTAGCTAACAGCAGTTTTATGATGTGAGGAAGAGAACAGGGTGAGGTGAGGGGCAACGATGCTCCTGTAGAGAATCATCAAGGGAGCCACAGTGCGCTGCTGCTGTGCTTTTTGAGATCAGGGTCCCTCTGTTTTAGGAAATGTACCATATAATGAGGTTAATTATAAAAGACTCATCACAGAACTGAGCCAAGGCAAGTAAACACAACATGAAGTCTTTACAGTGAATGTGAAAAACCCTGTGGGGAACAATGTTTAGTGTCAGTGTTGCTAATGGTGTAGAACACTGAATCATTCATTCACAAAACTTTTCTTTCCCATCCGTCTTACATATACTTACAAATACAGGATAATGCTAGTTATGGTATTGGCCCAAATATAAGATTTATATAAACAATTTAAAGACACCCCCCTCATTTGCAACATTGTTAGAGCTACAGTTAGTTGATTAGTCGATTGACAGAAGATTAAATGGCAACTATTTTGATAATTGAATAATCATTTTAGTCGTTTTGTAAGAAAAAATGCCAAACATTTCCTGTTCCCGCTTCTGAAATGTGTTTTATTCAACGCTTTTCTTTGTCATACATGATAGTAAACTATCTATATCTATCTGAGTTTTGGACTGTTGCTCGGACAAAAAAAAGCAGAGGAAGACATCACCTATAACAGGCATTTTTTCTATTTTTATTTTATATTTATGTGATTATGGCTTCTTTAAAATAACTCATAAGTTTCAAATCCTTCACATAACGGCTCTAAATGTATTGTCACATTTAAATAAAATAATCAAGCAAGTCAATAAAAACAAAATAACCAGCAAAAATATAAACACTGTTTCTATTTCACCATCTTACAGAGAATCAGCTCTGCCCAGTGGACTCAGCTCTGGTAATACAGTAGGTTTGCTCCATTCCTGACTGGCACACTGCTTTATACTGTATGGCAGTGTTTAGGGTAGTGACTTTGTCCTGCTATACAGTGGAGTACATAAATCCTCATGAATCCTTTTCTATCATAAAACATTTTTATATACTTCCAATTATGCATAAATCTTACAGCCTTAAAGGAGTTTCGAGTGCAGCTTGTTATAGGAATTTCTGGCCTCATTCTGTTTTTTAGTCACATACTCACTCCGCTGTCAGTCTCCTGGAAGTGGTCGGGAAGATTTTCTCTTGACTTTTGGTTTTTTTCAGGCTGTCTTTTTGGGCTCAGCACCTCCTAACATGACATTCTGTGACACTATTTTTCTTGGCCGCTTGACAGATGAATTTCTGTCTTCCTCTGGAGAAGGATGTAGGGAGAAACTTAACATTTATTTATTTCTTCTGCTGCAGCAAAATTCATAACATGAGCCAGCAAAAATCTCTGACCTCTGTGGGCTAAACTGGGCTTACTGGGCATTTTTTTGGCTGACCAACTTTAGCAGAAACACTGTAGTTGGACAGATAGAAACCTAGTAGCCTAGCAACATCAGTGCTACAAACAAGCCATAATACAACCCTCTTAAAGTTAGAGGCTCACTCATAGCACAAGAGCTAGTACTCCCTTAATTTATATCCCCCCTCTAAATTCTCTGTAGCATTGAATATTCAGGGCTAAATAAGTTAAAAAAAAGGGAAGAAACATATTTAGATATTATTTATTAAGAGTTTAACAGTCAAACACTCAGCTAATCTGCTTCATCCGGGCTGTGTGGGTGTAGTTGTATCAGATTTTTGCAACATCAGCAAACAATCCACTAACTGTCAAAACATTGGATTCAAATGTTGTTAATCCAATGTCAAATGTTTGTGAATGGAAGTACGCAACACCACCTTTTTCCAACTGTATCTCATCCACTTCAAACCAGTCAGAAAAGCTCAGACAAAAACACAAATACTGAAATCTCTCACGTGAAACAAACACAATGATTCTATCTTTGGTAAAAACATTGTGTGCCCATGTGGGACTCCATCACTTAGCGTAAGAAGCTGATTGAGCCTTTTAAAGAGAACATCTGCTATTCTGAAATAGTCCTTGAATAAAATACAACTCGTTCTTTCTCAAATGTAATTAACCATAAAAATCTATCGTCCTACATTTGACCCAATATGGTAAGTTACAATATACAAAGAAACTATGATCTGAATTTCAAATTGATGCACCAGTGATCAATATGCTGCATATACAGAGCAATATTACAATAATTTAATGGGCATGTGTAGGAACAATACATTTCCACAGGAACACTTCCATGCATTACTGTGATTTGGTAGCATACGATCCCTCTCGCCTGCCTTGTCAAGGGGTGACATGAAAAATGCATCACGTCCCCTGAAAGAAGAATTGGGGCCCTCCCAGCATGTCTCTTGGTGGGCAAAATTTAGATGGTGGTGGTTTCCTAGGACCAGAGAGTTCGCTGTGAGCTTATTGAGGCGGGTAGAGAGCTCTCTGACAGATAGTTTTGCCTCTTCCCTCATAACCACTAGCTGATTTGTGAATATTGTTCCCCTTTGGTTTAATCTGCTGTGTGCTGTGAGGCGAAAACTATTCCCAGAAGGCTGCTGGAGGGGGCTGTTAATTTATCTCCTGTGTATTAACAGTGTCTTGGCAGGAGAACGCACCCCGACCTTCTTTTCAACAAAGTAAACAGGGGAGACGTTGACCTGTGTTGACCCAAAACCTTGAGATGGACTCCATTAAACGATGAGCCAGGCGATCTGGGGGGCATGTTTGAGGTTTTTTTTTTTTCACCCTCCCACATTCCCCATCCTTAATAGACATTTATCTAATGATACACAGTCAGTTATCCCCTCGTGTGTCGCTGTAGGCCTACACTGGAGGGGTCACCCTTGTAGATTCGATACAGCAGTATCTGATCAACAGTAAGCTGAGCTGATTTCTCGAGGGCGAGCCACGGGACAAAAGACATTTGTAAGTGGGTGTGAAGTCCTGTGATGCGTCAGTTCAGGGTCACAGCAGATTTGTTGTCCCGCATGAGAGGTGAGGATGCCCTGCAGCTATTGGAGGTCCATCAAGCATAACAACAGACAAATCAATAAAACACCACGTTCAAGATGTATAATCTCATTAGATGTCCGCTACTAAGAAATACAGCCTTATATGATTATGCAGTAGTTTTTGTCCACAGTTTAGATTTAGAGCTCAGATTTTATTGCCTGTTGACCCTGGTTTGTCTGTCCTGATCAATGCTTTTGTGTCCGTGATATGTGTTGATGCTTCAGCTGCCGTGCAAAATGAGTAACTGTAAATATTTTTGTGGATTTCAAATAGTTTGCTCTCTTCTGACATAAAACTTTCGTATAGTGGCCCACAGTTGAGAAGTCCAGCTTTGTCATTCAGAGCTCTCACAACAGTGCTGTCGAATACTGAAAACCTCTTTGAAAGGGTCATTGGTGTGTGTGTGTGTGTGTGTGTGTGTGTGTGTGTGTGTGTGTGTGGCTTTAGGGGTTACCTGGCTTTGCCTCCAACAGAAAAGGCCCCATTTAAGATGAATTTCTGCAGAACAGCTCTTTGTCTTAAGCTCAAACAGCCAGGGTTGCCATGGAGACAAGGCAAGGTTCAGAAAACCCATCATTGAGAAATGCCCATGGACCCTAACAGTTTATCATCTGACATTCAATAATTTGGTGTTGATTATAACTGGAAAATCAATCCCTTGGGATATAGGGCGCTGGAGAGGCAGTGACACTGAGGAGTCAGTGCTGTTTGTTTGTTTGTTTGTGTGTTCAGAAGTGCAGCTGCACAGGGATATTATACTTTTTAACATATAGCTTCAGATGCAATTGAGGATAGTCGATGTTAAAGAAAAAAAATCTATTATAGTGGTTTTCACGGTGTATAAATGTGAGAAGTAACTGTGTCAGGTCTCAATTTGATATTCTGATTGTGAATCGAATAACTGTGTGAAATATTTACCTCATTTCATATATTTTGATCAAGATCCAATCCTTCCAGACTTAGATTTTGCAGACTCTTTGTTGTGTCAGAGATAACGGAGAAGGAAACAATACACTGTTTGCAATCAGACATTTCAGTGGTTTGTGAAATTGTTTTTTGCTTGTCTTTTGTGGACACCCTCTTAAAAAAAATGCAAATGCATCTTGTTATCAAATTGTCATTTTCCTCAAACAAAGATAAACCGCAATGACTTGTTCAAAGCACAAAAAAAAAAAAATGGAAGTGCATGTGTGGTCATTGTTAGAGGGTCAGTCCAGCACACCTATCTATTTTTCAATGCATCTATTAATTTTTCAGTCTATAAAATGTCAAAAAAATAATGAAAATGCCATTTCAGAGCCTGGTTTTCTGCTGGATCATCCAATGAATAGCAGTCAATGAGTCCTGTTTCAATTATCTAACTATGCAACCAATAAAAATTAGACACTTCTTGTTTCTTCCTTCTTGTTTACCATATGATGATGTTGATAGGTCAGATTTTTTGAGTGGTCGTGCATTTTGCAAATGCCAGATGGCGAGCAGCGAGCAGCTCCTCCTCTTTCACTCAGTGTACAGCCCGCGCTGCTGCACAGAGGAACAGAAGCCTACTGTCTGCTAGCTAGCTTCTTTTAATGTAGGTTAAGATAAAAACCATGGTGAAACAAAGCAGTCACAAAGAGAGGTCGTGAGGAGCAGGAGGAAGAGAATTCAGCCATCATTCTCAACCCAGACACCTACTCCTGCGCCAGTTTCTCCTCAACAAGCGCCAACTAGTAACAACACGTACATGGCTGCTAATTCAACCCTCTCCCTGTCAGCAGCAGCAGCAGCAACAAGCAGTACTGTTAAAAGTCTTTTCAACTGTCAGTTGGATAAAAACTGGCATCAGGGCATCAATGATGACATACAGACTGAACTCTTTCTCCCTGCTCTTCTTTGAAAGAGAACTGACTGAAGCGTTGGACTATAATAAAATCATTTCACTGTTCAACACCAAGCACCGTCCTCTACTGCTGTAATCATCAAAAGTAAGCTAATTTACAATCCCAGCCTATTGCCTTTCATGCACACACACTAATATGTGTGTGTGTGTGTGTGTGTGTGAATATGTGGCTGCTGTGCCAGGCTATGCGATGCTGTTAATGTTCATCTCGGAGCGTGTAACATTACCTCTGATGATGTATAAGGGCTTGTATGATAAACTGCGGTGCATTCAGGCAAGTTTAGCTGTAATGGCCTATTTTGGTTAACATGTGCGTTTCAGAACCTATTAAGTATGATTGGTCTTGGACGGGCTAGGCCCACCTGATTTCCTCTGTGCCCACCCACACTGTGATTTCTGCCTACGCTACTGTTCAGAGCTTGGGTTTATGTCCTCATATAGTCCTCATATAGCTTGTTCTGTCCACCCAACAGTCCATACCCAAAAATATTCAAGTTAAAAAGATGTAAAACAGAGAAAAACGGCAAATCTTCACACTTGAGAAGCTGGAGCTGGAATGTCTTTTTAGCTGGAATAATCATTTGAGCACTAGTTTGTTTTTTCTTCAGGCAGTATGCTGACCTACACATTTCACTCAATAACTCTTGCCTTCATTCCTTATATGCCTCATTTTTGCTAATGGTAACAAGTGCACACTCACATCATCCAGATGTGTTACGTATGGAGAGAGCTTTTGAGATAACAGCAGATGTAATTAGACATGGTTTTATGAAGTGCCAAATGGATGCAAACACAGCAGACTCAATTGTGCTACAGGACATGAAGCTGTATTTTTAGGAGCCAACATTGAAACATTACCCGTCAGACACTATCTGATCCAGTCCCCTAAATTGGAGTGCCAACACACCAGCATGCGGCACAGCATGTTAAATCACATACATCTCCCTCTCCCCCTTTTTTCCTTTTGGTGGTCGTCTGCTCTTGTTTTCTTATCAGGAGGACAGAAAATAAGATTCCTGCCCCCTGGGTATCATCATAATTCCAGACTAATCTGTGCGCTGAAAAACAAGCATGTGATCCATCTGCAGGTCTGTTATTACCACCGGATATGTAGCCATTCTCATTCTGGAGCGTTGCAGTTTAGGTGAAGGTTTTAAGCTGATCCTCAGGCACACCGATGACTTTCTCCCAATCTGCACAGCAAGGAATAGAAGTCACAAAAAACACAGCATATAGGAAATGGAGGTGTGTTTGTGTACCAGGCCAGCTGAAGCGCTTGGAGGAGCACAATGAACAAGCCTGTCACAACACAAATTATAGAGTACATGAAGGGTGCCAGTGGAGGCCCGCTGCTGCATCGATGCAGAGCAAACACACATTACTGTGCTGCTGCCAATGTTTGACTAGACTGAGATTCACTTTGTTTGTTTTTCAACTTGTCTAAATTACGTTTGCCTCCCTGCTTTGCAGCAATTGAGAAAATTATATCAGTTGATTTTAGTAAACCTTTACTTTAAAACCACAGATTGAAAATAAAATGCGAAATAAAACAATTCATCAGAAAACGTCGGTATTAGTTTCCTTTTTTAATCTTTTCTGTCAGCATGTTATTTTATGATTCAGTTGTGCTGCCAGGAGCTCATGAAACACACAGTTTCAAATTAGTTTCTTTCACTGTGATTGTAACCATCATAATGTGGCTGGTATCAAACTGTAGACCTACTATATAGAGCAGGACATACAGAAGTTATTGTCAGTGATCTGCAGGTTGTGTATCTGGCCACCTGATCAATGCAAGTCCAGTACTCTTTTCCTTTTGGCTCTGTTTTGGTCTCCACCAACTCCAGAGAGACATATATAGCTCTTTAGCTGCTAAATCCTCCACTACATTCACCAGCTAGTTGCTAACTGTGTCTGTCTGCCGTTTAATGCTGGTCAGGTTGTGTACAGTAGAGTGATCAGAGCTTTCTCGGCAGAAACAGGTGCCTGCTGTGCAGCTGGAAACGAGGCTGATGAGAGTTTTCAGACTAGAAAACGTCAAACAGCTGCTGGATGTGCTTTATGTGACTTTGTCTCAACATGACATTGGGGAAATAGAACATGAGGTCACTGGTATTGTGTCCCTGAAATGAAATGACCTGTCCGTGACATTGCCTCAAAAGGCCTGGCGTAGGACACAATGAAAGATTGCAGGTTCTTTCTGTTTATGCTAGAATCAGCATAAGACTTAGACGGAGCAGAATAGATGTAGCAGAACAGGTTGGTGTGGAGCCTAACCCAGTTGCCCTCTGAGCTGATTGTCTCTATAGATTCGCTTTCTCTCTTCAGGAGCACAAAACTCTCATCCACAATCAAAGGTGTATTGACTGTATATTGACAGGTACTCAGCCAGCAGTGGGCAGAGTCTGAAATCAATGACATGCCTGTTGTATGTGTTTGCTGTTTGTTGTGAGAATTGCCACCTTGAGCTTCCGTGACAATACGCAAAATTGATTAACCTTCTTTATTTGCTCTTGAACATACATGTTTTGAATATTAAAACAGGGAATGACTTGCACCGTATTTCTGGTTGTCCATTTGTTTAAAATTCACGCACACAGGAAATTTATTTTAAAGGCAAGAAGTTGAGCTAATAAATAATCAGGATGATGGAAGGCTTGTTGTTCACTGACTGCACCAAATATGTAAAACACCTGCTGTGCTGTTTACTACACTCTTTCCCTACTTCAATATAGAGATACAAATTAGATTTCCCATCTTGGTAGGTGTATCTGAGACCTAGAAACACCTAAGACCTAAGAATGTATCACTGTATATGTCCTCGTCAAAGTATTTATTATAGTTTAAGACCTTCCTTTTTTCCTGATTCAGTGTTATCTCACAAACCTTTTCATACAACTGCCCAGTGGAGGTTTATACAGCTTTTGGTCTTGTTACTGTATGTCAGATAATAAAATAATAAAGGGTGGAGCCCGGTGCACAGAGGGCTTTTATCTGGTCACAAATATCATTAAACACCTCAGGCAACAGGAGCAGAAGACCTACGGACCTCTAATATGTCTGCTAGATCAACAGATATGTGACGCATACTTCACTGCTAAACTTTATTTATGCTCGAGTGCTTTATGCATCTAAAAAGAATACTATTCATCACAGGTTGGCAGGGGGGAACTTCAACAGCCATCAAGGCTAAATATAAGTGAGCCAACATTTCCCCTTGTGTTTTGCTCTTTTCCTTCGTTTCTCCTGAGCTGCAGGGAGGCTGCTGCAAGCTGCACCTGACAAACCGCAGTATAGTGCAGGATGTCCTGAGGGCGTCCTGCTACACGGGTGGTGTCGGGGTCACGGTGTCATGCGGTTGTGAGTGTTTCACAGCAGCAGTTAGCGGAGGCCACACACTTTGCAGCCTGGGGTTGAATGAATGTGAAAGCAGACAACGGAGAAAAAAGCAGGAGCGTCTTGTCTTTCACTCACTGCTGCCTTCGTTCCCTTCTTCTCGGCAGCGTAAAGTGTCAGACTGAATGTTTCCTCTCTGAAAAGGTCACTACTCTTACATGTGTTAAACTGATGTAGCGTTTACTTACCATGTGATAGGCATTTCTGACATTCTGACGAAATGGAGTAGGGCTGTTGAATATCCCAAAAGAGATTAGTACACAGCTATAATGTGATGAAAACATTATTCCAGTTAGGGGTGGACAAAATCTTTTAAAACAGTATGTGTAAGTAATACCATTACATATCACATTATAGTATATATAGTAGAGCTGCAACGATTAATCGATTAGTTGATCGACAGAAAATGAATCGCTAACTATTTTGATGAAAATTCTCTGATTCCAGCTTCTTAAATGTGAATATTTTCTGGTTTCTTTGGACTTCTATGACAGCGAACTGAATATCTTTGGGTTGTGGGCTGTTGGTCGGGACAAAACAAGACATTTTAGGTTGCATCTTGGGCTTTGGGAAACAGTGAACGACATTTTTCGCCATTTTCTGACATTTTATAGACCAAACAACTAATCGATTAATCAAGAAAATAATCAACAGATTAATCATTAATGAAAATAATTGTTAGTTGCAGCTTTTATATATAGATACAGCTCCCAAACATTGAGTACACTGAAAAAAGGCAGCTTTTCGTCAGGCAACCACCAACCTGCTTGACTGATGACCACCTGGTAGGGTTCAAACATTGCCATTTTTTAATCCAATACATTTTTCGGAGCTTAAATCCAGTGTTTGGATACTCTTCTGTCACTGAACCTGTTATCCCCCACTTGGCCTGAATATAGGGCGGGATATGCACACAACTATCTTTCTGTTAAGAAACCTGAAAAACTATGGCCCTATATTAGATTGATATAAATTCCATTACAACAACAACAACAACAACAACAGTCCTGCTTATTGATTTGGCGTTGAGGGGAGGTGTATCATGTTTTTCAAACTTTATTTCAATCACGCATATTTCACCTAGACGCAGACAAAATCTCAGATCTGATACTGTAAGTGCAGGCAGCACCCGCTCTTGACATGTATCCCACAGACAGAAGTTTTCATTCTAGTCTTTTGCTTTTTCTCCCTGACTTACCTAAATGTTTGGCACATGTCACCACCTTGGCATGTTCAAAGTCAAGTAGAGAAAAGCCGGAGCTTCCAGTCTGATGTGCACTTTGTTTCATCTTCACGCAGGCAGGGGGGCATCAGGGTTCACCAGATTTCATGTAGGACGCCTGCGTCGCGTGGTGCGCATATGTCGTGCTGCTTTGTGTCGCAGGGAAGGGAAAACTTGACGGAGATGGTGGGAGGTCTCGGTGAAGGGGCTCATTAGCACTTTGCTTAACATTTGCCAAAAACATGATATTCAAAAGAGTGTCAAGCATTATGCCAGTACAGACTTTCTCAAATAATGTCAGCTAAGCTTTGTTGAATTTTACGTTTACATGTTACTATAAATTCATAAGAAACAGCCGGGGTATTTTTGTTTTACTCATAAATAACGTCTAGATTACTCATATTTCATTGCATATTAGGGAGTTAGATACATAAAATACAGCCATGTTATTAGCTAAACATGCTAATCAGGGTCAAATAACCCAGTAATTCATAATTAATTGGTGTAATTTGCATTTTAAAAAAAAGCCATAGACACTTTGTGTGGGCAGAAATATGAGTTTAAATTGCTTTTCAGGCTATGAATTAGACGGCGATTATGTTGATTGCTTGAAAAGCAACATTGCACGTGTTATCATGCAAGGCAGCCTGCAATGTGCTATTTATATCCATGGTCATGTTCCCACATGAATTAAAGATTCGAGCCTTTTTAATAATTTATTGTCATTGAGAAAGATGTTTTGGTTGGCGTCCCACAGTTTGGCCACACTGGCTTTGAAGCGCCCACCTGTGCATTCGTGTGTGGATGCTGGACCAACTCCTGTCAAAGCTGTCATCAGAGGAGCAGGCTGCGACGATGATTCATTCATAAAAGGGCCTCATTTAATTACTCCCAAATCAGGTCACATGGATACCCAGGAGGAGCGGCTGCTTTACAGCGGCAGTAGGCGATCAGATCTGAGCCACGCGTCACATCACAAACCACTCTCAGATCCCCACGGCTCTCCATTCACGTGAACAGGATTTCAATCTTCAGTGCTCACACTGAAGAGATTTCTGCCCACCTGGTGTGTCAGAGCTGGCCTGTTAAACCTGTTTATGTATTAAACACTGTGGGGACACTTGATATTCCTGACAGACATTGCCATAGACTAGTAATGACAGCAATAACCGCTTAAATCTCAAGCTCTTTAAAGATGCTTTCTTGTTTGTCGTCAAGGTAACCATAAGCTCACGCAAGTGTTTGAAAAAAGACGTCTCCTCCACTAGCCTCGGATGATCCCCACTTTTCTGTCCCAAACCAAAGCTTTGTGTCTGTCAGATTTAATAATATTCATCTGATATTTGCAATATCTGCTGAAATATCAGCAGATGATGAGCATCTTCTTTCACATAAGCTGCTGCTTCCCTGTCAGAAGCAGTGATTGGCAGCTACAATCGTCTTGGAAAAAGTGGCCGACGGAATGGAAATGATAAATACACTCCATGTTCCCTATTTTAAAAGTGATTCAGATGCAATGCATGTCAGCCTGTTGACCCAGATGCAGTGGAATATTGAATTGATCCAACTTTTGTGCTGTGGTGAGTGTCAGCGGTATTTATCCCAGGACAAGAAATCGATACAAACATATTTGCGGGTGCAGGTGATTTCATAATCCGCACTGGCAGCGTTCTGATCGGGCGTTTGTGTGCTTGCGTGTACTGTGCAAATGTGTGACAAGACATACATAGAAAAAGACCGTGCCTGTGTGAGCATTAGGCAGGCATGTTTGAGGGCACGGGGGGGGTTTACAACTCAGCCATATACCTGCATTACACACTTGGCTGAAGGTTATAACTCCAGGTTAAAGGTGAGCTTAAATATCAGTTTGTCACAAATGCAATTGCAGAAACCTCAAAATGCACCCATCGTGGTGAGGACAGATCGCTTCTCCATGCTCCGCGATGTGAGGCCCATTAACTGAGAGAATGAACACGATTGAGGGCTTGTTTCTACCCGAGCAGGCAAAGGGCAGAGCAGATGATAAACGACCGCCGGACAGTAGGAAAGGACAGCCGAAAGGACAAGAGAAGGAGACAGAATCACTGGTCATCAATATGAAATACACACTTTATACACAATAGCTACTTTCATCTTAAAAATGTTAAACAATACATTTTATTGAGTCAGTATCCTATATTTTTTAACAATGATCATAACTTCCACAGAAACAGTCTAACAGGGACAGTAAGAAAGACAAATGATACATCCAGTAGAGTTTCACCTTGTCAGAAAGTAAATGGTTTCTACTACATGTAACTATAATGTGCCAATCTTGCCCTCAGGTCGGATTGGAAATGCAGTCTCAGGTAAATTCACCCTGTCACAATGTAAAACCCTCGGCCATAAAGCACTTCGGGAGAGCTTTTATCAGTCTTAATGCACTCTTCAAAGAGCATCCTTCACTCTGCACGTCCCATAGAGAGGTCCTGCTTGACCGCAGGCAGAGGCTACTGTATCAGTCTTGCTTCACAGATGATGAGGAAGACCATTTGTGTGACTGATGAGCATCTTAACCTTTAGGGGTCACTGAGTGCAACATCTGATGGTCATCCAGACCTAAACCCGGAGTACAGTTCATGTGTGCCACTGATATGGGTCATTGTCAGCACATTCTGAATCTAATATTTGTCTTTCTGTGCAGAGAGCACATTGTGTTTGACCCTCAGTGTTTTACTGTAACAACTACACAGGCAGCCCTCCTTGCTTACAAGCACTTCATAGCTTTCAGTCCTTGATATACAATTTCAGAAGACTGCCTCACATTTTTATTTCACAGTCCATTGTACCGCAAGCAAACATAGCACCCCTGTTCATCAAATGCAATATTATATCCCTACTCCCCAGTCTCCCAACAAGACCCTTTGATGTCAAATTGACACTTTAGTGAACAGCTCTTCATGGATTGATATTGCCTGGCAACTGCAGAAAACCCACTCCTTGTTGGATTCTTCAGGATGAGGAGCGGATGGTAGCGAGGACGGTTTGGGTGGCGGAGACGAAGAGGGAGAATGGTGGATGGCATTAACCGTAATGGTGCTGTATGATGTAGGCTTCTGTTTGGCTTGCCTCCAGGCAGTGGAGCAAAATTAAAGCCCAGAAAATCGGATTACGGAGTCCCCGGGGGTGGGATGCCCAGTAGCCAGCTGATGAGCGCTCATCTACTCTTAGCTGTATTCTGCACAGTGAGCCCTGCTGTTGGCTGGGAGGCCAATTTGTTAACAATTACTGCTCGTTAGTGTAGCTTCCTGCTAGCGAAAGGGGTTCCACGGCTGAGACAATATTCAAGGTCTACTGTCTTGCAATTATCGCAGTTTGAGGAAAGACAGTGGTTGATATATTGTCTCTGAAGTCTCTGGCTTTGCTGATTGCCAATTTGCTGCAAGGACCCCCATTATCAGTGACACCTGTAGTGCCTACTGAGATATGGAATAAATTGTTTTTCCTCTTATATTATGCTGCTTGTCATCCCTGAGCAGTCTGTCAATTCATATTTCACCATTTAGATAGTTGGTCACTGCAACATGGAGGTCCATTACTGTATACTATATATATAGACATAAAACTGAGAAAAGCAGTTCATTCTTAGATTTCTGAGAACCAGAAAATGATTAACATTTTTGATAAGTTATATTGATTATCAGAGTTGTTTTAGCTGATCAACTAATCAGGTGTTCCATCATTTTAGCACTAAACCTATTTCTGTTATGTGATATAATGATATTTATCCCTCGATATCTCCTTGACCAATGTGATTCCTTATTTCCCTTAACAAAAAATACACATGGCAACACATCCTCCACTTATGGAGCAGATAAACACTCAGTGAAGAGCCTCAGATGCAGAAAGGCTACCCATAAGTCTTAGGAAACATCCTCTGCCCGCAGTGTGTCTCCTCGGTGCACTCAGCCCTGCCCAGGCTCTTCAGAGGAGCTGCTCACACAAAGGAGCTTATTGTATAAATGTGCCTCAGTTTTAATGAACCAGCGCTCCTGGTCTCACACACTCCTCCCTCTTTTCCTGTTCCCTCCCCTGCATCCGCCTCCCTCATGAATATCACAACGCTCTGCCTCATTATTCATGAGCTGGTAACAACGTAGTCATGTGCGCTGAGACCGAGGAGGGAAAAAGGGGGGAGTGTCTCTGTGAGCGAGAGTCACAACTCCGGCATGCGAGTGTGTGCATGTGTGTGTGTGTCTGTGTGTACGTGTGAGTCTGTGAAATAGAGGGAGCAGGAGAGGAGAGAGGAGACACACCGGCTGATGCTGAAGCTGCTGCCACACCGTTCATGTCTGAACCTTCAGTCTGTTAGACTCAGCTGGAGCTTTCTGTGTCTCTAAACTGGGGTTGTTTATGACTGTCTGAATGTGTGAATGGGATGCCTGAAAGAGATGCTTGCTAAGGAGTGACTGATGAGAACCAGCGCTCCAGTGTGGAGGGTGACCCTCTGTGTCCGTACCACTACTCGGGGAGAATTGGACGCCTGGCGTTTCCACGACGACTATAATGGGCTGCAATCTGTGCACTTTACAGAAGCGAGAGGAACACTACAAGCTGCTGTATGAGATTGCACAGGTGAGCGGAAGCACGGCTGACTCTTGCATGCAGTCATCGATTGTGTGTGTGTGTGAGTGATGCGTATGATTCATTATGCGTGCTGTGCGGAGAGCAGTTCTGCGCTGCTGCTACTTGTTTTTGGAAAGAGGTTCCAAACCAGTGCTGCAGCTTTGTTGGGAGTCTTTTAGGGAGAAGATGGAAAAGGTATGAATGAGACATTAATACACAAAATGAAAGTGAGGCAGCATAATGGAGAGAGAGGCTTCCTACTCTCCACCAGATGTGTTGTGAGTAATGAGCAGTTGCTTAGAGAGCGGCTGCTGTGCAGCCCATTCATCCTGCCCGAGGAGCTCTGCTGAGGGAGCAAGTTTCTTTTACAGAATAGTAGCACCTGAGGACTTGAAGAAATGTTCACATGGTGTATTTGTGCCAATTTCTTAGTCCTCGGATGATGTTCGGCGTGTGTTATATTTGGTCTTTTATCAAAAGTTTTCTTTGGACGCTTCTGGTGTCGCTGTGAGACAGTTCAGTGTTGTGCCAGCAGATTTTTTTCTACTTCTTAGAGAACACTTGCTATTGATGTTCTTGATCTCAGCATCTTATACGTACATTTATGCAACTCTTTTAGAATTTGACCACATTTTATGATAATTACTTGTGTAACTACAGGATTCACAACCAGCATGTTCTGATTTTTGAATTCTGGGCATTTAGTGTGTTAAAGACAAAAAAAAACAGAGGACATTATCTCACAGACTGAAGGGAAGCAGAACACATAAACAGCCAAGCATTCACCTAACCACCTCCAGTCTCCACATCAGCCCTCTTCATGTGACAGGCTAATAACTGAGAAGCTCAGCGTCTCCTAGAAGTGGAGTAGTGCTCACCCAACCCCCCCACCCCCCTCCTCCAATAACGCCTGCCTTCACGGCACTGTGATCACAGCCTCATTAGCCGTTTTATACAACCATCCTGTGCATTAATTAGATGTGAAATGTCTTTCTTTACCCTTGTGAAGCGACAGTATGAGAAGAAGCGGGGGAGGTAAACTAGCTTGAGTTAACCACTGCCTGTGGCTTTCAGCTCGTGTGCAACTTGAGACGCTGCCAAACTCTGGTGACGGATATTGTTAGTCAGATTTGGAAATGCACAAATGGTTGGAGAACCTGCTACAGGGTTCTAGATCAGCAATAAACAAGGTTGCATTCACTAATGGTCTGTTTAATATTAGCAAACAGACAGAATTGTCAAGGGACCATGACGGATGAGTCAGTAGACACCGCAGTGCCCTCCTCTCCCCAGAAGGACCATAAAAATAGTGCTGTCTTGGTGCTTATCTTGGCTTTTGTGCCTTTCTTCATACCAGTTAAGAAATAGTGTTGACTCCTTTTCTCGTGTTTTAGCAGAGGGGATCAGTATCCGCCAAGTGGGCCAGTCTCCAGGGCACACTCACTGTTGACAGGAGCTCTCTGGCATATCTGTCCACCCACTGATATACCGAGCTGGTTCAGGCGCGAGCTGCAACATCAGCACCTACTTTCTGATCACCACTGTGGGAGGGAGGCCGGGAAGGATATGAAGCATGGAGGATAAAGACTGGGATGGGAATAGAGAGTAAGCCGTTAGAAATGCAGTTGTTAGAGAAAGTAATAGGGAGGAGAAAAGGGTAAAAAAGAGATTAAGGAAAGGAGTAAACAGGTGAAACTTCACCGATGCATAGAGAAGGAAAAAAAAGGGAGGAGGAGTTATGTGGACTTTTGGGTTTGAGCTAATGTTTACTAATATAAAAAAAACCATACCTCATAGAAAACCACATCTTCTCACAGTCTTGCAGTCACCTATCCATGCACACACACACACACACATGTCCTCAGAGACAGCAAAACAAGCAGTACACCCTCGGCTACATTGCAGCAAATGCATAAAAACAGCAACTCAATGGGTAAAAAGGAAGAGGAAGACAGACAGAGAGGAGAGTCTCCTCTGGGTAGCAGAGCTCTCCCCGCAGCGACAGAAGTGTGTCACTGTGTCTTTGTGGTCAGGAAAAGTGTGTTGTGACAGCGGGAAGCTGCGCTCGCCACTCACACGACAACCTAATCCTCTTCCTTATATATCATCTCATCTGTCAGCTTGCTCAGCTCTCACCCTCGCTCCATATTTTTTCTGTCATCCTCACTCCTCCTTGCTCAGTTCTTTATGCTTTCTCTTTTTTTTTTGTTCCCCTTCTGTCTACAGTTCAGAAACACACACACACACACACACACACACACTTGAGCCTACTCTTTGATTATGCAGAGTCGGTGAATGTGTGTATGCAAATGAGGTAGAAGTGCTTTGCTGGTGTCACAGCGTGACTGACCGGCCTTTGCAGCAGGTTGATTCGAGGAGCAGGAGTCAATCACAGTGGTTGGTTAGCCACCTTCCTCCCTTTCCCTTCACACCCAGAAACAATTTTGACACTCTCCCCGTCTGCCTGACCCCACTAGCAGTGGGAGATTTATGAGTAGCTGGCTCCCTCACTCTCTCTTCATTCCCCTTTTCTCTCTGTTCTCACGGCTGCAGGTGTTCTGCATGGAAATGTGCTCACCTTTCTCAGCTGGCCTGCAAAGCTATCTCCCAAGGCTGACATTTTTTGTTTATTGTATCAGCTTTCTTGCTTGGACACGAGTACAGTGGAATCTTCCTGTAGCCTTTTTTCCACTCTCCAAACTCCCACTTTCTTATTTTTATATCTACTAGTGATCATCTCTTGTACAGTTTTCTTTCTTTTGTCTTTCTATCTGACCTCCTTTGTCTTTTTTTTATTCCACTGATCCTTCATCTTCTTTTGATTACATTTGTTTCAACCTTGGCTCCAACCAGCTCTCTGTTGGATTCCACTTCAGTTAACCTTCCAATGATTGTCCTCTGTGTGAAGGAGAAGCAAGCAGGTTTTTTTTCTCTTTTTGGTCAACAAGGATGAAACCTTGTTGAACCTATTGACACAAAGTTCAGCAGCTCTCACACCACAGTCAGCCAGACTCTTACGGCTTGCGCTCTCCATCAGGCTCCTGCTCAGGCCGTTTTTGCAGACAATAACACGCTGTAGCTGATTCGCTGTGTGATCCTGCACAGCTTTGTAATTCCCATTGTGTACGTGAGCTCCCCTCGTGAGTGTCACACATTGTCTGTGCACCGCTGAAACCCAGTGATGTGTGGCTTTTTTGGGGGCTAATTAGCAGGATGGCAGATGTTGATGAGAGGAGCAACACAGCATAGCTCAGAGTTATGCGGGTAGGGTGAGATTTTTGCAGTCTGCAAAAGTGTTGAAGCATTAATAGTCTGCATTATCTTTTGACAAAAGCCTTTTTTTTCCCCAAAAAACGGTTGCGATCAAAACAAAAGGATCCAAAAGAGTACTCCTTTAGGTGTCAGAACTTAACAGTTAGCGATGATGTGGAGCCACAACTAGGAAGTAGCAGCCAGCCACGCTTAATGTTGTTGGGTAATGAATTTTATCCTTCACAGCGCAGAGCGGAGTACAGACCCTCCATATTTCATTATCCTGTTTTGTAATTTTCCAATGAGCCTGGCTTTCTTTTTTGTTAGTAGAAGTTTTGAAAGCAGCATAGCCAGTTTTGTAAGTTTTATTAGACGGGAGCAGAATCACTCTCCACTGCATTTGAGAAATAAATGGAAAGCAGCTTCCCAGCTCAATGAGGCACAGCAGTCCCTGATAACTTGCTGATGCATATGAATGAGAATGAGGCACTCACAGCACATGCACACGCACACACAGACACACACACACACATATATCTTTCTTCAGGAAATAAAAACACAGTCTTAGTGAATATTCTAACTATAAAACCAGATAGTCGTGTTCATGAATTTTACAGTGTGACAGCGCTCAGGAGGCCAACTGTAATGAAATCTTAGAGTTTAGAGATGTCACGTCGCGAAATGTCACCAGGTTGACAGGACGGGACAGACCCAGGTGAAATGAAGCAGATCTGGAATTCATTTGTTCCTGTGGTGAAGGGCGATTCCCAGGAGTTTGGTCCTGCAGTGAGAGGTGGATATTCTGTTCTGTGTAGCAGCACCAGATGTGAAACCTGTGGACCGAAGAAGGTCTAAAGAGGACACAGCTGACTTGCTGCTGTTCCTACGACACCACTGGCCATGTGTGTAATGGATATTCAGTAAAAGGTTGAGCAGCTATCACAAGAGCCAGGCTTTCTGAGAAAAGGGTTGGCAAGCTGCACCGGGCTGCATGGATCATCACATACAGAAAGCCTGCACCAGAGGGATGGTAATGTGGTGTTATGTGAGTTTGAGTCTACATTTGTGTTATTTGTGTAAGCAGAGGCATTAGTCGTGTTTGTAGTGTATAGAGTTGTGGGTGAGGACGAATTTTAGGCGTCAAAGTAGTAAAATTCACTGCTTTGGCAGTTAGTTGACTTACAGTTTGAACACTTCCGAGGCTTGGATGGTAATGAAACTCTCCCTGCTGAATCATCAATACCAGTAGTTAAAGGTAGTGCTTGACTGGTTTTGCTCATACTTGTCAGGAAGAAAGTTTAATGTTTATGTTTAAGTGATTTTGTGTCACTAATATTTGATATTGATTGCGGTGTTCCTCAAAGAAGTATTCTGGACCCTTTTCTGTTTTCTTTATACATGATTTTAGTTTTCTGTTTTAATCCTGTTTTGTGAAGCACTCTGAGCTGCATCTTTGCATTGTTAATGATCCCATTTGTGTGTGAATTTGCTGCTCATTCGTACCTTTGGTTGTCTTTTCTCAGTAGAAAAGGCGTCTGATACTTATGGTTGTCGTAGTATTTGGAGCCATTCGCTACAACAAAAAAAGCGGAAAAACAACATAATTTCTTTGACACGAAATTGAAATAATAACATAAACCTGTAGTATTGTTAAATTATCCAGGAGACACCAGTGTTTCCATGTTTAGGGACAATAAGGTTTTCACTGAGAGAACCCTTGAAATGGGAATTTACTGTGGAGAAAAAATACTTAGAAACAGCGATGCTTCCACCCTGCTGCTGTATGAGTATGCATGTGCCTCTGATGGCTTTTGATGGTACATTAAGGCTGTTGAACCTTGCTCTCACCTCCCCACCGCATCCTCGGCCTCATCTCCAGACTGTTAGCTACAAATGTTCTCATCCATCTTCTTGTCCCATTATGTTTTTTTTTGAAAGATGTCCCTCAACCATTAAAATTGATAGGAGAGAAGAAAGAGGGGGAGGAGAGGAAAAAAGACGTGCTGCTTGATTGATCTCGTGTCCACCCAGGAAAGATTAACCTGAAATATAATCCGGGCTTTCAACGCTGCTTTCTGTCAATTTCCAAGGAACACAAAGGTCCATATTTTTGAGGCACACATTGGATTTACAGGCAGACAGATGGACAAACGCTAATGTAAAGAACCATATTTTGGAGTCATTCCCATCCTCAGCTCCAGTGCTCTTTGTGCACTTCATCCTATAGCTTCTAACCAGATCTGATCTGTCAGCCAACCATGTTTGATTGCAACACAATTGGATGTCTGCGAGCTTCGCCGCTGTCTGTCTCGGGGTTCCCAGCGGCTGAAATTGAGATCTAAATATGCTGAGATGATATTTTTCCACTTAGGCTGTTTACAAAGGAGCAGTATTTACCTCCTCACTCTAGCAGCTCCCCACTCAGCGTCTAATGCTATTCTCATACTTACCAGGTTGAAGACGCTGCAGAGTGTGTTGCATAACCACAGCCTCACGCTGACTGTATAATTGAAGATTTCATCGTCTAATTCTGTGTGAATCTCAGTCAGTCGCTCAACTGCGTCTGTATAGCGGGTTGCAATAGCTCAAATAGTCTGTTTTTCAAAACAATGCTGTGTGAGATGAGAGGCAACTAAAAAGGAAGTGAAAATCCAGCTCACACATTGGGTCATTTTGGCCTGGAGATATGTGCTATACTCCTTGGATACATATGATGCCACATTTGCCATGAGACATGAAGTCAATGGGTTTTATCAGTCAGTCCACTAAATCTCACTGTGGATGAACAGAGGGGATTTAAGAGGGAGTTGATGAATTGACCTTTTCCTTTTCATCTGTTTCTTATCTCAATAAGAACCCAGCTGACCTTTTCAGGCACATCAAGCCTCCGGACCTGCTCGTCTCCTTACGCTTCTCCAGCACAACGCGAACACGGCTCTTCAAAATGAGTTTTATCTCCTGTATGTGCTTCCTTCTACACCGATTTCGTTCATCTCACTCACAGCTACAGCCAAGGAAGAGCCGCACAAACAAACCATGACATACCTTTTTCCTGAGGGAACCAAAGCTGTTTATCAGAAAACAGATTTGTCTACGTCTCACTGCTGGGTGTCAAATGTGGAGGACTTGATTTGCGGTTCGAAGGTATCCAGACGAGGGCTGATGTAGGCACTGAGATTCATCTAATGTACGTGCACTGAAACAACAAGGAACCAATTACAGCATCAAACAAAGTCCTAGAGGTTATTAAACTGATTCACCTTTTTTTTCCTCATTTCCATCACCTCATTAATTCATTTGGATGAAAGAAATCTCGCTCTGGTTAAGTCTCAATTTTGGTGGATGAAGATGACATCAGCGTGGCGTCATCCGTGAGTGATACTGAGCCTTGTCTTAGTGCATGTTTTATTTTCACATGCTCATCAAGATCAAAGGCCGTCAACTTCAATCAGACTGGAGGAGCGACGGAGTAAATGAACTACATGCCTGAGTATCTCAATGCCAATCCCCAGTGAACCAGAGCGTCTATCCAATGAATTGAACCCTGTGTAAGATGACTCAGTTGTGCGTGTGTGTGTGTGTGTGTGTGTGTGTGTGTGTGTGTGTGTGTGTGTGTGTGTGTAAAAGGCTGGGAAACAGCATTGCACTCTGGCTTGGGGGATATAAAATATTTTCTGTCCTAGTCTTTTGTTTGTTACCATATCTCTTCCAGTAAACAAAGGACAAAGGAGGCATATTTTTCTGCCCCCATTATTATTAGCCATGACTTGTTGCCCTCAGTATAACTCAGAACACGACATTATGCATTTCAAAGCGGCTATTTTTTTTTTTTCCTTTGCACACACGCAACTCTGGTTTGTGCATGCATGACTGTTTATGGAAGTATGAGTGTGCAGCACAGAAATGTTTGTACACACAGAATTATTTGTGTCTCTGTCTAAATTGGTTTGTGTCTGTGCTTGATTGCTGGAAGTATGTATGTGTGTGTGTGTGTGTGTGTGTTGTATGCTAATGAGTGTGTCTCTGTGTGTGGTTGCTTTTGTGGGAGACTCTGGACTGTTTCTGCCTCCCAACTTCTGTCTGTTTGTGTGTGCGAAATAGTGTTTGTGTGTGTGTATTATGTGTAAAGTGAGAACAGACCTGACAGCTTGTGCTTTTCACTACAAACACTGGTGAAAACAAAGAGCTATGAGATACACACGGGGGCTGTGCATCTGCATCCAGGGTGCCTCTTAGCTGATTATCTGTGTTTAAGCAGACAGAAGGGTCCTCATTAATTTATTGCCATTCACGAGAACGCATCGTGCCTTCTCCTCCCAATTAGTGAGGATTGTACGCTGGGAGTGAAGAAGATTTCAGCCGGAAAAACATTACTTACAGGTAATAACCATAACAACTATGAAAAGTTAGGTAACTCTGTAACTTAAAGGACATGAAAACATATGTTCTCAGTCAGCTCTTACTATGAGCGACGGGATCCTACATGAACAGACAATTTTCTACCAAAATTAGGGCAGCTTTGGCTGTGACACATTAGAGATTTCTGTTTTTTTGTGCTTTGTCTGTGCTGCTCCCAATGGTTTGAAGTGGGGATCTGGTATTTCTGAGCACCCATCAGAATTTCGCAATCTGCAAATTGGTGCCAAAATGTGGTGAAAATTGTGGGGTTTTGTTCCCAATGTTAAGGCACAGGTGGTACTGCAGCAATGATTTTTGTTACGGCTAGGAAAATTATTATACCAGGCTGTTTTCTTACAGGCAGTCAGTCATTTATATTTAATGTTATAAAGAAATAATTAAGATTTGCAACCAAGATTTCAGGTGTGTGCTTGAATGATGTCAATATCTGCACTTTGTGACTCTTACCAACCAATATATATGATAGCAAGATAGCAAATGTAGGCAAAATCACATGTAAAATAATCAAATTGATGGTCAATGAACTATGTTCCACTGTTGTTCATCAGTATGCAAAATGAGAGCACAGTATGTTCATATTATCACAATATGATATCACTGAAATGAATAACCAGAGTTGTCACTTAGCCCCGTCTGACTTCATTAAAAACAATGGAGAGATATTCAGTATTTCTAATTTACTTGTGAATGAAAGATCTGCTTCTTTTTTAGACGTGTGTGACTGTGTGGTTGCTGGATAGTGAGCAAAACAAGGTCCTCTTTTTCGCTGCTGGTGAAATAAGAGAGGACCTGACAGAATACATAGGCTTTCTCTTATCTGCGCCATACAATGTGTTCAGCGTCCAGTTTCCCCCGAGCCGTAAGATATCAGCTCCAACATCGCCACTGACATTTGGAGAAATAGGATGGTGTCAGGGCAGGTGGTGCCTGCGTGATCTAGAGTCAATAAAAAAGAGGTGACAAAGCCTCCAGTTCATGTGGTAGATGCTTTCTGTGGTGCTTCTTTTTCACTCTTTATCTGTCTTTTACTCTCCCTCTCTCCTTTTCTTACATTGCTCTTACTTTTATACTTGAGCCCCTGCATGAATCCTGAGACTCAGAAGGTGTGGATTGTGGGTGTTTGTGTGTCTGTGACTGCGCGCATGCACATACTCACACGCACCTCAGTGAGCGGACGAGTGATGCTGGCGTAGGTCAGGGGATCAGTCTGTGCGTGTGTTGGCGGTGGAGGAGGGGTGGCGCCAGGGGTGTCAGGGTGACACAAAGCCCCCAGGGTGAGGCAGCCATGCTGGTGTCACTCCACAGGTCAGCGGGCACCCCCTGCAGCTCCCATGATAAGCCCGGCCTGACAGCCGTTTGATGGGAAGGGTGACACACACTCGCACCTCCCTGCGCCACAGCTCGCATGGCCAGGCCCTGGGGAGGAAAGCGTTAAAAAGCTCCATGAATGCGGCCACTGCAGTGACATTAGCTATCTAAAAGTCATTTTAAAAGGCTCAAATGCAGACAAAACTCAAAACATGAGGGGCCAGTTGTATCAGTTACTATTTGCCAGAGTATAATAACCAGCCACCATGGCCTTAGCTGTGTTTTTTTTTAAGTGAAGCTTGAGGTTTTCTGTTCTCAGATTGCAGCTTTCCCGAGCGAGAGTCTAGTCTGGTGAGCGGAGCCGTGGCTTCATTGTTGCCGCCGCTGTCACTGACACACTGACACAGTTTCAAAGGCCTCGCTTTTAATGAGCTGCATTTGCAATGAGAGCATCACAATGGCTTTTAAAAAACTCCAGCCTTTCTCAAATGAAATCAATACCTCAATGTAGAGTGAGTTTCAGTTGAAACCTCAGTGTAAATGTAATTTAATTGGATTGCAAAATCTATTTAAAAGTCCAATAGCATTAGAAATTGAAGTAAGCGGGTCTGTGGGTTAATTGATTTGCAGACACTCTAAAGAAATGGTTCATATGGAAGAGTTTGTTTAATTCTAATCTCCATATGATAAATCATGCTTGTTGCAACAGAACAAAATTAAAGTGTCATTTTGGATTGAGTCACATGCTCATGTGAGAGAAAGGAAACTATTTTTATAACACAACACGTTGTTGTGAAACAGCAGCTAGCAGAAGTTCACAGTAGGGGGTAGATGCAATCTTTGCAAGGTTGGAATGGCGACCGTGTTTTCTCCCCCGCAGCACGGCAGTCAACCCAGCACCTCCCACACAACCCAGATCCTCTCACAGTCTCATCACTAGCAGGCAGACTGACACACTGAGAAGGAGGCCATGTGTCTTATCAGCTCCTTGTTCTGCAGAAGTTACATTCAGAGGTTACATTTTAGTTGGTAAAAGCTTGAAATTCTGCTACTTTTGGCTCATAAGACACCATAACCTCATCAAAGACCATTAAAATGCATGGGTGTAATCCAAACTCACAATTTTGGCAGCAATCTCAACCATAATTGTATTTTATAATACTGGCAATAGGCTGGTAAATTACACTGTGTGCACAATTATTAGGCAAATTGTATTCCTCAGGATTAATTTGTATTGTTGAACAAATACAATGCTCTCAGCTAATCCAAAAAAAAGTCTTTCTCAGGGGAGTATGTAAGTGTGCACAATTATTAGGAAACTATTAGTGTGCACAATTATTAGGCAACTCAATTACAAAAAGAATTTTCCCCAACTCATTTGTTTATTTTCATTTCTTAGAGTAAGTGTAACAAATAAGTAACACAAAATGACAATTAACATTTTTGGCCTTTCAAAAATATTCAATGACCAGTATAGCCACCCTTCTTTTCAATAAAAGACTCCATCCATGGAGTCTGACAGTTTCCTGATCTGTTCATGATCAACTTTCGCTGAAGCAGCAACCACAGCCTCCCAAATGCTGTTCAAAGAGGTGTGCTGTCTTCCCTCACGTTTGAGAAGGGCCCACAAGTTCTCAATAGGATTTAAGTCAGGTGAGGAAGGGGGCCAGGTCATTATTCGGTGATCTTTGAGGCCTTTGCTGGCTAGCCACGCAGTGGAGTACTTGGATTCGTGTGATGGAGCATTGTCCTGCATAAAGATCATGGCCTTCTTGAATGCTGAGGGCTTCTTCCTGTACCACTGCTTGAAGAAACTGACAGTAGGTTTGGGAGTTGATTTTCAGTCAACCCGAAAAGGTCCAACTAGCTCATCCTTAATGATAGCAGCCCATACCAGTACCCTCCTCCACTTTGCTGGCGCCTGACTGGAAGTGGTGCCCTGTGTCCATTAGTGATCCAGTAGTGTCCATCCATCAGGTCTATTCAGCGGTGGTCGTGTTTCAGCCTTCTTTACCTCGGCCATGTCTCTGCGCACTTGACACCTTTTTACTTCTGCACACTCCAGGTAGGTTGCAGTTCTGGAATATGGCGGCACTGGAGGATGACGGGTTCCTGGTAGCTTCACGTTTAATTCTTCTCAAGTCTTTTGCAGTTAATTTGCGCCTTTTCTTCTCCATGTGTTTTTTGCAAATGTTGACTGTTCTATCCATCTAAAAGGCATTTTACAATTTTTGACTTTTCAGTGTCAGTTAAATCTCTTTTTTGGCCCATTTTACTTGAGGTAATGAAGCTGCCTTAATGTAAGGTGTTAATCACTTTAGGCCACACCCTCCCTCATTACACAAACACAACTAATGATTATTTTCATTATCGATTAATCTGCCAATTATTATCTCGATTAATTGTCTATAAAATGTTCGATAATAGTTAAAAATGCCAGCAAATCTTTGCATTTGAGAAGCTGGAACCAGCAAATTTTGGCATTTTTGCTTAAAGAATAACTAAAACAATTATTCAATGATCAAAATAGTTGCCGATTCATTTTCTGTATGTATGGTTGCAGTTCTAGTTTGAATTGTTCTTGACCTGGTCTTTCACTGGCACCAATATGCCCTCAATCATGACAAGGCAGTGATACGCAATTAACATGCTGCCCCGAGTGAAGGAGTTTGAGTATCACTGGAACCGTTCAATAGACGGCGTAAGATCTGATGTAGCATCTGGACTTTCAAGATGTAGAGAAAGCTGACCTTGAAGATTCATCAGTCAGTGTGTGTTTGAACCCTCAGCTATGGTCATGAGCTCTGAGTGTTGGCTGACAGAATGAGATACATCCTTTGGGACAGGCTAATATCTAGAGGGAGCATGGAGTAAAACCACTGCTCAGGTACGTTGATGCCAGCCAGTCGAGGTGATTCAGACGTCTGATCTAGAAGCCTCCTGAGATGATGAGCTAACCCATAACGTAATGGAGAGAATTACATTGCCTTGCTTAGTGTGCTACTACTATGACACAGACCTGAATAAATGGTAGAAAATGGGTGGATGTACAGGGCTACATACATACACTATGATGGATATGAATTTGAAGATTATTTTGACAAACAGATAATAGACATAAAGATTAAAAAATGACAATTATGGCTTTTGCTTTGCAAAAATCTACATGTAAATAAACTTGTGGATGTGCAGACTCCCTCTTTGTCGATCCGACTGTCCTCTGGGGTGAATTGTATATGTGTGAGAAGGAGAGAGAGACGCAGATTAAGAATGACGAGACAGCGACTGGATAATATCAGGGGAGTGCTGAGTGGTAGTCCATTAGTGTCACCGGCTCGTCACTAACTCTGTGTCATCGGTCATGTCAGTGTCTCTCCGTCGCTTGTCGAATGTGAAGTGGGAGTGGCTGCTGTCATCACACAGACACGCTGAGAGCTCCCTAAAAAAAAAAAAAAATAACACAGTGATCAGTGCGAGAAGACCACAGTGAAGCCCCGAAGCTTGCTTCAGCCAAACATACGTAGCAGCAAACGATGCTTTATTTAAATATAAACAAGGTCTGTGATTTATGCAAGTTATATATACACTCTGAAAGGTCTGATATTGGCTTGAAATTGCCACTATGTTGTAGCAATAGCAGTTAGACAGAAGTGAATTAGATTCAGAAACAGTGTTTTCCTTAGAGGAGTGCCTTGGAACAGAGGGAGCCTGAGGGAATAACACTGAGGTAATCAATACAGGAATGTCTGTTTTTAGACACTGAGTACATTTTAGACTGTTTGTGAATTAATCAATAGCAGAATATGTTTTGAGATGGAGAGAGAGCGAAAGGGGCGGGATGAGGATGGGCTACTTCTCCCACCTGAGGGCTGCTATTCATCAGGGAACTGACAGAATGCGGTAAAAACAGAGGACAAGGAGCAAGTAGATAGCACCCACTTGACACTGTGATTCTGTGTGTTTGCGTGTCTGTCTAGTCTGGACGGGGGTTTGTATGTCTGCGTTTGTGTGTGTGTGTGTGTGTGTGTGTGTGTATGTGTTTACACACCAAAACATCATATCATGCTTTTTGAGTTCTCCACTAGATTTCCCTGCTCTAGGGAGAGAGTTGCATTTCAGGAAACACAGAGTCTGGAAATATCCTGTTTGCTTGGGGAAAATCTATCACGCTTGCTGTTCTTCGTAGAGGAACGAATTTGGCAGTCACATAACTGAGGGATTTCCGCTTTCCTCTCTTTCTTTGTCCAACATGTCTACACTGCAGCCCACACCTCAGCCATGGCCCCAGGTGAATCCAGGATATATATATATGCCAGAAAATGGTCACTAAAGCCTGAAGCCTGCAACAGTGGAGAAGTCTGTCATCTGGTATATGAAACATTATTGAATACAGATGTCGCTTGTAGGCACGATTTACTGAAAATGATCAGAAAAGCAAAAATATGTTATATAAATCTTTAATATTAATACAAAAAGAAATCAAGTTGAAATCTATAGTTAGGATGCGTGTCACTTGGGTTATAAATAAAAGCCACCAGAAGCATTGGCATTCAAGGTTAGCCATTTGTCTTCAGCAAAGGATAAATGATTTGTCAACTTAAAACTGAGGTAACACTTGAATTGTCCCCAGTAGGTTTAACACTTGAGGTGACTTTAAATTTAGACGGTAGGTGAGAGAAGAGGATGTCTGATGTGATAAATCCCGTTTGTAGCATGCTCAAAATTGCTAAAGCAGCATATTTATTAATGGATAGTGTATCTGCTGGGTGAACAGGTGGGCTCATTTGAAAGTCAATTACAGTCAGTTCTTCTGTTTAATCTCACATGGCCTAAAATAAACATTAGCTGAAAGACACAACATAAATTACTGTATGCTGTTGTCCATGAGGTACCCGAAGGCTAATATTCACCTACTTTTGTACAGATAGCTTTTTAAAAAATGAAACTGTCCAAAAAAATCATCCTTAATTCAAACAGCTTAAAATAAAGAGTTTGAAAGTTCATTCTTGAACTTGGAAAGAGGAGCTGACAAAACAACCTAACCACAGAGGTTCATTTAGTAGCTGTTCTGGGGGCTTTTGATTGTCTTTGTCAGCAGCTTCTTAGCACTTTTCATCCATGCTGGGTTCAAAGTTGAGACTGAAATTTCACCCTTGATCTTGGGAACAGTAGATGACAAAACTATTTCACCACAAGATCCATTTAGTAGCTGTTTTGTCAAAAGATCCAGAGTGGGACACTGATATCTTTGTCAAAAGTGTTTGAAAAATGTGCGTTTTCTATATACAGAATATCAGTTGATATATTGATATTGGATTTTTTTTACTCCCTAATATCGTTATTGGCATCAGCCCTGAAAATCCAGCATCTTTTGGGCTCTATTATTAATTACACCTGTGCTTTTCCTGCTTTGACAAGTGAAACTGCCTGTTGTTGATACAGAAAATGCATTTTGAGTGAATCAAGCATTTCTATGAGACAGTGGGGGGTCTCCTCCTTGTTGAGCATCATACCGCATTACATGGACTCTATTTCTCCACCCACTGAGCTGTTATCCTCCTGTGCTAAATGTTGGTGTTTGGCAGAGAATTCAAAGTGCAAAACGGAGTGAGAGAGACAACTAAAAGTGCTAGATGTGAGCAGGCTTTAACAGGTTGCCCTACTGCTGCTTGGGTCCAATTAACATGTGTCATGACCAACTTTCACCCCACCACCAGTCTGTATGTTTTCAACACAGATTCCTTTTCACTTGCAATATGGTTCATATTTTATTACCCTCACTAATTGTCTCCATCTAGAGCCTTCCTCCTCCTGTTTCCAAGTCATAGAATTGTTATCAGAAAATCACAGTGCAACAGACGCTTTGCTCCCAAGCAGTTGCGCTCATCTAATTATAAAACACTAGGTAAATGTTGAGCAGATGCCCTCCACCGATGCGCCACCCTCCCCCTTCTCTGCCTTCCAATTGAGAGAGCCATTTGGTCTCATTGTAGTGTTACATTGGCTCCACATGGAGCGGTGATCCTTGCCAAGCGGCTGCCGTGGTATAAATGAACCTAATCGCTTGCCAACCCTGCACACCGTCCGGCAAACAAGAACAAAAGAAGAACTTCCACTTCAGCTGAAGTGGTATGCTGCACCCTGCTGTTGCCTGACTTCTCAGCCTTCCTCAGCTTGTGCCTGCAGAGAGGGGGGGAGCGGATGTGATGGTGTCGGAACACGTTGCACTACCTCCTAATGACTTATAGCTTCAGTGTTCTCGAGCCTTGCAATTGACAGAATTAAGCATCTGTGAGTGGTGGGAAGAGAAAGAAAGATAAGGAAAATAGACAGTAGGGGAGGACTTTTGCTGGTTAATGTAGCAGCCTGTGACCTGAGACTTTGCATAACCTTGGAACATTACAAAACAAGCCTGGCGGTGTATTGAGTGTCGTTTACTGTGCTGTGATCTTTGAATTTTCTATAATCTTGTTTTTATTCATCTTTTCCCTGCATTGTTTTGGCATGTGGTTCATCCCCGATTCTCACAATCCCCTGATACACCTTTTCATTTCTTATAGTTCTTCCCAAATGCTTATCAAGGCTTGAACGACATCATTCATACTCTTTTTTTGCATGGAGATGCGACAGTCAGTGTTGGTTATTGTTTTGTCTTTGTTATAGTAGCCCTTGTTGTGTTAAGCAGTCATGATGAACAGCATTGCTAACACCGCCTGAACGTACCTGGAACTTGGATTTAGAATCAACTTGTGGGGCCCAAATTTAGTTCCAGGAACTTTTCGCCAAAGCACGCAGAGAATAATGGAAATAAAAGCAGAACTCATGAAGGATGGCTACATGTTACATTATGTTTCATTATAGTGAAAAGGTGGCATTTGTTAATCAGGCTTCAATCCGGCGTCACGCTGTCCTTTCTCTTCCTCCTCCTCTTGCATTGTTCACATCCTTCTCCTGGCTTCATTACTCTTCATACCACACACTCTGTGCTGGGGAGGCAGAGCAGCTGTCATCTGTGTCTGGCAGGAGCGTCTCTCCTCTCCACCACAGCCACAAGTGACCTGTTCCTGCCTCTGAGCCAGGACAGATGACAGCCCTGCTGCAGCCTGTATGGTCCAGGTGTGGGCGCCGGGTATAAATGTAAGCTTCATTGGTATCCAAGCCGTGCCTGTGATTGGGTTTAATAGCTGATTAAAATTTAATCTTGGCTTCGCAGTTGTAGGGATAAAGCCTTGTAAAACAATGCTTTATGCGCAGGTAGGATGTGTTTGAAGTACACACACACACACACACACACGGAGGAACAATCACAAGTGCATGCACACAGAGCATCCATTACACAGTCGGACTATAAATCTACATTGGAATTAGCCAGTGAGTAGAGGCTGATTGCTGTAGCGGCCCCCTCGCACTCTCAGGAATGAGAATAAATGAGCGGCCCCTGGCATGAACAATCCTTTATTACACCCATTAGCCAGAGGAGCCTGAGCCTTATGAAACAAGGGACACCAAACACACAACCCAGTCGTCACATACGTGGCCTACTTATGGTTCCCATGACAGTGTGAAGACCCCCCCCCCTCCCCCCATCCCCATCATCACCACCACCACCACCACACATGCATACCATTACCACATTACCCACCACCCCAATCTCCCACCCTCTCGCACAATCAGTGAATGCAGTACAGTTGTCTGCGTACTCCTGGTGATGTCAAAATATTTCTGAAGCGCCAGCTAATAAGTGAAGCTCTGGAGTGTTTCCACAAGCTCAATATGTTCATCAACACATCTTTTTTTTTTTTTTTGGAGAAACTTCAAGAGATGGCAGAATCATTAATCAGTAACTTTGCTGTGTATTGCCTGTAAATCATTGCACTCATTCCTGGATGCACTCTTCAAACAACAACAGTGCCAGGTGTTCTTAATCAAGATTGGTTTGTTTGCTTGGTTTTTTGCATACATTAAAAGTGCCAGGTGGACTATTTTTTCATTAATGTATTCTCCATCAAAAGCAAGGTAATGTTACAGCTCATTTAACGTGCAAAGCTTCAGGTCATATAAACATGTTTTGACAGGTGTTTTCGTTACATTCTGAATAGACTGGCTGACATTGTTTGCTGTGTTTTCTATTAGAGGTTACTTAATGCCTGCTGCTGGACAGGGACGAGGGGACTCCTGTTGGTCTTCATTTCATACATTCGGCAATAAAATCACTAAAAACTAAAGTTCTTCTGCTTCAGGCCAGCAGTGTTTATTGCTCGTCACTTGTAAATAAAATTACAGCTTACAGTTTTATAAAATACTGTTTGCTAATGGTTGTCGAAATGTAACGCTGCAATGAAACTTGCCCGAAAATGGCTCAGGCCATTAACATCAATAGGGCTGCCCCCTATACGTCGATGATTCGAGTCATTGTTCAAGAAGCCCCTGAGTCGAATCTCATTTTGTCAGTCAAATCACTGCATTTTTTTTTTTTTAGCTGCGTCATTGTGCATAGAGAAACACAGTATAAGAGAATAACAGCTAATAATGCTGTGATGGAAACAGAGGACAGTAGCTGTCTTTCTGTTCGATGCTTTGATGCTCTGTGCTCCGAATGTTTGTCCCTTTGGAGAGTTGGAGAACCTATTTTTTTTTCTGTGATGAAGTTCATTTTATTTAGAAGAAACAGAGTTATGGAGTGTACCATCGCAAATTTGGATGTGATCTTTTCATTGGATCGCACAAATATGAACTAAAACTCAATGAATCTGAAATCAAACCTCAATAACAAGAGAACTCCTTTTGTAATCATGAGTATAAGACCAAAAACGAGCTAAAATAGCTCAGTCATATGTACGTCTGCAAGTGGTAGACATTGTATCAGGAACTAAAAAAATGTCCTTTGACCTACTTATACCTACCACTAGGAGGCTTGTAATATTTTTTTTCCCCCCTGATTAACAGCTCACTTCATGGTCCATCTGTTGTGGCCCAAACATGGCATACTCTATGTTTGTCCATTTATGAGCAAAGGACTAATCAGGTCAATCTGAGTGATTAGGATTTCATGTCCTTCCCTGTTTCTGTCTGACGTAAACAGGTACTGTATTTTTTTTATTTTTATTAAGCGTACAGTAGCTCTTCTGAGCATCATTTCTGTCTCCACTGTTCCACCTGTGTAATCAGGACACAGTGGGAAGCACTGAATTGCATCCAATTTCCTCTCACTTCCCTTTGTTTATTGACTGTGGGACCTGACAAGGAGTGAGACTCGAGTGGGTTGAGAGAAAACCACCGACATCGACTCGCCTAACCTCTCGCTGGCACTTTCATTGTGCCATGAACAACACAGCAGGGAGCCTTGAAGTAGATTGATTACACTTGTGATCACTCTTCTAAGATAATGTCCTTCCTTTTAATCATGCATTGTGCCGCTGCTCTTTACAAGGATAAGATTATCATCAGCAACTTCATCACTGTCTCATTGTAAATGCCGTCCTAATTGGACAACTCTGGCTTTCATTGGAAGTTTTGATGTGCTGCTGTGTGCCCTTCTCTGAAATGGAATCACTTTTAAAGAGCTGTTTTTGCTGTCTTTTGGTCTATGTGCTGTCTGCTCCGTCACACAGTCTTTTAGGTTGTCTTTGCTTTTTTTAAGATCCTCACTCAAAGATTTGTTAGCTGCCAGGTGAACAAAACTCCCTATGACTTCTAAAACTGCTCTTTGTAAAATCAGAGAGCTGGCAGTATCTGCAGTATGTTGGCTTGATCCCTGTGGTGTTGAGCTTTGCTGAGTGTTCTGAAGTCAATAACCTCGTATTTACTCATTGGGCACCAGAGAGGCCTTATAATCCTGCAACTCCATAAACCTGACATTTCATCAAAAACACCAGCCATTTACCTGCCAAACATCACCCAGCTTCGCTTTCTCTGAAACCTTTCCAGTGCTTGAATTAAGATATGAAGATGTGAATGAGAGCCCTCGCAGCCTCAGGCTATCATCTATAATCCTGTCCTTTGTTCTCTTTGACATTGGCAGAATTGACCAGATCTACTCGCTGTCGGTCCATGAGGCGGTCTGGATCTTACCGGTGCGCTCTGTTGTCAGTGTCCTTTGTGGTGGTTGACATTTGTAATGGGACACTAATTACTCTATTTGCCTCTGGGGAAAATGTCTCAGGCACAAGATACCCGCAATCAACCACACAATATGTGCAAGAGTAAATCATTTTTTAGAGTGACATTTCTTTAGCAGGTAGACTAGAATTTAAAACACCCTTTAGTTGAGTTTTGCTCTCCTTCCTTCCTTTTATTATCCCTTCTATCATCATTTTTCTTCCCTTCTTTCTTTCCTTGACACCCCACCTGACCTAGCTCCCAGTTAATGGCTAACAGGCAGATCAGTGGCCAGCTGCAGGGGTCCTGACTGACCTTTCAAACCCCCCCCCAGTTTATTATTTGCACTGTCAAAGCTCCACGTGCCACCGTCTGACCTCCACTCTCATTCCCGAACCAGCGACCGTGCGACAGCCTCGCAGACAAAGAGCCAGTTGGACAGCGAGGGATGGGGAAGTCGGACGAGACGCCTTTGTTGTGATCCCGAGTGTGTCTGGAATTATGTAAATAGTGCTTATCCAGTGTTAATTGCCTCTGCTGCTAGGATGAGCTTATTAAATGTGAAGGAAACAATTTACTGCTTTCAGAGTCTCCCCAGGCCACCATGAATAAGACCAGCCCTGGCATTCGCTGGCGTAGCTAGTGCCATCTGCTACCTGTGTCATCTCTTATTCACTCTAAAAAACTAAAAGTAAAACCCAAGTTATACTGTAATAAACCGGAGTGTTTTTTTTTTTTTTTACATTTATATTTGCTCCCTTTTTCTTGTGTAAGGGTAAGTATTGTACACAAGAGGCCAACATAAATGAGATACAGTTGCATAGACAAAGTCGGGAAAGAGCATTTGTTGTATTTTATGCCTTTATAATGTTGAAAACACTGCCATCAGGAACATTTACCTCCTTTCTGGCTCACTCTCAGCACATAAAGAGGTGTTCCATGACAGTACCCACTTGATTTTCTTCAGTCAGCATATGGATGGCACCATTACTCCTTACAACATCTTTTCACGCCAGCCAGGCCATTTTGCTGATCTGTACAGTGCATAGCATCATCCAGCTACACCCCCCCCCCCCCCCCCCCCCCTCTTTTCCCGCTCCTCTCCCACCCTCCCTATACCAATTACCAGTTATCGCCAAGGAGGAGGCTGTTCATACATTAGCTATTCATCCACCCAAGTGCCGCTTTTACCCTTAATTCGATTTTCTCCCTCCATTTTTACATTAAAACTCACTCCAAGATGGCAAGATCTTAAAAGTTAAGCACAGAGATTAACGGCGTATCTCTAAATCTCTTCAACAAATACACCCTGCATGTACCATTAACCTTGAACAAGCTGATTAACTTAGCACTCAGTTTCCCCCAACAGTCCCAAATCATATTTAGATTCTAACGCAGAATTTCATAATCCAGCCAAAACAGGATTGTACAATTACCTCGCATTCAGCCGTAATCTGTTAGTGATGAAGATGGAATGCTGTATTGATCTAATTTCATGGGAAAGTGATCTTAAGCAGAACAGGAGGATATTATTAACCCGCACATCTGACAAATAGGGCCAAGTACAAATAAGAGATCTGATGAAATGCTTACCCAACAATCCTTCATGTTTTGCATTGTGAACACTGCTTCGTGTATCTGTGTGAGTGTGTGTCTTATCTGTATGCACACCTTTGTGTGTTCTGGTCATGGTGTTTGTATTGGTGTGCTGCCTATTTTATTGCTAAACCCGGAGAAGCTACTGCAGGTTTCATCATCAGCTTTTCATCGATGCAACAATGATGATGATCCACAACATAGCGGATGAGGCCGAGTGTATAGGGAGCGGGAGGGATGGTGGGGGTAGTAGATGGTGACACTGCACAATCCATTCATGAACTTCAGCTACCCTGCTGCTCAACAGTCTTTTTGCTCCGAGTGCTAAGATCTCCTCTCCCTTTGTCCTTTTTTATAGTAGTTGTCCTTGCACTGAACGATTACGGCAAGAGATTGGATAATAAACCTATATAAAAAGGCGGACAATGAATTTTAGAGTAGATTGAATGAGGTGATACACTTTGAACGAGTTGCGCAATAAAGGGAGTACTCCACACAAGATGGGTGTTCAGAGAAGAAAATTGGCAGAATTCATCAAATGTTCTGTGGGCATAAAATCCCAGCAGCAGCGTGTGGGGCCTTTAATGTGAAAAATAGCCCAGGGGCCTTGTGGAGTGTGTTTTATGTGGTTGGAGGGGTTAAAGGAGGCCTGTACATTGGTTCATGTAGAGATGTTGAGGGGATTGTCAGATTTCCCGAGTGGCATGCTCGCTCGCTCTTTCTCTCTCTCTCTCAGTTTCATGTCATTGGAGCGTTTCTTGAGTCGCTCAGACAGTAGCGCTGACTGTCAAGGAGTGATTTATGCAGTCATAAGCGCTGTACTGTAGCGGACGTTGGCCTGTATTTTATTCTGACACTTATTATTGAAATGAGACATTTGGGTGTAAAGAGGAACCCAAGCTGTTTTCTCACCAAGAGGATGAGGCGGCAGTTGTGCTCACATCAGATCTCAGTCTTCCAGCATTTGCAATTACCTCGGAGTATTTACACTCACTTCTCTACTGAATGTTCCCGTTCTCACTCATACATACTTTTTTATTTATGAAAATGCAAATTGAGTTTCACATGTTGAAACTAGAATTGCAAATACATTGTTGTTGTTGGAGCTGCAGTGTAGCGACTGCTGTGCAGGTGCTTTGAGACTTGAGGTGTCAGTCAGCATTGAGCAGGACTCCTGTCTCACTGTCCTCCGCTCCATTGTGGCACAGACTCAGTTGGGAAAGTCAACAGACAATATAGAGGCCAAGCGGGAGGAGATATTTTTCGCTGTCCAGATTCCCGGAAGTAAAAGTTCATTTTCTGCATACACAGTGGTACATGAGTGGCAGTTGGAGCTTTTCTGAGGCTTTGATGACAATAAATCATCAGTACAAAAGATGAAGAACTGCATTAGAAAATATCTTGATTGGTAAAAAGTCAGTGATACAGTCCTGTGCACAAAAACACAAGCAGTGAAGTCAACCACAATCCCAAGTGTAGCCAAGTGCCCCAGTAGCCAAGGAGTTTAGGTCACAGACCATGAATGTGTTTTCCATCTCTCGCCCCTCATTTCGTTAAGGGTCATCTCCCTATTAAAGGTATAAAATACCAAAAGTTTGGTTTGTTTGGTATAAAACATCCAACCAGGAATGTGCCATTTGGTTGCCATTGTAGAGTAGCTAGCTGCTGCAGCTTTGTGAGGAACCTAATACAACATTCAGCAGTTTAAAGACAGTGTTCAACATTTTTAGAAATAACTCTTATTTGTTTTCTTGCTGTTAGATTAGAAGATACCACTCATCTGTATCTGTATCATCTCAATGTATCTGTACAAAAGTGTAAAAAAGACAAGTTGTGGTTTTACATTATCCAGAAGAGACCAATGTTCACACTTTGCTACTGTGAGAAGGTTTATCCACACCATGGCTTTTCAAATGTCTTCCAGAGTGGGTTAGACATGAGCACATTTGATGAGAATTAGAAAAGTGGTTTCTATTCTATCAGTAGGTTGACCGTTAGTAGTGTGCCCTCTTCTATCTCCAGAGCACAGCTGTAGCGGCCATGCTAACTTTGTCCCCATCTACCTTACCTCCACCTTCTCGGGCATCAGAGTCACCACTCCTCATTCGCCTCCAGCTCTTTTATCTGAGGGCTCAACACAGCTGACTGGACTCTAACGCGGAGGGGTCATGCTGCCTTTTCCCAAAAGATGAGGAGATGGAACAGGCGTGTAATCGACGGCTGTAAGCGCTACACTCCCGAGGCTGGATGACCTACATGTTACACTTCCTCCATCTGCCTGCATACACTTAACACCCCACAGGCTGCCACTCAAACCAGCAGGTGACTGCACACAGGAGATACAGACTGTGTGTAACGGAGGCTTACTGCATGGAGAGATGTTAAGCACAAAACCCAAGGTTACACGCGCTGGTTAAATATGAGCCTCTGATGCTCTTTCTACTGCAGCTGAAAGCCTTGTTTACTTGTAAGTGCAGCTGAAGTAGAAAGTATGACCTTGCTTCATTCATTTCAGCGCATTTCCAGTCCAACCAGCATACGAGTGAAGACACGTTCTCCTTGTGCACAGCACACACTCTATAAAATTGAAAACAAAAACATTTCATTAAGATTCAAGGTGCAACATGCAAGCCGTAAAGCAATGTATGCAGTTAATTCGAAAGCATAAAAAAGCTAATGGACTATTAGAGTCTACTGCCAGGGGCTGCCTTTTCGCCTTGCAGAAGTACATCAATCACTTCCATCAGTAATCCCCTGCAAGCTGCCGGCAGTGTCTGCGCCTCCTGCCACAGAAACGGTCCCTCTGCAGAAGCCGTGTCAGATGTGGCTGAAGCTGACATCTTAACAGATAAACTGGCCCCACTTTACTACCACTGTCACTACATTCTGCCCTCGGTCTTTGGAGATATTGGCGAGAGGCTGCAGCAGTCAGTGAGACAAAAGCGCCGACAGAGGAGACGCCCGAGGAGTCGAGCTAAGCCGCTGCTTGTTTGTTCTTTCTTGCTTGTCCTCATACCTGGAGGATAAACGATAAGATGAGACACAGATGAGAGCACCTTCAGGATTGTGCTTTGCTGCAGGCAGCTACAGGCTCGCAGTTGTAAAAACAGTGACTTTTGGTGAAGTTTTCAAGTGAAGTCTGTTTGTTTGCTTGTAACAGCTTAGAACAGCTTAAAGTGACGGGTGATATTTACTGGAGCGGAGACTTAATGCACTCAGCTGCGTCACAAGTGCACAATTTTTGAACGTCTTTGTCAATAAGGGACTCTGCCACAGAGAAATTGAAAGAAAGAAAAGAGGTTTCATCCTTTGGTTACACTCCACTAAGCTGGTTTACTGCATTTGTTGTGGGAAAGCTGGTGGTCGTCTCGGGGGCTTTGAATGAAAACACATTTCTGTTCTGGCTACAGCTGCTGCATATCCATGTGCAAACAGCCAGCACATGTGTCTTGGTCCAGCTATTCCATTCCAGCGCCCATTTCCTTTCCAACTTCACATCATCTCCTGGCCCGATTGTCTAGAAAATGATCTCTCATAAATAATCACCATTGTTTTTGTTCCAGACCACTAAGATAACTCATGTTGACTCTTTCTGGTTTTTGAAGCACTTGCACTCGATAAACACTACAGCTGATAAATAATTTGTTGCAAACAGATTTTGTTTACCAGCTTGTGGTTATGAATTCATATGTATTTTGCGTGCTTTGCATCCACACTTGAAGAGGATAGTTTATGCTCGTGTAACTACATTAAAACATGTGTGATGAAACTACAAGCTGCTACAAGCTGTAGCAGTGAAGGCAGTGAATGTGGGAGGAAATGGTGACAAGATTAAATCTACCGTGGAATTTAACCAATTGCAAAAATGACGCACGTGAAATCTCACTGTGTGAAGTCACCTTCAACCATCTTTAGGCATGCTCGCTGATGATGCACTTAACAGTGTAAAGCTGTCACAAGCCATCTCAAGGACTGCGCTGAAGGCAGATCTTCGGTGTGAGAATATCTGAGGATATCTAGCAAGCTGCAGCCAGGCTTATTGGTACCCGCCCCATCTGTCAGATAGGACTTTGGTGTACACATCCCCACAACTAACTGAAGAAGTGTGCTTAGCTGGATAGACATCAGCCACGGAACAAGGATGGCAAAGTCCCTCATGCAGGAGTTAAGGCTACTTAATATTCCTATGTTGATTGGGGATTAATTGTTCCATCTGGCTCTCATGAAAACCAGTGAAGAGAATTAAAAAAACACTCCCTCCTCTTTTTCCTGACGTGTTTCCTCTTGTTTCATTACGGTCATGGTGTGCGGCTACGTAGCAAGCGGGGAGGCTTGGAGGAGGAGGAGGGGGGAGGAGGAGGAGGAGGAGCCTGGACTGGACTGGCTGCACCAGAGGGAGAGCTGGGAAATTTGATCATTTTTCTCCGGGACTGTCATACGCCATAGGCTGCCTCATTTGTCTGCTCCAACTCCTTTGTTTCCACCAGCCGCCCTGTTCCAGGATTAGGCTGCAGAGCGAGAGACGAGCAGAGAAAGAGAGCGAGAGAGAGGCTGAGGAAAAATAAGACGGAGGGAGAGAAACAGTCAAAGGAACTGCTCTGTATGAGCTAATTATTACAGTGCCCCCATGTTTCTTTAATACAGTATTTAAGTATAATGTACGTGCTGCACTACTTAATAACTGCTGAGTGTCCAAAAACCAGAATGAAAGTGGGTTTGTAGTGTGAGGGAAGGAGGGATGAGGGATGCTTTTTTTCCTCCAAATTGCCCTGCAGTTCCACAGGAGTGATGTTGACCCAGTTTATCTCCTGTTCAGGTGATTAATGCAACACGGCTACAAACAAAGGTCACATCAGGAGGCAGGGGAGCAGGCCAGACCACAACAAGAGCTAAGGGAATTATATATGGCTACTTTTATCGCTGTGAAAATAAGTTGTTTGTTGTTTTGTAGGGCATCACTCATTCTCTAGGACATACATCGAGGAGTGAAAGAAAAAAAAACTGTAATATAAACACACATGCAGAGAGAGATGAACCCAGAATGAGAGGTGGTGTTGTGCTACCACTAGTGTTACATTATAAATATATATATTTTACATTTTGTGTTATCAGGTGATGAGAATGGGGGAAAATGGTTAAAAGAAAATGGGGGAAAAATGACTAACATGTCTTTCCAGTAACAATTTCTTGTCTGTGAACCGGTTTTCTCTGAACCTTTTTCCCAAAAAATAGTCCCTATAAAAAAATAGCTGCTTACAGTAAAGCCTGTGGATAATCCAGTATAACATTTCTGGTAAGAGATGTTATTTTTACATCTTCTAAACGCAATTCAGTGCTTTGACGACCACAAACAAAAATTCCATTTACCTCCATTGTTCTTGGGTGGTCACAGAAACCTCAGAAACAGATCTCCTAAAACCAAAAGTGAGAAAAATGAAGGTTTTTTTTTTTCTTATAATTTAGGTGAACCAACCTTTTATATGGTAAAATTATATTAAGAGGGAACAAAGTTAGGACATAAGCTAACACAAGGACACAGATGCCAAGGGAATATATAAAAAAAAAAATCTATTTTATTTGTTCACATAGTGCTAATCACATACTACATTATGCTAAGCCTGCTGAGTTGAAGGACATCTGTTAGAAGACACCAACTGACTGTCACTCTATACAGTATATCTCCAATAGGGAAACTCGTAGACCGACATATTTACGAGACAAAATAAAGCATCCATACTGAGCCTGACATTACGGAGGATTTAGTGCTGTCAGGTTCTATCACTTCTTTCCTGCTGCTCAAAAACATGTTGAGTCATTTCTCAAAATGTGTCACATTCACTGAGAATGTGTCTCATAGTACACATTCAGTTCTCAGTTGGCAGTGGAATATCTGAAGGTCTCTCTGTTGTTCCCCAGTGGCCTCTGAGTCTTCAGTGTTCATTTAGAGGCACCACACACACACACACACACACACACACACACACGAGTTACTTGAAGCTGTCGACTGCTCGTGAATTTAGGTCATTTTGTAAGAGTCTGAACGAGGCTATGTTTTTATTTCTACCAGTGCGTTGCATTTTAAAGAGAGTTTGCGATTTGAGTCGCGAAACACTGCGGCTTTTGACTTTCACAGCTTTGCTATATTTCTTCACAGCTGACACTGGCGAATATAAATGCCCTCTTTTACTTTCCTAGTTATCATTTTAACTCATTTCAGTTTGCCGTGCAAGCAAAACGCTCCCCTCCAAAACCAAATTTAAATACAACTGCAAGTGTAATTATTCTGTGTCTACCTTTTTTTTTCTGTCTCACTTTCCGCGGTTATCTAAATTATAATCTCTGGTTTCAGCATTTATACCAAAGCGCATTCCCTGAGGTATTCCACAGCTATGGTTTCTCTTCCAGAGAAATTACTGTTGCTAAATGAAGCGATGATTTTCTTTATATGTGCCAGCTGTAGTGCAAATGGTTTTTAATCTGCCAGAAAATTCAGTCCATTTTGTGGAGATGAGGTTGAAGATGGACTGAGCGAACGGGGGCCATTTGGGCTTTGATCTAACATTCTGATAATGTTGCATCATGTTGTTTTTGTCTGTATGTTTTCCAATGGTGTATTCATAAAGATTTCTTTTTGATCATCTGTCTTGAATAGACATGCAGAAAAATATCTGAATGCATCCACGCTGGTACAACTGTAGGTACATTAGGTACATTTATTCGTATTTCATTTTAAATATGCTATGTTTATTTAACATCTGTGTATTCCTGTGACCTGTCCGCCTGGGATAATTATAAAGTTGAAGTTGGAGTTTTCCTTTAAACCTTTTGTAAACCAGTATGTTTTTTAGATTAGAGTTTTTAGATAAGAGTCATACATCTCTCAGGCCCGGACCTGCATTCTGTCGCTTGGTATGAAAAGTATAATAAGAGTAAAATATAGTATTAGTTTTCTTTTTGTTTCCCTTTTTCCATTTTTGTTGGTTCTTTGGTTTTGCACACTGAAGCTTAGGTGAACCAGTGAGATTACATCTAACCCAACAGCGGTTCTGCCTCCATGAAATGCTTCTACAGCAAAAGCTCAACAAAATACGCACAATAAATGAAGCACATTGAGTTTTCATGTCACCCTTATATAATATACACAGATACAGTATGTTTTTCTCTGTCCTCCTCAGGTGAATGGGAAAGAGTTGTCCAAGTCCAGCCATGAGGAGACTGTGGAGACCTTTCGCACTGCCAAGGACCCCGTCGTGGTTCAGGTCATCAGGCGGACCCCCAGCGGCCGACCCCATGGCCCCCCTCAGGAAATCCATGTGGTGGATGTGTGCACTCAGACTGACATCACCTTTGAACACATCATGGCGCTGGCAAAGCTCCGGCCTTCAACCCCTCCTGTGCCTGACGTCTGTCCCTTCCTGCTCTCTGACAGGTTTGTCCGATGAATCGTTTTGAACTTCTATAAATACATAGAAACTTTTAGGTTCTTTGCTTTCCTTATATTACATCGACAATACTTATTAAGACATTGAGTCTTTCTTTCTTAGGCCAAATGAATCTGAATCATAGTGGCTGAAAAAACAAAAGACAGTTTTAAGCAGGTCAGTGGTTTGACGTGATTTAATTTGTTTTAATTTAATATGATACAACTACAAATTATTTTGGTCCAGTGCCACGAAGCAGAATGCAGAGTTTGTTTTTATGTTCTTATTTTGACTTTGGCTGAGACTGACGATAATTAAGAAGGAGAAAAAAAGTGGTGAGAGATGTTATTGAGCTATGAAGCAGCAATATCAGTGTTTGCAGGATTGGCATTTCAAGTAAGAAGGTCGCCTGTAAAATATAAATGAACTGTAACCTGCTGCAAAGTTGATTCTGACAAATATAGATTTATTTGATAAATGAGCTTCTCACTGTCCTTCACGTCTTAGCAGTCATTTCCCTTTTAGCAATGTGACCCACCAAGTGCATAAAAAAGAAATAAATGGCAGGGTAACTGCTCCTAATTATAACCATTAATACACAATATATCAAAAATGTGGCTGGAATTTCAACATTTGGTTTAGTACTGAACTCAAATGTATCACTGAATACAAAAACATTAAGTTAGAAATAGCTATATGATAAGCAATTTAATAGAGCTGCAACAATTAGTTGATCAACAGAAAATTAATTAATAATCGACTTATAATTGAATAATTTTCACTATTTTCTGGCATTTTACAGCCAAAACAATTAATTGATTGATTGAGAAAATAAGATTAATCAAGGCAGATTAATCAATCATGAAAAAGTCATTAGTTGCAGCCCTACAATTTAAGTCCAACATAAATTTAGTCATGCACTTGACGACTTCAATTGACTTTGGACTTGTCAAGTCATTTAAATTGTTACTCCTACATCACAGTTTGAATAACAGTGGGGGGTTCAGTAGTTTGAGAGGCAGATGCAAAAGAAATACACATTAACAGATAAATCAATAGTCACAGTTTGACTGTTGAATCAGGTTTATCTGCTGTCGCAATTTACCTCTTGCACTTGACTTTAATGAGGAAAGAGACAACTCTCTATATAGTATTGTCACACTGTCTTTAATGCTCAGAGCATGGCACATGGCACACTCACACTCGATACAGACACACGAGATGCTGTAGGGGAGTGAGGCCCAAACAGCGGGGCGAATACTTCTTAATCTGTTTCACACCAACCTCTAGGAGTTGTTGTGACTACTCTCTGCATGATTATACCCAAACAGACATGGCAGGACCTGTTTGAGAATAAACAGCCTCTTTGACACAGGAACATACTGTTCAGATGCACAAACACCTTTCACAAGTTCATACAAGCATTTATACATATTCATACAATAATTTCCCTCACATTTCCCCCTTTTGATTATTCTTAATCAATAAAGTGAGAAATGATTGTAGGCTGTGTTCATAAGGAATTAGATTTTGGAATTTTTAGGATAGCCTCCACTTTAGGGCTCATGGATTTGCCCTTCTCTGATATCTCATGCCCAAGGAATGTCACTGTGGGTGATACGAGCTGCAATTTAAATAGGCTAGCCTTGTGACCTTGTTCTGCTAAATATTTCAGCAGTGTCACTGTGTCAGTTTTGCATGCTTCCTCAGTAAGTGAACAGATCATTAGGTCGTCTACGACCTAAGTTCTGATGTAACACTTGTTAGTATACAGTTGGCGAGTTGACAAAACCCTGGGGAATGCCAGACCATGTATAGGTTTTACCTTGCCATGCGAATGCAAACCAATACTATGAGTCTGGATGTACTGGAACACTGCATTAGACAGATCTACTACTGAAAACCACTTGCTATCAGCAGGAACCTATGACAGTATGTTGTGAGGATTAGGAACAATGGAGGCACACGCATGACCTGCTACATTCACAGCTTGTAAATCCAGCACAAACCGTCATTCGGTAGGCTGACCCTCTGGTCGTATCTTTTTGCCCAGAAAAATAGGGGTTCTGACAGGTGAGTCAGGACATGACACAATCACTCCTGCTGATAGCAAGCTATTGAACACTGGTGTGATCCCTCAATGGCCTCCGGTTTTAGTGGATATTGTGGCTGAAACGGTCGATAAGTGCTTTAAGGTGTCACTCGGAGGGGCAGTGCCCCCTTCACTAACCCTACATCATATATACCGTTAGCCAGCAGATGTTTGGTACACTTTTTAGTTCTGGTGTCAGCTGGGGAAACACAGATTCGAATTTGAGGTTATTACTCTGAGTTAAATGTACAGATCTCCTCCCAGCGGACGAACCCACAAATGGGCGTCTGTATGTTTTTAGCAAGGGTGAGTATTACACTCTTTTCTCCTTGTTTATCCATTTGAGTTCTGACAAGCCCTCCAATATCCATGGACCTACATCCTTCCATTTCCTGTGAGGAGATTTGGCCAGTGACACGTGTGGGTGTGACCAGTGGTCATGCTTACCAACAATGCACACATTTCATCATTCCAAAATAACATACTACTGCGTAACAGGCCCCTTTCCTGCCCCCTTTCTATTGGCCCATGTTTGGTTGTCAGGTTACTTTTATGCCCTCTTCAGTGCAATACAGAATTAACCCTAAAGCACACATTAAATCTCTTGCCAGCAACTTTACCTGGCAGCAAAACTAGTTTTTTTTTTTACTCATACGGTTGCCCCAGAATCTACCAGAAATGTTTGTCCCATATTTTCAAAGTTATTTGTGGCATCACCTCAGAATTAGGCAATTTTTAGATGTTTGTCATTTGAGTGTGTTTATCTATATCCTGAATGTGTGTGTGTGTGTGTGGTGTCGGGGGTGCGTTCACCAGAAGCGTTGGCCTCCTCTGCCTCCGCCACCCATCATGCCTCATTATCCTAGTACTGATCGCCCTGCAGGTGGGTCACAGTCACCTGTCTGGGACGTCGTCCGCCTCTGTATCTCTGTCGATTTCCTTGTGGACAGTCTCTGACCCAATGATCTAGGCTTCCACAATTCCAGCGAGCCTCTTCGTTTCTGCCATGAGGCCCTCTGGAGGGTGCGTGGCCGCAGGAAGATCCGCTTCGTCCTCAACCTCTGCCCAGTCCCCGCTGTGTTGGATGGATGGCCTCTAACTGGCCCATTTGAAGTCTCTCAGTTAATCTTTCTTTGCACCAAGAGACTCTTGCTGCTGCTGCTGATGTCTGGATTTTTTCAGCATGGATGGCATGGTCCTGTATTGTGTTTAAGCGACCTCTCTCCCACCCAATGCAGTGTTTCCGTACTTGAGGGGTGATATCCTCATTCATGCCATCTAGGAAACAAGTCTTCAGTTGTTGTTCCCAGGGTGTGTCCTGCTGTGGGTTATCTGGTTTCTGCATGCCACTGTTGTCTGTGAAAACCTTAGTCAGTCTTACTAGGTAATCAGCAACAGACTCCGTTTGTTGTTGTTTGCACGCCTTCATAGCGCCCCAATGCATGGTCATTGAAAGTGTTTCTTAGTCTCTCACACAATCCATCAACAGCCATTCTGTATTTGGCACCGACCCTTATGTCATAACGATGATCCTCATTGGGGAAGTCTCCCTGAACTCTCCCCCATTTCAGTTTCAAGTTCTGCCGTAACATAGATCTCAGTTCATTCAGGGTGGGCCTGTTTTGTTTCGATGCTTTGTCAGAAGACAATTACATATTCCAGGCCCCCTTGACTGGGAGTTCGCTTGCCACAGAGGTCATTTCTTCGCATGTCCAAGGCCAGTAGACATACATTATTTGTTCACCGTCTTCTCTGGAGTTGGGGACCTCTATCATGGGCATTGTAAGGATTTCTCACCTTTCTCTGCTCCTGGGGTGTTTAGAGGGGCGCCTGTAGATTGTGATTGTGCCCGCTTTCGCTTGTACTGAAAGAGTTTCTTGGGCTGAATCTGTAGAATATGAAGGTGGTGCTGAGGGTGAACTGGCTGAAGACTCTCCCATCGCTGTCTGGTTCAGCTCATCTCAAACCCCGTCATACGTGCCCGGATGTCTGTCTGGTTGGCTTGCCTCTGGTTGTGGTGGTGACTGGTCTGGAAGCAGACCTGGATTTTGGCATTGATGGGCGGCTGGCATCGAGATGAGGTCCCAGTCTCTCTGGAAAGAGAACAGGGGACACTGATTAGTCCACCCCCCCCCCCCCCCCCCCCCTTTTCCCCTGATTTTTGTGTTTTAGGCTGTCTCTTGTTGTCGTTGTCTGTCTCTATATTCTGCCTCATTTTTCCACAGCAAAAATGCCTTCCAATCCACCCTTGCTTACTTTTTCCTTTTTCCCGTTCACATTCTTTATGTCCTTTCTGTAATATCTCAATTTGATTCAAATCAAAACTGCCATTTTCAGGGAACCCACAGTGTTTAATCCACAACTGTAACTGCCTACAAGTCTCTGGTCCATGTTTATCACTCATTATTTTCGCACATCCTGAGAACTTAGGAACTTCTTTACTTTGACCTTTACCCATTTTATCGTGCACTACCCAAGCGACCTCACCCTTTGATTTCAATTTCGGTTCTTAATCACTCAATCAGACATTCAATTGACATTATTCATTCATTCCTTTGTCAAAGGGTCCAATGGAATGTCTTTACCTTTCAAACATCTTTTGTGGTCTTCAATACTGTATCCTCATTTAAGTTCAGATGCTGTGTCATTTAAACCGTTGTCTACAATCATCACAGGCGGTCTCTTCTCACCCTCAAGAGCGGTTGACTTCCTATGTCTTAGGCGACTTGTAGTCCCTTCTCGATATAGTATTCTCACACTTTCTTTAATGCTGAGATCATGGCACACTCACACTCGATACAGACATACGGGCTGCTGTCGAGGAGTGAGCCCCAAACGGCGGGGCGAATACTTCTTAATCTGTTTCACACCAACTTCTAGAAGTTGTTGTGACTACTCTCTACATGATTATACCCAAACAGACATGGCAGGACCTGCTTCAGAATAAAAAGATGTTCTTTTTTTCTCTTTGACACAGGAACATACAGTTCAGATGGACAGACGTGATTTCTATGACTATCACAATAATTTCCCTCACAGCGCACATGCAATTTAACTGTCTTGTACAATTTTCACTTTCAGTATGATGTTGGTCCATCATACCTATTGCATATCACCCATCTGCTTAGATAATCACACACAGAGAAACAACTCCACTCTGAGTTAAATATGTTCATTGGGCTTGCATGTCTAAATAAAGTATTAAGAAGAGATGAAAAGATGCACTTAGCTCATAACCACACATATGGTAAAATCACTAGACGTCTCAACACATCTTAAATGAATGCTGGGTCATAAAATACCTCAAAGAGGTATTTTTATTGATTATGTGAGACATAAAAGTATGTACAAAGGAAATCTTGAGAGTTTAAAGTATCAACTAGAGGTTTTCCTGGAAAACAACAAAATAAACTGGGTTCATTATTTCCTCTTCTGGCATTTCAGTTTATATTCAGCTCATCTCAAAGGAGAAGTAAACTGTGAACAAGAAAAGTTTAGCATAAAGTAATATCTAGGTTTCACCTCTTGGGAATGAAACAACGAAACAGTAGCGACGCAGGAGCTTTATAGCACTGAACTGGGTAGTCAGGACTTTCTTGGTAAACCATGTTTGTTTGGTACAGTAGAGAATTAATTTCAACAATGATAAACATCTTGAAGTCTCTGAGTTTCTGTTTTTGTTGGTCATTGGAGACTTGTTTAGACATTCTGGGATGGAATTTCAGTCGGTTGCTCCATCTGTATCGGCTATTATCACAATCATCATTAAAATTTGTGTTATCAGTGTTACATGGTACTGTATAAAGCACCAATCATGAACTGATCAAAATCATTGCCACATGTATATATCTCACACAATATCACCATAGAATTCCCCACAGGGCCCTCCAGCCATAATTGCAGCTGCTTGGCGTATCCATTTCGACTCATGGAAGGTTTACAAGGTGATTAAAGCAAATGGGCTAATAAAAAACTAGGCAACACAGTACAACGCGTGCTCGCGGTCTACTTACAGCCCCAGGCCGAGCCCAAATGTAATCAATGTATCCCATAAAACTCACATTTTCTTCATTTCATCTGAGATCAGGTGCACAATCCAATATACAGCAGATTTTATAGATATAACAAATGTTTGTCACTCATATTTTTGAGGCTAGATTGTAAATTTGTAATTGTGTTCTTTGCACCCGCTTCCAAAAGTTGTTATGCGTAATATTGGAGCATCAAAGCATAAAGCATTCTGACATTTACCAGTCTGGTTTTGTTAGTGGAAGACTGTTTTGAGACAGTTGGGTTATCAGAGAGTCAGACACATCACTCTTTTGAAGTTTTTGCCCACCGCGATTATCTTGTGTGGCATTGAAGCTGCTCATCTTGTTAGGCCGTTACAATGCTGTTTTGTTCGGTGACTGAGGGAAGCATAATAGAATTACACTGTACAATGTGGGGGGGTTTGTCTGTCAAGAGCAGGAAGCAAATTATGTGGATATGCTGTTATTAACAAGGGGCTGTACTTTTATCACACACACTCCAGCTGCAGTGAAAGCCCTTGACAAATCCTTTATTCGTCAGATTCCACAAAGAGACAAAGACAAAGGCGAGGAAAATCCTGTCACTTCGAGGTATAAAAAGCATTTAAGAGAAAATGAGGAAAAGGATCTTGCTTACGCCCAACTCTCCGCCTCTTTTCTATTCCTCTGCCTCCCGCTCTGTCTGTCTTTCCCTCTCTTTCTTTCTCTGTCTGTCTCCCCTGACAGCTGTCATTCTCTGCATACAATGGACCAGGATTACTACGAAGGGACAGATTACCTCTCCCCTGTTCCAGCGGATGGAGAGAGGACAGAGGAGTTTGAATATGAGGTAAGAATTGCACTTGACATCACTGCTAACTGGAGCCTGATGGATTCACCGGCATCGCCAGTATTATCGGCTCACAGATATATCAATGTGTTTTCAGATGCTGTAAATAAGAAATTTCAATACAGATGCAGAATGTTAAGTATATAAAGTGAAATTGAATCAATATTACATAGTTTATAAACCAGATTTGCTTTCTTGCAGAGAGTTAGGTGAGAAGATCGATACCACCCTCAGATGAGAGAGCGGTATTTATCTTTTCATCTAACTCTCGGCAACAAACTGAATAAGCGTAAAATGTCAAACCATTCCTTTGATAACCACATTTAAAGCATCCTTATCAGAAATGTTGTTTATATGATGTGTTTAACTTAAAAAAACAAATATCAACCCATGTCTCGTTATCAGGTTTTTATTTTAACTCTGTCATTGATTTGGGTATCCATCAACCTCAAAAATCCATAGGAAGAAAGAGCTGAAAATTTAGCAAAAAACAAGAAACACACACCTAACCCCTGCAACACATGGACACATATTCCCTCCACAGTCCATATTTAATGATGCTTTCCAATTGGTGGAAGGACCCAAACACTAATTGACTATACAGGCAGATCCCCGGGGGGACAGTCCTGACAGATGATCAGCCACATTGCAGACAGCATGAAAAATCTCTTGCTTCCACTGGCAATAATGACATGCCGCCATGTTTTTTTGTTTTGTTGTTGTTGTTGTTGTTGTTTTTGGTTTTTTTGCAAAAAGAGGAAGTAGAAAAACTGATACCTGAGATTTGCTAATTGTTTTCACAACTCTGGAAAGGAAAAAAAAAACTAGCGAGCTAGTGAACTCTGAGCTCGATCGGAACCAATTAAAGCGAAGTGTGTGTTGCAGGTGCTGATGAGGAAAAAAAAAAGATAGAAACACACTTCTTTGCATGTGTGTCTTACCGGAGTGTAAGTAACAGGAGCAGCTGGATAGGTGATGTTTCTAGCTAGCTGGTAGCTGATCTCTCACACATACAGATATACATACAGATGCACTGATTCAACTGTGACAGGAAGAGATAAACAGACTCTGTCGCCATTCTCCGCTTTGGACCAGTATTCTTTATTTCCAAGTCATTGAGGTGCAAGCATATTGCAAGCGAGGGCTGGTCTGATGTATGATGATTGCTCACTCCCTCCTCTTATTTGTTTCATTTGAATTAGTTGTGAATGCTTCCACCCACTGAGCTTGATCTGTTTCTTCACATCCTAAAGAGATTTGTGCACCCACTTGGATCGCAGAGGCCCCAGTGTCAAATTGGAACAAATATAATATATTAAAGCCTTTCTTTATGCCTCATTGCTATTAACAAATCCTATTATACTGTGTATGCTTTGCAGCCTGCACCGTTCTTTTATTTCATGCCCGGGGAGTTAGATACCACGCTAATGCAGCCCCACTTACTGTATGTCAACTAAAAATGCTATGAAGGAGGATGTAGGTGAAAGCTGAAAAGCCACTTTCAGAGTCGACCTGATCCCTCAAGAGAAAGAAGGAAAGACATTTCATTAAATTACCTTTTGTTAGATGAAAAAGCACAGTGGGGGAGAGCAGTTTGCCATCACATCACAGAGAATCTAAATCTAATTCACCTCTCTAATACACGCAGACATTGATGTTTCCTTTAAGGTAATCAACATGTGAGAGTTCTGGAGTACACAGGTTGATGAGGTGCAGAGATGCCAGATGCCACAGAAGTATACGTTCACAGTATTCTCCTTCCATAAAGTTCTCCATCACATCTCCCCTACTATGTTCCTCTCACAGTGTTTCCCCTACATTCATTCTGCAGCGGCGCACCACCACTGCACAATGATGAGCACTGCTGCTAAAATTTCACACGATCATTAATATCAATGGCTCGCACACTGAGCACCCTGTGTTAATGTGGAATTGTTTTGAGTCAACCTCACTCTCCTCATTCTTCAAAAGACATCTACGTCAACCCGGGGGAAACACTGTCTCAGCATGCGTATCTCTTATAACACTAGAGGGCTTTTAACTTGTGTGTCGCCTGGTTAGACGTGGACATCGCAGCATTTTTAAGATGTTAAGTTGATTTACTTGTAAAGCACTTTTCATACAGTGGTGGTAACTCAAGGTGCTGTACATGTAAGAAAAACATTAAAAATATTTTAAAAAAAACACCAGATTTTGGGTGTAGATTATGTGGTGCTGTTGTAAGAAGAGTTGAGTTAAGATTTAGGCTATTTTTTAATATGTTTTATTTATTATTTCACTTACCCACACACCTGAAAAATAGTTTTAATGCAGTTACTATCAAGTTAATCATTAATGCTAAGTGTAAATGAACCCAATACAGTGTGTTTGATGTGCGTTTGTTATATTGCTTTTATTTTATTTACCATGAACACGGAAGTGCTTTATTTCGAGAAGACACTAGACGCATGTAACGTGTGGATATTGACATAGATCCTCTCTTCTCAAATAGGCCTTATTTGGATAAACTGGCCGCATAGTGGGAATCTAAATAGTTACTTTCTCGCCTGGAAAAATATTAAAACTTAATAAAGTGACATATTAACAGTCCTACAGCGAAAATTACAACAGCCATTGCTGTCAGTTGGTGCGAAATGCATTCTGGGATACTAAGCTTCAGCCGCCTTCAGCCGACCAGTGGTGTACCTTCATCACTCAGTCAGTCAGTGAGTCAGTGATGGACAGATGTTATAGGGCTGGCCCTGCTGCTGCGGTCCAGCCAAAAAAAGATTGAACTCCTGAATCCTGTTTTGAAAAAAAAATCCTGCCTCACTTAACAAGCTAGGTAGTGAGAGTTTAAGACCGTCTCTGCTGCTGTTGGTTAAAACTGAACAAACCCTGGACTCAGTGGGGAGTCTATAATGTCCTCTGTCCTCTCTGATGGTTGGCTTGTTTGGATTAATGAAACACACATGCCATGCCTTATAGCTAGAATTTCACACAGAAATATCACACATTTCCTAGGATCCCTTGATGTGTATATGGCCAAAACACCATGCTAGTAACCATTTCTTTGATTAGTTCCAGTGAGTTCTGAAGAAGCAAAGTACTTCAAGCTCAGAGATAGCCTTCCTTCCCTTCCTGCCGGTGGTGGCCATCCATGCATTTGTGACTGCTTTTTCAATTACTGGTAATCAAAGGCGTGATTATTATGACAGCATCCAATGTGCTTTGATGGTGGGCGGCAATCTTCCCCCTAAATCACGCCATCGCAGTCATTAATTTACTGTCAGCCCTCATCCCCGTGCCACACTGCAATCTCCTGAGAGGTAGAGAGCTTGCTGGGAAAATGGAGGGAAAAAAAAAAAAATCAAAAGGCAAGAGCAGAGACAGACATTTGTGATTGTGTGTGTGATGGATCAGGAGACAACATCCTTTTACTGTGGCATCAGAGTGTGAGTAGGTGTTTTTCTGCACAATATTGTCTCAAAATAAGAAACCAAAAGAACATCTGGTAAAGAAAAAGGCACACGTACTGTATGTGTGTGTGTGTCGCGTATAGTTAAACACACACGCATGCAGGTTTGAAGTTTAATCCAACATGCAGTAATTGTAGCAATCCATTTTCTCTGATCATTTAGCCACAGGTCCCCTGCACTATATCTAGCCATTAATTAGTCAGAAGTAACTTTAGGCTTGTTTCTCAGAGCCAGATAGGGATGATGTAGCACCTGCTCGCACCTCAGTATCAGCAATTAATTTGTGTGGTTTATTTTTAAATAGATGTCTCCGAGACATTGCCAGTGATTTCAATATTTCCCACAGATATCCCACTTCTCGCATCATGTTAGCATGCAAGATGTGTGCTTTCTCTGTAGCTCCCATTACCTCCACGACTGCTTCATTGCATCAGGAGCTTTAATAATATATCTACCAACAATAACGGTGATAGCTCATTAGCAACATTTTTAATATAGCTAATGATGATGATTGATGATGATTTTTGCGGTTCACTTTGTTCAGGTAGTCGGCACCAAAGCTTTGCTCGCTCTTCCCTCTTTCATGTTGTATCCTTACATATCGGCCAGGATTTGAAGTTGTCATCACTTCTGAGACAGTCAATTAAACATCTAAGCTCCCTCATCAGGTGGAGGCTGTCGAGAAAGATAAAACGACGAAGCTCAGATGATGTAGTTTTTCCTTCAGCTCTTTTTCTCTGTGTCTGTGAGAATGTGTGTGTGCTCTGCCGAGTATACTTAAGTGTGTGTGTGTGTGTGTGTGTGTGTGTGTGTGTAAGCATAGGGTTTGTGCAGGAATTACTCTTTTGTGTTTGTGTACTGTAAATGTGTGTGTGTGTGTGTGAGTGTGAGTAGCCCAGCAGCAGCAGCAGGTCCCTGAGAGGTGTAGGAAGGAATGAGTGGCAGGGGAGAAGAAGGAGAAAATGGGAATTGCGCCTAAAGGTGTGTGTGTGTGTGTGTGTTTGTGTGTGTGTGTGTGTGTGTGTGTGTGTGAGGAAGTGGGGGGTCATAAACAGCTTAAAAGGGGTAGCCAGAAGCACCAGGTGGCGACTCTCTGGCAGTGGTATTGGCCTTTACCCCCCCCCCCCTTATCCCACCATCATCAGACTTCACCACCAACCCCCCCACCCCCTTCCCCATCCCGCCACATCTGACACGTGTAACCAGCAAACACACACTTGTCACAGAGGAAATGAATCTCTCTGTTTCTGTGCGAGACCCCTGTGAGCCCCCACCAGAGCCCTCGCCGCAGCCTTATTTCTCGCTGCCCCCTCCATCCTCACTCTCCACTCAACCACCTCGCTCCTGCTGCTGAGAGTCGGTGTGTTTCTGCTCTAATGAAGACCTTGGGAGGAGAGGCCATTTCACACTTGATTCCCTCCAACACCCTTGATATGTTTCAGCATTTGAAGACGGAGCACAGGCTGGGCTTCGCCGAACCTCTGTTGTGAGAAACTGAGTGCAAAATGGCCTGTGTACATTAACTGTCTGCAAGCTTCGGAGAAATTTAAAATTGGAAGTTGTGTTTGGTTCCATATTCAACACATATTTTGATATTAGATGAAGGGGGGGCTGTGCCACAAATTCTTGCTGCAGTTAATGAAATCTCACTTTCCGTGTGTTTGTATTTATGAACTGACGCCAGGGTACTAAGCTATGTTCCAAGTGGCTCGAGGGAAATTCGACGACCGCTGATTTGTAAGTCAATAGTTTGTTGATCTCTCCCCAAAGGAAGATGAGGAATACTTTAGTGTTGCAGCGAATATGTATATCTGGTAGCATTAGCATAATTATAGTTTATTTATAGTCTTATATTCTAAAACTTGGCAACGCCTTGAAAGAAAAACACTTGAGGTCTCTGACATTTATCAAAGCTCCACCAATCAAACCCTGTGAGCTGAGAATGTCTTTCATGATCAAACACTTCTTAGACTCAAAAACCTCAGACGAGAGTTTGCAATTCAGACTCAGTAAGCGTCTCAAAAACAAGTTGGATTTTTGTGCTGAGACTTGAGTGGAGTGGAGCAGACCCTTCGTGTTTGTGTGGCCATTATAGCGGCAAGATTTGAGTTTTATGGTAACTGTATAGAATTTATTTAGATTATGTTTTAAGTTTCTTCTTTGAAGGTTTCGTAATGTTTCTGAGTCAACACCACTGTTTTAACTGGGCTCTATTTTGTTAGCAAAACACTCACCAGGACCTCCATTTAGAACCTGTTCTGGAGCTTTCAACTGGATCACACCATCTTCATCAGCAGATGGAGTTTGACCAGTTATCATGGAATTGACTAATCCATATTAGCTTGAAGTGCACAGAAGCATAGAAATGTGAACATGTATACCTCCATGACAAGGAGGCAAACGTCATCTTAGAGCTGCAACGATTAGTCAATTGATTAGTAGATCGACAGAAAATTAATCGCAACTATTTTGATAATCGAGTAATTTTTCAGTCATTTAGTAATTCAAACATACCAAAAATTATCTGGTTCCAGCTTCTTAAATGTTAGAATTGGCCATTTTTCTTCAACATTCAATTGATTACCTTACGACTGGACTGTTGGTCAGACAAAACAAGCTAATTGAAGGCATCATCATGGGCTCTAGGCAATGCTAAACCAGATTTTTAACAATTTTTTTTAACATTTCACAGACCAAACAATTAATTGAGAAAATAATCTGCAGATAAGCCGACAATGAAAATAATCATTAGTTGCAGCCCTACTTCATCTGCTGAGGAGGATTGTGAAATATGACTGAAAGCTCCACAAAAGCTACTAAATTGACCTTGTGGTGACATTTTTTGTCCTCTTATATCCAGGCGCACTTGGAGACACCCACACAGTCTGTGCTCCTATGACCTACCACACTGTGCTTGTCACTGCACTTGGTGCAGTTAAAATAGGGCGCTTTCTCGTGTTGTTACATTTTCTGTATTTTCCCTCTCTTATCTGCATAGGAAGTGGAATTGTGTCGACTCAGCAGCCAAGAGAAGTTGGGGCTAACTCTGTGCTACAGGACAGATGAGGAAGAGGATGTGGCCATCTATGTCAGTGAGGTGAGTAGATATCCTGACTTATCCTGAATAGAAATCCTATCCTTTATACAAGACCGCAAGTCTTGCATCTTCTAACTTACTTTGCCACAAGGATGCATTAACTTTTCATACTTAGGTTTTTGCGGTGGGAACTCTCTAAACACTGAATCCTCTCTTTTATCTTTCCCCACTGTGCCTAGCTCCTGGAGATACTGTAAAAAAAAACAAAAAAAAAACATGTATCCTCCTTTTTTCTTTGCCAACCACCAGAGTTAGGACTGCTAGCTGTTTGAAAAATGAAAATATTAATACTCTTGGGAGAAAAGGTATATGCATATTCTACAGATTCTTTATAACTCAGTTCTTTGAATTATACCATTTGCATATCATACGCTGTTGAAGAAGCTGATCATAGTGCCTCAGTTAAAATGCCTAAACAACTGAGGAAGCTAGATTTCCAAAACTAAATCAATAGTGAAGTTTAATATTCATCTTCCAATTTATGATTTACTTTAGTATTCATGTGAGCAAAGCATGTTTCTCTATTGGCAACAGTAATTTTAAAACTCTTTTATCAACCACAAATGACATTATTGAACAGTTTGGCAGTGTTCTAACTGCATGATTACAACACAAAATGAATGCCAAGACAAGAAAAATAAATGTTTTCAGGTCTACAAGTTGTTCAGCCAGTCCTTTCAGCACAGCTGACATCAACAAGCAGGCTGTGAGATACGTGTTAGCAAAGACACTCAATTTTTCTCCCACTTGTTGGAAGCACAGAAAATACTGTTCTGCTCAACTTTCTCTCAGATTCGTTTGAAGTTGACTCGGACCCTGCAAGGTGTTCGCATTGAGAGCTGAGTGGAATATAAATCACTGTCGTCTGTGGCTCCTGGCAGCATCTTTTAAGTGTTCGCTCCGTAAAAAAGTAGGGCTAAGAGGAATGTGCTGCATTTAGATGAGGTGGCTGAATGTCACTGTACATAGGATGTGTCAGAGGAGGTGTTACGTGCTCTGATCTTGCATAAGTAGTAAGAACACGTCAACACCGAGTAAAGAACAATACAAGGTCATTTTAAAACAAGCAGACTTTCCCAACTTCATAGCTATTGTTGAATGGCTACATTGTGTTTTTCTCTGTTATTTAAGTTTATTTTCCCTTATATCTATTGTGTCTTACAGTACAGTCTTAAAATAACTCAGGAGAACAAGAAAAGAAAAAGTGCATTTACTCAGTCCATCCATAAATCCATTTTCTACACTTGTTTAAATCTACTCAGGGTCACAGAGGCTGGAGTATATGCCAGCATGCATAGGACAAAATGGCAGGGTCTATCCTGCACAGGTTGCCAGTCTATTGCAGGGCCAGCACAAACACACTCATTCACACCAATGGGCAATTTAGAGTTTTCAGTCCACCTAACATCTTTGAACTGTGGGAAGAAAATCGGGATCACCTGGAGGAATCATAAGCAAACTCCACACAGAAAAAGACAGAAGAATAAGATCCGACCCCAAATCTTCTTTCTGTGCGACAAAATCATAACCACAGCCATTTTACCTCTCTTAAAAGCTTCTATAAATGCTCCATTTCCCCCTATTTTTAACAGTCGTGGATGATTCAAGGTTTGGGTACTCTCCCCACAACAGCAGAAATATTGCCCTCGGTTTCCTCTGTTCCCTCTGGTCCTACCCCCATTCCTGTCTGGTGACCTCCCTGCCAGTTTAATGAGTGGTCCCTGTGTGTAGGAGTGGACTATCATGAAGATGGAGTGCCACAGCACCTCACCATCTCCAGAGATCCCCGCCTGATGGGAGAGAGTGAAACGAATGGCCCCAGACACCGATTGATTGGCTGATGAAAGAGTGTCCTGCCCCCTTGTTCACTAGCATTAGTTACAGGAGGAGCAGGTGCATCATGTACTGGGGTTGAGTCACAAGCTGTAGATGCTATATGTGGAGGCTCGTGCTCTATCAACCTGCCAGAATGTAATAAGTGAGGCGGGTGCATCTGAGAATTTAAGTGATAAAGGTGATAACTCCATTCGTCGTGGCTTTTGTTCGGCTTCCAAAATGAGGCTAAACTAGCTAAACTGACCAGAAAGCTGCAGAAAAAACCATTTGACATTATAGGTCTTCCCATGGCAGCACACCTATTGTGTGTTGCTCACATTGTTAATAACAGTCTAGACATGTCTGGCTGGATGATGTCTTCATAATGAGTTAAAACATTTTCAGGCACTGCTTGAGTCTCTTGAATGAAGACTGAAAGTGCATTATGCTGTTTTTTTCTACCTTTACAGATTAGTCCAAACAGCATCGCTGCCAAAGACGGACGCATCCGAGAGGGGGACCGCATTTTACAGGTACAGTAGGGCACTCTGTCTCACTGGCCCCTCTATACCAGCTCTCATTAGAGTCGACATAAAAACACACTTTTATTTTGTCACACTCAACCACTGTCTCCCAGCACGAGAGCCCATTCATTTTTAATGGCAGCACATTAAAGGGGGAGCTCGCCCCCGCTGTGACTGTTAGAGGGGGAGAAATGCCCCCCTGGCTGTTTTCGTTACAGACTCAGCACCAACAGGGGTTTTTAAGAGTTCTGGTTCAGGATGGCGCTGTGCTACAGCTCGCTGCCTCTTGTGGGACAGCTGAGAGGTTATGACTGTTATTAGTCCCTGGCTTCATCTTCGGGCCTGAGATCTAGAGGAATTCTGCTACAGATAAGTGTTTGTTAGGCTGAGGGCTGGGTAGTGTTGCCTCTATGCGTTAGGTGGGCAATTATTGTTTTTTGTGTAGGTGAGTCAGAGGCTGTAATTTTAATGCTAAAGCTGCATTAATAGATTTGTTTTGGTCACTTGTGGGCAGTGAAACAAGCTGGAAACTTTTCACATTATCACCTTATTAAGTCAGTACACAAGCTGCATACAGAGCAACATTAGCATTCATTTTGAGTCGTTTTTTCTTGAGACCTGATGAGTGCACACAGGAAGTGCTTCAGCCACATTTTTCAGTTCATGCGTATCAGATACAACAGATACACTTCTATTTTAATCACTATACACGGTACACCTCCTGTGTAGATGCGGCATAAGTCTACTACCGCTCTACTTTTAGCTCTGTTTTGGTCGCTAACAGCTCCTGAGGGGAATATTGGGCTCTTTAGCTGGTGAACATACTTGGGCATTTAGCAGCTAGTCACTGAGTCAGGTAGTGTGCGGTTTATCTGATCTTTTTCGCTGAAAACAGCTGTCTGTTGCTGTTTTAAATGACGTTGACGTTGAAAACCAAGACAAGCTAAAAGAGGCTAAAAAACTCCTTTTAATCCGTGTTTTAATCCAGTGTTAATTAGTAAAGCTTTAAGGGTGACGGAGGTGTACGTGGAGAGGTCATTTTGAATGGTACAAATAGGTCATGTGCAATTTCCTTGGACCGTCACAATGACTGGGAGCTATGAATGGCAGATGATTTCAAAAGCAGAAGTATATAGTCTATGTAAGCAATTATTAGATTAGGGGGGCGGATGCAAAAGCACTGTTGGTCTAATTGTCTACTGGTGTCTACCATGTCTTGTATGACTGATTTGAGCCAGGAGAGAGGGTGCGTGTGTGTTTGTGAGGCAGACTAGTACTCTGGCACTATTAAACACCAGTGACAGGGCCATTACTCTGCCTGCAAAAAGATGGACGCCCCCTGTCAGTGGCCAGTTAATTGTACGGCTAGATGTATGTACGCTGCCGGATACTCTGGTGAACACAACAGCTCCGTCGGCCCACAGCCACTGTCCCATTCATAATCACTGCTGGGTCCTGCCTCATATTAGAAAGCAGCACAGAGTGTTTACACTTTCCTCAGGAAAAGAAAACAATATTGTGCAGTGCCACTTTTATTGTGGTGCTTCTTTTCTCTAAAGGGCTTTTGTATGAATGAAGCTGGCCTTAATGTGTGTGTGTGTGTGTGTACGGGCCTTTGTTCAAATGTTTGCCTTTGTGTGTACAGTACATGTTTGCTTGCTTGCGTCTGACTTAGTACTGAGTGTGGTAATCATGTTTGTATGTCGTCTTCAGATTAATGGTCAAGATGTGCAGGACAGAGAGGAAGCAATGGCTGCGCTCTCCAATGAAGACTGTAGAAACATCGTACTGCTGGTTGCCAGACCTGAGATGCAGGTTAGAACTTACCTCACACTGACATACTGTATCTTTCAGCCACTGACTTAAGCACCTACTGGGTAAAGGAAGCACAGAATTCACAAATTACAGCCCTGAAGGTTTGTCATTTACAGAATATTTGCTCAGAGTAAACCTTATCAGTGTGGGGTAGATCCTGCCCCCCCACCCTCACCCCACTGTCACAACCACTCCTAGTAGAAGCCACCACTGAGACACCTCATCATGTTTTATTTTTATGTAGCGCTACTGTAATTGACTTCCAACGGTAAGCCATAAAAGCTAATGGCATGCTAATGTGGAGTGAGTTCAGGCCCACGGCCGATGGCAAATAAGCAGTGGTAAGGACTGCCGCAGTGCAGATGAGCCAGGAGCAATAGTGGACTCTTTGTAATTAAATGTGTCTCTCAGTTGTAAATCTCAAGTCTTCAGATATGGATCCCATTTGGTTCACATCGAGCAGACAAACAGATGATGGATGATGTGGTGCAAATAGGTCAAAGGTGACATTGCTATGACCATTAAACTGCATTGACTTGATTTTAGGATTAGAAAGCATGTTTTAAAAGATGAAGGGTAGTGTTTTGTTAGCTAAGAAGGACTGATACTGTACAGTATATCAGTCAAACACCACATCACACTGATGCTTGCAGTTTCTTATTTCAAAACCATGCTTGGGGTTTTTTCAGAAAATCCCATTTGGGCACCCATTTGAAACACCCAACTATTTGTTTTGAGACACCATGTCGCCACAAGCTTTAGGCCTTGACAAATAACACTCTCACCTTTCACTTTCCCTCTCTCTCTGTACGCCTTCCTTCATTCACCCCTAGCTGGAGGAGGCCTGGCTGGATGATGAGCACAGTGAGTTCCTGGAGCAGCTGAAGATGGAAATGTTGGAGGAGCAGCAGAGGGAGGAGATGGAATTGGCTGCCCTTCAGGAGGAGCAGGAGAATGAACAGGTCAGGCAGCAGCAAAACATATGCTTTGTGTAACTGGATTAGCGGGTCGGTGACAAAGGCTTTGTGATTTGATTTCTAGAAATTCTGAAAAAGCCCATTTTTTCTTATTTGCTTTGTTCAATAAGAATAAAACCCCCCAAAACTGAGTCAAAAGGCAATAGATTAAAGTTAACCTTCCCCCCGACTACAGAACATAGCACTCAGTATTTTATGAACATCACACCATCAGACTGACCAGTAATTGCTTTGACTCTATTAGGTTATTATTCACAGTCAATATTAACCTTTTCCCTGAGATCTAGCCGGTGGCAGAGATGGAATCAAACTCTTCATTGACTTTTTTTTCGCAAAACTGAGTGAAAACAAACTTTGGCCTTTGAAATATGAATACAAAGTAATGATTATGAATATTTATGGGAAGGGGGGGGGGGGGGGTGAACCATTTAAATTCCAAACATTAGTAATCATCATTTAAAATTCTGTTTTGTTGGGAGGTTAGCATACCACAAAAATCCATATAAATGTGACTTCAAAGACTTGGAAGAGAGGAAACAATCCCTGAAGTAACAGAGCTGTATACCCGAGTTACGCACAACAGCATATGTAATCCTTCAGGAGAATGCAGAATAGGTTTGCACTTCTTGAACTCTTAAATAGTTCTAGTGACTTTTTGTTGTATTTTGTCCTCATTCCATAATAATGCAACTAAAACAGAAGGTTTTCTGTTTTAGTAGACTAGAACAACTAGAGTACATTTGTAAGTACATTACCATTTAAATGTTTTATCACTTAAGACATTTTCAAACATGCTTACAGAATTCAAATACATTATACATGACAATAATCAAAACTGGCTAACATGCATATTACAAGTTTCCACTAAATGCAATAGATCAAAATATTATGATAGAAAATAACACATGGATCATTCATGGAAAGGAGTGTATCACAATTTTGTCATAAAATAGTATTTCAGGTTTTGTTTTGTATGAATTTCAGAAAGAAGATGATGACAAGCCCACCTGCTCCACACTCCCTCATCATAAGGACAGTGTACTGAGTATAAAAGACAGAATGGAGAGCTCAGAGCATAATGTCCTGGCACACATCCAGAGACGTCTGTCTCAGTGCCTGAGAGACAATCGGGACACACACCGTATCACCAGCTCCGCAGGGTTGGAGGATAAAGAGGATGAGGATGATGAGGAGACGGAGGGTGATCGTTTCCAGCAGCTCTTGGAGTTGAAGTGTCAGATTCGAAACAGCGGCGAGTACGACCTGTTCTACAGCCGCCGCAGCACCATTGAGTGCAGCATGGGGGAGCAGGGTGGCGTGCAGCACGAGCTACGCATGCTCAACGAGGAGCTGCGCAGCATCGAGCTTGAATGTCAGAACATCATGCAGGCCCACAAGCTTCGTAAGGGCCAGCAGTCTCCCTCCACGGGCCACTCTGCCCCCTCCACCAAAAACCAAAGCCTCCACCGGGGTGAGCCAACGAGGGGTAAGCTGGCAGACATTAACGAGAGGCTGGAAAAATCGGACAAGGACAGCTCCAGTGCCTATAACACGGCGGAGAGTTCACGGAGCACCCCCCTGGCAATGGATCGCTCCCCAGAGCACTCGCTCCAGAGGATGGTCAGTCTCACCAACCAGAGGAACCTCTGCAGCGGCCTTGCCACTGGCCACTCACTTAGCCTGAGCCCCATCCCAGGATGCCATGCTCCAGTCTTGGGCAAGAGCAGCAGCCCTGACCACAGCAATCCTTCTGAGTCAGACCAGACACCTCAGGCTGAGGATGAGCGGAGGGGGAAATTAAAGCCATGTGCTTCCCAGATCCCTTACTTCTCCCCATCCCACAGTTCACAACATCGGCAGATCAACATCCCGGCTCATGCCCGCCACTACCAGAGCTACATGCAGCTGATCCAGCAGCGTTCAGCTGTAGAGTATGCGCAGAGCCAGCTCAGCCTGCTCAGTGTCTGCAAAGAGCCTCAGAGGCCCATTAATGAGCCCAAGATGGAGTGGAAGGTCAAGATCCGCAGTGACGGCACACGCTACATCACCAAGAGACCTGTGAGAGACAAGATCCTGAGGGAGCGAGCACTAAAGATTAAAGAAGAGCGTAGTGGGGGAATGACCACGGATGATGATGCAATGAGCGAAATGAAGATGGGGAGGTACTGGAGCAAAGAGGAAAGAAAGCAGCACCTGGTCAGGGCAAAAGAACAGAGGAAAAGACGAGAGTTCATGCAGCGCAGTCGGCTGGAAAGCTTGAGGGAGAACCCTCAGAGCAGCAGCGAGGGTCGCAAGGAAGTCAGCATTATTGAGCTCAGCCACAAAAAGATGATGAAGAAACGCAACAAGAAGATCCTGGACAACTGGATGACCATCCAGGAGCTGATGACCCATGGTACTAAGGCTCCTGAGGGAGCCAAGGTTCACAACGCCTTCTTATCAGTCACTACTGTATAAAGAAAAAAAAAAACACATACACATTCTACCCCATGCGGTATAATATAATTGCCTCGTTCAATGTGGCGTTTTTATGAGGACAATAGGAGTATTTTTCACACTTTGTAACCCAAAAAGCATTTTGTAAAGAATTTATCAGTGGTGTCATGGCATTTTCTTCATGTTTTCCAGAGTTGTTTTTCACATCACTCTGCGGGAAAAAACTTTTTTCTATGGAATTATTTTTATTACTTTGCTCTGTATATGTTTATCTTTTCAATCATTATTTTCATATTTATGTTGTAACCATATGACTCAAGATAGTATGAGCTCCTTAACAAAGGTTAAATATTTTCTTTTGTATTATGTTTTATGTACATACATGCCAATTCCAAAACACGGTGATTCAGTGGGTCAAATGCCTTTCACTTACTGTTTAACATGTCTTCAATTAACTCTTCTTATCCTTTAAGGCTGAAATCTGTAAGCCTCTGTTTTCCAGGGGTCACACCTGTGATGGTGTCTTATCAGCAATTAGCCAATGACAAATGACAGTTAGCCAGTTCATTGCTTGGTAAGGGTCATTTATCTGGACACCTAGCTGTAGATTTTAATGTTAAAGTTTATCCATTGCTTGTGTTTTGCTGTTGATATGTAGCTACAGAAATGGTAGAAAACCTGTCACTTGCTGTGCAATGGCTCAGGTTTGAACATACTATTTGTAGCAAGTGCAACAAAATTATTCTACTCAAAAGAGTCAGTTACTAGCTTCTCCTGAACTTCCAACTGCATCTCATGGTCTTCATCAGCCAAGGGAGCACAAGTGGCATCACATGACCTAAGTGTGGAATGTCGGTCACATGATAACGCCATGCTGCTACCAGCACAAGGAGACAGAGACAATTATATTGTAAGTAAAATAAGTTTAAAGGTTCAGATAAGTTGCAGATTTCAACTTTAAAGGCACATGAATATCTCACATTCCAATCAATGTGTTGTAAACCTGCTCCTGATAAAAAGATGAGTAACTCCGGCAAAAATCCATAAAATATCATGAACTTGAAATGAATTATCCTTTAGAATAAAGTTTTGTACTTTAAATGTTTCATGCCAACAAACTTAGGTAATGCAATTACAGCATTTTCATGTATTTCAACAAATTTTTTACCCCATTGTTATTACGAATATATAAATATTGTAATAAAGGTATTCCACCCATTGAAGCAAGTAAGACGACATACTCTGAGGTTTTGAGTCGCTTAACCTTGTAAATTGTTAATATTTTATCAGCACAAGTTTTTGGTCAACTAATAACTTTGATACTCTGATACAAGTTTTATCATCAGCAACTTTGTAAAAGCATCTTTCAAAAGTTGGATACCTCATTTTACAGTGAAAATCTTCCTTTATATGTTGTTTCTGTAATTTGTGAACTTGAGCCACTTTCCCAACAAAGATACAAAAAAAAGGAGACAAAACTTCAGAAGCTGCTTCACTGGCAAGACAATGAAAAACAACTTTGTGGACACAGTCCAAAAAGTTCTGACTTACTGCCAGTGCTACAGCTTCACATGTTTGTTTGTTTGTTTGTTTTTATGGTGGAGTTGTTTACCTTGTTTGTCTGGTTTGAAGATTTGGTTAAAATTATTTTGCATTAGTAATTATTTTTAAATAACATTTAGAGTTTTGTTCTCCATACTATATTCAACAGCAGATGGACCTTTTACATATTTTTTTATTCTCCACATACACTTTTACTCAACATAGCCTTAACAGTGAAAACTGAATCAGTGATACATTGTGGTGTGGCAACCTGATTTCTCACGCAAACTATCTTTGTATATCTGTGTGCAACAGAGGGGTATTATTGAACACTTTTCATACATTGTATACATTGAGTTTTTACCAACTGGACACATTCATAGATATTGTATAGTCGTTACTGAATTATGTTTGCAGTCACGTTAAACTTGTGTAAGGATGATTGCCACTGAGCAGGACTCAGAACACAGCATATTTGATCATTGAAAAATTAAACCAGTAAAATTAACGGGCTATCATTTATCAACAGACTTTATAGTTCAGCTACATGTAAAGTAAACTCATTCCAAATGCCTCATTTTTAACTGAAATATTGTAAATTTGAAATTTTAAAACCAATCCCTGTATTTGTTTTGAGTCAATGTCCAATGGTCTAATTTCAAGTAATATGTAGTTGGCAAATTTGTAGCCAGTTAAAATGTGTGATATTGGTGATCTTTTCAAAAGAAATGATAATAAATTATTGTTTTTTGGTATGACATTGCACAGGATCATGTTTTTTTTTTTTATTCAGACAGTTAAAGAACCAAAATCTGCTGCTGCTTTGCAGTTTGCACCAGGTTCTTGAACTGTGTTATAACAAGAGCAAACCGTGGCCATAAAACTCATGATACGGAGGCTCCAGCACACACACACTTTCAATTAAATAAAGTCCTTTTTCTTTTTAGTTTCATAAATTGATTTAAAATGTTTCTTTTCTGCGAACTAGTTGGCGTGAACTGTGTGAAAGTGAGCCACAGTAACCATCTGTACTGTTCTTTTTGTCTTCTGTGATGATGCTGAGGGTGAGTGGATAAAAAAACGGAGAGGTGGAGGGTGGTAGGAAATTGTGTCATAGGAAAAAGTAAGTAGTGCAAAGAGCAGCAACAAAAACACAGCAAGCCGCTCTGGGGGTAAAGATCAGTCTTGTGAAGCTGCTTGAGAAACTGAATTACTTGTTCACTGAACACCCATTCACCTCAGATATCTCCTCATGAGTGACTCACTTTTTTTTCTCCCCTCTGTGAATATGTTAAGTTATTAAACAGAAGGAGATTTCAATTAAAATTGCCTTCCACTTGGATGGCTTTGTGTTCATTAAAATGTACCAACCACTTAATCATCTCTATGGCCTTGTCATATGCAGGGGAGAGCTACTGGGATACTCTGGTCTCTGTGTTATCTTAAGTTGTCAGTGTTCTATAGTTGAAATTGGAGTACCACGGATTCTGCCTGAAGACTGTTCTGTACTTCTGTGCTCATTTTTTTTAATTTCCAACTTGTTCCATTTTAAAAAACTGATAAAATATGAAAGGAACCAAGTCTTTCCTGACTGTAGAAACTGTTTTTGGTCCTCCATAGATATTATATCTATGTTTTTGTTGCCAAGCACCCTGTTTTTTTTTGTTGTTGTTTTGTTTTTTACTGGTTGGTTTTCTTTTCTTACGGTTTTAATATTTTCCAAACACTTAATGTGTGCAAACTGGCCTGTGAAGACCTCCGTTGAGCCACTTGATACAATGCAGTTTTATGATGCCAAAGTATCACATTCAGTGTGATTTTGAGTCTGTACTCCATGGCCAACACCTTCCATTTCCATTATAGTCTGTGGCACTTAAAAGTGTCTCCATCTTTACAGCGACCAAACGTTAACATCCAAGTTGGTAGTGAAAAGCACATTCCTGTCATCCCCCGAGCCCATTAGCTCTCCCCTCATTTGTTAATTCTCACCCTCTCTATAGACAGAGACTATTAAAATGCCAATGAAAAGCCACAGAAGAAGAAGCTGTGTGGCTTGTACCAACCAACGCCAGAACTAGCCTGAGTGCTTGCTAGCTAATTAAGTTCATCCCTGAGCCCCTAAAAGATCCAGTCAGGTGTAATTAAAATTGAGCCCATGACAGCCATGGCATTTGTCAGAGCTACCCAGCAGTTCAAATACCAGTACTGACAGAAATGTCAAACAGATAGCAGTGGCTCATCTACCTCTTCAGCGCTTCACTCACACACACTCTCACACACACACTGCCATTGCGTCTGTTATGAATGTTTGCTGATAACCTTTAGGATTCCCTGAACAGCAAAAACTACAAATTCTCTCTCATTATTCATCCAGGGAGGCCCATATTTATTGACATACAGATCCACTTCACATGTGATGGTGCAATCTACCTCATAGTGCCCCTACTCCCTCCTAATCTCAGAAGCATAGTGCCCCTACTCCCTTCTAATCTCAGAAGCATGTAACAAACTGGTAATTGTGTCGGATCACGCGTCTCTCGATGTCACTTTAGAAATTGATGGCATCTTTGATATCATAACTGCTGTGTTGACGTAATTGGCCCTATCATGCCAGATGTAGTGGTGTGTATGCGGGTACAATGGACAGACTGCTATTGCTGAACCAGCTGTTCTGAGTTTATATGGCCACATCAATCAGGAGACAATGAGTCTGTTGATAGAGGATTATGTTGCATGAAATCACTGAGCAGCTACTCTGAAAATCTTAACACTGACAATGAGCATTTTAAATGATAAGGTGGGCGATTTTCTACATTTTCTTATTGTCAATAAATCAGATGTGCAGAGCCAAATGAAGTACAAGTACAGTGTGTGTATCCAAATACTGATATATCTTATTCCTCTGTTCCGTAGACCTCCGTTGTTGTCCAAAAACTATTAAAAACACATTAATTAGCCACACCGTTGCACTGGGTGACATGTTCCTTTGCCCTGAAGGCAACGGCTACCATAGTTTGTTTAGAAACTGCTCCAAAGACTAATAACTGCAACATTTTTACTCTCAGGAGAGAAGTTCCTTGTAGCCTACGGCAGATGCCACTGCACTTTCACAGGACCATGTTTCCATTTACAGAGCTTTGCTAGCTTGTTGTGCTACATATCACCACCTTTAAATAAACCTGCAAAAATGTTTAATTACTCAAGTATAATTTGTCCTCATAACAAGACTCTACATGCTAACAGCTCATTGTTGCTTAGAGCAACAATGTTAAAATGTTGACATTGAGCATTAGGTTAACCACTATGTTATTCGTGTTAGTTTAATGCAATAGCATGCTAACATTTGCTAACTAGCTCTAAGCAGAGTTGTACAGCTGAGGCTGAGACAAATGACCTGATGGTGGAACTAGATGTTATTCAGGGGATCACTAAAGTTTTTAATTCATCCTGAGGGGGAACATGAATATTTGTGCCAAATTTCATTACAATCTGTACTGAATTTCATGACAATCAATCCAATAGTTGTTGAGATATTTCAGTTTGGACCAAAGCAGTGGACCGACTGACAGTAAGGGTGCCTGCATGGCTAAAACCATAGTTAAATATTCTGTGATAGTTTTGCTCAGATATCCTTTCTTTACATGTACTATGAGATTGCTCCTAGGCTGCAAAAAAGTGGAAAGCAGCGGTGTGTGTTGATCATTTCAGACTAGAGTAGGTTGCGTCTTATTACAAAACTACCTACAGTAGTTGGTAGTGCAGAAAAACTCACATGCAAACACTGTGAGCCTCAGAGGAAACTGCAATTTGTGATGAAATTAAAAAGTTTCACATTCAGTTGGCTCTTCATTTCCAGGGTCACAACACCATGCAGTAAGCTTGGTTTATAGCCAAGACTGTTTACAGTATGGCCAACTGTGAATATAATACCAAAGTTATACAAGTTAATAGTTTTAAGGATTAGCTGAAAAGTCTAATCTTCTGTTTTCTCACTATGTGCTTCATCACAGCTCTGTGCATTCAAACCCTTTGCTGGATGTGTTTGTGTGTCATTATTGGCAGAGCTCTTTCATTGCCTCTGTGAAACCATTTGGTCTTTTTTCTTCTTACACACCCCCTGTTTTATGTGTCATTTGTTGTTTCATTTCCATCCCAACCAAATGCATTAAGGGGCCAATTAAACTAAAACCTGTGAATATTTCAGAGCATAATTAGAGCTCTAATTACAATTCATTATTCATAAAATGGATGAACCAAACTGCGATACATGCTGCAAAGGTCTCAAGCTTGTACTGTTTGTATTGCAATTAGAATATGTATAATACTCCCTAAACATATTGTAATACTGTTAGCTCCAACCAGAGATACTCTATTATTCAAGGCTGTACACATATTGCACATCTTAAGAGTTGATGAATATCTGCTGGTGAAAACAATCTCCCTGCAACAATCATTAGGACTACTAAACTCAAATTATACAACAGGTTTACTTCAATGTTTGCAAACGACAAAATGAAAATGTAGCATTCTTTCAAACGACTTATGCTTTACTAACTATAATACTAAAGCTTTACTGGTGTTAATGTGGGATTAGTTCTCAGATCTGACAGTACATATAAAAAATCTATTACAGTTCTTTTATACTAGTATTTGGTCTAAACTCAACTTCAGATCATCCAAAACATTTTAAAATACCCTGCACAAATGGAGCTACCGCCTCCTAAACTGAAAATCTTACACTCAGGTGTTTTTGCCAACCTCCAAGGTGGAAGTGATTGACATGCGTGGCCTACCATGCAAACTCAGTGTTGTATATAAATGTAACAATTGCCCCACTGTACATTCATCAACTCTATGAATCCCATTAACATTCTAGTAAAGTTACTGTTTTCCTTATTCATGAGCTGTGGGTCAGAGTCCGTATCCAATAGAAATAGCTAATATGATTCTGTCTGTGATTGCCTCGCTGAGCTTGAGAATTAATAAGTAATGACTGGCAGTCAATGCATAAGGCCCGTTTCACATTTATTACACAATGTAAACACTGATCCCCACCCCCTTCCTATGTTATTTCAGTGTCAGCATTGTTGCTGAGATGAGGGCTCTTTCATTAGTCATGGTGAGCTCATCAGTTACCATTTCATATTCATGTGTATTACACTATGGAGCCCTGTCATGAAGGAATTTCATAACTGGAACTGTCTTCACATTGATTTAATTGGCTTCTAGTGTAGTGCGCTTCTTAATGAAATATTAAGTGCAAAGTGAACTCATATGCCTGCACTTCTGCAAAGGTTGATACAGTGCAGTGTCGAGCTGCAGGAGATTTTGCTTGTTCAGTAGCATTCTGCGTGGCACCTGCACCTGCACCGTGAGTAATGAGAATCTTGCCAGGAGGCCTTGCTGGTCCGAGCTCAGCCTTTTACTGCTTCCAGGCTTTGCCACAGGCGAGTCAAGCTGAGAATGATCCATAGTGCATCTGCAGAGAGCTAGCCAGTGAATAATGACTTTACTATAATGTAGGCCGTGCTTCTTTTGGATCAGACAAATTGCAAGTGCTGCTCAACTTACTTAAAGCTGCATTGACTAACTTTGCACATTTACAGCCTCCAAATGGCAGTGAGAGTAAATTGTTTAAAGATTTAAACTTTAAAGGGAAACTTCTGTATTTTTCAACCTGGACCCTATTTTCCCATCATTTTGTGTCTAAGTGACTAATGGGGACAACAGTTTTTGAAATTGGTCCAGTATTGAGCAAGAGCGCTGCTGCCCGGCAGCCGCGAAACAGGCTACAATGTAATCCGATGGGGCAATTGTGCCCAATCAATGTACATCCACTAAAACACTTGTTTTTGCCTCTGACAGGCTCAGATTGTTATAACTGTCTGACAACATTATCGAAAGGACCATACAGAAAAATAAAATGTTTTTCTTCACATTTTGCTTAATAGAGTCAAGTTGTTGTCGAAATCAGCTAAATATTCAGCCATGACTTTGAAAATCTTTTAAATAACACTAAGCTACACTTTCTGTACTCCAACACAGCAAACACCTCCTGGCTCTCCTCTCTCCGACTCTCTCATGGTGCCATTGATCGCCCTGTCGGATTACATTGCAGCCCGTTTCGCGGCTGCCACGTGAAGCGCTCTCGCTCAATACTGGACCAATTTCAAAAATTGTCCCCGTAAGTCACTTAGACACAAAATGATGGGAAAATAGGGTCCTGGTTGAGAAATACCAAAGTTTCCGTTCAATGTCTCCCAATCACATAACATGACATCACCAATTTTTACCAAACCAGCAAGTGTGTGCTAATTTTTTTTTTAACAAAGGACAATTTGATTCAGCCAAACAGAGTGAAGTTTCACATTTGCAGGGAGTGGTATTATCTTCTCTACTGAAGCCCCACTTTGTGAATAAGGCTCAGTGAGTTAATTTTTACAGAGAAGAAAAATCCTACCCAGTGCTGCTATATTTGAATGTTTTTGTTGAGCCATTATTGACCAACTTTACAAAACTATAACTGTAACTGACAGCCTTGTGTTATTTTACAATGTGGAAATGTTAATGCCCTCAACTCATCTGGTACTTTGTTTGGAGATTAACTGGGGAAAAACGAATCACCTAAAAGCTAAATAAGTCCCTATTCTCAATTAACTGCTTAAATCAGTTCTGCAACTCAAAACATCCTCAGTATTTTAGTTATTCATGCATGTACCTTTCTCCTCCATTAGAACGTGCATTTACTATTTTATCATTTTTATTTTTTTTTGAAAAGGCTAATAAACTCCTGAAGATGATAATCGGCATTGATTTTAAAGTAAGCTGAACAAGATGTGCTGCTGGTGAACTACTGAGGGATTAAGTGAATACAAAAGGGAGGCTGATGCAGTTGACTGCACCGCGGAGTCTCTTTCTTACAGTGACTGACCTTGAGGCTGGAGTGCACCATTATACTTTATTACAGTAGGTTACAGAAGTCTGTGCAGGTTTTATGATTCATAGCTACTGATTTCATAGTGCTGTGCAGACCATTTGACAGTGCTGAGTTTTATAATGAAAAAAGACTACAACGGAGGAGTGCCCATATCCACGAGGATAACTGCTTTTGTTTCAAATTGCCTTTGGTGTCAAAAAAGTAAAGTTAGATGTGACACCTTGCAATGACACACACACACACACACTCTCTCTGACAGAATGGGCCAGAATCCCATATCATGCCATACTATAACTATATCCCTGCCCTCTCTTGGCCCTATCTTTACTCTCTTCTCACCATTAGCAGAAAAAAAGTTGCAGCTATTAAGATACCCCTCAGTAAATTTAAGAGAAGGTCACATTTTGAGAGAATGTGGAGTTAATTTACATCGTAGATAGGCTGCTTCTGAAATACTGCTTCTAGTTATAATATCAGCCCTTGCAGACACACTAATAGTGCAGATTCAAAAAGTGGAGCAGAAGAATACTCACTGGGAGCAACATACACCACAAAATGTCCTGATGCTCTGAATCGCAAATAGGCTATACATCACTGTCACCCCAATCCTCCTTTTTTGAATATCCTATCTGCATGGCACACTGGTTGTAAAGGCTTTGTCTCCGGCTTCATTGTCACAGGGTAGCTACAGCATGCATGGGCACTTATAGCTAGATGTGACTTTGCTAACAACTCTGTTTGTTAAACTAGGTTAATGAGACAAGTCATGCATTTCACTTAGCTCATTATACGATGTTGCTATGAGAATGAATCCGCCCACAATGCTAACACAAAGTTTTGTATGTGCATGAACAATATGCTTTTTGGGATTTGGATCTTCCTTTTTTTTTTGGATGCAATATGTAAATCTCACTTTGAATCACTGTGTATGTATTCTGCTGCAGTGGTTCTGCTTTTGTTCGGAGAATAATTGTGGAGAATAGGATACCCTTGAGCTCAAAACTCCTCAGGTGCGCCCTCTGCTCTTAGGCACCTGGGGATATGAACACACTGAGAACAAAGACATCTCATAAAGTATGTAAAGTTATGAGGATCCACTGCTGTGCTGCAGTGTAATCAATAAAAATTGCTTCTGGGGGACAGTATTAGTCATGTTTTAAGGAGACTGGTGTACACAGCCATTACAGAGTAGGCTATTTTCATTATCTTAAGTGCATGTGATTTTGTTTAGGCCAGCATTTTTAGGAAACAGGAAACATCTATTTACAGGCAAATATCCCCACATGAGCATCTGAAAGGATAAGTCAGAGTCTGATCAGGCTTTGGTGAGAAAATTAAGCTATTAGTCACAGTAACAGATGTGACTACCAGCCAAATAAGATCACAGCCATAGATGACGGTCTACTGTGCTTGTGAGAGTCCATATTGTTGCAAAGACAGTTTAAGCAGTCACACACAATGAATGTGTCCTTGTGTAGTGAGTGATGAGGCAGAGGCGAGACAAGGCAGAGTCGAACAACGTCTACAATGCAGATTTCCTTTTGTTTTCCAGTAGAAGGACAAACCAGAGGGCATTTTGCTGTGGGCACTTGGAGGATGTAAGTAATTAACTAAACTAACTAAATTAACAAAAAATTGAGGCAGTCTAAATGTATTTATGGCTCTGCTTGCTTAATCAAAAGTATGTAACATCCATGATTTTAATGCACTGTCTTCAGGGGCTGTCACAATTGGTAGCCCCTAAAATCGTATCTAATCACTGGCCGCTGCGCTCCACATAATGTTCCTATATTGTTGTCAGAGAATTTAATACAATCCTTTAGCAACCTTCCTTTGATCTCCTTTGGACAGTTTTCTCATTGAAAACGATTTTAAACCACCTCACCGCTGCTGTCCTTCATACCTGACCACAGAAATCAATCAGCTTGGTAAACAAAATCAGATACCAGCAGGCAGAGATGGGCACTCAGGCCGAGCCTTGGTCAGACTTCTTTTTTTCTGCTCTGTATTCTTTTGTGGCGAAGAGTACTATCAAAGTTTGCTATCTGTTTTGTTTAATGGTGTGCATTAAGGTGTGTATTTGACTGAGATTGAAAACACCCTTAATTGTGAATAGATGCTGCTTTGTTTTAGGTGGCATGCTGGTATGAAGACAGGTCCTTATGAGTTTAAAATGTTTTAACTTGAGGTGTTGATCACATCATTTCATTTGCATAAATAAGAAGAAAAGCAGATGGGTATGTATTGAAATTTTACAAAACGAAAATGAACACAGCAATTACGTGTTGACAAAGATAACTACATGTTCTTTTTTTTTTTTAACAGCTTGTGACATCAGTTGAAAGATGTTTTCCTGCCCTGCTATGATTATTTTTTCTTTGCTCTCTCGTTCTTAAAAATGAAACATGCTTTATAGGGTTTTCTGTCCATATTTTAAGCAAAATTAGCATCTACTTCTGTTCTGGATGCTAAAATGTGAGCACCTTTTTAACAGAATAAAACAGCTATTGTTTTGTTATTTTATTTTTTTGCCAGGCACCATTCAACACTGACATAACATGTTGCTACTCAGACAAAAGACAAGTGGGTGTGACATCGCAGGCTTTATGGCACAGATTAGCTGTGTTCACTGTTCGACGTCCTATTATTTATTAAAATACGCTTGTATTGTAGAGTGCATATGAATGGTAGCCTTCTCCAATATTCTCTCCTACTCTATTGCATAGTCCTCTATCTCCCCCTCACACATGCACATGCTCACCTCATATTTCTATCAAAAGGTCTTGTAGGCATATTGTAAATTGGATTCCATTCAACAGTGGAGACTGAATAGCTTAGCTAATATTTCTTTTCATGATCAGAAACACAGAGGGACCTGATAGCCATTCATGTGTGGTCATATAGTTGGACTAATGCATTGCATTAATTCTACCAATCATCCAAAGGGCTCAATATTTCTTTCAAATATGAAAATCCTGTTTAATTTCCTATGTTTGGTGGTTTCTGATGAAGATCAGGGAAAAGTACACCCAAGTAATTTCAGCACATAAAAGGTCAGATAACAAACATATTGATGTTAATATAAGAAATATGATCTATAAATGAAGAGATAGAAATTTACATCTGTTTGCTGTTTATAGATGTACAATTACAAGAATGTAGGCTATATACTGTATATATAGGGTGTCTAAAAGGTGCAGTATTTCCATGTTTGATACACTTGACAGACTTTTTTTTTTTTTTTCCCCTACATTTCCATTTTGTTACACAGTAACTGTTCTCTGAAATTACTAAAATACTTCCAATATAATTTATTTCTACATGCCCCTCAATCACAAAATGGTTATTTTTTTGTTACTTAAAATTGCTACTTGTTCCCTAACCTCGTCTTCTTCTCTTGTACACACATTTTTGTAAAGTAGGTGTTATTACAGGTTTTGTTGCTTACAAAATCACACTGTAATCTATGGGCTGTAATCTACAACCTGTCAAATATACATTACAGTTTATGACAGACTGACACCTACCGCTGTGAAACCTCACAATGTGAAAATATATTGAATAAAGCTCTATGTAAATAAGCACATCACAAGCAATTCCCAAAGGGGGAGTGGATTAACATGGTGATAAACAGGTGTAATAAGGCCTATGAAGCAGACACCAATACGGCATTATACAGCTTCTACAGAGTCGTCAGACATATATTAGCTGACAACTTGACGTACACCTGCGTCTTTTAAGAGAGTGATCTCATGGTCCATTCACTCCAATGCTTGGTATTAATCTTCTACAAGCTTTGAAACTATTGTGAACTGGCATACAAAACTAGAAAATATGGTCTAATTGGAAATATGTGGAGTAATTGCAATTTTTGTTTAGATTTTATTCAGAGATTCTTAACCTATGACAGAGATTGCTTTTGACTTGTCCCCATTGTTGATTGTGAAGTCAGTGGAGCCTCATATATGGTACAGTAATACTTCAAATTCTGCCATCTTTGCTGCGGCTTTGCTATTTGCATTATGGGGTTCATAGTGTGGTAAAATGTAATGCATGTGGCAAATAAAAAGCAACGAATTCTATCTCCCGCTATAACAACGCAAACATGGTGGGTGATGAACAGTTTTGCAAAGCTGAATGACCTTCAGCTACACTGGGATGGAGCCTGACATAACCGTTCATCACCACCTGTCACCAGCTATTTACATTTGGCCTCATGCTCAAATGCCAGGGATGTTATGCAACTATAATGGCTTACATTTCACCAGGCCCTGTCATAAGGAATTACCACATCTGCAAAAGAGGCAATCATTTTTGTGTGGTGACTGTTTAGCTGGTTATGCATGTACAGTATGTCAAAAGTACATCCCGTCCCCTAAGGTGGAGCGAAACAAACATGTTACCCTGCTCTGCCATGACATCTTTTGGGCTTGACTTCAACAAATGCTTTGTCTTTTGTAGAGAAGAGATAAAACAGGTCTGTGAGATGTCTATCAACAGCGACTTCCCTGCCTTTTTTGGGGGGAGCAGAACAGGCAGTAGTCGTCAACGTGTCTGTTAGAAATCAACATTCAGAGCTAAATTAGGGGCAAAAACTTGCAAATTAAATTCACCTGTCAATCCAAATCTGTTTGATCCTGTTTCACTGTCAGCCCACATCAACATTCCCCACAACGACATTATTTGAAGACTATAAACGGGGCATACTAACTGTGTTCAGACATGTTAATCTGTCTTCACTCAGTTGTAAATGGCAAAAAGCATTCATTTCCCTATTTTGAAAAGATGCAGCAAAATTTGTGATTGCCTCTAAACTATTTTCTGACTTGTGGCTTATTATAAACTTCATAAAATATCTTTGTTCACTGTCATATGTAGCATACAAGTCGTTCCTGACCTCCAGTTGCCCTCTCCCGTGTGTTCCTGGCTCCTCAGATGTTGCTGCCTTGCCTTGATTGCTTCCTTTGGCAAATCTGGTGTCCCATTTGATTCACAGAACAATAGGTTTGAGGCAGTGAGGTTTACAGAAACAATATAACTCTTTGTATCCTCTATGAATTATTTCACACTCTCTCCCTTCTTGGGTACAGTCATAGTCTCCCTCATTATATTGTAAGAATGATAACCGGCACATACTTTCAACGCAGGGGCACCTCAGTTTTGTCGATATAAAGTCAACCTCGTTGTGAATAGTGAGATCCTTCCTTGCTGTCTTTGATGGAAGGCCATAAAATATTAATTTCACAACAGCTGTCTGGGGCTCTCCGTTATTTGACGTGGGCTGTCAGCCTTCTAATAATCTTCCTGGGTTTTGTCTCATTTGTTTGTCCCCATCGAGGTGCCTGTAATCTCCTTCATTATTAATCTCACAGAGCAGAAATGTCATGCCGGCAGCCTCGGTGCACACTCGGCATCATTTAATTCTTGTTTACCAGTCTTCCTTTCGCCCCAGTGAAGCCGCCTGCTACTGCCACAGCAGCATGCTTTCCCCTAAAGAATAGTCTTTTCATTCTGTCAGGAGAAGGAGAATTTGCATTGAGATCTATAGTCTTCTTCCTGCCACACACCCCTCTTATCATTGCCCTAATGGATCACCATTGTGCCTTGCATCTGTGTGTGTGTGTGTGTGTGTGTGTGTGTGTGTGTGTGTGTGGGCTTGTGTGCAGCAACTGTTTGTGTGAAGATACCTTCAGAACCCCTTGAGGAAATTTTCTAAGCTGATTTTACCCTCTTGTTGCATGTCCTACTTCCTGCTCCCCCATTTCTTTTCCAGATCCCCAGACTCCCGCAGCTTTAATGTGACATCACAGGGTTGTGTACCTGGCCAGGACCCCCAGTGGAGTCAATACAGATGGAGCCTGGCTGTTTGTCTGTGTTTTTTTTTGTGTGTGATTTATCTGGGTACGGTGGATTGAGACTGGGAAAAACTGGAGCAGAAGGTGACTGATGGAGGTGTAAGGTTTAAGCAAGCAATGATACTTAATGCTGCTGGATTTGGGCCTAATATTGATAGTGAAATCTATCAAGGTTTGGCCTCCATTAAAAGACATGTTCGGTTATTCCACATAGCTTACTTGTAGTTAGATGTTGAGGTTAACAAGTTTTCTCAGGTGTCAGTTACGTCTATTGTCATATTTAATGCTGTACTAATCTATATTTTATAACAATGGCTCAAATTACTGAAAGGTGTTGCTCATTGTGACAAACCCACAAAAAATGATCACCTGTCCCTGAAGTTCCCCTCTAACAAAGTGTTTTAAAATCTTTCAGCTCATTTTTTGGTTTTAAGGCCCTCAACTTTACTGTTCTGGCTCACCATTCTCAGCGACCTGGTTTCAGCTACAAACAATCAGAATCAGATTTATTGCCAAGTAAGTTTGCACATACAAGGAAGGATGGACTCAATGATGACGGATTCTCCATAGCTTCACTGGTCCACTTCTTAGATGTCCTCACAACAGGTTTAGAGAGTTTTAATTTCTGCCTGTATGCAGGAATCAGGTGGACTATAAGGTCAGAGTGTCCCAGTGCAGCATGGGGGATGGCGTGGAAGGCACTGTTGACTGTAGTATAACAGTGATCTAAAGTGTCTCTAGTTGGGCATTTAATTAGCTGAGATTCCCTTCGTTAAAGTCGCCGAGGACAATAACGAGAGTCTGGGTTTGTCCGCTCCACACACAGTATGTGGTCGGTGAGTTGCTACAGAGATAGATATTTTACTGAGGGAGGAGACTAGACCAGAGCTAAAAGAAATAATTTTTTCTTAGAAAATGACTAAAACAATTATTCGATTAGCAAAATAGTGGCTGATTAATTTTCTGTCAATCACCTAATTGTTGCAGCTCTACTTCTAAAACATCTTCAAATTCTTCTAGAGTAGCAACTTTCAAAAGGCAAAATTTATTCATTCACATCACTGCCCGCTATAGACATTTTTCACTGTTCTTCTCTACAACCAGAACATTAGCTCTTGTTGACCACAGCCCACAGTTCCTCATTTGACAAAATTTGGCTGCAGAGAAAAATTATTGCCTCATGCTGTCATCAACATCCAATTAGATGCTAGCTGTAGCTATATGTTTTGCTGTAATCGGTCCTTGGAAGAAAGCGTGGCAACACAGGTGGCGGTGGTATGAACCCAGATTTAGGATTAAGACGGCAAGGCTGTCTGGAGGTCCTGAAGGGGCTGAAGTCTGAAGTTAAGTATGTCTCAGAGTAAATATGTGTACCACAGAGGCCTTGGCAGTTCAGTGGGCCTGTATATTAGCACTCACCAGCTGTTCTTTCTTATATGCCAACTCCTCCTTTGTTTGCTGACAGGCTCATTGGCAGCTGCATGTGGGATGGGGAAAGGCACCTGTCAGAATTATACATGGGGCCTCAGCAGCTCCACAAACAACCTCACAACAGATGGAGAATACTGGAAAATGTGGCCTGTGTCTATCAAATATTTTATTTTGACATTTATTCTGCACACACAGCACTGGCACGTGCCACATGGACATGGGAAATGGAATTTGCATACTGGGTCAAAGTGATTGTGGACATGAAGTTGATCTCAACAGTTACATATCTGTTTTCAAACACACCTGTTATGGAGTATACTGATTCTACTGTGAACCGTTACAGATGTCCTAGAGTCTTAATTCTGCGATGCATAAATACAGCACTAAAAAACAACTTCACTGGCTTTTCTCCCTGAACTCAAAAGTTCTCTTGTCCCACAAGTTCTCTTTTCTCATCCTGTAAATGTTGTGATACAGTATGAGCAGAAAAAATGAAATATGTTTTCCCAACATGAAATGAGTAAAGATCTGACTGCAAAAGTTTGTGTGATAATAATGCAACATGGTTCAAAGTACAGCGGAAAGATTGGTAAAGGATGGGTGGGTTTAATTCCTGTACCAAGGAGATTAAGTAAAGCTGGAATCTTTCACTTCATGTTTTACTTTATTTAATCATTATTAGTTCATGTAACTCATGCACAACACATCAGGTGATCCAAACAATCTCCAGTCATGTTTGACACCTCTAGATTTATTTTGGAAATACCTAATGTCTCTTGTGCTACACGCTATCGTTGCCTGTGCTGCTACACTTCTGTTACTGTTTATGCTGCTTACACCTACTCTCATTTTCAGCTGCTTGTGGCTGTGTTCATTTCTCCCTCTACCACCAGCCACCAGTCACCTCCTGTCTGGTGTCTTATTAATCATACTACGCAGCATCTCTTCTGCAGTATGTATATTCCATATCTCAATGATATGTGACTGCAGGATTCTCTACTGAAAGTCTCTGGGGAATTTGTTGCGGTCTCCACTGAATCTTTAGAATATGCCGCCTGGTTTAATATTGGGAGCACAATAGAGAACAGAATCTGTGCCATCAAATGAAACTGTATTAGCATTCATGCATAGCGATTTAATTTTAGGACAGGGCTGTTCCTGACTGACAGTTTCCTTTAATTTGGTTTAGCTTTGTAAAATCAGTCAAATATGTAGATCAGATTTGAATAAAACAAAAATTATAATTTGTGTACTTTAACTTTATAATGTTGTTGGAACAAATTAATAACGCATGCCCACAATTTAATGAGCTGTTTTCAAAGCATGATTTTGATTTATACAGGATGTTTCAAAATGGTTTTAACCATTTGTCAATAGTTGATTTTTCCTCATTGCATTGATTCATCTTGTTAATAATTAGCTTGCTATTTTTCTGAATAAATGCATATTAAATGACTTTGAGAGGGTATAATGAATTGAAATTTGTTAATCAAGCATTACTTCAGGTAAAAAGCTCAGGGGAGGAGTTATTAAGGCATTGCCTGCTGACAAGGCTTTTGATGTGAAGTGCTGCTGTCAGGACATAACGTTACATGAGGATAATCAGCGCTCCCATCAATATGCAGATTTGAGTGACATTACAGACTTCATAGAGCTCCCCAACACTACATGTCAGAGGGAAAAGTACTGTCTTGACCTGCTCTGTGTGATAACTGCCCTGAGATAACTTTTGTTATGATTTGGTGCTATATAAATAAAATTAAATTGAAAATAAAAATTGAATTGAAAGACTGTGATAGTGAGTTGTGTGCAAATACTTCATTCACATATTTTCATTTAAAGAACTTGCATTTCTTATACACACCATAATATGTAGGGCATGTGTGGTAAATTGAAGTTCCTGCACATGCCAATTCAATAAATTAGTTTAAAAGTATTGTTATTTTTTGGAATGAATAGTGAGTAGTTTTAAAACTGTTAGAAACAAATACAGAGAAGTTAGAGAAATTCATGTGTGGAATTCATTAGTAGAATTAAACCAACAGGAGTAATGCAATAAGACAGATGAAAAACAGTAAAATGTCTGGATCTAAATCAAGGGAAGCCTCTAAATCTGCTGAATAGATGGCAGAGAAGCTGTCCTCGTTGACTGACTGGTTATGTCTGTAAAAGTCCAGAAGAGGGAGCTCTCACCACAGCTGCTTCATCCTCCGTAAAGATGCCAGAGAGTGAACATCGTGAGCACTATCTTTATTGATTCTCTCCCTTTTCAGGCACGAAAAACATGTTAAAGTTGTCAACGTGTGTCAAATAAGTTGGTTAACGCTTTGGGTTCAGTTTAACATGTTAGCAAATGTCTTTAGTAATTGTGCTAAAATAGGCCGGGTTATTCTAGTGAAAATAGGCTAATGGGTTGTTCACACTAGGAGCAACAAAGCTACAAAACAGCCAAGCATGGCCAGCTACATTGTTGCCGCGTCGCCCTTGAAGTGTTGCTCAAGCGCTCATCGGCGTGGTTAAGCCATGGATGTAGGGCGCCGCTGCTCAGCCTTGCAGCCAATTTTTCCCAGTGGCCACTTGTGGTATTGCAGCGAAAGATTCCCCTGCGGCCCAAAAAGCATTTCCTTTCCAACTCTCCTCAAACTGAGAAAAAAATAAAAATCTGTGATATTATCACAATGTAAAGTCTATGGGCTGAGCGGGAAATCGCAGGTGGGGCCAGCGGGGGAAACACCACTGCGCATATTCAGTGGGCCGCACAATGTGGAAGCAAACCCGGAAACTAGAAGCTTTTTTTTGGTGTATGCGCCAGCCGGGCAGTTCTCATTGTATGGAATGGGCGCCATTTTTTGGGAGCCAAACAAAAACATACACTTCACCGCATTATTGGAGCACTGAAAAAAGTTGAGGCCAGCTCAACTTTGATTTGTAGCGTCAGGCATCAGTTCGTAGCTTCATGTCGCTGGCTTCCATTAAAAACGACTTGTAATCTGTTGCTTTGTCACCAGTAGTCCGAACACACAGTAAGGAAAATACAGCTATGGATAGTTAGCAATGGGGGCACAACATGTTTTCAATTTAACTACACTAATTGGAAACGCTGTGTGAGCCACAGGTTATGGGTAAAGTTCAAATGGGATGACATGTAGGTGAAAACCTTTAGCAAATTCCTCCACAAACAGAGAACGTTATCAAAGCACATATTGCTTAATATTCATGCTTGCTTGGACAAATGTAATTTTGAATATCCAGAGGCATAAGGGTAATCTTGGTGTGGGCGTTCAGGCTATAACGAGGAATAGATGCTAGTTGGGTTGTGAATGTATATGTAAATGGTGATATAGGAATGTTTATAGAAATATACCACGATAACGGGGGCGCTATGGGCGCTACAGGTTGTTACCAAAACAGTTGCTTAAAAGAGGTACTTTTGTATAACAACTTAATCCAAAATACATAAGTGTTATTTAAGACTTATGTACAGGAGTTGAAATTGCAGCCATGTCTGCAAGACTAAAGAGGAAGTTTAACAGAATCATTTAGCTGTGAGTGTTCATGGGACATTCTATATATTCTCATCTGTATATTGTTTCTTTTACTGGTGATGCACATTTTGTGTTTAAAGGACCTTGAAGGAAACTTTATGGACTGAAATGATTTATGTTGGACTGCAACTGAAGTTGAATGTAATAGCAATAGACAATGATTTCTGTATTGATAATATTTTTTTCGTCTTTGTCAACAAAAGTTTGAAGCATTCTCCATAAAGATGCCAGAGAGTTAACATCGTGAGGCTGTCTTTATTGATTCTCTCCCTTTCCAGGGTACATGTCAAGTCAAGTCAATTTTATTTATATAGCGCCAACTCATAACAGTTATCTCAGGGCACTTTTCATATAGAGCAGGTCTAGACCGTACTCTTTACAATATTATTTACAGAGACCCAACATTCCCCCATGAGCAAGCACTTGACGCCAGTGACAAGGAAAAACTCTGGGTGGGCGGCCATCTGCGTCGACCGGTTGTGTGTGCGTGTGTGTGAGTGTGTGTGTGTGAGAGAGAGAGAGAGAGAGAGGAGCATGAGGAAAAAGAGCATAGCATGATGCAAGTTCCACATAGAGATGTATAGTAATAATAATGGTAACAATAAAATTAATAATGATGATGATAATAATAATAATAGTAGTAGCAGTGGGTGTTGAGCAGGATCACAGGGGCAGTGGGTTGGTTGCAATCAGAGATCTAGATTCTACAGCTCTGGAGGCAGAAATACGTGCAGAGAGCAAATGAGGAAGGAGGAGAGAGACGAGAAAGCACAAAACTACAGGAGAGAGAAGATGCCGAGTTAGTAACATGCATTAATGGTGTATAAATGCATACAGATGGAGAGGGAGAGGAGGAGAGAGGAGCTCAGTGCATCATGGGATGTCCGCTGGCTGTCTAGGCGTACAGCGGCATAACTAGATGATGGTCCAGGGCAAGCCTGAGCCAGCCCTAAGTATAAGCTTTATCAAAAAGGAAATTTTTAAGCCTACTCTTAAATGTAGAGAGGGTGTCTGCCTCCCAGACCTGGAAGATGGTTACATAGGAGAGGAGCCTGATAGCTGAAGGCTCTGCCTCCCATTCTACTTTTGAAAACTCTAGGAACCACAAGTAAGCCTGCATTCTGGGAGTGCAGTGTTCTGGTGGGGTAATAGGGCACTATGAGCTATAATGATATGACAGTACCTAACCATTAATGGCTTTGTAGGTGAGGAGAAGGATTTAAAATCATATTCTGGATTTCACAGGGAGCCGGTGCAGAGAAGCTAAAATGGGAGAAATATGATCTCCTAGTTCTTATCAGTACACATGCAGGAGAATTCTGGACCAGCTGGAGTCTTTAGAGACTTGTTGGGGCAGCCTGATAATAAGGAATTGTAATAATCCAGCCTAGAAGTAACAAAAGCGTGGACTAGTTTTTGTGCATCTTTTTGCGACAGGATGTGTCTGATTTTTGCAATGTTACATAGGTGAAAAAAGATGGTCCTTGAAATGTGTTTTATGTGGGAGTTGAAGGACATATCCTGATCAAAGATAACTCCCAGATTCCTTACAGTGGTGTTGGAGGCCAGGGTAATATCATCTAGAGTAGCTATATCATTAGATAATGTGTTTCTGAGGCCTTTAGGGCCAAGTACAATAACTTCAGTTTTCTCTGAGTTTAATAGCAGAAAATTGCAGGTCATCCAGGTCTTGAAGCAACATTATGCAACTATTTTACCTTAAAATCACAACTTCAAAATCATTTTGATGGTACATTGACTTGTAATAGGGAGAATGGTGCCTTTCTTTCCCACTCCGTGCCCCGAATGCCTGTTCTTGCACTATGTAACTTGGGTTGAATGGGTACAATCACCTGCAAGAAATAGTAGTTACCTGGATGTACCTCCAGTGTGACCAATGAAAATGTTTAGTGACACTTGACAGATTTTTGGTCGCCCTGTCATCAACAGAATTAAATGCACCAGTGTCCTGTAATTACCACTTGTGGCAGCACAGGCTGCTGTTGCTGCTGCTCAGCAGATGTTACATAGTCTTGCTTTAAGGCATGCTTGAAGTTTAGTTAACAGATCAGTTTCATCTAGCTTATTTGATAAATATAATTGGGTATCATCTGCATAACAATGAAAGTTTATGGAGTGTTTCCTAATAATATTGCCTAAAGGAAGCATATATAAGGTGAATAGTATTAGTCCAAGCACAGAGCCTTGTGGAACTCCATGTGTAACTTTGGTGTGCATGGAGGATTCATCGTTGATCTACAAACTGAAATCGATCTGATAAATAGGACTTAAACCAGCTTAATGCATTTCCTTTAATGCCAATTAAATGTTCCATTCTCTGTAATAGGATGTGATGGTCAATTGTATCAAATGCAGCACTAAGATCTAACAAGACAAGTACAGAGAGAAGTCCTTTGTCTGATGCAGTTGTAACTTTCATCAGTGCTGTCTCTGTGCTATGATGCACTCTAAATCCTGACTGAAAATCCTCAAATAAAATAATGTTATGTAGAAAGTCACACAACTGATTGGTGACTGCTTTTTCAAGGAACTTAGAGAGAAAGGGAAGGTTAGATATAGGCCTATAGTTGGCTAAAACGCCTAAATCAAGAGTAAGCTTTTTAAGAAGAGGTTTAATTACAACTACTTTTGAAGGACTGTGGTACATAGCCTGTTAATAAAGACAGATTTATCATATCTAGTAAAGAAGTGCTAACGAAGGGCAAGACTTCCTTAAGCAGCCTAGTTGGGATGGGGTCAAGAGACAGGTTGATGGTTTAGATGAAGAAATCGTTGAAGTTAGTTTGGGAAGGTTGATTGAAGAAAAACAGTCTAAATATAGATCATGTTTTACAGTTTCTAAGGTTCCTGTGTTTGAGGATGAATGCTGCCGGTTGAGGGCAGGAGGTGACGAATTTTGTCTCTAATAGTTTGAATTTTATCATTAAAGAAGCTCATGAAGTCGTTACTGCTGAGAGCTATAGTAATACATGGATCAATAGAGTTATGACTGTCAGCCTGGCAGAAGTGCTGAAAAGGAACCCAGGACTGTTTTTATTCTCCTCTATTAAGGATGAGTAATAGGCAGCTCTGGCATCACAGAGGGCCTTCCTATATTTTTTAAGACTATCTTGCCAGACTAAACGAGATTCTTCCAGTTTGGTGGAATGCCATATCCTTTCAAATTTCGCAATGTTTGCTTTAATTTGCGGGTTTGGGAGTTATATCATGGAGCTAACCTCTTTTGTTTTATTATCTTCTTTTTTAGAGGGGCAATAGAGTCAAGTGTCATTTGCAATGAGCCTGCAGCACTATCAACAAGATGATCAATTTGGGAGAAACTAAAGTTAGCATAGGAGTCCTTTGTAGTATTTAGACATGGCATTGAATTAAATGCTGATGGAATCACTTCCTTAAATTTAGCTACAGGTCTATTAGATAGACATCTAGTGAAGACATTTTTGCTTAACGGCATGTAGTCCAGTAATAGGAATTCAAAAGTTATTAAATAATGGTCCGATGAAAGAGGATTCTGTGGAAATACTATTAAATGTTAAATTTTGTTGCCATATGTCAGAACAAGGTCGAGGGTGTGGTTAAAACAGTAAGTGGGTTTATTTACACTAATGGAGAGAAGCCAATTGAGTCTAATAATGAGATAAACGCAGTGCTAAAGCTATCATTGTCGACATCCACATAAATATTAAAATCACCTACTATAATTATTTTATCTGTACTAAGGACTAAGAACTAAAAATTCAGAGTATGGGCGGCACACTATAACAAATAGAATTGGCTGTAATGTTTTCCAGGTTGTGTGTGAAAGACTAAGAACAAGGCTTTTGAATGAGTTATGATTGAGTAGGTCTAGGGTTGATTAATAGGCTTGAGTTGAAAATGGCTGCAACTCCACCTCCTCAGCCGGTGTCTTGAGGAATGTAAGTATTAATATGACTGGGGGGGGGGTGGATTCATTTAGTATTCTTCATGACAGAGCCAGGTTTCAGTAAGACAAAATAAATCAATATGATAGTCTGATATTAGATTGTTTACTAATACAGCTTTAGATGACAGAGATAATGTTTAAGAGTCCACATTTAATTCTCCTATTTTATTGTACTATTGCAGAGGTGGTGTTAATTTTTTATTAGATTTTTATGTATAACTCCTCTTCTGTTTACCTTTGATTTAATTGATTTAAGTGGTCGGGGGCAGACACAGTCTCTACGGGGTTTTACAGGGAAGTGTAGGAGCTATGCTGGGTCAGCTTGCACTGGTTACTGGGGGCTGGCTAACTACAATAACTAACGATTGGGTTTTCATGGTGCGGAGCTGCACTTCTAATTCACTGAGCCTCACCTCCATCACAGCAAATAAACTACATTTATGTACCATTATCACTAAAGGAGGCAGAGGAATAGCTAAACATAAGACACCCCGAGCAAGAGAGAGCAGGAGAGTGAGAGAGAGGAGCCATCACTAACGGCTAAGCTAAAGTAACTAGCAGATCTGAATAGTGTGTAAACAACGTGTGTCTATTGCTGAAATCCTTTTCAGATATTGAAAAGAATGTGCTTTTACGTGTATTTACAGTGTTGCTCATCCATTTGCACCTCATGGCTCAATTAGGGCATCCATCTGGGTTTTTACAGATAAATATGCCTTGCATGGAACATTGATAATGAACTTCTCAATAGATCCTCACTCCTCATGTTGTTCGGCAAACTATGTGAGAATGATCCAGAGACGCTGCTGTGTGGGTTATTATGACACCATTATCCCATTAGCAAGCCTCTGAAACGGGTTTGTTGACTGTGATTGAAAGAGAAATATTAAGGCCCTCATGAATAGATCTGCCACTATTTTAACTGACTGCTAGACGGCCGAAAGATACCCTCTACACGAGGAAGAAGCAGGGGAATGAAGAAACGCTGCAAATAATGAATGTACTGAAATTGTCTGGAATAATGAACCTTTTGATGGGGGGGGGGGTACGCTATCATTTGTTGTCAGCCGTTGCCCTGAGACTGAGGCTCTATTCACAGATATCATCATTTTATTCAACCTGTCTATTCATATTCAGAAGAGCCAGTAGGTGAAAAGAGCAGGGAACACGTGTGTGAAGTAGAAAATGCAGGAGCACCATTGTCTGTAAGAAATCTTCTCCAAATGCATTCTCTGTCAAAATTACTCTGATATCAGAATGTAATGAGACAGATAGGCAGTGCAATAAAGCTTGGACAATAAACAAGTCACATCTGACATCCAGGTAGGTGTGCTTGAGCAAATATGGTAATATGAAGGCTTTGATAATCTGAGACTCATAACAACAAAGTCCCGCTGCTTTGGTATCAGTGCGTAATGAAAGAGCTATGCATCAGATAAAATGAGCAGAGCGTTGGCCTATAAATTGGGTGGTAATCCTTTGAAAGGTAGCACCAATGATTCCACTGTGAGCCTCACAGATGGTCTGCTCCCCTCCTTCGCTGTGAAGCCTAAAGAAATACGAGCAGCTAATGAAAATGAATGGCCTAGTCCATTCGACTTGATTGCCAGAGCTGCTTTCATCAATACATCTAATAAAAGGAGTCACACCTCCTAGTGGGACAGAATGGCCCTGTGATATAGAAACCGTGAAAGAGTTTATCATCTTATCTGCAGGACTATACTATAGACTACTACTGTTGTCAGATAGACCAAAGCAGCATGATGAGTCATATGGGACTGAAGTAAAAACAGGTGCAGGTTGATTCATAAAGTTTTAAAATACTTAAATAATGTTCTGCCTCACCACATATAATCTCTGCAGTAAAAACATTCTTATAATTGTTTTTTTTAATTTAAAACATGTAGCAGACTTGTATGAATATTCATAAGATTAATTTAAGAAAATGTTATGTGTCTATTATCCCACCGGCAAAATATTTCAATCAGTTCATTCAGACTTTGGATCTGCTGAACGTTTGCTTCACTGTTTACTACCGGAGGGCTCGCCAGCAGAGAAGCCCTCTTCCATTGCCTTCTATGAGATCTTACCAATGCTGAAACAAAGGGTTAGGATTATGTCTTTCCATGGCAAGCTCATTCTCGTGCTTTATTATGGAAGCACAATCTAAATGCAAATGGAGAATTGCTTGCTGATTCTATGGTACCTCTGTCCTTGGGCGTTATGAGCTGAACTTAATAGGTTAAAGGTTGTTTTAATGCCAAGAGCTCTAATTAGAGTCATACCTGTTGTTCTGATATGTCAACCAAGTCAGAGGGAGCAGACTTCATCTGGACTCTCATGGATCATGTTCATTTGTGGTCAGTCAGAACACTACAAAAATGAAACCAAAACTAAAAAGTAGAAACTAACTAGAAACTAAACGTTGACAAATTGTATCATCAGCAAATAAAAACGAAACATTAATTTGATGGACAAATGGACAAATTAATTAATTTCTGTTTTGATACAAAATTTACTCAAAGACCTGCATGCATCTGTATCTGTAGCTCCTGATTGGTAGAACAGCATCCTCTGCCTGTAATATTATCTGATATTACTGGTTCATGGAAGAAAAAAATTTTAGACAGACTTAATTAATCTACAATCCACTGATAATTAGCGGCAACAAAACAGCCAGGACAAAGTACAAAAATGTACTCCAGCAAGCCTACACTTATAAAAAGGTTTGCTAGTGCTGTGGATGTGGATGTAAAATTAACGTTGCTTTCAGTCAACCATATTTCGTGTTGCTATTGGATAGGAATGAATAAGTTCCAGGATTAATGTAGGCAGCCAACCACCTAAATCTTCCTCTAGATGTTCGCTAAAGAAATATCACTACATTATCCAACGTTTAAGTGTCTTCTGTCAAGCTTAAACCAGATAATAAACAGTATTGCAGAGAAAAGGGGAGTGAATCCTGCTTCTGAACGCCTCTCTGCTCTGCGGTTTAACAGCCGGAGTTTTGGAATGACAACTGGATTTACTGAGGAGAATCAGTGGGGTTGTATTTTGTTGTATATGTTGTGTGTGTGTGTGAGAAGAACACCACCTGTAACTATGGTACAGTGAGTGTACACAATAAAGATGGTGACAGCTGTAGCTGCAAAATGCTTAGAAGACATAAATATTAAAAATGCGTGATGACAATGAGAGTAAAATTTCACTGATGAAAACTAGTTTAAAACAAGTTTCAGTTCAAATTTTCATTGTGTAGCACTGTCTCATACAAAGGTAGTTTAAAGTGCTTTACATAATAAAATAAAACAGCAAAAAATGTGCTTATGTACACAAACATACATACATATACTGTGAGTTCTTTAGGAAAATGCTCCACTGAATAGGAAGGTCTTTGATTTTCTTTTAAAAGAACACAGTGTCGGAGCAAGTCTAAGATCAGCAGGCAAACTGCTGTGCATAAATGCTAAATGCCAGACTTTGAAAATGCTCTAGGCACATGGAGGAGATTGCCACTTTGTGACCTAAGAGATCTGCTGGGATTGTATACTGATACTGATATGTACTATTGAGCCAGACCATTAGGTGCTTTGCACACCAAGAGGAGGATGCCTGTGTGCTCGACCCAGGCACCACCACTCACTTAAACCAAGTATTTCCAGTAGATGAGAATGCATCTGACACGGACAATCTCCTGTTGTGTGCTACATGTGTGAAAGGTCAACTCTGAATCCGGACTTGATTCTCCGGACATTGTTCATATGTGAAAATGGCTTAAGTTGTATTTATTGGACTGGAAGTCTCCAAGTGTGACAATGAAATTCTGTTTATGCAGATAGGATTCAAACCACTGGAGAACCGTGTCAGACAGACCCACCCAGTTTCTTAGCCTATCCAGCAGGATCCCATGATCCACTGTGTCAAATGTTGAACTTAGGTCAAGGAGTATTAGGACTGAAGTTTTTTTATTGTCACTGTTGATCCTCATGCCATTAACAACTTTTAAAAGAACAGTTTCTGTGCTATGAGACGTGCAGAAGCCATACTGGAATTTGTCATATATACATATTATTATCTGTAAGACAGCTGTTAAAGTTGCTGATATACAACCTTCTCAATAGTTTTACTCAGCTTTTCATGCAGTGGGGAAAGATACCAGTCTGGACAGAGCAGTTTATTATTGACAATATGTCATCTGTTAAAAAATTAAAAACAAAGTGGAACTGGAAGTGGATCAAGGGGGCTGGTGGAGGACTTAAGTTGACTTACAGCATCAGCGAGATCCCTGGAATACAGTGGAGAAACGCTTGAGACCGTTTACATGCAAAGGGTAGAGGTACGTCACATCTAACAGTAAAGCTGGTAATTAGAATATTGCGCCTAATGTTGAGAATTTTCTCATGATGCGAATTCATTGCATTTAGCAGTTGAGAATGTATCAGAGGAAACAGCAGGGGAAGGGGTAATGAGTTTGTTGAGCAGAGGTGTTTTGCATCATTTTTGTGGGTGTCAATAAGATTTAAGAAGAATTATTTTCATCATAACTTGTCATTAAATACACACACTATGTACAACCTGTCACAGTATGCCAGTCTATGGATAGTGTTATCATATTTTGGATATATGACATATACTGTTAGGACATAGAATTGTAGAATAACTGGCCTTTAATGGAAACAAATCCTTCACCCTAGCAGTATTAATGCCATGCTATAAACAGGCCCTCATTACTTTAAACACTGACACAATTGTCAGACTGTCTGAAAAAAACAACTACATTTTTCTGACCAAATCAGTATTAAGTTACTGGGTAACCATGGGAATAGTGGTGTCTCCGAGGTTACATCATTATTCCTGCATGGCAATATAGGGACTGCAGAAAAAGACATTCTACCTTATTTTTAAATAGATATGCCTCATAATGATGAAATCAGAAATGAAATGCCAGTTATTTTAATAGTTAATGTCATTAACACGAACAGTACAACACTGTATGATGCTATTTTTATTAATCCTAATGGAATGGTGGAGAATTATATCACCAGAAGGTTTTCCATTGTTAACCCATAACCTTCATATACTTAATTTGTAACAAGAAACACCATCAAAGTCAATAATGTTTAAGACCTCACCACAAACCACCCAAAATCCAGTATCAACAACAAGCCTGAGTCACTGATGTGTTGGTGTCAACCATTGTTAAATATTGCGATGAGAATTTGGCTGTGCTCGGGTATCTTTGAGTTCATTTTACTGTCTGACAAGATGAAATTTGAATGAATCTAAATTTGTAGCCATTCAGGGGACCTAGACAAGCTGCTTTGCTTTTGCTTTGCTGAGAACAGAAAATATCGGATAAGTGTTACACCTGAATGAAAGAAACAGACAATGTACTGTTGAGATGAATTCCTGTGTGAAGAGGCTGAAGTGGGACTTTGAGCTTGAGATGCTCTTTTGTTCAAAGCAGTTACAGTCAAAGGAGAACACCCAAAACCTGTGTGTAATTACTGGATATTCATGTTTGACCATCTGTCTGTCCGTCATTCGGTCTTCTTTCATTCCCTGATAAAAACACTCAATCAAATGAGTTTCCTGTCTTGTCTGAGCATGTCTGTTGCTGGTTAAGCTACTTGTCATGACTCATTCAAGTTAATTATCTTTTCAATCAATATGAGGCTTTAACCTTTTTTGACCTCTATGTTGTTGTGATTCCATTTAAGTTTTACTCTGGGGAATATGAAGTTATCAAGGAAGAGGGTAATTACTGTTCACAATATGGAGAAAATTGATTTCCTCTACCACTGAAGTGTTTTGTCTAATTAATCCACAACACAGGCAAAAGGCTAAATATTCCACAATAACTATAATCTATTTGCTGAGGAAAACTTTATCAAGCCGTTTCTCAACACTGACATTTATTTTCATTTGTCACCTCCTCAGAAATTTACGAAACACAAATAGCTCAGCCTTCTTCACAAGCTTCATAGTTTGAGAGTCTTCTCATTTATGTAAGATCATCATGCAAAACAAAACATTAGAAGGATCTTAATTAACATTTCTGTTTGCTCGTCTTCTGAGTTTTCCAATTTTCCTTTATGACAAAAAGCCCAAGGGCAAATTAGTATTGATCCGAGTTAATCTCCACAGATCAAATGAAGTCAACTTTTCAGGGAAGTGGCTCAGGTACTCAAACATCATGTCAACAGCATCTCAGCTCAGTTTAGAAAGCTTTGGTGATACGTCTCCTGATTGATCCCTCTTCCCCAAATCTCCTCAAAATAATTACTCTGACTTTATTTTATTAAAGTCTTTTTTTTATTAAAAAGGAAGGACTAATGTTAAAAACCAAAGATGAAGAGAGGTTTTTCTCAACTCTCAAACTTTTTGCACACTGACAAAATAAACAGATCTTGAATAAAAAAAGCCAAAGAAAATAGCTTCGACCTGAACTCTGAAATTAAGCACTTATTTTAGCAGTGGAGTGGTTAACAAGCCAAGTCTGACTGATCATCTAAAGAAATAATGTGTAAAAGAGGGCAATGTGTAATTTTACCATTAAAGTATTGCAGTATAATGCAACAAACCACAACATTCACTTAATAAACTTTAGGCTACAAAGTATATATTCTGATACAAGCAGTATAGTTCAGTATTGAATACTGACAAATAAAACACACATCAAATGTCCTAGTTCCAATGCATGTATCAAATACATGACTTACACACTTATCTATATTTATATGGCTGGCAAATAGCCTACAGCATTCTAGATATAGCTAGTCATTAAAACTTATGAGTCACACAAAACACATGCCTCTCACAAGCATGCTGCATTGCAGATGGCTCATTTACAAAAAGGTGACTGAATGCAAATGAATGCAAAAATGTAGAAAATCATAGTTATTCAAAGCATGTCTATCTCCCCAGGTCTGTGTCTATGTAGACAGCACGCCACAACACAACAGGTCCAGAGGCAAACGAGATAAAGTTCACGTGATCTCTATAAAGTCAACATGAAAGCAGCCAGGAGTTAAATACACACAGACAAGGAGAGACATTTAACCAGCAGGAAAGAAACCAGTGAAGAGAGAGACAGATAAAGAGACCTGTGACTCACGTTAGCTGGTGTCCAGGCCCATTGTTCTGTCTTTCAGAGAGAGGAAATATCTTATTATGTCATATTAGGTTCCTCTGCAGTTGTTTCTGCTGTATCGGTCATTGTGTTTGTTTGTAGACAGAGGTCCTCTCTTCATTGCTGCTAGCTAAATCTTAGCTGCTAGCTAAATCTTAGCTAGCAGCTAACATTTAAAAATGGTTTGTTGTGAGGCCAGACTGAGTGATTTCACAATTCACTTTAGAGTTACTTTTCCAGAGACCTGACTGTTCACAGTGGCATGATAATGACCGCATCTGTTTGTTTGTTACTTGCTTTTTTTTTTTCTTTCTTTAAAATCAGAGGATGTCAGTTTCACCTGACTTCTCTTTGTTTGTCCACACAGGCTGATGTTTACTAGCCGTTTCAGCCTGGAGAGGCGCTGTTTCACTCAATTTGAGGGAATTCAATGAAAGATAGGGAAGATATGTCAGTTATGTGGCAAAGAAAACAATTCAATCTTTCCTCTTAAAAAGACAGTGGTTTCTATTTTATATAGTTTTTTATTTTCAGATTATCCTGACTTTCACAGAAAAAACATCCCATTTCTTTTTAAAGCAGTAAAAGTACATGATGGAGCCATTCTACCAAACCAAAAAACAAATTTAAAAAGCATTTAAGTATGCAAATATTAGATGTTTACTAAGATCTTTCTATTATATATTGAAACACAAAATATTATCTGAGATAGCAGTGAGCTTAATATAATCATCAAACAAATCAGTCAAGAAAGAAAAGAGGTTTCTGTCTGACACAATGCTGAATTTGTATCAGAAACTGATGCTGGTGATTCCTCATCTGAAGCTATCCTATTCACTTTTCTGTAAAGCAATTTTGGATTGTTGCTCCAAACATCAATAATAGAAAGACATGTGTCTGCAAAGTGCATGACAATGCCAAAATGAAAGCAGACAGGCTCGAGCAGCTCGGCATCATTAACTCAGAGTTTGAGCAAAGGAGGATTTGTGCTGTGACACACAGGTTAAGGCCTGTATGTACAGAAAATGTATCTCATGCAGGGACAAGTTGCTCACACATACACATATCATACATCAGGAACAGGGGTCACATGGTGGTACCAGTGGCTCACAAATAAAGAAGACTATGAAAAAGAAAAGGAGATCACTGTAACAAAAACTGTTAAACAGAGACGTGAGGGTTGCACAGAGCACCTATTGGAACCAGTGCAATAATTTACTAACTATTAATACAGAACAGGATTCTGTGCCCGTAGTCCACAGGCTGTTGGTCTGAACTGGTTTTCCGTGCCTATAGTAATTTGTTCTATTGGTACGTAATGGGTTTCCAGAATTTATTGCCGGGCCTCTTGTAGATCACTAACTGGACATTTTTCACCATCACGTCGGGCATTTTAGTGCCATTAAACGACACATTTTTGCCGTCACATTGGGCATTTTAGTGCCGTTAAACAGGACATTTTTACCAGACATTTTGACAGTCACATCAGGCGTTTTAGTGCCATTAAATGGGACATTTTTACCACATTTTATTGTTTGAACTCAAACCATGGTCTTTCCCTAACCCTTTTGTGTCTAAACCTAACCATTTTAACCCAAACCACGGGAAGGATTGGCGTATCACCTGCAAGCAAAAACGTTCCTTCATTTTGAAACAATTTGAATTTGATCATGTGATGTTGTGCAATCAATACTAATGCACACGTGTAATAATTCCATACAAACAAAATAAACAGACTATTGAGGAATCCATACCAATAGCCACTTCCTTTTGCCTCTCTTTTACCAATTATTTGTCTTCAGGTGCCGTGGAAGTCAAAGTCATGCACATTGGGTGAAAAGATTTTTGTTGTCCACGTATGGAGGACAAGATCTGGTACACAGTAGACAAGGTCATCACCATGCATGTCCAAATCAACCCAGCAGTGTTCAAAGCAGTGTGTGAAAAGTTACACTGTTGAATAGACTCCTGAGAAGCAAGAGAAAAAGTTTGCACAGCTATCTTTGTTAGGACATTGCATTGACTTCCATTCATTGTGGACAGTCTAACACAAACCCAAACCTTAACCAACCAAGTTCAGTGGTTCTGAAGATTTATCCAAAAATGATTGAACTCAAAAGCAAAATGTTGGTGACATTGTTCAACTGTTGCATATCTGAGATGTAGAAATGGACAATCAATTAGGAAGTTAGACGTGAGGAAGAATAAAATAAAATAAAATGTTGAGTCTGATTCAGCTGTGGCAGACAAAATACTGTGGTCACCAAACATTACTGTCACTACCCAAAAAAGTGCAGTCACGACTGAAACGTGTGATGTTTTGTCCAAAATAAAGTATATTGAGTTTTCAACTAACACACTGTGAAAACTTTTTAATAAAATAGCAAAAAATATATTTACAAGGTAGATGTAAATAAAACCTTAATAGGTCAATATCACCCCTATTATATTATATATTATTGTGTTTTGGTAGTGACAAGTTTTGGGAGAGGAAAAATATTCCCAAACTGTCTGAAAATTCAATATGAGAATTAACTGTACAATTACTAGAAATATGTACCTTGGATATTATACAATTTACATACATACAAAGTTTGGGGAAAAAGACACATTTATTTCAAGATGTTTCCAACTATGTCCTTGAGCCAATCCTGTAGAAAGGCCAGTGCACAGCCTGCAAACTATTACAGTCAAACCTCAGCTGACATAGTAAGAAAAAAACTATTTAAAGACTTCAATACTTAAAGTAGGCACAGACCATTGCTAAGTTCTTAGAAGTGCAACCGAGTGTGAAAAAAATCCCCCACGAGCAGCTTTACTTATGTTCTCTTTTGTTAAAATATGACTTTGTCTAAAACAGACTGTTCAAATTCTTTTGTTACAATCGGCCCACTCAGTATGAGGCAGACCTCTGTTCCACTCTGTGCTCTTTGGAAAATCAAGCTCATTTTGAAATATATACATGTAAAGAAATAAAAAGGTTAATTAGGCTTTTTGCTCATAAACATTTACATCTGCTGGTAAATATTTCATTCTTGATCATTACGCCAGCACATGAGGATTAAGATTTCAGAAGTCAGGTTTAAGTCAGATTTGAGCCTGGGAATAAAAGTATCATTTATTCAGTAGCTATATTTGTCCTCTATATGCTGTAGGATTTACAGTAGCTCAGTTAGTTGCAGTGTCAGTTGCCAAACATATCTAAAATCAGTGTAATGCATGAAATGTTCTAGAGAAAACTGCTGTATGAAAAGGTGCCACCTTGAATATTATAGTCAAGCTCTGTATGCTGCGTCCTTTTTCAGGAGAGTCATTTGCTTGCAGCTTCATTGTTTTATGCACTTTCTCCCCAGATATTCCACACACCCATTAAATGGTTCTGGCTTTAATATGTCAGTTTTGTCTCCTGTTGAGATTTTTTTTTAAATTCATTCACCACACTTCTATCCCCATTGGAGCATGACTGAGAGAGAGCAACACTGAGAGTACAAAAGAAGTACAGAAGGTTTTCTGGCTTGGAGGCATTTGTACAGAGATAACTATTTCCTATCTCTACTTTGAATGTTTGTAGCACTTGCTGAATACATCTACAAGGGAAAAAAGGCATTTTATAGAGCAAGTCAGAAGTCTAGTGCTTGACTGTGCCTTCTGCTGCAAGGCAGTACTTGTATTGATTAATAGTGGATTAAGTAGATGTGGGGGAGAGAGGTTTGTTGTTGAAATCTTGGACAGCTCCGTTCGAAGAATGTTAGTGGATTTCACTGTACATGCAGATTACAGTAAAAGAAATGTGAGGATATGAACAATTTTCAGTTATTAAAGGGTGATGGTACCACAGGAATACTGTAGTCAGTGGTTAGTATTTGACTGGATCTGTTGGCTCCACACACACCTCCCTCACCTGTTGTTAGGTCAGGAGGAGGACGAGGGAGAGATGAGTGAATTAGACCTCTGCGACATTGTTTTGGAAATGAAAACAAAGTTTTTGCCCACTGATATCCAAACACACATCTCTTCCTATCTCTCTCCATATTGCTCTGTTAGCTACCATGACCCTCAAACGGTGAAGTGCAGTTTTCTATGACCGGTGTGGCTAGCTACTCGCCCAGAGTCACATTTGATTGGATGAACTTTTGTAAACACCCCCAAGTGCAGGAGGAGTCATCAAACATTTGAAACAGTTTTACAGGAAGAGAAAAGACAGGGATTTTGATTTTTTGAAATACTCTAATAATGATTTTTGACATATAAATATGGCATATAACAAGTGATACATGAACAATTAACACAGGGACACAGGATTGAAACAGGAAAAATGTATTTCTCATTTGATGGGGCCTTTAAAGATTTGCATCTTCAGTAAGAACCAATGGGTTTGGGACTGAGAGCCACAGACAGGCTGGAAAAGTTGGATAGTATTGAGCGGTTCTGGTCTTTTCATGGGATTTGTTGATAATAAGAAAAATATAGAATATTGCCAGCTCATCCTTTAAGAAAAAAATGATGTGGGTTGAAGTGAGTGAGTTTATTTTAGCTCTAAAGTAGCAGCTTTCAGTGCTTTACAATTTACTATTTACAGCTTAAGTACAGCTTTAAGGTGAAAAAGGAGAAAGTGAAGCTCAGGTTTGTCAGTTAACACTGGCAGTGCCACATAACATCATCACTTCTATAAACATTATATTCATGTTATCCAGCTGATCAATAGAATTTAACCTGCATATAACGACAGCAGGATGAAGCAGCTACACAAAGTTTACTGTATTGCATAATTGCAATAAGGCTTTATTGCATTATTGCCTTAGTTACATTCCAATCACATATGTTAACCAATGACTTTGCACAGCTGGGAAATACCCTACCCTAACCTCCCTCTGATGACTTACACTGTTACCACACTGTTACCACACTGATGCCCTGAAACAGATTTGCTGTGCTACCAGAGGTACTGTCATTCCACAATAATAGAGGAGGATTTCTATTCAACAACAACTATGCGTGTTGTTGTCACAGACTGCAGGAGTGGCCAGAAAAAAAAATCAGTGTGAGATAGTGATTGTTATTTGTATTCACTGTATAATGAGGGAGTATGTGGGAAAAAAAACGGAGATGCAACCTCTGGGAGGATTTCTCATGGGACATCAACACCTGAATAATAATGACAGCCTGACAACTGAGGAGAGAGGAGTGGTTTCTATAAACCACCAGAGACAAAAAAAAAGAGTATTTTAAGTAAAAGGGATTATAGCTTTTAGTCATTGTGGCAAGACTGGTAAATTCCCAGAAGGCAACATGGGTAGAATAGAGGTCTTAAAATTTGTGGATCCTTTTTTTCTTCCACAACAAAACAAGTGAGGGGACAGAGTAAACACCAGGGGAAAGTGCAAGTGTTAAAAAATCTAAATGCAATGCAAGAAAGACATATATGGCTCACAAGGCTTGTAATAATAAAGCTTACAGTATTGATTATCATCTGTCTATTCAGCTGCGTGTTCTCTGCATTTCACACCTTTAGCCGAGCTGAACAATCACGTTATAAGAGCTGAATGATTGCTCTTAACTTATGTGGAGCCCCGTTACAGCTATCATTTGGAGTCAGGGAACTATCGGGACAGTGTGCTGTGAAAGATTAAATGGGACGGTGCTCTTTGTGGCAAGCCATATAAATGCCAGAGTATATACTGTAATTACGATTAGGAGAAGGCATCTCCCTCAAATGTTAATTGAATTAGGTATTTGGATAGCACCCCGAATAGCTCGAGATGAATGCATGATGATTTAGAATCGTATCTTTTGCTAAAGAGGGCACATGATGATTTTAATTTGATCACCAGCATGGGGATGCTAAGTAGATAGTCCTGCTGAGTTGTTTTATTCCCATCTCCTTGCATTTACACATTTTCTAATGAAATTAAAGGAAAGTGCAGTGGCATGAAAGGTTGTTCACAATGTGGTAGCATCAAGCCAAATGATACTTTTATGACTTTCTGCTCTGGTGCTCAAAAGTGCTCTTCATTAGAAAGCAAAGCAGGAAAGACTGCAGCAGAAAGCATCGCAGAAAACGCTTCCATATGATAATACATAATCAGTGAGAGTGCCATCATTTTATGCATGACAAGCCCATCTACGCTGACACTTGGAAGGTGATGGCTACATCTTTAATCTGAATTTCAATGAATTTACATTTAATATATAAAAGCCCAGCAAGGTTGCCTCTTATGACTGAGCACAATGTCTTGCGATTACTGGTTTATGTGAACGATAATGTGGCTAAACAAGGTTCTCAAACAATATTTACAAGCAAGAGAGATTCACTCTTTGTATTAATACACCTGCTCACACTGACTGTAGCAGATTTCTCTATACATTTTAATCAGCTTTACACAAACTAACCATCACATGGTGTCACTTAAACAGCTGTGCCGAGCACATTGAAAACAACTCACCTTCCTTATTTTCCTACTGTGCAAAAAAGCTTTAGTACTGGTGTGGAGCTAGATGAAAAAGCATCCATGCTGTAAATCATTTGTTCTTCTAAGAGCGGTTTTTCAAAAATTAACAAAAGGGCACAAAAAGCAGTATAAGACTCAAAGCAGGTATAAAAAACTGAGTTTTTTCAGGGAAAATCAGGGAAATATAAACTAAGGTCAGCATGCAATTTCAGCCCCTCTGCAGCCTGCTCAGGAGAATAATTCGATGAGAGGGATCATAAGAAAGGTCTTGCCAACAGAATTGTTTTTGCTGCCACAGAGCCACCAATGTCACTGATGTGAGAAAGAGGCTGTCAACAGATGCCCCTTCTTCCTGCAGACTCTTTGAACAAGACTAGCTCTTGAATTCCCTGTTGCTCTTCTCTCACAACTCTAAATATCATTGTTTGTTATTTGTTGTCTTCACAGATTAGCCGTCTAGCGAGCAGCGTTTGTATACCACCTTTCATCTACAGTTGCAATGCACAGTGAACAGAGGGAAAAAAAAACAAAGACAAAAAGACAGATCCATGCATCTATCCATCCCCTTTCTATGCCAACTTATTTTGCACAGAGTTACAGGAATAATATTGTAGTCACCAGAGAAATTGTGTAAATTATATTTGTATTAGTAAATACTCAGCTCTTAAAGTTTTGATGCCATCAGGTTCTCCAGAGGAGAGAATGATGCAGACACTGAAAACTTCTTCTCAGAGCTTAAAGCTACGGTGGTAAACTTTTTCTAACCTAGTTCAGGCAGCAAATTCCTGTGTGCATACATACACTTTTCATATGTGACCTCATGACATTTTCTGTTTTTCTACCAAGCAATCTTAAACTTTGGACTAAGACTTTTAAAACTAAAACTGCCAGGAGGCTGGTAGGATCTGTTTTTTTTTTAAATTCAGTATTTCTAATAATGATGGACATTTTTTTCGTGTATAAAATGGGAATAACCACATTCCTACACACTCGATGTAGAAAATAATAGAGCAGATGCTTGGTGAATGATGCTACCTTTTGGTTCTGTGGCTCTTTAACAGCTGTATGTATGAGTTACTCAGTATACAAGTTATATATTCTCAGCCACAATAATAGCTTAAAGGATTATTATATCACAGTTTGTGTTGGCAAAATAATCATTGGAGAAGAATCCTGGATCATCCTCCACTGTCACACAGTAGCTTGGTGATCTGCAGACGGGATTAAAACTTAATCTTTTTATTAAATTGTCATTCACATGTTATATATATTTGCAACACTCCTGCAAAATAAATCCAAATCTTCATTAGAAATGTCAAATGGCTGCTGCATTCTGCATACTGTGGTTCAGGGGTTGTGTATAGCATCATCCCATATGTCTTCAATGAGGCCAAGCACAAATAATTTATCATAAATTGGTGGTTTTGTGTCAAATAGTGACTCATCAGTTTTCCAGATTTGTGGTTAAACAGTCTGATAGGGGTCTTACTGCAACAAAAATGATCAATTTGTAAAAACTGCGAGCACCAAGTGTAAATGTTTCACTCAGTGTGACAATTTACAATCAACTCGACATCACAGTTTTCTATTGATTTCTCCCGAACAACTATAGGTAAAATATTGAGTGAACATAATGTGAATGGCTGGCGGGTAAAGGTAAAAGGAAATCCATGCATGCAGCAGAGAGATAATGAAATAGAGTGAAGTCAGACCCTTAAGGCATATGCCAGTGACTCACTCTGGGTCCCATGACAATAAAGATTTTCCCCATTAATTGAAATCTGGTTATTCTCTAGTCACGATGGACAACTTTTTGAATAAAGGCAGTTTCCTCTCTGACACTTCATTTCCCCTTCCCACAACAGCTGCTCCATTATAAAGTCATGTGACTTGTTCCCTAATGGCTGCTTCTCAAATATTTTTACTCTTAACATTATTGTTGATATTATGTTTTATGAACAAAAAGCAATTTAATCCTGAAATTGCATGAGACTGAGGGAACATGGTGGCTTTGGGAGAAAATGACTGATGAACTCACAAATAGCAGCGCAGTAGCCGCGAGTCCTTCAGGCGAGGAAAGTTGGGATTGAGTCCTGTCAAAGGATTGGACTGATTGGAGTCAACATTTAATCTGGAATTGTTTTGGCCCATGGTGAACACTTTTCCTGGTTTCTAGCAGGAGCCGAGTAAGGAGCTAGTAAAAGCCTGAATGTCTGTTTTTTTTTAACAGGATGCCACCATGGATCACAAAATAACTTATTAAGTGATAATGCTACTTGTTTACAAGATCAGCTTTAATTTAAGGTTGTTCACCTTAAACATCTGCTTCCATCAGAATAAGGTTTTCTTGAGAAATATTCTAGCAAATCTTCTGGTAATCTACACCCACATACTATCATTCATATCACTAAAAAATTAGGCCCTCCTTTGCATGCATAAATAATGATAATGATGTTGAAGAGCTTTGATGAGGAACCATCTCTGTGTTTTGGTGGTCAAGGTGCCCTTGAAAATAATAAGGGGGTCTGAAAAATGGCTTTCTTGGAGCAATTTGTGCTATATTCCTCAGTTGGAACCATACAGCTCATTATGCATTTTGCAGCTTGGTAACCTTAAATTGCATTGTTGCTGTAATGTGTCTGATTAATCTATTTCAGTGTCACTGTATGAATGCCTTAGAGTGCAAGAAATATAATGCTAAATTAGTTCGAGATTAGGTTTTTATAATAAGTTTCACATGAGGGGCATGTCTGCATTTTTTCCAGGAACCCCAGCTCATTTAACACTTCCATCACAGCCAACAGTTCATGAGGTGGAGAGAGATTTGTGCTAAATTGTGGAGTTTGTCGAACAGCCCATTTAGCCGTGGGGATTTCCTTGTGCTACTTTGAGCGTATTCTCAAATCTAAATGAGAAGGACTTCTTTGGCCTAAAACCAAGCTTGAAAATCCACTCATTAAAAAAAAAAATGTTTGCACTGCATTTATTTGTATTTTGCAGAAGTTCTCATTTGACCGTGAACGTTTTTCAAGGTATACAGAGATTGCCCTTTTCCATGTCAGAGATAAGTGTTCTGGCAAATCCATCATGTGTCGTCGGCTGTCAGACTTCGGGAAAAACAATTAAAGGTTCCACACACAGGTCGAGCTGCTCCAATAGTCAATGAAGCAACCTCTGTGTGTGTGTGGGCCTTGGGAGGATAGATTCATTAGGAAATGCCAGTGAAGGAGGAGTGGGTGCATGTGGAAGACAATTAAATGACCTACAGTATGAGGTTGAGGACTCAAGGGACTGAAAAGTCGAAGCGATAAGAAAACTCATCCTGTAGAAACAAGTGCAAAGAACAAAGTTTGCTTAGTCCACGGTAATTATTAAGCAATTAGAACAACCTGGGTCAAAAAAGAAAACAACAAACACTGAAATTGAAGCCACTCTGGTGAGAGGAAGGCATATAGGCTACAGGGGGTCCAGGAGAACTTCAGTAAACAAATGTGAGCCAAAGCTGGCCCCGTTGGCATGTTTTCCAAAAGTCAGCAGACACAGACGTAACCATACATTCATCTGCATGTAAACAGACAACACAAACACATTCTTGGCATTTGGCCAAGTCACAGACAATTTACGGTCACTGATGCTGCTGTCATGCTTGTGCATGAGAGTGGATGCCCATAATAGTCCACACAGTCAATTAGTTACCATGAATCACATGCTCAGTCCATTAATGCTGCTTGTCAGTGGTGTCTACAATGCAATCAAGAAAGTGCGGCGTATTGAATCATGGGGCATATTGTTCACTAACAATACTTGGCATGGCATTGATTTCAACCAATAGTCCTTTAGCCCTTAGGCACGGGGATGTGGCTCATTGATGAGACACTTTATCAGGGGAAAAAAAAGGTCAGCTGAAGTGATTGATACCCTCTTTTATGAGTGGTAATACAGACAGATGGTATTACTTGCGCATTTTGAATGCTCAATCTCAATGACATTTGCTCCAACTTAGCCATAAAAAGCCAATATAAGAGTGTGCCTGAGTAATAACCTTCTTATTTTTGTATGTTTGAATGTTATGCATCTATAAAACATGCCTCGGTATCTTGTACATGATGGCAGCGGAGGCGAGAGCCCTTGGGGGTCAATGCGGAAGCTCTTTGAGCTGTTGTTTATGGCTGCTGAGTGAGAGGAGGGGAGCCGGCACACTCGGATAGCCGGGGTATGGATTATTTGTTGAAACATTGATCCACACAGTGTAGCTTTAAGGCGATGTGCCATTAATCTAGCTCACCTTCTGTTCTTTGAGGAACGCATTTAAAGAATTTGTTACAGACAAATGATGAAACACGCCAAATCCCACGCTGGATACTGATGTGAAGAGGATCGGAGCTACAAAGCTTAACTGAAATTAGGCAGAATCTCATTTTTTTGTCCATCACTAAATGAATGAAAACTATTCTTTTTGCCAAATAAGAGGCCGAGGACAGTGATTTAAGAGCTTAGTCAGCATCCAAACCACATACGATTACTGTGTCATAAATTGATTAAATTGAACTTCATTATATGACATGATATCCATATCTGACTATAGGCACTGAACTAGCAATTTCATTTTATTTGCATATGCATATTTCTCATCGTGTTCTGCTTACAGTGGCAAATTTACTTCTCCGCATGATACAGACGGATCCATGCATAGCTAATGTTCAACGGTAAATTACATTAATTGTTTTAAACCCTGACATATCAGCACTATTATACCTGTCTCAGCAGTGCAGGCAAATGTATTATTGATCAAAATGTTCACTAGTTAAATGATATCCTTCTGCAGCAGGAAAGGTAGGGAGCAGAGAGATGGATTGGTTGCACAGGAGGAAACAGATTTTCTACCTGGTCCATTCAGCTGTGATAGACTTCTTACTTTCCTCTCAGCACCGCTCTGGTTTGTCACTTTGTTCCGTTTATCAAACTGACAAGATACATGATGATCAGTCAGGATCGTGTCTTGACTAACTGGAGTCACAAGCTCACTGAGAAGTGCTGTGTTGCGAAATTAACAGACTGAGGAACAGGCATTCCTTAGAGGTAAAACTTCTAAGTGAGTAAAACTTCAGTGTTGTCATGGCACGTGTTGAGTAATACGCTTCATCTGTAAAAGTCGCAACAGTCCTTTAATTTAATCTTAATTGTCTTCCTGGCAGCCCTTGAAACAAATGAAACTGTATGAAGCCTTCCTTAAAGTCTAAGAGAGAATCATCACCAAACTCCAGGCTCTACAGGGCTTTTAAGCCTTGTTTAGCTCATTGTTTTGGTTGTCTGGCATGCACATTAACTACAGTAAAGGTTCAGCAAGAAAGATCTTTTCTCTCACGTTTTGGCTTTACTCCTCAATGGGTGCCTTTCTACTTTTTCTTTCTGCTCTAATCTTTTGTGTCACCTTCACGTTCTCATGCTGACCTCACCATATCTGACCAATGATCGTCCCGCAGTCCTTGAGCCAACCAGTTCTTGGATTCTCTTCTACAAATATAATTGCCATCCTTTCATCCCGTCTTTCACAGCAGCTCTTGCACAACCCAGCACCTCCAAATCACCACAATTACCTTTGGGATGTTCTGGGAGATTCAGCTGAGAGGTTTGGTCTTCCTGCTGCTAAACTGAAGCTTAAATTAATCCTTCAAAGAGGCAGGTTTAACTTCTGCTTAGTACTGTTTGTGAGGGGGCTTGGACTATTTGAAATACCTAAATGAAGACCAACATGTACTACAGAAGCCAGCCAGACGAGTACTCGTGGATATTAGTGGAGTAATCCATTAAATTACTTTGATGAAATAACTTTTTAAGACTGCTTTCATATGTTCAAAGAAAATGCACTGGAGATAACATCTTTGCTTGAGCCTAGACTTTCTTCTCTGTCTCAAAGAGGAAGGCCTTTACCCAGTTCTCTCTAAGTTCTGATCACTTTGAGGTTTTTGGCATCTTTAATCTTCCATCATGAAACTGGTGATTTGTGTGGTGCCAGTGAAGTAACTGTGTAGAATACTTCACAAAGTCTGCAGGGCCATTTGTGAACTGAGGAGTCTTTACATCAAGTTTCCTGATGCTGCTGGCCAAGCCAACTATAAAGTACAATTCTATGAATATGGGCACTTCCCAGGAGTGATAGGCCGTATAGATGGATGTCATGTTCCCATCAAGTGTCCATCAACTCCTGATGCTGAGTACAGGAACTGTAAGAACTGGTTTTCCACCACGGTCAGGGTGTATGCGCTATTCAAGGATTTTTCTCAACTCTTCATTGTGTGCTCAGTTGCAGCTCGAGCCGCGCCGCTCACACGGGCTGTGTGGCTGCTCTAACCTGTTAACATGGGCGCTGAAATGAAATGAAATAAATTACAGCCTTAGACGATAAAAACTAAATTGCTCATATGTACGTATTTTATGAGCACCATTAGACCGACAGCATGTGCTCATACTTAACCTAATGAGGCCTAACCCAGGTGTTCTCATTTAGGGTTACTTACCTTACTCCAGGAGTCACCGACTAACTAAGCCAAATTTAAGACACAATCATGAAAGTTAGTTAAATTAACCTGGTTTAAATAGTACACATTAAGGCCTACTCCTGGCTTAACCTAAGTCTGTGAATATGTTACATATTCATCTCCCTCTATTTTTTTAACAGGTAAGTTACAAACATAAACAACTTTACCCATCTAATATTTAAAGACCAGCGGTGCTATATTTTGTATTTAGTCAACCTTCTCTGGACATAATTTTCAGTTTATCAGGTTGCATCGTTTTTGTGAGTTTGCATAATTTACACATCTGGCCCCAGGTGTAATGCACTGTGAAAAACAGATAATGCTATCTTCTAAATGAAACTCTAAATGTCCTTTTCACATAACTGCTGTTGATGTGAGCTCCATACTTTCCTAAGATAAAGAGGATGTCGATGACTTCAAACTGCCTAATATTGCATAATCCTTACTTTGTGACCCTTTTTACTCTGTGTTGGGCCATTTGCCCCTGACTGTTTTAATTTATGCCTGGGCTTTAAATAGCTATTGAACATCACGGAGGCCAAGTGGTCCAAGCAATAACATGAATAATCCATTGGCAGTTCCTGTTAGACCGAAAGAGAATGAGACCTCAATCACCATTAAACTCAGTGGGGGTGTAACCAGTAGCAGCATTAGCCTCTCCCCCTAAAAACTGAATATGCTTTGCACATCAAAGTTGTACACATCTGTCTTACTAAAGGTCGAGCTTGAAGGTATTCAATAATATCAGTTAGCGTTTTTCTGCAAACATATAATCACTTCATGTGAGACATGAACTGACCTTGTGTTTTTTTGATGTAGCTTTTTTGAAACCACACAGCAAACCATAACATGCACTTGCTTAATCCCTTAAAGTATCATGTTCTCTGATAAAAATATGAACTACCACCAATTTATAAAGGTTTTTGATAGCCTGTAGCATATCACCTACCCCTAATTAAGAGTAATATGCCCTAAGGTTTGGAATAATCTACCATTTTGATCATAGCGTCCGCCAATGAAATAAACTAAATCCAAAACTTGATTTTTGCTCAATAGGTTACAATGCAATACAGCCATTAACTGCCTAATAAAAAAAATCACTCCTTGAATCACTCAACTGTGGGTTTTTACTGACTTCAAATCAAGAAACTGAAATGTTGCCCGGTGTATGTAGCACTGCTTTAAAATGCTACCAGTGCTTAAGATGTAAAACTTCTGAAGGGGGTCGTTCTTTCTTCAAATGCAAAACAATGTTTTCCCCACTCACTGCATACTTTCCAATTCCTGGACAAAAAAAAATGGATATAACTAACAGCTTCTTAGCATAGAGGCCATTTTAAATTCATCATGCAGACCTATTGCCTACTCCAGGCACGTCCGTCAATCCGCCTGTGAAATGAAGAGCCAGAGGCTTCTGACCCAGACACATCAGCCTCTTTTTAGCCATCTAACACTTTCTGAAGTCTTCACACTCACACATTGATTTCTTATTATCAGCTTGCTGCTGCCTCCTAGTACATGGCTCCCGCTTTGTTTTTTGTGTGAAGTGAGTGGGCAACAAGTACAGTGGTTATGATGGATGATGCAAAAGACTTAATTAGAAAACAGAATAAAATGTAAGACACTAAAACAGTGTATTCTAAATTAAAACCTTTAGGAATTTCAATTAGGCATAAAAATAATTCTCATTACACCAGAGACGTAATATGTGCCTCATTAGAAACATTATTAGTTGTAATTCCTTAATTTAATGGTAATATTTTAGCAGCTCAAAGTACTGTACATTTTTATTTTAACCTCATTACAAATACAGGTATTTTAGACATAGTAGCGTGTCACAGGCACCAATAGAAATGCTTTAATCATCTGAAAATGTTCAAAGTTTACAAAATATTTCTTTACAATTCATTTGATATACATTTGAATGTTTATGCTGGCTTCTCTGTAAAACATTAATATCACAGATATGATTTGAAGTTGTTACAATCCTTGTTTTTATAAATCAAAAGTGCAAATTTTTGCTTAACCTCTCTGGGAGTAAATGTCTTGACGCTAGCTTGAGTGGAAAATAACAGCTCTACATGACAATGTTCCAGTTATAGGAAAACTTGTTGATATTAGTAACGTTGTGAATGAAATGTCTTAAATACTACTACACAGTACATAAACAGTCTGTAAACACTCTTACCAGAAGATGAAAACAACAGTCATGTTAAATTCTAACAGTAGACATCAAAAGTGCTTCCTGTCACAGATGTCCATCTATAATAAATACTGATATTTTGAGATTCAATGAGTTCAAAGTATTCTTAATGAGCACTTGTCATGTTAAATAAAAAAATGAACATTCCTATTTAGCTAACAAGTACCTTATAAACAACAACAACCCTTTTTAATGATATACTGCAGTGAGAAAAACACCAAGACAAAGCCTGTACGTAAAATTATATTAAAACAACTCTAATAAAACACTCTTGATGAGAATAGCGTATTTAAGGACCCTGCTGATTTTTTTTTCTTTCCTGAAGACCTTGGACAACTATACAAAGTGATTGTAGGTTCTCTTTACAACAACAAACATTACAACCTGATTGTCTGGAATACAGCAAATGTCATGCTCATCAGCTATAAAATTAAAGATCTCTGCAGGGTAAAGTGGACTCAATGCATTTTCCACCATGGTGACACAGCATTTGTGACCTGATGTGTGTTCATTGGACAGATATGTACCAACATTGGCTTCATTTGAAAAAAAAAAGAAAAGAAAATGAAACCCTTTCCCATTTCTGCACAGTCTTAATATGCAGCTGTAAACAAATGATTCCATGTAGGCCTGAGTCTGTTTGTGAAGTGTCTTGAATCAACGCCTCTTTTTCTAGACAGACATTAGATAATAATCATGGAAAGGTATTACAGTGGTGACTGATCATCCTCTCTATGTGACATCCTGTTAAACCGACATGATGCTCTGCTTTAACCTCTTAGTAAACAGGTGGCTGGCCCTTCCGCAGTAGGTATGTGTGGTGGTCCGCAGCGACGCCTCCAGCGGCTGAAGCAGAGAGGTCTCCATGTTCTCGCCAAACGGGTACTGTGATGAAAAGGAAACATGTGCAGGCGTCACATAGCTGATTTCAGACATTTAACAATGAGGATTTTATTACAATGCTGTACATCCACAGTAATGTGTCTCTGGTGGCTGCACCTACTTCAATTTGCGCTGTAATCCTGCTCCTGACACTACTCAACAAACACTCAAAACAAAATTAAACCTAAGTGTGTTTTTACACCTGTTGCTCCCTGTTACGGCACAATAAGAAGTGCATTCATATCACATAAATTGAGTGCAACATTTGTCACTGTCAGTTCAACACAATAACATTTTGCATTGGATTCATATCTGTCAATTCAGAGGGTGTTTGGATTATGAATATCAATTACCCCAGCTATTCAAGAATGGGCTCAGTAAGGCGTGACAGCATTGCTGAAAACTACAGCTGCAGCATTCGAGATATGCATCTTTATTGTATGCTTTTGTGCCACCAAATAAACAGCAGAAAGATGAAACCTTCCATCTCCAAGTTAACATTAGCAGCCTTCGTCATGTGCAGTATGTAAATAAAGATGCAGCCCTTTTGTTTTATATTGAGGTACACCGTTCTTTTACTACTCTCTTGTAAATAAATAAGAAATCACTATTTTACAGCATCTCATTTGACTCCAGTTTGGCCGAGCATTAGGTTACTCAAAGCACACTTTCTTTATTATCTTTCATATACTGCAGCAGGCAATAAAGCACCATTAACAGCCTCCTATCGATTTTTATGTGGATGCTGCTGGTGCGTTGTCCATACAGCCATCATGATGTCTCAAACTAGCATAAGCACTAAAAATTTTACAACTCTTCTGTGGGCTTGGCTGGGTAATGGTAGTGCCCTTTATTGCAAGCTCCTCTGCTGGCTGGGAGAGCCTGCCTTGGGAGACGGACTGGCCTAAGATCTCTTGGTGAGCTGGAAATTAGAGTTTCTGCCAGAATTGCCTGTTCTAGGCTTTAGGATGCTGTCCTCGAAGGACTGAGTGGGGGAAAAAAACTGGGAGGGGGCTTGGGGAGCTGGAGCAATAGGGAGCGCTGATATAAGCTTCAACAAAATATAGCTCATAACAACAAAGGATGAAACGCTCTTCAGTTATACCAGTCTCTATTCTAATAAGCTAACTGAAGAGCACATAAAAGGACACTACAAAGCCTTGTATCTTATATTAATCTACTTCATACACATTTTGTGTTTACCTGAGACAAACAACAGCTCTCCTCCACCTCCTAAAATCAGGTGGAGTCTGGTATGTGCTGTCTTGGATGCTGTATGCGTGTTTGTGCTGTCGGAGAGACTGATGGAGGCATGAGGGCCGAGTGCTCCATAATGAAGCCTGCTCGTTTACTTAATGGCTGAGAACATTGCCCGCACTGATAGTGGCCAGGCTGGGCCCTGTGGCGGTAATGGATGGAGACCAGCTAATGAAGCTTCCCTTACTCCCCCGATTGCTGCCTGCATGTTGACTGCTGTGCTGAAATCAACAAGAGCAGATCGAAGGCGACCCGCCAGCGCAACGGCGGAGAGAGAGAGCTCTCCAGCTGACCGGCTTCATCACTGATGATGGACGTGTAGTGGACAGTAAAGATCTGAAAGGCTTGGAACTTGTATAAAGTAAATTTGACAGATGTCATACTTTTAAAATCCAAGTTCTGTCTTCATTTTCAAGTGCCAGCCATGCGCCGGTAGAGCTCTGCGGGGTGTCATACCAATTTAAGGACGCTACAATTCTGAAACAGTTTAGATTTTACAGAAGGTGTCAAGATAAAACCAGACCAGCTGTTCCAACCAAGTGACACCAGGCCTACGCACAAACCCAAGAGGAGGATATTAAAAGACTAACATCGTTAGTTTCAGTCTTTTCATGGGATTTGTGGACAACAACAAAAACTGCCTTTAAGCAAGCATGTATGTTTTTTTAAGTGTATCTTTGTTATATTGTAAAGAATCCATCTTCAGCAGGAAACACGGACTGTCACTGATTCCTGGTCATGGTAGTATTCACTGTGTTAAAGATAATTTAAAGCTAGCCTCCTAATTGTAGTAGTAAAATTCAGATCTGTTTTGACCTGGTCGATTTGACACTCTAGAATTAGTAACGAGGCCACAGAAATATTACAATGAGTGCCTCAAATTATAAACGGTGCCTTAAATCTGCAACAACCTTCATTTAATTCAGCCTTACTTTTGACACCATTCCACTGGTCGAAGCCGGGTGGGGCTGAATTGTCTGCTTCGGGAGAGGTAAGATAGGATGACGGAAATGTTTAACAGCCTATTGATTAAGCACTGGTGGGCGGATGCATCCATAAGAGAAAAGCAATGGCCTGGAGTGCCTATTGATAATGTAATGACCAGTAAATGTTTTCCAAATAGTCTGGTCTACCTACACAACTGCCCTGTAAAGAAAAAGAGGCACAGGGAAAGAGAGTCTACAAAAAATAAAACAAACCACTGCTATTCTTTCCTCCTGTTGCAGAAGCTTGCATAAAATTTTACAGTCAGCTGTGTCTGGAATACTCTTAACAAAAACTTTTGCAAGAAAAAATATACTCAATTCCATTTAGAAACCACTTGCAAGACAAGATGTTTGGTAACAAATCAGCCCCCTTAAGTAAACACGGGTTTTTATTTTACTGTGGGAGCTCAGAGTTGAGGCTGTCTCTACCTTTTGGATGGCTTCGTAGACAGCTCGAAATGCTGGCTGCTTGTCATCATGGTAAACTCCCCTGTTTCCATGGAGAATGAAGACACCTTCTTGGTCAGCCTGTTGACAGTTGCTGCCATAAATACAGTGGTCTGGACGGTAGTTCCACTGGCAAGGGAACACATATAGGCTTTCTGTAACACAGCAAGAGTGGATCAGTTTAATGAGAACCCATTAGAAACCTTGTTCACTTCTTTAATGGTAAATGTTAAAAAAGAAGAAATGTATTCAGTGAAGAGCAAGTTTAACTTTACCATCTTGTTAGTGTGTGACATCCATGTGGTTGCACAAACCTGGGTTTTGGTGAAATATGATATTAAGAAGGTCCTGGTCCCCCCAGGTGATATTGAGTTTATACTTCTGTAGAAGAGGCATCAGAATTTCCTCCCACTTAAGTGCAACTGTTGTCATGTCATTCTTGAAGGACAAAATACAGCAATCAGAGAACATTCATATCATTTTGCATCAGGAAACCATAAACCTGCAATTCTGGAAAGTCATCACATCAACACTTCCAATCAACTCAAAGAAACAGTTTTGTTTGTCAAACAAGTGTGCTCATTCTGGGAGTTTAAATGGAATTACAAGAGTGACCTCAACTGGTCAACTGTGGTGGTGCAGCTATGCCTGGGGTGTCCCTCAATATTGTCAACTATTTTTCCAATGTCAAATGTTAACACATCTCTAGATATTTCAATCGTTAGCTAAATGTAAAAAAATTTTTTTTTGACTTTTTTACCTGGATAATATGACGTATTACTCTACGGATTAAGATTCTTCCTCACTACAAATATCAAAAGATGTTAACTGACACAACGCACCACGTTAAATTTGTAGTTATGTTTGCATCAACAAAGCCATACTTATCACTTATCACCATACTTATGCAATTGGGAACATACCTTAAATTTTATTTTTACATTTTAGATGTTTCACACCTTCTTAGTAATCATTGCCTTCATAGGTGAGTACTTATTCATATTCTGTATTTTAATATCATAATGGCCATCATTAAGCACTATATTAAATTGGTGTTAATCATTCCAACTTTACATATATCATGACAGAATGCAAAATAACAACATAAGCCTGTCACAGAAAAGCATCTACCTGCCATTTACCTTAAAGAATTTGTCCCTGAGGCGCGTCATGTTCATGAGCATGACCCCTGAGTTGATTCCAGTCTTGCCATAGTAAGGGTGGCGGGCAAAACGATTGTACCAGCCGATACGTGGCTCCTCGTGCTCTGGAGCCATGGCGGCTAAGTGGCTCGCATTGAACCGAGTAAGGAGAGCCCAGATGTCCTCTACTGGCTGCAGAAAAAGGATATCTGTGTCCACATAGAGCAAAGAATCCACCTCCTTCAGGATCAGCTGCAAATAAGACAGCAAAATCTTTATGAGGACAAATGTATCACTGCTACAAGCCATATGCATGGGAAGATGACTCTAGACCTACTGGCAGGAAGAGCCTCTGAGAGGCACAAGGTTTGAAGAGCTTCTTCCACTCTTTTGCATTCTCCATGGGAAAAGTGATGGGGTAGATGGTAAAGTTAAACTTGCTCTGAACCGTCCTGGGCCAGGAGTACAGCTTTAAGAAAAGATGAAGACAAAGAAAATTGTGCTTCAACAACATCCACATGTAATCAATAGACTCAAATGTTGAAACATTATGGTATAATTGTTGTCCTTCATAAATGATGCATCTCATCGTCTTAACTGTATAACCAAATTTAAAGGGAGGGGTTTATGGGTCTTATGCAGGCATGCAGACTGACAGTTGATCAATCATGCCTGGAGTTTGCCTGTGCAAATATACTGCAATGCCTTCTGTGCACAGATTGTACTACTACTTTGGGAAACTGTCTGTGACCAATAAATACACAATTATATCAAAGTTAAAGTATGCAGTGTTGTTGGGGAGGACAATGGGAGAACACTTACAGCATTTCTGAAGCTGTCATGTAGATCATCCTCTGCAAAGATGTAAAAGTTCAGAGGCTTTTTGCTGAACAGAACAGCAGACTTCAACATGGTGAGAGTCTCCTCTAGCCTGGGGCCACAGGCCACCACAGCCAGGTGACTCCTCTCATCACTACGTTCCTTGACTGCAGAGCCTGACCTCTCTCTAAGAGCCAAAACAAAATTAAATGAATCATTAATTAACCCCCCCGGCTTTTATTCTTACCACAGCATGGATACACTGACAAGTGCGGAAGAGTACAAAGTAATGAAGATGTCAGCAGGCAGGCTCAGCTGACTGGTACTCAGCCCTGTAGGGTTGGAAGTGTCATTAGGTTTAATGATCACAGGTCACTTATACTTTGTGCTGCCTCTGAGCGCTTCTTGTAAACTACTGCTTTCAAGTTTGAAAACCATAAATGTACCTTGTCACACATTAAAAAGGAGCGCTTTGCCAATGTTCTATCACATCTCTGCATACATGTCATAGTATGACAAGCCTAGGATAGATCAAGCGGTAGCAAGACAGACAAAACAATGCCCCAAGATTTCTATTATCATTCTCTCCGCCAACCCCTGAGATAACTACTGCTCTTTCCATGACTGCATTATCATGTGTGGGATTAGAGATGATGAAAAGTCTGTCAGTGACATATTGGCAAGTGTAATGGTGTATATAAGAATGTCAATATATGACAAGTATACAGAGATTAGTATTTTTTTTTCAACAAGTTAATACAGCCTATACACTTAAAACCAACAACTCCAAAGTAGTAAATATGTGTTAGCATGTTTAAGTTAAGAGAACTGCCTGAGTTTATGACTTCAAAACCTCAAGAGTGGTCACAAGGCACACTGGGAATGCAGCAACAGGCCCCTGAACTGTGGATCTAGGAAGAAAGTGAAAGTTGAAAGAAGAAATCTACTACACACTGAAGGCCACTTTTTTTATAAAGATGCACAAAATCAGTCATACCTAAAAGATGATTCCAATAAGCAGTTCACTCCACAAACATCAGCAGGCAGTCTCCAATATGGATTCCAGTAAGAGACTGACAGTGATTTACACCTGACAGAATAAAAACATGATATTTTGGAGCCTCAAAGTTGAATTATTCTCCAAGACATCAGAGCTGTGTGTTTTTGGGATTAGACCTGAACTGCTTCTTAGGGTTAACGCTGGTTGTTAAACAGGTGGCGTTGCTCTAAGCCCAGCCAAAAGCTCATCAGGCACGGAATTAGTTGGCAGTAATGCTGATGGTTAATCGATTGCGAGCAAACAGGTGATGGCTGTCAGATTTACATAACATATAGCATTAGCAAGCTATTTTGAACTCGTAAAGACTGCGGGTGCCAAACAGTGTTGTATATTCACGAGTTAACCTTGCCAACTATAAATTACCATCTTTGTGGTGGCTAATACATAACTGTGCTTCATAAGTTAACGCTGTATTATGTGCCGTTAACGTTAGTTAGCTGGCTGTAGCAAGTCACCTGAGGTAAACGTTTCAAAACCAACATTATGTTTTAGCTCATTTTAGTCCAACATACACTAACTTAACTAATAACAGCAGCAAGTGTAACAAGCGCTAATTGCTGCAAATGTGTTAAATTAAATTGGGTGACACAGATAACGTAGCTAAACTACCTGTCTTGCCTTTCTTCACGGTCTCGACGGCCTGCCAGTCCGGGCACTTTCCTGAGAAGGTTCCCGGTGTCATGACTACTTCTGTCGGATACCCTCTGTTCTCTAAGGTTCCACTCGTCTCGGTCCTCCAAGGTGGAGGCTAGCTGATTGAACACATACAACAGTGAAAAAAAGGTGAAGACCATGCACAGGAGAAATGCGTGAAGGTAGCATCGCATTTTGCGTTTCCAGTTTTATGCGCTAACGGAACATTTTTGTTGACCTTCTGATATATTGACTTGCTAGCTAAGCTATCTCATAAATCAAGTCAGAAGGTAAGCCGAAGAGCACAGTTGGTGTTTACAGTTCCCCGCCCCACCCACTTCTGTTACACATGTTTAGTTTGATCAGCCATCTGTCAGTACAGTGTGTACAGTTGATAGATTTTCGGATTTCTAAGCTACATGCAACAGCCAGGTGACTACCAACGACTCAAAGCACGGTGCACAAGTCGGGTTTTTCATTCACAATATGTCACACAGGATGGAAACCATACAGTTTATGGACGGAACACACGACCAAACTTTCTGCCGGATAGAAGTGAACAAGGAAGCTTATTGACACGTGGTAGTTCCCTCTTTAAAATGAGGGTGCAAAACTGGTGTCAATACAGTATACAGCAACCATATTTTGACTATTGCTGGATGCAAAATTTGTGACAAATTTATTTAACAATGTAATAATCTCTACTATGCCCATCTGATTATACACTTTTTTAAAATAAAAAAGGTGTAAGACGTTGCGGTTAATTGGTTCATGGCTATATTTTCACAGAATAATAAAAATTATGTTGTATTATTCTCTTTTATGCTTGACTTCAGTTAAAAGTATTAATATCGCAATGTAAATGATCAGCAAGTTCTCATCAAAGGTAAAAGTTTCACTGTATTTTTCTTATTGGCGTATTAATATGTAAGCTGCATTTTAATGTAGCTGTTGGATTGTTTAATGTATAACAATCCATATTTTGCACGCTGATCACGTTTGGCTGTCAAACTTACAATATTTCTCTTTGAATTGTAATGGAGTAGCTGAAAATGGAAATACTAAAATAAAAGTACCTAAAAGTTGGGCTCATGCACAATACTCGAGTAAATGCTTTTATGACCTTTCTTTTAAAACACCACAGAGAAATAAGATTTTGTTTCACCTGGAACAAATGTGAAGAACACGGTGAAGGGTAATATTAACAACACACACACACACACACACACACACAGTGTTGCAACTCATTGTTCTACACTGGCCTCTTGATTATACTACTGCAACAACACATCAAAAACCAAAGTTAATCTAATGCTTATTGCCTTTTCCTGCCTTTATGGAGTCATATCATGAAAATAAGTTGCTAACAAATTCAGAAGTACCAACTGTTGACAAGTTCATAAACTTCTGGAAGTACATCTCAGAGGAGAAAAGTCTTTTCTGATAAAGCAACTAACAAATCTGAGAAATCATAGTTAAAAATTAAGGATAAAAACATATCCAAGTATCTACAACTTATTTTATTTCACATTATTTTACAATATAAACCATCCTATAGATTCAACCATGCTCAACTCTACAAAGTGAAGAAGAAGCATACTTAGAATAACTGTTCAATATTTTTACTCAAATGTTAGACAGTAAAACAATTATTGCATCAAATGGCATAAAATGAGAGCTGGATAAGGCCAGTAACCAACAGTGTTATGATTGACTGATAATGGCAAAGTGAAAATAACGTTAAAAAAAATGTTATCATGAACAAAAGGATACCATCAAGTGCAAATAATGATAACAAAATTCAAGAATAAACTACAATTCTGAGATGATTTTCACATTTCTTCCATAATCCATAATAGCATCATGTATTCTTTGCAGCTATCTCTGAATACTTTCAATAGTCCATAATGGGAACGACCAACTGTGTGATGTTGACGAAACACTGAAGTGTTAAAACACAAGCCACCACAACAAGTGGCACAGTTCCACTTACATCCAGGATTTAATGCTACTGTTCTGTTTCTCAGTTCATCATGATAGATTTTGCTGCAACAGTTCTTTGAATTGAGCATACAGCATACATCATCCTGACTCCTGAATGCTTTGTTGTCACGGGAAGGCGGTGAAAAATACAAACCAAAAATGGAAGTGAATGCTATCATATTGGCATTTATAGTATTATTTTTTAAAAAAACGTGCATGTTGAAGTTAATCTCTGGTTGAGGCTGTTGAGAGTGCAGAGGAATGGGTTGTGCTTCTGAGTGTGAGGGTTAGTGAGTCTCTCCATTGACTGATGAGCCCTCCCCGCGCGGTGAGGAGCATCTGGAGACTCCTCGTTCAGTGTTGTCAGAGCTTGAGCCACTTTGACTGTGTAGGTCTGCTGAGGCAGCGCTTGCTGAAGTGGACGTGGGTTTGGCTTTCTCCTTAAAGTCTGTGATTATTACTGTCAAGTCTCCAACTGTGACCTCTAGATGTTGAGCGCTGCTCCTGTCTATGTTTTTTAACCTGGGCCTGGTGAGGAGAGAAAAAAAAACAGAAGCAGGATTTGAAAAAAAAAATGCTAGGAGGATACTAAATATTCCAGTGGTGGCAAAGCACAGCAACAAGATCAAATACCAATGATGAATGTGTTGAACATTGCTTTTCCACATGAATTCATTACCTCATCTTTTTATGGCTTTTCTTTTTCAGTGTCAGTTCTTTATCACTCTTGTCCTTTTCTGATTTTTCTTTCTTCTCCTTTTTAAGGTGTGTGGGTGGTGCAAACTGCTGATTTACTTGCTGTGAAACCAGCTGAGAAACAGGCCGTGGTTTTCTGAAAGACACACACACACAAAAAAAACATTATTGGCTTCATAGTTACATTTATACCACTGTACCCATAAATACATTTAGCATGTGTGACTACCCAATATGACCAGGAAGAGGAGGAGACTCAATCAATAATTTAAAAGGCAACTTTCTGACTGAATCTTAAATCTCCAAAATTCCATAAAACTTTGACAAAAAGTGAAACTGCAGATGTGACAGTTCACAGATCCCCTTTTTTAAACAATCTCATAATGTTAGTGGGGTCAGACTGAGCTTTCACTAGCACTGCACAAATGTACATCTGACCTGCAAACACCAGGCTAACACTATCTGCTATGACTACCACTATCAGACATGAAGTCTCCAAATCTGATTGTTGGCATTTTTGGACTTTGTGTAGTATTATTTGATTCATTCTAGATGTATTAAAGTCTCCCTCCACTCAAAAATGTGTTTTTCTTCTTGTTACTTCAGTTTGATGTTTGACTTTTACCGTGCAGAATGATGTATGTATGTGCAGAGTTTGGCACTAAAAAGGCTGTTTCCACATTTATCTGCTGAAGGGAGAAAAGTTTCTCTGTGCTCACTGAATATCTGATTTTAAGTGGTGGGCCTATGATCATGATTTGTGATGTCACAACTATTGTAGTCTGGAGGCCAATCGTGGTCCAGTATGTAGCTTACACAACGGACTTTTCATTGAAGTAGGAGACATCTTTGTCCAACAGTTAAACTATTGAAATTTCCATATTCATTGACTCTGGATTAATGATGTAATTGTACTTTTTTTAGTGGAAAAACAAACATATCAGACACATATTCCAAGCAGAGTATTGTATATCTTACAACATGTCTGAGGAAGATCTTTAAATAATGTCAATGTATCCTGGATCTGGTTTATATTAATTTGTGGTGTCCTGTAAGCCCATGTGGACTTAAAATCTATAAGCATGATACAATAATAAAATACTTTATTTATGGAAAGCTTAGTGCAACACATATGACTCAGTCTTAATGAAATGTTCCTCTCTTTGTTCTTTCATCACTTCATCTCATACAAGTCACTTCCTGGTGGGAGACGAGAGGACACGTGAGGAGGTGAAAACTTTCAGACTGATTCCTCTTCTGAAGTACGGTTCAATGAATAGAATAAATCCTCTGCAAGTTCAGGGTTCTTCTCCGCAGCTATAGCCATGATCATTCGAATGGCGTACATGTACATTTATTTTTACCTCCATCTTTTATGGTTTATGATTATGAGACGCCACTAAGCTCTCAAGACTGGATTTAGGGATTAAGTATATACTTTTTTGATAAAATTGACCTTTTGTTACCCATTTTTTAAATTTCATTTTTATAACACTTGCCCCAGTGTGTGTATGTAATCTAATGAACATGTCCTTAATAGGTTGAATGTGATACAGTGGATGTGTTCAGTCTAAACCTTGACTTACAGACACTAATTAATTCTTTATGACCAACAAGTAGCAGTATGAGCAAAAGCATTCATATGTATGTATATATTAAAGTTAAAGGATAGGTTCACAATTTTTCAAGTCAGCTTTCAGTGTAAGTGAAGGGGGCCAAAATCCACAGTGTGTTCACGCAATCATTTTGCGCAAAAATTCATTTAAAAGTTTATCTGAAGCTTATGAGGCTTCCACAGTCTGAGTTAGTCATACCAAGTGCATATCTGCCACATTTACAGTCTTTCTAGCATCAAACCCCTTCTTTGTGTTTTCCTGTTGAGCTGCGGTGAAAGTATAGTAACAAAAAGAGGGACTTTGGCACTAAAAAGATATCTACTTGATTTGACTAATTTGGATGGCTGAAGCTTCATATTAGCTTCACATAAACTTTTAAATACATTTTTGCACAGAAGGAGGCTTGCCATCACTTACATTGTAAGTGCATTATAAAGAAATCTTCTAATGGCCAGTAGGAACAGAAGGAACGATGACTATGGCAAGAAAAACCTATTTCAGTGTTCATTTGGGCACCTGACTGTTGTTTTAAGACAGGCTTGAAAAATTAGTAACCCGTCCTTTAAATAAATGCACAATGCTGGATCATATCTTTAGCTCAACACCTGAATGTGCGTTTACAGTTTTATAATTAGTCCACAGCACAAACATCGTTACATTAATGCCGGTTACACGCAGCTGACGCCGTTCAAAAATACTTTGTTGTGGTTGTTCGTTAAAAATAAAATAGCTTCAGTTGTTCTTACCGAGTTGACGTCCCCTTCCTGACATCACACATCATGCACTTAAACGCCTCAGCGGTGTTCCTGAATGTACAGACGCTACAGTCCCAGTAACCATCGTCGGAGGAGGGCTTGGATTGCCGTTTTGGCCTTCAGACAAAACAAAACAAAAACACAGCGACAGCGGGCAAATTTTCAGTGAGAACACTGTTTGCGAAAACAAACAGTTAAATAAAGATGATCTAGACAGGAAGAGAAACGACTCAAGAGAAGATGTTTTCTCGTCAGAAGTCAGTCAGTCAATGAGAAAAAGGGGAGCTTTCAGTTTACACAGGCGGTTGCCCCATATTAAACTAGCTAGCCGCCATGAACACTTGAGTGAAACAGCTCCATCCATTGACCCAGCTTTCTGCTCATGAATAGCCCAGTAAAGTCTTCATTCAAAGACACCAGCGACAGCTTTACCTTGTGGGACTCTTCTTGTCTCCCATTTTACGCAACTTCGTCTCAGTGGAGTTAAACAAGGCCAATGTTACAGGTGAAAAAAAACGCATTTAGCTGCTACTCAGCTGTCGTGGAAACTCCAGTCGGTCGGTCGGGCGGTCACGTGACAGGGGCTCACCCAATCACTTGTAATGTAATCACAACAGGGCAGCTACAAATGTAACAACACTGATGTAAGGAGGATGTATGGTATAAGAACTGCAAGACTCAGGCGGAGAAGTGAAACTGAATGTAACGATAAAAAGGTATCTCTTGTCTGCACTTCAATAAATATTCAGGAAAAATTATATAAATCAAAATATACTGCCACATGGATTTGTGAATCGTTTATTATATATTTTTTCTTTTTTTTTTGGTTTAAAGAAGTGACTGTGATAGGCATTTTACGCGTGTACTGTATGTACAATGTACTAAGTAGAATTTAGTGGTATTTCCTGCTTGTATTTTCAATTTCCGACATAAGATAGCCATCACAGCAGAAAGGAAGTTACATGTATCGTATAAATAGGTAACCTTAAAAAAACAGAATACCATTTAAATTACGAGCCTCCACAATATGAAGCATGAAAAATAAATTAGGAGATACTACATACACCACACATAAAGACACATAAACTACAAAGTGTATTGAGATACAATTAATCACAAATAAAGTGAGGAGATTTTGAAGTTGCAGTAAATAATTAAATACAAAAATTGCACTTCAAGAAATGGTATTGGGTGGTGTGTCAGGTGTCTGTATAACAAATGTTATATTATACGCATTATGCACATTTCAGATGCAAATCTTATACTTTTGATTGTACTTCAGTCATCTGACAGCTATAGTTAGACACATATCAGATTATGATTTTACATAGAAAATCTATAATGAGTTAATAAAACATGACACCTTTTTATTGATAAAATTTCCCAACAGCATATGCATTGTTTAGAAGAAACTCCACATTGACAAGCTACATTAAAATCCTGCTAACATGTTAATGCAACATGAATCAGATTATGAAAAATATAACACTGATAGGGGCCATTCTTCTGGCTCAAAACATTACTTTTGCTACTTACACTACATTGCTAATACGAATGACCTTTTACTTGTTATGTAGCATTTTTACCCTGATATAGTACTATTTTTAGTACTTCAAGTAAAGATGTGAATATATCTTCCACAACTGGTCAACATAATAAAGTTTGGACATTTCCCCCAGTCGCCACCAGAGGGTGGCAGCGCATTGCTTATTTACTTTAGAAGCACGTTTTACCACCGAAGAAGAGCAGACAGGAACACGGGCGTATGATATGGCGCTGTAGGGTTGTTTTGGTTTTACTTGCACCTGTGCACGAAGAGGGAAGGTCCGCTCTGCTGCCTAACTTGGATTTACTAATACGTTGTCTTTTACGCATAGGGAGAGTATGTAAAACGCACTTTGTGTTGAGAAGTATTCAAATCATTATTTGGTGAGTGAGTTTCTTACGACTTGTTAATATGATGCTAACTAGCTAGATTTGCTAACAACATACAGGTTTCTCATCCAACCATGACATTTAAATTAAAGTTCACATTCCTCATCGATCCTTATATACTTGGATACTTTGGTTACTTGCAGTTGAATGAAGGGAGGGTGGAGAAGCAATGTCCTCTGCAGAAGTCGCTGTTTATGTAAAGATAGTGGACTGTTGACAAGGGTCTGTTAGGGGATCCGTTAGCTATTAAGTGTATATAATCTTCCCTGGGGGGTTAATCAATTAAATATCTAAATAAGTGGCTCATATCTCGTCTAAAACCAGGCCTTCCCCCTGCCCTTAGGGCTTTGTGGCATTGTGGGTTGTTTATAAGGCTCTTTCTTCTGTGAGTTTGAATACATGAAAATGATGTGTGGTAAATGTGCCTGTATGTACAAAGCTAATACACTTTTCCATCATGTAGGTTTGTCATTCCCTTCTGTGACATCTTGAGCATACCAGACAGGCAGCCAAAATCAAACCTTCAACAGTAAGTGAAAAGTACTGCATTTTGCATGTTTTTACCAAATCATAACAATAGTAGTCTTTAGACCTTGATCCCTAAATTGACTGTTTTGGCTGTTTTCTTCAGCATTCAGAAATTTTCATTACACATGCTCAGCAATGCACATTTTCCAACATCTTATGATGACAATGTTGAGGAGGATGGATTAATCTTCGTCTGTCCCTGCAGCCGCCTGCTCCTTGATTGTTATTTTATTTAGCTGGTGAAAGAGGATTTTCCCAGAACTGCTAGCCTCACAGGAGCGCTGTTTTCACTACATGGTTTTAGAGGATCACTTGACATGAGTAATCATCTCTGTGATTTAAAAAAACTGAATGTGCATACTACATATGTCATTCAAGAAATAATTTCTATAGATTAGGAGAAATTTTTACAACTTTTAAGAACTGCCACAATGTTTTTCTAGTTTGAAAATGAGAATAAAACACTACTGACAGGCCTGTGAGAGATGCATTTGCCCAAGCAGGTGTAAAGGGAGGATCATGTCAATGTGTGAGTGAATGAGAAAATTGTGTAGCCTACTTGAAATGATGTCAGGCAGCTGGAGATGGTCGGCCAACACCTTCCACCTCCCATCCCCTGTCAACACCTCAGTGGTGAAGGATGCCTGCAGCCTGGCAGCAGAGCAAGGCTTGTCTGTTGTCCCAGTGTTAGAGGAACTCAGAGAATGTGTGGAGGTGTCATGGTTGAATCTTTTAAAGATTGTGGCTCCAATCTCTGGCTTGTCAGACTTCACCAACACACACAAACACACTCCATTTTTGTTTGTAGTGTCATATCGACGTGGTCCAAAATCAATTAGAGAGGCGTATGAAGAGCGCTTCTCAGCAATGGACTCAAGAGAGGTAAGGGAAAATGTTTTGCCTTTTGTTTTGTTTATTTTTCTTTTACCTTGTGACATATTTTATATAGTCTATGTACTTACATGTAATGTTCTGTTTTCCATGTCTGCCCCTTTAGGTTGGTACAGAGTTAACAAAGAAGAAACTGTAAAGGTCTATAATAAAATTAATGGGCCCAATAATATTATATCTGATTAGCTGGAATGTAAAGGGATCTCAAATAAAATGAAAAGATACAAAATTACACACATTGGAAACCCCTTATAATGTGATTTGGCAATGCTCCAGGAGTAAATGAAATCATCATCAAATCAATTAAATTGAGACAAAGATGGGTGGGTCAAGTTTTTTCAGCCCCAGTAGTGGAGCTTCTAAAGGGGTCAGTGTTTTGGTAGCAAAGAGAATCATTTAGACTATCAAAACAATAGTTGATAAAGATGATAGATATATCATTTTATCAGCTTTCCTACAAAATGAAAAATGTACTTTAATTAATGTGTATTAATGCTCTCAACACTGGACAGAATACTTTTTTTAAAATCAAAACTGAACTTGGTGCTGGCAAAATTTGCAGATTATCCCGTTCTGATAGATGTTGTGTCCACTTTTAATTCTCAATACAATGTCGATTTTCATCACAGGACTAAAGTTTAGGGTTTAAAATGGAAGCTTCCAAACATTCTGTCTACAAATATAATGTAAAGAACAGCTATATTTGTAAACAATGTATGTTTTGTATCCATCTACACTGAACTCTGGAGCACTTTGAAGAGGATGCTATTCACTATATTCCTAATTATTGTTCGTGCAAAATATGATGTCATTTCAGGTGACAGCTCATCGAATTGTCAATATTGTTGAAAAGAGGAGTCCTATGCCTCGGCCAGTGTTGGAATTTGACAGAGGCTTTAATGATGACCAATGGTATGGCAGTCCTCAAAATTACCAGGACGCAAGAGAATGTCACGGGGAAAGCGGTTACCCACACAGTGATCGGCGATACTTTGATGAAAACCCCAACTTTGGCGGTTTTCGCCGAAATTCCTCGCCCCCACGTAATGTAAGACAAGCTCGAAATGATTGCTTTATAAATTCAATTGTTATCTGTTACTACCATTTTTAAGTGTTGAATGTGTATGACTCCAACACAAGTATGTCAGAAAGTTAACAACAGAATGGCAAATGACATTTATTTATTTAGGTTCTTGTAGGCCTTTTTGTAGTTCCCAACAGTGTCTTTAGTCATAACCATAAACCATTCATATTTGCAGTATTTCCCAATTAAAGTTGTTGTAATTGTGGTTGTTTTTCAGGAGGTACCATACTCACAGCTACGTTATAACAGAGACGATTTGAGGCATCAGTTAGGCTCAAGGTAATTTATATTGATTCTTTTTATTTCAAAGGTTCTGAATTTGTTATCGGTTTCTGTCACCATCCTGATGATGTGACTGTCACTGGCTTCACTGAATTCTTACTGTAATGCATCAAACTGACCTCTGGGAGGAGGCAGAGTTCTGTCTTTTGAAATGTGAACATCATTCCAGGATGGAAATTGAATGTGTTTTGTGGCTTTCTTTGTATGTAATGTCATTGAGAAAAGATCGGTCAACCAACCTTATATGTGTAAAATCCCTTTAAAATTCACTTGCTCCTACATTCCACCCAATAGTAAAGAATATAACATCTATTATTACAAATTGTTGCTTTGGCAAATGCCTTGGAAGAAAATTATAGGCATTTTATTGTTATTAATTATGTGTGACCACACTGCTCTTAAGGTAAGCTCAAGAGCTTAACCCCACACAGAGCAGTAAGTTATAACTCCTACATCAACAGACACTCTTCTTGCCCTGGCCGCTTCAACATACCAACAGTTTACGGGCCCCCCCTTTCCAGGAGTCATACCAGGCTAGAGAGGGGGACAAAAGGCACTACTGTCTACTCACTCAGCCAAACAACCCCACCCCCACCCCCTACCCCACCCTAAGAGGAAAAACAGCTGGACCACTCCCTCTTCAGTCAAACACCCACACACACCTCAGATATTCCGAGCAGAACATGTCTTGTGTCTTTTTCGGTCAATTATATCCTTTCTGCGTTAAATGAAAATGTATTTACTCAAAAATCTATCTGTTGTGATGCTACGTAGCAAGTGATGTACATATTGGTCAAATTATTTAGTGTGTGAAGACGTACTTGGTATTAAAAAGTATTTTACCTACCTGAACTGCAGGTTTAGACCCATATACACTAATAGACAGTGGATACTGCGATGTCTCTAGGTACTCCTGGCTCTGTAAGCTCTGTCTTTTTAAATCCATCCAGTTAGATGAAGTATTTTTATGTTTACAAAAGCCAGGCTGTTTTTTTTTGTTTGTTTTTTTTGCTCTTTGTAGTTATCAAAGAAAGCAAAGGGAATAAAAAAGCAAATATTATCAGTTTTTAGTTTTATCTCTGGAGACCCAGTTATTTTTAGGCTTCATGACTCACCAATTTATTGCATTGATCTTGTTGTTTCTCAGTGTAATGAGTCATTCTCTATAGAGTTTTAGTTTTTTAACTTTTTCCCTTGCCTTTTTAGATTGTGTTGTGTACTGCTTGATGGTAATTCAGTGTTTGGCAAATGGCAGGCTGAGTCTTGGCTACTTCAAACAGACCAGAGTCGTAAAAGTTTGAGGCCTTGTTAGACCTGCTCTTTGTTTGAGATGTAGCTTGAGTTCAGCCAGAGGTCGTGACAGCCAGGTGCCTTCGGGTCATTTATACCTCAGGACTTAAAGGTTGTTGTTCGAACACAAGCTTTGAGTCTGGAAAATCATAAAAATGAGGTGCAATGAACGGTGCTGTTCCAGTGCTTGTGCTGGGCCTATCACATGTTAGATAAAGGCCCCGAAATGGGTCATTACATTACGTGGTTGACTAACAAATTTTGGTGGCAGTGCTCTGTGACTTCAGCTCCATACTAGGCTTAATTGTAGCTTTTGCCTTCAATTGAAGACAGATAGTACTGAAGGAAGACCAAAATTGGTCCAACTGTTGCTTGCCCCAAAGTGGAAGATTGCCTCCATTCCACAAATTGATCAGTGTGCCACAGTGCCCCACTGAGTCTGGATTTAAATCTTTGTGGGTTTGTCTTCTAATTATTCTGTTTCCATTGCTCATCTGAAGGCGTTCACTGACAAATATCCAACACTTTTTCTTCTTAAACCAGTAATGATGAAAATGATGAACTTTGAGTTTACACTCGATACATTCTTGATTTATTTATCATATTTTCCCTTAAACCCGTCTTCACCAAACAGTTGTTGCCAGGTTGTAGAGCAGCCTTTCCAGTCATTGATGGTCTGTATTTTTTTTATGTTTTTCAGGCACAGTGGCAGAGCTGGACCCTATTTCCACAAAAGAGGTCGAGGTTTAGCCCCTTCTCAAAGGTCAGTACCAGCCAGAAAAGAAAAGTCATTTTTGTTTTGTCACCAATATTCACGACACTATTTTCTGCACAGAGCTTATAGAGTTTTATAACTATGTACTCAGGGAGGATTCAGTGGACTCCTGAACTACTTGGTTGTTGTTTATTTCAGTAGAGAAAGCAGGCACTCCCAGCCTGGAATAATCGTACGGGACCGCTCTCCTACAAGGAGAGACGCCCAGCCACCTGTACTTGTCCGCTCTGGGTCAAACAGCAGCAACAGGAGCTTCTCCCCCGACAGGGACAAAGGCTACAGCTACCATCAGGGTCAACAGAGGAGTAAGTATTAAAGGATAGATTTTTGCTCAAAACAAGGACAGTGGATTTTGTCCCACATCACTTACATTATAAGCGCGTTTGAGAAGGATCTTTTAATGGCCAGCATAAACAGGAGGAATGATCACAGCGAGCAAAACCAGTTTCAGTGTTAAAATGGGCACCTGACTATTGTTTTAAGACAAACTTGAAAAATTGTGAACCTGTCCTTTAAGTCTTCTGTGGATGTCAAACAGCTCAAGATTATGGATTTGAAATTCCTCACAAAACGTCATAAATGTCTTTATACCTATTCATTCATATCAATAAAGAAACTGGTATAATAGCAGTAATACTATATAATATACTATATACTATGCTATACCTCAGGTATTTTATCAATCATTACGTCATGTTAATCTGATCTTGCTTTTTTTCATTGGATAGCACACTGTAAATAAAGTGTAAATATACTTTCTAACACTCTAAGGGGAGGCAGATCTGTTTTGCACTCTCTGACTTTCACCTTTTGCTTTCAAATCTGTCGCACAGAACTGGCAGTAATGGACCTCACTGTCTGACCTGCTGCCCCTGCAGATAGTATGAAGTCCAATAACAAAGCACCCCTCTGAACTACCCGACACTGTGATTGGTCACAGCGTGCGAAACCTGAAGGAGCATAGATAGTGGGACTGCTACAGTATTTACCCTTATAAAAAAATACAGATGAATACAAGTTTGTCCTTGCAGCTGTTAGACCTCCTGTAGTGACAACAATAGACATCATTTCCCCATTTTTACAAAGGCATACACATAATTATAATGTCTAAAGGAATTAAGCCGGTCCAGGTGAAGCATCTGTTTTCAGAGGTGGTGTGCAGTGTGAGGGGTCAGGGTGTGCTGAAACATGTTAAGATGTTAATTACACTAACACCACACACACTTTCAGAGTCTGGGAAAAAGGATACCCTCAGTTTATTGGGGTGGTTTGGCTTTGGATTCAGAACCTGACCTTTTCTGCAGTGAGAAAGTAGTTTATGTGGTGGTTTAATGATGTCTTCACAATCACTTTGGATCCCTCATTTTACATGCTTGCTTTTGACTTTTACAGGCTTTAGAACTTTAATTAGCAATGCTGAGCCGGCTAAATTTATGGATTCACATTTCACAAATGCTTGTTTCAAACTGATCTGACATAAGCAAGATTATTAGGCTGATGGGAAGAAGTGTGGACAGTAATTTCGCCAGTGCTTTGATTTCTAAGATGCATATGTATATTATTGTGCTGGAAACCTAGCTCCTTGTACCACCCTTTGAAGATGCAATAAACCAGTGAGAAAACAGTTGTACCTCCCACCTCCACCCCCATCTGGGATACTAATTAGGCCAGCACAACAAAGTACACAGAAATAGGGTTTTCTGTTTGGATATGTATACTAGGCTTCGTCCTTCACACAGAGGCTCTGTGCAGTGTCATTTTTTACAAAATCTTGGTTGATGATGATATTATTGGCGAGTAACGTTGGGGCTGCTACCACCTGCATGGCTTGGTGTAGGGTTCAGGTGAATTGGCAGTAGAGGAGCAGTTGAAGGCTTCTGGGGCCTCGGTGGACTAAACTCCAGCTACGAAAACTGGCTCTTACGATGTGAAATGCAGCTTAGGTCTGCTGTGTCAGAGAGTGAGAGCGTCACCTCTATGCTGCTGCATGTTGAAGAGAGTAAAGGGGTCAGTATGCTTCAAATGAAGTGCTTGTCAGATCATCAAACAGCGTCTAGAACCACCTCCACCCCGCACCTTTCCGACATTAGGGAAGGTTGGGTGGGCTGCATCCAGCAATTTTTGTAACAGTCCGCAAGCACTCCCACTTTATACAGCAAATGGCCAGGTGTAGAGGTGTGCAGAGATGAGAACTATATGCACACAGGTACTTCTGTTACTTTTGGTACAAATGAGTGCATTTGAATAATTATTGCATCAAGCCATTCTGCACAATTGCAGGCTTTTTGCCCCATTTTTAAGTGTCACAATTGACCGATGTGTCGTATTAACTAGTTTGTTTTAAGCATTAAGCCCCGACCTTAACACTGTTGTTTGCCTGTGTGCTTTGAAATGGCCCTTTTTTTGCAGTCTTGGTGGGGTAGTGGAGAGAGAGCCACCTGGGGACTCCATAGCCCCCCCCCCCCCCCCCCCCGAGGGACTCGGATTAAAATGGAGGTTTTATCTTGGCCCACTCTTATCACTATGGGAGATTCCTTCAGCAAAAACAAACAACTTGGCCATATTTGTTTCTTTCTAGACACATAGGAGCCAGCAGAGGACAATATTTCAATTTAGGCACAGCTGAACTCCTCGACCGCTATTGTGTGGGAGGCTCAAACAGGGGAGTATTAAAAACACTGTGATTTATTCTTTTCAGCTGCGTCATAGTGCCTTGGCTTCATGATTGTTCACAATGATAAGTGAGTTTTGTTTGATGTCTCAAAAGCAGAAAGTAATTGTTCCCAGTGGTATTCTTAAAAAATCTATTATTTTATGGCATTTTGTAGTTATTAAACAGCGCAGTGGAGAGAGCTGAGGAACGTGTGTAGGGAGAGGGCAATCAAATACAACAAAGGTCTCTAGATTTGAACCTGGGATGCTGCAGTTAACGTGGCGTGCATCCCAGACCACTGACCCACCACAGTGCTCCCCCAGGATTCATTTTAAAACTGAGTAAAATGTTTAAAAAGAATGCCGTGGTAGGATCAACCACTTTTTATAGTTTGTCAGAACAGTTTTGTTAAATGTAATTATCTGGGGATGATTATCTGCTTGTTTATTTCCATCTCTCTTGCTACTCTTCTCCATAGATAAGCCCAATGTAGTGACAAGCCACACTCCCAGCAGCTCTGCAGAGGGGTCTCCTCACAGCTCAGGATCTTCAAAGGTAAAACTGATATTCGAGAGCAATGTCAACCGGCGTGACTCGCACAAGAAATATGTTGCAGTCAGTAAAATAAAATACAGTAGCATCTACTGTATTACTGTTGCTGTAACAGAGAGAAAAAAAATCTTAATGTGAGCTGTAAGGAGGTGCTTACATTTCCTAATCATAGCAACAACTTTGGTAGAACAAATTTACTCCTCAGCAAAGCAAATCCTGTCTTTCTTCCTGGGATGAAATTATAACAACTTCAGAGTGTAAATGGTAGAATTATGAGGTTTGCTGGCTTGCAATTTTGTAGGATGATACCAATGTTTTCTGGTGTTAATCAATATAATCATAGTTTTAGATACTCTATGATGAAACCCATCCAACTTGGTCAATTGTAAGAATATGTCACTTGAACTAGGATAATAATAATAATGAATAGAACCATAAGAACTGATTAAAAAGGGAAACAACAACATTACATCATCGCACCACCAGAGATTTATATTATTGCGATATTTGTTTTTTTTAATAATAAATGTAGCTCATGAATAGAACAATTTTCAGCATGTCCTTGAATGAATGAAACAGTGTTTATTAAAACATTATCATGCAATAATAATGCAACTTTGACAAATATAGGTAAAATATATAGTACATGACTTGCAGTTAATTGGCTAAAACAGGCAAAACCACAAGTATAGTACTGTAAAGTCTAAAATGAAAAATATATTCTCTTTGAATCATAGACATGTAGGTTGTGTTTCCTTTAATTGCAAGTGCAACTTTTTGATGTATTTGTGACAGTGGGTCTGTTTACTGTCGACATGCGGCATGCATAATGAGGCATGTACGAAAACAAGAATTCAACACCCGCAAGTTGTCTCTATTTGAAACACTTTGAAATCAGAACCAGTTTCTAAACCCGGTGACCTCAGCTCTAACCCTTAACCTTTGGCCCGCTAGGAAAAACCTCCTGCATCTACAGCGGAGTCGGAGGAGGTGGTCCCTGCCAGCATGGAGCCAAAGCCGACACCAGAGAAAGACTTCAAGGCCCGCCGGTTGGAGGCCATTCAGGCTAAGGCTCTGGAAATTGAGAAGGTATTAAGATTTGCTCCATGAAACAATGTAACTGCTGTGAATTCACCACTTTCCTGATTCTGTGTGTGTTATAAAATAGTCTGTTTGATATAAAAGGTGTATAAATGTGCCCTGGCCTCCAGCTCATAACATTTGTGAAACACTGTATTTGAGAGACATTTTTTTTTTTTTTGGTGTCGAGAAGAAGGATGAGTCAGCAGAAAAGTCCTCGGCACCTCAGGTTGCGACGCCTCTCATGGCCTGCTATTTGAAGTTTCTTCCCTCCCCTTCATCGCTCGGCACTACAGTACCACTTATCTGTTCCCGTTAAAGCAGGGCAGGAATTGCCCTGCAGGATGCAGGCGGCCCACCCACAGTGTGGTACGTCTCCTGGCATTAGCGCACATATGCTTACCCTGCCATTTCCAACTGCTTCTACAGACGTGGTGAGAGGCAAAAACCTCTACTGTGTCTTTTACTGTAACATCTGCCCCAGGCTCAGTTAAACACTCGCTGATCCATCGCTGCTGTTGATTGCCAAGCTGAGCAGATCAGGTAGTGGGCACAGCTGGTCTGAGCTCAGACCTCCTGAACTGCGCCACTCCACAGCAGTCGTAAAACAACCATTTCTCATACACCAAAAAAAAATTTCCTAAATAATTTCTCTATTTTTCAGTGAGGTCATAATACTGTGTACAAGTCTGTTAGCGAGGGTCTGGTTCCGTTGAAAATTGATTTGTCACACCAGCATTGTTTTCCAGCCAATAACTTGTTATTATACATACTTTCTGTGGGTGTTTCGGGGTTATAAAGGACATCAAAAACCTCAAACAAATGCATCGACACAGTAAACATTCTTGTTTGTGACACTTCCTGTCATAACATGTTTCAAGAGGTTAAATCATTTCATTACAGACATAATGAAAAAACATGCTGTTGTTTTGTGAACCATCACAATACATCATTCCCCCCCCTTTTTTTTTCTGAAATCACAGAGAAGCAGTTTATTATTCTGGGGATTGACCACAGAACAAATGAGCATATAAAATAACAACAACAACATAGGAACTCGGAAAATATCCATTCAGAATTTAGCTAAGTGCCTGGGAGCGATTTTCAGAGAAGTCCATTCATCATCTCAATCAGCACAAATGAAACATATCCATTTCAGCTATTAGCCCCTCCATCGAGAGGTCCGGTTTGCAGCTTGAGTGATTAAAATGGTTCTTTTAATATCACCTAATGTGTACCAGCCCTCAAGTCATTACCCTACTTCCCTTATTATGCAGGACCCCTGCCTGCATCAGTGCTCTTTTGAACAGAGCCTCACTAAATGTCCATGTGAGAGCCGTATGTATAATCTCACTCAGACCCCTAACTTCCCAACCCCCACCTGGTATCCCAGCGCACACTCCTGTCGTTATGTTCACAATTTGGACCTCCACAAACATCCGATTTGGGCAGAAGCCCGCTTTTTAAGGCTCCTCCTTAAGGCCCCTAGTGTTGCTGTTTCTCTCGGGGCTCCCGTCCTGTGTGGCCCCATAGTATCAGGCTTAAAGATCAGCTCATGGCTCCCACTCCAGGGAGGGAATTTAGGCAGAACCTCCCTGTAACCTTTTCTCACAACACACAGAGCACGCTCAGGTCAAAAGCACCCTTCCTGTTTGTTCAAGTAACATGGGAGCAGTTTTTACAGAAATAACAGCCTGTTTGAAGTCACTCCACAATTGATCAGTACTGTAATAAATGCGGAGTGATGCTCTTCATCTTTCAAAAAGGTTTACATGCATAGTCATGTGCATGTGCGCACATGATAGCTTACAGTCCTCTAAGCTGCAGCACCATCAAGGGAAAGCTCTTCATTTGAGTTCATAGTTCATTATAAGGCCACGTTTTCCACCCCTCTCCTCATCCTTTTCTGAAGCTTTCAAGTGTGTAAAACTGTGTATATAGGATATAATGAAGTGAAAATGTAATCACTGTCAACAAAGGCTGTAACTTGGGAAAAGCTTAGGAAGGTTTTGTTTTGAAAGATGGCAAACATAATCAGTCTTAAGTGATTAGAGGGGTGCTGGCTTGTGGGATATTCACCACATGTTTGTGTCTGATTTAGCCCATGTTTCTTCTCACGTCGTCAAACCTGGAAGCAATTTTTGCTTCTCCTAAATAATGCTCACTTTGTGAAATTGTTGTACAAAGGAGAAATCTTCACTTAGGAGATAGTAGGAAGCCACCTGAACTTTAGGCTGTGTAATGTAAAAGTATGATTAGATAATGGAAAAGGTTCACAACAGCCTGAGATGCGGTAGCTCAGTATGAAGACAGAGAAGGAAACCTGTGTTGTTGAATGAAGTTGACCCTGAGCTTAGCTGGCCACACGTGTCGTGAGTCTCTCACTTCCTTGCGGTCGAAGCTGAGGACTGTTATTATGTGGGGCCGCGAATTCGCTTGACATGATCTGCAGACATTAAAGCATCAGCCTGAGTCCAAACATATCCCACAGTCTGGGATATTTCTGTCAGTTTTTTTCGACTTGCCTTCCCCTGTGTATGTACAAAGCATGTTGTGATACAGCGATAATAACCTGTATTCCAGTAACATTCGGAGCTGTTAAAGTAATTATAATCTTGCCATAAGATTTGGTGCGTTTTTCCCTGAAACTGGAGCAAACGGCGTTCCAATTCCATGTACTGTAACACAGAATGCGGGTTAAGTATGCGTGAATGAACTGATAGGTGTTCATCAACTATGTGAACATGCTGTAGCTAGTTCAGCAGGGGAATTATCAGGGGAGGAGGGAGAGAAAGAGAAATAAAATAAAAAAAGCTGTTAAGGAGAACTGAAGTCATGTAGGGGCTGGAGGCTTTGCCGTTTTTGAACTTTGCTGTAATTATCAGGTAGAGCATAAAATGGAGACCCTTCATTTTCTTCTCCACGTTGTCTGTCTGTGTCATTTTATTATTTTACTTAAACTTATGTAGCCTGCTTTTGTTTCAGTCTGACACACACTAAAATTGTTCATTTGGAATTTTTTTTTCTTCCCAGCAGGTACTCTCAGTAGCCTCGCTCAGCCTTTCTTTTGTTTGTTTTAACGTGGGTCCTTTCTTTTGCTTGAAAACAAGTGAGTGGTTCCCATGCGGCGAATTGTTTCCATCTTTATTGTTCCAAGCTGAATGTCATATTATTTTTGTTTCCTTGACTTTTTCTGTGTGTTAAAAGCCCCACCCAGCTGAGCTCCCTCTCACATTTTGGTCATAAAGATCTTCGTGATATAGACTGTGGCAAATATCACATTTCTTTTTTTTTTTATTGTGGGCTCGCAGTCCTACAGTGGATTTTTTTTCTCTTCTCCCTCAGTGAAAGTCATACACTTCAGTACAGTATATCTAGTGTAGTACAGTACTGCAGACACTTTTTATTGCTCAAAAGCGTCATGAAATTCTCATCACTGTATAGTTAAGTGATGTGACAGTGATAAAATGAATTTACGAAGGCTCTCGTGATCATGATACAAATTGATGGATACACGATCATGAGTTAGCTTAGATACACATTATGTAATGTGTATCTAGGCAAAGAAACAGCAGTTGTGGTTTTAAATTTCCCCTTAACTGACAGAGCCCTGGAATATAGCCCTTCAACCGGTTAACCTCACATTCTGCTCAAGACCGGACATTGATTTAATTTGACAGGCAGTATTTTTCTTTTCAAAGTTACCAAAGCTGATGGTTTGTGTTTTATTGTATTTAACAGACAGTTAATGTTAGATGAGATACTGTCAACTAAATTTGGGTGACAACTAAGGCCACATTCATGAACATGAAAGGAAGCTGCAACTGTTTCATTAAATCACTACTTTGAAGAAGTCGTCATATCTCCTGACATTTGGGTAAAACTGATGCAAAGAGTGACTGTTTGACAGCAGATCCTAAAGTATAAACCTTTATCATCTCTTTAAAAAAAAAAAAAAAAAAAGATATTTTTGAGATGATATGTTCTTGGAGGTCAACACAGTCTGTCCTCTATGGCCACATATATTAGTCTGTTTTTGTAAGTCGACGTGTATCTCATCTTAACTAGTAATTGGATTGGATTTCTTACTTGTATTGGCCTGCAGAAGGGTTGTTTTAAGCCATAGAAAAGCATTCTGTCTACCCCAGTGACTCTAATTTGAGGGGTGAGGTGATCTGGCCTGCATTTACTCAACCCTGGAGGACCCTGTTGTCCCGGACTGCTCCTTAACAGGCTGGTGTAGCCCTAAACCTCTAGGCGGCTTCAGGGCAGGGTCACACATTAAGCTTTTTCTCCCCAGGTGATAAAGATGTTGTGAGCTTGCACCTGGGACACTAATAAAGAACTTAACAGCCTAGTTTTGGGTCAGCAATAAAATCTGAGAGGGATGTGAGTGCTTGTTACAATGTGGTGTGAAAGAATGCTACAGCGCTGCTAACATACTTTGACATCTCATGGGCGGACATGCACTTGAATAGGTTTGCATACACACATTCACACGCGTGTTTCATGGAATACACCAATTTAGCAGGAATGGGTTCATTAAGTTTACAGTTCGGTGTCTATAAGAGGAGCTCTGTAACGTTTAAAAAGCTGTGAGGTAGACCTGCTTGTTTGTGAGGTCAGTTGAATTTTCTTTTCAATGGGCCCATAAATAATATCAATAAATTGTGAACAAGTTTTCTTTAATACAGTTTTTGTTACACTATTTCTGTATGAATAAAGTGGTTCAGTTGGTATAAAACACCAATCAACCATCAGATCATCATTTGAACCATCAAATTCAGTCATAAGGTGTATAATGGAACTTGCTAACTTGTGATAGATTTCAGAAATGCAACTAAAAAGGTAAAACAGACAACAAGCTATATTCACCATTTCATCTTGTGAATCATAAAAAAAAAAACATTTTGGTCATTTTGGCGGTCTACTACAGAAGAAATGGATCTAGCCTCAAAGATTTGGAATAAAGAATTACTTCCTGTTTTGGTGTTCAGCCTTTGAAATGAAGGTACTGTTGAATTTAAAGGTCTACTCTCTGCTGCAGCTTAACTAAACAGTAGAACCACACCTCCAAATTTGATTAACTGCGCATTTAATACAAGAACTAACACTAGACAACAAGTAAAAGGATTTTTTCTTCTTCTCTGCTGCTTACGTCATCAAAGACAAGCCTGCTTTTCAATTGTGATTAGATGGGGACAAAACACATAACGCTTATATTCAAGTCAAACGTTTCAATTATACTGTATATGTGAGTAATCCTTAAATGTACAGTATATAGATATACTGTAATTATCTTTTAAACATTCTGAAAGCCTCGAGCACGGATCAATCCACAATGTATAACAATTTATTTGATACTGTCATGTTTTTTTAATTCAAAAAGGTTGAGCACTGTCTTTTAAACTTTGTATCATTATGAATATTGTCATTCCTGCCATTATTGTTTTATGTGCAGCATTACAGACAGGATTGTGAGACATTTCGCACAGTGGTGAAGATGTTGGTGGCCAAGGAACCCGGCTTGGATAATCTACTACAGGCTCCACTGGATGAAAACCTGTTGGAGATCAAACAGCGCTGCCTAGATGACCTTAGGCAGTTTGTGAAGGAGCTGGACGAGGTATTAGAGCAGCCGGACACCTTAGCGCAAACCAAAGGTGAAAAACCAACGAAGTGACAATATGGAGTCTTAAAATCTTATTTTTGGAGGAAGTAGAAAAATGTTCCAGGAGATTGACAAATGTAACTATTTATACAAAGTTTTTTTCACTTGTTTTATTTTAATCATTTTTTTCAATCAAATAATAGTAATTCATACGTTTAAGAAACAGAAGACAATATCTCTGGTGGTGGCTCTTTTCCACTTGCTAAAACATAAATAAGATTCAAGACTCGAAGCTAGATTGAATAATTTACCTATAGTATTTCCAGGGCCTTGTGGAGTGAAATGCACAAGGTAAAACTTCTACGAAAGCCTGAACTGTTCAAGTTTGACACTTTAACTGGGTTTTTACTATGAACTATATTAAGGACTAACTGTCAAATACTATTACATAAAGTTGATTACGGTCTACATAAACAAATATAAGTGAAATGTTTGATCATTCACTCAGCTAGAGGCTTGGTCTTACTTTCCTCTCATAATCTTTAGCTCAATCTTCATTGATATGTAGAGAGCTAAACTCTGTGGAAGCAGCCAGTGCAGCATTGACTGTAATGCAAGTATTCTGGGACCAACATAAAAGAGTCCAACTCTGCATGGTGTTTTTCATGCGGCACTATTTTATACGAAAACAGATTGATTTCTTATTTTTAAATGATGCATTTTTCTTATTTTCAGTTGAAACCAAACTTTTTATCTTTAGAATTTCAGGTTAACTTTTGAAATAAAAGTCAAGGCTTTGAATTAACTGATGTTTTCTCTTGTTTTTATATTCATTGTATGCTTTGCTGGACAAAAACAACACAAATCATGATATATAGATATTTTTATTACAATTATCATCTATCTTAGCCTTATATTCCAGTTTGTACATTTATACAGATTACAATGATTGGTTTACAATACAACATGGCCCATAAATACACCACTCAACCAGGCCTTTTGATACACACAGTGTTTCTGTTATGTTAGTGATAAGAAAACACATTTGAAGACCTTGGGTCACAGTCATTTTGTCATTTAAATTTGTGACACCCTCATCAAAAAAAAATGGCTCCACCAATAGTTTAATGTTAATGCCATTTTGGTACAAAGCATGTCATGAACTCAAGGGTATAAAAATAGCCACTTTGCTTTTTTTTTTTTAACTCTACAATATATACATTAATATCTGCAATGTTAAATAAAGTCAGTTTAGATGGTGTTTTTATAAATATGCATTACTCTGAAATACTTTGTTACTTTACCGGCAGTTTGTAATGCTACAGAAGCGTACACTTATGAAGAATCAGGATAAGGACTTGTGTCTTACACAAACACCTTAGTAAATTGAGTGCTGTGAAGCATGTAATAGCAGGCACACTGTTAATGCATTTCAAACAGTGGACATAAGAGGCAGAGGTGAGTGGCACAGCATTACCCAAAGCTGACAATAAGAGAGTAATGAACGTCTATGAAATTATACAGTTTTTTCCCTTATGCCCCTTCTTCTTTTTGGATTTAGTCCGTTGGCCATAATGGGGAGAGGACATGCCTGCCACAGGGCTGGGCAAGTCATCAGTGTAGTAGTGTCTATGGGGCCTGGGCTGAGGGATGGGCTGACCCAAGAAAAAGCCCTCCTCCTCAGAGTCAGAGGAGGAAGAAGAGCATGTGGAGCACCAGTCATCATCATCCCCATACAGCTCCAAGAACCTCCCCATGGCCGGGCCCTGTAACCCGTAGTCTGACATGGCAGCAGGAGTGGGGTGTCCATGGAAGGCTTGGTGCCCCTTTGGTCCAAGGGCATTCCCTCTATGGTCCATTTTGTAGCACATTTGGGCCCTCTCTTTTGGCAGAAGGTTAAGAGCATTATCAGAGCGAGACTTGCGACTGCGACGCCTCCTGTGGTGGTGATGGTGGCGCCCAGAGTGAAGTTCCTGTCCCTGTTCCTCAAAGTGGTACACTCTCCGGCGAGTCCGTTCGCTCATAGGGGGCTGGCGCACTGGGAGATCGCCATAATGGCCATTGTCCACTACGTCATCAGAGAATTTGACTTGCTGTGGCCTAGACTGTGACCGTGTCCTCCTGAGGGCAGGGACATGGGGTTTAGGTCTATCCTCTGGCAGAGGCACCTCCTCTTCTTCTGGAACATTCTCCTCCACCTCCTCCTCCTGCTCAGATACAAGGCTCTTCAGCGAATTTGCACTTCTGTGTAACATAGAGGAGTTGAGGGTTCCCATATTACTTGTTTTCTCACAGTCTTCTGTCTCAAGTTCATGGAAGCCTTGCAGGGAATATACCAAAGGTCTATCTTTACTATCACCATCAACTGAAGCCCCTGGAGAGGAGAGAGAAAAATTAGAGGATATTTGTACACATGCTCTAATTATTACATTATCACATAAAAGACTAAATTGGTTGTATCATGTCACTTCTACTCACCAGTAATATTGGAGAGAGCCAATGAGTCCATGGAGTCGCGGACACTCTGATCTGTCTTCTTGAACTCGTCAGTGATGCACTCCAAAGAATCATTGTACCATTGCGGCTCGTCTCCCTGGAAGCCTCCTCCAGCTCCATGATCCAACTCCAGCTCCTGGATTTTTCTGCTGCTTGCTGGGCCCGGGTGGCTACCATAGGCCGAATCTCCTAGCCCGTCCTGTGACTGGGCCCAGTACATGTCAGCCTGGTACTTCTTACTGGCCAGGCTCCCCCTTCCTCCTCCACTGCCACTGCCAGCTTTGGATGACTCCTGCTTCGACTTGGCATCTGTTTCTGCAATCCAGAAATCCGTGGGTCTGGACTCATTGGCTTGCTGGAAGACCCCATGTTCCCCAAACTTCAATAGCAGCTGAGTCATGTAGTCTTCATGTTCAGCCCACTCCTCCTCCTGGTCCTCAGGTGCCTCAGTCTCCTCACCACGTCCCCTCCAGAAATGCTCATCAGATAAGTTCATGTGGGCAAGCTTGTTGGTCAGGGTGTTGTCAGCGTTTCCACTGAAGCCAGGGAATTTATAGTTGACAGAAGGTGAGAAAAGGAGCGACTGCCGGCACTGGTCAGCTGAGCGACTGCTCTTGCCCATGCGCACACTGCGACGGGACTCACGTGAGCGTGCTGACTGGAAAGCAGAGTCGGAGGAGTCAGAAGCATGCACATCTTCCCCAAGACTGCAGGCCTTGGAGCAGTAAATATGGCCCTGGTGTGGCAGGAAGGGGCAGCCCAGTAGAGAGCTCTTGCACTGGACACAGCTGAAGCAGCTCTCAGTGGCATGCCAGTGGAGCCCATCATAGGTCATCTGAGCATGATCAACTCCTGGAAAAGGGGAAATGTTGAGATGGTTAGCAATACTACTCAAAAGGCTAGACAATCTCGACTGGTGTTTTATTTGAAATCAAGAAAATCGTCATCTTACCAATGTGTTCTCCACAAGCCTCACAGTACTCTGCATAGAGAGACTCAAAGCAGCCACAACAGTATGGTCTTCCATCCTTCATGATATAGCGCTGGCCCCCCAGAATTGTCTCACATTCAAAACAGGAGAAGTGCTTCATGTGCCAATGACGACCCTCAGCTTCTGTGCACTCATCAGCAAAGATAATCTGTAGACAAAGATGTACATTGGATGAGACAACACAGCAATCTTTTGCCTCCCTTTCTGTCATCAGTCTATATATTCATGTTAGATTTATTCAAGACACCGGAGAAATAAAATAAATGTTATTTCTATCCAGGAGGAATTTTGAAAGGCCATAAACTTAAGACTTTGGATGTTTTTCCTTCACTACAGTGTTTTCTCTCAGTATTTCAGTCTCGTGGTTTTACCTCATCACAGGCTGAGCAGCGAGGTTTGAGTAGCTCAGCATGGTGCCTTCCACAGTGGATCTTTCCATCGTGGTAGAAGTAGATCAAATCTACCAGCAGTTCATTACATGTGGAGCAGGCAAAGCATGCGGGGTGCCAGCACAGCCTGGGGCCCGCCCTCGAAGCGAACACTGACATTTCTCCACCGTTGATGTTTTCGCCACACTGCAATATGCACACATGATCACATGGTTGATTATAACATCCTGAAATGATTATAATTCAGAATCAGAATCATCTTTATTGGTGAAGTATGTTTACACATTTCCAAGAAATTGACCCTGGTTTAGTTATAATTAACTGTAGCTGTATTTCCAGAACATTTATCTAATTTTCTGGGGTGAAATACGTGGCCCATCTGCTCATTGGGTTGTGTTAACTGCTGTCCCAGAGTGGCCGATTTGTTTTTCTTTCCTGGCTGTTTGCTGACCAGTACATCATATGAGGACACATGACTTTTCAAATCAACTGCAGTGACATTGGATAAGGTTGGCAATTACAAAGAAGAAAACGAGAAAACAATCTTGGAGAAAGCATAGATGTGAGCTACATCAGTGGAACTATGTCTTGACAAGGTTTATGGACACCCACTGTCAGCTCAACAATCATTGTAAAATACTGGATGAAAAACTGTACAGAGCCACTCAGCACAGAAGACTTTTTAGTTTGCATGGCTGCAAATCCAGCCTGTGTGTAGGGATCTTTTAAAAAGCATGGCTGACACTAAGATCTTAATTTCAACTCTCCCTCTGGGTTTTTAGTTAAAACTGGACCCATATTAGCCAAATACTCATGGAGGAGATGCACCGACAACAGGCAGCAAATAGTTTTTCAATACTTGAGTTGAAATAGATTTTTGGATTTTTAAAGAATATGGGCTAGGTCCTTGACTTCAAATCAGCTTTATACCATAACGACCCTCCCTCTCATCTCCATGTTTAAATTAGTAAATGATCACGGTTGTTAATGATACATGCAAGATGTGGAACATACATGCTCACAAATGCTGTTCAGAAGGTTGCGGGGCAGCAGTTTCACTGTGCCCCTCCCCAGTGCTTCCTTCTTCCTCTGGACACTGAACATATGTAGCTCCTTCTTCTCCTCCTCACTGAGGGACTGGCAATAACGCACCTGGGAAGGAAAGTGATAAGTTATAGATAAGAAAGCCATTTTGACAATCACACAATTTCAATCAAGAAATGGGACAATTTCTTATTTTAAAGGTCTAATACTAAAAATATACTGCTGGGTGGGAAATTAATTCAGTTCAAGTGGTTCAAATGACCTTTCCATATTATGGCCCCTGACAGATCCAATTGCAAGACGGCCACTAATAAAGGTTATAAACTAAGGTAAGTATGAGAGAGGGCAGAGTGCATACCAGAGCATGCTGAACAAAGGCAACTCTTGACCCCAGCTTGCCCTTCCTACACCCCCTATATATCTCCACCCACAGTCCCTGATTGAGAACCTCATTTTTACAACAGGCCTTTTTGATGTTTCTCAAAGCCTTAACAAGAGGGAAAGCAGACGTTTACACAAACAAGGACTGTGTTTAGAGTGAAATCAAGAGGACGGGCAACAAAGGAAGAGAGACAGCCAACTCGAGCTGTGGTGCCACTGCGGTGGTGGCATCACATAAAGCCTCTTTCAACCAGCATCCCTCTCTCCTGCTGAGCAGTCCTTGTAAAAACCACTGCTATGACAGGAATCCAGCTGGTGGGGGCTCCCGGCAAACATCATAAAATCATCAAGTCAAAAGTCACATTGTACCCACACTACATGTCTACAAGATTGTGGAACAAAAATCCCCCAGTGTGATGTCAACATGAATGCCAGGGGCTCACATTAGAGGGATGGAATGGAGATAGTGAGGCTGTTAACGCTGTGGGTTTAGCGGGCAGCAACAGATACAGCGAGTCAAACAAAATGGAGAGTGGATCTTTGCTGCAGCTGTGGTGTAAATGAGACGACCTGCTGAGATGAATTTCATGACATGTATTAACGCACATGCACACAGAATATTCTTACCTCATTATCATGTGGTGGCAGTTGGTAGAGGAGCTGCTTGATTCTGAACTTCTCTCCCGGACTGTTCACATAGGGGATCTTATCTTCAGGCAAGCAGGAGAAATATAACTGGACCTAGGGAAACCAAGGCATGGAGGAATGAGATTAGGCAAAGCAATGCTGTCTGAATTTGGAATCAAGTACTGAAAAACATTTTTTAAAAATCCAAATGTACCCACTAATGCTGAGGCAAAAATATGTTTTATTTTAAATGAAAGGTTCACATGATTCTTTATAGGAATAATATCGCCACACAAGAGAAATAAAACCCATTAAAAATGATATATTTTCGAGAATGTGTGGTCATCAATCTGGACATATAGCTGGATTTTTTTTGGTTCCTTGTGAACTTAAGCATTCCAAATTTTCATCTATCTACACTCAGCAATAAATTATAGTTATGATCCTGGAGAGAGCAGCCCACATTTATGAACAAATTCCTTTCCAACAAGCCAGAGAACCAACACATTAATTTGTGATTAGACACATTCTGGGACAGCTCTGTGTATCACATATGGAAGACTGACTTTGTGGAATCAAAATGTTTGAGTTTTTCGTAACCCCTAAATCAGCTTTATTTCGAGGGACACCGCAGTAGCAGTAATGCTGCTTGATGATGATACTGGTGTATAAATTAGTACTAAACAAGTCAAAACAGGTCAACAGGTCAAATCAGTTTAAAGGTTGTATTTTTCCAGTCATATGCTTGTCTCTATAGGGACAGGACAAAGCAGCCTGTCATGGTGGCACTTTGACCCTTGGGGCTGACCACTGAAGACTAAACTTTATGAGGGAGGGGCCATTACAGCCAGCCAGATAAAGAGGTGGGATGTGCCTGTCTTGTGTGTTTGGGGACTTCCTGCAGCTTGGGTCGTCTAAAGAGGGGGGGGGGGGGGGGGGCAACAGCAATTTACCCTGACAATCACCCCAACGTTGCCCCCCCACCATAAATTATGCACATTTGCATGCCACTATTACCCCTCATCCAGCTCCCTAGGGGCTGGGGGACAGTCAGTGATCACCCGGGCCCTATGTGTTTCTTCACTGTAATGATGTCCCATAATACACGGCCCATTCAGGGCAATGGCTGCAGTAAAGACATTACAGTTGACCCATGCATTTCCCAAACAAAAGGCCCTGAATGTTTGGGGTTTAAGGTTCTCTGTTACTGCGAACCTCTTCTTTTTTTTGCCCATCACCCCCTCATTGCTTCCATGTGTGTTGTTAAACAGGGGAAGCAGGATGGAGAGAGATAGAGAGGAGGAGAGGAACTCAGCAAGAAAAGAGGGAGAAATGAGGAGAGAAGAGGAAAAACGCAGCTGGTTTGGGAAAAATGCCACATCACACTGGCTGCCCTGCGGACACAACTAACAGCCCTGCCTGTGTTTGTGGAGGAGAAGGCTTGTTAAAAGACGGCCTCTCAATTCACGATCCTGCCAGCAGCAGTAAGTCCTCCTCCTAACAGATCTTTGATAATCACAAGCAGACTTTGCCGCACCGCAGTTTGTAAATAAAAGTACATACATCCTGTCTGTAAGTGGCTGCATGGTAGAGCCTGACAAGTCTGCCTCAAACAAAGGGACCAAGCAAAATATTTTATGAAATGTGCTGTCTGTCCCATAGGTGCCATTATCCAGAGACCCTAGTTGGTATGTTATTCAGTAACGTTCTGAATAGCATTTATCTGGGCCAGGCAAATGGGCTAGAAGGGAGTTAGAATCAGGTCAGAGCTGCTTTTATTCTCTGTCAGGAGGATACACCATTATTCACTTGTGGTGATTTGGGGAAACTAATGATTTGTGAACCAATGAAACGGATATACCACAATTAAAGAGGACAATATCATCCTGTGATTCTTATTTGTAGTACAAGAAAGAGATATCCAAACGACTCTAAACCTGTTGAAGCTCAGCTCAGAGCACCTTCATGAATTCCATTAATAACGGCACAAAAATAGTCCACTGTAAGAAATATTTTGCTCACCTGCTCAGGCCTTAAGCCAGGTGGTACCCAGGCGTACTCCTCCAGCGCACAGCCTGAGTCATCATCGGAGGTGGAGCTGCGTTGGAAGCCAGAGGTCAGCTTACTGACTTTCTGCTCCATCATCAAGTCTCGCTGGCGGGCCCCACCCTGGAAGCCAGCTGCCGACACTGACGCACTCGCCAGGCTCATCGGACTCTCTTTTTACTAGACAAAGCAAAAAATGGAAGGACAAAGGGAGAGGGGATGGGAAAAGGAGGGAGGATTGAAACAGACAGGAAACGAAATGTTGGTTAACAAGCCATTACATCAACCAATCCCCACATAATGCTATCCTCACTCCATCTCATCCGGTTTTCTCAGTGCCATTTCACTGAATGTTAACCGCCAGCTGAATCACACCATCACTGTCTCTTTCATGAGGGCTCCAGCCCCCCTCAAAAGCCCATTATGGTATCTGAGCAAGCTTTTCTTGGTTCACGTCTGGTGATGAGTCTACTACATAAAGACACTCATAAAGAGAACTATACCCTTTCACTGCTATTGTGGTGGCAGTTAAACATGTGCCCTCCTCATGTGGCTTTTGAGGATATAGAGACCATTAGGAAATTCCCAAAGCTTCATGAGGTGACGTCCAATCTCATTATGGTGACAATAACAAGCAGTTAGCTGTTCATAAATATACACAGTGATTGCAGAATTGCTTATCCAGTCTTGTTGCACAGATCGCCCATTCCTTTCCCATACTGTAATTCAGTTTGTCATTAACTCAAGAACAACACCAGACACTGGCTGTTATATTTTTAAGGTTTCACCTTCTCTGTTGAGCTAAGCTCTGGATGAGTCATCAATGTAGCCTGTTGAGGTGCTATGTCATACTATGTCTCAAGAGGGGCCACCACATGGGATCTGATGCTGGCTTGATCAGTTGAGCCTGAGGTCTGTATAAACACAGGCCTGGCATTAGGACAGGACCACCATATGGGGAATGTCCACAAGCCTGGTTTCTCCCTTCATCTTCCCTTTTTCTTTTGACCGTTTGTTTTCCAACCTGCTGCAGTGAGTGTCTGATCATCCTTTCATCTTTCAGATGGACAGAGCAATGCCAGACAGGTGAAGAAGTTGGACGGGGACGGATGGATAGAGGGGGAAGTGGATGGATAGGGTCGACTGATACTCGGTTGGATACTGACAATGCAACAGAAGGAGAAAAATAGGGAAGGGAGACCAAAGACTGGCACAGTGTTGACCCATGTGTGTGGTGGTCATAGTCACTAATGCATTTTTACACATCTACACTTTTGCAGACATGGCTGCACTGCAGTAGTGACAAAGATAGAAACAAAATAAATCATAGCATAGCTGGATGGAATACAAAAAAAAAATTTTATTAATGTAATCTTTATTGCCAAGCCTAACTTTAGTGAACATACTGTATGTACATTATGCTGAATAGCAGCCACTGTGGCCACAATTGACAACAGTGAGATAATGGTAAATAAATAAAACATAGTTTAACATAGAGGCGTGGAAAGAGTTTGGAAATATAATTAGGCCTACATGAAATAAAACAACCCCGACCCTGCCTTTAATTTCTAATTAACAGATTTTATTGTGATTAAAATAACAGCCTACACAAAATTATAGCCTACTAACATTGATTGTTGATTTTCTGGCCTTGGCTGAATTTGAAAATGTGGGCCAACACTAGGCTGATGTTATGTTTATATGTTGGGAGATATGCGTGTAATGCATGAAGAATGCAGCAAGTGATAAAAAAAAACGCACCCAGTATTTTGAAAGCGGACATCTGGGCACATTTAGGATTTTATTAACTTACTGCGAAGCATGAACTGGACAAGACGCACGCTGTGTGTAAAATCTGCCTCACAAAAATTAAATATGTTGGTAATACAACGAATTTGAGGAGCCAAGTTAGCCGTTTTCACCCTGAGCGAACGTCTGCAACCATAAAGGATACAGCGAGCTAATCAGCTAATCAGCCAAAAATTGAGGAAGCGCTGTCAACCTCGCTGTCCAACTCTGAGAGAGGGAAGAGAATCACCCAATCTGTGGCAGCTTTCATAGCTAAGGATCTACGGCCTTATTCGGTCATAGACAACCCCGGGTTTTGCCACCTGCTGAAGACCCTGGAGCCATGGTATAAGCTCCCATCACAAAGTCACTCCACAGAAACGACTACCTGCACTATACACCAACCTAATTTTTGTAGATTACAGCACACTTCTAATGCACTGCAGAAGGATTTATGTTTTGCTTTTGTAATGCTTATGTACTGAGGTGGGTCACACAAAAACTGGTATTGAAAAGATGCAGCTTTTTATATTGTAGACTTGTAGTCTGATGTTTGAAAGCACTTTATAAATAAAAAGGTAGTTCAGATTTATCTGACTGACATCTGACACTTATGAAAAAGTAGCCATGTGCAGTAATATAGAAGATTGAGGCTGCGATACATTGAGATGTATCAAGAATCATTGTGTGTTTGAATTGTAGTTTACCTCTAGTGGCACAATGAATCATCAAGCCAGCAAACCGATTCAGTAAACAGCAATATCTTTCCTAACCACAGTGCTACTGGTCATGCCAGAGCAAGTAAAGCTATAGCAGCAAAAAGTGCATGTTATTGTATATGAATTAGACTTTTAATTGCTTAGAGGAAGAATGTGTTTGTTCTTACAAAACTTGCATAGTCTCACTTTAACTAATATATGAACATTGTAAATGTGACAAAGAGGTGAGTCAACTTTTTGTCTTCTAAAGGAAATGGCACAGAGTTCATCAAGTTCTAAGTAAGCAAATCAGTTCAAAAACTTTATTTGTTTAGGCTACTTATGTGTAATCATTAGTCACTATTCAAATCGCCTCCTAACCTTATTTCCTGAGCTGCTGTTAGCTTTGCAGGACTGCGCAGACACAGCGATGATGAATGTGTGTCCAGTTGTGGTCATTTCTCACAGGCCAAGGGCTCTAGCTGAGATCAAATGGTAGCCCAGCCAGCGTCCAGCAGCCTGGCCCTTACACCACCTCCCCCCAAGCCTACACCCCCTATGGCCAGCAAGGGCACCCGGGGCCGCGGAGAGACAGCTGAGAAAACCAGACACACTCGAGTGCAGCCTTTGAACACAGGCGTGACAGTAAAGGGGCCTGAAAATCTGCGCTCTCTCCTGGAATGATATATATGCCTGGCTGCCCCTGGGAGGGTGCAGCTCCTATGCATACATGAAGAGGGAATGCACACATTTATACTGAAGCCAACATGGATGCAGGCGTGAAGACATATAGACATATACACTATGCTGGTCCACACATCCAGCACCATAAACACCCTGTCAGAGTCAGCTGTATGCTTGTGTACCCTGCTTCTGTTTGACGACTCTTTCTGAGATAGCGGCACGCCAGACCCTCCAGTGGATGATTAACTGCTCCACACAGGGCATGCCAGGAGAGGCAGCTACTGGCTATTCATATCAGCTCATCTCACCCATGGCCTTGCCACTGCCAACGACTGGCATGCCCTTCTCAAGCCTGTCTAGTCAAAGACCATCAGAGTTAAGCGTGAAGGATAGCGGTGGAAATGGATTCATGGGCTTTTTTTGGAATTCGTGACTGCTTTGTACCACAAAGTGTCAAGTCAGGCGGATTGGCTTATGACATGTCCCATTAAATTGCCTCTGATGTCCTGAACAATGGCGCCTTTGTGAAGGAATCCACTGAAGGCTTGTTCCATCAAGAGCCTGTTTATCTCGCTTTAAGTCTTTTTTTTTTTTCTCCTGAAGATGTGGCGCGTTATCTCCATATACATGACAGTTAAACCCAGATAACCTGTCTTCAGATGAGAGAGTGGGGTGAGAAATAAGACACTCTCTTGTTCTTTTTGCATCTATTGACTTGCAAATGAGACCAAAATAACCTGCAAAAATGTGGCCTTGTTTGAGAGCAGCTTGGGTTTCACGTGGGAGATAGCTAACTATAGGCAGGTTCAGTCAAGAGCCAAGAGACTCCAACTTCACAGCCACACATTTTATCAGGCACAGACTCACTCATGCGCTACATTTGTTAGAAAGATGTTTGCTTTCACATGTTGGCCGAGGCTCCACGAGGATGTCTCACACAGCCAAACCTGACTCACAGGAATGTCAGGCTTGAACTTCAGCCAGGTCTGCAAAGAGGAATACAAGATGTACACGGCTTGGTGTTAGGCAAAGTCAACCACATCTGCTCGCATGCTAATTTTTCCTTTGGATGTCATGCAGTTCATTTCCTCTGACTTTGCCCAGAACGCTTCCTGAACTTTTTTGAATGACAGAAGCGCCGAGCTAACTAGCTTAACCATGCCTATACAGGCTTCCCAACTCACTGACTCATCACTTGTGTTGGCTTTTAAAGTTTTTCTCTTAACAAGGAGCCTATGGTTTGTGAGACTAGTTTTTGAACTCCCCCTTTTCACTGTTTCACTCCCCCTTCCCTGCCCTCCTCCCACACTAGCCAGACCCCTGCAGTCCTGAATGTTTAACAGCCCCTCACTCTTTTGTAAAGGTGCTTGTTAACATGGCTTTGGGAGCTCCAGGCCTGCATATCTGACTGATCTGCCCACAGAGGGCCAGAGGGTGGTGGGGGTGCTATCAGACTGAGGCAAAAATGGGGTGACTGACATGTATGACAATGTTAATGTTTCTTGTTCCACAAAAGAGGAAATTTAAGTCAAGGGAGGTGAAAGAGGGAAGCTCGAACACACGTTTGCTTTGAAAGGTTTTCAGTGAATGAAGATTTTAAAACATCCCACAAGATATTTTGAGTGAATGAAGAGAGCTGTGCTCTCGAAAAAGTGCACAATGACTCCTATATTCCAACAGGCTCTATTTAACAGGAGCTCAGTGAACGAGTGGGTGCAAACTTGATTCATTAAAGAATTAAAAAAACACCGATTTAAGAAAGTACTGTACAGACTCAGCATCATGTATTAAGTACAGTGTAATGTTATTTATCACTTTGTGGAATACAAACCTCTCACAGGACCTCATACTGCAACTGACCAATAAATATAGCCGTCAGTGACATTTTTAAAGAGCATTCAACAAGTCCCCCGAAATCCAGACACTGGAGCCTTGGATTAACAACCCTTGAGAGAGTGCACAAGAAAAATAAGCAGCTTCTGGTCTGAATTACTGTCAATATTCCTCTAGGAAGTGGATGATGGACATGCACACAATGCAACACAGTGCTCCCTGTCAGTTTGGACCGGCCCAACATGTTTAACTTGGCTCCTGCGAGCTCAGTAATGCAGGATAGGCTCTACTTGAAGAGAAAAACAAGACTTTCTGTTCAAAGTTCCTGCTTACTTGAGCTTGACCTCAGACAAATCTGTTTTTATGTCAGACAAGATATATCTTGACTTTAGAAAAATACGCAGCATTTTAATGCTCTCCGTGTACATACAAATATCTTCAAATGACAGCCTGTCAACAGTTGGCACTTAATGTGTTGTATCTCTTGTGAAAAAAGTGACCAATTATCAAACTGCAGGGCAGATTAGACAATTAGGTCCTTGTGGGAACAGCAGCCTCACATGTATACCTAAATAAATCAGTGTTTAAGGTTAAACCTGTAATTGAATGATCCAATAAACCAACCAAGCATCATAAAACCAAGAACTGAAAAACCAACACTGAGGACGTTCATTCATGACATTTCTTCTTCACAGAGGACTTTAATCCAATCAGTTTGAAAATGCAAAGGTGGACGTGCTGCTGAGAAATCAGATGACAAGAGAACCACAGAGGAGCTCGGTTAATGCTGTGTTGAGGTGCTACATGGCTGGAGTTTGGTCAGCTTATGGAGGCCTCCTTTCGTGGTCAGGGGAGTGTTTTTCCAAGACCAAATGGATGGGAGTGACATCCCCACAGAGATCTACACTAGGGAGACCACCTGCATGCACTGGCCGGACTGAGCGAAGAAAACACGTGCCGCTGTCACATAGCAGACATCAAAAACATTTGCATCCCAGGGGATTCAGTTTGCAGTACTGGAGACTAAAATTTAACTCTTTAAACACGGCACCCTGCACACCACCTTCTGAAGGCAGCAAAGATCATAAAGTTCCATCTATACCTGTTATGTTCTGTATGTCTGTAAATTATGCAAAACCCTGATTAATAATGAAACCATCCCCCCATTAATTTAAATAATCCAAGAGATTTCATGTACATTTCTTAACTAAAGAATCTGCGTCAGTGTCAAGGAAGCTTTTTTCATCTAAGAGATCGGGTGCAATTCTTTAACATCTCAATTTCCCTTAAGGAGTTTTTCTTTCAGCCTCACTACAACCAAAGCATGTTCCTCCTAGAAACCAGATTACATCATCTACGGTCATTTCCCTGGTGGTCTTACCTCAGTGTAGGCCAACTCTCCTGAGGCGAGCAGGAAAAAGGATCTTATCACTCTATCCAGTCCTAGTTTCTTCTCCAGCCCCTAGGCTCCATATCTACGCAGGATCCTCAGAGCTCTAATTCCAGGGCAGAAGTAGTCAGCTTTCTCTACCAGAGCTGTCAGTGCAGCAACAGCCCATATCAAGGCTAAGACTGTAAAAAGTCAGGGAGATGTCTGTCTCAGTGTGTGAGAGAGAGTGTTTGAGAGGGGTGTGTGCGTGTGCGTGTACATGGAGGAGCTCAACCAGATGGTCATCCCACCCTTGTCTCTCTCACCCACTCCTCCTCCTCCTCCTCCTCCTCCTCCCCCCCTTTCCCCCAACCCAACACTCTTAACCTCAGCCCGGCCCCTTTAACCTCAGAGCAGCCAGTCATGGCAGGGTATGGCAGAGCGAGGCGTCTCTCCTCCATTGACCCTCCCCTCTTACTTCAAACATATGCTTCCAAATGAGAACCACCGGTACAGCTCCGGCTCACAGGAACTGTGCTTTTAAGTAGCACATCAGTGATGGCAGAGTTTGTTTTACCACACTGACCGCCACATATCCACAACAGCTTTCACATGACATTCTTCTTTCTCCTTCCCTATCAGCAGCTCAAAGATGTGGGAAAGGTGGTGAATGTTACAGTCAGGCTTCGGTTTATCTGGTGGTTTGTCTCTCTTCTCTTGCGCGCTAAAATGTCATTTAGTTACAGGGAGCTGTTTGCTAACTACAGATTTATGATTATAGAGTGCTTGTCAGATCGAGTGAGCAAAAGATGCTTTATTTATCCCGCTACAAAAAAATCACTTCCTACCATCTATAGCATCTTGGTTCAGCCTCACGTAACCCATCCCTCTAACTGAACATGATGTCAGCAAGTCTAAATGAGACCTGCTATCAGGCCTTTAACATATGAATCACTGAAAGTCCTATACAAAGCAATTACTTTAACCACAAAGCTGCTATTATCAGCTCAACATTGTCTCAATGAGGTTTAAAAATGTCCAACATTGTACAGCTCAACAAACTCGGAAAAACTCAAAAAACATACATTTTATGATGACATGCTAAAAAAAAAAATCAGTCCCCGGCTTCTCAAATGTGACAATTTGCTGCTTTTCTTTGCTTTTTCTGACAGTAAACTGAATATCTCTGGGTTTTAGACTATTGATCAGAAAATACAAGTAATTTGAATATGTCAACTTGACCAAATGACTAATCAAGCAAATAATCAGTTGATTAATCAAAAACAAAAAATATAATCATTAGTTACAGTACATTTAATTGAATTTGGACTGCATCTCAAACATTAATAACCAGATTATTCAATGTCTATTGAAATAAATCTTACACAAAAAAGACAAAGATCAATGTTACAAGGCTAATATTGGCTAATTGCTCAGATATCTTCTTGCTTTTACCATGTACAGACGTGTTCAATAAAACCAGTCCGCTAAAAGTTCATCCTTTCAACACGAGGTTTTGTTGTAGAGGGTTAACATACTTTAAGACTGTAAAACAAAGCAGTAGAATATTTTACTGGGAGGCAATGAATCTATTAAACAGCCAGAATTGCTTTCTTTATTAACATTTTAGCTGCTGTTTAATTTTGTGGAGATGACGTCAGGATGTAATTCTGTGAACTTGAACACATGAGTAAAGCCTTTTGTGGGTTTTTTAAGGAGGGGCTGATTTAACAGGGTTCACAGTGGTCAATGCTGTTATGTAGCAGAAGCAGTGAACTGCTGTAAAAATGTGTCATCACAACACATTAAAAATGGAACAAACACCACAGACTTGTTGATTTATATACAGAATTCTGTCAACTTTTTGATCTTTTACGACAAATTCACAGTATATTCAAGGCTACAAAGTCTCCTTTAATCAGATCCCAGATAGGCTGATGAGTTAAACTTTGTATGGCAGGACATTGTTGTCTGCACACTAACTGTTCAGTGTACCTTCTATTTCTTTAATCAAACATAAGTCACAAAACACAAAAAGCTAAATTCTGGCCACTCATTCCTAGTTTAGCTCATCTGTGCATGATTGACAGCATCTAACTGGCAATCTTTGCTCATCCACACACTTCACATTCATACCATTATGTGCTAAAATATCACAGTGAGGGTAATGAATGGCAACCATCACTCAAGGATGTTTAGGCAGGTAGATGTTCCTAACTAAAACAGAGAAATATGAGCGAATACACTTATGATGGCTATTCTGGGGCTTAGCTTCACCTAGTAATGTTTGAAAGCGAGCGTGCTTTAACCCCTGCATGGTGCGTGTACTGTAGTTGTGTGTGGGTGTGTGGACAAAGCCATTGTAGCAGCCAAGGCCAGGGAGGAGAGACACCCTTTCACAGCAAACCTCAGGCCTTTGTGCAATTCCAAAAGACTCAGCACCCTGCTCCATTAGCAAGTCTAAGAGGGGAGGGACGACACAGCATCCTGCCTTTTGGGGGGGACATTCATGAAATGCAAAGTTAAGATGGTAAACTAATCTGGACAAAAGTTGCAGATCCTATTCAGCAATACCAGTATGAGTAAACAAGAGTTGTGCCTGATTTCTTCAAAATGTAGAAACATGTTTATTTCACGCTTTATTTGACACATTTGAAGCTCAAGAGAAACAATGTCCACAGTTCCTCCTCATTTCAAAGTTGCAGATTTTGAAAAAAAGTTAAGAAACAGGTTTATAAGTGCATTAAGGCAATCGAAGATATCTTTAAAGTTCAAATGACAGGACTATAGGAGAAAAAAAGGCCTTTGACAATGAACTAAGGTGTAACTATTTGAAGGCATCTATGGATTATCTTTAGTCTCTTGCACTCAAACAGGGAACCTGTATCTCATTCTGTACGACTATAGTTAGAAGCTGGTTGCACAGTTCAAGGTTCACCTCAGATAGTTGAATAATATAAAGTTGGACAAGTCATGCATCCCTGACCCTTGACCTTAGAGAGCACCAGATGACCCATAAATCTATGGCCCCGGGGCTTTACGGCCCATTCCCCTGTCATAGCTGCAACGACCTGAACAGCACCTCACACCTGGTCTGCACCTTCTCACCGCTGTAAAAAAAAAAACGCCCTGTGCTAGCGGCGAGTTAGTCCATGACCAGCATGCCCTGACACTGACAGGACAGGGATGATCATCATCAGAACCAACGCCCTACGATAAAGCTGCATTCTTCTCTGGTCCAAACACGTCCTTGAAGAAAGGGACCCATAAAATAAAGCATCCAGTCAAAGCTGAATGCTGCATCTCATAGTAAGCATTTGAAAAATGGATACCTGCATGAGTTAAGCCTAATGTAATCTGTTTAAACGAGTCCCAAGACATACCATAAATCGGGATACCAAAGGGGCAAAGGGAAGGTCAGTCTCTAACTAAGTGTCATTGGTGACCATTGTTGAGAATAGCTCTCACTACTGTGTGAGCTACCTTATAAAAAGTAGGCATTCTCAAGGTTTAAATGACTTGCCAACGGGTATTAGCAGGACACAGGCCCAACAAAAGCTTCAGTTATAAAGGCCAATAAAAGCCTATCACTCTACTGTAATAACAATCCTTTTTACGCCTTGAAAGAGGGAGGAAAAGGTCAACTGGTGGAGCAGTCAGCGCATTGATATTGACTTAGCTAGATTGGCGCTGACAAACTCAGGTCAGACTGTAGGCTTGTTAGCCCTATAACCCTCACATAACCCCTTTTACTGTTTCACTCTGACACACTGGAGGCAGCTGAGGGCACAGCTTAGATCTAAGCTGACAAGAGACATTTGTAAAAATGAAAGAACAAATATCTATTCACTTGACACTTGACCTTACTCAAGATCATGCCTTTTCAAGAGCTCTGAATAGGAAAAAGCAAAATGAAAAAAGTTTTCTTGGACTAAATTGGTAATGAGATATGGTTACATATGAAAATCTAATTTTCTAACTAACCAAACACAATACTTAAATCTGTCATTTTATGTATTAGTCATCTATAGCCAAGTTGTCTGTGTTTAATTATTAGATTATCTACCCACTTATTTCTGCTTTATCTAATCTGCTGAAACACTGTTGTGTCATGTATGATGTAATACAACATAAATGTCCTGTTTCCATGGAGTGACCCTGTAATACATTACATAAATCTCAGCCTGCATTACACATCACTGCCGAACAAAGCCTGGTGTCAGCACACTGGTTGTTTCTTCACTTTATCATATGTACACCACTGTCTAACTGCTTTGCCAAACATTGCAGAGATGTATGACTGGGACTTGGTCATATTTCACCCTCAATTTGACACCCTCTCACCTAGTTGTAAAAGCCGGACCTCATTGGGAACAATGGGAAGTGGAGCGGCAGAGCTCCTGGGGCTGTTAAAGGGAGGAAGCCCCTTTATTTGAGGACACTATAACTCAACAAAAGCCTGTGGCTGTCTACACACAGAGCTGACCGAGGATGAATGGGCTGCTCTTACACTACACACTTGCACCGACAAAAGCAGTGGATCAGCAGAGGGCAAACCCTGTCATGTGTGGTCTCCCTGGACAAACTGGGATATATAGACATAATGTTAAAAAAAAACAGCACTATTAACACTTTAGACCAACAGGTCTCAGTTTTCACCATATTATTTTATTTCTTTAGTGAAAATTTTCCTCATGACCAGGAAAGCTGTCAGTTTTTCCATTCCTTCATTCCCATGCCATGTGAAAAAGTTTGATCATTCTTGTTGAAACAGCACCCCGTCAGTGTCGAGGTTCAACACTTGTGGCCTTTAAGATTTCACTGGATTTTTAGCTCATGACCTCACACTGTCAGAGTCGAACACACACACACACCACTTAAACCTCACACCTCACACATCTGGGCTTTTCTCCTCAACTTTCCTCGAAGTTCAACAGTATATCCTTCATATGGCACCAAACTATTTCCTGTGTTTCCAGCCCCGGGCTGAACGGACACATGAATGAGACCGCCATAACAAAACAGGCAATACTCAGGAGTGAGCGCTACGAGCAAGTCATTGTAGAAGGAGAGGATGCAGTAAAAAAAAAGAAAAAAAAAAAGAAGAAAAAGTTGGCAATTCCCACACGTGGAAGCATTTTCCCGAGCCGCGCAGCTTCAAAAGGCAAACCGTGGAATCCAACAATACTCTGAAACAGTTAAGAGCTGCTCAGTCAGGATCCCACTAATGATTAACATTCCTGGAGAAACACTCCGTTACAGTCTTTTTAGAGCGTTCTAATTAAACACATGCTCCAGTGCCACAGCACAGAGGGAACTCTGACGACTGAGAGCAGGGATGCTTCTTTCCAGCTCTGCTTAATTGGACACAATTTAAGTCATTAAGGTGGTAGTAAAAACAGCAGAAAGAGCAGAGGAGAGGCCCAATCATCTCCCTTGTAAGGCTCCCTGTTGCTCTGATGTTGTTGACCCTTTCACCTCCTCATGTGACCCACATTCAAATGTACAGGAAGATATTGTAGACCTTCTTTCATTATGAGATGTCTGACTAGACACTGAGGAGAGCAGTCTGGACTTGTTTGACTTTGAAAATTGTTTGAGAGCGGTTGTAAAATGAATTTCTAATGCATTTCCGTAGAGCTTATTAGTGGTTATACATGTTTGGAGGCCCTACATCTTGGGAGGCAAACTGAAAATAGACCTGATTATCTGTGCATCTGTTTGCCACATTGAGTTGTCTTTCTTTATGTCCTTTGTGGCTTTGGTGTATATTTGTGTTACTTTTGAATGAATTGCTGTAATATACATTTCTTTTTGTACCAGAATGGTAGCATGTATGACAATGTGGCATTACATGACTTGGTCTGTATACTTAACTGTCTTTATGATTTCAATCTCAGGATTTATGTCGTGAATCTTGAGATGCAAGTTTTAGAAGCTCGTCTGTGACAGATAAGATGGGCGTGTGAGCTGGAGTGTGTGCATGTTATGTACAGTATGTGTATACAGGTCTTGTGAGATCCGATCTGAAGCCCTCAGGAGGAGTTTTCCAGATACACAGGCCAGACGTGGGGTCATTAGTGCCTGGGATCTGTGTCTAAGTGTGTATGCATGTACTGTATGTGTGTGTGTGTGTGTGTGTGTTGGTACAATGTATGTGTGGAATGGAAAAAAGGACACAACTGGCTGCCTTATCACCCTCTCAAATTAAGGATACCAGTCCTCCAGGGCAGAGCTTATTCTTAGAAACCTAGCATGTAATACGTCTGTTTCTGTCAGCATCAGTGTGTTATTTTTGGAGCTGCTAATACTGAGGTCACTAATGACACACAACCATCTTCTGTCAGCATCACAGGCCAGCATAAAGGAATAAGTGACAGAGTGGGGATACGCTCTGTGTGTGTATAAATTATAACCCTTTCCATAAAATCTGCCTTTTTTCCAAGTTTTTATTCCTTTCTTTCATCATCAACAAACATTTGACGATCTCCCTAAATGGTGAAGTGTGTGTGTTAGCCTACGGACGAGACATACACAAACTCACAGATGTACACATCTGGTGAGCCACTGCTCTTATTTTCTTTGGGAGCCCAGCCCCTAACAGGAAGACAGCGCGAGCTTAGCAAACAAAAGCCCGGCTCTTTGAACTGTCCTCTCACTAGGAGCTGCTGTCAGGTTGCTGTGGCCAAACGAACTGTTTCTGTGTCGGCTCAGCGGCCCCATTGTGGGCCTCAGGCAGCTGCTCTGCAAGAAATGTCCTCAGTTGCCTTTGTCAATATTGACCCATCTGTATGTTATCCTACAACATCTATCTTCACTGTGATGTATGACCACATCCAAAAGAAAAGAGTTATATGTGAGATTATCAGGTAGCAAATGATAACCGTAACTCCTGTGATAGTAAACTTAATAATACCTGCCACAGCTCAGTAGATTTATAACTTTACCAAGTGGAGGGGGGAGAATACATTAGACATTTTTTTAATTTTAATATCACAAACTGATTAATGTGACAAATAGAATAAAAAATGAATACAGTGTTTAATAAATAATAATATACAAAAATCATCTTGGTTAGAGTATGGTGTTGTTTAGTTTTTATCAAGTCTGTGTCGGATTCCCAGGATTTTTACTGAAAAATGGTTCTTGGATTGTTATTTGACTAAGAACGGAAATCAAAATATGAAAAAAAGCAAAATCATCTCCACTGACAGCTGATTTAGGTTATAAGAAATAGTAATTTATGAAAAATGATAAGATATTTTGTACTTTATTTTGGTAAAATTAAGAAAAATGTCAATATTCTCTTTAAAAACTTGAATGGTTGCTATATTACACATGTTTTTACCTGTGTTATAAATGCTAATATTAGCAGATTCTGGGGCATACCACGCATTATCATGTTGGATGGACTGTATTCATTGCTATACCATAAACACTATACAAGTACTTTGAAGCATGTATAACCTGCAATGTAGGTGGATTCATAATAGGTCCAAAATGCAATTTATTATAGCAAATACCCTTTTTTGTTGTTGAAAATTACAATTCAAAACCTGTTTTCGATATCCAACTCTAACCCTCATACAGAGCATAATGACTGTTAATAGCAACTGTAAATGGATAATAATAGCAAAACCAATTTAATGCTTCAGATGAAATGGGAAGGGGTCTAGTGTTTCATTATGGGTGCAAAGCATACGCTGCTGTGTATATCTCATGATATACAGAGCACTCACTATTATAGGTCTGAAGAGCCAAGAAGGGAATTATCTTTGAATAAGCAGACATGAAAAACTCCTCCATTGAAAAACAAAGAGGACTTTAAATCTTTCCCCAAGAGTGCAGGAAAGGGATAATATATTGATATATTGCTTTGTGTTCTTGTTAATCCTCTTATTATTTATTTTGGGAGATACTTTTGTTATAATTGAATTCAGCACTGTATGATTTGGGAATATAGCCAAACTCTTGTACTTCTTGCATGAATTTGTTTCCAAACCTGATTAATGGCAGTGTAAAATATGACTGGATCAAAGTTTTAATTAGAAACTTTTTCAAAGAATCAGACAGACATTCAGAAACTGCAGTCTGTAACTGTAACCTTTCTGACGAATCTCAGGAAATATCTTTGTTGTTAGTCCAAAAATGCAGAGTCCATTTTTAAACCCTGTTGACCTTTTCCATATCATCCATGCTCACTGACTCCACCCCTGTGACAATGCCAACAGGGCAAGAGGAACAAGAGCTACAGGAAGGGGAGGGGGTTGTGTGTTTTGCATATTTCCAGCCGGGGGTCCGGAAAGCTTTAACTGAATCCCCTGTTGTGTGCCGGGGAAATGAGCTGGGCTTTTTAATGACTATCTCAGGGTAATATGTTTTCTTTTGCTTCTAGCCCTGTGATGCTGCGACTGCTTGGATGGATCCCTATAGATGTGGAGGACAGAGGGAAAAACACGCCCCTCCTGCAGGCATTGCTCTGTGTCAGACTGGGTCAGAAAAACTTTCCAAAAACTCCATCACCAAGGTTGCTGACATTTGGCATCTTTGCATCTGTTATTCCCCTTTATCAAAGACAGACATGTCGATAATAAGCAGCTTCGTAGTAGTGCACTGAGGTTATTGTGCAGTATTCCTACAGAGCGGAGCATCATGCCTATACATGGTGGTGATAATGAAACATGTGTGTTGAGTATGACTTTCATCATCATGGTGGTCTGATGGTTAGTACCACAATTATGCCGTGTGGTTACCAGAGATCTGCTGGGGCATTAAACTCCAGTGTGTGAGCCAAACCCGTTTTCCTCTAACATCATCCTGCAGCTCCTAATAAACGGAGTTGTGCCTGGGAGCGCTAAATCACTAACTACCTTTAATCACTTTAGAATAATGCTTAGCATGTGGATCCAATGTGTGCCACCGCTGCAGGCAAGTTATAATCTCTCCCACAGACAGCAGCATCCACTGTGGTTATCCCACTCTCTGCAACCGCAGTGTAACAGTGCCCTAAATTTGACCATCCAGGCCACCGTCCATTCAGCCAGGCCCACTGACCACAGATTCAGAGACCACCGGCGTTTAAACAAGCCATATTTCATCCAGCCTCCTGCCAACCTACCACAAACAGTTTACAGTCAATGGGCTCTGCTCTCTGGAGTTTGTCTATGGCAGCCCTACTCCATGCCACATCTCCTCATCCAGAGCCATGAAAGACTGGCCTCCTCTGACAGCTCCTGACAACACACGGCCCTGTCCCGCTCTGCTTTTAGCCCTGCTGCGGTGAGCTGGACCACGTCTGGGGATAAAAGGCTGCCAGAGTGTTTGGCTTGCAGGCGATTTACACGGACGCGAGGGTGATTCATTCTAGCTTTGCACAAACAGGCCTCTGTGTACATTTCACTGGTACTGGGCTTTTAAATCAACAGTGGGAAACATATACACACAGGCACTGGGACTTATATTCTGCTCATTCACACTCAGCTGGGTGTCTGCCACACTCGCATACACTCTCTGACACTTACAGTCATACACACACACACATAGGTGAACACTTTGTCTCTCTCCATCTGCCTCTCTTGGACAAAAACACAAACACACGCCATGCCCCACTGTTTATGTCTGAGGCTGGCTTCATGTCTGTGATTTGTCTCCACCTCCACCACTCTTGCTGTGCACTAATGCAATGTTGCAAAGCTAGCCTCTCTAGTTAAGAGGTACATTACGAGGTGCTCATACAGAAAGCAGGACTATCAGCTGCCCAGTCCTAAATCCTACAGGTTTTAACAATGCACTGTGGTACTAAAATAAACCATCAACATATTCCACATTTATTAAACGAGCACTCATAAACATCACCTTGGCCGAGGAGAATCAAAACTGTTTCCATTGCTGTGTCCAAGAAAATTAATTACAAGGCCAGCTATTTTATTTCCCTCTCACACTCAGACACAAACCTAGAACAAAACAGTTTCAAAAGTAGTTTGATTCTATTACTGGTACCTTTGATTCACTTCAAAGCTTTGGAAATGAGACGTGAACAGGCACCGTGTGAAATGTGGAGCCGCTCCAAAAACACCACTTGTAAATCATTTACTCTATAAATAACTTAATATTCACAGAGAATTCTCACCTGCAGCAGATCATTGAAAGTAAGCTCAGCTCACATCTCCCCTAACACATGCCTTGTCTGCTAGATCATCTAAACATTAAACAACTGCAGCTGTGAAGTAGGAGACTCAGATTTCAGCAGATATACAGTATGTTGATACATCATTGATACTTTTACAGTAAAATACATTTAAACCATTGATTAGGAGGTGTATGACAACAGCACTTGATTTTTGCATTGGAAGCTGAATCTCAAATGTAGGTCTACATGCCCTCATTTAGTCTTTAGCACTACTTACAATAATAGAATATCAGTTAAATCACTGTAAACGGCCTTGACTTGACTATTTCAAACCTCAAAAAAAGATTTTTTTTTGACTTTACACTTTTGTGAAAATGTAAAATAGTTCTGCTGTTGATGGAGTTTCTCTGACTTTTAAAGCAGTCAACCTCTAATTTGGCCACTAGGTGACACCACCACCATGGTTCTGTGCTCTGTCCTCCCTGTATCTCTGTCCACAGCACTCACACTGGAAATAGTAAATGTCCATTTTTACTGGTGAGTGGCCAACAGAAAAAGCAATATAAGTGACAAGCGTGTTTAAAAGTGCTGTAATCATGGATTGAAGTGACCCTGTTTGAAAATCACAGCAAGATTTTGACTTGGCGAGTTTGACTTTGAAGTGGCATCGCTGACATGATGCAGAATCCTGCAGTTAATCTCCCTCCTTTGTACTGCCAAAGTGCTCCCATGTATAATTCAGTCTATTTAAACCCACTTTCACTCTGAATTGTCCTGCAATACCTCAAATCACCTGCACAACCAATGTGTCCAAAATAAAGTCCATGCCTTGTCTGGGGTTCTCTCCTCTCACCTAGCTGACAGGCTTCAAGCTGAACTGTCCTGGGATCAGCGGCACTCTTGTTTTTGTCAGCTGTGGCCATAGTGACAGATTTCAGGCCAGTCTGAGTCTTGCGCTCGGGCTGAGCCAAGTGGGTCTGTCATTCTGTCAGCCCCCAGGAGGGCACGCACAGGACTTAATGGCTTATGGTGATGTTTACTGTGCTCTATCGAGAACAAAATATTATTTTAGACAGGCTTGGTTAAACACAATGGTAACTGCTCTCCTGTGCCTTGTAGGTTTAGCACTTTCTATCACAGCTGAGAATGGAAATGTTTGAAACTTGAGGGTGTGTCATTGTTCTGCAAAGGAAACACTTTATGGCATGTTTAGCTCTGTGAGAGGTCCATAAGGAGTGATGAATTCACTCAGGCAGCTTGCAGAGTTTTTTTTTTTCTACTCAAAGAGCTGAGTGCACTGCAAAAATGTCCACCTCAATAGGTCTGTTTGATTCACAGTCTTAAAAGCAGCCATTGAGTTAGATGTTTTTGGGGCAGTTTCATGATTTTCTTAAAGATATCTGGAAACAATGCAGATCAAGTATCAAGGGGATAACTCAAGAATATTCTCAAAACAAATTTATTTATGGTCGAAACAAGTTGCTGAATCTATTAGTTTGCTATAATAAAGTCATGAATATAAGGTAACTGACTCCTCAAACTCACACTTTTTTGCAGCCGGTGCACTTTTTCTTGTTGTTTGGTTAAGCCATTCTCACCATATCCATCTTGGTTTGAGTTGAAGCAAGTGAGAGTGACTTCTCATACTGTATGTGGCCGGGGTGTGTGACCACATTCCCCCTCACTCAACAACACTCTTGACAGCTATGTAGCCCTACAGTGGCGGACAGGCAGCGGTCAGGGAGCGCCGACCAGTTGTCACCAAAGTGACAGGCGACAGCTGAGTCCATACATCTGGAGGCCCCGGGGACTCCACACTTCCACACGCCCCACGTCTCTAAGCAAGTTTCTTCAGCGTCAGAGAAATTAGGTTGCTCAGACTATACGCGCAGGGAAAGTGAAACGTGTCTCTGGATGTTGCTGCGTAAAAGCGCAAAGCAGCATCGGAGGATAAGACATTAAAGCCAGTTTCGTGACTTTTTAGGCTGATACAAGTAGCCTATGAACTCTTTGGAGTATCAGTTCAACTGATTGAAGTTGAAGGTTGTTTTCTCACTATATCTTGTTCAACGTGCCGTTTGTTTTTCTTATTAAATCACAAAATTGAGGTCAAATTTTCGTATTTTCTCACCAAAAATCTGTACATTACTAAGAAACCGTCCACACTAATGAAATTTATAACCAAAACAACTGTTAAAAACACAGAAAGATTTGGTTCACTCACCCCCAAAGTGTTCAGTCGTGGTAAACAGAGTATCCAGAACCAATATTCCTGAAGTGCGAAAAGCGATTCACGCTGCGTCTCATTGGCATACGATGAAAAGTCCAGAGAGGGTGCACCACTGTGCCGCAAAGCTGAACCAAAAGCTGTGCGAAGCGATAAGCTTAAACCCCTGATGCTGGCTGCATTGGAGAGGAGCGCTGAGAGAGCCTGGTCTGACTTCACCCACTGTCACCACATCTCAGTCATTTCAGCGGCGCACGGTGCGCTATGGTGCTCCTCTCAGTGGTCACAGTGAAATGACATTAGCGTTGCTCCCCGCCTATTGGCTTAAACAAGCAGCCCCCACCAATCCTGGAGAGACGGACCAGCCGGGAGCCCAGTGGACAAACGCTCCTGTGAGTTTACTCCTGCTGCTGCAGAGGGGAGTTTAAAGAGAACTGTTTGCGTAATTTAAATGCTTGAAAACTACCAAATGAGTTAATCCTCCTCTGTTGCCTTTACCTACAGGCTATCCATACCATTATATTAACTTTTTCCTCTTGGCCTATATATGAACCAATAAAACCTTGTGCACTCTAAAACGTATTGAACTGCTTCTAATTATAATGATAATAATAATAATAATTCATTCATACCATCTCAAATCATCAACAAGGAGACTTGGTGTGCACAGACGCCCTCTTTTGCGCCTCCATCCCCACATACAATTTGTCACCAGGTGTAGAAATATGATCTTTTTTTGCAAACCTATTTGTTCCTCTTGCCACCAATATGAAATTTTCACAATGTGCTTTATGTTCTCCCACACAGACTTTGTAACACTACTCCTATTTCCAGTGGGCCATGAAAGGTAAGTCTATATGCATCGACTGAAAAGAGGCTATTGCCTCGCTGTCTACTGAGTTAGACAAAATGTTCTGGGATGATCAAAGATTTGAAGAGAATGGCCACCACCCATAAATCAATGCATGGCCATAATACAATAGTAAAGATGAGATGAAGCAAGGTTTGTATTCAAAGTCACAAAAAAGGTTGTTTTCTGTAGATTTAATTTTGTTTGCACAGAATCAGCCCAGTGCTTTTGCTAACTTTACTGCATCACTACAATCCTGGTGGTTCAAATGAGCTGACAACCTAAAATACAACAAAGTTTTTTGACTGTTGGACCTTTAAAGAGCTTTTTGACCTGCCGTGACCCAAAGAAGGCCTTTTCACGACATCAAGAGTGACACTGCGCCCCCAAGCAACTCTGGTTCACTTGTTATATGTGAAATCAGGATCTTAAAATGTCTTTGAAATTCTTTCGTCTCTTTAAAACACTGAAACATAAATGTGTCAAATGCATCGATTTAATTGCGTGCCCTTCGACCTTTATGTCTCTCTCTCTCACAGGAACAGACGTTACATCTTTGGTTGACCTGGGTTACAACCTCAGTGACCGTCACATAGATCTGATCGGGTAAATGCATCTTAAGTAAAAACAGGTTTAGCAAGATCAAACCCGTCATTCATTCTTTACACAGCCTTGCTATTAAGAAAAGTGCTGTCCCAGATCTTAGACCAGACAGATGTACGCTAATATTTCACTGCAACCGCTTACTGTGTATCTTCTTTATCGGAGCTGCAGATACAAAGATAATTCATAGAATTCAAGATAATCTAAATGAAGTATCACATTAGTGGTACCTCATTTAACCCATCACATCACCTCATGTAGGCCCAGGTAATCTGTCAGTCACAAAGAGCTGAACAAACCTAAAAATACTTTTCTTTCTTGTCTTTATTTGTTTCATATTATCATCAGGCTAATCTTAAGAGTTTTAGATGTATTTGGAGATTTTTAACCTTATTCTGTTCTATATTTTTCCTGTTTCATATTTCAAAACCTCACTAAAGTGTCAAAATAAGATATAAAAGGCCAAAGTCAGCACTACCTTGAGGCCAGACAGCTCAAAGAACAGCAAGACATCTGAGAGGAGGACACTTACAAACAAATGGGCTGTGTATGTCAGGCTTCCGTAAATTATTTTGAGGAGCCCTTTTGCCTCAGACTACAATGTTTAACTGGCTAGACCTGAAAGTTAAAGCCTTTCTATCTAATGAGATATTTATGGGACTGTTGTAAAAAACGAAAAACTGAGCAGCATCACTTACACGGCTTTAGACCATAAAGATGCTTGGCATACTTTCCAGCATATCTCACTGCACGTGGCATGTGATTTCCCCCCCCTCCTACCCCCCACCCCTGATTTTAATAACATATAACTTGATTCTGATTGCCCTGTATCAAATGTAATCCCGGTGAATTGCTGGGTATCAATCGGTCAACAAACCAATTAATTTTTTTTCCCCGTCACAGCTGTTTCATATTTGTCGTGCTGTGTGACAGAGCAGCGGTGAATGTGTTGCTTAAATCGTCTATCCCTTTAACAAGATTAGGGGCTTAAGGCACTGTAACCCCTGCAACAGGAGCTCTCCAGCAAATCTGCTTTAATTAGAGAAGATGCTTCTTATTAAGTCCTGTTCACTGTTTGTATGTAGACCCATGTAAGGGTGCGATGACTTTCCGCTTTCTTTGTCTCTCTTTGCACTCTTCTGTCTTGCAGAACATCTGTCCTTCAGTGGAAGCTCTCTTCAATTAATTATTAAAAGAAAATTTCCATTGTGAACCTATGTGTTCTCAGCTGCACGGAAACAATAATGGAGCATGTCTCAAAGTCAGGCCACTGATTTGGAGACCCAGTTTTACAAACTTGAGGGGATTCTGCATTTAGCTATAGTGATTCCCAACTGCATCTATAATTCATACTCAGGAAGTGTAAATACATCCGGTTGAGTAGTGAACAGTGGCATACGTTCAAGAGAATAAGTTTTACCTCTAGAGTTGTTTGATTTTTAGCAGGAAATTGTGTTAATTGGGCTTTCTATTCAGCACCTCAAGCCACCAACAGTAATGTAGTTATAGCTCTGGTTGCCAGGTTGGGTGAGTATATTTGCTGGAGTATTAGCACGGTCTTAATCAAGTGGCGTTCTTTGCCTTTCATGTTTGCTCTACTTTTTATGTGCGGCTGCATGTTTGCTTGGGCTCTGGCTGAGTGCACACGAAGCTGCTGTGCATGTGCAAACTGATTTAGCTGAGATAGTTAGATTTTTTTTTTTATGAGGCAGGTTATGACTTCATGTAACCCACTGGGATATTTGCATATTGGAATATATGAGATAAAGAGATCCAGTGTTTGGCCCTGAAACATATTCCATTTCCCTCTAATTCCATTTGGGATATCTGATAATTGCTTGTTGCTGGTACATTACTCAAGCAAAGAGACAAAATAAATCCACACTGAGGTGCATTCAAACAAATTGGGAGGGGATTCTTTCTCTAACAGGGATCTTGTTTCTTTTAGTTTACATAGGAAATCTCTAGTCCAAACAAAGGCAGGAAAACAAACAAACAAGTGACTGGGACAGAGAATGACTGAAGGCAAAGGCGGGACCAGGCAGCAGAGCAGCTGGACCTCTTGACCAGTCACCTGGCTGCTGTCCATACTTAAACACTGCTGACCAATTAGGGACCACTGGTCATCCCAGAGCCCCAAAAGGCCCAACTTTACTCAGTCTGATGCCTTGATTTGTTGTTGGGCAGCTTGTCACAGATTGACAAATGGGATCACATTACTAAAACAAACAAGTTAATGCATGAGCTGGAGATACACTGTTTCTGTAGAATCCCATGAAGAAATCTGGTAACAGACTCCTACATGAACTGCTACAATAACAATAAGCTATTGGCATTTTGCTTGGCTTGTTGATCAAGAATTCTGTGAATACCAGACTCTTATAATTGATATGCCACACTTTAGCCTTTGTAGTCTCTAATTGGCTCTTGCTGTAGCTCTCCCAAAATAACTACAAACAGCCACTGAAACAAGAGAAGGCTTGTTTGCTTGCTGCATGCTAATTATGGAATTGTTACAGGGTAGAAGTAGTGCCCAACCGCTCATGGCAGTGTCATGATATCTGCTGGCCTCCGTCCCTGTTTCTCTTTTGGGGTTTGCTAGTATTATCATTGTTTGTTAATGGTCTACAGAGAGGAGGGAATCCTTCAACTACTTGGTGCGTGCTTTCATTTAAAGCACATTTGAGAAGCAAGAGAACATGCATTCTTTGTCCCCCTTTGGATAGAAACTGAAACCCTTATGCCATAAATCTTTAAAGGAATAGTTGGGGGGAAATAGCTAGCCTGGCCAAGAAACAGTACAGCACATAACCCTCCATAAAACTCCAACTTGTTATTTTTACACTTTGGTTTGTGTATGGATTAAACAAACATGATATAACACATTCATTAGTGAGTTTTGTACACAGCCATGCTAGATGTTTACCCCTTCTTTCCTCTCCTTATGCTAAGCTAAGCTAACTAGCTGCTTCTCCAGCCTCATATTTAGTGTACAGGCATGAGAGTGTGTATCAATGTTTTCATTCTGAGTCTCGGCAAAAAAAGGGAATAAGCGTATTTCCAAAAGTGTCGAACCATTCCTTGAAGCCATGCTCCATCTATTGAGGTTACACCAAAACACATAAAATCTCAGTTCACGTTTGGTTGCCTTTCCTCTGCTCTTGCACACTTACAGGAGAAGCTCCTTTCAGCAGTTATTCAAAATTAATGTATTTTCCTGCTATTCTATCCGCCATCTGCAATCATACTTCAACTTTTCTCCCCAACAGTCATTTGTGAAAGAGCTGCATCCTTGAAAATGTTTTCAAACAGAAGTTCCACTCTTTGATTTTGGTGTATCCGGAGGGAAGTTTACATATTCAATAATCCTGCTCCCTGAAGCATATATTGTTTAACGGAGTAATATTTCCACCTTAAAATAAGGCTTGGTATGATCAAATTATGATGAAATAACTGTTATTAAAGTACATACCCAAATAAAGTCTAGCACGGGTTTTGCATACAAAACCAGGTTTTACACATGGTTACCTGTCATACAACCATCTAAACTCCATTAAAGCTAGTCAGATGTGGTGCTTCTGCATCTGCCTACCATGACTTTGATCTTTGGCCAATTTGTGTGGCTTTAAGTTGGGTCATTTCAGAAGGGAATGTGCACATGCAGGGGGAAAGTCGAAGGGATTGCACTAGTTGACGGTATACAATGCTTTCCCAGTCCTAGGTTTGCTGACTGGGGAAGGTTTGTAGGCCTCAGGCAGGAAAACCAGGGAGCTGGGAAAAAGACAAACACTGAGCGTGTTCAAGTAAGCCATGCCACCAAACAGATTTGAGTTCAATGAATTATCTTCCCTTTCCTGACACGGTTTGGCTGATGAGCTCTGCATCTTTGTTCGTCTGGGCGATCTTCCCTGCTGAATTTTTCACGTCCCTCTAAATGTTATGCCTCAAACATAAATTGTCAGAGGATCAGAGCCTGGTTTCCGTTGCTTTTTTCCATCTTTGTGTCCTCCCTCAGCCTTTCATTCTTATCCCAGACATGGCAAGGCTTCTGCTATTAATTCCCTAGCGGTGAACTGAAGCTCCTTTAGGCATGCTGCATTCCCCGGGCTGCTCTTCTGTCGCCTGTGAGATAGCACAGAGCACACAACCTGCACTACTATTAAGATTCCTTATGTTACCCAGATAAGGGACATAAGAGGACCTCTGCTTTCTCTCTACTTTCATCCACTTTCTTTTTTGGCTCTATAATGTCTTCCTTCCTTCCTCTTCCCCTCTGTCTTCTCTAAGGATTCCTGATGCTCCTGTATTCGCTCCATCTCTCTCCCTGTCTGAGTTTTCAGACCTTGTCCAATGAGAACTAGCTCACTGGCTCCAGTATTTGGTTTCTGTATCACTGTTGCAGTGCTTTGACACTGCTCTCTTGGCACCTCTGACTGCAACCAACACCTCCTGAGGGATCTCTCGCCCAGCAGTTATCCCCTCGTTAAAAGAACTTGGGATGACTGACATTATACTGTAGGCAATTTTTCCTGTATAGATATACTGAGTGTCTGATTGCATAATTGAAACTCCAGGGGAGAAACTGATGAAGAAATTATCACCTTTATACACTCAACACAAGCTTCAGAATTGCTGTGGTTGAGCGATGTCGCCTGGAAGCTATTTGTATAAATTCTTACCCTGCTGTATATAATTCCTTTTCAGCATTATCCTCTCTTTACTTGGCAATGGGAACCATTTGCAAAGGGCCGACCCAGTGGATAGTGTCTGTTTCCCTCATAACAGGGGCTGTACATCTTCAACTGCAATCCTGTGCAGCTTTCAGCGGCACTAGGCTGTAATTTAATGTGTGCCTGTGGAATTCAGCGCGGGGTCATATTGCTTCAGTAAAATACCATCAACAGCTTTGTTCCGCCACAAAAAAATACATTAACAAAATGAGGTCAGCCGCACTTCTGGGCGACACTTTACGCATAACACATTACTTTTTACAGACTTGTTAGAGGCTGAAAAAAAGCCAGATAACCAGATTTACAATCCTGCCAGTAGTATCAGCACTTGCAGGCATAAGTTTCTTCATTGTACTTCAACTTGTGACACTCCGATTCGTGGAATTTGCTCCGATGAAAGGTGTCTTTCCATCCAGGGCTTTTTTTTATGTTCTTGTAGATCAGTATCCTGAGGACCGTCAACCTGGGGTTGCGCCAGTACAACTCTGTCGGCACCTCTGCAAGACGTGCTGATGGGGGAATGCGTGCGCTTTTTTTTTTTTTTTTAGGGGGGGTTGTCTTGGAAAGGTAGTCTGAAGGTAGCAGCCTCTTAGAGGAATCTGCCCCATTCCCTAAATTCCTCACTATAGGAAACTTGCCTTGGAGGAAGATGCTTGTTTGTTGATGCCCAGCAACTTTTGAAAAAGTAGAGGCCCTTGCTCTGCACCCCTTTCTATAATCGTTTAAACTCTGCTTTCTCCCTCCCTCCCCTCTCCAAACCTTCTGTCCCATGGAAATGCACCATTGACAGATCTTTATCAGCAGACCCATCCCTGCATGGGCCCGCCGTTTGCCTTTGTTTTATTTCACCGACCAAGCGCTGAGCCAGGATGAGGGATTTGTGTGTGCTTCCCTCTGCAGCTCTTATGTGCAGTCCTAATGTGAAACTGGTGTAGTTGTGGTCCTGACAATCCTTTTCCACTCTACGAATGTTGCTCTGGATGATAATAACATGGGTCCGTGCCTGAGGGGCAACGCAGTGTGGTCAGGGTCAGCCACAGATGGTTGTGCCTGTGGAGGATATAAACAGCGGAAATGTCAAAACAACCGTCGGACAAGTAAAGGGAGAGGGAGGAAAACACTGAGAAAGTGAGACAGAGAGGGGAGCAGAAAATATGGCAATGAGCGAGAGTTAAAGACTGATGGAAACAGGCATTACAAAGGAGAAGACTCAGCTAAATATAGAAGACATGCAGAACTCCCCGCTTGTCCTTGATGGTGCGATTATATGGTGATGGTGAATGGAAAGTATGTTGAGCAGTATATAAAACACAAGACTGTGGTCAGGAGGTGTCGCCTTTCATCCCCCTGGGCTGGGGACAAACAGGCTGGATGAGTCTCAAGAGAGGACCGATTCCACCCATCCACTCAGGCCTCAGACTACAAAAAAAATCTACACGACATTACCAAGAAAGCGCGGCCACCCAGGTTTCTGAAGGCTGGAACGGACAGTGAGAATAAAACGTGTTAATCCATCTCAGATCTCCTTATTGGCAGCAACCACATGACACAGTATGTGAAGCCAACTGGTCATTTCATTTTTCTGTCCTTTTTCCAGCATTCACTGCTTGGTTCATTCCCCTTTGCTTGTTTTCACATGAATTTCCCTCAAATAATTGTTAACTAACATCATCAGAACACTGAAATAGGCCAAAATAACCCACTTAAAGGATAATTACATTTTTACAACCTACAACAACATACTTGCCAAAATAATTGCTGAGATCTGGGAACATGGTGACTTCAATGAAACTTCAATGGGGCAAAAAACACGAGCGGTCAGACAATCATACAGGTATATAAGACGGTAGTTTAGCCAGATTATCTAAACCACTTTATTTGAATGAGCACGCCCAAAAATGTCAGTAAAAATCCCTCATTACACAGGAAAATTATATGTGTCCACAAATGTGGTCTAAAATTGAACCAGGAGGTCAGTCTGTACACTGTGAGAAGCATAACGTCTGTTTCTGGACCCATCTGTGTTATCATTATATCTCCGCAATTAACTTGGTGATAACAATGTTATTATTGAAAGGAATGGTGGCTAAAGCTACGAAAATAAAACCCAATTTGTTAAAGACCTGAATTATCCTTTAAGAAGCTCATCACCTTAAAACACAAACACGGGTCATTTTAGGTATTTGAACAAACACACAATAGTGTTGTTTTTCTGGTGAGAACAGTCTCTGCTTGAAAAAGAAAATAGTGCTTTTAAGCTGTCTGGTTCGTTCATAATGCTTGAGTGCCTTCCTCATTTTTGATGGTGGTGAACGCAGTGTCCTGGATGTGCTTTTGCCAACCAAACAACCAGATGCGTGATTTGAAGGAAGGAGCCCAGAACAGAGGCGGGTGACACGTTGCATTGCATCTTTTAGTCTCTGTCTCTATGGCTGTCTGTCTGTTTCATATGCAATCACAAGCACATGCACACACACACACACACACAATTTGGCGTCGAATGCATAACAAGACCGTTTGTCTGTCAATCATCGCTTTCCTAATTAGACATTCTCTATCTGTGAATGTCGTCTGGTTTCATTTGGGGCGTCTTTGCTTTCAAAACGGTCTGCGTCTCTCACTTAATGAGGTGGGGACAGTGAGAGGAAGCTGGGCCATGTGCACGGCTTCTGTGCTTTTCTTAATGATCGAGCTATTACGATTGTCACAGCACATCATTACCATTTCCACTGTGCGATTTCTATTGTACACTGTGCTCGTTAAAAGTGTCACCAGAGAGGATTCACTTCTTTAGCCTGAAAGAAGCCAAATTGTTGCCTTTGAGGGATGGATCCATCTAATTAGCCAAAAAAAAAAAGGACTTTCCCTTGAGGTCAGCTTCCAAAAACACACACTTAACCTTTTGAAATTTGGAAAACAATCCGACACCTGTGCTAGAGGATTACATGAATCTGATATCCAAGGAAACAATAGTTACATTTTGATCCTGCGCGTCTCTGTGTGTGTTTGTGTGTCTAAATCCTCATATCCATGTTTCATTTTAAGATGTATGAGGAGGGTCTTGTTGTATTGCATGTGGCTACACACACACACACACACACACACACACACACAGAGTTGAGGGTCACGCTGGCCCATTAACAGCCAGTCTTCTGTGACGTTCAGACACAAACACTATTATAATATTTATGACTCATTCTCAAAAGCTGCCATGTGCAAGAAAATTAGATAAATGTTTTTTGGGGAAATGACATGCGGGTGATTGTGACTGAGGAAACAGTGATGGATTGTGTCCGCCTGATGAAATGCATCAATCAAATGCTGGTTTTAGTTTTTCCTGCACTGTTTTTCCATTACTCAAAGACTGCAGGTTTGAATTGATCATTAATTCACTTTTGAATCATTTAGTACAGGAAGAGAATCTAATTTCTGTTTGAATCAAAAAGTTTATTGTGACCTTCATGAAGGTAGCCTCATTATTTGATGTTTCACTCTGAAGATGAATGATATTCTTCATGTTTCTTCTCATTTTTCTTAGTATGGGTCTGACCACGACAGTAAGCCCCGGGTATGTCACACATGATAAGCTGAATTTGAGTCTTTTTTATGTTCCTTTTTTTAGGCAAATAAGATTCACACCTTGATTTCACCTTGATTTAATAAAACTGACTGATTTGACGGTTATCCCACTATTAGGGTTACACATATGATGGTGGTACAATACCTTATACGTCCTCTAACAACTAACGAAAATGCTTACTAAATCTTTGCCCTGCATTACTACATTACACACTGCGTAACTGTAGACTCACCGAAACACTAGGAATCAGCGACCTCAAGGTTTTGTGTCATACAATGTCATATAATAGAGGCAGCGGCCACTTGGAGATCAATTATAGCAAAGTCTGAGGGGCTGTCAAGGGAACAAAAGGTGTTGCCACTCAGGTGGTGTAGCCTAACGTCTGTGTATACATCCCTGTCAACTGCTTTATTTCTCCTGTCTAAGTGCTTATCCATCAATTTAACCCAACACTCCTTCACTGTCTCCTGCACAATCAGCCTGGTGTGGAGTGATCTGAGCAGCAGCCAGGAGCAACAGAGAGTGTCATCGCCCTCCTTTTTCCTGCTTCAGGCATCAGGCATTTGAGACACTCTTCTATGGATCATGTACACAGTCACACACACACACACACACACACGAAGATACACCTACACACATCCAGGGCAGGGAGGTGACGGGTGGAGTGTCAAAGCTGTGTCCATCACTGCGGATATAGTCTGTCACCATCATAATGGAATGGGATTTAAAAATATGCCCGTGAAAGAGAAAAATAAGATGGAGGAAGCTTGTTTAAGTGCTCACATTTTCTGCAGGCACTTTTTGATGTAGACAAATTATCGTCTTTCAGCCGGCACTGAAACAGCAATTCAGTTGGACAATGGGGCCGATCAGGCCAGTATGAAGATATAAATACAGGGTAAACTAGAAGCATAATTCATTGTCAGGACATACATATTGTTCTGGGTTATATTAGGCAACGGTTTATTCCAGAGAGTGAGCACAGGCCAAGAGAGGATCACGCTGCAAAAAATATCCATCTTAAAAGAAGCACTTAATATAAAAAAAGACATCTCTTGCATGAAGGGAAACTATTTATAGACTAAAGTTTTACTGTGAAACCATCATCAGGAAGAGTTTGGCGTCAGCAAACAACAGCTAATAAAAGGCAGGTGTACAGGCTGGATGCATCACATCAGGCTGATGATGTCACAGATACACAGCTTGTAAAACATGTCAGCACAACATATACAGTACATCAGCAAAGCATACAGAAAAATAATATACATTTACCTACAAGGCTGGAAGCTTTAAAGTTTCACTAATCAATATTTTTTTATATCAAAAACTGATATAATGATTATACGAAATGAGTCCCTCATAGTGACAAACTCACAGAGCATTATTACCCAACTCTACAGTTCACCTGAGCTCTGTGTTTTAGTGTCTTTCAGCTCATTGTTTTGGTTTAATGGTAACTTTACAGTTGTGGTTCACTCTCATTAACCTTTTTTATCAAAAAATCTCTGATAAAGTCACTGTTCACTACCTGCCTAACACCAAATGACACCAGCTGGTGAACACAGTGAAACAACAGAAGAACAGAAAGATTTTTCTGAGTCGGTGACGACCAAAACAGAGTTTGAAGAGATTGAATATTGGACTCACCAGAAACAAATTTCCAAATGAATGCTAATGTTGCTCCATGTTTGCTGGATGTAAACAACTGTTTGCTAAGATGTCAGCCGTAAGACACGCTTGTCTTGGAGTTTGGCTCACAAATGGCTCAATAGATATATTAAAGCTACTTTTGCTCACTTTTAGCATGTAAGACAATTTCACACTGTACAGAGACGAGTAGAGATGGTTGCATTAAAGCTATAAGTGGTACAGAATAAAACCTCTTGAATCTTGAATCTGAAAAAAAAAACATATATATAGTATATAGTATAAAGTATATAGTATATGTCAAGACACTAACCCTTCCCAGTGATAATCACGTCCTTACAGTTGCTAAACTATACATAAAAGCTGACTCTGTGAATTTGAGCTATTCATGACTTCCCCTCAGGCCAGTTAAACTCTGCTGAACACAACAATAAGGTATCAGAGGAAAATGAGACGTGTTCCAGTCTGTTATTATGGTGATACCACAGTACAATGCCAGACAGATGTCACTGTGAATGAGACAGGCAGTAATGAGTGGACTGAAGCGGTGTCATGAGTGACATAGTTTAAGAGACATGAGTCACTCTGCAGACTGTTTGTTCACTGTTATTTCTCACACATGGTCATCTGACCGCCTCCTTTGCCCGAGCAGCAATATAGTCAGCAATATAGTTCTGGGCTGGAAGAGTAGAGGAGTGTGTGTGTGTGTGTGTGTGTGTAAATGAGAGGGAACAGAAGAGAATAGGGCAGACAGTAGGGTAAATATATACAAAGCGGATTGTGAACTGAATGCATCAGTGTTCACTGTCATTTGTAAAATCTTCCTAAGGACTTTACTGCAGACTGTTAAATAAACAGTTGCAAATGAGCCCACCAGAACCATACTGTGAAGAAATAATAAAAAAGTACTAACAATGTTTAGTCTAAGTGATCCCCCAAATCACCAAAAAAAGTAGCAGCCAATGAGTTATAGAGTATTTCTATAAATTAATAAGGTGTCATTTTATTAGTGCATGATTAATGTAAAATTACCCCTGCTGCGCCAATTGCTCCAAGATATCAATGCATAAAACACATATCAAGTGTGCAGTGTCTGGTGGAAACACAACAAGGTCTGACAGTCTGTACAGATTTATGTTGGGTTCACGCTCTGAGGATTTACACCCTTTTGCCTGAGCACAAACCACAGCTGAAATAACCCAAAATGGTCCAAACCCTCAAGCAGTCAATACCACTTGAAGTGGTGCAAGGAAGTAGCATGAATTATATGGAACATTCTCCTTTTATGTGCTATAACGGTATGAAGAAGAAGAAAAAAGTGCCAAAACGGTGTCATCCTTGCAGGAAATCATAATAATCAAGCAGAATAACATATTATGCTATTATCAACACACAACCTTAGGAGGGCTTTTATGTTTTGTTTCATGGAGGGGGGGGGGGGGGGGGGGGGGGGGGCTCCAGTGGCTGGTTCAGTAATGCGTGAGTCAATCTGATCTTTGTCAGAGCCTGCGGCCTGTCCACCAGCTGTGTCCAAGCAACTCACACCCTCTGCCTGTGTCAGGGAGCTTTGGCTGGAGCTGGTGGGAGGGGTGGGGGTCAGCTGAGGGGGTACCAAACACGCTCTCCATGCTACAGTAACTTCTGCTTTTGACATGTGGTGGCCCTCGGCCCATCCATCCTACCCCTGACAGCTCTGTTGCTCGTACAGGCGGAGGAAGGTAGACAGATTTGGTGTTGGCTTGCTGTTTTAAAGTCATAATCTGTGATTTTTTTTTTTGCATTTATAGAAAAATGTCTGTTTTCTCTCTCTGTTAGTTCATATAACACAGGTGTTCCTGTGGTTTCACCCACATATTTGCTGTTATAAACATGTCCTAGTCCTCTTGTGCACATGAACTAAGGTGTTTTACACTTTAAGAATCTGTAAAACAGGGTTTGGTTGGAAAAATAAAGAAAATGATTTACTTAAAGGCCATCGCAGTACTGGCAACATTGATTGTTGTGCAGAAATGAGCAATAATAACTGCAAAGGTGTCACTGAAAGCAGCGGAGCACTACTTGTGTGTGCTGGTTAAAAAAAAAAAAAAAAAAAAACGCTCTTGGTTTGGTCAAACCACACTCTTTGGCTGTAGTTACAAAGTTAAATAAGTCATGCATGTTTGTTGAGCAAAAAAAGGAGACCAGTAATAAAAACCATCCTCAGCGGGCAAGCTGGCTTGTTGAAGTTTCATTCTCCCTCAAAATGAGGCAGGGGAGAGACTGTAGGAAAAACCTGGATGAAATAAGAGAGATGTTGCAGTGCAGATGGTGTATCTTAATAGATGTGAGCTCAGCGAGCTGTGATAAGGGACCATGTCTACTTTGAGCAGGGAGAACAGGCAATCCCTGTTTGGGGAGCTGTGCAGCGTCTGCAGCCAGACATTAACAGATGACTGGGAGTACAACGTTGACAAATTGAATGCCACCGATGAATAATGGCAGGAGACTTTTAAAACAGAGATGGTCACAGCAAACTATTGTTCCCAAATGCACCAGTGCATGTGCACAATAAATGGGAAACAGTGTATCTAAAATACTGAATGCCAAATTCCTTTTTCCTTCACAGCTGACTTACTTGAAAAAGGGGGTGCTCTTTTGGTGCTGCAGACTTAAAATCTATATTTATTCAACAATGACCAGCGTATCTTTCATGATTTTGCATTTTTGTGCAAAACCATACATCATGTCTGCCACGATCAGACCGACAACATTTTGGGAAATCTGCTTATTACCTTTGTGCCAGGCCAAAAAAATACTCCCCATGATGAAACCACAATTTGTCGTTTTTACACTTTTTGTATGGTTAAAACAAACAAGATATAACGTGTTAATTAGTGAGCTTTAGAGGTGCTGGCAGGCAGTCCTTGTCACCTTCAGACAGAGACAGGCTAGCTGTTTCCCCCCTGGTCCCAGTCTTTATGATAAGCCAAGCTTACTGGCTGTAGCTTCATATTTAGCGTACAGATAAGAGAGTGATATCAATCTTCTCATCTAACTTGCAAGAAAGTAAATACGCCTATTTCCCAAAAAGTCGAACTATTCCTTTAATAATCCTACCACTATCACTACCAGCACAGCCTTTTTCCAAAACAACTGGGTGCACATGGGCAGATATTTTGACTTTGCTCAGAACCATGTAGTACAGACTCCCTCTGGTCATGCAATAGCTGAATTTACATGGTGGCTTTGCCCCTCTACAGCGTTTGACAGTAATCTTTCAACGTCTTTGTAAAATATGTAAATACAGCAACTCATAGCTGTGAATGAACAAGATGTAGTCTGAATCTAATCTCTCCTCACACTGGGATCTGGGGATACAGTATTAATAACTCAGAAGAAGCAAAGGACCACGCTCAGCTTTCCCAAATGTGTGAAGACCATAATAAACTTTCAGTCGGCTTCGTGCTGAGAATAGTTCTGTGTTCCCCAACACCTTTTCCCCTCACCGGCGATGTTGCAGCTAAAAACATAGCGAGGGATTGAGTCATATGGTTTCACTTTGAGGAATATACTTTCCTACATGCGCTCTGTAAAGCTCATGTTTCCATTTTCGTAGGTGTGGTCTTCTATTTAGGTCACAACAGAACTCAGAGGAGAGGAATTCCCTGTGTATCCATGTGAGGGAGGGTTTTTAATGAACTGCTCAGTGATTGAAATGGGGGGAGTCAGCTTACTTTTATATGAAGGCACGACTGTTACTGCTTCATTGTGGGAAGAAGAAGAGGTACATAACTGAGTACATTATGCTAAAAAGAAGCCGAGGCTTTAACATGTCTGATCAAGAATCTGAAGATATTCATATTGAGAAAACAGAAAAATCTGTGTTTCAGATCCACAGTTAACCACATTTAGGAAGAAATTTGAACCATATATCCTTAACTCATCAGGTTATCATAAGCTGCATACCAAATAGTTTTTCATCTGTGCAAAAAATGCATCTATAGAGGTCAAGGGAGGAGCATCCGTGAGTTAAGGCCAACCAGTGTGCTTGCAGTGCAGCCAGCTTTCTCTGATGAATAAAGAGGATGCTTTATGGTCTCTGGTCCTGCCGGGTCCTGGCCAGTCATGCACCGCAGCGCTGTAGCTTATCCCAGACAGCCAGACTGCTATTATCAAAGAGAAACAATTTGAAAGGCCCGCAGAGAGCATGGCAGTCTCATAAAATGAAAAGTTGGTTTGTGAATGAGATTGTTACATACCGCTTGTCAATTTGCTTTGAGTCTGGAGCATTTAACAGTAGCCTGTGGCAGATACACTCTTGTCTGGTCTTCAGAGGGTGTAAAATGAAGGAGAAAGGACGAGGGGAGTGATTTCGTGACTTCATCCCACAGAAACAAAAAGGTACTCCGGTTCCTCATGTGTCATCATCCGAGCATCACCTTGCTGGAATGCTTTCCAAACCACTAAACTATCAGCAGATGTTCACTTTGTTGGAGGAATGTTTAAACTCATCTTTTAGTTTCTCACAAGACATCGCGAAGACTTTAATCCAAAAGTATCAATGAAAAAGTACTCAATTGCACGTAAAAGTCTTGCATTCAAGTATTAGCAGCAAAATGTACTAAAAGTATCAAAAGTGAAAGTACTTATCATGCAAAATTCCCATTCAGAGTGTTCTATTTATCTTCTATAGGATTCATTAACACATGAGCAGCATTTTAATGTTGTAGAGGTAGAGCTGATTCTAACAACCCCATTAACTGTTTAATCTATAACAATGCATATCTGATCACGTTTTACATATAAATGTTTTATCTGAAAAGTAACTGATAAGTATAGCTGTAATGAAGTAAAAAGTACAATATTTCTGAAATGTAGTGGAATAGAAGTATGAGGTAAATCAAAATTATACTTTAAATTCAGTACTTGAGTGCATGTACTTAGTTACATTCCACTGCTGGATACAGTTAACTGCCTAGTTGAATAATAAGTAAATGAGCTTGAAAAAACTGGTGTCACATTTTGCACCATGTGCCTTCAGTCTAGCTTGAGCAACATTAGACGTTTTCTGGAGTGTATGTGCATGAGCAGGCACTTTCTGCATGTGCTTCTGCGTGTGCTTGTGTTCGTTCAGGCCTGGGAGTGTGGATTAGGTCTGGTCTCTGGCTCTCGTCAGCACATGCCGGACACGGCGCTCTGAGGCCCTGCATTCATTCCATGTTGTTTTCATTCCCCCACCTTCGCTAGGTGCACAAAAAAATGTTTTCTCAAGTCTCAGCATTCCTGAAAAAAAAAAAGTGCTAGCATTTACTTTTACACACACCTGGATTGTGGCTGTTCATTTGATACCCAATATTTTTCAATTATGCAGCACAGCCCCAGAAATATTTCTTCTTCTGCATGAGATGAATTCTAAATCGTTCTGGCACGCAGGACAAGCAAACAAACTGTAGGTGAAGCTTTATTAAACACATATTTCCTAATCCTTCATTTATCAGAGAAATCTACATTTATCTTGGACATTGGTGTAGTTAGTGGCCAAGGGTACAGTTGAAAATAGCTCCATGGACCAGATTTTTCACTCACAGAGGGGCCCTATCACTCTGTTAGCACTGTAAACTGGAGCAGGAAATATCAGGCCTGTAATTACAGTCAGATACAGAAGGTAAGGAAGTGAACCAACATTCCCGATCAGAGCGCAGACTGGATGGAAGATACACGAGACTTCCTTCAGTATACACTCATTTATTAGCTTTTCATTAGGCGACTCACCCTCAGTTTGATCCTTCCCCAAATAAAGCTACACGCTTTTTCCAAAAAGCAGTTTTAAGTTTTCTCCTCCTTAGTGGACCACCGGGTCAGGATTTAAACCTCTGCCTTCCAGTGAAAGCTAACAAAAAAACACTTACCGCCACACCATGACCAAACACTCACAAAACACACACATCATGGTTTCACGAAGCCTGCCATAACATTGTTATTCCTTGCCGATGCTAATGATTCTATTTTCCTTTGATCCAGATGACATTCTCTGACATCCTGGGACTAGGCAGCCATCAGGAAGCAGTTTGGCGTGCTCTGGCACATCCTGAGTCTGGCCAGCAGTTCTGCAGACGGTTGAGCTGAACGTGTTGTGTCATCTCACAGCCCTGTTACCGGAATCAGACTTGGCTGAACACCTCCTGCCCTCAGCAAACCGTGCCATTATTTATTACCAGTTTACAATTATACTTGTCAGTTTGTTGTAATTCGTGATATCTGATCCTAAATTTGGATTTAATCAGGCCATATTTCTTATGGAAAATTTCTGTTATGAATTTACTGTTTGTTTTGTCTATAATACTTTTTTTTTTTTTATCACCGTTTACATTTCTTGGCACAGACTGGATATGCAAGGTGGGTGAATGGCATCCAGACAATACAACAAAACAAAACACTCACAAAATCTGCATAACAAGTTGTCCCCTCTGTATTTAGAAACATTTTCAAGTCCTCATAACTGAAAAAGCTCACAGTATAAGAGAAAGAGCCCTTCAAAAATAAACCCCTCTGCAGATAAACTACTTTATTTTAAAAGGATATGATTAATTATTATCTCTCACCACAAATACAAGGAAAGCCATAAACTTGTCAGGACTGTGTTGACATGTGTTTGTGTTATACAAACTTATTTACATAGTGATTTGTGCGATTACTGGGAAGATAAAAGGGTGGATGCCTCTGCGTATCTCGTTGCCAGATGGAGCATGCATGGGGGGGGGTTGCCCCTATGGCACTCTGGATCACAGAGATGACCTCATACCAGAGAGATGTGCTGTACTGACGAGGAGCTGAGATTCTAGCACCACACAGACAGCCCCGACCGGGGCAGGCTTTCAAAACAGCGCTCCTTGTTCCGTTTCCTCTCACTGATGGTGTGATTTGTGGATGAGCTAAACAAGCCTCCACTGTACCAGCCGCAGGTTACCGGAGGCCACGACTCCGCCAGACCCTAAATGTTACTTATGCTTGTGTTTAATCCTGTCTCTGCTTTTCATTTTTCTCCCCACATCTGAGCCTGGTCACTCTTCCACAGAGCATTTGGAGAACTTAATACAATCTCTTCTTGCAGGATCTTGATATGATTCACAGCTCAGTTTCCAGCGGATATGTGCTGGCATAGTTTTTGCTGGAGTATTGGCCTTTAAGCAGGAGGCCCCGGCGTGCTTTGTTGTGGTGGGAAGCAGCGCAGCTATCCCAACAGAGATCTCTGTCGCATGGATTTTGGGCAGCAGGAAAGCCAACAAGAGGGGCTTTCACATGAAATCCCCTGAACTGGTCGCTACTGTACCATCATACTTCCCCTATACCTTGCCCAGCGGAAACAGATCCTATCTTTCCTTATCGAGGTAACTTAACCCTTATGTATTTAATTTGACTGTTTGTAGAGGCAACAGTGACTCACATCATTACATCATAGAAGACACAAAGCGCAAAATGTAACTTGTAAAAGAAGGTAAAAAGAAACTTTTTCCCACACACCGGGTTAATGCACCAATCTGAGCAACACATCCAACAACTGTGTTCAAGTTTGAGCCCAACCAAAAGAAAAACATCTGTATCGAGCAGGGAGAGACAAGCTACTTCTCCCTTTCAAACAATCACTTGGCTCCATAAGTTGGACAAATTGTTGAAAACAATCTGAAGGCAGAAAGCGCCAGCTCAGAATGATGAGGGGGGTGGGGGGGTGGGGGTGGGGGGGGTGATTACAACCGCTCAGACTTTGGCTTGGAAGTGATGGGTTGTTTACTGCCAAGAACAGCAACTCAGCCGAGGAAACAAGATCATTCTGACACTTTCCGAAGAAGTCCTGGGCTCTTGTGGAACAAGCTATTTACTGACCCAAGTTTAATTAAATATAAATTGTTTAAGTTTTATATGGTTGTAACTTGGATGATCACAGTACATCAGTCAGTGAAGGGGAGTTGTGCTTCAGCTACAAAATATTCTCCCATAAAATATGAACTATCTACAGCTTTGTCCAAAAGTATCTACTCGTCAGTAGGATAACATCTATAGCTCAGACTTGAGCTGAGATGGGGAGTTGTATTAGGGCTCAGATAAAAATCATAATGCTAGAATTGGCTCGCTTTTCAGCAAGCAACACTCCCCGTGCAGACAGAACCGGAGAGGTCGACCTCATATTCTCATTAAAGTATTCCAGTCTCAGCAGTGTTAACATGTGAAAGACTTGAGGTCTGACTCAGAAGCTGATATCTCCCCTTGGCCCTTGAGGCGTCTGCATGCATGGTTCCCAAACAGTCACGGAGGGTCTGCCCTCCGAGCCACAAGGTTCACCACTCAGTGAACTCTGTGCCTAGGGGTCAAGGGTCAAGAGCCTAGGGCCGGGCCACAGCCTCAGCAGCTGACAGTTATGCTGAAAGTTCATACTCTGCAAGCTGATTTGTGAGGTTTACATAGAGCATGGGCGGGATTGTCAAACAAAGCTGTTTATGGCCTACGTGTTTACCTGTGTCCTGCCCCTGGAACATAATTTACAGCCTATTATTCCAAAACTACAACACAAAAGACATGTAACAGCAATGACAGGAAGCTCTGAGGAACTAAATCACTGAGTCACAGCGAGGCAAGAAATTATTCTTCATTACACAACAAACACTCAGCACAACAGCATTAATCGCAGAGCTTCAGCCCATTATAGGTGCACATACAGTACAGCAAAGCTTTGAAACTGATCTATGGTGAAGAGCCAATTATCTTTTAAAGAGGGACAGCAACAACAAAGTGGCCCATTGCAAATCTTGTCAAAGCTTTTTGAAGAGGGCTCTCATAACGCCTGCTGACCCCGGGGTAGAGTAAACATTCCATTTGGCCTTCATGACTCGCCAGTAATTACCCAGACTGCCCCAGGACCTTGCTCATTGCCTGGCTGGCTAACTGACTGACTGGCTGGCTGGCTGATTTTTACTCGCTAAGAAGCATACAAAGAGACATGCATGCATTTTCTAACAGGTTTACCCCACATTAACAAATCAAAGTGCATACACAAGGGGCTCGTAAACCCACTTTCATAAAACTCGGAGAAGGGGGATTCTTTCTAATGGAAAACAGCGTGTAGGTATTTTAATGGATGTGTTCAGTTTTGCTACTCTTGTTGACTGTCTACTATTATGTTTTGCTTAAGAAATGCACGCAAAATCAAATCATTGCACTGCAGCACTGGCTGCAGGAGCTTCTGTGCCTCCTCGCATGCTTTCATTACCGTGTGTTGACTGCTGAAGGCTGCTGTCAGTTGCAGTGGTGGTTACTGTCTGCCAGCCTTGACGCTGGATTGACGCACTGTTTCTGCCCATGTGTCCACACACTTACATACACACACACACACACACACACAGGTCTGATTGTCCCCTGTCCGGCTCCACTCCCTCATTATTTGTGTAACTGCATGTCTGAGACCTTTAGCTCAGTGGCCAAGCCAAGTCTCCACAATGCAGACAAACATCCCAGTCATGATAATTCACCTTTGGGACATGAATACATTTGTCTGGCTTCACTGGTTTGGTTAAGATGTTGATCCTGTTCTGATGTTCATTAAATTTGAAAAGCTTACAATACGGATTACTGAGAAACAGTCTCTCTCTGTCAATTCAAATTCAAATTTGCTTTATTAACGTAACCATAATTAAGTCCAGTATTGCCAAAGCACGTTAGGCAAAGTTTACAATGTAAGTATATTCTTTCACATTTTTTAAGACTCTCTCATACACACACACACACACACTTCCTTGCCTCTAGCTACATGTATGGTGATGCTTCTACATGTCTGCGTTTGTAAGATTGTGACTCCCCTTGAGCAGGTGACTCACGATGTGGGACTGAAACAAAGGCTGAATTAACCTGTGGAGACAATGCTGGAAAAGTCTGGGAGGCCAAATTAAAATGCACAGAAGAATTTGCTTTCCTGCAATGGAGGGATTTACAAGAAAAAAAAAAGACTCTGAATTTGTTTAATTTACAAATCTAATGTCAGTGGTGGTAATGGCTGCAAAGGGTGAATGAAAACATGAAAAAAAAGAAAAAATGGTGGCAGAATAAGATCCTTTCAATTAAATGGAACTTGAGACGCCATTACAATAACAACAACATCCCTCTCGCACACAGTTTTCCTTCAGATTCCAGTTGTCTCAGTGCTGCAGCTGTATCAGCCAATCGGATCGGTCCGATTCTCAGCCTAAATAGTAAATGAACGTGTTGTTAGCTTGATGTATGTGCGTTTCCTGAGAGCCAGCACTTGTCTTAACATAAAACCATACATCATTTTTAATTGGCTGGGGCTAGACTGGAACTTGTGATAATTAAAATGTGAAGTCCCGGCAAATGAGCTGCTACTGCGGCAAAGCCCCACAATCCCGTTACCTTAAGTTCCATTAGCGGTTTACTAATAAACTAAGCATGTGTGAGCCTTTAAGCGTGTTAACTATCTGAAGAGGATCTGGAAAAATGCCTGGCTGATAAAAAAAGAAAGAGGAAGAAAAAAAAAAGGGGGTGGGCGGGGTAAAAAATCAATAGCAGCTGTGTTGGAAAACAAAGCAATTCAATTTAACTCCTTGTATGTTTTGAATGTAAAAAAAAAACGTGTATTTCAAACTTTCTACAGTTCCTCAAAATAAATGTCATAGTACAAAGCCATGTTACCACGTCTTGAAGAAAGTGGTTTAAAGGGACTCGGGGAGACTGCTGGTCTGAATGCAGGTACTGTTCACACAAGGCCCTCTCTGAATACATGTTTACTCAACCAGTCACATGTCCAAATCTAAGCAGGAAAAAAAAAATCATATTACCTTTTCCAGACAGATTAACCCTAAGATTCAGGTTAACAGCCCTCCAGCGCAGGAAATTCCTGTTTCACATGCTATGAGGGACACTGTCGTTTCTGCATTAGTCACAAAATGAATTTTGATCTGCACTGTAATGGCCTCTGTGAGTATAATGTATAAATTTAAGGGATATGAAATGAAATCAGTCATTTAAGTTTCATAGATGGAAGACTTTCAGTGGTGTTTGGCAGCATGTCAGACATTTTATATGTAGATAAAATACTGAACCACACACATATGTTTAAGCCCCTTTTTAATGGAATGGCAATGAAAACATTGACTTCATACAGAGTGTTTAACAGTTTAACATAAAAGTGTAAATTGTATCCATCTTCTGGTGCATAAATGAGGACACACTTTGGAGCGATTGGTAATGTTCAACAATAAAGATATTCCTGGAGCTTGTGCAGAAAGTCTGATAGGGTGGATTTTCCATGCTTGTGTGCACCCAGAGTCTGTGTAAATAAAGGGAAAGGGCTGGTAGGGCTCTCACAAGGCTTTGCTCTCTCTGCTCAGACCTTATAAGGAGGCTGATCAACAGAGCAGTCGCTGGGACATTTGATCCACAGAGACAAATGGAGAGCACTTGCACTGGAAACAGTGGGCAGACAGTCTGGGGGAGGGGAAGCTATCATGGTTAACCATCCTGAAGATATCACTCACATTTCTTAAGGCGATTTCCAGGAGGTTAAGTTAAAATGTGTGGAAGGGTGACTGCATCTGGGCAAAAAAAGCATTATTTGTCACGCAGAGTCAATTATTTCACTGTTAATGTTAAATTAAATTCAATCATAATAGAAATTTAAACCCCTACTCAGACTTTGTAACATGCAAGATCAGCTTACTTTCCCCCCACAGGCAACAGTTGCTGATTCGCTGAAGCCTGAAAGATGCTGGGATGGGAAGGTGCTGCCGATCTCACCGAGACTTCCAAGATGAAAGGGATGAACATGTTCATTCCCAAGAGCTGTTGACAGCAGAGCTGACTTCCAGGTCAGGATGGGTAAGGATCATCCAACCCTTTGTGGTAACCATCAGGAAAACAGCTGGTCCTGGATTCTTCTTTCTCCCTTCCTCTGTCACTCATCCTGCTTAGCAAGAGCTGAGTCAACAGCATGAAATGGACACTCCCCTTACCGACAACCACTATCCCAGACAATTTACTGTTATCTCAAGCTTACACCATCAATGGGATCTTTGACGGCCTTGGATGATTGCAGGGTGACTGTGGTAGCCTACGTGAGGGATTTCTCGGGACATCTGTTTGTGAGAAGTCCTCAAGTTTCTCTGTTGGTGGTATTTCTTGGCCGTACGTTGAACCTGAGAGAGTGACAGCGAGACGTCTGATCATGCAGGCTCATGCGGGGTCTCAGGTGGCACAATAGAAGTAGAACAGCAAGAAAAGTCAAGCAAGACGTGTAGGAGGTAAGGGAGAAGAAGACCACCAATTGCACAGCAGCGAAGCGAAACATTTCACATTAGCTTCGTTGGTTCACCGATTGGCCCGTAAGTTAGAGCAGCCCAGTGGAACGATTCAGCTTGGTGACCCGGCACCCTTATCAGTGAGTGTTTTGATCACTGATCACTCAGTGGAGCCCCCGCAGGTTCCACATCATGTAAGCCCAAGGGAGTGAATACCTGTGATGCAGAAACGCTGTTAAGACATGGTGTTAAGTGAGTGACAGTGCTGTGGTGCAGCTGTGTGGCTGGCAGGCCCATGATCCAGAGGCAGGTGTGGGGACCAGACCACCTACAGTCCGAACTGAGAGGACACACTGTTGAACATTCCCCTCCCAGTCCTTCATAAACAGCGCAGGCGTGCCAGCAGATAGCAGTCAGCTCACAGTCCTGTGAATTAGTCCTGTCTCCTTCTGCCTCTGTCTGTCTTTTTATCCACACAGGCTCTATGAATGGCCATTTCATTTTATTAGTCTGTTGGTCAGTTGGACTTTAGTGATCCATGACTTCTCTTCTACGGCCACCATGATGTTTTGGTTTTGGGTGAAATGTCTCAACAACTATTTTATGGATTGCCGTGAAATTTTGTGCGGACTTTCATAGTCCCCAGAGAACTTATCCTAACGACTCATCTCTAATGAGCGATCCTCTGACTTTTTATCTGGTGCCACCAGGAGGTTGACATCTTTGGTTCGGTGTTAAATGTTTCCACAACTATGATGGACTGCTCTGTAACTTGGTACAGACATTCATGTCCCCCTCCGGATGAAATGTAATAACTTTGGTGATCCACTGCCATCATCAGGTCAAAATTACAATTTGTTCAGTGCTTTGGTTTAAGACCCAATACCCTTAATGACATTCCCATCAGTTTTAGCTGTATTTTGTGTTGTGCAAAATGAAACAATATCTGCCCCCTTTTTTATATGTTTACTGGCGGTGACCAGCTCAACAAAAGTGACCCCCCCCCCCACACACACTGGAAGGTGACTCAAGTAATAGAGCTGAAGGAAAGGGTCAGAAATAGCGATATTGAAAAACAAAGCCATTCAAAGAATTGTTGATGGGTTCAGATTTTTGTAACTTTATCACAATTTTCAAGCCTGTTTTGCTTTCCATCAGAAATATTCATACCTGGGAGACTTTCCTAGTAACAGCTACAGCGCTCTTTTGGCCACTTCATATGACAATAACAATACTAACATTGTAGTTGAGTTTTCTGGAATCAAATTTTGGGTTCATATCCCTGAAAGAGGAAAAGACAAAATGTACATTTTTTTTCAGTCAAATGATGGATAGTAATCTCCTCTTTCTATTCAAATTGCTGTGGTAATGGAGTCCTGTGTGTGGTTAGGTTTAGGCAGCAAAAGTACTTTGGTTAAGGGAAGGGAGAAATTGTGATTTTGGTTAAATGTAAACACATCCTGTCTCATGCTTCAAATCACTTTTGACATTTTCAATATTCAACCAAAACCATAATCTTTCACTAACTTTAACCGAGTGCCTAAAAATAACCATAAAAACATGGATAGTTTTCGTTTCTGCTGTTTGAGTGGACATTGCATTGCTGGAGCAGCTAGTGTGGGGAAAACAAATGAAAGTTATTTTCACTGAACATCTAACACATTAAATACGTTAAGTATAAATATTTTGTATCTTTACAGATGCATTCATTAAAAACCTTCCCTTATTATGTTGATTACAATGGGATTTCATTTCCATTGTATTTCTCCCTAAACAAATTTGCTGTTGCAGCTAATGGGGATGCAAATAAATGGACAATAAAACGCAATGAATTATTCTGCATTGTAAGTTTTAGCCTCATTCATAGATGAGAAAGTAATTTCATTATTTTTTCCAGTGTAAAGCGCTGTTCTGCCCTGAAGTCATGATTTACACAGCAAGAGGCCCCTCAGTAAACAGAGGGAGCAGACGCACAGCTCAAGGGCTCCTCATTCATCTCGTCGTCCCAAGGACACTGACAGCTGGCCTTCGTGATGGGACAATGAGTCCGCGAGGAGCTCCAGCAGAGAGATGCTGGCCAAGGGCCCTCTCTGCTCCAGAATGGGGTTAAAGTCTTAATCCTCCTCTATTCTCTATGGCATAAGGATTAGCCAGACAGAGTTAATACGCACACCTTCAGGTTAGGGACCAGAGGAGGATCCCTGCTCTGTGGCTGCTCAGTCTGTCTGCTCTTTGCAAACACTATGCTGCCCTTACTGCCCTTATTGGTTGCAGCCGGCACAAAAGGTCATTATGGCCAGAGGGTGACCACCCTTATTTCAAAGCTCTTTATGTAGAAAGAATAGGTTGTTTGACTTGTCCCTCTGCACTTTCTGTGTATGCATTTTGTCACCACTTAACCCTTGAGCTAGGTCATGATTGAGATAGAATTTGCATTCATTCACCATGAAAATATTGTAAGAGTTATGTAAACAAGCGCATAAATAGAGCAATTTCACAGCTCATACTGCTGACCCTCAAAAGGGGATTTGTTTGCTGCTGCTCAGCAGTATATAAATATTCAATTGCCTGTTAGCCACGGCTGCTGCTAATCCTCAGCAGAAGTCGCTGCCAAGTTGGAACATATTTGAGGGCAGCTGGATAATAAATCATGAGAACTCAAACACAGAAATATACCACAGAGCTCGCTGTTTATGGCTTTTGTTCTGGAGCGATGATGGTTGTGACAGCGGGCTCGTGAGGCGGGACCAAACTCACAAAGAACTTCAGGCTCTATATGGACTTAGCATGCTCTGAGGCAAGCAAGATGAAAGACCGGACAATGTTGTATTTTTAAAATCTTACAAATTTGCTGACGTGAATGTTTTTCCTATAATTCATAAATGTTCTACTTTTCTTTTTTTTTATTTTTATTTAATTATTTTGGGAAACTTCGATATTTTTCAACGTGGACTCTATTTTCCCATCTTTTTATGTCTAGTGAGAGCGCTACAGCCAGCAGCCACGAAACGGGCTTCAATGTAATCCGATGTAACAATAGCACCCCGTCAATGTACGTCCACTAAAAGTGCTTGTTTTTGCCACTGACAGGCTCAGATTGTTATTATAAGTGTCTGACAACATTATGGAAAGAACCATACAGAGAAAAAAAATGTTTTTCTTTACCTTTCGCTTGTTGTGTTTGTTGTTGTGTCTAACCAAGAGAGAGTGACAGGAGGAATTTGTTGTGTCGGAGTACAGAAAGTGTAGCTTAGTTTTATATAAAAGATTTTCAAAGTCATGGCTGAATATTTAGCTTCTTTCGACAACAACTCAACTCTCACGATATTTCAGAGCAAGACTTCTTCTTGAGCGAGACTTGGTTAGACACAATAACAAACAGACTGGATCAAGCGAAAGGTAAAGAAAAACATTTGATTTCTCTGTATGGTCCACTTATAACAACAATCTGAACCTGTCAGTGGCAAAAACAAGCACTTATAGTGGACGTACATTGATGGGGTGCTATTGCCCCAAAGGATTACATTGCAGCCTGTTTTGCGGCTGCCAGCTGAAGTGTTCTCGCTCAATACTGGACCAATTTCAAAAATTATTATCCCCATTAGTCACTTAGACATAAAAAGATGGGAAAATAGGGTCCAGGTTGGAAAATACCGAAGTCTCCCTTTAAGCCCTGACAACAGTTTCTGATTTGACCAAATGCAGAAATAGGAGGAGATGGCAACAATTTTGCAGGAGATGAACCCACTAGTTTCTCTTCACTGTGTTATTCATATGTCCACGATTGTCACACAGTTTCTAACATCTGAAGGTTTTGACTCAAAAGCTTTAATCAGAGAAGTGGAAAATTATTAACATTCTCAAACACTTAAAAGGAAAATTGCGTGCTGACTGCTCGTACTTTCACTTTTTACAGTACAATAATTCACTCAAACTGTTTATTGGTTTAAGCAAGTGGATACTGGTATGTTGTGTAAGTGGAAACAGGTGTCCAGTCCTGTGGCTGGTATGGAGACATACACTGTCTGCAGTATGTCTCTATCTATACATACGGTGTATTATTTTTCATATCATCTTTCTGTATCTCTATTATTGCTGACACTGCTGTTCACATGCTCCTCACATAAAAAAATCTGTTTTTGAAATTGTTTGATAATGTATAGCAGAGGCACTGTAGGTATCATGGGAGATATCAAAAATCATGTTTACAATAGCCAAATTTGGTTTATAGGACATAGACAGACCACATATCCCATAGAGAAACACTGTGGCGACACTCAGAATATTGTGGCATACTTGTGTGACATTCAGAGTCGTAATTTGGCGCCTGTGCCCACACCATCGCTGTCAATCACGTCAGATCGCCAGTGAGTGAGTGTGTGTTTGCTGAAGCACTGTCCCCACAATAACATGTTTACACTGGTGAAAGGAGAATCTATTGAACTCCTACTGAAAAAAACAATACTGTGTTCGGGAGGACACTGAAAGATTTGTGATCGTTGAGTATTTTCACAGTCACATAATGGAATGCAGGAAGGAAATGGTTTCAAGCTTTATTTATAAAAAAGAAAGTGTTTGGGCAAATGCGAATGTTACCTATCAGCACTAACTTATTCCTCATTCATGCAGTTATAAACATTACCATCTGCCCAGTGCTACCAGTTCTCCTCCGTTTTCCAATAAGCAGCTCTGCTGAAGCAGTTGAAGGTTATGTCGCTTTAATCGAGAGAACAGCGTGCACTTTTTTGTCACATACCGCTGGATTACAAACTGGTAGAGAAGAAGTGTTTAAGCAATGGCTAATGTCAGGGACGCACATGATGACGATATGGATATGATTTGGATGACTGATTGGACGGAGTTGGAGCGGGACGGTCTGCATCCATTGGTGTTGACAGTCGGCAGATAAAATCATAGTGTGTGATGTGTAAAGATTTTAATCTTAAATCTTCAAATCCAGTTGTTCTAATAAAGACTTTTTTTTTTAAACATGTTTGATATATGCAACTGACATCAGCGATCAGTGGCATCACTTATGTGTCACCTGAGGGAGACATACCGGTAAATAAATAGAAGAAGGGTTTGGGGTGTGAGAGTGGATAAATGGATTGAGCTGTAAGGAGAACGAATGTCTCTACAACATAAAATCAAAGACCAGAAACTGAAGTTAGCTTCATTTTACAAACTTCCCTACAGTCCACGTTACCCATACTTCTACATCCAGGATCTACCCCAAACTTTTTTTTCTCTTTCTTTTTTTTTTTTTTGCCTTTTCAGCACAAATTAGACGGCATGTAAACAGTATGAGCATGTACAAGACATGTTTGTTTTAGTACAAGAACACACGATAATTGGTGTAACTTGTGGGATTTGACCACAGAAATCCAGTTGTTACTGACCAGTGGTTCAGTGTGTTGTCTGTGCGATTACTCTGTCGTAAGATTTATGATCCATCCTGACTGTCAAAGACTAAAAAAAAAAATCTGTGCCAGTTGGTGGAAACAATCTTTATATAAATAATAATAATAACAAAATATTTAATTTGTACCTCACTTTCCATTCATAGTGAATGTGCTAATAACATAATAATAAAACATATTAATAACATAGAACACACAACATTAAGGAAATAGTAATAAGAGTTAAGATGAAAAACCCTTCCTGACAAAGGTTTTTAGGCCTTTTTTAAAAGGGACTTGAGTGTGTGCTGTCTTCAGATGGTTAGGAAGGCTGTTCCACAAGCGTGGTGCAGCAGAGCAGAAGGCTCGATCCTCCATGGTGCGGCGTTTAGTACTGGGGTCCGGAGGAATCTATGGAATGGCTAAGTGGCTTGTTGAAGTTCTTATGAGATTGCCTTGATCTATCTCTAATCCCACTAAGTTAAGAGGAGTCCTACTATATCTCAGGTGATATACAAGAGAATAGCTCCATTCATCTTGTCAATGAGAGGGATTCTGTGTGAAGCTGAGAAGTCCCTCCGCTGACCACAGTATCCATCACTGGTCATTAGGACATGAGTGGCAAACCGACAGTGCCAGCATGGCTCAGATCCAGGTGGGACTCGATTGCTGATCGGGCCGAGCGAGTTAATCCTCAGTTCCAATGTTCTGTCTGGCTAAAGGCACAATGCAGGATATCAATAAAGAAGCTGGAGCTTTGGAGGGTTGCTTTAATCCACAGTGAAACCAGAGCGGCCTCTGTCACCGAGCCATGTTTATTACTGAGGGGATTAAGGTATTGCTAGGTTAAGAACAACTTTGATCATGACTGCTGGCTCCTGGAACGCACAAAGGCTTGAGCATAAGCCAAGGCAACAATTACCAGCCGACAGAGGGTCATTAGACAAAGGGGGTGCTGCCCACGTTCCAGACAACTCCCCCCCCCCCCCAACCCTGACCAACCAAGACCTTTGATAACATCAAACCCACCTCCTCCAAGCTCTGCCACAATCACGCCAAGCAATGGGCTGCCTGAGTACAGCTCTGCCAGACTCCACTGAGATCCAGCATTCCCCACAACTAAAGAAGAGAGGAGTGGCCCAACAGGAAGTGTCCAGGGTGGGCCAAAGTGGGAGGCTGCAAGCCTCTGGGTGGTTAGGCCCATGGAGAGCTGCTCAGATCTGCATCAAAAGCGATGATATCTTTCTGCCGTGCTTTTCTCTACGGTTATTTTCTCTCCGGGTGATTTTTTGTTGTTGTTGCTTGTATTGATTTACCCAGGAGACAGTCAACTGGCCTAAAACTGGTTAGTGGTGTGTGTTGAAATCTTATTACAGTGTTACTGTAAGTGTGATATTGATGGTCATCCCTTTGAAACCTTAATTGTGTAGACTCTGATCTCATTGATTAATTAAATGTATATCCTTGCTCATGTAAAGAGGAATAACTCCCTAGTTGTTCCCTTTTTTAAAATGAATCATTACCAAACGACGAGTCTTGATCTCAATGAAGATAAGAACTCAGACTTTTCAATTAGAAATATAATTAATTTATTAACTTCAGTAACAGAAAAAAAACTAAGTCCAAACAATATTCTGTAAACAATTCTTCAGGTACTTAAATGAAATTACTCGACGACATTGTCATATTCTAACATTTTCAGGCAACATTGCAGCATAACTAAGATGTTCTTGTCTGTAGTGAATTAAGACTATTTGAAAGCACGCTTTTCATTTTGTATGCCAGTGCCACATGAGCAACCCGAGACTACGTTCAATGACAAAGTTCTTTTTTTTTTTTTTTTTTTACATCCAATGCCAACATACAGTGGTTCAGGTTAGGGAAAGTTTATGGTTACGGTTAATGAAAACATGAATGTTAATTGCTGGTCTGTGTGCAAACTTTGACCTCCTGACTGTCGGGCGTGCTACAAGCCCATCCAACACCGCCTCGCTACTTCCTGCATTGGCCCTGAATGTTGCAATGCAATCCAACCTAAATCATAAGGTGCAGCATAGTCCAATAAAGAAGTAATTCGTAGGGATACTAGGTTCTGTTGATTAGGCGGCATGAAACATTTTCCTACCTCAACACATTAACCTTTGTGTTAGGATAGAAGGGACCTTGTAAATGTATACATTAACATCAAAAAGTAATCCTTGAAGTGATACAGTATATTCTAAAATATAAAAAAGCACAGATACAGATATGCGAATTACAGTAAAAACATTAACTTTTTTGACATGAAGATAATTTAAAATAACTGTTTGGTTTATCCTAAACACAAAGATTACCGAGCACTCTGCCTTGTACCGTCTCTTGCAGCTTGATCTCAAGGAATGTTCCAGTCCTTGAATCTCTCCGAAATGTATATTCTGCGTGTAAAATATATACCCAGTATTTACCCTCCCTTCATTCCTGAATGATCTGACCACATGTATTTCATCATAAACACTATTAAATGGGCAGTAAATTCAGTGTTGATGTAGAAGTTTACATAGAGAGTGATGTTTTTTAGACACTTACACATTCTCATTAATGTCTATACACACACAGCTCAAAACACTTTAAAATGCATATGTGTGCAGAGTAAAGCAAACAGTGTAACAGATAAATGTGACAGCCAAGTAGAAGTGTTCCACATTAGCTTCTCTCCAGTGGTACCTTGCCCCAGCATCTTTGATGACCTAATTGTTTTGCTTAGTTGTAAGCTACAGTTACACGCACGCATAATTACTTTGCTAAGGGTCACAGGCAATTCTCTGAAATGTAGAAGCCTTGTTAAAGAAAAAAAAAAATCAAAGACAACTTTGCTTGACTCTCTGGCTGTCTCCAGTTGTAATCTGTGTGTGACAGTCTAAATTGGAGCATGAAATCAAGAGGCTGACCTCTATGCCCTCTTGACCCCGGTCTTGAGGTAAACTAGGGTTACTCGCCAAATGTCTGTAAGGTCAGAGCAGGGTCATTGTACCTGTAAACAGGGAGGTGGAAAGGATCGCAGGGGCCAAGATTCTGTTGAAAGCCTAATAACATTTGGGTTTTATTAGAGTGGTGAGGATCAGGTCACTGTTACATTGGCTCTCAGTCTTAATTCTGAGGGTCAGGACAGTGATATCGTGGAAAAACTCTGCTATCTGTTTTAACATTTTGAGCTTCAAGATTAGTTTGTAAGGAGTAGAGTGGACTGGATCCTAAACTGCCACCAGCTGTGTTGAGTTCAAGACATCCTGCCAATTTTGCTTGCTAATCAACCAGCTTACAGAGCATGCTTCTTCTGTTTAATATGCTTGTGCAAGATCTGTACTCATAAATCTTTGAGTCGGCCAACAAAATTCCAACTCAGCAGTGTTTGTCAGTGAATAAGCAGCGTTGACACAATGAGCAACAAACCCTTTGGGTCTGATTTTGCCACATAATTATTTGGTCCCTACAATGTTTTTCACTCGCTCTCGAAGTTATTGCTTTCAGCTGGCCGAGCACCATCGATCCCCATTCTAAGCGCTTGTATTATGCATATCAACAGGAAACAAATCAGCTGGCAGCAGATTAACAGTGTTTTGGTTAAACTCACAAAGACTGAGATGAGTGGCAGGAAATATATAAATAAGAGCTTTATTTTTACCCTGGTCTGCCACAGAAGCCACATAGGCTGACAGTTTGACAAAATTAGAGGTAAATAAAGAAAAGTTCCTTCTGACAGCGGTTCATCACAGACTGCATGAGTAAACAATTTGCAGTACTTGTCATGTCTCGGAAAAAGATAGAGGATTTTTATGTGTACAACATGGTTACCTTTGAGGAGATACTGTGTGTGCTGTCAACCCCATTTTATGATTCGCCACGACTTGTCCCTCTCAATGACGGCTTACTTTTAGACATGGTTGGACAACAGGTTGAATAACATACCCCTGGCCTTAAGTGTGGCATCTTGAATGTGTACTGAGTCAACTGGAATCAGAAACCTAAAGTCCAGCAGCATTACTTTTGATGCTGCATCTCAGTTAAGGACAATTTTTCAGTGTAAGTGGATGGCAACTTCTCCCAAAGGCAAATAAAACTAAAGTTGCGAGCAGCGATGATTGGGCCCATGCACCTTCGTGCATGGCGCACCGCAGTTGAAGTGCTGTTATTGCGGAACAGCAGTCCAATCTATAGAAAGAAAATAAACTTAATTTGAATAAGTTGGGTCAAATATTAGAAGTAAGTGTTAAGCTTTGAGTATCAGAGGCTAGTCAGCAGCCACACACACTGCCCTCCGATATATCCTTCCTGTATCTGGTCAACAATGACCTATGATTTCTCTATACTGTATCTGTCATGTCCCAATCCAGTATCTTGAAAGCGCCATCATCTGCCGTAGACACCACCACATGAAAAGACCTTGAGTTGTAATGAGCACAGAGGCATTTGCTTGCAGGGAAGTATTCAACATCACTTTACAAGCCTTTACAAACATGCCAAATTTGATTGCATTTTGAGTATCCTGAGAGCTGTAGTCTTTGGCACTGTCCAAAGAAAAACACCAATTTACTTTCAATCGCTCTAGGCTGATTTTGGAATCGTAGGCGATATTTTGTCAAGGCTTTTGAGAATGTTATCACAAACACAGCATGCTGGGAGTTTATAAAACCTCTGCTATCCCCAGATTATCCTTGAACTCTATGTTACCTGTGGTTGGTAAGCTATACTTGGCGGGCTGTGGTTGACACCGAGGTAGGTCATATGACGCACAGTGTTGGCCCATATGTTATTATTCCAGATTAGAGGGGGATTTCACTCATTTTTTGTAATTCATTAGTTCTGATTACAAATGGCAGGTGAAGTTTCCATTCAGAATTTTATTTGAATTTCATAGCAGTGCTGACCTGAGTCCAAAAACAACTGAGGATCTTTTGGGGAGTGTCTGTGGCTACAGTGAAATAATTCTGCTGTGCACAAATGTTTTATTCTAGTCTGAACATTTCTCAGTCTGTTGCTGCAGTGATGTTTGCAAATAATGCTTTTCTAAATAGGGGATTTCTCTTTCTCATACTTTCCCTTCTTCTCCAGCACTCTCTCTTTTGGCAGACGTGCAAAGTAAAAGTGTAGCATATCATTAGATCAGCAATGGTTCCAAGGCCTCTGCCCCCATGGCATGTTCAGGCTTTACAGCGAGACCTCACTCTTATCGTAGACAACGCTGCATTCCACTGAAGGGCAGATGGAGTCACATTTTTCAACTCTCCATCTACAAGATTTACAATTGCGCCCACTATCTCTGTGATTTGTAGGTACAACCCACTCAAATTCTCCCATTTACCTCTGCTCCCTCTGGCTCTACAGCGGGCTGAAGTATGTTGAGGTATATGCTTGGTGTTCACTTTTGCACTCCTCTGACAGTGAAAACGTATTATTTTGTGTCCATCTGTCTCTTTTAGAGTATGAGGGTCAAAGTTGATGATTGCTCTCCAGTTTTCCTTTTAACCTCATTAGACTCGTTGGTGGGAAAAGTGGTTTACAAGATGTCTTGGTATCAATACAGAAAATGATTACAGATTTTTGTATGATCTAACTACTCTCCATATCTTAGAGTTTATTGTACAAAAAAAGAAATTTGATACGCTAATTTGTCCTCTAATCATGATGAAATGTCAATACATCTTTTCCGTGACCTAATCTTTTAAAGGGGACATAACATGCTTTTTTGTGATTTTCTGTCATTTATGTACTCTTATAATGTTGGATGTCAAACATGGTCAAAGTCCCAAAGTTTGAGGTGGACACATGTAAAAATGCCACCTTCAAGTAAAAGCCAGGGCTTCAGCCTGCTCTGAACGCTGTGTGGGCTCTGAACGCCCACAAACAGCCGTCTGTTCTGTAGTCTTTGTTGCTCGGGTTATTAAACGGGTTGTTCATGTTGTCCACTCTCACATTTGGGATCAGATTCGAACATGTATGTATGTATGTATTTGAGAAGTTTATATTTAGAGAACGAAGAGAAATCCGATTACTACTGTTTACATTCAGGCTCGTCAGGAGGGGGGCCTTAAAGAGACAGGAGCTAAAACGGCCTTTTTCAGACAGAGGCTGAACTAAGGGGTATAAAGGGTCAGTATAAGATAAATAAGTTGTTTTTTGAACTGTAAATCATGCAAAGATATTCCAGTAGAGGCCCAGAATATAAATATAGGCCTGGAAATGTGCATGTTATGCCCTCTTTAAAATGGCCTTGGATCAGTTGAGTGATGGTCCTTCATCGGTGCTGACATGGGCACAGTTTTTGTATCTGCTCGTTGGGATGTGTGAGAAGAATACAGGGGGGAGTCAAGAGTCTGTCGTGGAGACTGGGGGGTTGTGGCTTGGGCTCTTTTGCTTTGGACTTGAAGCCTGTTGTGGTACCGCAACAGTTAATCTTTATGTGCATTTATATACACTTTCATAATTACATTATAGTCAGAGTAAGGCCAGACTTGCATTATTGTAAGAGTCATGTAGACATTGATAATGAGTTCTATCGATCGGTTATTGGAGGAAACATAGCTCACTCATCAAAGCTGGGTTCTCATCTGTCTATCAAGTTACTCTTGTCAGTCTGGTTTCTTTCTATATTTTGATTTTGCATGCTCCACAAAGATTGCAGACTGCAGTCTCAAAAAAGGCACAAATTCTAACATCAGTTTGACCTGTCAAGCTGAGTTTATTTGCTAATGTGAAAATTCAGCTACTGAAAAGATGAAGAGGAGGCTGCGATAGAATTGTAACACGTATGTTTTAAAGAGATACCTACTGTACATTTTGCTTACATTCTGAAAGTTTTAGGATGAAACAGAAAGACTATCATGACTAGCTGATCTTTATTAAAGCACGGAGGAAATCTGGATAATTCCATGCATTCAAGTCCATGTACCAGCTCCATACATTCATACAAGCTGTTTGTGCATGTTGTAAGAGGTGAATGGGAAATCCTACTATTTTGTTTATGTTCGGCCAAGGACCAACAGACTATCCTCTTTCAAGCCATTTAGACAGCCAAATGGCTCTTCCTCTGTCTTAACCTTACCCACAACTAAAACACAGAAGCTTCAGTATTTAAGGAATGCTTGGGGAAGTTGATGCTGCAACTAGATTACAACCCATGGGCAAGGAGCATGACGATTACAAGGAACTGACAAAATGGCCTCCTTCCTGCATTAATTTAAATCCCCCTTTGTGTCTTGCTTTGTGTCCACAGACAGTCAAGTCTCTGCTGTCAGCTGTATGGCACCATACCAGGATGCTGTAAGCTGTTTAACCTACATGAAAGTGTCATGGCTGAATAAAGAGGATGACCTTCTTACTGGTCACCATATCTTTCTAAAAAAAATCATTTGATCTCTGTTAAATAAATCTCTGGTCAGCAAAGATAATACACACTCTACAGGAAGCCATTTGAAGGCCTCATCTCTTTGTGGGTTTGGTGATAAAAATTTAATGAGATGTGAGCTGTTTTTTTTAAAAGCCAGACAATATAAAAACATCTGAGACAAGATACATCTTTGTGAAGTTTGGGTTTTAGGGAAGGATAGGATTTTTTTTGCTCCCAATGTTAAACACACTTAGTCTCAGCATTTAATTATCTTTTTAGGTTCAGAATTCTAGGAATACTTCACAATTTTCATGCAGCCAAATATGAAAAGTAATTTTAATTTTCTGGAGCTGTCATCGTTATCACCTCTGAGGGAATTGTCTCATTTTGCCAGTTACTTTTCAAAAAGGGTGCCCTGAAGAAAAATATTGTAGGTTGTAAAAAAAAAAGCTTGATATAACCTATATACATCCATTGTGTTTTTCCCCTCCGTATTATATGGAAAGTTCAAAATATTAAATCGTGCACCATCAGTTTGCCAAAACAAAACCACAAAAACCTGGATGTCTTTCAGCAGTAAGATTGAGAGGGCTGGACGATGTTGAATCTGATACTGGCTAATCTCTGAAAAGGCTCCATCCTCATCATCCTCTCATTGAAGACACAAGCAGACACTGGCCAAACACTTCAAAAGAACTGGGAGGAGAGCAATCACTTTCTGAATTACTGGTTTCCTTTTGGCTTATTCCCTTTGCTGAGGAATTTCTTGTATGCAAATGGCTGTTTGTGCGGATTTGATCAGTTCAGACAACACCCAAGCGTCACTCGAGCCAAACTGTCTCGTCTCACTCACCGAATCCTTGCAACCTTATCACCAAACCAAGAGCATACACTTTCTATTGCGCTGTCAGATCTAGTCAGCCATACCTGTCAACACTGGGCTTTGAAAATAAAGGAGATTTTCCGGGACCTTTCCTTTTCATAATTTTTACATTATGAAAAGGGTTTCCTCTCTCAGCTCCAGAGATCTAATCAGCAGGTGCCTTTATTGCCTGCCCTGCTGTAATCAAATGGATGGTTGATGTTCTTGTTGGCTTAATGGGCACGCTTATGTTTAACAAACCTAGCATGTTGGTTAACATCATTTTTCCCACCATGACCAACACTAAAGTCCACCCTGTACACCTTGCAAAATGCATCATTGTTTCCTAACATGCCTTTTGGCAGGAAAGGGAAAATAATCTCCTAATTATTTAAATATTTACACAGAGATTTTTTTTGCTGGTGTCTCGCCTATTTCGTTAAGGTACAGTTACTGAGGTCAACAACATAACAGCTTAAGAAAACATGTTAATCAAGTTGTTGTGTAGTGTTAGTGCCTGTATTAAAAGATCTGTAAGTCCTTATATGGCAGGTTTCAATCTTGAGCTTTGACTTTTGTTGGTGCGGATGCCCTTTAGTGTACATTTGGATTTACATTTGGACATTTTGCAAACAGATTGTGCCTTCAAAAATATTTACCAGAACAATAATTCATCTACAGGTGTAACTTCCTTACAGTTTTCCTGCTTTGAATTTGTTCATGTCGCTCCATCACCTGACACCTGGCCTGCTTCTATGTGTTTCTCTTTCCTCCTTAAACATTTTCTTTCAATCTTGAATCAGTTGCATCTTCTTTACTTTCTCCTTGTTTTACATTTATAGTTTAACAGTTTTTAACAACTAGTATTTATTGCTTTTTGTAATAAATTATTGTCGATTTACCATTCGGTGTCGGCTCCTTGGTTGCCTCAGTGTCACTCTCTACTAGATTCAAAAAGAATCCCTTAAATCCTACCTTTTCCCCTTTTACAGAACACTGAGGTAAATGTGGAGTGATTAAACACTGGCTGTGATCCCAGCCACGTTGGATAATAAACTGGATGACCACTGTGCCCGCACAGTAATGGTAGTGACCTTTGTTTCAAAGAAACTTGGCTAAATCTTGGAATACCGGACAGCGCCATTCAACCAGGTGACTCTTTCTCTGTATACTGATCTGATAGAAACTCTGGCAAGAAAAAAGGAGGAGGTGTGTGCTTTATGGTGAATAAGGATTGGTGTGACAGTGGGAATATTAAAATGCTATTCCGTTCCTGTTCAACTGATCTGGAGTTATTGTCAATCAAATGCAGACCACACTTTCTAACAAGGGAATTTACATCAGTCATTATCACAGCGGTCCCACCCCCTCCTGGTCAAGCGCTGATGCATCTCTAGCAAGTGAGCTAAACAACTTTTATGCTCGCTTGAGGCCATCGGCAGCCAGCAAGCAAAAACAGCTGAAAAAAAAACAGGTTAATGGGTGGGTGCACTTTTCACACCTATCACTCTTTCTGAGCATGACGTCAGGAGGGCTTTCAAGTGTGTGAACACCAAGAAAGCAGCAGGAGATGGTATCAGTGGGCGGGTCCTCATACTATGTGGTGACCAACTAGCACCAGTGTTCACAATGATATTCAACCTGTCCCTGGCTCAGTCTGTCATACCCACATGCTTCAAGAAGTCCACCATCATTCCTGTGCCCAAGAAAACAAGACCAGTCTGCCTGAGTGAATACTGCCCAGTGGCTTTCACCTCTGCAGTGATGAAGTGCTTTGAACGGTCAAGGATTACATCTTCTCCTCACTACCCAGCACACTGGACCCACTACAGTTTGCCTACCATCCCAAATGATCAACGAAAGATGCCATAGCACACATCCTCCACACCAGCCTATCCCACCAGGACAAGAAATAGAGCTAGGTGAGATTACTGTTCATTGACTACACTTCAGCATTCAGCACCTGATCCACTGATGTCAGGACAACAACATACTCCTGAACGTCGGCAAGACTAAGGAGCTGATAGTGGACTTTAGGAAGAAGCAGGGACGGAACTACGCCCCCCTTAATATCAATGGGTCCTTGGTGGAGAGGGAGGACAGCTTCAAGTACCTTGGTGTCCACATCACTAAGGGCCTGACCTGGGCGCTGCATAGTGACTCAGAGGTGAGAAAGGTAAGGCAGAGACTTTTTCACCTTAGACGCTTGAGGAAATTCTGGGTATCCTCTCAAATACTGAGGAATTTCTACTACTGCACCATCAAGAGTATCCTGACGGGGAAGATCACGGCCTGGTACGGAAACAGCACCGAACAGGACCGCATAGCCCTGCAAAGAGTGGTTCATTCAGCTGAACATACAACAGGCGGTGCTTTACTCTGCCTAAAGGATATTTACACCAGATGCTGCAAGAATAAGGCTAAGAGAATCATTAAGGATCCCAACCACCCGGATAATGGCCTTTTCTCCCCTGCTGCAGTCAGGAAGAAGGTACCGAATACACCAGCACTGAGAGGCTCAGGAAGAGCTTCTACCCTCAGGCCTCAAGGATCTTAAATGAGGCCACTGCCTAAGACTGGATTACAGGCAGGATTACATTTCACTGTGACTGTACCTTATATGATTACATGTAAACTTGATTGATTGATTGATCATCCTCTGAACTCTGATTCATTCGTTTGTCCCCTGAAAGCGTCTCCAGTCTAGCTTCGACATGGAGGGTTTGTTTGTTTTAAACACCTGCATAGCACGGGTGGGCGGTGGTTTGTTGGTTCCTCCTTGTTAACAGTAACAGCTGTCTCCGTGTCTCATATGAGGATACAATGTTCAAATGGAAAACAAAACGAGCGCTTCTAGAAGCTACAACAGAAACTGGTAGGAAGCCAGTCTGAGGCACTAACAGCTGTAATGTGATGGAAAGTCTGCGTAAATGATATTTCAGAATTTGAGAGGTGGGTTAATAGCGTTTATGTGCATTTAGTCTCCACTACAGCCCCATGTATAACTGTAAAAATTAAAAAAGGGAAATACGGGAGATTTACAGCGACAATTATGACACAGGAGCACGGCAGGAGAGGGGAAAATACGGGAGAAACCCAGGAAAAACGGGAGAGTTGACAGGTCTGAGTCAACTGACAGACATGACCGACGGCTTATCTCTTGGATGAGTAGGTTTTTGATCTCTTGATCTTTTCTCACATTTGAACCCACATGAAAAGGCTTTAAGCTATTCAAAGAGGTTAGAGAATATGGCATCCTGTCTTCATGTGAGCTAATCTAACCCAGGCGGAAGTAACAGAGAGGAATGAGGATGATGAATGGCCTGCACTTACAGATGTAGCAAGGGGCATTGCCAGATCTGCAGTATCATGAAGCCTGTACTCGCAGCACTGCAGTCCTTTGTGTAAGAATCTTTCATTGTGCTTTATTACAGCCACTTTTGCCTTTGTCTTTGTGCATATCTAAAGCTTCAATAAATACTTTCATTTTTTGCAAATGAGAATCTATTTTAAGGAACATCTTTCTGTTACGTTCACACAGACTCAAACTCTTAATGTTGTAAAATCAACTACAAATTTCTAATCCTAAAGCTCTATTGAAAGACAGAACTTGACTGAGAAAGTACTCAAAAACTGGGAAATGCTGTTGCATACATTAGCAACTCGTGGTTGGAAATTGGAAACGATCAGTGGTATTCTGCAGCTAAGTCCACTTTTTGCCATCTAACTGACTTTCTAGCCATCCACCCAACCAGCTGCCTCCTAATAAGCAACTCACGTTATATAGTCGTCATCTGACTTTGTCATATCACTTTTCTGGGTCATAATTACTACAGCTGCTAGATGGCGTCTGTCATTCAAGTGTAACTGTAGGTCGTTTTTGGCGACTGAATTTACGACCTACAGGGTCGTTTTTCTTGGGAGGTCAGGCTCTACTATTGTCACGGTCACCTGGTTGTCATTATCTGAATGATTGGTTGCCGCACGTAAAGAAGGTGGGTGTTTATCTAAAATGAGCCTGTCAGAGGCAGACTCCTGAAAAAGGGCAGGGAACACATATGTAAGAACATTGCCATGCAGCAGAGTAGTGAGAGACTCCAATTGTTGATACAATGATGAACAATAGTCTTCATTGGCCAAGTGTGAGTATTCATAAATTCCCCTAGCTGGAGCAACAAATTATTTCTCCAGTACTCCCTGTGCCATGAACTATAATGTATAATGCACTATTTTTACTGTGCTTTTTATTTTCATGTCTGAATTCTGTGAAATCTCAGTCCCAGAATGCAATGTCCCATATTTTATAGTCAGTGTCAGTGCTAACACAAAGTTATGATGATTAATGATAAGTGCCAGAAATCTCACTGAGTCTGAGTCACTGAGTGTTTATTATAAAGGGAAAAGTGAAAGAGTGAACAAGGCAGTGATTTTGGACACAGCCATTGCTGGGATCCATTAGGTCTGACTCAGGTTCATAGCATGTCTTTCACCATCATTATGCTCAACAAATTTTAACTGCTAATGTCTCAACATTTCAAAAGTGAAACTAGTGTCTCAACAACAGGTACCACCAAACACAGCCCTTATTTAAACTCCATTCCCAATTAATTGGCAGGTGCTTGAAATCTGCCACCACGTGTGACTCGTTACACCAGTTTTTACTAATTAAACAGCACACTATTTGGCTTAGCTCAGTGAAAAAAAGAAAGTGAAGGTTAGAGAGATGTAACCTGAAAGGAGATCTACCTGGAATAAAGGGATTTTGCTGTGGTACTGTATATCTTGAGCATGCCAAAATCACTTTGACTTTTAATTACCTTTTCAATTTTAAAGAGCACTAACACCTGGCACTCCACTGTTTAGAGAAATATCAACAAATGATATCATGTTACCAAACTTAAACACAGTGTTATAAGCTGTCTAAAGTATGCAGCGAAATTTTGGTGGGATTCCTCAGCTAACTGTTACACAGACTGCCTGACAAAGCAGTAGTCCCAGACTCTTGAGTGCAATAGACCTTAATAATAAATAATACTGACAATGTGTTCTTGTGGGTTGTCAACGCGATGAAATTGTCCATTTTTCATTGCACTTAGGCTGCTATGTCTCACCTCCAGCTGTGCAGGGATTTATAGCCTGGTACTGTGTCTATTTGGACCAGGCTGTCACACACTGTATTTTAGCTTGTTCAACAGTCACTTAAGCACACATTCAAGCATTTAATCACATGCTTCCTGATTTACTCCCACACCCTTCAACCCAAACCTCCATCTGTCACTACATCACTGATAGTGCACTTGTTTTTGAAAAATAGTTCAACAGCTTGACTGCATTAATCTGCATGCAGATAATGATGGAAATTAAATGTCTGGATGGTTGATGTGCAGTTACCACTTGTGTTAAAAATTATGATGGGTAATATGAAGTGATAAATCCATAAAATTAGAGAAAACAGAGAGAAAAAGTGAAAAAAAACTTTCAAGAAGAGTAATTAAGGGCAAAACAAGGATTGTAGTTTTACACTACTCACAGAAAAAATGTACAGCAATGCAAAAGAGTATATGAAAGAAACAAAAGCCAAAAGTAACAGCAGAATGGCGTTTATTATAACATTCAGGTTTAGCGGGATTGTGAGCACACAGAAAACAAAAAGGACCTGGAACAAGTGGGATGTTTCATCTGTGGAGGATTAACCGTTGATTAGTCATAAAAGCAAAGTGAAGACCACAGGATAACCTCCAGGCAAGTACAAATGACTTAATCTGTGGTGAAATCTCGGAAGACAAGTGTTTGTTCATTCTGTACAGCTGTCTGACAAACTCTGCACAGCCTTAACGGGATTTCTAGAGTTGGCTTTGATGGACCAAAAGATCTTACATATAAACTTACACTTGCAGGGAATGTAGCTTTTCTGATTGGACTTTATTGTACACAAATGCATTAACTTAATGGAGAGTTGTTCATGTCCAGAGCTTATGGTCAACCACAAAATATCTAATTTAAATATTCTTCTCAGTTTTCATTGGCTAGTGTGGGAAGACAACAGAGAACAGATGCCCTGCAGCCATAAAAAAGGGAAAAGGGGAACAAAAACAATCCATCCCAGTTGTTTAAACTTGAACTCCAATGGGCTGATGGGAGGTAGGTTTTGGGGTCATCGGTGCCAGAGTGATTCCCCTCTATGCAGTGCCTCCCTGCGCACATCAAAGATCCTCTGCATCAGCAGATAGCTGGTCAACCCGGTGAGCAAAAACAGCTGGGTCCGAGCAAAACAAAGATGATATAAGCTGCTTCCGCCTCGATGGCGGCACCAGAGCAGTCAACAATGATAAGACCCGGCCCATATTGTGTTTGAAGCGCAGCACCCCCCACCACCACCACCATCACCAAAACCAGACAATTTAGAGACCCGTGTAATGCAAGAGGAAATATAAACTGTGATCTTTTGAACTCTGTCAAAAGAAAAGCTCTGGCTTTTGTCTCTACAACCATTTTGGGAAAGTAGTGGGAGTGACTTTAACTTGCAGGGACTGTGATGAGTCCAGCCCTGTGCTGAAGCATTCAAACACAGGGCTGGAGTGGGACAAAAAAATCGGCCCTGGCATTTTTGGTCCAGACTGCCCCCCCCCCACAATCGCTCATACACCATCCTTGCGGTCCCCTTAAATATGCCCAGTAAGAAATGTGATTGGGCCAGCCTAGTGTCATTATCGAAAATGAACCAATGGGCTGCTGCCCCTGTTTATGGACTGGTTGTTAGCAATAAAAAAATTAAAAATTAAAATTATATTGGCCATAAGGTGTGTCAGCCCATTGGGAAAATGCCCGGTATGCCAGATTACCAGTCCAGTGCTGTTCAAACATGCCTCTGTGTCAGCGAGGGAGAATGGGGGAAGTACGGAGCTATGCAGGATATGATTGTACATAAATATGATGAAAAGATTCCTCTTGAGTTAAAAATGTGACAGATTGTTTCCTTGTTCTGCTGTTGCCTGTGTATAGGATATAGAGAGCTTGTTTTAAATCAGCCATAATGACAAACTCCCATAGTGTCAATGAAACACAACAGCACTCTGCAAAATGCTCATACACTTCCTGAAACCAAATAAGACTGAACCAAACTCTCAACATTTATCATGTAACTTTAACACATCTACAGATGAAAAAGAAACTCATATATTTAAATGGAAAAACTACGATTTCAAAGTCAAAGATTCCCTCTCAAACTGGGATAAATCAGACACAACACTAAGCATGCTGACAGACGCCCAAATAAAGATTCCTCTTAAATGACGCTGATGCCAAATACTCTACAGTGACTGCAGTCCTAACATATGGACAGAAAATCTTCTTTTAAAGGAGGAAATTTTCCTGGATGCTACCCAAAGTGGATGGATGCTACCCAAATATTTTCATGGGATGCACAATTTCCCGTTGGATTTAGCTGACAGTGCTACAGGCCTGAATGACACAGGGTAAGCAAGGATCCAACTTCAGAGGTCGCATTTACCAGGAACAAACATTATTTCTGTTGGCACAGATACTGTATGATAACCACATGACTGTCTAAACAACTTTAATGAATTATTGTTTTGACCAGGATTTAAAGAAAATAAACTTCTGGTCTCAAGCATTCAGCTTCTCATATATTCCAAACACAAGCGCTTTGTGAGGGATTACTCAGTATTATGTTAATGAAGGGGCTAATATGATTATTATGTGTGTGCTGTTGGCTGATGAGATTGCTTTTGGTGTTGAATGGTGAATAAGGTTAATTATGTTACAAATGTTAATGCTCATACGTGTGTCTTAACTTTGTGATCTGTGTTTGGAGCTGTAGCTTCTCAACTAACAATTTTTCATTTTTAAAAGAAGATCTCATATAGTAACTCTTGCTCATTTGGTCAAATCAGGACTGATTGTGCACGTCCATTCAGAAAGTTGGAATCAAAATACCCATGTGTTTGAAGTTGGAAGAGAAGGCCTTCTTCTTAATTTACAGAGTGTATAGAGAAAATGGAGAGGTCTTGACTATGCAGCTAGCTAGTGCCCATAAAGTGGCACAGCAAAATCAGCAATTTTCACATCCTGGAAGTTTGGTTACACAGACTACTGTACTTGCAGAGTTAGTTGGCATGCTACTGTGGCTGGTGAGCTAACTAACTTGTTAGCTTTCCTTTAACATGCTAGCACTAGCCCAACATATTAGTCTAGCTTGGTCACTAACCATACAAAAGTTGACACAATTTGTTTAAGAGATATTAGAACATCAACTCCTGTCTCACAACTGGCTGAAAACCTCTTGTTTGGAAGTCCAAGTCTATATTTCTGCAGAGAAGGATTATATAAAATTGAATGGTTCAACACGCCTAATAACTTCCATTTTGTACCCGTGTTGGGCTCTCTGTTATCTCAAATGTCAGCACTGTCAAGAGGGTTTCCAAGTCAGCAGCACAAATCTCTCTAAAGTTGCACTCTACATGAAAGCTCTGAGTGGATCAACTTACTGTAGCCTCCATGTGCGAATCCTTTGTTTACGGCAGTTCTATTGCAATCACTGCCGCCCAGATTACATTGACTTCGGAGAGCAGGAGGGGCCACCCCTTATCCCCCAGGGCCATCCAGAGCCACAGCCACGTCTGGTGAAAGTGCGACTCAAGCATCTCACAGCCAGGCTGTTACGCCTCCATCTGGGCCCCTGAATTAAACATCAGCTGGGCAGACGGGCTCCCTGCCTGAAAGCTTGAGGGACCAGGAACTGAGGCCAATTAACCCGTGCCCAGTCTATTCAGACCTTACTTTGTAGCCAATTAAGAGGGCATATTACAGAAGGGAATCAAAAGGGGTGATAAAACGGTTGAGTTTGATTTGATATGCTGTTTGCATAAAATCCTAGTGACTAAAGGGCAGCACTTTGTCTTTGGCAATGATTGATGTCACCATAGGCTATAGTAAACTAAGTAAGAGTTCTCTGGACAATAATAATTGGACCTACTTGAATTTTGGTTTCTTTAGCTTCCAATTGCAACAACAACATTTTCTTCCAGTAATTGGAAAATAACTTTCTGTTGAAGCTGTTGAATACTGAACTTGGAAAATCTTGCCTTGACATCAGACACTTTGACACATTATGTTACTGTGACATTAGACTTTGGCATTTGCTGCAGCTCGGTTCCTCTTCTCCATCTCTGACACCCGTTTAGTATGAGGAAACCCTTCTACAGATGAGATAAGAACAGGAAACACAGTGAATGACAGAAGCAGAAGTGAACAGAATCAGGACAGTTGTTTTCTTCTAACAGATGGAGAGGATCACAGGTGTGGCCCAATCACAAGTTTCCAGCCATGTGTTTGTTATATTGCATAATAAAAAGCTACTATTGAGCAAATCATGTCACTAATGAAGCATCATTATTTTCCTGTCAAGAAAAATAATCATGGTCATTATATCCCTTGTCGTTGATTATTTAAAACAGATTTTATACACCAGTTTAATTAGATTGTGAACGAGAAAAACATTTGTAGCGTAACAGAATGCAGTGGTTGATTTAGCTTTCATGGAGCAGTGCCATGTGCATCCACAAATAATATGCCCAGGATTTATCTTCTTACTGTGCAAGTTGTAAGTGTTAGAACAGTGATATATTTTTCACTGCTCCAGCACATTGAAATGAAACACTTTCTGTGAGGTTAAAGTGTTGACTTTTAGCTTTTAGGATGTGGGCACTGCAACCCTGAAGTTATCCGGACATTACACTGAGGAGCTGTAGTGTATGTGAGAGTGCAAATGTCCAAATCAGTTGGACCGGACATTAATACAGCAGGTAAGCTGTGTGAATACAGCAGGTCATTTTTCCAGAGAATTCACAGTGAGTGAGTAGGAGTGTTGATGACGTTTCTATCATGCAACTGGCGTGAAACCGGAAGAATACAAATATCAGGGGGTGAAGAAGAAGGGTCATTTATACAAAGACGCCAACGAAAATGTCTAACTGGAGAGACGACAAGATTCCAGAGCTTCTATTGGTAAGGGCCGTCGACGTTGAACTCGTCAGACAAATCCAAGAAACGGCTAAATTACGAACCGGCTATGTGACTGCGCATATTTTTGCGTCATGTCCTGCCTCCTGCTCGCTCCACCCAGGGTCCATCCCTCACCTAAACCAAACAGAGTATTTCCAGTAGGTGAAAACACGTCTCACGTGGACAAATGTGTACCACATGTCTGAAAGGGCAACTCTGGAAAATGTCAGCACCTGATTCTCCAGACATTTTCCGGGGGTTCATATATAACGTCTCTTGGTATTGGATGAACCGTGCAGGACTTTTTACCTTTTGGGGGAGAGGAGAGGGTATATTTAAAAAGGGGCAACAATTTCTACATGGTTTAATACCCTTAAATTAAAGATCATCTCAAACTCAATACACTGAAACACCAAGCTAAAACAAAACTGTCCCATTGCGTAGAGACATTTTGGGCTCCTACAACCACAGTCAAGAGTTGCATTGCACATGTTCATGAACATTTTCGTCTCCTGCAGAATAGTTTCCCTTAATGAGCAGTGATTTATTAGTGAAAGGTTTTTTTGAGATCCACATGTATACAATTAATGGGATCCAAATGGATCATTATATAATGGTCTATACTCTGAGGATTTTTTTCAATGCACTGATCTTTTACTGGCAACCCAATTGCAGTGGGTGCTGAAACGCAGAATGTAAAAAGCCGGGCTCATGAAACTCTGCCAGCTGACCATTTTCATTGCATTTCTGTGTAAGTTTTTGTTGCCAGGTACAGTATTGCTGACATTGATCAAAAAGGTGGAGAGATGGGAATAGGCACCTTCTTTGGCTCATGTCAGCTATGATATAAAACACAAGCATACCATATGTCTGCTCTACTTTTTTTTCTTTTTTTTACCAGTTTCTATGAACCTGCTGCTTTCAGCTCAACACACACACACGCACACACACACACACACGCAAGCACAGTACACACATGTTCCTATTTGTGAGCTGGCAGGGAAAATTCTTGAAGATATAATCTTTACAACATTTGTAACTAGGAATTCATTGCGTTCAGCTCTCAATACGCCCCCTCCAAATAGCTAACATTTTACATCAATCTGTTCCCTCAGGGTAGGAAAAAGTGTAATGACGGTGAAACTAAAAGAAACAGGTGTTCTTGCTGTGGGTATCTTTGAAGGTGCTGAGAGTTACAGAAAGATTGTGAATCACTGCTAATTGTATGAAATTACAGTTGCGGGGTGCAAAATGAACTCATTCTTGTGTAGTTCGAGCCAACGCAGTTCTAGTAGTACTTGTACTGGAGCGTTGTAGATGCCATGAATTATGGAATGACAAGGGTATTTCTAGATGTTAACTGATGACTTTGGTTTACTGGAAATGCTGCCGGCGATTTACAGAAAGCTCACTTGATTATGATGATTGGGGTACAATTCAATGGCAAATTGTTTATAAATGACATGAAAAAAATACCAACTCAGTTTGAGATTCACCAAATATAAAACCTAAGCAAGCGGAAATAAGCTTAAGTTATGTGTAACTTGGAGACTTGGATGGATTAGAACCACTGAGCCTACTATTACTGGGTTTGGCTGGAGCCTCTGTGATTGTTTGTTAAAAGAAAAGTTGTATTTATCTGTGACTTTAGCTCTTCTCTCAAGAGAAAATGTATTTAAATCATTTAATGTTTAATTGACAGCATAGCCACTCTACTGTTTAGCTACACAGTAAAACAAAACATTTTGCAACAGATATTTACATGAGGCTGTGGCCTCTCATTAGTTAGTATCAGAAAAGGCAGCTGTGACTAAACCAATTGAGAGCAGACAAATCAAAGTCATTTGTATTCTTTGACAGGCAAAAACCAATAACCATGGTACATAATACAAAAGCCAGCAGGGAAATATCTGACTGACAATAAATCTTGGAACTCCTTTAATATCCTTTCAGCAACTTAATATACTATGCATTGTTGGCTGCGTACTGTTTGCAGAACACATGGCGGTGTCTTCCAAATCCATATTCACTCAGTATGTACATAAGAATGTGAAAGGTCTGAGGTGTTCACCTCTGCAGTTTCACATAGGTTTTAAAATAAGAACAGACTAAGTTAATGCATAAATGACAGATTATACCATACGCTGTTTAACATTTCAATAATTAAAGCTGCATTAAGTGATGTTTATATATATATATATATATATATAGATAGATAGATATATGTATAGGCTTATCAAGTTGTTGTGCTGACATGTTAGCTAACAACAGATACAGAGCAGCATGTGCATCCGATTGGCCATTTGATAGATATACAGCATTATACACAATGTGTCTTTAGCTTGCTCGATGCTTCATTTTCTTCACCAGCTACCAGCTTAGCACACTTAGGTTGTGTAAGTACTTTTCAGTGGGACTACTACAGCTTCATATTACACAGAGTCATTGTATTCAATAACAAATGTAGCACCTGCCGTACCTTAGAAAGATATAAGTATTAATTATATGAAAGGATAGGTTTGTGATTTTTTTAAGTCAGGTCAGGTGCCCATATAAGCATTGAAAGAGGTTTTGCTCACTGTAATCATTCTTCTTGTTCATACTGGCCATGAAGAGATCCTTTCCTACTGTGCTTTCAATGTAACTGATGCGGAACAAAATCCACAGATAATCAGTATTCTGTTTATCTGAAGCTATCCAAATTAGTAAAATCAGGTGGGTATCCTGAAATCCTTCAATGTTCATTTGGGCACCTGACAATTGTGAATGTATCCTTTAACATAGCCTTTATAATTATACACTAGCGTTAATAAAAACTACAACTTTAAGTATCAGCTGCCATTTTAGGGAATGGGCTTGAATTTCATTCATTTGTGTATTGGTATTGCACTGCAATGATTATGACTATGTCTTTAGCTTAACCCTAACCTGAACCCTTCTTGGGTTTTCCCTTATCGTACGTTTGTTTATAAATAGTATTTTCGACATACAGTACAGAAGGAGCAAAGCATATAACGGTTACCTACGCTAGTGCATTTCCTCATCAACTCTAAGATTAACAAGCCAAAGAGTGAATATCTATAAGCTATATGTCACACTGAAGTATTATTTATCTTAACCAGAGTTATTTATGACACATTGCCTCATTGTGGGGCCATCCAAACAAGGAAGTGCAACTTTAAATTAAAAAAAAAAAAAAAGGTTCATAAGATTGTAGTGGTTTGCTCAGCTATGTTTTGACCACAATTATTTTGCCATCAGGTCTATGCCATTGTTTCCTTTTTTAGCACAGGTTTTGTTTTCAATGCCAAAATCTTACTGTCGCTGTTCTGGCTCCATATCAGGTCATGTTTAGAATTGTTGCAATGAATTGCATATATAAGTCATATATTTCTAAATATATAACCATGACTAATGAGTCTGAGTGGAAAATATCAATTGCCACATGACTTTGACAGAGGTTTTTTTTGTCTTTAGAGAACTGAAAGTAGACTCTTGACTAACAGAGTTTCCTTCTTGCTGTAGATTCACTTCTCTTGAGGGGCTTATGTGCCAGTTATATTATTGGTTGCAAAGTCATTTTGACAGGAGTGCTTCTTGACCAGGGCTTGAAAGTAATGGACTAGGAATCTGTTTAACTGCACTTATTCAGATGATATGAAAAAATAAGAGAAATAATTCAGCAGTCAAGAAATTTTTGGACAAAATTAAAGGACTACCCAAAGAGGACATACTATCAAAATCATGGCATGTTTTGCTGTCACACTTGGAGTCATCATTCTATCAGGATTCATCAAACTCTCAGCGGCTAACAAGGACATCTGTGACCTTTATGCTACAGTTGGGCAAACTCTGTTGTTGGACCATGGGGGACTAGCAAAAATAGACGGGCTGAGATGGACTCATAATAACACAATCATTTTCTACAAACAGCAAGGCAGAGTGTCTGTTGGGAAGCCAGAAGACATCTCTGCGACTGGATCTCTTTTGCTGAACAAACTAAAAGTCTCAAGTGCTGGGATTTACCAGGCACATGTGCTCCATCCAAATGGTACATTGACGAATACATGGACTGGTCGTCTCTGTATGATGGACAAGGTATCAAAACCTCAACTCAGTTATGTCTGTGATTTCAAGTCTAGTGCTGTTAATCTAAATTGCCACATAGCAAAACCTCAGGGTTTGGTTTTCTCATGGACCCTCGATGAAAAGACCTTAACAAGTGAAACAAAACAGACACTGAGCATATCACTGGCACATTTGAAAGGGGATAGGAGCTTTACATGTAGTGTGGCAAACAAAGTCAGCAAGGAGAAGAGTGACCCTGTCCGTCCAGCCTGTAAAAGTCCATCACCATCACCTCCAGCTTTGCTTTCTTTTCCATACAAAACAGTTGTAGGAGTGCTAGCAGGAGGATCGAGTCTCATTCTGCTTTTGCTCATCATTATTGTCATATTATGTTGCTACCACAGAGCCAACAAAACCAAAATAAGAATCAGGGATAAAGGGGAGCTCAGGATGCTTTCGCTAAACAAGCGGGAACCTGACCCCATCAGCCATGATTATGAGACTATGCACCCGACTGAGGACTCTTCGACTCCCCCGAGCCCCAAGCCTTCGCCCAGAATCAGTTACCAGACTGTTTCTCAGCCTGAAGTTCAGACTCAAAACAGGCCTCCACAGCTATCCACAGCTGCTGAAGATCAACAACCTTCACCAGTGCCAAAGCCGAGGACGAAAGGCCCCCAGGCACCAAACGCCTGAATCTGTGTTCAGCTTGAGGTCCGACCTGCTGAGGTCTCACTGGAATTTGTTAATTTGGCTGAAGTAAAAACCTTGTTTCCCAAAAAGCAAATGTTTCAGGAACTACACCAGGCTTTGTTTTTAGCTTGTTTTAGCCATACGACTGAAAGAAAATGAAGAAAATTGTACAAAAAAAGTCTTATTTTTCTCTGAATTATAAACCTCCACATGGTTTTTCACTTCATCAGTAGCATTTACAGATACAGTATATTGACAATGGAGCTGGAATATTGGGTTTAATCATAATGTGCTGTGGGCCAGGGAGGGAGAATTTAGGGCAGCATCATGTGTATTAAATGTAATTTCATGTGTAAAGTTAAAGTTTTGTTTTATGAAAGTTTGGTTGTCTGATCACTGCTACACATTATGACACAGAAACCTAGATGCCTGCTGGATGAATTGCATTATTGAGGTATCTTGTTTTTTTATGTTGTTGATGATCTGATCTGTTTTATTATGAATTCTTTAACAGCAAAGCAAATGTACCTGGAGGAATGTGTTGAAATGAAGCGTTTTCTTAGACCAAAAATGTGTGAAATAGTTATGACAGCTTAGAGTTTGTTGCATATGTAATATTAATTGTTATGAGAACTACTGTATCACAACATTGATCTGATCTAATTCCTCATGTAGATTTTATTGAATGCAAGACTAATACATTTTGCATGTACTTTAAAAAGATTTTCTGCATTATAATCATACTGTATGTTTACGTATATGTTGTTTGAAATAAATAAAGTTGTCACAAATCGTATATCTCATATTTCTATGGAAGGCTATAATAAGCTGCTTATTTTTGTCAAACACAGTCCTTTGTTCCTGCTTCTTACATGTCAGCATTCTTGCACTTATTAAAATTTGCTTGCTTGCAAGAAGTTATTAAAGGGGAAAAAAAATCAATAGAGGAATGGATTAGCAAAGGCAAATATCTATTATCTCCAATGGGTAAATGGTAATCCACACATGAAAGTGTTTGCTGTCTCGCCTAATGCTGTGTGACAGCCAGATAATAGAATCCCCCTGAGCGTCATCGCCTAAAACTTACAAGCCAATGTCATCTTTTGTCAGGCCCTGCTCCACTCCTGCTCTCTTTACATGGCTGAAATTTCAGTCCAGCCGGCAGGGATTTGGCAGTAAAGCCGGTATCTGCTCCTGGAACAATGCCATTTGTCTTTCTTGAGAAACACTGAGACTTAGCTGGCAACGCGTCATGTCACTTCCCCTCACCAGCTAAAAAAGTGCAAGATATACATAGACAAACAGATAGAGCAACACACATGCACATACATAGGCATACTGTATTCTCACATACAGTACACACACACACGAGGGACTATATTTCATGATACAACTTAATGAAACACATCTCATATGCCTTTGCCAGATCTGCCCTGGAAATGGAAGGGAAATACTTCTGAAATGTGTTTAATCAGTGGCTCTTGGAGTCTAGAGGATATACCCTTTTGATGTTGGAGTGTGTGTGTCCAGGAAAAGGGTCAATTACCCATGGAAAGTATTTATACTCATGTCAGATCATTCTTATTACAGTTCTCTCGTTGTCACGGGCTGCCAAGTCTGGGGAAAGTACAAACCAAATCAGAAAATCAGAGGTCAGCCAGCACTGTGGCCTTTTTCATCAGATTTGACTGAAAACACAGAGATGATTATGACCTATTAGCATTCTTGAGGCAACTTAGCACTCCTTGACCTCAGGTCTTTTTCTGAAACTCAAAGTGTACAAAGCGGTGACAACCTTTATTTAGTTGAAACCACAATCTTCCAATCAGTTCCCAATTTAATGAAAATGCAATGTGGCCAATTACTCATGAGACTCTTGACTCTTGAGTGATATTATGACTCTGATTTCCATGTTGTTGAAAGTAAAAGCCTTTAAAAGTGACTCAGTGTGGAAAATAAGTAGAAAGCTTAGGTTGTGGTTTTGCTGAACACATCATAGCATTGTATTAAAACATTGTTAAATCCCCTTTAAAATGTCCCATTAACAATCAGATTCACAGTATCTGTCAACACACCAGTCCTATTTATTTTTTCTCTTCCATCTGTACACCTCACTCTTATTTTCTTCAGACACAGTACATGCAATTTGTGGATTGGCTCTGCACACTCTGCGGCTGGCTGCAACACACCAAATCAATTTCACAAATTTGCTGAGGAATCAGGCTGCACTGATTTTTAAGTGAGGCGGGGTACTTTCCAGACCTCAGCAAGATTTAGCACCTCATAGTCACTGGATGTCTGGGGCTAAAGCAATGCTTGGTTCGCAGGACTTTTCTTAAACTATAGTAACATAGACTATAATCTGACTCATTAAAAGATTGTGTCTTTCAAGGGAAATTTGTCTTTGCACCTCACAAGTTCAGCCGCACTTTGGAGCACCCCTCAACTGGATTGCATCATCTATTTGTCCATTACTGAGCTTTTGTGTTAAGTTGTTCCTCTGTTCTTCTAACTACTACAATTTCAAAGTTTTTACTAAGTCAGGTTGCACCATTAAAACTTAAAGTCCTCCTCCACTCAAAAACATGTTTTCCTTCTTGTTCTTACAGGATGTTTGAGCTTCACTGTGCGGAGTGATGTCTGACACTGGAAGGCTGTTTTCACATTCATCTACTGAAAGTGGAAAGTTTCTCTGTGCTCACTGAAAATCACATTTTGAGTTGTGAGCCTACAAGCATGATTTGTGACATCACAACTAGTTTGGAAGCCAATCATATTCCAATATTCAATTTACACAAGTGTGATGTGGAAACTTGAAGCATCCAGTGCACAAACACTGAGAATAGACTACAGTGAAGTAGGAGACATCTTGTGTCCAGCAGTTAAACTTCTGAAATTAAATATATTTACATATTCATAGTTTCTGTGTTTTTTTAATGAGGGAGAAGAAGTAGATGCCATTTTAAGGATTTTAAAGTGGTAATTATACTTTATTTGTGGAAAAATCATATCGGACACACATTACTGTTCCAACTAGACTATTTTTATATGTTTTAATACATGTCTGGAGGGGATCTTTAAAGAATGTCTAAAGGCCTTTATAATGTTTAAATTGGTGGCTGGGAAACATGTGTAGCACAGTCCAGTCAAATGCAATCAACTATCTAAATAAAAAGTCACTGCAGCATCAAAAGCAGGAACTTAACTTTAGGAGGCCAAACAATAGTTTATACTCAACTTAACTGCCAATCCTTTGTAAAAGTGGGTATGACTTTGTTTTATTTACATATGCAAACACAGCTTCAGTTTCAAGTTTATTGTCATGTACTTGTAACAATGTAGCATCATTACCCGAAAAGAAAATCTTAGATTCAGAGCCAGTTTAGGCCTATTTAGTTATTAAAATAAAACAGTAACAGGTCTTCAGTGCAAGGAATATAAAAGTATTTACCTAAAGAATTTACCTAAAAAAATAAAAATAATGATAGTAATAATGATAATAACAGCAACAGTAATAATACCAATATAATATCAACAAGAATAATAACCTTAAGTATCTTAAATTGTCTTGGGAAAAACAGGTATGCAGTGTAGTACTGATATGAATTAAAGTGACTTAGTGTATATAAGCAATGTAAACAATGGATTGTAAACAGTATGTAACCAGTAGTCATTCAGTCACAATCTTTACACCACCTTTCAGATGTGTGAAGTAAGGGTCATGGTATTATGTGCTATTATTACTGTAGTGTGTGAGTGTGGTGTGTGTGCAAGCAAAAAGTGTCAAAGTGTCAGCAGTTCAGTAGCCTAATGAGTTGTGGTCGGGGGCGGGGCATCTGTCATACCAGGCCGTGATGCTGCCAGTCAGGATACACCTGCAGAAACTGGTGATTATTCTGGAGTCCATACCAAACCTCCTCAGCCGCCGGAGAAAGAAGAGCCACTGCCTTCACAACCACACCTGTGTGATGTGACCAGCTCAGATCCTCGCTGATGTTAATCCCCAGGAATCTGAAGCAGCTGACCCTCTCCACTGCTGTTCCCTGTTGTCTGCCCATCAGGAAGTCCAGAATCCAGCTGATGTGTAGGTCTCGGAGCTTCATGACCAGTTTGGACTCGTCATGAAGGACATGATGGACTCAGCACTATGGTATTAAAAGCCGAACTATAGTCAATGAACAGCATCCTGTCATCATGTCATCTGCAGGCCTGTTTGGCCTATAGGCGAACTGAAGTGGATCTAGTGTGGTGGGCAGGGAGGATGTAATGTGAGCTTTGATTATGGTGTTCGAGATCAGGAGAGCACCCCGTCAATATTGTTAGTACATCCGCACGCCACCGGTTGTTGACCATAAAACACACCACCACCCTTGCCCTTACCCGCCTCCATTGTTCTGTCCCAGCAATAAATGGAGAAGCCCTCAGGCAGAATGGCCGAGTCAGGGACCGAGGGATCCAGGTAAAGATAAAGACGTTACAGTTCTTAGTGTCCCGTTGGAAGGCCAGTCTGGTTCTTAGTTCGTCCAGCTTATTGTCCAGGGATTGAACATTTGCTAGAAGAATGCTAGGAAGTGGGGAACGGTGTTGTCAGTTCCTCAGCCTGACCAGGACCCGCTCTTTTCCACCTTATCCTCTGGTCGTTTCTTCCCAGGTACCCAAGGTGAGTTAAATCCAACCAGAGAAAAGTCTGCCGGAGTAGTTCCAGATTGTCAATTTAGTCTAATATCCAGAAGAGACTGTCTATCGTACTTAATTAGTGCGTTACAAGTTGCGAAAAAACTAGAAACTAACACTAAGAGAACAAGAAAAACGCGAAGTTGGGGAGGACACAGATTGATGACAGCTTTCCTCACTGGCGCCATCTTAGCTCAACGGATGTTTCCGACTTAGTATTAATTTTATGATTTTGGGCTTTATCGATAAAATTGACTTAACTTGACATGCAGTTTAGAATGAGTGGAATATATCAGATTATGCTAATGTAACTGACGTTATTTGGTCATTCAAGCTAACGTTATTGGTATAAGATTTGAGATATATTGTGCTGTTTTTGTGAAATGTAATTTAAAAACTTTCCAGTTTACATTGTTATGAGACAGCATTTTAATCACGTGTCACGTTACCTCTTTGAATCCTCATTCCAGTGTTAGTAAGCTAATGCTAGCTTTGTCAGTTGGTTCAATTAGCTACACAACAGTTATACCTGGAAGTTAACGGGTGTAAATATGTAGTAACAACTAATCTTAAGAATCGTAAGAACTAGGTTGAACTAGGTCCACTTAGTAAAAACTTTGGTTGTAACCAGGCTGAGTTTGAACTGGTGAACAGCTGGTGAGACCACCTCCTGAGAGAGATTTATTTACATGATATATTTAGATTCATTTGATACTGTTATTTAAAAGAATAATATGCATAAACAACATTACAGCTAGGCACACAGGTCAGAGCTATAGTGAGCTGAAATATGAGAACAGATGCAGAAGGGATTTTCCAGTGTCTTTATAAGCAGGCATTTGGAATCACGGGAGATTAAAGCAGGGACCCTCGGACTGGGGGACCTTTGGTGTGAATCCTTAAAGAATCTGAAAAGTATAACATGTTGCTCACATAAATTTTGCACAAGCTTAGTATCTTCTGGGAAAGGAGGTCACCTGACATTTTGGATGAAATAAAGCGTAAACCAAAAGCTTGTATGACAACACATCCTGTCCTAGGGAAGTTTGCCTGTAGTGTGTGCTTCTTTGTCATGGCTACACAAGGATGGCTTGTTGAATCCCTGTTTATAAAAGGATTTTTTTTTACCGGATTTCCCTAGCAGAGCCGTTTCTCAGTTTGTTCCTTGCACCCTTGCCAAATACTCCATCGTTGTCTACTTTGACATGGTGGAAGAGACTCCTGCAGAGGCTGATTCCATGAGAAACCGTGGCAAATAGGCTTCCAACATGTCTCTGATCTGCAGGCTAACAATTTTATAAATTTCTTCATGGGTGACTCAAAGTTGGAAAAGTGCATGTTTTTTAACAAAGATTTAGGAGAAAAATAAAAGAGACTGATTGCCTTTGAAGGTTTGATACATTTTTGGATGATTTTTTTGTGTTTTATTGCTAAGTTCATCTAACGCTTCCCTGCAACTGTTCATTAAAATTGAGTTCATAGGGTTACTTAGACGTCATGGAGCAGAAATCCAAACATGCATATTTGGGTACGCCTCTGTGTGATGGCTTCTGCTTTTTGAGAGGCAAATTCACGATTAACACCTTAGAACCAACTCTGCGGAAGCCTAATGAGAAATTACTGGTTGAGTCTCAAATTTGGCATCTGTGGCAGTAGTTAGGAATGCATGTATAAATCACTTTGATACCATATCATGTTCCAAGGAAATGAGACGCAGTGGTCATACAGGAAGAAGAGATGGACAGAATCAATGTTCAGACCATATCGACAGTGAGTAGAACAAATATTCCCATAATTTAATTCTAATGCCTCAGCAGCTGCTCTGGGCCAAAGGGGCTGGCGTGTGAAAAGAGAAAAGGCTGGGAAAACAACAGCCCTTTGTCAGACTCAGACCTAGACAGGAGCACTGCTGCCAGTGAAGGAATGTGACAGCACAAAGGTCTACAGACATGATACAAAACATCACTGCTCTCAGCATAAATAGGTCAGTGCAGCAAAGAATTATTGTAATGTGTATTGTATATTCACTGGTTAAAGGGGGCGTATTATGCTTTTTGTGATTTTCTGTTATTTTTATACTGTTATGATGTCAGATGTCTATGTTAAACATGGTCAAAGGTCCAAAACTTGAGGTGAAAGTATGTAATAATGTTCATTGTAAGTCAAAAGCCAAGGTTTCAACCTGCTCTTAACATGTTGTTTGCCATGTTACCTCTACTTCCTCCTCGTGATGACGTCAGATTGTTCGCGCATGCCCACAAATGGCCTGTAGTCTTTGTTGCTAAGGTTACTGCTAAGGTTGTTCACTCGCGCAAACGTATATGGACGTGTTTGAGAGTAAAGAACACAAAAAGTAAGTGAAATCCGACTGTCGCTGTTTGATTATGTAGCCTCTGGAGCTTCCAGAAGCTGGCCAATCAGAACAGAGTGGGCTTATCTGGAGGGAGGCCTTAAAGAGACAGGAGCTAAATGGCCTTTTTCAAACTGAAGTTTGGGGATTCATAAAGGACCAGTATAAGATAAATAAGGAATTTTTAAAACTGTAATTCATGCAAATATATTCCAGTAGAGCCCCAGAATATAAATATAGACCTGTAAATGTGTACGGTATGTAACGCCACCTTTAAATAAATAAAATAACACATCGGAATGTGAATCACCACAGATGAGAAGTGCAGGACATGACACTATATTTTTGGTGGCAAGAAGGGAAAAATAAACTGCTTGCTGACTAGTTAGAAAGCTTGTGCGCACTGCCTGGAAAAAATGTGAAGATACCCATGATTCTTTGATATTTGTGCAAAGAATCAAGCTGTTTAATTTAAATTGCCTTAAGCCACCTTAAATCCTGGTAGTGTCATTTTCCCACTCATTTTTAAGTGCATAATGTTGTAATTGACATCACCTTACAGTAAACTCCATAAAAAAATCCTGTCTATTTCTAATTATATTCATTTTGGTATTATGAGCATGCAACAACTGAAAACAATACACTCTAGCTGTCTGTTGCCATTATTGTAAGTATATTTCTTAAATAGGTTTATGCGACCATTGGTGCAGAAATCAGGCTGTTCCCAGATTCCCAGATACAGTCAACACTGGACCAGTTAGATAAACACATTTAAGTCTTATCAAAATCACATCTGTTTTTACAGTCTGTACTTTAACTTACTTTTAGAGTTTTACCACTCCAAATCTCTATTGCTTCACTTAATGTAACTGTGTTTAGATCATGTGAGAGATGTTTGCAGTGGTTAAAGGGCCCCTTACAGGACGGTTAATTTTGTTTGGTCTGTTTGTTATTTCTCACCAGGTGTATCTCAGAACTTGTCTCCATTTTGGGCGCTGCTATGAATTCCAGGTGAATCTGCCATACAGGCGATGAGTCTAAACAAACATTCCAGGGGAATCAGCTGTAGACAAAAAAAAAAAAAAAAGGGGGTAAACTCCAGTCCACAAATGCTGTAAAGCAGGCCTATCATTTCCACTACAACCATAGCTCTGTAATAAAAATGCTTCTATCAGCCAAATTACCCATCCATGGTCTTGCACCTGATATAAATCAGATGGAAGAAAAATTCCACCTCCTGCTCTAATAAGCATCTTGTGTGTACAGACTCAACATTCATACAAAGATCAAACATTTCTGTAACATTCTTGGAGATTTAGTGCGTGTGTTCCAACATTAAATTACAACCTGGCAAAAAAAGAAGAAAAAAAAAATCAGCACCCTGCTGCTTATGATTTTGCACAATAAGACTTTTTGCTTTGACATGTAGGGCAAACACATTTAAGATGATTCCCTCAGATAGCTATAATACCTTTTGAAGAACACCCAGAAGAGGTAATTTGGATAGTTTGAAGCCTTTGTCTTGGTCTGCAGGCCTATCTCCTCTCAGAGAAAAGGATCCCTTAAGCCTTATTGTGTGTGTGGATTCATGCAGGGATAACGGCATGTCAGTGAAGGGCCATGCAACAATAGTTCAAGATGAGAGAGGTGTAAAGGTGCGACAGAGGGCTAACAACACAAAGTTTTGCTTTGTCTATGCCACGTCTATCTGGGAAAGCATCAACACACCACCAATGGCCTGTCTGTGTGGCCTCGCTTTCTTCAAACGTCTTTGAAATATGCTCTACTTTTTGCAAATTGCCTTAAAAAAGTACTTTATCACCAAAATAGATAAGAGCTTTAGGGGGAAAAATGTGTGTTTGCAAGTTATTTATTACTGCCATGGAGACAAACTGCTTGAGTGAATTGCTCAGAAAAAAATTAAACACACAAATTAAAGTTGAGCAAGGCCAACAATAGACATTACAATATCTCTAAAAGAGAAGTAAAAGATTAAATCACTATTGTATGAGACACATGCCATTTTTGTTTACTCCTAAAAACAGGAATAACAGGAACAAAGTATGAGCCATTTATAACAAGGCACTGTTAATGTATTTTTAGCAGTCAGGACTGGTCATAGAGGACAAAGCAATAAAAAAATAGTATAACAAAAGAATATTATTAGATTATAACAGCTATATTATAATTGATTGGTATAAAGAAACTATAATACCGTACCAAGCATAATTAGAATACATCAAATCATGTGTCTAACAAGTCTTCTTGGCCAATTAATCTGAGTCAGATCTTGTCCTTATGGCAACTGACAGACAGTCTGGTCAAAGTGGCCACTGATGCTGCACCTATGCCAATAAATGTGTCACAAGCAGCTGGGAAGTGTACGTTGCTGAGCCGCAGTACCATATGGAGTGCTAAAACGGAATAAAAAATCCTGCTGCCACCATGGCATGTGAAAAGCTCATGAATCTTTCTTACAGGACACGTTGTATTTTATTCAACACTTTCCGGGATGTTCATGTGTAAAATGGGAACAGCGGCGTTGGGTAAAGGCATGAGGCTCAAACATGAGGCTTTTGAAAACAATGAAATCCAGCACAGGAGGTGGCTACATGGTTCATTTTTAGAGTGCTGGCAGAAAGATCGATCAGCAGTATTCGGACATGAAAGTTGAGAATGCATGTTGGTTACTTTGGACGTTTCAGAACAGCCGTCAGTTTGATTTACTCAAAGGCAAATCAAATAGAGCACAGCATTTCTCATAGCAGGCTCTGACCTCAAGATCCTTGTTCTGTTTCTCAGAAATGATTTCAGATCTATCCCTGTTAGTGAAGTTTTTTTTTTTAAGGCAAAAATGTTAATCATTTTAAAAAATGCAGTCCTCACATGCCAGCCACTCACACGTAGGAGCAGCCAGGAACTACAGCGTGTACAAGAGATACATGCTGGGCCTTGTTGCACATATCATTTTATGCCATTTATGACAAACCTCTACCCATCTGCTACTCAAACAAGCTTCCAGACATTCATTATCAACTGGTATCAACTGACCATTTGCTAAGCCTCACCCCGCCCTTAGTTACTGTTGCTATGCCTGTCTTTCCCCTTTACATAATGGGAAAGCTGACACAATGTTTGTGTTTTAGTTGGATTTACTGGAGTGTGTTGTGTTTCTCTTAATGTGTGTGCTTTAATTTTTGCTTGTGTTTTTGGTATTTGTTGCATTGCTCCTTGTGTTTGCATTTGGTTTAGTGGTTTGGTTTTGGTTTAGTATTTGTTGCACTTTTGGATGTGAAGGTAATTTCTCTTCATGTTTGTGTTTTCACTTTTGCATGTGTTTTACAATTTGCAGCATTTTTTTGGATTTGGAGTGCATTTGTAATGTTTGCATTTTTACTTTTGTATGTTTTTTTGTCCTTAGGGGCCACCGTAAGTAAAAGGCAGGCGTCCCTTCTTCTTGTTGGCAACCGAAGGCATTTAGCATATGTTGTGGCCTGTTAGTAGCTGGTACAGCCATTGGGCTTAGTGGTAATTATATCCACTAGACCTAACAGCAAAACATTTTACCAGTAGGCCAACGACCTGTGCTTATTAGTTGTGCTTTATTGTTCATATTTTCAGACCGTATGTTTCACTTTTACAAGAAAAGAGATTTTGGGAGGACTAACTAATGAGTTTGGGGGAGGCTCGCTCTGGTTATGAGTTTGGCTGGAGTTGCTGGAAAGTAAACTTAGCCAAATCACATAAAGAGCTGGACAGAGCTGCTAACATTACCGTAAACTTTCATATCCAGAACCAGCTACCATTCAATGGATGTGTTGGTCCTGAACAAGGCTTTTTCTAACCTTTAACCGGTGCCCGATGTCCACCTCTTCATCATGTGAAGAAATCCAAAGCTTAACAGACCTGCCCGGCCTAGTTACGGATACTATGCTTGGTTTTGGAACTTAAATGGGTGCTAACCATCATATTCCCATACTTTATATATTTGTTTTTCAAGTTCTTTCTATGGAGGTTTTATAGACTACAAATGAAAAATGTGAATTATTTTATTTGCCTCATGCATTAATGTTTTGTTATTTTTCTTTCATCCTTTCATCATTTTATAATGCTCTTTCTTTAGAAGTAACAATAGGATGAGTACGGGGTGTGAAGGCTGAAGCAACAGTAGCTCTTGCTCTAGCAATGGAAGAAGGGAAATCACAACTACAGTATAGCCACATTGTAGATTGTATACCTACATTGTGTAGGGATTATGGGTGTGTATGTGTATGGATGTATGTACAGGTGTATGTGTATATATGTCAATGTGAATATGTACATGTATTTAACTTTTTTGTTTATTTTGTTTTCTGGATTTCCATGAAATACTATGAATGTTACAATTGACACAAGCTGTGCCATGGTTATATTCTTATATTCATATAGCCTAGTATGATGCATGGTTTTACCCTCCATGTGTCCTACCAATTCAGTCTACAGTAGCCGGCTTGGCCATACAGGTTAACTCGTACATTTAAGCTGGACTTGTGTGTGAAATTTCAAGCCAATCGGGCTTACGGTGTGAGGGGCGGGGTCTTTCCAAAATTGAATTTTTGGGGTCTAATTACAGCGACACCATCTGGACGATTGGGCTCATATTTCTTGGGAAGCACATGCACATCATTTCCAGTTATGGTGCCACGTTTCATGGTTTTAGCTCATTCCAGCTCATGGCAATTTGATCAGTGGCAGAATAAAAATAATAACAATAATAATAATGATAATAATAATAATAAACTGGCACAAACACAGAAGGGTTCTATCCCTTCTGGGTTTCCTACAAAAAGAGAGGGGAAATAATAATTAAATGAGATCTAATTATAAATTTATTGTTCAGCTCAGCTCGCTGGAGGGGTGGGCGGGGGGGTAAAGAGCAGGTTAAGTTATAAACAGGATCATAGGAGGACTAAATAGAGGTTTGAAAATTATTTGTAATAAATTACGATCAAATTTTATTTGAAAGTTTGGCTGGGACATAGCACACCAATGTGCTTATCATTGGTGCTCCTGGGTTCTTTTTCAGTATTATTCACATCATTTATTTTTGTATTTCATTTCATCTCACTGTGAATGTAAATGTATATTTATAATGCATGTGATTACCTTAGTGTATAGATGTAGATGTGTTGTTGCAATGTCAACACAATGTTTCAGTTACTTGATTCTGATATGTAATGTCTCCTCCATAATGAAAGCAAAAGGGGGGAAATAAAGGAAAACCAATAAAAATTTGGTCACAAAAAAAAAGTCAATGATGTGATAAAAGCTTGTCATTGGCTATTGTACAGACTCACTGAAGTACAGGCTCACTGAAGTGCCTTTGTCTGGGTTTGAGTGGTACTAGCATGAGACAGACAGGAATGAGTGCCTCTCTTACCACACACTAATAGACTAGTCGTGTGTGTGTGTGTGTGTGCATGCGCACATGCAATGTGTGTGCAATTAAATAAATTCACTCCTACAAAGAGATACCACACACACACACACACTGTCTGTAGTCCAGACAGGAAGAAAGGGGCACTTAGACTGGCTTTCTTAATTAGAGCAGGTAGTCAGAGGGGTGGAGATGTTTTTGGGGGGAAGGACATTGTCGGGGTTTGAGGGCCTTTTGAAGGATGACTAGCTCGACGATACTTTCTTGTGGGTAAAACATGATCACACCCTCATGCAGGAAAAAAAAACCCATTATAAATAATCACAACTGAAATGTTTTTTTAATTGAGTGTCATAGAGAGTACGCAACCAAATGTTTTAAGTGTCTAGGAATTTCCCATTTTTCTCTTGTCCAGAGATTGTATCTTCCTTTGACAGAGGAGGGCTAGTCTAAATGTCTCTTGGGTACAAGAAACCAGAACCTATTATTTAGTCAAGTGGTGAAAAAGAGTGGAGGACCTTCAAAGAAGTGATTGATGTGAGTTAACCCTGTCAAATGCAGGGTTATGGATCAGTGCAAAACGGAACATAAATCACTTCCAAATGCTCTTACCTACCACTGTTAGATCATACTGATAGACGCTTTGCTCTCCCTGCTGCTGTAATGAATGTCTAGAATATCTCTTTATTCAATCTACCATTTTATAATAAATAATAATAGTAATATTGACAATAATATTGAATAGTATAATTGCAGAAATTAGTGCACAAATTAGAGGACAACAGTGCCCTCATTAGCTCATATAACGCAAAGGCACTGTGTTCATTTTTTCTGTGAATATCCTGCAAACATATTCCAAGGAAAATATATTGAAGTGACATTAATGTCTGCCTTCTGCCTTAAATCACTGATGTGGCAGGTTTAATGCTTTATTCTATTTAGTCACTCTGTCAGTGCTGCTTTCAACAATTTGGGTTTTATAAGATATGACTTCTCAGTGTTTTAGGAAGAGCTCCTTGGCTGCATGTCAGTGCTTTGTAGTTGAGTGCATCCTCCTCCAGTTAAAAAAACGTCTGGTCCTCTACAGCAGAAAAACAATTGAGCATGGAAAAATGGACATAATCTATTCTGAGCTACCTTGACAAGAATTCCCTCATGACCACTAACATCTTTTTCATAAGCTTTGCAAACTTTTCCACTGAACACATACAGCATGTCGCTTCTTTTCTGTATATAGTATGAAACCCCAAAATGCTGAAGCCACAAGAAAGAAAATGTGGGATCTACTTATTTATGTAATTTTTATTTTTTTTTAATTTTTTTTTTGAGGATTTTAGTTGCTTGTATGGTGTGTTGTCTGTGTCATCACATGATAGGGTTGTAGGTGACTAACCGGGCTGCACTGTGTATGCCTCACAGGCCTCTTGTTAGTGTGAAATGCAGGAGAACAAAGGCAACATTCTGTTAAGAGGTTTAATACACCCTGGTGACGTGAGCCACAACAGTGTGTAAAAATCTCCAGAAAGCTCATTTGATTGGAGTGTTAAGCTGTTAAAAATAATTAGCTTTTTTCCCCCCCTCTGCTGTCATTGAGTGTCTTGCCTGCTAGTTTCACACACAAACGGCCGGCACAGCTCACGTCTATAGCCGTGTCTGGCCTTTGCCTCATTCATTCTAACTACGTTGACATGGGGCAACATTTTCCAGGCTGCTTAACAGCCTAAAGTTTTACAATGGGAAAGTTTTTTTCTGCAACGAAAACACTGCCACTGGTCATAATTGTGTGCATTTCCTAAATGACTGTCAGCAGACTTTTATGGCCTTTTTGCTGTGTTCACTGTGAGAATTACAGCCTTGGTTGTGCAACAAATAGAGTACTTCAACCTCAATAATGGCTACAAAATATGACTTGCCAAAAAATATCTTGCCTTATTGGATGTAGTCTTAAAAAAGATCCCTGAGAAGATATGGAAATCCTTCAGTGACTGTGTTCTGCCGTCTGTTAGCTGTAATGTGTCATTCACGCCAGAGTCTCACGTTCGCGGATCAAACAATGCAAGTCCATTTTTCACCACACCACATGTGCCTATGGGCTATTGGCACATACTTGCGGACCCCAGGGGTCCAACACCAACCCCCCGCCCCCTTCATACCTCCTCCAGTTGGACCATGCCCGTCTCTGACAGCATACCATCCAGCCATGTGCAGTGAATAGATGGTCAGCTTTGGACCAAGGCTACAGTTCCCCACACATCGCATGCAGCTGTTACAAAATGGACACTCTAGACATGTAACACAATACCTAAAAATGACCTCATTCAGTCTCAGCCAGTTAAAGTCAAAGCTGACATGATTTCCTTCAAAAAGCTGGCAGTCAGACTGACAGGACAGTCTATAATGCCTGTGAGGCAAAGAGCCAACGGCTTTTACCCCCAAACTACTGATAGCCTAGTTGGCAGCACAGATAACTGTGTAATCGTGTGTGGCTTTCATGGATTTCTGAAGCAGACATGGTGCATCAAAAGATGAAATTGATACTGTTCAAGGCCAACTGTTCCATTATAGGATGTGTGTGTGTGAGAGTGCAGGGTGGGAGGGGATTACGTTTGTATGTGTGAGGTATACAAGGCTTTAAGCTTGCTTACACAACCTTCTCTTACTGCAACAGCTTTCACTCAGATAATCATTTAGAGGACAGCTGAACGTGGAGGCTGGATGTTCACTATTGTTTAGAGAAGTGCTTCACGTACTTCACGAAAAACACACACACACATATATATATGTGTGTGTCTGTGTCTGTGTGTATATATATATGTATATATATATATATATATATTGGGATAATTAAAAGACAAAAAACATTATCCATTGATGCTTCAACCTCTAGAAACCCAAGTGAAATCTGCCAGTGGTTGCACAATGCTTTACCACCATCTACTGGTCAACAATAAAGGTGCATCGTATTTATAAAGTTCACTGCACTGCTCTCTACACTACTTCAATTCCACTGAAAAAAAAGTGTTCAACTGTAAAATATTTATAATAGTAAAACTTAAAATTAAATCATTAGCACATTCACTTTCAAGCCATTTCAACAAGGAGTTTGTGATTATATCACACGTAGGTGGGATACAGTAAACAAACTGGTGAAAATGCAGGGATCCTGGATATTCTGTTGGCAGCAGGAACTCTATCATAAACAGCATCCTTTTTATGATGAGCTGATGCAGCTAAATCATAACTTTCACTATTTTCACTCTATTTTATCACCCCAAGGTACAAAACCCAGTACCTTAGGTGCACTTTTGTGCTGACAGTTATCATTTTATTACTGTTTAAACGGTCCAATGTCAGCCAGCTTGGAGGAACTTAAGGCAGAAGACCTCTGTACAAACCATAAAAATACTCCTGGACTATCTGCACAAAATAAACAATTTACACTTATATGTTCTGAGTAGCTACCTGTTAAAATAATAACTGATTAAATTTGCATGTCACTTTTACATAAATTAACATGATTATGGACATATTTATTTATTTATCATGGCTCGTGTGTTTCCATCACGAGCCCAACAGTGGATGTAAGAGCTTGTTTGAAACACTAGGGGTCACTGTTTGCTCAGGTTAAGGAAATACATGTTTCTTTGGGTCACTAGGTGGATGCTTACCTTTTAGTACGTAATTCACCAAGAAATATTGCTGTCATGTAACGGCGTGTTATGAATAGAAAGTATTTATCACTTAGCCTTCTGTAGCAACATTTTATGTGGCAGAAATTGTTGTTATTTTATTGCAGGAGTTGAATAACAAAACAAATAAAAACTGTCAAAAACACAGTAAAACATCTGGGATACAGTTCAATTACATTTTTGAAAACTGTCATAAAACTTTAGAATTTCATAATATGTAAGCACAGAATCACATCCATTAAAGACTGCAAATATATCAGATCAACTTCAGTGTGTCAGTGCAAACCAGTTGAGCAGTGGTTTCTGGATACATAGTCTTTGGAGCACTTTGCAGCTGCAGATTGCACTGGAATGTCTGTGCTGTTACCTCAAAGCAGACTGTGGTACATGGTAAACATCAATCATTAGTCACTTTTATGAGGATTCTCGGCGCAGGTTTGTGTTTTTCAGCTCAGTCATTAAAGATGTCTGGTTTATGCTCACAGCAAACACGCCAGGGAAACTTTTTCCTAACTTATAGCCTGAGAGGTTGGAAGGACCCCAGCAAAGCTTGGTTTCACGGGAAAACTACTTTTGAGGGGAGCCGTTGTCGTGCTTCAGGTCTCTTCCAAAACCTCAGATTAGATTTTAGGAACCAAGGCAGGCTTTTGGCAAGAAATCAAAGCAGTTCTTAAGGGACCACAGTATCTGTTTTCATTTAATGTACAAAGCTATCTCTGTGCAATGAGCCCTATAAAAGTGGCTTGTATATAAACAGTTTGCCTTTTGCTGAAGTACCTGCACCTTTATTACCGAGACATTTTAGTGACATAATTCCTCAAAAAAGTACTTTCCATTTCTGTGTGAAATTATCAAAGCTTACTGCGAACTTACCTCATTCTTTGATTTGACATAGTGACTTGATGAGTCATCAGGCAGTTGACAGCGTCATTTTTTTCAGGACTCAAGAATAAGTGTACTTCAGTGAGAAATGTATAAAAAGGTATTTGCTCTGTTTACATGTCTCTTAAGTGGAACTGAACTCCAGAAGGTCGTGGAAATGCAACCTGCAGCACTGAGTGAAGCCACATTGATCCACAATCTGGCAAGCATAAACACCCAGCCGATGCTGACATGCTGTCCTTCTTTATTAACCAACTGGCCTCTCTGTGGTGGAGAAGAAAGACTTTTTTTACTCACAAAATGTAGTTTTAACGCAAAGTTCTTCTACACTCAAAAAATGTATTTTGTTAGTATTGTACTCCACTTGGATGTTTGACCTTCATTGTGCAGAGTGATGTACTGTATGTGCAGAATTTGACAACAGAAGGCAGTTTTGACATTCATCTGTTTTCACCTTAAATTTGAGACGCGCACGTATGAGCACGATTTTGTGATATTACAACTACTTTGGAAGCCAATCCTGGTCGACTGTGCAGCTTACACAAGTGTGAAACTTGAAACCTCCGCTGCACATACACTGAGAATAGACTTTACAGTGAAGAGATTCTGGATTCTGGGGGAGATTTATTCCCCCCTCCACTCAAAAGTGTGTTTTGGTTATTGTTCCCTCAGTTGGATGTTTGAGTGTCACTGTGCAGAATGATGTATGTGCAGAATTTGACACTAGAAGGCTGTTTTCACATTCATTTGATTAGGCAGGAAAGTTTCTCTGACCTCACCTTAAATCTGAGTTTAAGGCGTGTGTACCTACAAGCAGGATTTGTGACATCACAACTAGCTCGGAGCCGATCTTGAGCCAGTATTCAGTTTACACAAGTGAGATTTAGAAACTTGAAACCTCTAGTGCACATTGACTTTTCAGTGAATTAGGAGACATCTTGTGTCCAGTAGTTAAACGTCTGAAATTAAAAATATTTGCATAGATTGTGGTATTTTTAATAAAAGAGTAGATTTATGAGACAAATTATTATTCAAAGTATTTTATGTACATCTTAAAACATGTCTTGATTAGATCTTTAAATGTGTTGTGCAAATAAAATAAACATAAATCAACTTGTGAGTCAGCTGAAAAGCTTTTTTTTTAATTATTACTCATTTTTTAACAGCGTTAGTAGTAGCAAGACATACAGTATCGGTATGATTAGTAACCATAGCACCAGAATCAATCATTCATTTATTTTATACAGGCTACATATATACTGTAGGTACATATGATTCTTAAAAACATCTTTGGATAAAGCATGGCAAACAAACACACTGTTTCTCTATTCAGTACCAATGCCCATTCAATATTTAGCACACTGTTTACAATTCAAGTATGAATATTAAAAATACACATATATCATAAGTTACAATTCTTAACGGTTATTACAAAAAAAACAACAAAAAAAACAAAAACAGGATTACATTTCTACAAAATTTATGGCACATAGTGCATCAAGTATTCTTTAAATTTCTGATACAGACCTCATAGCACAATTGACCATCATAAAAATAAATGATAGCCAAAGGTTTTCTAGCTGCTCATTGACTTATTTTTTATTTATTTTTCAGCCAGTCTTTAAATCAAAAGAAGCTGCATTGTCTGAGAAGAAAAAAAAAAAAGTCGAATCTGCATCTATCTTCTAACTTTGGTTAAAGCTTAACATCAAAGTACCAGCATGTTAGGTTGCATAATATAGTTGTAGTAGTGGTCATGGTGAAAGTCAGTCATGATGAGTGAGCACTGAGAAGTACTACTCAAGGGCAGATTTCCTCGTGGAGTGGTTTATCTGCTATATCTGGCAACTTTGCAGCTAGATTTTCAGCTACATTAATAAGAGGATCGCGACATGCTTTACAGGCAGATCCTACATCTGCTGAAGAGACTTCTACGCCAAACCCTGACAGTTAGAGAACTGAGTATTATTCCCAAAGCCAGTGTTTTCCTTCTCAAGATTAGAGGTAATTCTAGTAGTTCAAAAGCACCATTCAAAAGATCCTCCTTTAAAGTTAGTGGTTATACACTACAAATAGTAGTAGGCTAATACCTTTTTTTTTTTAGCAAAGCAGACAAAGGACAAAAAAAAAAACAGACAATGGCTTCACTGTTGGTAGTAGTCATTGTACCTTAAAACACGGAATATATCTACAAGTCATTACAGAATAAATATGGTCAAACATAAATATATTACAACACATATCTCAGTAGAGTATGGTTTGTGAGAGGTAGGTGTTGCAGGTACCTACAGTAGGCCCACTGAAGGGGTGTGAGGAGAGACATCACACCTGATACTGTGTCACCGGGTAACAGATGAGAACTTCTCTGTGTGACGAAATTAAAGAAAAACACAAACACACACACAAAAAAAAAAAAATCTAAAAATAAAAAGCCCAATTAAACATAGTTAAACAGTAAAAAACATTGAAATATTTCATCTCTTTCCTCACAGCACTAGTGTTTATCTGTCTCTATGTGACAGGCATGTGTCAGTCAGTGGACTTTCTATGCAGTTTTCAGTAGTTTTGTGAAATACCTGACAACAGATGACAGCAAACAGACTCTAGAAATACATAATAATGAAAACTAAAATCATCTGTAGTTGTTCTAAAGAACAATGCATCAAAGTTTGACCTTTTACTTAAGGCAGGTCTGGAGGGATATCAGTAGTTGGTTGCAAGCTTACTCTTTATATAAGTCTTGAGCCTTAAAGAATTTGTTTGATGTTTTTTGGGTAATACAGTTATTCGCTTTTTTGCCAAGAGTTAGAAGACTGATACCATCCTCATGTCTGTACGGTAAATATGATGCTTTCGCCAGCAGCCAGTTAGCTTAGCTTAGCATAAAGACTGAAAACAGGGGGAACAGCTAGCCTGGCTCAGTCCAAAGAAAGGTGCCATTTCATTTTATACCCGGGTGCCGGCTCCAGGAAGTTACTGCGCCCGACGTTAGCGGTGCCAGTAGGTGGAATTTGTTACGTTAAGACAGGGCTAGGCTAGACATTTCCCCCTGTTTCCAGTCTTTGTGCTAGGATAAGCTAACCAGCTGCCATATGTGGCTTCATGTTTACCACAATTTGTTCTTGTATTATTCATTTTCTGTATCAGCTTAATGGCGGACATAAGACAATTGCACAACCATCCCTTACATACTATTCAAATGTTTTGCAAGGATTATTAATACATATATTCACTTGTATACTGTTTCATTGAAGTCAGTAGGATAAGTGGCAACTAAATGCTTACAGTGTACCTGTAAATATATATGTATACAATCTGAATAAGGTAACATACAACAAGATTAATTCCAGGCATCTCATGATAAAATTCTGGAAATTATTCCTATTGACAGAACATACTTCATTTAACAGAACACTATAAAAAAAACTTGCTATTTTAAGATGAGAATATTTCATTTTGTGGGAGAAGGTCTGTTAATTTTTGCTACTGTATGTGTAGTTGCTTTCCCAGTGTTGTGAAGTATTATATCCCTTTGTATGATACTAAAAATGCAGTGTCAGAGGCAAAAAATAACCTTTTAGATTCCAATGCGCAGACGTGTTTGATTGCATTGCAACACTGTTGGCAAGCAGATATATCTGGCTCCACTTTAGAGTTAGCAGTTGGGTTGAAGGACCTGACAGTGGCCCTGTCGTACTGCACAGTCCGTAGTGTCTTGTCTGTTTTAGCTGCCATTTGGGAACTGAACTGGTGATGCTATTGTAGGATGATTACATTTAGATGTTCTTCCACCACTTATAGATGACTATGGGGTCCAACAAATCACTATTATTGCATGTTCCTGGACTACTGTCTTCAGGTTGATTTAGGGGTTTGGTCTCTGCATGGCCCTCACTGGACTTGAAGGAGTAGGCCGTTGTGAGCCTGGGGAATGCACTTCCCACAGAAACCACCACAGCGACCGTAGATTCTTGTTCCATCCTACGGACCGGGCCAAATGAGAGAGGAAAGAGTGGGCAAAGGGCACGTTTTTACAGAGCTTCATAAATGTCACTGGGGATTCCTCTTTAGTGAATCAGAGGGAAATACAACATGGCAATTCAGACGACAAGACCCAACACGAAGCACAATTACACCCCAGTAAAACTACATTCATGACAAAATCCATAACAAAAGTAAAATACTGACAATATTCAATATTTTTCTTATTATCCATAAAAAGACCAAAACCAAGAATTATTGATCCTACTAACAACTTTTGATGGTGTAGCTTAATATAACTTATTCCTCTGTGTCAAAGAGTTCCTTTGTTGTCCTCATAAATGAGCCACGCTGTTGCACTCAGTGTCATGTTCCTTTATTACGATAAACATGGGCACTGTAGTTTATTATGAGTTGACGCTACATAAATCATCATGGTGCAGCAAATACTCACTAGTACACTAAATTTGTACCAATTGGTGGCTGAAAATATGCACTGTTTAAACAATATTTGCTAAAACTACAGTACCCAGCTGTTTAGGGAAGTTACTTAACCTTTTAAAACATGAAACAATATATTGAAAATGAGATTTTTTTTTAAAGATTTACATCCTCAGAAAAAAAACTGGGATTGTGGATGGATTAACACATTGATGTTTTTAGTCTTTTTTTTGGTCTTTGGGCACATTGAGAAAAATATAGAATAACACACATTGTCCTTTAAGAGCCACATAGCGTCATCCAATGCAAAAGACAAACATTATATAAATCTACTGCTTCTTACCTCGGATCTGTGGACTTTGACAGAAACATAGTTGCCCTGAGATGTCCATTTGGTGGCCTCAGCCACTTTGAGGCCAGTGCCAATCAGATTAATGCTGAACTGACCCTGCGAACACACATCAGACTTGAGTTATTTTTGAGCGGTTATTTAGCCAGGAATGTCAAGCAAGATCTCACTTCACACATGAAACACACATTGCTACACCGCTATGAGGCCACGATGAACAGTATTTCACCAACCTGTGGACACTTGGCTGCACTATAACAATCTCCCGCTGTAGCAAAGGGCACAGGTCGACCAAGAAGAGTATGGGAAAACTGGAGGTCTGTGACTGTTAAACAGCAAAGATACAATGTGCAACAGCAGGAGTAAACATGGAGTGAAGACAGCTGCTGTAAGGTAAATAACCACACAGGACATCACTAAGTACAGTTTATGCAGTTAAATGTCATTGCAGGGTTGATGTCACTTCACTTTCACATTGCCAGATGGTTTCTTGTTTGTAAAAGCGTCTCACAGTTGGAGTTTGGATTCAAACCTGCATCCAGTAACAAATCTACTTATAAAATCTGAATTCTTTTAAGTCCCTTATCAGCTTTATTTAGGTTTAGTATTCAACAATTCTAAGTAACAAAAGTTTTAAATAACATGCGGTCAGGAATTAAAACTCAAAGAACTAAAATTTAAAATTACTATGCTATTTATCTGTTTATTTAATGACTACCTGATTGTTTTGTGAATTTCTCTTACAAAAAAAAGAAAAGAGATGATAAAATATTTTTTAAGAGATTTATTAACCTCACAGCCGATCAGGGTATTTTCCTGAGGTGTAACTGGACGCAACCAACCAGTTTTATGAACTTTACTCATATATTCTGTAGTGTATCCTGTCTAAGAGTAAACTAGTTATGCATATAAAATCTTTGATTTACATTTTGAATTCAGTAAATAAATCTGAACCCTGTTTCCCTGAGTCACTGAGACACCTTTCTCTGCCCTCCCTTCATGTTGCCTGTATGAAATGATGATAATGTTCACGGGATGCGCAAGGCACACAAAAGCAGTGCCTCCTCATAATCTTTCCTTCATCTTGAACTCATTATCCCCCCCTCAGCTCTGTTCAAGCCGCCTGAAAGCCAAATGAGTACCATGCAGACGAAGGGTGGGAACATGTGCTGTCAGGACCCAGACCAGATGAAGAGGATGGGAAGATGACTATGTAGGTTCTAATCCAACTTCCCCTCTAAGCACACACATACACACACACACACACATTGTGTGTACACAATACACTAATCCACATACTCTAATCAAAGGCATACTTGGACACAACAGGGAAGGTGGAGCTGAGTGTAATAATGAGCAGAGGAATATGGCCTGAAGATGTTTGTGTAAAAGTGTGCGTGTCCGTCTCTGAATGTGTGATTGCTCACTTGCTAATATGAGTAAGTGTTTGATATAGATGTGATCGCATGCACAGGTGTGTGTGTGTGCTTGCACTGTGCACTTGTGCCTTCAGTCTTCTTGTATGTGCTCACCAAGAAAAGATGTGCTCGGCAGCATTACATATTGTGTGGCTGCTTGAGAGCAGGCACGCTTGTCTTTATGTGCACGCGTGCATTCCTTTATTTTCATGCTCACGTGTTTGCGCTGAGAGGCCCAGTTTCTTCAAGTCGCCTTGTGATGTTAAAATGGCGCGCTGAAAGGTCATTATTTTGATTTCAGAGGAGAGTGCAGAAAAAGGCAGCACATAGTGCATTTAGACAGCACGGACTTTAGAATGAGTCATTATTAAGCACTATGAGGCGTCTGAGGGTTAAAACAACACCGATGTGTGGTCTCATTACAACAAACAATGTAAGGCAATCACGCAGTAATTACGCACTCATTATCCTCAGGGAGCCCAGGTCCAGACGAACTTTGTGGAAGAGTGTGTATCCTGCTGCTGAGTAGTCATTCCTGCAGTCGCAGTCCTGTCTTCGGCTGCCATTATACGGGCATTCAAAGGGGTTCAGCAACCTTTGGTTTAAGGACAATTAGTGTTAAGATTTATTTAGGACAGACACATGAATCTGAACAGTCCTATAACACCACATTTTACTGTACGCACCTGGTGTTACAGGAAGTACAATAGTTCTTTACACATTACACAATCGTATCCAAAGCTACGCTGAGTCACAGCTCAAGTGGCGATCCATCATCACTGGATTATACACACCTGTGCCCATACACCTCAGAGTAGTTGTCTGTCTGACCGCTGCGCAAGGTCACATACTCCTTGGGGAAATCAGTCTGCATCTCAGCACAGTAAATCTAAAGCCAAACACATTGGGACAACAGATGAAAGCCTGTGGGGAAGCTGCAGGTTGAGTCATGAAGTGTGCCGGAGCAACTCTGACAGAACAGACACACCTGTAGGATCCGGGACTTGACTTTGAGATAGTATTCCCCATCTATCCTCACACCTTTTCTCATCTGGACCTCACGGCACGACGTGAACAACTGGCCTAGGAGGAAAAATATGAAGGGAGGTGGTTTCAGTGCAACAGTAAAGAAACAAGAGTCAAATCTTTGACACTGAGGTTTGCCACTGCCATAAATCTGTCGTCAACAAATGCCATAAAGGGCAAAAACTCATGGAGCCATGTGGTAGTTTAGGCGGGCGCGGAAGTCATTTTATAGTCACATGTCGCATACATCCTCCAATCATATGTGTATTCATCCTCTTTGCTATACTGTTGCCTGCTCTCAGAAATGTAACTCCCTCCACCTCCCCAGCCTCCTCTTGTATAAGCATTTAATTGTTAATTTTGTTTCTTTAACAGGTCCCATATTGTAGAAAGGGAGATTTACATTTCTAGGTGCTATATAAATACTGTGAAAGTATCAAAATGCTCAGTCCACAGAGAAAAGCACACAGCCCGAATTCAGAAACTCTGCCTTTAAACGAGCCGCTTGGACTTCTGTAAGGTTGTGTTGTAACAACTATACGCTCAGCGTTTGCCTTGGAGGGGCGGCCCACCCCTCCTGAAAGAAACAAAATATGTTTATCTATGTGATTTACCTGATTTATGTGCACTCATTTCATTTCAGCTCAGTGTGAGAGTCTCCACTGCGTCATTTATCATCACTTGCTGTCATTTATTGTTGCGCTAGTTTCTCTCCTCTCCTCTGCTCTCTGCTTCTTATGGATAACAAGACTTCCAATAAAACACCAGAAAAGTGTAAAATATGGGACCTTTAAATAAACTATAAACACAACTGTGAGAAAGGATTGTAACCTGGTTATTTTCTTCCTAAAGCTGATGTAAATGTCTCATTATTTGTGTTGCCTCCTCTGTTTTCCCAGAGTGCTGTAGAGGCCATATCACACTGATTAGCTAATTAGTATTAATACTTGACTGCAGAACTGGCTGTCACCCAAGCATATCATTTTAATTTCGACAGTGCCTGACTTGGCAGAAGCCAAGTCGGGAATCAACAGCCCAATGTGTCGAAACATCTGAAATGTGGGGAGCGAACCTGCTTGCAGCCAGCTTTAAGCTTTTAGAGTGCTTGCAAGTTCACAATGAAGGCAGCTTTGGCCCCAGCACACACTCCTGAGGTGTTTTGACAGACTGTCCATATCACAGTTTGTAGTAAACTGCTGACTGTCTATTTATTGTTCCACAAAGTAATCACTCCAAGAGGCTTTAAGTGGAGGTTGCTGTTCTGCCTAATGTGTTAAAACAAAGCAAAAAGTTGAGTTTCTATAAACACAATCAGATACGCTGGTTGCCATACACAGCACAGTCGATTTAATACCATTATTCTACACATTCCTGGTTGGCAGTAAGCACTATGTGGAGAAGAAAGGAGAAAAGAAAGGAGTTTGACTCACATTCTCTCTCTTGGCATGCAGCTTGAGACTCCGGTCTTTCTGAAGGACGGCAGTGTTTGGACAGATGGCCTTTGGAGGTCACACACTCCACTCTGCGCCCCATCACTCCTGCCCCACAGGTCTGCGAGCACTGGTGTAAACACAAATACACACAAAAACATTCACACACACAGTGACAAAACTGTTTCGCAAATAAGCTGCAACCAAAATCCACAAATGAGATTTATCAGCATTTAAAATGCTCAAGTCAGTTAAAAGTGTTTTTGTGAGAGAGGATTTCTCACTGCCTAACAAGTGATTTCTGTTTCACCTTGCTCCACGGGCCAACTTTCCAGTAGGATGTGTGCGGGCAGTCCCTGACGAGGCACGGCCGGGTGCCAGGAGGGTGGGGCTCCGGACAGTGGGTGCTGGCAGAGGAGGACTGGGCAGCATACAGACGCGGAGCCTTAGAGGAGGGCATCATGGAGCAGGAGACAATACGCTGCTGGTAGCCCACACCACAGCTGGCAGAGCACTGAGCCACACACAGATACACACACATTAACAATTAATAACACTGGCATGTGTAAAGGTTTGCACAGAGCAGTAGTAATATTAAAAACAGAGGTACCTATTAATGAGAATCTATCATCTGACTGATAAGCTTTTCGTGCATTGCATAGGTCTATTTTTCTTTATTAATTTAGGAATATTTCTACTTAAACATAGGCTGTAGAATGTTGTGCTGAAACCTTTAGGCAATTAACCGATTGGATGATCAACAGAAAGTTAATTAACAATTATTTTAATTGTGAATGGATCTGATTTTATCAAGCAAAAATGCTGGATAATGCGTTTGCTCGTTCCAGCTTCTCAGATGTGAGGATTTGCTACTTTTCTCTGTTTTATATCTTTTAAATTGAATACTTTTGGGATTCAAACTGTTGATCAGATAAAGCAAGCAATTTGAAGATGTTACCTTGGGCTCTGAGAAATTGTAATAAGCATTTTTCACTTTTTCATCACTATTTTTTGACATTTTATAGACTAAACAATTAATCAAAACACGAGTAAGAGTCCACAGCCACGCTAGCAGCTCTGTGGCTGTAATTAATCACAGCAGTGGATAGAGTTAAGTGCTAACGCCAGCATGCTAACATAACATAACTAACATAGCATATATGGCTTACCGTATTAACTAGCATGCTTATTAGCATTTTGACCTGATGATGACATTAGATGTAAAGTTAACACAGTTAATCACAAAAGTTATTATAATTCAACCTAAGGGGGGCATGAATATCTGCACCAAATTTCATGATAAGTCATCCTATAGTTGTCAAGACATAAAACCACAAAGGTCAACCTCATAGTTGCACTAGAGGAAAGGTTAGAGGATCAACAAAGTAATCAAGAAACGTTGTCTGGGAAATCCATCCAATAGTTATTTCAGTCTGGACCAAAGTGGTGAGCCAAAAGACCGGCAGACAGAGATTGCCACCCCTAGAGCAATGCCATTAGCATAATGAAAATAATCATTAGCTGCATTTGCAGTAGAACAAAGCTCAATCTTTGTTTCTTATTTTATTCTTACCTGTGACCATTCCCCTGTGATCCACATGTAGTGGCAGGGAGCTCCTTTGCACAGCTGGTGTGACGGAGGCTGGGATGATGGTTCACAATAATCATCCTGGGCGGGTGTCATCCCTGGGCCCATACACCCCACCGTCCTGCTTCTCATGCCTTCTCCACAGGTTGCATTACACTGGAAGGAAATCAAACACAGGGAGAAGTCAGTAAGAGTGAAGACGAACTGGCAGAGGGGGGGCAGTGTTGTACTTTCAGAAAAATTACTGACTTCTCAGACCCCTGCTCGCTGCCTCTTTAGCTCTCCAGATGGCCACAAATGGACTTTTTTTTGTAGAGGCTTGCACAAGTAGAGTGTTGTGTGACAATGACTACGCTACCTTTCAAGGATACGATCCCCAACATGAGCTCTGCTTGACAATGTTACCATAAAAGATGAAAGCTGTTTTCCCTCAGGACCAGTGATGCTTTATATGAGCATTTTTAACTAATGATATGAACCGGAATCATGAAATTAATTCATGTAAAAAAAAAAAAAGTCTGCTGTGTGTGAATTTCATGACAATCTCATGAGAAGGGAAAAGATTTCAGGGCCAAAGAGTGAAAGAAAGGAGGCTGTAAGTTCTCGAGGCAACACAGACAGGAATCTGAGCACTGCAAGCATTCCTGCAGCAGGAGGATACAGTGCGAAGTCCCTGCATGGTGCCCCTCTTTCATGCCTCGCTTTTGAGGACAAAGCACGGGACATTAAAGAAAGATGAGCCAAGAAAAAAAAAAAACAGCCCGCTAGCGTGACACAGAAAAAGTGATATTCAGCAGGACAAAAGGGATGATGGCCATCAGTGCTTCGAGACTTGATATGATTTACCGACTGATGGTTATCATCAAAGCCCACATGACTGACAGAAGAGCACAAGAGTACCTGCAGGTTGTCCATTTAATGATGCAAACAAAGAGAGCACAGATCTCAGCCAATAAAAACCTTAATAGGATGGTTTAACATCTGTACATCTGTCTCACACTGGGAGAGCAAGGGAGGGGGTGTTGTATGTAGGAAGAGAGAGAAAGAATGAGAGTTTTCTACTTACTTCCTCCCATTCACCAGCAGCCCAAGTGTAATGGGTGCATTCTGCAGTTTGGCATGGCCGGACGACAGCAGGACGCGTGTGAGCGTCACATAGATCCTCTCTGACCTTTCCGGTGCCTTTTAGCCTGCAGTAGACGTCTCGGTTCTGAACTCCGACTCCACAGGTGGCAGAACACTAGTAAAACAGACACAGAGCACACATCTAAATGAGAAAAAGACAAACAGGAGTTCAACACACGTTTCTCTCAGAGCTCTGAGGAGCACGCTACTTATATTAATGGCATTCCAACATCAGTTCTCCCAGAGCTGACATTAAAGGGGCACTCCACTGATTTTACACTTAAAGCTCCATTTACTTGTCAGGAGGAGTACTACTTAGTTTGTGAAAGTGTTGTATAATGTCTTGTGGGGACCCGAAGGGAGCTTTCCAAAGTCTGGGCTTGGAGACTTCAAATTTTTCACACAGAGTCTGCAATTCAAACTGAAAGTGTGGGGTTAAGGCGAGTGGGCTTTTAGGAAGCAGGAGGTATAATGAAAGACATAACTGTATTGCATTCTGGTAAATGCAGGACCCAGTGTTTTTGGAGCTTGAGGCATACTAGAGACTAAAGGTCAGGACATCTCTTATGAGTCTTTATGGACTTTTGTAGAAGTTCAGTACTAAATCGTTGGGGTTCCCCTTTAAAGTGAGACTGCATAACTTTTTATTACCTTCAGCCACAGTGGCCACAAAGTGGCAATTACAGGATAATGGCCCTTTCAATTCCCTTCATTTCCTAAGATTCTCTTGAATTAGTTACCTTAAAAACATCACCATTAGGGGACCTGACTGAGAGCACGTGGAATGCATGGGTGTATTCCTTGCTGCTAATTTGTCCCAGTGGCCAGCTGTCATACTGCAGCGAGAAAAATCCCCCGTGGTCCAAAACCATTTTCCTTAAAGACCACCATCATGAAAGACATGTCTGTACATTTGTTGACAGGACATCGCTAACTGTAAACAAGTTCAAATATATACTCTTTCTATTATGAAAGTTTAAACCATGAAGGTTCAACATTTGTTAAACTTTCCCAAAAGCTAGAAAAGCCACTTTTATATGCATGGTGATTTTAATGTAAAGTCTATAGCACAGGCCAGTGGGCTCAGGGAGAGACGCATTAATCTGAATTTGCAGTGAGCTGCAAAATGAGGGAGCAAACCACCAGAACTTTTTTAGCATATGTGCTAGGTGAGCAACTTTCAACGGAGTGCATGGTCAACATCTTAATACATCCAGTATCCAGCTCTCTAAATGCATCCCACTGTGGAATGAATAAAACCACTGAAATATTCATCTGTGACATGCTAAAACATAGTGTAACGGTAGCACAAGAAGAAAAGTCAGAAAGTCAGAAAAACTACCCAGTAATGTCAGTTCAACAGCAAAATCTACCTAAAGTTTGCTTTAAGCTACTGGTCATACCCAAATAAGTAGGTCTGGAGCAGGAAAAGCCCTGAGTGCATTCAATTAAGTAAGTTGTATTTTATTGCAGATGACAACTCAAGTTGTCATCTGAAAAAGGTGTTTGTTTTACTTCTTCTTGGAAAAGTTGCACAGTCCCACTTTAACCTGACATTACTTTAAAGTGTTTGTTTGGTTTGCAGTGTCAGTGTGGCTGCTTTAATGCCCCTGAACAATGTACTTACATAGATAAGTCTAAAGCCAGTTTGTCACTTCTCCATGAGCCGTATAGCTGGGGTCACACAAAGGTCTATCTCAAAAATCTCTTTGATGTGCTTTGAGAAGCATACCTGCATACTGAGAAAGTGCTCTGTAAGGCTGATTTCTGTCTAACTCCCCTACAGACCTCAAAGAACAGTGCTCGGCCTCAGCAATTTCACATAGTCAGAAAATCTACGCATTCTACAGCGAGTATCAAATTTCCTAAACCTTCCAGATGTATTTGTGTTGCTCATTTCTCATTGCAATTGCGTGTTATCACTGCAGACTGTGTGGTTGAATGTGAAGGGTCAAGTCTTTGAGTTTGGAAAGAGAACAAAAAGGCACCGTAGGAAATCTGACCTTCAAATCAAAAAATGTCCTGTTTTAAAGTCTTACAAAGCCAGAAAATGGAACCTGCTGTTTAAATGATTATAGGAAATGTTAACTGCTATAGCTAAAGAAACCTGATTCTGTATTCCTGCAAAAGACCTATAGCTCCTTTATCAGAGCTGGTGGGGACATCCTGAAACTATAGATGAAAAATGAGACTATTTTGTGATTTCATAAGAGTGTTGAGTGAGCAGCTCCAGACTTTAAAGGGTTAGTTGACCCAAATTATAAAACATATTTCCTCAGTTACCTCTAGTGGTATCCAGCCATGTAGATACCTTTAGGGTTTTTTGGCACAGGTTTTGAAATATGTACACTATATCTGAGAGTTCTACCGTAACTCCATCAATGCAATTTCATTTGTGCTGCACACAGAACTGAAAAAAGTACATTTAAAAACATTCAGCAACATGTATTTCCAGAAACAGTAGAAAGTAGTTCCTGTTGACAGCATGTTTTGTGGATTATCCAAAGTAACAGGGACACTGTTTTTGTACAGAGATGTTGCTGTTTTGATGTAGTTTCTCAATTTCTCCATTGTATTAGGGTAAAGGCAGATATTTCAGAGATTCATATCTGAAAAAAACAGGGAAAATAAAACCAAAAGACGTGCGAGAAAATATGCTTTTTGCAACTTGGGTGAACTGACCCTCTTACTGCAATTCACAATATTACAATGTAAATATGTGTGATCAGTATAACAAGCAGTCAGTAAAAAGAGGAGAATGATTCGTATGTCCTTGGCTGAAAGGGCACACCACACCCCCCTCCGCTCAACTAACATTACACCCCCCGTCAGAGGTGACTGAGAGGGCTGGGTAGCTGGGGAATAACTCAAATAGTGGGTGCTGAGGTTTCAGAGTTGTCACATGCATGGATATTAAGATATAAAACATGTCTTTATGCTCTAGTTGAGGATTTCATGGTTGCTGGTGGTATGTGGAGGAAGATGATTGCTTCCAGACATCAGGGAGAGAGAGAGAGTGAGAGAGGGGAGGAGAACACCCTCAAAGAGCGGGGAGCGGCAGGAGTCTTGTGGAGGGAGGAAGATGTGGGTCCTTCGTGGACCTTTTGGGATTTTACAGTTACTTGGCAAGAGGGAGAGGGATGATACAGGAGATATGGATAGATCTTTCTGACATTATTTTGGAAGAAATCAGGAAACAACGTCCAACTAAAAGGTGTGAGAAAAGACTGAATTTATAGATCACACCCAACTTGAGATGCAATAAATTTCCACTAAGACAAAGAACATGACAAAGCATTCCTCTTATCAGTTTGCTCTATGATTTTGAACATTTTCCTCACTGTAGCAGCTCAACGTGACTTTGAGCCAAAACTGTGCCGCGGCTACATGCGTAGCCCCTTGGTGGCAGATACCATAGCTGTGTGGTCGGCTCCACAGTGACTGTGACCTCACCCCCGCTAAGCAACTCCTCTATGCGCGGCCTTTGCCCTGCCAGTGTCTGGTTGCACCGGTCTACAATGGTACTGTACAGAAACCTGTCGTGCTTCAGGACCTGTGTCATTCTTAACACCGTGCTTTCATCTGTATGGGAGGTCGAGCTCGACCGCATCAGCTGCAACTGCGGATCTCCGTGTTTACTGTGTTTCATGAAGTCAGCTCATTATGAATCTGAGCTACAAACAAACTCTTTACAATATTTAGTGTATGGAATGTTATTTGGATGAACAGGCTTTTTTTTTTTGAGTCAGGCAACACTGGTGCAGAAATTGCTTTTGAAACATGCTTGGCAGTGTGTGGTCGATACATAAAGCTGAAGATTACACTACATTACTACAAAGTATTTAAAACTGCTCCATAAACAGTTTTGAAAATCCGGCCTGTGATGTGTAGCACACACTTGAGGAAATGACACATTGCTCTTGAACAAGAATAAACTAAGTGGTGATTGGACAGGTGCTCTGTGTGTACATGTCCTCCATCTGCAACCTCTGGGAAGCTTTCTGCTGTGTTTGTGTTTCAGCTGCTAGCAGCAGTTACAGTTTGCATGGTCCCTGAGAGGCCCAGGCTCTGTGAGGCCAGAGGAGACAGCAAGAAGAGCACACATACCTCCCTCCATCTGTTGGCCTTCCAACTGGGGCATGCCTGGGCCCGGCAGGCTTTCTGTGTCCGCGGCCGAGGAAGATGACTGCAGTGCTCTTCTTCTATTTTGGTTTGGTTCTGATAAACACAGGCGATCTCCCGCCGCTTGGTCCCCCGACCGCAACTCACCGAACACTGGAGGGTGAAGGGGAGAGAAGGGAAGTGGGTGTTGAGTGGAGAACAAGAGAAAAAAGGGCATATTAGCAAAGTCTTATTGAACTTCATATCTCTACTAAATGAGGACATTGTGCTGCAGGGAACGCTGTGCAGTCACACTAAGTTATTACAAAGGTATCAAAACAGTCAAATAATACACTTTTAAGTTGTGTTATTCTATAGTTATTCTATAGTCACAGCTAGATACCGCTACCATCCAGATAGCATCCACCAGCTTGCTTTTTGTAATTTGACTGAACTAACACTTTAAGAGAAAGCAGACATAGAGAGAATCAACTAAGCCATGAATGTCAACATGGGAATATAATAAAATGTTTCTCTCAGTATTACATATACAGGATTTAGACCTCAACACAAGCGCACTCGGTACAACCAACAGCTTCCTTGTTGCATTTCATGGCCAAGTGAACACACTGCAAACAAATTTCAGCTAAACAACCCAAATGGATTTCACCAAAACCCTTTGTCAAACACTCACACACTGATGGAATGCAGCCAACTATTTAACCTGTAAACAGAGGAATTACTTTTAGAGCTGCTGTAGAGCTGCTGTAGAGCTGCTGATACTGAGCAAAACAGATGCATGCGCACGGTGAGACAATCATCTGGTATCAATAAGGAACTTAGAAATTCTTCAGGAAAGCTAGCGAGACGACGGCGAAGGAGGAAAAAAAAAACAATGAATAAAAACCAGACACCCTGATGAAAGCCCTGAAAAAGGCCTTTGCCTGATATGGTAGATGAAAATATTCTAGAGGATTCAGTCCCCATTGGACCAGACAGCAATTAGGGTGCCCGCTATTTCTGCTTGACGAGTGAGCGCCCCTATACAAAGCCACTCTAAAATGGGGTGCTGGAATCGAATACACAAGACAAGGAGAGTTGCATTTTGTCTTAGCATATTTTCCAGTCCAGATAATAAACATAATATTGCATTGTCCTCTAATTATGATCTCAGAATGTTGCATAACACCAAACACACAGATTTCTTTCCCTGAGTGCTCATGGTACTGATCATACTACAGATGACCGTGGAAAGAAAGAACCTACATTTGCAGATATATCTGGAGCTTCTTTTCTAGGAGCTGAAAGACTTTTTCCCCTGTTAAATAACTCTACTGATCGAGGTTTGAGTCGCACAATCTTCCGTATCCGTTTCAACCCATCAAACAAAGCCACCTCCAGCCTTTTCTTCTAAAGTGTGGTGCGGGCAGTGGTTGACACTGCACACACACGCATCATACACATTGTAATTACCGAGGCATTTTAAACACAGGGCTGGCTCAGCTGACGAAGAACATCAAAGCCGGGCCAGAGCTGAGTGACTGGTCCTGAGCATGGCAGATTCACATACCCGCTGCACACTCACTCAAAAATGATAACAGAACTCCCTCTACCTCAGACAAGAGCAGAGACAGGCAAACATATTGAGGGGGTGATGGGGGGGGGGCTAGCCCCTCCTTACCGCTGCAAAAGAAGGAGGGAAAAAAAAGAGGAAAGGGAGGAAGAAAGGAAAACGCAGCCATACGGGCTATGCTGCCCCAGCTGAACTGTATCTGCATCTTAACGGAGGGGAGAAAAGACACTATATGGTGATGTGCTCCTCCCTCTACCCTGCCAACCTCATCTGTCAGCCATTAGTTAATCAGGGCTGGTAACGCAGAGCACAGAGAGCTGGCACAGCGCGTGGGACCAGAGGACTGCTTCACCTCTGAGAGCAAGAAAAGGGCAAGGACTCAGGGACCTCTGCTTCACTGATCGACAGCTGGGTTGCTTCACTCAGCAGCACCCACTCAGGTAAGACTATTCCACTTATCGCTTACTTCCAGCTGCTGTGACAACTAGTATGTCTGGCTGCTTTCTTCTCTTCTGCTTTAAAATTGTGGTGCCTGCATTTGGAAAATGTCCTATTTTAATGTGGATATGTGCTTTTTTTTGGGAAACTCTTTGGCACTCTACTGAGCATTGCTTGATCTTATATTAATGTTACATATACAGTACATTACACTTCTTTATATGTTATGTCAAATTTAAAGAGGTTTTGTTGGTGCTCTGGTGTTAGTCTAATATGCTGCTGAGGTATAATAATGTTTTTAATATAAATTAAAAGTCTCCAACTCACTTTAACATGAGGAAGAAAAAAAAAACAAGACATAAATCAAAGGGATCACATGGGAAATGAAACACTCCTGAAACAGATTTGCCTTCCCACGTTGTACCGGCAATTAATTTCACATGATTAGGTGGGTTAAATCTACTATAATCCGGTGAGGCATAATGTGGATTACTATAAAATGGAATGACTCGACCGGTTTAAGTGTGGCACAAAGTTGAAAACCAGCCAAGTGAAACCGCTTTTGTGAAGACAACTTTCCCCAAGAAGAGCAAAAGTTGTGCAGAAAAAGACATAATTAATATTTAAAACCATACATACTGAACAGGCAGCTTCTAATTATTCTGCTAAATGGCTCCAGAGCAGCATTCTTGATTTGATAAGAGTTTCACAGTTCTGGAACAAATCACATAATTGAGTGCTAAACCAGATCCAGTTAATTCATGCCTTTTCTGTATGCTATAAAACCATAAAACAGCCTCGGGCGTTTTAAACAGAGATGTCTGATTTTGATTTTCTTACAGATAAATTCTAACAGGATAATCAGACTGATATTAGATACTCTTTTTTTGAGCACCAATGTCTTTGTCTAGGACTGGCAGGCGGCAACCTCAAGATGACCCCACCCACTACTTGACTGCGAACAGGTAAGCCAATAGGACACATGGAAACTGTTAGGTATCCAAGAGAAACTTGTCTAGAGTTGAAATATCTGTTACTCAGCCAATATGTCAATCAAAGCAGCTAATATTGTACAGCACCTCACAAAGAGAGGGTGAATTCCACAAAACCAACTAACCACTCTGGCTCTGCTTTGCGTTCAAATGTGCATTTATTTGATCGCTGATCACAATGGCCTCAAGCATGTATGAAAATAGTTATTACTGTGAGAACTATAATTATCCTATAAAAGTTTTTTTTTTTTTTGGTGATAAAAGCAGACTTCAGTGTTTTGTAAACCCTGGTTTATGCTGGATCTGACAAATAAAAACACACTTTTATACTTCATAATGTGATTTTTGCCAAAATGTCAGATTTTGGCAGATCAGTGATGAAGATAAACTATCATGTATTTAACATTGTTGTTTGAAATGCTGGTTTATTCTTTAATTCCAGCCTATTTCTAAGCCACTATGATGATGTCCTACAATATAATGAAATACATTGTATTATGAAATAGTGTCTGCTCTTAGGACTACAGCCAACTTACTGATTTATATACATTTTCAACTTTTTATGTCAGAAGAAATGATGCATTATGTGTGAAAGAAAGGCTGCTAAAAGTCAATTTAGACCACAAATGAAAGTTTTTGTTGTATGTATCCTATATGCGGGGGTTATAAGTGAGACCATATCTTAAAATGTGAGCGCCAAGGTCGAATTCCGATCACATTGCAGCACGCTCGCAATGCAAGAGGATGGTAATACCAAGCATATGCTAACTGTAGTTACCCTGACTCTTCAAAGGAGCTCAGTGTTGACCCCGAGCAAGAACAAACTTGCAAGTTTAGACTGTGTAGAGGGAGTCTAGAATTATACCCTGGGCTATATGTTGTCACGGTTGTGAGATACAGTATCTTCAAACAATGCTATCTGCTCTATGGGCAGCCATGCTCATGCAAAATCTCAATTTATGATGCAAAATATAATCTACTCACTACATTAAGCAGAGAGCAAGTGCTAGTTGGGAACTAAAGGCACTTTAAGATAGTGTCACGCCTCGTGTTATATATTTATTAGTATCAGCGTGTTCTCTGGTTCATAGATTAGACTGCAGATCAGAGAAAGAAGGAGACAAGAGGGAGGAAGATTAAGGGTCACAGAGCATTCAGGCTGCTTCTCTGTTCATGGTCTTGTTTTGCAGGGACGTTTCAAAGACAGAAGTCAAAACAACACATGTTATCAACATGGGAACAGCTGGTAAGAAAGGCGTCATGGGGCAGAGGAATGTCAAGAGTCATAGATCTTTTATCCATCAGGCCAAAATAGCCACACAGTGTGAAATCCTAGCATTTATACGCCATCTCAGTCTAACTTTGCCTATAAGCAATCCTACAAGACATTCTGAGCTATAGAAATTATAATTAATTAATTCAACAAAAACAAGTATATGCAAATATATCCAAATGCAAAATGTAGGCATGTTATGTTTTACAGTAAACTACAGCAACTACTGATGAATTTCAGGTGTGATAAGGTGATTTTTGCCATATTATTCATCCCAGGATGCAGTTGATTGTATGATGTGGAAATTATTTCCTGTCTCTGTCAGTGTAGTTCCTGACAGACTGTCAGCTGCAGGAGCTGCAGCGTGCTTCTAATTGGAGATGAATAGTCAGCTAAAACTAAACAGCATATTTTGTGCTCTGTGCCAAAGTATGACTTTGCCATCTCCAAAGAGTTAAATAAACAACCGGTTGAGTAGGCATATACAGTTTCTTCAAGACAGTTTCCTTTTTAAGTCAACACCACTCAGGGAAGATATACCAAGCAACCATAAGTCAAAACCAAATGACAAAACAGAGTTTTTCCGTCTGTCTAAACATTCCACTGACAGCTTTTTCCATTACCATGTTATACTGAAACATCCAGCACTGCTCAGATGAGTACTATGCTGCAGATGGGGGGGAAAAAAAAGAAGAATCACTATAGAAAAGATTGAATACAGCAAATTCTTGAAAAACACAGACAGCAGGCCAGCCATAAAGTCATAAAGTAGTGACCTTTGACACAGGACATCCAAGTCTAACTCCCTCTTCCTGCTAAATGTTACCCAGCTGTTTTTCTAATCTGTCATAGCAACCAGCTTGCCACAGCTTGCAGACATGAAAGTATGGACAAGTTCAGTGAAGCGAAAGATCTTGCACTTGCATTTACATTTACAAAAAAAAAAAGACAAACAAAGCAAGTGATGCAAGAAGAAGAAGGAAAATATTGTAGTTTTACATTGTTTTTGATGGTGTAAATTGAAGCTCTACTGCTGTGTGTGTGTGTGTCTCATTACCATGCATATCCCCAAGCACACACAGTATTTACAACATTCCTTTTAGGGTAGTATTATGGAGCTGATATTTAGCTTTTCTGGTATTTAAGTGCAAATTGCAATGTTTACCAAAATGTTACTCTGTTTTACACTTTACCACCACAGCTCCTTCCCCCACAGTGTCTCTTGAAGAAGCTCTGCTAACCCTGTGCCGGGTCTCAGCCAAGTCCACAAATGGAAGTCTTGACAAAACAAAAAACTCACTCTAAAACACTGTATTAACAAGGAAATAAATAGACAAATACAAACATCAATCCCAGATGTACCCTGCTTGGTTGATACATTTCCAGCACAGCTACAAAGTATTTTGATTTTCAACAGTCTACAACAGCAATAATAAACATCAGGTTTTAGTTTCAGCCCCTCAGACTCAACAAGGAGGATCTCCTTGTAGGACACTCAGACAAAGGGAAAAGCCTGTAAAATACAGTGCCTCCTCGACAGTCTTTTGTCACTGAAACAACTGGCTGAAACAATAGTAAGTGCATAAAAAAAAACAACCCAAAAAACCATTTGCGATATATTTTGTAAAAATTCATATATTTTAAACAAAACTCCTCCTAGTGCACATCAAACATCCCAAATCATTAAAAACACAGTGCACAACTCAAGCTCAAGGGTGCATTTTTCCTTTGAATGTTTGTGTGTTTTAGTAACAAATGAAAAAGGCTGGAAAAAATACTGCAACTTAAACAACCGACTGACACACTGGAATGTCCTCACCACCTGTAGGCCAGCGGCTCTGCTAATATTGACGATGAACAAGTAAAAGCCTGACCTGACAGTAGCTAACTCAAGTCTATAACATACAGCACATGCAAAAAGTACAGTGTGAGTAGAGTCTAGAGTAGCTAAAACATCAGCAGCTTAATGTTTGCATGTAAGGCATAGTTAAAATAAAGGACTGTTAGCTCCCTGTTACCTGAAGTGGTTAAGAACAATCTTGTGGGACACCTAATCTATCACGGTCTCTTCCATAAGAGGGAAAAAGCTCTTTGACAGAGATGGCAAGTCTCACAAACTCCTTTTCACTCCATCAACTCGATAGCATCGACAGGCCCAAACAGGACCAGGCCCCATCAAGTCTGAGATGGTAGCCTCGTGCGAGAAAAATATACGTTTAAGTGGAGCCTGAGAAGCGACTCCTACAGGCCTAAAACCACTTTATAATACTCGACCAGCAGGTTGAGGAAAAACAGACGCTCTCTACCTGTGTCAAAGTGAGGCCATGTTCCCTAATATTCGATGAGCCTGGGGTAGACCACGTTAAATGCTTCCAGACTTTCACGCCCTGTCTCCTCTCATTTGGTCTCACTGCGTCTGTTTTTAGCTTGGATCACCCACAAAACAACATCAACCCTTACTAGATGGACAAGGCTTTGCTCCTACAGAGGCAGCATTAATATCATGTTTTAACTGCCCGCTATACTACAATAAATTGTAGAAAATCTTACAGTGTGTAACATATTCTTTTCTTCACGCTATCCAACTGCTTTCACCTAAAAGAGACTTTCATTGCTGATGTGAAAGCCACGCTGTGATCTGAATATTTTGAATAACATCTCGCAGCGTCTAGGTTTTCTGCCCCTCATGTCTTAATGGTTTGCCACAATCTGTGGGCCACAGTGCTTGACTTTTAGCCAGCAAATCATCAACCAAACTATTTTGCTTTCTCTTAAAGGCCAAAATGAAACATTATCTCCCCACTCAGATTTAAATTAAAGCCATGACAAGAACCATGCTTGCGAGGACCGCGGTGGAACCCTCCAGCCGCCACTGATCCGATTGCTCACACTTGACTGGCATATGGGCAGGATCAGGAAACACAAACCCAATGATGTCACGACCATCTGACCCCAGGGTGACAGGTTTGGAGAATGTTCTTGCCCATTGCCCTCAGGCCAAAGTCATGTATGTCAATGTTGTGCATGTGGATTTCATTTGAACCAGCATGATTAGTTCACAGACACTCAACTGCAAGCCCCCTCCATGGGAAACCCGCTCTCGGCAGGAAACGGTATGTTTTTGTTAGCAACAAACAGGCATAAATTACTAAAATGTGCCTCGGTTGCCAATTCATCACACACAGCCTTAATGTTGCTCCTTGCACACATTTGACATCGACATTGCTTTTAAAGTCATTATCATTAGTTAATGATATTTACATTCCTGATAATTTATGTTTTACTGTGTGTCTGCTATTGTAATTTTGTGCAATAAATGTGATAATTGTTTTGTGTCGTTTCTTTTGAATACATGACAATTGTGTTTTGATGACCTGTATTTAGAATGAATACGGCTTTGACAGTCACTCATTTAATTTCTGAAGCTGCATGATTAAAAATGAAGGGTCCCAGAGGAAAAACAAGCAGAGGTTATTATCAAACTGAAGCAAAGATTTAATTGGAAAATTTGGAGAAAAAAAAACCCAGCATTATTGTCCTTATGTAAAATATTGTGAACATAAAAACTCTCCTTAATCAAAAGTTATTAGAAAGCAACACATATTTGTGAATATCATCAAGCTGGAAGCATAACATCATTAAAAAGGCCATTTCCCTTTTGATGCATCTTCTGATTCTAAACCTATAAAATTAATGGCTTGACTATGAAGTAAAAAAATACTTAAAAGTAATGGTATTTGTGTCAAAATGAATATGTTCATTATTTTTCCAAGAGGGTATTAAACAACATACAGTGATGCAGGATATTAGATATTAGATACATTTCACTTTTAAGGATACAATTATAGATTTAATTCACGAGTTACTGCTACATACTTATTTGACTGATATTGCAAATCTCTGGTACACATATAGTGCAGGTGTTTCTATTTAGTGTAGAAACATATATGGGGAGTACTACCTACAGAAGAGGCCATTACATAAGGTAAGACACTCTCTAAAGCCATTAGAAATATTTTGACATTATTATTACGTAATATAAGAAACCCCACCGGGCCATGCTATTCCCCTCTGCCCTCTGACAGAGCTCCTAAAAACTTTGATACGTTGGCATGAAGGCTTTCTGTCATTTCTACTCATATTTATTGAGATTATTCACATGGATCAAGGTATTTTTTTATCACAGAAGTTGGCCTCATAAAGTTTAATAAACTTGATCAACACTTGACGCTGCACGTAGGTTATGACTTTATATAGAGCTATATTAGGCTCATTTTTCACTGCAGTTGGTAAATAAAAGGTTATAGGCAAGTTTAGTAATGTGGTCTACTCCAAACTGCTTTGTTGTCTGAGGCATGTGGTAAGTCCTAAAGATATTATTTGATGATACCACCTGATATTACTTCTAACACAGGTCTTTTTAAGAAGATATTTTAATGTGTGTTTTTCCTCAAAGAATGACCTCCAGGACAATATCACATATGTAATTCAATCAGCAGTATTATGTAAATACTGGCTTTGCAGGGCTCGCTTTTTGGATCTCCTCAGCTAAACAACCCTTGCCAGCATGAATTAATACCAATTATTGTTGTAGTAAAAGTAATACTCTGCCGGTCTCCTGCCAAATGCATTACAGAGAGCTCCATTAATACAATGGTAAACAGATGTGCCACCCACCATCAAGGTTTGATTTGGACCGCGTATGTTTTCTTCGGGGAGATTACAAAATAAAATGCTCAAACTCATAAAAGAAAAAGGCCGGCAGTGTTTTTATACCAAATTATGCAGAAGTATGTTAAGTACTACAGATACTATAGAAAAAGATTTCCAGAATGCCCTCAAAGGCTGAATTATTACAAGGACTACTGAAAAAGACTTCCAAATGGGATGAAGTCAATTGAGGGTCAAATACCAAAATATCCCATAATGACCCACAAGTCAAGTCTTTTCTATGAGCTGTTTACAGTTACTACACATTATATACTGCATTATATACCATGTGCACAAACATGCACATGGTTTACCAGTGCATGTTAGTGTGCTATCAAGCTACTGTTGTGTCTAAAGAAATAAACTGTATTTTAAGTATTTTGCAGTGTCCTGTGTCTTATTTTGTTTTATTTATAGGATATCTATGTCCTTAAAACCCTGAACATGAATTGCGCCTTTCTTTTAGAGCACAAAGTAAAGTTGTTAAAGGTACAGACCTGTATTTTGTTTGCCAGTAAAATATTGCATTGAGAAACAACACAAATTTCACAGTTATGTTTCTTTAATAAACTTTACAGTGGGAAAAAAAAGCCAATTCAACATGTTTTATGTATTTTTGCATGTGAATGAAATAAATAGCAAAAAAGAACAACGAACCAAAATATGCATAATAAAGCAAAGTTGCCCTCTGGAGTTTGGCAACTGTGCACCACAGGGTTAAAACAAATGAAGTAGTGGGAGGGAAACTGCCACGGCTGAGGAGTTTCGGTTGCAGTGGAAGTGTTGGCTGAGAATGACACACACACAGCGAGAGAAGCAAAGGAACATAGAAGGAGAGACATCCTCGCTGGGGAGGACATAAATACAGACCCAACAACTGCAACACTTCACCTGAAATATGTGTCACAATAATTCCCATGTTGCCTTATCCAAAATGTAAGTCGGAGTGCTTACGTGTCACATTTTACAGCTTGTCACAAATTGTTTGCCGGAGCCTGAATCTGCAAAGCTGCACAACCGCTGGAGAGTGTCTGCTTTGCCTGACTCAAGAGTGTTAGAGCCCAACACAGACTGTATGTGGCAAGAATACTGTGGATGTTGAGGGAGAGCTTGAAGTTCATCTGGATAAGATGTCACACAAAAAAAAACTAACCTGAACTGAATGCTATAATAGATAAACACAATAAGAGCAGCTTCTTTTGAATACTGCTGAGATAAAATATGCTCTTTATGCTGGCTGATTCACCATAGAGCTGCAGATTTAGTATATGATGCAGTTATGCTTTTCACTGCCACAAACTAATAGTTTTTACCTGATAGCGTGCCCAGTAGCATCGTGTTTTAAGTACCTAGTAAGGACCTAGATGCTGAAAATGTATATGTGACTAATTTGAAGAAGAGATCAAGTCACGTGACTGCAGAGACCGAAGGTGTTGTTCAAGTGACGTGTTGATAATGACAAATAATTCAAGTCAAGTGTTACATCAGTCTAAACCGGAAACAAAACATTAAAGCTGCAACAATTAAAATCTATTGTAAACAAATAAATAAATTTCATTTGAAAAAAAAAAAAAAAAAATCCTTCAGAAATACAAAAACTGGCCAAAGGAATAAAGAGTGACACAGCAACAAATGACTATAATTTCATGAAGAGGAGGTATCTGTGTGCTTTAGATTGTTTTATAGACGGTGATGAAAGCTGAAAAACAGCGACTCAGCGATAACCTCGATTTACTGCATTGATAGTTTTATGTTTAGTAAACTGCACTGATGCTGCCTACCATTAACAGAATAAATTAAATTATTCTAAGCCTGGAAAACTCACGATACCGACAACGCAACATTATATAATGCAAAATTCTGTAGCACCTTATTATAATCACAGGCAAAATATCACAATGTCACTATGAGTTGCATTTTAAAGTAGCTGTTTCTGTTCATGTGGCTGTTTGCAGAGCAACTGGATTAAATCTCAAACAGACTTCACAAATATGAAGTTAGGATTACGTCAAATGTTTTGATCCATTTTTAAAAACCATCGTTTGTCTCACAACAAAGTAACAACCAGGGGAAGTAACATGCTCACATGGTAATTACAGTGTACTTTACTCAGCATCGATGCCCATTTTCCTATTTGTATATATAAGCCAGATAATATATTTTACTGAAAATTGATAATAAAGCATTTCAACATATATGCTTTCCTATAATGTTTAACTTTCAGTCACTCTGCCTTTCAAGCCACTTACTTTAAATTTAGTTTTTGAATATTGTTTTTGAGATTGGTTCTTATCTTTTGTAGAATAGGTCTACTGTGACATGACTGTGATGTAGCTGATTTCAAATATTTTAACCGACAGACATGAAGCCGTTCTGAATTGCATATCAATGTAAGTAAAAAAAAAAAAAAAACACATTATCAAAAATACGAATAAAACATGATTTGAAAATATTTTCCTCTGTACAAACTGTATTTACTCATAGAGAGATGCGAGAGGTCTGACCAAGAGCACCAGCAAAAATATTAAATATAATATTCAGTAACTTAAACTAGCTACTTGAAAAATAAAATCACACTGTACAAAGATACATATACAAAATACAGTAACAGTCATTTGTTGCTGTTCAATAAAGGTCATAATATTAACTCTTATACACAAATATACACTTGTGTACTTGGGATACAGGGTGAAGACAGCAATAACAACATAGAACATTTACTTCACGCCTCATATATGAAATAAATATTTTCTAGTGTTAATGCCTCTACAGATATATGGCATTGTTGGACAACACGGTCCTGATTTATAGGTTTTAATTGGGAGCCTATGCTCGGAATTGGATCCATGTGGTTTCAATGATCCCCTAAGTGGAGCAGCATTGTGTTTTTGTGTAGTTTTTTCCTTTTTTCTTGATCTAATCAGCACCATGCCACTGCAGGCCCCATCTGGGTGGGCTGGAGCTAGATAGCCAACAGCGGCGCGAGATACCCAGCGCTCAGTTGAATCTCCCACATTTTTAGGCTAAAAACACACTCAGCACACAGGTCTGAAGTAATTTCAGCACACACCATGTCTACTCACAGTGATGCACCTTCAGTGAGGAAGATAAGTGTTGGAGGAGAACAAGGTAGTACTATCGTACCGGCTTCCATGGTCGGCGGTGCCAGGAGGCAGAGCCTGGGCAGGGCTGCAGGTTGCATTGCTCCATGTCCGGCGGCTTGTCCAGGATGTCACAGTTGTAGTCGCTGAGCCGCTGGCCGTTGGGCCTTTGACACACCACCAGGCGAGTCCTTCTTCCTCCACCGCAGGTCTGGGTGCACTGAGGCAAACAAACAAAAAAGATTTTCAGGATACTTTTAATATACTTCTGGACTGACTTTACAAGACCAAAGTCTTTGACCTTGAGGCCCAACTACCAGTTCTTTTAGACCAGTGCCTGTTTGTGTAAGTATGTGATAAGACAGACAGACATACAGACAGATGAAACACAAGAGGAGTGTGGGAAATGTAATAAGGTTAACAATGATTAAGTGCAAAATAATAATGAAAACTGTGTTCCTAACCCTTAATATGACCTCACCTCTCCCCAGACACCGTAGTTCCACAGAGGGCAGGGCCCAGAGTCACAGCTCTTGGACTCGGCAGGTTTGACCCTCTCATCGCAGTAGCTGTTGCTGCGGCCGTCAGCATCCTGACAGACCACCACTCGCCTCTGGAAGCCTCCTGCACAGGTGCTGGAACACTGGAGAACACACACAGTGTGTCAGTGAGCACTACAACAAATGCAATCATGTATAACTCACTGGCTATGACTTGTTGGATTTGATTAATTATCCTGATTAATTTCTATTCATTGGAACTGAACCGAAAATCTTTTTATTTAAATGATGCTTTTAAAAAACATATAATAGATTCTACTTCAGGTAAAAGGTAAGGTAAAATAGTAAAAGTTAGTAAGTTCATATCATGGTTTGATGATTGGGGTAGGTGGTATGGATGTACAGATGTTTTTAGATGTTTATTAACTCAAGTTTCACTTATTAACTTTTGTTCGAGTTTTCGACTGTATCCAATAGGCTCCCATGCTCAGTTTTTAGGCCAGTGTGTTTAGGCCAGTTATGCTTTGTTAACGTACCTGACTTTAACCGAGCACAAACTCATGTGCACTGTTTAAAATGACCTTCCTAAGATGGAAAACATCACACAAAGCACAGCCTCAAACTCTGAACTCTGAACAACGCAGCCTTCAACAGAGCAGTAGGTACACTCTGCATCCAATTAAAATAACACATCCCTACTGTCAACAGGAGGGAGTACATTCAGTGCTCTACAATATATGTGAGGGAGGACAGCACAAAGTGAGCCTGAACAGCAGCGCCTTCAGTCAGGTTCATTATGTGAGACTTAACAGTGTCCTGAGATGAATGCCTCTGCTGGGGGGACAAAACGAATAGAGCATGTTCTTCTTGAGGCTTTCAATGAAGTGAAAACCTTAAAACATTTATCTCCAAGCTTCTAACATAAAAATAGATTTTATAAGGAAAATACCATTTTTCCAAAAGCATCTTAGGCATAAACTTACAATTGGACTTAGGTCATCTTAGCCTGAAGATGCTTTTAGGAAACTGGATCCTCCTCCGTTGTTGTCAGCCAGCTGTTCACTTACGTAAAAAAAGGCATTTCATTCAAAATGGACTCAATTGTCTGTTAGCAGGGAGCAGATTCCCTCTTTAACGCAACACATTGGCCTCTATTTTAATGAAACTGGGCGTACGCACAAGTGAAAGCACATAAACACAAAGGCAAACACAAGTACAAACTTGGGGTGAGAAAGCACATATAGTGGCTATAGGGATTTAATCAACTGAGAAGGAAGACCCTCGGGCATCCTACGAGTGGTTGTGGATGACATTACTAGTAAGAATCACACATTATTCTAACTCATGTACCAACTGTAAAATGCTGGTAGAGTCTGTTCTGCTCCTTCACCAACAAAAAGCTCTTTGTACTTGTATTTGTGATAAGGTTGGTCGGGAAACACAACAGAACCACATACAGAAAACGCAGCCCTCACAGCAGCAAACCACCTACTTTGGCATAAGCTGATTCTATGCAGAGGTTAAACCACTAGACAGAGTTCAACACAAAAAGATTAACTTGCGCTTGACGAAAATAGCATTATTCCTGCATTTGTGCCAAATTGATTCAAAGCCAAGAACATGAGGAGCCTGAACGGCCTCAAACCATTTTGGTTTCGTGTCAAATCAATTTCAGCTTTAGAAACAATTTCTACCTTAAACCTAAATCTTTTCTTGGTTACGCAGCTCTAGAGTACTGAATGTCTATATTCACACTGACACACCACATATATACGCATATACACTCTGCAGTCCTTAGCACAGTATGCCTTACAGCCTGTCCCTTGGTGCTGTTTGTAATTGTCCTTTACCCTGTACGGCTCTCTGTCCTGGGAAATCAAAACATTACTTCCTTGCCCTCCAAGTTAATGTGTTCACATTAATGTGTTTACAGACAGATGCACACATATATGAGCCTTCATGACAACACAACGCCATACATACTATGTGCTATGGTAGCTGTAATTTAAAACATTTATTCCATCAATGACTTTCTTATGAAAGTTAAAATTTTGTTACCATAAAGAATGTAAATTAGCCTCCAAGAGAAGACCTTCATTGGTTTTGCAAACTGACATCGTTAACCCGTTTAATCTCATCAGTCACAGATTAAATGGATTAAATTTATTTCTGTAAATGGCGGATGACTGATGTAAATCCTGACTGGAATTTCCAAAATCACTCTACTACTGGAAAAAATACTGCATTGCGAAAAATCACATGCTGTACGTACAGCGCCCCAGGGTCCAGTCCTCCACTGGTTGTCTGCTGAGGGCACATTCCAGCTGTTGTGCCCAGGATGGCGTCCTGGGTCCTGAGGATATCCATAGGGCTGGTCGTTGATGCGCTGACGGTGGTAAACAGAGGAGCAGGGCACAGCGGTACACTCCTGTTCGGTTGTGGGTCTCTCATCCGCATCACAGAAAGACTGGTCCACTGGCTGGTGGTAGTTGGAGCAGACTACTTGTCTGGTGGTTCTTCCAACACCACATGTCACTGAACACTGGGGAGAACCAATCATTGAATCAGGTTAAAAAGGGAGTTGAGGCAGACAATCAATTTCAAAAGCAAATTCATGTTATTCATATTCATTTCCAGTCATTTATTTCCTATAATTCCCATAATTCACTTAGGAGTGCTTGATCTCTATCATAGCATGAAACTGCAATAGAGGTATAGACTAGTCAGCATTGCTTTGAGGACCATGTGCTAGACTGATGTGAAATGATGAGATTCACTAAAACTGTGTATTGCAAAAATATAGTAGACTGGCTGCAAAACGTATCTTATCTTTACCCTTTTTTCAGTTTGCATGCCCGGCTGCCCTCACCTGACCATCTGTTTTCAATGTGACTCCTTTCCCAGCATTTCTTCCGTTAATTTCCCTAATGTGATTTTTGAGGGCCTAAGTTTGGGGAGTGTTATTTTCATTGATTGTTCCCATGTATTGCTTCATGATGTGAAGCTCTGTGATGTGAAGCCCTCGAGTCTGTAATTGTGAATACAAGGGGAACAGGAATTAGCTTAAGCTGACTTGGCCTAAATGAATTTAAGACTTTGTCCTCAGAGAAAATTACATTACATTACATTGGAGCTTTTATATTTAAAAAGGACTTCATTTAACATGAACTTGTGATTAAAAAGATCATGAAAGTAGTACTGTAAATCATCCCTGGTTCTTCAGCTGTCAGTTAAACAACCCCACCTTTTGTCTTTTAGTGACATCATCAAGAGTTTTAGCTGACATTCACAAAAAAACGACTTAACTCTCTAAGATCACAGCAGTACCAAATGTCCATTTTGTTTCAGGGTGATTTCAACATTGTTGGAAAAGCGACCTGAGTGATTACTGCAAGTCTCTGTACTGGAAAACATCTGTATTGATTGGACACAGTGTCAGATGTTTTGCTTACAGGAGACCACTCCCCGGCACGCCATTGACCACAGGGGCTGAAGCAGGCAGAGGACTCCGGGGGCCGGGGCAGATGGGCGCAGTATGATTCATCGGCCACTCCTCCCTGGGCATCTCTGCAGCTGACATAGCGCGCTCGCTTCCCCTTGCCACAGGACACCGAGCACTGGAGGGCATGCAGACACAAGCAGAGCCGAGATAAATATTTGTCTCGTGGAATTTAAAAAATGTTTGTATCATGTGTTTTTTATGTTATGCCACTAACTCTTGTGTTTTGTTGAAATTGGACTTATCCTTATTGTTTGGACTCACTGCTATATGTGTAAAAAAAACAAGCAGTAATTGCAAAATCAATTATGTTTTTTCCTCATTTTCCTCTGACCTCTGGCTGAGCTACACACACGCAGAGCAATGCGGCACCTCCCGTAGTGCGGAGGTGTGCAGCGGTGTGGGCGTGTTTATTTGCGCTTTAGAAATGTAACCGCTGTGAAACAATCGGAAAATAACGTTTTATTTATCTGATTCACGGCTTTGTTCTCGCCAGCGCTGCTCGCTCTCTTCATTCGCTCTCTAGCACGCTCGACCAACATTGCTCTCTCTTTCTCTCGCTCTGCTCTCAGCTCGCTCTGGTCGTGCCGAGGAGGAGGCGGCAACTTTGAATGCTGTGTTTACAAACACCAACTGACAAATCTTGCATAGTATACCTTTAACTTTTCATGTAAATTATACATTGTGGATTCTTTACCTGGTGTCATAAATAAATGTGTTTCGAAATTTCTCTATCGCCACTGGTGTCCTCAAATGACTCCCTGATCATCTTTCACCTGCTTTTACTATATATATATATATATATATATATAGTTGAACCCATGCCATCTCAACAGGACATCACCTCTGAGTGGATGAATACCTAATGCAATCAAATGGCTCCAGCTCAATTAGGCACATTAATATCCCGCTCATATCAATGACACTCTAGTTCCGCTGCCTGGGAGAATGTCTACATGTGCATGTGTGTATTGTGTGTGTGCCTGTAAGACCACACTGGCGCTGGCCTCTTTGACATGTGAGCTCACACCGACTCTCAGATTGACAGACGGGGTTCAATCTTAGAAACCACAGACTCGTGTTTAGATGAAATCTGGTTTTCATTTGCGACGAGTAACAATGCAAAGCATCAGAGAGACAGGGGGGCCCCTCTGCCCAGACAGCGAAGCCTGTGTGTGTGTCTGTATATGTGTGTGTGTGTGTGAGAGTGTGTAGATGCAGCAGGAAGTCAAAGAGACAATGCCAAAGAGGATTACGGTCCTGTACAGTATGTACTATCTAAAGGAATGTTGGGCTATACAGTAAAATTTTATGTCAACCTATTATTTGTAAACACACATGCAGCAGACCCGTCGTGACAGGAGTGTGGTTCTCATCTATTAAACACAAAGAAACACACACATACAGTATCCAACTGTTTCATCAATATTCTCATATTTCTTTGTGGCAGTGACAGAGCCCCGCAGATTATTTTCTCTCGAGCTACACATCCACAAAGATGAATGAAACAGTACAAGAATTTGTTTACCATTTAACAAGAACTGCATTGCTTTTGTATATTCTTTTGGACTGTATAAGGTAAACCTACAGACTGTAATGTGCCCAATTAACCCCTTTTTGTTTCCGTACCGCAGTCCAGGAGCCATATCTCCACTGAGTCAGGAGCTGAGCGGACTTGTCGGGACGAGGTGTGCTTTGTGCAGGAGAGGCCCATGGACACGCTGGCATCTCGCAGTCCTGCAAATACAAACATGCAAACACTGTAGTCATACATGAGTCATACATCAGCGGGAGTAAAATAAATATTCACAAATGTTTCTAAACATATTTCTTTCCCTTTGATGTGAAGTTACAGTATACGTGGTGCGCTAATAATAACTATAGTTGTATTAAAGGAATAGTCTACAGGTTAAAAATTGGGTCATGTACTCTTTGAATAATGCGTGGTTAAAGATCTATAGTGCCTAGTTTAAGCTCACAAGAGTCAGGAGTTGTGGCAATGATTCAGCTCTGCTTGTCTTCCTCATCATCTAAACCACTGGTCTGGTTTTCAGCTGTTGGCTCACTCGGTCCACTGTAGACATTTTTAGCCTCAAATCTCGCAGCAAAAAATTAAGCCAGTGCTATGGAGTGTTATAGCGTCTTTCAGCTCATGTTTTATTGTGTTTTTAAGTGAAAACACTGATATATCCACTGTACACAACCTGCCCAACACCAAACAACATTAGCAACTAACTGGTGACACATAATGGGAGCATTTATCAGCCTAAGTGCCAGAAATTTCCCTCAGGAGCAGGACGGGAACAAAAAAGAGTGAGAAGGAGAGTGAATATTGGATTTACAGGTCTTGTATTAGCATTAATTTGGAGTCATGGCCAGAAACACGATTCCAAATGAATGCTAACGTTGCTCTGTGTCTACCAAATGTGTAGACCATTGTTTGCAAACACGTTAGCCACAGCAGCTTTATTAGGTGATAATATGCTAGTGTTAGCTTGTTCCACTGGCCCCACGTCACCATAAAAATCACTTAATATTGCTTTAAGTTGGCTAACAGTGGGACTATTTAAGGTATATATAAAAGTTATAACAGCCCAGCTAAATTCCTTGACTGAATATTAACCTTAGTCTGGCTTGCCTAACTGCAGTAATAATTAGCAGCTCTGTTAGTGAAAGTATATTCTGAACTGTCCAAGAGGACCCTGTTTATTGTAAACTTTCCAATTTATTTACTTTAAACTGATATGCTACTTCTAAAAGATCCTGGAATTTTTAGTGAAATTTCCCTAAAAGCATTTACAATGAGCCTTCTGTCCTGACCTCAGATAATACGTGACATTTGCATTCAATACTGTATGCAGCATCATTGCTGTTGGCCTTTCGTGATGTTCCTTTTGGTTATTTGAGCAGTGTGGAGAGTGTACGAGCAGTTATTATGAGGTTTTTGTTCTTTTTACCTGACTGTCTCTGGGCCTTGCCGCAGCGTTGCACTCTCTGTCATCTACTGTGTCACCGTAGTCCCCCGACACACACCTCACAGCTCTCATCTGGTAGCCATGGCCACAGGTCACTGCACACTGAATGACAAAATCACACACATACATACACGCAGACACACACAAACACAAGAGGAGAGAAGCCCAGTCAAGCGCAAGCTATCTCAAACTCTATCTAAGTATGTCAAGGTTGATATCTTAGACGGGGCCTCAGTCAAGGTCCAGCTCAGCAGAGCTTGGTTAAGTCTCTGACATGCACGCACGCACACACACACACACACACACACACACACGCATTCACATACACAGCCAAACTCTCAACTCGACCCTTTACCCAATTGTAAACTCACATATGAAGTGATCCGACCACGTTTAGGTACAACACGAGAGCAGAGGAAGTGCCACAGGACAGGTTTATTTGAGCAGCAAATTATAATTACACAGACATTAACGAGTCGATATATTCCAGCTCTGTAAATAGAACTATCTGACTTCATACAAACACGTGTGGGAGCGCATTAGATGTATAAACTAGACTATGAATGGCCAAAGACATTCATTCATACATGCTTCATTCAGTTTGTGCTTTACCCTAACAGTGCCAAATCTATGGAAACGAAGAAACTTGAATGTATAGGGAAGTGTGTGTGTATTTGTGTGTGTGTGTATTTGTGTGTGTGTGTGTGTGTGTGTGTGTGTAATGCACCGTGGGTCAGATTTAGTCTGACAGGATATGAGGGCAAAGTGAAAGCACCATAGAGGAAATGGCAGCTGGAGTCAGAGCACACTCCTCCGTAACGCGCCAGTGTATCAGGTTACACACTCACACACACACTTGAAATATACACTACCACTCCTACACACCACATTCTCTCGCCGTGCTCTCTGTGACCACACACACATGCACACACATATACACAGAGTAACCGATAGGAGTCAAACTCCTAGACGGCAAGCCACACATGAAACCGATTTCCTCAGTCAAACACGGCATCAAGTCACCTCGCCCAGTGTGTCTATGTCTCGCGTGTGTGTCTGCAGGACTCACCGCTCCCCAGACGCCAACTTGCCAGGATGCACACTCGGGCAGCTCGCAGTTCCCTACAGCGGGGGGTTTGCTGGACAGGTCGCAGAGGTGCTCGCTCAGCTTCTCCTCTCCGGCTCCCATGCTGCAGGACACTTCCCTGTGCCTCATCCCTTTCCCACAAGTCACCAGGCACTGAGAGGGGCAGGTGGGCGGCCGAAGGTGGGAATGGTAGGGTGTGTGATAATGGTGGAAGAGGGAGAGAAAAAGAAATCAATGTGAGATGACAGACATCCAAAATCACATCACATTCCCATTACAAAATAGTACCACGCACATTTCTTCTCTTGTCCTTTCTCATCTTTTAATATTAAGTAATATAATTCACCAGCAATATAACTATAACCTGTCAAATGGCAATAAAGAAACAACTTTCTGACACAGTGTCAATAAATGTCCAAGTCAATATTAGGATTACACTCTGCTAAGGGCCAGTTTTGTTTTGGTTTTCTGAAGTTTAGAGAGGTCTGCTGTGCTATCAAATCCTTTTCCTGGAACTGTAAGTGTGGCTGTTCCCACCTCGCTCCACTCGCTGAAAGTCCACTTCGGACACGGCTGGTCGTTGCAGATTTCGGTGACCACCCTCTGGTGTTCGTTGCAGTCCCTGTCCACCAGCCGCCGGCCCAGATTGTTCATACAATAAGACTCTCGGCTACGGCTCCCACGTCCACATGTCTTAGAGCACTGTTTACAAGAATATATGAACCATGTTGAGCCCACTCAATCATGTTCACCCATATATTAAACATACATTAAATTATTATATATAAGATATTTTACACGTTTCTGTATCAAGGCAAAAGGTTGCACAGATTTAACCCAAAAGCTGTACTGATGTTGTACTTTTAATACAGCAATTTTGGACAAAAAATGTCAGATTATTTCAGATTTATTTCTAAGGACTCTCTGATTATACTGTATTATATCAAAATTTATATGACTTTTGGCTCTCAATAGTTTTGAGTATATACTAAAGGTGGCACTGATTAAACTCAAAGATTATATTTGAGCACTGTGCAGGCCTAGGAAAATGTCCCTTAAATGGATGAAGCTCTCGCTTTTGTTTCCTTTCAAAGTGCGTTCAGTTTGTTTGCCCAAAACATACTGTATAATATGATTCCCCATACCTGTGACCAGGCGCTGTACTGCCAGCTCTTGAGCAGACAGTCCCCGTGGCAGGGCTCTCTAGTTTGAGGTTTGGCGACATCTCCGCAAGTGCTGGCCTCCACCCTCTCACTCTGTCTCTTCATCAGGCTGTATTTCATACACTGGACATCCAGGCTGCGGTAACCTGTGCCACATTTAGCTGAACATTCACTCTTTCCAGCAACATGCCACCTGTGTGAGAGGAGATGTAAAAAAAAAACTTGTTTGTGTTCTGTAGGAATTTGTTTTTGCGGCTGTCTGTGTCTTTCTTTGTGCATTAAATGCGTACCTGACTTCACAGTCGGTGTTGCAGGGCTCAGTAACAGCAACAGGACGAGGTAAGTGTTCACAGCGCTGGTCCGATACCTCGAGGTGATCGCTCTTACGCACACACACTGCCTTTCGTCTCCGCACACCTACACAGAAAACACACACGTGCGAAGAAAAGCAAGGTTTAAATCAGACATCTGGCAGACAGTTCGCTTGACAAAATATCACATTTCTTCACCTTTAAGTAGCCTGACCAGCTCTCTGACATCCAGTCCTTCATCATACAGCCTTAGGAGTCCATGTCGGTCTCAGACCCCACAAATACATCTCTTTACTGGGTGCACTCTGACCCACAGGGAGCCTTGACTAGCTTGCTTCTAAAAGGGAAATCTGAGGGGCTTAGTTGGGTTAAGGGCCAAGCTTAGGAGAAGGTGTCGGGAGATGTGATTGGCCGGGGTCACACTGGGGTTGCCAGGAGGGGGGTTTATGAAAGGAGGGGATGAGTGAATAAGGTTTTAAATCCAGAGGTGTGTGTAAGTGATGCAAGAGAAATGCTGATCCTAATGTGCACTGACACTGAGCTCCATGCCCATGTAATAACTCTCTGTAATTAGAGCTGTAAGACACAGTATGGTTTCTATAAAATTAACACTTTTTACAGATTATTAGTGGTGGATTCTTAAGCTATACGTTAAGAGTGGCTGTGAAATTCGACAGTCCGACTCTGCAAGCAATAAACTTTTCTTCACGACGACGATAATTGCAATTTACATTTATTTATCACAACTGAACAACAGCTCCCAGATTTTTTGTGCGATTGCAAAGCTTTTTAAGATTCACTAAAACCAAAGAAAATTGTGTGGAGATTTGGCTGCTGAGTCAAGATCTTACCCTGACAGATGCGGTTACACTCAAGCCAGGAGCCTGAAGGATCCCACACAAACTGTTCCCTGTGTTCCTCGATGGGTATGTTGAAGGAGTAACGGACATCTGGGTTGTAGAGGTTTCCCACACACAAGACCTGTGGAAACAATGGTGGGAGTCAAGGTCAAAGGACTTCACAGGGCTTTTCCACACAGAGATAGCGCCCTTGTAGACAGAGATCACGCTCAATATGTCGGTAGATGAGAAGGAAAGGCAACAATTCAAGACAACGAGAAGAAAGCTTCCTCCTAATCACCTGTAAAATGAGCTCCTCCTCGATGCGATCAGTGCAGTTGATGCGCTCCTCTTTAGTGTCCGAGCCGCTGTACTCTATGACGGTTCCCTTGAAGGTGATTTCCCTTTTGAACATGGCCACCACAAAGTTCCCATTCAGGAGGAAATTGGACTGGCTATCAGATAATGCTGGAATAAGAAACAGGCAGATAAAAACAACAAATTTGACCACGAAACTAAACAATACAGAACTCGAAACATGAAAGAGTTCAGCATAAATGAAGGAATGTTTCGTTCCTAGAATGAGTTTGTGTCTTGTGGAACTGAGGTTTTGGGAATGTTTACGAAATGTGGCACTCGTCATTTCAGGCTATATGTTGAGTAAACAGCCTTTGAGTTGCCAACCTATTGTTCTGCAAAACCATTGTTGCAGGGGAGGTATGTTGAAACACTAGTGGCACTAAATTGCAGTCATTTGGAGTTAGACTGCGTGACTCTCCTTAGTGACTGACATTGCAATGCAAACAAAGGATCTCCACTGACTGCAAATACAAACATGTACATACACATACAGACACAAATAACACACACAGGAACACATGGTTAGACACTTGGCAAACAAGCACATGAACAAAAAGCGAACACCAACCACCTCTTTCTATAGCTCAAAAACTATGGTTTCAGGAAACATGCAGTTAATTACAATCTGAGAGTGCATGCCGAAACAACGTATGTGATTAAGTCTCTAGACGCAGCTTTGTTTACATTATAGTCTGCACATTGTTGGACCCCAGCTAGTCATCTTTAGCCCAAAGACGACTGTGGGGGTCTGCAGGATTTTGACAATGATCTACAGACTCTGGTTGTCATCAGTGACACTTTGCAGCAATGGAAAAAAATGCATTAGCAAATGTACACAATGCCATATACACAGAGAGCTGAACTTAAACATATATGAACATCCCCTCTCTTCTCTCATGCCTGACCAGGAGATGCTTATTCTGAAGCTTATTTCACAGAAAGATTTATACCTTGATGCCTGAACAACAGAGACGCTGGAAGTTCAATGTCATGACGTACAAAAGCTGTTTAAAAAAGTGTATATTTTGATACAGATTAAAGGGAAAAAATTATTCTTCTTCCAAAAGATATTTCCCCATTTAGTGTTTTGATGTTGGGCTGGGCAATATATTGATATTATATCAATATTGTGATATCACACTAGATATCATCTAGTAGATTCTGGATATCGTAATATCGTGATACAGCATAAATGTTGTCTTTTCCTGGTTTTAAAGGCTACATTTCCTGAACTGACCAGACTGTTTCAGCTGTTCTATTATTTGCCTTTAACCACTTAGTCATTATAGCCACATTACTGATGATTATTTATCAAAAATCTCATTGTGTAAATATTTTGTGACTATTTCTATCGCCACACAAAGACACATTTGCCTCTTTGCTACCTGTTTGAAACTAGAGGTGTGGATTTCGTTATAAAAGCAGCAGATAACACTCACACAGGAAGAATACTGATGACACGCTGCTGAGATTTCACCAGCCTGAGTGACTAAGAATGATACGTATTTACATTATTTTTGCTTTCTGTATTGATTCAGCCTCACTTTTTGTAATATATTGTGTTTGTAGAGTCTCCTTGGGAACTACAATTGTGAACTGCATTTCCTGTGTGTACTTGCATGACGAAGCACTGCAGTGCTTTGATGTCATTATGAGCTCAGGGATCCCCCTTTGTCAAACATTTGCCCTCGGCTTTATCATTAAATACTTGCATTGGATTACATTTGCAGAGTCTCTGACTTGACTGGGTGTGGTGACCTTCTCAAAAACGTAGCAGCCAGAGTGACAAAATTGGCAGGGCGTTGCAAATATTAACCATGTTTAATGCTTTTTCATAGCAGCATGGCAGCGCGAGCCTGCCAGATGTGTTTTCTGACAATTTCACTTGAGAACATCTTGAACCTGACTTGAACCATCTCAAAATGGGCACCTACCCTTACAAAATAGGCAGAACCCCTTTTCTCAGTTTTCTCTCTCCCTGTCTGACTCTTTCTCTCTTGCAATCACACACACACACACACACCCTGAGCCCGGTGGGTCCATCTAACCCTACACCCCTATATCCACTTTCATGCAGCCTGGGCTCCACATGCCTCTAATTAGCACCTATTGCTGCCTCATTTATCTTTCTCAGGGGCTGACACTCCATTTGCTTTCCCAACCAGCCCTCTTTGCCATGACCAGATGGACCAACGCCCCTTTCACGTTTCCTCCATATACATTCAGTACAAAAGACAGCTTCCTTTCCTTTATGAAAACGGTTTGACAACAGTTTGGCCCATGTAGCTTTACCCTCTTTCAAAGCTAAAAGCCTGCCTCTACAGCTCTGGGTCACCAAGTCTGGGTGGTTTATGGTTGTGTGAGGGGGTAATGGCATTGACCTATGTGATGAGAACTAAAGGAGTGTAATATATACATCTTATTAGGTTGGACTGCTTCCATTTTGGATTGATTCTCCTAAGAAACTTGATACCGTGTTGCTTAAAACTACATCCTTGCACTGACACATACACGCAGAGTATACTCACCGAGGTAGTTGTCGTCCTCTGGCTTTCCAGAGTAGCTGACCTGTTTGATATCAATGTTGGTGGCTCCCGCTGGGATCCGGACCACTGTGTTGTAACCTGAAGACAGAAAAAAAAATGAAAAAAGAGACAGGCAGAGTAAAAGAATGAGACAAAAAGCATGAACATTTACGCCCTCAAAAGAGACAAAGTAGCCACAATAACAGCAGTGAGCGGTCCCACCTTGATTTCCATAATAGCTTCACTATGCTTCACCAAACTCTAGTCAGGGAAGTCCGGTTCCAACCACTGGGGATTTAAATGTCACACTTGGAAAAATACAAAAAAGGTCTAGTCCTCTCAAATAACCTGCAGGAGACCTTGTTTTAGTCTCAGAGGCCCAACCGTGAAATGATATGTAATTATTCCCTGGACCTACCTTTGGCCTGTAATTACTACACCGGGCCTGTTGTCCCATGATAAACTAACATAGAAAACGAGTGAGCATGAGAGAGAAAGACTGCAAAAGTAAGCGGCAGGGAAACATGTGAAAGCCAAGAGGTGACAACAAAAAATGTTGGGACAGAGATTGAACAGGGGTTAAAGTGCAAAAAGAGCAAGATATAAAGAAAATTGCGTCAGTTAGAGGAGACAAGACAGAAAAAGTAAGAATCTGTGTGTTCATGTGAGAAGTGCTGGGTATCAAACCTTAATACTTTTTTGTTACCAACTGAAATGTGTCAGCAAGTATCAAAAACTGCAAGCTGACTCAGATGAGCTCAGATTTGAACTCTTATTCTCTGATCGTCCAGTTTTGGATTTAAATCATAACTTTGCCAATTATTGACTGTATTATATTTATTGGTAGACTGTGGTTTATCTCTTGGTATTGTTTTTTTTACCAAAATACAGTTATCGTGTCAACATTAGTATCGAAAAAATTCAAACGATAGCCAGCTCTACTTGTGCTACAGATTCTGCACATCCAGGTAAACCCAGAATATGTAATAAATCTAACTTTTGACAGGTTAAATAGAGAAGATCAGATGATGAACAGCATATTCCTGTTTACAGAAACACTTTGAGGTGTGCAGGGTGGAAAAGGATTTACCTTAATGTTTGATGAGCAGCTGTTTGGACCACTAGGTCAGTCCAGTAAAACCACAGGGTGCTCAAAGGCTGGATAGAGGGTATAATAATGGTGGCTGCTACGTACCAAACTATTAACATTCACTAATTTCTTTCATCATGTTAGTTCAGCTTGAGGATTTCAACCAACAACCATGTGGTCTGCCTTCCAACTACATACTCCTGCCTTCAAAATGAGAGAAAAAAATCGTTGGAACGAGAGAGAAGAGGTGTGAGTTGGTGTGATACGATGGCTAGCCTGACACCTTGAGCCACTCGGGGGCAGCACTTGGTTTGCATATCTTCCTCTCATCAGCCATCTTTTCAGACACACACACACACACGCACACGCACATACACATCAAGTGTTATCACAAGCCATGTCAAACATAACTGAAAAACCTTTCCACTGAGGCCACACAGTACCTGATACTTACTTCTCATTCCTAAACACAACCGTAAAAAGAAACTACTTTAAATAAACCTTCACTATAAAAACCAGACCTATTAACTACAGTAAAAAAAACATGCCCTCGGTGTTAACTGTTACTCTTTAAGCGTCATATCAAATTCCCTCTTTAACCACTGGGGACAGGATAAGCACATAAAAACATAGTGGCGTAGGAACTTTAGAAACCGCCAACACAGTCCCCTTCTGAGGAAACATGGTATCCACAAGCCATCAGAGGCCTCTGAGATCCCCCAGCTTAACAACTGACCACACACACAATCCTCCGCCACCACAGAGTGACCCAGGAATGAGCAGTAAACACACCACCCGGGGGGGAAAACACAACCATGCTGCACTTAGAGAATGCTGGGGTTTACCTCAAACATGCATCTCCCTGCCACTAGGAAGACAGAAGATGATGTAGTATTAATAGCCTGCTGAGGAAAATTGGAAAGTGTCACAAGCTTACCGTGATGCGGACTGTCAGAGGACTGAGGTCATGGTAAACATTACTCGGGTAGTTAACTGGCTGATTTTATCTAGAGAGACTTGAGCTGTGGACTGGAGTATTGAGTCAGACTTGAATTAAAAACATTACACAATATTTTTGTTTTTTGAAGTAACCACTACAGTATGTCTGATTTAAGCTGTGTCAGAGAGTCATAGCAGACTACACATTGGACACCAACCAATCATAGCCTGCCGTCTTTCACGGCTTCCCAGATTCTGTATCACTTGTGTTCCACTAAGAAACACTACATGGGATAAAACAAGCGATTGAAAAACTAAGATTGAGACGGAGAGACAAAGGTAGACACCAAGAAACAGAGAGACATCAAACTGAAAAGGACAAAGGGTGAAAGAGAGAAAGGCAGGCCCAGACCCAGGAGCAGAGGGATACCCTGCCTGGGCTGCACTCCCACTCATGTTCTCTTTCTTAAGATTTCCAGGGCTGAGGTCAGTGCCTGGTTTGGTTCAATACGGTCCTCAAACCCCATACCCCCACTAAACAGTGGAGAAAGAAAGCAGATGGATAGAGACGCAAAAGCTCAGCGCCAAACTAATGCGGAGTAAACATGACGGAGGCCACACCCAGGGCTTTTATGCTAATGCTTCTGCTGTTTTGCTGCCCAGACTTAAAAAGGATTGGATGCGATCAGCAGTTGGCTATCACCGAGGCACCACATTAAGCAGGACAGTTCAAAGGGGTGATGTCAGGTTTGTGTTTGCTATCGAAAGACCTGACAGAGGGGGAGATTGCTGTGTTAATCACTTTCTAAAGCTTTAGAGAAGATTGGTGTTCTGCGTTCCCCTAATTTGGCTGAGGCACACATTGTTGCTGGAAATCGAGCTTACTATGTTTAAACGTAACCAGACATGACATCAGTGTGTAATATGAGAATACAACACGTGCTGTAGCCATGTGGAAGTGAAATCTATGTTTACTGCGTATCAAATATATCATAGCTCATCTGCCGAAGCTGCTGACATACAGTAGGTTTAGTAGCAGCACCTTTTTATGAACAGTCAGCTATTAGTGTTTCTCCCGTGTAATCTGAGGAGCGTGACGTACCATATTGAGCATCGTTGAAGGTCCCTGCCAGGGTTTTACATGACGAGTTGTCCCCGCCACACACTCCGCACTTGTCATTCCTGGCCTTTGAGTTAAGCACGTGATCGCAGCCTGCTTGCTGAAAAGGCACAGATGAAGAGAAGATAAAAATGAGTGATTTAGAGTGATGTATTGTGACATGCTGTTCTTAAAATGATTCGATTGAATGTTTTTTTTCTATATAATAATATAGCTACAATGCTCTTGGAGGGCATCTCTGGTTGGGCTCTAAGGACAAAGAGGTGCCAAGGTGGATCTGGGTCAGAGCAGAATTTTATGTATTTATTTTTTATTTCCCCTTTCTTTTTCTTCTTTCCTTTTACTTTTGTTTGCTTGCTTGTTTTATCCTTTTTCTTATTCTTATTTTTTTAGCTCTTTTCTCCTCTTCCTTGCTTTCTTTGCCCTCGCCTGCTTTAGGCCTGTCCCCTACAGGAGGGGTCTGTTCAACTGGGTCTGTTTGAGTGTTTTTAACTACACATTTGTCAGCAGTGTCTCACCTGGACTTGTGCAAATGGACTCGGAAAATGCAGGTGTTTCTGATTGTGACCCACATACACTTCACTGGAAACTCAAGCTGCTTTCCAGTAATTTCAACAAATGAATCAAGTGAAAGCTGGAGCAGGTTGCGAGTGTCCAGTTTGTATTTTAGCGTCAACCAAAATGTAACTTTGACACACATAAACATATAAAACGGAAAGCTTGAAACTGCATGAGTGGCTTTTTTGTAATAACTGTTTTGGTTTTAAAGGTTACTTGTAGAAACATATCTAACACCACATATCATGATATTGTGAGGGGGAGCTACGGCCGAAGGCTGACGTTGATGATGAAACTTGTGTGTAGTATGTGTGTGTTTGCAGAAGGAACAGACAGATATACCCTGCAGAGGCCTTGAACACAGATGTCATAAGTGTCTGGCCCACACGGCGTGCCGTCGATGACGCGGTCCTTCAGCTGATAGTACGCTGTAGTCCCAGCAACCCGGCAGAAGAGCTTACACCGATCCTTCATTAGTACTGGATGGAGAAAGAAAACAAATTATGGGAGAAGTTGTGCCATTACTCATTGAGTTAATGAGATTTAAAAAAATAAAAAGCCTGAATAATAACAAGATAAAATGTCTTAAGACTTGCTGTGCTGATGAAATAAAACAAAACATAGCAGCAGCTCACATTTTTTTTTATCTTAAACCTATTTACATTTTTTGCAAAGTTCAGCAGACTTCTGCTAGAATTGCCAAAATATTATCCCTTGTTTGGAAAAATAACTTTGTATCTGACAGCATACTGGCTCCAGGGCTTGGCCTGTTTGCTTGTATAGCATCAATTCAATGAATGAATCACTTTTAGTAACTTAGACACGGTGTTCTTTGCCAGATGGAAATCTCATGTAACTGGGCAAGCCATCTCGGTAAGGAATGAGGTACCGCTGCAACAGGGACAGCTGCCAGCAGGTTCATATGGAGGGGCTGCATGCTGCTTTAATGTTGCTGTTGTTTAGTGTCTTCTACACACAATGTGGATTTACTGTAATATTGCACCAGAAGTTTACATAAACCCAGGTAAGCACACAAATAGTGACAACTGGGTACAGACAAAAACGTATTTCAAAATGGTCGCATGGTTTAAGTTAAACACGCTGTATCATTGGCTTCAAACTACACTGTGCAGTTGGATGTAAATAGTAGCCATCTTTGATGTTTCGCCTCATTTTACAACAAGACATTCAAATTACACGCTGCAGGATTACATTGGTGTACTCACTGCCACTGTACTTGGGGATCCAGCGGACGGTGGGAGGTAGACCGTTGATGTTGAAGTGCTTGCCGTCAAACTGAGAGCACTGCTCTTCGCGGAAATCTTTCCGTCCTCGCGGACAGGGCTCAGTGTTGCAAGAGCGGAACTTCATCCTGCGTCCCACACAGAACTTACCGCCATTTCTCGGCCTAGAGGAAAAGGAGACGGATCACGGAAGCACTACAGTTAATTTCAATCTAAAGCTTGCTTATGTTTGCTCATGTTTGACTGGTGCATTTTTTTTCCATTTAAATTCACACTAAGACAACAAACTTTCTTAAACTTGAATATTATAATATATATATTTAATATATTTGATTGATATAACTGTCTGATTCTTTCTTACTCAGGCTTGTTGCAGTCTCTGACGGTGCTCCGAGTTCCTCCACCACAGGACCTGGAGCAAATGCTGTAGGGCCCCCAGGGACCCCACTCCCCATGGACTGGCTGCAGATCCAACTCCTTGTTTACACACATCCCGTGTCTGCAATACTGATGTGAACAAACACAAACACACACAGATCATGTTAAAAGACTGTGGCATCACGTCGGCCATGACTGCATCTCATCAGTCCTGAAAACAAACACAGCTCTAGTGCAGATTTAGTGCACTAGTTTCCTTCGTAATCCTCTGTTTATACATCAAGCGATATTTTAAAAGAAATCCTAATTCAGTGATTAGCTTTGGGGAATGCATCCAACTCCTCCAGCTGTCCAAAGAGAGATGGTTGGAGTGAGAGAGATAGATAGGGGTGCTGCAGCTGCTGCTGGGCCAACAACGCATCTCTCTCGCTCTTGTTTTTGTCTAACGGGCTGCTCAAGCGGCTCAGTATTGCTCCATCAGGAGCTTTTCTCCTCCCGATGCTCCCGACGGCCAGTCCAACTCTGGTTCCTCTTATCACATGTTCAAAACGGTCTTGTGATGATGAGAAACATGCATTTCGTAAACACAATATAGAAATCGATGGTGAGTTGTTGAGACAATTTGATGCAAACAATGAGACTCACATAGGATGTCAAATGTAAAACAGGCTCTTTCTTTGCACAAAGTCACACTGTTTTTCACATGGGCTCTCTGTTTCACATAAAGGGAATGTAAGCCTGATGTGACGCAGCTATAGAAAATATGAGACATTCAACGTGAAATCAGTTCAGCTACAATAAGAAAATATATGGAAACAAAAACCATTAGCTATGCCACAGACAGTGGAGTAAATCCAGAGTAAATATTTCTCAAATCATCTTCAGCTTGGATTGTAAACACAAAATTACATAACACAGATCTTTCATACAGTAGACCCAATGTGACACAGAAAATAAGGCGCCTGCTATGAAACAGTGTGTACCCACTAACCAACCTTTGCCAAGAAGAGCTAACACTGCTTTCATAAGCGAAGCACGGCAGGCCCATTTCCCTTTGTGTGTAACTAAATCCCCTTCTCACTGTGTTAGATATCGGAGGGTCCTGTTCACTGAAAGAATGCAGGACAAGACGGCGTCTGTCTGCGTACGTAGCCCGCCGTCCGGGCACACAGGCACAGGGAGCAGTGGCACCGTGATAAGGAAACTCTAGAGTTGTGATAACAAGAGGAACAAAGTTCATTACTGGCTTGACTTCAGCAACTCTCTTCTCTTGTTCAGCTATGTATCCTGTTCACCTATGTTTTAATATATATATATATACACCACTTTAGACCTATAACGGATGTTCTTTGCGGACGCCGCAGCGTCTTCATTTTCACTTTGTTTCAGACTTTGCTCTGCAAGTGCAAGTTGTTACTTTCATTTCCAGCTCCTTCCAGATGAAAAATGCAACCATTATCATTTCAACTGGCCCGCTACAAGACATTCAATCCCTGACTTCAGATAAAAACTGAGACCCTCTGTTCAGAACCATGTGAGATTTGCTTCAGTGAATTTTCATAATTACGCTAATAAACCGGGGAGGATATCAATCAAAGTTGTCTCCCGGACAATGGCTAATCTGGCAACGCAAATTCACAACGTGCAGTCATTACCTTCGGTGAACACCTGCAAAACAGCAAAGTCATACATACATACACACAAACGCACGTAACCATATACAGAATCTGGCACTGCTGCCTCTACTATCCTGGCATGTGTGTTTTTACACACTTGTGGGCCTAATGATGGAGTGTAAAGTCTGTGCACAATGACAGACAGGTGTTAACAGCTGTAGGGTATGGACTAAACAAGCCAGAAACATTTCCATAATGCAGACATAGTTTGAGTAATAGCCTGGGCCTTTCTTCTGAGTCCACTGCAAATGCAAACTGAAGGCACTGATAATTTTGTTGGAGCACTAACAATGGATTTAGAGAACAATTTAAATGAACGGCACTAAAAGGAATGTGATAAAACATCCACGAGTGAAAATGGCTTTCACACCACAAAAAGACAAACAGGTGCTGGTCCTTATGGGTTAAGCAATCTCCTCAAGAAAAAAACTGAGCTAAAGAACTGGAGTTCATGGAATTGTCAAAGATACTCATTTTGAGAAGTAAATCCAGAGTTTTCCAGTGTCACAACAAAGAGTTTCCCTCTCTTTACAGCTCTCACATCCCCTTCCTCCACCTCAGCTTGGGGACTGTCAGCCCCAACCTGAGCATCCCTTCTATACGTCCTTTCCATAGCCACCCATCCCCCTTATCCCCCTATGGGAAATTGCAAGGGCCACGCTGGGACCACCACAGTGCAACCAGGCGGCGGGACCCAAGGAACTGTCAAACACAAGGCGGACTGTCTGTCAGAGAGGACCAAAGCCTGTGTAAGCCTCTGAGGCATTCCACTCCCCCCACTGGCACCCTGTGTTTACAACCGTTTTGTTTGGCTTGAAAAGGTGATGTGGGTGAAAAGAAGAAAGAAGGAACGAGGGGAGTGGAAGGAAAAAAACATCTGTGTGATGTATGTGTGTGTATGTGTGTGTGCAATGTGAGCATGCACATGACTGTGTGTGTGTGTGTGTGTGCGCGCACGTGTGAATGTGTGTTAAGTGTGAGAGTGATTGCTCAGAGTCTGAAGGCATCTGGGTGCCACGCTCAATTCCAATTAGCCTCTCTTTCCAAAGTGCACAAACACACCCTTGGAAAACGCTGAGGTGAAAGGCAGTCTTGGCAAATCTCAAACAAGCATTAAGGACACCGGCAGACCCTTTCCGAGAAAGATTGTCAAAATTTGCCCTCAATTGGGAATGTGGTGAGACATTTGAAGGTCTTGTGAGAGAAACCTGTCCAGCTGTGACTAGCATGTGTTTCAAATTAGGAATTTTACAAAGACACACGCTGACTCACCAACTCATACCAAGACATGTGCATATGTGCATACACATATATCACATGCATGCATTTTGCACTTACTGTACGTAGATATAATGCACACAGGCAAACATACACAATACCGTCACCTCTCTGCTCTCAAATGAAGCAAACACACCCTGCTAAATGTACTGACTCAGCCATACAACCAAGAGAATAGTTACCAACATGCTAACCTCGCCAGTGGGAACAGTATCTAAGGACAGCAGCATCTGCTCTGAGCTCTTCAGCTGGCTGGTTTGGAAGTTAGCACCCTGTAATTGCCAGGAAACTGTTGCAGAGAGCACCTCATTTCTGAACCCAAGCCATACATCACTGCAGGAATGAGAAGGCAGAGGACTGATTTAAAAAGCCCTCCGCTCTTTCATTTTAACACAGCCATTTCCAAAAGGCATCACCTGTCATGTTGCGGTGTCTTTCTCATGGCTCTGGGTTCGGAGTTCACTTTGGCTTTAGCCTGTTGGGGGTTTGTGTCTTTGTCTCTGACGCCCTGCAGCGAAACCCCTCTCCTTTCTACAATGCACAATTAAAACAGACTTCAATCCTAAAAAGTCTGAAAACTCCTGGAGCCAAAATGGCACGAGATGGACCACCACTGTTCATTTTTAATAATGCATCAGTCACCATCACACGTCAAATAATTTGACCTGGAGGTGAGACACAATAAAGGGCCCATGAAGCCATACAGATACAAAGGATTCTTCTTTGCTGAGATCTCTTTAGGAAAGCAGGGGAATGGAAATAAGTCAAATGACAGTTGTTATTATAGACTGGATTTACACTGACTCATTTTTCAGCCATGACATGCATTTTTTCCTCTGTTAGTTCCATATTTCCTCTTTCTCCTGTGTTAAAAGGGTGTGAAGACAGGAGGAAGAAAAATGATGGGAGGGAGGGTAAGGTAAGCAAAAGAGACAACATGATGCAACCATGACCCCAACCAACCTCTCCTTACTCACTGAATCTCCTTACTTTGTTTCCTATCTTTTTTTTCCGCCCTCTGTGCTCTCTCCTCCCCCCACATCTTTCCAAGAAGTGTAAAGGTTGTCATTAGAGTCAATGAGTAGTTTGGCCCCGTCAGCTGTTCACCTGAGCTTCAGAGACACTTTTACCAAGTATTCCTCACTTTTCTTTCTCACTCTCTCAACTCATAGCTCTTGTAAGCTGCACTAGTCAGTATTTTTTATATTAACCATGGATGAAATGATTATGTGTAATGTAAAAGGGTTCCCTCGAAGGGACAAACCCACAGAGAATTTTCTTTGAACACTGAAGATTTTTTTTAAGTCATTATTTTATTTTTGGAAACATATCATTGATACACTAGTGTCACCATATAAAGAGATATTACTACCCCTGTGATGAATGTAAGTCTAATATTCACTCTCCCTTTAGCTCTGTTTTTGTCCTCCTAAAGGGGAAATATTTGACTATTTAGCTTCCACTATGTTCACCAGTCGCTAACTTTGTTTGGCTAAGTGTACAGTGGGTTTATCATAACTTTTTTGCTGAACAAAAATGCTGATGGAAGTGGTGAGAGTGAACCAAAAGAGATAAGTTGTTGGCTGTTAAACCGAAACAATGAGTTAAGTGAAAGAGGCTAAAACACTCGGTAGAGCTGAGAGCTGACTGTAGAGTCAGGTAATAATTCTCTGCGGTAGTCATGTGATCAATTAATCCATTTATAATAGAAAAATTTTGATAATAGCAGCTTGCCTGCAAATTCTGCTCTCATCAACCTGCTTTTCAGAAGCAGCTGGCGGCTGTTTTCACCAAAAAGCTCTGCTGAACTCACTGCTACATAAACGGGAAACAAACAAAAGTTAGCAACTAGCTGGAGAAGAAATTTGAACGCACGACAAGCTGAAGACAGAGCTATATTTCTCAAAGGTTGGTGGAAATATTGGGCTTACACATGCAGTCTTTGGGCTTACATTTGTCATTTGTGTCATCGTTGTATATGTTGGATGTTGTGTTTCCAGTTTCTTGCGAAGTTTCTGTCATTTTGTATTTATTCACACCATCTACCTGATTTACAGTGAATACACCTTTTAAACAATCATTTGATTTGGATAACTGAGTGTTAGGACATACATTTTTGTCACAATTCAACACCTACAGTACAAATACATCTGTCCCTCTCCAACAATCTAGAGAGCCAGCAATGAAAGCTCCACTCACTGGCTACCGGACACAGTAATTCCATCAGCAAACTATGTGAATGCTAAAACAACAATCCTCTTGTTAGCCCAAATCCACAGATATGTCTGTGATGATGGCAAATCAAAGTGGCAACATCCTGCAAATATCCAGAGATTAGCTGAGAGTGACACTGATACCAGTCTCACAATCCCAAGTTACAGTACAGGCACACGCACAGACACACAAACACACACACACACACACACAAACACACACCCCGTCCCAGCATCGTACGACAAGTCTGTCAAGCTGCCAGGAGGCTCCAGCCAACACTCACCGCCTCCGCCAACAGACTCCATTCTGCCCTGGCTTCACTTTTCAAGACCTCACTATCTCACTCTAATTGGCTGAAACCAAAGCAGGTTGTCATTCTTTTCTGAGGAATGTTCTGGAAATCAAAAACAACTTCCCGTTTATTCACTTACACTAACCACTCAATTAAGCCCCTGTTAAGAGTATCTGGGAAAGCTTTTTGCTTTTTACGCGTCTAAAAAGAAGCTTAGTGAGGAGTCATGATAATGAATGAAGTCAAAAACACTTGAATGTTTCGTTTTTCATCTCGCATCAAATTGCAAAAACCATCTTTCAAGGGAGCTTTCAGTCAAGACCACACTTAAGCTATTCAATGAATTGCACAAAACTGAGAACAATAAGAACTTTGACAACAAAACATCACAGTTTATTTAAGCTCAGTCGCCACTTTTTTCCTCCGCCACCCACTGGGCGACAACGTGGTGAGAAGCAGCACAAGGACCTTCAAAGGGCGGGGACGTGGATACAGGGCCAAGCGTTCCCCAGCTTTGGCTTGACAGGCCCTTATTGACCGTGCTGGCTGGCCCCTAATCTACACACACACATGCAGACGTGTGTGCAGACTGCGTGCTCACACTTATATTAAATGTAGATAATTCTGCAAGCATATAAAAGCAACACACACGAGGGAAACCGTGCATGTACTTGCACAAAAAATCAAAACACACACACACACACACACACACAGACGCACAGGCAGGATCCTTTTGAAGAGTGAGAGGGACCGAAAAGGGGGGAGAGAGAAAGAGAAGGAGAAGAGAGGATGGAGGGAGGGTGGGAGGGTGGTGGCGGTATTTATAGACAACAAGTGATGGGATGCCCTCGTTAGTGCACGGCCCACTGAGCCAGATGACAGACGCGGCCGCGAAGAGGTCATGTGACCGCATTACTCACTCCGGCGCCCTGTGAGAGGGCCTGTTGAGCAACAGAGAGGGAGCGAGGGAGGGAGGAGAAGCAGAGAGTCAGAAGAGAAGGGAACAGAGGGGGAGAAAACTACCCATGAACCCTACAGTGCCCGTTGCCCTATTTCAACTAAGCTGTATACAAACAAACTTTTTTTCACTCTTCATTTAGGGGACGTGCCTTTCTCCCACTTTTTGGGCACTGACCTCAATTACCCGATGCGCTCATAACTTTGTTTCGTAACCCGACCGAACAAAAAAAAATCTCCCCACACAACGCAGACACAAGAGGTGACAGCTAGCCTTTGAGAAAATGTCTTTTTTTACGAGAGATGACATTTCCCATGTAATAGTTTGGAATGACATGTCAGGCTTTGGTCTAATGATAGGCTAAGAAAGGGATCTTTAAAGGGGAACTGCGGTTGCTAAGACAATACCTGCTGCTAGTTTTCCCCCATAGAGGCCATAGCTGTAATCCTCCAGATCTGACACACTCCCCCCCCCCCCCACTCCCACCCCTCCACACACTCCCCTTCAGGGCCCTGTAGACACCTCCGAGCCAAAAGCCCAACCCAAGACCCTGTAAAGTCTTAGACCTGAACCGCATGACTACTTGTAGGAAGAAAGAGAAAGGAGGGAAATGGTTATAAAGAGGGGGCAAGGAGAAGAGATGAGAAGGTGTAATACTTTAAGTACACTGAGCATATCTCGGAAAAGAAAGAAGAAAGATGATACAGGGCAAAAGGAAAAATAAGTGGGAGAAGTAGGGCAAGTAGCTATAGGATGAAAGACAGACACCAAGAGATACAAAGAAAGACAAATACAAAAAGACACAAGATAATCAAGAAGAATTATCTGCCTGTGATTATCAGACTTTTGAGGCTGGCATAAGGATGAACATAAACATACCCGCGCACACAAACACACCACACAGAAATACCACATAAAAGCGCTCTTGTATGGGCAGGTGAGTGTTGGTGCAGGGTCCCCCTCTCTTTCAACTCATGCTACTTCAAACAGCCCCCTGCATGAAGATGAAACTGGGCCCTCGACACTGCAAACAAAGGTGGTGCCGCCACTCGCACACGCAAAGAAATGAACGGAGGAAAAAAATAATACAGTAAACACCAACCATTTAAAGATCAGATATGATTTTATCCACAATAGCAGCGTGGCTCTATGACAATTGACCTGTTGACCAGTCAAATTCTGAAATATCTCAACAACTATTGGATGGATTACCATAAGATTTTGTACAGACATTCATGGTCCACAGAGAATGAATCCTACTGACTTTACTGATTATCCGACTTTTCTTCTAATGCCACCATCAGGTTGAGCTTTATGATTTTGAGTGAAATGTCTCAACATTTATAAGGTGGATTGCCATGAAATTTAGCACAGACATTAATATCCCCTTCAGGATGAATTGTACTCACTTTAGTAATCCACTAACCTTTCATCTAGCGCCACCGCCAAGTCAATTTTTATTTGTCCAATACTTTGGTTTATGACCAAATACCTGCAAGACTAATGATATTCTCATCATTCTCAGCTTCGCTTTGGATTTAGTGCTATTTAGAAAATATTAGCATGCTAACACACAAAACTAAGATATTCCTGCTAAACATCAGTATGTTAGCATTGTCATTGTGAATGCATTTGCATGGTTATGCTAGCAGTTAGCTCAACGGCCACCAGATTTGTTAACAGACTCTTGTTTAGAAAATAGGGTTGTTTACACACTTACACATCTAAAAAATGTTCACTTTTCAAACTAATTGAACCTGGTTTGAACCCAGATGTCCCAGTGTTATTGATCTGCAAACCACCAAATCAATGTTTACAGCGTTATAAAGCCCAAACATTTATTGTAATCTAGCTAAGTCAGCTCAAATTGGGTTAAAGGGGGGCGGGGGAGTTCACTAAAGCAAACCACTTGGTTTGATTAAACTAACACCATGTCTCTTCAAGCGTTTCTCCCACATAAAGGCTGACACCAGTATGCGAGCTGCTATCCCAGGACCATTACTGTTTAGTCTGGGTTGTTGTAGTTGGATTAAGATGTTAGCTATCCCCTGTTAACCTCTCCTCGCTAGACAGCACTGATCCAGGACCTGACATGGTGAGGTGGGAGATGGAGCCAGATGAAAGGATATAAGGGATATAAGACTTACATGGGCCCACATTGCAAAAGACTCCTGGAGGGCAGAAGGTTAAGGAGAGAAGAGAACCCTCCTTCTCGCTCTCATGCATGTTCCGAATGCTAAACACCAGCCCACCATATCCTCATCCCCCTGTACCTCCTCCTAGCTCTCCTCCTCCCTCCTCTCCTCCCGCCTCCTGCTCTGCAGAATCACTGATGTGAGATCTTTTGTGAGAGCGCTGGCTGGCCTCAGCCTGGGCTCTGTTACGGCCTGACCACTGACCCACTCACTCGCCTTTTAAAGAGGTTTTAGGGTCATGGGTTCACAACAAGGTGACTCAACTGTGAACGGCGGGCGGCATCCTCTTTCAAAGGACCCACGTCTTCACCTTTCCCTCTCAAGACTCTCTCTCCTTCTTTTTCACCCCCTCTGTCTCTCTTTTCTTTCCTCTTTCTCTCTGTCTCTCTCTACCCCCCCCCCCCCCTCCCCTGCAGCCCTTCTTTCCATGTATCCTCAGTGACTGACCCGCCGTCTCAGCCCTAATTAGCATAGCATCCCAGAGCGAGGAGAACATGAAGGCTAATGGGGGTTGGGGCCCCGTAACAACACTGAGGGTAAAGCTTCAAGTTTCTAACTAGGGCCATCACCTGACCACATTTACATGGGTTTCTACAACCAGAGTGCAGGCAGGAGAGTAATGCATGATAAATTATTCCTTTTTGGAGAGAGTGAACTAGAAGGAAAAGGCATCAGAATTCAAAGTGGCACCGCATGGGAGGTTTGGCTTGTATCAGTACTGTATTTCGTCTAAAGTGCGATGAGGCCAGCTTTAACAACAACAATGCTGAATAGTAAACAGAGGAAATACATTCAGTGTTGCAACATGGCAATTCAAAACAAATATTTCAATCTAACCCATATTTGGATTAAAGCTAGCCAAAACTGGTTTCATGGTAGCTGCAAATAATTAATCGCGTTGTTCTTACCCTGCTTCAAACACCAGAGACGCGGTTCTTTTCTGCATCAGGATAATTGAATGTGTCAACTCAATGGCACATTGCTCCATAGAAAGAGGATAAGAAGTTTCTTATGTGAGATACAGATGAATTTCATCCCACCATGCAAGAGGTGAAGAGAACATTTCACTATATAGCTCAGAGTTTAGGAATTCCATTGTGCAGTATACAGTTAGGACACACTTTGGTTGTGCAGCACTTTTCACTATGCAATCAAAGTGAATTCATAAAAATTAATTAACACCTCACCTCGTTATCATTATAGTACCAACTGAAAACATCTACACCCCCAAACTGCTGAACCCCAGGCCTCGAACATCACCTTCCACACAATAAGCATCACTCTACCAGCTGAAACATCTGAATGAAGAAGGCAACATAGATCAAATGTGGATAAGACCACTGCATACATTTTCAAACTTACCATTCCATGACCACAGTCAGTCCCATCGGCCAGTGGCATGTGTTGCGTGCGACATCCTTTATGGTCCCCCTCTGCACTTGTACACCACAGCCGTTTGCACTGTTTCTGTGTAAAAAAAAAAAAAAAAAAAGAGCACTAGCAATTAATCATTGTGGCAGAATGAAAAAAAGAGTTTGTCTATAACATTCTACAGGTTTCCAACACAGTTCACCTGTGACTGCTGTTTCCCCCTATATTTCCCTTCATTCTTGTGGGAGGAGGAGTATGTGATTGCAGTTCTCAGATCTCAGTCTTAGTAGCTGGGAACTGACATTCTCTTTTTTGGTTCGTTGCTTTCCAGACATCTGCGAGATGCAATTTAAATGTCCCAGCATCATGTTTTAATTAGCCGCCATGCATTCAGCAATAGGCTTAGTTAGTCTAACCCTTTGTATCCCTGTTGAAATGCATGTTACACATTACGTATGGGAAGAACAGACTGAACTGATTCCGCTGTATATTATAATAAAGTGCCATAAAAACTACACACAATAAACTGAATACAGTTTCATATTTGTTGGCTTATACTGTATGTATAACTGATCTGCTCAGATTTTGAGGGTACATATGTAGAAAACAACCATCTCAGATCTACTTTTACCTGAAGACCTAATTTTTTTTTACTTTTTCAATGTGGTTTTGCTTGATTTGCATGCAAACTTACCATGTAGGGGCAAATTTGGGAACCGGGTCCAAACATCAGTTCACATTGTCTGTTAGCATTGTAGATTTGACCAGGGAGGAGGGTAGGCAGCTCATACGTCCTGCCTACAGGCTCATCAAGAAGGCACTCTCCGTAGCCGGTGCTATGTCAAAAGGAGGAGTTGGTGTACAGTAAATGAAAAAACCATAAAACCATACAAGTGTGCACAAACACAAATGCACATGTACACACACACATGCACAAGGCAAACTTTCTTGGTATGAAAACTTTTAACATAATCCAGTATTTTGACCCCAGAAAAATCAACATGTGTCACCTCTTTCATAAGAGCGAAATAAACATCTCTATGTCAGTCTGTGACCATCCTCAGATGTGTTTTCCTCTGTGGGTGGTCTGTAAAGTTACCTAACAGAGAGACTGATACCACTTCCCCTCAATAGCCTGTTAGTAAATGCTGTCACTATGAAACTGGAGTCAGGCGCCACAGACTGAATAAAACAGCATTTTGATACAGACTGAAAAGGATCTGCATGCTGACCGCATTTTTATCCGAGGCCTATTTCTCTGTGCTGAAAGCAAACAAGGGAATTTGGGATCATAAAGCACCTTGATTAAGTTACATAAGTCGGTGCCAGCTCTAGCATTGTAGTATAATAACAGATTGTGATGTATATCAGCCACACCCTGCGCCTCGACACAGTTAAAGAGACCACAAACACAGCTGGACTGAATGTATGCACCAGCAGCCTGCATATAAAATCATCAGGCTTCACGGTTGTGAAAAGGTCCAAGTCAAACATGTTAGCAGAGCGACTTGAGGCTCAAAGGATCTCCTCTTTTGTTGTTTACTTTTGAAAAAGGAAACTGGCTCATGAGACATGTATAGATGTGTAATTACACAACATGTCTGCACCGCTCTGACAAATTTCATCCTGGATTGAGCTGCTAAAACACCTGCTCCACAAAGCACCGGCTGATGTGACAGGCCAATAATTACACAGGATTACCGTCACTTTGTTTCTGTCCCCTTTCATTTCAACCCATAATGTAAAAAACTGCAGTGAACAGTGTCGGCTGGTAGGGGAATGACTACAGTATGTAAGAACAATAAACCAGCAGTAGAAGACACTCTGTATGAAAACTATTAAGCAGCCTGTCAAGGAATCATACAGACAGTCCTATATTACAGCATCTTTCAGCAGTTGGTCATCTGTCTAGTCAGAGTCCTGGAACCTAATGGAATGATTATTAAGATCAAGACAGACAGACAGACAGAGGGAGAAGGGGTCAATGTGGTCACTTTTTAAATGAAGCTTTTTTTAAAGAATATCAGCTGTGTGAATTTGAGACAGCGAGGCAATTCTTCTCTGGCACCAGAAGAGATTCCACAGCTGGCAGCCATTGGAAAACATGAAAGTGAGTTTATTTATGAAATGACTTATAGTTGGCTGTTGTGTGCATGTCATAAGAAACTAAACAATAATAGTTTCCATGTACACCATACTGGGTATCCCTCAGCAGATAGCACAAGAAGTCTACTCATATGTCACATTGATGGTTTTTGCAGAGGACTGAATTACACAGAGCATCACTGGACAGTGTTTGATCAAATAGCGCCAAGCAAACTGCAGCAAACGCTCAGAGGTTTGTCTCTGACAGCATGTACCAATTATTGTACATGGGGATATAAAACAAGATTGAGACAGAGGTTTAGCTGAATTTGGAGCCACATATAAAGATCCATCTTGATTTTATCAAGAAAAGAAGAAATTGAAAAAAAAAAAGATTCAAAAAGGATTTGACATGGGGGTTTTAAAAAAAGGAGTTGCTGTTAGTGTGGTAAGCCTAATTTTTGAAGTGTTTAATGGAAAATGATAGGGCTTGCCCACTGCTAATGATTATGTGGTTTCAACACCCAGCGAACACAACAATTAGTGGGTGGCAACAGTCAAAGATTTGCATTTTACTTTTATATTTGGATTTTGTGGCTTAAATCAAACGGCACAGGGCCAGGGATGGAATGAATGGTTTCTTTATATAGCGGTTGACACATAATAACACTGCACAACAGCAGGACGCTTTTCATCAGCTCTCAGGTGGGGGAGTTCAGTGCACATTATTACAGCAACAGTGAGATAAGGGGGAGAAGTAGGGGAATCCTTTGCCTTTTGAAAAGGGATGTTTGAGAGGTGGCGCGGCCTTTCGTTTTTTAAACTGGTAGGAGAGTGGTGCAGATTGAATTTGCTCTTCAGGGAGAATGGGCAGTCAAAACACTGACGTACTTGACCAGGTCAGCCCACTGAGCAGGAGTGCCAGTGTAGAAGTGCTCGCAGGAATCAATGCTCCTCATTGTTGGCTGGAGACGGACTTCAAAAGCACTTGGACTACACCCCTCAAGGGCCTTTCCCACCACTGTGGCTCCCACACTAAACCTGAAGTGCTGCTTTACTCTCTCCATACCTGCACTGTTTGTTATACATCCCATATGTTTAACAAATGTTAAGTTTATATGTTAAATGTTAAAGTTTACAAATGCATTTTTGCACATGCATATCCTACGTGGCAACCAGTCGCACACAGAAACCCAACACAGCTGACAAGGATCAGTCCAAATAATGAGGAGATTCATGAAGATTCTCCTCATCTTTATCTGAATGTTCCGACCACTCAGTGTTGAGGTCAGCGCTGGCTGGAAACTATGGGACACACAACCTTAAAACTGCATATGAGGAATCGCCTAACACTGCGTTCTCGAGATGCATCTGGTCAACAAAGCCGTCCTTTGTGAAGGCCTCCACAATTAACAGAGGAAAGGAGGCAAAGATTAAAGGGTCACGTCCAGGGAAGATCTAATTATAACTGACATTTCCCATCTTAAAGGGAAGCCCTTCACCAAGATCAGTGACCATGCTGCGGGGTTAGGAGTCGCTGAATGAACCGTTTCCCCGTACTACAGGTCTTGGTGTGGAAAGCGGGCAAGGGACTAGATTACTGTTTGCCCAGGATCTTGAGAGCAGGGCTGTGACAGAGTGGAGCGACCGGGGAGGGGCTGCGGAAGATCCATCGCTCAGGTCAGCCGAAGAAGACCCCCGGATTCAAACAGGAAATACTCTTTCAACACCAGGCAATAACAACTCAACACAGTTTACATTGCGCTGACCTGTCTACAGAGCACTGCGAGAGATGAAGAAGCTGTTTGTTTAGCTGGTCACGTCACAACAAGTTAATGCACGTTTAAAATGTGGATGTGATAATATCAGTTTGGAAAGGAAATGGAGAAGCATTACTTTCTCTTCCATGAGAAAAGTGCATCATCTCTACTGTCTTTTGGCAATCAGTTTGAAATTACAGTAGAAAGGACAGCTGGAGGTACCTACTCTAGAAACTCTGTGATGTACTTGCGGCTGCACTTGGACCACGACCAGGGATTGGTGTCATAGTTGAGGGTAGGAGCCATGACATGATACTGGTGCTTCATGCCTGCCTCCCGACATTTGGGGTTGTCATCGTGAGGCATGTTGAACCTGGTGGAGACAGGGATAAAGACAGGGAGTCAGAGAGGGGGAGAAAGGGATATGAGGGAACACACACAAAGTGATTATCAGCTGCTGAAGGGCTCAGTCGTAACGAGGAGGATAAGTGTCACAAGATTTACATTCAGTCATTTTTAACAGGGGATCAATCCGCACCATCCCTGTGGGCCGCCACACACAGCAACAGACACATGTGTGAGTAATGCCACACACTCTGCACCTTTCTCTACACTTGTCTGTTTCTCATTTCCTTTCCCAAATGCATACACCTCCCTATTTGTGCTATCTCCCAAATGTTTATACTGTAAAATCCCCAAAAGGCTTCAATAAAGCTCCAACTGGCCAGTAAGTGGTACGGCATTTTATCTACTTTATCTACTTTTACTCTCTATCTATCAGCCTGTCCCCTCTACCATCACAGCCAACATGTTAGTGAGAACCACCTCCAGCTCACTCCTCAAAGGGCAAGGGTCACCGTCTCACATTCTCAAAGGGCTTAATGCTGAGGGAAAGGTAAGGGAGGTAATACCATGCACATCAGCACACATGTGTATGTTACTCCAGTGTAAACAGGTATTGTCATAGTTTCACCAGAGTCGTAATTAGAGCTGCAGCTAATGGTTATTTTCATTATTGATTCATCGGTCAATTAAGTTTATGTAAGAAAATAGTTTTGTTGTATTGTCTGACCAACAATACAAAATCCAAAGATATTCTATTTACACAAATACAAAACAGAGAACAAAAACTCACATTTAAAAAGCTGGAAGTTGGCATTTTTGCTAAATAAATTGCTTAAAAGCTTAAACGATTATCAGAATAGTCGGTAATTAATTTTCTGTTGATCCTCTTATTAGTTTATTGACTAATTGTTCCTGCACTAGTCAGACTAAACAAAACAAGTGTCTTCACAGAAGAGCAGATGTATAAAGTGAAGTACACAGCGTGGCATCTGCAAATTAATGAATTCATCCAGCTTGTCTGCAGTTGGCAAGCTCATAAAGCAAGTTTTCTTGATCCTGTCCAGAATAGTGCAGTCCAATACGGATGTCCTGTTTTGTGCTGCGGTTTTGGCGCATACCCATAAATATGCACAGTGCATGAGCACATGCGTGCACACGTATATATATATACACAGGAACCCACACAGCTGTATGATGTCTGAGATGTTTACAACAGGATGTGGGTCAGTGCTGGGCTCTGGGCTCTGGGCTCTGGGCTGCGGCTGAGGGTCAATCCATACTACCACACAAACAAGACCTAGCATGGCTGGCATGAGGCCCACCCTACAGGGGCCGAGGGCCTGAAGACAAACACCCAGGGAATAATTAAGCCTCTGGCACAGTAATGAGTTCCGCACACACAAACTGAGCTTTTGGTTGATACTGACAACATTGAATCTGGCTCAAATAATATTTGCAGCTATTCTTTCTCTCTATATGCTTATGCACAGGTGCATCGGGGGGATACAGACAGTGAGAGGAAAGTTTAAAATCACAAAAATATTTATAAAATATAATATAACTGGATATGTTGCTGCGACTAACTATACTTTGTTATTATCATGATCTAGGGATTTGCGTGTGTTTATTTGACCAAGATTTGAACATTACAAATGAGAATACTGGCTTTAAGTTCTGAGATTAGAGCCTTTTACTGTAATTAGGTTATAAATCAGGCAGTTTTGTGGCTCTCTGTTCAGAGACCTCAGGGGACAGATCAATACAAGAGTCAATTCCAGTAGGAGAGTACCAACTCCAACACTGAATTATTAGCACCCAGAATGTCATCATTTTAAAATCCACTGGCTTTTAGTCTGAGCTCTTAGCAAATCAAACTGCGTTGCTCTCTGCGCATTACACCCTTAATGCCATGCTGCCAAGACAAAAATGGATTTCTGTGCTGAAATGCTCATAAATAACTGTGAGAGTAAGATGTACTACTGGAGTGATAACAACCTGGTTGGGACTTTGTACAGACTGGCTATACTTGAATTAAGAGTCACAGCCAGCAGTGCAGTCTGCAGAAACAACCTTTGTCAGCACTTCTAGACAAACAGAGCTTGGAGACATCAGAGAGCTCCGATTACTGGGGAAAATTGATTCCTGCGTTGTCAGTGGATTGCACCTCTTAGCTCCTCCGAATTGAGTGCTGCACAAAAAAAGAAACTATCTTTGACAATCTGAGTAATTGTATCTTCTTAGCCAGCTTGCTAAGGTTAGGTGTGATCAGGATAATGCCAGTGAAATTTTGTGGTGTAGCCTTGATGTTGAGAAAGAAAGTCTGTTTGCAGCTATAGACTTTAATGACTTGATCAAAATGTCAGGACGAATTATTTGTGATCTGAGACATTTGAGGACTTGGCATTGTCTGATGACAAACTTGATTAATCCTTATATGTGTCACCTTTGAACGGCTATCAAGTGACACAGCCTGGCCCGAAAATCCCCACGATGGCTATTAGCAATCACACATCCTTGCAGTCATCTGAGAAAAGCCTCCTATCCATTAGTCTAAATCTTTCTTTAATCTGCAATGCTCTTGAGTGGCTCCCACTACCTGACACTGGCTTTCCCAGAGTGCTAAACACTCACGCCTGTGAACGCTGCGATTAACCGCGCCAAGAGGCAGAGCCAACTGGCCCTCCAGCTGCTTGAACTTTAGCATAAACAGATCCACACGAGATGTAAGGGGAAAAGGGGGGTGGGCTGTAGGCTTGTCCATCTGGCTGCTGTGGTACAATCTCTCCACTGGAAGAATGTGTGAGCAGCAAGGAGGAGGAAGAAGAATATCTTTCATTCTTACCAAATGGCTCATGGCCTCTCTCTGACACAGGTCCTTTTTACTATCCTACACACACGGACATGGAGACCGGAAAGAAAATCTCTCACTCACTTTCAAATTTTTACTCTGCAGAGGAGGTGGGCAGGAACAAAGAACAGGGATGCTTTGTCATCCTATTCCTATCTTACTGAGATGGAAAAGAAGATGTGAAATGAAAACCAGCTTGTTATGCACTTAAACTTCAGAAAAATGTATCCAAGTGCTTCCAAAATTTCACCAAATTTAAATGAACTGAATTGAATTGCAAGAATGAGGTGGTAATGAGTGATCTACCATGATTTTACCTCAGATGGATGTTTGTAATAAACAGTGGTCCATATGAAAGATACAGTCGTGTGTTTTGACTTGGTCATTTGGCTACAGATTATAAATACAAGCCTTTTTTTTCCACTTCACACATGTGGCAATATGTGTTTGCTGTGAAAACATTCTACAACAGACAGGCGTGTTTTACTCACTAATAGGCAAGTTAAAATGACGGCACTGTGACATCTTCAGGTTGTTTTATCAATCTTTGGGGGGTGATATGTTATATATATTATGATACTAAACAGAATATTTAACCTTGTACTCTCTGGTAAAGTTCACTGTGCCACTTTAAAGAAATCTTTGGATGTATTTACTGTATTCAGAGAACTCTCAAAACAAAGCTCTGACACATACAGGGTTAACTTCTTGAGCTGTATAGTGAGGTATTATAGGCTGGCATGTTATTAAAGGTCAAGTTTTCACTTTATTATGTTTTGCACCTGTGTCTGCTGCGCCCTACCTCTCTTGATAAGAGGGCTTTTGTTGGTCAAGACTGGCTATGGGGGGTGAGATGGGATGTGTGTGCGTGTGTTGTGTGTGTGTGTGTGTTGGAGTAGGAGCGGGGGTGGGGGGTGGGGGGGGTTTGCCACAGGTTCTGTGCCGCAACTTACACATGGCCCAGCTCATGAGCGATGGTGAAAGAGGCGCTAATTCCATTTTCTTCACTGATGGAGCAGCTCCGGTACTGGTCGCACATTGTCCCCAGCTCTGCAAGTCCTGCAGGGTCACGTACACACACAGAGACAAACACATAGATGCACATAAACACATACAGAAGAAAAAAAAAGCGTGCTGCTTGAGTTGTAAAGGCGATTAAACCATCAAAACTGTTCTGTAAGAGAGATTAGCACGGCCACCAACTCCCACCATCCTCCCTCCTCCCCTTTCTACCACTCTGTTCTGTCACTATAATATTATTAGTTGACAGCTTGCCATAAACTCATTACTGCACAGTTTATGAGCTGTGGTTAACAGAGTGGAAAGTTAAGTGAAAAGAACTTGGAGGTGGAGATATTTTTGCAAAGAAAAAAGCAAAAGTTTACCTAACGTGTCGCATTTATCTTTCGCACGGCAGATGTCTTCCCTGAAGAAAAAAACAAACAAACATACAATGCTGTTACCATTCGATGTATAGAAGAATTAGCTTGAGAAACACTTGCTTTCAAAGTGAGCATAGGAGGTGAGTATGTACCTGGTGATGAGGAGTGCAGTGTCATGATGAGAGGGGTGGCTGTCATCCTGGACGTTTTGGCTCTGCTGCCAGACGCAGAAGTTGTGGAGAGTAGTGGCGGCATTGAAACTCACTGTGGGTCCTTCCTATTATGGGTGAAACACCAATGGAATTGTGACTGTGCGCACATAGAGCAATGCTGTAAGTAGTAATTGTACTAAGTAGACCTTAGAGTCTCATTTTAAAGGAGTATCTCACATTTGTCAAACTTTGTTATTCTCTAAGAGGTCTCTGGAAAGAATGACATACAGTAGATTGGGGCAAAGATCAGGAGCCTCCTATAGCTTTCCAAACAACTGCAGTTCAGCAACAAAATTCATGTCAAACACTTGTCTTTGAGTTAGACCGAAAGTAAACACAGAAAATAGTCCCCTAGAAATTTGGAGGGAACTACAAAGCATCGCTCTTGCACCGCCTCTAGGAACAGCTGTAGATTTCAAGTGGAGGTATTTCAGTATTTTTGATTCGAGTTAGTCAGTAATTTTCGAAATGTTAGCTAAATACACAACAGTCTGCCAGACAGTGTTTCTTCATATGTGGGTCAATTTGTAGGACAATAAGCCACAACTGTGTCTCACTTTATCTTATGGTGGAAGTCAATAAAAACTGAACAGTTGGTAGCTTGTTATTTTATTTTAGTCATTTGGAAACTTTCAGAAACAAAGCATCTTCTCAAGCACTACTACTTGTCTGGCATACACAGATGCATAAGAAGCGAGCCACAACCTCACATTACTGTAAACAAACCGGCATCCTTGCATTACTACACACATAAGTCGGCCAGTCATGTATACACTGTGCTATTTAGTTTACTACAACAGCTAAAGGGCTGTTCAGGAGACTTCTTTCTGTATCTGAGACATGTTTGAGGTGATTTTGTTGCAGGAGACTCACATTCTTTACCCTGATCAACGCACTCTATAACCAAAGTGGTGAGTAAAACGTTGTCATATCACAGTATGTGACTGATACCCAGTTTGGCATATACCCAAAATTAATTTAACTATTACAGTGACCAAACAAACTACAGTGAGACTCTTCAGTATCATCTCATGTGCAGGTGGCTTGCTGCATCACTGTGGTATCATTTGTTTTCCACAGAGACCTCTCCTGAGACTTGAGACTGACAAGGCAGACAGTGTCCTTTCAAACAGGCCCCACAGAGAAAAGGCCAAGGTAGGGACACCTGCACTGACGTCAGCAGTATTGAAGACCTGGATACAGGTAGCATTCAAGACCATGCGCTCACCTGTTCATTGTGGATGACAACTAGCTTGACAATCACGATGTTGATGAGGTTTCCTACGCTGGGGTCTCTGTACACTGCTGCTACCTGTAACAAAGACAAAACACACAGACAAAAAATGCAAACCTCCACTAACCTGAACCAGAGCACAGATAGGGACAGTATAAAAGCTAGTATACTGTACTTAACTCAATACTTGGATTGAGAAAATACAGCTGTTGCTTTTTTTGGTTAATCTCCATGAGGTTTAATCAAAATAGCAACAGTTCAGTGAAGGCAAAAGAAAGAAAAAATGTCTCCTTCAGGGTAAGTTTAATCAACAGGGTATTAAAACCAATTACATTTCCCGCCTGGTCCTTAGCAAAGAAAAAATAAACTAAAACCTGGACCCAGCAACAAATGTGAAACGTCAGCAAAGCTGGACCTCAGAGCTCCTCTGTGAAGACAGCAAAACATTCCCTCTGTAGCTTTCCCCTCTCTTGCTTTTCTCCTGCACCCCTGTCATGGTCGGCCAGCGGTCTCCTGAGGCCGTGAGCAGCCTCCTGACAGGAACTCATTAGCCCACTATAAACATTTAGCTTGTCTTAGCCTGGGGGGAGGCAAATGTGGCCCAGGCCTTGTTCAGAGTGGGCAAAGGGAGTCAGTCTTTGCATGCTCTGAGTCCAACTGTGACACAGGACCTTGTTGTATGTACTCTCGTCCCAATTCATATTAGAGTATATATTCATAAGTGCACGAACCAAAAATGACAACAATGTCAACAGGGCTGTAGTTACCAATGTAGCTATAGAAGTAATATTTTTGGGAATCTCTGGGGTTTAATGACATAAAGAGGAGTTCACCTTGTTTACTTACACACGTTTTTAAGGCTGATTCTGATATAGTTTTAGATTTTAAAAAATGACCTATGTGGCAACAGTTGAAATAAATCCAAACAAAAAAATCTTTTTTTAAATACTCATAAGATTTTAAATAGTTTAGTATAGTAGTATTTCACAGGGGCCATGCACAAACACCATAAATCTCAAAAATACATTATGAAGAGAAGAAATGCTTTGTAATAGATTTAATTATCTACTTTCCATCTGCAGTCCCGGATCAGTTAAATGCAACCTCATGACCTCAGTTTTTCAAAAAAATCTTAGCTACAGCCCTGAATGTCAGCAAAATATATTCAACAACAGGAACTTCATCAGCATGGAAAAGACCTAAAAATCTCACTGGATCAGCACCATGGCACGTATCAGGCTTGGTGGATTTCTCTCTTCTGCTTAAAATGGCTCTATAATATGTCTGCTGGTTTGGTTAAATCATGGCTAAAGTAACTCGGAGGCTGTGAAAGGAAAAAAAATGTGTGTCTGCAACATTGGTCTACAGACAGAAGCATGGCAGGTCTAATGTTGTGACTTGGCACATTGCTTTATAACATTCACTGTACCCTGTCATCCTTCCTTAAGGATAACACTCCACTGACAATCATTACTTCTTTATAAGTTAAGGAGTTTTGTGAACATTAAGTCTGTCATACTGGTGAGAGACAGTGGAAGGTACACACAGTTCAGTACAATTGATAACCTATCCTGCTTTGACACAGAGCAGAGACTCTCCCAACACTCTTACTATAACGTATGCACAGACAGTCAGTCACAATGTTACTTGGCTTGATTACCAGCCCAGTCAGATATGGAATTCATAAAGAATTGAAAGAACTGTATGCACATGTATGTATAAGAATCACATGGTGGTGTGTGTGCATACATGTGTATATATCCACCTAGAGCGATAACCCACTGCAAACACACATCAATCATCTAATAATACTAGACAAAAACATATCTTCCACACTAAAACAAAATGTAATTTTTAGAAACATTATTTTACTTACTACTGACATGATTGTTAGGATGTAGTGCTCTAGGTTGCGTCCGTGGTGGCGCGCCATTTTGGCATCCGCTGTCACCATTAGCTCAACGTAGCGAGGGTAGGAGAGGAAGCGCTTGCGTCTGTGCTGGGTTTTGGGGTGCGTGCCGGTGGAGTTGTTGTCATAAATGTGTTGATCGTCTATTGTGGCTCGGAGAGTTTCCAGCTCCTCTCCCATATTCCCTCTGCTCTCAAAAGAGACGGGCCTCTTGGAGTCCTCTGTTTGAAGACAGGAAAGTGATGAGAAGTGATTATATGGAGAGGGATAGATGTTTAAATTAAACTGAAGTCTTCATCATCACATACTCAAATTCTTTCACACTGAACACCCACCATTTCATGTTACATAGGCGTTTCATCAGAGAGCATGGTACATCAACAGTTAAGAGCCAAGGGGTTTAGCTTAGCTGAATTCCAATGACATAACAGAAGCAAGCTGGACTTCTATGGCAAAAACCATAAATTATTGTGTCATTCCAGTGCTGAAGAAAACAGTTGTACCAAGAGACACAAGGGTGGTCACTGGTGAGCTTTGAGACTAAGAGACAGGCAATCTGCACTCCCTATGCCCAAATGTAAGCCATACAAACAGAGAAAATCCCATGACGACATTTTACAGACTCACAGAGGGACTAACCTCAATGTGCACTCCACAAGGGGGTATAAAATTCCTTAAAATCACCCCACCTCTGTGACCTTGGCCAGTATATTATCTGGAAATTATGTAAAATGTGGACAATCCTGACAAAAGGCAACAGATCAATTTAATGCCAGATTGATAATGATCCGATTTATAGGCTAGAGGTGAATGCCTTCAACAACTGCTTCAGGTAGGAGAAAAAAGAACCAGGACAACAGCCATACAGTATGCAGCGCATACTCAACTGGCATTCTCTCAGCTGAACTGCACGTGTTGAGCTGACTATGAGCCATAGATTCCTTTACCATGATAGAGTAAAGTTAAAAGAGGGAGACAGACGGAGAGACTAGGAAAGTGTGAGGCTTGTTTCATTGGGGAAAAGTGAAATCTACAAAGGTTAAGGTCAGATATTATATGTACACATATGTTTCCTAAGACTGTAGCCAAGCAGAGTTTGGGGAATCCACAGGTAGACCAGGGGAACCAGAGAGGGAGCACACAGGAAAACTCCACATAAAAGGGTGATTTTGTTTAGGAGAGACAGAAGCAGATTATGGTGGTTACTGACCGGCAAACCACCCCATCTGCAAAACTAACTGGTGGATCTTTGTTAAGAAAAATCTCCTTCAGCATCATCAATCAAGTTAATAAAGAACACATCAAAAATATTGTGCATAGTCTGAATGTCGAAATGTTTCAGCGAAGATGGATAATTTATGAGCATTGGATGGTTTTTGTGTTGAAACAGGCTATTTGAGGACTAAGTATCTGCATACAGGCCATTATATTGTCCAGATCTGCAGTGGTGCATAACCACATGTGATGTTGAGTAAGAAAGATTGCTTGCAGTAGTTTCTGCCATCTCTCAGCTGGGGGAAGATGGATTTGATCAGCCACATCAATGCAATGCAATGCATGCAGCCAAATCATGCAAACACACAGACACAGAAACTGTAGAAAAGACACAATCTGAGATTTCTTTGACAATTTCCGATTATTATTCAAAAGCATTTTGTTTCACAAACATTAAAAATGGAAGCAAATCTTTTACGTTCTCAATTCAGGTAAAAATGCATATTTTTGGTCCATATGGTCTCAATACTTTTATGACAGATCATTTGTATTATCCAAAAGCATCTTTTATGCCAACTCAGGTTATGGTATCTCAACCTTCTGCAGTGTTTTCTGCAGCTTTTAAGGACACATGCAGACATTAAAGAATTTAATAAGCAATATAAATTAAACATGAAGTAACATTCAGTGAACATTATATGATTTTCATTGTTTACGAGCCAAGCATAGTTTGGAGTCCGTCATCCTAAACAACCTCCTCAACTTTGGATAACCCAATTATAGTGAAGTGCTCCATTGTCTTCTCAACACTCAATCTTTCCAGACGGTCAGACAGAGAGAGATTGTGTGTAACTGTTAGGTCAGAGAAAAGCAAAAAAAAAAAAAAAAAACTAAACTTGTTGAGCACTCCGAGATTATTCAAGCGATGCCCCCAGCGGGCACGCGAGGCGGAGCGTGACTCCCTGGCACAATGGCACACAGCTCTTGCCGCCGTGAGGCCCAGCCCCATGCCAGCGCCAGCATCCAAGTCAGCGCCAAGCCCGCCTGTGCCCATGCACACCGCCCGGGCAGCTGGGCCAGAACAGAGCTTTGTATTTTCCAGGAAAAATCTCTCTGAGGCCAAACCCTTCACTAAACCCCTTAAACAGACTCATCACTGCAGACAGTCTGACATCAAAGGGATTAACAACGCAAAGAAGAGTATCTACATCTACAGAAATTTGTGTTAAGTCTCAGAGCAAGCGAGTGTGAGATGAAAAAAGAGAAGAGGAGGAGGTGAAATTATGGTCTCTGTTATAATAGCCTTTGAATCAGTGCAGATTAGCCACACACAACCTTTTCCAAATCGCCTTAGGTTCAAATCCCCCTCTCGCTAGGTAGTGAGCTGCTACTTACACCATGAGAGGACAGGGGTGACTGCCCTGACCCACTGGACACACAGAGATATGACATCACCCACTGGGCACTGGGCACCAAACCAGCTACATCACCTACATATCTACATCTCTGTTCAAATTCATATTCAAACATTGAAATTTGATATATTGCATTTCTGTTTTACACTAGCAAGGATTTCACGAGCATAAGCCTATAAAACCGATCTCCAGCAGTTCTCATAACAGAGAATAATGAAAGGAGCCCTGCACAGCACGAGTGTAAGCATTTATAAATGTTGTAATTTGGTTGGCTCCAGTATGCACATAGCTAAAACAGACCCACACTTTTCTGCTCTAACGCCTACTTGACTTGTAAACTTGCAAAAAAAAATCTTTTCATCGTTGTGCCAAAAGATAATCAAACACAACAAATATTACAAACAGTCTTTATCTATGCGCTCAATAACACGTTCAATTGCACACAAGTATTCCACACGCATTATCACAGTTTCATACATATTTCAAGATTTTAAGTTTGGTTTGAATACATACAGTACATATGCTTACACTTAAGCATTTATTTACATTCATTCCTAAACAAACGTATGGAAGCATTTTGATGCTTGTATATCATCTTTAAGGTTATGAACTTTCTGTTTGAGCACATCCACCCAGCCCTTCCAAAATGATCTCATTGAAATTCAGTTTCACTCTAGATCAAAGAGTTGCTCTTTGACTCTCCTTCAGTTCAGTCAAAAGTATCAGTGCCAAGAGCCCATCAATGGGGAACACACATTTTATTGTTGAACTAATTAACATTCTTTTACAATGGCCCGCTGAGAGTGGAAGCGCCCTGTTCCCCAGGTGCCAATTAAATAGACAGTGTACCTTACATTGAGTATAGGTAGTGCTTTAGTTGTATATGTGGGTGAGCAGTGACGCCCTCCCCTCCCCACCCACACACACACACACGCAGTTCGCTGACATTGTAAGCATGGAGAGTGCCGAAAGTGTTAGCTTGGAAGATTTGAGCTCGGAGGTGGAAGACGACTCTCCTCCTCCATCGCCAAACCAACAGTCAGAGCCAGTTGGTTCTATTATTCAACCATATTCTTTTGAGTCCATGGCAAATGCTGGTCAGGCTGCTAGGGCTGCTCCAACAGCAGAGCAGACACCCAAGAGGATGGGAGAGGCACATTAGGTAGGCTAGGGGGTTTATATGTAGCAACGTCGTCGTAAAAATTATGCAGAAACTATGTCAGGTCACATGGGAAAACGTTTTTAGAAAGGCTTGGGAAAATAGCATTTTCACTGTAAAACAACAAACACCAAAATTTGAATGTTCGGATTTGAATACATATAGAACACTACCAGGAAGCTACAGAATGATATAAAAACCTCAAAAAAACTAACAGTAGAACTCAAGAGGGAGAAAAAAATGTTGAAACTCGTGCAGACAGGGGCACAATTAAGACGGAGAGAAGCAGACAGCTAATTGTTGCTGTTGAAGAAGGCTTTTAAAAGTGAAGTGGCATGACTTTTGACCTCATTGGAAGACTTTGGGCTTTGTACACTTACAGTGCGCTGAGTTCAGTTGTTATTTTCAGTCCAGAGACGTGCTAAAAACAGCATGGTGGTCTCTTGAAGAATGTGTTTGGAGTAGCAGACCTCCTCTGAAGAGACAAAATACTTAATACTTATGGATCTGGACTTCTAATGATGGGCAGGGGCCCAAGAGTGTTTCCTTTCTCAGGTTCAAGCTGGGAGCCCTTTGACTTTAAGATTTAAGAAATTCATCCAAACATACTAACCTAACTCATGCTATCCTAACACTGAGAGTGCATACTCCCACCAACCCCACCCAAGACTGTACAACCCTCTTCATTTGTTGTTTTAATTATAGAAAATGTTTAAAAATCTGCACCTGAATCTGGATCTGCATCAAATCACAGACAATCATTTTAATTGGCTGATGGCAACCATGATTGGAGGATGGAGAATATCTACTGTATGAGGACAAAATGTAATTGGATTTTACAGGAGGGCTGAGATTTGAAAGGTGAAAGGACCACTGAAATTTGGTTGCATCTGCACACTTCATTCAAGAGTTATGGCAGTTTATGTCCAAGACAGTTTATGTCACCAATTATTGGTATGGATAATAAAAAAAACAAGCTCATCGAAATATTTCATGTACTTAATTTGGTGAAGATGGGATGAAATTTGTAGGATGTAATTGAAAAATTCAAACATTTCTTGGCCTATACTGGTCACTACTAATCAGTACCTTTTTGGTCCATGGCCCCACTTTTCATTAAGTTTTATTTAAATAATTTTACTAGTTTTTGACATGTCCTGGTAATAAACAGATTAACAAGGCTGTTCATTCCTATTGTTAGAAATAACATTGCGCTCACCAATGTAACTGCTGAGATCTGAGAACACAGCAACATAACCGAAGGAAGTCAGATAAATTTACTTTTCTGGCAATGTTGTCATGATCCCAGATAAACAAAGGGGGAAAAAACAATTATGACTATAGTTCAATACAACAAACTATTTTAAATTTAATAGGATTAATAAGTTATGCTCCTCCAATACAGTCAGCAGGGATGAAGTCATTACATCTCCCATATCTTTAAACATATTTAAAGTCCTGACTAAATCATTTTGCCTTGACATAAACAAAGCAAGTCCACAGTTTTGAGTGATGTCTGGCCTCTCAGATGATAAACAACCAGAGCCACAGGCGATGACATTGATGTTTCACTGGCTAGCTCTCAGCACTGCCTCTCCCCAGTCCACCTCAGTGGGAAACTGTTGCTCACCTGTCACCCCCTCTAACCTCTGACTGTCATCCATGCCACCATACAGTCAGTCACTGTCACTCAAGTCGCTTTAACCATTCCAATCAGCCCCCATCTGTTAAGAATGCCCAGACAGTAGACAGTGGCAGAAAATAGCCCCAGCTGGAATCTGTCACGGGAACTCCCGAGACAACACAAGTTCAATAGGGCTGAGGCCTCAGGGCAGGCAGACACATGGCAGCTATTAAAGTTATAGACTGTCTATAGCTGCCCAACCCTGTTCGGACCTGTCCAGAGTATCTGTTATCTTAAAATCAGATGACAATGAGTGCAATGGACCATATTATTAGCTGCTTGCGCTATCTGTCATGCAGTATTATAAAATGAGACAATGACGAAATTATGTCAGAGAAAGAACCTCGCACCTTGGCTGAAGACTTGCAGTCACTGCACGACGGCAAAGAAACTGTCAAACCTGCTATTTCATAGTAAATGTGTCCGGTGAAACAGATATTCAAAAGTCAGAAATTGTGATTCTTTTCTAGGCCAATAGCAAGGCAATGGGTGAGAAAGCTACTTTAGAGAAGCAGGTGTAAAAGAAGAAAAGCGTTCAGTGGGAGCTCGGGAAAAGGCTGGGGCCTCTGCCAAGCTCTGGCGCAAGACCGACAGGCACATGCAGCGCAGGCCAGGACTGCTCAAACACATGAAGAAAGAAGCTCCTTTCTCCATTCCTCTGCACTGCTCGGTCAGCAATTCCCGATATTCCGCGGGATACTTCGTCCACTGACAAGCCAGGGAGATGACAAGTACTCCCAATGGATGCCTGTGCTCTCACAAACAAATACTCACAAGCAAACCACATCTACGCATGCACACAAAAGCCCCAAAACAAACGTTTTTGCCCAGCAACAATAGATGCTTCCTGGAATGGGGGAGGTTCAGTCGCTCCAGGGGGCATGAGGGCACAAAGCACGCCTAAGCCTTTTGGAGCCATCTGACATTCAGAAGCTCCACACCATCTAAAGCTGGACCCTAAAGGTGAGAGAGGTTGTCTGAGTGTTCAGCGTCCGTCCATCACACCCTGACTAGCCACCTTTCCTGACCCCTGTCAAGAGCCGGCGTAAGAGGAAAACAAAGAGCTTTAATGCATACATAGTTACGACTGAGGCCCAGCAAACAAGCCAGAAAGCCCAATAACCACGCACCTCTAGGAGGGGAAAAACTCAAGGTCACATCCACCCGTCCAGTGAGTGACTCCAAACAAAGAGGGAAGTGAGGTCACAATCAACAAGTGCCTCCATTCACATACATGAAAGCGCAAAGGGAGAGCGGGCAGCGATTCAAGTCGGCTAGTTCAAACCCCAGGCGGGGGAGGGCATTTTTCCATGTAAATGAACCCATTGACCAAAAACCTGATGCTAGCATTTGAACTACCATGTATACACAGTGGGCACCAAGGGGGGAATCCTATACACTGATTATGTTGGGGGTCAGGGTGCACAGATGCCATGTGTGCCAAGTATTGCCGCATCAAAGCCAGTCACTTTGCTGTCCCAGCTGCCCTCAGTTAGCCATCAAACCAAGAAATCGGATGAAACACCCCGGAGCTAATGCTGGGACGTTGGTGTTTGGGTTTTCAGCTGGTAATGTTTGCTGTCAAGCTGTCCGCATTCAATTCACTGTGTCTAATTCATACAAAATATGACACTGCAGAGCTTTAGACTTCCAGTCAACGACTGTGAGAAAGAGATACTGTACAACTACCCTTCCCTCCGTCTCCTGCTTGTCTTCACATGGATTTTAGAGAGCAAAGGGAAGAGAACCAGAGAAGAATCTGCCCCTATCTGTAGCCACCCTCATCCTTGTGGCTATCTCCATCGAGGGACGACACAGGGATTCACATGCAAGCTCTGAGACAGATACCCCGTAGAATGTGTCATTAAAGGTCGGAGCTGTGTTGTGATTTGAGCCCAGTAAGCTTCTTCTTCAGAGGCTTTTAAAAGCCAGAACCAGGCACAACAAAGCACTCTGTGACTGTAAAACATTAATCACCCACTCAACAGCTATATACTCTGGAGGTATTCTAAACAGCAAGGAAGCCACCCAGGTTGGCTCATACAGGCAGAAGAGTGCTACAGTTGCTAGCAACGTCAGTCAATGAGACCCTGATTTACTTTTACATTTCTGATTTGCAGTGTTACTCCGTTGTGGTTTCTGGTGTAGTTTTTCTTTGGAAACTCTGCATTTAAACTATATTACATTATATTATCTGACATCCATTCAACAGCACATAGAATGATGCTTTCTCAACAGCGCATGAACACACACAGTGAAGAAAAGCAGCTGAAGACAGGTATAAGGCTATGTCATGACTGCTGAAATAACAAACCATCATTTTCCATCAAGGTAACACTTTAAAAGCCCTTATCATTGCACCTCTGTTTTTGACACTTCATAGGTAGTGACCGCATATGTACAAAAAAGTCAAGTATTCATACGTGACGGAGATGACAAGCCCAGAGCTGAAAACAAAACTTATTCTTTGTTAACTTCATCTATGTGGAAACGTAGCCTTCCTTTCCTTTCAACACATTTTTGCAAAGGTGTGCAGAGACTATACAAACTTTGGAAACTCTTACTCTCTTAGGATACAGAAGTCCCGGTTGTTGTGGCACTGTCTATAACACACTGAAGGCAGTACTGAGACATCATATCTGACGGAAAAGCTTATCTCAGCAGAAGTATCTTTCTGCTGATAAACATTTTGTTTCCTGGGAATAGGCTTGATAAAAATGCGACTTGTTTCATCTTTGTCTTGTTCAAAAAGATATTTCCTTTAGGATACAGCAAAGAGAAAAGTGTATGAAGATGAATAATCACAGTGAGTAAATGGGCCTAACAAAGCAATGCCTTTACAGAGGGAAAGGCTGCCTGGCTAGCAGATTGGAGGACTTGTTAGCCATCTTGCATTTTCATGTGTTTGGACCAACTGAGATAGTTGGCATGTTTCAGACCCAGGAGCCCTCTAAACGCCCCAAAACCTCTTCAAAGTCCCAAACCTGCCAAACCCTTCAGCATTCAAACTCCAGCTCCCAATTTGATTTAAGACAAGAGTCCTCTTTACAGAAACATAAAGTGGAGAAAGAAAGAGAGAAAGAGAAAAAGAGAGAGGGCCTGACCCTGACAAAGAGTGCTTTTATAGGTCCTCAAAAAGAGGAGATACTGGGAAAAGAATCTGCCCCCCTCTAACACCACTGGTTCTTTGGTCTATCATTTATGTGATGAGATAAATCATAAACTTTTGTTTCTTAACTTGCTATGAATCAGGGTCTGTGGGGTTATACTGAACACTGAAATGCACATAACTGAAATAAAATGAAATAATCTGTTCTATACACAGCCATCTTTCCAACTACCTATTAGGTACACCTTGTTAAATCGAATGCAGTCCAAAGCAACAGACCATAATAAAACATGCCTTTATGAGGGTTATAATATGTCTGAGAGGTGTTCACTAAATTCTGGGGTCATTTGGAGACTGTAGTTTGTGGTACTTTGTAATTGCATTGAAGGTATATACAGTATAGTGCTGTATTTCTAATATTCTGGTGTAGCTAATTCACTGACAACTCAGTAAACATATATCCATCTGTAAAAACAGTGCATTTAAACATACATATACATTAATATCACACCTTTACTGTAACATACATAAAGGTACATATTTTAGTTTTAAGGGTACCGTCCAAAAACACTGCTGCTTATCCTAATCTTTGAGATTTCATCCGATTAAAATGTCCAAGGTTTTGAATCATCAGCAAACAGATGCAAAGGTCCAAATCCAAGACCAGGAGAAACAACTACAAGTGTTTTGCAAGCAGAACGACACGCGCCAAGTCAGTGTTTATATCTAACCTGCTAGTAGTGGCGTGTACTGCAGTCCTTCCCATAAAAAGACAGGAGGCCTGTTAGTCTTGGCTCAGTGTGGCCTTCAAAGAGCCCATTTATCACCACATCTGGAGAGGGGCCTATCTGATAAGGCTGAGGAGTCGCAGCTTGGGACACCTCACAGTCCTACCCCAGCCCCGCTGGTTCTTTTAATCCTCCTGCTCATTGTTTACCTGCTGCCCTTTGATGGAGTTCTGCAGGTGTCTAATCCATATACGGATCCTCCTCCCTACTATCTCCTGCTGTACCCTGAATATCATTTCTACGTGGAGTATATTGGTTTATAGATGAGGTTATGAGATGAAAAGTCAGGATGTATCTCAGGGTTTAGTAGATATTAAGGGATAAGTGGCTAAGAGACAAACAATAACCGACTGGATAATGGATGTTGTTGGAAGTGAGAAGTCAGAACTCATTGACCAAGCCTACACTCACAGCTCTTCAAGGAGAGTATATTTAAAAGTGCCCCAGAGTGGGGGCTGAGAGACCCTCCAAATTTCTCACTCTCTGTTTACCACACACAGGCTGAGTGAGTGAAAGGACAAAGCATATTAAGGAGGTACTGGCCTGGCCCATCAGGTCAGTCCCAGTTCTTTAAACCGCCGCCGCACACAATGGCCACCACCAGGCGACAATGGGCGGGTTCAGACAACAAGCAAATCAAGCGGTCTGCACATAAAAGATTTATTGCATCGCACAACAAAGGCCGCCCACAGAGATCCCTGCGAGGATGACTCTAAGGCCCTCTATCACGGTGAACTCCACTCGGTCACCCTGCTTTATCTTGAGGGCCCCTACACCACCTAAAGGCCTCAATAATAAAAATTCAAATGAATTTGGGGGAACGTTGAAGCAGCCTCCCAAGCAGAAAACGTCTCCAGTTCTTTTCAGCACAACTGCAAGCTAAAAAAGTAATTATTCCTTCCCTTTGAGCTTCCGACACAGACTTGGGATTGAATGCTTCAGCAGAATGTGAGTGAAAACACCAGGCAGTGCTGGAGCGCGTTTTTGCTTAATTAAGTCAAGGAGTTTTCAATAACACCCCTTAATCAAGGCTGAAATCTTTTGGGTAACATGCAAGCCAAAGATTGTGACTGTGTATAATTTACATTTTAGGGCAGTTTTTATTGCCGTGGCTCAGAGATTGAATGCAGGTCATCAGGAGGTAAATGTTTGTGGGTGAAAGTCAGACAGACAGTGGTTACAAGCAGTATAGTTAGGCAGTCTGTAGTCTGTTACCTGAGGCAGGACAGGGTTCTGTGGTGCTGTCGGTACTCGAGACGTTCCTCTTCCTCTCATGCCGATAGATAAGATGAGGTTTGTTGTGCTTGTCATCATATTCTTCCCCCGCAGCATTCAAAAGAGGCTCCAAGAAGTATTCGCCATGTTGTGTCGTAAAAGTTCCAATCTAGAGCAGAAAACAGAGACGTCATTGAGGGTTTTGGTATGAAGCATGCGCTTACATGTGTGCATACTGTACAGTATGTGTGTAGGTTTAGTTTACAGGTTAAGGCATAGTTTCATTTAAGTAGTGGAGGCCTAATTGCAGTAATCCTGTGTTGCCCTTGGGCACCACTGTGCACATTATTTCCATGCTTTTGAACAAGCTCTGTTTTTTGACAGGTGCACATGGAAAGAACATGCTGACTTGTAAAGGTCAGAGAATATTGCTACAGTGTGTCATTGTTTAAAGTGTAACCATGGCAATCAGGGACAATCATGAAATTTTTTTATCCTTTTATACATTAATCAGTGCACATGTACTGTAAGTCATCAGGATTCAGTAAACCATTTCACATCTTAATGTGCATGTCTGACTGTGAAAATGCATTTCCCCTCCCAACCTGACACTGGGAGGAGTGACATCACTATACATGGACAGAGCTGCTGACAGAGGAATGCTAATATTGATTTGGCCGCTCAGTCCCTCACAAAGCTTCTTAGCTCACTCAGCCATGAGGCACAATGGTGTTTGTATGGTAATTTCATGCGCACACTTAAACAGGATATTGGACACTGGAATGTTATCTTTAAGACTGAATTATTCCATAACCATCCACACAAGCGATGGACGTTTGTCAATGGAAAACATACAAATCGGATATGGGAAACATGTACAAACTGTATGTTTACCTTTCCTCTGCGTCTTTCAAAGGGTGAAGGATTAGTAGGCTTGCACGTATTCACCATACATCCTCAAAAAGTGCTACAGGCCTTGAGTGCGACATGTGTTCAACGCTGCAGTGTAATGACTAGCTTGTGAAAACATGGCACAGAATAGAAACAACCTCAGCACTGTAAATAGGCGCTCAGAGCCTTAACGTTGCACACGATGCTGTCCTGCAGTGTTATCATCTCCTCACACCTGACAAGCCAGTGGGAATGAATGAAACTGTTGCTGCTATGCAGGAATGGACCAAAGTATTGACAGAATCTAGAGTGGAATTGCGTGGCATGGCAGCAAGTGCTGAAAGGATTTGTACAAATCTATCTAGAATGATCTTCTAGCAAAGACAAATGCCACATTACAGTAGGTGTAGGGACAATGTTGTACTTCCCGTGCCCAAGTATCGGCCTGTCAGTTCAGAGACAAAGCATGCTGTGACAAATGCTTCACTGGAGTAGTAAATTTACATGGAAGTGTTCACCAAACTACTTTATTTTCCTGTTCAGGAGCCCATCCTAGCAGGGAAAGAGCCTTTACAGATTCTATTACAAGTTTGACTGATGTACACTCACGTTCACTCCGACTCCTAATCACTGACAATAACTTGGCAGCTAAAATCGGTAAAATGAACCATCTTCTATGTAAAAACAACATCGTTTCCTTGGAAATAACACCACAAGGTTATTTTATTAACTGTTCTGGAGCTTTCAATCATATATGAACAGCAGATGGAGTTTTTTTGGAGCACTAAAAGTTGGCTAAAAACATTCACTTTTATTTTATTATTCCTGCACAAATATTTCTAATTAAATATAAGAGTGTTGCAACCTTACTACAACTACTGTTGTAGTGATCTAAGCATAATAAATGATTTATGCAGAGTAAGAACTGGTGAATATTTACCTGTATCTTGTAAATGACTATCTGTGGGGAGTTAACATTAATTAGATGATTACGGTTGAGCCTTTCTTAAGTTCTCATGTGGTGTTAACCAAAGGCTGAACAGACAACTGCTCTGTTTTGTCAATGTAGGGGGCAGAGTTTCAGGGTTTCCCAGCATTAGCTCAGCAGCAAATCTGGCAAAAGTTTGGACAGACACAATGGTTGCTGTTCAGTAGTGGGTGCTGAACTGGACCTTACAGCTAAGGGACTACTATTTGAAGCGAGGTCACACTCATTACATGGATGGGATGACCGTTGGCACACATCTGTTTCATTAAATCCCACAAAGACACTTTCAAATCCTTGTGGGTGCTGAGTCATCCAGACGTGGTGTACAGTTGCAGTCAATCTTTAAAGTTAAATAGGACATAAAGGTTTCATGAGCCTGATCTTTACACAGAGGTACATCACTTGGTGCTGGAATAAAGATCATTCCTCAGGACAGGCTGACTCACCACACACTTCTATTATGTGAGTGAGCTGAGACAGCAAGCTCCTCCAGGAACTAACATTCCCACGGTGTGATCAGTCCTTAGGTTCCTCACAACCTTCATTGGCAGTTGTCTCCTCTTCACAGCATTTCTCCTCTTTTCTGCCCGTCACAGCTCACTTTGAAAAGGCCAAACGCTCCTCAACCCCAACCACCACCACCCCCTCCCGATTCCCCCCTGGGGACGGCTTTGAGCAACTCTGGACGAAAGGGGAACCTGCTTTTTCTAGAATGACCGCTTTGTTTTAGGGCTTAATTATTCCTTAATGACCTCATCCCAACAAAATGTGCCTGGCCATTAAGCCCCAGTGATCAGATACGGACACATTTATGACCCAATAGCCTCTGGTGCTGTCTCTATTGTCCTGTCATTCTCAATGAGTGATGATGCGGATAACCAACAAAGATTCTTGAAAAAGGATGCAAACATGTTTGGATAAGCGAGTCATACATCAAAGTTGGGCAGAGGGGTAATTAAAGGCTTATTACCCTGATAATTCCAGGATACCTCGTGTCTTAAATTGCTATACAAACATGAAAAGCTTTACTTGGCTGTCTCTTTTCTCCAAAGCGACACTAAATAGGAGTCAATCGCCACTAATTGATAATACAATGATTTCTAATCATTGTGCCAGATTTCAACTGGAGTCACTACATGCATTGTGAATGTACGTGTGTTTAGAAAAGCCTCAAAGTGCAGCTGATACCTATTCTGTAACATGCTATCCTGGTGCTGTACACGTGTGCACCTATCTAAAATAAGTATCATGTCACTGATGGGGGCTATGACAGGGAGGGAGAATCCAAGCCTGTGGTCCTCCAAGCCTGTCTGCGTTGCTGTGGCCAGCCAAACACCCCCACCGGAGTCCACGCCAGAATCCGGCTGGCGCGACTGAGGTCAACCCCCTGCCCCTGGACCAGTAACCTTACGTGACCCATGAAGTCATCCCCTTCAGCACTTATCAGATTCTCTCACACGAGAGTCAGCAAACTAAATGACTTGGGCATCAGGATCCCCGTATGTTATAATGGAGCAGTAAACTCATTATTACCCTATAACCCCCGTTACAGCCTGTAAGATCCAAAAGATATGATTAAGGGCCATCAAAAAACTAACAGCTGCTTTTGACTAAGTGGTAGTGTGTTGTTTGGGGCTTTGACTAATGATTACTGTCATAAATGGTTAATCTGATTACTTTTAGTCTATGAAAAGTGAAAAACTATTAAAAAAAACACCCATCACAAGTTTCCAAAACCCAACGTAATGTTTTAAAGTAGCCTGTTTTGCCTGGCCAGCAGTTCCAAACACAAAGGTAATCAATTTACAGTAATATAGAGCAGACAAAGCAGCAGATTGTCAATTATGAGAAGCTGGAGCAAGCAAATGTTTGGTATTTTATAAATTATTTAAAAGTCTCTGTTGATCTACAGTTCACTGACTACTCGTTTTGGCACTTCTGCTGTTGTTACACTTTATTGTTTTGTAAAGATTTTTTTTAAAGGTTTCTTGCGGCAGCAACAAAGGTTAAGAAATGAAAAGCACATGCATAACACTACAGATTTCATCCCATACAGATACTTTATTGATCCATGTAGGGAACATTTATCTTTCCAGATGCTCTCTCCTCAGATGTCAGCTACAGCAGCTACAGAGCGGCAAACCTGGAGCTGATCAGGGCAAGAGCACATCAGCAGAGTGGATGCTTATTGTAACATCAGCCCCACTACACCACCCTGATACCCTGATACCCAGACTGCACTGAGCAACTGCAGCATCACCCCCACAGGCACTGAGATGCAGGGCTGCATGCTCTCCTCCCCTGTGACATTAGTCTAGCAACACTTGCTCTTGTTACACTCCTACACACTTCACTTAAAACTGCGGGTTACAGGGTATATGCATGGATGAAATCCGTTGAAATGAGAGAAAGGCCTGTCAGCATCGCTTGATTAAAACGTCTAGCAAAAAAAAAAACTTTAAAGGCAGTGAAAAGCCAATACTCACAAGGCCAGTGCACAGACTGAAGACGGCGGGGTATTCGCTCTTGGCGTTGACGTGTCCGCGGAAAAAGCAGTGGCGCATATCGCCCGGGTCATGGAAGTGGGAGTCCGTGGCATTGCTCTGTTCCGCTCCCAAGTGTGTCACTGTGTAAGAGGGGGCGATGAAGCCGGAGTCAGCGGTCAGATTGAGATGAAAGCGTTCCCCAAACGCGTCAATCCTGTAGTGAACCCGTAAGCCCGACAGGTCATCATTTAAACTTCTCCGTCTCCTTCTGTAGTGCAATTTGTGGGGGAATGATTCTCCGAAGTCATTCACACGGAGCGGGGTGATGATTTCATACGATGACAGCTGCTTGATGAAGCGTTCTGCAAAAAAAAAAAAGTCAGAGAAAGTTGTGATCCAGAGAGTGTAATAAATGCAGCTGCAGAGCCCTACTGTACACCAGGCATCACTCTCAAACACCACAGACTACTGTTAAAACACCTTCAATAGTTATCACTTCACCGTACTCATAAATCACAACAAAACACTACCTTGTTTCGGATGCAATCGATATTGCAAAGTGTCCCGGACAAGTGCTGACAGATGACACATTAGTCCAACCAGCCAGATTGCAAACTGCATGATTTCCTCCGCGAAGAAACCCGGGCTGTCGTCTCCAAGGCAGTACCCTCTGTCTCTCCGGAGCGGCTCCCCCTCTCCCTCTCCTTTTCCCCGGCTTGTCAGCAACAGGTCGTGGGATCTGCGGAGGCTCTCTGCAGCGCAAGTCTTGCAAAGTGCACTGGCCTCATCGCATTGCTAAACATGCATCCACTACCCTCTATAAACGCGAACTATTTATGACACATTCATCCCCCTTGCAAAAAAAAAAAAATTGCTGCCTGATGTAAACTACAGTCTATACTGAAAGGAGGGATCAGTGCCAAGTACGCTTTCCCTTAGCCATCCCTAGAACACCCCGTGCACCCTAAGCACTCACCGACTGCGAAGCAACGCCCCTATAGGCTCCCGAGCCAATGGTGAGTGCGCCTCGACCACCACACATGGGGCAGTCTTGTGCGCTGCAGTAGGAACCCTGGAAGGAAGCTATAATACCAGTCAAGTCAATATATAAAAATCCACCAAAACAACACAATCATCTTGGTTTTAGTTTTGTCATCAGCAGTGATTTCTAAAAAAAAAAAAAAAAAAAAAAACACTATTAAAGCTGCCATACCACACTGAGTTGACTTCATTTTAAAATCTCCTATGATGAAAAAATAATAATGTTTCTATACAGTCAGGATATTCTCATAGAGAGTGATGTATACTGAGTTCATATTGGGTTTACACAATAGATCTTGACCGATAAATTGGTCGAGCCGATATAATGGCCGATATTAGATTATCAGCGATAACATTAGTATCGGTGTACATGCAGCCGATAACTAAGAACTAGAAACAGTTTGTGTGTTTACATGCACTTAAGTAACCAGATTACTCAGAGAAACCAGGTTACGCAGGTAATCGGGGAACGTGGTACGTGCTGGTTACCACTGTCTGAATTTAACAAATAATTAAAAGTTCAGCGTGGAAACTGACTTGTTTAGACATCTACAGGCTACTTTGCATTATTTTCAGTTGTAGCTGAACTTTGAGTAATTTTAAATATGGGGGCACGTCTCTCCTTTCATCCAGCCACTCCTCTGTGCTTTCCCTGTCTACGCGCTTTTCATGTGCACATCGACTTTTTACTTGTGAAAAGCAGATTAGAAACTCGGTTACCTGCACACATGGCCAAGAAATCAGCATTCTCCAGGAGAAATGTACCAGGGGAAATGAGGTCTCTCTAATCCCCTACCTCGATTACTGTAACCATATTTCTCATTTATGACAATCAAGAAATCAGCTTATTGGAGAAAGCTGCATATGCATATAAACACACTCACTGTCACCATTATATAGTTTGTCCTCCAGAGAGTATTGAAAAATTTAAGGAAGGAAATGTTTGGGGATGTTGTTTATATAAAAAAGAAATTGATAACGATATCGACCTCAGACATCTAGTATCAGTCAGGATATAATAGACTTTTTTTTGTTTTGTTTTAACAATGACACTTTATCAGATTATTTTATTATAATATTATATCATATTTGAATAATTTATCATTATTCAAACTTAGAGGAAAGGTGTTGATTCAGGGGGATGGTCATTTCATCCACGGGCAGAACACAATATTAGAAAGAGTAACAAACTGTTCACAGTATGGGTGGATAAATATTACAAACACCTTTCAGATTGTAATATGAGTCAAGTTATTGTTCTTTCTGTTTGGTTATGTAGTAATAAGAAGCAAGAGGAGTTGAATAAACACCTAATATAATGAGCTCCATAAAGGTTTATTTGAGGGTTGATGTATTGGATTGCACTGCATGTACTTATGTAGGGTGGACCTAAACTGGGAACTCAGTGTGTAGCTGATATAGCTCAAATACTCTGATCTCCAGTGGTATCTATATTAAAGTAAGTCTAAAGATTAGTTACACCTCACCCGTCTGTGGTTGTAGACCTAAATTTAATAGTGTTTGTGTAATCCACACTGATGCTCATGAGATCATTAGATTTCTAACTCCATCTTAATGTTTAGGCTCATGTCGACCGTACATTTCATGCATCATTTTGGCTACTATTAGTGGATCCACAGTAGTATGTAATATAACTCGTGGGAAAATATTAGGCAATCAAAGCACAAAATAATTAGCACAGAGGGCATTATGAGCCATTCTTCACTGTCATCTATTGGAGGAAGTAGACTTTCTTGGCCATGATGTGGTCAGCTTCTCGTTAATCATTTGGGCACGTAAAGTCCAACACAAAGTTGATGGACGTGTGAAAGGAGTCTTGTTTTCCATGTCCTTTGAAGACTAATGTCACAGCATTGTGAGTAATTAGACTCGGTGGGCTCACCGGAAACACTTTTGGATCCTGTGAGCTCTGTCTTTGACACAAAACATCTAGTCTCCAAGTCATGGCTATTACTTTTTAAAAGTCTGTCTCTCTCCATCCCCCCGTGTTTCTCTCCAAACGTTTCTGATTCACAGGAGAAAAAAAAACAAGAACTGGACACATTTCAGCCAAAATCACAATGTGGTAGACCAAACACTGGTTTGCCACATCAAATCTTTGTTGGTCTTATACACGATCAGATATGGCCCTGTCACCGCTGCAAATATGCTGGTCATACAGTTACAGTATAAGAGGCAGGCTCTAAAATTCACCTATATTTGGTTTAGATCTTAACTTGATCACATGTATTATTTCCTATGTAGAGAAATCAATGCACATCAGAAACCACATGAAAAGATGAGGTGGGGATCCAGATGCAGGTTTTTCTATCAAAATATGTTAACATCTGCTTAAAAAAAACCCTTTAAACTGAACTCACACTGAAACAAAAAAGGGAAAGGCACATCTGGAAACAGTTCAAACACGTTAATACAACAACAAGATTCACACATTCCGTTTTCTTAGTTGATAGCAGTCATAGAAGAATAGATAGAGCCCATTCAAATGCAACGCAAGGCCCGGCGTTCAAGGCTCGCTAAGCTGCATCTGAATTTCAGAGCTCCTGAGATGACGTTTTTGTTATTTTGAACAAAATCTCTTCACTGTAACTCTTCTGATGCCTCCCCGATGTGTTATTCATTCAGTCTCCAAGCCTCCTGTGAGGCTATTCATTCCACTAAACCACAGTCACTGTTATTTCATCATCAAGAGCCAAGTGAGAATTTGCAAAAAGGATTGAATTTGACAAACAGAAACCAGTTGTGACAAAAATGCATATTTACGTATATAGCTTATCCAAAGAATTGTAAGTCATAAAAGTTGTGTGCAAAAATGAATAATAATAAATAATAATACTGCTCTAAAAATGTTTGTGATATAACAAAAGTAATACTGTATCATATATATTGTCAGTCCTAAAGCAGGTCATAAAGTTAATGTTTGATTTGACAACTAAGTCTCTGGTGATATTTCCACAGTGTAATGATTAATTCTTAGGGACAGAAAAACAGCCATGTCTTTAAAAAAGTCTATTTTTCCCTTTTTATGTAATTGGGGGTTGGAATAAAAGGACCCTGAAGGGGTTAAAGTAAACCTATTTGGGTGAAAATAATGACAAGCCCCAGATGTGCGGCTTGCTCAGTGTAACAAACTACTGCGGGGAGGTTACCTATTGGATCCTGTACTGCATGGCGCACAGGTGCCAAGGCCTTTAGCTATCACTCCAACTCCCATCCACTAACTAGCTTATACCACCTACGGCACATTTTAAAGTTAGCCATGAGACTGCACTGGATAGCTTATTTAGGATTAGTGTAGCTGCCCACATACTCATTAATTCTCCACAGACGCCACAGTTAATAGATGAAACATACCCAATTTCTGCCAGATGTACAGAGTCAGGTCTCCGCACATAAAGTTTCTGCCTTAGGCCTCTACTTTGCATAATCTTCAAAATTTGGAGTGTTCTCCCACTGCAAAAAATCTGTCTTGAACAATGGTTGTAAAGGGCACAACTATTAATCAGTCTCTGTTGAGCCGGTGACGCTTCCATTTCCTATATATCTCAAGCAAAAATCCAGCAGGAAGTTATTCCCTTTGGAGCCCCTGATTGTCCACATATTGAGGTCATTGCTTCACAGATCAAATGACAATGTCTTAATTACATATTGCTGGTCAGGGGTTTGTTGGGTTCCACATGTTAACAATCTCATTGTCTCAAATCTGCAAAGATATATATTCTGGACTGACCCTCTGCATTACTTGGCCCTTGTCCATGGTTGACCCTATGGGGTCAGGCGATTGGGGAGGTTGAGAGAAATTTGGTGAAAGGAGGGTTAAGATAGAGAGAAACATAGTCTTTCACCATGGGAACATAAGAAGCATTGTGGCTTTGATATCTGCACTTCTTCTTCTGCTCCATGTTGTTTATTCTTAAGTTGTACCTTGTAGTTTATTATCGATGAACCTCCTTGCAAGTCATCCTAGAAAAAAGGCATATTTGTCTAAATGTAATGTAATCTATTTTACCAACAGGCACATGTTGCTTTTAGATTGACAACTGTGTTAAGAAAAGAGTTAGAAATAGTGTTTGAAGGGAGTTCCAGCCATGTGTGCATGTGAAAGATGTGGCCAAGGGTTTGTCCCCTTATGGGAGCAATCAACTGTGGTGAACCAGACATCAATAGAAATCATGTATCAAGTATAGAACATTTAATTTGATGGGTTTTTTTTGAAGATTTGTGATGCTGATCAGAAATGTTTTAATGATATGTCCTGATGTTCTTTCTTAATATTTGTAGGTTGTTTTTTTCAGATGTTTGTATGACATTTGTAAAATACAGTAGCTGTTTTTCTTCATTTCTTCAAGCTAGAAAGCTTTCCTTGTTTGATCTTTCTCTTCTTGGTTAATCATTTACTGTGCTCAGTAATTTGTTTTGACCTATATTTGTTACAGGTTCACAATGCAGTGCTGTTACCCAATTTTTTGTTTAAAATTGTCTTATTTTGCCATTTCAATCCAGCATTTGAAAATCAATACCAGAGATTCCTGCCAGAGATGGTTAGAGCTCTCCAGGAGTCACTGTAAAAAGCAGCAGTCGGTTGTTCCTACTGTACATTCTAACTAAAGGCAGCGGTAGGAGCTCTTCCACTGACATGTCAGGTGATTTATCACCCAGGGGTTTGACCACCACCCTCCACCCCTCCCCCCCTTACCCCAAACTTTAGCAAAGCGCAGACTTGAGAGCTCAAACAGCTCCAGAGCCACACTCCCTCATGGTTCAGTGGGTTCGAACTCCCCAGTCATAACAGTGATCTATACCTCCTGATATACATCAGGGCCTTGCTTTCACCAGCCGCTCCTCGCAATGTTGCAATCTTTGCTTTCTTAGACGCATATTTGCATGTGTTAGAGGTCTCCTGTGATTATAACGTGACCACAGGGGATGACTCCTCGCAGGAGAGTAATCAAAAACTGCAATATATCACTGCATGTTCTGGCAGTTGTGTTTGAAAACAAGATGATATTGATAATCCACAGAGTTTAGGGAAATAACATTTCATCCTGTAGCAGGCACTGGTCTCCCAACAAGGTCTCTCCATGTTGTGCTATAATCTGTATGATGCCATGAGCTTGAATCATCTGTGGATAGATGAAAGAGTCAGTGGGGTGGAGATAGCAGGTTACGGTGTCACTGAAGGAGTTACCATAATATAGTGGCCACACCTTCCCTTTCTATTCTATCTCTGCTCCCACCCTCCCCCCTTCTCTGACCGTTCAGGTGGTTTTCATGGTGCAGTGATCAAGGAGCCCGGCCACCTGAGACTTGTGTTGGCTTGCACTGCAGATTAAGCCCCCCCCCTAAAGAGGCTTCCGCCCCCCATTGCTGCAACGAAGCTTCATAAGCCCCTGAATTCCTAGTGCCCTTTAAACACAGTGGTCTGTCAACCTCTTTCCTGCTCCCATTGAGTGAGGCATTGTCTGTCTTAGCCCCGCAGACAGCTGTAAAACAATGTCAAAGCAGCGCTCTCTCACCACTCTCCTGAGTACTGTCTCATTGATGAATCATCATGTTATGGCAAAATAACTAAAAAAGGGTTGACAGCAAACAAAAAGATTCCTGTTTGCTGAAAAGGAACAGAACAATGAGGCTTTTAATTGTACATTATGGTGACTGTAGTAAAGGCAGTTGTGTAAATACATGATGAGATCTTGCTGCTTTCACAAATACAGATCTTGTATTTTGACATCCTCTTTCCATGGCGGGGTCAGTGTTTATTATTGTGCTGCTGAGGCCATTACATCATAACCTGCTGAGTGACCTAACAAGGTGGACAAGTGTTGAACAAATCAGCAACTATCTGATAATGAATGAATCAAAACTAAACAAAACTAATAACCACTCATTCTTTGATTATCACTTATTTTTTCAATTTACATTTCATTTACTTATTATAGTTAATATTTTCATCATTCTGATGTCTATAGTGTCATCAAAGCAACATTAGCATCTATTTGGAGTCATATTTCTGGCCACCTGATGAATTTAAGACCAATATTGATTCTGGTGCTGAGCGGGTATCATACAATGAGATTTTTGAGGTGAGACTGAACAAAAACAGTGAAGTTGCAGATCTTATACACAAACGAATGAGCTGAAAGATGCCAAAATGTAGAGCTGTGGAGCAGAATCACGTGGAGCTGCAATGATTAGTCAATTAGTCGATTAACAGAAAATTGACTATCTTGATAATCAAATAACCATTTTTTTAAGGAAAAATCCTGAACATTTGCTGTTTGCAGCTTCTTACATGTGAACTGAATGTCTTTGGATTTGTATTTTGAACTGTTTATTGGACAAAACAAAACATTTAAAGACATCACCTTAGGCTCTAAGATATTCATAGACTTTCATAGACTAAATAATTACTCAATGAAATGATGAAAATAATCATTAGTTGTTGAGGGTTCATCACTACAAGTGATCTCTCTCTCATTACACATTGTCATTTGATACATTGTGCATGAAAATATTAATTAGTGCAGCTTTAAGGAACTCATTAGCTACTTCTCAGTTTGGTAGGATGCTGTTCTGGGAACTACACAGGTATGACTATGGTGCACCAATTTCCTTGAGGAGGCACAAAAAATGTAATTAATATGTAAGTAATTCAAAATTAAGAAGTAGTTATTATTTACATGTCAGTCAGCTGTTTCAGAGTTAATCAGGATTGACTCAGTATGTAGATTCAGATATCAGGGAACAAATTATGTACTTTTTCATAAACATGGTATCTTGAAGTCTTTTCTCATGTATCTTATCATCATGTACTACTCCATGATTCACTGTTATTTAGGAACTACTTGCCAGTCAGTTTGTTCCTGTTAAAAGACCATTTCAGATAAAATGAAAATCCCACTATGAGGAGCATTGTCTACCATCTTCTACCTTCTTTTTGTTTCTCCCTCCAGATTTACACCATATGTGAGATCTATCGGTCAATAAATAAGTTTAACCTTGGAAGCAACAGCCTGATTCCAAATATGCACCATTACAAACTCCCTCATCTGTAATTTGTGACTTGTCAGCTGGTTCCCTCTAGGGCCAGACACTTACTTGACTCTGTTTTCCATACCAGTAACTGTATCCATCTCCACTGCTAATAGGGACCATAGGGAAATAGAGGCGAGAGGAAAAGTGAGTATGTGTGTGTGTGTGTTTTGGGTTAGGGGAAGGGTCTGAAGGGGAAACGTCTGGTGTCGTAAAGACCAAGTTTAATGCATCACATGACTGTATCAATTACGCTAAAATGGGGAGACAAATCAGACAGTCAAGCGAAGTGAGATCATGTTTAATGCTGAAATTGACTTTAAAAAGATCAGACACTGAGAGAGAGGGTCATTAACCGTAATAAGACATCACACTCATATCACGCTCATAAACGTTACGCAGAGTGGACAACGATCTAAGCTATGCAAGAGTTTCATGCCCAGGATGTACCCACCGTGACTCCACTCACAACATGACGCCTGCTACACATGTCATGTGACTGTGATTGGGTTTCACTGAGAAACATATTCCCTTTCTGCAGTTGTCTGCTGGCAACCGCGCATCCATCCCCACGATAGAAATAGTGTGCGCTGATTACTTCTGACGTCTTTCTCACATTCCTCACCAGCAAGTGTGGATTTCTTTTTCCTCACAAATCCCTTTGTCTTCTCCAGCAAGTGGAAATTTTCAGCACGGAATTCCTCAATTAATACAGTTGATGGAGGCAGACATGGTTCTTAATGTCAAGCCAGCTGAGGAGGAAATATTTTGACATCAAATGCCAGCACTTACTGCATTGACACAGACATTAATCTGTCACCTGATATGTCTCCATACCATGATTGAATGCCACACAACTCATCAGCACTCATCGTGTTTTACTCAAAGTATGACCAGAAGGGAAAACGCTGACCATTTTGCTTCGCAGGGCTTTGCATTTTCTCATATCACATAGTGAACTAATCGGGTAGTGATAAGTGGCACAGGCCCTGCCAGAGACAGCTGCCTAGTATTTGGGATATTAACAGCTGTGAACTTTAAACATGCAGTGACTCATGAGATTTGATGACAGTCCAGTAGGGGGTTCTTGGATCTTTCTTCTGGTCCACTAATAGTATGCACACAATATCCTGAAGACGGAGTCATGTTTGTGAGATCATGTGTAAAGATGTTACTGCTTACAGTTGACAGTCGCTTACATCTTAAAAATTCAAGCTGAGAAGTACTAGATGATAATGATGATGTTTTTCATGCCTAAGCCGAACCAAACCGTAATCATAGCATTGTTACAACATGAAGAATGTAAAGCTAACACTTCTGTGCAGTCACTTTGTCCAGTTACAGCATATAACTCCCCCCCCTCCGCCCCCCTTGTTCTCATATTTATGCTAAATCAGCGAATACTACATACTAAAAGCAGACAGAGACTGATATTGATCATCTTAACTCTTGGAGAGACAGAAAATACACTGAATGCGTTTCCCAAAATATTGAACTATTTCCTTAAAGGATTTTCCTAAAAAAAAACTTTCTTTTATAGACTCATACAAAAGTAATCTCTCTCAATCATCACTTATGACCCACTAGAAGTGTGTGGAGGTGTATTTATCTGCAGAGACCCTGCCCTCTGCTTGTATTTTCTTATTTTCTTATTATTTTGCTGTGTTCAGGATGCTTCTGGGCATCATCCTTTGGGCAGTGGGTGCGTAGCCCCCAGCCAATAACAGTGCGCAGGGTGTCAGGTCGGGCCTCGTAGCGTAGCGACCAGGTTACGTCGCTGTCTCCGTCTCTCTCCTCTGCTCGGCTCTGCTCGGCTCTGCTCTCTGTCTCTGTGTCATGGACGTATAAAGAGCTGCAGGTCTGTGTGTCTGCTTGACCGAAGGCGGAACGCAGAACAGAGAGGCCACAGCGGACAGAAAGAAGCTCTGCATTCACACAAAGGTGTGCAGAGGTGTGGGTGTGTTTATTTGTGCTTTAGAACCTAACTGTCGTTTTAATTGTCTGATTCACGGCTCTGTTCTCCCTAGCGCCCAGGCTCTCTTCATTCGCTCTCTAGCTCACTTGACCACCGCTGCTCTCTCTCTCTCTCTCGCTTGCTTGTTGAGCTGCGGAGAAGGGGCCAACTTTGAATGCTGTGTGTTTACAAACACCAACTGACAAATCCTGCATAGTATGCCTTTAAATATAGCTTTCTCTTGCCTTGCCTTTCCTTTTCCTCTCTCTTTCTCTGTCACTTAGACACCCACCAACCTTTCATTTCCATCAGTTTTCTTAGGTCAGGGTCAACAGGTGATGTTTAGATATCTCTGAGCTCAGGGGGAAATTACTTTAATCCATTTGTCTCTAACTTGACGGCTTCATAGCTAGAGATGACATCCATGCTGTTTATATACACAAAACACACACACAGGCGCGCGCACACACACATCCTTAAATTACCTGTTCCCCTGCCCTATTAGTACTCACATGAGGTTTGCCATCAGCTATGGTGAGGATCAGTTTTCACATTCAGATGTAGCTTCTATATATGCACACACTTTTGGAATAAAAACAAGCTTTGCATTTATCCAACTGTCCAGACACATCATATGAATTTAAAAACTGACCTGTGATGTGCACGCATTTTAAATAAAGAGGAGAATTTACAAGATAAAGTAATAAATCCCCAAAGGCCACAGCCAGGACAACTGCTGCACTATTTGTGACCAGCAACCAAAATAACAGTGAGGTCACATGAGGTGGAAATAGAAGATAACACCACCCAATGAGAGTTTTGTACTTCTGTCATGAATGCCCAGAAGATGAGCTTGTCCTGGGAGAAAATCTGTGCGTATTATCAGGGTAAATCAATCTTAATTCTCCACTATTACACTTGGAACATTGGGGTACATATAAAAAGCTGAAAACCAGTTTTCAGGACACAGACTGAGTTATGGTCCTGAATTACACTGCATTTTAAATGGCGATTCTCTGTGGAAAAGTCGGTTCACTCTATAGGGCTATACATTTGGGGCTGGTAGCCTGCCCTCTGTATAATTGTTACATTACAAAACTAAAACAATTTTTATCTTTTTACTTTCTGTAAAATCAACCAAATGAAAAACACAGTTCCTCACTGACAATATGGAAATTGAAATACGCTTTTTTTCTCTCAGAACCATTACGTCACTCTGTGCCTCAGAAAGGAGCCTGTATAAAAAGGAAGCTAGTACTAGTTGGCTAATGCACATTTGAACACGCAATACAATAGAAAATAGAAACTAAAGATGCCACACTTTGATTTTATTGTTGTACAAGACTCTCCACAAGCATTAATGTATAGTGTAAGTGTTGTTTTTTCATTAATAATACACTACACACACACACGCACACACACACACCACACACACACACACACACACACACACACACACAATACTGCTAACATAAAGATGTCAGTGGCAGAGGGAAGAATCTCTCCTGTTTTTGCTATACATTATCATGATGTTTCATGCTGCTTTGATCCATCTCACTTATAATGTGGAACAATTAGACATTGAACAATTAGTCAAGTCTAGTGAGCTATATATCTTTCTGGAACTATATATCTTCAGTGTTTCCTTTCGTTTAAAAAATATAAGTTTTCTTTTACCTTATAATTTTGAAAAGAAGATGCGGGTTTATTCTTTTCCTCTTTCATAGGTATCAGTCTATTTCTATTCTTGAACCAACAGCTTTTCAAATTTGAATTATATCTCACCATAGAGGTTGTAGCTGGTTTCCAGAAAGAAAAAAACTAGAAAATATATGAGAATATGTGAGTTTGTATTCTTTTTCACCCGAGATTCTCCAACAGTCTGACAACAGTTATTTCTTCATCTTCTTGGTTCTTGTGTGTGTGAAAGCCTACTTACCACTTCCTTATACGGAGACTATAGAAAAAAAGAGGAAATGATCACCCCATTGCCAAAAGAAAAAACATCAAAATGTGTTGCAGATCCAGTGCGTGACAGGAACAGCTGACTTACGGGTGAGTTCATAAATTTGTTCATAACTTTATGTATATGTAGTTAATGTGAGTTTGAAAATTACAAATGTGCTGTTTTAAGTTAAAATAGAATACACAACTGAGTGGGGAACATATAAAACCCTTTTATTATTAAATGAAATATTTGCTATTGATTAACTAACATTTAATTTATGTACTTTTCTCCCCATTTCCTACAAAGCCAAAGCATAATGACTTTGATCTTCTCACTGATACTCAGCCTCTTTCTGAAGAGCAGCAGCTGCCAGTTTCAATGTGTCAAAGGTTTGATGTATAATAAACTGCAGTTAATAGACATGCATATATCCCACAATGAATAGAATATTGGAAATTGTAGTATTTTTGCTTTTCTTTGGCAGAAATTCCTGATGACAAAGAGTTTTCAATCAACGTGACCGGACATATTACAGTGGAGTCTGGGGAGTGCATCCGGATCCCATTCGAATTGACCTTGCCAAAAAACAAAGTTACAACCCCATATAAAGAGATTTGGTTTCAACAAGATTCACAGATGATTGTCGATATGAACATTGTCAACAATATGGAATCTGAGCCAAGAAACACTTTCAAAATCAATGGTCTACCACGTGGAGAGTATGAGTATGGCTTCAGATTGGAATGGGGCTGTAACCAGACATATATTTTTCCAAAAAGGCTTCGGATCTCAGTCTCTGGTGAGTAATAAGTCTCCTGGTTATTTACATTGATTGATTTTATTGCATGAGATTAAAAATATATGACATATGTAAAATAAAAAACTATGGAGTACTTTGAGCCTCAGTGTATTATGTTGAACACTGAATGTGCCTTATGCATCCCTAAAAGCTGAATAATAAACCACAGGGCCTAGTGTCCTGATAACGATCGACTTCAACCATAATATGTTGTTGGGGCCCAGATAGAAGTGACAGTGACAACAGTAGTCATGGTTAAAATGCCTGACGTGGTGTTGAAGATGTCTGGGTAGAGGAGGAGGGGTGCTTTCCTGCTGCTTGTGCAATTTTGGCCATCCACCTAACCCGCCTCCTCCTACCGCCTCCTCCTAATAAGCCAAAAATAACCTTCTAAAATAAAAGAAAGTAGCATTATATTGACGTCACTTCCCTGGGAAGGACTGGCACATAACCTGCACGCAAAGTTGGACTTTCGTGCATGCACCGCACACGATTTGAAAGTGTAAGGTTAGGTTACGTAGTGTTAGGTTTAGATAACAGAAGCACTTTGGTTAAGGGTAGTGAAAGACTGTAGTTTCCGTTAAACGTCAAAGAGCACTTCCAGTCATTGCAACAACAACAGTTAACAACTACATAGTCAACATTTCACTCATATGTTCAGAATCAATATTTTTGCAAATTGCTAAATGCATTAATTAACGACATGTTCTCATTATGTGTAAGGGAAAATGGAATTCGTTCAGCATTATATTCCTAGCAAAATGTATTTGTTACTGCAATTTAATAATTATATGAATGTAATTTCTTGGACAGATGATTATGTTGATTGTGTTTATTTTCAGAATTAACACAAAAACCAACTTTTGGGGTTTCTCCCATGGAGGAAGGACAAAGTGGCACACTGATATGTATTCCTGCTCAGTTATGCTCTGGCACAGCAAAAGTCCTCTGGAAACAGACAAAGGCTGATGGACAACATACAGTGAAGCAAGATTATGAATATAATCGTCGTTACTTCCATCGTCCTGGAAATTCTAGATTTCACTTCACTCCTACAGCGGATGACCATAACACCAACATCACATGTGTGGCAGAATATCGTTACGGCATTGTTGAGACAACTGTCACCTTGACTGTGAAATGTAAGTATGCTGCAGCATTTGTTTGACTTGATATGAACAATATTAAGTTTGCATGTCATAGTTCAGTCATCAGTTAGGCTGCTGTCCCCAAATAATTGCAATAACTCAATCCTCCAGCATTTTCTCACTACTTCTTCTTTCTTTCTTTCTTTTATTCTTTCTTTCAGTTCCTCCTCAAATCCTACATGGTTCCCAGTGTCTTGTGAAGGAAAAGCTGCTGGCCTGTGTGTGTATCAGTCGGGGGAATCCACTGCCTCAGATCACTTGGCCTTTGGCGTCTCTCACAGAATACTCAGTCACCAGCTCTAGCAGCATCCAAACAGTGAACAGCACATTCACCATGCCCGTTGCAGACTATCACAACTCCACTGTCAAATGCATCAGCAGTAATACACTGGGGCTGGCTGAGATTGAAATTCCACTCCAAAACTACACAGAGAGCTGTGAGTAGTCAGTGCATGCTGCAATCTGAGTTTTGAATTAGGGATAGGTTCTATCGGTTGAAAATTGATTTTAACTTTAATAAATTTCTTATAGATTGGTCGGATCGGAGGCAGACGTTTGATGCAAACCTTCCCTGGATAACAGCTGTGTCTTTCGGTCTGAACCTGATCCTCCTCACCAGCCTGATCATCTGTGCTTACAAACGGTGAGAGCGTAAAAGCATCTTGAATCTTGAACCCTGATGAACAACCAAACAAACAAATAAACACATCAAACATGAATTGTCAGTTGGTAATTTGAAGACGGCAAATATCTCGAAACTCGTCAGAGCTCTTTAACTAATGTTTTTATTTATTTATTTATTTACAGATATAAAAATGAGCAGAAGAAACTTTGTGAAGAGAACACCTATGCTTCTCTGAGGAAGGAAGATGTTCAGCAAGAGTATAGTACTATTTCTCCACAACCGAGATAAACAATGCATGTCATACTGTGGTTCCCCTTTCAATTATTGAAATGTTGTTTCACACTTTTTATAAACTCATTATTATTATTTTACAGATAGGGATTTCTATATGGAAGTGCTTCCAGTCATTTCGGTTGGAAGCATTTGACCTGTATATTATAGCAAATTACAACATTTAAGATTGAAGATGTAAATATATATACATTTACTTAGCTATGTATGTTTTTTTCCTGCAAATCCTGTCTGTGAATACCATGTTATTGAAGTGATGTTTCAATCTTGCACTGGCTTTTCAAGTATGTGTGAAGTGAAGAATAACTACATTAGCAAACAAGATGTTCCTCGCTGAAGCATTGTTGGCAATAAGATTATTCAGCTTTTAGTGAAAATCTCTCATATAGTAACAAATAATAAAGAGCTGTGTTTATCCTCTCACTCCTTTATTTCTCTTGTTGGCAAAAAAACAGGCATCTAGTGTGAACTACTGAAAGGAATGCCTGCATATTACTTTGACATTGACCAGATACTGGGCAGTCAAGTCACCAGGGTGGGATTTACATTCAACTTCAGAGATAGTTTTCTATGCTATGTATAAAAAAAGACAGTTCTAAGAAGTGTTCAAATATGGGAAACCTTTTGCAGATGTGTGAAATTGCTTAACAGTGAATAGCTTCCTGTCGTGGCAGAGATGTACACAGAGATTCAACTCAAAAAAAGGGCAGCACAGTCACTGCAGCTAAACTCTGTGCATCTCTACACGGTGGATCAAATCCCTTCAATCTGAGGTGAATAGAATCAGGTGATTTTGATGTTGAGTTTTAAATTCAACACTATCTAAAGGAGCTTTTACTGTATGGATGAATTACAGGAAGAGGCACTTCCTCCAGATTACTAGCATGAGCAGTTTAATGTTATCTTTTTTAAAAAATGAATCATATTGTTGATAACTGCATCATGATTATTTGAGGGCACCGATGGTTTGTACATGAGGCATAGAAGATGATTTGTAGGCTTTAACAGTCAGTCTGTCTAAAGCAGGGCTCATCCTTTTACACACCCACTGAGCTCACTGCTATTCTACACTCTCACAAAGGGTCCCTCCACTTTTCGCCTCATTTCATTCCCTTACAGCAGGATTAGAGCCTTGTAGCACAAAGGTGTTGTGCACACATACTGTCTCTCTCACACACACACACACACACACACTTTTTTCTTCTGTTCATTTTCTATATTTTTCATCAACAAATCTCATGTGCAGAGCCAAAGCAACTGGGTGACACGTTCCTTCACCCTGAAGACTATGGCTACTGTAGTTTGTTTAGCAACAGCTCCAAAGACGAATAACAGCGATCACATTTTCAGTCTCAGAAGAGCAGTTCCTTGTAGGTATGCATGTGTGCTATTATGAGCTTGTTATGCTACATATTACAACCTCTTGACTTTGTGCTACATCATACATTTCTCAAAGAACTTCAGTAAAATGTCAAGTTGTGATATGTAGCACAACAAGCTAGCAAACAGAGCCGCGTTTCCCGCGCATGCTCCGTGGCGTCCTGCTGTACAAGAAGACACGAGAGTGAAAATGTGATTGCTGTAATTAGTGTTTGGAGCCGCTTCTAAACGAACTACAGTAGCCGTTGCCTTCAGGGCGAAAGAACATGTCACCCAGTGTGACGGTATGACTCACTGATGTGTTATGATGTGTAATAGTTTTTGGACAGAGGAATATGATATATTTGGATACACACACGATACTTGGTTTGGTTCCGCACATGAGATTTGCTGACAGTACAAAAAACATAGAAAATTGCCAGCCGTCTAAAAATTAGTTTTAGAGTCAGATCCCTTTTCTTTTGCCTGAAGCTTTAATATCAAGCCTCACATTACCCCTTTTCCCTAAATTTAAACGTAATCCCAATACTAGACCATAACCATACCCAACCCCAGTTGAATTCCGAGTTGAATGTGAGTGTATTTGGTCCTTACAAAGACACTTCAAAACCACACTCTGTTCAATCTCTGCTTGAGCTGACTCTGTCAAAGGAGGATTTCAGTGTGCCAAGGTGTCCCTTGATGAAGACCTGGTTTTCCCACAGTGAAAGATTGCAGCTCCCAGGGGGCCGAAGGAACTTTCAGCCACAGATAACTTGGCCTCAGAGATACGAGAACGTCTAAAATTAGTGTTGTCAGAATGCTCCACGATAAGACAGCTTAAGATTTCACACTGCACACTGGTTGTCACTTTGTTCAAGTCCCACTGCTGCTCTGTGGGGGACATCCAGTGTGTGTGTGTGTCTGTGAGTGAACAACAGTGAAACAGAACAGAGTGAATATAGTGACTGAAAACAGCAAGATTGTGGATGTGTATCTATTGTGACTGTAGTGTTTTTCATAGCATGCATAGACCTCTCACAATATACTGTATGTCTGACAGTAAATATGTATAACATGTCTCTACTTCCTACCACTATGAAAAACTGAAGCCAAAATATCTAATTTCTGAGCTGCCATCTTGCTTGTGTGACGTCATTTGGAGCCAGAGTCTGCGCAGTAGAGTCGGGCGGCAGGATGATGGCCCACGGGACACGCCCCCCTCAGCCGTCCTGCTGCCTGATGAAGGTTTGAGAGCTGCTGTCACAGCTGTCAATTATGACGTCACACCCCACTTTTATATTGTCAAATAGCTAATTAAAGATCAAACTTATCAGAGAAATGAGCACTTGGACAAACATCAGCGTGATAACTACCTAAAATAACAGAAACCATCTTCGGGAAAAATTAGTTTCCAAAATTTAGTTTGGCTCATGTCCCATCCGCTAACATGGAGGGGGCGGGATTTATGACCTATTCTGCAGCCAGCCACCAGGGGGCGATCAAGATATTTTGGCTTCACTTTTGGGGAGCTGTCATGTTGCCCATTTTTATATACAGTCAATGGTCTGTGTTAACAAAAAAAGAGAAAATTATACAGCCCTTCTTCAATTTGCTGTATCTGCTATAACTTAAAAAGTAGAAGGAAACAGAAACAGCCCAATCTGATCAGTCACAGTTCTTGCTATCCCCATGTGATATCCCTGTGCTTCCATAGCCATGATAATTTGAAGTTCACTTAGAGACACAGGAAGGAATTGAATATGCTTTCAAATAATCCAGCCAGCAGTGATTATTCTTCTGTAGAGGTTTTCAGCGCATGTATGAACAAATCTTTAGTACAGAATCTTTAAACTGAACTGACTGAATCACCATTCACTGAATCACCGAATCAGTAGCTTTTAGCAGTGGGGCTCCATGTTGGCTCAGCTGTGATACACAGTAAATTACCCACAGAAACAATCATAATGTGATAATAAGCGGCTGCTGAGCCCTTAACCTTATAAATAGTGCTGTATATGCCTAGTTCTGTACGCATCAGCTTGAACTAGCAACAAACTAAACATACTACTGAACTGATGACAGTCAGAATCAGCACTGAATCACATGGCTACACAAACGCTGACGCATTGACTTACTCTTGTATTTACTGAAGCGAATTTGAATGGTGGTGCAATTGCTTATCTTAAAAAAAGTGAGCACACTACATAGTCCGTGACGACGACTCTGACTCTGCTGAGAGAACTAATCTTCCCTTGATGAACACAAACATGAACGCTAAATCTAAAATCAACAATACTAAAAATGTAGCTCATAAAAAAGAGGTCGGTGGAAGGACCTGCTGCAGCATGAAGGCAGGCAGAGCAGTCAGTGAGGAGTGTCAAGTTATAAAGGTTGCCATGTACACCAGTATGAATATGATTGGATGCTACTAGTCAGCTGGCAGCCAAACCATTGCTGAATGAATCAGTGATTGTGAAGCACAAATGAAGCAGCTGATGTCAATCAGCTAATGCAAGTCAGCGCTGCTCCTGAACTAACTCTATGCAGCACTTACATTTTCGAGGATGTCCGCATTAACGCAGCATAGCTGTGGCAGTTACATGCATAGGCTCTGTTGCAACACCATATCCTCCTAATGCACAAGTTAAACAATGTCCCACTTTGAAACAGAGGCCTAAATGATGTTGAGGTCTCTTCTGCTTTTTGTTTCCTCTCTTCTATACTGGCACTGCACCTGCAGCCAAGAGGAAATGGGCACAACGCCTTATAATCAGCTGTCTGCTTTTACCATATCTTGAGACATATGTAGACAACCAGTCTCCATAGCTTATTTAATCATGTTATCTGTATGTGTATGTGCATGTGTGTCGGTGTGTGTGTGTTTGCTGTCTCTGTGTAGCACAGATGTATGAGATTTTTGTTTGGTGCAACAAAGTCAAACCTAAAACCAGATTATTGTTTGAGGCCACTATCTTATAGCTTCAAAAGATCCGGTATCCACAAATCTTATCTTGATTAAATACCACTACAACGAAGACCTCAACTCTCTACGCATTCATTTGGAGTTACGGTTGTATCAAGTAGTCCCGTGATTTGATAACAGATATGATTTGCCACAAACCAAACAGATATGAACATGAAAGTGGTGCAAATGTGCGAGAGAAAGTAGATGCACAGTTTGGTAATAGGAACCTTTTGTCCCTGTTATTGAACAAACTTTCCAGATCACAAATACTTAATCTTAAACAGATACTAGGAATTGAAAGTTTTTAATATGACAACATTTTATGATGACAAATCCAACACTCATAACAACCTCCGACACACTGTTCTGCAGTAGAACTGCATGAGCTGTGACTTTCGGCAAGTTCATGACATCAGAGATTCACGATAAAAGGTTCAGTACCTCCTTCCTCCACACCGCCTCTCCAAAACAAAACAAAAAAGACCAAGAAAAAAGTCATGGGCCTGTTTCAAATCCAAAACTGTGTAAATCCTGCGGTTTGAGTCCATGAAGCGGTCCTGGGGGGGGAGGATAGTGTTTGGGGGATTAGCCCCAATCCAGGTGGTCTTCATTTGGCCCCCTACCCCCATCAGGGGGCTGTGAGCTGCTGTAAGAGCTCAGCACGTGGTCATCACAGCCTCCACCCGGTTCTGATCTCCCATCCATCCACCTCCGCTCTATTTTTTACATGCATTTCAGCACTATCCACCCGAGTGCTGCAGCTCATAAAACACTGTTGAATCTCTATTAAGCATGATATGGTCCATGATAGACTGCAGCTCTCGTCATGTTGCCTCTGTTTTGCAGCTGTGGTATCAGATTATTACTGCAAAATTAGAATGACTGATGTAGAAAGGCAAAACAAAAGTGGAGACCTATAGTAAGCTTGGCATGTAAACTGACACGCCTGTATCTTTTGTTGGAGGCTAAAAAAGAACATTAAGAGCACTAAGAAAAAAGTCAAGGAAGGGGGAAGCAGAGGAACATGACTACAATTACGATGAACTGAGCAACAGGACAAACTAAGATCAAACTTATCCAAATATGTCCTCCACCACTATACATCTTCGCCAGCTCCTAAATGGGTGTTCCAGATATTGTCCCTCCGCTAGTTAGAGTCTGAAGTTGTGTAAACAGGTTTAAATGGCAGGGAAGCTGCTGAAGATCTGAGAGAAACTCTGATCAAAGGCACCTTTACATGCAACCAGTGTCAGCGCTGTGCATTTCTGTGTGTGTGTGTGTGTGTGTGTGTGTGTCCCACAATGAGATGACAGACATAGATCTGTCTGGTGTGGTTCCTTCAGAGGCCCTGTTGCATTTCGACAGCCTCTGTTTGCACAACACAAGCCACGGAAAGCTCACCTGCACCCAGCCTCCTCCAGCTGAACTGAGGGTGCCACATGTGCTCAAAAAAGTGTAAAAAAGCAGATCTGATGCTGACATTTGAAAGAAACATTAGCAAACAGATTAATAGGGGCGGTCAGTGTACAAATTACTCGGTTTGAGCTAACTGGACAAGTGGCATGTGAGTGATGGACATATTCTCAGGTAAAAGCTTTGTGAGTTAAAGACACCATTATCCTCGACACCTCTTGAGCAAACAAAAAAAGGGAGAGAAAAGAGAGAAAAGCTGGGGGAGTTGAGTTCAAGACAGCCTCCCTGCGCAGCAAGAGCTGCCTTTGAAAATCCCTTTGACAAAAAGAAACGGGTTAAAGTAAATGTCTTTCCGGGAAGTCTAAACTCTGGAGCGTTCTTGCCGATTATTGTTCGAGGTGACATTGCATGAGAGCTCTTTTGGCTGGGCTGCTTCCATGCAGTCCAATCCCGAGGTAAAGGGACCACCCATTAGCCTTGTCTGAAGAAATGCCCATTCACTCTCAGCGCCTATTCACAGACCTGCCTGTCTCTCTGGGCTTGCTCCTGGCCAGGGTTTGTAGCTGAGGAGTGGGGGGAGTGGCAGGGTTCCTAAAAGCTGAGATCTGGGGAATGAAGTCTGGTTGCCTTGGGCTGCCGATCAGGCGAGAGTAAGCCAGAGTCGAGGGGGTCTCCTGCTGCGGGAGAGCAGAGCTTTGATTCACCACTCAGCTTCACAGCCATGTCCCAGAACAATCGACAGCTAAAACCCCGGGGGCCAGGCTTGGTGAGAGGAAAGGTTAGCAGTAGGGTGGGCGCATGTTGTGCGTGGTGGTGACAGTGACATTGACAATGATGGGGGGACAATGTGGCGGCAAGCAGCTGTGTGGGAGGTGACAGTGGGGTGAGGAGAGAGGTTGAGATTCAAGGGGCTCAGCTCAAAGACTTCTTGGACTGCAGTGTTGGAGTGAAAGGGGCAAACTTCATTTGTGGGCCAGCCTTCATTTGTGCAGTTAAAAACTGGGTAACCATGGAAAGTGTGTGTTGAAATTCTGCTGCATTTGTAGACTTTAAGCTCTGTTTTGTGTTTGTACGCTTTGGTGTAACATGTGTGTGACTGCAGGAATCACAAAGCCCGGCTGTTTTTTCTTTTTTTTTTTGAGGCAAAACGTGCAGCTGTATATGTCTCCTGCTTGGATATTAGTCATTTAGAAGAGAATGTTTATGTCTGACTTTGTCATTGACTGTCATATAAGTGCAGTGGGGTTGAAGGGCAGCCTTGACAGAGCCCTCATGGCTCCAGCAGATGGGATCGGGCCCACCTGAGTTCAGCCTCATGTGTCTGCTTCATATTACTGTTCCCAGCATCTGACAATGTGGCTCACATTATGGGAAGCTGCACAGCACTGCGGAGAGATCGGAAATTGATTCAGATAGTGTGCATCGACGGGGAATGACCTAATTACTTGGCAATTGATCAGTTGCAGAAACCTCCCCGAGAGCGACTCACAAATAAACCCCCCGACTGTTTTAGTACATTTTATTAGGTGTCCCCAAAAATTGAATTTCCTTTGACAGATTAGAGAGCTTTGTGAGGTTTCCTTCCCTTCAATACCTGGCATGAAGCCAAATTACCCTGTAGGTTTATGTTACAGCCCATGAGCGCAGTGGGCCAAACTGTCTGTCAATCTGAACTCACTTTGATGATCAATGCGGCACCAGGAACAGGTAGGAAAGTCATTTTCAGCTTAATAAGACATGGCGGTTATACTGACTTCCACCTGCATCAATAACTGTCCTGCTAAAGGAAATCTGGGAATCAGGAAGTACATGAAGCGTGGAACCTTTATCCTTGAAGTTGTGTAAACTTCAAGGATATGTGTCAATTATCTGTCAGACTCATAATTGTTTACATATTATAAAGATTCCCTTTTCCTTTCCTATATATCTTTATGGTGCAGGTCTGCAGAGATACTTCAATTCAGCAGTGCTTGACATATCTGACCAGATGGTGCACTTGCAAACAAACAAACATGCAGGTGAAATTCATGTTTTCAGTAGTGTTATCGTAGATGAGTAGCTGTTTGTCTTATGGTAGAAAGAAAAGTTCCTCCTTTCACAGGATATGGACAGAACGACAAAACAAACCCACGTGGACAGCCTTAACACATACTGTCAGAGACATACAGTAGATACACACAAATACACACGTATGCACACAGTCAGTACCGATACAGAATACAGACATTTTTGTACAGTAAGAAAACAATAAATGCAAATAGAAAAGATACTGCATGCCAACTTAGAGATCTGAGCATGATTTCATTGAACCGCAGGGTCAGCGAGTTCGTGTGAAATTAGGTTCTGTGCAGTGTCTTTAATGCTACATGCCAACACAGCAGAAATACCTTGTTTTAAAATAGCCAGTCTCATCCCAGAAGACACAGAACACCTCCCTTCTCCTTGAGCTTGCTGGGGCCCAGAGAAGGAGCCCCCAGAATGCTGATAACTCCCCCCACCATTCACCAGCACTCTGGTTCATATTTTTGTGGAGGTCCATTGACTTTCTCCTTTTCAGTCTCCCTTTAATCCCTGGGTCTGTGTCCTCAGTGGCTCTCTACAGAGGGGCTATTATTCAAGGCCTTATTACTGCGCCCCTCGCGGCTTATCTCCTTCCTGGTGACAGTCTTTTCAAGCCTCTCCCTAATGACCTGGGGAAGCTCACATGCTCAACTTCCCAGGGCTGCGGGGCCCCGCTGATGTCAGAGGGGGTGGCCCCCACGCAGGGGCTCCTGGTCCTGCCAAAGAAAAAGAGAGAGGCACGGAAAGGTCCTGCCACAGTCACCAACGCATCACACATTCACACTTTCCACGCATCCACTGCTTCCTTCTTCTCCTCGTGCAGGTGACAAAGCCAAGCCCAGCACACAGGACTCCTCAAACTGTCTGGGGTTTAGAGGAACTCCATTCTGATTAAAATGAGTTTGGAAGCGTTTTTTTGGACTGGATAGATGTGGTACCTTTGTTAGTGATTTTGCTCATGTAGCAACAGAGTTAATCAGAAAAGTTTTCTAGCTGTAAAGCAACAAACTTATTATAGAATTGTTACTGAACTCTTAAAAAAAATCAAGTGATGTAATTTCATTCGTTAAAAGATCCAAACCCTATGTTGATATTCAAAAGTGGTCTGCTGGCACACACTGTGATACATTCTGTATTCTTAAGCCTTGATTAAAAGTCCGGTATAGCCATCCATTCATCTTTGTCAAGACAAGTGAGGGGATTGAATTGCATTTATATGAGTGAAAGCTTTTCATTCTTCTGACACGGCATTTCTTGTCCCAGTAAATCAAAAGAATGGATCTCCAGATAGAACCTCTGTATCTATTCAATTGTACTAGATTGCTTCCAACTCCCTTCAGTGCGTCCAAAACATTGCATTACAATGTACAGCAAATATCGTGCATAGAGGCTAGTGAAGCAAAGAAACTCCAGCTGTTTGCAGCCCAGCTTGCTCATTCACATGCAATTTCAAATCACATGAGTTCTATAGGAATCAGTGAGGAGGAATTAACTCTTTTTGGTGATTGTGAGCGAACAAGGTGCCCTAGTGGTGCACCTTCTAATTATCATCCCCATCTGCCCACTAAACCCTGCGGTGTCTTTGGAGAAGTTCGAAAAGGACATGGCACTCCATTATGCTTTCATCTGAGACTGGGCCCCCAGGAAACAATAAGCGGACCAACATTTCGGTCATCATCAGACACACTGCTGTCTCCCATATACAGAGATTATGGGAAATGTGACACAGGTGTCTCCCTGCTTCCTCGCATGGCATGCAGGCCTGTCGCCCTGAGGCCAGGGGGAAACGACAGCCTTTAGTGTTTGTGTCTCTGAATCATAAACTACATATGTTGGACTGGTCCAGTTAAGAAAGTAATGACTTTAGTGAGGCTATTTACAGCACAAAAGGCTGGAGACATGCAGGGCAAGCCCTGAAGGAGGTAATGTTGTCTTCTGCTTGGTTTTGCCTACACGCCTCCTCTTCCTCCTCCACTCTACATCTCCATCTGGTCCATCTGTAGAGCTGTGAAAAATTGCTCTGCAGGACTGTGCTGTTCTGTGAGTGTACTGTTAGACATCTGAGAAAGAATAAAGGGGAATACTGGTTTCATAAACTTGGGTCCTGCACATCAATCACTTTGGCAAAAAAATATGAGCAGTCAGAAGATTATTTTGAACAAACCCCTGGGTTTATTAGGAAAGGAAAAGAAAGGCAAAAAATCACGACCCAAACTGTCTATTATAAGCATCCATCACAGTATACAGTCTGACTTCCTGGTTCAACTTTGACCTACCATACTTACTGTAGTTGTGTGCACACAGTTTTCCTGTGCAATATAGGATTATTACCATCATTTTGGGTGCACTCACTCTCAGTTTTACCTTCAAATAAAGTGGTTTAGATAATCTGACTAAACTGTTGTTTTACTTAGAATCTGTCTGATTGTCTCTCATATTTCTTTCCCCAATGGACCTCATTTCTCATTTCAGCAATGTTGCTGCAGATCTCAGCAGTTACTATGGTGAATACAACACTATCATAACCAATCGAAATGATGACCAAAACTATGAAAATAAGACTCAAGCCACAGTTAATAGTCCATCATTATCTCTAATGACATCCATAAAAGATTTTACCACTAATGCAAATAAAAAAACACATACATACAGTATATAATATATAGTACTGCATGGGAGACTTATAAGTGTGTAAAACTGCAATTTGTTTTTGTTCTAAAAAAAAATCCAAAATAACCACCATCATTTTATCTTGTAACCTTTCTTGAAATCTGTGGAATCTACAAAGCCTTTTGGAGCGGAGCCACTGATGCCCTTTAACCCTTTGCTTTTAGTTTTCATTGGTGCTTTTAGCCACGCCTAAAACCCACTTTTAATTACCCCAAAACACTCAACCCCCTCCACCCCCTCCACCCCCGCCTCCATCAACAAGGTTACTGAAGGGACAGAAGAATGTGCAAGCACAGAGGTGAAGTAACACAGCAAATACACCAAAAGCAGCCCACAAACTGAAACCTAATCAACAGCAGCTCAAACCAACCAAACACCCAAAACTCCAACAAAACATCTCCGCGCTGTTGAACAAAGAGGGATTTTGCTTTAAGTGCTAAACAGGCTATCAGATTTGGTGGCAATCCATTTATTGGTGGTAGACATTGTAGTCTTGTAGAAAAAAGTACTTTTCTTTTAGAGTGTGTGTTTGTTCCATTTGTAAATGCTGTTACTTCAGCCCAGTTCATCAGAGATTGCATATTATGTTTATTTTCTTATACTGTACAGTACTTCAACATTATATTTACTCCTGGTCTTTAGTAAGAAAACTTTCAAAACATCCTCATGTTCTTGTTTTCACTTGATTTATAACTTTTTTTCTTGATATTAAAGGCAAATATTGCACACAACTGTGATGTTTTCTGTACATATATACATAATCTAAAGACTGGTCATAAAAGAAAGTTACACACAGTATTACATTGTCTTAATCCTAACAAAGTCAACAGTATATCCTGAGATCAGAGACACCATCAGTCTGTCCCCTCGGATGGACTAAACTTTTGTGGTTATGGAGCCTGACAAGTCAGTTGAGCTAAAAAAGAGCCAGGGACAGTGTAACTTCTGGGATCAAAGGAAAAGGGGGGGGGGGGGCTCTGATAATAATGGAAAGTGTTTTGACATCCAGGTTTAAGTAATCATTGGATAGATAAGAGGGGAATTCCATCCAATGTGAGGTAAAACTAACAAAACAGGAGATTGCAAATTATTCCACCAACAGCAGAAGTCTCACTGTAGCCTCGGGGCAGGTGTAGCACACACACATTACATCATGGATGTAATCACACATGGAACAATGGAAAAATGCATGTTGGTACAGTGCTGGAGAGCCTTGTAGCCTTGCTGCAGGGTCAGCATCAGGGCACAAAGCTTTTAGCACATATGAGAAAAGCAGCCTGTAGTTTTTTAAATTAATATTATTTTATTAAATCCAACAAAGCATCTAATGAATCTAAAGTTTAAAAAAATGTTTGTGGCACTTATTTTAATTGTAAGTGAACAAAATATATAGCCATGAAATGCTCTGTTCTTGACACCAAACCAACTGTGACTCAACTTGTTCCACATCCTCTGCATTTGTGTGTTCTCTAATTAGAAATGTTTCAGCAAAATGTAACATGTAATCATGGCCTGGGAGGCACTGGTCTTTTTTTTCCAGATGCAGGTGGAGACAAATACAAATTCTATTAAAGAAAACTCTGGGTTTGAACATGCAGATGCATAGACAAGCAAAAACAAATACTGCATATTGTGTGAATTACTTAGTAACGTCTCTACAGTAAGACTGTCTACATTGTGTGTGGCTTTGCATTTGGCCTACTGGTAGTTTTAGCTGTCCTCTGTTTTTCACTGAGCTTTCTCCAGATCTAGCCCCAGACTAGGAAATACCTTCAGTTTGCACGATTCTGCAGTGCGCGATTTATATCCAATGCCAACGGAAGTATTGTGTACTTTTGTATGTCCTTAAAAAGACTGGGGGTCAAGGTAGTGGATGGCACAACTCACTAACTCCAGGTGGAATGACATGGTTTATCAGAGCTTTTTCACTAAAAACACCTGCCTGCTGCAGCTGGAAATTTCGCTGACAAGAGTAGTGAGAGTAAACCAAAACATTGAGCTAAAACCCTTAGTAGAGTTGAGGGGAAGTGCAGTTTAGCATGAATTTTTGTGGATTTGTCAGTATCAGCAATACCTTTCACACTACTTTTTGGTTTGATGATGGGGCTGCTTTTTTGATTAAGGTCAAGGTGACCCAAATACGGATCAACAAGGACTGTAGGCTGCATGAAATTGATAGGGGATTCTCAAACAACTCAAAGCAAAGTCTCTCCTTCCCCTTTTCCTTTTTCTGTTTCTGACATTATATTTTTTACTTACCTGCTCATCCTGTCCAAATGGTTTCTGTCTTTTCCCAGTCACTAATCTATCTTCCTTCTCCTCACCATGTACATCCAGTCTGGCGTAGAGGGAGACAAAGTACACTCCCTGCCCTTTGACCCAGTGCTTACTGTCTGAGAGGACATTAGAGCTAACGACGCCTCTTCAGACTTCAGGAAAAAAATCACTGCTCTGTTACCTACAGACATTATTCTTCACATACCTAACAGCCCTCAAACTCAACCCCCTCTCTTTCACATATAGAAACACACGCTGTAAGCAAACGTGCTAACCCTCTCCTTCCATCACACTTAAAATATATGACCCATAAAAGCCCTGGTGTATATCTCCCTCTCCATCAGTTAACTATGGCATTTGTCTCAAACACCTCAATTTGTCTTCTTCATCCCTGAGGACCTGTGTTGTGATTATGTGTTTATGGAGAGAATATAGCTTTACAACTGCCAGTGAGCATTCCCAGGATTAGTCATGCACATCAATCACTTTGCAAAATTTGTGGTGTGAGGCTGTTGCTGTATCCTGACATAGACCTAGATTCTGATGAGAAATACACTACAACATTACATGTTTTTGTTAAGTGACCATTTGCTAAATCCCTTCCCGAACAGCAATTGTCCAAACGGAGCTCCGTAACTGGGCACAGCAGGCCTGTCAAGCTTTGGATTTCTCCGCATGCTGAAGTAGTGTGGAGGAGGACACAGGGGACATATGCATATTTACGGGTCTATATTTCTACTGGAATATCTTTGCATGGTTTCAGTTGAAAAAAAACTCCTTATTTAACTCATACTGACCCTTGCAGCCCCTCAGTTCAGCCACTGTCTGAAACAGGCTGTTTTAGCTTCTGGCCCCCCTCCAGAGGAGCCCACTCTGTCCTGATTGGCCAGCTCCAGAGGCTACGTCAACAAACCATGCAACAAACTATAGTAGCAGGATTTCACTACTTTTTCTCGTTCTTTACTCAAAATGTCAACTTCTCAAATACATCTGTACATGTTCGAGCCAAAATCCGATCTGAAATATGAGAGCGGACAACGCAAACAAAACATGGAAAAACCTTAGCAACAAAGACTACAGAACAGACAGATGTTTATGGGCTTGTGCAACTCAGAAAAAAACATTGCAAACCAGGCGTTCAGAGCAGGCTGAAGCCTGGGCTTTTGACTTGCAGGGAGTCTTTCTACACATACGTTCAAGTTTCGGAACGTTGACCATGTTTAGCATAGATATCCAACATCATAACAGTATATAAATTACAGAAAATCACAAAAAGCATAATATGTCCCCTTTAAAGAGTTTGGAAGGTGGTGCCCTTTATTATTGCTTTTCCAAAACCAAAAATAACCCTAAACCTAACAGCAAAATGTAAGAAATTAATGTAAAGTGTTGTTATCCGCTCAAATGTTGGCTGCAGTCATTAGCATGTTACATGGCCAAGCTGCACATAACTAGCTAACATTAAATTATTTTGTGGGGTCACAGGTCACTGTATGATATTCCACTGTATGGGAATGACTATATTAGAGTTTATGATTACGTTAGTGGCTCTGTCCTGCTCTTTATTGGATTTGGGGAACTTTGCACTCCAACAACCCCAGCCAAATTGTTAGCCAAAATAGCTAATGCTGATGCCAAACTCATCGATTGGTCCTCATCTCATACAAACAGGCACGGCAAAGCAAATCTCACCTGGTTGCTTGTCCAAGTGTGTTTTTCTATAGTAAGCTGAGCATCCAAACATTACATTATAATGAAATACAGTCTAATAGTAGTGTGAAGTAGCTCTACCCTGCAATACAAGAACAATGCCGTTTCTTTATTTACATGTCTTCTACATGGATCATCAATCGGTGAGGATGCAGACTTTTTTCCTGGGATATGTAGCTTTACCCTCAATCTTTAAGCATTATTTCATGCAAGTAGCTATCATTTGCAAATTAAAGACCATTGTTCATTGTTGCCATAGCCACAGTAACTGGGGGGGCGGAGATTAGCAAACAGTAAATTGTCCTGGTGGTCCAGGAGGTCTAGTTGAAACATTTCATTATCTGGGCCCAATCTGACTGTCCGCCTCCTCCCTCTCTTGCCTCTCCTCTGGCTGTAACAGACGCAGAGAAAAGTAGGTAACCAGTGCTCTATGGAGAGCAAACAGTCTTATCCAGCCTCCTCCAGACATGGCGGCATGTGTCCCTGATAGCATCTGTACTCTATCAATGACAGACAGGGTGTGGCAGGGTGGATTCAAGGGTTTGGGATGTATGTGAGCGTGTGTACATGTGTGTATGCATGATGGGTGTGGGGCAGTTAGCAGTGGGATGAAGGGGGACCTGCTGGACAAACACTCAAGGTGATCTGTCAGGAGTAGAATGGAGATGACCAGCCATAACCTGAGTTCACCTATACTTCGGATTTTTTGCGAATGGGGCCAGTGATGCTTTCTGAGTTCTGTTGAAACACTGCAAAACCACATACTAACAATACTGTTTTTTTAAGGATTTGAGTGTATTTTTGGACACACAATGATTATGAGGTCTTGTTGCTATAACATAGAACAAATATAGAAAGAAAACAAATCCCAAACCAGGCTTGTTGGGGTTCCTTTTTTTCTAACCTATATTTACTGAATTTTTAAACAAATAAAAGACAATAAAGGACAACTCCAGCTTCACTTCAAATTAAAGACACATAAGAAACACATAAAAGAATAAAATGGCAGAAAATCACTCAAAAAAGATCAAATAAATAACTGAACTGAAAAAAAAAACAAAATACAGTATGTATACACTACCACACATACATGCATAAGGCATTATTGCACACAGCAATTAAAGACAATTAAAGACAATTAAAGACATAATATATAAATAAATCAATAAAAATGAAATAATCATGAACAAGAAACTATTTATTAACTATAATCTCAGCAGTCATGTAAGTGTAACCACAAGAGCACACCAAACCAAATTATTATATGTAGTCCAGTCTATGTATACTGTTAAAATCATTTGCAGATCAGTCTACTTTAGGCTGGATTTGCTTTTCACCCAGCGACTGCCATAATGATAATCCCAGACCTGTAATCTGTAGGACTCAGTTTCCCTACAGTGCTACAGTCTGAACTTGCAGCTCTATCCGTGGACTCGGCCTGACACTCGTCTTCAGCGAGCACCTCTGCCTCAGCTTTTGATCTACTCTTCAATTACACCATGTAGCAATCATCTCCACATCCCAAAGATGGTGATTGAAGTTAAAAGAATTCACACTGATAATTTACCGACACACTCGGCTATGTTAGGCAGCTAGAACGCTGAGTTTTAAGGAAGTTTACAACTTTGTCACTTTTTGATCCTTTAATGTAATCTATAATTGGAGATATTTATTTTTTCCGGGTTAATTTCCATGCCCTACAGTAGTACCTGCACTTAGCTACATACTGTAACAGGCAGAGCTATAGACAACACTCTATGTTTTGGTTTACAATGACACCCTCAGATTTACATGACAGCTGAGTACTTGGAAATGGGGCCCCTGTTCAGAACATCTACAAGCCTTCCTTTATGTGACAGGTTTTTCCAAAGGTGCAAAGGTGAAGCATGAGTGACTTGAAGCCTACTGAAAAAAATCAGACCTTTTCTTGAACAGGGAACACTGAGGAGGTTTAACATACAGACACACATACAACATATGACAGGATTAGCACCTTTGCCATCACAGATTGCTGTTGTTTGAATGTTCAGGCAATCCTCATCAATGTATAAAGTTAGGAAATATCATGTGTTTCATTGGTAAAAACATATGATCTGATCTGATGAAAAAGGGAATTTCAGGATGTGAGTAACTGAACCCAAATATTAACTCTGCTTTGCAGTTGGACCTGTATGTAATTAACCAGAATATTACAGATAAATGGAATTCATATACACATTTTTGATTAACCGGGTACATGGCACACCAGCAGTCTATCATTTTAAATGTTATGTGTTGGTTTGCACCATTAGTTCTCTTCTCTTTGAGGCTCGACTGTCTCATTTGGGGAGGAGGCCAGGCTTAGTCTTCCCCTTCTGGTCACCATACACCATTGGTTCACATCTTTTGAAGGATCCAGACCCTGAAGTGGGTCACACACTATAGAGATTTTGAATAGGTTCCTTACTGGCTCAACTTTGACCTACTATACTGAACTTACTTAGTTGTGTGTTCCCAAGGTTTTACAATTAATAATGAACAAGTTGGGTTTGTCTCTCAATTAAATGTCATGGTTGATAACCAGGTTGTAAAATACTTGCTTTAGGGTAATAGCATAAATGTTTGAACTAGTGAGCAACTAGTGAGGTCCAGTGTTGACTTTGGGAATAAATATTCAAAATTTAAGATTCACTTAATAGTTTTTCTGGAGCGTTCTCAGCAAATAGAATTTTGGGGGTCCCTCATATTCAATCACCTGTTATCAAGTAACTGAAGTTCATTACTTAGGTCACATCTGGGCATGTTTCATTCACTGAAGAAGGCCGTGAGATGCAGTCGAAAGCTTGGGAAAAAGGCAGCATGTGAACCTTGAGTTTTAAATATTTTATCACATGTTTAAATTAGTGTTGGATTTTGCTAAAAGTTATAATACTTGTGCTGTCTTGATCCAAAAATCTGAAAGAAAAGACTCCCTATATGATCATGATGGGGGGCCGCATCAACAGAGAACCATTTATTGCCATAGCTCTCACACACATAACCATCCTGTCCACCATTGTTGTACAGTATAATCCATAGATTAAATCTGTTGTGTATGTGCTCAATCCTCCATATCATCCATAGCCACCATTATTCTCCCGTGTTCTTATTTATAGTCCACTACACATTGCCACCAACAGTTTTTCCTATGGATAAAGGATAAATCCATGGGATTAAGATGACTCTGCATTTTAGGTGTGCTTTATAAGAGCTTGGCGGGCATTAACCCAAAGTGTAATCAATGCACAACACAAAAAGGCTTTGATTCTAGACACTGGGAGGAATGAATCACATGATAAACTCTGTCTTTGCTACAATGAATAGAAACTCAATGTTTGTGCTTTTGAGGTGTGATAATAAGATTTGATTTGTGAGTTGACCACAAAGAGAACACAATCCTGGGCTGCTGAGGAGCTGTGACTTAAATACTAATATTTTCTTTTGTATACCCACCATTTTAATGATGGATTAACAGACAGAGAACGCATTTGAAAGGGAACATACAGCAGAATTCTTTGACCACCAACTGATTAAATTATTGAGAGTAAACCTAAAATATAGAGATTTGTTTTCTATACCGAGTGGACAAGACTCCACATTATACTGATCTCTGGATAATTTACATGTTAATCATTAAAGTATTCAACACTGTATTTGTGTTACATATTAGAAAATGTTTTTACATGTTATTGTAGCCACCAAAAAGCACACAGGCAAACAAAAAAAACGTTACAGCATCTGTCAATGTATCAAACCCTTTTTTGCTCTTCTTTACTCTTTCCTCTCTGTGTAGCCCCTAGCCTCATCCATCAACATGTCCTAACAGGTTTTCAAGAAAAAGTGAGGAACAAATAAGGTGGGGCATTGTTTTATAGCTTGAAGAATAAACCACCTGTGGTGGTCTTTTGTCATTTGTGAGCTGAGCATATTCTCAAGGCCTCAAAGCTGAGGTCTAGACCTGCTTTGAAGTTTCAGAGAAGCTCATTGTGAGAGACTGGAGCAACCACTCCAATCTGCCTTGGGTTATTTATCCAGCCAAAGACTGGTATTTTAAGATGACAATACAAGGGGAAAAACCAAGAAAAGAAAGATCAGAAAACCTTAAACAAATTAGGAACTTGTAAACCATTAAAAAAAATCTGCTTTTGTATGTAGAGACTGCAGCAGATTAGCGTCCTAGACCACCTGGAGTTCACATACTAAAGCATCTGAAAGAAAGTTCCTCTCAAGTGTTTTGGCATTTCTCATGGAAACTTGCATGGCACAAGTGTGAAGGACAGGGAAAGACCAACTCAGATGTCAGTGAAATGACCCTTGACTCCTCGCTGGCCATGGGCAGCCAATCAGAGCCTGACACTGTCAAAAAGAAAACCAAAAAGAAAAATCATTTTTCCTCTCATAATCAAAAGATAAATTAACTAACAAGACTGTTTGTTTTCTTCCACTCATCTGTGTATTAAAGTTCCTACATGCTGGTTAATGTCAAGGGAATGTTAGCAATTGCAACATATGTGTTGCTGGGCTCTTTGTGGCTGTAAAGCTATGGATTAGCACTGACGAGCGTTGGATTACAGGGTCCCTGCTGGGATGTCAAAGGGCCACACTGGCTTCTTTCACCTCCGCCCTCAGTGGAGCAAAGCATCATTGGCAGGGGTTACCTACCATCAATGATTTGCTTCAAGATCAGAAGGCCTTTTCACCATTTGGGGTCATTATTGATCTGCAACAGCCCCCCATTCCCATGAATTAGGCCCCAGTTATATCTTAAAGAGCCCACACAAAAGGATCCCCCATAGAAATCTGGATCCAAATCAATAGAGGTTATAGACTCAACGAGAATGACTGTTCACTCTAGAGCTCTGACCACAGGGAAGTGAGGTATTGTATACATACAATAGAAAGTGGCAGCTATAGATACAAGTTTGTAGCACTATGACTAAAAAGTATAAAGAATTGGAACTCCAAAAATTAGATGATAAAACTGTTAAAGTTAAAAAAATTTACTTGGTTTGAAACTTTATAATCTCTAATCTGTTTAAAACATACAGTAAGCAGTAAAATGAAAGTAGAAGCATCAATTGATTAAAAAATATTGATTTGATCTACATCTGCATTGATAAAAAGGCTAAAATCCAGAAATATTTTTCTCAACTGTGATATGGGAAAGCCAACCAAAAAGCATAGAAATGTCCAAGACAAACATAACAATGGAAATAGTCAAGATAGTGGGACCCTGGAAGACATGAAGTAATTACTGCTGATTATGGAAGAGAGAATAATTTCCAAACTGTCAGACCAACTCTCCACTGACCATGCAACGAGAGATCGACACAACCAGACAATTAAACAAATGGCAATGTTGCTTAAAGGAACATTTTGCCGCATTTTTCAACCTCATTTCTAGCTATCCAAATTAGGGATATAGTGTGAAAAATGCCTGCAGTTGTTGCCGACACAGTGGAACTACAAGCTATTTCAGTTGCTCTAGATGTTGCTTGAAAACTTCCTTCTTCTTTCCAACAGCAAAAATGGCATCCCAAGATATGAGTGCAGAGGATGTTATGGATGAGGATACATGTTACAGTGTTTTGGCTGACTCAGATATTCAGCCATATTTATTCATCCATATTTATTTGAGCCAGATTATACGGCTGAAGAGAGAGGCTGAGGCTCCGCGAGCAGGAAAACTCCGCTTTCTCGGTCAATATAGCACGCACTGAGGGATTCATTGCTTCAAAATGACTACATTTACCATTAACAGTGGTTGTACATCCACTTTAAAACGTGGGGAAATTTCCCTTGAACAATATACAAACCAGACTAATTCAAATGGAATCCACGTGTATTGCCATAGCCAAAGAATCACCTTAGTTTAATAGGTTGAGCTGAAAAAGGCTGAAGGTCTGCACCCTGTTTGTAGAAACATGCTTAGGCCAGACACCTTTTCGTCATTCATCACAAGACAGTTTACCACCCAATATTAAATTTTTTATGATGTAAAAAAGTGTCCTACAACATTCCCTACAAGTCATAACATTCTTTTTTTAATATCTTTTCCTACTTACTAACATTTACATATTTTCAATGCCAATACGATGACTGAGAGTAATGAGGGTCTGGGTCTGTAACACTCAGCAGCAGCATGGCTTTGAGGAACAGTAATTGAAAGTGGAAGCAGATTGTTAAAAAGCTGCAGTTGAGGATTTTGATTGACACTCTAGTCAATGGCAAATGTTATAGTTAAATGCTGATATAATTAATTCTGGAGTTCCACCTTTCATTAAAATAAAGCCATGCTCATATTAAAATACAGTGAATATACCTAAAATGTAGTGTTTATCTATGGCCTGTGTGTCTTTCCATGTTGAATTCAGGTGCTTGCATGCATGCCTTTGTATTGCAGGATTCATGGCATATTGCCAGATATCCCAGAATACACCCGACAAACAAGTAGCCTTCAAGTAGCAGAGAAGCCAGAGGAGGGTGTTCTTTTTTTCCTCATGCTGGCGCGCTCGGCAGGACGGATAATTTGGGATTGTGGCCAGAGATTTTTGAGGAAATATGAGAGGGCAACCTCCTGCAATCAGGCAGTGTTGGTGACTACTCGAGTGCAACGCAACAGCAAGCTGCCACTCATGATGCCGCCAGATCATTTCTCAGAAATAGACTCCCGATGAGCTGCGGATGTGTGTGTTTGCATGTGTGTGTGTTTCATAGGCTCAGGGAAAAGAGTGGACAAGTAAACAGCTGCTTCAGATATTTTCCTGGATGTGCTACAACCCACAGCAAAGAAATGAGTAGGCAATTAGAACTTACTGTTCGTAAATTAGTACTTTAAACACAAAATTGACCTTAATTTCTGGTTGGCTGGAGTATTGCCTTATATGAACCCCATATAAGCTCTGCACAAAATCATATTTGTTTTCTAGGAATGTTACTATGTCCTTTCTATGTTATTTCATGTTATATCTAGGTTTCCTCATGTTTAAGCATGTGTTAATGTTGCCCACATTGGTCAATTATGCATAGTTGCAGGCCACTACTGCCCTCTATGTGTCCAATAGGCAACTACAGTGTCCTCATGTACTCTCATTTGAGCAAAATTAGCATTACTAAACCATGCTGCACTGTGGCGGGGCCTTTAAATAAGGCTATAAACTCTCTGAAATCATAGAAATAAAAACTTATTCCAAAACAAAAGCTAATAGAATTTTGAATGCTCCCAGGACATTTTCCTTAAAAATACATTTAACTGGCTCAACAGTGCTCCAGTTTGAGAGGAGACTCCCCATTGTGAACTCTGAATGTCTATCAGTGGCACACTGCTAAAAGCCTTGTGTGGACAAGCAGTGGGTATACAGACATACATTGAAGCTTCTCTATTCGACCCTGATGCTGTGCCCATACCCCCTGTTGCTCCTCTCTGTCTCCCCAAGCGGGTCCTCCCATTCATTTGGCTCATTTGAATTCCAACATGGGAGACCTCTGATGAGCCGGGTGAACTGTTACACTACACGACAAGACTGCTAATTAATCACAGCAACTGTACACACTGCCTCTTTGGTGTTGACTTCTGAACATAAATCTGCCGGTTTTCTTCTGAAGAGTTAGATGCACCTGCCTGAAGCCAGTAATTATTTGAAGCATTGCATGCAGACACACATCAGAGAGTCTTATTTTAGGTGTACATCTAATTACATAAGCCTTAAGTGTTCAACCTGAAAAGCAGGATGCACAATGATAGACAATGATAATCACAAATCAAGGACAGTTGTTGCTAGTAGCCTCTTAACCCCAGTTTGTGCCTCCCATGTGTTGTTATTACATTCAAGTCATGTAGCATGTTTTTTGTTACACTATAACACTACTTTTACCCTATTCTAATGTATTTTATTGTTCTTCAGTATCCTCCATAGTTTTTAATTGTCCTTAAGCTTAGGGTGGTGGTACAGTGTAAGCCTTAAGGACTCAGACCAGAGTAAGCAACTGAGGGAAGAAACAATCAAAGGCCTTGCTAACATAGACAAGACCTTACTTCCAGGGAAGTTGAAACTTTGGTGCCTGCAGTTTGGATTGCTTTCCTATCTGATGTGGCCTCTAATGATCTATGAGGTTCCCATCACCAAAGTCGAGAAGCTCAAGTGAACAGTCAGTACATACATCAAGTAATGGCTCGGACTCCCACGATGCCTCAGCAATATCAGCTTGTATGGGAACAGGGCTCTGGAACTGCCTATCACTAGCTTTACTGAAGAATAGAAATGCTCCAAGGTAAGGCTGGACATAACCCTGGACATAACCCTGACAGAAACTCAGGACTTCACAATACGGGCGGCAGCTCCCAGAATGGCAGCAGGCAGAAAGTGGAACCCATCTGAGGCGGTGCAGCAGCCAAAATCCGCTCTCACGCATGGAGATATTGTGGGCCAAGTGCAGCATGGAAGAGGTGACTTTGGGCTAGGCACAGGTAAATCAACATGGCACAAAGCAACACCTGCCCAGAAGAGAGGGCTTGTGGTAAAAGAGATACAGCAGCAGGAGGCAGAACAATGGCAGTCTCACAGGCAAAACAGGGCCAATGGACAAGATGGGAAAACCTTGAACACTGAAAGCTTGCCTGGAAGGATCTTTGGGAAATAGAAAGAGGCAGACTTTGCTTCATCATCAGAGCCATCTACGATGTTCTTCCCAGTTCCTAGAACCTGAACCAGTGGCTTGGCAATGACCCATCATGTCCCCTTTGCCAAACACCAGCAACCCTATGGCACATACTCACCGGCTGCAAGACTCACACAAGGATGCTACACCTGGAGGCACAACCAGGTCCTTCGGCACCTGGCATTAGTGCTGGAAGAAAGGAGGACTAACACCTCCCCCAACCCCTGGCTTCTCAAACACCATGGCCTTTGTAACAGTAGGAAAGGTACCAAAGAGAACAACTCCAAGAAAAGAATCAAGCCTAGTGGATACAGCCCGGGATTGGAAGATGAAGGTCGATCTAGATCAGAAGCTCACCTTTCCACCAGAGATCATTACAGCCAGTCTCAGGCCGGTTCTGATCCTGTGGTCAGCCTCACAAAAAGCCCTGTTCATCATAGAACTGATGGTGCTATGGGAGGATGCAGTTGGTGAAGTGTTCAAATGCAAAAAGCTGAAGTACTCCAATCTAGCAACTGAAGCAGAACAAAAGGGCTGGAAAACACAGGTGCTTCTTATGGAGGTTGGCTGCAGGGGTTTTATGGCCATGTCAACCATCAGGCTACTGAAAGGGATGGGAGTCTGAGGACAGGCCCTCCGACAGGCTATCAAGTCACTAGCAGAGGCTGACGAGCAAAGCAGCAACTGGCTCTGGAGGTGTTGGGGGCCTATCAACGAAACACCAAGGAAAGAGGTTGCCCACCTGATGACCCAGTGAAGCTTTTACCCCTACCCTTCACTGCTGGTTATGATTTAGAGTTTGCATAAACAGGACTGAATCATTGATAGAAGAAACCTGGACTTGACTGATCCTCTTGAAGTTCTGCTGCTGCTGGTTATGATTTACAGTCTGCATAAACAGGACTGAATCATTGACAGAACCCAGACTCGGCTGATCCTCCTAAGTTCTGTTGCTGCTCGGGCCTAGCAATGAAACACCAAGGAAGGAGGGTGCCCACCTGATGACCCAGTGAAGCTTTTACCCCTACCCTTCACTGCTGGTTATGATTTAGAGTTTGCATAAACAGGACTGAATCATTGATAGAAGAAACCTGGACTTGACTGATCCTCTTGAAGTTCTGCTGCTGCTGGTTATGATTTACAGTCTGCATAAACAGGACTGAATCATTGACAGAACCCAGACTCGGCTGATCCTCCTAAGTTCTGTTGCTGCTCGGGCCTAGCAATGAAACACCAAGGAAGGAGGGTGCCCACCTGATGACCCCAGTGAAGCATTTACTCCTACCCCCACTCACGGAATGATTGCCGATTACAGTACAGGATCGTAAAACCAAGTCCTATGAGCTCAACTCTCTTGTAAAGACCTGAATCTCAATGAGTCCTACTGGATTAAATAAATTTCTGCTTTATCTGTTTTTTTGATAGAATTATTCCTAGTAATCTTTAAAAGTTTCAACTCTATTTCCTCATACAGTAGCTGTATCTCCTTTCTTGATTTGTATGACGTCTATAAAAATTTGTATGTATTATATCTTTTCAGAAAAACAGGTGCTTATCTCTGTGACTCAACTGTAATAATAATACATGATATCTCGCCTACTGTGTCTAGTACCAGCTCTCATCTCATCTGTCCTTCTTCACTGTGGAGTTTTCCTGAACATCATATGACTTCCTCTGATCACTTCCTTCTCCCGCTGAGCTTCTCCCTGCTGATTTAAGCCACTCTGGCACTTCTTCCGCCTCTGCCCTTGTTCCCAAACAGCAGGGGACTACTCTTTCTGCTCTCCCTCGCAATTTTCCTCCCTCACTCCCTCTCTCATAGTTATTGTGTGCCCTCTCCTCACTGTCTTCTGTTGGGTTTCGTTTTGTTCACTTTTCTGTCTTGCTCCTTCGCTGTCACGCTGTCTCCTTCTCTCTCCTGCTCCCTCACTTAGTCTCTCACTCTCTCCTCCCTCCTCCACGTCAGCTCACTCCAACTCCCAGCTCGCAACAGGAGAGCCCAGAGTTTGGCCTTGCTCCCTTTCTCTGCGTGTGAACTGTGTGTGCGGTGTTGGGATCTTGCCACTAAGGTTAGAGGAGGCATGAAGGAGACGATTAGGCACTTCAAAGCATCGCCTGTGCACAGGTGTGAGGGCTATCCCACACCAGCAGATGCAATGACACAAACACACACACTCCTTTGAAGGTCACCCAGGCAAAAGACAAATATCTTTACATTACAAATATAACACCTAACTGCTCACCACCTTGGGCTTGTGTTTACACCCAGATGTTGCACACACACACACACACACACACACACACACAAACATACAGGGCAGGCATATATACTTCACCACTTACCACACAGATGCTCACAAACTCGCCCACACCTGCAATTACACGAATCATTTTGCACACACAAATGCACAAATATACATACATAAACACACACAAAAAAATACACACACAATTCAAGTCAAACAACCGCTGACAAGCGCCCATTATGCTCATAAATTCAGGATTATGTGTTTGTGAAAGCCAGTATCAAACATTAGGAATAAAGAGGATACACACTCTTGGGCACCACAATTGCAGTAATGGCTCTAATTATGCTGTTTCATACAAAATAACTTAATTGCAGTTTGTTTACACATGTGGTGAAGTCTCCTTTTCATGTAATTTAGGCCATGTGCATGCATTGTCAGAGGATATAAAAAGTCCATAAGAGGAAAAAAAAACTTAATCCCTCTTATTTTATGACTCACTAAAACATAACAAACAAGCTTTTATTATGTTGAATGTCAGGCTTGCTGTCATCCACCTACAGCCTAAAAACATAATAAACAGGCGTGCGTGTGATAGTTGACTCTCACGGTTTAGATCATCTCGTGTACATTGTTTGCGTGAACATAAACTGAAATGATGCTCAGCTGTGAAAAATCATACAAAAGCCTCCTGCTATCAACAGAACTCGTCAACATTTTCCCAAAAATCAAATATGACATAAAAGGATTGTTTTTGCATGTGTTAGGTTGATGGAGCTGCATTAGAGATGGCCATATGCTTTTGGTCAGTATTTCCACAGATTTAATTCTGCTCGCCATAAAACAATCACGCATACCAATAGTATTAAAACTTTTCATCGTTTTTTTGAAAATCTGTTTCCATTTTGTTTTTATGCCAGCATGTATGCTTTTATGTTTTTTATAGTTTTTTATTTTAGACAATTTCCCCAACATGACTTAAAATAAGTGCCTTCCACCTCCATATAGGCACAATTGTCATAAGTCATCAACATTGGTCAATTTTGACCTGCCTTTGCGTGTTCATACCTGATTGGACTGCACTGACTGTTGTGACCCATTCATGACTGTAAATATTACTCAACAGAACACACACGTAACTCAAGGTTTGAGTTTGGTTAACTTTGAGAAAGTTGGGTTTCCTTTTTGTTTTATTTAAATTTGTTTGGGGCACACATTTCTTTTCATTTTTGGTTTGGTTTCAGTTGTGATTTCACTCTAGTGAAATGTTTTCTTATGCATAGTCTTAAAGCATAATATCCTCCACACACACACACACACACGCACCACACAACTCATCACCCCACCCATCTAGTGAGACAGCCAGGCCCTCTAGGCCACATGGAACTGATCACAATTCAACAAACACGGTGTAAATAGTAACTAACACACCATGAACAGATCAAGTATTGCTAGTACACGTAGAGAAAATGGTTCTCTAAGCACTTAAGAGCAAATGCTTCCATTTGTTTGCCAAAGGTGTTTGACACAGGTTGGGTTTGATGAGGTTGTTTGTTTCATGGGCCTTTACTTTAGTTTGAAAGAGGAAAACAAGTTCAAGAGGTTTTTCTACTCTGATGTGTTTGGTGTTTGGTTTCATCTGGACTGACTGACCTGCACAGCGTATGTCCAGTTCTTACCTACTTCTAGCAATACCACTAATGAATCCACATCCATCGGGGCAAAAACAGATCAGGTACTGCCAACAGAAAGAGAGAAAGGGAGTGAGAGAGAGAGGGAGAGAGAGACTGATGACAGAGCAGCACAATTCACAGTCCACAAAGAAGGCAGAATTTAAATAAGACTGGAAACTGGTATCCCTCTAAGATTGTATCTTTACTACAAGGACTAACATATTGTGCTCTTCAGTCAGTTAATTAATTAAATCTGTTGCTTGTAGCATGTCCGGTTACAACACAGACACAATGTCCACTCATCACTCTCTCCTCAAGTGTCATTACAGATGTTTTTATGTGGATTTACATTAGAATAACAAGACTAAGAGTTTACAGCCATGCTGTACTTAGACACAGTGGTACTTTGAGGTAAATGTTACTGCTAGAAGGCTTCATTGTCTGGGAGCCGTGAATGTCTGTACACATTTTCATGGTAAACCATCCAATAGTTATTGAGATATTTCATCATATACATGTAAAGGTGTAATGTCAACATTCTTTTGGCCATGTAGAGTATATTGTCAAAAAAAGTGCTGATTAGGCCTTTAAGGCACAGACATTAGAAAGTGATAGTATTTGTATTAGATTTTTCATGTATATTTATAGATAGAAAAAGCAATATATTGATAAATCATTTAATTCATGATTTAAAAATTCACATTCTAATAAACAACACTCATGAACTTAAAACGGCCAGGTCCCAAAGTCTTGTGGAAGGCTGTCCAAGAAGAGGAGAGGCTGTTACAGTCACATATTAATGCCCGTGCTTTTGGAATCAGACGCTCAAACATCATATATGGGTGTAATGTCCACATATTTTCGGCCATGTAGTGTATATATGGTCAAACAAAGTGTTTAAGGCTGAGACAGTAGAAAGTGATAGACTGAGTGAAATAACTAGATATAGTGAATTTGTACACACAAGTATATAGTCTATGTATGACACTGTTGTGGTGCAAGTGGAGATTAATCAGAAATAATGTCAATATGAATAAATATGGAAATATGTCATTATGACTCAAACTAATGCTGATTTCATAAAGTGAAGTCTCTGTGTTGTCCACTAGAGGACACTGTCACACTGCAAACCTGTCAGCAAGCACAGGATCTGTCTCTCTTTATGTGTCCTTGGTTTCCTCATTCGTTAAAAGCCTAAAAACACAGACTCTGTGGATAAATTGTGCTCTTACCGACATCCAGAGGGCACTGAGGACAGACTGTGCCTTTTATACTTTTATGAGTCCTATTTATTTCCGCATGTAGGTGGAGACTGGGGCAGGCTTGCTGTGTTACGTTTGGGGAAGTTGCTCAATATCGGAAAGACACATTTTATTCGACTGTGACCACAGTTTTAGTTTTCTACTGTTTTCCTTTATAGGCGCACTTAGTGGAGGATTTAAAAAAAAACACCCAAAACGTCGCAGTAAGTTGTAGGCTACATCACGTCAGTGTAACTAAGATAAAAACCACTCAGTGTGCCGTGTATTTTCTCGCAGAATGAATAATTCAGTAACTTCCGCTACTTACATTCGCAACCTTAACTATAGTTTACTTCGCAAATTGTCAGATTTTTTAGACCCTCAAGACAGATGGAAAGATGTCATTGTCTCGATACGGAAGCCCAGTGGAGAGTTTAGGTATTCTCAGCATCATCTGAGGTAGGTGACTGTTAGGTGACAGCCTGCTGTGATGTACACTACACATTGTAGCTGTATGTTGCTATACTGTATGATTTCTCTAACTCTCCGTGTATCTGTTTTTTTCAGGAAATTTGAAGGCCTAGTTGTACAGGGGAAAAGTCCCACAGTGGAGCTGCTAAATGACTGGGGGACAACAAACAGCACAGTGGGTGAACTGGTGGACATTTTCAAGAGTCACAATTTACTGGCTGCTGCTAGTGTTCTGCTACCTGGTATGTTTTTTTTTTTTTTCTTAAACTACATTCAAATAATAGTTGCTATATAAGTAGCCTGTAGGCCTGTGAGTCTTATCAACAGTTATTAGTCATGAAATGTAACATTTTTACAGCATTTACAGTAAGTAAAGGAGGCGAAACAAACTTCATTTATATACTGTAGCACATTTTATTCCGGTGGAGATAATCAAGTCAATCAATCAGATATTGAGCCCTGTCATACATTACTCAAACAGGAGTAAGTAGTGTATTTGTTTGGGACTAAACTGGATTAGTTTTCTCATGATAGCACCAGTACAGTGTATAGTAAAGTACTTGTGAACGTGATAATGGAACATGTCACCGAGTGCAATGACCCATTTATGTGTTTTTAATAGTTTTTGGACATAATGACATATATATAGCACAGAGAAATAAGCTACAAGACTTTATAATTAGCCAGTAGGATGATTCTCAACCACAGTATAATAATCTGTAGAATTTTACAGCATTTTCAAGTGCAAGCAAAACTTAATTCATATAGTACATTTCATTCCAGGGATGATACAACGTGCCTTTTTTTTTTTTTTTTTACCAAACTCATAGGTGTAAGAGGTAGCTACATTTGTGCAGTTTAAACACAGACATCACAGAATTACATACACAGAATTAATCATATGCACAAGAGAAAAAGAACATTTCCAGCCTGCAATCTGGCAAGTTATTCCAGGAGCTAGGATCATACAAACTAAAAGACGTTACACCAACTTTAGATTTAACCGTTGAAACAGCCTAATGACAAAAGAGGTCTGATTCGTTCTCATTGGATAAGCAGGACAGAAAGGTACAGCGGACAAAGGCATGTGATCAGATTTGTTATTTTACATTAGGGCTCTGGCTACAGCATCTTGTTTTAGCTGTAATTAGCTCAAAGTCTTTTTAGCGCGGTGAGTACTGCAAGACTCCAAATAGACAAGAGATAAATGATAAAAGTTTTCTGCCCCAGTCTGACACAAGAAGTTCAGTGTTTCAGAGAGTATTTTTATTATTTTAAAGTCTTCCACAAAAAGTGTACTCTGTCTTTTTGAATCAGGTCTAAAGGAATCAAAATATAAAGGAAAGATTAAAACAAACTGCATTCCATTTTCTGTTTCTTTTAACTGTATATTGAGGCTTTTGAGGCACCATGACAACAAAATAACAAATTTTGATGTTCTTTTTTTTTTATCTGCACACAATGGAAGAGGCCATTGCCACAGAGACACAGCAGGCTTCTCCAGTAGTACAAACAGACAGCGCCCTTCCAACCCGGCTACTGACTGAGACGGACGCACAGTCACCACCTGTGAGCTCCAACCTGCAGCCACTGATTCTACTGGAGAGCAGTGAACCAGGCAGCACAGGTGGTGGCACACATTTCCTTTAATCCACATTTAAAACTGATCTTTAATATAAAACACAGTCACTTGTAGAGAGGATTCTTTCTTATCGTTTTATGGATATAATCTTTTATGATGATCTGAATGAGAGGAGGCTGCAAAGCATATGACATTAACAAACTGTCATAATAAGCTGAAAACCTCAATTTCAGTTTTGATAACCTTATTTGCAAGTTTTGACCATATTTGAAATATTTCATGCCCCTTGAATTGGATTGAACTGCACAATATTTGGGTCAATAAAACATAAACTACTTAAGTATTCAAATCTTTTAAGTAAAAGTTTCAATAAGAGTATGGAAGCATTATCAGCGTCATATTTTATAAACTGATCATATGTTTTGTGTGTAAAACCTTAATCTGTAGAGTCAGAATTAACTATAGCATATAGTTGAGTAAAGGTAGTGTAAAAGTACAATGTATCCCTCTGAATTGTAGTGAAGGAAAGCACAATGTAGCATAAAATGGAAATACTCAAGCACCTCAAAATTGTACTTGAGTACAGTATACTTGAGTAAATGTACTTCATTACTTTCCACCACTGTAAACAAGGCTGTTTTATCTTAGTTCCTGGAAAGATGACAAGTTGATTTCTGCAGAAGTCTGTGGCTCTTTGGACAAAATGTAACTTTACATAATTGACCAGTAGGTGGCAGCAATGAGACCTTGATCCCAAAAGTATCTATAGAGTATGATATTTTTCTGTGTGTCGCTCATAAGGTCCCTCCAGTTTCTTGTACAATGAGCTGATGAAGATTACAAGCAACTTTGACGACCGTCCCATGTCACTCGGCGGCCGTAGACTTGGAGAAGGAGGCTTTGGGACCGTATACAAAGGTCTCCTGAATGACAAACCTGTTGCAGTGAAAAAGCTCAATCCAGTAGGTGAAAATATTTTCATACCAATCTCATACTTACTCTTATTGTAGAGCCTGTAAATCACAAAGCAAAATATTATCTGTTTAGATGGATGACATCTCACTGGACGAGCTACAAGTTCAGTTCAACCAGGAGATCCAAACGCTGAAAGTGTAAGTTTGTTCTTCTGTCTATATTCTAGTCTATTTATTTTGGAGTGACTCACAGGCACCTCATAACCATTACATTTTATTAGCTGTATCAGAGGCAGACAAGCTGTTTCTCAAGATGGAATTTTAATCCAAGTAATGGACTTTGAGAGAGTGAAAGCATTAACAGAGGTTATGGAAATCCCTGCAGCCTGTCGTTAGCTGGAGACCAACAAACACTTGTTTTAGATTGAATGTGCACTTTTCTTTTCTTCAATCATTGTATTACTTTGAATAATTGAAATGTTAATGGAATCGTCTGATACAGATCTTTTGGTGAGTTGTGTGGGGTTTTCTGCGTAAAGCATAACAAGTGCTGTGAGTGAGTGTGGTGCATCAGGGGGAAGTGCTGTATGTGGAAGTCAAACTGTGATTGACCATGATTAGTTTATATGTATTACTGTACGCTGCAAGCCACTTAAAATATTGATTTAGTGTTGTTTATAGCATACTGTATATAGCTGGACCAATGCTACCTACCTTATACAAAAATAAATCAGTTTTCTGTGGGTAAGGAGGTCCACATATTGATCCCCCAAAAAAAAAAAAATAGACACACCTGTGTTACTGAGCTACAAATCCTGAGAGGTACTGTACATTAGGAGCCTGGTGTTTATGGATGAGTTTAATATTAGCAAATTTAATGAAACTTAACATTTAGTTTCATAAGAATACGGCAGTGGGTGGGATTATTATTTGCAACAGGCACGTGTCTGTTTTGATGATATTGTTGGCTCTACAGGTTGAAACATGAAAACCTGGTGGACATGGTTGGATTTTCCTGTGATGGACAGCACCCGTGTTTGGTGTACACCTTCATGCCCAATGGTTCTTTACTAGACCGACTGGCTTGCTTGGTGAGTGCCATCTACACTACAGATTCAGCCCAGCTTGTTTTTGTGCTTTCACACGGATATTTCAATTGTGTGCTTCTTCTGCTCTTTTAGGAAGACAGTCCTCCACTGTCATGGCAACAGAGATGCTCGATAGCTGAAGGAACAGCAAGAGGTTTGGAGTATCTGCACAGCAACCATCATGTCCATAGAGATGTTAAAAGGTACTTAAAGTGAGGTGTTTCCTCATTATCAGTGCCTTAAAGGAATAGCTCAGTTCCTTGCTGAGAGTTAGATGAGAAGATTGATAACACTCTCATATTTGCCTGTTAAATATGAAGCTACAGTTAGCCTAGCTGTGCCAAGCATCAGCACCTCTAAAGCTCACTAACTGACATGTTGTAATTCGTTTTATTAATCTGTACTAAAACTTAAGGGAAAAAACTACAATAAACCTGTCCTCCCAGTCTTTAGTAGTAGTCGTAGTATCTCATCTAAATCTCGAGAACCAATAATTTAATAAGAATTTCCCAAAATCATTCCTTTAAAACATTAAAGGGATAGTTCAGCAATTTGGAATATACCTTCTGCCATGTGATATATCTCAGTTCTTGCATGGATTATTCAGACGAGATATAATGAGTTAAGTAGTGAGCTGTTGAGGTGCTTATATTCTGTGACGGGTTTCCTCTGTTTCCAGTAATTGTGCTAAGCTGCGAAAGATGTGACTGCGTGAATCAGTGATGCTTGATGTGCCAGTGCTCATTGTACTCATGTCGTTTCTTTTTCTGCCAGTGCGAACATCCTGTTAGACGAAAAATTAGTGGCAAAAATCTCCGACTTTGGGTTGACGAGAGCGTCGGCCAAGCGGTCATCAACAACCATGATAACGGGGAGGATTGTGGGTACCTGCGCGTACATGGCACCTGAGGCGCTTAGAGGCGAAATCACACCAAAATCTGATGTCTTCAGCTTTGGAGTGGTAGGCTGTCTGCAGACACACACACAAGCCCACAGATAGGATATTATGTCAAGAATGGAGAAACCGCAACTGTAAAGTAAAATATAGAACATAACTCAGCAGTTTACTTCTGTGCACGGCTCTCTCAAACTACTGACACATACATAATTGCAGGACACAAACATTAGAGTATACATTTCTTCCCATTTGTGAAAATAGAGCTCTACTTTGTGTATCATCTATCATTATTCCCTACAAAAAAATCAGAATCTACAGCTGTGCTGTATTAGTAAATGTAATGTAAATCTGTATGACATTGGTTGAATGATTTATGGGATGAGTACTGTATAAAACTGCCTGACCTTCCATATAGTACAGTATACACAGCGTATATATCTTATAATGACAGCTGTGGGAACACTAAAGTGTCTGTGAGACTACTTGGCACACGGTGGGGGTAATAAAGGTTTTCTGTCGCCCAGAGCCATGTGATTAACCCCATCTCTCTGCCATCTACAGGTGTTGTTAGAAATATTGTCTGGACTCCCGCCAGCCGATGAAAATCGTGAGCCACAGTTGTTGGTAAGCGGCACAAAAGGGTCTTTCACTGGGAATCTATCAAGCTACAGTTTATGGTTACAGCTTATTATTTAATTAGTAAGGGAACGTTATCGGTTAGTAGTCATTAAATAGTCATTGAAAAGGTGGTGCTCATCTGCTGAGCAACTTTAACTGCTGTTAGGATGGTAATAACAATATTTTGACTGTATGACTGACGGAGATTGACACTCAAAATCAAGCATGATAAAAGCAATACTACTAACTGTTAAATATTTTCCTCAAACCATGGCTCTAAAAGTGCCTTCAGTCACCTGTAGTGTGAGTTTTTTCCTTCCCTCACTCTGCCAGATGGACATGAGGGATGATATAGACGATGAAGACGAGGAGCTGACACTGGAGGAATTTCTGGACAAAAAGATGAGAGACTGGGCGCTGAGCCAGGTGGAGAGTGTCTACTCTTTGGCCTGTAACTGCCTCCTTGAGAGGAAAAACAGACGGCCAGTCATCAAACAGGTACAGATACTGACGTGTATAGTTCAAGCTTCTGTGTTTGCATCTGCGCTACTTTATGTGAACTTGAGCAAGACACATGCATTATCAGCTTCACAAGAACTTTAAAATGTCTTCAGCCCCGAGCCCATTCATTCCTACTGGAGACATAAATCTTCAAAAACAAGGCACAAATATATAGTTTCACTTTTTATTAAAGGCTCAGTAATTTCTTAAAACAGCTGGGCTCTGTAGTTTTCAACAAATGTTCCTCGAACAGGAGTAAAAAGTGCATTTGTCAGCTGTGGATTTGGTGCAAAGTGAGTATTTACGGTTGAAGGACAGTGTAAGAGGAATCTACACTGTAAAAGTAGTAAAAGAAAACATGAGCCAGTCCAACAGTGTAGCCCATCAGCTTGTTTTCAGTGGTTTTGGACTACAATGGAGGTCTATAGCACAGAGAATTAAAAGAAATATGTAACTAAGGCTGTGCTCTGCTTTCATAGTGAAACGATAAAGCAAATTACGTTTTTGCCTACGAAGATCAATAAAGCGTCAAGTTATACCCTCCTTAATAAAGTGTCACTGACAGTGGCCAGTGGTGCAAATTCTTCAAGACAAATATAGTCAAACCCCAAAGAGACAGATAAGTATAACACGGGGTTTGCTGTAGCCTTGATTAGATTTTTTTTTTTTTTTTTTTTACTGTGTCTGATGTGTTACTCTGTTTGCAGATGATCAAATAGAAAAGCGTCTGTATTTTCATTTATAGTGTGACTATTTTAGTTGTGGTGTGATAGCTATGGTGTGCAAGCAACCCTACATATTTGCAGACAAACATGCGGTTCCGATTTTTCCATGTAAAGCTTATTTTTCTCATGATGGTTGTTACTTCTCTTTTAATAACTGTTAACAGCTATTGAGATATTAACTTTTAACTGTAGCATTTTTTTTGAATGGCCGCCTACGGGAGTGCGCAAAATATTCATCAGTATCTCAAATACTTTACATGCTAAAGTAATTATACTTGGTACACAGCTGTGCTATGGAGATGTGCTCAACATATTACCATTAGTTTGTAACTGGTTACCAGTACAAATTAACTTTAAATGACTAAGCTAGTGAAGCTCTATCAGCACAGAATTTTGTGGGGATTTGAAGTTGAATTAGTTTGACCGCTGGGGTCGCTGCAAGCTTTAAAGATTTGTAAAAATGAAACATCTTGCTGTGAATCTTTCAGAAGCTAGGCCAGGAAGTAGCTGCAGCAATCACGTGCATTTTCTTGAGGAAATGCAAATATTCTAGTTAATATTGGCATTTGTCTTTACAGGTACTGTTGGAGCTTAAAGGAGTTGTCAAAAGCATTTCACTGGATTTTCAGGCCCAGTAGTGAAGCGTAGCATTGTGGAGAAGATTTCTGAGCCGGCTCCGGTCACAGTGCACAGATGGACAAATACATCTCCTTCTCCACAGTTGCAGATGAATGAATGTGCTTGTTTACTGACTGACAAAAGAAGTATTTTTGCATCTTTTTCTGCAATAAATTATCAATTTCATTTTAAATGATTTACTATATTTTGTAGCCTAGTTTTTCTACTGTAGTTGTGTACCTTTTGTAGGAATACTGCAATATACTGAAATGGCATAAAGTATTTTGTGCGGTTAAATCAGATGATTTAATGGATTAATATAATGAAAATTCTGAAAGCAATTGTTCTTCCTACAGTTTTTCTATCATGTATTTATTGTGACGAAAGTTAAAAGGAATAAAATCAATAAAACACAAAATGTGTGATTTAAATATTTTATTTTTCTTCTTTAAAAGAAAGATTTGTAAGAAAACAAATAAGACCGAACATGATTTTTTTTTTATATTATGATGACACTGTATGAATATAAAGGGATTTTCCCTTCAAACATAAGGTGAGCTTAGTAGTTTGCCTAATATTAATCAGTAGACCAGTGGATGTGGCAACATATTGATCAAGGTGAAATATTCCCTTTCCTATCGGATAGTTTGGCATTGCCTCTGGTATGGGAACCAGCAAAGTTTAATAGTTTAGCTTCCTCTTTGTGAAATCTGAGATGTATTGATGTAATATTTCTGGAAGCCCCTGTTCTTTCCACTGTGATCCTCACTGACACTGACTATCACCAGAACAGACCAGACTGTTTCTTAATCATAGAGCATCACACAGCTACAATATGTACATTTACAGCACTTGCATAGAAAAATAAGTTTCTCAGCAGATGATTTTTCATGTAAACCACAGTTATATCAAAAAAGAAGTAAATTTTTCCAATATAAAATGCACTGTTAAAATGAATCAATAGACACAAGTGGGATCATTATATCTTTTCTGCTTTGGAGCACCTCAGTTGTGCAAATGGTCGGAGACAAAATAATACATTAGACACAAACATTAATTGACACAGACTTAAGGAATGCAATGTAAGAATTCGAGCATGTGAACTCAAAATGGGGGAGTTTTATCATATTGGCGCAAGTTCACATTAGTCGCACTAACATTTTTTAAGTCTTGGAGCTGGCAAAAATTTAAAACCTCAACTTTGACTTTGGGCATCTTGGAATTGTTGTAAATTATTTTTTGTGAATGTAGTAACATACATAAATAGCCTTCCAATTGGCAAGCTACAAATGGAAATTCTGAAGTGTGTCGTTGCTCAGTCGTCCTCGGCGTGCATAGTTGGGTCTCTGGGTGAACTTTGTGGGAATTTGAGGTTGTCGTCTTATTCTTTTAAACAAGCGTGTGTCAAATATGATTTCCCCCCATCACAGGAATGTTCCACTGTGGAACGTGCTCAGGGTGGAGGTGGTGGTCCGGTGCTGAGGTCCGTTTAATCTTCCTCCTCTCCCTCTACGGGTGGTCGGGTGATGCGGCGACCGCCCCTTTTCCCAGCAGGGCCTTTGGGCTTGGCAAAGGCCTGCTTGTGTGCATGTTGCTTGGGATGCACCTCCTCGTACATGAAGTCACTGGTCAGTTCATCCCCATTATCAATCTCCAACTGGGAAACAGAAAAAAAAAGGGAGCAGATGAAGTGGACAGCAGAACCAACTTCAGCTCAGTCAAAATATATTAATTTACTTCTAAGCAAATAAGGTTCTTTTTATGACCATCGATTTATAATGACATGAAACATACACATGCATCCAAAAAACATTCCTTCAAGTCAGTGACAAAAATATCGTTAAAATATTTTTCATGAAATACAATATATGGTCAGCAGGTTTTCTACAATAGCAATTGAATGTATTTTCATTGTGTAATTAACTCTCCATAGAGTTGTTTTTATTCCTGTACTAGATTCAAATGGCCTTTACGTGCACAAGAGGTTAACAGGAGACAACGCAGCACGTGATCCACCGTTAATGTTCGTGATTTTATGTCATTAATAACAGCCTCACTGTTTACTCTTCATTCTCTACAGTCATTAAAACTACTGCTAATGCAAACCTAATATTTCCTACTTCTTACTGAAGCGCAATGTATTTGTCACAGAGATTAGCGCCGACAGCGATCATTCATCAAAAATGCCTCTACAAAGAAAAGAAAATCTTTTGGGGATTTTTTTTGACCTGATGTGTTTGAAATATTGCAGAGGGTAATGGAATCCAAGTGAGCTGTTAGATGAAGAGAACAGCTGTTGTTGTGTGGAAAACTACTCGCACTGTGTGTAGCATGACATCAAATTGCAGTTGTAATTATTATCTATTGACGTCATTATTAATACAATGTGAGTTTGTTTGGCTGCACTGTAACCAAATACACAAGTAACCCGAGTAGTTGGTCAAGGAGTGTTTGTTGTAGTATTAAACAGCACCTTGCTGCTGTCACCAAATCAACCATAATCTTGAACCATGATAGGTTGTTTCTTACCTTTTTCTCAATCTCAATCTGGAGTTTATTTTCCACCATGTCGACCATGGGATTTTTGCAGCTGGAATACAACATCCTCTCCCGGATGCTACACTTGTACCCGGGCATAGAATAAATGAAGACTGCAAAGGGGTAAAAAAAAAGACAATGAGACACAAAGCATTCAGATCAACATTAAAAACGTACAGTAGATGTACAGAAATAGGGTGTACCTCCACTGTTCATAAGAACTTGTGAGAACTTATTCACCTGTGGACTCTAAGTAGTCGCCTTCATGGGAATGTTTGTAGAGGAAGAAGTGGTAACGTGCAGACTCTTTAGGGATTCTCATTGGCAGGTCTTTCAACTCAGTTGGCTCAGTGCTGCACAACCGAATCAGCTCTTGTTGAGCGTCTACCTCCTGTTGACAAAGGAAATAAAAAGTTACTCTCAAGGTTGGTGGTGTGCACTTGCAAACAGAAAGTCCCTGCTCTGAATACTAGACCAATTAGGAAAACCATTCCCCCTCCCTTTCAGCCGTGTTTGAGCAAAACATTTACTCAACAATTGCCAGCGTGCTGCTCAGTAGTCAGGAGTAAACCTTCAACAGAAACATAGAACAAAATGTATAAAAGCCTATTGCTTTTTTGAAAAGCTTTTAGGGTAACAAACAAAAAGGGAACTGAGACAAGGCCGCAATTGTTCCACAATTATTCCTTTGTACTTTGCTCTGATCTGATCTTGTGACATGAGCCCTTTGAATTTCAATGAGAAGATTTGACACAAAGGCTTTTTTAGCCAAAATGAGCAAGTCATTGTGTCCGCCTGTAAACAATGCCTTACCAAAAACTCTTTATCTCTCCAAACAATGTAAGATGAAAAACAGAGAGCTGATTTTCTTCTTCAAAGTACTGACCTATCAAAGGTCATGTGTTGACTAATGAGTTTCTGCTAAGGACTCACCAGTTGCACGTAGTTGATTTTCTTGTCCCTAAAACGTTCAAGTGCTGCGACAGCATCTTGGTGAATGGGGAAGGCCACTCCCTGCAGGGTCTGCTGCTTGGTGTCCACACTGATGTCCGTCTGCACCTGAACACACCACAAAAACAAGAGGTGCTTGAGCTTTCGATTATCTTGCCATGGTCGCTATGACACCACATTAAACAAAAACAGTTATTAATGAGGTCATTATTTGGCAAGTTTTTTTCTCCCTTTAGAGTAGGTATGAATCATATTAACATGGGTGCTTTAAAAAAGTCAGCTGTTTATTAAAAAGCACATTTACATGCTACAAAACCCCATTATTGTGTTATTTTGTTCTTTAGTTATTGTGCCTACAAGAATTTGTCAACACACACACACACTCAAATGCCACCATGATCTCATTATGCTGACATGCTGGTGACATTATGTCATCATGATGACTATCATAAGTTATCGGCAGAACAAATTCAACTCTTAAATTCAGCTCCGGTCCTTTAAATTCAATCATACGAGAGGACAAATAAATGTTCTTTCAAAGCAATAACAGGTTTCCTAATGACTTGTGGAGAACTGAAATAGAATAAATAACCTTCATTTTAGTCATCTGTAAGTAAAAGGTTTACAAGTGCAACAAGCAGCTTGAATGCTGGAGCATGATGATTACAGATGAGGTGCTTGTATCGGAAGTGACAAGGCGCTTCCACAAAATCACACAGAAAACTGGAAATGCTTGGGGGATTACACTGATGGATTGCATCTATTTTTAGATCCCAGTTCCCATAAAATGAAATGCCGTGCAAACATGATTGAGCCTCCGATGTAGCTACCTCGCATACCAAAAAGGATTGCGGGTCTTTTATCCATCTGCTTAGTAAAAGGCAGCCAGTCTCCAAGGCACAGCAATGATAAATATTTCAAAGCCTCTTTTTCATCTAGGCGGTGCAGATTAATGGTATATTATCTTCCTTCAACAGCTGGTCAAGTCAGCCTGAACACAAACCTCACTTCCCATTTGCTCTGATGCTTTTAATTGACGGTACTTTGGAGGGGGACTGCACAACTCAAAGCACTTCCATATATGGTAACAAAGACAGTTCTTGTTTATGTGGTAAACTGTCAGTGCTGCAATAAGAATAGGTTCAAAAAAGAAGAAGAGTTCTATAGGGTTAATTTATAGGTACATAAACACAAAGTCTGAAAAATGAAACTTCAAATGCAGCTTTTTTACTTTCTGTCTCAACCCTAAAGCCCTTCACAGTGTAAACACTGCTGGTGTCATTAGCAGCATGCAGGATTAACCAGTGGATATCATATTACATTATTTCCTTATCTTATCATCGCAACCCACAGAGGCAAAGCACAATGATACGGCTCACCTGTGCTGCATGCAGAATCACTGCCAAGTAGTCCAAGATACAAAGCATTGACATTTGCATGTAGCTCTATCAACATTTTAGACCCATACACTCAGAGCTCTCCTTTTACCACTTGGTTGCTCAGGCTGACTGGGGTTTACAACAGTAAACAAGACGTCTGGGTGGGTGTGAGCTGCAGATTCATCTCTGCCAACATCCTGCTGTTCTAACGGATCAGCATCTTTGCGCTGTGTTGATACTGCCGGGCAAGCATATGCACACTTGCGCTGCTGCTGACCTTGCTGACCTCACAACTGGAACAGAGCACGAGCCTAATCCACACCCACTTCAGAACACTTCAAGCCATACAACTTGTCAACAAGCAGTGGTATCGGTGTACACAAGCACTGTGAAGTACTCCTATCTACTATTTCCTCTAAGGTGATCTAAAATGGAAGTGATGACCAAGAGATGGAATCCAAATGACTGTGCGTGCGTGTGTGTGTGTGTGTGTGTGTGTGTTTGCGTACCTCATTTAGTTTAATCTGTCTCAGTTCCTCCTCTGCAGCAGTGAGGGGCAGCGGAGCAGCCTGCGAGGTCAGATATTTCCTGTATCCGCTGAGATTTAAGTCGTCCTGAGGGGACAAAAATAGCACGATCAAACATCATACAGCGATATAATCTGACTCACTAATACATCATAGCTCATATCAATTACTATAAGCTTATGAAACCGAACCATAAACTGTGAGTGTATAAAAGAACCTTTGACCAACCTTTGTGGTCGCGAAAATCTCATCCTTGATGTGCCCGCCTCCAAACTCTTTCTTTATTGTGGCTCTGGTAGCAGCATATAACATTTTGTGTCGCACCTGTTAAGAATATGAAAAAAGTTGGAGAATCTTTATTATTTAGAAAGCTTAAAACGGGGCTTAAGACTTAAGGAGCTTAAGGAGCTTAAAAAGGGACTTTTTGACTATTATTGTGTCATTATTTTGTCATAATATTCATGTTTGGCTGCAAAGATATGTTAACTTCTGACCTGTAATTTTATTTTTTCATCTTCTTCTTTCTTTTAGCCTTGTTATGGAAAAATGCTCATGCTATTAATACGTGTTAAATGATTTCCTTTCTTGAAAACTGTTCTCACTGAATGAGTTTGTTACTTTAGGCTATAAAGTTGACTTCATCAATAATTAGACTTCACTTTGTCTGAGAAGAACAGATGAAAACACACTAGACCAATTCAGCAACTCAGCACTGAAATAGTTTTGCAATTTCAAGACAAGCCTCAACCTGAAGCACTGTAGTTTGAGCTAGAGGCCAGGAATGTTAAGCTCAGCCATGTCCCTCAGAGAGGGAATTCAAGCTCAGTTCCACCATGCAGTTTGAAAAAAAAAAAACAACAAAAAAACACTACAAATATCCAGAATGGCACTTTACTCTGGCACTGGTTTCTCCCTGCAACATTCCTCTTCCCACTGCTACAGAAACAACATTTGTGTATCTATTTGTCATGGCTATGCTGAAGTGGTTCATCAAGTTTCAGTGGAACCAATTGACAGCGACTTAGGTGACATTGTGTGAGTCAAGAACACAGCAAGTGCAAAACACACGTTTGCATAACAAGGAAACAACACAACGTGATAAGCCTGCATCACTTAAAAGCACTGGGAGAGTGGATTATAAATCAGAAATGAGAGGTTTAGGATGAAAAAAAACAACATAATCTGCCCATATTTAGATTTCGCTGTTCACTGAAATCTATATATGGGCTGTTGCACTAAATGTATTTATCCAGTTTTTCAAGAAGCATACAAAGAACTGCTGCCTTGATGTGGTCAACCCCACCCATCTTATACTCAAAGCAGAGGAAGACAAATGCCATGAAGTATGGAAAGCCATTAATTAAAGCCCATCTGGGCCTAGTTTTCTTACAGTAGAGTGGTCCGGAGACCAGGCCAGAAAGATCCACTCGTAGCCCTGGTTGTTAGTGGAGTCCAGCCGGTACAGAATATAGCAGGGCACGTCATCCTCGAGGAGGGGCAGCACTAAGGAATCATACTCCTTGTCCCACTGCTTTGATGCTTTCCTGGTGGCACCCAGACTCAACTGCTCTGGAAAGCAGATGTGGAAAACACAACCATTTCAGTTGTGCATGAATTTGTTAGTCATGCTGACATTCGGATGTCAGCTTCAACACAACTTTCAAGTGGAAATATGAGTTAAGAGTTTTCTTGGCAGTAGAAGCTGTAAACAAACTCGAGGACTCCAGGACACTGCTTACCATCCTCAATGACGATCTTTAAGGCTCGATATTGGTCTCCGCTCTTGGCATTGGCAAAGATATCTTTCACATCATTCCCCGCTGAGAAAAGACAGAGAAGGGGTCAGTCCCCGTTTTAAACAGAGGCTTGCTTAACAGTAATAAATAATAATACATTTAATTTGTACCACACTTTTCGTAGTGGATCTCAAAGTGCAACAACACACTCTTGTGAACATGGCCATATTAAACCAAGCATTGTGAGGTTCCTCCCAAGGATTCATAATAACCCATGAAAACCATCACGTCAGCCATTATACACACCGTTATCATTTCACATTACCCTCCATCATGTGTCCCTTATATTCTGCCTTTACACAGAGAAGAACTGGGCAACGTGGACAAAAAAAAATACGGAGCTCATTGCAAAACATTTCATAATTTGTTATGATAACAAGACACAACACTTTCACTATAAGTTGTTGGGTTTCAATGATATGTGTGTGATGTGAGATGTGACTGAATGCTGACCAGCTTTGACCTCAGTTCAGGTACAATAAAACAGGTCTCCAATTTGCATTGAAACCAGCATCTTAAGGATTTTAGCTGCAATTACTCGGCAGTTTTCGATCTTAACAACCCAACGCTGGTGCACAAGTCCAAAACCACATTTAGAAAATATGATTGCTAGTCACCGTTTTTTTAGATAAATAATTTCATTCAGATCATTTTCCATTTAGATAAATCAAGCTAGAACTACATGACTGTAAAAATAGTGGTAGTAAGGAGGAGTAAGTAATTACACACCCTTGCACTTCCTGCACAGTAAACAATTTCCTGTGCAGAATTTTTTTTTTTTAACTCTCAAAATTCAGCTTCTCAGTGCTCAGTTTACAATGAACTGAATATCTTTGGGTTTTGGACTGCTGGTTGAATAAAACAAGACATCTGAAGATTTCACCTTGGACTTAAAGAAATTGTGACACTTTTCACCATTTCCTAACCTTTTTCTTTCTATTATGGACCACTGGATTGATCAAGAAAAGAATCAAAAGATGAATGAAATCTATTGCTGCCCTAGAATATTTCCTGTATTAGGCTCTGCACATACACTCACTTGTCAGATTATCAGGTAATCCTAACCTAGATAGAAGTAATGCAACAGCCCAGCAATAAATCCGACATTCATGAAGGTTATAATGTTCAGTTTTTATTTAATCTGTTTCAGAGACGTGTTGACTTGTGTTATTGGTCATTTTGGGGGCTGTTTGGGGTCCTGTTGAACTGTATTAGGTTATACTGAGAGGTGTTTCTAACATGTTGTCCATCCCATTTATTGAACTGCTGTATTATGCTGCATTAGTTGTATCTATGTGTACCTGATGAACTAGCAAGTGAGTGTATTTACACTTATACATTTACACTTGTACATTAGTTTTTATACCACTGTCTGCTGTAGGAGAACCAATTTTGACAGGGGAATAAAACAGATATAAGCACATTGGGTCATCCGTTCAGTGTGGAGAACTATGGCACTGAGATAGTACATATATTTACAATCACGATATCTCCCAGTCTGTGTTTTTAGCTCACCTAATTTACACGTTGTGTCACCTTTGGCTAAACGATATTGTGAATGCAGACAATTTTACGGCACTGCTGCCAAACATAGCACAGCGTCACGCCCTTCAGGAGTCACTTTTTTATAATAACACAGCACAGGTAATGCCAGTGATATTCTCAGTATATTTAGGGGAACACCAGCCGGTCTAACAGGCCAGCACTTTGTTGAAGTGAAGGCGTCGCCCATCCATTCAGGAGAGTAAACTATCGTTACAGGGTTTAAGCTCAATATGGAGAAGCTGGGGGATAAAAGGCGTGTGTGCCATTTTGAAACAAGATAGAGTAGTCGTGGTGTAGGTGGGTCGTAAACTGGTTAAAGACTCAGGGATTATGCTTCACAGTCCTAAAAAAGTGCCCAAACAGGGCACTGCTGATCACACACATCACGGTAGCTCAAAGCTAGCTAGGAGTGGCTAGCTAACTGGACGCTAGCTTCTCGCTGCAATGATTTGTTGCAGGTACTTTAAAGCTCGCCCGGGAATCGCACACTTCGCACAGCAAAATAGATAAGAACAGACACACGGAAGGATGAAAAACACATCTACCTTGAATGCCCGTTTGATGTGACATTGTGCCTTTCGTCGGATAAAGGGCTGATGCAGCTGATCAGGAGAAACCAGGACAGAGAAACAGGAAGTGGACTACATCGACGAGACCCGCCCCAAGTGTGTCGTCATTAACACTGAAATCACATGACAGTCAAACTTTTTTTTTTAAATTGTTATTATTTTTAGCAGGCAAACATAAATTTAGCGCATTACAGTCATAAGAATAACAATACAAGTGGTGGAAGAAGTATTCATGTCATTTATTAAGAAAAGAAGTGAAGCCACAATGGAAAAATACTCTATTACAAGGAAAAGTTAATCAGCATCTAAAAATTAACTTGACGTAAATCAAGTGGAAATTTGCACCACTTAAATGCAATATCAACTAAGGCAGGTCCTGCATTATTACAGGAGTTTTGTGGCCCTGCTTCAAAATTTAGTTTAAGAACATTTTACTTCAAGGTTCCAGGTCAATGGAAGGTCAATGTTTTTATTGTTACATGTTCCAGTGCAGTGTACACAGCAATGAGACAGTAAAGTTCCCAGACTAAGATAGATAGATAGATAGACAGCATTTCATCAACCATTTCTTTACCAAGGGTTTAAAATCCCCTCTTTGTCGTGTATGAGATAGATAGGCCTAGATACAAGCTGAATCATATAGTCTATCATGATACACTCTGCAGTATCTGCAGGTTGGTTAAAGTAATCTAATGAAATCTATAAGTGGCCACACATGGTGACAGTCAGTGTATAATGGCAGGCAGGTTGGAAGACAGCGCAGCAGTGCAGTTAGAGGTAAGTGATAATGAGTGTGGCATAAGTGATGGTATGCACTGGCAGTTAAATGTTCAGTATTAAGAGTTAAGAGCCTGTCTTTCAGTCTGTTGTGCTGTGCTGTTGTACTGAAGTAGGCTGGCTTCCATTTGCTGAATTGTAAAAGAGGGTGGCTGCACGAGCCTGGCGTCTGTGTGCACTGTACTTGATGGGAACTTCAAGGTGAAAGGCGGCATCAATAGGAGCCCAACAGGATTTTAATCAATACTGTATTATAATAGCGTGGTGGCAAATAAAAAGGTGGATAAAATAAGAAAAAAATAGCTGCTGTTTTCCATTAAAATGTGTGAACAGTCAAATGCTAGAGAAAAGCAGGTTAAGAAAATAAGGTCAGCAGGAGAGACAGTTTTATTTTAATATTTAAATCAGGCCACAATAATGAAACAACACTATGAGGACTTTGTGTTTGTTGAACTTAACTATATGTAAACAGTAGTATCTTCTTTGGCATTAGTAATTTTATAAGCTATGTAAAAATAAATCAGGCCAATTGCTTTAGTAACTGTACCCTCACCATGCTAAAACATATATAGGATTGTTTCTTTATGTTTTTAACTTAGACCAGGATTGCAGAAAGTCCATCAGTTGAATTTAAGATAGAGAGTTCTGCTTCTCATGACAGCCTATCCTATTTGGCGCGAAATCCTGCAACATCTGGAAGCCATCGGGCTTCCTGTCTCTGCTTTCTGTCCCTCCTCCTCCCCGTTAAATAAATAAAATAATAAAATGACTGGATTTTATAGCAGGAAAATCATCCTGTCACTAGAGAGAAGCTCCGCGTAAAGCACGATAGACACAGCTAGAGTCAGAGTACCGGAAACAGTATGATCTCGTCTTCATAAATAAAGGTGTGCACACGTGTACACATCAAGGACCCCTAAACTAACACAAATTAGGCCGCGGACCCCCATTTATCCCAGGGTCCCCCATATGACAAGATTTTTGTTACAGAAAGTGTATGAATGACCAAAATAGTCATACATTCTGTCACTGTGTTACTTATGGATGAAATAAATTAAATGAAATAAATTTTTCCCCTTTTTGCTGGGGACCCCCTGGAACCATCTCAAGGACCCCACTTTGAGAACAGCAAGTAAACATGGTAAAACTGGTATTTAAGCATTCACAGCGCAGTTGTCAATTGAAATATCATTTTAAAAAGTCAATAATCTATTAATAATATAAATAACAGTGTAAATCCCTCAGAGTTATCTGATAGGCTGTGTGTCTGGCGAGTCAAATTTATTGAGGTCAGAAAACATTGATATTGTATTAGAAAATTATGGTGAAATTATCTGAAAAAAATTCACACAGAGAAAATGCTGACACAGCTGAAATTCTTTAGGCAATATTTAAATATATACTGCATTCAAATGTATAAATTAGTAGCCATGTTTTTAAAGGTCATATGTAAACGTCAACTTCAGTTAAAAACTATTTTTTTTAAATAAAACAACATGCAGGCATTGTACCTATAATAAGAGAGATTTTTAAATCTCAGTGAGGTTTTCCTGGTAAAATAATAATATACAGGAAATAATCCAAGCACAGAAGTACACTAACATTATGGGCTGCAAAAAAACCTTAAAAATAAAAAACATACATTTAATAATTTCCTCGTATGATAGATTCCTTCTTCAATTTAGTTATGTTTACTTGAATATTTACAGACAAAAACGTTTGGTCAGCATGCATGACGTTTTATTATAAAGGCGTGGGCGGAAGTTGTGTATTTATACTGGCTCTGACTTGGCGCTGGTGAAGCTCAACGTGTTGGTAACATTGCGTTGCACTGATGCTATGCGTGCTGCTGTGTGGACCCAGCCATCTCCATCAGCTCCGCAGCAGCAGCAGCAGCAGCAGCAGCAGCAGCAGCAGCAGCAGCAGCAGCAGCGTCCCATCAACAGCCCACAAACTGCATCGTCCGGCGGGATCCCGCTGACGAAGCACCGCCCGGCGGCGCATGGACGGTCCAGCACAATGGCAGAGGATTTGGGGGGGTGCCTCTCTGTCGTACACCAACAACAGGTCGCATGGATAATCCCTTCACAACCCTCCTGTATCATCTCGTTTTTTTGGGGATGATTAGAGCGTCGCTGTCGGCTTGATGTGGCAGGAGAGCCGTGCGGGAGCAGGGCTTCACGTCCTGGCTGTCGACTGAGAGGAAAACGGCGTGGAGCAGGTGCGTTCATGATGACGGTTTACCGCACATGCACAAATAATAACGAGCTGCAGGCAGGTAGGACTTCCATGAATTTCGGCCGTCCCATATCTCACTGTAGGTGCACCGTCATTTAAGTTGTGTAATCAGATCATTACTGTCAAGCTTGCTGTGTTATCGCCCAGATTCGTAAACAGGGTCGGCGATGTGACATTTGGCGTCATCACAGTTGTGACATTAGAGATGTGTGTGTGTGTGTGTGGTCACAGACTTATGCTCTTAACACTGTAGTCCATTCAGAAATGACCAGATCTGGCACGAATAGTGAGGCTGTTCATTTCCTGCTAATTCAACTATAGTCTTCACTGCTGTTTCATCAGTGTATAATTTGTGCTATGCCATATGTCCTAAACTGGCTGGCTCTTTCTCTGTGGGTGTCCTTTGGGTGCTGTGTCTGAGTCCCACTCCATGCATGTTAGGGACTCTCCTGCCATAAGCGACGGGCCTCAAATTTGGAGCAGGTCCCCTGTCACAGAGAGCAACTGCCTACTCCTCTTAATGCTTCAGAAGGGTTAAATCCAGAAAACAGATATTCTGGATATTCTGCAGCACTTGTGTTAGTAGAATGACAAGCTTAGCATCACCCAAGGTGGCACATAATGACAAGACAAACATGATGTCGGTGAAATTTAATAGCCACATGGGTGTTCCAGTGTGGCAGCTCTATTTCTGAAACCATTACATCATTCCAAATTCCCACTGTTGTGTATTTTAGGAAACCGTGTCAAAGCAGGGAACTGGTTTGAGACGTGCAGTCTTGGAGAGTCAGACCAGTCTCAGGGGGCTACAGCAGCGGGTTCATGGGTGAATAATAGTAGTCGGGGGTTTAAAAATACAGAGGGGCGGACTGCTGGGAAGTTACTCAAGCGCTGCTTGGCAGGTGTTCCCGAGCAAAACATCAACGTACTGTGACGAGCACAGAGCAGACAGTCTGAGAGGATCAGCCTTTTTAAAAGCCAGTGATTTATAGCTAAACTGCTTCAAGATTCTACCTTATCCAGGTATGACACTTAAAACTACAAACTCTTTTACTGACTTATGAAAAATGTAGTCTGTAAAGCTTAACCGTCAGTCTGAATCCATATATAAATTTACTTTTCACCATTCTAACCTGTTTCCTGCTGCTAAAGCTTTGCTCTGTTGGCATCGCTAACCAGTCAGATTTAAGATCTCGCTCTCATGTCTGTGTGATAATCTCTGCATGATGGGAAAGCCTGTCTTGGCACAAAAAAAAAAAAAAGTAGGTGGTTTTTATTCTTGGAACTGTCGCTGTACTATCGGAGTTGTCTGAATTTAGCATAATCCCAATCTGTACCAAACCTCAGTGATATTCCTACCACTAATCTCAGTATGAGGGATGTTTTCACTCTAATCTGTCCTGCTGATTTGAGTGTAATATAATCTGACTGAAAGAAGCACTTTCTCTTTCTCTCTCTGTCTCCTTCTAACACCCAGGTGTAGAGTGGCCGGGGGGCTCAGCAGGATGGAAATAGATGCCCGTTTTCGCTACTATTTCCAGCACCCGTGGTCGCGTCTCATCGTGGCGTACCTCGTCACCTTCTTTAACTTTCTCATCTTTGCAGAGGACCCCGTCTCCCACAGTCAGACAGAGGCACATATGATTGTGGTGGGCAACTGCTTCTCCTTCCTGTTCAACAAGTACCCAGGCCTCGGATGGAACATCCTGAAAGTAATGTGCTGGATACTGGCCATTATCACTGGCCTGTTAGCTGGGAAGTTTATATTCCACCGCCAGCTCTTTGGTAAGTCATGCGCACAGTAATGCAGAGGAATGTGCAGAGTAATGGCTCTACTGAGGGAGGGAACCCTCCTCGTGAGTTGTTTTTGTTGTGGCTGTTCATCAGTAAAAAGCACCTTGCTCCCGTGCTCCAACTGTCTGTGTGTTTTAATGGAATTAAAGACAATCGTGATGTCTTTACAATCAGCTATCATCCTTGTATCTATACTCCTACACACTTCCTCCACTGTCACACTCATTTATACCTTTCTTCTCACTTATCATCAGATCTGGGTCAAACAGTATTTGCAAACCAGTTTTGTTTTTATTACACTATGGTTCAAGTAGGGCTGCAGTTAACCATTATTTTGAATAATAATAATAAATAATACAATTTGTACTGCACTTTTCATTCGAAAGTGAATCTCAGAATGCTACAGTATTAATAACACAGAACACACAACATAAAGAAAATGGTAATATGAGTTATGATGAAAAGCTTCCTGAATAGAAAGGTTTTTTAGGCCTTTTCTAAAAGAGACCAGGGTCTGTGCTGCCCTCAGATGGTTAGGAAGGCTGTTTCACAAGCGTGGCGCAGCAGAGCAGACGGCTCGATCCCCCATGGTGTGGAGCTCGGTACCGGGGACCCAGAGGAGCAAGCTGCTGGCAGATCTGAGGGTGTGGGTGGAGGTTTGTGGTGCGATCAGTTCCTGTAGGTAGGGAGGGGCGTGTCCGTTGATAGATTAGTATGCGAGTATCAGGACTTTGTAGTCAGTCCCGAAGGAGACAGAATTGGTGTTTATATGTTTGTGTTTTCACACTCTCATCAGGATCCTGGCAGCGCTGTTCTGAATCTACCGGAGCTTCTGGATGCTCCTGCCAGGGATCTCTGTGAGGAGCGCATTGCAGTAGTCCAGTCTGGAGGAGATAAAAGCATGGATAAGTTTCTCTGCATCTGACAGGGTTAGAGAGGAGCGGGGTTTAGAGGTATTTTTGAGATGGTAGAAAGAGGTTTTGCATAAATATCTTATATGGTCATCAAAATTATTCTCTCACTACTCCAAAACTTAAACATGTGGTTATGTGGTATGCACCTTAACCATTAGGCTGCCAGGGCTCATCAAGGATTTGTTATATTTTAAATTTGAACTCTTCTGATCAAGAACTTTATTGTACAAATGCAAATAACTTTGTAAATAAGTAACTTTGCATATGATTCATTTAATTTTCAGAACCATTCTGGGCCCTGTAGAGTTTTTTCTTGAATCTGTCACTTTTTTGTCGCAATTTTTTAAAATTTCATATCCCACACAAGGACTCACTGCAAACATGTCCCAAGCCAAGGGCGAGAACCACCACAACACTGCATCCATCACTTGTAAATACTACTCTGTACTCAGTGTGTCTCACTTCCTTCACCTGTCACACCTCCCCGATACGTTTCCTGTTCTTTTTCACTTGCATCTTTCTCACCTCTTCTTATAATCTAATATCTTCTCTCTTGTCGCTCTCTTGCTAGCTTGTCTCTTTCCATTTCACTCTCCTCTCATAAGGCTGTGACTCCAACCTCATCAGCCCTCCATTTGTTTAAACTCGACAGCAGTTGCCTCCTATTCAACTCCGGCATTTCATTTCCAACTCACTTCACAACTCACTTAGGCTCAGATATTATTGGCCACCCTGGCTTATCTCCTTGCGATGAGGCATTAATGACTATAATTGGAGGGCACATAGAGAGAGAGCGGGACAGCGCTCTGTGAGTGAAAATCATCTCTGTGCATAAATAGAAAGTCAGGAGTGCATGATGACATGATATTTGCTGCACATACAGAATCCTCACTAAGAGGGGAAATAGAAAATAGCTTTGAGGACTGTGGTTTTCTTGTACACGGTGTGCAGTTAGTGGATCTGATAATACCAGCTGTTCCATCTTCTCAAATTACAATTGTTTAATTGAATTTCCTGTTTCCTTATTTAGGATCTATGCCAAAGTTTATCTTCCTCTGGTTCAGGACACCACACGAGGTTGTTTGATGCACGCTAACAGGGTCCTGGGAGATTATTATAACCGAGATAGTGATGCTGAATTCGATTTACTTTTATATCATTTCATCATTTCATTTTCCACAGAAACTAAGATTTCATTTCATTTTTCACACAAGAAAATCTTATTAAGATCCACAAACCTAAATTCCTGGTTTCTTGAGAATTTGTGGACATAAAAATCATGTCGTCAACCAGACAAAGTTGAAAATCTTTCAATTAATGTATTAATAAGTCTGAATTTAAAGGGTCAGTTCATCCAAATAACAAAAAACAGTTTCTCACTTACCTCTAGTGGTATCTTTGCAAGTAGTTTTTGTTTGATTTCTGACACCATTACAATACAATGAATGTGAAATGAAATGTATTCTTAATTTTCACAGGGACTATTTCTGCAGTAGAAAGTACTGTAGTTCCAATAAGAAATGTTCACAGCGAGGTCTGTGGATTATCCTGAGCAATCAGGACACTGTTACTGGAAAGGCAAGTTATTGTTGACTGATATCTCGAAACATGGGCAAAAAAAAACAAAAGCAAAACTATCTGCATGGCTAGATACCACTAGAGGTAAGTGAGAAAATATGTTTTTATTGCTTTTGTCAATCTTGTGCAAGCTCAATATTCCACTAGCATTTTCTCATTTGCAGGACTCTCTCATAACAGAAGGGTACTGTAGATGCTTCATCACATGAACTTTTGGTCAGGACTCTGCTCAGGACTGGTGTTTCTGGATTGGGGTCTATGCAGTGGCATTGGCTTGAGGGTATAGAGGACAGAAAGAGTGCAGCTCATCCTGCAGCCAGGTACAACTAATGCACTTCAACAAGCCTCCGAACAGATGGTTTGTGTTTCTGTGTGTGGGTGTGTGTGTGTGTGTGTGTGTGTGTGTTTGTAAGTGTGAGAGAGTGCACATATTTTGTGTGTTCTAGTGTGAATGTTGAACTCGTGTGAGTGAACAGGTCCGTGTGTGTGTGTGTGTGTGTTTGTAGTTTGAGAGTTGTGCGTGTGGGGGGGGGGGAAAGGATGGATGAAGAGAGTCTGTTAAAGAGAGAGGCTGATGTTGAGAGTTGGACAGGCAGGATGTGTTCTGTGCAACATTTCAGTAAAGCACTTATGTAATCACAACCCAGGTAGAGCATAAGAGCTGTGTAGAAGCAGGCCCACTGTAAAATCTATCATCTATTATGAATCTGTCACACAGGCCCACATGGCCCACCTACTGTACATCACGGTGTCTGTGCTAAAGCCCTTCAGATCTTCATCCACAATCCCTTCCTCTCTCCAGTCTCTGATATGTAGGCAGGTAGTGGGAACACTCCTGGAAAGCTCCATGTAGAGCTTTGAGTGTCTGAAAAAGCACTTTGGAATCACAATCTGAGTGTTTTCTGCGGTCACATTCTGACAGGGTGTTTTTCTGATGCAATTTTACAAATGTAGTACTTTGCATTGCTGCCATTTTCAAGCGCATGCTGTTTGCAGTTTTGCTTAACTTCACGTCGATTTGTCACAAACCTGGAAACAGACATTGTTTTTGCAAGCTGACACATTCCCGGCATCATTTATCATTTATGATGGCCTAGAAAATCTGAACATTTTATGTACCGTGAATTATACACCTCCTCCTCCCTGTAGCAATCTTCCTTTTTTCTTGTCACAATATATGATTTACCCCCTCGGAAACCCACACAAATATTAATCCAGTGTCGCATAATAGTTTCTTAGTAATCCTCATATTCCTTTTTTTTATGCTTTTTCAGTGATGTTGCTATTTCGAGTGGGCAGAGGCGCAGTGTATTGTTTTGCATTTGCCTCTGTTGCAGAAAAACAGAATAAACTCTCAATGAGGAATAGCTTGTGACAGATTATGTGATTTAAGACTACATTTGAGTTTCAAGGAACAACCTGTTCCACTGGACCACTCGAGGCTATGTGTGCTCTCTAATCGAGTGGGCGGTAGCCAATGACTTCTGGTCATTCAGAGGGAGACTTAACTGTCATTATACATTTGTATTAAATCTTAGGTCAGGGTTTGTGAGATGTCTATTTCAGTTTGAGTGTGGTTTGGATGGTTTGGAGCCATGGATTAGATTCAATCACCTCTATAAATTTCAAGATCAAGACTCCTTTGGGGCAGTCGTGGTCAAGGACTTTGCAGTAGGTTTGCTGCTCTTTTCACTTTTAAAGGATTACTGACTAAGAATTTGAATAAACATTTCTTTTATGCTGTCGTTTTAATGTAAATTGAGGCCTAAACACTATTACATGGTACCGCTTGGCTATCGTTTAAAACCTTCCCTTTCGCTTTCACTCAGATTTGTAAGGACTTTGGCTTCTCATGAAATAAAGATGAGTAGACACAGTTATTAGGCTCAAATTCGACAGAGTCTGAAAGTGAGGCAGTAAGGCAGTCAATAATACACTTCACAAAACAAGTTCTTTCTCTCTCTCTCACACACACACACACATACACATACATGTACTCAAAGACCGAAAAATAGAGATGGAGATAGATAGAGATATTTTGAGACAAATATTGAAGAGGTTATTGATTGAAGTTGGCAGGCGTCAATCTGTTCCACAGTCTAGGAGAGGTGAGAGCGAAGGAAGCTTGAACTTAGATGGTGCAACATCCCTGAGTCCCATATCTAATGTACAGTGTTAGTGTTTGTGTCTACCTGCCCAGCGACTGCGGGCGGAAATTAGCTAGAAGCTAAATCTGATACAATGCATCTCTTCTCCTTCTGTGAGATGAATGTTTTCTTTTGTACATTGTCCCTGACAAATAAATGTAATGAACTAAAAAAAAAAAAACAGTGCAATATCCATGAGTCCCATATCTAATAAGATATGAGTGCAAATGTGGAGGTAGCCCCTTAAAAGTGTCGTATGTTGTCAGATTTTGAGAAGGTGTTTCTGATGACATTCTACAAATATAATACCTTGCTTAATTGTCATTTTCAAGCTCATACTGTTTGCAGTTGTGCTTAATTTGTCACGAACCTGGAAACTGAAATTGTCTTTGCAAGCTGACACATTCCCCCAATATTTATCTGATTTATACGAGGACAGTTATTACTCTGGCAGTCTCTCTGTGTGGCCATGATGTTGACTGCAATGTCTTGTCTTTTTCTAACTTATGACTGAAAAAGCTGGCCTCCACCACTGAATTGAGCAATCCGGTTGTCCAAAATAAAACCAGTCTAAGGCTGAAATTATATAATATTTATAATGTATCTTACATTGCTTGTTTCCTTCCTGTAGTGATGCAGCACCACAGCACTAAAGTTTTATATCATGGAACTGCTTTTGCAGTAAGTGACTATCTCACTGCCCATCTCCATAATGGGAAAAGTGAAACTGCTTCTCATCTCTTTCTCATGCTGCCTCAGTCCCTGAATTAGCATAATATATTCACCTATCTCTCTCCAAGGCTTTATGAATTCTAAAAGGTAAATCAAAGGGTAATTTTGAGTCATGTGGAGCACCCTCCTAACCGGATTAGACTTTACTTAGCATGCTATTACTGACACTTACATTCAATCAAACACTGACCGCCTTTAACTTGGATAAGTCATTGGAGGGTCCAGGAGAGTGTGAACAGCACAAAAAAAACGAGACGGTAAAGTGACAACCTGTTTCCGTTGATCACAGAGCTGTTAACGCAGTTGGATATCCTTCTGAGCTGTGTGTGTGTGTGTGTGTGTGTGTGTTAGAGAGTGAGGGACATTGGTTGCTCTGTTGTTGGAGTGCCTCTTGTCCCCTTTCCCTGATCTTGATGGTTGTAGCCTGCAGGATGCCATCTGGGTTCTGTCATATGTTATTACTGTGCCATGCAAAGGATGAGATGGCTTATGTACGGCAGTGTGTGGCTGCAGGTCAAAGTGGAGTCAGTGTGTATTTGTCTGTGTGGAGGAGTGGATGGGTGGGTGGCAGGATAGGGGCTCTCTCTGCATGCTGTGTGTGTGTGTGTGTGTGTGTGGCTGCGGGGTATTTTATTGTCCGTGTGTGTGTCTCAGAGGGACTGCGATGCTGTTAAGGGTGAATTAGGGTCTCTGCATTTATGCATACTAGTGCCGAAACGATCAGTCTTTTAATTTATCATCAGGACATCATTCAGCAACTGTTATGATAAGTGATTAATCGTTTAAGTCGGCAAAAATGACAAACACTTTTTCCAGCTTCTGTCTTATATTTGTAATTGTAAATTAAATATGTTCTGGTTTAGGAGAGTTGGTCAGACAAAATAAACACTTTACAGACATAACCTTCGGATACCATGAGGCATCATTTTTCTGACATTGTATAGATTTAATGGTTAATTGACAAAATGAAAAAAAAATCATGAAATCGATTGATAAGGAAAATAATCATTACCTGCAGGTGTGTATGGTTATAAACTTTTTTCTGTGTCTGTGTGTTTTTGTGGTCCGTTTATATAAAAAAAAAAAAAAGTCTCAGATTTCATTTAAACATCATAGAGGCTCATATTTTAATAGTTTTACACAAACAACATAATATTTACAGTCATTAAACATCTGATAAATTTGCATTTCTTTATTTTTTTTATCCTATTCTATTCTTTATTTATAGTTTTGGGATCTACATAGTGCAGTGTTTTGCCATTGAATCCTGGAAAAGCACATTCACCTGAGCTGATCTATTCTGATCTGCAGTTATCTTCATAATTATCTACCTCATGACTATTCAGCCTTTAGCAGCCTTATGACACCCTGTAGAGCCGTATGTGTCTCCTTCAGTTCAGACCTGTCTTGGTCTCAGAGGTTGCCCCCTTCCTCTGTAAATGATGTATAATGGCTCTTGTCCCAGGGCACTGCTGTGCCTCTGTCTCAGTCTGAATGTATATAGCACTACAGCATGAAACTGCTTTCTCTTTGATGTTGTCTTTGATAAACCCACTGTACCCTACCTGCCCAGCACCAAACAGAGTAAGTTAGCAACTAGCTGGTGAACATATTGGAGCATTTAGAATCTAAAGACCCATATATTTCCCTCAGGAGTTAGTGGAGAGCAAAGCAGAGCTAAAAGGAGAGTGAATCCAGGTAGCCAGAAACACGACTCCAAGTGAACACTAATGTTGCTCCTTTGTTTGCTGGATGAGGAAATTTGCTCATCAACTTTATAATATGTCAGTGTGTTGTTCATAGCTTATTGCACTGCCCCCAGGTGGCCAATAAATGCAGGTTTGAGTGCAATTTGCTTCTTATCTTGTGTAATCAATACAAAATAACCTGAAAACCATCGATGTTTCCAACTCCCAAAACAAATTGTAACATTTTATAAACCTTTAGATAATTTTTCGTAGTCACACAGATATTATTAATGCGCTGTACTCATGGCGTGAACCTCATGTCCATGTGTTTGCAATAAAGGATAAAACACAAAGGTGTTTGCAGAGCAGACAGGGAAACAGACACAGAGCAATAATGACAAGCGCTTGCAAAACAAAGGAAACCAGCTAAAAGGAAATTGCATATTTACCAAAAATGTATGACTCCTTTGGCCCAGAGCCAAACCATGAATAAAAAAAAAATTAATGATCTAACTGCTTACTGGAACAGGATCAGTGGTACAGTGGCCCAGTAGCCGGCTCTACTTGCTGCAGTCTCCCTGCGGACGGAGTTCTGTTGTCACTTCCCACCTCTGATTTATTATCCACACACTTAGTTACAAAGGAGTTAAGCTCTGGGGACACTAGTAGCCCTTGTTGTGGCTATTCCCAAACCCCCCGGTGATACTGTGGCCCAGCAAATGTGTGCTGAATGGGGATGCAGGTGTGTACATGCTAAGATACAGGCAGAGCTATAGCTCAGACTCTCTGCATTTTGGCTTTGTTTTGATGAGTGAATGCTCATTTGAAATAAGGAGGGCATGACTGTTCCTCTGATGCTCAATATCAAAACAGGATACAGTAGAGCTGCACACTGAACCCTTCCATAGATGAAATATGCTGAATAAAAGTAAGGTTGCTCTTACAATTTGTACATAATGTGTGCAATTTGATGACTTAAATACAAAAAGCAGTGATCGTGATCAAAAGACTGCTCTATCCATAGTTCAAGAATCAATATAGACACGATGATATCGCTTACTGCGTCACCAAACATGAGTCATGTTTTGGTTTTTCTAGGCCCAGTGTTTATCTCTTTCTTTGTGAATTTTGATCAGGTTTTCCATGTCTGTTGTCCAGTTCACTGAACCACAGTCAAAATATTTGAACAGGAGGTGTTTGTGATGTTTCTGCAGGTCTGTGATGATAAGACTATAACATCCTACCGCTGCTGCAAATGAATAATAGGGCGGTGTATTCATTCGTCCATGATTTTCTGTTATTAAACAGGTCCACAGGTAATTTGAAGTCAGGTCTAAACTGCACAAATACAGATGGTTGTCAAATTAAAGGAAAAAACAACAAAGTGTCTCCATAACCTCTAGAACAGCTTCAGTGCTTTTTAGCATATAATCTATAAACTCTTCTGCAGGGATGAACACCATTCTTCCAGAAGATATTCCCTCATTTGGTGTTTTGATGATGGTGGTGAAGAGTGCTGTCTAACACATTGGCCCAAAATCTTCCATTGGTGTCCAATTGGTTTGAAATTTTGTGATTGTGAAGGCCATCGCTTATAATTTCATAATTCTCAAACTCATCAAACCATTCAGTGACCCCTCGTGCCATCTACAGAAGCATCTGCAACCAATTTCCAGTTCTTTCAATTTCAGGTCCTTTATGGAGCCCCTCAGGTCAGCCTGTGTCATTTTAGATCTCTTAAAGGCCCCCTACCGATGAGTCCACTTTGTCCTGATAGGCCAGCTCCCCCTTGGCAGACTTCTGGCAGTTCCGGAGGCTACGTAAACAAACAGTAGTAGTCGGATTTCACTTATTTTTCTCGTTCTTTACTGAAAATGTAAGCGTCCCAAATACATCCGTATATGTTTGAGCTGGGATCTGGTCCGAAATATGTGAATGGAGCAACAACCTTAGCAACAAAGGCTACGAAACAGGATGCCGTTTGTGGACATGTGAGAACAATCTTACATCAGTTTGATTGGGAGTAGAGGTAATTTTGCAATCTGAGCTTTCAGAGCAGGCTGAAGGGCTTTCAAGAAGCATTTTTACATACATACGTTCACCTCAAGTTTTGGAACTTCGACTATGTTTAACATATACATCCGACATTATAACAGTGTATAAATGACAGAAAATCACAAAAAGCATGTTATGTCCCCATTTCTGACAATTTATTGATAATCATTGAGGATGAGACCACTGCTGACTTGTATAACTGTTTGGCAGTAAAAAGTTTTGGGATGGCCAAAACAAGTTTATTATATTTTAGATTTTAATAAAATGTTTTTGGAAAGCAAAACATGCCATGATCTGATTAAACCTTGTTTTTACTCTGACAGCAATTCATCAGCCGCAGTAGTCTCTGTTGCTGTTCCACTGCCATAATAGTGCAGTTTACCAGCATACCACAATACTATACCGATACCAATTGTACCATTACAGTCTGCCAAAGGCACATCTGTAACGGCCAAGGCAAGCTAGCCAAAAAAGTAATGCATTGTATCCACTCAGTCATCCAATTACTCCAACCCTCCTGCTGGCTCTGCAGCACAGCCTCCTGTATCGGTCTCTTTTCAAAGCCAGCAGCTTCCTCTGGAACTTCTCACTAGCCACAATATACAGCATTGGGTCCAGGCAGCTGCTTACACTGCACATGGCCTCAAAGAACTCGTAGGTGGCGTAGAGGACGTTGGTGTTAGAGGGTGTGACCTGGTTATGGATCCTCATGAACACCAGGGTGATGACCATGATGTGGTATGGCACAAAGGAGACCACAAACACGAGCAGGGTGGCAGTGATTAACCACAGCGGCTTACCTCCTGCCCGCTGAGCTCCTCTATGCCTTCTGCCCCTCGGGAGACGCCTCAAAACACGCACCGTCATGATGTAAAAAACAAGCATGACGCTGAACGGTAGCAGGAAGCCTACTATTGTTCTGATAATGGTAATTGTCTTGACATAGATAAAAGGGCCCTGGATGTGGTCCATACACGCAGTGACATTTTGTGGCCTCTGAACAGCAAAAGTTACAAATAAGTCAGGGATGGAAGTCAGGACCAGCACGACCCATGTGCAGACTGAGCACAGCTTGGCTTTACCCACATCCCACCACCGGAGAGAACTGATAGGGTGCACCGTCCCAGCATAGCGGTCGAAACTGATGAGAGTGAGGAAGAGGATGCTGCCATATATGTTGATGTTGAAGGAGACCTTCTTGAACTGGCAGAAGATCTGTATGTCTTTAAGGTGAAGCCTCTGGAAGGTGAAGTAGAGAGTGAAGGGGAGGGTGAGGATCCAGGCTGAGTCGCACAGGGCCAGGTTCAACAGGAACACATTGCTAGTGCTAGAGGTCTTCCTGAAGCAGGAATAGTTGATTAAGGCTGCTACGTTTCCCAGGATGCCCACAGGAAGGGCGAAACTGAAGAGAACCAGCAGGACGTAGCAATACCACCGGCCGTTCTGAAACTGGCTGCAGAATATTGTTGACTGATTCAGGAACTCCAGAAGCACCTCTGGGATTTAAGGACAGGAGGAAGTCAGTTTTGCTAATGAAATATTTCTTATTAAATGTTATGAGCAATAAAAGTGTAGTTGAGCATTCAACTATAGCACTTCAATAAAGTTGGCGGTCCGACTATAAGGTCAACATTGATGTTGACAGCAGATTTAGTCCCTAGTATGGGTCAAGCTCCAAAACACTTGATCCTACACTTCCCAAAATGCAGCCTGATAGCCCATATCGCATTCAAACTCCTAACCAGTTTGTAATGCAATCTTACTGACAAAAAATGGAGTTTCCAAGCCCAAACTGAACTGATGTCACTTGAGTAATTTTCTTGGACATGTCAAAGTTCCTTTAGAGCCACAAAATACATCTCACAGTTTGTGTAAAACTATCTGTAACACTCCAGAAATCCTGAGTCAGACAGGGCTTCCTAAGAAGTGTTCCTAATATTACAATAATTAGGAACAATATACAACAATATACAACAATTGAGACCTGTCAGGTAAGATGTCAGTCACAGGAAATTACACCAAACTGACTCAGTAATTCTTAACTTACATTGAACCTTCTAGCACTTAATCTATTATCCTGTGTAGCAGCAGATTAGAACAAGTTTAAAGAAATGACAATCCAGCTCCACATAAAGGTTGATATTTCTGACTGACTTGACATACAATGATGGATGATATTGATGATCTGTTGAGTAAAACCTTGTTATGCTAAAATACCATACATGCTAAATACTGCATAAACAACATGTGCACCATAATGTTTTATGCCATCTTCTTTCTGGAGTTTAAGCCATATAAAACACACTGAATATTTTGTACTAGATGGCATCTGAAATGCAGCATGCTTTTTATTTTTTGCAGCCTGTTTTCAAGATTTTGATAACTTTACTCTAAAGAATAATGGAGGTTATCGTCTGTTTTATTGAGTCTGCCGATAAGCCCTGCTCTCAGAGAGTACTTTAAGTAGAATGTTTTCACCTTCTCTCTCTCTCTCTCTCAGGGCCCTTTATATTTACAGTAGCTGTCTCCATAGTCTCCGAGCGTCACTGGTGTGTCCAGGAAGTGAGTGCTTGACTGTCTGCTGCGAACAATGAAACCTGGGGACTTTTGGCCTATTGCCTCCACTATGTCAGCCTCTGTTTGCACTTAATCAGAGATAATATATATTCATTTTGTTCAGCTGAGCGGATCTGAACAATTTACTTTGAATACATTTCAACGTAAATGAGTTCAACATGTCTCCCTGTCTGCCTGTCAGTGATGACTGAAGGAGAGAAAAGGCAAAATTGTAATGTTTTATTTGGTGATGAGGGTGTTGAATATGTGCAATGTACTGTGTGTAAGTACTACTATAATTTTAGACAGCAAAAGCACACTATATAGTACACTTTGTGCTACTTCAAGAGCTGCTAGTCTATTAGTCTATCCAGTCTGAGGTCATTTGAGAGTCTGATAAATCTTATGTAAAATATTGTAACTGTTTGGTCCTAAAACATGTTGATGTGTTTTTGCTAATCAAAGTATTTCAGGTAGATCGTACTTACCTCCTTTAGTCGTGTCAGACTTATTGATGTTGAAGAGCGGTATCATGATGAATAGAGACGGCTATCACATCTCAGGTCGCCTTCACTCCTCCTCCACCAGCTGTGTGCTTCTCATCTGTCAGGAGCTGTCACTGCTCTGCCTTACCTGTGAGACTGGTGTGTGTGTGTGTGTGTGTGTGTGTGTGTGTGTGTGTGTAATACAGTCAACAGAACATCTGAGATACAGTAATTGCTTTGCACGTGCTTTCCAGTGCACGTGTTTAACTGATAGTCACTGCTAGTTTTTATTGTTATGTTTGTCTTTCGTCTGTCTTGCTCCAGGGCTTCCGTATGTCCTTTTTTTTTTTTTTTTTTTTACCACTGACAGTGGTAAAAAGTTTTTGACTGAAGCTCTTAGCCGATTTTAATTAGTGGTTTTAAAACAGTTTTAATGATCTTAAACGTTTTATAGCCACGTTTTAATTTGTTTTTACGCTTTCCCCGACTTGTGTGTTGTCTTCTCTGTGTTGTCTGCAAGAATTACTGATACTGGGTGAGTCCAGATCCTTCTAGTGCTGTTTCATGTAGTTGTAAGGTTCCTGTAATAACACATAGGTCTGGCAAACAAAACAGGCACATCCTACACAACAATATTAATAATTTAATAAAGATCCGGACTAAAACCCCACCGCCAGTTTTAACCCAGCACAGACTGTTTAAGAATGTTCTTCTCAATGTAAGATCCCTCTCTAATAAGATATTTATTTTGAATTCTGATGATTTAGATTTTATGTTTTTAACAGAATCCTGGTTACAATCGAGTGATCACAGTCAGCTTGTGCCCTCCAGATTATGACTGTTTTAGCCAACCTAGGGATTGCGATCGTGGTGGTAGCCTTGTTACTGTCTATAGGAAGCATTTCAAATGTAACCTAATAGCTTGTAATGATTTTTCTTGAAGTGCTCTTTGAAGTGCTCATGTTTAAACTTAATATTCATGCTGACGAGTCTTCTAATGTCCTTGCTACTGATTTTTTTAAAATATCACTATATCTTTTGGTGGAAATTATGGACATGTTTGTATCTGATCACCATTGCATTGTTTTTAAGTGTGAATTACAGGCTGCTAATACTGTCTTATCTCGCTATAAGTACACTCGCGTCTTTAATGAGCATAGTGCCTCTAAATTCTGTACACTGTTTAATCCCCATGACAATGTGTTTCCTGATTTATCCTACGCCAATAATTTGGTTAATTCTTTTAATTCTCTGTGTTCCTCAACCTTGGATCTTATAGCTCCTTTGAGGACTAGGTCTAACTCAAAGACTAGAAAACAGCCCTGGTTAAATGACAGTATTCAAAGCTGTAATAGGAAATGCAGAAAAGCAGAACGTAGATGGAAGAAATCAGGTCTCCAGGTCCACTTTGTGGCTAGGAGTTATTACTGATGCAAGAACATGCTGTTTTTCTGAACTCATCAGCCCATCAGCACAACCCCAGATTTCTATTTGAGACTGGCGATCAGTTAGTAAACCCAGCCTCTCCTTGCGCCTCTGCTGATTGTGATGATGATTGTGAAAAGTTTTTATTGCACTTTGCTGGAAAGGTGGAGTCAATAAGACTTAGTATTACCCCCAATCCTACCTTTTTAGATGTTGACCACACATGCTGGGATATTTTGAGCTATTTCTCCCCTATTACTCTGCCTGAACTTCTAAAAATCATGTCTCATATGAGAGTATCCTCCAGCCCGCTTGACATAATTCCAACTAAGTTTTTATTTGAAGTAATGGAATGTATTGGACCCCATTTGCTTTCTATTTTGAACAGCTCACTGTCTGCTGTTGTGTCCCAGATTACTTTAAAACTAGATAATTAAGATTCTTGAAAAAAATGTTTCAAAGTAGCTTCCTGCTGCTGTGGAAAACAATAGTATCTTTGAAAAGTTTCAATCAGGTTTCCGTCACAGCACTGAGACAGCCCTTCTCAAAGTCACTAACGACCTTTTAATGAATGCTGACGCAGGCATGTGTTCATTTCTTGTGCTGCTTGGCTTAAGTGCAGTCTTCGACACGATTGATCATGGCATTCTTTTAGATAGACTGATGCACTAGGTGGGCATAGCTGGTACTGCATTAGACTGTTTCTCATCATATTTGTCAAATAGGAAGTTTTGTGTCTCTGTTAACAACTTCTTGTCGTCATTTTCCCATATCAAGTATGGTGTGCCTCAAGGATCAATTCTAGGACCAATTTTGTTCTCCCTATATATGCTCCCCTTGGGTGATGTCATCTGTCGACATGGCATTTCTTTTCATTGTTATGTGGATGACACACAGTTGTACCTCCCTATTAAGCCCACTGAACTCAGTATGCTGAAAACAATGTCGATAAATTTTCTTCAGCTTAATTCTAATGGAACAGAAATACTTGTTATTGGGTCCCAGCATATCGCAAAATAAATACTGCCATCTTCTGGTTACTTGTCACAACATATTAAGCCTGGTGCAAAAAATCTTCATGTCCTGTTTGATGGCAATTTAGGTTTTGAGCAACATATCACAAAGCTTGTCCAATCTTGTTTTCAACACCTCCAGAAATATCTATGTTAAATTTTAGAGATGCTGAAACTGTTGTACATGCTTTTTATTATTGCAACAGCCTTTTCTCTTGTCTTAATCAAAAAACTTTGAAATGACTACAGACTGTACAGAACTCTGCTGGCTTTTAACCAGAACTAAGAGGCACGATCACATCATACCTGTTTTAGTGTCTTTACATTGGCTCCTTGTTTGTTTTAGGATTGATTTTAAGATCTTATTGATTACCTTTAAGGATCTTCATGACCTGGCTCCAGATTTTATTTTAGACCTTTTAATCCCTGATGAACCTTTGTGTATTTTGAGATCCTTGGGCAGAGGTCTTCTGTCTCTTCCAGAGTCCAGGCTGAAAACCCAGCCTGGACTCTGGAAGAGACAGAACCCAAAGGGGACAGAGCCTTTGCCATCAGGGCCCCGAGGCTCTGGAACGACCTGCCCGAGGAAATAAGGCTGTCTGAGTCAGTGTCTTATTTCAAGCTGCAAACCGCCAACTTTTTTTTACCAATCATGTTTACTAAACACCAGTAGGCTCAGTGAGCTGTGGCCAGGGAGCAACATGCTGTGGCCAAGGAGCAACATGCTGTGGTTTTATTGTGAAATGTGTACCCATTACCACCTTTGGACTACCAACAGAAAAAACAAAAGGGGTAAGCTATGTTCTGCGATCGCTCTGAAGCTTGTTTTCTGCTCCTTTGTTGAGGAAATAATGTTGTTTTAGCTGTGTCTGCTCGGGAATGGGCGATTTGTCATTGTGGAGGTGTTTTGTTGTGAAATGTGTAGTGGTTGATGGAGGCAGCTAGCTGTCTCATTAGATGGAGAGCTAATATCTGAAGGGGGTGTTTCTACTCAAATAGCACCATTTTTGTTGTGGTAGATGCCGGTCCTTTGTTGACATTAGTGGGAGAGAAACAAGGCACTCGGTAACACGCAAAAATGTCACATCCGTTGGATTTTTGCGGAAAATGCAGCCCAGGTCCTTTACATAGAAATCAGTCCACAGGCTGATATACCCAAACAACAAAGTCAGGGAAGGTCTCACTTTTTATGTTACGTTACAACCCATTCACTCATTGGCATTAAAAAAACTATTCATAAACATAAATTGCTTCATAATTCATACATATAGAACCTTTAAAATGTACTTCTATGGCAAAGATTTTACCTGAGCTGCCTGCTTATTATATGTGTTATTATATTATCTTATTTGTTTTTAATTTCATGTTGATTATTTTTCATTTTTCATTTTGTGTTTTACTCCCTTTGTGTTTTATAATGTGTTGATTTTTTATGGCTTTTAGTTTGCTTTAATTTGTATAGCACTTTGGAACTGTGTTTTGAAGGGTGCTATATAAAAGTTTATTATTATTATTATTATTATTGTGATTATTAGTGATGCAGTTGTTTCAAACACCAAAAAACACCCTCTACACTGTGTGTTTTCTGTTAAGCCACTGGTCCATATTATGTTTCCATACACCTGCCAGTCAGCTCTCTTTGTGTGTGTCCTTGTTTCACCACTAGATGGAGACACAGCTACATGATTTTCATTTGGAAACAATTTTAAGAAAGGTGGATATGATCCTAAGGCAAGTTTAAAACAATTTGCCCACCTATTTATTCAAAATAATAGTGCATTCTTTTGAGCAATACGCCTGCCTGATGCATATGTGTGGGTGTGTTGAAAGAGATACAAAGTGTCTCCCTGTCTGTTTTTTTTTTTTATTTTTTATTTTTTATAAACGTTTCCGTTTGTGTTTGTTGGTGTGGCTGCCTTGTCCGTGTGTGTTGTTGTTGTTGTTGTCGTCCCTGCTGGCCTGAGCCTTGCAGTAGACAGTGCTCATGAATCACTCCTTATCGGGGTCCTCTACTGTCGGGAGGTGCAGTGACTCAAATGGCTTGGCTGAATAGTCTTGAATCACCCCCTAGTTAAATCCTGCCCATATAGGCTGTGAGAGGGCTGCTCGCTGGCGCGGTGTGCTGCTTTAAAAGTCAGATCTGCCGATACACACTGTGCACCTACATCTAAACCAGGGCTCATTGGCACTGGAGGCAATTAAGTTCATCCATGCAAGTCAATTCAATTATGCAACTGTGATGAGCCCTGAAATACCACAGAGCAAGATGTATGGTCTGGCCTTGCACTAGGCTACTTTGCTTTTGCTCTAAGTCTAAAAAAATTTGAGGTTAAATATTGTATCAAGGGCGTATTCAAGTTTGTATTATCTTCTAAAGTACAATAAGTAAATAACAAAAGTGTAAACTAACATTGCAGATCTACTGTTTGCTAAGATGTAAAATACATTTTCTGTATGATATATTTGAACCTACAACAGCAGATTTATTCTTTATGAATGCAATTTAACTCAAAGATCCTCATCTCCAATCTTAATCTTTGTTTTATGTGCACAGTGGAAAAAAATAAAGTGAGCAAACTGAGATTGAACAGCATGTAAACTATCGGAGAGTAAACCAGCCAGGCTGTAATGGGAAAATAAATGGAGCTTTCTGCTTTTCTGTCTCTCTGGCTGTGTGTGTGTGTGTGTGTGTGTGTGTGTGTGGATGGACACAAACACAATGAGCTCTCCGAGGAGCTGTAACTCAAAGGGACGCTGACTGAGCTGGAGGAGAGAAAAACAAAGAGTTGTTCCTGGGAAGATGGCCGCTTCTGGCACCGGATCACAGCTTGCAGAGTAGAAGCGCCTAGAAGTGTATGTGTGAGCAATATGTAAAGTAGTGGAAATAGAGGTGAATAGCCAAGCTTAGTGGAGGATTTCTTAATATACAGTCAATTGAGTAACCTTGAAGCACTTGATCGGGGGGTTTCACCACATGAGGAATGCTCATATTGTTTTAGGAAAATCTCTGAAATATTCAATTTAAAGGGACACACCACTAATTTTACACATAAATGTCAGTTTACTGTGAAAAGAGCTTTGTCAAGTCTGAAAATAGCCCTGATGATGTCATAGTGATGCCATCAGGGTTATCTCAGCTTGGGCTTCGAGAATGACATTTCTAACAGGAAACCTGCGTTGCAAACTGGGGGCAGAGTTTGAAAGACATGGACCTTTACCATGCAGGGAGGGTCAAACAAAAATGATGCTGTTGGTTGCATGATGGGAAATGTAGGATCCATTCAAAATCAGGATATCTCAGCCTCTGTTGCATCAGTTTTTACTGTTTTTTAAAAATCTGTCTCTTGTAAGTCCTCCAACGTTATGGAAGTGCAATATTTAATCTATGGAGTACCCCTTCAGAATAATTTAATTAAAAAAAATGTATTTACAAATATTATTTGACCCAGTTCTGCATGATGATGGTAGTAACACCTGAAATGTGCAAAGTAGATTGTTTCTGTTACACGAGCAGTGTGGGAGTTAGATCAAGGACTCTGACAGCTGTTGTGCAATTACATTATGCATACCTAATTGCGTCACACATGTTATTTTTCAGATCTCTCAGCAGTTTATACTGTACTTATGTAATGTGTTTTCATCTCACTCTGACCAGAAAAGCCCTTGAATCATAAGTATATATATTTTTCCCTGCTTGTCATTAGTAGCAACATAACAATGGTTCTGCCATAGCGAGCCACAGAGGAAGTAAATGCAGCAAATGTAATCTTTTCAAGGTACAACAACAAGCTAACAGTCGTATCATAGACCTTGTTGTCTTCTGCGGAGCGCCGCCACCAGAGGACAAGCTCGTGTGATTATGTATTCAGTGCAGAAGGCTGCGTATCCGAATCAATCTCATGCTCTGCCAGAGAGATATTTCTCCATAATTTGATTCCGAGCCAGGACTGTATAAAAGAAAACACCACAGGTCACAAATGTTTGAATAATTTCTCTAATCATGCAGAACTCGCATCATGAAATACAAGTGAGCATCAATCCAGTGACATCATGTCTGTCTGTTGCATGAAATGACGTGCATGTATGTTTTTCTGTTGGGATTGATGGTAAAATGGAGACTGTTGAAATTGGTCAGGGAAAAGACAATTACTCCAGGGTTGGGAACTGACACTTCAAAGTGGTCTTTAATCTTAATTTCATTGCCTAAAAGGGTACGTGTCTGACAGAGTAGGACATTATTGATCTATGTGACTAATTTATTTACTTTCATCTCCATTTTGTGGCCGAACATGTTAGCAGGTTGACATGCTGTTTGAACCGCCACTGACAGCAGTGTCCTTGTCATGCTCCCTTTAGGTCGATACCTGCGCCTGAAAATGTTCCGCGAGGATCATGGCTCCTGGATGACCATGTTCTTCAGCACCATCCTCTTCCTCTTCATCTTCTCACACATCTACAACCTTTTCCTGCTGATGGCTGGGAGCATGGAGTAAGCCATTCAATCTCTCTCTCTCTCTCTCTCTCTCTCTGCACCTTTTCCCTCATTCTCTGCCTCCATTTGTTAGAGCCACTGTAAGCTCCCCTTTGGCTGGCGTGATTGATCTAAACGTCTCGCCTGAACAGAGACTCGATACCAGTTTGATTAATCAGCCCGGACTTTAAATCACAGGTAGGGCAGGCAAGGGGAGGGTGGTTAATCCTGAAAGATCACCTTCAGCACCCATATTTATTCTCCCATGATCTTGACTTTTTTTGACACCTTTCTGTCCAAAAATCAAGATGTTTTGCCATGTCCTTCTCAGTTTGTGCCTTGGTTTTCACTCTTGTTGCCCAGGCTTACCTACTGAGAAGCCAGTGTGCACAGCAGAGCTTGACACCCACACATCAACCCGATGACAGGAATCCGTTTATGCATTTGCAATGTGTCCGTCTAGAGGAAGGAAAACATGCCCTTGAAGCCAGCTAGCCAGACATGAGGTCACCGCGAGGTGATTTACCATTTTGTTTGTTTGGGCTGTAAAAAAAAACTAGTGTGGCAGGTGTCTATTCAGGTACAAGCTGTCAAGAGTGAGGCCAGGAATTTAATGGGATCTGCCCATATAATTCTGCTTTTCCATATTAACAAGCATCAACTATCCATAAAGTGCAGGCAGATGAAGGCTATTAGCTAGCAGGGAAGGTGTTGTGTTTTTCTATGGCCAGAGGGATGAGTTTGTATAATCAGCCCATCTGTCACTCCGGCCAGCGCGGTGACACCGACATCCATCTTGTTGGTTCTCTCTGGCTGGCCGAGAAAAGGAAGCGAATGGCTGAGCAGAGGGGCAGGTCCGCTGAGACGATGAATGTTGCTTGCTCAGGGAAAAGTTACATTTGCAGTCGCACTGAGTGCATCTGTCACAAAGAGGATTCCTGTTTACTGGCTCTCAAATGTCGAGGAAAAAGGGTCCCTTTTTAAGTCTGTCAGTGCATTTTAGAACTGTCAGGAGAGTTTCGCCAGATGACATCCAGATAATACTTAGAGGAAAATAATGAGTTACTCAGACATTTTGAATGACGTAACATATAATTTATATCCATCTATCATGTGCAAGTCACACACTCTCTATTCATATTAGCTGCATCAGTTGTCCAGATATAAAAAGTAGCAACCAAAACAGCCTATTAAACAATTAAACTGGCTGACAAGACATTAAAACCCATCCATAATTATATGCTCTGGGTATGCGTTGAGCAATGACATCAGTTATTCAACACTGTAAAGCTCTGCTCACAAAGACAGATGGTGCTGTTGTAAAGCGAGTGAACCCGGCACTGCAAAGACACCTGCTAGTTTTCTGCACTTGCCCCCCCCCCCCCCCCCCCTCCCCCTATTCCCCCTTCTTCCTTCTGTACCTCTTTCCGGCTTGTTTTCTTTCTGCTCCAGCAGTGTGTCCACTGAGGACCGGGGCCCTGCCAAAAACCATTAATGTTCACATCTCTGTTCAAGACCGACATGTAAGAGCACTGTTCACACTCTGCCAGGGCGCCCCACAGAAGACAGGCTCCGGCCTGCGAGAGCATGAATGCAGTAGAGTGAGCGAAAAGGTGACGGGGAGGATGGGAGGAGGGGGGGGGGGGGAGAGCGGAGCAGTAGAAGCGCTCCAGCCCTGATGATGCAGTGAAACTTAAGTCTTTTGATCTATGTCCAAACCCTATTTGCATCGTCCCCCCAGTCCTCCAACCACTCCCTCACCCCGCAGCGATGCTGTTGTAGTTCTCTCTTTGCCACAGCACAAAGGAAAAGTACAATATCCCTTTGTGGCTGCAGCTGCCTCTCTGTGGGAATGAATGGTGTTTTTTCTTTTCATTTGTACTGAAAGAACAAGCCGCTGTGAGATAGTATTACTGTCAAGGGGTTTAAGGGGTAGGTATTTTGGCATGGGTTTGCTGGCGTTGACATGTAGCCATGATGGTGCACTGCAGGGGATGATCCTCTGGTGGCTAGACAGGGCATCCCACACACACACACACACACCACATATTGTTCACGTCTCACACCTCGCTCAAGTTAGCCGACATGCATGTGTATATAGGAGTTTGTGTGTGTGTGTGTGTGTGTGTGTGTGTGTGTGTGTGAGTTTGTGTTGCGATGTAGGAGTGGGGGGTCTGTGGGTGGGGGTTGGCGTCTGTCTCCCTGCTGTCTCCCTGACCTGATGCTGCATGCTGCCCGTGCTCTTCGCTCATTAATATGCTTTAATTTTCTTTGACCTTTCAGTTGGTCTTGAGCTTGATTTAATTAAAACTAGCGATACATCCGCAATGAAGGAAGATAAACTGTGCCATCAGGACAGTAAACAATCACTGATAAGACATTGTATACATATCTTTGGATGACAAGTATTTATTCATGATTAGTCACGTAAAATGGATTCATCAAAGCCATTATCTCTCAGCTGAAAGAGATTTCCAGACTGTGTAATCTTACACATGTCCGCAGCATGTTAGCCAATATTTAAACAGCCACTTCTGGGTCAACAGCTATCAACCTGTTACCTGGCTTATGTCATATCAGGAAAAAAAAACAGTCCATTGTGGCTCCCTGGGAGCTGTAAGCCACACTTGTTACCAAACCCTCACATCTAGGCTATTTGCATTTTAATGTAACTGTCAGATTAGGAGAGGGGGGCTGTTTGTGTGAAACCAGGGGAGTGTGACCGCCCAGGGAGTTTGACGGGCTTCATGAATGTTCTGTCACGCCGCACAATCCCATTCCGCCATCTTACGGTGCCATTACCAGCCGAAATCAGCCCCTAATTAGATGGTGTTATTTAATTAAGACGGCCCAATGCGTGGCGTACACATTAATCATGACTAATTTAGAGAAAGGGGGTGGTAAAGCATGTGAAGGAGGAAAGGAGGGAGTATGCTGCGATCTAATAGGGAGCTATAGTGCATGGGACAAGAACAGTAAAGCTGTTAAAATTACTTCTATACTATACTGTTGTCGCACAGTAGAGGAATAGATGGGTGGATGTCAGGATTGGGTTGAAACTGAGCAAGAAGAGTAGGCAGTTGGTGGATATCTTTGATGAGGAGCAGGCAGGGATGTGGCATTTGACTACAGCGACACCCTGAACGGGATTAGAACCCATCGTATGAGGGTATTTGCCTTTTGTTTACCATGATCCTTTGTGCTGTGTGCATGCTAGTCCCCCTCGTCTGTCTGTCTGCTCCTCTGTCACTAAGCTGGGGTAATACCATGGACAAGTGGATTTAAAAGGCTGAATAAATAGTATGTTGCAGTATGTAGATGCCTCCTGTTGCATGCAATCATGAATGGGATTTGCTGCTGTCTACGGTACAATGAGTTCTATGATCCGGCCTTTTTCTTAATGCTGGAATCCAAAAACGACAATTGTTTACGTGCTGGTGACAAAGCCCTCTAGCAGCTTTAGGAATTTTGACTCCTAGAAGTTGGGTGATGTTATCATAAAGCTACAAAGACTGCAGAGTGAGGAGGTCAGGATGGTTGAATGGATCAAAAACAAAATTGGGACTTTGCCATCGGAGACAGCTGTTTGTTTCCTGCTCAACATTTGGTTCTTTTAAACATAACTGTTCCCTAACCTTAACCCGTGTTGTCAGATTATAAAATGGGTTTATTGTTATAACAGTGATTTGTAATGGTTTTGGAAGGCACAAACAATTTCTGCCAAAATGTGCACCAAATCAGAAAACACTTATGTGGCGTTCTGGAGGGCAGTTACAAACAATGTGTGTTTTCATTAAATTTGGAGGACTTGCTGGGTTGAAAACTCAGGAAAAAGCCAGTAAATGATAGTAAACCCTGTGCTGGGATTATTTAGTCAAACTACATAAAAACCGGTTGTTGTTGATGTTTAAGCTTATCTAGAAACCATAAAAATGCAAAGTGTGGTATTATTGGAGTTATGGTGTTGATTTTTGATTTGTGAACAGATTTCATACAGACAGAGTTCCATCCTGATATGATACGTCACTGTGTTTTGCACATGTTTACTAAAGTGTGGCAACACAAGTGAATCTACAAGAAAATCATCGATGATACATTTTGCCTTTTGGAAACAGGAATCCATCCTATACTGTACTGAGCTTTATAAACCACTGACCTTAAACCGTTTCAGCAATATGTCACAATATTGATTATTTGTCCAACCAAATACTGTCAACCAGGACAGATGTGACCAGACAAACCAATCAACATGTCTCAGAAGGCATATAGAGAATGAAAAGCTACTCAGACCACAGTAAATGTGTTGATTTCACCATAATCCACCACACAGATGCATATACAGTATTAACAATATATTTTAAAAAACACAGATACCAGATTTAACATTGCATATGTGGCATATTGCATTTTCTTTTCCTGAATATTGTAATGGTTAAACATGGATTTCCCTACATGATTTTGGGGTATTGGGCATGTCGGATTCTAAGGTTAGAGCTTAAAAAATGTGTTGATCCACAGAAAATTAATCTGCAACTATTTTGATGATTAAATAATTATCTTCAAGCAAAAATGCTCAACAGTCTCTGATTCTAGCTTCTGATTTGTGACATTTGCTGCTTTGTGATAGAAAATTGAATATTTTTGGCTTTTGGACTGTTAGACAAAACAAGCAATTTGGGCTTTATGAAATCATATTTCACTATTTGCACTATTTTGTTGACTGAACAGTTAATTAAAAAAAATAATTATCAGATTAATCAATAATTAAAATAAATATTAGTTGCAGCCCGAAGCGCAATAATCAGGAATTTCAATGTTTGAATATATTGATTTTCTTGTCAGTTTTGTCAGTTTTACTATTAAGGTTTGATATTTAAACATGTTGCAATTTGTAAATTGTAGTAAATGTCTTGCAGTTTAGATTTATTGATCTATCTTTGCCTTCCTCACTCTACCCCTCTCATACTTACACACACCCACATCTATTTTCTAAGCATATCTCCTGCTGTCTTTCACACTCCTACACATGCACATTACGTCGGTATCTCAGAAATGACTCATTGCGTATTTAACAAGTGTTTAGTGTTAGTGTAAAGCTTCCCCCCCCCCCCCCTCCAAAGTCATTTTCTCTCATCTCAGAATATCTCTGAAACAGACTGTGTGCTATTAGAAGCAGTGAGGTCAGTCATTTCCTCTCTGATTATATTATCCTGCTGTTTTCTGGGACAGAGAGGAGGAGCATCAGTGGTGCAGCCCAGGTCTTCTTCAATACGGCACTGTCACATTAAGAGAAACAGCAGCGGTTGCAAGCAATAAACATCATATCCTGGATGGCGGCGTGTGTATTTGTGTATGTATGTAGGAGGTGGGGAGGGGTACTGTAGCAGCAGAGATTTTCCGTAATACCACACAACTACACCCCATTCAGTCTTGTCATCTCTCCCTTATGTTTCACAATAGTAATTAATGTCTGATAATATTTCAGTTACATTTTCAGTTAACATTTTGAGTTTCTGTGTTTCATTAAGTGATTACTGTTCTGTGGCCAATTGTTCAATAAAACCATTTCATAAAACATGTCCTGACATTTTATAACTACACACAGTGCAGTACAATAGCAATTCTGGGGAGTCATTAAGGAGGTGAAGTGCTGGGTCAATGTGGAAGTTTCTGTTTGTTAAGGCAGAGATGGTCCTTAAAGTTTCCTGACAGAAGAAGTGTACCACTGTGGATGAAAGTGCCTAGTGTACCAGGTGTACTAGATGTGCAATAAGGGTGGAGACATAAACCCATAAGATGTCTTACCCGAGGTGTCGGATAGGACCGACGAGATCCAGCTATCCAAGTTACTGATACCAGAATATAGTATTTACTTGCACAAAACATAACCAGGATACTCATAAAAAACAAAAACAAAAACCTAAGTAGGGTATTAGTTTGCATGTAAAGGCACTTCAGGTACACACAGACCTGGTTTTGGACCCTGCTTTTCTAATGGAAAGCTGATAGGGGGAATGGAGGGCCTGATGCAGTGCTGTCCAGGATATTGCCCGATGGTATTCACTCCCACTCCTGAGCTGGGGAAATGATAAGGACTAAAGGACTCAATCTCCAGCCAGTTTAATACAATACGTGGACTGATTCTGTGCTGAGTGATGAATTGAGAATGAGGTTTTAAGTTGCCTTGGGAGATGGTACAGTGATAGTGAAGAGAGTCTGTATTGACAGCTTTATGCTCCCTGGTAACTACTGCTGCTCAGTGTTGTATACTGTAAATATGACGTCGGGTACGACGTTGGGGAGGAGACGGGCAATGCATTTCAATGTGGAGCCAGCCAAGGTCGCAATCTAATGTTCTGAGTGAGTTCAGCTTTTACAGGGCAGAAGAGGTCACTCAGTTGCCACGGTCACTAAATCACTGGTTGTCTGACAGAGAAAACAAGTTTATAAAACCCAGCATGAAGGCATATACTTTGAAGTGGACAGTAAAAAAAAAATTAATAGAAATCAGGGTGATTTGATGACTCAGAGTAGTGAAAGCTCTCCCACCGTGCTGTTTTACAACCTTAATTGTCAAGGCTGCATGCGGCTTGAAAATCCTTGAGCTGCACCTTTTTGACGAAAATAAAATTAAACCATAAACTTTAAATTGATAAATATATGGAGGTCAAACTTAGTTTATAGCAAAGTATGACATTGCAAAACCATTTTAGCACTATGTTGCAGTGTGGATTGTTAATGAAACGTGAAATTCAAAACTGAAGGGGGATGACTTTTACAGGTACAGATTTACGTCTTTACAAGGTCTCCCCGCTGAGCGGTGTCTTTCATAGTATACCAGCATGATGTTTCACATGTAGTCACGCAGCACAAAGAACATGGCTGCACTGACATGTCAACATGTCCACATGTTGAAGTGTATTTGAGCAAGACCCAGCTAGAGGTGCTACTTATGATTATGTTTTATGCCGATTAGTCTTTGGATTATTTTTTACAATGACTCTATTAGTCATGAAGTCTAGAAAAAAATTAAAAAATAAATAAAAATGGTGAAGATTGCCCACCACCTTCATTTCCTGAATCCCAAGAAGACGTCTTTCAATAGCCCGTTTTGCCTGCCAACAGTGCAAAACACCAAAATATAAAATTTACGTCAACAGAGAAACTTTTGAGAAGTTGGCATTTTCCCTACATAAATTACAACATAACAATTATCAAAATTGTTGTTGATTCATTTTTTTGTCTGTAGTTAATTGATCAATCAATTAATTGCCCGACATGGAACCCCAGTTGCTCCTGATGGCCAAGCCAGTTTACTTCCACTAAGGTTGAAAAGGGGGCTATATAAATCCATTTACCATAACATTAAAAACATCTTCACACATGTAAAACACTATCTTCACTGACAAATATTTCTGATTACAATTTGTTTTTTAACAACAGTATTGGAGAGCATTATTATCTTAACTTGCTATAAAATGATATTCAACCTATACACAGGTTCAAAGAAAAAAATCTGGTGCACAGGAAGTGATGTGTTGTATGTTGCCAAAAGCGTCCAGCACCAGTTTGCCTGCAGTGAATAGATGAAAGAACTGTGATGTAACATGAGGAGTGATCGGTATCACGGCTGAACAGAAAAGAGGGATATCTTCAGAAGCTCAAGCTTCATCAAAATGAAATAAGATGAGAGAGTATTATAGTCTAAAGTGTTTAAAAAAAGCAATCTAAACCAAAGATGCCACCAAAATCAGAGAACAATGATCTTGCAGATGACCACTTCAATGCAACATTTAAAATGGCCTTTCCACTGGTTAATGCCAAACAGAGGTACCGTCCGAACTCATAACTCTATACTAACTCTGTACCCTCTATAGCACAAAATTGCAATTTCTCGCATATGACGGAACAAGACTTTGAAAGGCGCTGAAATGTCCTTGAATATTATGACTGAACAAGTGTGGGAAACCTGATAACATTCCACAGAGGGTCAAAGCTGGATGAGCCATCAGTGCTGGCACTGACACTGCCACTGGCTCTGCGAATAAGCCACGGGAGCCATTTTGGGGCTGATTATTCATGGTGCTACTGTACTGATGTTCCACTACACTGAATTCTCTCATTAGGTCATCCGGCTCTAAAGGCCATTAAATTTTCAGTCAGCATGAATAAGTTAGAGAGTTCTGCCTCTGATCATGCAGTGCGAAGAGTCTCCAAACTCATCATAGGTGCTCTGCAAAAAAAAAAAAACCCAAAAAAACCTCTTTTTCAGCAAAGGGGTAACATTTGCTCAATTAAATATGTGAGAAGGGCAGGGGTTGGCAGCAGGGTAGTTTTTTTTTTTTTTTTAGATTTAAAGCCTAGCATGTGGTGCCAGACAGCATTTCCTGAAGTATCGATTAGAATTTTGCTGCGGATAAATGACTCCCAATGGGATCTCCTTGGTAACTGGAGCGGTGCCAAGCCACTGAATGTCTAACTGACTTAATGCAGATATAAATCGCCATTCCAATCAAGGCCGTTTTATTTGCGGGCTTGAGCGAGGCAATACGTCACCTGCGCTACTGCACGTTTTCGTCAATAAAATCCTGTCAAATCTGTTAAATGCATGCTGCATTGATGACTTATGATTTATAAGGCTTCCTTCCAGGGAAGGGTATTTCTCACACGTAGTTGAAAACAGTTGGCATTTTGGGTCACTGCTTGCCACAATTTAATCATGATTGTTCCGTATTGCCTATGAGCACTTATTATACTTCTCAGTTCTGGGCTCATACATAGTGTGAAAAGGCATGAGCAATTAGCATTAATTAAAAAGGAACACCTATTAAAGCTGCTATGTTAGCTAATAGCTTAAAAGGATTACCCTCCACTGCTTTTCAACAGATTGTTTAGACTTATCTGACAACGACTCATTTACAAAGTGAACAGCACACCAAAATGGAACTCTTAATGCAATCAGCTAACAGATGAAATTAAAATTAACCATTAAGGAGAAACGGGCAGTATACAGGAAATAAACTATAACCAGCAAGGTTGTAGGCGAGATTTTCCGGTGCCCTCTGTGCAATAGAAAACATTTTTATCGGTGTTTGCTGGCGGCCAGAAAATGACCGGGGAAAACAAAGACAAATGGAGCCATTGACTTCAAATGAGACCCCTTGAAAGCACAGCCAGAGTCCTATCCATCGCCATCTATTATATTCATGAGTGTGACCTGTGGGGGGGGGGGAGGCTGGAGGGGGAGGTGATGGGCGCCCACCTGCTCCACTCAGCCTCTAAGACACTGGCTGCCAGGAGATCAAACAGGCCTCCTCGCTCCCCTCTGTTCTCTTCCTCTCTCACCAGCGCAAGTCCCATATAGGAGGCGACTGACCCACTTTTCCCCCCTCCCTGTGCCATTACCTGGAGAAAATGTAGTGATGTGTGTGTGTGTGTGTGTGAGTGTGTTGGGTGGGTGGGTTTGTGGGGCTGAACAAAAGCTTCTCATCTTCACTTACTGTACAGAGATGAAGGCGTAACTAGGACTCCAAAGAAAGCATGTCATTTCTTATCAGATACTATTACATGTGAGATTGTTTCTCTAATGGCGTGTCTTGGCCTAGTCTACGTTTTGCTTCAGAGCTGCTGCGGTTGATGTTAACTGAGCTCACTCGGATCCACTGCGTTAACAGGACGGATCTCATTGGGGCGGCAGTGTTGATTTGAAATCAACTAGACACGGGACAAATTTGGCAAACAAATGGATCATTTGCCAAACACTACAGGACCAAATGAAAGTGGTGATAGTTCATAAATTCTATTGTGCTGGTGTAAATTGTTTACAATCCTCAGGGCTTTATGGAAGGTAGAGCCATTGCTCATTGTTTTCACAGGATTAGATTGATATTGATTGGCTCTGACAGCTAGCATCATGATACTTAGCGGCAGTGACCATTTTCTCTTTCGCCCTCCACTGACTCTTCCCCCGTTTGGCTCTTTTCGTCAGTCACCTTGCCTCCTTTTGCTTTTCCTCCAGCCTTTACTACCCTCATAACATATACTGCATGCTTTATGTCCTTTTCATTCTCAGTGTTCTTTTCTTGTAGGCCTCACATGGTGACAGAGTACATGGGCATCAGGAATGAGAGCTTTATGAAGATTGCTGCAGTGGGGACGTGGATGGGAGACTTTGTCACTGCCTGGATGGTGAGATTCCATTTTTTATCCATTTTTTTTAAATCTATTTTTTAAATAAATTATATATTCTTAACATTAGATGAGTTTGTTACGTACTAAGTGTGCATTTACAGAAGGCAAGGTTGAATTTTACATCACTAAAGTGAGATGTTCCAAATTTAAATCATGCGTAGTTAAAAACACAATAATGTTACAGATCTTCATGGTTCTAATAATTTTAGTTATCCCCAGATTTTTCATCTAGTACCAAAAAGTCAAACATTATTTACTTGTTCAACACTAAAGTTCATGATAAAACTCCCACAGCTGTATTTGAGATTAATACTCAATGAAGATGCTTGTGGAAATGCCAATGTTAATACTTTAGCATGGTAATTTTTTCACTAGCATTTAGCTCAGAGCAAATCTGCAGCTGATGAAGTATGATACAGCTCCAATATATCTGACTCAGTGCTTATGCGGCGTTCATGTCATATCAGAGTTCATATCGGAGGGAAATTTTTCTGAAAGTTCATATATATTCGTCCTGGCACTTAAGACATGCCTAATAAGTGTCTGAAAACCAAGCAAACACGGACGACTCAGGTCAGTTATAGTCCGTTGTTCAATGTAATTAAACCCAAATTTAATGCATATGATCTCATTTTATCAATGCACAGTATTTTAAACCCTCATGAGACTAATCAGTTGTTATGCAACATGTCAGATGATGTGAACCCTCACAAGTCCTTAACATGAGAATCTAATTCTTCCCACCCATCTGACATAGCGTGAATGCAGCATAAGCCATATGAAAGTGCCAGAAAAACAAATACGGGTATCTCACATCAGCCAGAGTCTGTTGTTGAAGGTAATTAAACCTATGTTGTTTATGCACAGACTTTAACCCTCACATGGGTTGAAGCTGTCCTTTTAGGGCCACTGTACAGTGGATACACCTTTTTGAATTAACTAGTTTGCAACATGAGATTCTTCTGGCATCATCTGCTTAGTCCAAATTTCAAATTCTTTGATCCGCTGTTGGTAAATATTTAAAGATTTAAAGAGCATTTATTCATCCACATTTTCTTTTTTCTTGTGTGTAATAAGCATTACAGCCTTGCAGATCCTCTACTTTTAGCCATGTTTTCATATCACAAGTAATTTAATAAGTGTGCTTAAATCATATTTATGACCATAGAAAATAGATATGGAAGATGGATATAGAAACATGGTCTAGCTCCACACACACATCTAATTTCTAGGTCAGATGTATCCTCTCAGCCAATAAGGCCCACAGTTAGACCCCGCTGTGCCGATCCAGTTCAATCTGCTACCAAATCCTTGGAGTAACATGCGGTTTGATCTAAGGAGCGTCAGAGGAAACAAGGGATGCACAGGGAGGGACAGAGTGTATTGGAGGAGAAACCTACCTCTGTTCATTTGTCAACATAAAGAGAGGAGGAGAGCTCCAGCGGGAGTGGACTACCTGTGGTGGGAGGAGTGGGGCTCTGACACCGGCATGCATACAGCTGAGACAACTTGACAAGCTTCCTCACCGGTCACATTAGTATTCTACAGTACATACTGCAGAGAATGAGAGGGGGTGGAAGGAGAGACAGGAGAGGAGGAGGAGGAGGAGGAGGAGGATGAGGAGGAGGGAGGGAAGGAGTAAGGAACAGAGGTGAAGGGGAAAGGGAAATGTAGAAGTCTGGTCGGAAGGGAGACGGAGGAAGCAGAGAGTGAGAAGGTGAATGAGGGAGACAGAGATGTGTGTGTGTGTGTGAGAGAGAGAGAGAGTTAGTCCAAGGCAAAGTGCTAATTCCAGAAATTACTCACAAGGTTTTTTTACATTTGATTAATTCAACAATGCACTTTGAAGATGACCTCTGTGTCTCCTCCGCATAGCAGATTTACAGTGTGTCTTCACTAGATGAGCGGACAGGAAGTGTCTGTTTTTGCAATGCTGCAACACCAGAAACATCTCACTGATTGCCTGAGTCAAACCCCCTTTTTCCAACACGAGCTACAGTTTCTGCAGCGAGGCGCTTTATTGATGAATTGACCTTGCCTCTGCAGCAGCTCCGCAACAAAGAATAGTGTGTATTTTTGTACTCATGTGTAAAGTACTCTCCGATACAGCTCTGCATCCATGTAAGAAAATCTACACTTGATTACTTTTAGCAACAATAAGGTTGACAACATGAAAACATTATCACCAAACTCATTAATAACGAAACAAGCCAATATTTATTGAGTGTAATCAGACGCATTAGTATTTAATCACAGAGGAAGTGTTATCCAATATCTATTACTGAATATTATAATTTATATAATGGCCAAAGAGTCATATTTCTAATGTGGCATAACCTCTTTTCATTAGCATTATTTATTGTTTATGATTATTGTTTAGCATTATGTAGCATGTGTAGCAGAAGAAACTACTAGTCATTTGTTATTTCTATCTTTTTTTTCTTTGTTGTCTATTTTTTTTTACATATCCTGACTACGTGGTCATAAATATATGGACATCCAAACCTTACAGACATATCCAATTCATTGAGAAAACAGTCTCTTTGAAAAAAGATAATCTGTTGCTATAACAGCTATATCTACGCTTCTGGAAAAGGCTGTCTGCAAGATTTTGGAACCAGGCTGCAGGGATTTGAACACATTCAGCCACAAGAGAATTAGTGAAGTCGGGCACTGATGTTGGGTGATAAGGCCTGGCTGGCAGTCAGTGCTCCAGTTCATCCTAAAAGCATTGGATGGAGTGGATGGAGGTCAGGGCTCTGTGCAAACTACTGTTTAAATCATTGTACATACATACTGTCATGTACCATTAAGATTCACCTCAAAGGAACCGCTCAACACTTACTTATTTGTTTTCTTGCCAAGAGTTATATGAGAAGATACTATTGTCATGACTGTATGGTACATATGCAGCTTAGCTTAGCATAAAGGCTGCAAACAGGGGGAAACCACTAACTTGGCTTTTTTCTGCCAGGCCTGGTGTCTTGTTGTCACTATGAGGTTGCCAGGCAACCAGCGGAGACTCCAGGAGGTCTGCTCAAAAATACCCCCCTCACACAACCCCTCCTAATACCAATCTTTATGCTAAACTAAGAAAGACTGTCATCTGGCTGAACTTCCTCTACAATCCAGCCTTTGCAAGTAATCAAATAATTTAATATGCACTTTGGTTTCCGCAGGTGACAGATATGATGCTTCAGGATCAGCACTACCCAGCTTGGGGCAAAGCTGCCAGAAGGTTCTGGAAACAAGGCAACAACAGGATTGTTCTCTTCTGGTATGTTGTCTTCTGACCCTGAGATAAACTGTCTGTGAGGCCATGTGAATCTTTTTCTTTCTTTTTTTTTGCATGGACATGATAAGATTTCAGACCAATTTTTCTGCCTACCAGCTCACTAAACGCATTATATATTCCTCTGTAGATGCATGTGTGCTTGTAGGTGTGTGCACGCATATATATGTGTGTTATGTGGTCTCTCCAGCACATTGCAGGGTTACGCGCAGTCAATAACCGTGTTAATCTTCCCTCACTCAGTGTCAGCACCTTTAATTAGAAGAACAGGGTGAAAAATCAATGGACACAGCAAGGTCGCGGGGCAAACCGTAGTCCTGCCTTTTACTTCTCGTACCACAGGCTGCGACCCCTAAATAACTGCTAAACAAATGCTGCAACCCATGTCTGATATGCCCATTACGAGACAGCCGAGTAGAATGGTTCCTTGTTTAGATGTATTACAACACCAGTGCACGGTCCCAGCAGTGTTCATTCACCAAAGTGGCTCAGTGCTGTCAGTCAAATACGACATGCAAACGCCTCTCCAGTGGTTCAGTTTAGGGTCAGAGTGAGACATGAAGGACATGTGGTGCAGAGGATACGGTTGAAACAGTTTGACATCTGTTTGATATGTACACAGTGAGCTCAAGATATAGACCTCTCAATCTTGAAAGACAGTTTGGCCGCGGGGTTTAACATTTCCTTTGGCAGGGAGGGCCACGGTAGCCGAATGGTTACAGCACGTGCCACATAACTGCAACATCCCTGGTTTGACTCTGCCTGGGGGCCTTTTTCGCATGTCATACCCCACTCTCTCTCTCTCTCTCTCTCTCTCTCCCCGCCCTTGTTTCCTGTCTACTTCTCCACTATCAGCTGTCGATTAAAGACAAAAATGCCCAAAAGCATATCTTAAAAAAAAAAAAAAAATCCTTTCACAGAATTGATTCACCTGCAATTAGAATGCAAGCAGACAAATGCTTCTGTGACTTTTTCCGCAGCCCCTCATTTTATTGATGGATGCCCGACTCACACTGTCACAATCAATGCCGGATTTGAAGAGCTATTGTTTGAAATTCAGCAGTTGAAATATGATTGATGAATGTGTCGGTAGATATATCCTGTCAATACGCGCCGAAGGGTCGTGGCAAATTGTAAACGACAGTGCCAAAAGTCGGCCATGCAGAGGAAAAGAATCCCACTGTGGAATACTAAAAACCCTCAAAATGTGTCTCCCTAACTGCTGAAATGGGATATGAGCTGGCATTCACTATCTGCAGTGCAGCCAGCCAATGTGTGGTGTGAGAATGCACACAACAGCACAGTAATCACTGGGTGACATTGAGACAAAATACACAGTGGAGAATAATACTAGCCTTTGTCATTGTTCCTCTCTTCAGATGGCTGAGAAATTTTCCAGTAAACAGTGAGTGCAGAATTACAGCAATATGACACAAATAAAATTCAGACAGTGTGAAGGAACTCAGAAAAAAAAAACACAGCAATCACTGCATGCAGGTAAATGAAATATTTTTGCTCATGTTAAATATGGAAATATATGGAAATATGTATGCAGGAGGGTTTTGAAATGCATTGTCTCTCGCATTGCACATTCATCTTCCTGGAAGCTTTATCTGTTGCCATTTTTCAAATCCAGGTAAAATTGTTGTTCAATACATATTTGAGTCCATGAAAAGAGAGAAACTGAACAGTACTTGATTTATCTTTTTTTGAATTTGACGTGGGTGAGCTGTTTGTCTTATGAGATATACAATATTAACCGTGCACCTCATGTACTTTGAAATGCTGAAATATATTTAAATGTTTTTTCAAGGTCTGGTACTTTTTCTAATGTGCGTCATTCATAGATCTCTTCTTTTCTTCTTTTTTCTCTCCTCTCCTTTCCTTCCTTCCTCTCCTTTTTCCTCTCCTCCCCTCCCCTCCCCTCTCCTCTCCTGCAGGACAGTGCTCATCTCTCTGACGTCAGTGGTGGTTCTGGTCATCAGCACCGACTGGATCAGCTGGGACAACCTGAACCGAGGTTTCCTGCCCAGCGATGAGGTCTCCAGAGCCTTCCTGGCCTCCTTCATCTTGGTCTTCGACCTTCTCATTGTCATGCAGGTAGACCGCTCCCCTGTGGCCAATTAAAAAAAGAGGGAGCTGGGACGTCTCTTGGCTTACTCCGCTACCCATCTTGCCAGTTTCCCCTTTCCCCCCCTCCCTCCCCATTCATCAATGGGGCACTGCGGCACAGAGCAGCGAAAGGGGTGTTTGATCACTCTTAGTTGGCATGGACACAAATGCACACATCCACACACACACACATATGTCTGTGTGTATATATATATATATATATATATATATATATATATATATATGTATATACACACTTTTATTTATACATATTATATATAAAACTGTTGTTTACTCCTACACATCTCCTATCCCTCAGTCTTTCCAGACCTCCACCATGAACTCACCCTTTCCTCTCTACTCCCCTGTGAGCCTAGTTTATTTTCTTTAATGATGACTCATAAGATTGGAGTTTTTCTCACTTTTTCTACCCCCCCCCCCTTCTTTTTTATCCCACCCAACGTCCTCCCTCCCACAGGAGAGTGTGCATCAATAAAGCCAGTGTCAGTGGCTCATGAATATGCAAATGTGTTTGTCTGGGCAAAAAAAAACTGTGTATTGAGGAAAAAGAAAGAGAAGGAGAAGGTGTTTTTTTTTTGTTTTTTTGTTTTTTCACGCCACCAGCCCAGGAGCCAGAACCGCAGGCCAATCATGTATGTGGTTTGACTGCGAGCCTAATTCAACACAGCTCCTCCAAATGCTTAATGAACATATTTCACTGGGCCTCGTTGCTGCGTGTTACAGGACACGTTACAAGACTAATATTTGGTATCCTTTAAATGTACACTTCTACTCTGTTGATTATGCTAATTACTAGGAGACCGTGATTGCATGGGAGAACATCTCCCAATGTTATAAATACACCACTCCACAGAAACCTGGCAAGGACACCATTATAATTCCCATGGTAATATGTATTAGAACAACTGCACCACTAAAAGTGATTTCTAGACTTATTTATTGAAACAATTCATTATTTTAAGGAGGGCTTTGGGCTGCTCTGGCCAGTAATTAGTTCACACTGTGGTGTTTTTCACATTCATTTATCCAATTATTGTGATTATGCAGATATACAGAAAGAGCTCAGCACACAGTTTGCAAGCGTCTCCTTACACAGATGCTGGTGTCTTGCTGAGGCCAGCTTTTCCAGCTTCCTAACCGTATCACCTCCCAATTCCATCATCAGACCTGATGTGACATGAAAGTGCACTCTCCCTATTTTGACATCTCCGTTTGACTCCCCAAGCTGGTCTGGACCCGCGGCTCCCTCTCCCTTTTAACTTTAGGGTATATCATTCCCCGCTCGCATGGATTTGACAGGCCCTTCTCATTTTCTGCGCAGTGTACAGCAACCACATTTACTACAGTTATTTACGAGTGGAGTTAGCCTGTGCCGTTACAGGGCCCTTGCGCTGGCAGCAGTCACTACGTTCCACCAGAGTCAGTCAATAAAAATTCATCCGCCACAGCCCTCCCAACAGCTTAATTCACCTCCGTCTTGGAGAACAGGGTACCATAATTAATCTCTCACCTCCATGAGAAAAGATGATTGTTGTTGTTCTCAAACTAATTAATGTCACAATTAATGACCTGTCTGCATTTGCCTCCAAGCTGGATTTTACTTTTTTTTTTATAGTTTGTATGTAATTATGCTGTTTCTCTGCATTTTCTCTGCTGAATGTCAGATTTCTATGTCCTTAGTGTATATGCATATACACATTTACATATGTGGATGATATGTGGATACACCCTGCCAGTTTACTCTTATTCTTACTCTCCTATATTTGTCGTAGAGACTCATTATTTTGTGGGAGGGAGGTGCATGGCTTAAATGCCATGCCTGTTAGTGCTATAGCAACAGATACTGCAGCTATGAAAGAGGAGTGGAGGACTTAATTAATATCTAGGGGGGCATCACCAAGCTGTTATACTGTTCATAGATATTGGCACGGGAGATTTGGATCACATGAGGATAGTGATTTCAAACATGTGGTGGTAATTTCATGCAGCAAGACGCTCTGTGCAAATAACGGGAACCGAGGGGGAACGCAGCTAATCTGAAAACGCTGAAATTGTGTGTGCCTTGGTTTTTTCCAGTAACAGAGATTACAAAAGCTAATTTCCAAGATGATTAAGCCAGCTCAGTAGAACAAAACAGTTTTTAAACATTTTTCATCTCTCCATCAGTCTCTCTGTGTGTGATTTTCATTAGTCTCATCTGTTTGCTATTTTTTATTATGCGCTTGTTTTTAAATATGGAATTACATTTATTTTAGTCCATTAAAAGACATTGGCTTTTTTATTGAAAGATTATAAAGAGACTTCTTATAAATATGTGGCTTATCTGACCTATTGCATTAATTGCAGGGAACATGCCACAAACAAGTCAATAAAGGTTGACAAAAAATATGCTTTGTAATGACTTTTGGCATTTATTCATGTATTTCTTTAATTTATATTCCTAATTGAGAGTGGTGACTGCTTTTCACCTAAAGCCACTTGCCACCAAATATAGCAACATACTTGCAAAAAGAGCTAAGTGACACCAGGGGCAAAGGCAGCTTCTAAATGTCAGATTGGGGTACCTGTTGATGTGTTTTGACGTGTTGAAATCCCAGCGCACATTAGGACAATCCACAAGCCTGTAAACACACAGCGCAGTCTAGCTACAGCGACAGGCATGTTTGACCTCCTGTCAGTCCACGAGAGACTCCACAGAGACTTCATATCAGCTAATATGAGAAAGTTCAGCCAAGTGTTCAACATCCAATAAAGCACAAAACATGGTTGACATTTGACATATCGATGTGTTTCTTTAAATGTGTTGAATTTTCTTCAGCTGAGGCTCCGGTATCACTGTTACGCTAACTTTATATATATTGCGTGTGTATCCTTTTCAGGACTGGGAGTTCCCTCACTTCATGGGGGACCTTGATATGAATCTGCCAGGAATGTCGACCACGCATGTGAAGGTCAAGCTTCCTGTCTGCAAGAGCATCTTTAAAGAGGAGTACCACATTCATATCACAGGTACAGGCGGACACGGGCACAGCTGCTGCATACAAGCTACAGAGTCATTTTATTGTTTCATAAAGGGTACCTCAAGCTTTCCTAAGCAGTAATAACAGAGTAAACTAAATGCCCACAGTCATAAACTGATTAAGTAGCAAAAAGAAATCAAAATGTCCACGAGGGAGACATAACTTTGCCCTATTTCTGAATTGTATCGTGAATACCAAACGTGCTGCGGCTGCTCTAGTTTTCATTTTCCCTGCATGTGGGGAAGAGTTTGATGGTTAAACCACAGCGACCATTTATAATACATGTGTAGCCGATGTGGCACACAGGTGCCTCCACTGCTGGAACTGCGCTTCCCGTTCCTTACGTTCTTCCCCACTGTGCGAGACACATCTCTCGTCGTCCTTCACGTGTCTGTTTCTTAATGTTCTCGGTTAGCGAGTGTATTTCCTATTTAAAACTGTCCTCAAGGTTTCTCCATTTTGTTCCGCTGCATGCACACAGTGACTCACAACTATCAAGAGAAGGCAAAACCAATGTTCCTGTGCTAAATGTTAAGCTGTTCAAACGCTCAGTGATTCGCGAAAGGTTGTTAACCCTAATGCATTGCATATCCATTAAGCATTATGGAAATGGCTCTGGCACGACGTGACTGGTTTAACTAAAAGCTTATTAACAGCATATCTCGGGGAGAGGAAGGGAGCGGTGTCACGTATAACCAGGGAGACATCTGCCTGCTATCAGTCAACCTGGGGAGATGGCTGTCTCATGGTAATGTAGTGATCTTGTTAGAAGATACTGTAGAGGAAGTAGCACCTGCAAATGGATCTGTACGTCTCAGTGCATGAGCTATATGCAAAGGGAGGATTCCTGATAAATGAATGTGACAGCGTATCTGTCTGTCTGACTCGGCCCTCTAAATCTTGTTTGGAGTGGGCTTGCATTGTGCATCAATCAGCTTGTCTGTTAAATTGTCTGTACAATGCATGCATGTTTATTCCTTGCTTATCTGTCAAAGATAGCCTAGTTTGAAATCTAATAGAAGTCACGTGTCTTCTTACAGGTAAGTGGTTCAACTACGGCATCATCTTCCTTGTGCTGATTTTGGACCTTAACATGTGGAAGAACCAGATCTTCTACAAGCCCTACGAATATGGTCAGTATGTTGGGCCTGGTGAGAAGATCTACACAGTGGAGGAGCCAGACACACTCAGGAACTTCAACCACAGCACGCTCACCTACGAGTGGCGCTCCACCAACATCGATCCCGGCACCAACTCGACCTATGTGGAGCAGGACATGTTCCTCCACAGCCGCTACATCGGTGCCAGCCTGGACGTCAAGTGCCTGGCCTTCATCCCGAGCCTGGCAGCGTTTGTCCTCTTCGGGTTCTTCATCTGGTTGTTTGGGCGATTTCAGGATAGCGAGACCTTCACGGAAAATCAAGATAAGACCTATGAGCGGATAAAGAGGAAGTCGCCATCGGAGTACAGCAAGGAGATGGGCGTGACACCGGAGGAGATGCACGTGACCATGAGTGATAGTCTGAAACGATCGGGAACGCCCATGCTACTCTCGGTGGATGGGCCACACTTTGGAGCGACACCCTCTACTAACTCTACTATTTCCACGGAAACCCAAGAGACACATCCAAGCATTGTGATTGACAGTGCAGCGCAGGAGGAACCAGCAGTCTCTTTCGATGTCCACAAACTATCTCCGTGACCTTATGAACTTTGAACTATACAACTGCAGACAGGTTGGAAATGAGAGCCTTGGAGGGCTCAAGACGTAGTTCGTGACGATCTTGAATTGTTGCTTTTCTTCTATAAGATCGGGCGGTAACACCAGAAGGATGTTGAACACAGCTGGTCACGGGAATCGAGAGAAGGACAAACTGATGGTGCAAGATTGCCAAGCCAATCCTGATGGCTACTGCAGTTGTATTTCCTTGAATATGTATTTTTGTATAACTCTTTTTAAAAGCCTCTAAAACAGCAGCAATTCTGATAACAGGCAGATCTTTTAAAACTGAATGCAAACTTTTAATTGACATGGTGCTCGCTTGGATTTTGCATTTTTCATAATTCAATTTTGTCAACTATTTTGGTGCCTATATCAGAGGAGTATTTCTACAGTCATGACAGCGCAGTCAGGTGGATTTTAATGTATCACACAGCTACAGTAGTGCCTTGATATTTCATATGTTGAGATACAGACAGAAATCTGACAGTCTATACAACTATAGGCAACAAAATGGAAGATGTCCTAGTTATGGTCTGCTATATTAATGTCTTATATATGCTTTCATATCATATGGACAATTGTTACCTCGTTTGACTTCACTATTTTAATTTATTCTCTTGTGGCATCTCGCTGACTCAATTTCAAATGTATCACTCTTGTTGAAATGATTATGAACATCAATGTACACTGATGACCTATTCATATCCCCTCACTTGATATTAGTTGGAGAGATAATAAATGCAATCAGCAGAGATCCAATAGCAAACCAACAAGCCACCTCATGATTGCTTATGTGGCTGCTGCATCTGGACTGAATACCAACAGAGTCAGAAAGGTGGTTTTGCCCTCGGCATAAACATGCCATTGAAGTGCAGGGGAGGCTTCTGCTCCAAAGCTCAGGGCTTCTTTATGTCTAGATAAACCTTACAAGTTTTAAAGGCAGTTTTCAGTCATGGTAAATGCATGGAAAATTGCTTATTTATTTGAAACATTACCCTACTGTACAAAATCCCAGATTTCAACCTGAAAACTGCAGCATTCGTCTTTACATTGGCTTTGAAAGTGTTCGCTGCACACACTTGGCATATTTTCTTGTGCTACACAGGTTATTTTAAAGATGTATAATTTGGGTTTTTGTCCCAAAAAAAATGTGCCCTTTTTAGTTGTTTTCTGTAAAGTGCAAATACTAACTAAATCATTACTATATTACTAAATGTATTTCTCAATTTCAGTTTTGTCACATTTCAACTCAGATCTAAAGGATCACTTTACATAGTTTTGTGACCAAAAATACCAAATAATACTTTGAACAAATGTCGATGCATAAGAAAATAAATAAATAAATAAATAATAATGAATTTAAAGTGGATATATTAATCACAGACAGAGTGCAATGATATCTTTCTGTTTCATTATAATATACTGTAATGTACTAGGACAACCTGGAATTATTTCCCTAAAAAGAGGGAAAAATGACAAATAACCACATCCTCAGCTGCAGCCAATTCCTGACAACACTTTTTAAACTAAAGATCCAGTGGTCACCAAACAGTACAGGAATATTGAGTCTGGAGTGTGCCACCGGTTTAATTACAGACTTTTACAGTGTTTAAATTATAATAAATTCTAATCAATTTATTTTATACATTTTAAACGTAATTTATGGCATTTATGAACTCAAACTATCATAAAATTTGCCAATTAATCATTTTATTCCCTTATTCTGTGTTTCAATGTAATACAAAATTAGTTTAACAAAATTTTGACATTTTGTTATGTGTCTGCCCATCATTTTCCATCTCACAATATATTTGTCTGCTGCTTTAACATTTACAATTTCTGTTTCGTGATCGCTTTAATTTAAAGACGACCCCTAAAATTGAACATGTGAACACAATGTGTCCCCCCTCTGTCTACAGGAGACAAATGAATTGCGAGATGGAATAAATCAGACAGACACATTGGTACACAGAACTACACTACACCTCCAAAAGCATTTTTATCAGTAATTTTGCAATTCTGTTTAAAATTTAATTATTAAATTGTCACTATTAACAGCATAATAGCATTATTAACTGGCACATTTAATAATCATTTTATTTTTACTGTTAGTTTATTAATACACCATTTAAATATACATTTTATTAATCAATTTATATATATATATTAAATTGATCATTTATGTTTAATTGATTATAATGAAACACTGTAAAACTCTATAATTGTTTTGGTGGCACACACTAGACTCCATACATGATTCCTTGTGTGAGCATGTTAGTGTGTGTGTGTGTGTGTGTGTGTGTGTGTGTGTGTGTGTCCATTTGTGTCTGTAAAGGATGTTTTATACTTAATAGTGCATGTTTGTGTATGAGTGTGTGTCGGTGTGTGTGTGTGTGCACTGGAAGCTTGTGAAGTGCGTAGGTGTTTGCTACTACACTTGTTTTTGACAAAGGCCATTCTGTGAAGAGGTCAATTTATTTAGCATAATTGGTTTGCAGCTCTCGGTTCTGTAATTATCCTTTTATACATTACTGCTCTATGAAGACATTAGATATTAGTGTTTCACCAAAGGGCAGAACCTCTTTAGTCTTGAAGAGGGTCTAATATAGTTCTAATGTATTGTGCTTAGGTTAAAAGTGAAGGATTCCTCTATGTTGTTGATCCTGTTTTTCATTTTGTTTTGTTGCAAAATTGACACTTTGCATAAATTCCTGTGTGTTTGTGCATTTTGAAAGCAGAGGAAAACTTCCTTCAGTGTTTGCTCAGTGTACTGTATGTCTGTTGAACCTTGTGTTACCAATAAATTAATACGTGTTTTGTACTCTATTTTGTTTTGACAACTTTGTGAGACCCAATAATATCAGAATATTTTTGAACAAGGTTGCTGATCTCATTATGTAATTCCCAGTGAGACAACTAGTTTACATTTTTATGCTTTGAGGATCGTTGCCAGGCAACAGCGCAGGTCAAGCTTCTTGCAGCTGCTGACCCAATTAATATGGGCGATATGAGGAATAATGATACTATCTTCACAAGGACACTTGAATATGTAGCCTGCATACACATGACACTCGGCTCAGATTAGTACAACTCCTGCTAGGGGCCTGTCCGCCGTTTGATTTATGCCAGCGGGAAACAATTTGAATATGTTATGTGTTTTCTTCCCTGGCAGGATTTGTTTACAGGACATGTATACATGTAAATGAGTTAGAGATTGGATCGAAAATGTCTGAAGAAGGAAAACTAGATTGATCACTGACAGAATTTGTTTAACGCAATGGTTCCCAATCTGGGGTCAGGACCCCTCCAAGGGGTCACAGGATACATCTGAAGGGATGTGAGGTTATTTATCTGGTAGGAAAAACATTTTCTGCCACAGAAAATGATTTAATTTCTAATCTTTTTCTAATCTTTGCGTTTTGGTCTGTGTCACTTGGTCCACCACTCTGGTTCTGACTGAAATATCTCAATAACCATCAATAAATGGATTGCCATGACATTTTGTACAGACGTTCATGGTCCCAGAGGATAAATCGCATCTGACTGTGGTGATCCTCAGATGTTTCCTCTAGCATCACAATCAGGTTGACATTTTTGTTTTTTAGTGAATGTCTCAACAACTTTTGGATGAATTGCTATTACATTTGGTACATACAGTATATCCATGATAGATATAGATATGGATGATGCTGGATCGTAAGGACTGTGATAATCATCTGACTTTTGCCACCTTTCACATTTGTGAGATTCATATTTGTGGATGTGTGAGAGAAACAAAATTTGGATTTGGCACAGACATTCATGCCCCCCTCAGGATGAATAGTAATGACTTTGGTGATCCCCAGACTTTTCATCTAGTGCAAAATTATTCTTTGTCCAATAGACTTTGGTTTATGTCATTCATCATTCATCAGCCTCAGCTGTACTTTGTGTTTTAGTCAAATGTTAGCATGGTCCTCCAAAATCAATGCTAAACTAAACTAAACTAAGATGGTGAACATGGTAAACATTATACCTGCTAAACAACAGCATGTTAGCATTGTCTTGTACACATGTTAGCATGCTGATGTTAGTATTTAGCTCAAAGCACTGTGCCTAAGTACAGCCTCACAGAGCTGCTAGTGTGGCTGTAGACTTGTAGACATGTTCGACCACAACGGAAATCAAAAGTGTTTACAGCTGTACCGAAAGGCCACACTCAAGGGTGGATTGAAAAGCTGGATGTCATAGAGATGGTGGAGACATGATATCACTTAAATGCAGGGATAACAGTGCATATTTTTTTGCACCACCATGTTTTTACAGCAGTGGTTCTCAAACTTTTTCACGTCAAGGACCCAAATTGGACCACGGACCCCCATTTGGTCCCAGGGTCCCCCATCTGATAAGATTTTTGCCTTGAGATGTTTTATTACAGCACCATGTTTCTACAGTAGCCCAGAACGGACAAACCACACACTGGATCTTCTAGAGAAGGCGTTTTCTTTTTTTGCGAGTTCACCTCCATGTTTGGGGGCGGTGGTATTCAGTTGTTTGCAATCAACCTCACCGCTAGATGCCACTAAATCCTACACACTGGTCCTTTAAAACCCCGACAACTTTCTCACCTCCACACAGCGAGAGAGGGAGGCTATTCGACCATCCAACAAGCACTTCTGACAGAATATACCGGCCCCTTAATAGTTAAATCAATCAGGAGAAAATAATTTTTTGGTGTAACTGCTCACACCTTATAGTCGTATGCAACTTGTGACATACATACTTCTTCATTTTTAGGGATTATAAGCCCAAAAGGTTGGGAACCACTGGTTTAAGTGAAGGTACAGAGGAGTGAGCTATGAAAATTGTTGATGGACAATCTAAGCAGTTAAATAAACTAACCTGTGACCACGATAGCACTGGGTTAATCTCTCCAGCAGTCAATCATCATCATAACCTCCGAAGTGTAATTGCATCCACAACACTAAATCCTGCCTGGCCATTTGCTGTAAATTATCCCTAATAAGAGCATCAGCCAGATGCTTTTAATGGTGAATATGAAAAAATACCTACTGTGTGAAAACCAAGCTGACATACAAACACCTGAGGTCTTACTGTTTGTCTGGGAAAATATATCTCATTGCTATAGAGTATTAGCTGTTTGACTGAGGCCTCTTCCAAGTCTGCCATTGGGCTGAGAAATGAGATATTGATTTTTGGAGGACCATGCAGTAATTGAGAGAACACATCAAAACCGGAGTTTCAAAAATGTTTGTGGGGTGTTGGAACCTGATGTCCATGTTGTGTTACCGGTGTATTGACTACTTCCTCAATGCAGTGGATGCATTTGTGTTGGTAGCATTCATGATCGATTGCATTCTTCTTTTGATCAAATGTGTAAGAAGCTTCATTTTCTTTTCATGTTATTGGGTTCAAACCTTCTGGAGGCATTTCTGGAACATTTCACATTATTTAGCATTTGCTCTACTCGCATATCTTCCACCACAGAATCAGAAAAGACACAAGATCTGGTTTAAAAAAAAAACTGAACAGCTAGTGTTGTATCTACAGCTAAATATAAACCAGAAAAATCCCCCCAGAGGAGGCAAGCCACAGCTACAGATCAGCTACAATCTACTGTCTTTGAGCTGTCTTCCAATTAGATCAGTGCATCATGTCCTGGCATGGCCCATCATTCTGTGATGACAGCTCCGTGACTCTGGAAGACCCTGTGAAATTTATCAGTGCAGTCAGTCCCAACCAGCTAGCAGGTTCCCCCTCAGTCCTTTCACCAAGGCCGAGATGGTTTCTGTCCCCAGTGGCTCAAGAGGGAAACAGAATTCATTGCTAATTCTATCCGCAGGTTCCTGATACCTTACAGAGGAACATGTGGCTCGGATAAATCTCTCAACACATCCAACAGCTCACTTGGAAGACCGACTCCCAAGACATGGGTTTGTGATAATGATGTCTGCTTTACTATCCCTCTGTGAGGGAAGGAGATCTGTTTTTATTCGAATTATTCTTCAGTCAAATTGAGTGAAGAAGTTAATGGTGAGTATGTAAGGGTAACTGTGGCACTGCTTTATTTTGCTGAAGGCTTAAACAGCCAGTGACACTTGCTATGGGGAAAATCCACTATTGATAAATCCTGCTACTTTTTGCTATTTGCTATGAAATATATTTTTTCATCTGTTTTGTCCCAAAACAGAACAGAGACATGCTGTACAATATAAAACATATCTACCAGTATTCAACACATTTTTCCTTGAATGTAAAAGTTCCTTCTTGACCCACAAAACGTTGGTGGAGGATTGTTAAATAATGAAAGGCCACATTTTAGCATTGTCAGATTAACTAGACAATGCACAGAAAGTAAGAAAATTACTTATTTATAGAAATATTAACTCAAGGTCCACTTACTAAGCGCACTAAGCTCTTTAAAGTCCCCCCTCCTCATAAAAATGTGTTTTGCTTCTTGTTACTTTAATTAATTGATGTATGTGCAGAGTTTGACACACATTTGTCTGTTTTCACATTGAGCTGCTGAAAGTGGAAAGTTTCTTGGTGCTCCCCTTGAATCTGAGTTTAAGGTGTGTAGCTACAAGCATGACTGGTGACATCACAACTAGTTTGGAGCTAATTGTGGTCCAGTATGCAACTTACACAAATGTGATGTGTATAGTTACATATACACAGCGTCACAATAAGACGGTTCATTCATATCACAGTCACAAATCACTCATACACACTCACAGACAAACTAATTAAAACGATCCCAAACAAGATGAAATATATCAGCTGGTAAAACTTTAAAGTCCCTCAGAGGAATGAGTGTCTCAAACTTCAAGCTTTGTTCCCATTCATTCCAGTATTAAAATGGTAGTAAAGTTTAGCACCAGAAACCTTCCCCAGTTCACAATTTGTGTGAGGAACTTTTAAAGCTAACCTCTCCTGTGATCTGGTGTCATGGTTATTAGCTCTGAGCTCAACCAAGGATGTTAAATATCTTGGCAACTTAGATAGCAAGACCTTATAAAGGATCCTGTTCTTGATAAATGGTGACTGAACATTTCAGCTTCAGCTGCAGCCACAGTTGAATCTGGAACACAAAGCTATAGGCGCTGTGGGACTGCGGAGCATTTGTACTTGTCTGGGTGTTTATTTTCATACTGACAAATATGGCAATTCAAAGTGACTTCTCATCTTGTTTTGGCTGAGACTCTGTGTTTGTGCATTCAGTCAATCCTGCAATCCTGTGACAAACAAACAGAAAGCAGAGTTTACACTGCAGTGATATGAAGTAAATATTCTACAAGTGAATGCTTCAAACTACACATGTCCATGTAATTTTACTTACTGCACAGATGGTAATTGCCCAGTCAAAACATATACATATGAATACTTTTGAGTAATTACATGCTCCTGTGCTCTCTTGGACAGAAAATAAAATTATCTCCACAGAGATCCCTTTAACAGCAAAGTAAATTTTGCAGACCAATTAGAGCCATTTGAAGAATGGAATATTGCTGAAAATGTAATGAAAAAACTGTCATACAGCAAAAAATCTTGCATGCTAATGCTTCTTATCAATTTAAACTCTCCACTAAAGTAAAAGTGACTTTTCTCTGTTGCCTTGCTCCACCAGCCACAATCACAATGATATGTGTGGTCATTAACGGTGAATATAGGACAGACAGTGAAGTGGACTCCCTGTGGGTCCAGGCATCTGTTGCAGAGGGTTCAGCACTACCATGGAAAATTGGACATTTAGGAGCCAGCTGGAGGACCAGTCTGCCCTGCTGTGCCACCACGACTCAGGTGCCCACTGGCTTCATGCCACCACCAGCTAGAAGCCACTGGACCAAAGCAGGCCAGATGGTGCCCTTGCCAACCTATGAGCAGCCACTGCGAACTGCCCACTGTCCCCTGCCCTATCATTCAACTCAGGGATGAGTTTGGAGTCAGGATTACCTGAGGTAAGAAGTTTTTTTTTGGGGGGGGGGGGGTTGTTGGAATATAAATGCGCCCTATTACGCTGCATGTTTGTTAATGTAAGCAGCTGCGAGGTAGAGTCCGGGAATCAGTCGGTAGGAGAGAGGCTGCTCCACAGGGAAATAAAGCCATCTCCAGGCTGAACTCATTTGTCTGTGGCTGTGAACTGATAGATAATTATATTAGGAGCTTTAAGTGCTCTTCTGCGATACAAGTATTACTACCATCTCCAGGGGCACAGGACAAAGTAGGGAGGAGAGGAATCTGTGTGCTACAACTGTGATAGTCATTGCTCTGCATCCAAACATGTGGATGTGAAAGTGTATTAAACACAAGGGGCTTGATTTAAAATCCAAATCATGATGGAACACTGTTAGTATCGGGAGAAACTCGTACATTTAATTTTGCTTATTCAATTTACAGTATCAACCACAGACTGTATATCAACCAGGCCAGCGTCTGAAACTGGGAGGCAAAAACTCTCATCTGAGCAGAGACTAACAGAAAATTAAAATCACATTTTTAATCTAGTCAGCTATGAGATTACCAGTATGACATGTAAAGCATTAGATGCACTGTAACCTATTCACACGTACATTTAGTCAGTTTATTGATCCATAAAAAGATGTTAGACTTCAGTTATGATGTATAACTAGTGTCAAACACGAGTGGTTCCACAAAGGCTACACATTATACATTCTGATTAATATAATATGGTGATGATTTGACTATTAAAGCTTATCTCAACAAACTATTAAATCTCTGTCATCGAATGAGCTCATCACCACCACTGCATCTATAAATTGCTGTGTAAAGTACAGAAGTAATAAGATGCTGCTGACAAAACAATCTCATCTCTCGGCCCTCACCTCAAGGTGTTCTGAAGCTTTCAATCATACCACATGATCTTCATCAGCAGATAGAGTTTCATTAGTTGTCAGGAAATTGTAGATCCTTAAATGTTAATTTTTTTTTTTTTTAACACTTTCGGGACTTTTCGCCCATGTTGGCCTAAAAGTGGAGTTTCAACTGATTCTAGAGCTTAGAAACAGCAGTTGATAAAACAGTCTCGTCTCAAGGTCCATTATGCTGTTCTGGAGCTTTCATTCATACCACATGATCTTCATCAGCAGATGCAGTTTGCTCAGTTGTGCAAATTTCCAGTTTTAACATTTTTTTTGAGCACTTTTAAAAGTTTAGTTTTAAAGTTAATTCTTCACCTTCTCATAATAAGTGAATAAATGTAATATTACATTTAAATTCTAATACATAATAAACTGCCTCACACAGCTGTCTGATTACTGTGTATAGCTCTGGCATTTTTAATGTCTTTTATTGTCTTGCTGCATTTTTATTGTGTTTATGTTTATTGTGTTACTATTTCCTCTTGTGGGACAGTAAAGAACTGAACTGAACTATTTTCAATCTTCTATAGTTGTTTTTTTTCTTTACACAGCAATCTATACTGTACAGTACGTACTGATGGCAATGAGTCATAGTTTGTTGAGGTAAGCTTGAATATTCAGTCCAATCATCATTATCATATTATATTATATAATGCATGTAGTACAAGTGCAGGATATGTGACACCTTTGTGTCCCCACTGGTATGTGTTTTTCAATTTAGTCATTGAGGTGAGGTTATAAACTAAATTAATATGTTAATTAAAAAATACTTTGTTTTGAATGAAGTAAATCATCATTTAAGAGATGTAGAATGATTTATAAATGCTTAGAAAATAACCCTATAACTTATAACTTACTTATAACTTAGAGAGAAGGACACGGGAGCTTCAAACATTTCTGTCTCATTAGTGATCTACAGGTGGTGATGTATATTACTCAGGATAAGCTTAAAGTAAACATGGTACCACTCTCTAATAACAAAACCCTGTATAAAGGTTTTGTAAGTTATAAGTAATGGCTTTGTTAATAAATGTTTTACTAAAGCTTCATAGGTCAGTTATAAACCATTAATAAGAACAACAGTTGAGTTGCCAAGTTGTAAAAAATCACTATTTGGAGCAAATTACCTCTTACCTTCTGGAAAAAGAAAAGGGAATCATACATATATTAACATAATATATATTATGCATTTATCAGTGGATTACCAACATTTACAACTGCATTATTACTATTACTTAAAAGAAAGGAGCAACACTAGCCAAAGAGATTTTTCACAACCTTACTGTAGGTTGTGAAAAATCTCAAAAAAGCCCAAAATTTGTTCTTAATGATTTACAACTACTGTAAAGCATTAGTAAATTAATTATTAACCTTTAATAAAGCCATTAGTTAAAACTTATAAATCCTTTATAAAGTCTGCCTTGGAAAGTGCTACCGTGCTCCTGATAAAAACCACATTACCAAAAATTAATACTGTATATGGCCAATTAAGTGCTTAGTCTTCAAACATAATGGATATGAATAAATCACACGCACACCAAAAGCCAAAGACAAGAATTAAATGTAAATGGAAATACTTTATTTCACTATTACACAATAACAAGCTTGGAAAGAAAAATTACAAAAAAGAGAAATGGAACAAAATGCTACAAAGCACCACATAATATAGACGACTCATAAATGTGGCAACTGAACCTTATGCTAACTGTCTTTACTCTATCTAGGGCATCATCATCATCATCATCATTGAGAATTTAGAAATCAGCAAAAATGTTTGGACATCAAGCACAGTCATGCCAGTAATAGTAATATCTTACAGATTCATGTAGCGATGATTCGGAGTGGGGGAACGGTGATCCTTAAAGGTTCACTCTAAGTGGTGAGACAGAACAAAGAGTGGGTTTGAGGAAACTGTAGTCCATCATCTGTTTGGTATGATATAGGTTTGCATTTGGTATAAAGAGGAGTTGAGGAGGCAGGCGCGGCTCACAGAGTATTTGCAAAACACTCTTAATGCGTAACGTGCATGTGGAGCCAGATGGGTGGGGTTTACTGTACAGAACACACAATAAGATGAGCTGGAAACTGTAGATGATCAGCGGAAAGTACCTGAAGGTTCATTTCTTTGACAGTGTGATAGTGTATGAATTATCCTGATTAGTTGCCACCATCCATCTGGTTTAGCAGGCTAAAACAAATCTTGACAATGCAAATACTGTTGACCCACGCCTGCGAGGAGGACAGTGAAGAGACAGAGGGGGTGGTGGTATTTTTTTTTTTTTTTTTTTTTACATGGAGAACACTGTACACGTGCCTTTAGATTTGCCAGGACTAAAGGCACATAGGGTCCACTGAGCAACAGATGTGTCCATTCTGGAAATGAGAGGAAGAAAAGGCAAAGAAACATGAGTGGATTATCATCACACTTTAACCTTGGGCAAACTCTTTTTGAGGCTCAGCAGATAATATTTTCAGGTGGCGTTGCTGCAGCATACAGACTCTGTTTGGCATTTAGAATCCCTCTGGGTGTGATTTTGGCACCAACTGATCCAAGGCGACAATATTCTACTGAGAATACAAATGTGAATGGTCACGGAGGCGTTTTGCTTTAAACTTGGGGGACTGATAAACTCTCTGGATCACAAAAGGTTAACAGAGACGATGCTGTATGTGCTAAACCATAACTGCCCGTACCCATTTAATACAGACCCCAAGGACAGTAAATCTGTGTTGATGTCTTTGAATTCAAAGTAGATCTTTGATGCATAAGAAGATTTTTTTTTTTGAAAGCTGGCATTAGGACTTTGAATATGTAACAGTTTTTCTACTGTGAATGGCTGCTATTATTTCCCTACGAAGTGAACTTTATTGTCAGGCAAGCAGGGAGAAAATATTCCATCCTAGAAACTCAGGCAAGGGAGGCAGTCTTGGTGGATTAGTCCTAAAGCCGAGGCAAATAATTTACACTCACAATTGGTAATGAAGAGGATATTCACCTGCACATTTTACTCTTTCAGTGATTGTTCTGTGCTACAACTCTTGGAACAAAAGCTTGTGGAGTGCGGCTGTCTCCACCTGATTTACAAGGACCAATTATGCAAGTTTTTCTCAGTTTTCTAGATAGACTATCGAGGGATGTGAGCTTGTTTAACACAGTGCAGAGCAGATTGCGATTCCCTGCTGCAGCTGATAAAGAAACGGAGCATGGGAATCTATGATCCTTAAAAATCTCAATTTTAAGTATATGAGGAATGCTTCTCAAGTGAAACATCATATTTTATTCATCAGCCTCTTATGTACGACAACATAAAGTAAATTCAGCAATGAGATGTTACGGATGCAGAAACTGCCTTCACAATACAAACCCTGGACCCACAGTGTGCTCTTTTTCCGACCAAGCACAAAGGCTTCTTAATTTTTCAAACCATTTTTCTTTGGTGTTTTTTCTGGCACTGAACTAGACCAACTGTAATTTGCTGCTTTGAGGCTGCCTGCCGTCTTACCTTGCACTGGCACAGGGTGCACTCGGTGCCATGTTTAATCCAGGAGGAGCCACTGAAGCGTGAGATGTTGTGCTCGTCCGTGCACGTCTTGGTGATGTCGTTGCGGATGGTGTCAGCCTGGCAGGGGTCGGTGACACAGCGGGGACAGCACTCGCCCTCGGGCACCACGGTAAACTCACAGTCCACAGGCGGGCACGGCAGAGGCCAGCAGTCCACCTGCCCCTGCTGCGGAGGCAGAGGGAGAGAGAGAATTTGAGACGGATAGACAGACAGACGAAGAAAAGGAGTTCAAAATCATCTCTGAATATGCACTATTGCATTTCCAATGCTTAAACAAGTTATTCATGCAAATACACACATTTCTCCTGACGCTGTGCATTTGCATGCTAGAGGGACTGTCTTCATTTGATGAAAAAAAAAAAAAAAAAGTTGTTAAGGTACCAAGAAAATATAGATGAGCAGAGCAATCTTCCGACACAGTCAGCAATTTTTTTTCAGACTGTAGAGGTAAATGCTCCAGCTTCTTAATTGACTTGTTCTGGTCCCTCTCTCTCATTGTTGTTCCCATATTAATCACTGCAAACTTTCAGCAGAGGAAGCCTTATTGGATTTCTCCTGCTGCCATTTTCTATTGGCCTGATAAAACAGGTCATATATATTGGCCAACTTTACGCATCCTTCCTACAGTATTCTATATCATTCTGGCCTGACCCACTCCTACTTACACTGTCATCTGTGAGCGTTTTTTTGCTTCGCACCTTTTTGCGAGATGAAATATGAGCTCAGACTGTGTATGTTTAAACACACACGCAGATACAAAAGGCATGCACACATAAAGTTACAAGAGGCTTGATGCAAGTGTCCCGCCGGGGATATTTAATATCACTGAAAATCGGCTGGCTCAGCAATTCAGAAATGCTGTAGTAAATTAGGCTGGCTATAAAGCACAGGGCTCACGTGGTGCTAATGCCCACTCCCTGCCTTCATGCAGTGTGTAAACATTTGAAGTGGGAAATCCCCCCAAGTGGCACTCTTTGACCATAGCCGGAGGAAGGGATTGGATGTAGCCTCAGGTATCTGTCCCACGCTGCGATAAGGGACACTGTCATCTTTGTCTGTTTATGCAGATGTGGCCTATGATCACAAAGGAGAGCGCTTTGCTATACAATCAGCTTTTATTTGCCTTCCAAACAGAACAGTGTGACGTGGAAACTTGATCAACCTAAAACTGAAGCCGCTCTTTCATCTCTTTTGTGAAATTTCATAAGGTTATTATTTTAATCTGGCTTTGCGTTCAATCTTCATGGTATCTGGCTGCATTTTAATCTCTTTGCCTTTACTTTCTAAGACTGCATGTTACAAAATGCCTCCAGGAGATTAAAACTAGTGACATTTATCTTTGCCTGGGAATTAGCCAGCAAGAATCGCGCTTTCTTTTATGCACCACAACAACCTTAAGTACAACCTATGACTGAGAAAATCAATGTTTCTTTGATCTTCTGCCGATTTAACAAGATAGCAAACCACCAGTGGCCTGTGTGTGCACATTCTGCAAAGGCCAGATTCTTGATTTCAAATGATTGCATGGGTAGCGCAGAGGGAGTCACGTCTTAGTCTTGGGAGAATGTTTCGCCCATCTGCCTGCTGTCACTGTGTATTTTAAGGCCCCTGCTGAGCCTGGACAGCAATGGCTCTGCTAAGTGTAGAAGCATTCAAGGTTCATTTCACGTCCCTGTCACGCTACTGGAGCCCCAGTACGGTATCGCACAGCAGCCTTCTCCCTCGCCCTTTCAAGTGCTGCTCTTTATACTGTGTGGCTGGTGGTCCTTTTGCTTTGTGTGCATGTCTCTGTGCATCTTTAATTGAGTGTGTTTTAAGTCTCTCTGTGTGGTTTGCGTGGATTTATGCAGGCATGAGTATGTGTTGCCGTGGTGACAGGTGTGCCTACATTCTCAAACATGCCTACATGTGTGTACATGTGTATACTGTGTAAATACTCATGTTTCTATGCTGTATGTGTGTGTGTGTGCGGGTCCTCTGCTGCTGCTGCTGCGACAAGCGTGCCTGTGTTCTCCGATGTGTTTGTGTCCGCTTGTGTCAACATATATATAAGTGCCTGCAGTGAGCACAGCCTATGCGAGAGTGAAGCCGAGCGAACCCATTTTCAGCCGACTGTGCTTCCTCACTGCCTCTCAGCTGAGCAGTGATTTTCAAGCTCTTCTATAATGGCTCGCTGTAAGAAATCCAGAAAGCAGCCCTCAGGTCTGGGCATCGGGGCAGCACTACAATGGAGGGAGGGGGGGACGGGGGTGGAAATGACATTGCTGCTGCTGCTCAGACCATAAATCTGTCGGACTGGCGCCAACTTATATATTATTATCTACAAGTATGGTTGATCTTTAAAAGACAAAGACAAGAGTGGGGAAAAAATGAAGGAAAAGAAGTTGTAAAAGTGCTCGTCTGGGATCCACAGCGAAGATGATTTGTGAGTCATTGAACAGAAGGAGTGACACTGGTGTGGGTATGTGTTACAGCTGAGCGTGGGTGAGACAAGACGGTGGGGTAGAATATAAAGCGTGACATTTGCATTTAATATGCATATGGCTATGTGGTGAGAGGTAGAAAGGTTTATTGTTTTCGTCAGATTTATTGGGAATCACTTATGAAATGCTTCCTTGTTGTCTGAGCCGCCGCAATATGTAAACCTTGGAAAAAAAAAAAGCCGACACGGCAGAAGATGTGAACGCAAAGAGAATAGTGCGTATGCTTTACTGTGAAAGATTCATGTGGCGAAACACAATGCGATTTTGTTTTCGGATGAGAAATAGGATTGCATGTAGAGGACAGACTGAACACACAGAAACACAAATAGTCATCAATCAACACTGTGCACAATCCTCTCAAAGCATGATACACACTGTTACACCCTCCCACTCTCGAGGCACACACGCATTTTCTCCTGTGCTCTTAACCTTGGAAGAATCCTTCAGTAAAATGTATAATTCCATCAGACAACAGCGCAGAGGGTCCTTTGAATTCTTTAAAATCTCACTAATCAATGACTCCATTTCTTTCATCTTCATTCTCCCGTCTCTGAAACCTTTCTATTGACCTCTTAATCACTCTTTGCCACAAAACTTTTTCTTCTTGACTTTCTTTGCAGAGCACATCTCTCATTCACAAGCATTTCCATGGAGACTGGAGTATTTGTTACATTTTCTCGTGTGGGCACTGTGGCACAGGAATGAGTGCTTATGTTGTTTTTCGCTCTCGCCGTAAAAGAGTCTGGATAAAATCATCAGCTCGATTCCTGCAATATAAATTTCACAAACACGTGGGGGGTTAATATATTCATCCTTACTCACCAGGCACTGGCACTGCTGGCAGTTCTCCACCCATGTGTCCCCGCTGCCGTAGGTGAGCAGGCCGTTCTGGTGCAGACACTGGCTGCTCAGTCGAGGGTCGCACTCCGGGCAGCAGAACAGGTCGGCGTTGGGGTTGTCACAGTCGCAAACCATCCTGCGGCACATCACTTGGCCAGCCTGAGCAAGAAGCACAAACACATTTATCCCGTAAGCACAATTAAACATTGAATGCAGGCACGTGAACACATATACAGTACATGCATGCACATGCACTGCAATTAGTTTGATGGGATCATTAAACATAAAACACATTAAAACACAATAAACATATGGTAATAATAAATATTGCAATAAAGGATAAGTAGCCCATCCCTGGCAACTGTTTTGAAGCTGTCTTTTATGATAATTCAGTCTCAGATAGTACTGTAGGCACCACACACCAAACTGAAATATATGAATTATGAATACTGAGTACTATGAGTTATGAATACTGATGCACTGCAGTTCTTCAGGAGTTCCTGTTCATCAGTGAGATACTTGGAGAACTGTCTTGCTGTCTCAGTGATTTAAGGTGCCTTCCACATACAAGAACTGCTGTGGGTCTGAATTCAACTCATTACCTTTGTCACATTCTTCTCTTTGACTCATATCTGGTGTTACCACTTTAATGTTCAACTGTCTGAGGCAAAAATTTAATAAATTTATTCCCCATATATGTTATGTGCAGGCACAATACCATGGAGCAAGAATATATACAGTAGGTAAAAAAAACAGCACTACTTCTTGTCTTTATATTAAATCTCCTTTAGGGTGCTAACAAAAAGCACAAAGATCTGAAGGATTAACAAATAGGTAGGTGAGTGAGCGATCACAAATTTTCTTCTTGCATTTTTCTTTTACTAAATAACTGCAAAAGTCAGATTAAAGACCATTTCCACCAATAGTCAGCCAGCGCCATCACAATCTTTCTCAACACACATCAAAATTGCGCCAATTAAATAAAACCATCTTAATTTTTTGAATCTTTTAGAAAGTGGTGCCCTCGCAGACACGCAGTACCCATCTGGTGCTCCAAGCAGATTAAAGCAACTATTTGCATATTGCACAACCTCAGTCTGGACACAACCCAGTCTTTGTCTTTTCTTTGATGTTTGACCTTGGTTCCCCCCACCACTTAGTCCCAGCTCACCATCTAATATCCAGCTGTGTCCACCCACTTCCAAAACAATAACATGTTTACTCCTCTGCTCCCTCATCCGCTCAATACAACTAATTTTGACAGGCAGCTCTTCAATCTCTCAAATCAATTAATATGACTCATTTAATTAGGGAGCCATTTCTGCCCTGGTCCTTTGTAATCAAATGAATAATTTGCTGCTTGATCATTCACTACCGACACTAATCCACTATAATCACCTTCCACTACTGTCAGACACTTGGCATTAGGTTGAGTGAAATGCTGAATTGCAAAGTATGACTGGTCCGTGACCTGATAATCACGGAGGAAAAATGTGTTTGTGGTGATGGAATGAGTTTTCCGGACCAACTGTTCCCAGATGACTTGTCACTTTGGTGTCAGAAATCAATCAAAAGGACTACATCAAAAAGTCTGAGTCATTCTGGCAGACCTTTAAAACTCACTACATATAGCTCCTGCACTTTAATTAAATTACTCTTCACCACGGCATCACGGTTACTGTTAACAACACTGTAATATCAGAGTTTATTGTACCAGTGTTTTTCTATCTCTCCCTTTGTCTCTCCATGCCAGTCTTCTCCTACACATTTCCTGATCTGTTTAAGAAGGAGGAGGGGTGAAGATGGAGACAGTCTTTGCCAGTGCATTAATATATCCAAAACTGGGCCCATTCACTCCTGTGTCATACTGTGTGTTATATATCAGTGGATTTTAAGAACCAGGAAGTGGAAAAAAGAAATTCCTTGATGTCTTGCCGTAATTACAGACGGTACCAGAAGCTAGCTCACTCGCTACACCACTAGCTGCTGCAGTAGCAAGTGAATTAGCTCACTCACTAACAGAAACACGACAAGTGAGCCTGATGAAACATACTTGAAACACACTGCTTGCTCTTCCACTTGCAGACAATGTTTATATAAATACCAAGATGTTGGTGCAGAGCTGAGTGTTTGGTGTGTGGCCTTATCTTCACTTTTGATTCTTTTGCCTCGTCTGCAATGCAGGAGTCGGCCTACATTTTAGAGCAGTTTTAACTCCTGCTTTGGCCACTTTGGGGCAGCAGATAAGGCTGTGAACACAACACTGACATATTAGCACCTTGTAAAGCTGTTATGGCGAATGTGTTAGCAAACAGTTGCCTATTCACGCATCCAGGAGAAACAGAGCAACATTAGCATAATTCTTTTTGCTACACAACAGGGAATTATCCTGTTGTTTAGCTGCTAAATGCTCCACTCTGTTGACTTGCTGCTTGTCGCTAACTGAGTCTGTCAGCCATTTGGCAGGTAGTGTACAGTGGGTTTACAGGGGGACCGCAAAGTCAGGTGATAATTCTCTGTGGGTTTGTCAGTATGAGCAACACTACATATTACACATACTCATTTAATCAATTGTAAATATACAAGTATTGATTAGTGGCGCTTTAAAAGCACGCACGCACATTTTGTATGTATCAATCTGCAGGCTGCTGCACTTTTAAAGTAGTGAATGAATTAACTAAAGTGATATGGGACTCCATATCACTTTGGCAACTTGGCACAAATTCTCGCATCAAAGTTTCCCATTTAAACACATGAATGCTCTGCAACAGTTTATTAAGCTGCTGTGCGGCAGGTGAAGCCGCTGATGGTGACCATGAACTGCAACCTCCACAGTTGTAATCTGACACTATTAGCTCAAAAGAGGACATGCAATTATTCATTTATCCACTCTCTTCTGTGACACCACTGATCTAATTTTTTTGAAAAACTTTATTGTCATCATCCATCACACCACTGTGCTTCTTTTTTTTTTTTAAAAGTCACTGACAAGACAAGTTGACGTTTGTTACTGATTGGCTCAGTAGGGGACAGCATCATTCGTACGAATGAACAGTTTTACAGTTGCTTTGTTGTTCTTTGTTTAGACACTTGCACAGTAGAGAGAGAATAAACAAAGGAGAGAAAATCCAATCCTCGACCAGTTGGGCACACATGCAGTAAGAGAAGGAACATCATTGCTCAACTATTTGTGGCACTGGGCACATTTTCTCTGTCTCTATCTGCCTCTTTATCTTTTTTTTTATTATCATATCCATCTTTCCACTTGTCTGACTCTGTCTGTTTCATCCGATCCATCTACCTTTGCTTTGGCTACTCTCTCTCTCTGTCTCTGTATTTCCCTCTCAGCTCCCTTTGTCTCTGGCACTCTGTGTACATCTCCCTCTGTTTCTTACCTGGCAGGAGCACACAGAGCACCTATCACTGTCCAGCACCCAGATCTGCCCACTGTGCTTGACCTTGTTGTCATGGATACAGTCGCCGGTGCAGTTGTGCCCATGGGGGCAGCGGCAGTCATAGCCTCCCTCCAGGTTGAAGCACACTGTGTCGTTGGCACAGGTGTTCCTCCCTGTCTTGCATTCATTAATATCTGCAGAGAGTACAAAAAAAAGATGACATCATACATATGCTCCGTGCAGGTAACACAGTTTATGCATGCCTTGTGGTAATGAGCCTTTTGTAACATGGTGACAAAGGAGCCTGTTTTGTCACTAAAGGATTGGAGGTTTTATCCCTGGAGGGGGTCCATATGTATCAGTGAGCAGCTACATTTTAGCAAGACACTGACCTGCTCTCTGTACCTGATGAACACAAAGTCTTCAAATGCAACTGTAAAATGCAGCAATACAACAATTTTTAGATGTTGGGGGAGACATACAGAATAATGTAATGTAACCCAGAAACCCACTTTTGGTCAAATTATAACTAATACTGGATTACATTTATATAGTGCTTTATCTTGATAAGTGCTTCACGGTGAAGGGGGGAAACTCATCTCAACCACCACCAATGTGTAGCACCCACCTGGGTGATGTACAGCAGCCATTTTGCGCCAGAACGCTCACCACACATAAGCTTAAGGTGGAGAGGGAGGGAATCATTGAACCAATTACACTGGGGGATGATTAGGTGGCCAGATGGAGTGAGCCAGGTTGGGAATCTTGCCAGGACACCGGGGAACCTGGTGCCATGGGATCTTTAATGACCAAAGTGAGTCAGGACCTCGGTTTAATGTTTCATCTCAGGATGGCATCTCCTACAGCACAGTGTCCCCGTCACTGCACTGGGGCATTTGGGATTTATTAGGACCAGATGGAAGTTTGCCCCTTACTGTCCCACCAATACCACTTCCAACAGCAGCGTTTTTCCCAGGAGGTCTCCCATCCAAGTACTAACCAAGCCCACACCTGCTTAGCTTAATTCATTCAGCAGGAACAGGGTAGATGTTGGTATGTCTGCTTTGTAAAACCCAGCCAGGTTTGTTTTCTTCTTTTTTTTTTGAGTGCCTTTAATGTGCTTTTTTCCTGCCTCTCCCTAGTCAAGCTGACAGCCAAGATGGGGTCAACGAGTAGAGCAGCGCTAGCACTATTGTTACAGGCAATGCTTCAATGTTACAGTAGATTGGGGGTTACATTTTGACAGCTGACACTTCTCCTGACAGGCTATATCAGAGAGAATGCTCCAGAAAATGAACAGGCTGCAAAAAGAAATCTGACATTTTGGGAGGAAAACACACGGATAATGACATACCTATCCAATCATACCAGTACTTACAGAAGGGTAACAAAACAACTTATAAAACAAAAGTTGCAGAGATTGTGAAGGCAGATCATTCACACAAGTTCTTCTTAATTAAAAGACAATCTAAGGAAGAAGAAGAAAACCCTTTGTGATGGAAGTGAGATGTTGAATCAGATGCCATTCAGTAGAAAATGAATGGGTGTCTATTAATAAGGCATTGTGGAGCCATCAGGTGCAAAGAAAAGGAACCAGAATTTAAACCTCATTTCGGTGAAAGAACTCTAAAATCAGAGGTTTAAAAAAATGGAAGCAGAATAATAAGAAAAATAAAAAAATCTGGCACAACTTCCCCTACTTCCCCTACCCCTACTGGGAAAAATGTGAGAAAAGAAAGATTAGAAAAATTTAGTGTGATATATTGTGGAGCAGATTTTACATCCCACTGGCATCAAAAGTTCAAAATTGATAAACATGTGAGGGGACAAACTGTCACATCCAAATGTCTATATGTGAATTTTAGACATGTGAAATATGTGATAAATTCACATTTAAATTTGTGTTTTTGCTGCATATGTCAAATTAAAAATGTGACTCCCCTGATTTAGCAAATTGCAAATCATGCAATCAAAATTCAAACTTTTCCTCTTCATATTTTTCATATGTGTGTAAGAAAAGAGAAGATGGACCACTCACCTACACATGACTCCCCATTGGCGGAAAACAAGCCGTTGTCATGGTAGCCATCACGGCACTCACAGTGGTACCAGCCGGGCAAGTTGACACAAGTGGATTTACTATCACACTCGACAAAGCCGTCTGCACACTCATCAATATCTGAAGAGGAGAGAAGAAAAAGAGAAGAGAAGGACATTAAAGGACCAGTGTGTAAGATTTAGTGGCATCTAGCTGTGAGGTTGCAGATTGTAACCAACTGAACATCCTTCCCCTCCGCAGAAGTTGCGAAAAAAAGACCCTCTCTACAGCCAGTGTTTGGTTTGTCCTTTCTGGGCTACTGCAGAAACATGGTGGTGCAACATAGTGGGCTCCGCTCCCTATGTAGATATAAAGGACTCATTCTAAGGTAATGAAAACACAATAATTCTTATTTTCAGGTGATTATACACTAATGAAAACATACTTTTAAATATTATATTCCATTTCTGCCAAGTCTGTTCCGCTCGATGCCACTAAATTCTACACACTGCACCTTTAAGACATCCATATAAAAAACTTGTTGCCTGCAAAATATGCTCTTTACAGTGAAAGGGTTATTGAGCTCCATTCTTGCCTAGTAGACATTTTCAGCATTGACTGATTCATAATTGATAAAACAACGTGTCTAGCATTTAAGTGAATCTAGTCCGCAGGCCTTATTGATCAAGCATACTTGCATAGCCACAGAAGGACATCGGTATCAATAAAAGATAGCAAGAAATGAATGAATCTAATATAACAAGCCTATACTTAGAAGCCAGGCTTATATTGTTAAATGTCAGTAAAATCCTATACAGTCTAATCCACCAACACATGCAGGTAAACAAATAAATCCCAAAGTGTGTGCACACTTTCATTGAACTTTACTTGGACATAAGGAGTGTCTATGATGTGCAAAAAAGCTCAACAAAGGGCTTTGACACACCTTCTAATGCAGCCTGTGGGTGGTTGTCAATAGATGGAGCTGATGTGTTTTCACAGAGCTCCACTTAGAAGTATCCTTGACTCTGCCTCCTCCTCCAGCTCCTGTCTTTAATACAAGACTTAGATTACAAGCTCTGACTTTCTCCTCTCTATGTGTTTTTGTTTTTTTACCCTGTCATCCTCTATTTCTATTCTCTCTTTTTATCTGTTTTTCTTCTTTTGTGCCTAATTCCTCTGTTAACAAGAGACCAACGTTCAAGCCTTTTATTTCAACAAGCAACCGTCCAACAAACATCCACCAAGAACAAATCCAATATAATTTGCAATAATGCAGAAAGCGCATGAAGAGACAGATCACTCTGATATTTCAGCTAACATTTAATTAAACTAAGGGCCAGGCTCACACGAGAGAGGAAATAAAGCCTGTTATTACACAGTAGGGCTAAATACGTTAGGCCCAGACATGCGCCGTGATTAAATGTGTCTGCATAGCCAGTGATGGCTTTTTTATGATTGTGCATGATGCATGATGCTCTGCTCTCATTATGAAAATGGCAGTGTGCCATGTCTGACCTTCTCCACGACCTCCTGCAACAGTATCCCCCATAGAGCGACAGGCAGACGGGCTCATGGTCCCCCACCGCCGAGACAGTAATGGGATTAAGATCTATTGGCTAATGAGCCCTCAGCCTTTTAATAGAATTTCTGCAGCAGATTAACCGTTGATCAAATGTCCCGCAGATTAGGCCCTTATCTATTTAAAAATTACCCGCATTTGTCTGAGTCATGCGCATGTTTGCAGGAAAACCTACAGGATCGTCCTTTATTCAGTTTCCAGTAGTGAACAGGTTCAAACAGCTCTCTCTTTCGATGCGGCAGACTTTAAAAGGAAAGCTCACATTTCACTAATTACATCAGTTTGGTGAGAGCAGAGCACCTCATTTTCTCCCCTTAGGACAGCAATGCTGGGTTAAAAGGACATTGCTTAAAAATCATGAGTGTCCAGCAAATAGTATAACTAGCCCATCTTTGAAAATTAATATAAATTCTCCCCACTCCTGAAGAGAAATATCCAATGCTCTTTGTTGCCTGTGAATTTCAATGTGATAAAAGCACAGGGAGCTTTTAAAGGGAAAAGCTGCAAGAGGTGTATTGCCGGTATATCAAAAGAATCAAGCTGAATTTGTTCAAATTATCCTCTTCTGCCCAATGAGACAGTCTGAAATTGTTCAAAGTACAACCGAGCAGTCAGATACTATTTATAACAGACTGATGGTGAGTCTAAAAATATGCAAATGGGTTATTTTCAGCCAGTTTCATTCAGGCATTTTAAAGAGTTGTCTGGCTATAACAACAGAGGGTTGCACTCGGAAACAAAAGATCCATCATTTTCCCTTTAATCTGCGCCGAACCTGTCAGCTACAATTATGGCACGATGCGTCTCAGCCTGCCGTCAAATCAGCTTTTAAAGTGCTGCAGTGTTTTAGGATAGTGAAACTCGCTGTTGTCACACCTTGGACTTGACGGAATTGAACGCGCGAGGTACAACATGCTTGCAAAAGTCTTGCCTCCTCTTTTATCATCTCGCGTAAATGATAATGGAAGATCATTGTAATTAAATCATCAACAATGACAGTCAGACGGGGGCGCTGCCTGGAAGCTCTGCATCTATTGAATATTGTTGACGCTTTGTCTTTTCGTTGAATCGTAGATGTGGATGGTGCAGTGCTTTCATGTCATGTCATGTTTTTTTCCTCTCTCTTCTGTCTCGCTGTCCTGGAGAGGTCAAGGCCACAGAAGAACGGTTATTTTGGAGTTACCTTGCTGACTGACAGACATGGAACTGACAGAGAAATACCCACACAAAGAGAGGAGGGAGAGGACAAGGATGGAGGAGATGAGGAGGAAAGGGATGAAAGGAAGGAGGAGGAGGAGGAGGAGATGGTGGAGGCGACGAGGGAAGAAGAAGCAGGAAGAGAAGGAGGCGATGGAGGAGTAATAGGCGAAGAGAGACAATGAGACAGACTGCAGTTATCCTACTCGTTATCCTGAGTGGCAGTCTGGAAACAAGGGCTCTATTAAGGCAGCTCTCAGAGGACAAAGCAAAGAACAAGCAGGCGGTCTTTCCTCTGCACCCTCCTGGGCTTGTTATGCCGCTCTGCCATGAACAACCCCCTTTCTCTTTCTTCATCCCCTGCCTTCACCTTTCTATGTGTTACTTTTTCACTTTACCTGTCTGTCTGTCTGTCTGTCTCAAAGCTGAGGCAAACAACAGAGGTGCCCTCATCATCACCTTTGCTCATTCCAGGTTTGCTCTGTCTTTGAGCAGAAAAAAGCAGAGTTTAAGTCTAGCCTGGCCTCTTCTCTTCATCCCCACCTTTCATTGTCCCCGCTCCCGCCAACCTCTTCACTGTCTCTTCGCTTCCTATTCTGATCCTTGACAGTTACAGAATTTTCCTTTTACCCCTTCCTTCCCTCTTTCCATCCGCCGCTGTCGTTTCTCCTCTCGTGTCTTTTCCCTTCTTTGACTGACAGATAGCCCTGCGGGTTGGGATGTGGTTCTGCTGCATTGCAACATTCAGCGGAGAACCCTTTACTGCTGCCATATGTACATCTCCCATACAGTAGTCTAATTCAAACTGATTTCCATTTCCATTGAGGGCTACCTGATAATCCTGATAGGCTCCAGGAGGAATTATTCAAAAACATCTCTGATTCTCAACTCAACCTCTCATCCTGCTCTTAAGTCACATACCATTTGACAGTAAGTGGATTTTAAAATGAGCTGAATTTGTCATGTGAGACCGTATTTACTAAGGCTACAAAACCTTCAAGTCAACATTAACGTGTACAAAGCTTTTATTGGCATGTACATGACACAGCAGTAAGGTAAGAAATGGATTGCGGATCCTTGCGCTTTTATGTACAGTAAAGTGTAATTGAGTGATTGTCACCGGTCCTCAGTCTTCATTAAGAGAAAGAGGGAACTCAAATAATCAATCAATCATCATGAAGCCCGAGGCAAATTGAGTTACACACTGGGTTCCTGAAGATGAAACAGACACTGAAACGCAAATCCATATCTGCAAGCACTTGAGTGGGAGAGTGGATCAGTAATCATGGTAAATTGGACACAAGCACAATCGGTAGCTGCAAGCGCATACAGAATGCAATCGCTGATTCAGTTACCTATAGTTGTAAAAATTCCTGCATTCTTTAAAGTCACAGTTAGTTATTCTTTGTTGCAGTCACAAATAATGTAAATTTCTAATTTATTACTGAAAGAAAGAAAAACGTCTTTGGAGACGCAACAAATTCTCACAAATTCTCCTTTACCCAAAAGTCAGTAAGAGTAAGAGGACTAATGCAAGTGTTTTATTAACCCCTGAGCCGGCAGGGGTACCGACACACAATGTAAATACATTTGTGCTGCCAACTGGTAACTGGAGCCACAGCTTTAAAAAAAAATAACCATCTTATTAGCAGGGCAATTTAAAGCTGCATTAATCAATATATTTTAACTATAGAAAAAAATGACTGTAATGTGAAATGTGTTGCTCATAACGACAAACATACAGATCATTATCACCCAACTCTGCCATTCCTCTCAGCTCTACGGAGCATTTTAGAATATTTTAGCTCATTGTTTTGGTTTTATGGCTTCAACTTTTGGTTCACTCTCATCGCTTTTTAATCAACACTGAGATGCTATTTTCACCAAAAACAAAAAAAAAAAAACTCTGATCAGCAGCTAACTGCTCAACATCAAACAAGACAAAGTTAGCAACTAACTGGTGAACATAGTGGAGCATTTAGCTGCTAAAGAGGCAGATATTTTCCTTGCTTGGTTTTCAGGCATTTGTGTATTCAAGTGCCAAGTCGAATATATCTCTGATAAAGTATCTCTGATAAAAATCTTTTTGAAAAATCCCTGTTGCCCAGTCATAATTATGACTTGGAGGTTGATGCGAATGCTATTTACAAGTTGGAAACTCATAGTTACGGTAACTCCGATATGACATGAACGTAGCACAAGTATAAGGACTAGTAGCATCTAAACTGACCAAGCTTAACATTAGCAGTTCCATTTTTAAGGTGATCGATACTCTGAAGCTGACTACCTAATTAGTTATCTAGCTTCCAAAATTACGTTAGCAAGGCACTTTTCAAACTGTCAGTGTTCGGTAGCTCATTCAGCAACACAAGATGTGTCACCACGATTGTAGATAATGAGACATTTATCAGCTAGAAAGCTAATAAATGGGTTGTGGTTCAGAGTCTGTGGCTCTTTTTGTGTTTTGTGGCAAGCTGCTGTTGTGTAATCATCAGTCAATAATAGAATAGTGACTGTAACTGCTTCATGCTAATTTAAACTGAAATCATGTAATTAGCTAAAGAATTTCTCTGTCTATGAAGCCAAAAACAATAGCATTCTGCCTGGTATATGGGCAGAGCAGAGGCACTATTATTAAACCAAATAAATAAGTCTTTTTTTTTCCTTCTCTAAAAAGAGGACACATGACATATAATATACAGAACAGATTTATAATCTGCAGCAGAGAAAAACATGAAAATTAATTTCAGTTGGACTGTAAAGCAATGGGGCCGTCCAGTGCTCACTGCAGTTCACTGCACTGCAGCACAGCTACAGCGGCAAAGCTATCCCTTGGAGATGTGTCATTTAGGTAGAAGCAGCAGGTTGCGCTCAGCTAAACGACAGCTCCGGCCATTAGCAAGGCCTAATTAAGACACACTAATTACGGGTGATGGAGTGAGTGCTTTGTAAGGCCGTCTCTAAATAAATAATGAATACATAATCATTGTACTTAAACAAGCCGCTTGAGCTTAAACAGTCACAGGCCCCCGGGCCTTGTGGGTAAATCGTGGAACAAGGGAGAGAGGGAGAGCTGAAGCGATGCATCATGGGAGCTGTCAAGGGGCAAAAAAAAATGAATATGGCTTTAAATATTCAGTACCTGTGCCTGAGCGTCGGGTGGGAGGTGCCCACAGGAGATTTCAGCTATGATGAGGATGTGATGTTTTTTTTCTTGCCCCACATTGTATAACACACACTGTGGCCCTGGCTGTTTAGAATTAAGCAAACAGCCATGCAATTTAACCCGGACAGACCTGTTTTCATGTATCTGTTGCTACCTGTATCTGTTAATATACCTGTTCATATTTGGCTGTCCATCTATCTGTATGTCTTCATGTTGTTTTCTATTGTTGCTTGTGTCTATCTGTCAAGTTTTGTCTGTCTAGCAGTTTGTCTTTTTGTCTAAAACTCTTGACAAGCTTCCCTGGAGCTTGACATCAATGTAAATGAGGTCTAAAGGAACAAATTGTTTGTCTGGCCCCACTCTGCTCTCTGTTCTGGTCAATATGCCAGCGTGACCTCAGGGCTTCACACTCCTCTCACAGCCTTCAAAGTTTCCCTATGAACTCACTGGCCATCCACTTGTCTCCTCCCATCCTCCTTCTTTTCGCTGTTGCTATTTTTCCTCTTCCATTTTTACATCTCATTATAAATCACCTCCTTTCAGCTACCCCTCCTCTTCTTCTCTAATCTTCATTCATCAGCCACCCAAAATCACCCAAAAATTAAATATCCTCTCCTTTCTTCACTTCTTAACTCTTTCTCTGCATATGTCCTCCTCAAACTTCCGTTTCTCTCCTTCCTTTCTTCACTTCTCTTCCTTCTTTTATTCCTCGCAGAACTCGAGAGAAATCTCCAGGTGGAGAAAAGGTTGCAAAAAGAGTATTTATTTGGCAAAACAAAGAATATGGAAGCTCTGATAAAAAAAGCGTTGTTTCACTCACATAAACACAATGTTCCTTTTTTTCATCACATCATATCTCTTTATGAGAGTATCACTTCTGAAGAAGAAGTGTGCTGGTAAATGTTCACGACTTGAGAAAATGAGAGTTTTTCCTACCAATAAAACATCAATTTACAGTGTAGGTGTAATGCACCAGGGTTCCCTGATGGTGCTCTTGAACATAACCCTCCAGGAGTGCGTAGGAGTTACAAATCTAAATTGCATCTTTAACACCAGCATAAAAATCTTTTATCTCTTTCTCCTTGTCCTTAAAGAACATTGTCGATGCTAAGCTAGCCTCGGCATGATTCAGCACTGCTGATTAAAAGTGCTCGTGAGGACCTGAGACTGCTGATGAATTGAAAGATGAAAGGGAGAGGTGTCTATCCACAGCGTCTATCAAATGCTCTTCTCTCGTGAGCAGCCTACAGCGTCCTGTGCGCAGCCTACAGCATCCATCCACAGAATCTGATCAAATGCTCTTCTCCCGTGAGCAGCCTACAGCATCCTTTGAGAAGCTAGTAAGAGGCCAGCCGGGGACAGCAGAGATGGCCATTAGTTACAGGACTGACAGCATAGTGACAGAAAATTTTAACTGGTGGCCAAGCATCATAATAGGCTTAGAGAGGCTTGAAAGCAGAAGATAATGAGCTCAAAATAAAGGACATACAAGGGCTGCCTCCCTATTCATCTCATAGGAACAGTTCAACAATTCAGTCAATAAACATTCATCTGAGACCTAAACAGAGGAGGATGTTCACAGATGTTGTACTGAATTATTTCACGTAGGGACTACAGGCTGGTAAAAAATCTTTACAGTCTCTGTTTCCTAAAAGCATCCTAAAGCTAAGATGATCATAAAGCCCCTGTTATGCATCTTATTACATTTTCTAAAAGCATCCTAACTAAAGACACTCTTAGACTCGTAGATTATGTGTTCGTCCTGCCCACTTATACAAGAAGACTGAACACCTTCAGAGGATTTATTGTATTAATGGTTATAGCCCTGTATAGTATTAATGGTTATGTTTATTTAATTTATGCTCTGTGTGTTAAATTGGTATTTATAACACGTGAGTGAATATCTTTAAATGCAAAACATAAATAAAGTATTAGCCCTGGCTAAGATAAAGGGAAATTACTGAGGATACAAAAATCTTTCATCTTCCTTTCAAGGAAATATTTATGAAATTGTCAAAGGGCCTTGCATTGTGCATGATTATATCTGCTAAACTGTGTTGCCATTCTCTTCCTTTTCGGTCATGCAAAGGTGCAATCACTTAGACAGCACGTGGTGGACAGGTGTAAACTACATCAATGTACTTGTTTTTAATCCTTATTGTCGGTGACCATACATTGGAAAAAGTATTATATTACATTCATCCGGCCTTTTCCTGAGCTTTTGTTTTCTGTTTCCATATTTATCTTTTTATCATAGTGCAGTCACGTACCTGTGTTTTTTAATTAACCACACATTTTGAACCCTAGTTTGGGCTTAAGGGCAATTTATAGCAGCTAATTTGTTCAAAGCACATCAGGTTTACATCATACCTTAACCTCAGTCACATGTATTATATAAAATCAACTGCATGTTGAAAGTTCTGACTACTGACTGAAAGTTAGATTACATTTTTTTCATACTAAAGCATATAAAGCCTCTATTATGTATTTTAAAGTTACATTCAAACTTACCATGCACTATGGACAGCCAAGTCCAGAAGCGCTTAACAGTTGTTCATGTGTATTTGCACTTAACTGCTGTTTTAAGAAATGCTTGTAAAATGTTTACAGGTGTCCATAGAAATGCTTTTAGAAAACAGTTTTAACTTTAAAGGTTAATTTCTATGGGGAAGCAAGGCCCAGGGGGATACATTTGGTTTACTATATGAGCAACCTTATTCCTCTGCACTTAACCCAGAAACAAGAAATGAAATTACTTACAGCATGAACCCGAATGAAAAGGAAAACAAAATGGAGTCACCGTCAAATAGTACAGAAGTTAAGACACAATATGTGTGGATTTAACCACATCAGAGAAACTTATTTACAGCTTCATTTACATTATATGTAGCATTCGAGTACTGTAGGTCAAAACAAAAACGTTGCATGCTTCAACAGACATTTTAGGTCTCACTCTGAAACATCCTAATAGCTACAGTGGCACATTTTTACTCTGAATTTCTCCAAGCCATGAGAGAAAATGGACACCCATTTTACTGAAAAATAAACCTAACATTCCAACATGTGACCATTTTTCACCCAAGCCATAAGGCACAGTGTTAGCCTGGGGCTACCATATTGACTATGCAGCTTGTTCGGGGCACACATTACATGGCTGGCCCTGCGTACATTTATATCCATGACTGAAGTGTATGTGGCCTGCCGCAGCTTTATCCTGCATAATTCATGATGTGTCAGAGTTCTCCACTAGCTGGTGTCTGTCTGTCAGCACTGCGTGTCCCCTGTCCCTCCCCATCCATTCCCCCTGAATGGTAATGACAAGCCAGCGAACGCGCACACACACAGTCACAAAAAGACCTTAACACACACAGAGCCACAGACACATAGAAGACGACAACGCGCGAACACACGTCCACATTCATGCAATTACGCACAGTCAGACACAAACGTGCACAACACGTATGCACACCACAACACAGCGATGTACAACAATCCAAAATGGCGTTGAATATCCAAAAACTGTTAGCATTGTCTCCTAAGTAAATGTGTGGGTGCATGCTCATAAGTGTGCGTGTGTGTATCCGCACTGCTTTGAAGAGCTCCTGTTCGGTGTCTTATGACAGGCCGTCAGTCTGCCGCTGCTGCAGCAGAAGTGGTTGAGTCCCCGGGGAGGCCTCTAAAAGCTCACAGGGTTCTGGGGGTGGGGAGCCCAGACTTAGTGAAAGCTTTTCCATGTTCATCCACCCAGCTCTGCCTCTCCTCCTCCTGCTGCACCGACTCCACCAGCCTCATTCTGCATCCAAATGCAGAGAAAACTCACTAACCCCTACTCTCTAACCACCCATCCCTCCTTGCATTTCCCATTCCATCACTGCATCTGTCAGTTTTTCCCAACATCTCTGTATCTTCCTTTCCACTTCACCTCCTCTCACCCCCCTCTTAGTCGTTACCTCTCTTTCCTCTCCCTCTTCAAATTTAGCATCTGTCACTCTTACAGTACATCTCCTTCTCTTCCTCCCAAACTATTCTTCTCACTCCCCCACTTCTCTCCCATCCTCCCTTGCCTCCCTCTATCCAGTGGAGCAGCATATCTTACAGTACATTAACCTCCATACATCTCTGTGAGCTTCTCCAGTAGACACTTCCCTCGCTGGGAGCTGCTGTCACACTGTGAGGAGACAGTAAGAAGGACCCCCCCTTTCACACTGTATGACTGGTGAAGTCTCTAAACAGTGCCAGAGGCTTTAGCCCTGTAGCAAGGGCCCTGATGGTGGTCCTGAACTTTAAAACCACAAGCAAAAAAAAAAAAAAAAAAAAGCACATGCTGTCACAGAGCTGACTCGGACGAGATCGAGAAGGGAGGCAGATTGTGGGAGGGAAGCGAAAGATAGACGTGCACACAGCAGCAGCAGCAGCTGTGGTGACAAACATCTTGTTGCCTGAGGCATCAGGAGCGTGCAAGAGTTCCAGCGTGCACATGAGAGCTTGTTTGTGTTCACGTTCCCAAACCTCGAATTCTAATCAGCCTCAATGATGAGCGGAGAGGAGCCTAAAAACAGACTGATCCCCGAGCCACCAATCATTCATCCCCTGATCCCCCTCACAGTGTGATTAAGAAATAGACAACTGTAATTATGAAGTTTGCAGTTGTGTTTAAGGTCAGAAGAAAAGTCAAGGCACGCTGGTATATATATGAAAATGTTTTTTGTAGGGGTTCAGTTGTATACTGTTTCAAGAAAATCTACATGTATATATGTTTTCATTACTATTTGACATAGTGTTCATTTATTGAGCACTGAGTACAGTTGTAATGAGGGAGACGGCAAAATTGTTCTGTGTGTGATTGAATCTTGTACTTGTGTGTGTGTGATTGTTTGACCATGAGGAAGACCAGTGTGCAGTCGACAGGCATCGGTCTTGTTTTTAATCATGCAGCGACTACAGTAAAGGCTTTTAAACCTTTGTACCATAACAAAGCACCGTGTCTTGACTTTTATGAGTATTAATTTTTCTTTTTTTTGTGGAGAGAGACATCCATTATTTAAGAACAAAGACCTGCCACAAACCTAACCTTGGTATGATCGATCTGATGAAAACAGAAGTGTGTGTGGAAAAATACTGAGTCTACAACAAAAAAATGTTTCCTACAAAACATATTTATTTGTAGATTTCTTCTTTTGAGATATCGACTGATGAATAGAATCACTTTGGACAAAACGTCTTTACATACTGTTGTAAGATTTCTCCATTGATGGACTATCCGTCAACTGTTATTGAGCCGCAGAATACTCACAAAAGAGAGTGAAGTGAGAGCTGGAGACAAAAAGAGAAAGGCAGGGATCCAAAACACTATATAAGGTAATGAAATGTGTGATTGCCTGGACTGTGCCATTACTAGGGGACGAGGTCCTTAGAACCTTCGCTGCCGCAAAAATGGGGAGGAGGATAAGTCATTATGGTTAGGTGTGTTAACACATTCTCTGTAGATCTCACACACACACACACACACACACACTCTCTTCCTCAGCATCTCAGAGCAGCACCATGAGGAAATTCATTTACTTTAAGACGGGCAGTAAAAAGGACGCCTCGTAAAAAAAGGTCCTTTATGTGCAATCAATACCTGAACCAATGAGCAAGCAGAAAGGCTCAGTTTGCTTCACTCAAACACGAGTGCACACACTGAGAGAACTGTCATGACTTGACTTTCTATTAGCTCGGCTGCTTGTCTCCTGAAGGACACTCCACGAAAGGTTGAAGCGGGTTATGAGAAAGGTGTTGCTGCTATAGATTAGACATACGGTGCATCTAGCTCAACCACTGGGATTATAGTCTTTCTTGGTTACCTTAAATCACCAGCACTGCAAAGGGAAAACACACTGAATGGGATCCAAAGCCCTGAGTCTTATCACAACGTTGTGTTTGACATATTTCCATGCATGAGAGCAAGTAGTGATACAGCCTCTGCTATAAAAACAGGCTGACTTAATACTCAGTTAAGCTATCACGCCCTATCGGATATTGTGCATCAAGAGTTTGTGCCGTTGTAATTTGGATGTGGCATGGAGCCTATGAGGAGGCATGCCGCGCTGATTAATAATAGCTGTGATATGGGGTAATTCCCATACTGCTGCAACTGCACTTCAAATCCTCCATCGTGCCATTGAAAGAGGTACAAGCTCATTACTCACCATAGAGCGCAGACCCACACAGACACAACGCACACGGACACACACACGGCCACAAACACTTACACAGTGGATATAGCACCGGGCGAGCACTGAAAACAACTCAGCGTTTACAGATCAGCTGTTTTGTTGAGGTCGGAAACAAAGACAGCTCCACAAAGTAAGAGTAATCACTGGCTTTTTTAAACAACAGCCCAGATATGCCAAGATAACTAAAGCAACAACTTTGATCTCAAGTTCCTTTCTATGGTAATCTCCTCTGTCCTTTTGTCCATTTCCTGTCGGATCTGAAGAACACGAAACACCCCCTCACTTTGCGCTACCTCTCCTTCCTGCTTCTTGTCCCAGCCCCGCACATTCAAAAGTCCAACCTGAGCTATTTTTGAGGAGGAAAAATGTCGGAGTGAAACTGAAATGAACTCTTACCCGTCTCACATCTCTCTCCAGTAAATCCTTGCTGGCAAACGCAGTTGTTTGGTGAGACGCAGGTCCCTCCATTCTGGCACAATCCGTCACACATAGCTAGAGGTAGACCAGAGGAGAAGAGCCATTACTCACCAAGATTAACGAGCATTAACTATGTAATTAGACCAGCAGCAGCATATGTATTTGCATACAGAATAAGAGCTAATTTGGCGATGTGATTCATTACAGGCTCTCATGATATTATTTTGCGTGATTAATGCATCTCACCGAGGTTAATGCAAAAATGTTCATTATTCGTGGGTAGACTGTTAGTTAATGTGTCCCCAAACCTCAGAGAAGTCATTGAAGTTGACAGAATGCAATGGAAATAAATGTAATATATACACAAATAATATCCTGCTCGCTCAGAAGAAAGAACAACTCTGTTCAGTAGGAGAAGCACCACACAGTGTTTCAAATAGTCAAAGTCATCCTCAGGGTTATTTTTTCATTCTAGAAAGCTCCTCCAGAGTGGTCTTGGATGTGTCTTCAATGCCACTTTTAGTATATATTTAGACACCCTATATCTATATGTGAAAAACTGTCTCTACCTTAAATGTTTTATTTTATTCTATTTTTTCAGGATATATGAATTGGATACCTTCAATCCTATTTTCTCTGTACCCAAATGTTCTAATCAGCCTCAACAATGAGCAGAGAGGAGCCTAAAAACAGACTGATCCCTGAGCCACCAATCATTCATCCCCTGATCCCCCTCACAGTGTGATTAATAAGATATTATTTCATCAGGATGCGTAGTATTGCTTCTGATCTTTGTGTGTAGAATCAGTACAGTTCCCCTTTAAATGGATTTCTAATCAAGGGATTGATTTAACAGCTTAAGTCAATTTTTTGGCAAGAGCATAGATTACAAATAGAACACCAGACAGATAAAAGGACCCATTAAACCCGGGTCACATAAGGCTTTACAGTAGGTGCTGGTCGGTGCCGTTAATATGGTCGTGTTTACCTTTGCAGACTGTCCCATTTCCAGTGTAGCCCGGTTTACACGAGCAGCTGTGGCCTCCAACCATGTTGAAGCACAAGGCGTTCTCGTCGCAGTTGTGGAGTCCGCTGAGGCACTCATCATGCTCTGAATACAAGAAAACACAATATACATTGATCCCAACAAGCTACTGTATATAGATATGCACATCTTTCTTAAAACAATAGTGGAAAAAAGTGGAAAAATGCAGCAAGCAGCAACAGAAAACGTCACCCTCACATCTGCTAATCACTACAATTATCAAGAAAATAACACTTGATTAATGAAAACAAAATATTTATTTTCCTTGTAAATATGACAAATGACCGCCTCCAGCTGATAATTTATTTTACTTCCCATTAAGAAAAAACTAAATTTGAGACTCAGTCTTGGATTAAATGACTTGATAGTTAGACAGCTGTGAGTCTACTAATAAGACATCAGTGACAAACAGCCGACTGGAGGACGAGCTATTTCTCTATCTCCCATCATGATGTGTCATACCAACATTTTTTCAGATGTTTTACTGTAATTTGGTGCTCTTGTCTGGCACAATATGACGGACGGAACTGTCCCAATGATGGATCTGGCTTCTATAACAACTCAAAAATAAACTTAATTTGCACATATACATCAATGTGACAGCAGCTTATGCTTATTAATATGTTGCATTTCGCATTTATGAGCCGCTGTCCTCTAGTTTTAGTGTTGTAAATTTGCACAATAGGCCGTTAAGTTCCCAGGGAAATGTTTTCTGTAAGTTTCACACAAGCATTAACGAAATGTCCCCTTAGAGCCGGGACTCCCGGGTTCCCCGTCACTGTCGCTGTGGAGTTATATGGTGTGTTATCAAAATCCCATTGAGAGGCTTGACTAATGGCTACGGCCCATGACGACGCACTATATCCAACTGGCAAACAAATATCTTCCCCTCAATTCCTCTGAATAGGAAACAGAGACCGAAGTGGCAAAATAAAATGCAATAAAAGCCTTAAAGATACACAAATCAAACAGTCCGAGTACAAATATAATAATGACACCACATGTAAAAAAAATACTCTGTGTTGAATAAAGCTTTGAGTAAGTTACAACAGGCGTTGTATGGTCTGATAAAATCTTTACCATTACAGTAAAATCAATATTGAGCAACAGAAAAATGTGCACCACTGAAGAAATAAAATTAAATATCATTTAAGATGTGTTAATAGCACCATTAAGTCACTTTACCAGATAATATCTACTGTAAGTCCTTATAGGTCAGTAAAATGATTATTATACAGGGCACACAATTATGACACTAATCAAAAGTAGTGCTCTGCAATCTTTTTTTAATATTCTTACAATACATGTTAATATTTCCTCTCAGTGTAATGTGTGTCCCTACCACACAGACTGAGTGTCTTTATTTTTGTTTGCTGGGTGGATAAGGCAATCCACATTATGGATAGTAGACTATTAAGGCTACATGTTATTAATGGTGAGTAAACCCTATTTTTAATGTTATATCATAACCTGCATCTGGTGCAACCTTCATAAGAAAGAAATATAATAACTATTAGCGAGTTCCACATTTGATTATTACCATTTCTTATATGGGAGGAAACATAATTTATAAATAGGCCTCCAAAGTGCTGTAAATGAGCCAATTTGAAGCTGCAGGGGAGGCGTTTCCTTATCTTTATGATGGTTTCCATTTCAGATTTTATTGTCAAGAAGCTGAGCTCAGATAAATGTGATTTGAATTGTCTGGAGGCTGCCAGATCTTAACACTTCACTCATTTGACATAACGTAATGTTTAGCTGTCATGATATCTGCAGTTTATAGCTTATATTACGCAGACACCACAGCTAACTCTTTGAATAATACCCAATTTTCAGTCTGCACCAGCTGGACCAATTCCACAGCTGTGTGTCAAACTTGTGAACCAACCTTTTGCACGACTGATTGCACTATTGATGTTTACCCTCCTTAAACTGGAGAGCATCAGTGTGACTTATTGACCCCCCCCCGGCCTTATCCTCCAGGGCCTTCACCATATCACCACCACTGTTTTTTTTATGTTTTTATTTTTAATCCCTGCATCAAACCGGATACTCCAACTGCAAAAGCACCTTATTTGAAAATCTCTTGCGATGCTGACTTAAGAAAGAAACTAAACGGTTAAGGAATTGAGCATTTACGCCCTTTACTTGCTATATAAACAGGCACTTTAATGCACGCACTTATTCTGCGCCTGAACACAAAAGCAGATCTTTATCCCACCTAGACACACAAAAAAAAGAATACTCCTCTATTGTATTTTGGAGATTCACATAAATATTGATTTCTGATAAGCACTTGCTTACTGCACACTACATCAGCTGAAGTGCAGAAAAACTTTCTGGACTTGTTTTAACCTTGTAAAATCTTCTTTTCCTTATTTAACAACTCTGTATTCAGTCATGACCCAAAGGATGCAAAACAGAATCATGAAAGATTCATCTTCTAGAAAGAGTTCTTTCTGGCAACATCCAGTAATTTGGCCATACATCTTATTTTACAACCCATTCCTATGTGTTTATAGTGCAGAGAGAACTTTCAGAGGCTGCTAAAAGTAGTTGACTAAATGTCCTAGAAAAGGTTAAGACTCTTGAAAAACACAAACACAGAGACTTTAGTGTTAATCTAGGGGCAACAGTTTGGATTGTTTCCAGTTATTTTAGTGAATTTCTGGGCCACACTGTGCCTGGTAGGGAGCGGAAATAAATTCATTTCTCTCAGCTGTTTTCTGTCACACATTTTGCTCAGACATTAAGCGGTTCTTTTCTCAGCAACAGTGATACAGCGTTCTTGTCTGTAATACCTTCTTACGGGTAATTTTTCCGAATTTGGAGCTTTTTAAATTCATGCAAAAAGACAGTGAGATTGGAGGACTCAAAGGTGTCACGTGAAGAGTGAGAGGATCAGAAATATAAATGCTTGTTGCAGAAGACCTGAGTCACATCATCCATTTCCCTGCCATCATCCAATCCATTATATCTACTGAACAGACCGTGGGCTCATCCAAATTGAAAGTGACATTGTGATGAGCTCCTCCATCGAGGGTATGATGTATGTGTGTGTGTGTGTATGTGTGAGAAGGATTGAAGGGCACTTAGGAGGGGCCCGCTGCTCTGCTCTTGTTGCTGCATCACACACACACACACACACACACGCACACTCACCTGCTGTTGGGCAGAATTAAAGTCTGCTCATGGGCATATAAAAACAGTAATAGGAGCACAGGATAGAGGAGAGAAAATAAGGTGTTTTTTTCCCCCCAAGGTCACATCTGCCAGAGCAGAAAACAGCCAGCTGTCAGTCTGAACAGACAGGGCAACAGAGCAACCAGGTGCAGAGTGTGTGTTAATCCCATGACCCGTGGGTTTAGTATTGGTTACTTGTAATTTTGGTTATTTAGGAATTTAGGCTTATTACACTACAGCACTCAGTGAAAGCGATTCTAAATTTAATCACCAACAAAATCCCCAAAATGTGTTAACGTGAGAGAGGTATTTCCTCGCTGACTGCTGCTGCTCAGGCTGCAGACAGATAAACAATCAATTATGTACAGCCTGTCACGAGGGATCTCTCTCTCTCTCTCTCTCTCTCTCTAGCTGGCCGTTTCTCCTCCTGCTTGACTCCTTCCACCTTCTGCCAAAACAACACCAGCCTCAGCCAGGTCTGACCTCGGGCTGCTTTCCTGAAAACACTGCAGCCTCGACTTCAACTTCAAGATTACAGGCCTTTGAAAGCACAGTGATCTTATGATACGTATGCCAGGGGAAACACTTCCTTTGCTTCTGCAGTGACACTGCGTTTGTCTGCTAGGGTGACAGAGAGCATGGGCGAAACAGAACCACAAAAGAGCCAAGCCGCAATCATTGTGTGGACAAAGGTGTCATCCCTTTAGTGAAAGCTATGAATGATTTCACTTTGAAATTTGCTTAATAGAAACATTTCCTCAAGGTACCAAAGATGCATTGTTAATATAACCAAATTATTAGCATGTTAATTTGGATAATATCAAACAAAACTTTTTTTTTAAAGGCCTGCACCCCCAAAGCATCTACTCTGGGTTATATTCTTCTTCCAGCACAAACACAAGGGCAATAATAAAAGAGTAAGGCCAGTGGAATCATTTCTTTCAGCATTGTTACATTAGATTCTGCAAAGCAACAGAAATGCTTTGTCCAAATCCTCTTTGTGACAAAACACAATAATACTTTTGATCAATTCTAGCCCAAAAAAAAAAAGGTTTCAAGCCGTTCCACTAAACGACAGTTAGCGGCGGTGACGCACCAAGAAATTTAGTAACACGACAACAAAGAGAAAAGAAAGACAACTGCTAGAAAGGAGACAGCAAGCTGGCAAACATGGACGTAAACAATGTGGGATTTGAAATACTTTTTTTAAAATGGGCTTTGCAAATGTTTTATGGAAATGCCTTAAACACGTAAGACTCAAGGATAAACACGATGCCTTTTAGTAAGAAACACGTAATGTAATGTAAAGAAAACTTTAACATGCCAAAGACATCCCCGTTAGCAACAATTTAAGACTTTTAAGTCCAATTTGCTCAGGCACACTTATTCAAGCAGGATACTTGGATATCATGGAAAAAAGGGGGGAAAAAAACCCAGTCCAAATCCCCTTCAGCTGCCAGACCCTTTGAGTCACCAGGCTGAAAGTCTTCTTTTCTGATCTCTGTTGTTGACGAACCCCCTGCTCCACCTCTGGCCCCTGTCCATCCCTCCCTCCGCCTCTCCACCCATCCCTCCTTCAGTTCCTCTGCCTCAGGGGCCCAGGTCTGGTTATCACAGGATTAGAACAAGGACACACATCCTGCATACACACATTGGGCACAAGCGCTTTCACACGTACACATGGCACACACGCACACCTCAGGACAGCCTTCTTTAATAACATTCAAAGGGAGAGCACAACCAATCCGCTACCTTTCATGGATTAGCTGCTAATCTCACAGAGCGAGGAGCACCTCGGCACTTTGGGGAAAAGACGAAGAGTAGAGGGGAAGAAAGAGGAGGAATCTTGACCTTCAAGATCAAGGATAAAGTGCTAGTCAAAGAAAGGGGCAGAAGAAAGTTAGGGATGTTTCTCTTGCTAAAGACTCCACTGGATACGGAGCCTGTGCCGTGTCAGGACATTTGGTTGTACATATTTCATTTAAACAAGTACATGAAGTCCACGTGTTCCAGTCTACCACCAGCTGGGATCTGAACCCGCGACCTCCCTCACTGCAGGTGGTTTTGATAAAATACGGAGTTCTGTCTGAGCTCGCTGACCCCCTGACAAGCTGAGGAGAAATATAACCAGGGCTCCATGCTGTTTCGCCCAGGCTTAAATCTGCGGATCAGTCCTTTAATCCACTATTCTGCACATAAACACTGAGCCATGAAATGAACTACAGTCAACTTAATCCTCTTTACTAGGCAGACTGGTTTACATATGACACGGTAATGAATGTGGAAATATGGCTATCAATACCGGGACATTGTTCCTGCTGAGTTTGCAATTCGTTAATTGGTGAAAGCCATTGAGGATGATAAAGACGCTCGTATATCATGTGAATGTACTGTGTCAATGGCTACTGAAGGAGGTGGATTAATCCACAGCTGTAATATTTCTTCTGTGGGCAACTTAGAGGAATCAGAGCTCCCTTTGGATTCTTTTCAAACAGAAGCAGATGTTCATTTGCTATTAATAAGCAGCAGATTCCTGCAGCTAGTAGCTAAGCATCTTCCTATTTTTATTGTCAATTACTGCCACTAGGACTAGAGAGGTGAGGCTAAACTCAGCATATCAACATGTAGAAGGAGAAGCACCCTGGTGTGTACTCCAGGATTCTTTTGTTTTTTCTCATTTAAAGGACCCTGATTGTTATTGTTGACACCTAATTTGGCTATAACTCATCTTTCTAATATTGGCTAAGAGGTGAGATGCGGCTGTAGTAGTGATTGTGTTCAGAATCAAGCACTCTGGGCTCTGATGGTGGATGTGTGGGAGCTGATAGTCCAATAACTCAGTGGGGAGATTACGATGGTAATTTGCCTGAAGCAAGGAAAAAGTCATTACATCAAGCCTCTGCATAAGCCTTGGTTTAATCACATAAATTGACTTTTATAAGGAGACGCATAGCTGTGTATTCCACTACAGTGACTTGAAGGCATTTTAATAGGAAACTACATAAAATATAGTGACACAATTTAATCCACTGGGTTTGGGGGTATTAATCTTCATTGTAAATCTGGGGAATGAGCACACAGTGAAAGAAAGACAAATGAGTAAAACAATAAAACTTGCCCGCAGCTCAGAAGATTAAAGAAAACACAGTGAGTGAAATCATATAAGGTACAGTGGCTGTCTAAAGATAATACGGAAAAGGACTGAGTAAGCAAGGAGTATTCTTTCACTAAACAAATCACAAAAGCACAAGGAAAGAGATGAATGCGCATTTGTTACTCCCCTAAAAAAAACTACTCCTCAATCTCAATTCTAACTTGTTTATGCCTTTCAGAAGCCTGCTCATAAAAAAGACACAAAGTCACAAAATCCTTATCTTTGCTCTATTATTTCCTGAATTCCATTGACACGGAGAGAGAGAAACTCTACAGGGGGCCCAGATGGAGCAGGAAATGGGAGTTTTCACCGGGTGTTCGTTGTGTTGCTGAGTCTTACGGCTTTAATTCAAACTCCAATGGCACAGCAGGAAGGCTGCGGGCCTACAGTAAATCCTCCGGTGTACAGCGTGGCGGCAGCCAGCCCCTTCACTCTGCTGCCGCTGAGTTAGTTTGCATTGATTCAAATTGCTTTTTTTAATTACAGACACGGAGGAAACGCGGTCCGTAGCCTCCTCTTCGGAAATGATTCACACAGGGAGCTACTTAGCATCATCGTGTTTCGCAAGCTGCAAACAACTGGTGAGGAATGAGGCGGATCTGTCACTAATCACTGTGGAATGACACTGTGTTATTTTTCGAAGGACAGAGACATCACATTAGAGAGGGATTACTGACTCAGATGTGTTTTACACTGTGTGTGGTCCTGCATTTGGCAGTATATAAAAAAAAAACTATTTCACATGGACATTGTACCATAGGTGACCTTACAATAGACTTTACAAAGTCTTTCTGTGTTTCTACACTCAGTAAATCTTGACAGTTAATTTTTCCACATACATGCTGTAATTTTTCTTATCAGATTCATGCATAAACATTCAATATTTTTTTAACAGAAATCCAATATTTGGTGTGTGAAACTCGAGCCGGGAGTGGTGATTAGCTTAGCTTAGCATACAGACTGGAAGCAGGGGGAAACAGCTAGCCTGGCTCTCCAAAGTTCAAAACCATCTGCCTACCAGCACATATCAATTTAATTCATACTCAAACATGAATGTAAAAACGACAAATTGTGGTGTTAGATGGAGTTAACATGATGTAACTGTTTCTAGACGAAATTTATCTGCCCAACACTTCTGTGCACCTCCGCTGGTTGCCTGGCAACCTCACAGTGACAACTTAGAGAAGTAACTGCACCTTGGCTGTTGTTTGCCAAGAAACAGTTATAGCATGTAACTTCACCTAAAACCACAAAGTGACGTTTTTTGCTTATTTTTTTGTACAGATTAAACAAACGAGATATAACATGCTAATTAGTGAGCGGTTATTTGGACAGAGAAAGGCTGTTTTCCTTTAGCTTTAGGGCTTTATGCTAAGTTAAGGTACTCGCCTCATGGCTCTAGCTTCATACTGTAATTAATGGAGAAATATAAGATTGGTATTAATCCCTTGACAAGAAAGCAAATAAGTGTACAGTATTTCACTTAAATGAAACCTGATTTTTTTTTGTCCACAATCTGATAAATCGAGATGAAGTTTGTCTCATCTACTGTAACCTGAAGACAAACTGTAGCAGAAGAAGCTTTTATGAACAGGCTCAGTGACTACCACAATCACCCACAACACAGACAGAGGACAACGACTGTGAATCATCCACACAATCTTTTTAGATTGATTTGGTTTGCTTTTGAAATTGACTTTGGTTTCAACTTTGATCAGGAACAAATGGGTCTGCCGCCTCCGCTCACAGTCTCTCTCGTTCTCAGGTTATCGGTGACTTTCTCTCTCCTTATCGCGCACACAAGCACAGTACAGTACTTTCACACACCAGACGACTGTAGACTGAAGACACACACACACACACACACAAACAAGGCAGGGAGTCCACAGACACTCTGACACTTCCAAACAGGCCTGAAGTTAATCTTTGAAGTGAAGTTTCCAAAGGATAAAAGTTTTTACATTCACTATGGGAATTGCTTTTTTGAAAAGTTCAGAGTTGCAAATATATCAACAAGCAACAGGCATGTCTCTGTTATCCACACACGTAATGAAATGTGCCAGAAGTTGGGTGAGCATACCTGTGGAAGCCCAGGATGTTAAATGATGTTTTGATTTATCATCATGCCCTGCAGCGGATATCAGGCTGTGCCATCATAAATCTATGCTCTGAGCCCTCTGACAAGTGAGGCCACTTTCTAACCTTGACCTAACGTAAAGTGCCTTTGAATCCTACCCTTACATAAGCAAAGAGCAGATACACAGCGACTCTTCGGTCTACATTGTAACTGTTTAAACTAACCTACATTGGCTGGCCCCGCTGACTTGATAAGCAGTTTCATCTGAATGCCACGGCCTGCTCAGTAGTCCTGCCACCATCCCTGCTTATCTAGCTCCACTTGTCTTATAAATAGTCACTTGTTATATCAGAAACGTCTCTGATTTAATGCTCCTTTAAACTGCCCTTGATCCTTTGTTAGATGAGCCAGACTGCTTTTTTTTTTTTTTTTGTGAACTTATTTCTTTCTCCTGGTACATTTTTATCAGTTTAAAATATGCTATGCTTCTTAATAGCGATTGGTATATGTATTTATTTTATTGTTGGCACATATAATTATTGGTTATTCTTCTTTTTCTGTATACTTGTCATTTTTTAATTTTGTTTATGTGTAGATGTATATATATAATAAGACATATATTTATCCATTGTGTTTGTTTTTCAATCTCACCAGCAAAATCTACTTAATTGATTTAATGGATCAGGCTTTTTTGTCGTTATTTGTGCAAATAAATAAACTTAAAAAAAAAACAACTAATATATTGTGTGTCTGCTTAGGCTGAGCTACAATTGCTGGTCCATCTGGCTTAATAGGCAGTTTCATTTCAATGCCATGGCTCACTCAGTTGTCCAGCCACCATCACTGTTTATCTAGCTCTGTAAGCCCTACATCTAGCAACTAATAGCAACCTGTCTGGTATGAGGGGTCCCAAAAATATCCATGTCTGTATATATATAACAACAGGTTAAGCTAAGCAGCATGTTGCCATCACCGGCAGCAAACAAACCAACTAAGCCTCTCCAGCTGCTTCATCCTCGCAAGCGAGATACAATGTATGAATCTGTCTATAACATCACCGGCTAAAATTTTCAGGATTTTTCACTTACCTATCTTTGGCCTAGTCACTCACCTTTCACCATCTTATCAACACAACCATTCATTGGAATTTGCTGCAGTGTCAGCCATGTTTTTATTGCCTATTTTAGGCTCTACCCTCTTTTAACTAGTTCATTTTAAAGGGATAAAACTGATTTGTCATCAAAATCCCTACAGCCAAATTCCACTAGACAGACGTTTGCTTTCCTACAACGTTCCTCTGCCTCTTCTGCCAACCTTGTATATCTAAGCCATTTCCTCTCATACGCCATTTCAACTGCATCCTCCCATGGTACTGTCAGCTCCACAAAATGCACAACACACAGTGTTTCTGACCACATCACAAGATCTGGTCTTAAGATTAGTGGTAGCTCTCCTGAGAAAATAAGAGCTGTTTTCCTAGATCTACTCTCATTTTCAAGTCCCTTCCTACCTTTAGCTGCACAGCCTCTTCACCACCACAAACAAAAAAAAAACAATCCCATCTTATTTCCTTTTCTCATCCAGTGAGTTTACTTCTAAGAGCTTACTCTCAGTGGCTGCTGCTAGACACTTCAGCACGTGGTTATGTCTCCAGGTGTACCACCCTTGAGACAGGCTTGTTTTACACCCTGTTAGAATGTGCTTGAGTGAAGTTATGCCTAAACACAAAGGCTTGTCTCACAATAAACTAGAGTTTAGTGAGGCACATCAACACTTTCTTATGGAATAAATATGTGCAATTATGGAGTTTGACAAATCTAAAGTTTTAACAAAGCAGGGAGAAAGAGGCAGAGAGATGGGCTTTGTAATCTACACAAAGCAAATGCGGTCCAAAATTGATTCAACACTTTCTCTCAGTGTTCAATCTTTTCTCTACCGCTAGCTTGTGCTGAATCATAAAGTTGTGAGGCTGGTATTGATTTGTGTGTGGGTGTGTTTGTTTTTTAATGTGGTGCTAGTAATCAGCAAAACTCATATAAGCAAAAAAAAAAAAAAAAAAAATCATAAACCAAAGCAATAGGAGCAAATCAAACTCTGACATTCATCCCTGTGCATATTAAATGAACAGAACGTGTATAATTGTAGGGTTACAGATTCACAGAGAAGTGTGTCTAACCAGGCGCCATCTGGAACATGACGAACGAAAATAGGGAGAGGTGGTGTAGCACATGGCCAAGTGTGTTTTACAGGTGTTTTAAAGTATTTGTATGATAAGTATGTCTCTCATACCATCTCACACTGTACTCTGACACTGATAACTCACTATGTTTATATCTGAATGTCTGGCTGCCTCTTCCTCTCTCTGTGTGTCTCTTGGATGCAGAATTTATCATCATGAAATCAAATATCATCCTCCAGTGTATGACTAAGGATGCAAATTAAATCATTTCTAACTGGCAATAACCTTGGTAGATAAAATTCTTCTCTTTAAAAGCTCTTGTAGTAGAAATCTGCAGTAAAGATATATCCTCCTATTGAATCTCTTTATCTATTCTGCACATCTCCTCTTGTCTCCACACCTGTACAAAAACAAGACAATCGTCCTAATGTGAGGGTCTTTAACCGTTAGCAACCTCTGCACAAAAAAAAAGGTTTCTCTGGAAGCTGAAGGTTCACAAACCCAGAATGAACACAGAGCCTTCTCCACTTTACTCCAGCCTGTCATGGGGCCAGCAAAGGAACTCACCTGTGCAGGAATAGTCATCGATCCTGATGTAACCCGTATGGCAGATGCACATGAAGGAGCCAGGGGTGTTAACGCACATGGTGTTCTCCCTGCAGTAGTGCTTCCCTTCAGCGCACTCATCAATATCTGAGGAGAAGGGAGAGAGAAGGTGAGAGGAAAACACAGAGAACAAAGCTGGGTGAGATGTGAATTGCTGTCGCATCTCTCCAAATCCACAATATTCTTTGAAGCGATGTCAAATTATCTTTAAAATCATTTTCTGAGTATGTTTTGTGCTCTTCTCGTTAAAAGGTTAATACATGGTTAATTATGTTGTAGATATCAATTGACCTTTACATAAAAATATGCATGGATGGTAGATTACAGACACTCTCTTTTGTTGCAGATCAAACAATATCATTTTTAATCAATATTCTGCATTGATACCTCGAGCCTCAGACCTCAAGTTCAAGCCTCATGATCGACTTTTGACTTCCTCTTTATTTTTCCGTCCACTTTAGCTGAGTGAAGAAAGAAGTTCTCTGGGCAAGTAGTAAGTGATCTCATTATATATTTAATGCCTTAAGTTTTATCTGCTTCTATCTAGTGACTTCTGTGAAAAGTACATCCCATAATATGTTATATAATGCTTCCCAGTTACATGGAGAGAGGAGTGAGAGTCCGGAAATGCTGCGGCATGAAAGTTAAGACTGACTTTGGGTGTTGGCCTGAATACATTTGGTTTTCAATATTTTTTTACTTATAGGAATGTACAGAAATGTTTGAAAGGGAGAGAAAAACAGGAGAGGAGAGTAAATTGTATGCGCAGATAAGAGCTATATTATATTCTGATGTTTAATCACAAACATTAAGCTCATTTATTATATTTGTTGGTGTACATGTTTGTCAGTGTTGCATCACCTTGCCCTCTGATTATACAAATAAATTAGCTGACAAAGCTGTCTTGTTGTCGTGTCTTGTTCTACAAAGTTGGTGTGGATGTTTATGAGCTTCCTGAATTCATCAAGGATGTTGGAGTGTGCCATAATTGCCTTTGGTTTTCATAAATTTCTAATTAGGGCGAAGACTACAAGAACATGTAGACACTGGTGATACAATTTGTACAGGAAAATCCAGCTTTGTCTGTTTGAGTTTCAGTAGGGGAGGATATATCTTTACAGTACTGTTAGTAGTGACAGCCGCGGCTTTTTACTGCCGTCTATTTTAGGTGTCTCTTTGAAACAGATTCAGGATTGCAGGAACCCTATCCTGGGAACCACCTTGTACACTACAGTATGTCCTAGTTGCCACAGAAGGTTCCTAAAGGATCCTGCGCAGCCAGTGGGAAAGGGCTATTTGTCTTCATCAGTGAGAGATAGAGGTTGAAATGCAGAGGGTTCATGAGAGGTGGGCACTGAAGCACTTAGGGTTGCACCACTCGATTTTCAATCTATTCAAAGAGAAGCACTCCACACAGTGGCTTAGCTGCTTTTCTCCAGACTGCTACTGGTCATTCAGTGCATCCCCGTGCTTTTATATTCTGTATGAGTAGTTATTGTAGGGTAACAATTATGCCACTGGTCAAATACTTTGAAAGGCTCTGCGCACCCACACTGGTGTTTTCTGGTTAATGAAACGTCTGCTCAGTCGAGCAAACCTATGCTGAGCATTATATGAGGTCATCAAACGTACCAATAACAATGTTAAAGGTGTATGTTTTCCCATTTTAACAGTGGCAAGAGGACATGTCAATCAAGCACAGTCTGATCTATATAAATAATATATAAAATATAATTCCTTGATATGATTCCAAATACTCAATTAGACAAAACCAGCGCCCCTGGATCCGGATGTAACATACCCTTTCATTTCTCCCACTGACAATGTTATGTGACTCACAGTTGGAGGACTTCTACGGCTTGCATCAGCATGAAAGTCTCAGGTGTATTGACTGTATGGTCTTATCAGCCAGAATAACTGAAAACACCTGTGTGGGGGTGCAGCGCCACACTGAGCACCGACTGTATAACGTGAAAGGGTCGCGTAAGTAGCACCTAACCCACTAAGAATTAACCACCAGCTCTCAAGCGCTACTCAGCGTTTAGCCACTTTTAGCTTGCTGATGTGGTTATTTTGCCAGTGCATTCTGTAGATTTTAAGGTTGAGTCGCTCCGCTCTTATATGTAATATCTCAAGTGGTCTCTCAAGTTTCCAGCAAGCTCAGATAAACAGAGTGTACCCCCAACCCGCCCAGCATTAAACGACAGAACGATGAAGTCAGGGAGAAGCAGAGCTAAAAAGCAACTGAATATTCATCAGGTGGCCAGAAACTCGCTACAGAGAGATGCTCATATAGTCTGAGAATAACAAAGAATTAGCATTTTGTATCACTTGATTAATTCAGCCTAACATTGTGTTCATGGTAGCTGAATTCTCGCGTCACCAGTTATCTGTCGCTATTTTTAATGAATGTTGGTACATAGGTGGCTAGCTATATAGAAAGATGTCGGCCCCCATTCTCAGTCCTGCTTACTTAACTGAGAAGCATCAATCCTTTCTCTACCATTAATGTGCACATTTGAATGGTTAGAAAATCTGTGGGTGCCAATTCAGAGGTCGGGAACAGGAACAGTGCTCTGTCTCCGTTGGATTCTTTAAGTAGGAACTTGTTTGCCAGCATGTTAGTGTAACAAATTGACAAACCAAAGGTATTTCAGGGCTGTGTTTCTGTGAGTTCATTTTGGAGGCTCTCTGCACCCTAGTAATTAAAACTTGGTTAGTGCAGCTTTAAGAATATAATTTATTAGATTGTCCTTTGTATTTCCGTCTCACTCTCATGATTCCATATTTGGATCCATATTAGCTGTTGCCTTAGCAACAGCTATTCCTGGGTTCTAAACTGCATGCCAAACCATCAGACAGAAGATGCACAACACTGCCAGGGTAAACAAAATAATCTTGATAGTGTGATGCAACCAAATGCAATTCGATGCAAATAGAAGTCGAACCAGAAAAAAAAAACCCGGACATGTAATGTGCTCCAGAGCCTTGTTCCTGTTGATAGTACAGGTCAAATGTAGGAACTTTGTGAGAGACAAGCTCCATAGTCCTTGACATTACCAATTTATTATTCATTCACTGTATTCAGTGTCTGTAAGAGCACAAGAGGACATTCACCTCTGAATATGTTCTGTGCCAGATGCTTTTGCAAAGAGCACTTGAAATTGAATTTCAATAGATTTGCATTGGCATTCACTCGGCTCGCATGTCCTTGGGTAGAGCACCGCCCACCACCCCACAAACTAAGAGCTCAGCACCTGCCTACAACTGTGGCATTCACATTTCCTTGGTCCTCTTCCTTTCACAGTTTCATCAATATGTGCTGCCTCCAGCTATTCAAAAGCTTCACGGATAAATGAAGCAGGCAGACAATCGGCGACCACCTAAGAAAGTACACGTGTCCTTCACTAAATGAATGGAGGCTAATTAAACCCTGTGACTGGCTACGGGAGAGAGAGAGAGAGGCAGAGATGTAGAGAGGGAAGGGAGAAAAAAGGAAATAGAGGGAAGGGCAGACGCATCAGCCTTCAACCTCACTTAGCCTGCCTTAAATACTAAACTACAGTTATCCAATTTATACTCAGTCTATGTGTGCGTGGTTAAGTATATGTACTGTATGTTAAACATTTTTGTATATATATATATGTGTGTGTGTGTGTGTGTGTGTGTGTGTGTGTTTTCATCTGTATCCAGATATGAATGTTTATGAGTCTCATGTTTCTTTTATATACTTATAAACATTTAAAATATTCTGTTTCTAATGCTCTATGTGTAGTTTACCTTCTATATGTTTTTATATATTTTGCTAATGCTGCTCATTACTGTTTTTATAATATGTACAGCCCTTTGAGGCATACTTTGTGCTATTGGGCTATAATAAATTTTGATTTGACTTGACTTGGCGGACAGGAGGGCAGGTAACCAGAAGAACTCGATACAAAGACAGAGTCGTGACAAGCTATACTATAGAGCTAGACAGAAAAAGGAGGGGGATGAGACAGCCAGGGAGAGGGTGAAAGACTGAGATAGTGAGTGAGAGATTAAAAGGTAGGACAGAGGGAGGTGGAGAGGAAGGGGCAGGCAAAGTAGTGGATTAAACATAGAAAGATGTAGAATGAGGGAGAGCTAGTGTGAAGTAAAAGTGGCAAAAAGTGTGGAGAGTTTGTAAGAGTGAACCACTGAGATAGCAAGAGACAGAGATTTAGATGGCAGAGAAATAAAAGTGGAGAGAAAGCAGTGAAAGGTATTAACTGTCGCTGAAGAGACAGAAAGTAAGAGGACAAATTCACTCTCCGTTGTCCTCAATCGCAATGGTAACCTTGAGCTGAAGTCTTAGGTGACAGCTTTCCCGGTTTCTGATTGGCCGTCCGTGCTGGTGGCTTTGATTTAGAGCCTATTAACTGTAAGACACCATCCATCCTGCCCCTGATGACAGCAGTTACGTTTGCTAAAACAATATGTTAGAAGGTGAGATGATGAGGGCCACCGCACGAACGAATCTCCATCTCCATTAACGCACTCCATTTTCTTGATTGGCCTGTCACACGGACACACGTGATGCGCCAAGTAAAGAAGGCTGGCCAAGAGTCAACGGCGGCTTTTACCGCTGAATAGAGTGCTCAGGGTCAATCTGTTGCCACGCCAGGATGGATGGCTGGAAAATAGCTGTGTTTTTTTTTTCTTTTCACCTTTGTACATTTCAGCATAACTTCTAAATCAATCATTGTCCTACCTGAGGAGGGTGGATAGCTTTGCGTTATTAGTTAATCCTCGTCATTCATGAAAAAGGAGGCCATTAAGTTCCTGCTGTCAGACAACAATTATAGCAAGCTAGAGCTACTCTAATTATTTTATAGAAAGCTTTATGAAACCAGAACTCCTGGGTTGTGATGAAGAAGAACCTAAAGTTATTGAAAATCCAGCTATTGAAAACCAGTACTACAACATAACCTTGCAGTAATGACATGCAGTTCACTCCATTTACCTAAACAGGGATTGTATATTTTCAACAATGATATAATATTAATGTTTGAAGAATATTTCTGTTTTCAGAGGCCATTGAAATCATGCTTAAATTACTGCTAGCACTGACAACAAGCTTTTTTCACACCCTGTGCATCTGTGGTCACAGATTCACAGATGGGTGTGTTTGGGTGTACTCAGAGGTGTGCTCTCTGTTGCCTCTATAAAAACACCCGACAGTGATGTCACAGTGTACTGACACATCCTGGAGCAAGACGAGAACCACTGGAGGACAGTAAAAACAACTGTTTAAGCTTCAATCGAAAAAGCACTAAAAGGGACAAACATAAGGCAAAGAAAGGATAAAGGGTGAAACATATAACACATGGAGCTGTAGGTTTTTGATTCCTAACAAATGAATCATTATTTAATATAATATACACATATAAAACTGCAATGTCCCTCCTTCGTCTCTGGCCAGGGACCTTCATTGCATGTAATACCCCTCTTTCTCTTCCTATTTTCCTGTCTGTATCTTCACTATCAAGCCAAGGCAAAAATGCCAAAGGAATTATCTGAAAAGAAAAAATCACAAAGGGCTCAAATTCTAATAGAAGGAGCTTAGCTAATTTATCTTTAGCACAGGAACATGTTTCATTTTTTCAGAAAGGCCAATGAAAGAAACCCTTAAAGCCAAATTGCTTTGAGTAACAAAAGCTAGTGGAACAGCAGCAAGTCAAGGAGTAATGTCAGGACTTTGGTTCTTTATAGACTAGTACTGTTGACCTTGATACAGGCCGAAACTGCCTGCACATATGATGACCTTAATCTATTTATTCAAATATACAGTGATACTATACATGCTATTATCAACTGCATTCATGTCGTTGGAGTTTATAATTGTTCATAGTCATAATGAACACAGTCATAGTCATAATTTCGAATTCCTACTATTGCTCATCCAAGTCATCCCACAACTATGTAAATAGGGAATAGAAGCTTATCCCTCTCCGCTTGCATTGCATGTAGTTCTAACAGGGAGCGTCCTCGCTATCTGTGTTTCATACTGCAGTACACCAAGGTCTGGGAGTAGGGAGATAACGCCGCCATTGCCTTTGGATATCCCACAAAGGCACCCGAATCTGTGCCATTCCACCAGCGGTCTCTCTCTCTCTCTCTTTCTCATCCACCCATCCCTTCCCTAACCAGCTCACTTACTCAAACAGATGGTTTTCAATAAATGGCAGAAGGACAAGACTTGCCAAAACATTGTTTGATATTCCTCACTAGCCAGTTCCCTCATGGCCAGATATATAGCAGGCAGAGGGAAGAGCAGAGACACAAAGAGCCGCTCCTGCTGGCCAAACAGAGTCCCACTCAGCAAATAATCTCCACAGTTGGCCTCGGTTCCTCATGGGTGGAGAAAGGTGTCAGAGGATGTAACAGGATGACTTTTTGGTTTAGGAGTGACATTGGATCAAATATAGAGTCATACCTGGTGTTCAGGGTGTGTGAAACAGAATGTTTTGCTGTTGAAGTTTTGTGATTATCACATCCTTGAAATTAGTTTTTGTTTGTAGAAAAATGAAACAATCCTGGTTAAAATTGTCTATAAGTTACTTTGAACCCATTTTTTTCTCGTTCAAATCAAGGGTCTAAGGATAAAAGATGTTGTATTGCTGTATAGATTACCACCTGAGGCAGATTTGTAATATTGAGCCCTTACACAACCCGCAGCTGAATCGTGTGTCTGCTAAGTCAGGTAAAACATTTCTTGGCCATGACTTTTCTGGAGTCTCCACTCGTTCCCTGGCAACCTGAGCCGGGTAACTTCCGGTTAGCCCTCTGCTAACTTGAATGGAGATAAAATAATTGAATTGTGCGGCTGTTCTCGACATTCCAAATGTTATCGGACTGAATGGATCAAATTCTGATAGTGAAACGAGTCATTTTGTGGGGGTTGTGTGATGCTCAAAACAATTTATCCACCGTTTCACAGCCGCAACAGTAGCATTGGAGCAGGCTACAGTAAAGCCTATGATGTAACAATGTGTCGACAGTGTTTTTGTAATTACTCTCACTGCCAGAAGGGGGAGACAAAAGGCCCGCACTCCAGCTTTAAATTAATTGATTATTCATTTAGTCCTGACATACAGTATTTATAAGTTATACCCATCATCGGAAATTAGCAGATCCAAATGTGAGGTCTTCAAATTGCTTATTTTGTTCACAGCCCAGGTATAGACTTGTTCTATTTGCTGAAGTCTTGAGTATTAATGGCTGTTAACATGTTAACATGTGATGCTGTGAGCTGTGTGTCTGGAAAAGGTGGTTCAACAAGCTAAACTACTCTAAATACTTTCCACTTTCTTTCTTTCAGAGGAAAATTGCTGTAAATGACAAAGGAGTGGGGTATTTTTTAATCAGTTTGCTTCTTTATTGTTGCAGTCTTCAGGGGCAATTATAATTTCATATCTGCTTTAAAGGAAATCACAGTGAGAAAAAACTCAGACAAAATGAGTTTCTTTGAAATGGAACAGGGCAACTCATTTCTTTTTTGAACCATTGCCTAAACAGGAACTACATGCACTTTCTTTTTTAAAAGAGAAAACTAGTTTTTCGCTATCTTTTCAACATACTAAATTGGACAATCACTTCTAAATAAACAGGCTCACAAAGACCAAAACAAAACTGCAAAACGTCAATGCCAATTTTGGCAAGAGCAGGAGCCAATTAAGATGACTGAGTGGAGAGAATCCAATTAGGAAGAAACAAGAGTGAAAATCTGCATTCGGAGAGCGCAGTTATTGTCTAAATACCAGACACTCATACTGTGATCAATCACTGTAAACACTTAGAAGCCTGCTACCTGACTTAGAACAACGCACATCAAATAAGTAAAAGGCGGGGGAGGACTGTGTGGGCCTGCTGGAGTGTGTGAACATGTGTTATTGTTTCTCCTTGTTGATATGTCCCCAAAATTCCTACATATTCAACACATTACACAGACAGTTTCCACACGGGAAGAAAGTTCCATCTAATTTAACAGCACTCTTGTATCCTAATGTGCAAACATCTAGCAGCTACTGAATACTGAATCGATTTGGCGTGCCTTAAATGAAGCCCGGTGTGTCTCTTAGACAAAAACCGCCTTGTTTATGTGTGGCGAGCGTGAGTAGGGTTTTGCTTTCCATCACGGCTCTCATTAATCTGGGAAAGATTTTCCACCACGCGTAAATCGATGGAGCATCATCATCCATCACTCGTCAGACTGTGACCAAGTGTAGCCTGTAGGCCAGAGGTCTAAACAATGAGTAACAAGGAGCAGAAACGGCGCTCTATGAAAAGGATGAAGCCAAGATCAACCGTAGCTCTGAAATTCATTTTTTTTGTTTGATTGTTGCTTTTTATTTATTTTATTTATTTATTTTATTCATCTGTACATGTTACTTGCTGCTGTACACTTTTCAATGTAAAGCACATTACATTTACTCGTAATAAAATGTGCTTCAGAAGTAAAACTGCCTCGCCTACTGTTGGCAGAGATCTACATAAGGACCTTAATAGAATATTTTATGAGTATTTTTGATTATGTCTAGAATAGGATATTCATTGAGATTAAATTTAGATGAGGTTAATAATTCATTAATTAATTATTTTTTCTAAGCCAATTATTACTGGGAAAAACATATGGAACAAATCACCAGCCCATCAAACAGCCAAACTGCATTTTAGATCATAAAATTTAATTATAATAGGTTGTAAAATCCTAAATTCATGAGATGTTGTACTCATGGAAGCTTCAAAGTAACCTACAGCAGCAAGAAACAATTCCTTTACTTCATGTAGGGATTTTCATTGCAACGCCCAACACCTTCATCACGGCCTATTGTGTCTACAGCAGGATCATGCAGCAGTGAAATGAATAAAAGTCCATCTGAGAATAAAGCAGTCAATGAATTAAGTGTGATCCCATCTGGAAAAGAAGCAGAAAGGAGACTTCTCCCATGTGACATTTGAAGGATATTGTTTGAGCAGTGCTGAGATACTGTTATTTACACTGGGGGGGGGGGGGGGGGGGGGGGGGGGGGGGGGCTGTCTGGATGATGGTGGGATTGTCTGTTTTGGGTGACATTTCAGCAGGGTCACAGAGGTGAGGTGTGTGTGAAAAACACATGTGTATATGTTTGCCTCTGTGTGTGATTCATCTGTGAGTGTGTGTGTGTGTGTGGTGGTGGTGGTGGTGGGGGGGGGGGGGGGGGGGGGACTCGAGGCTCATCCCAGCAGTGATTGAGTTTTTGGAGCTGGCCGTGCTCTTCAGTCAGTGCCAATTAGCCTGCTGCCACCTTGTGACATTCAAAAGACAGCAGCGGCAATCGGATCGGCCTGTGTTTACACACGATATCCTTACACACACACACACACACACACACACACACACACACAGTAATGGCTTACAGGCAATAAAACTTCAGTCTGTGTGCAAGCAGCCGAGATGTTTTTTAAATGAATTATCTCCCATATTTAAAATAAGCCTACAATATCAAATCCACATTATAAGTAGGAAGTTAGAGAAGTTAGTTAGAGTTGGTTATTGGATAAACAATAACACCTTCATGATATTCTACACACACATAGTCCACCAACACATATATTTTTACTTATGTTGCCTAATTACACCTTGTGTGTGCATGTGTGTGTGTACACAGTCCTAAGAAGAGGTTGATTTGCATCTCTCTCACTCTCCTCTTGCACCCATTAGGGCAGGACAACCTACCCTGTTATTATAGACCTTTGTCACAGCAGACATTTTGAGTTGTCATAGCAGGAAAAGCACAGGTGCAACCAATAACATTAACAATAGCTCCATTCTTTACGAGTGTCCTAGTAAGCCAAGCCGGGGAGCCAGCATGCACAAAACGAGGGTCCTGAAACCTGCACATGTAAGTGGAAAAAACCAGGATTCATGTTTTTAATTATGCTTATGCTTTTCCTGGTATGACATTTTAAACATCCGCCATGAAACGGCCGGTTCTTATTGATACATAGAGTTTTGTGACATCACGTAATTTCCAGCATAGCTCCACCCAGCTTCAGCCTGACTAATGGTCTAACTGAACACCTGTGTGGCCTTTAACAATACTTTCATCATGCTCTGTGCATCACTGTCTGGCAAGTCCAATAAAAATCTGCTTGTTATATGTGATGTGTAATATCAGATGTGTCCTGCCTTTCCTTTGTTTGCCTTATATGCTTTATATAAACCTGCCTTATAAGATTTAGTGTGTAATGTTTGGTTGTCCTTTGAATGTTTAGTCTTATCTGTTGTTGTAAAGTTAAAATTGTTTTTTATGCTTTTATGTGTTTGCTTGCTTACAGGTTACACTGAATTAACCTCTTTCTACGACTCTAAATTGAGATGAATAAAGCTTTATGTGCTTTAAAGGTTAAGTTTACCAAAATTGCATTAAAACATATTTGCTCACGTACCCCTAGTGGTATCTAGCCATGCAGATAGTTTTGGTTTAATTATTAAGCTTTTGAGATATCCATCGCTGACATTTCTACCTCCACACCAATACAACAGAGATGAATAGTTGTTTGTATTTCCAGAAGCAGTGACCCGGTTTCTCTGGATAATCCACACAACTCCCCGTAAAAACAGACTAAACTATCTGCATGGCAAGATACCACTAAAGGTAACTGAGGAAAATATGTTGTTGTAATTTGGCTGAATTGACCCGTTAATGTTGATGTAGGCCAATGAACTGCGGATGAAGAGTAGCCATGTCACTAAATCTGGCACATAAATCATAATGATGTTAATTAAAGTGCAGTATCCCTGATGAATACATAAATAAAGAAAGTAAAGTAAGTAAGCACCACTATCTAGGATACACTTAACATCAAAATAAAATCCTGTTGCATACTTTGTCCCTTTCCGTCTTCTATTCAACAGAATATCATTTTGTATTTCACATTTCCCATATGACTGCTACAACAAAAACACCCATGCAGTCCTTCTTTTTGAGCAATCCTGACGGAAAATTTCTAAAGTAGGGCATTTCAAAACGAGACAACAATGGGAGATGTCTCTCTGCCTGCAGTCCTCTACAATGCTGAGATGAATAATGGTATTATCTCAACACGTTGAACTATACTGATTGTTCAATTTAGAGACAATCACACAGTCTGTCACTTCTCCACTGCTCGCCCCTCTGTCTAATTCTGGCCTAAACACACGCATGCATGTAGCAAAATAGGACTTCGGCCTGACTGCGCAGTGAGAATTGGATGGAGAGAGAAAAAAAAAAAAAAAAAACTGGGCTCCTTTTCTGTTGGAGAATTCAAAACGCACACACATACGCAGACACGCACCTGCACACATACACACAGACATACACAAAGACAGGGCTAGTATCCCCTTGAGTTTTCCCTACTGCTGCCTCTATGAAAAATTTACACAGAAGTGATCTCATCGGCTATTTTGAGCCCATCTCTGACCTAGGAATGTTTTAAAGAGCTAGTATCTGTCTGCTTTTTGTGATGCGTGTCTTTACATTTGACAGGATGCGAAAATGTTTTTGTGTGTGTGTGTGTGCGTGTACAAAAAAAAAACTATGTTCAAGTGTATGTCTCTATGTCTTTCTGTTTTATGACCTCCCTGCTGTGTTCAATACACAAAATTGCCCCTAAATTGGACTTCTCGTATCATCTCTCGGGCACCACTGTATTGAAACTCATCTAGAATTGAAAGCAGGCGATTTCACTCATCTTTCTGTACATCTCCTTGCAGCCACAAAATGGTGTGTATATTACACAAACACAAACATACTCCCACCCATCCATAGGATCCTCAATGTTTTGGCAAGACAATTTTCCACACAGGACACACACAATCATATAGTAAGTGAGTTAGAGAGACACACAAAAAATCAATTGCTTTTGAGAGAACTCCATCAGCAAACTGAGTCAATTTCAGGTTTCTCTGTGCAGTCTCCAATGCAAACACTCACCACAAACACTGCCAATTTCATAGCGAGAGTCGGGCGGCTCTTGAGATGAAAAGTGTGGGTCTGAAGTGTTGATGTTGAAGGGAGGCACAAGTCTATCTGCTTGTACTTAGTTTCAAACTGGTAATGGGACGAGTTGCTCTATCCTTATTTCTACAACAGTGGGCTGCTGTAAATGTTTTTCGGTAGCTTGGATATTAAATATGTGATTAATGATAAAACAAAAAGCAACCAAGCTGCAAACAGACTGTTTTCTGGGTCTTTTAGGGCACAGGCGAGCGATCTCGCCTCAACATAAAATTAATTAGGAGTAAAATATTTCTCATCATGTTTCATCTTCCTTTTTGACATTTGAATTAAAATAGATGTTATTTCCCCACCTGCAAGAAACTGGTGGTCAAAGCATACCTGAATGCAGTGGTGGCGAAGTATTCAGATTCTTTACTAATGCCACAATGTAAAAAATACTCAATTACTAGTAAAAATGTTTAATTCAAATATATACTTATGCAAAATACTGAAGTATTATCAGCAAAATGCACTCACGCCTGCATTCATAGATTTTGTTTGGTCTCTTCGGGGCAGCACAACAATGTAAACACAACAATGACATACCATCATATCATATTATTAAGTTATGGCAAACATTAGCATTATTTCAATTGGTTTATCGTAGTTTTTTGGCTGGAAACAGCAGCCTGAGAGCCGAGGGGAACTGCAAAGTCAGGTGAAAATTCTCTGTGGGTTCGTCATGAGCGACTACTCTCACCTCTCACATTACATGTAGTCATTTGACCCATTAAAATAAAGTGAGAGTTAAGGTGATATCAGCTTTCTGAAAAAGTAGCAACACAACAATGTAAAAATACAGATGTATTATCAGCAAAATGTGCAAGCGTAAGTATGAAAAGCGAAAGTAGTCACAGAGTGCTATATTATTAAATTGTATTATAATATGTATTTTATTATTATTGTTACAGATGGATTAACATAAAACAGCATTTCAAGGCTTGTCTTTTTGTATAGGAACATGGTTGGTGGAATTTATATATGGTTGGATACTTTAATGATACATAATATTTAATTACTTATATTTTTTGTGTAAAAGCAGTAAGATACAAGTACCCCCAAATTGTACTTAAGCACAGTGCTTGAGTAATTTTTTTTTTTTCCACGGATGTCTGAATGATGTTTTGAGACCACAGTGGGGCCAGCGTTTGCCTTTTGATCATGACCTACAACCCACAGCATCACTTCTCATTAATTCAAAACAGATAGTATCTTTAATTATGCAGATTCCCGAAGACCCTCTAATTACCTGGACAACTGTTCATATCTATAAATTAATGTGAGATCTGCAGAAGCTGCTAACTAGTATTCTTTCATTTTGCACCCTGGTTACAGTAATAAAAAGCTCTGCAGCTTTAGCCTCAGCTTGATGAAGGTGACAGAAAATATATTACAGGGAGCGTGTGGACTATAGATAAAAAAAAAATAGGCCAAGACATGTACTCACAAACAGATGCTCCGAAACTGCGCGCACACACACACACACAGTGAAAGAGGAAGATCAAGAAAGCTGAACGTTGACAGAGCAGCTATCAAGGTCATATGCGGAAGTATCTGAATAACTTTAATGCCATGTTTGTTCATTAATACCAGAGATGCACAGGGGTAGCAGTTCTGACATGATGTTTACTACATATTTTAAGAGATAGCATTGCTGATGATGAAGTCATCATTTTTTAACGATGTATCTGGCAAATATCAGCCAAGAGAGATGAGAGAGAGATGTGAGATGAGAAATTCAGCTGAAGAACCGTCAATTTAGTGTGCGAACGCTTGAACTCTGAGCAGGTCTTTTACAGCTTCATCATCAACATGAAATGACCTGCTTAATGACGTATAGAGCGTGCTTTTCAATCATGTAATGTGGGGCATTCAAAAGGCAATCAAATAAAACATTGTCTGTTTTTATAAGATTACTAGAAATAGTAAGCGCTGATATAATCAGTCATATTGGGTTTTATTTAAAAGTGCAACATGGCCGGTGACATCTGAGCCTCGGTGTGCAATCAGTAATGAATGTCCTCACTGATGATAGATGGCATGACTTTAATCACTGCCCCAGCAGAGTGACACTGAATACATGCCAACATAAAGCTGCAGCATGTTTTTATATCACAAACTAATCAACTGACTGAGAAGACAAACATTAGTCTCTCCAAATGCATTCTGAAAAGCAGTCGTCGCGTGTTGTGGACACACATAATGAGAGGATTACAGTCTCCCATCTCGAAAGGATTATGCGATAAAAGCACAAATTCAACAAAGTGTTTTAATGGGTCTTTAGCAAATGTCTACAATTTTTTGCAATCTATAGTAAATGCATTTCCATTTTTTAACTTTTTTTTTTTTTTCTTTACAATTCAAACTAACAAAGATACCCTGGTACTCCCTCAGCTGCCAGGTCAGCAGAGAGTCATGTGATTCACTCATTAAAATAAAGACATAGCTGAAATACATCTAAAACAGAAAACCTTTGATCAAACTTGATCCTGAGGCCTGGAAGTTGCTTTTATATTGTTGTAGAATGAGAAGCAGCAAACACTTTCCTCTGAAAGGTGGAAAATAAACCATGACATCTCCAACAATGCTGACTTTGAGATGACCCCAGCAGGGTTAGCAGAAACAAGACAACAGGCATAAATGAAAAATAACACTTGTATTATTTTTTAGGGCAAGGTGTCGTTTGTGGTTATATGGGCAAATCTAGTGAATCACTGAGGGATACTGCACTTTCATTAACATCATTATGATTTATGTGCCAGATTAAGTGAAATGGCTAGTCTTCATCTGCAGTTCATTGGCCTACATCAACATTAACGGGTCAATCACATACCCCTACCACACAAAAAAACAACCACATATGGAGGGCAAAAAACCTAAGCTAAAAGTCAGGGTCTGTTATTTAGAGCCATGTCATACCTTCACAGTAGGCATTATCGTCTCGCAGTGGGCGGAAGCCATCCTTACAAACACAGCAGTCTCCTGCCTCCAGGTTCACACAGTCAGAGTGCTCCACGCAGCCGTGGCCCTCCGAGCAGAAGTCATGACCTGCAGGAGGCACACGGGGAGGAAAAGGTTGAGACCCAGAGGAGAGGAGTGATGGAGGCATACAGAGACAAAGGTTATGTCGTAGTATCACAACCTTTTCTAGGAGTATACTTACTGTGGCGTCTTTCCCAGGCACATTAAGAATAAACTAACATTAATTTGCTAGCGGTTCTCTCTGTCACATCTGATTTCATAATCTTAAAAGAAAAAAAAAATTGGGTTTGATCTGAGCTAAATCACATGAACAAATAGGATTTATAAGACCATACCAGTCATATGGCAAGTTTAAGCTCATTAAGAAAAAAATCACACTTTGTATACTAATACTTTACGATTTTAGATTGATTTCCGACTGTACCAGCAGCCAGTGATTTCATTCCTCGCGAGCGCAATAAGAAAAACCTCCAAAATCAACTTAATTTGTTTGTGAAAGGTAATCCATCTCTGTGAACACAGTGCTGCTTTGAGAAGCCTTACTGGTTGATGAGTTCAAGGATTTATGTTGTCAGGAAATCAAACGTAGAAGGCAAACAATGAGCACATGTGGATACTGTGAAAGGGGGTCGTGTGAATTTGGTACTTTCTTGCACAAAGGTAGTCACCGCTGTGTTTTCTTGAACACTCCAGCAAAGGGAAGCTTTCAAAACAATCGCCAAGAGTTGATTTTCATATAGTAAAGGCCTGCAGTTTTAACTTTTATTTACTTTTTATGTGTTATTGACTGACTTCATCTTGCAAATATTACTGTTCTTCTTTTTTATCTGTACATACTTGAGAAAATAACTTCATGTTACATCATAAAAATGAAATGTTGCTAGGATAGGACAATGTTTTCTCCATACCTCTGCAGACTTTACAGCATCTGTCACTCAAGGTGATCTGCTCAGACTCTGGACAGTTGAGAACGGGGCACGGCTCACTGGGGACCACTCGATGCATTGTCCTGTCCTGTGATGTGCAGAGACACAATCCTCATGAGCTACCTTCTAGGTCCACTCTGCCCCCCCCCCATCATTTGCTCATGGCCTGCATGTAATTATGAAGGTAATTATTCATCTATTGTGTTTCCTCATTCACTCTCCCACTCTCCTTCCTACCTGTGTGTTCATTATAAAGCAATTACTCAATGGTCAATAGCAGTTTTTTCCTAAACTACTTCTGAAGGGAAAAAAGAGCCTACTTCTTTCTTCTTGTTGTCCTCAATGGTTTACATTATGATTCATGATGCATCTTTATTATACAAACAGTGAATCAATCTTCTGGATTATCCCTGCATGTGTATTTAGTCAGAGTGTAGAACCTGATTAGGGGGTTCCATTTCCCAGCATGCCTTTGGCAGGTCTCTCTAATGATTTCATCCATGTCCCTCTGACTGATGCTAATTTAGAGTCATTAACACCAGACACAGTTGGATGAAGACAATAGGCCTTCTCTATTTAATTATAGTGCACAAATATTTTACATAAGGATAATCTTACCAGTTTGTCCACAAGACGTCCCCATGGGGTGTCACGACCTCTGCTTGTGCAAATGCTGAGTATGCTTTCATGAATTTGTCAAACAAACTTGCCCCAAAAGTCGCCAAACAACTTTCCAAACAAGCTGCACCATCTACTTCTTGCCACCCACCAACCAAAACTTGCCGCCGCCCCCCTGCAGCCAGCAGGCAGACAGAAGATCAGAGGCATGACAAGTAGCTGTCAGGGGAAGCCTGCAGGAGTCTGCAGCAGTGGGCTGACTGACAGCACTCCCCGTCCCCATTTCTTTGATCTGCCTGGGACTGCCAGTCAGTTAACTGGGACTACAGATGGGCCAGGTGTGGGCAAGCAAGCCCGACAGCTGTCTGAAACCGCAGATTCTATTGGAGCTTTGCAGAATTCATGGGGGAAGGTAGCTGATATGATAGAGTTGGGTGATTAAAAACTTCAAATCACTTTCACTGTGATTGATTGGGGCTGCCCGGCATAATGTCATCACGTGAATTACTCCCAAAAGTGAGCAACCCACCCATCTGGTGCACCAGGCAGACAAAAGCAAATGCTCTGAACAACTGTGAAATGAATGTGATTTGGGACCACTGTGGTATCTGATGATCGGTACTGAAGAATGGCTGTGGCCTCCTGTGATTGACAGGTACACTGCTTTGGTCTCCAAAAGTAAACTCAATTAGGAGGATGTGGCCAATTTCTTTATGGCACAAAGAAGACAATGACAAGCCAGATCAATGAAATTCATCTGAGGTGGACAATCTTGCATACTGGCTCGTTGAGGTTTGATTCATCCTCTCGGGGTGGGCCAAGGTAGCTATGGAATGACTGTTTAGTGAGCTGTCAAGATGGAAATTAATGGAGCTTAAGTGAAATAAGTTACATGAGTTATTGTGGTATATCTTGCTACATAGGAGTTTGATAAAAACCATTTTGAATAAGTATGTGTGCGTGTTTTTCTCTGTATGTGTGTGTGTGTGTTTGTTGACATGACTTACCTTGCAGTCAAACAGCAGGCACCTGCCAGAGGAATCGCGCACAGCCTTCTGATCACCCTCTACCAGCTCTCTTCCACCAAACAGGCAGACAGCTGGTAAGTGGACACATACACATTATCAGCATACGCACAAATAAACACACAGACACATAAAAAATAAACATACAAGCACGTTGCTCCACTGTGAGTTATTTTATTGCAACGACCCCTCCAAAAATGTGACAGAGCACAATTTCAAATGTATGTTATTGTAAGATGTTAAAGGTTCAATGTGTAAGAATTGGCCACCTGACCCAAACAAATAGGGGGCAGCATATCCCCCCCAAACGCATCACCCCACCACCATTATCACTCACTGAATATAGCATAAAGCTTTCACTGTTTACAGTGAATCTGTGCTATGGCGCTGTCAAGATATCAAAATGCTACGGAGACATTAGAGCCAGCGGTAAATTACAAAAGAGCTGCACAGATCAGAAAGCGGTTGCACCACAGAGATAAGTTACAACATAACTCTAAGTAACAACTAAATATTTACACACATGCCCCTGGGGTAGGCGTAAATCATAAAATGTCACAGAACTCCTTCACACTCTGTCTAAAATTCTGGCCAATTCTTACACATTGAAGATTTTTATATGGTTTCATCTGTTGCCATCTGTTGCACTTCTCAGTTTTATGTTAGCATGATTTACTCGTTTTTATTCAAAAAATTACAACTTGTATGATAACTTTTATCATGATGGATGGCAGAGAATATGTTTCACTCATATTCATCTATCAATAATTTTAGCAACTAATCAATCACCTGGTTTGTCCATAAGATGCGAAAAAAAATTACAAATGAATCATGTGAGCTAAAAAATATTGATAAAATATCGGTAAAATCTTATGATTGTTTATTTTTCCTGTCAGAAAGGTATTCAATAAGACAGTGTTCAGCTACAAAGAAAAGTAAGAACATTACTTCATTTGCAACTTAATTAATACATTTATAATCGGTTTTTATTTCTTTTTCTAACTCATTTGTAACTCAGTCATATGAATAACACAGAATTCAATCCCACTGCCCCCCACCCTGAAATATATCAGTGTTTAACCCGAGTGCTCCTCCTGTGAACATAAACACAGGTGGAACATCAGGGGTCTAATGTAAGAGTGTTTGATACAATCTGCCCTTGTTATTTACAGCTATATTTTGTAGTTGTTTTCAAGTCCTCAGGTAAATTGGTTCAAACCAAATTAAGCCATATTAAACCTAATTAAGCAAAACCACTGAGGAAGTGATAAAATAATTAACACACAGCAGGGAGAAAGTATTGACAGCAACATTATGAAAACCCTGTTTCATATAATTGTAGGGGGGTTGCAAAAATAATCACATGGGCAGAAAGCCTGTATTTAATGAGCAGTTAGGGTCAGACAGATTCAGACTGATACGAGGAAGAGAAATGATTGACACCGCAGGTCAGGCCCTATCACAAAGCGGTGTATCATGAAAGCGAAGGACTTCTGAAACAAGCATTTGACGCTCTACTTGACAGACCATCAAAAAAAAAAAACAGACTCAGAACTCCTCCCTGCAAGGCCTTGTGCTGCCAGATAAGGCTTTAATTTGGAGAGCGAGTCATGTCTTTGTAGTGGGGAAACTTGCGGCACTCTTCTCTCCAAAGCTGTAGCATGCGTAATTAGCTGTGTGTTTGTCTACCTCGTAGAGATAAGTGAGCACGAGGGGGGGGGGGGGGGGGGTGAGTTTAAGGGGATTACCTGCTATGTGTTTATATTTGTGTAACACAGCAGCAGATTTGGAGTCATACTTTAAACCCCTGTTCTGCTGTCCTGACCCTTGGGTCAGTGGAAATGATGCTGACGCAAGCTGATTAGAATCCTACACTAATAGTTTCTCGCTGATAAAGAGTTAAACCTTGTCTATTATTTGCTTTGCAAGGGAAGCATGAGACCAGTGGCAGCAGTGTGTGGGAGTGTGGGGTGAGAAAGTTCTCAAGTGAAGTCAGTTTGCACAAGATGCTGAGTGAAATCTGCACAGAAATACTATACGTACATAAAGTCTGTTATTTTTTTATAATTCATAAGGTGTGTAACTATCTATAAGTCTCAGGTGAGAACACCTTTTCTTTCTTCTTATCAAAACTTAATTAAGCTAATAAAATCCTCTACTTAACGCACATGCTAGATTTTGCTCTATACGTTGACAGGCAGCTCTCACTGCTTTCTAAAAGCAAATACATCACATCTCTTTAAGTTTCATTTGGGTTAATATCAGAAGAATGCTGGGGTGAGAAAAGCTAATATCCTCTGAAATCCATTTTTATTGAGAGGGGAATTGAGAGAATATGAGATGCAGAGTGTTGCGGTGAGGAAGCTAATAAGAGTTCATCACTGAATTCAGAGCCTTGTGAAGAAAAAAAAAAACAGACCCTCTATGTAGATATGTGACGAAACAGAATTATTTATCCAGCAAGAACATATCAGTGCTCAAAAGTTTAAAAAACTGACATTTAAGAAGACACTATCACCAGTGAGAGCGTGCATCATTTCAGGCATTTAACATGTCTTTCTTGTTTCTCACAGCCCCAACATGTTGACCATAAATAGGAACTATTTTACATCACATGCAGTGATCCTGGATTTACTGGCTCATGTCTGTGTGACTAGTGGCCATCTGTGTTTTGAAGCCAGCTAGTGAATAATTGATTGGTCCATGTATATGCAAAAGGATGGACCCATCTCAAGAGGCATGTTAGGAGGTAGCTTAGCAACACAGCAGAGCCCTGGTCAATTGTCAGGCAGCCCTAGTGGAGGCGTGATGTGTGCTCTAAATCTGGTGGTAGTGGAGGTTGTTTTGCTGTTATGTGCACGTGTTTGTGTGCAAATGTGTCCATAATTGTGTGAGTGTAGGAGAGTAACAGGGTTAAGGGTACTCCACTCACGCTGGCACTCCTTGCAGCAGGCACCCTTTACGTAGGCAGGCGCTGTGCCCGCCGGGCACTGAGGGGGAGGGCAGGAGATGGCCTCACATTGCACTGTGCCGTTCTGGTGAGCAGAGAGAAATACAAGACATTGTTTAAAAAGAACTTTCTATAGACCAACCGGTACTGGACCTTTTTAGGCAGATAATGTTACTGTTAGGTTGAGTAGTGGGCTCGTATTATTAGGCTCACATTTTTCCTTTCACATTCATCTTTTCACACACACACGCTCACTTTATGTTAGAGAGCGACCTTAGCCTTGATGCTAACAAAGAGCCGATTGCCAGTCATTCTCGTAACAATACTGATATTTCCAGCGCTATTCTTTTTTTCCATAAACACATAACAAACATTTTTCAATAAGAATCCCTTAAATTTGCTGAAAATTTGCAATTAATTACTGAAAAGTAAACTTTCAGTTCTCTCTGGTGGACAAACAATGTAATGGAGACAATGTTTCTAAACTAGCTCAAACATATCTTTGGCATTTCTGTAGTGCAATGTCTTCTTACTTACTGGCCACAACCCAGTCTCACAACAGTTCGTGAAATAGTCACAAAATGTGATCGTTTCATGTACATTGACACGATTTTTCCATTTTCTTCGTGACAGCACGACTTTCAAACAAATGTATTTCAATTGGAAGTAGGTTTTGTGCCTGCAGCATGTTTTTTTTTTTTTGTCAGTCGAGACTCGGGAACACAGAAGCTGTATTGTTTTTTCTCATTTGTTTTAACTATAACTGCTACATTACTCAACATTTAATCACATTTTAACAACTCAACATTTTATCTTTGTCTTTATTTCTTTATTTTAATCTTACCAGTCCGGTCGGCAGACTTTTTGTCAGTTTTTTTTTCGACGATAGCAGAAGCGGCTACATTAGCCTACCCATGATCCTCAGTGACAGTTACTATGGTGAAGACGCCAGCTAAAGCCGTAGCATAACCTATACTCAGTATAACATTATATAGTACTGCAGATTGGTGGTTACAATCAGGAACAAAATACTGTACTGTAGGTTCAAATGTAAAGAAAATAATGTGTGTATGTATGATAAAATTGATCAGCCATAAACTGTGCAGGAAACAGAAGCCGCTTCAATACAGCTTCTGTGCTCCCGAGTCCCAACTGGCAGGAAGAAAAAAAAAAAACATGCTGCAGGCACAAAACCTACTTCCAATTGAAATACATCAGACTAAAGGTCAAGCTGACTTTCACAAAAAAATCATGTCCATGTACATGAATCAATAATCTAATCCTGTCTCATCTCTTTTTTTTAGCAGTTAATACTATAGCAGAGCAGGGTTATATAATACTGGATGGTGAAACACAGCTAATATGATCGCTTCCTTAATTTTGGACTCTCCAAGTCTCCGTTCCCTCCGAAGTCAGCACTGTCCAGACCATTTGGTAATGGTCAACGGCATGAATTTGCTTGTTAAACTTCAGGCAGAAATCAACTGCATAATTACTCTTTAAAACAACAGCATTTAGTGTTGTAAATCTACTCAGTCAGCAGCAGATTTCCACAGTAACCTGTATAGCTAAAATATTTAAATGCTATCTCCTTTTCTCCAGCTGTGCCTGTAATTAACACTGCTTCCACGGATGAAAGCTCTGTGACAGCAACATCTATGAACCTGATCCACATAATTGATAACATCTTAATGCATGACCTTTGAATTTTAAAGGTCAAAGCTAATTGCCACACATAAGGTAAGGAACATATCCCATCTAATTCCTTAATTGCAGCCCAGGAATGGCAACACACCGTTCCCAACGAATGAAGCAATTTCATTGGATGAGTGGGCAGAACAAATCCCTGATGATAATTATCATCTGTCAAGAGCAATTAGGTGCGGTGCACTGAGAGATATGTGATTTCCTATTTTTTGCATGTTGGGTAGTGGTGCGCGAAGGCATCTCATTGGCTGGTTGGAGGACTTCAGTAGTGGCGAATGAGTTTCATGTTCCAAATCTGTTCCAAAAAATCTGTTTGCTGATGTGGTACAAGCCCCAGATCTCCAATCACTTCTAATTCTCTTTTTGGCAATAATTCACATTTTATGCAGTGCAAAGTAGACCCTTGAGAGTCTTGAGCATTACTAAGCGCTGTTGTTGATGTGTCTAATCCTGAGTACTGTGGAGGTTTTCAATACAATATCTTTTCTTGGGTAACTGGGGCAACCCTCCTCTAATGCAAGGAAATAATGAGAATACAAGATGTTGTCAATGGGGCCCCTGCACTCTGCACCTCCACCCCACCCAAACACACACCCCCACCTTCACACACTTGATGAACAGGGGAGCAAAACAAAAGCCAAGACCCACAATGGTAGCAATGAACGTGTGTGTGTGTGTGTGTGTGTGTAAAGGCAGACACTCACATACACAAAGACACACACAAGCACGTACACAAAAGAACACACGGGGTTACAGACATGATGAAAAATGCATGTTCTCCCTTCCTCTCTTTCTCTAACAGACACACAGGCGGATAGAAGGATGCACACAAACTCATATTTACCCAGATACACACACATATCTATTTATTTTATGACACACACGCATCCTGTAAACATACAGCCACCCAAACACATGCAGTATGACAAGCACATTATTCCAGACTCAGTATGTTCGCGCACACACACACACTCACACACACACACACACACACACTTAATTAAAACTGAATGCCCTCCCTTGCTCTTTATTACTCTAACATACACACCCATGTACCCAGTGCACTAACACATACACACAGCCGAGCACCCGTGTGTGAAGCCCCACCGTGCATGTGCAGTTCCTGCAGCCATCTGTCCAGCCCTCGTCCTCCCTGTAGACAACCCCCTTGACGCTGCAGGTTCTCTCACAATAGCAGCCATCCAGCCCATTCATCTTCTCCTCCGCCCTGGACAGCTGCTCACGCCACCGCCCCACAAAAGACAAAGGCAAGAAGGAGAGAAGATGAGAGTCAGCCTCATTGTGTGTCTATATTCACATGTAGAAAGCGATTCAAAGGCAAACCAGTGGCATCACAAAAGTAAGTCATTAGACACCATTATCACCTTTTACACGCAGCTTCTGCATCAGAACAGCACAAGACTTCAACAATAGCCAACGTCTAATGTTAATATGTCACTGACAGCCTGTTGCTTTGAATATTAATGACAAAAGCACATTTACAAGTGGTCATTTTATGCTATAGCACAATATGCAATTGTGACAGTTAACTGAAAATGGTAATTTGTGGTTTTTTTTAAAGATAATGCTTAATTTGTGGACTAAATGTCAAATTAGGACACATTACATTACATTATATTACATTACCTTGCTGGATGTTTTAGCGAGGATATCCTGCAGTTCCATGATTTTCTGCACAAGTCCGTGGAAATCATTGCAGGTTGGGCATGCTGGGATATGAGAGACAATATACTGTAATTTAGTACACAGGAGGCAATTAACTGCCATGCTGGTAATTTATTATAATTACAAATAGAAGACACAAAAACATATAGTTACAACAGATAGACAGACATAATACTTCCCAGTCACAATGTGAGAAAATCTTATTTACCAAATAATATAAAAAATGTGAGATTTGTGAATATTTAAAATAGATGAAAAAAACTACAAAAATCCTGGGAAACATCTAATTATAAAAATACCACAGACAGAAAAAAAACCTCCATAATTAACCATTTAGTGCTTAGTTTGTGTTGTTTTGTTTAAGGTACACTGATGGGCACATGATCAGCTGCTCATTTGCTTTTTCTACTAACTTTTTGCTTCACTTTCTACTATTGCAAGCATATTCGAAGGTGTCCTCTCTGTAAGAGGACCTTATTTACTGCAGTGAACAGTCTAAGAGTCTCCTCTTGCAAATTTGGATGCATGTGGACGTATAATCCATGTGAAAATAATTTTAAACCATGAGATGTTAATGTGTTTTCCCTATCAGCAAGAAAAACATTTTGTCTGTGAAAAACTGCACAAGTGGATAGTTAGCATGAACTGTAACTGCCAGCATGGTGGAAAAGGAAAAAACATAGTAAAAACATCTCTACACTGGCAAGTGATCTCTGGCAATTGCTGGATTATTACCAGGGCAAGAACCGGGGTAGTGGGGGATTTTCTTTTCTTTTTTGAAATCTTTGCTTCTTTCTCTCAAAACACTGAACAGGTGCAGTGCAGTGTGTATGATTTAGTGGCATCCAGCAGTAAGGTGCAGATAGCAACAAACTGAATACCCCCCCCCCCCCCCCCCAAGCTTGTAAGAGAACCTACAGTGGCCACAAAAATCCCGAAAATCACGAAAGGCCCTCTCTAGAGCCAGTGTTTGGTTTGTCTGTTCTGGGCTACTGTAGAAACATGGATCCGCTCCCTATGTAGATATAAAGGGCTCATTCTATGGTAACAAAAACACAAAGATTCTTATTTTCAGGTGATTATACACTAATTAAAACATACGTATGAATATTATATTCCATTTCTGCCAAGTCTGTTCCGGTAGATGCCACTAAATCCTACACACTGCACCTTTAACTGCTTCGGGCCTCTAAAAAATTATCACATGACATCTCAGAAACATTCTGGGGAAAATCACTCTACGGTTGAGCAACTCATAGCCATAAAACCACTGATTTATAGTAACTTTTAACAATAAGATTTGAACACAGATGTCAACATTCACAAGAAGCACAGGCGACCAGTTGGCTTTGCCTTCTTTGTTGACTCACAAATTCAGAAGAAGCTGCATCAAGTTGCATTTTGTCAATAGAAAAACACTTCCATATTTGCACAGGAGACACCACTTGCTTGGTTTCTATAAACTAATCTACATTAAACTATCTACAGTAAATCAAATAATTACCAAATATAGTGTCACAACTGCTGAGCCATTTTACAGCTGATTAACTCCAGTGAGTATTGAGTCTTTCAAGAATTTAAAGGTTCCATATTGTAGAAAGGGAGATTTCCATTTCTTTTTAATTATAAAGCAGGTCTAGGTGCTATATAAAATACTGTGAAAGTAACACTCAGTCCATGGAGAAATGCACACAGCAGTATGTAAAAACTCTGCCTTTAAACGAGCTGTTGGGCTTCCAGAAGGTTGTGATGTCACAACTATACGCTGAGCGTTTGGCTTGGAGAGGTGGCCCACCCCTCTAGCGGGACCCCCCGCCCCTCCTGAAAGTAACAAAATATGCTTATTTATGTTATTTATCTCATTTAGGTGCCCTTGTTTCATTTCTGCTTTGTGTGAGAGTCTCTACTGTGTTTTGCTGTCATTTATGGTCACGCTAGTTTCTCTCCTCTCCTCTGCTCCCTGTTTCACCGGGGGCGGGGCTCAGCCCCTCCACACACACACACAGCAGAGCAGAGGAGAGACAGACAGCAGCCTTCCAAAGGTTGGGTAACATTATCTCAGCGGTGGCCATCGCAATTTACCGGTGAGTTTTACCCAGAGCCCTGGTTTTACCTACAATAGCTACAGTAGGCTACAATCCATTACCTGTGGTTGGCCTGAGTGTACATTTAGAAAACAATCAGCCAATCAGAAGAGAGGGGCATTGAGCAGACACAAAACAGCCTGTTCTTGGTAGAGCTCCAGAGAAAAACTTTAGAGAGGAGATGTAAAACTATATTGAGACGGTTTTTGGTACTCAAAACCACAAAAAATATCTTCTTATGGATATCAAGACTTCAAACAAAACACCGGAAAGTGTAAAATATGGGACCTTAAAATGAAAAAGCAAATCATTGCAATCAAGTGCCTAGCAAAATAGGGGCCAGAGGTAATTTATACCAAATTTATACCAATTTATACCAAATAACACAATGTTTAATGTGTTAAGTAAGAGACTGCACTCACTTCTGTTCAGATCTGGACACTGTGAGATGTATCCCTGTGGCATCACCAGAATCTCCACGTCCTGCATCACCCCCTAAACACACCGACACACAAACACACCAAACTTTTTTATCAAGAAGAATAAAACCTTAAAGATAGCAGACAGCAAATAAAAATTAGATGAAGCATGTTAATGTGTAGTAAGTGGTTTAGGACCTCAAGGGGTGGTAGTGTCTAATTGTGCTCATGGTACATTTTCCACATGAGAGAACATGGAACCCAAGCATACACAGGACATGCAAACACAAAACCATGTTTATGAGAGACTTGCTAACTGCTGCAATCATAAAAACTGAACACAGTGAAACAGCAGTAAATCTGAGAGCGAGTGGAAATTTATTTTTCAATCTGAGGAGTGAGAAGTTAGTTGTGAGGTAATATGTCTCCTAGGTTGTCACTCGGATGAATCATCGCAGAAGCGGATGCCAACAGGAAGTTAAGTGAACCAACGATGTGGGAGTTTTGTAGGTAGATAGAATTTTTATTTTTTCCTCAAATCTCCTTTGATAAGCATAAACAGGAGATACAGATTGAATTTTATTCATAAATCCCAATTGATAGCCTTCTGTCCTGTGTCCGAACCCCTAACTCATACATATACACACACACACAAATGCACATACTCTGTCGCCATGGTAACCTGGCCCATTTCACTCCTTGAGTGCATTTATTTCCCTTACACAAGTGGAGCGGCGCAACTTAGGAGAAATTGTTTTTTAAATTGTCTTGCCACTTCAATTTACCAGCCATAAATTTAAAATCCTGCGGAAATGATTTGCTGACTTTTCACAGCGACGTGCTGAAATGGAAGCAGATAGGAGTTGTGTCTATCAAACTTGTAATGAAACTATAAAACTATACATTTATTTGCAGCCACCGTGCACATTTCCCATCATGTTATCTACACTAAACTTCATCTGCACTGTGATTATTACTGCACCGGCTACGCTGTTTCGACATAGTTAAAATAATCTACTTTTCAAAAGCAGCACTGTTAAAACAAGTTGCCAGATTATGCTTTGAACTTTCTGGCGACTAGAAGAAGAGTGAGACCTTCAAATTCACCAAACTGATTCTGTCAGTGTCACTCTGTTTGTGCTGCAGTATGCATGCAGTTAACACGTAGGACATCAATGGTGGCTCCATCTGTACCGGAAATGTGATTTTGTGGAAAACAGCAAGTGTTAACCTCTGATGCAGATACATTCATTTTCTATTTTTCTATGCAAAAAATCATGAGAGGATATATCCTGTCAAGCTAAAAAAATAACTTGAGAACAAAATTTGGTTTGCATGTTTCAACAGCTTTGACAGTTTCTTGTTGCATTTGGGATTGCTTGAATTAAAAGTAAATTATTACCAGCTTTTCAAGTTAGGATTTAGAACAATATGCTACATTAGCATATAAATCAATTGATAAAATTCCAAAATTGTGTCAGTAGATAAGTTAAATACTGTACAACTGATTTGCTATCTTACAATGTGTGTAGACTGTAAAGATATTTATTGAGTTGTGAAGCAGGGGTGCAGATACACTCATTCTGATGTAAGTCTTCACTATTACTGCAAGGGATGTGATTTTCTTGTCTTCAGCTGACACCCACGTACAGACATTGACTGTTTCTGTGTGTGTGTGTGCGTGAGTGTGTGTGTGTGTGTGTGTGTGTGTGTGTACTAATGAAGCAGTGTGTTTTAAAAGGAGACATGCTTTCCTAGCAACTAATCAAGGCTTCAGAGAGCGGCGAGGAGAGATGCTACTACGTGACAAGATTAGTGGGTGACCTCCAAGCCTTCTTTCATCTACCAATTAACACAGAGGAAATTCAACATCCTGGACACAAATGGTAAAGCATTAACGCACACACAGTTACAGGTACACACATACACAACCATCACCACCACCATCAAACACAAAGGCAGTCAGTGGCAGACTGATTAAAATAGTTATAGTTGCTGGTGAGCTGACATTATGCCCTGACATGTTTCCCCATGTGGGAAATTTTGTGTGCTGTCCAGTCTGGGAGAAGTAATATATATCTGCCTGTCTGATAAACAATACTATAGACTAAGCTTAATAAGCATAGTCCAGAGGCTATTTAATGATTTCCCCCAAATCAGCGTTGTGGCGGTTGCTGAGATAATTGCAGTGGGCTGAGCTGCAGACTAAGGGAAAGGGAACAAACAATGACAAAAAAAAAATTGTCAATTCCTAGGGTAGGCAGAGCAACCCTCAAATTAAAATGGTAAGCCTTGAGAAATGCACACAATTAAATCCAGCAGCTATGATAAATAAAACCAAACAAGCCAAACAAAGAGGGAGAAGATACTGTATAAAACAGGACTGTGTATTTGGCGAAAAAGATGGTGCAGCAGCTGAGATGCATTGCTTGTTCTTGTCATTCTGAATCATTTATCGCTTAGTAATATCACATATATATTATAGATATATCATATTCTGAGAGGACAGTTTGTACACCAGTGCTAACCTTGAAGAAGCCGTGAGCAGCGTTTCTCTGTCCAAGCCAGAAAGAAGCATCCTCAGGTATGTCCATATAGGGGGCTTCCACGACCCGCTCATAGATCCTACAAAACACATACATGAAGTGGTCAATAGCTAAAATCACAGAATAGTGTAAAATGTTCCCTTTTCTCCTAATTTAGCATACCATATCCCCCAGGCCCTGCCCTGTTAGATCTTCCTGTTAAAGTCTTTTCCTGAAGAGGGTGTAGACAGCTTTCTCTGATACATAAAGTGTCACCGTATGTGACACACACATGGAGGTACTACCCCCCTCCTCAGAGGCACCCTCATCTAACAGTAACAGACAAGGACGCAATCCTTCTACAGCTTCCCACCCACAAACACTTGTTTTCAACTGGGCACCTGGCCAGCCTGAAAGCCCTGCTAATGGGTAGTAAACCTGCAGTGCTGTAGCCACCATTTTTATGCTTTATGGCAGTTTTAAAATTGAAAGTGTATACCTTTGGCAACAAAAACTACTTTCCCAGTTTCATCCTTTGCGTGTGTGTGCTGTATAAATTGGTTTAAAACATTTTGAGTGACTGTGACTATAAATCTATCTACTGAGGACTGATTTTGTTCCACAACAACAAGAGGAGTGTTGCATTAAAGTGCTCATTTACCCTATATCCATTTCCTGCTGAAATTTTTCCATCAACATCTTTGTACATTTTTTGATCAAGGACACATGAAATCAAATTAACCTTTGAGAAGAAGGCAATGCTACAGCTACAGATGACCATTTAAAGTGAACCTTTTCTCTCCTGATAACGAGTCCTGCCGATAAAGACTACTGATTTGATACTAGGGCTCTCTTTTTGCAAAATTTAAAATCGATTCATCTCACTGCTTGGAAACACTGGAATCATTTTTATGTAAGGTAACATGAAGCCAGGGATCGCTATGGCACAAAAAACGTATTTGGCGGCCTGCCGTGACTAAATGAGTGTAACTAATAGCAGAAACGCTGAATTTATAATCACATTAACAAAGACACTAAATTTAATGTGGACTGGTCATGTCATGGCTGACACCCAATCTGCTAAATAATAAGATCAATATCTGGGCTGATACCAATCCAGTATATTGGAATAGTGGATCTCTAAGTTATTTTTGGAAACACAGGAGAAAATTATATCTGTATTTTTTGTGTTAATGAGTTGTGAAACTAGAGACCCTTCCCTGTCACATACCAGTATCCTCCCATGCTACAAAACATATGGCGTTAACTTGATATTTTTTTGTTACATCGACTATATATTAATACCCAGCACCTTACCTGTTGCAGTCGATGTGCAGTATGACATGAGAGGCACTGACGGCAACAGAGACCTTGTGCCACTGGTCATCAGCCAAGCTGTAAGGGAACACCTCAGTGTGGGCCTGTTGGCCTTTGGTACGGTAGTGAAGACGCACCTCACTGCGCTGGCCGCTGCTCTCCAGCTCCAGGAACCTGCAGGAAAAAAAAGTGCCAACAACCTGCCTCTAGTAACAGCCACACAATGACAGCTCCTCTGATAACTTGCGCTCCGTGCATTGTACAGTATGTCATGTTGCATTAAAGTCTCATTACTGGAACCGAATCACAAATTCTGTTTGCACAAAAACCTGCATGCATCACAAAAGTGTCCAAATTCGGGGATCCTCTCAGCACAGTGCTGAGAGATAAACACATCACTCATTTCCAAGCAGTGCACTCACATCTCCTCAGATTTGCAACACCATTTAGAATTTAATCACATCAGTAGTCAAGCATAATGCCACTATATGAATGTTAAGTGCAACATCAGCAACACACAACAATGGCCAACATGTAGAGGTTCAACTCTTTACATTGCTTTATTAGTATTCTAGGAGAATACTCTTCTCCACACCACTGAGATTCACCCAGCATAGTGACATTAATGGAAAGAGCTGCCGATACACACTCATCACCTCTGCCTTTAAAGACAGAGTCATTCGAACTAGAGTCATTTGCTTGGGACATTATTCAAAAGAAAAATAAACACTCATGCAAATGTAGCAATGGAACTGATTTATCTGCAAACCACATCTAATAGATTTACTCTTCCCCCAGCCATGCATGCACATTCATCCTGGCTCCATAAACACACCAGCCAACACTTCTGATGCTGAATTAGTCCTTGCCATGTTCCCAAATGAAACCATGCAGCGTTGCTTTGTTGCATATGAATGGCCGGGGAAGCTAATCAGCAGCAAGGAAAGTCATTAACATCCCTTTGAGCTCTCGGTTCTCAGGACTGACTTTAATATACAAACTGTTCAATCAATGTATTATGTGGAATTCAGATTGCTGTTCTAATCATCCCACTGCTCAGCTACCACAAACTAATGGAAAACATTAGCATGCTAACTGCAGATGGTGTCTCATCAGTTTTCGATCCACAATTACAGACTCAATGTTTGGGTCGTTGATGGACTGTGTATAATACATTGGCATACAGAGTGATTTGCTTTGTTTACTCGACTGGCGTGTAAAACATCTCAATGCTCATCAAATACAATATATTCAAGTATCAATCAACATATTACAGACCCTGCTGATATGACAAAACACAGAGAGTGGTCTAAATTTAGACTTAATTATGGTTCATCAGCAGTGCTTCATAGACAGCTTTACTGTATTACATGTGACATTTTGGGCTTCAGTTCTGTTCTGTCTCACACGCAAATATATACATCAGCCAATACTTGTGGACCCTCTGGTGTATTATCAAACAACATGATGTGAAATGTGAACCGATCATACCTGTGCTCAGAATGATGGATGGAGAGGATGACCCCAGAGTTGAGGTGATCTTGTTTGAGGGTGACCAGCACAGTAAACTCATTCTTGCCTCTCAGCTTCTGGACCATTTGCTCTGAGACCTCAACGGGAGCTTTCACTTCCCTGGAGGAACCTAGAATGCAGACAGAAAGATCAGATATTACCTACACCAAGAAAACATGTTGGGACTGTCTTTATCAGTCAAAACATTAACATAATGGAAATAAAAACTAGCAATAACAATGTTTTTATATGCTTTATTAATATTAGAACAACTTTTAATTACAGAAAGACGCCACTGAAAAGCTGAAGTTGTAGCAGTGAGTTGTAAAGGGTCCATTTATGAAAGCAACACATTCACTTTACACATTACACACTTTAAAATGGGTGAAAATCTAGATATTTTATCATGTTATTAGTAAATTGAATACCTGTGGTCTTCAAAAACCATCAGAGATTTGTGAAATGAAGTGAAATGCGGCACTGACACTGAGTTATTAAACAGAAACATCTGCTGTATAGAATGAGAGAACATTCTGTTGGGATTTCACAGGCCATATACCGTAAATATTTGATGTATTTCGCTAAACTCTGGAAGAATTTGAATTCATAAATGACAAATCAACACTAAATCCACTAAAAACACTTATTGGTATTCAAAATACAACAAAATATTCCATGTTTCATGTTTGCTTTAAAAATGTTTAGGAAGCTGCAAGTCAAACACTCCAATGCAGCTACTAAATTTACTTTTAAACTGCTTTGATAAAGGCTGAAGTAGCCTCAAGACCTCATTAAAATAATGAAGATGTATTTCAAATGAAGGCATTAGGAAACTAGCCAGTCACAGTGAAGCTTAAGTGCTTTCAATATGAGGTCAGGACATTCACCTTAAACAAAACCCAAAGTCATGCACTTCCTAATATCATTAGATAACAGTCTAATGCTACCAAATATTGAACCAAACATACATCAGTTTATCTCACAAAAATCAGATGGATGGATTAAACTTTCTCCTTGGCTTGGTGTCGGACCAAAGTTATGACTCTGAGGATTTGGGGAGAGGAAGTGAAAGGGTAATGGTTCTGGTGTGGATGGGATGGCATTTTCTGTGTAGTTAGCTCGTAAGCTGCTGTTCCCACCAGTGTGCCCCCATCCTCCTCTCCAACTCTACACAGACGTCTATGCTACTTTAATGGAAACATCAATAAATGATGACGTTTCTCAGAAGCAATCACATCAAAGAGTTCACTTCCAGCTATGGGATGCATGCAAGATGCCCTGGCACACTTAAGCGCTCCAGGAAGCTAGCTTTCCTCAGTGTATTAACATTACTTCCAGCTGGTGGGAGTAGCCAATTAACACAATACAATGAAAAAGCAAGCAATGCCATGATGAAGACCGATGCACACAGCGTAATCATCGGATATATAGGATATATATACAAATGATACAATGATAGCAAGCTGAAATGGGGAGCATGTTTTCATACTTCTCTTCCTATACTTTCAGTGTGCACTTACCATGCTAGCATTAGGCTTTTAAGACCATCAGGGACATATTCAGAGTCATTTCTGTCTAAACAAAAACGCTCACTAGATTTGTCGCTTACCAGAGGAGACTCACAGGGCACAGTTTCATGCATTTTGCATTGCCAGTGCAGTATCATTCCAGTGTCATTGGCTGAGGTGGGACAGATGGTGCAATGACTGCAACAGGAGTTCTGCCTAGCACTAATCTGCTGCCATCGACAGATCCTGCTTAGTAACCAAATCCAAGTGACCACTCTTCATAGTAATCTAGGAAATTGATGAAAATTAATTTCCATCAATTTTCGAGATGCTTTAAATGTATTTGAGCCAAATTACTGAACTGTAAGCAAAGCCAAAAGTTTGAGTTTGAGTTATTTAGATTTGTTTGAAAAACACTCGCTGCAAGACTGAAATACAATTACTTATTTTCCACTTTTAAAGCAAAGATAAGCTTAAGCTGAACAGGATTTACTATGCCTATGACAATATGCGCTGTTCAGCCTATTGCTGTGCCACGTGTTTAACAGAGAGTACACTGACATCTCAATCATGAGTGAAATGAGCGCAGTGGGAGCAGGTGTCAGGGCGGGTCCATACTGAGAGAAGGTTGATGAGGCAGGGGGATGGTGAGGGCCGAGGAACCTCCACCACTGGGCAGCTCCACAGCTTGGGGGCCATGAGCCTTTGATCTATGAGTGGATGACTCTCATCACCAGTCTTTATACTTTGAGGGGAAGGGGCTGATTCAAAGGGGACTTTGGGGGATAAGAGGGTGGAGGCATCTTCTCATTTGGATGGGGTGATGAGATTGGTCTCTGTAGAGATTGCCCTATCAAAAGCATGATGATCTCAGCACCCCTAACAGACGCTGAAATGATGATTAAGACAGCTATGCCAGTAACATCAGCATTCCTAAAAAACATACATGAAAGAGCAGTAGTTGAGTCTGTGCTGTGATGAGAGGGCCAGCTCTCCCCTCTGCCAAATCAATGTGCTCCTGCTGAGGGGGCCTTTGGTCGATTATCTATTGGCAGGTGCCTGGATCGGGCAGCCACCTGCTCCTAACGACCACTCTGATGCAAGATACTGACACAAAATAGCTTGAAAATGATGATCTTGCACATAAAATTCCAATCAGCACATTTTTCAGCGCAACAACATGGCTTTGTCATCTATCCTAGATGTTTACAGGCTATGAAGACTCAGCTCATTGTGAGAAAACTGTAATTTGGAGACATACAGAGTTTTATCAGATGACTAGAGATCTCCAAAAGCCTCAGGCTCAATAGCATCCCTAGGAAGCGAAGCTACAGCCTAATCTCACAGTATCTCCTGGGTACATCACACTTTAATGGTTGCACTCAGGCCACGATTTCCATCCCTCAACTTCCCGTCTAATCTTAAACTGTCTAATGTGGTCTTATTTTGTCTGACCCCTGGTACCCACACAGCTGTAATCCCCCACACTCCCATCACAACATTCTCATGGAAGTATTCTGGCAGCGCTGCTCCGATCACTTGCTGACACATTTAGCATTTAGAACAGGTGCCCTGCAGCACAGCTTGAGAGTCCAGATACACCCAGCTTTGCCACAATCCTTTTCTCACACACTGCTTTCACTTCTACCTGTATTTACAGAATGAGAGCTTTTGTACTGGAAAGAGGTGGAGAGCTTACCCCTTTTTTCCAGCAAAAAGAGCGTTCTCTCAAGGACTGGCAGACACCATGAACTCCATATTTCTGTTCACTGCATGCCTGACTTCTAATTTGTATCATTTCCCAGAGGAAATTGTGACTAAAAACAGTATTACTGATATCTGATAAGGAGATCATAGACACTTTTGTATGTGAATAATGAGGACTTTCATTCTTTGGTCTCTAGTGGATTGCCAGAACAAAATAACACCTCCCACTTCTTTTCAACAACTCTTTTAGCAAATAAACCATCTCTCAATCAGTAAAGAGTGAGCGAGCCACAAGATGCACTAAACACATATAGCCTAGAGGGGTCAGAATAAACACAGTGATCCAATCAGCAGAGGGAGGAACACAATACTGGGATAAACCAAGTAAAAATATACTTTTTATTGCATGTTTTCCATTTGAAAAATGACAGAGCATATTTCAAACAACACATTTTGTCTGCCGGCCTAAGCGCGGAGAAGGATATATCTGGGAAGGTTAGGCAGGAGAATATCTCTCCAGAGGGATTAGAGTAATGATAAACTCTCCACCGCCAGCAAACTCCAAACCCTTCATTACTGTCAGCATATGGGTCTGCAAATACATGCAGCTACACAAACAGGTGTAGACAGACACACATAACCACACGCATACACTACAAGAGAGACATGTTGGCAAGCCTACAGCTCCAACCCAACATTTAGTCAATACAAAGAAGGCCACAGAGATATGCAGAAACAGAAAAATTCACGCACACACGGACACACACACCGACCCCCAAAAGCTGGTCGTTACAGCTCCTGAATATTCCACCGTGCTCAGTCAATCTGCATTCGGTGGACCGTCTCCCCCCACTGTGTCTCCATTCTGCTGGAACAAATACTAAACCGAGCCAAGGGCACCTCCAGGACTGCTTTGGCCAGCAATTTCTCCCCAATTCTCAGATCGCCTCCTCAGTGACCGCCTGTCTGACATTCACACATACACAAAGCTAATGACAGCCTTCCAGCCACCCAACTGTATAACTGCCCTGGGGGGATAGAAATATCTCAGGCTCCATGGTCACCGACGCTGTGTAGAATGTGGGATCAGGCTCGCCTCAGAAGGCAGTAAGCAAAACAGACTTTAACCTCGGGGATTTGGGGATAATGTCACTCAACTGTTTGGAAAGGTTCGATAACTTTTTGGGTGACACAACAGAACACACTGCAAAATCTACAGAATATAGTGATATAGTATCTTGATTAGATTAAAAGGAGATGTCTATTTAAGAAACTTCTAAGGATTATTTTCCTAAAACAAGTGAACAGATGCTGCCATGCTGTAAGATTATTTGCAATTGTTACCAGTCCAAGTTGATTAGTTTTCAAAAAAAATTCTTTTGAAAAGGGGCATTAATTTCTTGAAACAATGAGCCTCCGCACTTGTTACAGCCTCTTGATGAAGCTCCTCACTATCACAGTGGAAAAAAAAGTCTGTCTTGATTTGAGTCATGTTTTAATATAGTAAGTCCAAAACTCACCTAAAATGAAGAAAACATTGTCTCAATCACTTTAATTTGTACAATTTCATTGCATATATCATACTAAAAATGTTTAAGAGTACTCTCCAAATGTTATTTGTCAAAGTAGTACTCAAAGAAGTACTCATCATGACAAGGAAATTGTTCCTTGTCCTATATTAGGGACTAAAAGTCAGGATATCTTTGCTTAAACATTCAACATTCATTTTTAAATTTATTTCTTGCAAGTAGCCTAGTTTTATGGAGGTGCAATACCAAACCACCAAGTACACGTCTAGGTTGTTTATGGTTTATGGCTAAATTATTGTGCCAGAGTCATTTTTTCCCATTTTACCAGATTGGCAGACACATTTTTATTAACTGTATCTATCTATCTATTTGCATGAAACCAGCACATTTCTCCACATTAGATAATATTTTGAATGTTTCTGTTTGTAACAGGAACTGCAATGAGACAAATAGCAAATTATACTGAACATGGGAAACAGATATACTGGGTGTTCTGTTTGGGTAGTGGCTCTTCTCCAATGCACCTAAAAGCATAAAGAGAGCATATAAGTTTAGCATGAGCGTTACACTAACCTCTCTTGTCAGTGGTAATGACTATATTGATTTCTGTAGGTAAATTCTCATTTTGTTACTCTGTCCTTCCTTTAAGTGTGGGATTAGCTACAGACTGGTGCCCCATGTATCTGCTCAGTACAATTCAGCAGAGAGTACAGAAGCTGCTTGCCCATTTAGAAGCTTGAATCTGGGCTTTTCAGTTGGACTAAGCTGCGCTTTCACCCATTGCATTACATCCCTGTATAGCATACACTCCAGTGTATCATAGTCACTAGCAGCTGTCAAGTGTTGCTCCTACACTGCAAACACACTATTGCCATTCCTACTTAAACACTTGAAAAACAAACTTACGTTCACACATAGCCACTCTGTCTTCCTCCCTTCTTTTACACAGATGCACAAGAAAACACACACAACCCACACACACACATTGCTGTATTATAAATGAATCTCTTCCATCCCGTTACATCTCAGTGTCACTGCAGTCAGGGACATAATCGCCACAACATACACAGAAACACCTCGTTGGCGGTGTTTGAATGAGAACATGCTTCTGAGAGAGACAGGATTCACATACACACACACACACACACACACACACACAATTATAGACGAGTCTTGCTCTGCAGCTGAAAAGATGCTTCTAGCAATTGTGTTGTTTGCACTTCGAATGAGTTTGGTCCATACGCTTGTAGCTTGTGTGTGTGTGTGTGCGCGCGCGTGTGCGTGTGTGTGTGTGCGTGTGTGTGTGTGTGTGTGTGTTGGGGGAAGGGAGTGCCTCTGGGTGTGGCCCCTGTGCTTGTTTATATAGAGACAGGCAGATATCTAGATGTCTAGATATTAAAAATTGTGGGGGAAGTGCTAATGATGTGTTGATTTGGCAGCGTGGCTGAGTAGCACCTAGCATCAGGACATCAGAGGAGCGTAGCCCGGGGGCTTTTCTCCCACTCTATTATTTCCGTCCCTGAGGTCCACCTCTCCTAATGCCATGCAATGTATCGCTGACAGCTACCTTCAAAAGCATCAGCAGGGGTGCGCTAAACAGCAATCCCCCACTGCTCACTGCTCTCTTCTTTCTCAGACAAAAAAAAAACATACTCTGGCAGACAGAAATGTAGATACGAAGATATAGAGAACAGCAATGTGCACACCACAATTGCTTATCAACACACATACACATATAGTATATACTATAGTGTATATATATATATATATACAGTGAATAACACTCTCCCCCTTCTCCCTCTCCCTTTCAGCAGCTACCCCTCCTCCTGCCACCACCCAGCACCCAGAGATAACAGCCTTCCCTTTGGGCACGAAGGCAGGCGGTGGAGGGGACAGCCATGGATATGTTCTGCCTGCTATCTAATGAGCGTCGGAATGTCACTGTGGGCCTGTCTGCTGGTCCCAGCCAGCCAAGCATCCATACATGTGGAATCAGCACAGTCTATCAAACAGCTGGCATACCACTCTGCTCCCTTTTTTTTTCTCTCTCTCTCTCGCTCCTTCTCTCTTTCTCATTCTTTTTTTTTGATCTCAGCTTCCTTCCCTCCATCTCCCTCACTCTTTCTGCATCTTTACAGTATGTGCCTCTCCCCGTCTATTTCTGCTCACAAACAGGCAGAGGCCCAGGTCTGCTTTGCCGGTACGCCTCTCCCTGCCTTCCCCTCACCAACATCATTGACTTAACATAGACATCCCAAATGAAGGATGGAGGCAAGCTCTGCCATAAATAACACGCCGCCTTCTCCGCCTGGGTAACTGAATGTACTTAGCATAGGTAATGCAGGGAATAAGAGAGTGTAATGACGGAGAGGTGCCACTCGCTGAACAGTCGAGTTTTTCGTTTCGTGACAAAAGCAGTGGAAGCTTCTTCCTATAACTGTCTTTGTTTCTCCCGTTCTCTCTTCTTTCCCCAACTCCTCCTTGTAGTCTCTCTACATCCCTGCCTCTCGCTACCTGCCTGGGTAGAACACTTCTGAGTGTTGTCTACACAGAGGACATCAAATGGCCTGCCTTCACAGAGATGCTGGAGTTGCTGCTCCATGCAGAAGTGCTGCTTGCTGTCTCAGCGGCTGTGCAGGGAGATTAGAAGATATCAGCAAGGAGGAGGGAGAAGAGAGAAAAGTCGACAAATGATTGTGGTGTTTCTCCGTCCCAAAACAACACTCTCGCTTTGTTACATTATGTGATCTGCGTTGAGATCCTCCTTGTGAAGATTCGAATGTCGCCACGTCTTTTAGGTTTGCCACTGATCCGGGAGCCAAAAACAATTTCCTCTGTTGCTACTTTTGGCTGGGTTATGATAGACATCTCCATTCCTGTGATGGGGCTGTTAACAGTCTCATTTGGATTATAATGACTGTCTGACATCAAATGACAAAGATGCAACACTGGAAAACTGTGTGTATAAAAGTCAAGCACGACTGCAGCTTTGACAACTCCATTTTGCACAGTGCCATTTACTAAATGCCACAGATAGCCCACACACTGCCTTATATACAATTGATAACATGGACATCTTACTCGTTCACCCATTCATATTTTGGGTATAGAAACTGTTCAGACTGCTTACACACTCCAGAAGAGCACAAATGGGTAAATTCTAACAGGGGGCCATTCACCCTCCAGACTCACATCATACATCTCCGTGAACGCAGGGTTTTGTCCCTGCCTAATCTGATTATGCTCAGTCTTTCTATAATTCTTTGCATGATCCTCCCATCTCTCCCCCTCTGCTCTGCCCAGCTCACCCCACTTTTTCACAAGGAATTGATGTTGCCTTTTGTTTGGGTAGGTGGCAGTCTGAGGGCCCCCAAGCACAGTCTCGTCATAGAGGAAAACCGCAAATCCTCCACATGTTGAAGCAGACGGGTCTCTCACACAGCTGCTTTATGGACCGTACGAACTAAATACAGATACATGGGCTACAGTGTTATCAGATGATTTGACATTTTCAGAAAACGCTCAGGCATCTCACTAGACGGGGTGATCTGTGGATTAGCGGGCTGCACCCTGTCAGTTTTGCAAGTTATTTAAAAAACAAAATATTGAAAGGACAGCAATGTTTGTGAGTCAGTTTTCCTAAAAGCAGTTTGGTCAGCATTGTTTCACATGCGGATCTGGAGACATCTTCCATCTAAGAACAGAAATACAAAGAGTGTGTGTTACTGTACCTTGGAAGTGGAAAGCTCTAGACTCGCTGTGGAAGCCCTGGACCTGAGTAACTCCATCAAAGCCTTCTCCAAGCGTTAGTTCATCAAACACGCTGATGCGCAGAGCAGGGTCAACCCCAAAACCTACAACTAATTTGCAGACACAAAAACATTGTTGTTATTGTTATTATCAGGCAAAGACACCTGTGATACTATATTAAAAAAATCCCTGCTGCTGTCAGCGGAAGAGATGGGAGGTTACTGTACTGTGTACAAGCTGCTTGACAAGTAGGTCTCATTATTTTTGAGAAGCTGGGTGGCAAATTATCCAAAACAACACATAATTTAATTACATATATGTCATTTTATAAGCTACGTGTTGGAAGATAAGGTTACTGCAATCAGTGACAGCCCTGTGTCCTACCTGAGGAGGCGCAAAATATGCCGAGAACCAGAAATAACTGTAATAATCCCATGGTGAATATATAAAAAAAAAATTAGTCCATGTTTTGTCCACTTCCGAGATACAGTACTGTTCAATCACATGTGAATTATGTATCACCCTCGCAAAGATATTACCAATCCCAAATGCTGAGCGGAGGCATCATCACAACTTTAGATGCCCAATGATGCAAAAAAAAAAAAAAAAAAAAAAAAGCAAATCCGGAGGAGAAAAAGAAAATAGCAATGATGCAGAAATTATTCCGTGTAACGCAAGATCTGCTCCATCAGCACCGTGTCCGCGGCACAGGTGGTAACAGAGGATGCACAAAAGCGAGCTGCCTCTGAATCACCAGCTCAACAGACGCTCCTACAGCGGCGTGAATGAGAGCTGCGGCTGCTGAAGGAGGAGTGAGGAGAGAGGAGGGGAGAGGGGAGAAACCTGTTCAAGAGGGGGAGAGAGAGAGAGAGGGAGAGAGGGAGAGAGGGAGAGAGAAAGAGGTACAATGAAGCCCTCTTGTGGTCACAGAAGAGAAAAAACCTTGATGAATATAAAACACTATTGATTGCAACCACGCCTATGAGGAATAAAGTTTCTAATAGGCTATTAAATTAAATGATAATGAATAGGCTATTTATCATTGGGTTTTAATATTAAGTCAACAAACTAAACTAAACTAAATAGCAGTCTTTTATTTTCCCCCATATATAAATAGGACACTTTACCAAAAACAAGCAAACCTCTCACTCTGAACTACAAACTGTATCTGAAACACACACATTTCCTTACATATGATAAATAAATGTTGTCAAACCATAAAGTATCTAGTAAGTATTATCAGGAAAGTTAATATACTATATAAAGGCTATTGCTTTGCCCCCTAAAACTTAGTTATTCACAGCTTGTGATGCTTCAGTGATTACTAGTTTACCTAGTTGCTTCTGATTGGATGGCTCTATACAGTTACATTTACACATACATATTACTAAAGACCACATAAGACAATTCTTTTTAATGGTGCAACATGATTTAGTAAATCACAAATCTGAAGCTTATTAATAAGAACTTTTAGAAGGAAGGACTTTACACTGTCCATAAATTCATAAATACGTTTTATTTAGTATCAGTTTGTTCTGGTTCTTTGTTGAAGCTTTATAATGCTTACACAGAAAAAAACTAGTCAATCCCATTTGTGGCTGCACCATTCCATCAAATGAGAATATTCTAGTCTGTGAATTGGAAATATTGAAATTGTAAATGTTTTATACTATTGAGCCAGACATATTCGGTATTTTTGGAAACTCTGGGCTCTCCACTAGAATTTTAAAAGTTACAAGTTCTGTGGGTTTTAACAATGTTCAGCTGCACAGCAAGAGTTTGTAATGACTGGCCCAATGGCTCAACTGTGGCTCTTTCAGTTTTAAAGAGTAAAAAGATAAATAATATAAGCATTAATATATTTTTGGATGTTTTATCATCATACTTTTCATCCTTTTGATACTAATTGGTTGCATTAAAAGCCTACAGCCTACTTCAAGTACTGCATCTGGGCTTGAGGTTTCTTAGTCTTGAAGATGTTCCAGCACTCATCCAGGAGCTTCATCTGTTCTGCTGACAGGTGGGGAGTCCATAAGCATTTAAACCTCTTTGGTGGGTTAATATTGATGTTACTTGAGGTCACATTGGTCGTCAAGGTCAAATGGCAATCGTGAGAGTCTGGAGTCTCATGAATTAAAGTCTAAATTGGTGTGAACATGCCTGAGAAGGAATGTCAGGATGGCATTATAAGCAGCCGATAAGTGGTGTCGCAACCCCCCCTCTTCTGTTCAGGAATGGTCGTTCCAGTTTGACATAGATGGCCTCGTTTACTGCTCCTTTAAACCATCTGTCCTCATATGAAGAATAGAGGTCGATAAAAAAAATACCAGCAAGTTTAGCAGAGTGCCATACATGTTTGAACTGTTGTATGATCAGAGTTATGACGTCCTGTAAGCAGGCAGTTTCATTCCTTCAATTAGTTAAGTCAGCCAATAAAGTTGAAGTTTGGCTTTGTGGCAGGTGGTACGAAAATGAATTAAAATGGAATGCTTGGCTGCCTGTGTGGCTCAGCCTTGTCAATGCCTTTTTGTAGAGCACAGATGCTTTGTGCTTTGAATATTTGTTTATTCCTCTTGCATCCTCTTCATCCAGGGGACCAATTAACATTTTGAAACATAACCGTTTTATCTGCAGCCATGCCATGCTAGTGTTTTTTTTTTTTTTTTTTAAGCAATGATAAACGGTTATATTTTTCTTGAATCCTAATAAATTTCCTGCCAGATGGACGTGAATTGAAGCCTTTTCGTAATGGCCTGTTCAGAGGCGATCCAAAGTCCACAACAAACTCCAGCCAATCCCCGGATGGCTGGGGAAGTCTTTTGTTGGCTGTGCTGCTCTGTTGAAGTAGGCTGACAAGTGGAGGCCAGCAGATATGATTCTGGGGACAGCTCCAGATCCCGTGCAGTGCTCAGCTCCTTCCTACGGACCCCAGATTAACACCAACATATTTGCCATATCAATCTGCCTCCAGTTCGGTACAGTTTTGACTCATCCCAATAACATGTTTTGTTTGTCATGATTCATGCAAAACGGATGTGTTTTGACAAACAGGCTCTTGTCTGTCTCTGATTCAGATAGCTCGCTCATACAGCAGCTCCACAGTGTGTGGCTAATGGGCGGCTATTGTCAGTAAAACAAAGGCAGGCAGTGCCTCTCCATGCAGTGGCAGAGTGTCACATCTGCTATGTGAGAGGGCCTCCAACCCTCTATTCATTATTAATAACACTAGATTTCTTCTGGGTCCAGACACAGGAAATGTAATTACTTTGTATTGCCCACAAGTTGTCATTTCCTAAAGTGCCATCAGGAAAATAAGAGTCATTAAAGCATGCGCCGAGCCAAGAATGAAAAGTAATAAACGAACACAGCGCCAGCACACACCTCTACTCTTGCTGTGCACGCACACGCACGCACGCACACACACACACACACACACACACTGAGTCTCTCAGGGCAAGGACAGTGGAACAGTAGAAGTCCTTTCATTCAACTGTAAAAGAACCAGATGGGTGATGCATTACAGAGCTCTCAGAGGTTTATTCACTTTGGCCATAACTGCACCAAATACACATACCGATGCCACAGACTAAATGGAATCGCTCGCAGGAGCTGCGCAGAGAAACTGGCCTTCTTGTTCCCACAAGGCTCTCCTGGGATTGATTTGTTGCATAATTCCTTGTTATATTGACCTTGCCTGTCTTTCACATCTGACATTCATGAGTCATATCAAAAACTGCACGCTCTAATGATTCATTACATTTGTCTGCTCAATAATGTGTTTAAAATTCATTCACACCTCTTTGACTTATGATTAATTTAAAAAGCAAAATAAATATGAAAAATATGATAAGAGAAGCTTTCACCACAGTTATTATATATATAATTTCCAGGCATTTGATGCTCCTGTTCTGATAAGGGGACTCATAAGAAGTACAACAGCACTAAAAAACTTAGTGCTGTTGACAAACTGATGAGCAATCAATAGAAACAACTGCAAGAAGATATGTATGCACTTAAAATAAGAAGTTGATTAAATATATATATAAAGTACCAAAAATTACCAGATTTCCAGAGACAATATTAAACAAAAGCTAGATAAAGAAACTTTTTTTTTAATTTCATCCATCCTGAAATATAGAAGGCCTTCATCCTCTCAGTGCCATCTTGTGTGCATGGCAGTGAATTGCAGTGATTCTGGCATCAGAGTGGAGCAGTACTGAGGTCAGACAGACAGTGTCACCCTTGGACCATCCCAGGGCTAAATACTTGATGACCTGAGATACAGGCAACAAAATGTTGCTGCAGGGACAGCAAAGACTAAGAGAATAGAAGAAAACAGAGAAGAAAGAAAGAAGAAGAAAATAGACTTTGTACTCCAGGTTATCCTTCAAAGGCTAAATGATATTTAGACCGGATTATTAGTTGGACCAAGAAAGGGGTTATTTTTATCCTGATGGTAATGACACCTCTTTTGGATTTATTGAGGAATATGTAGTACAGTGGCAATGTCTTCTTAAAATACATCCAAAATACATCCAATGGAGTATCATATTTATTTATTTTTTTAATCTTTGGACGTTACAAAACCAAATGAAAGATAAGACTCAGGACTGCCCATTACATATCTACCATGTTGTATTGTTGTACTGATATATTGTGGCAACAGCCTGACAGAAAATAATTGTTTGGCGATCGAAATGTAGAGAAAAATGTGAAAGATTTTTGTGTCCCTTTCATAAGGTTATGTGTCTTTGTGTACTGGCTTTGGTTACATGCAGTTTTCAAATGGCAGCGGAGCAACAAGTAGCGGCTTTGCGAAGCTCACGATATGCAGTCTTTATTCACACTTTGTCACACCAATGTTGACCTGAGATGATGTGTTTTTAAATGTAACCGGCTCAATGTAGATGTATTCTTAGTTGAAACATGATTATATGTATGTTGATCTTTTATAGACTGTCCATGCAGTGCAGTTGCTCCACACAGCCACTCCCATTCCCCCTGGATCCTATTGTGAATGTGTGCAGTGAGCTGGCTCATTGGGCCCTCACGGTGAATAGCCCACTGCCATTCACTCAGCACACAGAAGCTCATTAGAACTCTATAGACACACAATTGTGAGGCTCACATTAGAAACTTCCTCCTCTGGGGCACAGACACCGCACACAAAGTGCCAGTTTGCTGCTAAGCTAAGCGCATTGTCTTCCTGATTCATGGAGCCTGGCCCTCCATTCACGATATTAAGTTCGAGTGGTGGAATATCAATTGCGTGTGCAATGGGCCGGTATCTTTTTAAGAGCTTTAGTGGGGTTAAAAAGGAGAGAAAAGGGATCTCAGCCGGTCTGCAGAGTGCTAGCTTTCAACAGGGCCATTGTGAGGATTCTGAATGAAGGGAACCCTGTTTTTTCCCTCCATTTCTTAAAAGAGATGGACATCAAATAAATTCACATGAACTTGCTGCAGGGTGTTTCCAAGACCTACCGTTTAAGAATAGCCTAATTATACCTCCCTCTCCTGGAGAGCTCTATTGGAATCTGGCTAATTATGAAGTGGTGAATCTTAATGACGATACGCTCTTAGCAATGCCTTTTAAAGTCGTGTGAGATTGGTTCCAGCCAAAATTTCAATGGACACAGAAATAGCCTGTACGATTTTAACAGGAATACATGAACTTCTGAGAGTCGAGTTCTTGAGGCGCTCATAACTTTTTGAAAAAAATTGCCACAGTTTATTATTTTCTGCTTGAATGCTAATTTAGGGGTAAAGAACTGTATGAATAAAATGTTCACACAAATCACACGAAACATACCTGGACCACAATCAGGATCCTTTCAAAGCGTAAACATACAACACAGTTAATAACACTGGAGAGCAGTCTGGGATTCCCTCCTGTTTTCTCTCTGTGTGCCAAAAAAAATGACTCTTCACCAAACAAAAAGCCTTGGGGGACTATCTATGTGGAGCATGTTAACACACATTCACTATACAAAAGTAGATATCCCACACAGACTTGCTAACACTCATCATGTGACAGAGCGCTATGCCTTCTCCACCAGTCTGAGGAATAAAACCTCAAATTTGATTACAAGCAACCTTTGGCTCCCTGGCCATCACACAATAGGCCGAGCTGTCTGGGCCAATTTCCATGCTCAGCATGAGGTATCTACACGCGCAGACTGGAGCTCCCTGCCCCCCCCCCCCCCCCAAATCCCCTGACTAGTGTGGATATGCCTGTTTACTGTGCCTAAACTCTTGGTCTGTCGCCCCTCTTGTTGGTCTTTCTATTATGATGTTGAGGATCATTAGTTGCAGTGTGAAAGGTTACACAAGCCTCTCATTGGATGTGTTTACATCAAAACATCACTACATGCATGTGCGTGTGTGTTTGTGTGACCATTTTTATTTTACAGTTTCAACCTTCAAACATGCAGCATGATGTTTACCCTCCTACTGGAGAATGGCACCAAATTAAAAATTTAGTGGTTGAGTCTCCTACCGCTGACTCTCTCTCTGCTGACCTAGAACTCAATCTTACCAGGACCTAAAACCCTGTGTGAATCTAAAGTGCTTTGACTGATTGGCACGCAAACTAGAACACTAAAATGACCTAAATTGAACAAGAAACAGGCAGGAAGGACGGCTTTAGTCCTATATTCCTTGCATATTGTATATTCTATTCTATTTTAATAGGTCTTGTCTATGGCATGGTGCTTTTTAAAGTACAGGAATCCTGACACAATATTCATTTTACATTGTTCATTTACCAGCCTAAGTAACAAATAAAGCACAGTTGCTGTTGTTTGATCTTATACATTAATATATATTTTTAGTATATGATTTTTATTATTTCAAATGATAGTGAAGTAGTGTTGCAATAGAAAAAACTTTGGAAATGCAAGAATCATCAAATAAAAAGTAGGTGTATGGTTCCAGGAAATGTAAAGGGATGAATATTTCATTTAAAAACAGACCCAAAGTTGTCAACATTATTTACTTGACTTATTTTAAATCATTTTGCAATCAATACAACACGTAAAGAGCAGAGTTGAAATAGAAAAAAAGACCATTGCAAATGAACTGCTCAGGGGTTTGTATGAAGCACAATGAAGCTCTGAGGGAGGCTGGAGAAAAGAGAAAACTATTTACTACTGGAGAAGACTGTTTGGTGCATGTTAAACTTTGGCCAGCAGTTCATTGTCTCTGATGTCTATCATTTAATAGGCTAGTTGACATAATGAATGAGCCAGACCCACCTTCTGCCCCTCCAGAAAGGACCCCAGCCTTATCTGAATTGAGCAGCACATTAGAGCCTCTCAGCCAATCACGACAGAGCCCTGTAGCAAAGTGCAGGCCCGAAAGAGGAAGAGCAGAGAACTTTTGTTTTCCTCAGAGTTTAATGAAGTTGGCCTGGTCACTCAAGAAGGGATTAAAAGAGTTTTTAGTGTCACTGAGCTGTGCCTGCAGAAGAGGGAACTCAAGTGTTCGGGTCACTGCGTGAACAGGATGGTCTCAGTTCAGAGCTGTTCGAGGAGGAATATGGCTGGTTCTCCTCCTGCTTTACCAGGCTTCGGGAGCTCAGGAAAGAGTTTTCTTATTGACAATCTGCTGCAGTCACAGACATCTTCAGCCCGTCCAGAAGGGACGGCAGGTGCACACATGAGACGGGCAACATGTGAACGTCCCAGGAGAACCTGGGGTCCTGAGCACGGAGCCTACCAAAGCCAGGCCCACGGACCACAGCCGGTGAAAGACTTAGGAGGACCACTTCTGCCACACTCAGGTAAACAAATTAATTTATAAAGATTGACTTTTTAAAGAAAAAGCAAATTTTCAGATTATGTCAAAGGTCTTAAATGTGTGAAGCTACAAATTTACACAATGACAGCATGTGCAGCTGTCTTGCATTGCAGTGTTTTCTTCTAAAAAATATATATATATCTTATTTCTTCTTTCCAACACTTTATATTCAAAATATGTAACTGATAAATGTAAATGATAAACATTCTCCATTTTTAAACTTGAAATAATCTATAAGTCTTAAATTTAACTTGGTAGATTATAAGCATATTTGCCTTTAAGAGAAGTCACATTTTAGCATGGCATGAGTCACTGATTCACTGCCATAAATTAACAGATTTTTTAAAACTTGTGTAAAATTATTTAATCAAGATCTATTAATAACTGAAATGTCCATGCTTTGCTATTGTGAAAGTTCCTTGCAAATATTACTGTATACTACTAAAGTAAGGAAAAACTTAAAGGCCTCTTTTATAACTTAAATACTCTCGCACACAGTCTAACTTTTATTTGCAACGTTTCGGTGCTAGACCTTCATTAGTGACAATGAGAAGCCATTTTAAATAGGGAGTGACTGTAAATCACATTCCCTACATGCAATAGGATAAATAAATACCAAACATCAATTTACTATATGACAGTCTCCAATAATATACATGGAGTTAGAAAAGTAAAACACTCTATATAGTAACAATCATAAATGTAAATCAAAAATGCTTACATTAAATGGGTACATTACTATAAAATAAATGCTTAAGACCCCAAAAGATTAAATGCATTCTCAAAAAAGATACATTCCCAAATATTGCAGGTTACATTTGCAGATGAACCTGTAGGGATACATTTACATGAAGGCTTCACAGAATTCTAATGGACTACATCAATGTATACATATGTTAAGTAACACTAAATTTACCTCTACCCTATCAAGACTGCATACATTAAATTAAGTAGGTCATACAGGCCCCAAGAGGTAATTGCAGTCAAAAAATGCACATATTCAGCAGGTTTGTGGATAAACCAAACATAGCATATAGAAAAAGTCAACAACAATAATAAAGTTACTTAGAACCCTGCACAACTAAATACAAAAGACATCAATGCATATATATATATATATATATATATATATATATAACCATCAGATTATTAGCAAAAAAAGACATTAATGTATAGCCTGCAGAAAACAATCTACAGAAAATATACTGTAAATATTCAGTATAAAGAATCAAAGGAAAATGTTAATAAGTAATTCATCATTCAGTCCCATAAGTTAAATTATTAACTATATTTTCAAATGTTAATATACTATAGGTCTATGTAAACTGTTTAAATGGTTGATGGGGCAGTCTCCGTCACTTAAATAAGAATTTTGCAAAATGTGATTTTTGAAATGATTGTGGACTTTGAAATTTAACAAGAATTGAATGACATTTAATTTGAAATATGATAGAAAACTAGTAGCAAACAACATTTTATAACTTTTATATTTAAACAGATCAGATTCACCCAGTCTTGATAAGCAATAACAATGACAGGAAATATTTAAAGCTGCTAAATGCAATGATTTAGATTTAAATACTATAAACCTATGCACACTTTAAAGTTATGTGAAATGTCCGATCATTTCCAATAATTATTTAAGCAATTCATTTTCAATCTGAATGAGATCTTAGATGGGTAGTTTTCAAATTTTTCTAATAAAATTATTATTATTGTTAAAATATAATATCAAATAAAATAGTTGAGGGTTCATCTGTGTGCATCACTTAAAGCTCAGCACTGCTGTAAAAATACACACAGAAAAGGAAACAACACTGTAAAAATTAGTAGGACTCCAAATTCCCTTAGAAGTTGGTGGTAATCCAGGTATACGCCATTGTGGATCATACCTATCACACCTGGCTACCACATGACCATATCTGACTGTCCCTATCTCGCTGTGCAGGTGTGCTGAGCAGTGTTTTCCTGCGGAGCCCACAGTATCTGCTGGCATGCTGCGGAGGGTCCAGCCCCCCTCCTGTCTTCTCCAGTGAGTGTTTTATGCCTCATCAGCAATGCCTCAGCTACTCTCTAAGCATTAGCAGCAGGGTCTCCCATGCTCTCCACAGCTAATTACTGATGCAATGCCAAAGAGCTAATTCTCCGCTCAACTCTGCACAGCTCTATTCATAAGCATTCACGGCTGTTTAGGACGGGGAAGAGGGGTGGGTTGCAAGGCTTTTAAGAGTCCCTGGGGCCCCCTATTTTGTACTTGCAAATACACACTTTTTCTAGCGCAAATATGCAGAGCTAATAAACATCTTGTCTTCTGTCATATTAAGATTATAATTACCAGGTGTGGATTCTTAGCGCTGAGTAAGGCAGATTGTTTCAAAGCTTAGCACTCCCTCAGCATATTAATACGTTTGGTTGTGAATCCCAATAGTTTCAAGTTTAATTTTCAGGCTGCATTTGAAAACATCCAATAAAGCCATATTGCACCTGAAATGCTTACATTTTAGAACTAATTACACTTTAAATATATATTTTTGGACTTGTATAGAGTAGTAGTACTATCTACTACTCTTTTAGTATTAATCAAGACTAGCAGCTGTCTTGTTTTGGCATTGTCCCAAAGCAATTGGAAGTTATTAGTTGCTGCATCCTATGATGCCTGTCAAGAGTTGTTGAAAATAGCACAAATCAGAAAGCCCTCATCCCACAGGTCCCTTGAGTCCTCTTGGTAGGTTGACACTTTCCCACAGTGCCCAGCAACACAACAATGCCAAGTCTGGCCGTGACCAATTGGCACTTTCACTCCACCATCCACACGCGACCTCACTGCAATTTTTCACTGCAGCAATGAACTCCGCTAAGCACAAAAAAACTCGCCCATTTTTCTGCAGAAGAGGGCTGGACCAGGAACATCCCCCAGCCATTGTGTGGCTAAAGAGCTTGGTTCACCGACCCCCCTCCTTTCTCTTGTCCTTCAACTCTCATTCCTTCCCATTGGAGACCTCTTGACTAGGACATAAAGCATTCAATAAAAGTGACTTTTATAGACTTATTCGAGCTCATCTTCACATACAAACTGCCTTCATACCTGCAAGTGAAAAGATTTAGTGTTGGGCCACTGAGCCATCGAGTAATGGCATTTCCATTGAACAGCTCTATTGTTGATGTCCCGCAGGGCTCTATAGTTGGCCCACTAGGGTAGACACACACGTTGCCCAGGAATGACCTGGTAATCAGCTATTTAAGTGAAAGCCATTGAGTCCCAATAGAGAAGTGAGAAGCATGTCCAAACCTGTTATGTGCTCCCTAGAGGTGGTCTATGTGCAGATTTGTCGTACAGATTAAAAAGGCAACGTTGAATGGATCGGATAAATTGTTCCACTTGACTTTTGTTGTGCGTGCACCTGTGAGTGAAGCAGCGTGGGATTGCTCCTCACAGTTCACCAAATCCTTTTTTTCGCAGATGAAATGGCTTTCTATTCTCTTTAGTCACCCCCAGTTTGTTAAATTGGACAAATGGAAAGAAAAAAAAGACTGAAAGTGAGTGATAAAGTGAGTGTGACAAAAACAGGCAAGATTTTGAGTTGAAAGGGTAGGAAATGTGGTATGGTTGGTAAAGTACATATTGATTGTGGACAGAATCTGATTTTGTGCTTTTTGTGCCTCTATTCGTTTTCAAATGAAGCTACAGTTGATTTTAGGATTGTAACAACTTGGGCCAGAGAAAAAATCAATCAATCAAGATGTTGGCATAGTAGCTTGGGTCATCACACCAACATTAATATATATTTTTTCAATTTATGTTTCAGAAGGAGCAAATATCCGAATGTGGTCTGCAGATATAAGTCCTAAATCACGCAGAGGGATCCTTAGGAGGGCCGTGTTTTCCGAGGAACAACGGAAGGAGCTGGAGAAAACTTTTCGAAGACAGAAGTACATCAGCAAAACAGATAGGAACAAACTGGCAGCTGATCTCAGCCTCAAGGAGTCACAGGTAATCAAGTATGAGTTACTTCATTTTTTGAGGCACATGGCAGCAAAAAATACTTCCTTTAATAGCTTAAAGGTGCCCAGGGTTGCATGGTTAAGTAACAGCCAAACTCCTCTCTTTCATAAACTGCAAGCTTTGTCAAAGGAACCAAAATCCCAACAGCCTAAAAGTCAACCCACTCAGTGACTGTGATTATTCTGTGTTCACCTTCTAATATATTTGATTTATTAGTAGATTATTGTATTCCGATATATCTGATTATATGACAAAGTGTACAAAAAACAGATAAATACTTACTTAACAAGACTACAGCCACAGTACAGAACTGTGTGGCTACACTTTGGTGCTTTGAGCTAAATGCTAGTGTCAGCATGCTAACATGCTCACAATGACATTGCTGACATGGTGATGGTAAGCAAGTATAATATCTACCATGTTCACCAATGTCACAGACTTTTTCAAATTAGCACTAACCACAAAGTACAGCAGAGGCCGATGGGAATGTCATTAGCTTTGCAGGTATTCAGCCATAAACCAAAGTATTACAAGTACAAGTTTAAAAAATGACCTGAAGGTGGCGCTACAGGAAAGGTTACAGGATCACTAAAGTTATTACAATTGATCCTGAAACATTGCATGGCAATCAACCCAATAGTTGTCAAGACATGTCACTCAAAACCACAAATGTAAACCTAATGGTGGCACTGGAGGACAAATCAGGGATCACCTGACCAGCCACACCGCTGGTTTAGCTAAAAATTAATGAACTACACAGATGAAACTAAAATGTCTTTCCACTCTCCTGATGCTATAGGTCAAGATCTGGTTCCAGAACCGCAGAATGAAGTGGAGGAACTGTAAAGAGAAGGAGGTTCATAACACTCGCTCCCCAATGGATGAGCTCATGGCCCAGGGTCTTGCTCAGGAGGAGGAAGAACCATCACAGAATCTCACTGATGCAAAGTCAGATAAATCACCACTACAGAAGCATGCCAGGGACACATGAGGTGTTGTAATGAGCGGAAAGTTAACCAGAGACTCTAACATCCACAAACAGCTTTAAAAAAGCTACAGGACTGAGATGGTGTCAACAATGTGTGGATGGAATACGGTGAAGACTAATACTGATAATATTAACTTTTCTTTCAACTTATGTAACTGCTTTGTTGCATCATAAATATAATGAGGTTCAACTGCTTAGTCAATCATCTTATTGCGTTTCACTGGCTTCAGTAAGCAATTTCATGGTTATTACACTGACAAGTCTTTCCAGGAAAGATTCTTTGTTTGTAATTTCAATCGCTTAAAAAGGTCAAATGAGTCGCTTCATTTACTACATTTACATATCAGACTTTTCTTTTATCGTCCATGTTTTGGTAAGCTTTACACTAATATTCTGTTCATAATCCAAATCCTTTTTCAAATCAAATTTTACTTGGTATGTTTTGTAAATAGTTTTTCATGATCGTGAATGCATAGATCAACTGTAAATAAAGTGTTTCAATTAATGCTGATTTCCACATTGCTTATTCTTACTGTTAGGCCTGCTAGAACAAAACCATTTATATGTTAATGAACACCATTTTCCATTTCTTTAAATACAGTGAATGTGGACTGTACAATCTATTAAGAAGATGACCAAAAAAGATAATGGTTCACTTAATTTTTATTTTTAACCTTTTTATGATCAGTGCTTAAAAGAAAATTGGTTTTAATTACCTCTGACAATTATATTCGCTCACACAGGCGCATGCAGTCCTCTACAGAAAAAATACACATGAAATGCATTACAATGAATACAAGCACATGAAGTGTAGCTACAAACAAATGAGAAACAAAAGAGTTTTTTCTAGTTTGTTAATTTTTTAAGATACTACAATAGACTACCTAATTAACAGCCCAGTTCAGGAAGAGTGGTGCATTTCAGGATACGGAGATAATTTTTGACTTTGTCGGAGTCTCTCCGGAAGCAGTAAAGCAGGTCATTATGGTCAAGGGAGTTGAGCTCTCCTCGTTTGTAGAAGGAAAAGGCAGGGGAGGGGACCAGACTATCAGAAGAGACGTAACCCACGGTGTTACCAAGCACTCCTAGTAGCTTCATCTGAGGTGGACAGAATAAAATGCAATTATTTCCTTTAAGAAATGCACACACATATATGATGTAAATGGCAGAAATACAAAATTTGCTGTAATTCAATTTTATACTTCCTCCCAGTAAACATTGGCTAATTTTCGTCAGATTTTGCAGTGAATACAAAGCGAGAAATTCCAACTGCACTGCAAATAAGCAAACACATTCAATATATTAATCCAGCCTTTTAAATATTTTTCCTTAAATGACCATGAATACAATTAGTATTACCACACACCACATCTACAAGCTCAGCATTCATAAATGGACCCTTACCTTCTCTGCCATTTTTGTCACTCCATCCCTCAGCTCGTGTACCATATCACTAATCTCCAGTGCCTTGTTGGAGCTGTAGTGGCTGAAGTCTTGATTCTGATCCTGAGACATGCTCCGGTGGAATTGTGACAAGGGGTCACCCCAAGCCCCCAGCAGCCTTAAGATCACCTCTGTCAGTTCTTCTCGCTGCATATGAAAGAATAGCTTAAATAAATTAGCTGCAAAGTAGAATTAAATTCTATCTCCCAGAAAAAAAACAGTTTTCTGTCTTTAACTGTTAAACACTTATGTACATGTGTAGCCACAACCATGTGTAATATTAACATGAATACTCACTCCTATCCTTTGTGCATTCTCTTTGTCATCGGGTGTTAGTATGCCGTATGTGTGGCACCGCTTTCCTATAAGGTTCTTGCTAGGAAAGAAATATTGCTCCTGCGTGAAAGACAAACATATCACACACAGCGATATCAGAGCTTGAAAAATAGCCAACTCAAACAAGGGTGATTGATGACAGTTGTGGACGAAGGGTGATGGATGGTGATGGATGATCAATGTCAGGGCTGAAAGAAAGGACTCACAAATTCAGAGTGCAGATCACTGGAGATCCCATGCATTCTGGAGGACTGTTGTATGACCCTGTCAAAGAGATCTGCCAGGGAAGGAACATGGCATCCAGCCTGTCCATAGGCACAGATTGGTGCAGTGCCAACTCTCGTGTAAAGCTCCAGGTGCACCAGTGTAAGGACAATAAACCAAACTGAGGAAAAAAAAACTTAAAGTCACTAAACACTTTCTCACTTCACAAATAAATAAAAACTTTGTAATAGATTTGTTTTTATCTTACCCATTTTCATGGTTCCTTTCTTGTGGTGGAGCAGCAGATGACTAGTAGATTTCTTTTGCCACCAGAGCTACTCCTGCGAGGGCTAACTCGGACAATGATGACGTTGCTGATTAGGCGAATTCATTTATAGAGGGGAAAAAAACATGATTTTTGTCTTTGCCTGTCATATGCTTCGTTTACTTATCTGCTCAGCCAAGTGCAGACAAAACTAGCCCAGGCAGAAAATGTACTACACACTATAGATTGGTTTAGGCAATTTGTGTATTGATGGTAATAATGCAAATTTGTGTATGGGATATAGAAAAACTTTTATTTTGCTGTGCTAAGTTGTTAGTCAAAATATGCTCTTTTTAAATTGTAATAAGAAATAAAAAATCAACTACAAAAGCAGATGCACTATCCAGCTGTCCACATTCAACTGTAGCTTGAAATAACCTATCTTTATAAAGTCCTGATATATTTGTCATGCTTTATTAGTTGATAAAAATGTGATGAATTATATTATTACTCTAAATGGAAAAATGGTGCTATGACTCCACTGCTACTCAACTGTCCCCAAGGGAAGAGATGAACCATAAAACAAACTCATACATGAGAGATAATTGGCACTTGGTGGGGCAACTGATCATATTAAAATCACTTAAAATTATGCTTTTTTTTTCAAACTACAAGACAGCTCATCGCCTGTTAAGAGCACAATATCAAAAATAAATAGCATCACAAAATTGTATTGAATCAGCTCATTGTTCAACAACCCTAGCTAGTGAAGGTCTGTTCAGCCTGACAGTGAAAACAAGGCTATTCAAATGTAAAGTGAGTGATTCATCTTCTCATTAGCTCTACATAGTACGGGCAATACCACAGGCCATCTACTGTGAATAGAGTCATGAGTCATTCTGAGCAGTTTGACTTTCAACATTATGGAACAACCAATTTGTTAAAGCAATGCAAAACCTTATAAAGTGTTTAAACAGAAGGGGTAAAACTCTCGGTGGACATGTATGCATGCTTTGTTTTTATATTTCCTTATAAATTGTCTTTCAAACTTTGCAATGAGGAAAGGCATGGTACCCCAACAGTAAATAAGTCCTCTGCATCTCCATTAGTGTGCCACCTTGTGGCGATATGAGTGATGAGGGCAACCCAAAGAGTTTATTGTGTGATTACTACTTGGAACAAAACATTCAAGTCTATAAAATGCTAAAGCAGTATGATCAACAAAATGGTTGCAGTCAAGCATCACAAATACCAATCAAGTATCATTTTACAGTACAAATATTTTATTGTCATCTTTTTCCACGACATACAAAAAGATGTCATAAATACATCAATATCCTTATAGAAAATAGAATCTACAATCAATTTACATTTATTAATAATATGTACATGTTTGAGTGCATTCTATTACTGTGTGCTGTAAGAGCAGAGATGAGATGGTGAGCTGAAGGGAAAAAAGGGTATTGATGTCCGAGTCCAGCTCCATTCTGATATTCATTTCTATTCAGCCTACTCTTCAAATTTCCATTAACACCCAACGCCAAGAAACTCTCCATCTCAAAATTCCTGTTTGACTTTGTCTCAAATCTTGTGTCTGAAGTGTAGAATCATACAAGAAGGTTCTTCTTATGCAATGCTACACTTTAAACACAGATTTAGAGCTCCAGTATTTAAATGTAAGTCCATTCAACATCTATGATGTTTCCACTTGCGAGTGGCCACAACAATGTTTGCATCCTTTTTGTGCCAAGGGAAGAGTCGGATGAGAGCAAGGGTGCCGTCAGGCTGCACAGAACCAGTCAGTACATAAAGCTGGGCTCGTCCGGGGCGCACAAGGGCATTAGCACAGCGAAGGTTGATAAGGAGCCACTGTTGGAGGAGGTGCTGGGTGTCATAAGGCAGCAGAGGCCCCTGGCGGATAAATTCAACCCGGCCCTCAACCTCAAATTCTGGCTCTCCCATGGGTAGGCGACGACGATGAAGTTTGGCAGTCACAGCTGTAGAGAAGAGGGAAAAAAAGAAATGAATCATCTGGTTTGGAAAATTAAACACAACCACGACTTGATGCAATTCAACATGCCACAGCTTTTAGAAAAAAAAATCTGAATCTTACCAAAGTCATGCTGGCAAAAAGCATCCAGGACTGTTTTCATTGCGGGAGCCTCTTCCACAGAAGGACAGTTTTGGCAGGCAGGTTTGGGCAAGTCTGTGATAAAAATTAAACATAATTTAATTTAACTGCAGGGCACATGCAGTAATTATAGTAAACCAAAAACAGCAAGCACATGGTAGTCTGTTCTGCCAATGGGATGACAAACAGTTACTAAAATAGCATTCCAATAATTAGTCTGTGGTCCTTACCTTTGGCAAAGTGGCTGAATTTTGCAAGGGGAGAAAGGCACATGTCTTCCTCGGCAGGGAAGCGGTCACAGTCAAGTGCCTCAGGCCATGGGTGACCCTGGCAGGCGAGCACCGGGGCACAGCTGTCCCTCACTGCCACACAAAGACTACGGCAGGGCTGGATAAAACTGAAGGAAAGGAAGTCAAAATGTTACAAAGTCGCAAAGTTACTGTAAGAGTGATAAAAACAAAGTTTAAAACAGAAAGGGTGTTTTGTTTTCCAAATTTGCAGATAAATAAGTATTCAAAAGAGAATAAACTACACAGACAGTAAAAAGAACAAGAAATATAAAATCTCCTTACGTGTCAAGACAGACAGGAGCAATGAGGGAGCAGAGGAAGGCCTGGGCCTGGGGGTGGCAGCCTGTCTGCAACAGGGGTCTCCAGTCCTCCGAGCGTGGCACCACCTCGCCTTCCAGGTTACTGTGGCCCAAAAAGTTGGGCAGCCGCATCTCAGAATATCCAACATCTTTGCACACCTTCATCTGGTTGGGGATTGTGACGCAACGGGTGGATTGACCCATGTCAAATGCCATTAAAGGACATGCCATAGCCAGGAGAGCCACAGTGAAGATCACAGCCATTACGATGTTACGCAAAATCCAGAGAGTCCACAAGGAAGATAGATGAGATCTCACTGAGGTTGCTTGTCAGAAGTCTCTGCTGTCCTCGACTGGCTTTGTAACTGCTGCTGCTCGCTTTATATACAGCAAGGTCAGCCAGCCCCATCAGTCTGTATGTCTGTTATCAACTACCTATCAAAGACGCAGAGACGATGTGTTTGGAGACAACGGCTTGTTTTGTGATGACTGGAGACAAAGAGGGGGCAGTAAGCAGATGGAGGGTGTGTGTGAGGGTGAGTAGGGAGGGGGGGGGGGGGGGACAATGGGCAATCACAACCCACCTTTCACCAAGTGAAGCGCAGTCACACAACGTTGAATATTCTTCATTTGCTTTCATAGTTGAGGAGGTCAATCAAAAAAAATTGAACATTTCTTGGAAAAGGATGAAAAACTAATTCTAGGTATAGAAAGTGTACACGGCTACTTGGCACACAATCTTGTTATCTCTGCAGTTTGCAATAGTGATTCAGTCACCTCAAAAAGTGAATATTTTAATTTTCTGTTTTGTCCACTTCCTTTATAGTGAAAAGTAAAATGATGAGAGGCAAATGAAGCTGAGGTTCACAAACTGCATCACTGAAAGTTCCTTCAGAATGAAAGAAATCTGAGGTTTTTGTAGACAGACAGGCAGTCTCCTTCATATTGCTAGTCTCTTTCATGTGCCCCTGCTTCCTAATTGGAGGGTTTCATCGGCAGAGCCTCCAGTTCTCATTAGCAAAGTCTTGTCTCCTCTGGCTCACCTGGCTTTGATCTGCCAATAACACAAACTCAGATCCACATGCAAAATACTATAAGCCCACCTCTGTTGCTTTTCTGTTTAGTACAGAAGCAGCACAGAAAATTCAGCATCACCAGCTACTGTATAAGGCACTCGCATGAAAACACTAGCATCTGTGTTATACAGTGTAGAATGAGTTCATGCATATTCAGTGTGATGCTGCAGCTGAAGACATTCTCCCTATCCAAAGGACATATACATATATTTTCTTCTAATCAGGATCCTTCATTTGAACTGAAAAAAAATATATTTTGTGGCAATCAATGTTATTTGAATATTTATTAATATAAATAACCAGAGCAACATGCAAAGACTGTTGTCAGACAGAGCCATAACATGCCAACATCCCATTAAAGAGACCAGAGATCTCGTCCTGAGATGCAGACTGGTGGCACAGACACAAGTGCTAATTTGTCTCATTCTCTCTGTCTCATGTGCTTAGGCCTCTTAATCCAACAATAGAACTACATTACAGCATCATCGTATTTGTTTGGATGTCGTCTGTCTCCAGATTTAGATGTGTATCTGGGGCTGATGCCTCTGGGCCTTTTCAGGACTTTCCCTCATGAATCAGAGGTCTCTATCCCAGCCAGCCTGCGATGGTCACTGTGGCTTCAGACACACCAAAGTAAAGCCCATTCTGATTGGCTTCATTCCCATTTCTGTGCCTTTGTACCAGCCCTGCCTCCAGCAAGGACTGCACTCCTGCGGCCAGCCAGAACCCTCCATCGGCCCCAGCTTAGCTAACTTTTACAGCCTGATCTGATGAGTGGAGGCTGGTTCCAGTGCGGGTAGACGAGTACACCCCGTAAGAGGGGACAATTAGAGTCACAGACCAATTTGGGAGAACAATAGGTCCACATATTTAACAAGCTACCCCTGCCAGTAGCCCAGCAGGGGTCTGTTGTTGGGCCTAATGGCTGCCCTGTAGACACTGTGTCTGTCTTGGTAATGTGTTGCCTACCCCTGCTTCAGTTAATGTGGAGGTGATAGAGTATGAGCTGAAAGGCTGGGCACCTGTCTGTCAAACAGACCAGTAGACAACCCAGCCAAAATAGATTTGGCTTTTAAAAAAGGGCAGATGAAAATCTTTAAAAACAGACCAATAAATGCTCAACCCAAGTCGATGACACACTGCTTTTTGCAACACTTAAGGGAAAAAGGTTGGAAACCACTGATTAAATCTTTAACAATGTGTTGTGTTTTAAAAGCCTTTTATATTATCCACTGTGTCAAATCTTAGTCTGAATAGTAACTAAAGCTGTCATAAATAAATATAGTGAAGTACAAAGTAGAATATTTCCCTCTGAAAAATTAGTAGAGTGAAAGTATAAAGTGGCATAAAATGGAAATAAAGTACCTTCAAATTATACTTAAGTACAGTACTTGAGTAAATGTACTTAGTTACTTTCCTCCACTGAATATAGCACACATTGTGTTTTGTTATTTTTTTTGCTTTGGTTTGTTTGGTTGGTTCTGGTTCTCCCTCTTGTCTTGTACTGTGTAATATGCGTCTTCATGTTAATCACTTATCTTGCACTATAAATAAAATATAGCACAGCTCAGCATTTATTTGTGAAAAAAAATCCTCTTAAGCTGATCAGCAGAAATGGTAGACTGTACGTAAAGTAATAATTTGGAAACAAATCTTGGAGCTGCTCCATAAAACAGAATAACATAACTTATTATTCCCATTCAGAATATTTGAAGCATCCTGTTCAAATCTGAATGGGATGTTTCAAATATTCTGAGCAGGGTCAATCATTAAGTTAGTGTCAACTGACCAACTTTAAAATGTGTCACCTGAAGACATCATCAAGTCAAGTTTCAATGCTCCAATATCCGGCCAGGGAGGACATCACTCTGTAGTAGTTTGTCCATCATTTGAAAAGCATAATGTAAATTCTGTTTGAGTTGATGTTCCCTTTACAGTACAGTTTCCACTGGCAGAGTGGGACAGCAGAACAAACACCTGAGACATACATCAAAGACAGAGGCGTGTTTGGGAAGAAAAGGAGGGGGGAATGGGTGTCTGAGATGGGCTCCCTTGTAGCACAGTGCACTCAGATAAAAGCTGTCTCCTCCCTGCACATAAGAGACTCATTAACTTAAGAGATTGAACCCCCATTTGCCTCTTTTCTCTCCCCTCCACCCTCCCCTCCCCTCCCCTCCATCCTGCTGGGCTCCAGTAGGACTGACAGTCCCTGCGCAGACTGTCAGTAGCACTCAATTGTCACATCCAGTCTCCGAGCCTTGCAGGCAGACGCTGCCACGCCGAGGTGTGCAGACAACTGTAGATCCACTCAGTATGCAAAACCAAGTTAACACACTCTACAACATACTAAAAATGACAATGTTGTCTTGCATCTTAATTTCTCCTCAGCAAAGAGCTGACACTAAAGCACCGGAAGCTTCCGCGATTCAATTTAGGCCACTGCCATTCAAATAATTTTAGCACCATTACTGTGCAGCCTTGGCAGATGTGGAACTGCTATGACGCAACTGACAATAATTTACCCAGAATCTGTAACAGTTTAATTGAAAATCTTATGCACAGTCAAGCACATCAGCGTAATAAACACAGGACAAAGGAATAATTGTGCAGTGTACACTAGCGTCATCTTTCTTTCTACCCCCGAGTGGAACTGCATTTGGCTCTCACAGAAACAAGAAATTTCTGTTTTCAAACCAATTCAGTTAACAATGATTAGGGCAGCTACAGCTCACAACTTAGAGACAAGCCAAAGAAATGTGAAGGGGGGGAAAAAAAAACAACTTAGAACACAATAAGATAGTCAGGTTGTCAGAGCTGAGGTACACCATCCATGATTACATCGTCCTTTTATGCACTCCTTTGCTCCTCTGCAGCTCTGTGGGCATAAAAGAGAAGAAGAGTCAGGTTCATAATTGGCCAAACCGGATTCAAAGTGAAGCTGTTAATGTTCTTCACTCTATCTGCTCATTAAGTGTGGCAGATAGGTGGAGCTCACTGTATTGTACAGTCCAGTCCAATAAGATGTCCGTCACATAGAAAGCATCCTAAATAACATTAGACTGGATGCTGTCAACAAACTAATCAAAGCACACACTTTGAAACGTTTTGTATTGTAAATAATTATGTCTTGGAAATTTCTTCCACTTTCCATAAAAATCACACCGACCTAAAACATGCAGATAAAATTTTACCAGAACAAAAATTCACTGAAAGTTGGCATTCATACTGTTATCCACCTAATCAACTGATACATCACGATTTCAATGCTAATTACTTGGATAATATGGGTCCTAAGTGGCAGCACCCTTTGTTATTTACAGAACAATGGTTTAGCAACACTGCTGAGGCACACTTTACTTTTTTCCCCATAGAAATATTTGATTTGTATTACCTCCCATGACTGCAATAATAATCCTAAGTATCTATTTTGAATGAAGACAACATGACGGGCAATTAGTTTACATACATGTGAGAGTCTCTTAGGGAGGGAGGGGGATCGCAGCCCAGATACGCCCCGTTGATGTAGCAGTACTGCAGTAGAGCCCTGAAGCATGGGTCCTGGAGACATATAAAGACATGTAAGTACATAATACATGTATAATAAACTAGTATCAACACAATCAAGTATTTTAGAATACATAGGATAATACTTTCAAGTTTCACTCACCCTAATGAGAATATGGGGGTTTCCAACAATTATTAGCATGGCTTTAGGGCGAGTGACGGCCACGTTGAAGCGTTTGGGGTTGGCCAGAAAGCCAAGCGCACTCTGCAAATCGTCACTCTGTACCGATTCATTAGAGCGCACCTATATTGTAAGAAAATGAAAATAGAGTAATTGCCACATTAGGGGATGAACTGTGAGAAGAGTATGACTGATGGTTCTTCTCCACAGACTCTTTTTCCCCATTTGAGACGGATGGCTTTTGACAGTTTTTGGCTTTTTTCAGTTAGAAGAAAGAACACTAATGTCATGTTTCATTGTAGTGAAAGTGCTATGCTGGGAGATTCATTCAAACATAGGCTATTCTCATTTAATAGAAAAAAAATTCACATTGATAGAGCCAATATTGTAGAAATCCAACAGCATTGCAAAATTGATATTGGTATACTTCACATCAAAGTACATATCCGGTTGATTGACACACTGTACAAGCAATAAAAGCTATAACTGGCACATCCTAATCACCAACAAACATATCATGGTGCACTTCAGTCAATTCACAAGCTACTGATAACTACAGATCAACTTATACAGACAAATACTGTATTATAAATACATACTCCCTCACAATTACCAACAGGAACTGCTAGCAGTTTAGTTAGCAGCTAAAGTTGACATTTATTACTTATGAGGACATTATTTAGAACAGATACAAATCTATTTCTATATCTACATAAAATGATTGGATGTAGCTGAAATGTATGTGAACATGTTGTTCACTTATCATTTGGATGTGCAAAGTTAAAAAAACAAGGACTGCTGCTTTGTCTGTCTTTACTACTTGGGTCAACCAGCTATATTTACCATCATTTTGGAAAACACAGTGATGCTCCACAACAATGGTTCTCAACTGGTGGGTCACGGATGTGTGCGTGGAAAAAAAAGGTTGAGGGGAAAAATAGTCAAACTTTTATTTAGAAGTCTCCAGAATGTCTGATGCTGTGCTTTCATTTTGCAGAGCATACATTTCCCATGATGCAGCGTGTGTGCAGTAGCCAGTTGCTGCCAGCGTTGTCATGACAGTAACTTCCAAAACTAACATCATCACATCAGTAGTTAGCACTCATTCGAGCATTTCTAAACATACCAAAACATAAATACAACACTGATTATATTAAATATGGGTTTTCTTACATTAAGGACAAAAGAGAGGGACCAAAACCTCGGTGTGTTGTGTGCAGCGAAGTGCTGGCACATGAAAGACTACAAGAGCAGAGGGCATCGCAAAAGTGCCCAACGTCTTCATGTTCAAAGCAAGAGCGGCCACTCTGTGCATCTTACCACACAGCTCACTGCAAAGTCCAAGAAGTACCACACCATCGCAGAAGACCTCATCTTACCTGTAGCTGCTGACATGGTCAGAGAGGTGCTGGATCAATCAGATAAACTGAAGACCATACCACTGTCGAATGACACCATAAGTAGGCGGATTGAAGAAATTTCCAATGACATCAATAGGCATAGTGCTACTGAATATTCTTCATAATACAATGCTGTTCAGTATGTATCCCCTGATAGGTTAATCTCTGCTACGGTTAAATTTAGATTCTTGAAACTTGATGAGCATCACCAGTTTAAAACTTGTTTAAAAAGCATCTGCCTTTTTATTTAATTTGGTTTTTAGCCCCAGTTGCACTTTTTGCTTATTTCATGCTTTTAACAGTGCATGAAGACACTGTATTTTACTGCACTATCTTGAGTGGCTCAAAAATTTGGGTCACAACTTAATGACTAAGGAAAAATGTGGGTCCTGAGGCTAGACCAGTTGAGAACCACTGCTCTAAAAGATGACTAGAAGTCACTTGTTTCGTCAAACTCAAACTATTAATGCCTATTAATACAACAGGCTTTTGCCTGTAGTATTAATAGGCAGAATGCAAGCTGTAATTGAGGTGAGGGATGGACACATAATATTGAAAATGTGCAATAACAAACATACTTTGAAAGGGATATTAGTACAAAATAAACTGATATTTTTAAGGTTCCGGCACCTTCTGTGTTCTTAGTCCTGCTGAGATTATTCTTGTCCTGCCTGGCAAGTAACTGGATTTCAGAAAGAAAGATTTCAAATAAACTCAGAACGTTCAATGTCTCATGTCTCCCTCAAAAAGGCACTGTGAAGACAGATTTTAAATTATGGTCAGTAACCTCTGAACTGTTCCAGAAAGTTATGTTCTTCTTAAATTCCTTGGATCACAACAAATATTTCTGTGCAGGCCAAAACCATATTCCCCACCACTTTGATTTTTGTCCAAATAGTTTTCAAAGCCTTCCAAATGGGTCCTCGCCACATTTGGCACGTTACCACATGTAAAACTGTTATCAGATGAACTGTGATACGCATCATCACCACAAATGTGCTGTGTTTCTGTACAGAATCCAAACCTCATTTTAGTAGAAGCCATTTAAAAATCAAACAATGGACCTCTCACTTAGAAGAAAGCACATTCTGATGTTTGCTACTTCTACTCTACATTTTGCCTACCGTAGAGATGATGATGACCAGGAACTCTTGTCCTTGGAACTCCTCCACAGACCCCACTTTGATGTCAGACAAGCCTACCTTACCCAGCAGCACACGAATCTTCTCACACTGGAGAGACATAAGAAAACACTTCTGGATTACAGAATGTATAGCACCACTTAATACATTAAAATAGTACATTTAATTCCTTACATATACACTCATAACAAGCCATTTAAAGGGTAATTCCGGTATTTACAATGGACCCTATTTACCATCGTCTGGGGTCTAAGTGACTAATGGGGACAAAAATTTTTGGAACTGGTCCAGTATTGAGTGAGATACTTGAGCTGTAAATAGATTTACAGCGTTTATACTGTTTCACCTCCAAAGAATCAACTGGATGAAAAGAGCTTGGCTGGCTCGTGGACGTACTTTGACAGGTGCAATTGCCTCAAAGGATTACATTGCAGCCTGTTTCGTGGCTGCTAGCTGAAGCAATCTCGCTCAATACTGGACCAATTCCAAAGGTTTTTGTCCCCATTAGACATTTAGACCCCAAATGATTTGGTTAAATGTTAAGTGACACTAAAATAGCTTTTTCCCTCACTTGTGCAACTGATTTCTTATGCACCTCTAATATGAGACTGTACATCAAACAGCACATTTTCCACAGATTGCAGTCTGTGCAGCCTTACTTGTTTTTTATAGGGGGCAATGATGCCGATGTCAGAGGCATCCACAGGGTTGTAGAGCTTCTTTGCCAGCTGGCAGCAGTAGAGCATGACCTGTACAGCCTCCACTGGGTTGAACCATGATGGGTTGTTACCTTCCCTCATTTCTGTGCCCTAAAGCAGAGAAAAATCAGTGGAAAGAATGCGGGAGCTAAATATCCCATTAAATTGAAGTGATTATAAGCCAAACAAGGATTTATTAGGATTAGATTGTAGAGATGTACCGAATTAAAAAAAAAAAACTGCTAACACAATACAGATTCTCTGATACAGAGTAGGTCTCATACTAGCTGTGCAAGTCTTAAGACCCCTCACCCTGACACCATGAAAGAGGAGAGGGAAGCCTTTTTTGGGCAGGTTTTTCCACTGGCAGAGGGAGTCCACTACAGCCCTTTGGGCTTTAAAACACAGTTCCCCCTGGTAGAAGAGCTTGGAGGGCAGCGTGAGCAAGGCCTCATGTGAACGGTAGTTGTAGATCAGCTTAGTCACCTGTAGTAGTTAAAAACAAATTGCAGGCAGGTATTATACAGTACATTCTGCTAAGTTGAGTCATGTGAGCTTGATCTTGTTACACTTGCAAACTAGTATCAAAAAGATATGCATGTGTCTCACATATTTTTGGATTATCTTTGTGAGTCAATCTGATACTGAAAACACATTAGATTTGTATGTAGTGCACGAACCAGCTTAGGGTTGTATCCCCATTCGTGTCTGGAGTACAGTGGGTTGGCCATAAGCCTCTCCAACAAAGACACCCCCAAGCCAAAGGCAGTGGCTAGCTTGGACTTCACTATTGGACCCAACTGACAAGGGTCTCCGGCCAACACTATCTAAGCAGGCAAGGAAAAAAAAGAAATTATTTTTAACCAACAGGGCTTGTTGTTTTCTGTTTTAACCAGTATTCATCCCCAAAAGAAAACCACATACTTCTTAAGAAGAGTTGTAAAACAAGTGCACAGAATGAGGCACAGGAATCGGTTAAACCAGGAATACATGCTACGAGAAGACCACAGCTCTGAAAACCTCAGACATGAAAAAAAAAATGTATATATGGCTCAACCATAGCTGAAGGAAATAACAAAAGACAGCTGATGTTATATCCACAATGGAAACATGGCTAATACACATGATAACCACAAACAGGATTTGACTTCTGAACCGCACACAAGACAGAGACACTTGACACTGGCCTTCTATGATTTGAATGAAGGCAGCAAGCATAATTGAACTCACCTGTCCATCTCTCTCTGACACAAGGCTTATGGGGATCAGGGACTCTGGCTCTGTGGCCTGGCCTGCTTCATCCAGGAACAGATGGGTAAAATGTCCCACTCTATGGTAAAAACAAGTCATCAGTTAGCAAACTGGGTCTAAAGTGGGAGAAAGAGGAAGAAAAAAGCTGCCCATTTAACGTCTTGACCCCCATCCCGACTACAGCCCAGGACTTACTGTAGTCCTATGTTATAGAACATGCCAGCGCTGGAGCAGGTGCTGACCACAATCCTGTGAAAAGAGGCATGACGAATGTCCTCTCCTGCCCTCGAGTACAGTCTCAGCACTTCTGGGATGAACTATGGAAAGAAAAAAAACATCACCATGGCATGTACATTTTAGATGATGAAGCATGTGCTAAAAGTGGATGCAGACAACACATGTAATAACAACCGGATCTATTATTTACCTTACCGCCCAACCGGGTGGCGATGGCAGCTGTACAGACCTTACCCCGACGGGGGGAAATACATATCATCCTTTTGATCATACATAAGGCCGCATTCAGACCAAATCAGGCAATGCAGCACTACAAAGCAGGGTTCTGCAGGGGTGTGGGTGTGTCACTACATGGCCAATTTGTGTGATGTATCCGATCGTAGCACAAGTAGAAATACTAACCAGCAATTCCGACTTGCAGCCCAATACAACGCCAAGTGAGTGCGTGGCATTTTACATCTTTGTACTCCCTCCTGGCATGGTTGTAGAGCTCTGGAAAGGTCATCACGGCGGCAATGAGTCTCTCTTCCATCTTCACAGTTCCTCAGATAAACTGCGGAACGCTACAATGCTACATGGCAAACAAGGTTCTTCTTCCCATGGGCATCTTGGGTCTTACGTGATTGGCCAACGTAGCGTCTTGTCGGACGACATCGTGTTGCATTCCGGCAAAAGTTGAGCCTGGTTCAGCTTTTTTGCTGCACGACTGCTGCATTTTTTTTTTTTTTAACTGAGCCCTATGCAGTCCCCACCCTCGCATCGTAAACGCACTGCCCCCTATTCAAATGAATAGGAGGGCTGCTGTTTTTTCACGAACTTTGCCGGATTTGGTCTGAACGCGGCTTAAGTGACGTGACTGTAGCCATAGAAATTGGACAGCAAATTATTTGCTCTGCATTACCTCGTCCTGCCTACAAGATGCATTGACACGGGCCAAACTTGCAGCATGCAGGAAGCCACTGTGATGTAGACGGATGCAGATGAGGTCAGCAGCACTGTTGGAAGGAGTACATACAAGTACCCGACTACTGGGCAGAAAGTGGTACACCTGGAGGTGGAAAGACTATATGATGTCACAGGCATATCCACATTATTGCAGATTATTTTGACAATGTTGATTGGTTGTTTAAAAGGTTTCCGTCAACAACAGTGTTTTCAGATCGTTTTCCGCGCTACAAAGCGAGACCTGCATTTTTAGATTGATCAACTTGGACTGCATTTGTGAAAAAAAATAATTTAGTGGTGGACACAGAAGGCAGAATTTTTTGGATTTTTTTCCAAATCGTCTACTTAGAGAAACTCTTATCCTTAAGATGAATGCAGTCTGATTTTTTTGTATGTTTGTGAGCACCTGCAGTATGGCCTCTATAAGGGTTATGGTCTTTCCAGTGCCCGGGGGTCCAAATAGCACATAAGGGGTGGGTCGACTCTCTCCAGCCAAGATCCTCTTCACTGCCTCTCTCTGAGGGGGGTTGAGGTTAGGGTTAAAGAAGTGGCCAGGGCTGGGGATGGGTTTGGATGGCAGCCTGCCATCTAGAAGCAATTACACACATCAGTGATGCCCTTTATGTTATCTAATATGCAAAAGTCAGTGTTCGAAACAAGCCCCAAATCAAATGCAGATACCTTTTGTCTGTGTTGCCTTTGACTTCATGTCAACTGAAATGCTCGACACCTTTCCATTTTCCATGGCTGGAGCCTGGTGTTTTGATACAATTAGACTCAAAAATCAAGCAAGTTTTAATGACATTTATGTTTTTATTTTTCCTATTTTTTCACCTCCATGTCCACCATCATTTTGTTTTGGTCCGCCTCCTCTATCCACTTTCCTGTCCACTGAGGAGTCTGTGAAGTCACTCTAGAGGGGAAAAGAACTACAAAACAAAGTGAAAATGACAGCAATTTAAGTCTGATTGAAATACTTTTGAAATTACTACCATAAAAGCTCATCTGAAATTCTCCTATATAAATAAAAACAGAAATGTAATTCTCTTATTAAAAGTAAGGCAAGACTGGGCAGACTGAATAGTGATTTTGTGTATTCAGCAGCTGTGTAGGTGCCAACAAATATAATGTTATTTTATATATTGTTATTCTAAGCACCTGCAAAAGCAGATATTGCTGGAAAAGTCAAATGAGATATTGAAATCATCCCTGGATGCAAATTCTATTTTTTTCTTTCCCTCAGTGTGGGGAACAAAAAGGTTGAGGAAAAGTTATAGAACAGCACCATCTGGAGTCAATTTTGCGAAAGTGTCAATTTGTGTACACCCATTGAAGGATGGTCTCTCAAAATTTACTGAAACTAATGACTCTATTTTTCATTGATTTTATTTTCATTTCCTAAAGTTATAGAGTTGATTTGTTTAGTAAAATTCAAAAACAACACTTCAAATTCTAATTATTTCATTTTAATATTATTTTATAGTGCCAATATTTTATAGTGTGACAAATTCTTTATCAACTTGGAATTTTTCATTGATTATGAAAAATTTGTGGATTATCTTTTATAATAATTGATCCAAAGAGCACTGTATATTGCCTGTACAGTTGCCCCTAAAATAAGATCATGTCCTATTTATCACTCTAAAATGCCAGGAAACGTACACTGTGAAGACTTAAAGCAATCACAGTAAAACCTTCACTTACTCTCCCCAAACTGTTTTGTCTGGTCAAGTCCGTGGTGACACCGCCTCATGGTCAACCTGGTAATGAAAGCAGTCAAAAAACTCATTACTAGAAAGGTGAATCGGAAAAACTATGACACATGACGCACTGGTGAAATATAAATGTAAATCAACCTAAGATGATATGAAGACTGACTCTCCCCTTTCTCACCTGTTGTAAGAAAACTCAACATCAAGTGGCTCTCCAACATATCTGCGCTGAAAATCTGAGTTCACTCTCAAACTCACATTCTCATCATTGATCTGTAATGTCAAAACAAAGCATTAGATTAAATATAGACTTAAAGACCATTTATGTTTGGTTGTGCAGAACATAAAAGATGTTTCAGAACATCAAATATCTCCCTACCTCTGTGACATAACTAACATACTCCATTACCAGACCATCACTCTGTGTTTTCTTCAATACTATTCTGTCACCTGTAGAGCAGGTGAGTGGGTCAAGATGCTTGTTGTGTTGCACAAAAAACTCTGAACTTTTGCATTAATTCAGCAATGATGAAGACAGACAATAAAGGCTTCCTCACCTATATTGAGATTGGGTCTACCTTCAGCCAAGCCAAGGACCTCTAGGTGCAGGTAGACAGCTCCTTTCCTTAAAATGGCCCCATTGATTGTGAATTCCTTCAGTTCCCTCTCTGCGTGCAGCTCCTCCAGCCAGAGGAGGGCTGAAAATCGTAAATGAGTGTTGGATAGTGACAGCACCTGGGCAAACAGACACAGCAGGAGACAAAAAATGTGATATTTCAATTGATCCCTGGAGGCAACTTCTATTTTTTTTCTTTCCCTGCACTAGGGGAACACAAAGGATGGGGTAAGACACACAACAGTAAACCCTGGAGCCAATTTTGTGGCAATCTGTGTAGTCCAACTAAAGGTCTTTCCATATAATACATCACTTTGCTGGTAAAAAAATGGAAAAGACCAGAGATTCACTCCTTTGTTGGAATCTACAAATTTGTTTAGTGGATTAGGAAATCATATATTTATAGTTAATACATAAATAAATAAATATTGGTAGATTCCATTTGATTCCACAGTGCCCTAATGAGCCATTAATCAACACATTTATTGCACAAGCTGCCCAAATCCACACACATTTGTAATCTGCAACTTTTGTTACACAACTCTACTTATTAACTGAAACTCATGGGCACTCTCACCTCGCCTAGGCAGGGCTGGACTACCAGCACATCGCTACTGGCCTCCACACAGTCTCTTAGGGCCTGAGGCACTGGGTAGGCAGGTAGGAAGCTTGGCAGCCGCCGCTTGGTAAGCCTAAAGGAAGGAAAATTAATCTCAAATAAGAGGTAACACAAACGATTCATTCTGTATAAATACCAGCCTTTGTTTTAGAGACAGCAAAACAATATCGCCCACATAAATCAAACAATGTCAATAAACAATGTTTATAGAGGGTTTAGCAACAAGAATGCAACTAAGTTGATGTTGAGTTAAGTTCATGTAGTATCCGTTCATCATAAAAAAATTGGGAAAAAAATAGATCATGATTTCATTATCTGATACAGGCAACTGCAAATTAAACTGCAAGAGTAGATGGGTAAGCAATGCATTTTAAAGCTCACTGCTCTTCCTCAGGGAGCAATGTAATAGGTTGTTTTGATACCTAGGTGCATCTTTTGGAGCAGAGACGGTGATCACATGACTAGGTATTGTCAAGACCGGCCGGGCATCACTGGGACTGTAGGGCGCAGAGGGCTGCAGCAGGTTCTCTTCTTCACTACCCACTGTGACCTCCAGGCGCCTCCCGATGACGAAACAGGAGAAGTGCAGCAGCAGCAGCTCGGCACAGCTTCCCAGGCTTCTGAGCAATTTCGCAGCACAGACAACATACTAACAAGAACCTCACAAAGACACTTGACACTTAAGTACAGCTCATTTTATATGGCACGGCAGCATGCCCAAACAGAGGTGAAGCCATTCTACATTTATCTTTTTGATCCATCACTTCAACAACTGTCTGTTATTTATACTACTGTCACTATACTAGTTTTAAAAAATAACTTACTTTGCTTGACAGCCCACTACAATAGACAGCCTCTCTCCTGGTTGAATATCCACCTCAGTTTCTTCTCTTCTCAGACCAGGGGAACAGATAGTCTCCTTCAGTACCTTGCCATTTTCTTTGTCTACCTCTTTTGTATCACTGACTTGTTTTTCTGGAGGCTCAAGAGTAGACCCAGACACTGAGCAGCTTTCTTGCAAGGGCTGTTGTTTCTGTCTCAGTGGTGTGGACCCTTTGACAGTAACCAGGGTGAACTGTTCTTCTGAGTCCCAGCCAGCAAAGTCACAGTACTTCAGCCTGTGGGTCTCTGAACCTTTATTCCTGTTCAGAGAGAACAATGAGGATTATATAGTACAGTATGTTCAAGCTTTCTCTCGGATTTGATATACAAAAAAAACCTATGACTTTAATGAAGGTTGCAAAGATAAAAACATAATGGATAATGACCAATTCTCATCAAAAGAGCTATACATATAATTTACAGACATTTGTGGCTAATTATACTAGTGCTTTAATTTACTCTTACACTAGGAATGTGAAAATTGTTGTGCTTCTTTGATCACTCACTGTATCCACAGCACCAGCTCTCGTCTATCCCCAATCATCAGATCCCCAAACTGGCCATAGTCTGTTACATCCAGCCCCCCTTTGTTTTTGAAGATGCTCTGGAGTTCAGCCTCTGGTAGATGTGTAGCAGCAAAATTCGCACTGCATCAAGAATAACAAGAAACAACATCAAATTACTGATATGCATCAATTCATTCAAATTTGCACAGAGCTTAAAGACTGTGGTTACCCCTGAAGGCAGGGTGCCATGCACAGGGCCCTCCAACAGTAGAAGGACTGACTGCTCTCCACCATTACCAGGTTGACCAGGTGCCCTGTCAAAGGCTGGTAGTGAGCAGGCAGCAGCAGAGAGTCCAGGCTGAAGAACACACTATCCGCCACCACACCACTGTTACCATACATGCTGGTCACACACACCTGGAGACAGGGGATCATTCAAAGGAGTGCACAGGAATCAAAGAAGGCTTTAGACTTTTATCTAAACAAGGTTTTAATATTGGATCAGACACACATTTATTATATTTTAACCATCTAAAACTTCAACAACATTAAGTACAATACCTTTTACAAATGTAATTTATGTACTAAAAGGAATTTAATTGTAATGATCGTGTACATCCTCTATAGCCTCGAACTTTCAAGGATGCAGTTACCTGGTCTAGGCGGCAATAGCGTAAGGGGGCCACAGAATGAGCCTGGGTGGTCCACTGGGTAGGATTGATAAAATATTTTGCTTGGACCCAGTCTCCTTTCATTGGCTCATAACCTAAAAGAAAGATGAGAAAATACACAAAGTGTGCCAACAGGCAGGGAGGTTAACATCAGCCTTCAGCCAACTGCTAATAAATTTTGGTGTGGCTGTAATTTTTTCTTATCTACTCCCAGTCTGAGAGCAAACATGAACTATAAAAATATAGATGGCTGTTAAATCAGTCACAGGATTCTGACCATTTCAGGGACTGAAAGGCCACCATGAGTAAAGATTATAGAGCACGTTTATGCAAAACATCATGGGGCTAAGAGGCTCACAAATTTAGTGTGTGAAATACAGTGAGCAACATTACCTTCCCAAAGGCTGTAGCGTGGGAAGTAAGTGGTCTGGTTAATGTAGCCACCATCTCCATCAAATGATGTGACTGTGCCAATGAGAGGCCGCAGCTGCATACTGTCAGCTTCTAGGGAGGTGCATCCTCCAACCTCCCAAGCATCAGCACTCTTCTCCACCTAAAAGACAGAATTAAACAGTGTATTGTGTGACAAAGCTCATCACGATGACCTTATTTTTCTAATTGAACCAATGCAAGTGGAGGGAAAATAAACGCAGCCTTTGGTTTAATTTATATAAAGGGCTTAGTAGAGTCTACACAAACTTTTAGTGGGCTCTAACATTTGATAAAGAGAGGGAACACACATGAAAACTGTATTGTCTGTATGTCTATTTTACCAAATCAAAAAACACAACTGATCTGAAGGGAAGTAAATGTAACTTGTACAGTGTTTGCAGGTGTATGCTAGAGGATACACAGGTTTCTCACCCGTAAAGCTTTCCATCCCCCTTGGGCACCGTCTCGTACTGCTATGCAGTTCACTAGGTCCCCTTCTTTCAGTGGCACCCCGCCCAATACTTCTCCACTTGTGAAGTAGATTGCTTCATCTATCATGCCATAGTCCAGGCACAGCTGGGTTACCACACAGCCCCGAAGGTGGCGAATGTCCTCCATGGCTGACCAGAAAAGGGAAATATGGAGCAAACACGACAGCACAATGTATTTTGCAATCAGTGTTTTATACAACTTGCAATACAGAGCGAATATGCTAACTAAGTGAGCTTTGTCTGGCTATACTTGGTGCTATACGTTACTTGTTGTATTTACCTGGCGCACCGGAGAAAATGCCTTCTTCATCCACTTCCACCGTCCTCCACAATGGAGAAACCAGTGTGGACAGCATACGCCGCACAGCAGTGAGCATATCTGCAGAATTGGCCAAGTAGCTCACAGTCCACACTAAGAAAAACAGGACAGAGACGCGGGGAATTTTTTTAGCACCGCTAGCATGTGCCATGTACCTTTTTTGAGATGCTGTCATTGGCACATTGACACATTATCCTCTACTAACTAGCTTAACACGTCCAGAAACTAAGAACTACTAAAATAGAACATACATATTTTAAATGACAAATTAATTTATACTACTAACGCTAGCTAACTCTAAGCTAACTAACTTACTTAGCAAACGCTATTTCACACATTCCAAAGTAACGTTAGCTAATAGTCACCTTAGCGAAAATAGCGTCGTCTAGATGCAAGTAACTGAAAACATTACGTCACAAAAAAAGGATGGTTGGGGACATGTTTCAATACAAAGTTGGAGTTACCGTTCTCAACGCAAATATAAAAATAAAATTTAACGTGTAAGAGTAGAAACCTGATTAATCCTCACGAACTTCGCAGCTACGTACGTACGTACGCGGGCGCGGTGGATCACGGTTATGACGTGGGGCGGTGTCGTGATTAATTTGGTAAACCTGCCAGATGTGTGTCCCAAGCAGGTGGCAATGAGGAACCCTAACCAAAAATGTAAGTTTACGTTTAAATTTAAAGTTTGTGAATTGTCTGTCTGTTCATAAAAGCTGTATTTGAAGGTCTAAAACTGGTCTGAAAAAATAATTGTCCTAAAGAAAATGAGATGCAACTCTCAGAAACATGGCTCAAAGAATGGTTGGGCACAAAAGTTCGTGTCTTGATGAGCAGCTAGCTTACACATTAGAGCCATTTCTCTGAACAAAACCCAGGTCTTAGTAGTTCTTACTAGTCTTACTAGACAATTAGTAAGTTTTCAGGAGGCTTATTTTATTATTATGAAGGCAGGTAGCTAACCGATACCAAAAGTTTTAATATCCGGATATTTTGTTAATTATCAGTTTTCATAGTATTAGCACTAGGTAAATATAAACATAACTGTATTATTTCTTAGTTTAGTACAAAATGGGGCTGCAACTATTTTCATTATCAATTAGTCTGACGATTTCTTGATTGCTCAATTAATCGATCTGTCTATATAAGGTCAGAAAATGGTGAAAAATGCTCTTGATAATTTCCCACAGTCCGAGGTGACGTCTTCAAATATCTTCTTTTGTCCGACCCAACAGTCCAAAAGTTTGGACAAACTTTCAGTGTCCAAACTTTTAATCATAAACTCTTTTCATAAAGTCTGGGGGCTGTCAGTGTTGTGGATGCCACCGTTCATATATATATTGTGTGTGTGTGTGTGTGTGTGTGTGTGTGTGTGTAGTTTAGCTATCCAGCTTGTGTGTTTTCGACACATTTGAGCATTAGAGCACCATCTGTTTAGTCCATCTGTCTTGTTCACCTCTTTCCACTTAATGCATCTTTCCCTGTCAGGAAAAAGCAGGTGGAACACTTTTTTTCTCTTGTTCTTTCCTGAAGATTTAAAATCTGGAAAGAAAATATTTACTCTTTTTTTTTTAAGCAACACTCTGCTGCACATTCTCACAGTACATCACAAAAAAACAGTGTCTTCTGCCGAATTAAAGACAAGCTGGACAGATAACGAGTTATCCGCCTGCTAATGTGATCTGATGACATAGTGTGAAATGTTCCCCTGTCATTATCCTCCTCTCTTTTTTACACATTGTCAAAGCGAACGACACAAAACTCTTTATGTCACTTCATATTATGTCAATGTAAGATCAAGTCTCGGCTTAGTCAGATAAATATTATAGTGTCGCTGCCAACTTTGATCCTCACAGCCTTCACTCTCGTATATTCTATGGTTCTTTAGATTCTGACTGTGCCCACCACAATTGTCAAGTTTGTGGATGTTATGAAAGACTAATACCAATGGGACAAGCATGAATAACCTGGGATAAATGATTCCAGTGATCACAACTTAAGACTTTGGAAATTTATGTCAGGCAACAACGCCAAGGGTGTGACATATATCACAGACTAAACTTTTCATCTTTTTATTCTGCCGTTTTTTTCTGTAGATGTTAAGTGCTGTTATAACTTACCTCCAGTGGTGGAAGATCCACTTGAATCTTTTACTGAAGTAAAAGTAGCAATACAACAGCCTAGAAATATTAATTTTAATTTTTTACTTTTGTAAAAGTACAAAAGTATTGGCGTCAAAATATACTTAAAGTACAGAAAGTGCTAATTATGCAGAATGGCCCATTCCATAATGATATATTGTATAGATGATTTTATTGATTTATAATCATTGATGGATTAATGTACTTATCACTTTAATGTTGCAGCCAGTAAATGTGGTGCTAATTTTAGCTATTTTATATAGCTATATTATATATAGCTGAGTAGCTTCATCTATAATAAAATATCAAACAACCTAATTTAATTGTGTAAAAAGCACAAATTTTGCCTCAAATGTAGCAGACTACTGGATAAAGTAGCATAAAATGGGATTACTCAAGTTAAGTACAAATACCTCAAAATTGTACACTCAACATTTGCGTAAATGTATTTGTTACATTCAAACCACTGATTTCAAAACTGTGTTAATGTTCTGGTGAGAAACTCTGTGACTCAGCAGTAACTCGTCAAACAGCATTGATTCATTAACCAAGCGTGTCAGAAATTAAACCCACAGGACAAACAAACATTTGTTAAAAAGGATAATAGCATCAGGTATCTTCTTGCATTAATTAGGTGAATGTCCAACACCGAACTCATGATTCTTATATTAGAACTTCCAGCACCACACTGTCCCCCTTTCAGCTGCTCGGTTGAATATGCCTGAAACTTAGGGGAAAAAACCAAGTCTTTTTAAAAAATGGTATGCTTTGGAAAGTGCTCAGCAGTCAAGTGGAGTACTTATGATTTGTAGTTAATGGACTTGCAAAAAGCAGTAAAACATGCAAAAACACTGATATGCCTATATGGCAGAGCTGTTATTTTGATTTACAGCCTTCCCTAAAAAGCATTTTTATGTAGTCGGTTTAAAATTGTGTGCCTTCAGGATACTGTTGTAAGTGATAGCACATTAACATCCCAGGTTTATATATGAGCCATTTAAACTGTTTCCACGGGTGCTGCCTAGAATCATAGTTTCAAGATGTGGCGGCGATAGTTGTACATTTAGCTGTTTTAGTGCTGGAGAACAGTTTATACAGTGAAAACAGTCAAACTCCTGGTTGTTCTTGTTCTATATTTAACAAAGCTTGTAATGTTTTTATAATGTTTGCCACTGTCAGGACTATAACCACTGATATGACCCACAACATACCACAAGAGGTCAGTGTTGGCGCTCTTTCTACCCAAGACAACTATGTCTTTGCTACAGAGTGCAAATGAGGCCAAGGCAGGAATCAGATCAGATAGTAATCTCAGTCTGTGTTGCTATAACTGGACACTCCGCTCACCCTATTTAATGACAACAAATGCCACGAATGCTCAGAAATTATGCCAGCTATTGTGAGGACCACAGGGAAAAACAGATTCCCTCCTGAATCAGATAGTGTTTGACATGGGCACAAACTTCCTCGGTGTAATTAGCGGCTCAAATCCTCGTGCATCAACAAGCAACAGTACAGTCAAGACAGTCTGATTGTTGGACAGGAATTTGGCCGCAGTAGGTTATCTCCTTAGTTTGTCTGCAGCTATTTAAAGAAGAGTTGGCTTCCTGCCCGCACTGAAAGAATAAGCATGTCGCAATAAAAACATTCACTGCATATTTTAAAATTATGCAAAACTAAGGAAAATAGTGCTGCAACAATTAGGTGATCGACAGACAAAGTATGACTTTTGGTGGATTTTAAACTATTGAAATTACTCTACTTGCCAACGATTAAAGGGTCATTCCACCGAACAGTTAAAATCAGAGTGGAGCTGTTCAGGTAACAAACAAAATGTTAGAGGTTAGGGTAGTGTAGCCTGTAGTGTAGCCCACAGGTAATATGGGATTGGTTAGATAATCCATGTATTCTTATTCTTCTTTACTATGGAAACCAGATGTAAATATATTAATCTGGCATGATGAATGTACATAAAGCACAGGGGAAGTGTAGGGACATTGAAACAAGCAGGCACAGCCCATATTTTTAGGTGTCTGTTCCTCATCATATCAGAATACATTTTTTTTCAGGCCATCATGTGCATATTTTGACATTTTACACTTTTAGTTTGGTGGAAATTGACAATTTTCCAAACTATTTCCAACAAGATTTTTTTTTTTTGTAGAAGTCAGTATGATATAACTATGCCTATAATCCATTTCCAATATATTCTCATCTTTAAAATGTTGTAATCTGAATCTTGATCAGATCTGACTCAAATACACGGACAATAAAGGGGAGTATGCGCCAGATTTTTTTGCATTTAAGGACATGCAGTAGCTCATGATAGCAGAAATGTTGCCTTATCTTGCAATGTTTGTTAAATATTTTTTAAAAATCCTGGATCCTCACCTGAATCTGGATCAAAAACAAATACTTGGTTCCTTTTTCTTTTACATGAATTTCTACCAAATGCAAGATATCCTGCAAAACTATCAAACAGTAAAAATAAAAAAAAAATGTTCAGAAGTTATCACATAATGAAAATACAAATGACATGTAAATATGTGTAACATTGAAGACTTTCCTTTCAAACAGTGAAAATTGTTTATGTGTTAAATATATCACTTAGCTGCCACTTCAAGCCTTTTTTGTGTGTTCTTCATACCATTAAGTGCTTTTTTTTGCAGTGAAACTGGGCAACTTAATTAATCAATCAATCATCCAATTATCTAATGATGGTGTGACATTTCATCACAAATTGTCTATACGTAAAGGTATGTCACACTCTTACCTTTACCTGAAAAGGCAAATATGTTTGTCAATCATGGCTTCATATTCAAAAACAAGCAACAGTGAGCAGGTTTTTTTTATCTTTCAGTGCAGATAACTGTATCATCCAGCACAGGCAAGAAATTAAGGATATTTAAGGATGCAAACAGGCAAACTCATGTAAAATGCAAACATCCTTACAGGAGGTAATAATTAGGGAATGAGGTTTAATTGTGATCAGTAAATAAATGATCAGACTTTTATGACTCTAACCCTAAAGCAGTGATGGAGGGTAACTAAGTACATTTACTCCAGTACTGTACTTAAGTACAATTTTGAGGTACTTGTATTTCCATTTTATGCTACTTTATACTTCCACTCCACTACATTTCAGAGGGAAATGTTGTATTTTCTACTCCACTACATTTATCTGACAGCTTTAGTTACTTTCCAGATGATGATGATGACTTTCATTGATTTTTTTTTCCCTCTAAACTTCTCACATGGTTTCATTTCAATAAATGTTCAAATGATCCAATATTTCACCAAATATCAAAGATTAGAGAAAAAGTCCAAAAAAACTGAAAACAGATTTGTGTATCAGAACTTTGTTTTTTCTTCTTTCCTCTCCCATTAACCATTTCACGACCCCTCAGATTTATCTGGTGACCCTTTGGAGGGGCCCAACCCCTAGGTTGGGAACCACTGGACTAAACTAGCTAACAGTATATAAAGTAGTTGAAACTAGCTCCACCTCCAGCAGCTACAACAGTAACATGCTGCTTACAGACTGCTGCTTCAGTATTAATAATCTAATGATGTCACATATAATAATATATCAGTCAGAGGGACCAAACCACTACTTTTACTGCAATACTTTAAGTACATTTTGCTGCTAATACTTATGTACTTTTACTTAAGTAGGATTTTTCATGCAGGACTTTTACTTGTAATGGAGTATTTTTACATTGCTGTATTGGTACTTTTACTTAAGTAAAGGATCTGAGTACTTCTTCCACCACTGCCCTGAAGAGAAAGGGGGGTGCACATGATTCCTAGCTACGCCCCTGATCAGCAGCAGTCATATCAGAGATGGGAGAGGGCGAAGAGAGCACAAAGAGCGAAGGGAAGAGAAAAGACAGGGAAGGAGGTCTGCGTAAACTCCGCCTCCGGACTCGGATCCTCTCGCATTCCAGCCTCTCACGTTGAGGATAGGGAGAGAGAGAAAGGGGAGAAACAAGAAGGGCACACGAAGAAGAAGAAGGAGAAGAAAAAGAAGAAGGGGAGCAGCAAAACGACCATGGCAATATCCAAAACGCCTCAGCTTGAGATAGTGTCCGATCACAGCGCACCTCTAGTACCACCGTCGACCACGGCTCGGAGCATGCAGTCGCACAAAAGACAGATGAGTCCAGATGAATGAGGAGCTACCTGGGCCGTGGACAAAATGAGGGTCATCTTCATCCAAAACGCCGGTTTCGTCGCAGCTTTCTCGCCTTTTAGACGTGAGTCGGTGTCGATGTTGGCAGCGTTTAGGACGACAGATAATGTGAACGAGCCAGAATTAACCACAGCTAGATCATGCCAGTCAATTGAGGAGTGAGGAGGTTAGCCCGAACAATTTTTAGGCATTTTTTTTTATTTTTTATTATATTGGGATAGAGCTTGCACATTATAGCCTATATCATCCGTAAACTGAAAGTGGATTCAGCTTCCGGCATGCAGCCTGCTGCCGAAATCTGAATGCATATTATATATTACATTATTGGCTCTAGATTTAATTGATATCCAGTGATAGGACTATGTATCAGGTTATCATAGACCGATAATGTCCTTATTAGACTTTTTTGTGCTTAACCCGTTAGTAGATTGATTATATAGCGATAATAACATGAATAGGTAGAAAGAGAGATCTTTGTTCTTTTGATCAAAGCCAATTGATCAATCAAGACAATCTGGAAATGTTAGTTTCCACATGTAATAATATGACTATTAGGCGACGCGTTATTCCTTGTAATTTATTTATTTATTATTACTATTATTAGGCCTATAAGTATTATATTATCAATTTGTTGTTAGTAGGTAGTTTGAAATATTTAACAGTGGGAAGGTTGTTTGAACACTTCCCTAGTGAGATGGAAACAGCTTATTTATCGCCCCACCGGGGGGCAACCCGTCCCGAGGCCCAGAAAGGCCAGACCTCTGCGGGCAAGCCGGCGGGGGGTGACCTCTCCCCTCCACCTCTACCTGCCGGCAACTCTCCCGAAGGGACCCCGGCAAGCAGTGATGGAAGGAGGAACTCGGGCGTGAAGAAACACCACCACAAGCACAACCTGAAACACCGCTACGAGCTGCTGGAGACGCTGGGAAGAGGCACCTACGGCAAAGTCAAGAAGGCGATTGAGCGGCACTCCGGCAGAGAGGTGAGCCACTTAAGAGGCGCTCTAAGCAGCTGTAAACATCTGTCACCGTGCTTTTAGCGAGCTCGTAATACACGCATGTTTGTGTAACGCCCTTTAGTAGCCACTACAAACAACATTGGTCCCAAATTAAGTGCTTTGTTGTGCTCAGAGGCGTGTGCACGTCCTTCCCCCCGCTGGGAATCCCCCCCCCCCCCCCCTATGCGTAAAAGGGCCCATGGGGCCAGGGAGCTGTGGCTGCACACGCCTCGTCCTATGCGGGGCCTCACGACCGGATGCTGGAGTGCAAATCCGGCTACTGACTGACTGATGCGACTTCAGTGACCCTATAGGCATCATGGAAACCAGTTAACAGTCCCTCAGAGATACTACATGTGCTAGAGCCAAGTTGCATTTTTTTTTCCTCCAGTGTTTTTAAATGTTTCAGGCTGTGTCCTTTCAGTTTACTGTGTGGGTGTGAGTGTGTGTGCAAGGTTCAATCCACCACTTTCTGTTTCTTTATGAACAAAATTTGTTGACCGTCTTAGGAAACCTACCATCTGGTGTTTTTGTCCGTAACCCTAAGAGCTATGTCCTTGCAGAGCAGCACATCTCTGAATATTTCCACGTGTGGCAAAATTTGACCCCTGTGCCAATTCTGGCAGGACATGAGGAACTTTCCATGTGCTGAGAATGCCAGGGGGGAAACTTAGTATAGGTCAACAGTGTCCCCAAATGTTTTCATAGCTCCTGGCAAATGCAAGCTTGATATTAGGGGACTATAAAGCCGCTGGTAATGCTTACTCTCGCTAGGCCTGTTCACTTGGCTCCTTGTCCTGTCTTCAGTATGTTTTCCTATTCAGTATTGCCATGGCACCAGCTGTGATGTGAAGTATTTTACTTTTACTACCATCGTTAAATTGCACAATGTATGCTTGCAGGAAAGGTCAAAGTATCATATTTTCATAGTGAGCGAGTTTGAGACACTGTTTCCTGCAGATAGCTGAAATTGTTGGCTTTAGGTGACTCGCTGAAGACTTTTTTTTTTTGAAGGAGAAACAGTCAGCCATTCACACTAGGTTTACATATGTTTGGTTTTTAATCCTTGCTGGTGCTGAGGATTAAAAATGACATCTCCCAGCTAAACCCCTAAAAGAAAATATACACCCAGATAAAGATAAAACTTAGTGTCCTAATGCTTTCCCTCCTCCTATAATTCTGCAGCAATGTCATGTGCATAACATTCAGACTCAAAATAAGATGCCAGTAAAGTATAGCACTTCCTTGCATCACTGTGTTTCACGTGGGAGTTTGTATATCTTGGAGTCCTCGGAGAATCAGCGCCTCTGCACATAGAGTACCAGCAGAAATCAGACAGAGCATGACTGCTGGCCACCTCACGGGCCACGTGCATCTGGCACTGCTTTGCTAGACTTTACTTGGCCTCTGACCCAGTCGTAGTCTCTTGTGTCCATATGGCAGATACAGCAGTGCAGTGAGACTGTTATGCAATCATCTTGTACCTTTCGCTTGTTCATTCCACAAAGCAAACGAGAAGAGCAGATGGAGCAGAATGAGGAGATAGAATCGGGAAGTTTTGTGTGTACGCACACGTGTTTGCACATGAACTGAAAGGCACTTGGGGAAGATCGATTAGATGCGGGCACATTCAGTGTGTCAGTGAAAGTGGAACTGAGTGACTGTCTGCTTTAATCTCCAAAGCCATATGTTGTACTGCTTGGCAGCCGAGTAGAAATCCAACATTATATGAAGTGCAATTGATCATAGAGATCATATTGCCACATGGACAAGCTCATGTGTTTGCCTCTAGAAGATGTGTTTGTATCCTCATGAGAGAGGCAGAGAGTGTGTGTGTGTGTGTGTCAATGTATTATCTGCCACCTAGATGTCTATAGTGAAAAGGTTGTGGTGACAGCAAGACCCAGAATGAGCAGTGACACATGAAAGGCCATCCACAGCAGGAAATGAGATTGGAGGGGAAGGTTAATATCCTGTATGGGGGGGATCCATCACAGACAGGCGGCGGTGGGCAGTTAGCGCAGAGACACAGGGAACCCCACCGCCATAACAAGAGGAACAGCCTCGGTTAAAGGGGTTACAGAGTCATATTAATATGAGCTTAAAGAACCAGATTACATCATTGCTCAACAATGGATTCACTGGAGAGGTACGCGAGAGGGGAAAACACTAACATTCCTCTGCTATATGTGGTGCCGTTGATGAGGTATTATGATTCATCGCCGTTTGAAAATACAGTTTTCTGGAGAAGTGACGGGCCGTTTCCTCCCACTCTCTCTCTCTCTCTTTTTCTCTCTCTCTCTCCCTCCTTCTCCCCCTAGCTCTGACTCAGACACACACACACACACTCAACACAACAGACGATCATGATCTTTAGAAAACGCAGGGAAGGGTGAGCTTGTGATGAATACTTCATCTATTTTAATGGCCTGAGAAAGCTCAGGAAGATGTCAGGCTCCAGTGAAGCAAAACATGGACTTTCACTTCAAACAAACTCTGTTGCGAAAAAAGGAGGGGGGGGGGCGGGGGGAGCAGACAAGACCAGCCCCATACCTGGCAGAGGCCGGCGTGGGCAGCAGTGCAGCGCCTGTTTACTGTGAGTGACAGTAATAGGGATCCACTTATGGACAAGCGTAGCTGTGTCAGCCAGCCCAGCCAGCTGGCAAGTGGCTGGTGCAGTCCTGTTTAATGATCCACATCGGGGTCAGGGCAGGGGAACATGAGGAGGTACATAAGAGATACCTGGCTTTGTCTCAAGCCCAATGTGGGAGAGCGAGTTCATTCAACGAGTTAGCATACAGTGAGGAATTTGGATCGTGGTAGTTAAAGATTGATTGCTACCCCTTTAGGAGAAGAAAAACTCATTTTGGTTTTAGGCTGTAGTCATACAGAGAAAGTTTACTTGTCTTTGCGTGCAGCTTTTACGGGTCATTTCTCAATTATGTCCTAAATTAGTGAATTCCTGAATTAATTTATTAAAGCCAGGAGGCTGACTCACCTTCTGCTGCACGGTTGAACACCGAAGTCAAAAATGTTATTCACATTTTGGGATTAGAGATGAGGTGTTGATGGCCCTGATGAGGTAAAGGAAAACACCAGACACAAACAACTTTTTTACCAATTATGAACACAGCATGTGGACCCCCTGGACATTGTCTTGTTTATTATAGTATCATTTCTTTAAATTCTATGTAATCAAGGCATGCTCTGGAAGGGAACTATTCCGGTTTGGGGTTATTTTTATTGATGTACACGGTAATTAGCTTGGCACTCGCTACTGCCTGTGGTTTCTGCTGCATGGAATAAAGCTGGACTCCTCAGAATACCACCGCTTAGCAAGGAGAGGACAAAAGTTTAAACTAACAGAATGAACAGACTCTATACAGGCCTGATCAAAGCAAAGCCAGGACTCAATCCAGAATGTTTAGGCTACAATTATAGCGACATGTGCTAGACTGTACTTTCGATTGGTTTATTTGGAGTAGGCTGCTAACCTCTCATTTAAGGAGTGCATAGGCTGGAGGTTTGAATGCATCCAGTTGCTTGCGGCTGACTTTGACCCCGGTGGCATTGCCATGACAGTGAAAAATGATCAAATCAAGTGTAGTTGTGGACTGTTGAACCTCCTGTAGCAGGCCCATTGGCAAGATGAGGAGACACCACTTACTCAAACCCCTGCCTGATTCCTCCATAACACCCCCTCCCCCCACTGCCCACCCCCGGTGTGGCAGCTTCTCAGTTATTTCAAATGTAGGCTGTTAGTTGTTCTGAATTTGAATCACTACAAATACATGAATGGGTGGTGATTTAGTGTCTTCTGCAGGACTTTTTGACAGGAGAGGAAACACGGCTGTTATGAAGGTTGAGTCAGTGACATCTGATTTATTGAGGAGCACTCTGACCTCCAGACCTCCTTGACTTCCTGACTTCCTCCAGAAATCATGAACACTTAACACCTTGCTCACCTCTTCTTCATGGTCCTTAGAAGAGAAGACTGTTTTTTTTTGTTTTTTTTTTCCTCTAACCACAGCTGCTCACTGGTAGACTGTTGCTATGGAAACCCCCATGTTTCACTTGTACACCTACCTTCTGATCTCTTTGTTTGGGTTGGGTTGGGGGCCCAGATCATAGGCACAGCCCAGACACTGACTAATACCTGGTTAAATGTAGTCCCTAGCCGTGAAAAGTACAAAGCAAGCCTCCATTATGGCACCACGTGTCAGGTTGTTTTTCTCAGAGAAAGCACCTTCATTTTGTTTTGTACAGAAAAGAGGCTGTGTAAATTACACGGCATGAGACAGGGATGATGCCTCCCCTTCTTTTGACTCATCTTGCTGTTATGTCAGCAAGGCTCGGTGATAATGTCAAAGGGTGCTATAGGACCCCCGAGAGGGGAGAGGCAAATGAGGTTGACGAAGTACAGAGTTTATTAGGCAAAGAGGTGAAGCAACACATCCTGAGGTGGCTCGCATGGTTTTACTGAGACAGACATACATCACATGGTGTGCAGTATATACTCTGTAAGAGCCATGTACATTTTAAAGTTCACTGATAAGATAATGAAAAAAAACATCTTTTTGTTGTCCTTTAAGGCAACGTTTTCTTTCTTTTCAGTTTCTATGGTTATTTCCCTTTTAATTAAATCAACATGTTTATATAATCAGTTTAGGAGAAAACAAGGTAAAAACTGCTACACATGATTCACCCAAAATATAAATCTATATTTTATGTTGCTGTAAGTCATCTGATCAAAGTCTCCTCTGCGTTTCCAGGTGGCTATCAAGTCCATTCGGAAGGAGAAGATCAAGGATGAGCAGGACATGGTTCACATCCGCCGAGAGATCGAGATCATGTCATCACTCCGCCACCCACACATCATCTCTATATATGAAGGTGAGGGTCTGCAACGTGTCTGGAAATACACACACGCACGCACACACACACACATGACAAATCGTACACACTGTGTTTGACTTGAACATACATAAACACAAACACACATGTCCAAAATCCCCCCCTCGTCCCTCGGCTCATTCAGCACTCGTGGCCAAGCTGTAGGATTGTCATGTTATGACATGCAGATGTCATAATAGGACCTGGACTACAGCTCTGGGATGTTATTCATCTTCTCTACTCTGTCTGGCTGCCTTGGCCAGTAAAAGTCTGGATGGCTTTGATGGTGTGCGTCTGGATCTCTCTGAATGTGCGTGCGTGCGTGTGTGTGTGTGTGTGCGCGCACGTGTGTGTTGAAAGTTTGTGTGTATAAGAGGGGTGGTATTCTAAGGGATTGCCTCTCCCACATCTAAGAGGTCTCATCCCTTGTCTTCTCTGGTCTTGATCTCAGGGCCAGACATCTGCTGATACTTAGAGACAACTGCAGCTGGGAACCAGACTGTACTTGTGAATGTGTGTGTGTGTGTTTGGACATATGTGTGTCTGCATGAGTCCTTGTATATTTGTGTGTATGTGTGCGTGGTTGTGTGTGTTTGTATAGCTAGGGAGACTCTGGATTGACCCCTCTCACCCAGGCCTGCATACTGTCTGACTCTGTTCCAGTGCTATGCAGAGGGAGGAAAAGCCTTAAGCCTTTCCTTGAGCAACGTCAACATATATCTACCCCAGGAAGTGACTCTCTAAATATCAAAGCCTTTAAGTCAGGCTTAGACTGCACGCATATTTACTCTTTTTTGATATGAGTCCTTTTGAATGACCTTAACCTCATTGGGAGAAAACATAGATTAGAATTAATGGCGAGTGTAAAGGTTGAACAATTCCCATTGAATTCCTTCAACATATTGCTTGCAATTAATCATCTCTTATAATGTAGTCTGGGCCTATGTGCAGGCAATTAAAGTCACAAGGCGCAGCAATGTGAGTAGTATTCATATGATTTGTGATTCGTGACTATTTTTATGCCTGTGTCAACAAAACAACAGTTTCAATGCCCTTTTCAGGACAGCTGCGCTGGCACAATGGCAGCCGGTTGCGTGCCACTGCCCAAACTTGCTTACCCACTGTCCTTTGTTCAGTTTCAAAGTCCCCAGGTTGTTATCAGCTATGTGTATATGCAACAAACAACACTATTTGTCATGGGAACGTGCCAGTTGTCAGCTGATGGGCTGAAGTGCAGTCGAGTTTGTGTGTTTTTACCCCCCCTGTGCTGGCGACAGCCGTGGCCATTCTCGTGAACGCAATATCTCAGGAACACCTGGAGGGAATTTCATTACATCTGGCACAAACAATCCACTTGGACTCAAGGATGAACTGATAAGAATTTTATTGGTCAAATGTCGAAGGTCAAGGTCTCAAAATACGTTTTTGGCCAAGTTTCACACAAATTTCTAACAGGATAAAATGATGAAGTGATGATATTTTATATCCAAAAGGTCAAAGGTCAGCTTCACTGTAACCTTATAATGTTCTGCAAAAACACCACTAAAAACACCATAACTCAGGAACAGAAGGGGAGACCATATTTTACATTTGACCAGATACTGAATTGGTGACCCTAATCTTGGGTGCCCACCTTAAATCTGTGGCGATTGTGTGTGAAGCATCCACGTTTTAGAATTTGTAGCTTCTTTGCAGCAACATCCATATCTGAAGCATTGTCTACTGTTCTATCAGAATCAGCTTTATTGGCCAAGCATGTGACCACATGCAAGGAATTGGACTCTGTCTTTTTGTTTCTCTCAATGAACTTACACACTAATAGACATACAGCAGAACAAGACCAACAAAGCTGAGGCAAGAGGAAAGACAATGAATAATAAGCTAGACAACAACAAAATTAATAATCTTCCAAATACACTTGACTAGGGCGGTTTGCTTACTAGCGGAGAAAACGATCTTGTGATTAATAGGTAAAGAGCCAGGGCTGAATTATTCACTGGAATCATACATGTCAATATAGTGATAACTTCCATGTCGCCACAAAATACACCTTTTATTAAATTCCTTTATAGTCTTCACTACAATTATTATATGAGTCTGGACAGACATGGATGTAAACTGGCATACAAGGCATACAACCGCGAGGCGGTACTTCTAGTTTAGGAGAATGATTAAAAGAAGCTTTATAAACTCCAAGGAGCCTGTATGGTGTTTCTATGCATGCCGCCTTCCTCTGTAAGTGGCCTACTCCACCAACAAACTTGACCAGACTCATTGCTCTCCTCTTTGGTGTGTCTCCTCAAACCCGGCGTTTACTGTTGTGGCCTGGCTTCCACCCAGCCTCGCTTTAGAGATATATAGGAGGGCCCCCAGATTTGTGTATCCGGCAACACCCTCTTCAACAGCCCCTGCTAACTGCCTTGTGCGAAAGCAAAGCTGAACCAGATGTGTGTGTGAAGATTGATTTTTACCACTCCCTCTCTCCGCTCACATTCTGCATCCATCAGCATGCTGTGCGGGGCATTTAAAAGAGGATTTTGCTCCTCTCTCCTACGGCATAATTATGTAGCCTAGTGCCCTGCTTTTAAAACAAATACTCAAACCTGAAGAATCTTGTAATTGCATAAATTGTTAGTAGCATGTTTGTGTTTATAGGGACAGATGCTGTAGAGCTTAAGTCAAGACAAGTTAAGGGGAAACGGGGAATGAGAAGATTCACCCTGCTGTGAGTGAAGAGCCACATGTTTTTATTGTACTCATTATACTGCATTCTCTCAAGGTGAGATAGTAAGTCATTTTGCAAGGAGAGCTGAGTTCAGTAAATAAGCCCAATTTCGGAAACAACCATTACCTCAGCAGTAAAATACCTAATTTCAAAAAGTTTTGAATACTTGCTTGTTTATTGTCTGTGTCAATAGTATTCCGCCTCTCTTAGACTCTGTGGCTCACCCACTATGCAAGCTTGCCACGGCGGTCTGTCATCAGTGTAGCAATAGGACAATAGGTGCTAATTAGTCAGATGTGAGGGCCTGACGTGCGAACAAAGCCTAGTGAGTGACAGTGAGGCTGTAGTGGAGGCTGGTGTATCCAACGGGCTGTAACAAACACAAGTTATGTAAGCCAGGTAATTACTTCACCACCAGGGGTCAGAGATAAATGGGAGTGCAAGCTGAGAATTGGCTCTCCAAGCAAAACCCCACCACAGATCATTGCGAATGTCACCCCAGGTCACCATTCTTTCCACCAATCAGAAAGCCGGATCTGCTCAGCCCTCCCGGGTGCTTGTCTTACATCCCGTCTGTTACTTCCCGAGCGGCCAGACAGTCACAATCAGGGAGCATTACCATCACTCAGCAACTGTGTGTTTTTGTAGAGGATTATATCTTCTAAAAGGACCCTGAGAGGGGCGGGGGGGGGGGTGAGGAAAGTAGTGTGACAAACTTTGAAGGTGCTCACTCAAGGGTGCAGAAAGCAGAGGCCCTCACCCCCGGTGACCCTGCTGTGTGGGAAAATCAACCCGCACAATATATGGAGCAACATGGCTGACTGTGTTGTTGTCATCTTCTCAGTATTCCCGTGGTCTTTTTTTCTCTCTCTCTCCTCTTCTCTCTGCCCAGCCATTTTCATTCCCTTCATGCCAAGGCGCTGGGAGAGAAGTAGGTTGCCAAGTTGAAATTATACACCAGAAGGCTAAATACTGACACAGAATGATATGTTTGGTGAGGTGCAGTTCATGGATAGTAACACATTATAATAATACTTAAGTAATATTAAAACTTTCTCCAGTCACAAATTTCAAGTGATACTAAAAAAATGTTAACTTTCCTATCCTTATTTTTAATTTGTTTTAGTCATATTAAGTCAGTGTCTGTTTAAAAGCTAGCCTATATGGAACAAACTCTCTAAGTTCTTGTGGAAGAGACAGTAAATTGTCACTACTTTGGACATAAATATGACTTTGTTTACCTAAGAAATACACAAGGCAGGTAAGTTATACTGATTCTCTTAATGATAAAATGAGAATGCTCTCACCAGAACTACTGCACCGTGTTGCTACATTAAACTATTGTACCTATAATTTATGTGATATTTTCCTATCAGATGGCGGCTAGGAATGTGTGAGTGTGTTGTGAAATGTGGTGACATGATGTGAAGTTGAAGTGTGACGTGCTAAGGCGCATGGCTTGACACTTGACACTTAAGTGGACCCTGCGACTGAGAAGCTAACTCCTTCTCTCCTCACTTTGGGTCCTGCTTTCTCTCTGTTTTCACTGCTCTGTACTCACTCCGGTCTCTGAGGAGTGGGCTTGATTGAGTTAACGGCCCCTCCCTGCAATGTTGTGAAGGAGCCAGACACATGAGGTGGGGTTTGGGTGATGTAACCCTGGGAGAAGTGTAGAGATGTTATATGCTCCTCTGGAATTTGGATTCCTGCTCCAAAACTTAAAGAGGGGGGTGAACTGGTTTAGTCTTCTTTTTGAATAACAATGTCCATTTGTGATTTTAACATGATATAGGTTCATTCTAAGTTGTCCTCCCATCTCTGTTGTTGTTAATAAACATAGATTTTCCTGAAAGTAGATATTAATGGACTGTGGTCAATTGTTTTCTTATCATTTCTCAGTGTTTGAAAACAAGGACAAGATTGTGATCGTGATGGAGTACGCCAGCAAGGGCGAACTGTACGACTACATCAGCGAGCGGCGGCGCCTGAGCGAGCGAGAGACGCGACACTTCTTCAGACAGATAGTCTCCGCCGTGCACCACTGCCATAAGGTGAGAAAACACATACCACACTATACATAGAGGGAAAAACACGCACATCCATTTTCTCTGTCACCTGAAATCGCTCTATGCCTCTCTCACGCCCGTCCAGACTTTGTTTTCCAGGCTGCTGCGTGCTTATTGTAACATTAACCATGCACCACCACAGTTAGCCATATAGCTAGTTAATCTGGAGGCCCGACACAGTACGCTTTTCTTGGCGCGCTGGTGTTAGGGAGTCATCTGTTTTTGAGTGAAGATGGAACACAGGCCTGTTTAATTCAAGCTTACGCTCCGATTACTGCGCACCAAACAGGCCCCGCATTAATTCTGTCCTCATCTGTTGACACACTGATGGATGTCCCAAGATACCCTCATAGCTTTTCCCCGCAGATTTAGCCTCAGCCACACCCATGTCAACCACTGTTCCACACCTCACTAACTCCCATCAAAACCTCAAGGTCCCAGGGCTTGTTTGGATGGGCTCCCCACTTGTCATGCTCTTCCCAGCTGGAGATAGGGATGATGTCATGGTCCTCAGATAGGAGAGTCCCAGACAGCCATAAATGATGAATCATCACTACCAAGCGCAACCTCCCATCGGGTGGGCTAGCATGAGTCACTGACACAACAAGCAACAAGCTTCCTTGTATCCACCAATCAGGGTCATGTGAACATGTGCACCCTGCCAAGCAATAACCAATGGGAGATGCCATGCAGAGTGCAACCCGGGGGGGGGGGTGTAAGCGGTGAAGTCAGTCCTCCACATCTGAGCTGGGCTCTGTCTGTCTGCATACCACATGTTAATTCCTGGGTTGTTTTTTTTTAACCCAGGCATTCACAACATAGTTGTTTTTTAATCCCAAGATGTTGTGAGAACATCTTTCATACAGGGTGGTAATTACAGGCTTATGTTTTATGTGACACATGTGAGTTGATTTAAAAAGAAAATCACACCAGATGTCAGCATAAAGACACCAGAAGGGACAGAACCAATTAAACAGTACTAGACCAACAGGCTGCCTTGATTTCCCCCGAGAGCCACAAGCTGGCTTTGCCAGAGTAAATCATCTCTTAACACAATGGACTGTTTATTACTTGAATCCATCTCTCATGAATAATGCATTAATAGATACGTCAATCAATATTTTGTTCTTTTTGGTTGTCTTTCAGAATGGAGTGGTGCACAGGGATCTGAAACTGGAAAATGTGCTACTGGATGAAAACTGTAATATTAAGGTAACTTTACCCCTTGATCTGTGATGCGTTACCAGTAGGACTGTAATACCTTACCTCAGATGATCTTTGTATGAGGGATTAACGATCACATGGCCACTTCACACTGTTTTCACAGATTGCTGACTTCGGGCTGTCCAACCTCTACCACAAGGACAAACTGCTGCAAACCTTCTGTGGCAGCCCGCTCTACGCTTCACCAGAGATTGTCAATGGGAGACCTTACCAAGGCCCAGAGGTGAGACCCATTGAACCAAATGAGCCAAACCCCAGCTGTTTGTTTGTGAACTTAATTTCCAGGACATTTAGTTCCATTTATATAACCGTCATCATTGTTATTGTCACTGATGGTTGACAGTAACAATGCTAGCTTGTGAGTTTGGTGCGAACCTCCCACATCTCACCTCTTATACAGCTTTAATCATTATTATCTCCCTAGTGATTATCATCCTCTCACAGCCCATACACAAAAAGGTGGGTTTGCTTTATTTTTGGCTCTTTGATGGGATTACTATTAGTCTCCAGTCTAATGGAGGTCTCTCTTGCAACTCCACAGTGAGCCAGCCCAGATACTGTCCGCATCCCTCCCCTTCCTACAATGTTTGGGGTCCTTTTGAAGTGAAGAACTGGAGGATAGTTTTTTGCTCACTTTCCTTTCAGTTTAATGGGATCAGAATGAGCTCCACAGCCTCAGAGAGCACTCATGGTCACAGTCAGCATCTAACAAAATAGTTTTGGTGAAAGAAAGAGTGAAAATGTCTCCTCAAAGCCACTTATCTGGCAATTCCAGAGTCATTCTAAAGGGCGTTGTCTCTAAATTGCATCAGTTACATAAAACAAAGCAAAAGGGGGGGGGGGGGCATTGCATTTTTAGATATTCAAGTCCAACCATTCAATTTAGCGTAATTCACTATAATTTACTCGAGAGTGCTAAAAACTACAGCAGTCCGATTGCAATCGAAATTACAGAACTCCGTTTGGGGTGAGGCCACAAATTACAGCAAACACAGCAACGAAAATAGAACACAACAATAGTGCTTGCCCTGTCTCGCCCTCAGGAATGGACCAATAACAACAGCAGAGTGATACATTCTTGATGTGGGTCCAGAGCCTTAGAGGAAGTACACTAGCTCCTTAACTGGCCCTATCTAAATTTCCTCTTCCTAGACTATGTCTCAAAGCTTCAGCTACTGCCATCAGAAGCACATTCCTCCATCTATCTCATCCTCCCCTAACCACAGTCAACACACACACACGTCACATTTCCCTCTCTGTCACACTCTCTCACACACTCAGACACACTACTGATCACCAAATGGCAGCATGTCTCCAGTGAGTCATCGGGGACCAGGATATCACAGCTCTGCCATCTCTGCTGGACTCATTACCCCCCCCCCTCCTCTCCCACCACTTCCCTCACGACTCTGCACCTCCTCATGCCCCAGACACAAGTCTTATGTAACTGCTTACTTAAAAAGCCACATTGCATTAGGTTGGTGGTCAGAAAGTTCTTGCTTCTGCCTGACAGAGCAGGAGAGAGTGGGGGAGAGGAAAGGATTTATATGTATGGAAACAGGCCATTTCCCACCAGAGTACTGGCGTTTGTCATTATTTCTATGAAAGACGCACTGGGGAGAGCACTGCAGCATCACAAGCTCCTTAACAGAGATGTTCTTGTATGATGTTAGTGTGAAAAAGTGATTGGGGTGCGTATTAATGTCAAAGTAAACTGAAGAACATAACTCAAAGGTCTGCTCTGATATTGAGCAGAGCTGAGCTCATTCCACCACATTTATTTTAATGTCATGAATCACTAATCAAAACAGGATGGGGAAGGCTGCTTTTCCTTTGCATAACACCAGATCTAACACACCTCAAATGATTCTATTTGCTTTGTGCACACAGAATAAACACCTTATGAGATAGACAGTGTGTCTTCTGCAGATGTCTGAATTAACTCGTTTGTGACTTTTCACCAGGTGGACAGCTGGGCTCTGGGGGTGCTGCTGTATACCCTGGTCTACGGGACAATGCCGTTCGATGGGGGAGACCACAAGAACCTCATTCGCCAGATTAGCAACGGCGAATACAAAGAGCCCACTCAGTCCTCAGGTACTGCAGGATCCCCCTGATTTTGTGTTTTCCCCCAGTTTTTTGTAACACAAGGAACACATAGCTACTCCCTGTCTACCATTTGTCCAAAAATGAAACCTTTAACCCCTGACTTTCCATCTATAGATTATACTGGAATCTTTTCATGTAAATTCCAGAAAATACTCTGGAAAGTCCTTGAAACGTTGGTCCGTATACTGTTGAATGGAATATGGATCAGAGTGTCTGAATGTACACACATAGTGGACTGTACAATCCATTACATACGATGCTTGTTGCTTTTTTCCTCCAAACAGTACAAAGAAATCCAGTGATGTTTAAGCTACAAACCATCAATGATTTCTTTTGTAACATATTAAAATGTTTGTTTTGAATTAATCTAGTGTCTTAACTGATTTGGGAACTGTATTGTATGGTAGGAAGCCTATCATTATAAAGTTCCTAAATTGACAAATACACTCAGATGGAGTGAATTTAGTAAGGGCCATGTTGTTGTTGTTGACTGAAGATGTATTATTGTGGTTTACACTGAACAATGGAAAAATAATTATGTAAAATATTAGTTTCAGTAAGGGTGTAAATGCAACATTAAAAGAGCTTTTAACAGTTATTTCACCATATTTAACATGCAAACTTAATTATTTCATTAATGTATAGAAACCCACATCAACCATGATCATTTCAGCACTTTTGAATATAGACAGCCTAAAGCAGTGTCTGCAGCGTCAAAAGCATACTCCATACTTCTCTACTCAATACTGTAATTGGATGTGATGTCAACAAAACAAATAGCATTCTGTATGAGAAAGCTTACAGATTATACTTGTGCTGTTTCCTATTAGATGCCCGTGGACTGATCCGCTGGATGCTGATGGTGAACCCTGAGCGCCGGGCCACAGTGGAAGACATAGCCAATCACTGGTGGGTAAACTGGGGCTGGAAGAACAGTGTGTGTGACTGCGAGACCCAACGTGACCACGGAGGCTCACCCATGCTCGCCCGCTTCATCGACTGGCAGAACCGCACTGAGCCACGTGGTTCTGGAGTCAAACCCGCAGCCTTGCCCCAGCTGATGCGCCAGAGGCCCAAAAAGTCCAAGAAGGAAAATGTTGAGGCAGGACAGACCAACTGTGGAGCAGAGGACAAACCAGGTCTGAAGAGACCTAAGGGCATCCTGAAGACCAGAGTTACTGAAGAGCAGCAGTCCGCCAGTCTGGAAGAGGTGGAGTTGGGCCAGACAGCGCTGCCCCAGCAAGCCGAAGGGGGAGAGGAGGCCTCAAGCCCAGACCAAGAGGAAGAGGAGCAGACCCTGAGTGGAGGCTCGCCAGCTAAGATGGTGCCCTCTCTGCCCAAGAAAGGCATCTTGAAGAACAACCAACAGCGGGAATCAGGGTACTACTCCTCCCCAGAGCGCAGCGAGTCCTCTGAGCTTTTAGGAGGTGCCAGTATGTCACTGCTAGCCACCTCCCCGCCCAAGAGAGTGATGGGGAGAAAGGGCATCTTGAAGCGAAACGGCAAGTACTCCACCTACAGTGGGCCTCCCTCAGCGGCAGCAGTAGCTGGTGTCCTTGGCGAGCCTCCTCCCTCGACTGACTCCGGTCTGTCCCGCAGCCAGAGTCGACCCTCCAGTATCGTCGGGGAGGACAGCTCTGTCCTGTCCCTGTCGCCCACCTCCCTCAGCGGGGCTGAGTGGCATCCCTCCACCCCCCACCTCCGCCCAAACATCAGGGCCTGTGTCTCGGCTGAAAACCTGCTGCAGCTCGCCAACTTCAAGGGCTTCCAGGCAGCGCCGCCGCTCCAGGGACCCAAGTTCAGCCGCGGCCCCAAAACGAAAGGCTCCCCAGGGGACAATGGCAGCTTCTCCTTGCTGGGGGACCTGGAGGACATGACTCAGGTGTACCAGCAAGCCCTGGACATCAGCAGCAATCTCACCTAACAGATGGGCAGAGAGAGAAGAAGCAGAGGAAGTTGAATAAGACTGTGTGTGCGTGTGTGTGTACAGAGGTATACTGGTGGCATTAACGACCAGTGTGTTACTGGGATACAACTTTTGGGAAGTTGTGGTTTTCCAAATGGGGCTGAAATCGATGGAAATGATGTATGTCTACGCACACACACATACACACACAGATGTACACACTAAGGTGCACTTCTCTGGCCAGAGGAAATTCAGTTAGGGTTTTTTTTGAACAGGATAGAGATGGAGCTGGCACAAGAGAATGCCACCCAGTCTGCTTTCTCGGCCCGCCCATAGACTTTGCTGTGTTCAACATGTTTACATATTCAGCAAGAAGGCAAGTTAGAATCACAAACGCAGCAACCAGAAACTGGTTGGCTCTGCTTGTACACCACCCATTTAGAGTTTGAGTTTACAAAAGCACCTTAAAACTCACACAGAGCACATGCTTTTATGATCTTTACTTCCTTTAAAAAAAAAAAAAAAAAAAAAAAAAAGAAACAAACCAGGGTCTTGTTCCAAAAATAACTGACATTGCTGATTATTTATTAATATTTTCGTAGCTTTTAGTTTTAAGTGCAAAACTGGTGGGTGCTGGCTGTTACTGGAAGAGTCCTTGTCTCCAAATCTTTGTGTGGAACTGACATATATAATTATGTTACTCAGTGATGAGAAACATATATATACTCAGCATATATAACTACGTCTGTGCATGTAAAACACGCAGGCAATTATATCTTCATAAAAGCGTATGTCCTATATATGTGTATGATACTCGAGGATATATAGGAAGTGCCTTTTTTGATTCATAATAAAAATTATGTATGTCATTTCCTTTAAAGTGGAGGGAAAGCCAGGCCAACCTGTCACCAGTTGTGCTTTTTATGATGTTCTTTGTGAATGTGGAGAGACCCAGGGCCTTCAGCGCACAGCTGACTAGCTTTACTTGTAGGGGTTCAAAGGTCAATCTCAGACAGTTGAGATCAAACGGTCTCGTCTCCTCCCCCTGTTCCTTCTACAAGTAGAATCACACACAAATATGCCCGGATCTACAGGCAGCCTTGTAAAGACCTCCCCTTTGTTCTTTGTCACTGTTCAGCTCATAGTTTAGCTTGTCAGCAGTTTAGGTGGCTTGGTTGAACACAGATTTACTGGCAGCACCGTAGGTCTGCAGGGGCTCACCTAGTGAGACATTTAGTGAAGGGAGATGGCGCAGACAACACCTCACAGTCCTGGAATGTGCCTGGCTCTCTTAACCTTGGTTGTTTCCAATTTTCAAGGCTACCTGATAAAGTAGTGAGAGATTTAGTTTTACTTTTTTTTTTTTCACCAAAGACATTTAATGTGGTTTCCACTGTCAGACTAGTTAATATTCTACCCAAAGCTCTTCAAAAGAGCAGAGTAAGGTGGTTTTGTTTAAACCTGCTGATGACACAGCAAATTCCGCAGACAATGGCTGGAGACGTGTTGGTGCTAGAGATCTGTATCAGCCCCGGCCCGACTCAGCACAGGTGGGATCTGCGGTCCGTGCTCAGCCCTCCAGCTGTGTATACTAGTCCATTATGTCAACCAAGCACAATTAGCCAGCTATTGTTTTCATTTGAGAGTAAAAGAGAGAGGCAGCGCGTCGCGATTTATAGCTAGAGGGAGAAGAAAGGGTGAGTAAGAGTGATGCATGAAGGGTGTGGAGATTAGAGAGGACTTTCCCGTGAAATACAGGAAAGGTCGAGGAGTTAGATTTATTTTTGAAGGCATTTTAATGTAAAATAGTGAAAGTGAAGAAAGTGAGTAGAAAGAGTAGATGGAAAGTGTTTGTTTTATACCAAAGATGTGATGAAGGGTTGACATGATTCAGGGGAATGGTTAGGTCAGGGCCTAATGAGAGCCTTTTGGATTTTTCTTGGGAATCCCCATTGGTGAATGAAATCATCCCCACATTGGCTTTACCTCACATTTGTTTTATTTTTCTTTCTCTTTTTGAGTTTTTATGCGAGATGCTGGAGGCTGTTGATACAGCTTGTCTTGAGGGTCAGTGTGTGGCTTGTGTGCTCTGTATGGCCTTAGACGGTGTGTTACACTTTTCAATAGCAGTGAAAAAAATCTGTGGAGAACGGTGACTGACATCATCCAAAATATCAAATGATGTGGATGGAAAACCATGCAGTAGATGACCCCAAGGAAAAAGATCACACGTTGAATGTTTTCAGTGGTCCGCTTATGTGTAGGAGAGGTCCTGGGTATTGATTCAAATGAAAGACCCGTTGCGTATTATATTGCATTTTATTGCCTTTTGTATTGCATTTTATTGTCAACTGGATTTACAGTGAGAAAATTATACTATGTTAGTATTTTGTTTTATTATGCTTCTGTTTTTGATTTTCCAAAATATAAGAAACTTTATATTGCTTTATGTTATGGCAGAAAAATACTTCCTTCCTCGAAGTATTAAAATTTCTCTCCAAAAATGGACAAATCTGATGTGACATTGGTGTAGTCTCAGTTTTCCCCTCTTTTGGTACACCTGTGGGTCATCACAGTCCTCCAAATAGCAAATATCAAGTCTTGTAAATTAAAAATTATTGGAATAAAATAAAATACAAGGATGTTTACTTAGATATCAACAGCTGACTCTAAGATAATTGTCTTTCCACCTTTACCAAAGCAGGGGAGTCCAAAAATGCTGGAACAACATCAGGAGAAAAGGAAATAAAGCAATGGAAAGAATCTGATGATGAAACTTTAACTCTGCCAAACTGGAAATAACTGGTGCATATCTGTTAGTTAGCAGAAAGTCTAATCATAGGAAAACTTGACTGGATATTGTTATGACAATAATAATAAATTAGTATTATTATGTTATTTAAGTATTATTTTTGTTATGGCTCATTACTATTGTTGGCTATTGCCACAGTTTTGGTTTGTTTTTGTTTTTGTCTGTTGGTGATCCTGGACTGCCAAGGTGGATTAAGTTGCGTGCCTTTGGTATCTTTTATGAATTTTTTTTTTTTTTTTTTGATAATGAAAATTATTATCAATGTGTTTTTATACTTGTATTTATTGGTGATCAAGCCATTTAATTTGTTGTCAAAGTACTCCATGTTCACGCTTTGGCCTGCTTCGGACTGTGCGTTTTGTTATGAGGACGAGCTGCACACAAAAATATAATAATTGTTCGATCAAAATAGAGTGGTATCATCTCATTGTGAAGGCATTGGTCAAGTGTGTATTTTTAACAATAACAAATCAATAACAGTTCCTCAAATCCTGTAAAATGTCTTAATTCATCCATTCGGGTGTATTTCTACTCAACACGATGCCTCTGTAGTACTGTATCAACTCAAATAAATGGATCTTAAAAGATACACGTTGTTTGTCTTCATGTGTGTTTTTTTTCATAAATTTACAAGTTACAGTCACATCAAGGCCTAAAAGGGGCCAAAATCCTGTTTCACGCACACTTGCAGCTTTCTTTTAATGTATTTTCACTGTTGAAGCTCGACGTCCAAGTGCAGTGATTTAAAAATGGGAGGATGCTCACATTATGAGGCTTTTCACTTCCACAAGCCAGTTTTTGGTTTGATCCAGTGGTGAAATTGGATTAACGGACAGTGCCAAAAGTTTGACCCAGTCAAGCAGAATAAAATAGAACTTCAAATAACTTCCATCCCCCACCTTTCTTTCTTCTTCACTGTATGGACACATGTAAAACAAACTATTATTAGACCGATGGCCTAATTTCTTTTCTTTTTTAAGAATATGTGACCCAAAAACCTACATGACTGCGTAAAGGAGGTCAGCAGTGGTGATCCACATTGCAAAGGTGCAGGGCACTGTTTTCATCTTTAACTTCCACATAATGAATCCAATTAATTAACGCCGGCAAAAGGTTGGGGTCAAAATGCCATACTAATAAAGCGTAGGTCAGTTTGAAAGGATTTGTTAAAGCCAGATTAAAGTAGGCAGCCAGTCTGTCCGTAGCAGAACTACCAACGAGCAAGTTGGGCAAGTTTTTTATTCTCTCCCTGAAATTAGCCAATGTTTCCACAGCCTCAGCTGCTGTAGTTAAAGTTAAATTAACTTGATGAAGTGCTACTCCACCCAAAATGTATTTTTTGAGCATTAAAGATTCCCTGTAGGCTTGAAAGGTGGCTGTAAAAATTTTGTAGCATTGTCACTCACAGAGCACAGCAGTTTTGGACAGCTTGAATTCATTTTGATCTGTTTTCACAGTGGAAACAACTTCCATCTCATTCCTCACATATGACCCTGTCAAGCTGGGCATACACGTTAGAGCCCCCCCACCCCCCCACCTCCCGCTCTTTTAATGGTCAGGAGAACTGGCTGTCTTGAGTTTGTTGTTTTGTTTATTAAGGAAGTATTTTTTGAAAAAACAAGCCAGATTCAGCCCAGTTAATGATTGCTCTCTGAGTTATGGCAGAGCACGAGGCAGGTGCTGTAAAGTGTGCACGCTAATGCACGTTTGTGAGCATGTTTGAGGACTGAGATGAACAACATCTGAGACTGAAAGAACATTATTTTAACATATTGAGAATACAGATGCGCAGCAGAGAATTGAAATATGATGTGGAGACAGTTCTTTGGAAATTTTGACTTTTTCCATTGCGAAAACTGGTCACTACTGGAAGCCATTGTACTGACCGCAGTTGCCGTGCTCAGTGAAGGACCAAACTATAAACTTTTTAGTGCCAACTTTTAACTGTGTTTGCACTTGGATGCTCTTCAATGTACATACACTCAGTTATCCTGGGAATGAGGTCTTGAGTGGTTGATTGGCAGCCAGTCCCACTCAAAAACATAGTGATACTGGCCAAATCCAATCAAGATTGGACTGTATACCCTAATAGGATGGCATGTGCCAACACCAACAGGTAGGTAGTGGCTCACCTGAGTGAAGCTGGAAATAGAGCAAATATAAAACAAATCCTCAGGCAGTTATGTGACAAAAGTGTTGATATTACATGAATGAATAGCATTGTGTTTTTTTACCCAGCATGCCTGCTGGTAATTACTAAAAAAGTAGACTACAACAGTCTTAGTTCTCTGGAGAAAAGCAATTTTTTTGTCATTAGAAAACTGACAGAGTCAAACAAACAGCAGTAGACAACACGGAGCAGAGAACACAGTTCATGTCTGGCTCAGGGAAGAAACAACAGTGTCTGTTTTTAGGACTTGGAGAGTCGATTGATTGTCGAGGGAGAACATTGCTGCTGCTGGGTTAATTTGATCCACATTTTGCAAGGGGGAGCGAGTGGGTGGCTGGAAGCTCTGCAGTCTTTCGGAGCTTTGGTACTGATGAGGAGGACAGCACCCTCCAGCTCGTGCTGGCCAGACACAAGCTGCAGGCCCTGGAAGAAGACAACATCAAATGCTTCTACAGTATAGTGCAGAGCAGGATTTAGGTTTCCTCAATCACACATTGAAACTGTTATCCCAAGTCTGAAATTGACGTCTTTAAGCTAGTCTGAGCTATAAAAGCAGCCTTTAAGCCTTCTATTTATAAATCTCTCCTACATCAATATTCATTTTTGTCACACTGACAGTGATTTACAGAAAATTACATCAATCATCGTCTAAAGTCGTTATTTCTTTTGGGACATTTTCTCAAAAGGAGCATGACAATTATCCTTGGAACAACCACAGGTCTCTTTCTGTTTTAGCGCAAATTCCAATTTCTAAGTCAAAGGCAATTCAAGCAGAGGGCAAACAATAAAACGGCAATTATGCAACCATTTGAAAGCTTGCAGTAATTAATTGTCATATACAAAGACCAATATGGAGAGCACTATGGAGAAAAAATGAAAAATTCTTTTGAGACTTCAACGGCTGCACCCCTGACACTGATATGATCTGAGTTTCAAAGGGATTTTTTTTTTATGTCTTCAGAACAATTTCTGGTTCACTTTTTGACCCTTAAATAAAGTCCAGCTGCTAGACCCTCTGAACTATTCCCTCCTTTACCCTCCTCCCTCCATCTGTAGAAGGTGATCCTGTTTGCCCCTGAAGGTGGAGAGGGAGGGTGGGGGTTTATTGGTGGAGACGGCATCCCCAACTACACATTCAAAACGCCGAACCCCTCCCCGAAAACCCCATCCGGTCCTTTAGCATGACCCCAACTCTATGCCTTGCAGATATGGAAGTCTGCATAATGTTGGAGGATATAAGCTATTCTCTACTTTTAGCTTGAAGCACAGACTTGAAAAGAGGCCTCTCCTTTCGCAGCCCCCTCGAGCTGAAACGGATAAAAGCCGTCACACGCAGAGGGATTTGGGACATGAAAGCTGAAGGATTTACATGCGCTTCAAATCAGTTTACAACTCCTTTGTCTCCAGAAAAATGGCTTCATATGAAGAAAGTTTGGGGATATTCTGCAAATTGAGCAAAAAGCAGCAGAGGATTTGGCGAGGTCAGTGCTGCCTTGGCGCGTCTGGCTGCTGTTGCAGGCAGGATGTTCCACAGTGAAGGTTTAGGGTGGCTGTTGTAAACCGAGCTGCCCGTTCATTGCAGGAAAAATAAACAGAGGGCCGGGCCTGAAGAAAGTCCTGAGTACAGTGGAGCGTGTGTTCCCTCGGTTAGCTGACACATTGTTTTAGAAATAACAGTCTGAGGGGCCGCTTTCCGTGGCTTGCACATGCACACACACATACACAGATGCATGAGCACACTCGCTTGTGGATGCACACATTTTTATAAGCCCTCTTTCATTCTTTCTCGCTCCCTCGGGAAGGCACTCGCACAGGTTCCCAACTCACATCCCTGCAGGACTCCTTTTCCTCTGTGCCACTGTGATAACATTGTGACTGGATATGGAATGGAATAAACCACCCCACTTTCCTGCTCAACTTCCACTCCTCTATCATTCATCCTCCATCCAGCTTCCCCCTCCACACACCCAGCTCTCTATCCCTCTCCTGTCCAGATGACTATTTTTAGCGGCAGCGCTGCTATTCTGGAATTTGTTGCTGACTGGCTGCTGCTGGGTGTCTGGGCAGCGATCTCTTCTGGAATGTCTGGCCCACTCTCAAACCACTCCAGAGTCCCAGCACAGGGCGGACGGCTCAGGGCTCTGATTACAACTTTAAGCCCGCTGTAGCTGGAGCTCACTCTTCCTCCAGGAGAAACACAAAGCTGAAGTGAGGGGAGAAAGTGTCTCTCTGTGTCTTGTACCTTTAGAGTAATTTTATGTATGACTGCTCTTGGTCTGTGTTCGTCTTTACATTTGCTTTTGTACTTGTGTTAATCACGATTAAGGACATCCCAACACTGAAAATGTGTTGAAGGGAGGGGGTTTCATAAGTTGTTCGACCATCTGACATTTGGAGCATAACAACGACTTTAGCGTTATGGTTGAGGTTAGTCATGTCCTGGTTATGGTTAAAGTTGGAGTAAGAAATGAATGAAAGTCAATGCAATGCTGCCTTGCTTACATATTTTGGTGTGTTTGTGTGTGTGTGTGTGTGTGTGTGTGTGTGTGCGTGCCCGTGTGTGTGTGTGTGTGTGTGTGTGTGTGTGTGGTCCATGAAAAGAAAATAAGCAGCACTAATGGGAAGTTTTTCCTGTCTTGGATCAGGCTTTAGGGGTTTCAAAGCAAAATTGTTTGCAGTGGAGGGAACGCCGTCCAAGCCCACCTGTTGCTCATGATTGCACAGATCCGCTTGAGCTGGGCCTTGTCGAGAGACATACTGCAGTGTGCCACTCAATGACATCAATGGACCGGGCAGGCCCATTCATTCCACAAGATTACCCAAGCAGAGACGGTGCACTACAATGCAATAAGTACATTATAGGCATGCCTGAACTGCTAAGCGATCGCAGAGATGCAGTCGGCAGTGCTGTTCACGTTTCTATCTATCATCCATATATTCAAGAATGACAGAGCTATTTAGGACAATACTTCTGCTTGTCATCCCAGTAAATCATTGCTCTGTAGATGTTTTCCCCCGGGCAACAATTTGAATTCAGAAGGTATATTTTACAAACGTCTCCATCATATTTAATGAGATAAACCCTGCCTTTCCAAATGGCAATGAAAGTTCATCCGGTGAGGGAGTGGATTCCCCCAGGCCATGTGATTAGGGCATGAACTGGAGGGTGTAAAAATTACATGATGGGATACAGCCAAGTCTTTTAAAACACGTTTTCATACACCCTTTGCCTCTTCAGAAGCCAAGAGGAGGAAATGCTCCTATGGTATGTAACCCTTTCATTGTAAATCGGTGAACTCTGCATCCTGCTGATCCCTGAGCTACTGATAAGAATTCCCATCACAAAACATCTTGTTCTTGTTAGCATTAGGATGTACACAAGCAGAGTTTGAAAACTGAACAGTCAGCAGTGTGAGCGTGGATGCAGCTAATTGGCCTTGGCTCCCAATAAGGGGATGTGGGTTTAGCTCCAGTATGGCGGGGCAGAGTCTAGGCCGTGGAGAGGGAAGAGTGGAGACTGGGAGGAAGCCCGTCAGACGTCGTGGCCGATTTGTTCACCTAACCGGCCAGTCAGGTAATTAAACAGCCTTCAGCTTTTCTGTATGAGAGCTGTGTCTCTCCAGAGTGTGAAAGACTGAGGCGAGGGCTGGGAAATGGAGTCGTTCTTGGCTAAAGCTCAGAGATGTGCGGCCTGGCTGCTCTGGGACCCAATCCCATGGCCGCAGGGTTTTAGCACTGCTGGTTTTAGCTCATCCTTCAATTTGGTTTTTGTTTCGGAGACTTGTCTTCTACCAACCCCCATCCTCCATCCAGTTCACCCGTAGCTTTAAGTAGAAATACAGCAGAAAGAGCTGGATGGAAGGATGTATCCCCCAGCTGGCTTACATTCCTCTGGTTTCCACTTGTGTCTGCTTCTCCTTTTTTATGGGTCAGTGTTTCTGTGATTAAAGTTTCTTTTCCTTTTTCCCCCTCCCTCTGCTTTTCCTCTCTCTTTCCATTCATAGCTATTTTCCTCTCTGCCTTTTTTGCCTGTCCATTTTTTCATATGAATTTTAATAGTCCCCAAAAATTGACCAGGGAAACTCCCATCCAGTTTCCTACAGTCACTTTACCACCAAAATAAAAAAAAAAGAAATCCATTGTTATCCTGTAAATATATTAATTTGAAAGCTCAGTTCATTATTTACTGGATTTGCGGTGCAGTTTGAAACAGCTCACAGTAACTCTATGTTGTCTTTGCATGTTGTAAACATCACTATCACACTTTCTCACGCTCTGCCACTTTAACATCTCTTCACATGGCCTTATCATCCAATGCCAACTGACTGGCCATCCTCAAACTGACATTACAGTGATTGATATGAGCACGGGTGTGGACTCCTTGTCTAGCTTCCTCTTCCTCCTCCGCTGCTCTCCAGAAGTGGCTGTTTCACACGGAGGGGGGCCCGGTGGTGTTGATGAGACTCTAAGGGTGACAAAGCAGACAAAACTGAAAAACACTACATAATATCCAGGTATGTGCGTTGCATGCTGAGCAACCTGGTTCCAGACAAATAGCCTGTTTACTTGCAGCGTTATGTCCAGAAGCTGAATCTGTGTATCACCGGAACAGCCAAACACACTTATTCTAAAAATACCAACCTAAAATAAGATTTTAACTCATCATTACTAAATTAGATCGTTCATTTCTTCCACATCCAGTCAATTTACCCTGTTAGAGAGTAATCAAATTCACCCAGTCTTGTGTTTCAGCAGCTTGTTTGGAAAAGTACACTCAGTCTATTACAATATTCTGCTCTGTACAACTGCTGTACATATGGCCACATATCACCAGGAACGATTTGTTTATCTGACCTCTCTGAACCTTTGCCACATTCAGATAACTTGGTAGTAAAACCCGATGACCCCCCTCCCCCTTGTCCACATTAATCCCTGTCAGGGTGGTCCATCTACCGTTGTCTCTCTTTAAAAGGAAGAGGAAAAAAAAACTTCCCAGGAGTATGTGGGGCCTGACATCCACTATCCCATTACAGCCCACCTAAGACACAGCAGCGCACATAAAACAACGTGAGACACAAGGTAATGAAGTGCTAACCACTGAGGTAATCGCTCTCGGAGCAGCGACCCTTTCCCCTACCCATCTCATCCTTACACCCTTGGTCCTTTCCATCCCTCCCTCCTCTGCTCCGAGTTCATCTACAATAGTATGTTACCGACAAGAGATTCCTTCAGATAAATGAAAATGTGTTTTTGTCCCAAGCATGCTTGTGGGAATGGAGACAACTATGAGGAGGTTTTTGCGGTTCTTCTCATGATGAGGGGATTAAAAGCAGCCTCTGGGGGATGAATACACGCTTCTTGGATTGACTGAAGAAAAAGGGGAACATCCTAGACAGATATCAGGGTCTGTATTGCCTGCCAAGTCAAAGTTCTTTTGGGAAGGGTTGAGTTTCAAATAAAAGCAACCACTCTGCAACTGCAGGTGAGTCCTGTTTGATGCTCACTCAGGGTGACACTTGGATGGGAGTGCTGTGCTTTTTCTCCCAGGCAAAGATACAGATCTCCCTTTAGCAGCTGCGGTTTGTTGGGGTGTCTTGTCTTAACATGGTAGATAGGCTGGTGATTCGTTCCTGAAAGATTCCCTTTATGAGTGATGGCCATCTGGGCTGTTTCTCAGTATGTGTGTGAGCATGTGTATGGTTTTCCTTTTTCTTTTTTTTTTTCCTCCTCTCTTTTTTCCTTTCTCCTAAATAGCAGTGAAATGTTGAAGGAAAACAAATGAAAAGATAGCGCTTTGAAAATGGATCTGTCCCAGCAGCCCTGTACCCCCCACCCCACCCCCCTCGATTCAGAGCCCCTCCTCCCTCCACTTGTGCAGGCTTGACGAAAGAGTATACCTCTCTCCGTCGCACGCAATAGGGTGCGGGGGATTGGGGTAACATTAAGAAAAAAAAATGTGAGGGAGGAGAAAGGAATGATGGAGACGAGAGGAGGAGAGAGTGATGGTTAGAGGAAGATCAGTTAGAGGAGGCTGATGATGAAAATGTTGAGTAGCTCGAGAGCAGATAGCAAGAATGATCTGAGAGAAAATAAATGGAGGAGAGGTTGTACATAGCGGAGAGAAAAGGAGAAGGAAGAAGGTTCTTTGCTGTTGACAGCTGAAGAATATTAACAGATTCAAAATGGCTAAAGGACTGTACAAGGGCAATGGATGGAGGAGTGCTGAAGAACATGGCTGTCCTTTATCAGAAAAAAAATTGAAGGGGACATGTCATACACATTCCCAGGTCTATATTTATATTCTGGAGCTCTACTGGAATATCTTTGCATGATTTACAGCTCAAAAAACTCCTTATGTATCTTATACTGGCCCTTTATGCAGCCCCTCAGTTCAGCCTCTGTCTGAAACAGGCCGTTTTAGCTCCTGTCTCTTTAAGGCCCCCCTGCTGATGAGTCCACTCTGTTCTGATTGGTTAGCTCCCAGAAGCTGCCCCTCAGCAGACTTTTTTCTCATTCTTTACTCAAAATGGAAACTTCTCAAATACATCTGTACAGGTTTGAGCCCGGATCAGATCCTAAATATGTGAGTGGACAACGTGAACAACCTCAGCAAACAAAGGCTTTGGAACAGATAACTGTTTGTGGGCATGCGCAAACAATCTGACATCATCACGAGGAGGAAGAAGAGGTACAGGTTGAAGCCTGAGCTTTTGATTTGCAGGGAGCATTTTTACATACATTCACCTCAAGTTTTTGAAATTGATGTCTATGTTTAACATAAACATCCAACATTATAATATAAAAATGACAGGAAATCACTAAAGGCGTGATATGTCTTTAAAAAACAAAGAAAAGGAGGGGGTAGTCAAAAAGGAGAAAACAACGAAAAGGAGAAAATGTTTCACTCTACTATGTAAAGAAGCACAATGAAACTGAGTAATTGAGAATGTACAGATTAAAATATTTTAATATGCTCTAGTTTTTCTTCACAGCTGCTTTAATTTGTTTTTTTGGCTATTTGAGGGCAAAAGAACAAGCTGAAAATAAAACATCTGACATATTATCACCTTGTAAAGTTTTTATGGCAAATCCCAAACAATTGCCTATATTTCACATCCAGCAGACATGGAGCTAAATTTGAATTCATTTGGATTTGTATTGCTGGTCACCTGAAGAATGTTAAGTCTAATATTCACTCTCCTGTGTTTCCACCAACTCCTGAGAGAAATATCTGGCTCATTAGCTACTTGATGTTCAATGTTCTTCAACTTTTTCTGTGCTCCATTTGGTGTTGGGAAGGTAGCGTACAGTGGGGTTGATCAGAGCTTTTTTTTGTTGCTAAAAACAGCTTTTGAATGGGGCTAAAAGCTTCACAGATTATTCTTTGTGCATTCATCACTATGAGCAACAATTTTCACATCACACATAGTAGTTTGATCCATTCTTTATATAAAAATATTGTTTGGTGCAACAAACAAGGAAGAAAAGACTGAAGCTGGGGCTGTTCTGTCTGATGATTTGCATTCTTTGACAAAACCTACAATCAATGTCATGCGAGAAGCCTTTCACATGCATCTTTGTTCTCATACAGCCGTTACCATTTCAAACAAAACAATTATTCTGTGATTAGCAGGGAGCTGCCACAACTTGTTCCTGTGACCACTGATACCACTGACACCAAGATGTTCAGTACCTGACAACATCAAAGACAGTCACAAGCACACCTCCCACACGTCTCCCTTTCAAAACACTAATCTTTCATATGCCAATGACACGCTATAGCAGTGAGCTATGCGGTGAGCAGGGGTGGGAAAGATTAGTGAACTGACAGACATTCCTAGCAGCTGATGTCAACACACTATCACAAAATATGCTCAATATGATGTTACGAACCAAAATATGAACTCCTCGGACAATGTGAGAACTGATATGTTTGGACGAGGGTGGTCCCCAACTGGCTGACCCAGAGGTCAAAATCATAACTCCTGAGGTAGAAATTCCTCAGGCCTGGTCCAAAGAGAACCCCACAAAGGTGAGAGGTGGAGCAGGATGCCTTTGTTGCCAGACTCTGGAAGCAATACTAGCCAAATGACTGGTTCACGGGCCCACTGACCACAAGGGCACATTCCAGGCATTCTACACTCAGACAGTGACGTCCTGGTGAGTTTACGGAGGACAGATGTCCTTCTCACAACCTGTGAGGCAGAATGGAGTGTCAGAGACTGAGGGGGGATCTTTTGATATCATTGTTCTTTCCCACTTCCAGACTGGCTGTGGTTTGAACTCTGGTGAATCACTCTCTATGAGTTCCTGTGAAGCTCATCCATCTGAAAGCCGCCAGAAGTTTATTTAGACTGTGATGTTAGACCAGGAAAAATAACTTTAGACCCTGCAGTTTGTAGTTTCAAGGTCAGGTCATCTGAACTGTGGAACAGAACTCAAGCCCGCACGTCAGAAAAACACTCCGCCTGCTGTAGTGTCCTTGAGCAACAAGACTGAGTGCTTCACCCAGCCAAATCACAAACAAATGTATTTCCTCATTACCTCTACTGGTATCCAAACATGCAGATAGTTTTGGTTTGATTTGCCCAAGTTTTGAGTTATCCATCTCTGAGGTTTCTTCCTCCACCCCGTGAGTGGAATTTCATTTTGGGGCTCAGAATTTAATGGCAGTCGTGACCTGGTTACTATTAGTAGTGATGGTGGTAGTAGTAGTAATAGTAGCAGTAAAATTATTATCAGTAGTGAGTTGGTTGTGAAATATCCATTTTTATCTTCTCATTATGAACCAGTGTGCATCACTGCAAATCTGCCAAGTCAATTACCTGCCCTCCTCCTCAATCTTAAATTTGTCCCATAGGGTCAGCACTCACAGAGCTTTGAGTGAGTTCCACCAGGTGCACATACAGTATTTAGACATGCTATTTTCATCTAATTCACATCCTGAAATGGCTGTTTTATCTGGAATTTACTCTGAATAAAGCAGCTGCATAAACAGGAAAGGCAATTTGTGTGCATGCGATGCTAAACGCCAAGGCTTCCTCCGACACATTTGGCTCTCAGCGAAATGTCAGCGACAGTTTAGAGTTCCATTCCTGATCCAGTTTCCCTCCTGCAGAGAGAAGAGTTTCATTATAGGGGCTTGCTATAGAAAGACGATCTCACTCCAATTAACCTCTGCCTTCTGTGGATGGAGATAGAAGCTTTGTGCAGCACGTGTGACTGAACGCAAGCCTCATATCCCCAGTGTAAACACAGCAATTATTCAGGGCTTTTTGCACAGAGCTCTCTGCATTGACAGACTACAAAGGGTTTTGTCTCTGTAGTGGTGTGTTTGACTTCCTTTCCCGTACACATGATTTGTCTTTCAGTCAGGCACGACCATGGGTGGAGCAGCTACTTCCTGTGCAAAGTCCAAAAAAAAAAATGCTGAAGGGGTTAAAAGGGAGCCCACTGACCCACATAAACAAGCACTCTCATTCATGGCCTCTGTTACTCCCTCATTGCTAGAGCCTGACTCACAAACGTTTAAACACCACTAAAGTGCCCCCCCCACCCCCTTCCTCCAACCCCATCACCACCACCAAACTCTCCTTCTTCTCCCACACAACTCACCCACTCCAGAAGAGCTCTCTCTAGTATCCTCCCCTCAGTCTGAAAGTCAGCATCCACACCCGATACTCTTCACAGAGTCATACTGTACATACATACGTGAGCATACGCACATACTGTATGCACACACATGCACACATGCACCCACATACTCAGTCTTTCCCTCACACAGACACACACAAACACCCCAGGAGAGGGAGAGGTCAACATAACTCTTCTCTCAAGAATGCAGAAAAAGTTTATGTTGCCATTGGAAAGGGAGAGAGGCATCTTGTGTGAGCTCAGATGAGCAATTATCCTTTTCAGCACACAGACAAAAAAGGGCCCTTTTTCTGGGAACGTGCCTCCCACCAATATTTCTCCCAGCAGCCGCAGGAGTACAGCAACATTTGCACTAAATGGGCAAATGTCGATCTGTCACTCGGTAGGAATGTGTTATTTTTACCGTGACTATTTTTACCTCCACTTATTTCCATGGCGCCGAGTAATAACATTTTGTTTGGACACATAAAAGTGCAACCAGAAAAGGTTCTTGAGGTATTGGTTTTCAAATGTTATTGCACTTTGCATGCAAGTCACATAGGCCTATATGGATGGTGGATATTGCATTTTGAATTATGAGCATTGGTGCTCATTTGGTTTATGGTCCCATCTTACTAAGATGTGGTGACATAACATAAAGTCATGGCATTATAAACACAGAGTAAATGAGATATTATAGGCCATAAAGAGAGAAAAAACACACACATCTCAAGCAACTAATACAGGCATCTGTCTGCGTTAAGTAATGATAACAACCTATGTCTGAAGAAGTGCACACAGCTTTATGGCTGTGGGTTTTGGGGTTGTGTAAAGCAAGCTTCTGCACTGTAACCAATTACTCTTATATTGACTTTTATATAGAGTAGAAGTAAACATTCAGGGCTTTAATCTTAAATAGGTCCACACCCATATATACACTTAAATATGTGCGTGCATGGAGATTCACAAATGCAACACACAAGCTTGTAAACACACACACACACACACACAGTCTGGCACCACCAACCGATCTTTCCTCTTCTTCCACTGATACAGTGTTTACAACTGGATTCCCACAGTTGATCTGCGATGCCGTCCACACCAACATTTTAGCAGCCGGTCTGTTTATGTGGTCCTTGTCTGTGGCAGGGTATCTTCCATGGCACATTTTCCTTCACGATCAGTGTTTACATCTCCTAATCTATCTCTTCTCTCTCTCTTTCTCTTTCCTTCTCGGTGTTTATCCTGTCCTCTTCACAGTCTTTCTGCCCTCTGCCAAAGATTAATTGAATTGTTTTCTGGCATCTCCACTCACAATGTGAACAAATGAGAGGCATGCAAGTGTTTACAGTTCATTTCTCCAGTTGGCAACTCAAACGGACTTCGTGTTTTGCTTCGCCTCTGCAATCCTTAGAAATGGAAGTTTAGGAGCTACAAAAAAAGACTTCTTCATAAGGTTTCATAAGAAAACACCTCAGAGCGGGTTGTACTTTTGTTAGCTGTTTGCATTGGTGGTTGTTTGTGAATGTGTGAGCAGAAAAATGTGTGAAAATCCACAACCATTTCCTTCAGGAATAGATTCTATTATGAGGATACTTAGTATGAGATATAAGTTTCTATGGCCATCAAAATGAGCAAATCTGGTGTCAAATTCAAGCCAGACAGTTTACAGTTATTGTAGTTGTAGTCTTTTTATTCTAAAATGTTCCAAAAATCTTGGAATATACTGTACATCCAAGACCACATCCCTTCAAGACATTTTCTCAAAAATGGGCCAAAAATCCTGGAAAAAGTCATGCAACATTTTTATAAATGAGACCCGTGATCCCAAACACCGATGCATCAGATGCATTGACTTTTGCCTCCTTCCCTCCGACCGTGTATTAACGACGTTTGGCAGACAGAGCTCAGTGTAGAAAGAGACAAATCCCTTCTAGACAGGATGGGAGCCCTTATTTACTTTGCAGATAAGGATTGTGGGTAGTGGAGGTAGCGAGGCTCGCTGGCATGTTGGCTTGTTTTCGGGAAGCTTCTGGGATGTCTATGATAAGAGCACAATGTGGGAGGGGTGGGCTGTTTCCAAACAATTAAAGAATGCTTAAAATCAAGTGTGTTAGCTCTGGTTCCCAAACTTTTTTTTGTCGGACATACCAACACAGGCCTGTCAAGTGAACTCAAGAAGCCTAATCCCTCCACTGACACCATGCTGTCATGTCCAATTGTGTTCATTTGAAATGATTTTAAACAGTTTTATCTTTCCTACCTCAACCTGACAGTGTCTAGTGACTCACTGCAGTGCACCTATTGCTGCACACCTGTTATCACTGTCACTGATTAAGCAGACGATCTGCCCTACCATCACAAAACACACAAACACTTCACAGGACTGGAGCCCTTTAACAAAAACACACTACTCAGCTGAAAGTTGTATTCTGATATTTGTCTAAAATGACTGATAAATTAAACAATTAACTGAAACATTGGACCGAATTTAATGATTTAACACACAACAACAACACTGTATTGTCCAGAAGCAGGGCCTAGTGAAAAGGGAGAGGAGCTTTTCACAATGTTATTTAACACTTAATTATACAAACAATAATGTTTTCATACAATTGAACTATCAATGTGTAGGTCAGTTTGGTCAAGTATGGACCTGTACTGAGCGGCAGCTCGACATTTCAACCATTTATCGGATACATTTATGATTCAACAGTTTATTTGTTAATTCAGCTATTTCACATATTATCCATGACTTTGAGCTATATATTCCAACAGTTAATCTATTTCTTTTAGTTAACTATTTCAACTGTTTATCCATTTTTTTTAGCTTACTGTTGATTTTTTGGCTACCGTTTCAACCGTTTATCCATTACTCTTAGCTTATTTTAATTGTTTATCCATTTTTAACTGTTTTAACTGTTTACTTTGAGGTAACTAACTGTCAGGTAGCTAACTGTCGTCTTGCTCGCTGGCTAACTATAGTTTTCATGCAATCTCAATTGCAACACAAAGTGTTCAGGTGTGACAGGCTTCATTGTTTTTATAATGAAACCATAATTTCTATTTTTCTCAATTAGTTGAGCTACTCCAAGAACTCTAGTATCAAACTTTTGTAAGCCGACTGTGACTACACTTGTACATCTCACTGTACAAGCACACTGTATTTGATAAATGCAGACACAGACGCGTCAGCTTCTGAGTAGTGTACACATAAAATGGCCCTTTAATCTTTGCAGGGAGGAGAGCTGGAATGCATATTTATTGGTGTGGCATGTCTATGCCAGCCAAGCAAGACTGGGCTGAAGTGTTAAGTGTGTCGAGTGAGAATTACAGCCGTGTGTGATCATTGTAATTACGAAGTTCAGAGTAGCTTGCGCTCTATTCATCATCACTTGGAGGTGGCTCATATCTTTCACACATTGACTGATTCGGCTGATGAATGTGTGTGTCAGGGGGCTGGGTGCAGTGGGGTTCCAGCAAAGGTGCAATTCAAAGTTGAATATTTATTGCACTGTTTTTGTGTGTGTGTGTGTGTGTGTGTGTGTGTGTTTGTATGTGCAGTGAGCATGTGTTTTTAACCAATAGTGTATGTGATGTGATGGGAAGTGAACGAACGAACAGCTCCAAATCACAGCCCTTGAACACTGCTGAAGCAACCGAACTGTGAATCACGAGTGAGAGTTAACCCTTTTATTTTTAAGCCTTACGCTCACATGGGATGAGCACTGGAGCAAGCAGGTGTTTGAGGTCCTCAAATGAGCCGTCACCCACGCCTTTCCAAGTCCTATCTCCAAATATCTGATATCTACTCCCCATGGATCCATAACAAGACTGACTTGTGTGGTGTTTTTCCAGTCACTCTCTCCGCCCCTTCCCATCATTCTCACTTATTCTCAGTCTTCCCGCTTCAGTTGCTGTTGGCATCCGTTGTAGGCATATCTATCACCAAAATGCACGCAAGTCTTAGATGCCTCGATGGAATTGGGATGAAAACAAGGCCTTCCAGCATTCCCAAACATCCTGCTCAAGTCCAGTGGACGCTCATTCCTCAATCAGTGAATCATCTGCGTGTTGACAGACAAGATGAGCGAGAAATGAAGACACCTGTGGAGGGAGGAGCTGCGGAAATCCGTGGCATGACTATCTTTACAGCAAGTTGGTTATCATAGAGGAAATGTTGGTTCATTTGCACTTTCCCTGAACAGCATGAAATTACAAAGATGCATTCTTGTGTGTGTGTGTGTGTGTGTGTGTGTGTGTGTGTGTGTATGTGTGTGTCTACATAGATTAGAGAGAGAGAGAGAGAGAACAAGAGAGTGAGAGGTTTATTCTTGTGCTCACTTTCATCCTGAAAAAAAAATTACTGTTTCCATTTCACAATAGAGCCACTGTGCCCTTGTACAGGGCAAAGAAGTGGGCCAGCAGTATTTCATTAACATCAAAGAAGTGAGTCAGGTACACTGCAGTTTCAACTTGTGTTGTACAACAAATCAGCAATTAGCCCATTCTTGTGCTTTGGCATCATCATCTTCTGGTTTAATTGAATTTACTAAAGAGTGTCCCCTGACTGCGGCATGCCCGCTTTGTTTGGATGCTTTAGCAATGATTATGTGGGTGAAACCTTGTGAATGTTTATACCCTGTAGTGTTTACATGTTTACGAGTGCGCGTTTACGAGATAGCGGCTGTGATCAGTCGCTGGATTAAAAATAGATGAAGGCAGCAGCCGTTTCATTCGCCTTTTCCTAAAGGCAATGATACATGGGGTAACTTCTCGGGCAACTTTTCATTGACAACTATTGATTAATTAGAGCTAGCTTACCATTTAAAGGTGTAATAGGTAATATTTTACTGGCTCTTTGCACAGTATAAACACAAATTTATCAGGGGTCAAGTCAGTTTTTCTATAGAGCACATTTAAAAACAAGTTTAGGTCTTGAATAAAATAAATAAGATTTGGATAAAATAATAAAAACCCAACAGCACTCCACAGAGAACAAATATGGAGGGGAAGCTCTAATAATGAGTCACAGACTATTGCACAGTTTAGGGCTAACAATAGAAAAGGGCCAATCAACCCCTGGATTTTGACTGGAAGCATGGAACGAAGAGCCATGATTGGTCAGTCGCATGACTGTCTTGCTTGAGTATACTGCAGTGTGAACAGTCTGCTGGTAATGGCACACTAAATCGCTCATTTAGTAGGTAGTATGCCGTACATACTGATTGAGTATGTAGTAGGCAGTATGTTATAGTATGTTTTGAGCCACAGCCATGGATGCCAATGAGCCAGCATACACAGCATCAGGGCCTTGGCACAGGATCTCCCAAATTGAATGCAGTGATTATTATTGTAATTAGTTACATCTGTGTTTGACAAGTCAAAATGTTCGCTGTAAGAAAGGTCTAATGCAAAGTCGGCATTAGCAAAGCAAAAATCTGTTTGTCACGACATCGCAGTCATGTTTTACAAACTTCTACCAGTACACTCAAAAGCTGCTCTAGCACCACTACCTATGTAATAGAAGCTCAATACTTCACTCTATAGTCTGCAGTAAATTGACCTTTTGGATACTCAATAGCACTCAATAATCATTGTCAGTTTGCATAACCTGACAGGTGGGTTGCACAACTTTAATTTTCACGTCTATAAAATGCATGTGGGATTGTTAGCATGCAGTGCAATGCCATGTATACTGTCTTTTAATTTCATTGTGGGAATGTTTGAGGACAATAGGCCTATATAGAGCTCAATTTCACACTCAAAAGTAAAGTGCACTATATAGTTTATTGACGAGACATTACCTGGTTTTGCTGGTAATTTTTCCAGACCCTCACTTAGTCTCCTGCTTATAACTCCCATTCCTCGAACTCACAGGAAGAACAATAAACATTCCCTCTACCTCTCTGTCAATCAAAGGTACATAATGTTATTTTACACAAATCATAGGTAGCTGGAATGACTGACAGGCGTCACAACTCCTAAGCTGACAGCATGTTCACTGACACCCTGGAAATCTCTGCAATTAAGAAGTCCTTTTCACCATCAGCTTTATCATTAACTACTATCTTTGAACACAACTACATTCGTAACGTAACAGTGAAGCTTTGACATGTCTGGTAGTAAAGAGGGATTGATTTCAAACAGCTGCCATTGCATCTTGTCTTGCTAATGCCATGTCATGCTAGCATTTAGCTAGCTTTTACTCCTGTTGTACCACTTCACATAAGTCATTTGTACTCTGGAGAGATATGGATGCTGTAAAATTTAGCAGAGTTGGGAAGATGATGTTATACTAAAAGAATTGCTGTTACCAAATAGGTGCTGATCTTCTAAAATTGGGAGCTGTTTAGGAGAACAAGCATTCAGCCAAAGCTTTAATCACAATATGTCCTGGTAAAGATCTCTTTGGAAATGTATCAGTGCATCCCTCTCCTTAAAATAAAGCTTCCAAGACACTTTTCTGACAAATGGTTTTGAAGCTCAAAGTGGGCAGCTTCAGCCGTCACCATCTTGGCAGTGCCTGACTCCACCTAACTCCCGGCTAATCCAAAATGGGCAAAGAGGTTGAGATGAGGCAGGCCGAATGAAGCCTGGTTGCTGAAACAAGCCACCTAGCAGCTAGTGGCCTGTCACTCAAAGCGCCCATGTCCTTAATTATGCATAACTTTAATCAAATTTAAATGGGTGAATTATAAAAAAATTCACCCCCCATCATGAACGGGGAAATTAGCTATAGAGACCAAAACTGTTTTTTGTACCAGGCTGTAAACATGTTTATTTCTGCTGTAAAGTTGGCCAACATGGGGGTCTATGGTCCATTCGAGGAACTGCAACTGTTTTTGGCACTTCTGCATTGGCTTCATTTTTCAGCCCCGGAGGTTGACGCTTGAGTGAAAGGAAACAGTTCCTTGTTTTTAGAACACAAATCCATCAAACATGTTATGTAGATTCAAGCTACTGTGTGGGTAGGTATCCATCTTGTTGTAGTGCTCCTGTGATGTGGTCCAAAAGATTCCCATTGCCTGACTATTAATCTCTTTTGCTCAATTCAGGTCTCTGTTGCTATGTTACATTTAAAAAAAAAAAAAAAAAAACAACTGCGGCAGACTTAGACAGCCAACATCACGCTAATGATGAAGAGAAATTGAAAAGCTGAATGTGCATGTGGGCCACATGCTCAATAACCCCAACCAGTACTGAGCCACAGCATTTCAAAAAGTGCTGTAAACTCAGTTTAATGTTGCCTTTCCGACACTAGGAAATTGGAAACATCCAAAAAATAATATTTTTCCGGAGTTAAGAATGATAGATTATAATTTATCTCAAACAAAGGGTCTGTAAACCCTTCATCCTATTAAAACTGGTATAAATATACCCTTTAATCGATTTGATGAAAGATTAACTATGTTGCATGAGTTCATGCTGTTGAGTTCTGTCTCTACAATTATCATGTGTTCAAATGAAGTCAGTTCATTATCGAAGGCAGATGTTCATTTAGCTGACACTGCTAATTGCCAGTCTCCTCCTGTGTATGTGTGTGTGTGAGTAAATTAATGTGTGTATGTGTGTGTGTGTATATATATATACTCAAAACACACAGCAGGCGAAAAACCCAGAAAAAGCCAGAAGTGATCCAATCTGACTCCAGGCCATCTGTCTCTGCCAGAAGAAATGATAGAGGGAGCAGTGATAAATTATTTCTCTGCTTGTGATCTTCAGGGCAGCATTCTTCCTTTTCCACAAGCATATGTGACCCCTGTCTTCCTTTTTTTAACTGCCGCCTTCCTCTAGATGCATGTTTTATCCTCTTCCAAATGTACCAGTTCCTCAACCTTGTTCTTCTGTGGTTGGGTCTGCGTGTTGTGTCGTGTGGCCGCCTTTCAGATGTCTCCCCAAGGCCTCCATAAGCAGCAGATGGATACGGTGGGGTCCGTGTGCATTTTGAGCTCCATAACCAAGATCATGTGATGATGTGACACCCAAGGGACGACAAAGGGAAAGTCTGATCTCATCCCTTTTCCATACAAGTCACCACCCTTGTTTAGGCTGTGTAAGTCTGGAAAAAAACAGATGCTGAAGCAATTTAACGTGGAGTTTGTGAAGAATTAGGGATGGGAATTCTCTGTGGTGGCTGCACCCTAAAGCCAGACCCACTGTAGTTTCACATTGCCAGACCTGCATCCACACTACATTTGCACTGTGCCAGTGCAGCAGAAAGTACAGGCAAAACCCGCAATCAGTGGTAACATACTGAAAGTGGGGGAAAAATATTTGTGTTTCTTACAACTAATCTGCATACCCAGTCTGCCAACATGCAAGAATTTAACTTTAGATTGTTTCTTTTTCCATTGAGTCAAAATAGATCGGCACTACAGATACAGTTTGATGCCACTGCCAGATGTCACATCACCACCTTCACTACAGCCCCACAATTTTATTTAATACCAATTCTTTAGGTAGTGGAGTAATGTTACTTTTGCTGCACTGGCCACATCAACTAGGTGTCCATAAATTACAAGTGGGGGCTAGCAGCTGAACCCATTAACAATGGTCAACTCTTATGCCACATTTTCCACCTTTTGGGTGTGTAGTATGTGTTGCTAACGTGCTGAAGGCTTCACATAAACATTTTGCATTTGACTGAAGCAGTCTGTAGACTGCATGTGCTATCGATAAGGATGCCAGAGAACACACTGTGATTTAATTAAACTGTTAAAAGCCCCCTTTAAACTGTGCTTTATAGGGCTGTCCCAGACTCACAGTGAAAGAAATGTGACAAAATCTTTGATAGTTAATCAAAAGCAGTGGCCCTAGATTATATTATGAAAAGTAAAGTAGAAATGCAAATAAGAAAATAAGTCCACCAACGGCCAATTTAGAGCTTTGGAGCTGCATCAAAATTATGTGACTGCTGCTACGACCAATGTTACAAACCAGCTAATCAGAATTAGCGCTAGTTAGTGCAACGCTAGCGCTAAAAAAAGATATTAACCTCACACTCACTTGGCAAAATAGGTATTTAATGTTGCTCTGACACAACCAGCTTCACAATCTCCTCCTCTTTTGAGTTTTTTCATTCATCAGGTGCCAGTGCAATGGCCAAAATGTATTTATTGGTTTGCTACCTTTTTAAAACATGTAAGCAGCACAGATATATATATGCAATGGTATGGATGGTATGTGACAAGTGCTGTTTTTGGATTTACCCATTATAAATCAGAACCATATCAAGTTGTTCATCTCAACACGTTTTTAAGCTCTTATACCAAATTGGGCAAACCATTTTGCTATTCCTGTGATTTTCAATTTTTCACACAGTCATCATGTTAAAAGTAAGCATTTTGCAGGAGAATCCACATCAGATTTTAAAGGGGTGTTGTATTCATGTGCAGCATGAATTGAATTCAAATCCTAAATGAAAATATTACATACAATATTAATATTATATAACAATATTAATTAATATTATATTGAAGCAAGCTCAGTGTTGCATCTATGCCTCGAATGAATGAATAAATTATGAGACAACAGCAAATAACGGTCATACATAACTGGCCCGTGTGGGACTGCTCCTTTAGCATATGGTCGCTCTTTCATTTTCCAACTTCAACCCCTCCACCTCCACCCCTCTGTGTCCTTGACGCCCTGCCTTCTCCTCTCCTCCTTGATTTGGCTACCACCACTTGAGGTCATTCAATCTTTGATGTGAAGCTGTTTGGCATCGCCTCTCATGAGGAGGAGCCATCTATACTGCCTTTGATCACAGTCTTGATGTAAGTGATGGAGCAGGGTTTATGTGGTAGCTGTCTGCTGCCATCCTCTTCTAACTCCCTCACAGCTGGTCCTCTGCTTCCCCTGTGGCTTCCTCCTTAACTGTGACACCTGTGTTCGGCTCCTCTGACAGGTAAATCACGACAACGACCTTGCATAGCTTCCACTGAACTACTCAATCTACTGTATGCCGCCTAGCCCACATACTCTCGATCTATGTCTTTCAACACTAGCCTATGACGGCCAGACCCAACGATCATACCAGTGATGAAATGGTCTGTCCCCGCATACAAGCAGCCTGACTGGGAAAATTAATTAGGTCAGGGAAGATGGGGGTGCAAGAAGGGGGAGGTTAGGCGTTGGCATTACTTTCGTCTTTACAGGCAGCCAGAAAAGCTATGTTTACATAGGGGGAACAGAAAAACATACATGTGCATTGACAAGTGGGACTTTCATGTGCCATAATGTTGTGGTAATGAGTAAAACAAGCGACTCCGTGTGTGAAAAAGCTGCACGTCACCGAGCCGAGCACCTTCTGCAGCTGTGAATTTAAACATATATCCGCACACATGCTAGGCTTGTACATAAACACAGACACGCACTCAAACCACATGTTGGCACAAGCAACTAAGTGACAGAACTCCACACAGTGCTGTAGGCAAATAAGTGAGTCACACAGCTCAAGTGTTGACACATATTCTGGTTAAGAGCTGTAGAGAAGCGGAAAAAGGTCACCTGCACACCTGCACACATCATGGTACCAGGACTTTCCACTTTATCATCTCCTCTGGTCAACTCCTACCATTTGCATTTGACTTAATGGCTGTTAGACACACACAAGGTGCCCGTCTATGGGGCGAACAAGTCTGTGTTCTTTACTGAAGATGGGATGCAAGAGGCTCTATGCGTGCAAAGCCTCCATTCATCATTGTCAGTAGCCTTGTGTTGTCTGGCCAACCCCCAAAAAGCTCGGGGATGAACCATTGACTCCTGTAAAAGGGGTTTCCACTTAGCCATGGCTCAATAAAAAGGGCCAATGCACTTAGTGTGCTGTTAATTACCCCACTTCAAGTGAAGCAAAACCCCTGTTAACTTAACATAATGGACTCTGTCACCACTTCTTCTGGGTAAATGATGGGGCTGTTGTCGACACAAGAGGTTTAGATACATATCTGAGGATTACTTGGTGGTAGGGCTCATGAAAACAGAGTGAGAACAAATGCAAATTGTTTTTTTTTAATTATCCTTGTTTGTATTTGTTTAATTTTTTCACTGATGGTGCGTCAGATCTTATGTTTCAGACAGGATTTGGAGGACTTTGGAATCACTATATTATTTTGTTGTTGTTGTTGTTGTTCTTGAGTTGGGTGGATATTTGTTCTGTTTTGCACTTATTGGTATTTTAATTTAATCACAAAACACTACGAGTCAATGCTAATGTAAACACGGTAATCACAGCAACAATGCTAACATGCTGCTGTTTAGCAGGTATAATGTTTAGCATGTTTACATTTTAGTTTAGCATGTTAGGATGCTAACACTCGGAATTAGCACTAAACACAGCTGAGACTAATTGAAATTCAAAATGTTATTGAAATTCATCCTGTGGGAGGAACATAAATGACTGTACTTCATTTCATGGCAAACTGCCCAATAATTGTAGAGACATTTCACTCTGAACTAAAAATGCCACCCCACGCAGCTAGATGAAAATTCACGGGATCACAAATAATTAGGAGTCATTGTCAAGTTATCACATCACTAGTGTGGATTAAAAAGAATCACCCTTTCTATCACCCCATCTATGTTTTAGAGGTCATATACAAACACAAACAAAAACTCGTGGCCAGAGGAGTGGAAGTGTGAGGCTGAGAATATCTGGCCTAGTTCTGAACTAGACCTCTCTAAATTGGTACACATCTCAAGGGCATCTGGCCTCAATGTTTATCGTTCTTTTTAGACAAACTGTGTTTGTGTGTGTGTGTGTGTACGCGATTTTCTATCCCTGTTGGGACCGTGTCTGGTATAAACACTGACCTTATTGGGACCAATAGTCCTCATGGGGACCAAAGCCCGGTCCTAATGCAGCAAAATGTCATTTCTGAGGTCCTGGTTAGGGTTAGGGGTAAGGTGTGAATTGAGGTTAGGTTAAGGTTAGGGTTAGGCTGTACAAAAGGAATGGAGTCAATGCAATGTCCTAACAAGGATAACTGTGCAAACTTGTGTGTGTGTGTGTGTGTGTGTGTGTGCATGTAAATGAGTGTTTGCACCCTTGTGGTTTTCCACATGACTTTTAAACAGATATTATTGGTCTAGTGAAGAACCAGGCTGATGAAGACTGTGCTTCTTCTCAGTTAATATATAAAGTGAATGGTGTAGCAGCTAGTGAGCCAGTACTGGAGAAAAATGCTAGAGTCAAATTCAATTACCTTAAGTGGACCCGACTCAAAATGAGAGTGGGTCTGTTTCAAATTGGGCCTGTTTTCAACTCACAAAACACCCATTTTACCCCACTAAATGTAATATGAGCTCAGAGGCAGTGCCACTGAGATTAAGACTTTTACAGACAAAAGGGGCTATCAACAGTTAGTGTCTATAACTCAACACAGCAGAGTCACTGTAGATGGCAAATTATCACCAACTGTCAATGCCCTTCTTTCGGGGAGGTTGGAATTTCCTGCGATTGCTGTCTTATTGAAACGTCACTGGAGTAATGTTTCACTTGGAACTCAGCGCACTGGTCATTGTCCTGCAGTGACAGAGGCTTCTGGGAGTCTTCCTTTTCGGCCTCAGCCAGATCTTTTAATAGCCATTAAAGTAAAATATTACCTGTAGGAGGCAAAGGAAGCCCAGACAGCCATGTGTCAAACAGCCCAGCCCAAGGTAATATCCGCTCGCTATTCATCTGCCTGCTTCAACAGAGAGGTTCATCTGACACATGAAACGTTTCCCACATGCAAACATGCACTGTATTTCACGTGAGGCCATTTGTCTAATTTAATTTGTTTAATCTTTTAGTGAATCAGTTGCACTTTTTGTCAATGAAGATCTTACCTTTACAGAGAGTGAGTGCGCGCGCGAGAGAGAGAGGTAAATTACATAATGAGATCAAGGGCCAGAGTGTTTGTGTGACCCATTTTGACGAGCAGTAAGCAGACACGACCTGAGAACTATTATGCACTCTGACAGGTCCAGATGAATGGAATGGGCCATTTCTCTAATGTGGAACAGGGATGGGGGCCTCGGATACTTCGAATGTTTCAAATTCAGCAAAACAGTGACCTCCCTCCAGAGAACTGCGAAAATAAATCCCCAGTCACACACTCCGACCACAGGAAAAGGGAAAAATGGGCCCTGTCTACACAGCGTACTCGCTCGCTTTCTCACCAGCACGTGAGACAAAGTGAAAAAGTATGTTGTGCTCCGCTTGCATTATGTTGCATGTTTTCCTGCGTATTTCATGTTTTTATTGTGTGTGCTGAATGTGAAAAATACTGAATACTGGGTGTCCGTTTTTGTGCTGTATATCTATTTGTGAATCTTCGGTGTAAAACAGATCATGTCTGTGTGTGTTCTCAAGTTATGTGTATGAGTGTGTCCTAATGGAGCCACTGAATGACCACTTGTAATACTCGTATGTGCGTGTGTGAATTGTGCAGAAGGTCTGTTTTCTCCATTTTCTGTTCCCCTCTCGTCTCTTGTTCTCTGTATCGTCTCCCACTGTCAGTCTGCCCACTAGGCCAGCGTCTCTGGATCGCTGCCATGAGGAGGCCACTTTCTGGCTCCAGTGGTGTGTGCTGAAAAATCCCTACTTGAACTCCACCAACCCTCCAGCTTTGTGAGAATCCAGCTTCTGGCTAGTGGGTTGTTGGTTTGAATCCCAAATCTGGCTAGTAGAGGCGCAGAGCAAAAAGGGGTCATATGCATCATGAACCACAATATTAACTTCATCGACTCAGTTATGCCTCAAAAAGGTAGTCCTTTTTGTTTGCAAACATTCATCTAAGACGGCCCAATTACACATGAACATTGTGAACCTTCAGAAGTCTCAAGTTTATTGCCATAAACATGCCCTTGTCCTATTCCAGAAATCTAAAATCAGTTTGTTTGAAGATGTTTAAATTGGGGTTTGTGGCAAACTGAGGTATTTGGAGAACGTGAACTTCTTACCAAGTTTCTACATTTGTTCTTTATGAGGACATTCAAACCGTTTAGTTTATGCAGACAAATGTCTGTTTGTATAAAAGCTGCTGTGTTTTTTCATTTAAGAGATTTTTTTCCCCACATTTTTGCACTAAACCATAAGAAAATACAATTTAAAAAGTAAGAAAGGTAAAATATTTTGCACATTTTACACCTAAGGAGAAATAAATAAGTATATTTTTACAGTCATAGTTTGTTTTCATAGTGAAAATATTGGAAGTATATTGAACCTTATGGTGTATTCTACCAAACTATTAACTGAACGTATTGTTACATCTCTCATGACTAATATGAATATTGTTCCTACAATAGAAGACTATGGTTGTAGCTCCTAATCCCTGTTAGCATGTATATCTGCAAGTTTGAAGCATATACAGTATGTATCTGGTAGTAGGCAGCATGCACACAAAACCTTCTCTGGAACAATAAAGGTTAAAAAAGTTCACTGTACAAATTTCAACCCCATAACTCTCAGTCTTCCAAACTTCTGCTCACTGGTCATGCTTCTTAGCCCATGTCAGTCAGTCTGTGAGCATGCCTGCAGAGACAAGGAAACCATAAAACCATGAAGTGCTTCTTTTCCTTCCCTCCGACACATTTCTCTTTCGGCTGGGCTTTTTTAGCATACTGAGCAGGCGGCGGCGGCAGGAGGAGGCTGATGGAGAGGGCCACCTGAACAAACCCAGTGTGGAACCAGGCAGCCAGGACAGCCAGGCCCAGCCAGATTTATGACCCTCCGCCCCTCTTTTCCCACACAGAGGCCCCTCTCTGGAGCTTCTGGATGTATTGGACCCTGTCTATTACTTTTTGTCACCTCTGTCTACCTCTGCTTCCTCTCCCTTTCCTGTCCCACTTACACATTTTTATTTCTTATGTCCATTTATCTCCTCTCCTTCTCCGTTTCTCTATCTTGGTATCTCTTTCTCTCTTTCTCCCCCCTCCTTTTCTCCCAGACATCCTGGCCAGCTGTTCATCCAGACAGGGTGTCTACAGCTGTCTGTGCGAAGCTGAGATGCAGTTCCAGAGGTAGGTCACATAGCCTGCGGCGTGGAGCTCTTTCCCAACACCTCTGTCTCCTCTGTTCGCAGCATCCATGACCTAAGCGTGACCCTGACACTACAACTACATGTTTTCGCCAAACCACCCACACACACTGCTCTGAGCTAGTCTAGAGGAGGTAGCCCTATGGAAAATATACAAACGCGATACATTAGAAGCACAAGATACACAAAAAAGCATTTTGCACTTGAAAGCTCTATAAAATCAAGAGTAGCTTTGAGGGTGTAGCATTTACAGTACAGTAAACACACATGAAATGAAAAAAAGTGCTCTCAGACCTCCCTCTTTCTTTTTTTCTTTCTCTCACTCTCCACCCAGCAACAGCGAAGCCTTGGCAGAGGCTACACATTGCCCCAAGTAGAAGTCAAACCACTGACTACAGACATTCAGTAAATGGGGGGAAATTTCCCCAGACAAGGATAAACTTCGTTACAACACCCCACGAGACAAGGGGTAGTAAAACCAAATGAAGTGTGCAGCAAATTAGGCCTGCTTTGCTGCAGATATTGCAATAATTAATCCAGCCCTTGCACGCTTTTCTGCTGTGGTATTCTGCTCCGTTAGCCAAGTCAATCTCAGATGAGGGACTTGAAGAAGTCTCAATTCACTTTTTTCCAGAGGAGGAAAATTTTAAACTATACCTTCAAATATATTTACTTTGGGAGCCATGTTTCTAAGTTATTTGTCATTATTTCTGATAAATAATGACCTTTAAAGTTTACATAGCTGCGTTCCCGTTGTTTTTCCGAGTTCCAGGGTAATTGTCAAGATACTGTAGGACAAAATCAACATTCCTCTCTGCTTCAACAAAGGAAGAGTTCGATTATTGGAGTCAGCAGCTTAAAACACTTGAAGCAACATCATACTAAACTGCAAGTGAACTCAAACTTACAACAGCAGTCTCTGTTTTGCCACACCGTGTTGACCAAATGTTATGAATCTTCCAAGCCTTGGGAAGCATGGTTTATTACTTATGGGGGGCCTCCAGTGTTTCTTGGTTGGTTGGTACAGTAAACTGTGTTGCCATCCACGCTGCATGGGCAGAGACCTGAGACCTCTGAGATGGACGTGTTTACTCTGCAGTTAATCACCATGTCTGATGCGGCCTCTCTGGACGTGTGAGGGGGGAAATGCCGGCTAAATGCAGTCACCACGACCTAATGAGGTGGTTTAGCTGCAGCAGCGTGCCTTCAGCCATACTCTGTAATTCAGAGACACCGACTCCACAGTACCCCTGGCCAGCCTGCGTCACAAGTGCGTTCGTCCGTATTCGCCATGTCGCCCACAACGCCGTGAAACATGTTGAACGGCTGCTGTAAGAGACTGGGGTCCAATGGGCCGTCAATCAATTTGGAGTGTGTGGTTTGAAAATGGGGAGAATGGGGAGAGCGTGGAATGGTTACAGTGAAAAAGGAATTGCAGTTTCACCAATTTTCGTGGGGCAAGCGTCAATCTTCCCATATGAATGCAAAATGAGTGTAAAATAATTTTGCACGCAAACATACTGTATATCTCTTTCTCACGTACACATGCAGAACACAGTGCAGAGCAGGCCTTTCTCCTCCTCTCTGTCCTCGTGGCACAGCAGTGCTGTTCTTGGCAGAGCCTGGTGCTGTAGCTCCACTCCTCGCTAATGGTTAAACAGCATGCCCATGCCATGCTCGCTAATGACAGGCTAGGCTTATTCCACTGAAGTGGCGCTTTTCAGAGTCAACGGTGCACAAAGAGCATATCGAGCACCTCCCAAAGCAGCTGAGGTGCTGTGAGGACAACGTCTAAACGTGCAAGAATGCACACATGTATTAACAAACACAGAAAGTGTCTGCTTACACAGATTTTCACGGTGACTGATGGATGCGGACTGAAACACACACAAAGCCTCAGATTTTTGTTTACAGCATTTATCTTCCAACAGTTCCTCAAAGATTTCCCTCCCGGAAACCACTCTGAAGAGGTATCACCTTCCAGCCTGGAATCAGTTTCAGTTCTCTAAGGTCAGTCACAGTGGTATCATCTCCAGTCCTTGAAGATGTGTTGTTTCTCATTTTGAGAGCATAGATTTATTTTGCTTGATGACTGAATACATTGAAAACCTTAAAATCCTCAAAAATCTGACCTCTACACCCTGTCATCTTCTTGTTTTTGAGGAACTCTCACACATATTCTGTACATCTCACTGAAACATTTGTCTGCACATGAGAATCAACTAAAAGTAAATCCCTCCTGGATTCATGAGATAGAACGTCTGGCAGTGAGTTTTTCACCGATGTAGCCTGGCTTACCCTCCCTTCTCCGAACAATCAACAGATGAGAGCAAGTGTGTGTCATTTGTTTGTCTTTAAAAACAGGAGGAGGGCCAGAATGCTTTGTTTGACTTGGCATTTGTTTAGCCATATTATTAGGACAGTAAACTTCCGAGCTGAGTCGGTATGTGTGCCACATGTTGGGCCTCTTTTTTTTTTTTACGCTTCCCAAGAGACAGCTAAAATGTAAGAGAACCTCCACCTATTCCCACTGAGAGGTGATGTAGGGGAGGTAAAGGTCTGCAAAGTGTAGGGGAATTTCAGGCACATCATCCATCATTTCCAGCAAGAAAAGCATGAATATGTGTGCACGTGTGTTCGCCAAAAAAAATGCATTTCTTTGCATTTGTGTGTGTGTGTGTGCATGAGTATCTAAAGGTATGCATTCACTCAAATCCTCTCTCTTTGGGATATCTGACTCTCAGATCCTGACACACTTTCCCAGCATCCATAGGCTGGATCTGTTTCTGCCCCACGGCGGGCCCATTTCCACAGTTCCTCAGCAGAAAAGGTGGGAGCAAGAAGAATGTGTCTTTTCATCAAGACTGGTGCTGCATGAATATTTCAAACAAGCAACATGATTCCTCAGTGCCACCCGACACAAAGGAGAGGTCGCTGGGTGTGCTCGGGGGGTGGGGTGAGCAGAGCTGAATTCGCAGATTGGAACTTGGCTTCCAGGCACCACCTGCTCGCAGTGACAGACAAGGTCCTGGAAATGGTGCCGTGACAGAGGTTTGGTTAAACCCTATCTGACCATGTCTGCGTGTATCGGTGCCAAGCCTGCCACTGGAACTCACTTTGCTGTGGAAAACCATAAGTACAAGCCCAGGCATGCGCTTGCATTGTTGATTGTGTGCTGTGTGTGTGTGTGTGTGGATGTGTGTGGATGGAGAGGATGGGTGTGCCTGTGGACATACCAGGCATTCCAGGCCAGCAATAAAGCCAAATTGAAGGTGGGGGATAAAGCCAGGATGTGTTGAGTGATACCTGGAGAGCTGGGAACGAGAAGGTGGGAGAGAGAGGTTCAGGCTGGTGGAGAGGTGCTGACACTGCTTTAGGTGAAAAGTGGGGAAAGATTCAGCTGGAATGAGGACTTTGCCCCATTTTGTGGTTAGACCAACATTAACTAGGTTGTGCTCCAATTTTGACTCAGAAATAGACAATTATGCCCTCAAAAGTACAGGATATTACACAGCCTGAAAAGATGTGAATTTTGCCCCAGTTGTTCAGTCTCCCACAAGCAGCTGAATTGGTTTAATAAGAGTTGTGTGGATTTTGCTCAGTGTTGCGTTGAACAAATATGTATCAAACATTTCTGTCAAATGGTTCTGATTCCTGTGCTGTATTACTGCCAACACACTGTCATATTGTTATTGTACATGTTCATGGTGGCGACCCTGGATGTCATGTTGGTATGATATCTCCACATTTGTTTGGGTTTAGAAACCTTTTCAATGTGCTGGTTAAGGCATTGGCCAAACACAGGCTCCACAGATCCAAAGCAGATAGCAGATACATGGTTTAAAAAAAATGCACATACTTTTCAAACACAGGGAACAAAATGTTCTTTCAAACATACTGCAAAGAGGGAAATGTTCACATGTCTACAACAGTGGCTGCCAACCTTTTGGCTTGTGACCACTTTAAAAGCAATGTGGACTTGCAATTATTCGTAACAGCTTGGATATGATGCGAGCAGTTCAACTCATCAGTTCAGTGTTGTTTTCCTTCTCAAACTGATTCATTGAACACATGTAATAATTTATTAATAATGAATAGTTTTGCTTCTACTGAGTAGCAAAAATTAGACAACAAGCAAAAAAATGAGTTATAAGAATGTTTTTTTTTTCTTTACTATGCTGTTAAAGGAATAGTTTGACATTTTGGGAGACATGCTGATAGACACATTTTGTTACCTTTGCACAGAACCAGGCTAGCTGTTTCCCTCTGTTTCCAGTCTTTATGCTAAGCTAAGCTAACCAGCTACTGGCAGAAGCTTTATATTTACCATACAGGTACATGAGTGGTATCAATCTCAACACTCAAGAAAGCAAATATGTCAAACTACTCCTTTAATCATTTTGCAACCCCTCTGATTGGTCTTGTGACCCACTGGGGGCTCCTGACACGCAGGTTGAGAACTTCTAGTCTACAATGTGTAACATACATGAAGGAATTACACTTTTTAAACCTTTATTTATTCAAGGAAGTTTCACTGAGAGGCAGCCTCTCTTTTGCAGGAACACCATGACCACATTCACACAGTTACAAACAGTTAAATATTAAAATCCACACCAACCTGATTTCTCAATCTTATTGGATGAACTGCTTGTTTTATAACACTTAGTGTAGCCATAAAACTCTAAAGGACAATTTTGTATTTTGCAAGAGCCAGGTGATAATGCTGATGGCTACAATTCATTTCATATCATTCCCAATACTGTATGCTCATATATCAGTTATAATGTTGAGGCACAGCCAGTCTTTTTTAAGCATGACCTCATCTGTTGAGTAACAAATGTTTAACACCTCGGGTGCACAAATCTCTGCACAGATTGGGTTCTGGTATGTCCAGTTCTCTGGACAGCACCTTTTGAAATGTAAATGTGGTTGATACAGTTCCAGATCTTGCTGTTGGTGAGCGCAGAGCACGGCTGAAGGCACGGCTCATTAATCCACAACAGTGAAGCAATTAAAGCGAATTAAGAGCCCGTTAGGGAACCCAATGGGCTCCCCACTGAGAGCAGTCCTGTAACATGACACTGGAGAAGAATGCAGGAGACAGGAGGTCCTGGCTGTGGACACAATGCGGTCATCTGGGCTCACAGGGGAACAATGTTATACAGTGTTCAAATGGAGCTCCACTGTCACGTATGGGAAATTCACACAGATTTGGCTTTTAAATGTTTTATAAGCCGCAACCTCTCCTTATGCATCAATGAAATGTTTCACCTGTTGTAATTTCCCCCCATTAGTGGACTTTGAATTTGCTGAAAAAAACTGAGAGCCTCCATTGTTTTTTTGATGTACTCTGCAGTCCCCGACTCTCACGCACACTCTGCTCTGTTGTGGCAAAGACACGGAGTTCTGCTGAAGCCCAAAATAAGCCTCCAGCTTTAATAACGGAGCAATTTCCAAAGCTGTGTAATAATAACTCAATGCCCACAGTTGATGGCGGCTGCTCAGACATGAGTCTTCTGACATCTGGATGCTCTTCAGATAGTCTTCCTAACATGGCACAGTCAATCCAGAATGGGGCTCCGTTTCAAAAGACAACAGAAGGGGCTTTTGTCTTGTAGTTTGACAGACTTCCAGGGAACATGTGGACAGGGCAGCCATTTTACTCCTAAGGTATGTCCTTCTGCGATTCGGGGCTCTTTTTACCCCTGGACAGCCTAATGCGAGCCAGATTGTTGGTGCTTTGGGGAAAATATAGATCTCATGATTACCAACAATTGACCAATTCATTTGAGACCTCCTTTGACGTGCTGTATGTGCAGCTGCATTCAGGACTGTGGTTATTGTGTGTCTGTGTTTGTGAGTGTGTGTGTGTGTGTGTTTAGGCTCGATCACTCCCACAATAATAAATCAAAAGAAGCTGGTAGCCTTTAGATCTTGTTCGGCCCCATGTTTTGAGGAATGGATTGGCGCTCAATATGAGCACTGATTGAACCACTGAGAGGGTGTTTGGATTAGAATGAGCCTATACATTACACAGATGGGGCTCAGTTTAAGTGTACGTGTGTGTGTGTGCGTGTGTGACAGCCAGTATATTCTTAAATGAAGTTTTGGAGATACAGAACAGCGCCATTAAACCCAGGCAGCACGTGCAAGCAGTGGAGTTAAAAGCAACAAAGGTCATGTGATGTACAGTTTAAACTGAGATCACCAGCCTTTGTAGCTGGAAGTTTTTAGCCCAGATAGCTTAATATGGGGCTGCCATAAAATCTGAAAAAGGAGGCAACAGAATGACTTTACTGGCTTGAGATGAAGTGCTTGTGTACAAAGGGATTCCAGAAATGCCAGAGGAGATGGAGACTGCCCACGGCCAGGTAGCTCTCTAAAACATCCTCCTTCCTTATCACAGAGCAGTTCACAGCTGGCACACAGCTGCTTATTTGCACTGCTCTGTCTTAAACCACTGGCACCAGAACTCATACACAGTCTAATATGAAATGTATGAGGGAGCGGTGCAGATAACGGTGAAGATAAATCTGAAACTTCTTTTTGCCTTTTATCTTAAATGCATTTTATCACCCACTCCTGACTAGTGCCATCTCCTCTGACAGTCTGAAAGAGGAAACCAGTGAGGTATCCTCCCTTTCAACACAGCCACTTTACCGTATATTTGTGAGTGTCTGTAAATGGGTGTTTTTCTATTTTAGCATGAAAATGTTTAGATGTTGTGTACATGAAGGTGAACACTGCTTATGTCCATGCCTGTAAACATGTCCCTCTTGTGTAAGCTTGACTCAGTGGCATGCTCATAACAAATTAAAAACACATCCTCATTGCATCATCTTGGTCAGCTCAGTAATAAGGCAGCTTCTGTGACCACAAAATGGGAGGAGAAAGTAAAGTTTGGAAATCCTCTGACTAAGGTGTGCCTGCATGGGTGCTTTTGTTTTTTAGTACCATTATATGGTTATAGTGATTTCCAGAACCTTGTTACACTTTTTGTTGTTTGACACTACCGGGACTGGGCTTGATACATTACAGTATGTACAGTATATTAAAGCAGTGGTTCCCACATAAGGGGTCAAAAGATAAATCGGAGGGGTTGCCAGATGGTTGACAGGATAGAAAACTAGAGAGTAGGAAAATAGTGTTGCACACTCTCCCCATGTCCCGATGTCTTCTTCAAGATCAACAATCATCCCCTTGGTTTGCTTTGCTTTTTCATTTTCATTTTCTTTATTTCTAATGAATTACTGGATCATTTTTTAGAAGGAAGAATCGTCTTTTGGTTCAACTGGTCACAACATTTGATAAATTCAACATGCCAAGCAATTCCAAGTAAACATAACCCCTGTTTTAAGGGATCATATGACAAAAAAGCTTGGGAACCACTGCATTAATGAAATAGTTCAGCATTTTCAGAAATAAACTTCACTTTCTTTCCTTTCTTGACAACGTCTGTGCTCGTGTCTGTGCATTAAGTACAGAGCTGGAGCCAGGAGACAATTAGCTTAGTGTCGCATAGAGACTAGAAGCAGAAAATAGCTAGCCTAGCACAGTAGGCTACTTAGCGTGTTGTATCTTGTTTATTTAAACAAACATACAACAACTGATTTGTCTGCCCTTCAGCACTTCCGGCTCTAGTGATGGTTGCCTGGCAAACCCACTTCTCTGATATCAAGGCCCCAGCTATTGTTCCCCACAATTTGTCAGTTTTCCATTTCATGTACGGATTAAACAAACAAGATACATATTAAATTGTAAGCATTAGAGGTACTGGTAGGTGTAATTTTGAGCTTGAACACTGAACCAGAACTGTCAATTTGCTGGCTAACAATTCTGTTGCGAGCAGATTTTATCAGCTGTACTGTAGCTAGCTACCTAATTAAGCTAATGTTAGCTCCATGAGTTGGTTGAAGATGAATATCATTCCTCCATAACACTTAGCTTACATACTTGGACAAGCAAGACCTCAATTTATGGTTTATTGTTCGCTTTTCTTTATTTTCAAATAGTAACATTACAAGAGAGGGCTTTTAGCATGAGGACTAACCGTTGTGTTTACGAATTAAGGCAAAGCTAATTAGTTGGACATGCCAGCGATTGCTGCTTACGCTAGATAAACACACCATTCCTTACATTTTTCCACAAATCCATTCCTTACACTTTTGCTGTAGTATTTTTGGCTTTACTTCATTTTAAACTTGAGTTTGTATTGCCTTTTGCTGTCTCCTGAAAGTGACACCAGGTAACAGCAAAAGGCAATAGCACACACTTTCGTTCTCATTTGTAAAATGCAGGGTTATAGTATAACCCCAACACTGGGAAGAAGCAAAAAGAAAAGACACCACCCTCCAACCTCTTAAAATACAGAGTATCTCTCATACTAGAACTCCACGGCTGCTTCCATTGGACAATCTTTGTTTTGAGGAGGGGTTTAGCAAACAGTTAATTATATAGGATGAGCCTGTCGCTTCTTTATTTTAATTTTCTGTGTGTCACAATTTCTGAAAGAAATATTACATTTGTAAAAAGAATTTGTTCAGTGAGTTGTGGTTTCTTTGAGTCTACCCAGTCATGAGAAAACAACATTCCATCAGCTTCGGAAATATTTCCTACTATTTTAACTCTTAAAAGATCACAAACCAAAAGCCTGTTGTTCCACTGCCTGTTAGCGTGCGATTCCTTGATCCCTCTGTAACATGAAGCCTGTGTAGCGAGGCCGGACCACATGGGGAGTGCGATGTTGTGAGGTGAGGTATTTTTCGACTGGGAGACGGATATGTAATGCATTCCAGACACTCGGGCCGCACACGGCTTTCTCCCCTGCTACCTATAGGCATCAATCCTCTCCCATTTCGCTAGAACAATAAACCTACTGCCACTAAGGAAGAACTCATTTCAGACCCAGAAAACACAACTACCTCTTCTGTCGCTTCCTGGGGCCTGTGGAGAGGGATCCCAACATTGTCTGCTGGCTTGGAGTTGGTCTCTAAACACTACCCTACTAAGAAACCCTTTCTCTGACCCTTAAACACCTTGACCCAAAGTTTAAGACCTTGTACCACCGTCCATAGATTCATGACCCAGAACTTTTTGCTGCTGACCTTCATCTCACCCACAGAGCCAACCAGGACACTAAATCTTTTGCCTATCTCTGATACATGACCCCCTGGATGATCACCTCATATCAAGATGTTTCTGGTGATTCTCCTACACGGAGGTCTAAGCTGGTTTAACTGAGTTGCATAACTGGGATGTTACTCAGGTTTCTCTGTTCAATGAGGCCCAGATGGAAGATGATGTGTGTTTTTAAAAACAAAGCCCAACGGGACTTTCGTGCCTCCCCCTCTCCTTCCCTCACTTCCTATCCTCTATCCTCGATCCTTTCCTCATCTCCTTCACACTGCATTAAGAAGCACCAATCAGGTTTGAGCCTAAAATAACAAAGACGGCCTCTGCAAAAGCCTTTTCACCTTGTCAACACTGAGGGTGGGATGCAAAGACTTGAAAAGCAGAGTGCTGAGGTAATACTCATAATTAATGTCCAGGGGTAGTAAAAGAATCAACATCGTAAATTTCATTATTAGCATGCTCGTCCCTTCCTCCCACACCTTTGGGTGAAAGTTTCAATGAGGTTTGTTTGCAAAGCAGCTTCCTCTCCTTCTGCCTCTTAATTAAATCAGTTTCATTGAATATTTTGTGACGGCTGACTCACCGAACAGAGCCAAAAGCGAGTGGGGGTGGCGAGTTAATTTTGTATTTCTTTATTTTAGTAGAAGCAGACCCGTCAACTCATGCTTCTTCAAACTGCCGCCAAAGAACAACAGATTGACAGCTCTCCCTGTGTGAGACGAACACTCCTGCTTGGCCTTCATTTAAAAGGAATGCATGGGTGGAAGCGTGTCTGCATGTGTGATGTCTATGTGTGTACACTTCCTTCTCTCAGCTTCCCCATGTCGTTCCAATGTTCTCCCCTCTTTCATCCTTCCATTTTTTTGTTTTAATTCCTCTCTTCCAAGGCAACTGATCCTGTGGACCTTCAGACATGTGAGAGGTGATGGTGCATTCCTCCCGCCCAGGCTGCAGAGCTTTGAACTGAGCTCCTTCACACTGCATGAAACAGAATCAGCAAGGCCAAGCTGAGCTCTACTGGGCTGGATTATACCTCTACTGTATCAGTAGCCATGCTGTAGGTTCCTGTGTCATAAAAAGCAATTTATTCAACACAGACTTTCTGTATGCTGCTGTAGTTTTGATCAGAGCTTTTTTATTTTGGGGTAAGTCCAGGTCTTAAGTCTCAGGTCTGTCGGAGCGTACCTCAAGCTAAGACTCCTTTGGTTCTCAGAAGTTTTTGCTTGTGACCCCTGGGTACACAGCAATGTTCTATTATGACTAGAGCAGCAACAATTAAATGATTAGTCAATTAGTCAATCGACAGAAAATTAATTGTCAACTATTGTCAACTACAAAAATGCCAAAAATTTGATGGGTTAGCATCTTAAATTTGCTGCTTGTCCTTGTCTTAACATTATAGTGAATTGAATTTTTTGGATTTTAAAATGTTGGCTTGACAAAACAAGACTGATAACATAACTTTGGGCTGTAGGAAATTGTAATGGGGACGTTTCACAGTTTTCTGATGTTTTATAGACCAAGAAATTAATTGAGATTAATTGATAATGAAAATAGTTGTTTGTTGCAGCCCTAATTGTGACGCCTTCTCACATTGTGCGTGTCTATTAATAACACGCAGGTCTGTTGTAGAGTGATTTAGCCCCTTAGTTTCATTTGATTTGTTTAATCTTTACAGGCCTGAAGGAGTAAAGTGTGATAACAAATAAGTAATCATTAAAGAAAAAAATAATTTCATATGTAACTAAATTTAGTTTTCCTTCATTCTTACCATGGTAATCATCTCATGACCCCTAAGATTCATGTCGAGACTCCCTATAGGGGTCCCCCAGACTGCTTTCTGGCAAGTCCAAGTCAAGTCTTCATAAGCAAATTTCAAGTCCAGATCGAAGCCTTTCAGGTCTCTGAATGCTGATCAATGACATTACATGGCAAGTGAACATCCTTCTTTCAAAATTGTGTCAGTGTTGTTTTTTTCCTTAGCTGAGAAGTCTTTTTAATACAAAAGCCTGATAATAAAATATTCAGTGCACCAGTGTTTAGTGTAGTTTTTTATTGTCCCTGGTATTTACTATGTAAAAACCAGATCCTCTTTGCCTCCAAGTCTGGGTCAAGCCTGAAGTCCTCATTTTCATGACCTAAGTCTCACTTGGATCCAAGTTTCAAGTCTCAGGTCAGCAGCTCTGGTTTTAATGGGTTTGAACTACATGGCTGTGTTGGGCATGCAGTGCCCTGGATTCATTCATACCTGAAATACTCATGTTTACATTTCACTACTTGCTTTTCTTTAACTTGCAGACTACTTGCACCAGTAACAGTAACAGGTAAGTGGAAAAACAAAGCTCTTTAAGTAAGACCAGTTGCTTTTGTAACAGTATAGCGGAGTAGGCATACTTGTATTTATGGTTTTTAAAAGTTTGTAAGCTATGATGTAGCCGTCCATATACCTTACAAAGACATATGTCCCCTGGAAATCCCTTTAGCTGTTATAGTAAACTGCATATCCATGTCCTTTGTGTCTTTGTCGGGTGATTTACCTGCCATATTTTTGCACACATGCCGGTTTGTGTATGTTAATGTGAGACTGTGGCTTTTATTTTAACTTGTGTGCATGCTAAAGATGGAGTAGCAAACATACCCACCACACAGTTTAATTGACTGCCACTGTACAATAAACAGACTTAATTTGTTGCTATTTGCTCTATGATTGTTATGCGGCTCCAATGTATCATAAAATTGATACCGTAACAAACTATAAGAAGTCCACCAACTTTCCACCAACCAATTTTGTTTCTCCTTCAAGCAGAGGATAGCCTAAAAATATTTATGCCACACTAGGCCGGGTCATGCTCACTGGCCCATTACACACTCAACTACCTCTGAGACGTTGTCCTCTTTTAGTGTCTGAGAATTGCAGTCCAAACTTTTATTGACCTACTTTCGAGGTGGTGCACAGATGATATATGGAGCAAGCCTTTTCGGAGAACAGGGCTAATCGAGTGGTAGTGGTGGGGGGACTATGAAGGGGGGCTGCAGCATGCATACCTCAGTGTGTGTACAAGAAGTAGCCTTTCACCTCTTGCGCTCTGTGCTGCCTTTGTCTTTGCAGAGGAGGACATAAATCACCAGTTCTGCACAGGAATCAACCAAAACCTCTACATGGAGAAAGAAAGAGGAGAGATGTTGTGGGTAGAAAGGTAGAAGTTCTGCAAAGGCATTTTGTTCAGCTGCTTAATCGAGAGATTAATTCTGAAAGCGAGAGCCAGTTCACAATCTCCAGTTCCACCCCCTCATGTATGTGAGTGCTGATGTAGGATTTATGTTGAATCTACACCATGTTCAACTCACGAGTCTGGCAGGCTGCTAGGAGACGGAGCGAGGAAGAGACAAGGATAAAGCCAGAGAGAGAAGAAGAAAACAATCCAGTCCCTTTCTCAGGCTTACCTTTAATCATCGCAGCAGAAAGAAAACACAGACAGGACTCATCAGGAAAAAGAATGTGCGAAAGTCCAACCTTTCAAAGAAAAGCCTCTGGCATCATCTACTGTTTTGTCACACGGAGGTGCGGAGTTAAAGAGTTTTCTCTTATGGTCTTGACCTCTAACCTTTTTCACCAGTATGTCAAAAGCAACTGACATTTGTCAACAGAAAGACAGGAGTGTGCTGTCTTTTTGACTTGCACAGACTGACTTATGTTATCTGATACTGCCCTCAGGATGTACAAGCTTTAAAAAAGAATCTATTTGATCCCATATAACATGTAATATATGTTTCAGAGAGCTTCAAAAGGATCATTGGTATAGTTTTACACTTTCTTTTTAATACAGTTTCTATTTGTCTTGTTTTATCAATCAAACTTTTGTATGGCAACTTTCATGCAGGTTCAAAGTGCTTTTCAAATGACTGGCAAACTAGTAAGGTTGACAATAATACAGTAGAAAGATAAGTAGTAAAACAGCAGAATGAAAAGATATAGACATAGACACATAGACATAAGTGATTAAAATGATAAAAGTCAAAGAAAATCAACAAAAATAATAATAGCTTTTTGTTTAAAGATATCATCTCTTTCAGCTACCCTCGGATCCTCAGGCAGGACATTTCTGCTGCATTTAGTTTACTTAACGTTGCAACCCTCATTTAACATGAACTAATCTGCAATCAGATCTGTGATCTCGCTGCCCAACAGACATGATTCTTTGCAGCTAAAACCCTTTTCAGACATGGAATACGTAAGATTTCTGGCTTCACCAGGCTGTTAAAGTGATGGCTTTTTGTCATTAGGTGACTTTTATGTTGATGTTCCTTATGACTTCATTCTGACATGACATTTACAGAAAGAGACGATGCTTGCACAAGAGGAAGCTAAAAAGTTATGATAGCAAGGACTGTTTTTTGTTTTTTCACAGGCTTCATCAGTGATGGTTTTTAAAACTTATTTCGCTGTTGAAGCCTTAATGACCAACATGAGCGTTTCTCTCAGGGAATCCACATCACAACTGTCAATTTCATCATTTATACTCTAATTTAATTTATATTTGTTCACATGCTGTATGTATATAAAGGTTTTCGCTGGTATTCATTTATTCAACAGTTGGCATGAATGAAATTTGAAAATATATAGAAGGAATATATAAAGTCTGATTACTACTATTGCTGTAAAAGGGTTTTTAACCGACAACAGATGAACATAAAGGGATGAATATCTGAAAGAGGAATTGCTGTAAATGGAAGTGTTTTAAATCTCACCTGGATTTTATCCTGATATGAGATACCTGAAATGACATGTGTGAATGGACCCATAGAAAGGTGGTCGTGTAATGTAACACCCTGTGAACATTAGAGCGTGTAATCGCTCATCTTCAACCACAGCCGTCACTCTCAGAGCTGTGGATTACAAGTGATGAATGGCTAACAGCCATTACACACAACATACAGACATACACTCTGTTCCCTACAGCAACATGCCCCGACAGGTGTACTCCAGGAGGTATAATGTGCTGTCACTGTGCCATTGCATAAGAGTTTTCAGACTGGGGCAAAGCATTTTTTACAAGCTGATTTACAAGTGTAAAAACATTATAAAACATGGAAATGAGTAGTCTGCTGAGTGCGACTTGGACAGAGGAGCGACTCAGGAGCCCTTTAATCAATTTAAGACCTGAGCAGGGATGGGACAGGTGTGAGCTGCTACCCAGGTGCACTTCCACAGGCCATGTAGCACCAGTAATCAGCAGTCAAGGGTGGTAATGATAGGGTGCTGTTGTCAGAGACGCACATACACACACTCACACAGAAGTACAAACAGTTATAACACTGAGGGACTCTTGCACGCACATAGTCAAACTTATCACAACAGGCATTTTGCTTTTTTTAACCCTCTCACATTCTCCCTCCATCGGTCTCTCCCTGACAACCACTCAGACATTTTCACACCTCCACTCGGATCTTTCAGCTACTATATTGCGGGTCAGCACATACGTAATAAACTCAAACAGCAGCTGTGCGGTTATATAAGCAGCTCCCAACCTGTCTGCAAACCTGTTGACCTCCAGCCATTGGGGTCAGGTCAAAGGTCAACCAACACATAAAACAAAGAATGAATGCAAAGAACGTTTTTTTTTTTTTTTGATGACATGGGAAATCAGCAGAGTAACCTTGTTATTTGATGGTTTTTAAAGTCTAACTTTAATTAGGATCGTGAATTAAAATGTTTATTTTGTTTTGTGTGTAAGAACCGTAAACTATAATGATGCTGGGGCTACTAGACATATTTTTCTAATTCTTAAAAGAGAATAAAACTGTTTTTGGACATAGTTCTGAAAACAGCATCTAAGTTTCAAACCCAGAGAAGCGTTTCCCATGGCAGTAGTTGACTAACATCTCAGGGTTGTTTCCAGGAGGCCTATTTACTATCATGGTGCACATTATTACCAACAAGCTCACATAGGCTGCTGTAGAGTTGGTTTTGTACCCTTAGCGATTTAAAACATCTTTTCTCTTACAACATTCAACATTTGGGAGGACCCATCACACTGTTAAACTTGTACTCCACTCGGAAATCAGGAGCTAGGCTTACTAGCTACAACTTGGAAAGTAGAAGCTAGTTAGTCCAGCTTGTTACAGTTAGCACTGATTCTAACTTTAAATTTATTGATTTATTTGATAACTACAAATTTGAGCAATAAAATAAAATAGAATAATAAAACTAAGGGCACATTTTTCAATTCATACAAAGTTCAGTAAACAGAAGAAATCTAAATGAAATCAATATTTGGTGTGACCACAACAGCACCAGTTCTCCTCAGTACACTTAAACACTAGCCTGATGCACCAGATGGTTTGTTACACAGAACCATCTGAAAAGTCGTCCTTGGAAACTATTTGGAAAAGGGCAGGCACTCTTAAAAAATACTTGGCAGGTGATTGGATGAACCATCTGTCTATCACCATCTATCACCGTCTGTGAGGCAGCTGGATTCACGAGATCACGCGAGAATCTTCATAGGACGCTGATATGGTCAAGCGCATAACTTGACAAGATGGATTCTCATGTGATGTTGTGATCTTGCAAATCCAGCTGCCTCACAAAGTAACTTAAACACAGTTCTTCAAGGTATTTGGCAGGTAGGTTGTTCCAAGAATCTTGGAGAACTTGCCACTTTAAAAGTTTTGGGCCACTTTTTTCTGAGCCTGAGTTACTCTGTGTATGTTTGCAGTCCGTCAAAGACTGAAAACGAAGACTGATGTGAGAGATTTGCGAATGGCTTCACGAATCAAAAGCAGCGTAAAGTCAACTCTCCACCTACTGACAGATGAAATGAACATTTGCCACCTGTGTTCTCTTATCTTGAGCTCCTGTTAATCTGCGGGGGGGAAGCCCCAGCGTCTGTCACAGACTACAGGTATGTGAGGACATGCAGCTGTTGTCTTTCCCCTGCTTTCCCTCAGTAGGGTGTGGTAATGGTGCTGGCACATTGTGTACTCAGCTCAGAAAAAGAATGAAAATGGTGCACTAAAAAAACACCCCATACTTAGCTCCAGTACTGAATACCTAATGACTAGCGGTGCACTTTTTTCCGCTCAAAATTTCCCTCATGGCGATGTCAGATGTGTAGTGAAGCGAACAGCGAGCGGATCTGGCCTCTGGTCTAGCCAGGATGTCATTATGAGATACCAGCGTCACCACATGCTATTTTTAACCCCGTCTCTTCCCAATTAGACCATGGTCACAGCCAGCAGGCCAGGCTGCATGTGTGTGTTTATGTACGTCTGTGTGACCCTGAAGTTGAGTCGGTTACAAATCAGGGAGGAAACTGTCTAGCAGCTTGTCTCAGACACATCTCATATATGCCTGTTGATTACAGGCCCTGTCAGAGCTTATTCAGCAGCGGCGCAGTGGAAAGCTTGTGTCCCTGAGATGCTGTGAGCTTATGAAGCTCTCAGTTTGGAGGTACGACCACAGTGACCGTCCTCTGTGACCCTGCTTACTGTAAACACACACCAGGCTTAATCTTCTGGGCCTCCATAAACTGCAGAGCAAACAGGACCCCTGACCTAAGAGCTGTGCTGAGGAAATAATGAGTGGACCATAGTGGACATACTAAATAAGTATGAATCAAAAATACCTGACTTAGAATCATACCAGTGGTTTGGCGTGTGTTATCCTATACAAATCAAACCACGTGTTTTATAACGTTGAGTGTGTTTTATCCACTGGTTTCCATTCATTTTAATACAATATGAAAATCTTTGCAGGAAACTTGCTTGAGTTATGTAATCCACCACGGTGAACTTCAATTGTGCATTCATTTTTGCCAAAGTTACATCATCATACAGTCTGCAAACTGCATTGACAGAAAATGACTGAAGGCTTGATATTCACTGTGATGGATTAAATAATCTTAGCAAAGCATTTGTTGATAGACTTCTGTATTGTACAGAAATGAAAAGAAACTAGTAGACTGACTAGTTGTAGAAAAAATACATCCAAAAATTAAAACTGTAGAGCATACATTTGGAAAATGTAGATGATTTGTAGCTAAGGTTTATATTCCTACATCAATTTATATCATGATATGTCAAATGTAGGCAAAATACTGATAGATAGAAAAGGTAATTTTTTACTTTATGAACAGTAGTTCTTAACTCTTAAATCTTAACTCAAGGTCCATTTATAGGCTTTTTCCTGAGCTCTCAGCCACATCAACAACCTTTCACCTTCAGTCACTGAAGAAGACTGCCAGATGTGTTTATAATCTGCAGAAAAAGCCGGTAAGTGGATCTTGATTTGAGATTTTTTCATCGAATCTGTTCTGCTGTTATGCTTTACTAAAGACCAAACTCCATGTTAATCAAATTAGTTTAGTTAGTTTCTAAGCTTGCTTACAATAACAACAGAAATGTGAAGAATGATGTAATTACGATATGATTAAACTGAACATTAATATACATTAATATAAAATCATTGCCCAACTCTTCTGATTTGGTCCTTTAACAAACACAGGGAGGAGTATAAAGGGTAGTAACTGAGTCAAGACTTAAAATCATGACATTTATACAGAAAATTACATACTCAAGTTATGTTAAAAAGTGAGTCACTGCATGTGTAGTGGACATATTTAGGCCCAAGGGCTGCCCTCCACACTCCCCTCCATGCTGACAGGTCCTCAGCAGCCCTCAGTGCAGCTAACACTCATGCCAGATTGGCATCTTTGATCTTACATAACCTCCTTCCATTTTGCAGCCACCATCTCCACTCCAGAGCTCACAGAAGAAAAAAAAGCTTTTGTCCCCGAACAAAACCAAAATACCGCATCTGTCAGCGACACTCATTTGTTTTGAATTCCTCTTTTTATCCTTTTACATCGATACTGAGCACGACCCGGGCAGGCTTAATGACCGACAGGGCTGAGAAGAAAAGTCAGTTGCCAGGCAATTGTGTTTGCATAGACTGTGGGTTCCGCTCAAGGGAAGCTATGGGTGGCAAGAGGAGAAGGAGAGAGGTGAGAGGATGTGGGGAGGACAGTTGTGGCTTGGCACAAGCCGCTATGGCTGGCTGATGGAGAACATCATGCTATACAGTCCTGCATTGGAGGGTTTTTATAGAGTGAGAGTGAAAGAGGGAGAGAGTGATCATTATGGCTCCTGGAATAGCATAATTAGAGAGAAAGGCCTCGCTGTCTCAGTTTGTGTGTGTGTGTGTGTGTGTGTGTGTAAGAGAGTTGTTTTCCTCTTCCCAGAGTCCCAGGTACATTTGTGGTTTACTGCTACATTGCAAATGGTATTTTTTTAGGAGATGGGTGGCCATTTCAGAAGTCTGTGCCAATAACACAAGGGATGATTGGATGATTTGGTTTTTATCTCCTCTGCATAAATACAGTATGTCTGATAAAACTGCTCAACAAACAATTGCCTATTTAAGCATCTACAGTAGCAGAGCTGGATTAACATTAGCATTCATTTAGAGTTGTGTTTCTGGCTACCTGGCAAATGTAAGTTAGCTCTGTTTGGTCTCCACTATGTTCACCAACTATAGTCGCTAACTTCGTCTGCCATTTTGTCCTGAGCAGGTAGCAGTGGGGCTTCTGCGGCTGAAAATGATGATGAAATACATTTTTTCACTTCCGGTTTCAGGCAGTTGTAGTAACAAGAAATGTAGTAATTTGCAAACAAAGGGCAGTAAAGAAGAAGAGCAGATAGGGAAGTAAAAAATGCAGGTTTCAAAATACTTTAAAAATAGCAAATGTTTTATTAGGAAGGAAATGCATTCAACAAGTTTGGCAGGCCTCAAGGATACACAAAATGTGTTTTGGTGAGTAACACTGAATGTAAATATAAATGTGTTTGTTTACAAGAAAGCTCTATAGGATATCTTTACTTAAGGGGAGACCCAAATTACACACACACACACACACACAGTTTAGAAGTGATTACTATGTAAAAAAAAAATAATGATATGAAGGTCTTTAGGTTTGCTAAATTAGTGTTTCCCTCTGATTAAACGCAGGAAACATTTTATCAACTCTCAAACAAAAATTAGATGGGCCTTGATTGGAATTGGTCCATTAGGTAAACACCAGACTGATGGGGTAGCCTAATCATTACATCTCAACAGGAGAATGCTGATGTGATAACGCGCGGTTAAACACACATCAAGGCTGCATTCAGGAAATAAGAAGTGAACACTTAGTACGGCTATGAACGGCAAATTGATTTTCCCTTCGGAACAAAAGCATAATCATCGTACTGTTTTCCCAATTTAGTGCTCCAACATTTCCGCTAACAAAGAACAGATTAAATGCTCACAACTGCAAGTGTGCAGACACACATTCACGCACACACACGTTAAACACTGTGCGCTACTTACATACATGCATGTACTGTTTGTGTTCACACTCACACACACACACATCACACACACACATACACCACTTTTCTCTCACATCAGCTTGACTTGATTAGCTGTTGCGGTGTGTGCAACTGCTCTGCTGATGAAAGACAAGGAGCTGGATCTGTCACTGCTGCACGGGCATTACAAGCACGACAGTTTACACAACAATGGAGCACTAAAGTTGGCCTTCATTAGAGGGATTAGAAGCCTAATCTAAAACACTGTTCAAGTCTCTCATCCCAAACCCTAAACACCCTCTCTAGGGGGGCCCTTCCCTCCTACACCAACCATAACATCTCAGACTTCAAACACTCCATCTGTAACCCCAACCTCTGGGTGCTATCCCCTCTCTCTCATCGACCCCTATCTCAGAGTGAGAGGTTGCAGAGGGTGATGGACCCCATGTGATGGCGCAGCTGTGGAATGATTTATTGCTGGGTTAATTGTTGGGTGAGAGGCAATTGTACCCACAGGCTGCTAGCACTGGTCTGATTATGGGTTCACCTGCTATCAGATTGTAGCATACAGTTCATTAGCTTCTTAATGGGGCTCATGCCCCCAACCCCCCCATCTCTGGACAACTGAGGGCCATGGAGGGAAAGGTTAGAGTCCAGGGAATAGAGGGTGTGCTGCTGCTCTATTGCAGTAATTAAGGGTCATTTGTTTTTGAGGACTTCCTGTGCTGAGAGGCCAGCACTGACCAGCTGCATGGTGTCTGTCCACCATAAAGCTGTGGAGAAAGAGACTGAGACTGTGACTCTATACAGTCTGCGATTGAGTCTCTGATACTGTGTGGTTTAAAGGGTCGATGCACCCACGCTTAATAAAAAAACAAACATATTTACTTATTTACCCGAAAGCAGACAGCTGCAGAGAAAGGACTTACTGTATATCACAACATCCAAGCTACATACATATAGATCACAGATAAACTGGAAGGTGATGTACAAGATTAAATACATTTCTGTATGAAATGTATTGTTTTCTAAAATTAATTACAAGCACAAACTCAGCTAAGTTCACCCAAATTACAAAAAAAACATGTTTTCTCTCACCTCTGGTGGTATATACCCATAATAATAATAGTAACAAACTTTATTTATATAGCACTTTTCAAAACAAACAAAAGTGTTTCACAGAGCATCAAAAATGAAGCAAAAGCAAAGGAAAATAAACTAAGCTGTTAAGACAGAGCAGCGCTAAAAAGAAAATTGGTTTCATGTGCTGCAGTTTTGAGATATTCGTGCTGTCCAAAACATTACAAAAGTTCTTTTTAAAAAAATGTTTTAATATATATAATTATTAAAGTAAGAAACAACTGAAAGTAGACATGTGTATAAGAAATACAATAAACAACAAGACAGAAGTGCAACAATCAACAAAATGCTAAAAGGTTAAAGGGGCTCAAGTGTTGAGGTGTTCACAGAGGAAATGAGTTTTCAGGCGTTTCTTTGAAAGCGGAGTCAGCAGACTGTGTGGAGCTGTGTCATTCCACCATCACAGAACCACAAATGGGAAGAGTCTGGACTTTATCGATGCAGCACTTTCTGTAACACACTGCTTTACAGTAAGACAAAACAAGCAAAAAATAAAAATTTAAATTTAAAAAAAATTAAAAGCTAAAACAAATAAATGATGCTAAGACAACAATTTCGCCACAAAGTCCATTTAGTAGCTGTTCTGTTCATATGATCTTCATCAGCAGATGGAGTTGTAGATTGTAGTTGTTTCTGAGCACTTAAAGGGCTTCTTGTTGATTCTTGAGCTTGGACATAGCAGATCCACCATTTAATAGCTGTTCTGGAGCTTTTGACAAAATGTTGAAATTATGGCTAAAAATTCCATTCAGAAATTATGAATACATCTCTGAAAAGCTAATTTTAGAGAGTAGGTTTTAAAGGTTATTGAAAGAATAAACAGAGAGTGTTTTGGCTGACCTCCTTCAGCAAGTCCAACCACAAAGACTTTGTGTATAAAACTGGAAATTGGAATAATATCATCCACAAACCTCTTTATGATTGGTTTTTTATGGTTTAACCGAAGAAATATCCCCCATGAAAACTGTTGACATTGTGTCATTTGGATGATCCAAAGTAACATGGAAACTTTCTGGAATGAGATTCTGCTGTTGAACTATTTAAATGTAATTTGCCGTTAGCACCACAAATTAAATCCCATTCATATCCATTGTATTGAGGTGGAGGCATGTAAGAGAATAATAAAACAACTATCTGCATGGCTACTCGCTGTACCACTAGAAGTGAGTGATGTTTTTTGTAATTTGGGTGAATCGACCCTTTAACAGAAAGTAAGTAGGGCAGAACATTTTTAACCTAAATTTAGACAGATGGGGGAGAGAGCAATGACAGGCCAGGATGGACTGAGGGGTGCAGACTTTGGTATAATCAGTCCTGGGGCATAAACCTAATGGACTGTAATCTTCTGTTTCCTGATATTAACTACAATCAGCAATCAAACTGCCGAGCAATTCATGACCTTATTAAATAAATAAAAAAACATTTCAGAATGGAATCTCTAATGTTGTTTCTATTTTTGAATCATTTTGAAATGGAAATAAAAAGAGAAAAAAGGCCAGATTTGTGGTTACAGAACAAAACAAATAGATAAAGAATCTACTTTCCCATCATGCTCATTAGCTTAAAATGGACTGAAGAAGAAATGAACTTTAATTTAGGTATTTAATACATGAGAAACCTGGACCAGACCATGGAATGTAAGTGGGAGGTGCAGATGGAAGTTGTCGTGCACATGATGGAAAATCAACTGCCACATTTTTAACAGTGTGATTGGATTGGTTTTGGCATGGGTCTCCTGACACCACCCTGGAATCTATACCTTTTTATTATTTCCCATAATGTGACGGAAGCATATAGAAAAAGGTATTCCTCTGAAACAGCGTGAGCTGTGAAGTAATCACTCATATACATCCTTGTTAACCCTGAAATCCAGTTGACACTTGCCGGGCTTTTGCCCAAGCTAAAAATATGTCTTCTTTTCTTTCATCTTTCCTCCCTTTCATTCTGCATGTGAGAGCTTTACTGGGTGCTGCTGGTCTGTGGCCTAACTGAGGCCTAAAGCCCCCCTTCTGTAAAGTAGTGGGACGCCAAACATCCACTGATTTACAGCTTGGAGCACACGCTATGCCTTTGCTCCTATGGGCTATAAAAGGCAAATGAGAGCGTGATGTCCAGATCCCGCTTGCTATATTAACCTACATTCTTTCCAATAGAGTAGAGTGGCTGCATGTACTGACTATAACCACATGGTGAAAAGAGGAAAACCTTCCAGGCCCAGAGAGCTCACGTGAAGGGCAGATGGAGTCCATGGGCTGGGATAATGGTCTGATAAAATCAGCTGCTGACCTGCTCTTGCATATTGTATATAGAGCAGTCAATAACATTCCTTTTCTGCTACACAACACTGGCTCCACAGCCTTGTCTAGCCTCAAATCATATTAAATATTTCCTCAGGTGTTCGAGCCAGGAACACCTGGAGAGTGACAAAAAGTCCAAAAGAGAAGAGCCAGTGAGATCCACGTTCAGGACAAAATATAAACAAGACTAATAGGTTTTTTCCACAGCAGGACCTTTTGCAGGGGACCAAGGACCTTTTGAAGGGACTCAAGAACTAAACCTGTGTTTCAACTGGAGGACTAAATTTAGAGCATTTTCAAACCTTTAGTTAATTTGCTCAGGGCCGTGGGTCAGTGGATATGTTGGTAAACTTGGTGCGTTTTTTTTTCCTTAGTTTTTTTTTTCTTCACACAGAGAAAAATCCAAGCAAACCAAAATGCATTACCACAAGCCATGTGAGAACGCTCATTGGTCAGATGTGTCTGGGGTGGAAGCAAGAATGTAAACACAGGAAGAAGGTCCTGAAGAAGGTCCTCTGGCCAAATACAATGTTCTTCGTTGCACTAGTCCAGGTCGGACCTGAATTAATTCTCCAGCTAGCTGCTAGCAAGTGTTAAATTCACTCATCCGCATCCCAGTATAGAAAGCACACTTGGCTACAGAAGCTGGATCACGTTCCCACCACAAACAAAGCACTCCAGAGTTAATTTGCGACTGGACCGAGACCACCTCCTCTAAAGTGTTCGGTACGGTTGTTTTGGTCCACACCCAAGTACAATTACTGTGTTCAGACCTGCCCAAACAAATTGTACCAAAGGGGAAAATGAACCAGAGTCTGATTCAACCAGACTAAAAAGTGCAGGTCTGAAAACGCCCTCAGTTACTTTAGGCTAGTTCCAGGTGTTAAAAAAAGTCCCCACTCCAGCCATTTGATCTTTCTGATAGTTCAGGAATGTGGTGGGAAAACAAACAGGAATATACAATAGGAACTTTTACTTCCTGAGTTTGGTTCCTCTAGTTCCATAGTTCCTGGAACTTTTTGATCGAAAAGGGTTATAGGAGTCTACAGCCACGCTAGCAGCTCTGTGAGGCTGTGCTTAGGCACAGTTTCACTTTGAGTTAAATGCTAAAATTAGCATGCTAACATTTTGCAGGTATGTCCTCACAAACCAAAGCATAAATAAAAGTATAAAAGTAAGTATAAATTAAAAACCTGACCTGATGATGGTGCACAAAATGTTAAGGCATCACCAAAGTTATGTCAATTCATGCTACAAGAGCAGTTCTCTCAAAATGTCATGGTGGCACTAGGAAAAGTCAGAGGACCATTAAAAATCATTATGTTTCGTCCTGTGGGGACCATGAATGTCTGTACAAAATTTAATTACAATCCATCCAAAAATTGTTGAGATATTTTAGTTTGGACCAAAGTGGTGGAACAACCGACTGACTGACATTAAAGCCATGCCATGTGGCTAAAAATCCGGGGACTGGGGGAAAACTTTAGCAATCTAAAATAACACTGAGAGGAGAATAAAAAAAAAGTAGATGTTGCTTTCAGGTGGTTGTAATGCTTTGAAGCACTGCACAGCAACTGATGTGAGCAGGCCCCTTGTTGAAGATGCCGACAGGACCCTCAACTGCTGTTACCCCACCCGTTCCTCTCAGGATTAGCTTTGCTATGATTTAGCGCTGTTTCTCACTGGCCTCTGGAATGCGACGGATGACGGATCTATTTTCCTACATTGTTTCACCTGCTCTAAATGGAACCACATGCTGCACAGAACCGCCTCTCCTTTGTCTGTAATTGAAAGCACATGCACTGTGAAGCCAAGAGTAAAGCAGAGCCGCCACAACCGACAGGGGCTCCTCCCCCCCCCCGCGGGTCTAGGGGTGCCACATTTTGGTCCAGGCCAAGTGGGAGGCCACAGTTCAGAGCTGGAGAGCATTTATTGAACTAACTGACCTGGCATTACATGTCAAATTCAGTTCAATGGGACGACTGTATCGTGTGTCGTCCAACTCTTTCAAGCCCTCTGACTTAAATGTGAGTGACAGTTGAGAGTCTGCTGAGGAAGGAGGCCTTGACATTGAGTCTGACATGCTTTGAGAACACAAGCAGCACTGTACTGTTCATTCGTTACGGTCTGTGATGTCTGGATAGGACGGGCCATGGACGCAGAGCATAAGGATCACAAATTCTTACATCACTGCTTTGTACCAGAGAAAGATTGCATAAGGGAGGAATGTATGATATTTATTAACCTCATTGGTCATGTTAATTTAACATGTCAGTGATACAGGGGGAGGAATCATTCTGTGATATCCAGAGGGAGAGAAACAGAGCTCTCTATATTCAACATAGTCCAAGCTTTAGAGGCATGTAAATGTAATCATCAGTGAAGTAGAGAGGCTTTTCTCTGTACCCTCCAAGCCAATATGGAACATTAAATTAGAATTTAAGGCATGCACACTTATTTTAATACCAATTAATGAAGGTAGGGGATATTTCTGTAAATATTTTTGTAAATTCTCTTGGCACCACAGCCCTTCTTTTCTTTTTTTTTCCTCAGTGCAGGGGTAAAAGGCCAGAGAAGTCATTACTGGGAATATTGGGCATGTAAAACACACATTTTCAAGGTTCAGCCTCATTATTGTGAAAATCATAAAGAGCTGTCCTTGATTGAGCCTGACACCAGCTGTAAACTCATCAGGGTAAGCTCTTGGGGGCCTCTAAGTGGCCTTACTTCCATGGAAAAGGTGGCAGGGTTTTTTCCACCAAAACAGTGATTAGCACCTTGTTAGAGTTATTGGGCTAGATTAGCGACTCTGGCGCCAAAGATTAGTGCAACTCTCTGGCTTCACAAGTCGACTGGAGACATTTGTGAGAGCTTCTGGCTGACTTTGACTATTTTATCCTTATGTAGACCTTAAAGCAGTTGCCGAGGCCGTGGAGGCAAAAGAAGGACAGGCTTCTCACTTTTTCACGGATAAGAGGGAACGTGGACAGATATCAACCAAACACTGTGTTTGAGTGTCCTACTGGATCTTTCTTGTTGGCTCCAGGGTTGAAGCTTTGCCTGTGCTGCTGTGACATCTACTGGTGATAAGTGGAGTTACAACTACAACTTGTAAAGCATTTATTATACTGGGTTGCTGGTTAGTAGACACATAATTATATACAGTACAGGCAGGTTTACTGGTCTCCCTGAGAGAAATGATCTCTCAGTCTCTCTGTTTGCTCTGTGATTTAGATGAAACTGAAGACAAAATACATTTTATGTTGTATTGCTCATTATATGATGATTTAAGGGCTACGCTACTTAGTAAAATATCCTTAATTTCTAATGAATTTATCTGGATAAATGATTATAAAAAACCTGACCTGTGTTTCATGAAAGGAACCTTTTGTGTGGCTGGTTTTAGTTATATATATATACAGAAAACAGTTCTTTGTTTGCAATGTAATGTTAGATGTTTTGTTCTTGTCTGTTGACAAATGTTTCACCACTATAACTGTATTTTGGTGTCTTGTAATTTTCTTGTGGGCTGGGAACTATCTAACTAACTCACTAACTATACATTAACTTAATTTACTACCAGGAAGCCACTTGGACACAAAGCATAAAAAGCTTTAATGTTTATGTACCACTTTAAATGCATGTCTTTTGCTTTTTTTAGTAGAGGTGGCAGCATGGGAGTTATGCTATCTTCTCCATCTGTAAAGTGTCCTGAGTCTGGCATTAAATAACTGGTTGGTACTGTGGAGCCACTCAGTGGCCAAGAGTACAAAATCAGTTTTTACATTAATCTGGTTCCAGACTTCTGAATTGACGCCCACATCCCAGATTTATCCAGCTTTTCAAAAATAATGAAGGAAAACAACATGACAATCACTATGTTCACACTGAAAACTGACAAAAGTAAATGTACTCAAAAATCCACCAGTGTCCTGTGGATACTAAAAAAGATGCTTGATTTTTTTTTATTTGTGTTTTTGATGTACACTATTGTCCCACAATGCAATGCATAAAGGTATTCAAGAAGCTGCTCACTGCTAGAAACAACTATTTGAAAAAATGTAAAAAATTGAAACAAACAAATTGTGGCTGGTGTTGAAACAATCTGAACACCTCAGATAACAAAAAGATTTTGCTGTGTCTTTGTGAAGTGTAATTGGCAGCATCAGCACTATACAGCAACAGAGAGGAGAGCAGATCAGGGGGAAACGTCAATGTTGACTAAAAATATCAGCAGGAGAAAGAGCAGCTGTGATGTGGTGGTGGGCCAGATGCACAGATGATGTGATTAAGGATGTGTTCTCGATCACGTAGCTCTTACAGTTCAAACACAGACAGATCTGTATCTGTACGCGATGCAAAAAGCACCACTCAAGTTCACTTCACCGGAGAATGCCAGAGTGCCATGTTGTGGAAACTATAGTTTGTTTTTTTAAAAGACAAATACATGCCAACGGCTTAGTTTGCATTGACTGAACATGCTGTTGAGTGGGATATCTCCCTCTGCAATACAGTACTTCATTATATGTGTTGTTTATGTATATATCAATTTGTATCTTTTGCATATGTGTAAACAAAAAATTAATTTTGAGATATCTCAGATGTCTGCACTAGAACAATTTAAATAGGGGGCAGGTGTTCATTGGGGGGCAATGGGTAATCGCAATAAAAATAAAACCCTCAGTGTTCTCAGTTAACAGCAGGTACATGTAAATTAAGATTTATAGTATTTGGGCCATTAGCTAACAATACAAACCACATCCTAATATGCATTGTGAATTGCTCACCATTAAAAACAAACAAAAACCATGAACCCTGACCAAAGCAGTCGTTTACTTAAAGTCAAACTTTGGTATTTTTCCACCTGGCCCCTATTTTCCCATCTTTTTGTGTCTAAGTGACTAATGGGGACAACAGTTTTTGAAATTTGTCCAGTATTGAGCAAGAGTGCTGCAGCCGGGCAGCCGCGAAAAGGGCTGCAATTTAATCTTTTGGGACAATTGTGCCAATTGTGTATGTCCACTAAAAGTGCTTGTTTTTGCCACTGACAGGCTCAGATTGTTATTATAAGTGTCTGACAACATAATGGAAAGGACAATACAGAGAAATAAAACTTTTTTCTTTACCTTTTGCTTGATCCAGTCTGTTTGTTATTGTGTCTAACCAAGTCTCGCTCAAGGAGAAGTCTCTCCTGAGAGTTGAGTTGTTGCAGGTAAATAATCAGCTAAATATTCAGCTATGACTTTGAAAATCTTTTAGATAACACTAAGCTACACTTTCTGTACTCCAACACAACAAACTCTTCCCGGCGCTCCTCTCTCCAACCTGCACTCACATTTCCACCGTTGTCTTCCAGCAATAAGTCACCTCAACATTTCAGAACGAGACTTCTCCTTGATCGAGACTTGGTTAGAGGTTAAAGGTAAAGACCCTGGTCTCCAAACCTCACTGACCGCCTTGCTAGATATAGGGCACATTACTGGGGTTGGACATAAAGAAACATGTGAGGTGCAGACTTGTCCAATATGGATGTTACTCCAAGGGATTCTGGGCTGGAGCTGGAGACAGAAATCTGTGACAGATAAAACTATCTGCGTGGCTTGATACCACTAGGGGTAAGTTAGTATAGGTTTTTTTTGTAATTTGGATGAAACAACCCTTAAACTGAGCTTGTGCTCCAAATTCATTTGAAATGACGATACATCTCATACAGAGTTAGAGGATCCCCAGCCAGTTTTTTTAATGCTACTGTATGTGCATATACTGTATAGCCCGGATATGGTAATATAGGTCCATTCTCTACAGTTGACTGTCCCTCGGGGACTTATTAGGGAAGCTCTGTTTTATCTTGCTCAGTATGACATGAGCAGCTTATATTTTTGTGTCCTTAGTTAATGTACCTACTGCATAATATGATGGGCAATCACTGCAGAGCCTCAAGCAGCTGCTGTGCGATGAGAAAGAAGGACAGAGTTAACTCAACGGCTCCCCACCACCTCCCGCTCTTCCTTCCCTCTCCCCTCCATGCACTCCCAACGCAGTCAATTACCGAGATGGAGCTGTGATTGATCATGCTGCAGGCGGACTGCACAAAGGCCCTTGGTTCAATAATGACAAATGTTTTCCTCAGCGATCCTCGCTTGATTTTGTCAGGCAGTCTGTCTGTAACACCGCTAAGAACACATGTAATCCCTCAAGTCTCAAGGTTATCGATTACAAAGGGCAGATACATTTAACAAAAGACCACAATCAATAACCACAGCTGTGCGCAGACAATATAAAAGTCTTTAATCATAAATAATTGAATCAGGTGATCATGGATGAGTTACACACAGGCAGTTAAGTTTTTTTTTTTTGTGTCACCATCGTGAAAAATGTGTTAAAGAAAGAAAGAAAGAAAGAAGGAAAGAAAGAAAGAAAGAAAGAAAGAAAGAAAGAAAGAAAGAAAGAAAGAAAGAAAGAAAGAAAGAAAGAAAGCCTGTAAAATATGATTTCCAGTATGGAACATACTGAACAGCCCGATCACCTCCGTCATTACCTCTTTAATCATAACATCATACAGCAGTTAACAACATAAAGAGACACTGGTGTTTTTTAAATTGCCACTCCAAGTCTTTTCCAATATGTAAATAGGCATGTAAATAATTAAAACAATTCACAGCTGCTTTGACTTCAAGTGGTTCCCATAATTGTTAACATCAATGTGACACAAAACCTGAAGGATCTCACATTTCCAAACATTAAACAGAGTATGCCACTTCTCCACGCACACACCACCCCCTACTACATTCAAACAACATGCTGTGCTGCACAGCTTTACGGCTATCCTACCATGTGCCACAGCGACATTTTAACGTAGAGGACTTCACTTCAGACTGTGTTATTCATCCACATTCTGCCCCCTTGTCCCTGTTAGATTAATTGAATAGGGCAAAGGCAATGACATTCATCATATACAGGGGGAACAACCATAAAGGGCAAAGCGAGGCTGATAAAAGAGGGAGAGACAGGCGGCACGACACGCTGTAAAAGCCAAAGGCCTCTGGTAGGGACTGACGCAGGGAAACTGAGGCAGCAGTGGGGGAAAAATGTAGACATCAAGGAAAAGGAACACCAAAACTATTCTGATCAAAAACGGTGTTGTGCTGCTGTAAGTACACTGCAGCTCTTTTTATAATATGCTGTAAAATACACACATTACATAAAGCAGCTCTTCGTATCTGCAGTATATTATACCTCTACCACAGGTGAAAACTGTAAACGCTGCGACAATGTGAGCTGACAAATGGCTCGCAATTAAAGACACTACACAAAATCCCTTGGTACCGATGCGACTGATAATCGGCGACACAGCTTGGCAGCTAGTGGGCATCACTCTGAGTTGCACCCGCGAGAAACATAAACGTTAAACAGTAAGCTCGTGTCTAGGCGTGGTGAAGTCCCTGTTTTTATGCAACTGGTCAGGCAAGGCAGTGGTCTAGGCTACACACACACAGGCGTAGAAAACGTTTTGTATAGCGCGGAAAGAGCATCTCTTGAATCTCAAGTGTTTAAAGTTGGCCTATTTCCACCCTCCTCCAGGGTCCTGGTGAGTGGAGGATGTTGTACATTCATTAGAGGAGAGAACTGTCAAGAGCCTGGCTGACAAATGACCTTGGCCCCTAATGCCTGCCCAGCTGTAATGTGGGGGTTTTTTTTGTGTGTGTGTGTTTTTGTTTGCTTGTTTTTTGTCTGAGGACACTGTTGTGTTGGAGATTTTTTTTTGTTAAAAGATAAAGCTGGTGATTTTCTATATTCTTCTTATTGTCAACCCTGCTATAACTTATTCTACTGTGTCATACAGCTCCAGTGTTGTCCAAAAATGATTTAAAACACATCAATGAGCACTGAGCATGTTCCTCAATTATCATGTACACAGGCAATGTAGTTTACATGTAGTTTGAGTAAATCACACATACTGTACATTGTCCTACTGCGTTAAATACTCACTAGAGCACCAAATGTGTATTCATTGTTTTTAAAAATGTACATCTTCAGCAGGAATAAATGGGTTTGGGGCTGAATGCCACAGACTGGACCTTTGAAATAATTTGATAAAACATTGTAATACTTTACCGTAAGTCCCCTTATTTAGCATTCATAAGCAGTACAAAAACATTTAATAAATGTTTATAACACACTATAATGCAGTTGTAAGCAGAAATAAATACATTAAGTGTTTATGAATGTGTAGTATTTTTCAGCAATTACAATAACTGCTATTAAGACATATTTTATATTATTACAACTGTGTTTTACTATATTGTCATTCATTATCTGTTTCTGAGGAGTTACAGCTGTTGACTAATGCATTAATAAACACTTATATCTGCTAACAACTACATTATAGTGTGTTACAAACCATTTAGTAAGTGTTTATATACTGCTAATGAATGCTGATTAGGGGGTCATGAAGTAAAGTGTTACCAAAATGAGGTTACAATCATGTTACTATGTGATCAAAATATCATGTGATAACAACCAAACCATCTCCATGAAAGCTGGTTTGTTTTGGTGTTTTCATGGGATTGGTTGACAATAAGAAAAAATACAGAATAACACAAGTTTTTTCCTTTGAGGAGTACATACAGCACAACAATATTCACAATTAAGTGTGATACGTAAAGTATAAAATAGATTGTTATAAAATCAGTGCAGGTGTCAATAAACCAAAGGAAAAACAACGATTTTTTTGCAACTGAATGTAATTCAATGACTTTTTTTTTTTTTTTTTGCTGTTACACACTCAATCACATTTATGTTGTAAGATATAAACTTAATTGAACAGACTGTGTTGACAGTTCTGCATTTGGGAAACCTTGGGAGAGATTGTAAGAGCTATGTGAATTACCCATAAGCACTGGAGTCAGAGCTCTTCAGGGGAAAAACAACATGCTGCAGAGAGGGCACGAGTAAGAGAGAGAGAGAGAGAGTCAGACAGGCCGAGAGAGGAGAGAGATCCTCTGTATCATGAGTCATATGATGTTACATAATCAGTCTGGGGCAGAAGTTAAATGACAACACCTGGTACGACCTGACTGATGCACCCAGGACACTGCGGGACGTCGATTACGACAACTCGTGGTCGCTATCAGCATTAGCCCCATCATTCAAATCAGTGCCATTTTCAGACAGTTATGTAGCAGCAGCAGGTCCTTAAATGAAATCAACGCTATTTTCAATAACACTGAGACATTCTTTGATGTATTAACAGGAGTGTGTTTGCTATAGGGGAACTTTGATTCCTCTCTGACTCACTCTCTCTCCGCCACACAATGAATCACTGATGGCATCTTAGAGAAATAACTGAACAGTGATTATTATTGCAGAGGGCTATCGGGAATGTGTGTGAGTCCCAGGCAGTTAGTTAGTTGTCTCCTCCTGAGAAAGAGAACGTTTCAGTGCCGTGACCGAGAAGCCAAGATGGCCGCCACAATGCCCGCCGCCGCCGCCGCCGCCACCGCCGCCACCGCCGCCACCCACGGCTGCCAGTCCCAAGGTGGGTGCTTGTCTGCTCTGTCCCATCTTTCTTTCTTTTTGTTTGTTTTTTGTTTTTGTTTTTGCAAAGTGAAGGGTTATTATTATGATTATGGATGCCGTAAGCAGACCTCCACGGTGCGTCCCTGCGTCACTGTGCCACCCATGACTCCATGAGCCTCGGCAAGCTGTCCACATCCTTGCTCAATGAAAGCCTGAGACGTTATTCAGTGTATGGTGAGCACATGCTTTCTGCTTATAATGCGAGTGTCTGAATATACAGGATCCTGCAGAGACAAAGAATAAAGCTTTCATTTGTACCAGCTTCCGTTTTTTTTTTTTTAAGAGAAGAAAGCAACATGTGAGGGTTATTTCTTAAGAGTACCTGTGTTGTGTTCCCTTCAATAGCTGCTAGTCTGAAAGAGGGGAAAAACTGAATCAGACATTTATTATTAGACAATTATTTAACAAATTTCTAGCTCTTCTGTTTCTGTCTCAATGTCAACACTCACACTCTACCCAGCAGTTTGAACTCAGGGACCTCCATGGAAAAAAGAGTTAATTGTTGTGACATAGAATACAAAAACCAATCCATTTTCTATTTAACCTTTATGACCGCAAGGACAAACATGACAGGTGGAAAGCTTTCAGAGCTGCAAAGAACAGCAGTGAGGTGGCAGTTTACATTAGTGGCAGTAGCACATTATTTGGTTTGGACCACAGATGGTAACAGTATTGCCATCGCTCCATCAGAAAGATAAATAAATAAATAAAAACTAAAGGCCAGACTGAATGAGAGAACGAATAAGGCTGATGTGGAAATCTGCAACCATGAAACACCTGAAAATAGAAACAGCCCTTTTAGGATTAGTGAGGTGTGCTAAAAAAAAAACCTACAATAGGGAAATAAAATGTCTTTTATTGCTTTTTTTTCCTGTGAACTAAATTGTTTTTTCTTGTAAAGGGAATGCTTCTCATTAACATTCAGGAAAAATAAAGGTCAAATAAAATCAAAGATGCTTCAGGCGACATGTGGTTTCATGGGGTGGCGGCTCAGCCATCAGGGATTATTTTTCTCTACGCCCCGAGCTGCTTGACTGCAAGATGCTCATCAATGTCAGAGGTACCATCTTAATATAGCCTACAGTTCTTCACACTAGTGTTGTCCTTCATTTTCACATGAAAAAGATTTATTTTCAAGAATATGGGATGTGCAGCGTTATAGATGTTTACCTTTATGTGTGGACTTGGACTGACTCTCAGCCACAGTGGTCAGGTCCGCTGGCAGACCTACATATACGCCACCATAGTTCCTGAGAGGAAAGGAGAGAATTTTTCTTCTTCTTCGTCTGATTTACTTATTTATTTTTAATGTTTTATAGATAAGCATTATAATTACACAGTCTATGGTTTTAATGTGATATCTGTGGATAAAGGAAGGTTCCAGATACATGCTATGGACAAAATGAAAGGCCCTATACCTCTGCTACACTGCATTAAACATGCTAACACAGACCCCCAACAGCTATTACATTAAAATGCTTGTTACATGTAGATAAGAAAAGATTTTCCCAAATTTAGAAAGCACGAGGATTTGATGATTCTACAGTATAACCATTCACGTTAAAACTGCAAGTTTCAAAGTAAATGGTTAGACTGCTTTATTACATGTTAATCCCAATTAGCATAATTGCTAATACTGCTTATATGCTCAATTTACAATAACCAATAAAAGAGTTTAGATCCGACGTGTGTAAAATCTATTCATAACTAAAGTTAGTCCCTTCATAACAGACGTTTAGACTTGTCATGGTAGGAAACGCACAGATGTTACTAATAACATTATTGATGCCTCTGTTTAGTGTCAAGCAATGACAGTGTGACAGTGAGCCAGCATGCACAATACCAGGATCGGGAAACTGAAGCAGCTAAATGGAATTCAGCCATCATTCATTCGACTATTTACACCTGCGCTTTTCCTACTGTGACATGTCAAAATGTCTTAGTAATATTCACATTTCATTATCTATATGCCACAAGAACAGTATTTTGCAACTACATACTGCAAAAATGTGTTAATTAAAAATGATTAAAAAATGCACACAACAGCACCAAACTAAACTAAAATGTAAATAATGAAAGTAGAAAATAATATCGAGAACATTAGCAAAAATACCTTCTTTTCTCATCTTCTGCCGAGGGATCTTCTGTCCTGATTGAGAGAAGAAGCACAGGTCAGGTCAGCTCTTAGGAGCACAGAGGACAACAAACAAGCAAACATACACACTAATGAGAGGCGTTACATAGATAGTGGACAGTGGAAGTGCAGTTGCTTAGCTGGCTGCATTAGCCCTTTTGGGAATTCTGCGAACTCCACTGTGGGAGTTCTGCCTGATGATCAGACTGATCTGCCATTTCAGGTCCGGAGCCAAGCTACTGAACAACCAGTTCCCAATGACCTCAGTTTTGTTTTGTTGTTGTTGTCGTTCCTGTTAAGTCTGAAGGGCTAACTTGAAGCTGTACTACCTACTGCAATTCCCTGTGCATTACTTTTTTAGCATTGCAAGCAAAATAATGACATAAATTTCACTTTTGGAGTGTATTACTCCCTTAATCTTGTGTTTTGTATAATCTCTGTTTGTGTGTGTGTGTGTGTGTGTGTGTGTGTGTGCGTGTGTGTGTGTGTGTGTGTGTGTGTGTGTGTGTGTGTGTGTGTGTGTGTGTGTGTGATATTTTGCTGGGTAGTACAGTCCTTGGAAGCTGTGATTAGCTTAACTGAGTCAGGGTGCTGCTGTCAGCTCTCGTGGGTCCTGTGCTGGCTGCTCAGATGGTTATCAAGGAGCACACACACACATGTATGTGCACACAAACTGATTCCAGGAAATGCTTTTGCCCCTCCCTAAGCTTTGATAAACGCTAACTGTAGATGGCGAAGGACTTTTTATAAAACTTTTTTGTAAACTATTTTTGATCATGATACTTTTGGTCATGATAGAAAAGGACACAAACACTCAATATAGCATATATTAAAAAATAGGTATTGATTTCTTTTCCTTTTCTCTTTTATTGAGTTCTTTCTGTGAACAGTTCATTGCGGGACTTTTTCCACATTCTTTTGTATTCCCAGAAAATGCATGTTTTGTAAAATAGTGATGTCTTGTAATCCCATGTGGGTGGGCCAGATGTTTGGCATGACACAGATATAAAAATAAAAACTAAAACTAAAACTACAGCATGTGATCCAAAAGAAAAGGAATTAAAGTAATGATTTGAAATTACTTTTTTTTTGTAATTTTTGGTTTTGCATTATGCTGTGTTCACTGAGTCTTCATCAAAAATCCAATTCAACATCACAGACATACCAAAAATCTTTACTTACCACACATTTTATACCACATTATCAACTGTTAATGTTATAAAAAAAAAATATGCAGAAAATCCAATGGCTCATATTTTTTTTAAATAAAAACATAAAAGTATAATCCTTACTATATTCACATTTGTGAGATATATACATTTTAAAGCTATCAAGTCCACGTTTAAACTCACGTCAAATGCAATTTGACAAACACAAAACCCATTAACCTCTGAGTAAATACAGTACTAAGTATTAAAGAATTAGTTGGCATCACAGAAATGTAAAGAAAGATACATTTAAGTCAAATTAATATATGTAATTATATTAGTATATGTAGTAAAGTAATATATGTGAAAGTGACGGCAGATTTCTGCCCTGTATTTTTAAATTTGGTCTGGATCAGAGATTGTAACCTTTAACTAAAATGCTTTTAGACAAATAAAAAAAAATCATATTTACACTTGTATAACATCAATGCAGCCAGTGTGGAAATAAAAACATGACAGAAACACATCCTGTGTGAGTACCATGTGTGCAGTTACATAAAGCTCTTTTATAAGGCACACTATGTGATCTGAATGTGTGAAGCCCGGAGGCCACGAATGATGAGCTTCATAAATACTTTAAATAGCTTGAAAATGACAGATGTACTTACACATCTTTGGAGGCTTCTGCTGGCCCTGAAAACAGATGAAAAGACAATTTATCTTCATTAAACCACTGAAGGAGCTGTGTTTCCTCACAAACAAATAATCCCAGTGTGTTTACACAAACTCATGGACCACACAATTTCACAAAGTCCATCATTCAACATCCACGTGAACCACAGTCACGCACAAATAAAGACAACTAGCCCCCCTTTGTATAATACATCACACCTCAACACACCTCTTATCTAAATGATTATCTGCCCACTATTTAAGAACATGTCACAGAAATAAATTAGTTTAACGGTCGGCACTTAAAATGTCACCGGGAACACTCTGTTAATTGCTCAGAGTGACAAGGCGTACACCCTCTGCTGGCAGCAATTTAGGGAGATTGGGAGGTGGCAGCCTTGGAGAACACTTCATGAGACCACCTGGGAGATTTCCACGGACCCCCTACTGGTTCTGATCAGGACACAGGCATATGAGGCTTTGGGAAGTATCAACTGTACAGTAAACCACCAGTATTTATTGAGGCTGAATAATCACAGAAATGACAAAACCTAGAACAGCATTTTGTCTGTTGAGGTTTATGTTTATATACTACTCATTTTTAACAGCAAATACATTTTGAAAGAAACATAATGCAGCCTGAATTATGTTTCTGTTCTTCAGCATAATGATGAAATGTTTTTAATGAACATACTGTATATGCCAAGTTGCAAAATGTTCATACCGAACGTATTTCCAAAATGTTCTCTGACAACATATTTCATCAGTTTTCACTACAATATCTGCTCATGGAAACTAAAGTAGCATTAATGTTTTTTATGGTTATGTTTAGGTGCGCAAAGCATTTGTTTAAGGTTGGTGCAAGATTGTGGTCTTGGTTAAATCCTGAAAAAGTGAGTTGAGGCAGAAGACTGAATTTATAATATATTATCAACATTTAACTGAAGCCATCTTTCCCCAATCTGAACCAAAGTGCTTTTGCTGCCTGAAACCTACACCCACACACGGGACTTCGGGTGTTGTGTTAGAGTCTGTTTACCTGTTGATATGTGTTTCTGCTTAGCTCACACCCAACCAGTTATCATTGCTATGCCTAACCCTAACCTAACCTAACCTGACCATGGAGGTGGCATTATGGGAAACAACAGGAGGGAAACACTATTCGAGGGGGGGAAACAGACTTCGACACAAGACCTGTTGCTGATGTCAAACTCCGTCGCTCTGTACGCCCTCCATCCACCCAGACCACTGGTGCCAACTGTCAGAAGAAATACTGACAAAAGGATGAGCCAAATATCAGACACCTTGTATTAACTTGCATGCAAGACTCATATGTGTAGACGTAAAAGTAATAAGTAATTAAACATTTGCTCCAGTGTAGTTTTGTACTTTACTTTTTGAAATGTTTTTACTTTTCCTCTGCTACATTTCAGAGGGAAATATTTTGCTTTTTACTCCACAACATTTATCTGATACCAGTGGCTTATATTTTGCAGACATTAAGACTGTAAATATGATGTATGGCTACAGTTTAAACTAGGAAAGAAGCAGAGTGTCCACACGCTGGGTCGTAGCTCCCAAAGTCTTTGTATTACTGACTGAAAAATGTAACGTTTTGACCCCACATTTTTGCCTGATGCAGATCAAAACGCAGTAGCACATTATTAGTTGTTAGTTTGTTTTTTGTTGTTGTTGTTGTTGTTTTTTGGAGCTATAATTCAATGTGCCGACACTGCTTTTTCCCTTCATTTCATTTATTGTCCTACACCTGAACTAAAACTATAATATGGGATGTGCACACACCAGCTCTTTACACTATAAACTACCCGTCAGTATGGTTAGGTGAAAGAGTGTGGTCCAAACGTGTAGTATGAAAGAAGAATTGGAAATAAGATGGCAGTTTGTGGTTGTTTAATTTTTTTGCAGATTATTTTTAATGCAGGATTGATACAGTATGTTTATGTAATATTTTGCTGTATTGCCCCTTGTATTCATGAGTATCCACTGATGGTTTTTAGTATATAGGCTACTCACACTAACAATGGACTTTTCTCTGAAGGGTGACAGAGGACATTTTGTAAACAGAGAAAAAGGCGTACAGTGTGAAATGCCTTGACTCCGAATGACACCCATTGAGCTCATCCCAACAGCTCATTCTTTGCTGAACCACTGAACTTGATTTAAATTGAAATGAGATCATAATATATTCAGTTGGAGGATAATCTAACTTCCTTCTTAAACGTCATTGACAACAGCAGGTGGAAAATAAGCTACATTCTGCTCCTAAATCGATTTTCATGGTAGACACCATACTAGAAATGTACCTTGAAAGAAATGCCACAGGAATAACATGTAGTTATAGAAAACTGGAGAATTACACAGTTCAATCAGTCAAACTTTATTTATATAGCACCTTTCAAACAAATAAAATGCAATTCAAAGTGCTTTACAAGCCATTGACAAAACATGGATGTTAAAAATGGATTTAGAGACTAGTGCACACCGAAGCAATTAAAAAGCAAAAAAAAAATTAAATGAATAAGACAACAATAAAAGATGGGTTAAGATAATAAAATATAAATAATAAAAGATAATACCAGCAATGAAAATATCAAAAAAACAACTAAAATTGTGAAATACTACATAAAATAAATAGATTAGTTAAATAGTAAAATGTTAATAAAAATAAAATAGAATAAAATAAATCATTATGATAAATAGTAAAATGTTGATAAACCAAAATAGAATAAAATAAATAATTATGACAAATAAAAACATATATATATATAATAAAACAATAAAATTATAGAACACTACATAAAAGCCAGTCTAAATAGATGGGTGTTTAAAAATATCTATATTTTCAGCTCCTCCCAGATCCTCTGGAAGGCTGTTCCAGCGGCAACACTGAAGGTTTTTGCTCTGCTTTGTGGACCAGCTAAGAGAGAAGAACCGGAGGAGGTAGTCTGGGGCAAGGCCATGTAGTGCCTTATAAACTAACAAAAGTGTAAAGACTTTAAATAGGCATAATGTGTGCTCTTTACCTGGCCTTAGTCAGCACTTGTGCAGCAGAATTTTGAATTAATTGGAGCTGATTTATTGTTATTACATTACACAGAAATTTCAACCTTGCAAAAGAAATTGAGGGCTGTTCACAGTGAATGTCTGAGTCTGCTGACTTGACACTAGGGGCCTATTCAGTGGCCTGACAAAAGCTCATTCATATCCAAGGGTGCACATCTGTGTGCATAAGACTAGGGATGAGCAATGTGATATAGAGTGCACTGAGGCAGTCATTTGAGTTTGGTACAGACCACAGCTTGAAATTGAAAAGTACTTGCGTGACTCAACCACAAAGCTGATGGTGATATGAAGAAGATGATACTCAAATCTACTTCCCCCTCAAATCTCAAAATCAGGCCGACGTAACTCGATTACAAAACTGTTTCCGAGATATTAAAGACCGGTTGGCTCATAATTTGCTTTAGTTAAATGAGGACAAGACAGAGATCCTACTCTTCGGCCCCCCACATCATACCACTGTTACTGCCCAGAACCTCAATCACCTTCCTATCTAGAAAGAGTCATTCATGCACTAATATCATCCAGGCTGGACTACTGTAACTCCCTCTACCTAGGCATCTTTTAGGCTACTATTTCCCGTTTACAACTAATTCAAAACTCTGCTGCCCGGTTATGAACAAGGTCGAAGAAACAAGACCACATCACCCCTGAGCCTCATTTCAGGATAAACTCCAAAATCCTTCTAATGGTCTACAAATCTCTCCAAAGTCTCGCCTCAACATACAGTATATCTCAGAAGTTCTCACCCCTTACAGCACGTGGCATGTTGGCTGTGCCCTATTCATGGAAAGAAAAAGGCCCGGGGACAAGACTTTTTCTGTAGCGGCTCCTCGGCTCTGGAACAGCCTGCCGGGGGCCATTAGACAGGTTGAGTCTGTTGATGCTTTTATGATGCACCTTAAGACTCACTTTTATTCTCTTCCTTTTAATTGTGTTTAACCTGTTTATATTACCATCCGGTTCCTTGGGTTTAAAGTTATGTTTAGACATGTTTCTATTTTAATCTTTCTTTATTTCCACAACATTTGTTATGGGCATATATGTCTTTACGCTTGTATGTGTGGACACATACAGGCTTGTCTTTGTGAAGCACTTTGGTGCAAAACCTGTTTGCTTTTGAAAGTGCTTTACAAATTAAATAAACTTGAAAGCTTCCTCAATTACTTCGGTTATGGGTATGATTGGGGGATTGCCTGGAAGCAAACAACTTAAAAATAAACACTTTGACATAAAACTACAATTGTGTAGAGACATCCAGAGGGTGCTGCTATCTAAACTCTACAGTAAATAACAGAATGGGGAAACTGTGTCCTTTGACTCTAGCCTGGTGACAGCTGGCATGGACAAATGAACGCAGCCACTAGTCCACATTTGTCAGTGTGACAGGACGTCACACGTCCTTGACATTGTGATGAACGCTGACCTCTAAGAAGGAGCAGAAAAATGGATAAAGCCTGCCGCACAGAAATAAACACAGTTCATAGACAAACAAACCTCGGCAAACTAGTGGACAGAGTAACCCCAAAGTGGATCAAATTCAGATCAAAGACAACACTGGGTGGCTTTTCCCAGTAGCTGTCTGTGACTCTGTTAAACAAGGAACATGCCTGGCGAACGCTGATTAGGTACCTGCAAGCACACACACACACACACATTTACACAAGCACAAACACACACAATACTGCTTTAATGGGCAGTGGTGATGAGGTAATCCTGCAGATACTTCAATATAATTATTACCTCAATTTGACTGTGGTACCCAGAGATTTGCTCAATATAATTTAAAACAGGTATTGTATCTGCCTACACACACGAGAGACGTGCGGTTAGAAGACAAGCCACAATAAATATCTGGACGAGTGTTAGTAAAACTATGCGATACAGCATTTTCTCCATTCAAATGTGTCCTCCAGGCTTTATGAATGAAACTTGGCTATTTATGGAGTATTTCAATGCCTCCTGTTTACAGGCACAACCAGTCATCAGTCAAGTGGGGAGACAAAGACGCGTGAATGTCACTGAAACTGCTTGTCTTTCATCCTCAAAATCCATGGAAACAAGTGCAAACACAACAAGAGGAGGGGGGGGGGGGGGACATAAAAACGCAAAGCAATGGTGTCCTAGTGAAGGCTCGCTTTTGTATCAGTGTAGGCGTTAACGTTATAATAAAAGTAGCAGTGTCATTATCAAAGCTTGGAGTTGGTGCATTCCTCAGGCTACTCTGGTGACTCGACTGCTGCTGGTCAGAGTGGAATACGGGAGACCCTCCGTGATCGACCCAGCTTTAGGAGACCACTGCACGCATACACATGCAGGTACACAAACACACACTACAGAGAGGCAGCGTAAACACGGCAAAATGCTGAACATAAGGGAAAAAATGATTATATTTTGTAGTCATTTTGAGACAAATGATGATACTGTGCTGTCTATGTATACATGAATGCAATCAAGACCTTGAGAGCCCCCATAACACACACACACACACACACACACACACACAGATAATGCACACATCTGAGGACATACACTGAATGCAAGGGTAACCCTGACACACTTCATTTACATTCAAAACACCATCTCCCCTTGGTGCAGATATACAGTGACAACTCTCCCCCTCACACACTCTTACCCACACACACACACACACACAGATATTCCTGAAGCACTCACCCCCTCCTGAGGTGCTGGTGGCTGAGGAATTGCCACAACCCATTTTGCATCGATGCAGCCACCGTCCAAGCAGAGCGGAGATGCTTAACAAGAAGAAGAAGAAGAAGAAGAGAGAGGAGGAAAGAAGGGAGACCAGAAACACATTGGAAGAGGAGGAGAAACGTGAGTGACGGAGAGATGAAAGAAAGAGAGAGAGAGAAAAAAAAGAGGGAAGGTCAAAGAAATGTCTCCCACTGTTACGCAGGGATTTCCTTTGGTCGTGTCCCCCCCTCTCTCTTCAATCTTGCATGTATCCTCTCTGCAATGCAATGGAGAGCTGAGAGTGAAGTGAAAGCATGGAGAGAGAGGCTTTTATACGCACACACACTCAGAGAGAGAGAGAGACAGAGATGCTATGCCCTCACATGATTTGCTCTTTTCCTCCACCCTGACATGGTTGCCCGGGAAACCGGGGGAAAGGAGGCGGAGGGTGGGGTGAAACTCAACCAATCGGGAGCTTCCTTTTCATATTAACATGGGGGGAAAAATTAAATGCTTTTAAGGGGAATCAATATATCAGCCTATATGTGTGACATCCTGTAAAATTCCCAAATTGTCTTTGTGTGCTAAAACATAGAGGACCTTATTCATCACACTCACACAGACACAGCCTGCTTGTTTGAGCGCTTGACAATCAGTGAGAGTGAGAAGCTGGAAAAGCCTTGAAAAGTCTTTTCATGAAACCACAAGGGTCATGCTTAGGTCAGTTATAGCCCTCAATAAATCTCATCTCTTTTCTTCTTTTCAGTCACACTACTGTGTGCTCTGACTAGGCGAATGCAGTCATATGAGTGGAGTTTAGACTGCAGGATGCATTACATTAGCACTCACCAGTGAAATTAATTCTCACATTCAGTCAGCGGTGTTATCTTATGATTTTATGTTGTCTGTGTGGCTGTGAGTTGAGATTTTTTTTTTTAATTCCAATGAGAAGGCTCTAACAAAGCTTCCTGACATCAGAAATTTCTCCTCTGTAATTTCGTGTTAGACAGGTTAATTACAGTTTCCACAGGTTTCATACAGGGCCTCACCAGCACAAGATGCGGTGTATGAAATCGTGAAATTCCACAAAAAATCTTGGAATGTGTCGTACAAAAGTAGATTTCCTACAAATGTCTGAGATTAGGTACTGTTCAATCCGCAGAGGGAAGTCACGGTGCTTTCAGTCAGCTTTCAGTTTGGTCCTATTAAACACAATTAGAAGTGTCGGTGGGTGAGAAGCACTTTTGACACCTCTGTGGGTGTCAGCAGCAAAAAGGAGGCGGTAAAGGAGGAATTGGCCATTACAATTTGGGAGAAAGGGCAAAGTACCTTTAGTTTTTCCTCTATGGATGGCAATGTCTATTGGCTAGTCGCCCTACCACTTTGGTCCAGAAATATCTCAACAACTACAGTATAAGATGAATGGCCATAAAAAAAATAATGGTGCCCAGAGGACGCATCCTAAAGGCTTTGGTGATCCTCTGATTCTTCCCCTAGTGCCATCATGAGCACAAAAAATCATCTTGTCCAATACTTTGGTTTATGACCAAATACATGCAAAACTAATACCATTATAAAAACAGTAAATTATTCAAACATCAGCATGTTAACATTATCAATGTGAGCACATTAGCATGCTCATTTATCTTAAAACACAGCTACGTAAAGTGCAGCCAGTCTTGTATTTTTTCAGTATTATCTGATGCTTCATGTTTTGTTTATAGATTCATTTTGTCCCTATTTTTTACCTTTGAAGGTACAAATGGTAAGTGAACAATGATCTACTTGCAAAAAAAGGGTCATTTAATGTACTTAATGTACTGTCATAGTCACAAGCTTTTCCTCTCTAAAAGGTACAACTGTGCTTTCTCATGAGAATGTAGTCCTTGTTCAGATGAATCACAGCTTTGTTCAACTCAGGTAGTTCCACTGGCATTAAGCATCTCTTTTTATAGGCCAGACTTAGCTGAGCCAGCAAACACAATTAATTATCAGTCAGTACTGAAATGCCTTGTCTGATTTACAGCCACAACTTAACCAATTAAACCACACTAATCCACTGGGGAGGAAAAGATGTGCTCCTGCTCAGGCTGCCTGAGAGCTTGATGAGGAGGTGCTGCTTGTCATGGCTTGCCTACTTTATCAAGAGGTACACTGCAAGATATGACCATCTTCAATCAATCATACTGTATTTGCACAGCACCTTGTGTACAGATCAGCGCAATTCAAAGTGCTTTACAGACGACTGACAAGCTGATAATTAGAAACATTTTAAAACTCAAAATTAGTTTCAAGGACAAAATCTCAAATCTTTATACTTTATTCCTCAGTGGAAGTTAGTCCAGTGAGATGATGTATAAGCTATGAGGTTTTGTCCGACAAATATATGAATTTACGGTAGATTTCAATGTAGTTCTGTGATCGAATGTAAGTAACATTCCCATCTACTCTATTATTGCCTAAAAATATTAGCACACCATGATACAACCCGTCTTATCCAATCCAGTGCATAGGTCAGTGCTCTAGTCTACAATATGCTTTCACTATTAAAGTCTTTATTCCAATGATACTATTATTTAGACCATATTATTTTTGTATTGAGCCTCTTGCCATTTTTTAAAATGTATTTTTCAAACTCATTGATTAAACGTCATCAATTCATACAACTAAATCACAGATGTTAGGCACACAAATGTTGCCACTTTCCAAAAAAAAAAAAAAAAACTCATCAAGCAACACAATTATCTGTAAATATCACCACAAAGGACTCTTCGATTTATTTTTGAAACTGTTCCCAAAGCTGGAAGATTTAAAAATAATCTGACATCAACAGACTGCTTACTTACTAGCTTTTACACCATAATTATGTTAGAAATACTATAAGAGAGCGATATTAAGCCACTAGACAGTCAGTGAGGTTTATGTCAGTGTTATGTCACCTACTTATAGTAAATTCAATCAGTCTCAAGGCAAACAGTACACTGTAGGTATTCTTTAATACACTTTAATTTCATTTTTACACTCTTGTACATGCCATCTTACACTCTGGTTTCATTTTTTTATGTCTTGGCAGATTCATGGTCATAATATAACCACAGACTCTTGCAGGGCACACAGTACGGTGGTGGTAGAGTGTGTGTGTAAATTACATTCAATTACATGAAAATAAAAGAGAAACGTGACACCAGACAGCATGGTCTGACATTTTGAGAGCAAAACAGCATGGTGAATGGCTTTATCATCCAGGATGGGATCAGTCGAGGAAGGGATTTTTCTTTTCCAGACGTTTGCACCCTCTGCAGGAAGTGTGGAGTATTTGGAGAGCCAGTAGCTCTGACAGTACATCACATGCTCTGCTTGTAATTTGGCAATTATGACTGAGGTAAAACAAGATGAGAGCTGGAGGACGATTACTTCCAGGACTTAGCAAGTAGATCTAATCTCTAGGCATGTGGTACTTGTCAACTATGTGTATTATGTCTATTTAAATGCCAAATAATTCCTGCTGTATGACAAACATGTTAATAGTCATCATTCAAACACATTGTGCATTTGCAGCTTTTCTTTGTTTTATGTCAAGTAAAGTGAAAATCTTTGGGCTTTGGACTGTTGGTCAAACAAAACAAGCAGTTTTGATCTGATCAATATATTGAAAAAATAACCAACAGTTGGTTGCAGCCCTAAATGTATGTATTAGTCTTCATTGGTTGCAAAATAAAATTACATGGGCATTAGTTATAAAAGCAAAAGCACATAGTTGAAATCACATCTTTTGTAAAGGAAAAGGTGTCACAGGATGTGTCTGAAATGTTATAGTAATGGATGTTTCTTTATTATGGCAATTATATTGAAAGAGTGTCTCTTTGTCAAATGATTATGTCTCATTTTGTAATTACTTGTATTTTGCAAAGTCCATTTTCAGACACATCTCACCATCAGAAATTTGAGGGTGTCATTTCAAATGCCGTTATCACAAAAACATTAATTTAATGTCACTGAAATACAGTTGTGGGATGTAACTAAATACTTTTATTCAAGTACTGTACTTATGTAACATTTTGAGGTACTTTACTTGTGATTTATTTGACAGCTGGTGTCTTTTGTTGTTGTTTCTTTTACATGTTAACATTTTATACATAAAATATAAGATAAGCTTATAAATATTGTGTATTGCTTTTCACAAAACTACCCAATTGCATTTTTAAATTAATAATATAATATACAAAAAGAATATGACAACGGCATGGGCCAACCTACCTCCATAATCAGTATTTTTTCTTTGGTACATTAGGTACATTTTACTGATAATACTTCTATACTTTGACTTCATACAATTTGAATGAAGCTTTCTTGTAGCACTTTTACATTGTGGTATTGCTATTTTTGCTTTGGCAAAGAAAAAAATCTGAATTCTCAGTCTGTTAAACTTTGGTCAACTGAGAATTCAAAGTACTGGTATTTATTGTGAAGTCAGTTATTAGTTATTATAAGACAATTAAAGTTAAGTGACAATTATCTAATTTTGAGCTCTGCAATTCTTCTTGTGACCACATGGGGTCACTGTTTACACTAAAATGGTAAAACATGAGACGTAGCCTCTCATCTATCACTGCCAACTGCCTGTGTCGATATCAAACACATCACACATTCAGAACAGAAGCTAATTAAATACAAACCCAGACAAATAGCTTGTTGACAGTAAAATAACCGCTTTTCGTTGTGCTCCTTCGTGGTCACTAGCCCCTCTTAACGGCTAAAAGGATGAGATCAGCCTGGGCCCGCCTCCAACTCCTACGTGTACCCCTCACCCGCGCGCAGACCTCTGGGAAAATGAGTCCGCGCACTAAATAATTCAAGCCCCCATTCCCCTTCTCCTCCAACGCTAACAAGATGCCGGCCGTACATCACAAACTGCTCCTGGAGGACGCCTTACAGGATAGTCCTCAGGTAGGCCTGTGCGGGTTTTTATCACATTTAAAGACACAACTGCCACATAAAAAGGCGTTACGAGCTGTGAAGTTGGCGTCGAAGCCTAGACAGTGTCCTGTTCCCGTTGTAGGCTGTTTCCACTGGTCGATGACAGCTCTCAATTGTCACATTGTTATGGGAATGAAATGCTCTGTTTGGAGTGACTGCACTCTCCTGCTGTAAACAACGTTCAAGTGTGTATAGCTAGGCATAATTATCGGCGTTTGTGTGTATCTGGTGTAGTTACATTGGTGTCTTAAGTCACAGGGCTTTCCTCTCTCTGATAGAGGTAATTTTCTGGTGTAACGTAACATTTCCACCAATTTTGAAGCTATCACGACCATATTGCTCAAACAGAATCACTCTGCTCCCTGCGACGTTTTTATTTTCCCATGTCGTATAAAGTTAGACCCTTTTCTAGAGCCAAACTGGGCCTGATTCACAGGATGTGGGAGGGGTTTCCATTATCGGACTTCATTGGAATTAGTCAATAGTCTGCAACAGAGCAGCTGTGGTAGCTGTCAGTGGTTAATACCATGTTGTTAGATGCTTACAGATCCTAAAAGCAGTATGGAAGTTGTTCACCAAGTCCTAGGCCTCATGCATGGGTATCAGTCATGGTGATGTGAAATACAAGAGGAGTCTGTGTTATTATGCACATCTAATACAGTCTGTATTTTCTGCCGTCTGTTGCATCACCCTTTCTCTAAACAGGGCTGACCTTTTTTGATGGTTCTGCTTAAGTGCGACCCATGCAGGACGCTCATTTCTCTATTTACATTTTTGGCTTTCCAAATGCAGCTTCGTCTATTCAAGAAATAGTTCTGGTGTTTTCCTACAGTAAAATGTTAACACAGCATGTGTTCTAGGGCTGGCGTTGTATATGATCATTTCTCTTTATCCTGAATCCTTCTGTGGCAAAAGTCAACTGGAGTGAACTGTAAACAGACTTTAGCTGATGGGTGTGTTCCTTTCTGCCCTGCCTTGCTGCACCTGTTTGTGTAATAGAAAAAAAAAAACTACGCCCAAACAGGATTTTTGCTGTTTAGCCAGGCTGCAGTAAAACCATTATCTTTAATTATCTTATCTTTAGTTTCACTTCAAACCTGCGCTTCAATATGCCTCTGAAATCTGAAGCTACTCTCATTTCTTCCACCCCCTCGCTCCACTTTCAGCAATGTTCCTATAGGTCTCTTTTATGAGCTACAGTTGCCAACCAAATCTGATTCAAATTATGTTTTTTTTTTAGCTTGGGTACCATACTGATGGTGTTCAGTATACCGTTGTCCACCAAATTGAAAACAGGAACATTTAACGCAATAATCAGAGCATGCCATTGTCCTTATGACCCAATAAACACATCTATTTGTTTATCACGTATGGTTAAAACAAATGCTGAAACTCTTTTAAAGACCAGTATTTATGATTAGGGTTGCAACTAATGATTATTTTCATCAATAATTAAATCATTCAATCTGACAATTTTCCTTATTATTCCATTAATAGATTCAGTTTTTTAGTGTCAGTAGTAAGTTAAAAAAAAAAAAAGCCCAACATGATGTCTCCAAATTGCTTTCTTTGTCTGACCAACAGTCCCAAATCTCAAAGGTATTCACTTTACTAACATGGAACCAGATAATTTTTGGCTTTTTTGCTTGAGAAATGATTGAAATGATTGATCACTTTAGGGCTGCAACTAATGATTATTTTCATTATCGATTAATCTGTCAATTATTTTTTCCATTTGTCGATTAGTTGTTTGGTCCATAAAATGTCAAAAAAAATGGTGAAACGAACAGGGTTTCCCACATCCCCAAGGTGATGTCCTCAAATGTCTTGTTGTGTCCACAACAGTCCATAACCCAAAGATTTTATTATGATAGACGACTAAAGTAACCAGAAAATATTCATATTTGAGAAGCTAGAATCAGAGAATTTGGACATTTTTTATGCCTCTGCGCTGGCGACAGCCGTGGCTGGAGGCATTATGTTTTCATTCCCATTCTCGTGAATGTGATATCTCAGGGACACCTGAGGGAATTTCTTCAAATTTGATTGTGACCATATTTCACATTTGGTCGGATACTGAATTGGTGACACTAATCTTGGGTGCTCACCATGAAACTGTGGTGATATTATTAAATTCATTCAAAGTGTAAACTGCAGCTTGACTGGTTGGCAGAGGCATACAACCATGAGGTAGTATTTCTAGTTTCTTAAAAAATTACTCAAAACAATTAATCGATTATCAAAATAGTTGCAAATAATTCAGTACTTGGCATCTAATCAGTTAATCAACTAAACGTTGCAGCTCTAAATCAAATATCAAAATAGGTACTGAATAATTTCCTGTTGATTAATTGATAGACTAATTACACATCTAATTACAATGATCTAACTATTGTCTGTCTGAGTTTTATTCATAATAAGTGTGTGTAAATGTTTTGTTCTACAGACTCGCTCCTTGCTCAGTGTGTTTGAGGAAGATGTTGGTATGCTCACAGACTACACCAACCAGCTGCTACAATCGATGCAGCGTGTGTTTGGAGCTCAGGTACCAAACTAAACACACACACACACACACACACACACACACACACACACACACACTGTTCCCCACACACTGTGTGACTCTGTGAAACAGCTGTGTGTGATCAAGCACAGAACACAATGAGAAATATTTTATGTATCATTTTATGTATTGATGTTAGAGTGAACATTAGCATTATTGAACTATAGTAGAATATTGTTTTGGTATGCATGGAACAAAAGATGGTGCTAGAGTCTTAGATATTAGGATACAAGAATATTACACACTCATACTTGCAGCTTCTCACAGGCAAAGTGATGAATGAAACTCTTGTAGAAACAGCTGGAAAACCTTTCGGCATGGTAGTTCAGTCTTGACCTTTGGAAGTGTGTGTGTGTGTGTGTGTGTGTGTGTGTGTGGCAAAGTAATCTAAGCTCAGAGGTCCAATTAGTGAGCTGAGAATCTTTGTTAACCAGTTTTGCAACTTAAAAGGTGCCTTAATACCATGTTCTGTTATTTACTCATTATGTGTGGTTTTCAGTGCTTTAAGGGTATAGATTGGTTTGAAAAATTCAATTTTCTGCAGAGGACGATGTCGCATTGACAAACATCAAATGCTCAAATGTTGCAGTCACAGTATACAATATGTTTCTCATGTCCTTCTGAAGACTTAGACAACTTATGTAACTTGACTTTAAGACCCTTTCCTATGGGTTTTTTTCCTATCTTTATTCAAGAGCGTGGTCTTCCGATTTGAGAGCATGGTTTATTGATTTCACGTTCAGATTTTGTAATTCTTCCCCTCAAAACCCTGCCCTCACACTTAAATAGCCCCTGCTTGCACTTATATATATATATAGACAGACAGCAAGCATACAGTTTGAGCAGAAGCAGGGCTGTTTAAGTGGGCAGGGCAGGGTTTTGAGGGAACGAATTACAAATCTGAACGTGAAATCAATAAATCATGCTATAAAATTGAAGGACCACACTCTTGAATAAAGATAGGAAAAAAAGCCCCATATTTTCCGAATCAATCATAATCCACTGGCACAGTAGAGTTGGCATTTATGTGACCTATCACCCTGTGCTTTTTGAGAGGAATTTTCATTTGAACCCTGATTGACCTCATATTCCTTCACTCCCTTTTTATTCTTTCATGACATACAGGAGTTGAAAAGAGAATGACATATGAAGGAGCTTCAGACTTGGAAGAAAAATCTCCAGTAATCCAGTTTGTTAACTTTCCTTTTTTTCTTCTATTTTTATCCCTACAGAGTGAGATGGGATTGGCAACAGAGCAGCTCTCACAGCAACTTCTGGATTATGAGAAGAAAGTAAGTGTGGGTGTCACGATGGCGACTTAATGCCACATGTATTTGCATTGTTAATTTAAGTAAAACATCTCAGGTCACTTTGCTTGCTGCCTAAATAGCTTGTTGAGCCACACCAGCTAATCTGATTTTGTTTTTCCATGTATGCGGGTGTGCATGTGTCTTCCACACATCATCTTTGCAAGTGTGTCTTTGTGAAATCTCTGCATGAAAGAGCCTTGAAGTAGTGAAGTGCCTCCCTGGGTAGGGGTAGGGTCCCCTTTTATGTAGATAACAAGAAGTAAAAAAACAAAATAGATGCTAAAGTCAACACAGCAGGTCTATTAAATCATGCTGTAGGATCTGTGGATCAGCCGCCTTTGTTGTTGATTGCAGAGTGGATGTTATTAGATTAGAAAATTCTGCAATGTACTGTAATGGATGCACTTATCCTGTGTATAGTCTGAATGACAATAAAGTTAATCTTGAATCTCTTTTAGCTCCTTTTAACAAAGCTTAAAACTCAGCATCTTAGCATTGGGTTTATTAGCATCTTTGGCATCGTTTCACTAAGAGATGTGCCAGAATTCCTGGCAGAACAGGGTATTTTTAAATCCGTAGCTCCTAGTATAGGCTAAATCTATGCTGCATTATGCAGTTTCATGGTTTAAACTTGTCCCCCTCCCTTCTTTTTCTGTCTAGAATTTTGCCCTTGGAAAAGGTGATGAAGAGGTAATCACCACGCTGCAGAACTTCGCCAAAACTGTAGGGGAGGTGAGGCTTGTGTTTGCAATTTCCTTGTTTTATGTGCGTGTGCACTCAGAGCCGAAGAGAGGGTTGATAAACTACTGTACAGTCGGTTGTTGTTTTTTTTATCACATTACAAAGCCTATTGCACCTGCTCTCCCCTAGCACGACAGCGAAAATGACCTCGAATGAAAGACCTGAGTATTATCCTCCCTGTAAGACCGGAACCGGTTGTATACTGAGGCTGAGAGGGGAACTGAGGTGGATATGATGCCTATTGCACCGGATGAATGGATAGAGGAAGTCAGCAGTGGGAGGAAGAATGGATGGATGAAGGAGGGGTGTGTAGGCTCAGGTATGCAGACAAAACAGATGGGCCTGTCACTTTCAGCCATGGGGGTCCGCGGGCCTTCCCAGTCAGCACTCAACAGGATTCAGGACACACACATGCACACACACACACATATGCTCAGAGGACACAAGTTGATTGTTTGTTTGACCTTACCTCATCGTGGACAGAGGAGAACTCATTTCACAGCGAGAATTAGGCCTGCTACCGCACCTAATCCTGTGAACTTTAGCACTTGCTAAATCACTCAGATTAAACTGGATGTCAGCTTGTAAAATGATGGAGTGTAGCTTGTTCGTAAGCATCAAGAAGTATTGCAGGGTACGCTTGTATGTACGATATATGTGCTGCACCTCAGGAGACCCAGCACTGTGTCGGCTGTGGAATCCTTCCAAGTTTCTGGGATCTACAATCTCCCAGGACCTGAAGTGGGAGTCCAACATCGACACAGTCATCAAAAAGGCCCAGCAGAGGATGTACTTCCTGCGCCAGCTTAAGAAATACAACCTGCCTCAGAAGCTGCTGATCCAGTTCTACACTGCAGTCATCAAGTCTGTTCTCTGCGCATCCGTCATTGTCTGGTTTGGATCGGCTGCCAAACAGGACAGGAACAGACTAGAACGGACAGTCAGGTCTGCAGAAAAGATTATCAGCGCTGACCTGCCCCCCATCCATGACCTGTACACCTCCAGAGTCAGGAAATGGGCAGGGAAAATCACTGCAGACCCCTCCCACCCTGGACATAATTGTTGTCTTCATGAAAAGCATTGTTCTACAATATACTTTATAACTTTATATGATGTAGGGGAGCAATTGTCTGCAGTTATGAGTCCATTTCTTTGAAAATGTTACTTTCCAGCTTACTGCGGGGAAGAACTGGCAGCAAATGTCACTGTACATATTAAAATGAAGTGAAATCCCTCAAGATGTTTGGCGAGGGTACATCTTCTGTTTGTGTCCTTCTGTAGCGCTTGATATTTTTCTGTAATCTGTTTTGTGTCTCTGTGCCGTCCAGCTGAACTCGCTCCACTCTGAGCTCGCCAACCAGATGGCTGACAGCATGGTCTTCCCCTTGATCCAGTTCCGAGAGAAAGACCTCACAGGTAGGGAAAGACAAACGCACACAAATACACTCGCTCACGCTACAAAAACTCATTATCATAGATCATCTTTGTCATAATATTGCAGATAATTATGAATCTGTTTGCTGTATACTGAATTATAGAGCGTATTTTTCTCAGTATAAAAACCAAAAACACACATTCAGTTTGTGTTCATCATTCAGTAACTCTAAAATGAAGCGGATTCAGTCTGTACAACATTTTAAAAAGCAATAATGTGATTTCTAAGATGTGGATCTATTGTAGATATTGTAACAAAACTTACTATCTGTTGAATTTTGCAGAGATAAGCACACTGAAAGAAATATTTGGCATCGCCACCGATGGTAAGTACAAATCTTCACAAATTTCCGAATTGGGTCACAAAATTTAGGGATTGCAGTTACTCTCTGATCCTCACCTCCACTCTCTCCTCACCTGCAGAGCACGAGGCAGCTATGGTCAAGTACAGCCGATTGCCCAAGAAGAAAGAGAATGAGAAGGTACCGCAGAGTGACTGAGAAGTGCTTTCTTAGTTCCACTGATGGAGCTTTTTTTTGATCAATCACAGGCTGTAAAAAGCCTTATTGTGCAGTAATGCTCTGGCAGTGGGAGTGTATTATAAGCATTTAAAATACAAATAAATGGTATTAAACATTCATCTACTGGCAGGCCCCGCTGTTGTGTAGCAACAGTATGCACTATAATGGCTGCAAAGATAAGATTCCTCTGCTATTTGCTTATATTGAATGTGCTGGCATGTCTGCTTGGACGTACAAGATAATGCGACCGTGTTGCTTATTTGTATGTGTGTGAGAGTACGACAAGTGTTTGCATATTTATGAGTGCGTGTGTGCAGAACTTGATAGCGAGTTTGTGCCAGACACGTTTAACCCTCTCCTGTCTGGACAGCTGAAGACAGACTTGGTGAAGGAGGTGGCGTACACCAGAAGGAAGCAGCACCAGGCCTCGCTGCAGTATTACTGCGCCCTCAACGCCCTGCAGTATCGCAAGAGAGTAGCTATGCTCGAACCCATGCTAGGCTACACACAGGCACAGGTACTTACTGTAGCTACTGCTGACCTACAAACTGGGCCAGACCTCATTATCATATGAGTATTCAAATTCAGTATTCAAACCAGGAGAAGTGATTTCCTCCTTTAAAAGGAACTGATTTAGTTAACAAAGTACACTTGTTAAAGTGCAGCGTGTCCCTGCAATAGAAACTATTCTTATAACCAAAGGCCTAAGCCTGTAAGCACATCACAAAGTAACTATTTTCAGTTCCTAGAAATGTCTTTTGCTTAAAAATGTCAACTATAACAATGAAATAAGATACTACACGAATGACGCAGTGTTATCTCTTATCTCTTAGATCAGCTTCTTCAAGAAGGGCATTGAGCTGGTGTCGAAGAAGATGGATAACTTTCTCTCCTCTGTGTCCAACATGACGCAAAAGTAAAGACTATCTTATAATCATTCATCTTCATGTGATACCAGAGATTTCATAGCTTTGGTACAAAAAATAGAAAGCACTGTGGCTTGTTGTGTATGATCTTTAACAGGAATAACCTCATTTGTTTTCTACAATTCCAGTTCCAATTCCAAAGTCAGTTTTGATGGATTTTGCCTATATTAAAACTTGTGTTCTGTCTAGTATCCAGGCCCAGCTGGATGCAGAGGCGGAGGTCATGCGTGTGTCCCAGAGGGAGTTTCTGTCTGTGGAGGACACTATCTATATGCCAGATAAGGACATTGAGCCTGTCAATCGCACGCTTATCCAGAAGGCTGGCTACCTCAACATTAGGAAGTAAGATTAATTACACTCATTATGTTCCTATCTTGAATCCAAGGACACTTCCTTCGTGTTCCTAGCTTGTTGATACGTTAAGGGCTGTCATGGAAGAAAACAAATTGAACAGTTGAGAAACGAGCTTTGAATCTGTCCTCATTTTACATATGTGACATTTCTGTTTGTTTGGGAATCCAATCTGGTGCAATATATGGATCAATCAATGTATAGCAGCTACCGTAGATTCTGAATGTCTTAAAATTACCAAACACAATTGAGAAAAGCATTTTGCTTCTCTTGCTAAAGTTGCATGTATATGAGCAATATGCATGAGCACAGTAAACAATAAGTCTGTCACAGCAGACAAGGTGGGTCAGGTAGCGTTGACAGTGTGCGCTGTCAGCTTATTGCAGATTGGATGTATGAGAAGGGAAACTTCCTTAATGGCTTCAGGGGGTAGAACTGCAGCGTAGCCCGCAATGTGATTTAGTGAAATGTCAGAGCTGTCAAACTCTGTCTCTCCCTCATATATACATCCAAAGTCTTTGACAAATGTCTGTGACACCAGAGAAAAGGTTTCCACAGAATGCCATTTTGTTTAATGACACACACTGCCAGCAGCCTCAAACGCTTGTCAAATGGAGCTGAGTCCAGAGAACATTTGCTATTTCAAACGGTTGCTCAACATAAGGGTCTGAATCACCCACAGCAGCATGAGGCATACGCTTCAATATTAATCAGAATAAATTTATTTGGGCATATATTTTTTTTTTTTTTTTTTTTTTTTGAAACAGAAAGATGAAGGCTCACAGATGAGCAGTTCAAATGAGTCATACACATGTAGCTTTGTTGTGAAATGAAGTGACTCAGAGTTAAATTGCGTTGTAGTTTATGTAGAATTGACTTTTTTACACAGAAACCATTATAGCCAAAACAAAAACAAAACAGCTGTGCAAGGAGAGGACTGAAAAAATGATCCTCCTCAAAGAGTACTGAAAGTCATCATAACAAACTGAAGGGATTGATGGCAACTTAATCACGTACTTGTGAAAGAGAATTTATGTTTGTGTGAAAAAAAAAATGTTGAAAATAGGGGATGTTGATGTGGAAAGATAACGACTGATGCGGCTGATCATTTTTTTTAGTAAAAAAAAAATTTGGGTAAATTAAAAAGCCATGAACAAGTCATAACAACGAGATTCCACAGATGATGTGACTTTTCTACAAACTAACTGAATGTGATATTTTCTGTCCAGCACTAACAAAATGTATATAATAAATAAAATGACAATAGCCCAAGAATCCAGCTTTGTGGAATATAGTTGTTTTTCTTTTAGGGCATTTTGGCATATTGATTAAGATCATGAATGCAGTTGTATGTTTTGGCCCGTAGGCCTATTCCATAAAAAACATTCATTCATTATTAATTGTATAAAAAAAGCCTTGAATAGACCAAAAATTTAATCTGGATGAATCCAGGCAGATTTGTTTTGTTTTTTTTAATCAAAGTGTAGTTTACTGATATTTTAACAAACTGGTTTATCCTTCAAATGTTTCCTTCGAAAGCATTTTAATGTGTAAGTTTTAGATGAGTAAACTATAATGATACAACAGGTACTTTGCATGTTTTTTAAGCCTTTTGAGCAGACGTGTACTGTCAGCTTCTGTTGTACGTGACTGACTGGAAACATTGTAATCTCGTATCCTGCAAACACTGACACAAAGCATTTATTAAGCTTTCAACAAGCCCACATAGCGTTGGTTATCAATCGTTAGTGAGTTAAGATGATTCCACAAGTGGGAGAACCCAAATCGTGCTGTTCAGTTTGTATTTTACTCTCAGTCAGTTGAAACTAGCAAACTAGGCTGATCCACTAGCTTAGGTTGCCACTGATTCCCACCAGATAATATCCAGCTTTACTCATCTTTCATGTTATTTCAACACCTGCTGAGACATCAGCACTTCCTGCACACTCAGTAATGTGTTCATCCAACATTACTGCAGAATAATATATAAAACCTTCCTTCATTCTTGTTGATAATTACAATGAGCAACACCGTGTGTGTGTGTGTGTGTGTGTGTGTGTGTGTGTGTGTGTGTGTGTGTGTGTGTGTGTGTGTGTGTGTGTGTGTGTGTGTGTGTGTGTGTGTGTGTGTGTGTGTGTGTGTGTGTGTGTGTGTGTGTGTGTGTGTGTGTGTGTGTGTGTGTGTGTGAAATATACCTCTGCACATATTTTGCAACTGTAGTCAGGTCATGAAGCCTTAGTATTGTAATGTTTATAATGTATGTAGTTTGAATTCCATTTACTTGACTTTTTATTTTTTGGGGTTTATAACTTCTAGTTCTTATCTGTTACCTTGTTTCCTGCTGTAACATGCAAATTTCTCCTCTGGGGATCAATAAAGTCTTATCTTATCTTATCTTACACATGTCAAAACAAACAGAGTATATAGCTACAGTATATAACGTGACTGATTTTATAGCAAAGATGAATTTTAATTTCAGTTAAGTTCAGTTTGAAAACAGAGACTTTCTTACATGACTTGCATGAAATTCTTTCTAGCTGTTTTCTTTTAGTCTTTATACTCGATAGACTTTTGGATGAAATATAAGTCATGTTTTCTTTTTAAGGTATGTTTGTGTATTTTTGTGTTAATATTCTTTATTACTAAAGTTGTTAGAGGAGAAGAACTTCAGAGATACTTCTTGCATATCCTCATTTTTGCTAAGTTAATTTGTAAGCCAGATGGTAGGCAGGAAGTCCTGACGCATCCAGCCTTAACTGCATGACATTCTTATTCTTCATGTTGCACTCTTCGCTCATTAAAATTTCCATTACTCCACTGGTGGCGGAAAAAATCACTTTGGTTATTAAAATCTCACCGCAGCACTTACCTTGATACACACTTTCTGCCCCTTCTTCTTGTCTGTGCTCCAGTAAAACAGGCCTAGTGACCACAGCCTGGGACCGACTGTACTTCTTCACCCAGGGAGGGAACCTCATGTGTCAGCCGCGGGGGGCGGTGGCCGGGGGCATGGTGCTTGACTTGGACAACAGCTCCGTCATGGCCGTGGAGTGTGAAGACAGACGCTACTGTTTTCAGATAACCTCCCCCTCGGGAAAGACGTATGTCTGCTTCTCCGTGTATGAGACTAATATACAAACATCAGTGAGACATTACTCTTAACTTTCTCTTTTGTCACTAATAATTGATTCTAGGTCAATGATTCTACAAGCTGAGAGCAAAAAGGAATATGAAGAAGTAAGTGTGAAAGCAGCCGTTGAGGCAGCTGTTTCAGTTTTATTGTTTTACATCTTCCTACCTGGAGATATCTGCTGGTACAAGTATCAGTCTTAGAACAAAGGAGGAGCTGTCAAGACTCATTTGTTTGGTTTTCATATCTGGTTTTGTGCTTGGACACATCTGACTGGCCTGTCACAGCTGGTATCAGTCAATTGATTTCAGGCGCTTCGTGTCTGAGCGAGAGGAAGTCCTAATGTGGATCTCTGTATTTCTTTCTCAGTGGATTTGCACAGTGAACAACATCTCCAGACAGATCTACCTGACTGACAACCCAGAGGTAAACGCACACGCCTACACCAGCTAAACCACACATCTGCAGTACAAATGAAACTTGAAGAGAAACCCTAACTTTAAATTGGAAGCATATCATTGATCTTGGTAGTTAGACCTTCGTTCATGTTGCTGTGATTTGATGAGGCCGTGAGACATCTTTTTGTTTTTACACTACTTTAATCAGCACTTAATAAGGGGCACTTTTCTCTGTTTGAGACTAATAAAAACAGTCAGTCCTTCTTTCTCTGAAATGTTTTTCACTGAGCTGTTTCACAGCTGTTGTTGCCTTTACCTCTTTTCAATCCCAGAATCCTGCATGTTTGCAGGAGCGTTGGCTCTAAGAAAATGCTTATTCTCCAGAGCTAAGCCTGACTCCTCGCCAGCTTTGTGTTACAAACAGACTATCCTGTGTCTGAAATTGTTCTCACTTTCACTCATTTATTTTCCCTACATGATAAACACTCAGTAGTGTACTGTAGAGGAAATAATTACAGATTTCATCACTTAGTGTCGCTGCCACTGACGAGTGTGGTGTCACGCAACTGTAAATTACATGTCAGTCATTTGAGGTGTGGGATTGTTAAAAAGGTGTGTATGTGTACATGCAATAGAAAACTATGGTTTTCAGGTTCATTTTGAGAGTTAATGAGAATGCTGCACAGCATTCAGACACTTAATAAAAAGGCTGTTGCAAATATAGTGTAGTAAGTAGCCTGATCTGATTTCAGATAGGGAATCTAGTGGTTGTGAAAACGTTATCACTGGTGACAGCTTTTCCCTTATTTTCTCTCCGTGTGTGTGTGTGTGTGTGTGTGTGTGTGTGTGTGCAAAGCTGCATGGATTCACCCTCATTTGTACACAAAAAAATAAATAGTGATCTGCATTCTCCTCTTAATTAAACTGTGTTAATTCTTTAAACAAGAATCGAACATCCTGGTAGATGTTGTTGCCACTAATTAGATTGAAACAACACAGGAAGACTCATTTTGGACCTCAGAGAAAACTTGTAAATCAGGAAAACTGTAGCTGTTCTTGAAGAATTAAGATGGTGATCAGACACGGAGCAAATATGAGCTTGAGATAAAGCATAGAACTGGTGAGAGACAAGAGATGAGGTCAAAACTTAGATGTTTTAGGCATGTTTACAGACTCTTTGTAGTTTTATAGCGACTCATGCGGAGATTCTGCAATGCACATATTTTGTTGTTGTCAGGCTGTGGCCATCCGACTGAACCAAACCGCCATCCAGGCAGTCACCCCCATCACCAGCTTTGAGAAGAGACAAGAAGGCTCACCTAACCCTGACAGGTCAGACATGTTGTGCTCATGAAAGTTTAAGATGCATTTAATGCATTTAATGTTAAATGTGTTTAACATTTACAAAGCCTGAGAGGACACTGTCATTTTGTTCTGTATGCAGTGTGGTTTTGGCTAATTATGCCAGTATTTATTGTGAAATACTAGTTTTTCTTTATGTCTTTGAAACACTGGGAAAGAACACGTCTTCCTCTACATGTACAGTATTTGTTATTGGTGTATAAAGTGATTTTGATGTGTTGTCATTTCATCAAATATCAACCTATGATTACTGAGGATGATGATCATTGAACTGAAAAGATGGCATCGTTTTTGTCTCTTTGATGTTGGTACATGAAACTGAGTTCTCCACTAAAGGAATACTAAGAATACGTTTTTGGGAGATTTGTCGGCTCACCTTATACGTGATGAGAACGAAAAAATGATCTTTTCCCGCTACCTATTTGCAATAAATAGTCAGTTCCTTGACCTAAGTGTCTCCGATTGAACTGAAGTATTGAAGACTGGGTCCACATTTATACATTAAAAGCCTCATCGGTTGCTGCATTAGTTCCTCTTGTCCATACTGACTGTGAAGAGAATCTTCCTAATGCAATTTTAATGTAAGTGATGGGAGACAAAACCTACAGTCCATGTTCTGGGCTAAAATGCATACTGCAAGTTTATTCAAAACCAATATAAGGATTTAACAGTCTGTTAGTCTAATTAAGTAGGTGTCTAAAATATCTTTGTAGTATTTCTTTTTAGTATGAAATGTCCTCTGCTGGACTGCAACCATGAATTATTTCAGTTTACTTATGGGCACCTGAGTATTGTTTTTAGATAGACTTGAAAAAAATGTGAACCTGTCTTTTTTGTAGAGCAGACGATGGCTTTGGGTTTACTTGGTTTATTCGTTGGAGCTCATCTTCATTCTTTCCGTCTCATCCCTGTAGAGCAAAGCCAGGAGGTATACATGCTGCCGGCAGCGGTTCCCAGAAGACGGGGGCTGCTCCGGAACCAGAGGATCTGATAGCCCCCGGGACGCCCATTCAGTTTGACATCATGCTGCCAGCCTCAGAGTTTCAGGACCAGAACAGGGCCGGGGGGAGGTGAGCGGACAACTGGGGCAGGAAGTTTGTGTGGGTGCATGTTTCTGAGAAACAGGAATGATGGAGATGGAGATGATGGGGGATTTCCTGAAAGTTGGCCTCGTATTGATTTATTATATTACTTCCAGGAAGCGGAATGCTTCTTAATGGCTCAATGCAGGGGTTTAATTGTTTTTTTTTCTTGTGCGTGTGTGTGTGTGTGTGTGTGTGTGTTCCCTTCCTGACAGACGCACAAATCCGTTTGGAGAAACGGATGATGACTGTTCAACAGAAAGTGACGGTAATCATTTTCCTCATCCAAATGCAATTTAATGGCCCTCTCGTGCTCTCTCAGGCACTTTGTGGTTTCAGCTTAACCTCTTGAGTGTGTTTGTGTACATGTGAGTGTACACTTGTGTGTTAATGCTGCTGACGTGTGTGTGTGTGTGTGTGTGTGTATCTGGGTGATGATTGTGCGCTTCCGCAGACTCCCTCCTGCAGCAGGTATTCGCCGTGCGCTTCCTGGGCTCCATGGCGGTGCGCTGTGGCAACAATCAGGAGGTGATCTATGAGGCCATGAGGCAGGTGCTGGCTGCCCGAGCCATCCACAACATCTTCAGGACTACAGAGTCCCACCTCATGGTCACCAGCAGTAGCCTAAGGTAAACTTCATCACATATTTATGAAGTGTTACATATACCACCTTTGAGGACAGGATGGCATTTCTGAAACGACTGAGTGAGCACCCGCGTATAAAGATGGTGATGCATTTTGACATTTCAGAAAATACTGAAACAAAGGCTTCAGTTAATGTGCTCTGGTATTTGGTGATGGCATTCCACTATAAGTTTGCCGGCCGCACAACAGAAGACTATAAAAGAGCAAGAACCTTGGAGCAAAAACCCTCTGAGGTGTCATCAAAGCAACTGTGACAAAGAACTCGTTTGTATTCCACTTGGGTTATGCAGACAAGTGATGTCTGTTGTATATCCCATGATTCATTTTCACATTTGTGGAAAAGTTTCCGCTTTTGTAAAAAAAAAAAAAAAATCCTCTGACAAAGAGACACATCCGCTCACATACAAGTCACGTTGCTTGTGAGAAAATTGTTGCGTAAAACTTATTCTTAGCTAAAGACTATCAGAAAGAGATGAGTCTGCTAAGAAAAAACAGACTGAAAAATTCCAAAGTCAAGGCTGAAGTATCTGTGTTGTTTTGATAGGTTGATCGACCCTCAGACTCAAGTTACGAGAATAAGCGTAAGTATCAAAAAAGATCGAGTCAGTACTTTCTTTACAGCTTTTTCCTCTTTGTTTCTATGAAGAGGTTCAGTCATATTTTCTGTAATTCAACCCTTTTTTCTTTTTTACCCCCCCCCACCCCCCCCCACCCCCCCCCACCCCCATCTCTCAACACTCCTCATGTTTCAGTTCCAGCTTGGAGAGGTGTGTCAATTTGCAGCCCACCAAGAGAACGGGAGGCTGATGGGATTCGTGGTTGAGGGCAGTGATTGGAGTGATGGAGATGAAGAGGGAGAGCCCTCGTTCAGCGCCTTCGTCTTTGAGAGCAACACAGAGGGCGAAAAGGTTTATACACCGAACGCTGCATCATGTTAACTGATTTAAAGTGTATATGGAATGATCTTTAAAGTTTAATCTTTTTGTATTTATTCACAGATATGCTACACCATAAGTCTGGCAAAGGATATTACAGAAGCCAAGAAGGTAACTTCATCATAGAAACATATTAAAAACAGTTGCATTTAAAGTCAAAACCCACGAGGCTTTGTGATACAGCAGTATATTTTATTAGCATAAAAAAAGAGCACAAAGTATAACATATTTAGGGACCTATTTTTTTGTAGCATCAATGTAACACAGTAAGTGATTTCTTCCTTATGAGCGAACATTTACCTGATGATCAGTTTTTTTGACAGACTGTTACAAACTCATGTCCCACAAGTCATGGAGTTTGAAAGATGAGTGTATTTACCACGGGGGGGGGGGGTCGAATGGTAAATGTCATTGAGTTGCATTATGGGAAGTGTAAGTTCCAGTGAGGAGCTTGACTCATACTAGAGACTGAAAGTAGGAAATATCTCGGCCTCTGCTGTTTCCATTTTAATCAGGCTTTTTAAAATCTTTCACAAGTCCCCCAACATTACAGAAGTGCAACACTAAATCCAATTTAAGTTATTGACACCACTTAATTTTAGGCTTTAGTCTTTGTGTAGATACAATGCTTATTAACTAAATCTCTTGGTTTTACAACACTGAATCACAGTAGTTTTTCAGTGGCTCATGTCACGGTGAAAACCAACATCTCTATAAATTTGAGATTAATGAAGAGTAGTAGGGACACAACCACTAGAGGGAGTTGGTCCAACTCTTTCCCTCCCAATATAGCAAGTCCACATAGAGGTGAAAGTGTGTACATTCAAAATTAATTCACACAGTTTGATCAATTTACACAAAAGATCAAGTAGATTCTTACTCAGCTGCATTCAAGAGTTTGTTTTTCCTTTTACAAGGACCCTGAGGCACTGGCCCAGCTGATGAAGAACATGCCTCTAACCAACGACGGCAAATTCCTTCTGCTGGAGCCTGAGACGAGTGACACAAGCGACGGAGGCGGACAAGAAGACCTGGAGTCTGAGGCCTAGTCCCAGTCAGGACAAAAAAAAAAAAAAAAAAAACAACAAAAAAAAAAAACCACACAACCAAGACCAGGGCCACGTTCCGACTTTTGCCCAGGAGAGAAGGCTTTCCCGGGATGAACATCTCATCATGACCCCTAGCCCTAACTCTGGTACTGTAACACCCATATTAGAGAGTGTAGTTAACTTTCACTGACCCTGTTTTACTGGAGCTCCGGTTTTGTTGCTATAATGAAGGAAAGCAGGCTTTGTAGGGGGCTGCCTGGACCAAAAAGCACATCTTTTGGGCACTCCATTAGATCTACTTTTCCAAGGTCACATAATTGTAGCATGGGTCTTTGAATTTGGTACTGAGTTTTGTCTTTTTCTTACACATCAAAAGGGACACTATATAGGTATCGATTGTGTTTTATTGTATTCTAATATCCCCGGCAATCTAACTGAAGGTGGTGAATCATTTACTTCAGATTAGGTTTACATTCGTTTTTAGGTTTACATAGTTTGAAGTTAATTCCTTTATTTTGTTTTACATGTTAACTTGTATGTAAGGCTCTTACTGTATGCAACGACTTTGGCGTTTATTTCTTGATTATTCATGTACATGTTGCACTTCCGAGGTTTATATCGGTTTAATAACAGTTGATGGCTACAGAATGCACTAATTCAGAATTTAACACTTGACATTTAACACAAAGACAATGAAGGACGTACAAAAGAAAATAGGTTAAAATCACGTCAGTTTCTTTTTATCTGCAGGGCAGTGACTGTTGCATAGCTAATTATCGTTATTCTGTGTGAGCATATGTGTCTTGAAGCAGTGGACACAGTTGGCACGAGTGATTAGGCGAAACATTTTTGTTCTCTCTGCAGTGCTGTTGCACAGACTCAGCATCCTGACTATCTTAAGCATTTCCACTATACTGAATTAATGTCATGTTTTACATAACTCTTTGCTACCTTGTTTCTTAAGATGATCCATATGTCAGGTCCTCCTCGAGCAGCCCAAATATTCTGTAGTGAAATTAAAAACTACTTTGCACTCCGTATCTTAAAAGCCTATGTAAATATGGTCTGTTCCAATGTCTATATGATGTTTAATCAGTCGGCTGCATTAAAAGCTTTGAGAGTCAATATGCTAGGACTGATGCGGTGCATGATTAAATAATGGTGTTCTCTCTCGTTCCCTTCGCAGAAGATTAAAACCTCTACACTGAGCACTGAGCTGTGACACTAAAAGAAAATCCATTGCAATGGTACAGTAACACATGAAGCCAGACCACAGTGGGGTATTATGTACTCATTCAGAAGCAATTTGTTCTTTGCTCATACATATGAATGCTAATCAAAACAGAAGAACCAAAAGGAAAAGCGATTGATCCGTGAAATTCTACCCTTCCCACGAGATCCTGGTGCAGATTTGTTTAGTTTCGGCCCGTTTGAGCTGTAACGATAATCTCAAAGGACAGTGGAAACCTGCGACGGACTGCGCGGATGTGACATGTTTTTGTACTGTGTTATACTTATGAGGTCAAAGCCGCTGACTTGACGTTGATCGTGAAAGTTACATTGTGTTGACCGGTGCGTCTGCTTGCCTGCTTGCTTTCTATACACTACATCAAACACAAAGTGTGGATATTTCATTCAGGACTTCCTGCTCTACTGGTAAAATAATTAGTAATGATCATGTCGGATTACTCACGGCACTATGCGTTGTGATCGAAGGAATTAAATCATAAGCGTTTTTTTCTTTTTGTTGCCTGATGTAAATGCGTATTGGCAGGTCTTCTGATGCTATAAAGAACATATTGTCAATCCAATAGACTCGTAACCCTCCTTCCTCCGGTGCTGGTTGAGATGCTTCAATCACACCATCAATCAAACTACAGAAAGCATACAAACATGCTCAGTACATTAGCCTACAAAAGACGAGTTTGATGACCTACACAAGCTGTTGCCTGCGTTGTTCCTTTGATTGATGGCTCAGTAGCTGAAAAGAACCAAATCCTTTCACGTGGCCTGCTGCAGTCCGTTAGACTTCTTAGAGCTGTGCTGCATAGTCTTGATATATTTTTGCCTTTTAAGTAATGCACCGTCAGGTAAAATATAGGAACTCAAGATGTTAAAAATACATTTCGGTAATATAGCAAGGACTGCGTTTTCTCCCTCTGTCTTTTTGTAAATGGCTGAAGTTGACAGAATCCACTCCCCCATAAGGCTTGTACTTAATTTGTCCTAGTTTTCTAAAATCCAATGTTAACATGCAATGTTTAATAAATATCAGTCATTTTTTTTCTTACCCGTGTAAATGTTGTGTTTTCTTTACATCACAAAAAAAAAAAACTTTAAGATCAACAACCAATGAATAAAGCATTTATTAAACAAAGCATTTTCTGTTTATATTTACAGATAAGTTAATTTATATGCAGCCCACAGGCTAGCGCTTAAAATCTACATAGCTGGAGGCACACCTGAGCATGGGAGACATTACATGAGGCATTGGCTTCATCTCAAACTTCACATCACAAACTTTGGCAGCATACAATTTTAGAGGCAGAGTCTCATGAATCAAGCAGACAGACATGTAGTTCAAATCCTGCACATTGATGCAAGCTGAGTAACTGGTTTCAAGGTCAAATCCGTGCTCTAATATACAGCACAGGTGGGGTTTTAAATGTAATTTGGACATTGAAATGAAGACCAGAAAGAACCTGGTTTATTATTGTGTATGTCTGATCATCTGCCTTATAAACACACAAAGGTGATATACTATGGTTATTGGGATAAGTATCCTTAATATGTCCAATTGTGACACTTAATTTACACTACACACAACGGCTCACAGCTCAGGAGTCTTTGTAGTAGTTGTTGAAGTTGATGCGAAGAAGGAAATCCTCTAAATGAGGCTGGTAGCCTCTGTTCACCAGCTTGGTCACCACTGAGAGAAGAAAAGGGAGACGTTTGTGAATTCTTCCAACACCTAAACATCACTGCAGCAAATGAAAACATCACTGCAGCAAATGAAAACATCACTGACGTATAGAAACAAATTCAACATTCATTATCTAATAATGTCTATCTATAATCTTCAAACAGTAAACACTGTTAAATTCGATTCAAAAACACTTCACAGGCTCCACTATTCCAAAATATACAACACAAAATCTATCTGGACTTTTTCATGCATTTTAAAATCCATCCTTTCTGGTTTTTCCTCTTTTGTTGCGATCAGTAGCTTTTGTTTTTCTTTTCGAACAGAGCAACAGACACATCATATGGCAGCGTAAGAGCTGAGAGATAGGACACACGGAATAGAAACAAGGTCACAATTATACGGCTGAGCAGCAGACAACACAGACTGGGACTGACAAAAAGAAAATTCAAATTAGTAGAAATTAAATAACTAAGTTGGTAAACACAGCACGTAGTACAAATACTTCACTGGCATACGAGTAGGTTATTGAGTGTACCATGTCACAGGTCTATAGATTATCTAGGCACTTTGTTGCTTTTTTTCTTTTTTTCCCCTACAGTTTATTTTATTATTACTGTTGCTTTGTTTTTCACTCGATTGTCAAGTGGATCCTCTTATAACACATCCTTTGGCTTTATAATTGTTCAACTTAGCAACAACTGAGTCATTTTTATCTGTATGTGAAGCAAACTGTTCAGTAAAAATCTGAGAATTACAACAAAGGATCTGAACTGCTTCACTCTGTTTCACAGAATTTAAATGTAGCTAAATAAACAGGCCTAACGCTGAATTCTCATTATATTAGACGTGAAACATTATTAGAGTCCTTACCTTTGAAAAGGAAGTGAGAGTAATACTTGAAGGTGTTGTAAGACTGCTGCATGGCAATGAAGCTGGGGTGCACTGCCTCCCCCTGATGGCTGTCCCATGGCTGTGCGATCAGCTGGGCGCGGAACTTCAGGATCAGGCTGAAGATGCTGTGGATGATGTTCATGACCGGAGCTGCTTTCTCTGTCAGCAAACCCCTACAGAGGCCAGGGATGAGGAGAGTGCAAAGTTACAGAATAATGACAAGGAAATGACTTTTCAGACGAGCTGAAATTCTACACAGAAAAGTGTGATACTGACAACTTCTCCTAATGAGATTAAATCTTTCATCAGGTTCAAAAGTTAGCCTCAGATCCAGCTGGAATTTTAATTAACTTGTTACGAGGAGGTAGAATTAATTTTATATGAAATTATGGGTGCAGAGTGCGCCTCCTCAACTTGCTGTGGCTGTGCAGAGCCTGAAGAAACTACTTCACTCCCAAGAATTTTTCCGCATTTTTGAGGTGTTGCGGTCTGAAATCCTGATTGTTTAAATTACATTTTGGCAAATCTATATACTGTATAAACTCCCAACACTTTGAAGGATCACCGTCGGCAACACTTCTTTGAGTTTAAGTTTTGAGTTTCATCTGTTTGTGAGGGGTTTGTTTTATTGTTTTTATTAATCATTTGATTTATAAAAAGTCAGAAAACAGTGGAGAATGCCAATCATAGTTAGCCAGGAGGACACATGCTGACATATTCATATACTGCTCATTATGTCATTATGTACTCAATTTACTATCATAGGCAACTAAGAAAGCAGCAAATATTCACACTTCAGCAGCTGAAACCAGTGAAGTTTTGGTATTTATTAAATCAATTATCAAAAGTTTACTGACCCATGACTATTTGATCTGTGCCTGAGAGGGATTTCTGAAAACAAAAACACCAACCTGAAAACTGGACCTGATCATGAATGAACCCAAAGGAAATGGGAGCTGTTAACTGGACATATTTTTGTTCAGGTGCAGGTTTCAGTTCACCCAAGACAAGGAAAAGTGGAGCATATACCTCAAATCAGGGTCTTTTGCATGTCTCAGATTTCCTCATTCAGATTTTTATATGCTGTAATATTACTGTCTTAAAACATTTTCATTATTTTTTTTTGCAAAACATTTTGACAATTTGGGTTATAATATATGTTCATAGAGACCAGTCACACAATTCTAATTCTAAGTCATGCGGCAACACCAAAAAATTCAGTCAAGAAGGTGAATATTTAAATGAAAGCATTATATTGCTGTAAATACAGTGTTTTATATTCACATGCACAGTTCCAGCCCTCACCTGAAGATGGCTCTGTTGAGGTAGTCTGCATGTGTGCGGTGGATGGCGTCCAGGTCGCTGGCAGTAGCCAGCTTTGCTGTGAACTCGCTCCAGGACACTTGCAGGATCTGGTTGGCGATGTATCCCTGTATTACCTTGACAAAGTGCTGCATCTCGTGTCGGTAGAGCTGCAGCTGATGGAACTGCACCGAGCGACCTGCGCCTTTCACCAGTGCTGAGAGAAACAAGCACGTCAACATTAATCAATATGCAAACATTTTTTTGCAGTCATGTTAGTCCTGCTTATGGTCAAAAAAAGCATTGTGACTCCTGTATTAAGTAATCATCCAAATTCCCATCAATCAGTAATATTAATATTATATTAATACCTTAAAGGGATAATGCATATTTTTTGGAAGTGGGGTTGTATGAGGTACTTATCAATAGTCAGTGTATTACCTGCAGTAGATGGGGGTCAGCAGCATAACATATTTTAGCAAAATAAATAAAGGCCCATCTAAACAATCAATATCAGTGTAAGTGTACGCTATATTTAGAATATTTTCAGCGCTTGCTGTCAGACAGCTCTTTACTTTGGCACTACATTTTCTCAACTGTAAAACGTCCGTATTCCTACGCACTGTATTACACCACAGCAGCACTTTCTGACCCAAACAGCTGATCTGCAGCGTAATACAGCGCGCAGCATGTGTAGCAATACGGAAGTTCTACAGTTGAGAAAATGTAGTGCCAAAGGAAAGGCTGTCTGACGGCAAGCGCTGAAAATATTCCAAATATAGCGTACACTTAAACTGATATTGATTTTCTTTTAGGTGGGCCTTTTTTTTTTTTAGGCATTATATATTACCATGCCGGTACTCCTGCCTGCTTCTCCAAACTGGGGGGGTGTCGACCCAAAGCTACTGCAGTCAATACACCGACTATGGATAAGTACCTGATACAACCCCAATTCAGAAAGTACTATCCCTTTAATAATTAGTTTTTTTCCCCCATCAGGATATCCATTTATGTAGTCTGCACACATGCTTTCACTGATCAATACTATCTAACCCACTGAAGCACACTGTTGTGCAACAATCCCACTGGCACGAGATGTGCTTTGTATAAATAAAACAAAGGAATCACACAACATTTCCCTCTATGAATATTTTATAAATAGTGAGGTAAGGTGGAGTCAGAGTCTTCTCACCTGTTCTCTTGAGGTGGAACCAGACATCACGGAGGCTCCAAACCATGTGTTTGAGCTGCAGCAGGAACGAGAACAGACGGTTGTACTTGTTCATGCAGCTGTCTGTGATGATGATGTTCAACGGCCAGTCCACCTGGGAGATGACATGACATGGAAAGAGACAGACACCAAAGCAAAAAAAAAAAAAAAAAAGAAAAAGAAACACAAGGGTGTGAGAGTGAGTGTGAAAGAGAGCGAAGGAAAGTGAAACGAGAGTTGGGGAAAAACAGGTAAAGAGAGAGTGACGGATGAGGCAAGGGGAGGGGAAGGGAGAAAGGTGCGAGTGCAGAGGCGTTGATAAAGGAGGTGAGAGGGTTGTGAAGGGAAGACAGTGGTGAGAGATGGGGGGAGGGTAGAAACGGAAGAGGAACGGGGAAAAGATATATGGGGAGAGAAAGATAAAGACGGGAACAGAGGGAGAGGGGAGATTGAGTAAAGGTACAAGATGTAGATTCAGCAGGAAAGGGAAGAGTCATGAAGAACACAGGAGGGAACAGGAGGAGAGGACAATGTGTGCAGCATTAGTCACCGTGCGTGTCATCCAAAAGACCCAACTCCAATCAATCTACGAGGTCCAACCATTTAAGTGTGTGATAAGCTCATTTTGAACACCCAGAGCAGTTTGTCAAAACATGACAGGTTGTCACATTCAAGCTGCCACTCATCCTGTGACAAGCACAGCCGTGCAAGCACACGTACTCTGTTACTCACTCCAGTAAAACACAATGCCTCACCTTGTAGCGTAGCTCTAGACAGTTGAGGGAATCCGGTGCGTGAGGGTGGAAGGTCTCTGGGAGGAAGCGCAGGGCGAAGGTGAAGTTGCCAGCCAAGGGGGTGTCCCCATGTAAGCTGTACTGCAGGGCTTTACTGAGGATGGAGTTCAGGACCAGAGGGGTCAGCAGCTCCCCGGGAGTCTGGCCACTGCCCAGCTGTGTGGATGAGACATGGGTTAATTCTGGATATCACAGCCTTCCTGAACCTCCACACCTGTAGTTTTAAATTGTGCTAAATTTGGCAGCTTTTCATTCCAAATAAACACTACGGATAGCTGTTCACCTCCCCTTCCAGCTGAAGGTGTGCTAATAACTGAAATCAACTGGTGCACTGTTTGGCTGGAACAAAAACCTTCTGTCTCATGAGCCTCAAGTGACAAACATGCATGAATGTTTCTGCAGAAAAGCACCAAGGTGTTAGCAAAGGTTTCCCTTGTTATTTTACACTGGGAGGCTTGTGCTTGAGCAGCCTAGGAACCTGAAAGTGACGCATCATGTGCTGCAAAACAGCCACATAGAGAAATCAGATTTAAAATACTTTCACTGTGTTCGATATGCTTAAATCTGCATTAAGTGATTTTTTTGGTTTCTGTTAGTGTCCACCTGACAAACTAAAACCAATACTCTCCTTTTAGCTCTGTTTTTCTCTCCACCATCTCCTGAGGGAAATATCTGGCTCTTTAGCTGCTAAATGCACAACTGTGTTCACCAGCAAGTCGCTAACTTTGTCTGTGTGCCATTTGGTGCTGGTTGGGTAGCGTACAGTGTTTTTTCAGTGTTTTGGCTGAAATAACACTGTGAGTGGTGAATGTAAACAGTTAAAATGCAGGCCATAAAATCAGTCAATAACTTAAAAGGCACTGAAACGCTTCATAGAGCTGAGAGGAACTGCAGAGTCAGGTGATAGTGGGTTCGTCACAACGTCTGACACCTCTGACATTAGACATTTAATCAAGCATATTGATTATAGTAGCTTTAAAAATGCTCACATTTGCTTGTACATTTAACAACAGGAGTCCTTTTGAATCTATGAGTGATATAACCACAATACACACAGGCTCTGGAATACTAAATTACATTCTGTAGAAGAAAATGTGAACCCTCACAAAAGGCATGAGAATTGTGTGACTTTCTCTTGAAATCTGCACTCCAAGTGTGGCAGTTGCATTTTAAAAATACCTCTGTGTACTCCGGTGACGAGTTTCGGTGCACACCAATACTTAAGTTTTATACAGTGTGTACTTAGTAGTGTACGCATACAGTCAGTGAGTTCATAAGGTTACCCGTACCTGCTCTTAGTTGGGCCGCACAAGCTAAAGGCTCAACACTAAATACACTAAATGCATCAGCAAAAAAAAAAAAAAAAGACATTGTTTAAAAAGTATTGCATTCAAGGGGAGACAAGGGCATTTGATCACGTTCCAAGATGTCTTATCTTCTCTAAGAATGCTCAAACTGAAGAAAAACACAATATATTAAGATGACAGCAACACTTTGTTACCTTTTCAAACAGTAGATCGCTGAGGGACTGTGCAAACTCGCCATCCTCCATCAGCAGGAAGTGGCGCAGCGCCTCAAAGTGTCTTTCCACCCCTAACTCCACAAAGAAGTAGTCCACCACCGCCTTGTTCACCAAGGATACACTGGGGATGGAAGGTGGAGGAGAGTGACCAAGATAAGGAGAGAAAAGTTTCGACACAAGAATCAGGACTGAAAATGACGCTGACTTGCAAATTTGAAACAGGTTGCATGGATGATAGACATTAGCTCTGGAGAAAGCTCGGAGAAAATACCGGTGATTTTTTCACTTTTTGGACGACTACCTCCATTCCATTAACTTAAATTATTCCTGAGCAATTTAAGTTTATACAACAGTGGGATTTAGGAAAGGTTCTCTTTAACTGAAAAGTCAGCAGCAAAGAGATAAAAATAGAGTTGAAACTCTTTGGCAAACTCCACTGCATCGTCTGAGCGTGGGATAAAAATGCGTTAATAAAAATTTAGAGCTATGAATTGCAACGCCACATATACTGCACCCCCTCTGTGTGCAGAAAGGGATGAGAAAGCCATTTCTTTACACACAAAGGCTAAACTGCACAGTGTGCGAAAACATTGTAGGTGAAGACTGACAAGCTTGTCTGGAGTTCTGATGGAATTTCAAACAGAAAAAGGGCCCCACAAAGATGGAAGGTAATAAGAATTTAAATTATTCCTCCAGAGCACAATATGAACTCAACCACAATTTAAGTGGCAGAAAAATTACAAGAGATGAGTGGAAAAACCTCACACTTGCATTTTCTCTGAAACGTAGTGTTCGGCTTCATGGGTAAAATAGGCATATGACTTACTTGTGTACAGTAACCAGTAATGTGCTTAGAAATATGATGTTTTTAATCCCTCTCTAACGCAAAACAAACCCCTTCCTCCCACAGCTTTCCTTCAGTCAGATACTCACTGTGTGATGAGCGGGGTAGTGACAGAGTTTTTTATCAGAACTGGCAGTGAAACCATCTCGCTGAGCTGAACAGCAGTGGTGTCTGTGGCTGTGCGGAGGGTGGGGTCCATAGGAAGGCCCCAGGGGCCGCGAGTTACCTGCTTCAGCAGCTGACACTCTGGGGACGAAGCTGTGTGAGAGGAGGATGACAGACATGTCGCTGAATAAATATCACACTCTAGAAAACTGCTATTTTAAATAGTGCAAAGAAAAAAATGGCAAGTGTGGGGGAATGAAACAGAAACTGATGTTAAATGAATATCAAAGCAATATTTTTGCCAGAATGGATAATGTAAAATAACTAGAAAGATTTACTTTGAGATAAATTATACATACATGGAGATGAAGAAAGTAGGAACATTTTATACTATATACAAATGAAATCTGATTAATCACAACCATAAACTAAGGCCTTAAAATGATCTTAGAGTTGAAACAACACCTCTGAACAAAAATAGAACATAAAGGCTTCACAAAAGGTAGTATTTACTGTAAGGTGATTCAATTAAACAGCATCGTATTATAAGTTATTCCAGTTATTTTGTCCACCCTCTGTGTTTATAGTAATGCTCCCTAACTTTGATCAGTGGTGTGGAAGATGTACTCGGCTGAAAAGATTCTGATTGATTTCATAGAGACCCTGGAAGAAGGCATGAATAATAGTAGCATGACTGAACTACAAACGCAGAGTGAGGAAGATGGGATATTACTTCAACGAGCCATGATGCATCCCACCCAAACATTAACCAGACTTAATACCTTTATGAAATATCACTGCTTTTAATGCACCCTCTCAGCCTGCTGAGGGAGTACATTTTAACAGCCTCTGTACATGCATCATCCCAAACATGTGGTGTAGCATTTGCATTTCTTTACAATTTGATCTGATGATTTGGTGTATTTCAAAAGACATTTCCTTTCTAATGAAGTCATTTCAGAGACATAAGGGATCAAATAGGCCGCATATACTGTACAACTCACACCCTTAACTATGTACATATGCTCCCAATTCGTCAATAAAATAAAAATACAAGTAAAACTGAAGTCAAAGTTTGTGCTGAATTGTTATTTTTGGCCATTTGTTAAATAATGACATGCAGGGTGGAAACATCAGCATCAATTTTGAGAGATTACATTTTTCCACTTGATTCAATTTATGTTCAAATTATTTTTGTTTCATTTTTGATTCAAACACAATTTGATTTGGCTGTGCTGTGAAATGAGTGCTTGTCAATACTTAAAATACAGCTTCAAAAACTTTTTCAAATTCTTTTAATCAGATATTAAATTTGGAGTTCCTCAAGGTTTTTTTTTTGGGCCCCCTTCTATTTTCTAATCCCAGGGCTCTGTTTAACAGTTATGAGTAGTCACATCTTTTATTATTTTTGCTATGCTAGTGGAAACCACTAATCTTTAAATATAGATGCCTGTGAAATTATCTTGTTTCTCTGCAGAACAGTCTGGCTGACATAAACAAATGGTTGTCTATAAACTTTCTTGATCTGAGCAAGAACAAATCTAAACTAAATTTGTGTTATTTGGGGCACTGTGTGAATAAGACATTAATTTTTGGCCCTGACCTAAATGTCAAAGAATGTACAGTACAAAGGGTTTAATTTGGATTTTGTCCAATGAAAACTACTTTATATCTAAAATATTAATTTTATTTTTATATTATCTTATCAATTTCTTACACACCATCTAGCCACCACTGTGTCTAGAGTTGTGACCTTACTACACAAATCCTCCTTAGTGTGTAAAAAATGCTTATATCTTGAACATCACATTGCCCACATACATATGTGCCTAAAAAAATTAATCTTTGCCCGTCATATTTTGTCAACTGACCCATGATGTTGTAGCAGTCTTCATAGTGTTCCACCTGGTACTGGCAAGACAAAGCAAAGAGGTATTCCTGCTCAGACTTTTCTCCAGGGGACAAACCAAACCCAGCTGCCCAGGACCCCATGGCCTCAACCAGCTGCTCACCAGGGCTCTCTGACTTGGGACCTGAAGAGGGATGTAGAATTGCTTTTTCAGTGACATCTTAATTTGTAAGGCACTATTCTTAACACCATTGGGTCAGATGAAAAAGCTACCATATTTATCTTTCTGAAAAAATCTCAAAGGCAGACTCAGTTCAGTACTTTACAACAAAACAGTGATACGAGTACATGCCAATATCACGCTAAGAGTTTATTGACTTTGACTACATTTGCATCAAAGGTGATAACCTCTTACATGATTTTGAGCTTACCAAGTGCTACTTCTCACAACTGCTGCATGTGTATTTGTGTGTCAATTAGTATTGTTCAATACCTTTGTTTTTTTCATTGTCCTCTGTTTTCTGCTGATCTCCTCTGCCTTTGCCCTTCACCACGCATCCAACTCCGAGTGAAGAATCGGATGAGTGGCCATAAGCGCTGCCTAGTAGCGCAGAGTGTTGTGGCTCCATCCCCAGCACCACACATCCCACCCCCAGTGTTGAATCAGAGGAGTGGCCGTACATGCTGCCTGGTAGCGGAGATGGAAGTGAATCAGTTTTGGACACTACACATCCAAGGCCTAAACTTGAGTCTGAGGAATGGCCATGGGCGCTGCCGGGAAGAGGAGAACGTTTCGGTTCCTGTCCGGAAACCACACATCCAACACCTAACTTTGAGTCTGAGGAGTGACCATAAGAGCTTCCAGGTAAAGGGGACAAAGCTGGTTCAGTTCCAGACACCATACACCCTGGTTGAAGGGTGCAATCGGAGGCATGCCCATGCTTACTCCAGCGAGGTCTTGCTTCGGTTATGTTGGACACAAACTCGCCCACTTTTATATTAGCATCAGAGGAGTGACCGTGGATACTGGGAGCAGGAAGTGGTGCGACAACTTCTGAAACGTTTTCCCCTACTTTGATGTGGGCATCTGACATGTGACCATGAATGCTGGGGGAGGGTAGAGGGGCAACGACATCTGAAACATGCTCACCAACTTTGATGTGGGCATCTGAGGCATGACCGTGGATATTCGGAGTTGGAAGAGGAGCAACAAATTCTGAAACGTTTTCTCCAACTTTAATGTGGGCATCAGACGAGTGACCGTGAACACCGGTGGAAGGTAGAGGAGCATCAACTTCTGAAACGTGTTCTCCAAACTTGATGTGTGAATCTGACGCGTGACCGTGGATGTTAGGGGTTGGCAGAGGGGCAGCTACCTCCGATACATGCTGTCCAACATTAATGTGAGCATCAGAGGAATGTCCATGGACGCTGGATGAAGGTTGAGGGTCAACAACATCTGAAACCACCTCTCCAACCTTCAGGTGTGCATTGGAGACAGGACTATGAATGTCTGGCAAAGGGAGATGACCGATCTGAACTTTATCTTGAGCATCTTGAGTGTTTGCCGTTAGTGTTTCAATCCCACCACAGTCGGAAAGACCTGTCACTACTTTGTGATCACCATTATCCTTGGCACCTTGCTCTGGTCTGGTAGAAGAAGTAGCATCAACCACAGCATTTTCTTTTGTAGGCTCAGCAGGTTTATTTTCATGCTTATTAGCCTCTACTTTACTTTCCAAAATCCCCATTTCAGTCTCCTTTTCCAGCACAGGGGCAATTTTTTCTCGCTTGTTGTCTGTCATTGAGCCACTCCCATCTACTAGTTGCACTGAGGCTTGAGAGGGATGTCCATAAACACTGGCTTTCGATATATTTTGGGGTTCCTCTGGGGTGTACTGGCCAAGGGGAAAGCTGGATTTGGAGGCTTGACCAAAGGGGCTGGCTTTGGGGACACTCTTCTGGATTTGTGACATATTCTCTCCAATGGGGATGTGAGAAAAAGAGGGATGGTTTTGGATCAAGTCAGGCTGAATTGCAGGTCCCCAGCGAGGTCTGGGTTGAACTGAGGCCTGGCCAGTGATACCCTCAAGTGGACTAAAGGGGGCACTGAAGTCATAGTCTACTAGCTGTGCTGTAGAACAGGCTTCAGGTAGGTCAGAGCCAATCTCCTGTAGGGCCGCGTCCACATGTTGACTGTCTGACTGATTTGGTGACTTGGCGAGGAAGTCACTGATGTCAATGTCTTCAGAAATTAAGGCGGGGTCTACAGCAAGGGGGGTGAGGGTAGGGGAAGATGGGTCATGCGGTGGTGATGCAGCTTCAGATTCTTGAGTCTCCGCCGGCTGCTGTTCACACGACCCTTGAGTGAGAGTTTCCTGTTAAGAGAAGTTACTAATTTGAGGATGTGTATAGTACACACTTTAGAAGAGCGTAATAAAATGGAAAGAAATGGGGATTTATGTCCAAGAACCAGTGTGTTGTCATACCGGTGTTGATCGTGGTGCAGCATGTTGTGCTGGCAATACTTCCATGGGAGGTCTCTCCTGGCCAAAGGGATATTTCTCTAATATTGCCTGGTAAGAAGTCGCAACAGCTTTGGTTACTTACAACAAACCAAAATAATAAAATCTATCCGATCATCTTTACCTTGTCCACTGTGTGTATTTTCCTATCATTTATTACAAACCTGCATCTGCTGCTTGTCATGTATGAAGAACTGAGCACGAGCATCATCCAGTCTCATTCGCTGCACCCTCCACATGGCCCGTCTCTCTCTGCGAGCTGCTTCCTCTGACAGATGGCTGTACTGAGCGATCAGCTCCTTCCTACAATTTCAGCGTAGTAACACATAAGTCATTTAGATGTGGGTTTTATCCAGAGAAACTTACAGTTAATGTGCAAGTAACAAAGAGTTAAGTGGCATGCATGTACAGACTGAACACACAGCTACTGAGGATCAAACGTGCCATCTCCTATGCTTTCCAAAAGCGCTGGCTGCTGGCCAAACAGCTGACAACTCATTTAAGTCCAGCCGGCTACTTTATTCTATTAATGTTTGATTCTAATAAAATAGTTTTGATTAACAAGTTGTGATACGCTATGCATGTACATTTACGACCACTAGCCTCTACGTCAAAACAATGCAAGCGTGATGATAGAGAAACGTGCCTATCAGTGTGCATCAGTCCCGCCCCCACATGCTTCATATGAATGAATGAAAGAACAAATGAATTAATTATCTTTATTTATATTGCACTTTTTACAGCAGAGCCATCTCTAGGACGCATTGCAAACTCACACTAAAACAGGCAATGTTGTCAAAGTAACAGGCGTATGTCAGATGAGTAACATGTAGGCTATGTCTCAGCCTCACACTGTAATTTTACAGTTCAAAATGTCCAAGAACGCTTTTGTATTTTTTGCCATCGACCAATTATGCAAACTAACGTCAGACGCCACAAATCATGTTTTAAAAATAAAATATGATATAATGGAACTTCCTGCAGTAATATATAATAAAGTATAATGAAGACGAAGATGACTAGCAGTTGAGTTGATTCAGTAGATTCACGTTATTTGTTATTTTAGAGTTATTTTTGGCATAAGTTTATTTTATAAATATTTTAATTTAAAACCAATACATAGGCTAGATAAGTCATTGGATTAAAAACACGTCCCCCCTTAAAATAACCTTGTTTATTTTCATTGAATAAGAGTGCATTTATGTTTCTAGTAAAACAATACATTAACCATCATCGTGGCATGTCTTGATAAAGCTGTGAAGGTGTCAATAAATAAATAATAAATATGGTTTAATGATTCTTAATTACAAAAGTTCTGATCAGTCAGGAATAGGTGTGGTTTTATATATTAATAGCTATATACATGTTATGCTATATACTGTTTGGGCTAAACAGTCACAAGAAGCCTAATTCTCCTTTATAATAATTCAATACACGTTTACAATCGGGGAGCAAACTCATTAAAATGTGCAATAATTAAGATCAGGGTAGAACATGCCAGAGGCCACCAAACTTGGGCTTTTATAGCCAAAATTTTTCTCCGGGGGGGAGCATGCCCTCAGGCCCCCGTGGCTGGCTACTCCATATCCATGTGGAAAGCCCTGCATCTCTAAATGATGACATTGTCCCTTTGTCCACCAGGCCATTTAGCCACCGGGTAGATTAGCTCTAATTAGCTTCATATTAGCACTAGACTTAGATAAGGACAGCAAAATATTCCAACATGAAGCTTATCTTCCTAAACACAGATTGACTGATATAATTTTTGCAGTCAAGTCTGATATTTTATGACATACTAGAAATAGTATGTCTTATTTGAATACTGAATAATTTATATTTAAATGTGAGCGCAAATCATCCAGCAATCAATGTTCTTCCTACTTGCGCTTTCAAGTGCATGTGCTTGTGAAGTACTGATAAGCATATTGGCCTGCCATATGCCTCTGTGTGTATATGCGCTCAGGCTTCTGAGCAAATTTCTTAACCAGTCTCCATCAGTGTTTATCATCTATAACGGATGAATCAGTCAAAGCCTGTAAAATATTAAATCCATGTTTTTCTCAGGGAATGTGTTATTGTCACGAATGACAGCACATTCAAAATAGTTAGATATCTAAATCTTTTCAAAGGAGGAACGATAAGAGAAGCCACAGCGAACTTGTTGGGTGCTTACTTCAGCTTTGCTCAACGCATCGTCAAGCTAAGAAACAACTTTTGGCCTTCAGATGGAAAACCACTCACACCGTGCTTGCATGACATTTGTTCACACTGCTGCATTACACATTTATCCCCACTGTGTGGAAATTTGGCACAAGTCCCGCAGCTGAAAACACACGCACAGATGGAACTGATGTCCCATAGTCAGTTAATACACTCAAGATAAAATTTATTTTCACAATGATTAATCAATCGTCAATAAAATATTAACATCTTTAGTAGCGGCTATAAAAAGCAGTCAGACCTGGCTCTCTGCTCCAGTTGCTCCTCCAGGGCTTGTAGTCTCTTCTCTCTGTCCCTCAGCTCTCTGGCAAAGCTGAAGTCATCCTCCTCCTGCTTCTTCTTGGCTGCACTTCGCCACTGGTGCCACAGACACACACACACACATTATATCATTGCATAGAGCTTCAAAACAGGCTATGAGTGAAGTGTATGAATCCAAATCCAATCCAAATTTGCTTACATCATCTTCTCTCTAAAATGATTACAATCAAAATATAAGAAATATTGTTTTTTATTCTGTTTGCCTCTAACACACTGTCGTTTTGTACTCTCTTATCGTCACATGCTCACCATCTTACTTTCTCAATCATGTACACAGTTTTAAATCTGCTCTCATTCACACACACACAACATTTTTTATCTCTCTCTCTCTCTCACACAACACTACCTCTTGCTCCTGCTCCAGGTGCTGTTTCAGCTCCTCAAAACGCTCCCTCTTCTTGGCCTCCTCAGCCAGACGTTGTGACACCTGGCGCCCTACAGGAGGCGAGGGAGATAACAGTAGGCTGCTTACCCCCCTACACCGAAAAGTGCATAACAGCTCTGTCTCTTTCACACAGGCGCACACACAAAACACCATCACCATCTGCCTCGCACAAACGCACTTGAAAATGAAAACGCTGAGGCGCAGATAGAGCATCAGGCCAGACACACCTCCCACCCCCACCCCCAAACTTTGCCACACATCTCTTGAAGTAATAAATTATATGAGGAGTTTGCTAAACTGTGTGAGCAATGATTCGATTTCAGAGCCCGCAGTACTAGAAGTCGTTTAAAGCATTCCTCACTGCAATTGCCCCTGTGCATCTCTGCTGCTCTCCTGAGAGGAATGAATGCAGCTGAAGGAAACACTCGTAGTCAAGAGTCAACAAGCGAGTGTGGGTTATACTCAGAGATGAGCCATTTGTTAAAGGTGTACTCAGTGGGATGGGGGATGTGCATGTACATCAAGCACATAAAATTATACTTGCAGTGTGTAAGTGTGTGTGTTTGAGTGCAACACTAACCGCGAATGCTCTCCAGGGTTTTGGCTGCCGACTCTCTGACCTGATTGATCAGCTCCTGGCGTGCCTGCTCTGTTCTCAGGGCCTAACAATAGACAGACAAGAAATCATCATTAACAAAGATCTATCCGTCTGCCCTGTAGTTCACCTCTCCTCTCCCACCTGTGCAGTCACTACAGCCGGCAGCACACACGATATGGGCCATATAAACCAGGGTGTTACACTGAATCATGTAACATGCAAGCTTCAGACTTCACCTATATCATTTTAATGACTTGCTGCTGAAATTCTCAGTACTTGAGAGGCAGTGTCACAATCATTGATCATGTAAAAAAAAAAAAAAAAAACCTTATATAACCTTAAAACTTTATCTTAAGGGACAATACCTATGTAATGACTCATCACATCACAGAAATGTAAGATGCTATTGCTGGGAACAATATTAGTGTGTATGTGTCTCCGTACTTGCTCCTCCCTGCTGATGGCGCTGTGCTTAGCAATCCTCTCCATGCGTCCGCGGTACACTGCGCAGTCCCTCTCAATCTCCTCCACCTCCTGCAGGGAGAAGGTGACAGCAATGCGAGGCATCGGCAGCTCCGACCAGCAGATGTAGTGCTGTGGACACAGTTTATTATAAATTATCACCAGAGCAGGGTTTCTGCAGAGTTAAATTTAAGACTTTTTAAATACCACATACAATGCAATTTAATTCCATAATCCTGATAATCCTAGTAACTGTATCTTTTGGGTGACATCAAGTGTTTTAACACAGACGCCAAAGTTCCTTACATAACAAAATATGCACAGTCACCCATGGGCGAGAGCAATGTGGCTCGCAGTGTCTAGTCTGCCAGGAATGTATTATTTATTTTATTTATTTGTTTATTTATAGGGGACAGTGCACATTAATCAACATTGACATTTTAATAACATCATTGTAAATGATGCTCAACAGCTAATTTGCAAGTCCCAACTCAGCTTAAAACTGACAAATGGATAAAACACTTCATACATAGCAGAATTACAATCAAAATAAGAGGGAAATAAACTGGAGAAAATATATCACAAGTTTTTGTCCTAACAATCTTAAACAAAGTTATAAAACACTGCAAAACATTTAGAGTTCATCAATTTAATAGATTTTCACCATTATTTAAGGTTTGATTTAAAATACTGTTTGCAGCACAGTTCTTTATTTCCATAGGTGGAGTATTACAGAGCTTTGCTGCTCTCACAGAAAAAGCTGACTTTCTAAATTTGCTGTATCTATATGGGACTATGGAAGTGCTGCCCATAAGTTGAACAAAGTGGCTTAAAGGAAGGGGTGCTGATTCCATATTAAATATAAGACCATAAATCCATATACCGGATAAAACTTTCCATAATAAATAAATTATATTTATGAATTATATGACAGTGGTGATAATAATTGGGTTTGTTGTAGAATACCTTGAGTCTTTACAACTCCAGTTTGGGACCATACACTTAATAAGTATAACTCTTTTATGCAGCTACATCAAAAAATAAACCAGTATAGTAAAGCAGCAGTGCATTGTTTCACACTTAATTTGTTTTGGCTGCCACTAGCTATATCAAACTGATAGCATATTAGCAACCATCTCTTCACTTTTGCATTTTTCAATCCATAATTTCTCATGTGTTTATAGATACCTTGCAGTTTAACAGACCAACACAAATGGAAATTAGCACACAGAGAAACACTGTAGTTACAGAATGCCAATTAGTGAGGTGCAGGAGCCCTGCGGTTTAGGTCAGGAGGGTCGCGTCATGAAAAACATTATGTGCTGGGGAATCGGCAGGTGAGTTACAGAGAAGTGAGTTTACTTGTAATCATGCTAGTTGGGGGTCCATTCATTATCAAAGATAACCCTTATTCTTATGCCTTTATACAGCTGCTGGGCAGGAAGTAGAGCTGCGACTCACATGGTAACTCATGAGAATAATATGACAATATTTTTGCGCACAATACCTATGCCATCATGATATAGGCAATTCTGAGATATGCAATGTACTGCAAGACAATAATCTATAATACATCTTGATAAATGTATTTGGAGCCAAACTGGAAAAAAGTCCGAAGAGAGTTGAAATGTCTGTGATAAACGATGGAAAAGTCCACAAGAGAATGTATCACAATACTGATGCTAGTGTACTGATAACATTTTGCAAGAGACCGTGTCCCCATATGTCTGAATATTGACTATTTGTCCCATCCCTTGCGGGCAGTATGGATTTCCAAATGGATAGAATCATTGCAGTGAAGTAGTTGGCAGGTGGATAATTGTGGATTTTGCGGATGTCAGAGCCGATCTGTGCATCTCTAAAGCGAATGGCTTTTAACGGCAGGGAAACAGATCTAATATGGTAGGGTAGTCTTAGGGATTAAGCATTTTATATGCTTAAATGTATTCACTGCAAACAACAGTCAAAATTATCTTTGTACTGAATAAATTAAGAATACAATTCAGGTTATATGTAGCAATATTTTTATTCAACATTCAGCTGCATAAAATCTCCCATCTGCATTTATGGATGTGTTAAATGTGCAAAACAAACCTGCGGGCAGCAGATTTTGAGGAGGTTGATGGTCTTTCCACAGACGTACACGTCGTTGGCGATGTGTCTCAGGAAGATGGGCACACAATCCTCCACATCTTTTGAGATCAGAGTGTAGCCTTGAACCCAGAAGTGTTTGTCTGCAAAAATTCAAAGAGTCCCATTACATGCTGTCATACAATTTAGACCAAGTAATTTTACTGGTCCATTATGCCTCTGATTACAGTGCAACACTCTCATGACTGCAGTACAGAAAGTAATAGTGGCGGAGTAATACTCAGCCTGCACTAGGCATAAAACTTTTCCTTATTAGTATGACTTACTGGGCATAGCAAAACTCTGGCTGCTTGAATTAACACTTGGAAATTGTTAGCGCTTAGCTCAGTGATCCTAAGCAAAAAGCAAAAGAGAACATGAATGCACTGAGCTTTCCAGAGCTCTTTACAGAAAGCCTGTGGCTTGCCAAGAAAGCAGAGCCGCTGATTGCTTCCCTGGCCGACGGACTTCGAGGAGAACAATGACATTTGTGTGTCCTCCAAAAAGCAGGAGCGAAAAGTGCATAGGTTCAGTGCAGGAGTTGATGAGGTGTAGCCGATGAGCAAATGAACCTCTCAGTCAGACAAAGCCGAGGTGATGGTCTGACCTTGAATTGGGTGTTGCATGACATACAATATTTGGACAGGCTATAATGATTCATATAAAACCATATTTATGGAGTGCTGTCAAAATGGAGCGGTTATGGTGTATACTCGTTTGGGGAATAAGATGTCATCAAGATGATTCTTTACAAGTCAGTTATTTAGGATTCAATTGCTAAACAGCTTCCTAATTCATGCACATCTTGTTTTCTTCATTTCTAAACAACAATCCATACGAAATCTAAAATGTAATAGATTTTATCTGTAAAAATTACACTATTGTATTATTGTCCATGTCATGCACCTGTCAGGAGAGGCTGAATCAGCTGGCTGTATTATTATTTTTTCTTCACAGGACAAAATTCTAACCTCGTTTTTATGTTTTCTAACTGAATTTATATCCAACTGTAGACATTAGAATTCATAAAATCTTGTCTTGACAATGAAAAACTATTATAGAGATGAAATAGCACGTGGCATTGAAGAGCAGCGTGAGCAAAGCAACATAACCAACATACACAAAGCGAGTGAGCCAGTTCCTGTGGAGTCCTGTGTATTAATCTGCCATGCAAGCCTCGTCTCCTCTGCCTCCACTCTACTCTTCTGCTCTCCTTTAGGAGCCAAGTCCTTAATTGGACTTAAACTAATTTATTCAGCTAGTCCAGATTTGTCATGGGCAATTACAAGAAGAGAATTTGTAAGAAAAAAAATTGATACATTAAAAAAAAAATGTTTTGTTTTAGCCAGCATGGTGTACCAACTGCAAAGTATAAAGAAACATTATTCATTTGTGTTTGTCCCCGTGGCTCACTGAGCAGAGATGGCTCTGATGCCCACAGCTGTGGTACAGTAGCTGATTCTGTTTCCCGCTGATTATCATCCAATAACTTCATGACATCCTTTATAGACACAAGGACAAATCCAACTAGGCAATAAAGGCTGTAATGAAATCTATTTTTTTCTGCTAGACAATCTGTCTGGCAGCGTTTTCATTTTCAGAACCTGCTGACTGAAGCCAAAGTGTTTATGTGATGGCATGATGTTTGTCTGTGTGTGTGTGTGTGTGTGTGTGTGTGTATATTTGTGTGTGTGTGTGTGTGTGTGTGGTCTCACCTCTGAAGCTGAGGTAATCTTCATTTACTTGTATCATGAATTCTCCATAAACATCTCGAAACACACCACTATACACCCAGTCCGACACAAACCTGAATGAAGCACAGTAAAAACAGTCAGACACAATCCTGACAGTCCCTGGAGAAAAAAAAAATCGATATAGCAAGTACTACATATCAGTGAAGCAAAGACATGTCCTTGGGTTATATGATCATGTTTTGAAGACGCACGTCTGTATGAAGAGCGCAGTAACTGACCGTGTATAAGGTTCACAGCTGCTCTTCAGCAGCGACAGCAGGACCGGATAGTTCTCGTTGCTGCAGTTATTCTGTGCTTCGTTGTACAGGTAGGACAGGAGCTTAACACCCTGAGGAAAGCCACATGGCACTGAGCTGATATCCCATCTGATAGGCTAAACACAGCCATGACTGATGGCATATTGTAGTTATTGCAGATAAAAGAGCACTCACCACAGGGAAGGTAGCCTGGCTTGCACCCAGAGGCCCATCTACACAGCACAGTTCTGACAGGTACCTTCGATTAAAAGAAAGCAAGGATTTTTTTTGATCTAATGATATTTAGATCAAGGTCCCGTCTGTCGAAACACAACTGTAATGTCGACTGGGTACGGTTGAGGTTTAAAAGAGTGAAATTAACACGAGACATCAGACAAAAAAAGCCCCCCCCAAAAAAAGGGGTTTAACCTCACCTGAGCTGCCGGCCCACTTTGCGGAAGAGGAAGCCAATAGTCAGCAGGCTGAGGGTGTGCGGCGTGCTGAGAACGCAAGCTCTGTAGTAATGCAGGTACTTCCTCAGACCACCTGTAAAAGCCTTAAAGAGAGAAACAATTTGTTTATTTTATCTTATTATGTATGTTGGTATAAAGCCACTGAAATAGTCAGTTTACCTTGTTTATAGATTGCTAAATGCAAATGAAATATTGTGCCTCCGTGGTGTTGGATATTGTTCTGATATTATCAGCCAATGCCATTAACCCTATTGTGTATTTCAACTCTTTTCTCATTTATACTTTAGATTGCTATGTGTGTGAATTAATTATTGGTGTTTTTGTCTTTGCAAACTCATTTGCTTCAAATTGCCCCTTGAGGAATTGAATTAAATTGAACTGATGGCCGCAACACTGGTAACAAGTGGCAAAGGGAGAGGCAAAATGTGCAGTCTAAATGGAATTAATGATGATTATACAAACGTACCTGGAAGACTAGGCCCCTTTTGTCAGCATTCTGTAGAGAAAAGCGACTAAGCCTCAAGTAGTAGGTGCCGTATTGGGCCAGCTCCCCCAGGAGACGAGACACACTCTCTGCAGAGGCTCCTGACACGCACACACCGGGTCTGACATCAAACTGAACACTCTGGGAAGGAGATTACATATTTACACATGGTGGATAAAATAAAAACTGTACAGACTAATAATATCCAATTCCAATAAAATAGCCCAGCAGCAAAGACCGTCTTTGTGAAGCTTATAATATTGAATTTTGTTGAGACTGTCAGAGTCACCTCCACGGTGACTTCTGAAAGTATGGTTTTTGGTATTATTAGATTAGATTGCATTACATAGTCAGGTGTTTGTTATGTTGTCCTTCCTATGGCTGTTTTATGAGATACAGTGTTCCTGGACAGCACCCTTCTGGGGGCAGCACAACAATAACCTAAACAATATTTTTGCAATTTAGTGTAACACTACCACAAACCATATCTTCAAAAATTACCTTCGAGAGAGTCTCAACAAAACTTTTAACATTATAAGCTTCACAGAAGTTGTATTTGACGGCAAACTAGAAATGTATCAGTTTATATTAGATTGTACAGGTGTTCGAGGTAGTGTCTATCTCCTGTATCAGCCTACATGTCATGATAAAAGTCGGCTAGATAGAGAACATAAGGAGCTAAGAGAGTAAACAAGAGAATTAGGATTCAATTTACGTTGTAAAAAATAACTAATCTGCAGATATAAAAACTTAATGGGAGCCAATAAACCAGCAGAAGAGCTCTCTTATGGTTTGTTTTTCCATATTAGGAATAATTAAATTTATTTTCTAATGTGTTAATGTATCATGTCAGGCGACTGACTTGAGTGCTTAATACTGTCGCTTTTTTGTCTAATTTTTCTTTTGCAGTTTTGTAGTAATATACTTTGATCAGTCTACTGGGTTGTTTATATCACACTTGCACAAATTATCCATTGATTCTTCTCTATGTGTTTTTTTTAATAATTGTATGCTGTAACGGTGCTTTTATCACTTTAGTCTGAAAAAAAAAAAATTAATTGCATATCATTACATTTTAGAAACTGATAAATGAAGATGAAATGCACCTGGTTGAGAGGGAAGGTTGTGGACGCCACTCCAATCAGCATGTTGAGGAGGTCAGATACAAGTTGTGTCTGAGAGTCTAGGGGCAGTGGGAGGAGAGGAGAGGGTGTACTAGTGCTGACCACCCTAATCTCCCCCTCCCATAGTCGATAAAGCTTGTCAAATGCCTCCCTGCCTCCTTCTGTTAGATAGAGAGACTCTCTTTTCCCTGGTGGGCTAGTGGGAGAAACAAGAGTGGAATTTGATGCCGTGTTACACAGAGATGGTGTAAACCTAAAAACATAAGTAACTATAAGCAGGCTCCTCCAATATATTGTTAAACTGTGAATCAGTTTTAAAGCAAGAATGTCCAATTATATGTCACTTCTAAGTGAGGTAGCCTTGAGTTGTTTTTTTTAGGTTAAGTAAGTTTTAAGGTGACAGTAATCAATTAACTCCATGCTTTCAAACTTTCTACAGAGCAAATGACGTGACTTACCAGCCGACAGATTCCCAGCAGCGCCGTCTTCCAGGCTCAAATGTCCGGAGAGCCTCCCATAAATCAAGCTCTGGACTGGGACTGGGCTCTGACTGAGAGTCTGGGGTCAGGTTGGAAGATGACTGAAAGCCTTCATCCTCAGACTGATCAAAACAGGGAGGGACCTGCAAAAGAGACAACCACTATGATGATGATGATGAACAAGTCAAAGTAAACAACATGCTTGACACTAGACAAAGCCATAGTCTCATACCCTGATAGCCAGCCCGGTTACATCGATATTACTGGGAACAGGAGGCAGGTCCAGTCTTATGTCTATGTCTGAGGTACGAGTGTGCTGCAGTGCTCCAAACAGCGTCAGCCTGGTCTCCTTCTCAAATTTTTCTTCTGCATCCATTTTAGTCCTCAGAGTGAGCAGCCCTGTGCCTGGTGGGGCCTCCATCAACCTCTGAGTTCCACACAAACTCTCCAAAGTCCCCCATTCCTCCCCGCACACTAGTCCCCATGCCCGCGCCTCTAGCCTCTGCAGCTCCTCACTCTGGTAGCTCCAGGGTTGAGGCCTTCGCAGCACAGGCCTCTCTCGTCTCATGTAGTCCCTGCTGAAAGAGGTCGGGGGTGGAGGTGCAGAGCCAGCTAGGTGAACCAGGAGCTCCAGGACTGAGTCTACTTCCTTCAGGCCAGAAGATGCTCCCTCCGGCAGCCTCTCCAGCTGCTCCTCCAGCATCTCTGCTTCCTCTCGGCACCCTGCCACCCGCAAGTCAAAGCATATCATCAGGACTTTGTTTCTGGGTGGCGTATTAGCCATGGCACTTGGTCCTGAGGCAGACACTTTGGTGCCATCTTGAAATAGCTTAGACAGCAGGGCACCATAGGCACGCTTCTTTAGAGCTCTGCGGAAACCCTCTCTGGAGACTCCTCCCAGGGCACGACGCTTCCATGACACCCCAGACAGGCTGCAGTCACACAGGGCACCCAGCAGCTCAGTGATGCTGCTGCTGTTGCAGCTGGGCTTTATGGCATTATTGGGGCTTGAATACATGGTGGCACTGTTGCCTCAGCCTGTATGAGGGAAACAAAATAGAGAAAAACATAATGCTTCAACCTATCACTTAAATAAACAACCAATTTTAGAAACTGGGATGCATAGTGCACGGCTAGGTTCATAGTAAACGTTCAGCTACACTTCAGACAATAAACAATACAGATACCAGACAAACTTTCAGATCAACCAAAATTTCTAAGACAGAGTTAACCTTTGGGAGCGCATCATTAGTTCTTACACACTAAAAAATAATTAACGTAAACCAGTAAATAAATCTTGCAGCAGAGCCAGGTGATTACTAGCTAAGGCAACGTTCAGCATTTAGCTAAAATCGCTAACGTTTACTATATCATAACTGCATATCCAACTAGCAAATCCAATTATGTCCCGAACTGAAAAGATGCTTCTTGATATTATTATTTTGCCTCACGATGTGGTGTGTCACTCAGCTGACAGTTTCAATCTAGCATCCACCTCCAGTGCATGCTAACGTTTGTTGTTAGCAAGCTACTCCCGGATCAATTCCTGTTTAGCTAAAGTGCCAAAGCAAACAGAACCCACTAGGCGGACTCTCTAAACAGCTCCAAAGATGTCTTTATTATTCCGTGGCTTTCTTTTTCCTGCATATTAATACCAGTTAATATGCTGTGATGATAGTGCTACCTTATAGCTAGCTAGTTGCTTCATTCATCTTTATGTTCCGCCGCGAGCCTACAACAAATTTGGAATCTGCCCCCTTGAATATGATTGGACAACAGAATGACTCGCCTCCGGTGATTGGCTAAAGTTGTTACAAAGGCCACGATGATTGGTCAGTTATGTCGGTCAATCACAAAATAGAAAATCTCATGGTGGTCATTTGCCACCGCGCTTTGGCTCTGATGCATTCAGGTGATAAGGGAAAACATGTACATACCAACTTCCTACAGTTTTCCTTTTTCTGTAGTTCATACATCAAATGTGATTAAGGATAGGAGATGATACTGATATAATTTCAATTAAATGAATGATAAACTCATGTTTTAATCAAATGTATTTTCCAAATATTTGTTTTACTTGCAGTGGTCGGTATTTCAGTGGTGAGTCTGTCTTGGAAATATTAAATGAAATCTATCACTCACCAAGTTTGTGTGTTAGCCGTGGATCAGAAAAACAATCATTAAAACCAGACAAAATTTACAGAACTTTCGATGCTTCTTCTTTACTATTATTTTACATGTATTAAGTGGACTATCTGGTATATAGTCCCATAGGTCATGAATGCAGCAATATTTTCAGAAACACTGGGTCATAAACGTGGGGTGTTGACCTGACCCAAAGTCAGGCAAACCAACGAGCACACTTATTTCTTGTTTTTTTCCGCGTGGCTCCACTTGATACTTGATACTTGATACACACCTGCACGCAGGAAAAGGTCCCTCGTCTTCTGTTCATTATCCATCATGCAGGAGCAAGAACTCCTGCTTCGCGTAATTACGCACTGGTTTCACAAATGATAAGTCATTATATCCTTTGGCACAAGTCGACCAGCTGCTTTTTTTCCATAGTAGACTCGTTTCAAGTATAGGAGAGGTCCTCGGGATGCGTCCTCCTCAGCCACCAAATGGATATTTTTATCTAAACAAATGATTTAATCTGGGGAATATGGCCCCAGTGGTAGTGCATTTAAATACCCATTACAGTATCACATAAGACATTTGAATTTCTGCTGCATGTTCAAACTGAGCTTTGATAGAAATGTTAGCCTTTTTTATCTTGTGAACTTCTGTTTCTCTAGATAGACAGTAAATTATAGTGGAGACAATTTAAATTCACCACAAGTTAGCAGAAGTGCACAGATATATTGTCACCATCATACACAGACAGGATTTTCATTTTAATATTAGGTTTCTTTATTTGTGGCCTGTAACTCTGCACCACCCAGACAACAGTTTTCTCAAGATAACTCACCCCAGACTCCCCTCCTGGCCAATTAAACTCAGCCATTTAGAGAGAGGATATAGCTGATTTAACCATGGATGATATATAGTGTGGGTCGCTCTGGCTTAAAGGACTTTCAAACTCTAGATTCAAATACAAGTCTGCTCAAATGCAAGCAAGCCTAACAGGATAATATCATTTGCTCTCAGGTTATGAGCTTTAGAAAGCCCTAGAATCAGTTGTTGTCAGGTTTTTAAATTATTCATCAGAACAACTGTTTAAAATGACACTACACAATCATTGTTTTTATTTGCATCAAGTTCTCCTCCTCCTCCTCTTCCCCTAAGGCAGGGGAAATCAAAGCCAAATCTCATTAGAAGGTTTGAAACATGTGGAGGTGAAATACAACCTGCTAGTAAACACAACCATTTCCTGCTGAAGGAGAGGCTGGCTGTCGTATGTGAAGCATCCCAGGCAGGAGAACAGGAGCCAGCAACATGCAGATTTTAACCCAATTTCTTGTGAGAAATCCTGCAACGAGGCTGACTTAAAATAATTATTCTTAGTGTGCAGTATTATTGATTTCCAGACAGTGAAGGGCATATTTGAAATCTTATCACAAGTGCACAACACAGCCAGTCATGTTGACTCCTAAAATGATGTAAGCTGCATGTCTTAATAGAAATAAAGTACAGTATTGCCTTTGATTTTTTTTGCACTAACAATCAAGTGTAGTGTACAAGATGCAGTGCTTGCGATAATCAAGTGTAATCACTCTTGCTTTGGCAGCAGCCCTTGAAGTTGCTCTATCTGTTGGTGCATCAATGATCTGCACAGTTAGAAGATGGACTGCACAGGCCTCTGGTCTGTCTTTGATATCTCCACCCCTGTGTCAGGGTTTGTTAAGCAGTCAGATGAAGCAATTTTGCCTTTCATCTTTCTTTTTTCCCATTTCATTCTTAGCTGTCAGTACTTAATAAATGTTTTCGCAGCAATTTTTCATCCTTCACTGCAGATGACAGAGATGCTGTGCGGCTATTTACATTATCAACTTGTTTCATGAAGCCAAACGTTGCCTTCTCGTTTGTATTCTGAGCCTTGTGACAGGAACCTGATGTGTGATTTGAGGGAAAAAAAAAAAAAAAAAAAAAAAAGCATCAGCCATCATAGGGTATGCTGCATATGAAGACTGATGCTATCATGGGATGTAGTTTGTGGTCATAATATGCAAGAATATATGTGGAAAAAAGCTGTCAGGTTCAAGCACTTGGCCTTCCCCTCCATAAGTGATTGGTTGGTTAGAATAAGAGATCATTTTCATGAATCCACCTATTATTCCTGCCTGTATCTAAGCTCTTCAGTGAATCAAAGGTAGAGAAATGAGCTGCATAAATACTAGTACACTTCAAAAAGAAATTGGTGACCTGTGGCATCTGTTACTCTATCACCCAAGGTGATTGTAACTCATGCAATATGCATGGGAGAGTGAGTGTTCAATTGAGGAAAATCAATATTCTAAAAGTGAAAGAAACACAGCAGATATGAAGGGCGTATATGTCTCTGAGTTTATTCATGGAGGAGCGTATGATGAAACCTGTGGGTAACTTCTCCGTCCACACACAGCCTTTGTAAAATTATATTCATTATGTTCATCCAGTACAATCAGATCAGGTACAAGATCGAGAATCTTCTGAGCTGCCTTGGATGGGGAGGAAAACGTTGGCTTCCAATAATGGTCCTACTGAAAATGCAGTGTCCCAGTGTATTTTATCATTACAGCACATTCACAAGTTTCAAAATGGAAAAAAGTCTCGACAACTGCACAAACAGTTTTTTTTTCTTTTCTTTTTTTTGTCCCAGGACTCAATGCATAGGATTATACAGTTAGAATACAGTATTTCAACATGTTTTACAAAGATTTATATGGTATAGGAAACAAGAAATAAAAATAACTGCACAGCAGTAAGAAAGGTCATTTGTCGAGTATAGATAGTCATTTATCGTACACACTGTCGAATAACTTTGAAACACAGGGCAAAAAATTAACACCATTGGAACAATTTTGCGCTATATTCAATCTACATAAGGATACCCTTTTGACTTCAGACTAATTTAGGAATGCCAGACATTTTCATGGGAAACCCAAATCACATTGGCCACTGTTTTACATTTATTCATTTTGGCTTTTTGCCTTTAGCCATCAAAAGTCCTACTAAGCACACGCCACAGACACCCAAAGGAAACGCACACATCAAAACTGCAACAGTAAAATAAATCATACTGAAATGTCTTCAGCCTATTGGCACGCAAATGGCTGCAGCAGGGCATCTAGCATTTTAGACAGCACACATAATATCACAAGTCCAAATACATTGCTGTGTCTATAGCACTATCATCATCATAATCACCTAGGTTACCAATAGAATAATTTAGAAACAATATATATGTATCATCCTATTCAATAAGGCACATTTTTGGTTAAAGAAAGGCTCTGAAAGAAGCTTCTTGCATCAACTCTGTCAGTGAGAGGAGTCAGCAGTAAACAACAACGGAGACAAGGATGGAGTCTGCAGTCGGCATGCAATTAAGATCAAAAGCCTCCCCTGCTGATTCCATTATACAGAGTGCCACTCTGCACTGCGCTGAGTGGGCAGTGCCAAGTGCTGTAGGTCGGGATGCCAGGGTGCCATGCTGAGACAGCAGGCAGACAGGCAGGCTTGAGGTCTGTGCAAACCTCTCTCTAGCCAAGGCAGGAATCATTAACATTCTGGGGTCTCTGGAGCTCGTTATGCTCTGTCAACTTTACACATCCATGATCAGATACAGGGAGTACAATTAAATCATCTGTCAACAGCAAAACCTACAATTTAGAGATGAAACGCGGTGGTGTTTAATGGCCCAAGAAATATCAAACCCTCATTCCTATCCTGTCGACCCTCGGCTCTGACACTGACATATCAATATTCCAATTACTGTAACAATTATGTACACGATTGAACCCCAAGCTTCCCAACATCATACGAAGGCTAAAACCACTGTAATTTGTTCAAGACATTTAAGTACCAACTGTATCTGTGGCAAATTATTAATATCAGCAATAGGCTATTTCATAGCTTTAGAGGCAGTATGCTTGATGATTATCTGGAACATTACAAAGGTAATACTAAAAGAAAAATGGCACTAAAAATCATAACACTAACAATGCATGTATCAATTTGGAAACTTTTCTAACATATTGCTGAATTGCTACTGTATGTGAATACATTTAGTAAGCTAATGTGACTGTCAATTGTGGCTCATGGTATTCTGACATTATTGCAGGGCTAATATGAGTGACATGGCTCCATGAAAGAACATAGTTGCTTCTTGCTGACAGTTAAAAAAAAAGAAAAAAAAAAGAAAGAAAAACCTTTACAGCAAAGAAAAAAAAAAAATCTAAAAACAGTCATTAACTGAAATGTCTTAAAAATCGTCTTAAAATGTCTTTCTGTGCTTTAGTTGAAGTGGAATGTATCATGGCACTGTACAATAAAGGGAGACAGAATGTGCTATTATTGATTTCCATGAGCACAAATGGCAATCCAGCTTGAAGCAAATCGGAGTCAAAAGAAAAAGAAAATTGAACTCAAATATTTATGAAACGACTGGTGAGCTGTCATTCATATGAGCCTGTACATTGCTAGATTAACCAGTGTCCTTGTGAGGACCCTTTGGTCTCTGTCAAAAAGCTCGGTGAGAGCACAGGCTCCAGTGTGTCACTGGGTTTGGGGGATTAAAATGACAGAAATCAGGCGTCCCTTCGCCCTCACGCCTGACATTAGGCATCCTGTGTGTGCACACACACATTCCCACGCATTCATTCACTCACACACACACACACACACACACACACTCACAAACTACACAAGCGAACACACATTCTGGTTTAGCAACGCACACTCTTGTTCACATGTTATACTTCACACAGACATCTACGCACACACAGGCTAATAAAAACACTATCCGCACCACAAGGTGATCCATTTAAAAAGATAATTTTTTTTCCTTATAAAGCTTTCCGCATAAAGACTGCACGATAAAAAAAATATATAATACAATTCTTAAAACCTTTTCTACACAGAAAGAAATTGAACATCTCCTTGATTATCACCTGTGCCAGTGCTCCACGGAGGGGCTTAATTCTCAAAGAGAGGTCTCCTGCCCAGTATTGTGGGAGCAATATTCAGTGAAGCATGAGTGAGCATGCAGACCTTTAAGGTTTGGCAAGTGAGCTTTAAGGCGTACCTATGACAGTGTAACCCATCATTTTATTCCCCCTTTTGCTCTCTATCTGCATCTCATTAGTCCCTGTAAAGAAAATTGTCCCAGGGCCAAGTTGTACAATATAGAAGCCCATGAGTCCCTTCTCACCTTATTTCCATATTTTATCCTCTAAAAGGAAGAAATAAGCCCCTGTAGTCACTGGCGGTATCCTAACTATTCCCCTCCCTCCCCTGTCCCTCCCTCCCTCCTTCCCTCCATTCAGTGGGTTAGAGATCAGTCACTTTGTTTTCCAGGGTGGCTGCTATCTGCTGGAGCCGCAGGGTCAGCTGTTTACTCTGGGCAGCTGGGTCCTCGTCTAGGGATGCGATAATCTGAAAGGGGGATGGCAGGTGAGAAAGATAGAAATGGAGGAGAACGAGGGAGAAGTCAGAAATAACAAGGGAAGAAGAAAAAGAAGAGGAAGAGGAGGGCGAAGGGGGAATGTCGGGAAGAAGCAAAGAAACAAGGAAAGGGGAACGAACAGAGCACAGGACAAAGAGAGGGAAAAGGGCGGGGAGAGTGGGAGGAAAGGATGGTGTTATTTGAAATCAACAGTCACGTCATATAAGCGGTTATTGTTTGTGAACTCCACTTAGGGAGACTGACAGCCCCATTTGTTTATCCAACTTGTTCATTAGGTTTTGTTTATCCCCTTTTCGTGACCTCAAGTGGCAATGCACAATGGACGCTTAAAAATCAATTCCCAGAGCAATTTTCCAATTCACATCCCACAGAAATGCTTTCAATTAAAATTTCATACAATCACTCTTCTGGCATATCAAGAGTGAAGAGAGAAAAAAAAGGAAAAGCAATAATATAGTGGGCAGTAGTGCATTAAGTGGAATAGCCTCCTTTGGATGCGATAGGAAAAAGAAGGGCTTCTTACCCCATCATAGTATTTGCTGGCGTACTGGTAAAGCTGATGGAGAGACACTTGTGTGTTCAGTTTGTCTGTGTGAGACTGGAGGACACAAATGACAATTTACAGGTTACAGAGAAAGTGAACCCATTAAAAGAGTTGAATGAGCAATCTACTTTTTGTTACCAGGTTTAAAAAAAAAACTATTTTAACTTCTTTTTAATTAAAGTGACAGAAAAAAACAAACTAACCTTGTTAACATGTAACCTTGTTGCGTGTTGTTATTATTTAACATCAGGCTCTAATGACACAGAAAATGACAGCTGTGTTTCTTACCCGTGACACCTCTGCCAGGTGAGTGTTCATGTCCTGGTCACTGACGGGTACCATCTGCCTGATGCCCTTGTAGTAACTACACACACACATATACACACAACTTAGAAGCATGAAAACAACAGCTCAAAAGTGAATTGTAAAGTGTTGACAGGACTTACTCATCCACCATTTTCTTATAGGTGGAGATCTCCTTTGCATAGAGTAGTTTGTTACTTGGAGAGTCCTAGACACAAAAAGTGGACACAACAGTGAAAAACAATGGCCGCTTAATGCTGATTAAACTTTGACATTCCTCTTCTCACTCCTCTTTACTTCTAATGTAAACCACTTTGTTCTCCTCATCTTCATCTATTCTCCTATCTTCCCTCTTGCTCTTTCACCTTATTCCTCCGCCTCTCCTCCTCCTCCTCCTTCTCCCCTTTGTTTCCACTTACCCGGCTGAGTTTGTGCTCGCTCTTGGTGCAGGCATCCATGAAGGTCTGAGCGATGACAGAGAGTGAGGCGTCCACCACTTCAGACACATGCACGTCGAAGATGAAGTGGGGATTCTTGAGGATGTTCACCCAGAACCGCAGAGGCAGGCTGCGCGGGGGGGAAAAAGGGCAGGAAAGCAGTCTATCATCACGGTTGTTATCATTATTATAGCCTCAGAACGGGGAAAATCTCATCAACCACATTACATCGATGAATTCGTTTGAGTCAGGGAGGCATTTCATGTGTGAGAGCACTTGCCTGAGGTGCAATTGAGTGCAGTACAAGATAATAACAGGGAGGGAGAAAAGCCTTTCTTGTAGGTGTCAGTTTATTCAGAACAATACCCTCAACTGTCAGTTTATATTACTATTTCATATGATACTGACCTCTGAGAATTATTGCCGTTCAAGGAAAATGAAAAAGAAAAAATTAAACTCAGTAGACTTTTTTTTTTTTTTTTTCCTTTTCAAAGATAAGAATAATAGAAAGGGATTCGCACTGAGCAACAGTCAAGGATGCTTGTCTTGCCAAACGAATAGTGATTAGAAATGCTAAAGCTACAGCACAAATTTGACCTTTCAAGTCCCGTGCAGCCTAACAACTTAAAACACTGACTACATAATGTAATGCTCGAGTACGCTCGCTGATTTCCCTCCTGAACATGAGAACACAAGCTCCATTCGTTTCTTTCCAAACTCATGTCAGCTTGTGAATCCCCCAAAACGCCCCAAAATACAGCACTTTCCAAAAAAATTCTCCCCCCCTGATCGGAGCGCAGGCCCCGCCATCTGAGACATGAAATGCACACCGTGTAAAATTCATACTGGTTTGGTAATATCTCCGGGGAAGGCTGCAGTGAGAATACAATAGAAGCATAAAAATAGCAATGTTGCTATAATCACAGAATTAAATTAGCTTGGGACATAATTACCATGTTTGTTTGTTGTTATGCCTCATACACACATTCATATTTAATACATGGCCCTCAGTTGATTTGATAAACAGAACGGGTGGATGCAGAATGTGGTGTGGAGTGTAGTAAGTAATTAAATCGCTCATCTCCTGTCCTTGTGTGGGTGCTCTCTTGCCAGCCTTACGTCAATCATTGGCATCTACATGCAACACGTCGTCTTGTATGCTTGAGCCTTAGCCGACGTGACACTAATTTATGCACTTAAATGTCACATGGGAGCAGCAGGGCTCCAAATGCAAACTAAGTGAGCTGAAATTGTGCATTTGTATTCAGCTCTTTCTTGGTTAAGCAAGTTTTATTTCTTGGAGAGTTACTGTATCTCAGGCGGTGGGATTTGTGTGCTGGTCGGACTCAAGACAGCTGTGTATTAGTGTGCCTTAATGTGTGTGGAGATTTTCTCAATTACAGTTCATACAACTGGAACTTTGAGAGTGGCTATCAGTGTATGCAGGCATGCAGTGCTTTTTACCTATTAGTCTTCCAGATATGGATGGTCTCCTCATCCACATTGTTGTGTTTCACCGCCTGCTCATCCAGGAAGTCAAAGAAATATTTGACAGCCGGTGGCACCACTGCCCCAGAGCACAGCACGCTGCGGAAGAAGTCATCCACAAACTGCTGCAGTGTTCCCTGAAAGGGGCCACAAATAATGTGAGACAGGGCAGAGACGGAGAGCAGCACCAAAATAAATCAAGACGCAGCTATTTGAACGCAATGCAAAGGTAGATATTCAACACAAGAGAGTATTTTCTGATATTAAAGTTGGCTTTTTGACTGAAAAGAGTCAGAGAATTACTCTAGATAAGTACTTAAAGATCCCCTCAAGACATGTTTTAAGACATAAAAATACTCTCTTTGGATAATAATTTGAGTGTAATATGGTGTATCCACACAAAAAAAAAAAAATTACCTTGTTAAAATCTTTAAAATTACATCTACTCCATCTCCCTCATGAATATTCAAATATTTCTAATTTCAGAAGTTTAACTGCTGGACACAAGATGTCTCCTACTCCACTGTCGAGTCCATTCTCAGTGTCTGTACGCTGGAGGCTTCAAGTTTCGACATCAAACTTGTTGCATACTGAACCACGATTGAATCCAAACTAGTTGCAATATCACAAATCACGCTCTAATGGGTGCGCGCCGTCAAGTCAGATTTTTGGTGAGTACAGAGAAACTTTTCCCCTTCATCTGATGAAAGTGAAAACAGGCCTCTAGTGTCAAACTAGAGCCTGCACATACATACATTCTGCGCAGTGAAGCTCAAACATTCAGGTGAAGTAACAAGACACATTTTTGAGTGGAGGGGGACTTTAATAAATATCCAACTGCATAAATGATTCTCTCTTTGTACCTTTACAGAAAGGAGTCGCGTTAGATAGATCTCTGTAATGGCTTTGGTCATCGACTTGTCCTTTATGCTGCCTCGTTTAGACTTGATCTCATCCAGTTCGTCTGCCGGCCTCACCAAGTGAAACACCTTGTCATCGTCCAACAGAGCATTCCCTAGTGGGGAAAAACAACACTTTAAACTTTCCTTTAACAGTTCTAACTCCTTATTTATTCATGCACACTCTTACAGAACAGACAGTAAAAAGGGGAGGGGGTGTTTGTCAACTGAATTTGAATGCAGAGAGAATATTCAAGCAGAAATGCTAAACAATCATCTTGTTCTGAAGTGTACATAAAAAGGCTGAAGATAAAAGTGCATATTATTTCAAAATAATCTCAGTGTGCTTTACATAAAACAACATTTATTAGCATGCTAAATGAGAGTGGGGGTGTTGACAAAAGCCCTGGGGAAAAATAACAAAGACAATCATTATATTCTCAAGTATACATCTGATCTATGCTGGCTGTGGGTCAACGTGTGTGTGTGTGTTTAAAGAGACACTTACGCTCCTCATGGTTTTCCTGGTTCTGGTCATAGTTCTGCTGAGTGTGAAGCACTCTAGACAAGACTAATGTGGCATTATCTCGCACCTGGAAAGCACAAAACATGCTTTTGTTAGACCAAAAAAAAACACACAACAACAACAACACACCATTTCTTCACACACCTTGAATTTAATAGGTACTGTGACTGAGGTCAGCAGTCTCTTTTAGTGCACCAGAACTAATTCATAATCAATGCGATTGAGTGGACAGCAACAGTGGGTCTTTATTGGAGTATTTACAGGCCATTTTCTTTAGCGTCAACTCATTATTGACCCCACAAATACTGTGATTAGCACTACTCTGACACAGCTAATTAATCTGTGGCAGCAAGACGGTCCACTAAGAGCAACTGTGAGACATCAGCAGGTAGGATGAAAAGAGGAGGAGCACCTTAGAAATAGGGGGGGATTTAAGTGGCCGAAAAGCAGGACAAAAAAAAGGGATATTTTGTGAGTGACCTTTACTTTCCGAGGATCAATAAAGTGCCAAGAAGATTGAGTGGCGTTCTGTCGCCATTGAGAGCTGGCAAGACTGCAAGTGCCTGGTGGTGAGAAGTTAAAATTTTAGGCATGGTTGCTAAGCTGATGAAGGCAAACCGTGGAAAGGAAAATGTTTAGACGGTGCCTTCTTGAATATTTGATTTGTGAGCACAAACAGGTTAATCTTTGTCTAAAGATATTTTTTGTTTGTTCCCTAACTCACACAGGAAGCATGTGCTCATGTGTTCCATCATGATTAAAGATATATTCTGCAAATATTCTACTAAAACCTTTTTACACAGTATGGAAGCCCCTTCCAGATCACATAAAATCCTTGACACTAGTGTCTGATGCTGGAGGATTATCACCCTGCAAGCCCTTCCTAGTGTTTTAATCTATTTCCTTGTCTATTCATTAATGTACTGTTAATTTATTTGTTTATTCTCTTTGTTTTTGTTGGTGTTTTTGTCAAGGTTTTATGTCCAAGAGGTTGGATTTAGTGGATGAGGGGTAAGACGGGTGAATAGGTGCTGTAATATGTTTTCTATTTGTGATATTTTGTTGAAAATTATAATCAAATTTTGTCAGCTTCTACAGGTAATTTGCTGGCATCTCCTGAACAAAATAAACAGAGAGAGGAAACACACAGAGAGCAATCCATTCCTAAAAGATGAAGAGTTTATTAAAAAGCTGATTAAAGATTTGTCAAAGGCCTTAAAGGACCACTTCACAAAATGTTCACTATTGTTTCTGTTATACATGTTATATTGTACATAGACTTGTATTATACATTGATTATATACAGTATGTATATTGTTATTCATTTATGCATTGAATTATATATTTTGTGTATTCATTCATATACATTATATGCTACACAACATTTTCCACTTTTTTTGGGGGTCTAATTTCAGTTTTCAGGTTCTGGTTGTGGGGGTGATGTCTCCCTACCAGATACACTTAGTCAATTTTTAAGATGTATTTTTTGCGCATTTTATGTCTTTAGTGGACGGTTAGTTCACCCAGGCACTTCAAGTATACTGTCACCATGTTTTTACACATTCACACGTGTCTGCTCATTGATTTGACTGGTGGTGAATAGTAAGGAAATTAAACATTTAATAGTTTTGTGGTGATAGGAATACAAGACAGTAAAAATCAGATATGTGCTGGTGAATTTAATTTAAAATGCACAGCAGACACAGATTTCATATACAGCACTGTGACACAAGATGTACAGCTCAGCCTGTAACTGAAACGGTGTGAAAATAGGCAACCCCATTCTTATCCACACGCCCACATACAGCTATTTACTTCCCCACTGCCTCCTCACATCCCCTGCTTTTTCAGGCCTGATTTTTTTTTTTTGTAAATATATGTGTTGTATCAAGATATTTAGCTTTGTCAGTACTCACGTTGTAGTGTGCCAGAGTGTTGATGCGTTTCCACCTGCCCTCTTTCTGGGAGGTCAAGTCCAGATCTGACAAAATCTGCCCTGTTGAGCCCGGGCGCCACTCTGTGGTGAAGGCAGGAAGAGAAACTCAATTAAAATTGAAATCATCTCTTATAGCACCGTGGTAAGTAGACGTCTACTACAATGTTAAGCAAATTCTCACCATATGCTTGTAGGGGTTATTTTTTGTTGTTGTTGTCCTTTTTCAGTACAGATTTCATTTATTTCATCATGTGTCATTGTTACTCAGAGGTTACCCTGTAATAATGTGGTCTTAAGTAAATCCAACTATAAACCCACCTGTCTCCCTGGCTTTCTCCTGGGATTTAGTGACACATTTGAGCTGATTTGGGTGAGGAAGTGACAGATCAAGATTTTTCTGAATATTTTAAATCTAATTCTAAACCGCGATTTGCACCCAAACATTTTCAATTTAGAGAAATCCGACACTGCTGCAGACCTGAGCTCAACACCATCTGCTACATATGATTCATTTACAAGTAACACCAAATATAAGGGGGTTATCTTTCTGATTCACCATGAAAGAGGACGGATCTCTGCTTATCTAAAATGTATAAAGGAATGAGATCTACAGCATGCGTGGGAATAAAAAATGGCTTTGATGTTGGAAAACGTCTATAGAGCTTTAGCCTTTCAAGTGAGTCCCTAAGGTTTCTAACAGTAGCAAGCAAAACTTTGTTTAGGGATGAAGGCTTTCTTCATGCTGCTGACACTGAATAACTTCTCAACCTTTTTTTACATTCCACACACAAAGACAAAAAGAAAGAGACAGAGAATCTTAAAATGATCTGTTAAATGAACTTCAAATTAAATAATCAATTAAATATTTAAATAAACGCATTCTGATTCAATTAAAAATGCATTTCAGTCAGGACTGAAATAACTTCCATTTTGACATCCTCGCCACTCCCTGTAACCTTTACATTATTCATCATTATTAGACGTTTTCTGCTTCAACTCATCCTCCTCTGAGGTGGCCCTCATTTACTCACCCAGCGTGACACTGTCGACCTTGGGCCGCAGGGAGTATGGCAGGTTCCTGTACACCTGCTCTATGATCTTCTCTTTCACCTGCGAGATGGTATCACAGTTCAACACCTTGACGGGCGTCACATCTGGACCCTCGCCATGCACCAGCACTTGCAAGGTCTGGCAAACACACACACACACACATTAAGAACACGTGGTGATAGAATGTGCAGAACAAATGACAAATATGCATAAATATTCAAACATGGTCAGAGCACACAGCCACCCACAAACCCACACGCCAAGTACCCTCTGTCGGGATGATGTTGTCATGGCAACCGGGGGTCTGTAAACGCACACACACACACACACACACACATACACACTCTGCGACGACACCTGACAGGACCCCTGTCACCTTGGTCAGCTAATGACCAGGGCTCAGCAGGAGCAAACTCTGACCCACCTCGCCTCCTACACTCAGTCACTCTCTCAGAAATAACTAACTGACCACTCGACAGATTCAAACAGGAGGCAGCCAATCCAATCGCAATAGCAACCTCATAAGCCAGTCTGCATTTGAAGAAAATGGGGAGAGCTCATGCTGTGAATTGAAGCAAATAGGAAACACTGTGTATGCCTGTGAAATCTAGTTCATTGCATTTTTTTCCTCCCTCTGTAATTCAATCACAGAAGGCGATCCATCATGGTGGGAGACATGTAATTCAGGCTAATTTGATAATTGTCCTCGACAACGGCATTACTCATGGGTCTTTTTATTTGTGCTGACTTTAACAGAAAACAGCTGTGTTCACATTAGCTTCCATTATTGAAACACGATACCAAGTAAAACGCACGGGCCGAAAGTCGTGTAGTGCCCAAATGGATACAGAGCAGGTGCAGGCTGGAAGGTCGAGGGGAGGTTGTGGAGGTGACTTGTACTCTATACTTGTACCGACTTGTAGTACTTTCACTTAAGCCGTGCTTTTCACTGCTATATTGGAATGTGTTGCCTGTGTCGTTTTCGAGCTGAGAACATTGACACTGAAAATGGATGTCACACAAAAGCAGGCAGTCGCCTGGAGGGTTTTTTGGTGGTTACCATGGCAACTGCACTGTGAGTGTGTGCGTGTGTGTTTGTGTCTGTGTTGCTCACCAGGCACAAAATACTGTGCAATCTCAGAGCAGTGTGTGTGTATGTGTGTGTGTGTGTGTGTGTGTGTGTGTCTATCCATCTCACCAGGACGGAGTACTCCACGTCGTCGCCCAACAGGCCTGTGTCGTTGAGAGTGTACTTGGCTTTCTTCACTCTGGCGTCCACGGGCCCTTTCTCGATCTGGTGCTTGATAGCTCGGAACAGTTTGTACAAGGGCTCGCCTGCAGAGTCCTGGTACACGCACACACACAAGCACACAAATCCATTTAGAAGTTGTCGCAGATGTTGTCAAGAAGCTAATTGTTGTGATTAGCAGAAGACAGATAAATGCACATTATCAATACCAGGAGCTAATAAAAGAAAAATGAAGAAATCCATGAACCAAGCCTGTGGTTTTCTTTAAACACTTATTCTGTTAGTGACAAAATACATTAAAAATGAAATTAGTGGATTTCAAAATGATAGAAGACTGTGTTAGAGTTCTGAATAGTTATACTTATTAATTAATTCAATACATTACCTTCAAAAACTGGTAAAGGCAGATAGACATCCAGTTGCATAGCATCCTCTCCACCACTGTCTCTGACCTGGAAAACACATTAGAGCAGTTTTTAATTTTCCTTTCAGGAAAACTGTGAATACGTTTGGTGAAGGAATACTGTATGTTAATAAATAGAGCAAACACATTTAAAAATTGAAACAACTTTCTTAAAGTTACAGAAAACTTTAGATTTAGAATCGCATTTCTTCAATAACTATGCACAGAATCAACTAATTTATTAGGCGGGTTGTTATGGCAACACACACACACACACACACACACACACACACACACACCCCATGGCATATGTAGCGTAAAGGTAACAGACGAGTCATTAACTATACACTCACCAAGCACTTTATTAGGAACACCTGTGCAATCTAATGCAACTCAATGCAAACAGCTCTGCCATAAACTCTATTTTTACAAAGCTTATACAGTCTCAGTTTTTGTTGACATTGTCAGAAAGGTGATAATTCTACTTTATGTTTATTATTATTACTTTGTGTTTAGTATTGGATTGCATAAGATTGCACAGGTGTTCCTAATAAAGTGCTCAGTGAGTGTATGTTTTATTGAGAGGAGCCCCTAACGACCAGAACTGAATATACTTGTGTATTGATACTCTGCGAGTGCTAACAAAAAAAAAAAACAACTTTCATTTGGTTTCTAGTTGGGTTGGATGTGTTGAAGCTGGTCTGTTATACATTGAAGACAGTGTTTCTATAAAATGTCAACAAATTTCTGCACAGCTTGTCAGTGTCCGGATATTTTAATTCAAACTCGTGTCAGTAGTCACTTGACGGATCATCCGTCCTAATGTCAGAATATCCACTGGTGGAGTCCATTGTTAGCTGTTAGCCAGCCTAATTAAATGTCTTGTATATAAGGTGGCCTGTGTTGGCACAATGGCCTAATCAGCATAATGAGCCTCTCCATTGGGGGATAATTAAGATGTGTACTTGCATAACAGCCAGTCACAACGTGCCTAGGCACAGCAGACAGTTCAGATCACATAACCCCCTCCCAGCAGTGATGAGTGACTGTACTGTCAGACAAGTGGGTCCCGCTGAGGGAGGGGAGGCAGCCGTCAGTGCTTGATTTGACCTTGACATGATCATTACAGGGAGGAAAAGGGTAAAGAACAAAGAACACTAAAGTTAGAGTTTTCTCCGAAGGCTATTTACTTCAACCAAATTAGTCAGCTGAATGTTTACAGACACCAGTACTACAAAGACATTATGAGATACTGCCAAGGGAGAAAACACTGAGCAATTAATATTAGGTAATATCAGAGAAAAACATCCACAGGATTTGGCAAGTTCCTAAGATAACCAATTAAATTGAACAATAAACAATTTTGAGTTCTAAGTTCATGCCAGTCATACATATATTTTTTTTAATGGGTGTCATATTTCTTAATGGCGCACAGCTATTTTTTGTCATATAACAATTTAACTCTCCTCTTGCTGAAAAGGGCAATTATTAAGAATTTGGGTCAGGTTAGCTGTTGGCTCAAGTACTGCAGGTGAATTACAGCTCAATTGATGAGCATTGTCCTGATCAAGGCTGAAAGCAGGGGTTTATTTATACTGCAAAAAAGGTCCAACTCTAGGATGAATTACAGATTGTCCTACATTTGCTCAACGATAACCCGAAAGCTTCCATTTCGGAAAGGATGCGTAAAATGTGGCTTGCAGGTTTGACTGCGGCCAAGAAGATTATAGCTCAGCACTAAAACCCTCCACATGATTTACCACCAAAACACTGGTTATGATGTCTGTTGGATATTTTATAACTGGAGCTGCCTTCCTCAACCAAGGACTATACAAATAAGGACAGATTCGATCAAAACTGTGAGAGAACTTTTACTTCAATGATTGGAACTCTGGGATTCCTGATTTGCACTTTTACACTTTGAACAGTATATTATTCGGACAGTCTCCCTGAGCAAGGTGGCGGGTAAAGGTGGGTTGTGGCGATTGGAGGGAGGGAAGATAAGGGGAATAAGAAAATCTTATATGAGCAAAGTTTTTAAAAAAAGAGTGATAAAAAAGGGGGAAAATCATCCTGACAGAGGACTACGCTGAAAAGCAACTTGCAGGAAGCCGATATAATTTGACACATGTATTCAGGGAAACCATAAACTTTTTTACATTTTAGCTTTTGGCCTTAATACCATGAGGTAGTAGAAGATGAAGAAGAACTGCAGAAGAAGATTCATCCAACACTTCGTGTTTGGACTCCAAGGAGGAAAAAAAAACAGAAGAAGGAGCAGAAGGAGGAAGACTGGAATAGATCAAGCAGCAGTCTGTTCTCGATAGTGGACTACAGTAGTCAACAGAAAACATGGCAACAGAATGAAACAGTCCACTACATCTTGAACTGAATCCCAGTCCTCCTAAACTGGCTGATAATACTGCTGCCAGGCTTTAGATATGGAGTTATTCTGGTTATAGAGCTGAGAAAGGAGGATGTTTCACGGTCTCGGAGCAAAAATTGTCAGACAAGACTCATAATCTACAGCCACGCTAGCGCTCTGTGAGGTTGTACTGTACTTTGGCAAAACAGTGCTCTGAGCTGAATGCTAATGTCACCATGGTAATGCTCACAATGGCAATGTTAACATGCTGTTTAGCAGGTGTCACCATCTTAATTAGCACTCAACACAAAGTACAACTGAGGCTATGGGAATGTCATCATTTCAAGCACAGGTGTAAAAAATAACATAAACGATGGCTCCATTCCATTAATTGTCCCAGTAAGCCATGACAGTGAGTGAGAATGCACAATACCAGAGTCCTGCGACTGGCTCACCTGCAACGCAGCCATCATTAATGGTGTGAATTCCATCTGTGCTTTACCTGACAAAATATCTGCTGTGAAAAGGGTCTATTTGTGAAATTTTAATGGCAATTCAACCAATAATTGTTTAATCCAAAACTACAAGTGTCAACCTGCTGGTGGCGCTATGGGAAAAGTCAGAGGATCACCACAGTCATTAGGATTCATAGTTTTGGGAGCCATGAATGTCTGTATATGTTCTGACAATCATCTTGAGTTATTTTACTGGATAATGGTGAAAAGTTTGACCTGCTGGTGGCGCTAGAGGAAAAGACCGCTAGCATGGCTCTAAAAAGCATCCAAGTTGCCAAAATATGTTCGCAGTACCAAACTTGATATTAAACCTGATACTTGGATGTTTTGGCATTGCCATTGCACCAGTATTTACAGAGCAGCAACACTGAGTTGCCTTCTCACTCACCTGCGCAGCATGAGTTTGGGGTTCTTGCTGTTGACGTATTCCTCCATCAGCTCCAGCAGCAGTGTTCTCATGATGTCGGTGTAGTATTCCAGTTTCCCATGCAGAGCCACTGTCAGCAGGGAGGCAAAATACACCTTGGCCCTGGCGTTGAAGTCATGACTGCGCTCCAGGGTACGGATAAACTACAAATACATTACCACACACACAGAAACAGGCAAATGACAAGCCATATTAATCATCCTGATGATGCCCGCACACACACACAGAACCACACACAAGCTAATCAAACGTAATATGCTTTTAAATAATCAAAAGACTAACGCTAGTGAAAACAATAATTATCAAGTTAAATTTAGTTCTGCCCAGTAAAATATTGTGGCTTAGGAAATATACCAATTAGGGGAAGAGGAATCACCCACACATGCAGTTAACACCTCAGAGGCTGTTTCTGTGCCAGCAATATTGGATTATTAGGAATCTTCACATGTCACCCTCTGCTATATCTTCTGTTTCTCACTTCGAATACTGTCCTCCACTAATTAAAACATTACTCAGTTCAACTGATGAGAGCCTGAATTTAAAATAGATCCTGATAAAGGATAGAGGTTACGGCAGATTTTGAAAGCTCACAGAGACGTAGGAGAGTGTGATTTCTTAAATAAGTTTACTGAGCTAATGTACTACCAACAAGTCCTCTGAGGAGACCAAAAGCAACAATCCTGCCCCATTTTAGGAGGACGCATAGCCATCACCTGATACAGTTTATGGCTCTGTGCTATAGAAATCTGCTGTCATCCAAACATAAAAGAGTCATATTATTGAACTGGGTGACCTATTCCGTCATTGCAATGAACAAGGCCAGTTGAGTTTATTCAGAAACAACTCCTCAACTGCATTTTCAATTTCTGAGTGGCCCCAAATCAGGGAGATGTCACTGCACATGCTCAAGGACGTGGTTCATGTTGCTTTGGCAATTTTATGAACTCAGAGGAGTTTTTAAAAAAAGAAATACTAAAAGATAAAATAAGCCACCCTTATCCTTACAGTCTATTTACTCTACACTATATATTGTATTGTATAAACCAAACAAATACAGTTTATTGCATTGGTTAAATTCTAAAGAAAATAAACATAATACTAAGACTCTATAGCCATGATAGCTGCTCTGTGAGGCTGTACTTAAAGTTCAGACAAAGAATTTGGACAGTTACACATGTGTTCATTCTTCAGTCTCTACTTCAGCACATTCAATTTGAAATAAAGTAATCGATATTACATTAAAGAGCTACCTCTCACCTTTAATTTCAGTAGGTTTATATCAATATTGAAAGAACTGTGTGGGAAATGTAGCCCTTTTAATACATAGTGCCAGAAAGTTTAGGGGTTCAAAGGTAATTGGACACTTGGCTACTAAATGTTTCTCGGGCAGCTGTGTGGCGTTTCAGCATCAGCTCGTGCACAAAAGAGCTCACACGTGGTTCGGAGTTGAGAGTTGCCATTTAGACTGAGGTATTGTCTGTCAATATGAGGAGTAAAGAGGTGACCATGCAAGTGAAGAAGATAATAATGAGGCTGAAAAAAAAGCAACAAAAAAATAAGTAGTTGGTTTGCCAAAACCAACAGTTGGGTACATTCTAAAAAAGCAGGTGTGCCCAGGAAAACTAGAAAAATGGCAAATGACCTGGTGGACAGAGGAGCACAAGTCTTGTAGATGACCGGACAGTTATTTGCATGGTGAAGAAAAACCTCTTTATGACCATCTCCAGGATGTAGGCTTACATGTTTCCTTGTCAACGATCAACAGAAGACTTCATGACCATAACCTTAGAAGATTCACCACAAGATGCAAACCCCTGGTAAGCCTCAAAAACAGAAAGGCCAGGTTGCAATTCACAAAAACGTTGAGTTTGGGAACAGAGTTCTTTAAACTGATGAAAAAAAAAATCAACCAATCAATAGTCAGGGCATCACCAAACTCTTTAGGATCATTAGGATGTCTGAGAAACATGAATGAATTTTGTGGCAATCATTGCTGAGTCATTTCAGTCTGGAGCAAAGCAGTGGACTGACCAAAACTGACATCCTAACAGCCAGCAGCTACTGTGGCTAAAAAGAAAAATTAGGAAATCTAGATGTGTTTTAATAGTATCACGCATCATTTACTTTGTAAAGCTCCCAGATCACACATTGCTGTAAACTCTGTGTGTGCAGACATCTGTATCAGTCTGGGACCACAGCTGACATTTAGTGATACACGTCCATGTACTGTATAATTACATTAATGAGGAAGGTCTTGGAGTTCAGGAGGTTGGAGAACTGGTTGAGTGCCTGGGTCACTGTGGCCCGTCGAGCCTCTGGGATGTCCAGCTTCCCTGTGATCATCACATCATTGGCGCCATCCTTAGAGGGCAGGAAGAAGACGCGGTCTGTGTAGGTCTTGTAGTCTAGGAAGGGGATTCGTCCCTCACTCAAGTCGTTGGTGTGGTCCTCCATCTCGATCATCAAGTCTGCAAGACGGAAACAAAAATAAATATCAGCTCTTTATATCATTGCTCTTTAATAAGCAGTTTTTTTCATTTTTCATTAGCTGCTCGTCTGTCTCAATCTTTATGTCGCGAGAGGCAGAGGAGGGAAGTGGGAGCATTGCAGGGAAAATTATTTCAGCTGTGAAAGATTGTTTTCTATTACTGTTACTGCAAAACTGCTCCTCATAATGATGATAACATGATGTTAAGCAGGAGAATTTATTTAATTCACTGCAGTACAATACATCAAAGAAATTTAATCAGAGCTATGAAACACTTCATTACTTTATAGCTACAAAGAAACATGGATCCTTTGAGGGGTATTAGTGATATTGCCGAGCCTTTGCACAGCAGCACAGATAATACCTGTGAATTCTTTCTTGCAGCGGTCTCGAACGCTCTCCTCCAGATTCTCTAGCTGGTGTTTCACCTTCTCATACTCCCTCTCTGCCTGTTGACTCTTTCTCCTGCACAGATGATATGATACAAACACAACACAGGTATCAGCAAAGCAAATATTTGTGGAAGGGAAGGATTTCAGCTTATTTTGTTAAAGATATGCTTGGAAAAAATGTGTTTAAAAATCATTTCATAGGTCTAATTGTTGTTGAAAGACTACATACTCTGGCTTGAGGGTGGACAGTTAATAACTTAGCCACAGTGTTTTTCTATGAGTTTCACAAAATATCTTAGTGCTGGTTGTCATTTTCTCAGTGTGGGTGTGCTATGCAGCTGAAAATGTGCAAGTTTAGCTAATTCATTACCGCCTGTGACAGACACATTAACAGACAAACAAAGCCCTGTTTTTGGAGAACATCTGGAACATAAAGACTGAACTAGTGAATAAAATGCAACAAGAGCCTTACAATAATATTACACCAGTCAAATTTGAGGAAAAATACCATGGACTCAATGTGAGTACAAAAGAAACTATGTTATTAAAAGGTATAACACAAGATATATATGATAAAGAAAACATATAGATAAGATTTGATGAAGAGACAAAGTATAAACGTAATATGGAGACACATCATGTGTATGTTTTACTGTAAAGTCTCCACAAAATTCCAGCTATTTCTAAAACTTATTAGGGGGATTTTAAAGTAGGACGGCTCCATCTATCTATTTATAATATTTGTTAATGTATTATGTTTGTTTGCAGTTGGAAGGGCTTAGTATCATGTTTGTTTATATTTGAAGAACTCATTGACCTTTATTTGTATGCATACCGGGAAGTGTTGCCGGTGTCCTCTAATTTGTAGTTTTTTCCTGGGTGAGAGCTTATAGCCTTTATGGTATTTAGTGTTTGTCTGTACTGTATGAACTTTGTCTGATGAAGGTCTGAGGACCGAAACATGGTGAATAAAGTGGTGTGGGATTCTTTGTTTTCTTTCTAAGTCAAAAGTAGAACAGTATTAAATGTTTTCTTTTTAATATTACAATACTTGTTTTCCTCTTAGCATAATACTTGACATGAAGACACAACACTGACCCAACAGGCTACAGTGTTTATTTACCAAGAGCAGCCTATTTACTTGGCCTCTCCTCTAATAACCTCTTCCTTTAATCACTGGATAGATAATGCAACTGAAATTGTGAGCTGATCTTTTGTGCTGCTGATTTAAATTTTGAATATTTCAACATTTTAAACCCTCAAACTAGATTACAAAGTTGAGATTCATGGCTGTATTATAACAAAACAGAAACTGACATCTAAAGCTGCCAGTGCTTTACTACTCATAAAGTGAACTAGGGCTGCATTAGGGCACTATTATTTTCATTATGGATTAATCTTAATCTTAATTAATTATTTTCTCAATTAATCCATTAGTTGTTTGGTCTACAAAACGTCAGAAAATGGTGAATAATGTTGATTGCTGTTTCCCAAAGCCCAAGATGCAACCTGAAATGTCTTGTTTTTTGTCCCGACCAGCAGTCCACAACCCAAAGATGTTCAGGTTACTATCATAGAGGACTAAAGAAACCAGAAAACATTCACATTTAAGAAGTAGAAACCAGAGAATTCTTTAAAAAAAAATGACTCCAAATGATTAATTGATTATCAAAATAGTTGCCGATTAATTTTCTAATTTATGCATAAAATAGTTTCCAACATGGGGGTCAGGACCTCACAAAGCAACCCAAGTCAAATCTGAAGGGTCAGAAGATGATTAAAAGGAAAAGACAAAAAAGTTAATCCATATTATTTTTGTCTTACTTTTCTCAAAATTGTGATTTTTTGAGAGAGGTGTGAAATATTGGATTATGCCTCTTTTATTGAATTAATTAATTAATCCTCTATTTAAAACAGGTTGTCTCACTGAGATTAGGATCTCTTTTTCTAGAGAGACCTGTGTACAAAAAATACACATACAGTTTGAGCACAGACAGACATTTTACACAAGTTTGACAATATTTTCACATTAAGAAAAGCAAATACAAGCAAATACATAACAACCTTTTCAAACATTTAAGTGTAATGAGAGTTTTTTGCAGCTTTTTTGAGCATAGTATTTGAAACCAGCTCTTCCAAGCTCAGTGTGAACATGATGTACAGCTAATGATAATTAATAATTAACTAATTAACTAATAATTACATTACTGTATTTATGTGTGACCAAAGAGCAGAGGTAATGAGGCAGTTTTTTGCAGTAGAGCCTTACAGATAAATAATATACAATGCAGTTCCTAACAGAAGAGAAGCAAGCATTTGTTTCTATAAAAAATCCAAGTCTGACCTTCAGTTTGCTTGAAAGGTGTTCCACAGGGGTCTTAAAAGTGAGTCTGCAATCTGTTCAAGCCTCTAAAAGTCCTTAAACTAAAATAATCTGAGAAGGAAACATAGCTCCTACTGAACCAGTCACAACACGTCCACACTTCATCCATAACCTGTCATGAGGGGAGGACTTTTCTTCATTTTAAGGGGTCACAAGCCAAAAAGACTGAGAGCCCTTCACATAAAAAAATTGCAGGCTTGTAAGTCAACTGTTAAGCTGCCAAACAGTCTCTACTGTGAGAAAAAGGTAAGTCTCTAGGAAAGTAGTATAAAATAATACATATAATAATATATAGTATAAAATATAGTATTATATGACATTTAACTGTCTGTTAATCTGTCTGGAATCAACAAGTCCAAAGTTTCTTACAGCTCATTTACTGTAAAAAAATGCAATTAGAGGTAGTTGGCTTATTCTATTTTTATATGTATGTGTGTTATAAGTTACCTAAAATAGCTTTATTTACCTGTAGCAGTAGACAGAGATGGCAATGATGAGCAGCATGGGCACAATGACAGCAGGGATGATGATGTAGAGTGACAAGTCATTCTTCTGCTCATACTGCACTGAGCCGACCACCCACTCCCCCTTCCCAAACTTGATCTGTGGATAAACACCGAGAGGGAATCTTATTATCTGCGCAAGCTCTCCACATTTTTGCCAGAGATTTATTCAGGTGCGGGTCAATGGTAAAGATTCAACAGTATTTGAGAGGAAACGGGGATGGATGAGAATCTACATAATAATTGTAGCAGTTCTGCTAAGCAGCTACAGGGCTGTTCAGTGTTTTAAAGTGCTGGGGCTACCTGCAAGTTGGTGGGCTCATATTAACTGAACAAATGCATAAATGTATTGTGTCTGACACTTGATAATCAAGTACTTTTTCTATGCTGGTATCCTGTACAATTGATAGTCCAGTGGTGTCACTTCTTTATCAAGCACACAGCCAGAGAAACAAAACAATAGCTCACTTAGGAGAATTACCCGGAGGAGAGGTTACAGTATTCATCACAATTGTGGCTAGACTATAATTAAATGTAATTAAGGGCCTGTAGCTACATGAAAATTATTCAACCAGAGAAAGAATGGGGTCTCAAGATGTACAGAGGACACGCCTAGAGAAGTACTGTTTCATGATTCATGATGCATGCATTCTCTCATCTGCGAGTCTGCGCGTCTGTCTGACCGTCAGATCCAGCAACTCGGGCCGAGTGTCCCGACGGTGCCGTCTGGAGCGAGCGCGGGGCGGGGTGGAAGGTGGGTCCAGGAACAGCTTCTCATCCTGAAGAGTGTTGACCAGACAGGGGACATCGCCCACAAACGCTTGTGCCTCTTTGGCCGTCATCGCTCTGGAGAATCCTCGACCCTGCAAGGGAAGATCGACAGTAAGGGTCAAAGTTTCTTCAGTGTGGGAGAAAAAATTAATTACTGCATTTATACACCATCAAGCAGATGCATCATACTTAGAGTATTAACAACATTATTGTAAGCATTGTCATTTGTACTGGATGGAAAGTTTTAAGCAGCTCTTCAGTGTATTTTGTAGATTGTTTCAACCGTGTGAGTGCCAGAAGTAATTAGAAAGGTTAAGATTATATTAATTGTATGCACATTGCTTAGACATTTCTTAGTTAAGACACTTTAGGCACAGCTCCAGTCAAATCCTACATCCCTGGCAGTGCAATATACACTTGAGATCCTGCAGTACACTTCTCTATCTACAGACATGCTTTCAATTATCCTAATGCAGTCTGGAACCTAGGCAAGGTGAAATTAGCTTAAGTAAACCAGGGTCTGAGTAATTGAAAAGGCCTCAGACCTTTCCTGCAAATGCCTTTCCAGTCTAATTTACCTTAAGTGTGTTTACCCAAAGAAAGTTTAAGAGGGAATACAATGGAGCTCTGAATCTGACATACAGCAGTAACAACCTATAAGAGTTGAAACGATTTGTCAATGAATCAGTTAGTAGATTGACAGAAAATTAATATACAACAATTACCGAGTTCAAGCTTCTCAAATGTGGTCTACTGCTGCATTTCTTTGTCTTACGTGATGGTAAATTAAATATCTTTTGGATTTGTAGTGTTGGGAGAACAAAACAAGTAACTTATAGATGGGCATTTTTCACTATTCTCTGACATTTTAGAGACCGAACGATGAATACACAAACATCTAAATCAATAAATAATACAGATAGTTAAATCATTCAAACCAAGTATAAAAACCTTTTTCTATAATAACAAAACAATGTTTACTTGTTATTATTCATCAACGTTTGCATGTGTTCAACCAAAAAGAGATCCATAATTCTTGTATTGTTGTATGTTAGATTTTTCATGACCTAAGGAGGTAAAATTATCCAGTAACTCACAGAAACAGCTTAAAAACAGCCTTTTTCTCTGCTAACCTATTCTATTAATCATGTTGCCGCCCCTCAGATGCATCTTATGACTCCTGTTTTGGAGCAATGGATATTTACATAAAGAGCTTTATTTTTTTCATCTGTTCATAAAAGTTAAAATAAATAAATGTTTGCTAATTGCAACTAATAATGTACATTTGCTTCAGTTCATTTGACTTCCAAAACAATCAGACCACTGAGCTAAAATATTAAATGTGTTGCTATTATGCAATGAAACCCAACCAGAATATAAGCAGCTATAGAGTGAAAATGTGCCGCACAGTAACTGCAATTCAGCATCTTTTCCATTTTTATCCTCAAGTCACATAATAAACACCATTTGTCTTAATTCCTTCTCACAAAGAGGCGGACCTCTCAGAAACACTACAACTGCGGCACTAAAAGGAACCAGAGCAGACTGTACTCACAGTGACAATGATGATGCTGGCCTCGGTGATGACCTTCTTGGTCAGCTCGTTGAAGGTGGGGTCAGGGTGGTAGTCGAAGGGCTTCAGTTCCTTCACCAAGTTGTCCAGCTGAATGAATGTTCTGAAGTGCTGGTTCAGGGAATTGTTTACTGTTGGAGACCGAAACTGGATGACTGTGTCGTTCTTCTCCTGGGCATCCTGAACGTATTGAGGGGGAGAGTAAAATGTAATAAGTGCAGTTATATGGTGACATATTATATAATACCCATATAAAAAAGCAACATGACACAAAGTAGTACATAAAAACTGTATTAAACATTGAAAATATGGGGCAGGCTTAAAAATAAAAAGGCAAACAGTGGGCATTGAGGGCTTTTTAAAAATGAATTAATGTTTTTGTTGTGTGAAGGAAGACAGTTTCAGGGGTGGGGTACTGGAGGAAAAAAGCCTGGTTTGGTACAACAGGGGAAGTAAAATTACAGTATGTGTCTCTTTTCAGTCATTCTATTACAATCCCAAACTGCTAGAATAGCCGCCTCTGATGAATCACAACTCGTGTTGAGTCATTCCTCCTCTGGCTTTGTTTATTTGTTTTTGGTTAACTGGACTGATGGTGATACTTCTGTCACTATCTGATTGTTTTCGATGCATGGCTGACAATACTGTGCGTGACAGCCAAACGCCACAGTCCTACATGCAGTCTAAGTTTTTTTTAAAAAGGACAAAGGCGTAGGCTACATTGATAATCTTTTGAAAAAAAACAAAACCTACTATAAGTTTTGAGCCTTGTGCCATTTAGCGCATATTTTTCCCTTACATTTCTTTAAGCCGTGAACCTACAGAAACTCTGCACTGACTGCACACTTCTGACCATAAATTGTTCTGTGTTAATGGAATAGTTTGATATTTTGGGAATCTCTTCCTGGTCGGAGAAGATTGATACCACTCTCATATCTGTCTGTTAGCTACTGGAAACTGGAAACAGCTCAGCTACCATCACCTCAAAAGCTCACTAATTAACACGTTATATCCCACTTACACCCAAGTGTAAAAATGCTGTTTGACAATTTGCAGATTCGGAAGCATCACAATTTGTGACATAACTTCTTAAAATAACAGTTTTAGCAGCCAAGTGATATATTTAACTTTACTCACAAATATACAGTATGTGTATTGTGTTGTCAGAGATAGTATATATCCAGTTTAGTGTGTAACCTACCTGATGTAATTTGGTAATTTACTTGGCATAACCTTTTTATAATTTGGAGTATAATGTGTTAATTCTGTGAAATGTCATTTAAAATCTTCCCAGTTTAAACAGCATTTTACTCAAGTGTCATATCACATGTGTCCAACATATTCCATTTTTACCTCTAATGCTCATATATGAGGGGGAACCTAAAAATTGTAGTTATCAGATTTGCCGCTACAGCGTATGCCAGCAGCTTGGTCAAACTAAAATTGTGACTGAAAGAGAGAAAATTCGCCACCATGGAATAAACTCAGGAAGAAATGTTTGCAGGAATGCGAGAAGCCCTCGGATCGGATGTATCGCATCTCATCTCATACTTTAAAGGGGATTAGAAAGGTACTACTGAAAAATTTATAATGAGAGGGAATTTTTGTGCCCCCCCCTAACATTAACAAGATAGTTCATCAGATGGTTCAGTTAGCTGTGCAACAGTTACACCCGGCATGTAGCATGTGTTACTATTTAGCAACTACTCTCTACGTAAGATGTAGGTTGTGTGGTGATACATAAATCTCCACTTAGTAAAGACTTATGTTACAATTAGGCTAATTTTTAAATTATGAACAGCTGGTGCAGCCAACTCCAGAAGTCTTTTGTTTAAAATTACAACAAAGTGTTGAAGGGTCTTTACAGCAAAAACACATTAGTGCTTTGAGACGCTAACCTGACCTACAATGTAATCAACATGTTTTTTTACCACAGGCCAGCTGCCATAATGAGTCAAAATATTTGGGTCTAGTTCAGTGGATAGACTTAATCTAAGAGAAGCTTATGAAGTTGACCAGCCAAGGCCTTTGAGATAACATTTTACATCCGCTGCTAGTTTGTGGCAGCCAGAAGTCTTTTCAAATCTCTCCCTGGTCCCTGGGTAGCAGCGACCAGGGACTTGGCCAGGGGTAAATTGGTGGAGAGCGGCATAGTCACATAATCTTCTGCAACCTTAATGCCGGTATTAAATTTATCCCTTTAAATGAAATGAACAAAATTTTCACTGCTTAACACTGCCCAGTACACTGGAGGGCAGGCACCGGCAACTCCTTTAAGTTCAAAAAAGGGATCAATCCTACTTGATTAAGCTGGACAGGAACATATTTATATTTTGGTAAGGGTGAAACAATGGTTCTGCTATCTGCAATCCTACAGGTTTAAGGATTTATGGTCTAAGAAGTGAGATGAAGTAATAGTGGCTTATAAAATCTCACTGATCAGTGGAAGCAAGGAGGAGTGGAGATATGTGTCTGTTTGTCGGTGGGTGTGCATGCTCGAACGACTTCACAGAGTTTGAATGAATCACCGCTGTAGTCGTAGGCTCGTGAAAAGCGGGGAGATCGATGGACAGTGCTGCTACCGTGAGGAGGGAACAGATAAAGTAGAAATTCTCTGAGACCAAGAGTTGTTGGAGAGACACAGTTAAGAATTGAGAGTGAAGAAGAGATTGAAGAAATGATGACTGGGAGAGAGATGGGGCAATCGACAGATTGATGGAACAATGGAGAAGAAGGTACAGATAATTAAAAGGGAATAGAAAAAGAAATGGAAGACATACACACCTCAAAAGCTGACAAGTTGTCTCCCTGGACCTTCATGACGGCTGTCTGGATTAAGTCAAAGCCTGAGCCAGTCACCACAATGTTCCTTCCTCCACTAAAACACACACACGCACACCAACAAAAACACAAAATCAGCATAGATACGCACAGCCACACAAAGACAAGCTCACGAGTTGGGGGAAGACAGACACAGTTAAATTTCACCAGAGATGAAAACAAATTAGTTTAGCCTGCGAGCACCCTGTCTGTTGTCTGTTGTTCCAGCCTGTATGCCTAATCACCCCCGCCATAGTGCTTTGAAATGCACAAAAAAAAGAGCAAGGTAAGCGTCTAATTCCTCCATTTTCAGTGATCATCAAGCAGTTTGTTACAACATGAAAGACTAGTACATTTATATCCCCTTCAGCCAATCAGAAAATATTCTGCACACACACACACACACACACACACACACACACACACACACTCTCTCTCTCTCTCTCAAGGGACAAATCCCAAAACAAAAAGGTTCTTGGCATTAGTAATCTTTTCAGAGGTTTCAGACAGATACAGTAGAAGCTTGCGGGGCAGAGTACAAGAGAGGTGCCTTTCTAAGTTATCTTTTATACTTTACAGAATAGCAGTGTGAGGTATTTAAAGGGAAATTGCAATATTTGTCAGCCTTATTCTCCTATTTGTGTCATTTTACTGTTTTGAAAATTTAGGAGAGCGAGCCTCCTACAGCTTTCCAAACAAGTATACAGCCACGCTATCAGCTCTGTGAGGCTACAACAGTGCTTTGAGCTAAATGCTAACATCAGCATGCTAACATGCTTACAATGACAATGCTAACATGCAATGTTCAGGTACGTATATGTTTACCATGTTCACCAAATTTTATGACAATCCATCCAGTATTTCAGTCACTGGTGGACCTACCAACCACTACACTGCTTGTGTGGCTAAAAACTTAAAACATTTTAAACCCTTTAAGTCCAACTGAAAATAAGAAAAACAGAAAGTAGTCCCCTGGAAATCTCTGTAGCTGTTGTAGCAAACTTTCCAAATCTTAACAACAGAAGTGATGCGTAAAATGTTATTGTGCTTTACACACTGATGCTGAATTGGTGCTGAGTTTAAAAAAAAAAACAAACAGTTATTTCTGCTTCCCAAGGACTCGCAACGCTGTAGGAAACTCCTTTTAAATGTTTTAATTTTTTATAAGTGTGTAATAAGTATGACATTTTAAAATGTTATCATGACCAAAGGATGGCCCCCGGTTTGACAAATATCACAATTAATACTTTAATCTAGTAGTTATGCGTTTCCAGGTAAAATGAGAGCAAAACATTAAAAACATTAATTGGGACTAATTAATATTCCAAACACTCTGCTACTTAAAACTGACCAGACAAAGCTTCCTTTGGGGTGGTGGTCCAGCACAAAGGGGTTTTCCGAGAACTGAAAGGCACTTTGGATGGTTGTTGTGGTACTCTTTCCATACTTCACTGTGACGGTGAGAGGGTCGGAGGGCACCTTATCTGCTCGGTATTCTCCTGTCCTGCAAGTGATCTCTTCGCCAAACTGCTCTCTGTCGAGACAAGGACACAACTCAGCACTGGCTGGAGGAGGGGGGGGTCGCACAAGGTCAGTGTGCAGTGGAGGCCAACATGGCAGCAGCCTGACAGCTTGTTAAGTCCTGGCTTTGCTGCTTCTCTAGCTCGTTATTTTTTCCGTTACCTCTGCCTAAAATGTCACCATGGACTGGTGTCGACAGAACACTCGTGGTCACAACAGTGAAGGCAAATGGTAAGGGGGAAAAAAAAACCTTGCTTGTGACACCACAGTTAAGGTCAATTCCATTTTTGCTTCAGGAATGTAGAAAGAAAAAAATCAATTTATGGGCTTCAAAGTGTGCGTACTGTAGAATTTGCATAGAATACAATGTCTGAATAATAAGTAGCAGTTATCAACTGAAGAGACTGAAGTGAAACAAAATTGGTCTTTGGTGTGAATGACAATTATTGAGAAAAGAAATCCTTACACTGTGCAGTCCACACCTCCAATGGTAACCTGGACATCATCCTTACTGCCAGTGTCCAGAAATCGGCCAGAAATTGTAATGAGGGTGCCCCCAGCTTTAGGACCTCTGGCTGGCTTCACTGCCTCAGGGATTGGGTCCTGGTGACAGGAGGGTGAGGGGGGGGGGGTCGAAAAAATAAGGCATGAATACATAGCCATCTTTCCCCTGCAAGGATTTTAAAGCACGCACAGGCTGCATCCCACAGGCAAACACTCGCTTGCACACATAAAAACAACACACAGAGATACAGTGCAATGTCATAAACCCACACATTTCCTGCTCTCACCCTCCTTGATCTCCCTGTCTCTATCAGAAACACACACAAACACACACGCACAATCATACAAGCACCACATCTGCCTCAATTTGCTGAGTAAACAGTTAGGCGGAGCACTCCCCTGTGGGAAGCTTTAGCAGAGCCAGAGATATGAAAAGCCAGTTAAATAGCTACGCTGTAGCCTGTTAAAGTATTAGAGAGAAAAGAGGCCTACTGCACAGCATCTGGTTAAAGAGGAATGCATACACATTCTGGTGTATCGTACAGTGTATTACCATTGTAATGTGACAGCATCTTAATTTACCAATACATTAGGATGTTGTTGTATTTGTACATTCTATTTAAATGACATGGTATGTTCCGATAAAGAGCGCTCTGCAGTTAGGAAATGGAAAACATAATAGAGACCATAAAACATCAAGATCGGTTGAAAGCTTTTGGATGTGTTTATTTTCTGGGTCAGAAGTCCTATGCCTCCATACTCGAAGTGCAGCTGAGGAGAAAGAGTGTGTGTGTGTGTGTGTGTGTGTGTGTGTGTGTGTATGTGTGTGAGTAAGAGAGAGTATTTACCCTGTAGGTGAAGTACATAGAGGAGGTTCCTCTTTTTCCTCCCTCCACCTCCACTTCCACCTGGCCCCAGTGGTTTTTCTCAGGATCAAGAGAGCCAATTTCACACACCACGCTGGAGAGGACAACAGACAAAAAGAAAAAAATTAAATAGGATTTCACAACAAATATGTAAAATGTGTGATCTGTATTCCCGATTTCACCCGGTTTATGAAAGCATATTCCAGGAAAGTCTGAGTAACATTTCTAAACTTAAACAACTTCTGCAAATCAAATAGTTGTCTGCACTACTTTGAATCCCAGCCAGGAGCTGCTCCACTGAAAACAAAATGATGTCTTCATGCAATCTTTGTTCAAATTTACACATTCAAATGAGCTAGTTTTAACAGAGACACATACTGTACATTGGCAGACAAATGAAAGTGGTGAAAATAACTACAAAAAAAAAAAGGTAATTTAATTTTGTTCACTTTTTTATGAAGTGGGCAAACATATTAAACAGATCCAGCTGACGTTTGACTCATGTTGGTGACTAAGCAGCTATGAACGTAGTATGATTTCTAAAGCCAGATTGGCTGGCTCCAGCATCTCAGCAAATTGAACCTTCCGGGAATTTTTGTCCACTGCAATGTCTGGAGTTTTCTGGCAATTGTGTGATTAAAAAAAAACACATCCAAGTCTGATGCAGTCCTGAGGAAAAATGTGTTACTGATGAAAGAGGTCAGCATAAAGTGGCAAGCCTTATATGGGCTAACAGGTGGGCCACAAGTGTACAATTAACAGCTACAACAGTGATGTGAAGAAATATAATAACGCAATGGAAAACCTTTAAAAATTTGAAGCAAATGAGCTACAACATGCAGAAGATCACGCAGGCAAAGTAAAAATGAGATGAAGATGAGAGTAGGCATGTGAGCACCAAAAGTGGATGATTTAAGAGAGAAAAACATTCCATCTGGTCTCATAAATCCTGGTTTAAGCCTCATCATGCAGATGGCAGGGCAAGAATTTGTCGTAAACGTGGATCCATCCTGCCAGGTGTCAACAGCTCTGGCTAGTGGCTGTGGGCCATTGATGTGGCTGTTCTCTTTTTCATGCACATTCGTGCGAGCTGAACATTTTTTTAAACATCGCTGTGACTGAAATGCATTTGCGAGAATTCAGTTTTTTCCAGCAGTTTTTGCACCGTTCAGCCCATTAAAGCACCTTTTGAGATGAGGTGGAACAGAATGTCTGCAGCATGAAAAGATTGTGGCAAATGATATGTGTGATGCTATCAATTCAGTGTGGTGTATTTCCATGTGAATCCATATTTGAAGGAATTCAGGCTGCTCTGGAGGCAAAAACAGGGTCATATCCATCACCAGTCATATATAAAAGAATGAGTTGCCACAGACGGTATATAAAGACTGACATTCAACCAAGCACTATAATTTTCAATTTCAAGGTACTTTACTTGAGTATTTCCATTTTCTGACACTTTATACTTCTATTTCACTACATTTCTGAGGGATAAATTGTACTATGCACTAGGCTACTTTTACCTAAGCTCCACCCCGGAGTGATTTCCTCTCTAAGCTTCTCAGATAGTTTCATTTAAAGAACTGTTCGGGGCCCAAAGATGTAAAAGTATCTAATAATTCACAAAAAAGCAAAGACTAGTGAAAAGTCAAAAAAATGAATATAAATTTGTGTAGCTGAACTTGTGAACCTGTTTTTTTTTCTTCTTTACAACCACATGACTCATCTCTTAACCCCAAACTGAATATAAATTAGTTAAAACTAGCTGCTGCTCAACCAGCTACAATGGTAAAATGCTACTTACACATTACTGCATTAGTATTACTCTAATAATGTGATATATAATAATATATCAGTTACAAGGGCCATCTTTCCAAGTATATTTTGCTGATAATACTTACTCTATTGGTAGTTTTACACAAATAAGCATATGAATACTAACATTCCCCTTTTAAAAGAGTGATTCTCTTTCTGAATCAACCTGCGTCTCAATACCTTTTTTCTCTAGACTTCAGATCAATAGAGCGGCGTAATGAGCTAATTAAAATATCCACCCAGGTTACCTAAAGCAAAGGCAAAGTATTCCTTAGCTGATAACGTTTCAAATTTTACAACAGAAGACTTTGGATAAAACCTGCTCATACACAGTTTGACCAGCCGCATTCAACAGAAGACAGCATGTGCTTGTGCATTTGCATGAATACATCAGGGTGTGTAATTATTACCTAGTGGAGACAGAGTACTTCTCTTGCTGATGAACACAGGGCTCCCCGACCACAGTGATGCTTTTAATGTCTTCCTTGTGGATGCCTAGGTTGGAGCCACGGATGGTGATGGAGATGCCTCCCTGCATGGGGCCGAAACGAGGGATGATCTGGATGAAGAGATACAGTGTGGGGATGGGGTGGGTGTTTGTTGGAAGAAGGGATTTGAAATGGATTTAAGCAGATTAGTTGTGCAATAAGAACATACAAGAGATTTATACAATCTGTTTAAGTCTGCTGAATAGTTACAGTTAAAGTGTTTAATATTCAAGGCCACAGTGGAGAATTACATCCATACTGTATGAGTTATGTTTGCATGTATGTGTGTATGAGAGCCCGACTAATACTGGATTCTTTAGGGCTGATACTGATAAGATACTCAAGAATAATAAACATCTGATTACAGTATATAGGCTGGTGTTTTTGACATAGCATAACAATGTTGCTGTACAGTGAAATTAGAGAAAAAATGAAACTGAAGGATAACCCATAAATGTTTCTTTATGAGGTTGAGGAAATTCTACTTATTAAAGATCTGCTGGACACCAGATGCATCCTTCTTCAGTATATGTGCACTGGAGGCTTCAAGTTTCCACATCACACTTGTGTAAGTTACATACTGGACCACGATTGGCTCCAAACTAGTTGTGACGTCACAAATCATGCTGGTAGGTAGACGCCTTAAACTCTGATTTCAGATGAGCACAGAGAAACTTTCAGCAGATGAATGTGTAAACAACCTTCTAGTGTCAAACTCGGAATTTACTCTAAATAAACCATTTAAAACCCCATCGGATTATCTGAAAAATGTGTTGTCACAAAGATGAAAGCAGAGCTGTTTTTCTTAGCTTATGAAAAATTGACATTTTGGAGAGAAGTGGTTTTCACAGGACAGATACTGTATAACGCAGTAAAGATATTTTGCAGCTGAAGAATAAAACTTTACTGTAACAGTAAAGTAAAATAACATTAAACATCCCTGAAATTTGAATTATTTATCATAATATAAATAAAATAAAATAATAAATACGTAGAAATACATCCAGTAAAACATTTATTACTATAGTTTACTGCTCTGCCAACATCTAGTTAATTTGTGATGTATGAACAGCATCTGTTGATGATATCAGCTTGTCAATCTATCAGTCAGGCTCTGGTAGGTATGGTTATAACCTCTGTCACATTGACATCAACACAATTACCGAGGGATTTTTGTCAATGACAATAAGGCACCAACAATTAAGTGAGCAAATAAAAAATTGATCCAGTCTAGATGTGCTGCAGGTCAGCTCAACACGCCCTCAAGGAGAAACAGACTTTCAACTCCTCCATCTTCAGAACGATGAAAACACAGTCAATAAACTGCTCCAATCAATAATCCAATCATCAAAGTCGATGACTTTTTACTGCTCATCACAAGTCGTTAAAGCTTGTACTGTTTCCAGTTCAAGGGTCAAACATAATGTGAGGATGACATTGTAACAACTCACATCAGTGATCTGGGGGTCGGGGCACTCAGGGTTGGAGGGCTCCTCGGACCCGTGTTGGTCAGGATTGCACAGCTTCTTGTACACGCACGCTTTCAGCTTGGCACACCACACACACCCGTACTTTGGGTCGGCATTCTTACAGAGACTACAGTCCTCCCTTCCCATGGAGCAGTTGTACAGGGTAACTGTATGGAAAGCGGCGAGTGGGGAAAAAACATTTTACATTAAACAAATGTTCTCACATTTAAATAGTTTATGCCGCAGTGTGAGGACGTGTGTGTATTCTGAATGAACGAGGATGTCTGTGTGTAAATCTGATAACTTTGTTTTAATTTGCATGACAAGGAAAATGTAAAACAGGCCTCACAATCACTTGTTATGGAGGCATCTCAATCCTTCATATTCTGTCAAAACGTGTCTGATGATACAGTCATTACCAATTAATTTTCTAACTCATTTTCAATTCAAGATTAAAAAGGTAGCCTCCTCAAATCTAATGGAGGCACCACAGTGGGACTGGCAGTGTACACACAGGGCATTACATATAAGATCTCCACATTAAGATATGAGCGCGTACCGTTCAGCGTGCTGTCTATCTTCTTGCCTGACTCCTTGTCCTTCACGTAGAAAAGAACATTGGTCTCCGGTGACTTATTGTAGGAAAACTAAGAAATTGGAAGAAAATGAATTATTAATACAGAACCCAGTGATTAATGGCACTTAAGCTCTTCTCTGCAAACAGTGTGGGCTGCCGCTCCCCCATGCCAAGGGGAAAAAAAAGAAAGAAATCATACCGAGTCTGTCAGATTTTCAGCTGAAGAAATCAATGTTGGAAAAGAACATAGCTGGGGGCTAGGCACTGTTTGAGCTTCTCAATCACAGAATCACAATGTGGATACAGAGCTAAAATAACTGGTGAGGAGAGTCTGTCCATTAGAGGGAGCTAGAGAATATCGAAGGGGCTGTAAAAGCCAGCTAAAGGGTGATTTCACTGATAAAGTCAGATGTGTATATATAGAAAGTCTGCAGTACAGTACAGAAAATATGCAATCAAGTTTTAGTCTACAGTATATTTCACTCTGTGTCAGAGCTGTTCAAATTGTATTTTGATCATCTGGTCCACAAATCAGCCAAAGTTAAAGAACCTGGTTTGAGTGGGGGGGCAAAATGGCCAGAAGCCATTTGAGCGACTTAGTAAAGGAATAAAATCAGCACTTCAGTGTCAAACTTTGAATCAAGACGAGTGTCAAACAACTAGCAAACAGCCAAACTTACATTGAAGCCACTGAAGGTGTAGAAAGGCCCTTGCTCAAAATTGACTCCTTCTTCCCCGTTTCTCATCAGCTCAGTGCCGATGATGAAAGCATGACCCTGGAAAACCGGACAAATAAAAACAAGGATGAAGGTAAACTCAAAGTCACCATTTGTGATCTGGTTCACCACAGCGCTATTCAAGAAGTGTTTAAATGAGCTGACAAGCTTTACAGAAATTCTTTAAATTCTGTTATCTGCGCCACTTTACCTGGTAGAGGTCCAAATTTATCCCCTCAAAGCTGATACGCGTCTTGTAGCCCACGGGGATGAGCACAGGATCTGGATTCTCAAACTGAGGACACTTTGCTCCCTGAGAAGGCATCAAAACAAATCAGATACTCCCACTTTCAATCATTTACATTTTAAATATGCCAACCACTTAACGGACACCCTCATCTGCGGCGACAGATAAGTGTATCGCTCAAACATCTGCTGACTGCTGAAATTGATATCCTCCACCCTTCAACATTTGTCACGCAAGATGGTGGCAGCTGATACCGGGATTTGAGTTTTTTTTATTAATTTTCAGGAGGAATTTGGATCACTCAGGCGTCGCATCGCGTGTGCTGATTAGACATGTCTTTAGAAACTTCTGCTTCACTTTTGGCAGCATTTCTCAAACACATATTATCGGAGACGAGAGTCCTGATGTGTGAACCCTTGACATGACTAACCTGACGGTGCTTGATGATGCTGGGACCCACCACGCTGTCGTCCATGTCACTGCAGGTGTGGTCACGTGTGTTCCACTGGCAACCCCATGAACTGGCCACACATGACATACACCTGGAAACAAACACAGAAACATAGACACATAAACACCAAAGATAAGAAAGTGCTTTCACACACATCATTAGGTAGGAGCGCATACACACACACATAAAAGCACACACAAAATTTAAACGTGCAAACTCATCAAAGAGCGTCCGCCACAAAAATCCATGTTGCTGACAACGAAATGGATCTCTGCAACTTCACATAAGCAAAGCTCGTTCATCACACATTCCTCGGCATGAAAGAAATGAAGAAAAAAAATAAGGAGGGGGAAAAAATGGGGAGATCGACTTTCATTTTTTGATTAATGAAAAGGAAACTGAAGCAATTTCCTCGGCTTGGTAATAAAAGGAGGAGAGAAAATGCAAGAGGTGCATTCAAAACTACCATGCATCACAATTTACAAACAGAGCCTTGATCTCTCGTCTGTTCATGCACGGTGATACATTTACATCAAGGTTGTCAGTTGATGCTGTGTTCAGTGTCACTGTGTATTTTCAGTGAGTGACAGAGCAGAACTGATACATTAAGAGTCTGACTCACGGTGTGTTTTCAGATTTCCTCACTGTGGCAGCGCAATTGTAGAACTTGAACTCCCGCGTGGCCAGCTGCACAGTCAGGTTGACGAAAATCCTGACCGCCACGGCCACAAAGTCTGAGGGCACAGCAAAGGGAGAGACAGGGGAGATATGGGTTTTACACATTTATTTATGATTGAAGATAATCTTTGGGAAAGATTCTGAATATTCAAGACATCTAGTTCAAGCTAAGATGTCATTTGTGCATTTGAAGACCAAATAACCAGACATTCTTATTCCTGTTCCACACTGACACAAAATCTGTTAATGCAGGATTCGTCTTGGTCGATGTTGTACTTGAGTGGTGTAAAACAAATTTACAGTTAATTAAATTGCCAAAACCGTCTGACATGCAGTGGACCTCAGGCTTTTTAGGGGATTTGCCCCCTTTTACACGGCATTGGTTATAATGGAGGGCAACAGACATTTGGCTTGAAAAAAGATGCATAAAGAGAGGGCAGGTTAATTATAAAGGCCACACCTTGGTCCTCAGGTGTTTGTGGTATCATTGACGGTTGGGGCAGATCACAGGAGACCTGACCGGAGTCCGACATGGTGCCGTCACTCCGGAAAGACTCAATGGTGCAGTGCAGATGGTCAGAGAGCCCGATTGTAGGAAGGGAGGGGATGTTGATCTTAACCTGGACAGAATAAAATATGCAAAGGATTCAGAACAGTGTAAGCAGCTGAAAACTATACATTATTGCTTATGACATGATCACCAAGTTTGTCTGAATATTTAAGCTTTACTGTAACGCTGAACAAAACACAGAAACGGTTTCCTTTTAAAAATGGAGAATGAGAAAGACGGGTTTGCTGTTGATGGAAATACAGGAATGAGTCAGAAAAGGAGGGAAAGAGAAGTAGTCAGAAAGCAGAGAAATGGAAAAAAAACAACTTGAGAGAGAGAATGCACACTGGAGAGCCTCTCCATCTTCAGGCTGTGAGCACAATCAACCAGGGCGGTTATAATAAGCCAGTTTGGAGTTTTCAGGATGGATCAATACAGAGCAGGAATACCTAGAGCCCAGAGTCTCTGATTCACAATGGAAACAGTTTATTACTCAGACTGTGCATTTTTGTGTGACGCGCATGTAAGTGGGGTTTGTGTACTGCAGAGCGACAGAGACAGAAAGAGGTGTGCAGAACAAAGGGAGAGAGAGAGAGCAAGGAGTGAGAAGAGAAGCACCTCTGTACCTTCTGAGTCTTTTTACAGGAAAGGTTCGGGGGATAGAAGGAGACAATCTTGACACACTGCTGCCTCGGGCTCCACAGCCAGCCATTCTTCTCCTCTGCCCGCCGGCACTCAGACCTCCTGGTACACCTTCAGACGGAGGAAGAACAACTCCCATCAGCCTCTGTTCCACATCCCCTAAACACTTTCGCAAGGCCTCAAAAAGCAGGTTTTCATTGTGCTTTTATGAATAACAAACAATGCCCAAGTGACATCAAGCAGGATCTGTGCAGACTTTTAAAATACAGTTTTGTAAAAAAATATGAAAAACATTAAATGCCCTCACTGGCAACTGTTTTGATAATCGTTTGTCATTTTTGAGCAAAAATACCAAACATTCCCTTGTTTCAACTGTGAGGATTTGCTCCTTTTCTTTGTCTTATGTGATAATAATCTGAATATATTTGGAAACCTAAATATATTCACTTTATTATCACATCTCATATGGTCTGGGAAAACAAGCAATCTGATGATATCACCTTGGGCTTTGGGAAACTGTGTTGGGCTTTTTTGACATTTTAGATATTAAATGATAAATTGATTGAAAAAATAATGAAAATAATTACTAGTTGCAGCCCTACAATTTTTATCTCAACATTTGACAATCTGTAACATGCTCTGATATACTGTAAACATAATGTGATACACTTTCACAGTTACACTATATTGCAGAGGAAAGATTTTTCAGATTTTTTGTCATCAATCAGGTGACAAAACCACAAAAACTAAAATACACACTAGAAGGGGAATAAAATGTAACACCAGACATGTCTTAATAACGTTCAAACAGAACCACACAACATAACGTAGCATCAGATTTCAGTGAAATATAATATGGATACGATTGTTTTCAAGACGTAGAAGTGAAGAGAGAAAGGAAAACAAGTTGAGGTGGGCTGAAACTAATGAATATTGTTGATTAATCTGATATTTATTTTCTAAATGAAATGTCAGAAAACTGAAAAACGTCCTTCACACTTTACTAGGTGTCAGTAAATGTCTTGTTTTATCCAAGCAGGAGTCTAAAACCAAAGGATATCAGTTTACTAGAATGTAGGACAAAGAAAAACAGCAGATAGATCATATTTGAGAAGCTGATAGTATTAAATATTTGGCATTTTTATTTGAACACAGTTAATTGATAATCAGAATCGTCTAAGTGATTAATCAACTAATTAAAAGCAGCTCTAAAGCTATGTAAAGTGCATGCAATGTTTTTGAGTATCAGCTACTTCCAGAGGGACACAACCGTTTTTCTGATTCGGTCTTGTTCCTGGTCACATCCTTGTAAAAGACATGATGGATACCACACTTTCTACACCTCCACACCCTGATAAATATAGGCTGATGAGAGTAAATTGCACAGACTGCCTTCGCTGCATGAGGCTGACAAACAGCTTTAATTCCTTACGGCTCTACGGACAACAGGAGATGGAATATAAACACAGAGGGGTACTAAAAGTGTCTGCCATAAAACACTGAACAAATACCCTGCTGTGTTTTACAGATGGAATTGCATGTGTGGGTGTTTGTGTTAGTCTGTCGCTGTGTGTGTGCATTTATAAGTGCATGCATGAGTGTGTTTGTGTGTTTATGTGAGATCCTCACCTGCCCTCCAGGACACACCAGCCACAGTAAGGGTCCATCATTTCCACACATGATTGGCAGTCTTTCTTTTGGAGGCACGTCTGCACGGGCACCTTGGTGATCTGCAGCATTACAACATGAAATATGATCAAACAAAGCACCTTTGGGGAGACACTACAAAAAAATGTAAAGCGTTTATTGGTTTGTTGCAGGTGTGCAAAGTGGGAGTAAAACAAGTCTTGCCATAGCACATGGTCTCTCATGTTTGCTCCCTATGTTCTATCACTCAACCAATCCCTTCAGTCCAAACCACTTTATCAATTATCTTTTTTCATTCATGACAACTATTTCTATCACTTTTCATGTGTACAACTGAGTGCAACACCTTGAATAGCTTTGAGAGACCGTCACAAAGTGCATGCTGCTTTTTGTAAAATTCTTAACCTGTTAAGCAACACTGTCCCAACCATGGGACACTTATTTTCAGGGTCATTTATACTCATCCTGACTTTTTGGTTGTAAAATTGAAAGATTTACCTTTTTAAAAGACCAGGGTTATGGTTGTCATAAAAGGGTTGAAGAACAGTAACCTTCTTATTTTGGGTACATTATTTTCAGGCTTGTGCACAAAAATGAGGTGCCTGGTAAGAGGTTAAGATTTTACAAAACAAATGATTTAACTTTAGTTAAGTAAAACTTGAAGTAGCACAATGTAAAAATACTCCAATACATGTATTGGCATTGGCACTGCATTGAAAATTTCACAAAGTATTAGCAGACAAATCAGAAGTATTTATTAGTTTATTTTATATATATATATATGGATCTGAGTAGCTCTTCCACCACTGGTTGCACCCTGTATGATATACAGTGCAGTAGATCAACTGTGAAAAAGATATTTGTCATATTATGAATTTACAATAGTCATAGACTGTTACACTTGGGATATATATAGATCACCAACTTTCTTTGTGGTCAAGACTAGTCAGACACTATGAAACTATACAACTCTCAATAACAGAAAGAAGCTTGCGAAGCAGCAAGCTCTTAAGAGTGTTGATTTTAATAGTGACAAATGAGTATAAGATGTTTTAGAGAAGAGCCCTGACATACACACCTTTTTCTCCGTGGTAATGTAGATGTGGCTGTGGCTGAGATCAAAGAAAAGGTTCTTGTTGACCTTCTGTCCCATGGTGTCACCAGGAATCTTGCTGTACACATATGGCTCTGCAGTCAAGTGTACCTGGACAGAAAACAAAAATTAACACTGTCAGACATGAGGTCTTTAGTTCCTCCATTCTGCCTCCCTCAGGTAAAATGAAAAATTCTACAAGAGAAAAAGTGAAGATCAACAGATCAGAGAAGTGAACAGAAGACAACTCCACCTTGAACACCTCTCCCTGGTTGTTCCCCAAGAAGGCGATGGTGTGATCATTCTCCACAGCGACAGCCACAGCGGTCAGGAGGCCCGACTTGGTCAACACTGCGTCTGCCTTTAAGGCAAATCTTGGCTTGCTGGCCAGAGGGGAAGGCAGAAAGTCTGCACCACACTTGAAGTTTTCCAACGTGTCCTTCTGTAAAGGGAAAAGGAAGAGCAGAAGAATGAAGATGCATTATGTATCCAAAGCAATATTAGCAGGAAAATGTGGGAATCAAACCTCCAAGCAGTGGTGTAGGTGGTCTACTAAATAAGGTATATGGAATAATTCTGGATGAGTTTAGGGAATTGGGGAAAAGAAACATGAAGGGAAGGAAAATGTGTGAGACAGAGTGAGAGATTTAGAGGGAATATAAAGAATCTGCAGAACAAAGTAAACACTGAGACATTAAAGTAAACAGCGACACATCTGCATTATTGATTAGACAAAGGGAATTCTTCAAAAAAATCTCACTCTTGTTTTTCTCAAACAGGTTTTTAAATCTTCAATCAGCGGACACAAAAGAGGCACTTACCGCAATTTTTGATGTGCAGAATTCATCAGTTTTAGATGAGTAGGGGATATCTACAGCAGGAAACCCAGAAATTTTCCCAGAGTCACTGTAGCAGGCGCTGATGATATCCACCAGCCGCTCATTGATGGCGTTGAGCGGATACATGCAGAGAGCAGAGTCGTTGTCATTGTCATCTGGACTCGCCACCATAAACAGAACTTTATTCCAGGAGTGGACCTTCCCGTATGTACCTGATTCAGTCATGGCCCGAGCCAGCTCTTTTCCTGGAGAAGCCACATACGCAGCTTGCACTTTGTTGTATCGGTTATTTGGCCCGCAGTTTAACTGAAGCTCTGTGTGGGAATAGTAGTGGTGGTCGTCCTCGCAAAGACGAGACACAAAGGTCAGGTTTTTGTTATCTGTACCATCAAGTGTCCGTGAGAAGAGGAAATAAACAAAACCATCCTCTTTGAAGGCATGACGGAAGTCATGCAGGTACTTGGGAACAAATGGCGTAGTCTGTACCGTAGATGCCTCGATGATGCTCTCAAACATGACCCAATCACGGTAGTCCTGAAGGATTCGTGTGCTGATGAGTTTTGTACTGTCCAGGCTTCCGTAGCCCTTCCCAACAAGAAACACACTGAAGGTATGTCCAGAAGGCGTGTTCGAGTAGGTGGACATGACGCCCACCACGTTCACGTTGTCCTCTATGCTAGCAACATAAGTCCTCTCTCCTTTACTGTCACTGTAATACAGCTGCTGTTCCACGTTGGTCAGGTTGAGGAGGGAGCAGATGCCTCTGTAGCGGCTCCCGCAGACGATGAGGGAACCGTTGGATGGATGCACCAGCAGAAGCTTGTTGAGGTTGGGCATGAGTTTTGTGTCCTGGCAGGCTGAAGCAGGAGGCGTACATGTCCGAGAGTCCTCTTTGGGGCCAGTTTCAGCACGGGCCTCCAGGTGGAGCGACGGCCCCAGTTGGAAGATGGTGTTGACTGCTCCCAGGTAGATGCGACCGGTGTGGGGGTCCTGTACCACATTGTTGATGTGGTGCTCTGAAGTGAACTCCAGGGTGGGGATGTTGTTGTTGCTCTTCTCCTGAGCTCGTGAGGTCGACTGGCAGACGAGGAAGAGGAGGAAGGAGACCCAGCTTGCCATCTCTGGAGAGAAAATAAAGGTAATTCATTATTAACGCTGTAAAATGCACATGTAAATGCACATTAACTATTAAAAAACACAAGACTTCAACATAGAGTAGGTGTGTGGTTAACATACATCCCTGTACATAAACACACACATTAAGAAAATACAATCTAATGGTCACGTGTGCAGAGTCTGCAGTCAGGCACAGTCACAAGGTTTAAAGCAATAGTTTGACATTTTGGGAAATTCTTTCAAGATCAAATTAATTCTTTCTTGTCCAGAGTTCGATGAGAAGATCGATACCACTCTCATGTCTGTACACTAAATGTGGTTAGCTTAGCTTAGCTTAGCGTTTTATGAAATCTGTTTTTGTACAGATTAAACATATTAAATTTAAGGTGTTTAATAGTGATCTTTAGAGGTGCTGGTATGCAGATATGTTTTACATTTGACACAGCCAGGCTAGCTAGCTGTTCCCAGTGTTTATATATACCAGTACTAACCGGCTCTGGGCTCCTGCTTCATATGTACTATACAAATATGAGAGTGGTATTAATCTGTTGATCGTTTCTAAAAATGTCAAGGGTTGGTTCACCAATTTCACAACAAAACACGTTTGCTCAGTTGTGTCTAGACATGCAGATAATTTTGGTTTCATTTGGCCAGGATTTGGGATATCTGTTGAGTTTTGAGTTTTCTGCCGCAACACTAATACAATGGAGATGAAATGGATTTTCATTTTATGATGCTTAAAGCAGTGAAGCATTGTTGTTTAGAAATGAAACGGCAACATCTCTATCCAGAACCACTGTCCCAGTTACTCTGAATAATCAACAGACCCTCACTGTGAAATGTTTTTTTTTTTCATTCTTTCTATTGTGAAAACCGTTCAAAGCAGAGAGTGTGGATTATCCAAAGAATCTGTTTCTGAAAAGAACTGTTGCTGTTGAATTTTTTTAAATGTCAATTTTCAATGCAAACTATTCACACACTGCGCTGTGTTAGAGGCAGAAATTGCAGGCACATATCAAAAAACTGACTAAATAAAACCAAAACTATCAGCATGGATACACCCAACATGAGAAAAAAGATTTTTTTTAATTATTTGGTTGAACTTTAAGAGTACAACATGAAGCACATCAGGATATATAGATTTAGGTTATTGAGATACAAATACTATAAGACTGCCTCAAGCTAACAATGCGTAGCGTAGCCGTTTGTGTATGACTCAACTCGCTGCTCCAGTTCTACAAAGGCCGTGTTATTTTGGATTTAATTGACTTAATATCAGAAATGATCACTGCTGAAAAAATAAAACTGTGATGTGCGGGGGTAAAGAAAGATTAAGGCCGAGAGCTAGATCTCAAACCAAAACACAATAAAGCCTATTTAAAAACCTTGGATATGTTCCAACTTCATTTGCACTTTGCTTTTTTCCCCCAGCAACACCTCCAAGCTCAGGAAGTACACCGTTTTGTCTCGGGAAACATGATCACACAATATCCCTGTAAAATACAGACAGCATCATGTACGGGGCTAACAGCAGGTGCCTGTAGAGTCCTCGCTTACTGCTGTTTGCCCAGGCTGTGGTAAATATGGAACTGCAGGTGGCTTTGAAGCAGCTATTGCCCACACAGCAAATGTGCATCTATGTTTGCACGTGGTTTTCGAGCCCGCGCTCTCTCTCTCAATAGTATCCTCCTTCTCATTTCACCCTGTCAGTCAAGTCCTGAGGCACATTTGTCAAATTGAAAACCCCTGATGAAACTTCTGGGACGTCGTCCGCCAAAGCTGTGTTTTATTATGTTAACCTGCCTTCCCTCACTGGACTAAGTAGGACCACTGATTAGACATTTGCCCAGGGGGGCCCTGTTAATTTCACTGGCAACTTCCCATTTGCATTTAAGTGCCCACTACTTGATTTGATGATTTTATTTTTCTTCCCATTTACTGCCTCTGTCCCTTCTACCCCCCACCAACCCATTTCATTGTGTAAATGTATCGTGCCCTTTTCAATTCGGAACCTTAAATATTTCTATTAAGATTGAAATGGTGCAATAAAATCCCCATCTGTGTGGTTAGTTTTTACTGCTTTAACCGAGAGAAAGGGGCAGTCGCCATATTGTCAAGATTTAACCAAAACTAAAAAAAAATAAGTTTGCTTCAGCAAAAAAAGAGTGAACTTCAGCTCTAAAGTAACAAAGCTTCAATTACAAAAAACAGATCATCTAGCACTGTTGAATGACAATTACAAGTGTGTGTCCGCTTTAAGAGGCAACACATCCGCTTTTATGTTTGAGGAAGCATCACAAAAACTGCATAAGCTGCAAAACGTTCTTGCTGCCTCAAAAATGTTGACAACATAAGGAAAACACAGTCAAGCTACCCTGACAAAGAGTGGTGGAAAATTGCACGACATTCACAGAGAGACACAGAAAAACGGCCTTTAAAATGATCACAGGATTAAATGGAAACCTCCGTGATGCAGCCCCGGTGTAATAAAGTTTGCTCTGTAAAAGTGAGCCACACAAAGATGTACTTAGGGCGTATTTAGGGCAGGGCTCCCATTTGGCAACAACTTGTAAGATGTTAGAGCCAGAATGCAGATGGTGAAGCCACTAACGACAAAATCCCAGAAAATCAGTCCAAGCCACAATAAAGTGAACGCTTGTGATAACTCATACGTGTCATGTTCATGTTCCTAATTTGATGTTTCCAAAGTGTGGATGTGAGCTTTGGGGTATCAGCAGCACTGACTTGCACTGCAACCTTGCATTTCCCTTCATCCACCTTCCTCTTATTGTGTCAAATTCTAAATCTTTTATACTTTATTGTACGCTGATTTTCATTTTTCCACCTTTCAGTGTTTTCTCATTTTTACTTATTTTGTTAAATACTGAACAATTCTGTTTCTGGAAGGTACTACAGTATTTAAATGCAGATTCTTATAATTGCTAATACATTTTATTACATTTCTAAGTCACTTGACCTCAACAGGAAGATTGTGTTTCCTCACAACAAACTGCTATTTTTCAGTCTGTTGATGGTTAAACAGTTTTGAGTAAACAGGGTCAGGTAGTCTGACATGCCACATGACCTTTAATGTGCATTTTTTTTTGCTGTTTTGTGGCAACACCTGGCAGGAACATTCAGTGTTTTGTAACTTCATGAGCAGAAGATAATTAAACTTACACTAGGTCTAAGTTTAATAATTAAACTTACACTAGGTCTGTTCATTGTAATGTCTGAAACAGCAGACCATTTGCTGAATGCTGCTCTGCTCTGTTTTTTCTGTTTTTGTACACAACAGGGAAGACCATACTGTCTAAATATTGGGCGCAAGTGTAAATATGGACAGTAATTGAAGCATGACTGCCTCTCTGAATGTACTTTCATTGTGTGCCGTCCACTAAAGACTGTAATATCCAGATTTCCATCAATTCACTCAACCATGATATAGACCGCACAGGGAGACGCGACAAAAGGTGGATTATGTCTCTGACAGAAAATGATTTGATTCCTTTGGCTTCCAATCAAACATGCTGTGACAAAGCAACTTTTCTCACCCTGTAATGTACAATGCAAGGACAATTGTCTCCAGGCACTCATTTAGGTTTCAGAAAACTCAAGCTCCACTTACATCCATGACTTCAAAGAGTCCTTTTCCTATTCATGCAAATCCTATAGCCAGCCCACGATCAGGAAAAAAAAAAGCGTCACACAAATTTCCCTCAGATGCTGCATTGTGGGTCAGTGCAAACGAAATTCTTGACATATTTCAAAGGAGCCTGTTCTCTCCTAGGATGTCTCCTTCTGTCACTCTATCACTTTTCATCCTTTTTTCATGGGCCTAATCCTGAACGCTGGAATTAAAGAGGCTTCAAAGAGCTGAAGAGAGGCAGACGTCTGGTGGGGGTGACACAGGTGGAATGAGGCCCATTTCTCCCCAGACCATCCCACCTCTATTTTCTCGACATGTCCCTAAGCTGCTGTGAGAGAACATGGCAACTGGGCATACCATCCAACACGTGGGTATTCTGAATAAATAAAAGCTGCTAAATTTAGAGGCTGTGTGCTGCATCAGCCTGCAGCTAATGAAGCCTCCAATGGCCTGAGATAAATAATAATGAAACACATCATGTGCTAATGAAGCTGGCACATCTGAAAAATGTGATCCTTTGAAAAAACAATTGTTGAATTGAAACTGGCTGATTGCAGACAATGAATTGACCTCAAATCAGGAATCTTTTTTGTACACTTTAACAAACATGTTCTTTCTGGAGGGGTTTACTATTACTGGCTTTGAAATATAAATGTATTCATTTGGCAGATGCTTTTGTCTAAAGCAACATACAAATGAGGTACAATCCAACGAGTAGTCTTGGAAGAATAAGTGTAGTAACACTCAGTTCCATGTGCCACATGACACAAATGCTACAGGGTTGCAGATACATGAACTAACACTTAAGGACATAGCACATTATTTTTTTTGAGAGAGAGATAAAGAATCAAGAGACAGACAGAAAAAGGTGAGGTAATAGGTGAGTAATGTGTTGATTCCACCGGGCACGGCTATGTCACGTTCCGGCTGCGACGCGGTTTTGTTACGTCATACCCCACCAGGAGCGTTCCAGAAGCGGAGCGTTTTGCTCCGGCAGCGCCAGAGAGGAGAGAGCCACCCCTCTACCTGGAGAGGAAGCCAGGGAAGGGGGCAGTCATGGCAGCAGTGGTGTCATAAAATCTTGTGATTTTCCACTTCCAAGATGAACCTCTCATCGTCCATGGTGACAAATATTCTCCGACCAGTTGACTTCTGGCCTGGTGCCACCAGGACATAATGTTGATGTAGTGATGTGATATATGATCGGGAGTCTGCACAGGGGTGTTTTATTTTGAAAATTGACCGGATGCTCTATGCCGTTCCTGTGTCTGACTTCCTGCCTGGCTCGATCTGGCTCTTTGCAGCTTGACGTGGCTTCCCTCATAAATAGACTAGGCGTGTGTTTTTAGCAGAGCAGAGCATAGAGCCGCTTCTGGGATGCTTCTGAAACGCACTGCGGCACGTCTGGTGAAATCACCAGCATTGACTAGAGCGGCCGCGATCAGCTCCAGCTGACGTGTCACAGCCAGAACACGACGGAGCCGCGCCCGGTGGAATTAAGCCGTAAGTACTCTGGGTAGAGGTACAGAGGTTCTCGTGTGATTTTTGAAGACAGAACTGCTGACCAAATTCAGTTTGGTAACTCGTTCCTAAGGGACCACACAGGAGAAGAGTCAGGACTGAGATTTCCTGACTCGCAGTGATGGTACGACTAGCTGTCATTTATTTGAAGGTCATAGAGAACGAGAAGGAGCATAAACCTGAAGGAGGGAGTTCAGGTAGTTGGTGCCATGCTAATGGCCCCTCTGTAAGTGAGGATTAGTGACTTAAACTAAATGCGAGCAGCGACAGGGAGCCAGTGGAGTTACATGAGCTGTTATTGGCTGGTTGAAGATCAGATGTGCGCCATGTTTTGGACCATTTGCAGAGGTTTTACTGTGACCACTGCCTATACAAGGAGTTGAGCGACATACTCTGATAAAACCTGATCTTTCTGATGTTATAGAGGCGCAAAGCGACATGACCGAGTGACACATGCAACATGCTCAGCGAAAGTCAGCTGGTTATCAATGACGACGCCCACATTTCTTGCAGACTTTGTTGGAGAGAGAGAGAGAGGTGTAGCTGAGCTGGATATTGATGTTGTGCTGAGTGAGGTCAGCGTGAGTTCAGTCTTACTGTAGAGAGATTGAGTTGAAGCTGGTGTCCATTTTACGATATCAGTGAGGCAGGCTGAGATCTATGCTGACCCAGTAAAGTCGTTTAGCAGGAAGACAGAGTTGGGTATCCACAAAACTACCAAAGCTGTAATTTACAATTTAATGTTGTTCTGTTGGTACAATGTACCAGCAAAATATAAACGTATATATGAATGAAGTGTAGCTTTATTTTTATATGTATATGAGGATAAATGTTTGTAATATCAAATCTACTTCTGTATTTTTATGTGTTTGGTTTAGCCTTTTCTATTGCTATTACTTAAAGTACATCTTAAAATACAGCAAGTATTAAAAATGTTTGTTCAATGTTCAGTTTTCTAGTTGATTGTTCTTATTTTCTATTGAATGCCTGTCTGTCTCTGTGTTGATGAAGCTTGGAAACACATCCAGGACTGTGTACAGGTCTAGTTTTATAACCTACTGAACTGAAGGAAACAGCTTGAACCAGCAACATACTGAACATGCTACTGAACTGAAGACATCAGCATCAACGCTGAACATCGCGGTGGTGTGAACGGTGACGCGTTCACCTCACTGAAGTGCATTTCAACAGTGATGCCAGTGATGCGTAATTTACACCTCTTGTTTATCTCTACGGTTGGAGAGAAAATACATTAGAAAACATTAAGAGAAAAACTGTTAAGCTGCTACATGCACAGACTTGAAAATAGTATGCGCAGGTGTGTCTCTTTGTTGGCTTGCTAGTCATCACACACATGCACACGGTCCTTTTGTTGACAACTACAGTATGATCTCTTTCACCCTCCCTCCACAAGTTTAGGACATGTCTGGACAGGAAAAGCAGCTCTCAGCAGAGGAAAATGAAAGATAATTGAAAAATGGCAGGTGTGCACACAGACACACACACACACACAGATTCATAGGCTTAGAGATACACGCACCAATATGTGCACCAGCGCAGTTTGAAGTGCTGACAAGGTAATCCCACTCCGACCACACAGAGACACTCTTCTCTGCAAACTACCACACTGTGCTCCTTTGACACAAGGGCACTAAAACCCAGCACGGTAGTCCGCACACCTCTCGGCCAATCCTCTCACCGCACATCCCCCTTTCTAGGACAACACCCATCAGGAGGAAGTGTGCGAGCATGCCTGCGCGAGGGAGCCAGAGATCAGGAAGGAGAGAGACGGGGAATGTGTGTGTAATGATTAGATCACACACGCAAACACTGCAACTGCTGACCTGGCAAGTTCTGAACCAGCATGAGTGCTCCTTTCACTCATTAAAACTGATACGGAAAGGAAACTGATAATAAATAAAAAACAGACACCCTACCCCGAAAACATAATAGAATATCACCCCATACTGCGATCATTCATATTCAGCACTTCCTTTATCGGAGAGCTGGCTTTGACAGATGCCAGGGTCTGACATTGATGTGGGGGGTGCCTTCACATTGAAGCCGCTTTCAGTGTTATACACTGATAAAAGTGAACTGCCATTAAATTAGTCGCCTGTCCCCAGAGGCCTCTGGGATGGGCGGAGAAGAGTTGAGCGAGGGGTTAATGCTCTAAAGCAAATCTCGCCATGTCTGTCGCAGCGTGTAGGGTGCTGAAAAGGCCTGATAAAGTGTGTACAAGGCAACATGACAACGTGGGCTAGGAGCCATACAAGGAGCCGCTGCCGGAAACGGGGGGGCGGATCCTTGTCCTTTATTCCCCCCCCCCAGCCATCCAGGGAAAGATTGGAAGAACAAGCGCCATTGTTAAAGATGAAACATGAAGTGGGAGAGTGGGGAGAACTCTCTTTCTCTGCATGTCTCCCTTCTCGCTTTTTTTTTTTGACATGCAAATGCTCTTGTCCCATCCTTACAGTGAAATTGTTTCACGAGTTGCAACGGGAGGCTGGTGTGACGACGGCAATCCAATTTCCATATGAACAATTACCCTGCCGTCAGGGTTGGCAGTTCATTTATTTCAATTTGACTGACTGGGAGAACCACTCGCACCAAAGCAGCCAGCCCAGCCATTGTATTCAGGGCACCAGGCATGGGCGGGGGATTGATGGGCCTGGTCCATTTCAGTGGGATCCAGCTGCTCTGGCCTAAATATGCTAACACCTTTAAAGTTGGCCCGTGACCCAAGGAGTATGTGAATCACGCTTTGCTCTCCTGTTAGACCGTGTATGTGTGTCTGTGTCCCAATTCTCACGCCTGTGCGCTTGTTTCTCTTGTGTGTTAACATGTGTCTGCCCTCCTGTGTATGTTTGTCTGTTTTGATGTATGACCACGAGTCAGGGGTGCTAACATAACCCACACACACTCGCCATCCTCTTAGGCACAGCACTTTTCCTCATTAGGACTGATAGGCTGTTTGTGTGTCTGTTTACCGCTCCATCACCATTTTTAAGGCTGCTGCTATCTCCCCTCTGCCAGCTGGACACTTGAGCAGAGAGAGCGCAAAACCACAGGCACACATACACACAAACTACTTGAGAAGAGCACACATTTAAATGTGCGTGCAGAGATACACACTCACTACTAGACTTCTCTGCCTCATACCTTTCTCCGCAGCCGACCTAAATGTCTCTTGTAATCTCTCGATCTCTGTTTGTCTCTCAAACAAACACACAAATGCAACCTCTCCCTGTCTGGGCAGCAGCAGCTTGGGCTAATCTCCCAATGCTAACTGGCCTCCCCACCCCCAGCTGGATGTTGCAGCTCTCCAGCGGGACAGAGTGGCTGTTTGCTGTGTGGACACAGCTGGCGGATGTGGGGAACCTGATTAAATGGCCTAGCCTGGCGAAGAAGAGCTACTTTCAGGAGCCAATGGCTCCTCCAATATCGTTGCCACATCCAGACGGCTGCTAATACACACAAACAGTTGTAGGGGCAGGCATGCATACACAAACTCACTAATCAACTCGACTCACTCACAGTTACGCATCTGAGAGCCAACACAATAACAGCACGTGAAAAATGCACACCCACAACTAGGGCTGCAAATAAAGATTATTGTCATCTGCTGATCATTTTTTGGACTGACTGATTAATCTTTTTTTAGATATTGTTTATTTATTTATTCTTTTTTTCCCTCTGCAGAGAGAGAATCAGCAAATCCTTATATTTGAAATGCTGAAACCAGCAAATGTTTGGCATGAATACTTGAATTACTTGAATGATTATCAAAATTGTCAATTTATTTTCTCTCAATCAATCAATTAGTTAACTACTGTTTTAGCACTCCTATAGCTGCAGGGAATATCTTTTTTTTTTTTTTTTTTTTTACTTGCTCCTATCAAGAGGTCAATCTCGTTTTTTAAGAACAGGTAATGATTCTGCGCCTTGCTCAGGGGCACTTCAGCAGGTTGGCTGCTTTGCTCAAACACCGACACTTAAATCCCTGCTTCCTCTGGTTGGAGGGCAGCTTCTCTGATCACTACACCACCCTGAGGCGATCCCTTTCTCCCACTCAGCCACCACTTACATACAGCACGCGCTCACGTTCCAACACACATGCAGCCACAATTAAGAAGTCAGGCAGGCAGACTGACTGACTGCTGGGAAGGAATCCATTACACACCTTATTGGTTATAATGATTTCACTTCACCAGCATAAACGCCAATGAGCCATGAAGGTATCTTGTAATGTGGTTTAGTCTCAGAGCCCGGCTTTCGTTTGGTTTCAAGGGGAATGCTGATCTTATGATGACTGATTGCTTGCCCTCACATGAAAATTCTGTAAAAGGGGACATGGAGATGTAAATGTGTTTGTGGTGGCTTTGGCATTAATAGAATAGATCACAAGGTGGGATACAGGCATTTGCTTCCTTTCTGAGAGCGAGATGAGAAGATTGATATTTATCTCATGTTGCTCCATTAGGTATGCAGCTGGAATCAGGATGTGTTTAGCACAAAACACACCTACTACCACCTCTAACACCCTGTTTACACACTCAAAGTAGTGACATTTTTTTTTTTTTTTTTTTTTTTGCATCGAGCACATAATTTACATATTCAGCTCTGACTGAGAACTTCTTTCCAGGGTTATGTATTTCCACTTATCGTTTTTCTTGTTCAAATACCGGAAGCTCCTTGAAGTTATTTCATATTGCATTAGGAAGCCATTGACCCTGATGATCAGCTTTTCCCTCATGTTGTTTGAGGCACGTAATTGAATGGAGGCGAGAACAGCTGTGCTACTGTGTCTTGAGGGAATCAAAACAAGTGCAACTGGTTGCCTCCAGGTTGGCGCCCCTGTGTGTCAGAGGACATTTGCATGAAGTTCAACCTTTCAGCTCCAAGTTGCACCGCTGCCCAACTTCAGACTCCCCTTGAATTACAGTGGGCAGTGCCAGGATACTATTTCAGGATTTATTCACAATAAATGGCAGCCTGTCATGCCTCCAGTGTTTCAAGATCCCCTGCAGACATGTTTTGTACAAAAATACTCTGCTTTGATTAATGATATACTGTATATCTGATATTGTTTTTCCATTAAAAATAAAGTTTAGTTTACAAGTAAAAGATTCTGACATCTACTTCTTATCCCTAATCAAAAAATCCAGAATCTATGAATATGCAAATATTTTAAGTTTAAAAGGTTTGAATGCTGGACACAAGATGTCTCCTACTTCACTGAAAAGTGAAAACTCTGCAGATACATCATTATGCACAGTGAAGCTCAAACAATTGAAGAAACAATAGGCAAAATGTATTTTTGATTGGAGGGGGACTGGGAGTAAAGCTCACTAATTAACATACTGTATATTGTTTGTTTAATCAATATATGAAAATAAGTGTAAAACAATAATTTGTGATTTTAGGGGGAGTTACATGTTGGATTTGGTTGGTGAGCACTGGGGTTGGATTTGATCTCTCTAGAGGCACGATGGTACTTAACCTGCCAACCTCACTGCCTCTGTGACGAAAAGACTTTGGCCAGTCACTGTGTTGCTCTTGCTTGCAAAGAAATAGCAAAAATGGTCATTTTTACATCATACTGTAGGTGGGGCAGTGTATGGACTAAGCACAAGGTGTATGACGGCCCATTGTGTCCATCTGTGAGAGATGGGATATCTTTGGTTCTGTCCAGACTTGTGAGAGCTGAATCAGTGAGAGAAGTAACCTTAGGAAAGAAGACAGGACGGATGAGAGATGTTAGAGTCACAGAAAGACAGGAAAAGAGGGAGGGCAATCACACATACGTTACTGACTGAGTCTCAATAGCTCCTTTGTGCAAGCTGGCAGGTGCCTGTCACTTGTCAAGATGAGTCAGCGCGTGGATGGTGACTGAGCATTGTGATGGTGGGGATATAGGCGTCGGTTGAGCCCAGAGAGATTCCAGCTTTTGGTAATGACTAACAGCTACTGTATCAGGTAATGGCCCAAAGATTAGCCCGCTCTCCTCAGCATGTGGACAAAAAGGTCACGTTTGAAGCTTAAAAGGTAATGGCTAAATTAGCTGCAAAAAATACCTCATAAAATTAAATAGCTTTCAGCGAGAAGGAGTTCTTTCTGCTGGTCGTGCAGAAGAAAATAGACTGGGCTACTTTTTAATTAGTCGGACGATGAGAACTAATCACAGGAAAGCGAGACTGATAAAATGTGTGTGTGTGCACGCCTCAAAACACAACCTCAACTCATAACTTCCTCCTTCTCTCACACATTTTAATGAATAAATACATTTGCTTAGACTACCTCCACACTTCCACCAAATGTTTCGATGCCATCGAAAACCACCCCACTCATCCCTCCATCCGCCGACCCTCACAATCTTCATCCATCATCTATCAGTGTTGCTACAGCCAGAGGGGAGAGAGCTGCTAAGCAGGGCCTGACTAATGGCTAAACAAACACCATTATCAGGCCTCGGTGGCCGAAAGCTGAGCTACAGGAGCCCCAGAGCAGCTGAGGCTCTTTAATACTTAATCCCTGCTGCCGTGCTCTGTTAGTGACTGCTCTAAACTAAGCTAGGATGGGCGGCACTGAAGGTCCGCTAATGAGGGAATAAGTGCGGAAACATGAGGGAGGAGGAGGTTTGAGGTAAAAAGGAACGTCACGCATACATGGACACACGTGCATAATCACTTACCGCAAAAAGTGAGTTGAGAATAGACTATATTAAAAAGGGGGGTAGAGAGAAGTGTGGCCCCCTCGTCTTGGCCAATTCCCTCTCTAAAAAAGGCTCAGGGAGAAGTTAATGAGCCTGTTACAGCCCCACAGTTCCCCTGATAAGGCCGTTGATTACACCACATGTTCGGGCAAGAGGATTGTGTGTGTGTGTGTGTGTTTGTGAGTGTGTTTGCATGCACATTTGAATGTGTGTGTCACCTGACCCAAAGCGGTCATCTGCTAATCGTATGTTCACAAGTCATGAATGCACATTTTCTGATAAACACATTTTCACACACCAATCGCCACTCTCGAGGAGCAATCTATCCCTCTAACGCTCGCCCGCTCACATGCACCGAGTAAGTCACACCCATGATCACATTTTTCACACACACATACACACACATACACACACACTCAATCAAGTGTGACTGAGTGAGCAAGCCACTCAATGAGAGTGGGTGATTAGGCCCTCTGAGAGTAGACCTGACCTTTCCCTCCACATCAAGTCCTCCATGCGCATGTGTGTTTTTATGAGTCAGTGGCTATAAGCTCTCGGGCCCACGCCACTTCACATCAAATGTCACTGACTTAATTGAGATGGCCAGACGGACAGGAGGACGGAGGTAGGGAGAACAGGGGAAGGACGAGACTTAGGGAGGTACACAGGAAGAGAGCAAGGACAGCCTGTGAGAAGGAGAGGGGATTTTTACAGTAGGCTGCAAGAAAATGCCAAACAAGGAAATAACTTCAAAAGGGATGGATGGAGAAAGACTGAAAGAGAGAAAGAACACTGTCACCAATCAATCTTCCAGTCTCCCTCTTTGCTTGAGAAACAGCAAAGCAGAGATATTTTTAAATTCCATGTTGGTTGTGGGAATTCAGCACAAACCCTTGTGGGTACACAAGCCTTCACCTCCCACTGGCGAGATGGTTGAGTCTGCACTTCCGCGTTCTCAGAGCTCAGACGGACAGAAAGGCAGACAGTCTGAGTCAGGCCTCAGGGGAGGGATTGAGCAGGGGGCAACTGAGCTTTGTTTGCAGGTTTGTTGCACTGCTAACTGCTGAGAGCAGGGTTAGTTAGCAGCCAAATTATATTCATGGGTTCTTTTTGAATTAGATTCAAAGAGCTTGTGTCAGTGTAAACGCTGGAAAGATGCACACAGGCAGTTTAGATTCCAGTTCAACTTTTGAATTCTATTTTCAGTTTATTACAACTTGGGTCTTATGCCTGTGAATAATACTAGGTTAATTGTTGAGGTATGGGAAATTACTACAGCTGAAGCAATTGAAGTGATTTTTTTGTTTTTTTAATTACAAAAACATTATTTGATTCCAGCCGCTCAAATCTGTATATTTGGTGGTTTTCTAAACCCTCTATTATAGTAAACTGAGAATCTGTGGATTTTGGACTGTTGGTTGCAAAAACGGTTGCAAAAAGCAAGACATTTGTGATGGAGCCTTTTCACTATTTTCTGACATTTCAGAACAAACAATTGTGCAATCCACGAAATAATTGGCAGAATAAATGGAAGAAGATAGTCATTTGTTGCAACATCACTAAAAAGTACAGTGAGGCAAGAAGCACAGACAGACAATCAGGTTTTAATTACTGACACCTCAGGTGTGCACACTTTTATCAGGTAAATGTTTACAAATGTTTTCTGTTTGTCTGACTGCTAGGACTTAATATATTGGTGCTCCCAGATCTCAGCAGCTACTTTTATGAGTACTTTGTTATCAAAACTAAGAAAACAAGACTCAAGTTGTAATGAAACGGAATTATCCTTTAATAGTAGGTTAAGTTATGTGATACTGGTGGGACCAGGGGCGGAGCTAGACTCTCAGCACAGAGGGGGCGGAGCAATCTCGAGGGGCCCTTCTGATAAAGTCATTTTAAAATTCACAATTGTAAAATAGGTGATATATCCTATCCTATCCATAAACACAAGCTGTCACTTATTGAGCCAAGCAAGCCTACTGTGGGTCTATGAAAACATACAGTGAAGCCACTTTGTCAGACAAGCTTGTTCTGAAGGATGAAAAGAGAAACAGGTTGCCAGTCGCGTTCAAATGTTTCAGCAGCGAGGACAGCAAGCAGCGCTCTACACGCATCGGCTGACAAACTGTTCAGCACCACCACCGTCAGACAGCGACAGGTCAGGTGTACTGTCTCAGTACCATGTCTTTCTTACACGGGAATAAACATAAACATAAAATAGACACAGCAGTATACAACGCTACAAGGCCTCTTCTAACATAAAATAGACACAGCGGTATACAACACTACAAGGCCTCTTCTGACATAAAATAGGCACAGCGGTATACATCACTACAAGGCCTATTCAAATACAAAGTAGACAGTCCACAACACCACAGGCAGCGACACAGACAGATGCGGTAAGCGTGGAGTTACACAACAGATTCATCTAACATTCTGACCGCTTTCTTCATAACCAAAATTGAAGTGAATAAGGACTTATTATGGATGTTTGTAACTTTGTTGAGCCCCGAAAAGGTGAAAATGCCAAATTAGAGAAAAATCTGAAAAAATTAACAGAAATTGCCTTTTTTTTCTGTTTTATACTTTATCGTCTTGTGACCCCACACATTTATCAAGGTTAGCTAAACTCAGTCTGAAACTAAGCACTTATAATAGCAGTGGTGTGGTCAGAAGCCCAGTCAGACAGGTAATTATAAAGAAATAAGGTATAAAGTAGGATAACATGTCATTTTATCAAAACAGTTAACAAATTGAGTGTTTCATGCTGGTGTAATACAACAAACCACATTACAGTCAATTAGAAAACTCTAGGATGGCATTTAGACAGCATATTTATGTTCTTATCAAAAAGAAACAATGCACATATTACACTGTAGATACATGACTTACACATATTACTTTATGTCTATTCTTTAGGAGTGTTTGTTCATGTCAAAAAGTATCACTGCATGTATCAAATACAGGACTTACTCTTGTTTTCTATATGCATGAATTAATTCTCACAAGCAACAAGCAGACAGAGCTTCTGCACAGGCTCATTCTCAAACACACACACACACACAGTCAATAGGTGACTGAACCACTCATAAATGCAGAACTGGGGAAAATCCACCTTATTCAAAGCCTCTGCAGGCTTGTCAGTCCCACTACAAGATCCAGTACATAATATAACTTCCATTTGTTGTCCCTGCTCAGCCTGTAGTTTAGTGTAAAGTGAGACTGGATAGTCTGGCTGTTAGCCACTGTCAGGCTAGTAGCGCTAGCAGTAACGTTTTGCTTGTTTATCTGTTCCATCATTATCGCAGTTGTGTTGAAACGACGAGCAAGACAGGAAGTAAGATGTAAGAGGAGCACAGGATGCAATTAAACTTTTCTTACTCCCCCGCTCCTTGTGTTTTAATGCACCCGATCGAAACCCACCCAAATCGACTCAGAGTGGGATTAAGGGGTTGGAATCAACGACAATACAAACAGGCCACAGTGGGTACCGCTGGTACCGTTTGCTGCATAAGACGAGAACCTCATGGCAGTGGTGGGGGCTCGTCTCTGCTCTGAGGAGACACAGACTGGTCTGAGTCTGATTTTTTTATTTTTTGCCACTAGACACACAAACTTTATTCAAAATATTCAACTAAACAACAAAAAAATGCATGTTCAGTCAGGCATATTGGGCCCAAGGTGGTAACTGTAACTGGAGAGAACCATGAGCCCAGAGCAGCCGCCCCCTGTGCAGCCGCCCACGCCCTCCCCACCCCTCCTTTACTACTGGGTGGGACAAGTTCCCATCTGTCTCCTCCAGCCTCTTTCTTCTTTGTCCTCCTCCCATCACCACCATAGATCTCAGAGGAGATAGTGAACCGGCACACCACTGACGGGCCGGAGGACGTGTTGCGTGACGCCCCGGTTAATTAAGTTTGAAATCAGTGAGATGATCAGCGGTGCTGCCACTCAGGCTGCCAGCCTCCCTCCACCGCTGCATCCCTGCTACTACCAAAGTGTTCAGTCTGTCTGACAGGTAGAGAGGTGTTTGTGAGCGTAAGTGTGAGAGAAAGAAAGTGTTATTCTGGATGTGATTCTGAAAGGGAACAGAGACAAAAAGAGGATGTGTAGCGCAGGTAAGGGGCGGCGCTCAAACGATTAGATGATGAACTGATTTGACAGAAAATAAATCGACAAACATTTTATTATTGATGAGTTGTTAAAGAAAGAAAGAAAAATTCACTGATCCATCCTCCTAAATTGAGAGGATTTGCTGCTTTTTTCTATTTTCTATTATATATATTATATAATATTTTGAGGTTTTGGACTGTTGGTCTGACAAAACAAGCAATTTTGAAGTTGTCACATCACAAACATTTGCGATGGGAACAATCCGGAGATTTATTGATATTAAAACTAGTTACTTGCAGCTTGGGTATGCACACACACATTATACATGCATATTGCTCTTCATACACTATAACCTACATACTATATGGACACATGCATTCACACTTCATTAAGGCAATCTCATACAGACACACAAACATACACACACTCAGGCCCGAATGAACAATGTTCGGGAATTTATAACAATTACAGAGTCCCCAAATCCCGTCCAGACTACAGCCCTTTCTTGGCCGTGATTGCTCTGTTCCCCAGGAGGCTGCTGTAAGGAGCTGGAGCTGCAGTGATTGTTGATGGATGCCTATTGGCATGAGCAGCACGTAGAGCACCAACCACCCCCGTCTCACCACCTGTAATCCTGGAAAAATGGACTCTACGTATTAGCGAGACGCTTAAAAGGCAGGAGCCATTTCACACAGTCACACGCACAAACACATAAACACATTGAATCTATCAGTACTACACTCAGAGGGTAAGGGATATTATTCCCCTGGCTCAGTTTAAAAACCTTTAGTTGTGAGAGGCTGCGTGTGAAACAGAAGTAGGATGTGATGCATACCTACACATACATGCCTCACCTGATGAATGGCTAGGATTACATTTTATTTATGATTCCGTTTTGATTAATAGCTTAGTCCTCATGTGATTGCCGTTTCTAATCAAATGCAGACACACAAAGGTCACAGGGAATTAGCCCCCCATTGCCTAAAAATAAGCTGCTTTAATCAGGTTGCAGATGGCCTGATAAGCAGCAGGGTGGCATTACGGGCCGGTCGTGTGGCGTAGCTGAGGCGTGTCAGCGATGGCATCTGCACCTCGTCTCTAAAGGTGCCACTGTGTCTTTCATGTCAGGTGAGTGCGTTGACATTCTGCCACATCCAGACTTCAGATGCGGTGGGGTGGAGGGGGCCAAACATCAAAGTCAGGGTTTATGTTGGCAGGGGGCTAACACAGACGCACACAGCACGCTCCGGTAAAAAAGACGTGGACACAGTCGTACACACGCGCACATGCAGCACCCGTGAACAGTGACAAGCATTAAGTTTGAGTGTGAGATAGTGCTGATGTCTGCCAGCGAAGCCTACATTCCAGTCTCTTTATCTCCTGAGCCTTCTGCTGATAATTACAGCCGTCCCTTCTCTCGGCCGGAGTCACACCAAAGCTGCCAGTCTGTGCAGCTCGAGCTGGAGGAATTATCACCCGGGCCATCACAAAACGGAGCATGCCAAGGTCAGGCCCTGTGTTCAATTTCACTTTTGATTCCAGTCCACCTTTCTTTCTCCTCTACCACTTATCCACTCCTCCCTCCTGGCCCACCCACACGGCCACCGTTGAATTTCATTCCAGGGCTAACCTCTATTTCCAGGACAACCAGCACCTTGACACTCATTCATTTCCAATCCTGCAGAGTGGTCGGCTGAATGGAAATTGACGATTCAATTTTTGGAATGAAACTCAAGAGTCCTTTTGGAATTGACTCTCCCCTTCTACCCTCCCCTCTCTTGCTGCTTGGGTGCCCATTCTGCCACCCCCCTCTGCCCCCCGCCACCCGCTATCTCCGTCCTGGTCTGCTGAGTACAGCCAATTTCTCCGCTTGTATGGAAACGTGGGCGAGATGGCTACTGCAAAGCCCAGCTTAAAAAAACGCCCTGCAGCTCCCACTGACTTCTCTCAGACACCTTTTCTCCATGCCGGCTCTCTCTCATCACTAAACTGCCGTCAAACAAGCAAACACTTAAAACCAAAGGGTTTATTCTCAGCATTGCTCCCAGCTGGATGTTGGGTGGCAATTTAAAAATGATCTATGCAAATGTAATTTCGCTGTGTGTCATCCAACACAGCCAATTAATGAGTGAGCTTCTCCAACCCAACTATAAATTAACAAGGCTAGATATAATAGCTAGATTAATGTGTTTTTCTGGCACTTGCCTAATTGCTAGAAGACTCCGGTGGGGCTAGTGTGAACTGCCTCATTTCTACATGTGATAGAGTGAGAGGGATAAACTGCATCAACTCTATTTATCAATTACATGAACTTTGTTGTCTCTCCTATTGGTTTTATTGAGGGGAAAGCATGAGGAAAGTGACGGAGAAAGATATTCTGTCCTCGGGGAACTTGTATTTGCTTCAGCAGAAATTACTGGTATCAGTTGCTAGGTTAAGTCTGGTCTGAAGGACGGCATTAGCTTCAGTCAGGAAAACAAATCCATAAGTGGTCAGAAGGGCATACGTGCATGGATGGCGTATCTGGAAATGAGAAATGAGATCTGAAGGCAGAGAGAGAGAGAGAACATGCGAGAGGGGGAGGAAAAGCAGCTTAAGAGGTAAGGGAGACAGAGAGGATGAGCTGCCGTCTGCCTCAGCCAGAGGAGAGAAGAAGAGAGTGAGTGTGAGAAAGACTGAAAACAAGCTCCGGGATCCAAAACAGCACATCACCAACAAGGAGGCCTTTTGTTTTGCCCCTCTCAACCGATTGTTCTCTTCACCGAGGGTGAGAACGCTAATCCGCTGTGGAAAGGGGAGTTGGGAGGATTTACTCTAAGTATCCTTATTAGAGGGAATTCACTGATATGTGGGGGGAGTGGGTAACGGGTGAGAGGAGAAAGTAGAGGGCAGAATGAACAAGAAGGAAGAGGAGAGCAGCAGGAGGGGCGTAGTGTATTCTGAATACACTGTAGGTGCCATATGAATCTTTAATACAGGGCTTAATAGTGAGGGAGGGAAGAAGGGAGGAGTAGAGAATATAAAGAGAGCGAGGGAAAGGGAGAGGAATCTCCGAGGAGGTTACTGAGCCCCTCGTATCACAACACTCCTGATAAGTGCCAGCCTCCCAGGATCAAACCTAATTCTCCATACCTTCAACGCCACCACCGAGTCTCTTTCAGACGGAGAAGACGGTGACAAAGGACAGACTTGCCTTTGTGTTCAAAAACAAACACAGACAGGCCTGATGTTCAGATAAAAATGGATAAAGGATCTTTCCAGGTGATAAATTCCTTAATTGCTTTTGTTAAACACATACCCTGCTGGAAGCTTGGCCATGGTACATTGTTTTAATTACACGCACAAGAGCCTAATTAGTTATATCTGTTATACCAGAGGCTAACATGCACCCAATTACACCCAAATCAAAAGGATGGTACAGTCAGATGGGGGGGAAATGTGTGGCTCTTTGTTCTTCCACACTATTCATCAAACAACAGAGGAAAGTAAAGACGGCGCTTAACTTCCCAAGTTGCTGATGTCATGATCACCCTCGCTGTCTTTAAATTAATTAAATACATCCTTTCATGCGAGTGCTCAAAGCAGGTGGCTGCCTCAGTTGTCAGCGTTTCCATCTCTTTGTCTCACTCGGTGATGATAATTGCTAGAGTGGAAGAGTTATTTGTGCAATGATCAAGGGTAAACAACACAGTTCAGTATTGTGGGACTCGCGCAACAGTTTGTGGATTAACACCAGAAAACTAAGGCCTTCAGAGTCAGATCCATTAGCTGGTTTTCATAAGGAACACTAAAAGAAGAGACTGGCTGTCTGAAGTGCAACAGAGATACAGCTTTTCCTTTTAAAGAGGGGATGATATTCAGTCTTGTGGGTGCTGCTCTTGGTAACTAATGGTAACTAATTGTTAAGCAGGCCCTCAGGGGAGATACGATATAGGCTTGCAGGAAGCATCTGACATGGGAGCTGGGAGCTAAAATTATTCGAGAACATCTACAAATGATTTCCCTAATGACATGACGAACAATGAGTAAAAGAGAAACACCAGATCCACCACTTTGAAAAATACAACCACATCAAAAGCCTTCTCCGCATCCCCAAAAGAATAGCTCCTTCCTCTGCAGTGGGGGCCGGCGATCCCTTCCGCATCTCTCGCAGGTTCTCGCAAAAAAAACGTGAACATTTGGCACCGGCAAGTTTTTCTCTCCTCTTTTGTGCGAATCTACTGCATTTCAGAGAGCACCTAATGGTCTCTTGGGGCAGCACTACAGCAGAGTCGGAGGGAGACATTTCAGAGCATGTAGCATTTCATCTCTGCATGTTCCCCTGTTAGCTGTTAACAACCTTGTAGGTCTACTGTACTCTACAATCACTCCCATCAGTCAATGGAAAGCAACTAGAGTGCATCACAGAATTAGCTGTGCACCTAAATGGCCTCCTGTAGTTTTTTTTTTTTCTCCAGCCATGATTACAGCCAAAAAGCATGCCTAGCTAGCAATGTTTCCACATCATTTATCAGGCACAGGGAGAGACAACGTGTCTGAATTCTTGTGCTTGGTTTGTTGAAGCAAAGTGAAGTATGCGCTGTTATCAAGTGGTACAAATAAATAAGTAGCTGTACAGATGCACATGCTGCAGTGCAAAGGAGGTAATGCTAATAGTGAGTGGCATCTGGTAGAGCTGGTCCATTTCCTTGATTGGTTCTATTCTACCTCTGCGGGAGACATGTGGGGCTTATGGCCTGGCAATCCACATCCTGAATAGTCCCTGACAAGTCACATCTGAGTGGCGGGAGTGGATGGAGGGATGAGGTGGGGGTGGGGTGGGGGGCGAACTTCTGATTGTTACCATGGCAATGGTAGGCAAAGAATGAGGAGGTTAGATCGTGTGGCGTGCAGCTCTTGATAGCTGCGTGAGGCCACACGTGGGAGATATTCCTAAGGTTTATAATCACTATCAGCCGGCAGCTCAAGTGGTCTGTGCACATATGTGTATTTATGCGTTTGTGTGTACATGTGCGTGCGTGTGCATGTGTGTTCCAATCTTCCTGGGAAACTCATCTGGCCTAAGCTTCCAACTGGCAGCGAAATCCTAAAATCCTACCTACCAGCTTTCTCATGAGTGACAATCTTCTTTCACTGGTCCCTTGCGGGTTCTTACTTTTAGAAGAAAGGAAAAAAAAAAACATTACAAGAAATCAGGATGTGCGATTCTAACAAGAGATCATCTATGTTGAAAGAATAAAAACAGGTTGCTGCACCCAGAGCTGGCAGCACAATAACCCAACATCGCCCATGTTTTCTTATTTCTCAATCAATAACTTGTGTGTGCACCAACGGCGTCTCTCAGTTATGCAACCATGCATCCTGGATCAAATCAATGCCAGCCTGCTTTAAAAAACCTCATCATTTCGCTGTGGTATGCCCATTGAGTCGCTCCACTCATCAACTTACACACTGAATTTTCATTAGGAGGCACTTAATAGAGACAGGCACGTTTAGAGTTTCTCTCTGGGTGGGTGGGTTACGTCGATTAGACCGAGTTAATCTCTATCACAATAAATAACATTGATTACAAATGCTGAAGTGCAAAGGAGGATGGGGTTGACATATGACGAGAGCGGTGCAAATAAATAAAAAGGAGATTGGTAGGAGGTTTTATGTAAAAGAGGGCGTGAGAGAGAGAGAGTATGAGAGATTCAGTGTGTGTGGAGAGTGTGTGTGTGTGTGTGTGTGTGTGTGGCAGGAAGCTAGACAGGGTAACCACAGTCATTCCTTTAGGAGTATCACATTCTCAGTGAGTCAGAGTGTCAGACCACTAACAGACACACTGGGCTTCTTTGGCGGCACACATACACTCTCCGTCTTTAACATGCAGAGACAAACAGGGGCTGGCTCACGTTTCCTTGGCCGAGGTGAACATTAACAAAACAAATCAAACCGAACCCGTAATGCCACCGCCGCGGAAAATAATCTGCACCGCACACTTTGGGTGAAGATGCGTTTTTCTCTGCAGACACAGTTCAGCCAAGGGTCACGGTAGCAGAGATGAATTGTTTTTAGCTAAATCCAATCCAGAGCTGCGACGATAACTTCTTGACAGCAGGGAAACCAGAACCAGAATTATGCTCGCGTTCTGGCCGAAGGAGGCGTTTAGTTTCACTTTGTCTATAAAACGAGGGGGGAAAAAAAAATCACCTGTGTTAGTACTCCCCTCTCTCATCAAATTTATCTTCTCATACTAAACAGAAATTACTCCTCTATTCATTTCATTTGCTTTTAAATGGACAGTCGATCTGTACGAGTGGGGAAAAAACCACTGTGTTCTCAAGGGCAACGACCTTGCACAGCTTAATAGATCTTTTCAATGTTTGCTGCCTTGGTATGCTGTCTGGATTTGTTTACAATGCAGCATGCTCAACATCACAAATCGGGGATTGCGTGGCTGTTGTTAGGGATTACCGGTCTGGTCTTTGAGTTTTTCATTAAACTGCTGTATTGGAAAACAAAACAGCAGAGAAGCCTGTCTCACTCATACATTTGCAGGACACACATTTATCCATGTTTTTTTTTTTTTTTTTTTTTTTTTTTTTAAATTCTATCTATAATGCTGCACTTCCTTCATGAATAAATAAATGATCTGACAGACTCCATGGTGACAGAGACACATGAGCTTCTGTGTTTTTTAGATGAGAGTCACATTGACACTGTAGAGGAAAGCATATTGTAAATCAAGAAAAAAAGCTTACAACCACATGGGTGGACATCACATACAGTAATTTCTTTTTTTTGAAGCAGTAATATGTTTAATATCTAAGCTCTTTATCCTATATAGGGCTGCAGCATGATTTTGTTTGACACTGTAGAGAGTGGAATCCTCTTACTTTCGTCTTTATGAGGTCAGCAGTGGAAATGGACAGAGTTCAGACAGATGGGGCCCGGGAGAATGAGGCAGGGAAAAGAGATAAAAATGGGGAGGAGTGAGCAGGGGATGAAGACAGGACAGGAATGGGTGGCGAGACAGAAATATGTAAAATTAAGAGGCAAGACGAGAGAGAAAACTGGGTATAGAGGCTAAGAGAGATTAAAGGTGTCAGTATGTTTCCACTGAAGTGCTTTTCAAATGGTTGAACAGCGTCTTGTGCCTGACAATTTTGGTAACTTAACGAAACCTACAATATGACAATTGTGCCCTCTCCACAAAACAATTAGCAAGGTGTGTGGAGGTGAAACAGCAGGATTGAGCCTCTCTCTCGAGAAATAAATGTGCGCCATTATCCTACTTTGAACAATGATTCCATCTCGTCTCTCAATGACGGCCGGCTTTTCACCCTGCCTTCGGGGCGTGGTTGGATGACACATCATACAAACTAGTTCGTTTCCAGCGTACCCTGACCTTAAAGAGACATTTAACACTGCATTTTAGCTTGGACAGATTGAAAAAAAAAAAACGCACTCAAACCTAAAATAAATGACAGATCATGATGAGCATGAGTAGTAAGGAGGGTGTAAATTTGCCCCAAACACAATAACACTGATCATCACTGTAAACTACTCTTGTAGTATTTCTACTACCTCTCTTGAGTTGGACACTATTTCATGTCCACACTGATGACAGATGATTTCTGTATTTATATGACGGGGGTGGCTAGGTAGTTGAGGGGCGTGGTGTACCAGGAATTTTCTCTAGAAAGAGGAAAATAACTTTTGTTGTAATGAACACTATCGAATGGATCAACTGATTGACTGTACACATGATTTACTAACTCAAAAAGTGGATCTTTAGTTTCTCTTTAAGAGCAAAGGCAAAGTAACAATGTTCTGGTCTATAAGGTCCTAATTGTTGATTAGTTGATTGCATTAGGTGAAGAAAGGACATGTTTCCCATCAGTCACAGAAGAATGGAGTCCCACTTAGTTGCACCTGCTAACAAAGACATCTCCTCAAGTATTGATGGACTGCACTCTCTCCCCCTTTTCTCATCTGGCCCGTTAACTCTGCTGCCCCTGAACATTGATGTGGCCACTTTTCCCTGCCCAGGCCACGGGGTCCCCTGTAAAAATGACTAGTCACCAAGTGCTGTCTGAAGTGAAGCTTTGATAAAAAGTGCCTTTTTTCCACTTCGCCGCTCAGATCTGCAGGATCCAGTCTGCTCCAGAAACTGCTCTCCCCCTCCCCCCCCACGCCTCCCTGCATCTTTTAGAAATGAGGCTGGCAGGCAGAAGGGCTCCTGCTAGTAGCCGTCCTAAGGGCAAGAACACAACCCTGACAACTATCTCCTCCCTGCGACAAGCAATCCCTCTCCGCAGGGCTGCCCAAAGAAAAGTGTTGATGCTAACAAAATGCATGACAGCCACTCACTTATGTTAACAGCCCACACGCACAGAAGAGCAGCATCCCTCTGTTTGAGTTTGGTTTTATTTTCAATCAACCCTTCTAACATCTGAACTCTGAAGTCTCAGGGGGGAGGACAGTTGACAGTGAGCCAGACAGCTCATCTCCGCCAGGGGTTTGAAGTCTTTGTCCTGCAGAAAGGGATGGATGTGCAGGCTGGGACAAGGGTAAAGGAGATGTGGGATGTGGGGAGGGGGTGATAACATAAGACAGACAACTTCCTGCTGGACAACAACTGAGGAAAAGTTTATTTGACTTCAATTTAGAGACATGAGAAAGCTGTGGAATAATCAATGTCAGTGGACCTTTGTGGATAGAATAATCAGAGAGTGGAGTGCTTACTGTATGTTGTGTTTTTTGGGAGCTCCGCAGGGCTTAGTACAGGGCCTCCTCATGTTATTCAATGACCAAGAGCAAAGGCAGCAAATGGCCCTCAGAGGAGTAAAACACAAACAAACTTAAGGTCAGAAATTTGAAGGTTCCAGGCAAGACTGCAGTGGAATTAATCGCCTCCACTTTGGTAAACACAGCTCAAGAAGGAGTAAATTGTTCAAAGTCTACAGGGTTTTACAAATGAGCGGATACTCATCAGCCTGATTTCTCTTTCAAACTAATCACTCCAGACAGACGATGCTTAAAAAGAAGCCCCGCATCTTTATTCTGCAGTGGTCTACTTTGCTATCATTTAATATGTTGACCAGTTGACCTGCTAGTGCAGATAGCGAAGAGGAAATTCTCATATAGGGCAAATAAATTGTCCAGCAGACCTAAACGCACTTTCATCACTGTGAAAAGGGCAGTGACAGCTTCCGTAGCCCATTCCACTTCAGCACTTTTAATGCATGTTAAGAGGATGGCAATGGCAAATTAAAATCCATATCAATTACTTCTCGTCTCCAGTGACTTGTAAAGACAGGCAGTGTTTTAAGGTAAAATATCAGCCATTAGGTGCATATCATCAAATATGCATTAAGAGTTGTTCTAGGGCAACTAAAGACAGTTTTGGCGGGAAAGAGATTTATATACTGTAATTTCTACAATATTTCTTTAAAGGCAGTCATCAAAACAAAGTGGAAAAGCCAGGCAGTGACACAAATCCAACAATTTCTTTCAAAAGAAAGTCCTATTACCTTTCAGGTGTCAACAGCTGATTCATCACAGACTTGTTTGCCTTCAAAATACCCTCTGGCCCTCTTATTTTAAATAAAATGATGAAACATCTTCATTTCCCAGAGATTACTTTTTTTTTTTATCTCTCTCTTTCCAATCCTTCTAACCAAATACTGCATAGACTCGTGTCTTGTTTTTCTGGAGAGCTTCCACACAGACTCAATAAAGCCTCGTATCACATCTAAGATAGCATATCACAATGAGTGGGCTGCGGGGCTTCCTTCATCCACAACAGATACTACTGTTGTTGTTTTTCCTTCTCGCTGGCAGTGACAGAGTGGAGCATTCCAAGTATGCATCAAGCAAGTTTGAGCTTTTTGAGAATGTTGATTGCAACGCGGCGCCTTCTGCTTACGCAATCCGCAGAGACGGAGGGCCTCTAACTACAACATCACAGGAAAAATGCATATGTCAATTGTTTTTTGATCAGCTCAAACAGATGGTAGGCCAGCTAGCAACATATCACCACTTCAAAAGACTGGCTTTGTTTTAATTTTTTTTGGACTGTTTATTGTTTGGCTTTGTTTATGGCTCCAGAAAATGAAAAACAAACATGGACTTCTTAATTAAACCTTGGCATCAGTGATAGAGGAAGTACTCAGATCCTTTACACAACACAAATACTGCATTAGTTAAAGTCCTGCATTTGAAATCCTAATTAATTATTATCAGCAAAATACACTAAAAGTCTCAAAAGTAAAAGTATTCGTTCTGCATAAAAAGTGTCCCTGTGAGAGATATACAGTATAATCTTATTATAGCTGGTCGAGATGAAGCTAGTTTTAACAACTTTATATACAGTTACAGTCCAGTGATTCCCAACCTGGGGGTTGGGCCCCCTCCAAAGGGTCACAAGATAAATCTGAAAGTTCGTGAGATGATTATTGGGGCATAGAGATGGGAGGTTCGACTGTTTTGACTTACTCAAGTATTTATGAGTCACTCACTAAAGAGAGTTGGATTTTCGCCTCACTAGATTCACTGCGTCAGTCACCCAGAGCCTGGGGAATCCCCCACCAGTGAACAAACACTTGTCTATTGATTACAGCCTACAACTCGGGCCCTGAGTAGTACAAATAAATAAATCTCATGAAATATTTCTCTTGGAGAATGTTGGTGATCTGAATAGAAGCGTTTGATGGTTCAATACTTGAATTAATAGGCTGCTAAAAAAGGACAAATTAATACACATGGACGGTTACTGAGTAATTCGTGCTGCCCGAGTTAGACCTTCAGGTCAGGGCAGGGAGAGCGAGTTGAAACAAGCGCCAAAGTGGTTGCTTTTCTCACAGGGCTAGGTTAATACATCTCCATAAATACAGTTTGTGACACGTCTCGCCTCCTCTTCACAGTTCGGACTAGGTAGCTAGCAGCTAGAAGGGGTGAGTCAGTGAATGAGTTAGCGGAGACAAGGACTTGTCACTCCTGAATCAAAAAAGAGTTTCGTTCATGACTCTACTATCACTAATGGGGTAGGGAAGAAAAAAAAAAAAACTACATTATGTCACACAAATTTCATGTTCTCTGCTTTTTGGTAAAATAATGGATCATTTTTTTATTCTTCATGCCTATAAAGTTATTTATATTAAATCATCTGAGAATTTTAGAGGGGAATTGCTTTGGTAGAACCGCTAACAACTCAAAGACAGCGGAAACATGACAAGGGGCCCTAAACACTACTTTTTTTGTAACACAAGCCAAACAGCTCAATCTTTAATAATGCATCGTAATTTAAAAGCTTCAAGTGTTTTTTAATCTAAAATCTTAATCTGAACAATAATAAATAAATGTTGAGAAGTAAAAAGTACAATATTTCCCTCTAAAATATAATGAAATAGAACTATAAAGTAGCATAAAATAAGACACAAATTTGTACTTGTACTTCTGCACTTATGTAAATGTACTTAGTCACTTTCCACCACTGCTTGTCGTATACCTCGTTAATGAAATCTGGGTCACAAAGTTCGACTTTTGTACTAAAGCCCAGTTTCTAATAAACACATCTGTAAAAGACACAAATGACTACCACAAATTACCAGTCGTGAGAGCCAGATTAGCTGGAATAATTGGTAATTCTTTGCAAATTATAGTAAATTGGGTGTCTGTGCTTAATGAGTAGAGAAAAACAATAGTTCTGGGCAATTTAGGAGACATCATCACAGTGAGGGAACAGATATAGAAAGTCTCAAAGTCAATTGACCTGCACATTTCTAACCCACACACGACCGACCATGGGCTCTTTCAATTCACCATTCCAACCAATTACACTTGCAGGCAAAGCGCCCCACCACACAAAAGATATTCCCAGTCCAATTTTTCTCGCCCTATCTTACCCCTGTCTTTCTCAGAACGATACATTTAAGCCATCAGACAAGGCCGGGGCAAAGTGCATATTTGAAAGAATCTAAAGTGATGGAAAAAGAAACAGTGGGGAGGAAAAGTAAGTTCAACTCAGAGCTATCTGGCTCCCTTTGATCAGGAGGAACGGTGGATTAGAAAGGATTCTCCAGAAGTTTCTACTTAATCCCCATAACATTCTACACTATAAACCCACCAGTAAACGTTACAGCAAACTCCCAAGGTCAGATTAGACTACATGCTGCACACTCAGGTTTCCCACCACAACAGACAGCAGCTCCTTTGCCTTGGACTAAATTACTCCACAGTATTGGGTCCACAACACTGGTCAGTATAGCTTTCACTTCCAAAAAAATAGAAAAAAGAAACCATTTATCTTTGGCTCTGGTCTCATTCCTTTTCCTGTGATGGATGCTGCTGCACTGAACCAAGCAGGTCAACTCTTCCACTGTTAGGATTTTTGAGAGAGAATCAGACAGAGTGACAAGAGAAACATTTCTCCAGGGGTGTTAACTATTGAAAACTGTGATGTTTTCTGCCTACAACAGCCCTCCAGCCTCTTTTGAACTTTAAGAGTCACCTCTCCTGAAACAATTTGAGATTGTGTTGGGAATGTGTTTGTGCGTGCGTACGTTTGTCCTCTGAGGCAGAGTATTATGTCTGTGGGGGTGGACTGATGAGACAGGCATGCAGACTCCGTTTTTGTGTCGTCAATCACCTTCGCGTACAGTAAATGATTTTTCAACAAGCTCCAGGGTGATGGATAATCAGAATGAAAGGGTGGGCTGAGTACTCCTCTCCTAGTTTTTCAATGGATGGCGGAGGCAAGAGAAGGTCCCTACATCACTACACTCTTGATGTGCTGTGCACGTTTTTCCATTTGGGCGCTAACGTTAAACGTAGTGCCCTGGGCCAAAGCGATGATGGATTCCCCCTCCTGGCAGCTTCCCTTGTTTCAAAGGAGCACTCAGGATGAGAGAGGGTGTATGAGGCGGGGGGGGTGTCTGGGGACAGAAGCCCCATGTCGAATAAGAAGCTGCCAAATGGAGCCTCTAGAGCTCTTCATCAGGGCCGGTGGTCCTGGAGGGGTGGCTGCTTCAGGCAAATGCTAAAAACTGCAAGCCAGGCAACACATCTGTGCAGCTGGGTTCCCCTCTATGGCATGAAGCATCCAAACCCTCCAGCAAGTACAGACACGTGAGTCAGGGACTAAGAGAGAAATGCAGAGGAAAACAGAGAGGGAGCCCGTCAAAGAAAGACAGAAACAGAGGAAAGTGGGGGTCATCTGTGGCTTCTCACTCAAGATACTGAAACCAAAACTTTCTCTCCCGTCCTCGGTGTTGACCACGTTGGGCAGAAACAAAAAGCAGCCCTCCAATGGTGAAAGTGCCAAAGGAATGCAAGACGAATCTCCATGGTAATTCTCCCTCTGCAATCATTCTCCTTGTCTCTCTCCAACTGCATAGCTCACACGGTTTGTCTCCATCTATTTTCATTCAGGCATAATTAAGGCCCACTGTTTATATTGTTGATCGTCAATTAAGATGATTCACCGTCTGGCGGGAAGACTTTCACTTGATGGTATTGTTGTTGCAGCATCTCTGTCTCACTGTTGATCGTTCGGAGAAATTTATTCTGAACTGATGCAGCAGTTTTGTGCTGACATTTACTTATGATGTTGTTTGCCTCCACTCTCCAACCACGTTCATCTCTGCTTTGCAAGCGACACTTTCATTCTGTTGTCATCAAACCTCTTCAAAATTGAGCACAATGTAGCAGAGCTGCTCACTCAAACAATGCATCAAACATAAAAGCTAAATTGAAAGACGGATTCCCACACACACGCTTTTGATGTAGACAGAATTTTCATGTACGAATTACCGGCAGACAAAGATTTTTTAGAAACAAAAAATATTTACTTAATCTTTGCATTTTTTTTGGTGGGAGCGGAAAATCTCACATGGTGCCAAAGCTAGCAAAGGCCCAAGCCAAATGTCCAGGACTTATGGCAATAATGTTTTTAATCTCCAGGCAGCTGCAACTCCCAAGTCTGGTGAGACTTTCCATGAGGTTGTTTCTGCACGTCCAGTGTTGTGCACACTGTACACTGCACAGCTTGCTTTCTATGTCTACGTGATGTCTGAATTACTTGAAGCACATATTTCAAGAGCTAGAACCTAGACAGTGCCAGAAATTGAGCTGACCTCATTTGTATGACCAATTTTAATAAATTAGTCTCACATTTTACAGCAGCCACATGCACCGCTTTCTGCATATTTTGCTTGTTTGCGCCTTCTGTGCCGATCCGCGCCTCTATGTCCTCTACCTACTCATAATGCACTGATTTATGGGTAATTACTTAGTGGCAGGGTTTGTGTCATTGCACCACGATTGCAACAGTCAGCACCAACAATTTCAGCTTGTTTAATAGCAAAGAAATAATATGATGAGACGTATGATTACAGTGTGTTCTCCATAGCAATAACAACCTTGTTTATTACGCATGTATGCGAGTCAGCCTTGTATAATGTGAAGTGTGACCTTAAGTTTTATCATGGCAATCATGACCCTGTCCAGGATTTCCATTAAAGAATATCTGTCTCATTAGATTATGGAATGCAATCTGTGCAGGGCGAGATAAAGTGGTACCAGGTCACACACTCAATATCTCATCATTATGTAACAACGGGGAGTGCGGCCATCGCTCTCCACACACACACACACACACGATTAGACGTGCACGCACACGCTCGTTCTCCCTCCAGATAACAGTCGAACTGGCAACCTTCTCATCAATTTACAACACAAATACAAAACACAAACTGCAGCCGCGGAAGATAGGAATTGGGATTTGGAGAGAGCTGCTGAAAATCAAAAGGGCCAAATCCAACGAAGAGTTTTCACACTGCCTTTCCATTCCTACTTTTTCCATCTCATTACAGTGCACTTTGAATACTAATGGAAAGGGTTTGCACAGCCATGCAGCATTAATGATTTACAGCTAGGCAAAGTAAATACACCAAGATACAAGCAGGGCAAACAGGCCTCGGAGGTATTATTCAGGGATATTTCTGTGTACACCCTAACTGTGGTTTCATTTGAAAACATTATTTATGAGAACAATTTCCCCGTCAGTGTCTAGAGGAAAACGGTAACGGCACTTAACATCTCTCTCCATCTTGAGAAGGAGAATGTCATGCAAATGGATGATTTCTCATGTGCTCCCCCTGAACAATCGTACTCAAATGCTGCCCTGCAAATCACTTAATGCGGCGGGGAAATGGGCATTTCTGCCTCGTCTTACAGTGCCTCAGAGATGGAGTAGGAGATTGTCAATGTGTAATTTCACTTCTTACTCTCTGCCAGCCAAACCCTCCCTCAAACATTTCAGCCGTGATTTAGGGATAATAAAAAAAGAAAAAGAAAAAAAGAAAAACAAGCGCTCTCCCTCTCAGCTTTTTACCCATTTGTGTTGAAATTATTTTTAGCTTTAGAAATCCATGAGAATGAGAAGCCGAGAGACAGCAAGAGGGAGGGAGAGAGATTCTCCTTGCAATGCCAGTGGATTATTGGCAGCTTGCAAAATCCCATCAGAAAGGATGGGGTAGAAACAGATCACTCTGTGTTACATGGGAGAATAAGAGCTGCAGCACATTGTATAGCCGCGGCCTGCTGTATGGCCCTCCTCGGCACACTTCTTCTCATCTCTTCCCTCTGAGCGCCAGGCCACTCCCGGGGAATTAACCCCACAGTCATTATGCTGGTGAGGGTCACTGGATCTGTGGCATGTGTAGAAACACCAGTAGTGCTCTGGCTTCAGTGCTCTGCCTCAGGCATCCTGCCTGCCTCCACACACACACACACACACACACACACACAGACACACATACACATCCCAAACTGAGCAGTGTCACGTACAGACAGAATACCCACACACCCAGGCTTGTTGCCCAGTCACCAGTCAGCCTGCTTAATAAGGATGGCAAATAGTCCCTGCAGCACTAAAGGCACAATAACACAAGCCGTGATATTCTCTCTGTAGCTGGAGTGTAACTGTCTCTGTGTCCAAGCAGAGGGCTGGAGGTTCAGAAGGCTAAATGCACACGCTCCATTTGAATTAGAGCTGGATTTACTGAGGTGACAGGGCTTGTTTTCAACTACAGCCACCAGGGAGAAGCCAGCCAGGCTATCTCCTAAACCAGCACCACATTGACGTGCCACAGGTAAAACGTCGGTCCAAATAATGAGCGCGATGAGAGTAGCGAGGGCAAACAATGGCTTCAGGCAGCCGCTGTAAACGCTGGCATCGCTTTTTAATTGCCACTGTTCTCAGTTACGCTTGGTTGAATGGGGGGTGGGGGGGTGGGGGGTGTCTTTTCTGTTGTGCTCAATCTGCGCTGTGCCATCCTTTACACACAAACTATGTTGAGGCCTCCTCACCTTTAACTTCAATCAAACAGATGGAAGAATTTTAGCACCCACCATGAAATGCCTTTCAGTATACCGCCTGCCCGTAGCAATTTTCCCTCCACCTACTTCGACTAAGTTGGCAAGATGAACAAACAGACATTCAGCCACACACTCACCCCCTGGGGCATCATTATCCCAGACACAAGAGTTGCCGCCAAAAATAATGGAGTTTTGGGTCTACCTGGCTCATGACAGCCCCTACTTTCTTATATTGAAATGGAAGGAATGGGAGAGCTCTAAACACTGTTTATAAAAAAAAAAAAAGCACTGCCAGGGGCTTTGCTGTGGGATTATGAGAATTGGCCAAGAGTCAGGATAAGTAGGGAGGGGTGAAAGGGAACAGTCCTGCTGTTGGTGTTTTTTTTTCCCCATGTTGGCTGGTTCTGTACTGTACTGGGCTGGGTTATACTGGGCTGGGTCAGGCTTTTGCTGCCAGTTCCCAGAACACAAGGACCCTTTTTTCTCCTGCCAATCACAACCAGATGTGCCCAGACTTGCTTTAAGAATTCTGATCCCTCACTCGGTCTTGCTTTCAGCTCTGAGCGAGTCATTCGAGTAACAGCGGACACACACCAAACTTGGTTGAGCACAGACAGAAATACACACACACACACACACACACACACACACTGTGACAGGCATGCACACAAACAAGGCCTAGCCGAGGCAATGTAATCACAGGGGCCCAAAAGGAATCCCAGAGCAGGAATGGGCTCCAATAACATGCTTTTCAACACCGGGGCTCTTGTCTCATTCGCCCGTTCCCCCAGGATATGTAGTTTGAGGAGATTCAACCTGACATGACTGAGAGATTTACGAGGTGTAGATAGAGGCCCATTTTCACATAGATACCCGGTCCTATCAATGCAATGCCAAGGCCTATCAATTATAGACCAGACAGGTTTCAGCACCCCCGAAATTCTTCAACAGGTATCCTCTCAGCCCTAGAAAGCAGGAATACAATGTAACACTCTGCTGCTGAGGCATTAGTGTGCGCCTGTGGGTGAGTTTTAATATTTGAGTGCCACTTCAATGTTTTTCCTTCAAACACAGTGTGAACACAAATTTATGCCCTCCAGCTACATAAAGCATTGATGTTAATGATAACAGCACAAGAGTACAGAGAACATTTACACGCTAACTGTGCTGGTGCTGTTTGCGTTTAAATGAATCTGGAGCTTGGAGGGGGTCATGTGTTGTGTATATAGACAGTCGGAGCCGATGTGCAATTAACTATTCATTATATAAATCTGATAAGAAAATTATTCATCCATGCAGGTGATATGAATAAGTATTACATAGCGTTGTAACCTCTTTTCTCCTTTCTCCTGTGCTCCAGAGGATCTGGTCTCCCCTCTGTATCTTCTCTGCCATGGATCAACCTCCAGCAACATTATCAGCGAGCACCATCTGTTCCCTGCAGCAAGTGTAAAATTGAGCTGCTTGAAAGTCGTCCGATATCGATCGCAGCCACATTAATTTCATAACGCCACATAAAGTGTGTCACCATTTGCAATCGCATCATGGAATCTGTACGCCCGGTCGTGCCCGCACATGACACCGCTCATGACCTGCATCGACTGTCATGACCGTGATGCATGTGCCCCTAATGTCAGGGAAGTGTTGGTGTATAAAATATATTCTGGTTTTAGTTTATACATTTAATAACTGGTACATTTGTAATACTTTAGCATTTAATTTATTTTAGAATATCTGTTGAATTATATTGTTCATTAATACAGTGAAATGACCTCACGTTTTGTGGTTTGAAGGTGGGAAAACCTTCATTTCACTGTTAATGGCTATGATGAGTAACAGGTTTAGGTCATATTAAAAAACACGGGGAACTAATGTTTGAAAAATAGGGAAGCAATGGACAAGAACAACAAAAAATACTGAGCATTTCACTATTCTTACTGAGGATTTCATAGCTTTTTTCCCCCCACTTGACGGAATGAGCTGCCTTATTTTTCAGAACATTTTTTTAGTCTACTGATATGTCCCATATGGGAGAACAGGAGTACAATGTTTGATAATTTGCTCTCATAAATTAGCACCAAAATTAATAAACTGTGTGTATTAATAGTTCTTGCACACAAATTAGCAGAACAGTAAGATTATTGAACCCAAACAGCCCATTTACATTCCCCACAATCTTCCGCTGTTTATTTGGCACCGCATCACACAACATCACATGTGCACCTCGCAACCACAGCGTGCCACAAAAGAGAAAGTGATAAAACAAAATCCAAAGTAGCAGACAATAAATGCCAACACCAGTAAGGAACTGGACCACAAACGTATGCAGACTCGTAATAAAAATATGAAACTAAAAAATAAATACAATAAAATCGCCCATCCACTGCAGGAAAATCCAGCTTTTTGAAATGCCTTGCCATCACCTTAAGCGTTGGTTAAACAGAAATTTAGACCAGATGGTGGCACTACATGAAAGGTTAACAAAAATGATTATAAATCATTCTCTTGGGACCGTGAAAATCCATACCAAATTTAATGGAAATCTGGACAGAAGCTGTCACGGACAGGCAGGCAAACTGACCAACCACCCTTTCCGTGATTGTTTTTGTTATGCCGCGCTGCCAGCATGACAAAAACGATCACAGAAGCACCAGCAAAACACTACAAATGCACTAAACATAGTAGAGTCATTAATTTGTGTCTTGCAAATCCCTAAGGATCTCACCCATGACGAGCTCAACATGTCACAGCAACTGCCACTGTGAAGGTGCCACATTGCAAACAAGGCACAGGGCAAGATCCAATCAAATGTGTTGGTGGTGTTTAACTGGTTTCTTCACATTTGTTAGACTATATGTATACCTGCATACATACCAGGCTGTCTATAAATAGGCTCCTTTCAACCTATCAAGAGGCTATCTGCTTTCCTTATGTTTACTAACTACAAGTTCATGTCAAACACAGGGAAGCTAAACAGGATAAGACTCCATATCATACAGCTCCATTTCAAGTTCAACTCAGCTGGGTTCCTTGTTTTTGATTCAATCAAGGAGTAAACCTGTTGCAAGGTGTATAAAAGTCACAGTTCAAATGAGGCAATCTTGCCTCAGACAAACCAGACATGAGTGGCTGAACAAATCAGTGTCAGAAAGTCACATGCACACAGACGTTAAGTTAAACGAAAACACAGGGAGAAGATTTAGCATCAGCAGTCATCTTACACAGAGCGCTGTTAGATAGCAAAAATACATGGACCACTTTACAGCCAGATGCTTAAAGCACATTAAGACCTAATCTCTCTGGAGTAAAGAGCAGAGAAGCAAAGAGCACTGAGATTGGTTGCAGAGGAGGTGGGAGGGCGTGAGTTGAGTAGGAGTACGCAAGAGAGGAGTGCGTGCCCTACAGGCTCCTCTTTAGTAGATGGTCCATTGTGGTTGACTGTACAGATCGATAGATCAGGTCAATAGATCATTAAGCAATCCCTATGCTCCCGAAATAACACAGGGATCAGAGTGGAGATAAGAGCCTGGATCAATGCTGGATCGACGAGAGGATGGAGCGGTGGACAGAGGCTGGGACATGGATGGAGGGTATGCATCCTGTCAGGGTAATCAGTGGTCTGCCACGTGTCTCAAAGCAAAACTGTTAAAAGGTTTTATCCACATCCTAAAAAATATGTTTTCTCATTTAACTCTAGTAGTATCTAGTCATGCAGATAGTTTTGTTTTGTCTCTGTGATTTATGCTTTTTTTAAAAAAGAAGTTTTCATAAGCCCCACTCAGATAGGATTAATATTACAGGGGGAGGTGGGTGAAGAAATGTTTACCCTCCAACATTTCTACCAAACAGCAAATTGTTCATTGTTTAATTATTAACATACACAGTTGCAAACTACTTAAATGTCTCATTCTGAATGTCATTTAGGCTTTCTATGTACGAAATGGATTGTTATTTGCAACAGTGTTAAATACATTTAGCTCCCAACACATATCAGTTTGACTACACAGAAGTAGATCAGGACAGAGAATCACCTGCAACGTGACCTTACAGCTGCTTATTTGATGAGCTTGTGTCTTGTAAAGTTTATCTTTACTTTTTCCTTCACTGTATGAGTGCACTGCTATTAACAAGTGATAAATCAGGTTAGCAAAATCCTTTTCTGGTTCTTAAGTTGTCACATTGTGTGCTGAGCTGATGAAACTCAAGAACAGTAAACAAAGCTTTATGTATGAAAACTCAATTTTACAATTTAAAAAAAAAAAAAAAAAGTGTCTCTCTGGACGGGAACTAAATGATGAGAGAACCAGCAAATTTGCCAAAAAACAGTAGGTAATTAGGGCTGTGCTTATTACTAGGGTGGGGACATATCACTGACCAGCACAGGTAATACAGACCCTCCCCCCCCACCACCTCCCCTAGAGATATAAATCCCATCTGAAAGGGGCTATAGGGACTACGTCTTTGGTAGAAAGTAGTTGAAATGAAAACTGTTCACAGCGAGGTCTGTGGATTATCCAGAGTAATGGAGACAGTGTTCCTGGAAAGACACACTGCTGTTGAATTTTTTAAATGTAATTTTTCACTGCTGTGAGCACCACAAACAAAATTGCCTTCACCTCCACTGTTTTGGGGTGGCAGCAGAAATCTCAGGAGGTGGATATCTCAAAACCTGGTTACACAAAACCCAAACTATGTGCATGGCTAGAAACCATGAAATGCAACTGAGAAAATAGGATTGTTTGGTAATTTGGGTGACTGGCTGACTCTATATAGCATTAGCTCATGTGAGCATGGGTGGGCAGGACTGGGGCCATGTGCTGCCAGGTTTTGACCACCTCTGTGTCGATGTAGGTGGGGTAACTTGGGAGAGGCACCTTTATGAAACTGGCAGCCTGAAATGAGAGAGGTTTTTTTAGACCAGCAAATGGGAAAGCACAGCTGGATAGAAATCACATAATCCTTTTCTACGATGGCAAGTGATGCGTTTATTGCCTTTTTAAAATTCACTAATACAGATCATTCTGTCTGGTTAAGTCATTAACATCAGTAGTTATCTGGCGAACCGATTTAACGACATACATTATTCCACACGCCTCTAGGCTAAAGCACAGTGATGTGGCTCTGGCTTTAAAATATGCCTTCTATCAGATAAGGATGTAATTATACAAAACACAACATTGTGTTGACTAATTCTATCATAAAGCACTTAATCGTATAGCAGCATTAATATGCCTGTACTGATGCTTTTCTGTGTGGCAAATATAAATGTAAGCCTATTCTTATGACTGGGATCCATTCGTAATCTGAGAGGTTCATTTTAAAAGGTCAACACCTGGTGTTTATCAAGTTCTTTCATAAAAAAGGGCTAAAAAATGATTTACGATCATAGAGGCATCAAATTCCTTTTCGAATTGATTTTTGTACCTCATAATATATCAACATGCCTGCTCTATTGGGAGGCAGAGAGGCTCTGTGTCTTTGATCACACTTTCATTATCATCTGTAAGCAGGACTAATATTAAAATAAACAGAGCAGGGGGTAAAGCCTGGGGACCGGTGCTTCCTGCCCCCTGCACGATGCCGCCGTGGGCTCTTCCTGTCTGGGTGTCGGGGCCAGGCATGCCCACTGGGGACCTGAGAAACTCTGAGCAAAAGAGGGGGAGGGAGGAAGAGGAGTGGTGGCAAGCCATACGCAGACGCTCCACCCTAAAGAGGAACAGCATGCCAGCCCCGGTGGACATCTGTTTTCACAGGTGTGCTCACCCAATGTGATTAAGATTGGCGCAGCACACCCCCCGAGCAATGCTGTACTTGTACGCCAACACTATGGGTGCCGGGGCATGGGTGCGAGACGTGGGGAACAGTTGTGTTGTTTTGGGGCAGATGGAACTGATGATGAGAGTTTGAGTGAAAAAGGATGAAGCAAGTGGAGGAGAAAAAAAAAAAAAAGGGGTTTATGTGAGAAAAGTTCATGTGGCTAATTCGCTGCAAACAACTGTTTAGAGAAACATAATTTAAGAAGAGTGGGATTATTCTCAGCACATGCAGATTATCCACTGCTGTTTGATTCTTAAAGTGAGGGGGGATCACATGAAGGGATTGGAGTAAGCCACACATGGGAGCAGTGTTTCACAAATACCATTACAATTCAAAAATGGGCAAAATGTTCTTAGAGAGGAGACTGGATGGTCTGAAAGGGAAACCATTCACCCCCAGAAAAGCCTATAGGATATAGGTGGGCAGCGGTTTTGGCAGGACCAACACAGCTGGTACCCAGTGCTACAACGCACCTGCTTCCATGGCAACCAGAAGAGGGATTGCTTTCCCTTACACCAGCAGGCCACTTCATGCTTTAATGTAAAGCGACAACTTGCTGGAATTAATTTGTGTGTTGTCAAAAAAAAAAAAAAAGGCCCCCAAACAGATTTAATTCAGAAAAATAGGAAAAAAGCAATTTTCTTTATTTATGTTGGTTCCCCCATCTGCCCCCACACCACTGCTGCCACCCCATAATTCTCCAGTGGTTTTTGAGAACTTTCAGCCATTTCAAGTGATCTCACTCCTGGAGTAGTACGAGGCAGCGACAAGAAAATCTTTAACGAACGAGAAGGCAATTCCATTTCACAGCAGCGAGGAACCGAGGAGGAGGGGCGGGAGAGTCAGTCACCAGCTTCTAAAGAGAAATGGAAGCCTTGGATAAAAGCTGCTCACCCCAAGATATCGCCCCCAAAAAAAGAGGAGCAGACAGACTTAACACCAAATCATCCTGCTGTACGACTCAGAAGCTTACCTAGCACTGACAACTGACAGAAAGAGTGCGCTGTATCTAGCTTATTAGCATTTGTGAATATCACTTTGCATGTGCCCCCAAACTTCTTAAACCTCTGTCTGTGACTAACAGAGCAACATCATCTTTTACAGCAGACATAATTTGGCAAACAAGGAGTAAATAAAACCTAAATGCACGCGTTTGCATCTTCAGAGTAGGTATCAAAGGCTTTTATCACATCAGTGATTTTACAATGCTGCCATGTAAAACCTGTTGCTAATGCATGTTTAAGGGAAATATTATATCAGTATAAGAACAGGAATGATGAATGTGCACGTATACCAGGCAGTATTCAGAGTTAATGTGGCTTGCTGTGATCTCAAGCTGCTGGAAACAAATATATTCCATTTGCCAGTCTGGGATATATTACAAACTCTGATCACACAGCCAATCCCTAGTCGTGATTCTATTATCCATCAAATCGAGCGCGCCCCCCTCCCTAACTTCCACCCCTCCCATCAATGAAGCAATGGCAGGCATCGCTCCCACAACTCTGCCCAGCTCCAATCTGCTCGCGCTTCCCATCTCCTGGCGAGCATAACTCAGTGAGGGGTACGACTTCTCTCGAAAGCTAGATGTGAGAAATGTATATATTTGTAAGTGCTAATACTAAGCAGCACAGAATGTTGGGCCAGCACCAGACAGATGGTTCTGAGAGAGGCAGAAGATCAGAGAGACGCTCCCTCCCACCCTCTCTGTCCCCGTTCCTCTATTTCTCTGAAAGAAGGCACTATCACAGCTCTGCACGGCACCAAGGAGCCTCAGTGTACAAAAGCAGCCTTAATTCCCCCGATGGTGGAATAAGCTCACTTTAACAAGGGTATCAAAGTAGTTCATCAATGAGGGGATATTTAGAACTCCAACTCTCAAAAGCCTACATAACCATGGGTGGAATACTATTGGGAGGGCTGGTGGAGTGTAGAAGGACAAATAGAGGCACTTAACAGGAAAACAGGCAGATAAACAAAACAACAAAGACGAATAGAAGGAGTTTTGGAGAAAGAGCACAGAAAAGCCCTTCTCAGATATATAGCAGAGTAATGACTAATGACATGGAAATTCTTGTATGTAACTGGTTTAAAGGCACAATTAGCCTTGCCCAGTGTGTCCTTCATAAAGTACTGTCAGTGCAGATTAATTGATATAATCAAAGGCCAAGTGAGTTTAACTTATGAAGCCAGAATTCTCTGGAGCAAAAGTTATAAAGTGTGAACAAAAGGAATGACTGACTCGCCGACTCACTGTGTGTGTGCGCACAAGTTTTCACAAGAGGAGGGGTTTCATCTCTTTATTTGGCATACATCTGTTTTACACTTGGCTCGCTATGACACCTCATAAGAGGCCAGGGTCAAATAAAGTGCAGGAGAGCTTAACAGCTCTCGCACTTGCTACTCAGCAACTAAAACACAGACAGACAAATGGATTCACTTTCAAGCACACAGATGGACATGAAGCCACACAGATAGACAAAGTCTCCAGACACACAGAATCCAGCCCCCCCCCCCTCCCTTTTTTTTTCTTGAATGGGACAGGCAGCCTGTGTGGGCTACATTGGCCATGCTTTCTACAGTCTACACGAAATGCTTCACAAAAAGCAACTCTGCTTAGTGCTCTGCCTCTGTGTTTCTCTATGTAAAACTCATATTCGGAATGTGCTACAATTCACCCACAGTGCAAAGAACTCAATCAGGGGTGAAGGTGCCACATCAGGACTGCTTCCACGCAGAAAATATGTTGCATCGCCCGGTGGAAAGAGAGGAAGGTCGAGCAGAAGCTGCCAATCGATTGTGATTCTCATTGTTCAGATGGGACATAAAGCTCTCTTTGTCTGCCCATGCTCTTCTGACCTTTATCGGGCCACTGAAAAAGGCAAACGCCACCAGGCCGAGAGGGAAATGGAGTGTCTGTTTTGCGCTTAACACACTGCTCACAGATTGCAGAGCTGGCATGGTGTGGCGGACACAGACTGTCTGCCAACCTGGGCGCTCTCCGCCCTGCCCGACCTTGGTACCACTGCGCCAATGTGCCAACGAGGGCTCCATAACACCCTGTCCTTGCCTAAAAAAAAACATACTCTCCGTAATACAAGGCTGGAAAACAGAAACAGGCTCGAGACACAGAGTTCATTAGCAGATAAACGGCGGGAGGTGGGGAAAAAGAGAGAAAGATGGGAATAAATGAGAAAATGACAACGGACGGAAGATATGGGGAGAGGTTGGCAACCGTCCATGAAAAAGACAGCTGGCAGCGACATCCTTCACAAACCTGGCGACGCAAGCGGCATGATGGAAGCAACCTCCAGAGACACGGAGAGAGGGAGAGAGATGAGGGGGTTTGGGGGCGGGGGGTTGTGGTGGTAGATAACGTGACTTTAGTCTCCAGACTCCCGTGCTAATTAACACAGTTCCACATACAAGGCCCCCTGCCTACCTCGCAGCCTGGCCCCGGTCTTCAGTGCCGACACAGAGGGTCCAAGAGTGAGGGGAAAATGTGTGTGTGTGTGTGTGCGTGAGAGTGAGGAAGGAACGGGGGAGTATGAAGGATGAAAAGGGATGAAAGGTGAGGCAAGGTCTGGTGGCCTTGTCTGAAGGTGAGTCAGCTCCCCCGCCAGCCTGCAGCCTGGTTCCTCTGGCGGAAAAGGGGGGGAGGGGGGGGAGGGGGGGGAGGGGGGGGAGGGGGGGAGGGGGGGGGGGTGAAGACGAATGAGTTAGATTGCAGGGATGCTGATCAACACCCGAGTCGCTCACCGGCCATCTCACTCCGTCGCTCACCTCACCCAGAGGGAGGAAGTGAGAGTGAGAGAGAGAGAGAGAGAGAGAGACAGAGATAGGAGAGGAGGCCAATGAGCCGGCACCGGTCCAGTCACAACCCCACAGACACAAATCCTGGTTCTGTACCATTAGTTCCAAACTATCATAAATCAGACATAGACAGCCGGCAGGACGGAGGGAGAAGGCCAAACAGAGAAGTCAAAAAGCCACAGCCACACAGCACTGATCAGACAGCAAGGGGGGAAACAAACAGCAACCTCTGAACAGAGGAAACATTTATAATAAGAGACAAGCTCCAAACACATAATGGAAGAGCTGGACGGAGTGTGGCTAGATATTGAATCTCAATACTTATGACCAAAAATGTTTCCATAGCACTCATTGTTGAAACCAAAAGTTGGCACTAAATGCTTGGTCAGATTTTTATTTTGGAGGGCATTTTGTGCCGTTATTAACAAAATGGAACAACATGCAACAAAAGCCCCCAGCAGACCCCAACCAGATGTATTGCAATCAGTTTAACTTTAAAAGCGTAGGCCACCAGGGCAACCGTAAAACTTTGCTATTTTAGTTTGTGCATGGCTGCTTGCGTTGAGACAAAATAAACACTAATGCACTGAGAAGTTTGGCATATTTAGTTAAATGAAAAGAGGTTTTATAAAACAGGTACGCTCTGGTATCAGCACCAACACTAAAGTAATATACTGGCACCGGTGTGTTAACAAATTTAATACGACGTACCCAGCTTTAGGATGGAGTAAAACATGCTTTTTAAAAGCCACTTCACAGAAATTTTTACTGTAGCCTAGAGTCTCTGCATTTGCATCTCATAAAAGGCAGCATTAACATACACATGATCCAGATTGTCCGGGTGCTAGTAGACTAGACATTTAGTCATTAGGATTTTGTCATTGTAAATTGTGATGCTCGATTAGAACATGTGGGTTAGCATTTCCATTTGGTAATACCATTACTGGAGCAAAAGCTTCATTAGCATTACTGCATGTAATAACCTCGACAAGGGATTTCCTAACCCAGATTTCAACCACACCCAACGCAGGCATGCTGCTTTGGCATGCGCCCTGCTGGCAGATAAACAACACATCTGCCTCCTTGCTCTGAAAGTTGTACATGTATATTGTATGAACCACTGGAGAGAAGACACTTGTTATTTGTATGTATATGTCTGTGTGTGTGCGGCAGTGCACGTATAGTGTATGTGCACAAAAATTTGATTCCATGTAAGACAGCGAGTAGAAAGCTAGGCACCATATTGGCACAAACTGGCAGCAGAGCAACTCTTGGTCTTGCAGCAAGCTCTGGCGAACGTGTGCCAATCCAACCTCACACAGCAGTACGCCACGGGGGGCTGAACACTTCTACACTGCGATCCAATTAATTTCATCTCCGCACGCCACACATTTCGACATGCTAGGAGCGTAAGGAGAGGAAGTGGAGGTTTGAATGGGGTGGAGGTGAGCAGTGAGGCAACAGGGAATAACTGAGAAAAAAAAAAAAAAAAGAAGTGGAAGAATGGGCCTGGGTTGGAGAATCTTAGAATTCCCTGTATCTAGCATTTGAGTTTCAGCACAGGGAGAAGAAAATGCAATTACACGTGCCCTCTCAGCCTTTTCAGGCAAGTGTGGTGTGTAGAAATGAGGGTCTAGTGGTGGGGTTTTTGCCCTGTGGCGGCCAGCACTTCCATACTCTATGCTAATAGACGCTTGTTCTGCATTCTAACAGGCATTTGGTGGCACAGCTCTGAGTGGGGAGCAGCCGAGGGTGAGTGCAGAGCATCAGCAATGTAAGAGGAGGGGCGGGTCTGTTGCCTTGTGTCTCTGGAGATAGTAGGAATAATGAAAAACTCTGCTGGGACTTCAAAGCAAACGGCTGGTCATTTCCTGTGGTGATGGCTGATACCGGCCTACATGTTCAGGCAACAAGCACGCACACACTTAGTCACACATTCCTGCCAGCAAAACCCTGGCCAATGAACACCACTTCCTTTGATGGTATAGCGGAGCCAAGGAGAAGGAGAAACAAGTCTTTGGACGTGGAATAGATTTGAAAAGGCTTTGTGTGTTGCTGGCGGAACCATCTAAGTGCTTTAGCCATGGCCTCGGGGTCAACACTTACGCAATGTGGCTGTAATGGCAGAAAGCAGCTGATCAAGTTAATCATTTTTAAAAAAAAACTTTTTACAGAGTTCAGAGTTCAACCAGCAACATGTGACAGTAAACCAAAAACGACATAACAGAACAAATAGTTGTCATAGGGCAATCAAACATGAATATACATTCTCATTTTCAGTTATTTCCACATGTTCTGACATCTTCTTGGGAGACATTTTGACATGTCATAGCAGGAAAGGCCGTCATCTGTCATTAATAACATTAACAATGGCTCATTTTCATTTAGGTGTTCCAGTATTGGTACTGTGAATTGTAGCTCACTGGCATGGCTGACTGGGACACTTGAAGTCAAGACAAGTCAAAATGTCTGCTATGAAAAAAGGTCCATTAGCTTAGTTGTTCAACATTTCATTTAATGTAAATGAACCACTTTTCCTGATTTCTGTCAAAAACATTTTTGTTGAGTCTCAAAATGTAGGGCCATTTTTTTCAATTCAGTAGATTTCCTGAAAAATGTCAAGCTCAAGCTTGAATGATCAATCTGTAATTTTAGCGTTTTTACTGGCTATAAACAATATTCTAGTCAGGTATCTGTCTCATTACAGAACAGTTGTTGGGAATGGCTATTTTTCACTTGGGCTCTTATGATGATTATTTGCCAAAACTAACACAAAAAAAGCCTCAAGTGTGCAAAAGAAAGATTAGGCAGCTCAGATGTGGTGAAATGTTTCACTAATACTGATGGAAATTTGTATTTGTTGCCCATCTGAGGGTCAATACAGCCCCACATATACAAGCGTGTAAAAGCAACACAATCTGAGTGGTAATCTATGAAGGACGAAGCAAGGGCTGGCTAGGCTGGCACGCTGTGTAAACATAAACAAGCCAGCAGTGGCCATTTCTGGCTGATCCCCTCTCTTATCATATCATCTAGTCCTGTTATGAAAGCCAGACTGCCCTGCATGCTTTTTGTGATTGTATTTGTGTGATTATGCACCCAGATGCATTTTACGTATGTCTCTGTGTGTTTTGTGCAAGTAAAAATCACCAGTCAGTGAGACTGAGTGAACAAAAACACACATCTGGTTCCATTCAGGATGCCTGGAATTCTTCGCCTGCTTGGTTCAGATTACTTCCCGAGCCCCCATGCTGCCTGCGCAGAAGAGCAGATAAACTATGCCGCTCAACACAATGCCTCGCCTATTCAACACACAACTGGAAGGGTGTAGGTTGACAAAGGATAGAGGTGAAGCTGAGTTTACAGACAGGTTCTGGGTGTAAACAGGCCTAATGTAGGAGACTCCTGAGTTTCCAGGTATTTATATAATTTATTACTTCTCACCCAATCCAGACACCTCCTTACAGTATGTCAAGCAGGAGTGGGTCCTAAGGGAAGGGCATGTTAAAGGTTCTGCCAGACAGAACAGCACCTTAATATGCTCCTAACCCCTCCCACTGAAATCCCGTGGGGAAAGCCCCAGCAGTAGAGGGTCAGCTCTGCAGAGATCCAGACCAGAGAGAAATATACAAGGTCAGGAGACTGAGAACCTTGAAAGCGTTGGTTAAGGCTGTATGGCAGCATAAGCAGGCATAGACCACATGAGATGAGACCCAGGGAGCAGATATTTTTTCCTCTGTTCACAGTCAGAAATCAAACTTAAGTAAAGCCTGTTTATTGTTTTGTTGTCAGAGCCCCTATGCACAGCTATAAAGAGAAAGACTTCTATTCTGAAATGAAACATCTATACACATATCAGTTCACTCTACACACCAATCTAGCTATAATTCCTGAACATCACCTTTTCTTTACATTTCAGGATCCCCCCCCCTCCTTCTCATCTAATTCCCCCCACCCCACTCTCTTATCTCCCTGGTTTGACAGAGTGATGTCTTCAGCCAAAATCACCTCGTCTACTCCAGTTCCCCAGGAGATGGAGTGCCAGTGATGTAGACGATTCAATCAGTGAGAAGTGAAAGAGCAGATCACAGACAATACGCCGCGGCCCCATTACCCCCAGTCCTCGGTTACCGCTAGCGACGCTTAGCTTGGGCCCCCACCTAATGGGCCATAATATCATTTTACGCCATGTTCCAGCTCTTTATGCTAGCTCTAAACATAACTCTGTCGCCAAGGCACAATAAAAACAGATATATTTCTTTATTACTCCTCACGAAGCATATCACCAGATCTGAGCACCCCTGCAAAGGAAAGTAATATCTACAGGAACCCGCTCTTTTCCTTGGCTCATTTGGAGCAGACACACAGTTGTTATTACATTGAGCTGCACTCTGCCAGCCTCACCTCCCCATGCCATTCACTCAGAGGGTAATGGATGTTTTATTATAATCAAATGAATACAATATCTTCACCATAAATAGCCTACTTAAAAAGCCATTTTCGTTGCTTTGCAATATGCTTGAATGTCCATCACGCCTCAAGCAACGAGGTGCCACATGTTTAATTCAGAGCAGATGCAATTTGAGTGTTGTGTGCTACTGTATAGGTGAAAACAGCAACTTGTGTACCCTTTACTCACCCTCATGTCCTCAAGCTGCCCCCCTTCTATTCACCCAATAATCGCACGCCACACTTTCTTGCATAAAGTCATGCAGGTCTCTAGCAGGTTCATTACTTTGCATGATAGCAGGAAGAGACCATTCACTTTTTTCATCTCACGGGGCAAATGCTGTGCTTGTAAGTCTTGAGCCAGATGAACAGAATTTCACTTCAGCAAGGGCAAGTTATTATCTACAACTAGGAATCATCCCCTATGCAGGGTATACGGTGCCATTGTCCTCTACCCCATATATTATCTGGTCAGCCCAGCCCATTTACACTATGGGGATCTGACAAGAGATGAGCGAACACTCGGGCATGAACATGTGTGCGTGTGCGTATGGGTGTGTGTGGCAAGGCAGAGCAGGAGGGGAATTGGGGAATCCAATCTCTCACACAGAGGAGCAGAGACAGGCGGGCAGATACGCTCCAGGCCCAGAATAACCCCAACGGTATCCATGAATGAAATGACAGGATTACAGGGGTATTAGAAAACCTGCTGAGATGGTTGATAATGCTGTTTATGGTTGGGCGTCACACCGCTTGCAGGGAAAAAGTCAAACTGTTTGACTAATGAAAGTATGGACAAGCTCTTCACACAGTCACCAAGCACAAAATTCAGGGCCAGGGGTCTCCTTCTCCGTTTACAGTAATGGCTTGGTGTTGACTACTTGACGGACATTAGCACAAATAAAAGATTCGTGTCTTTGGCATTATTGTGGCTGAATCTCTCAAAAATGGGGATAGTAAACATAAGCCCCACAATCCTGGTTAAGAATGGGATTATTGTTGTGTCAACAACCCCCATAGATAATAGTAATTACTGCCCTTCCTGCAGCGCCATCAGACTGAGGCAACTTCCCTAGCTGACAGCTTGGTCCTAATTACCAAGAACCACCAATTACTGGCTCCATTTCATTATTTATATTGCTCAGCACACCCAAATAAAAGAGACTTCAGTGACTCTGAGCAGTCACATCTCTGGCAGCTGCAGAGGAGCATCCAGAGGACCTGCTGAATCATTCTCTCATAGTTTTTTTTTTTCCTGACAACATCTAGTCAGAACGCAAACACAACATCATTAGTGCAAAGAAAAGTGAGTAAAAATAAGAAAATAAAGCCAATAGGGGGCTGCCTTGACGGCCATTTTTTTTTTTTTTTTTTAAAACCAGCCACAGGAAGTAATTTAGGTGACAAGGAAGTGCATTATCATGTCTTCTTTTCCCACCTTCTCCTGCTAGTTTATTTACCAACAGAGCTGCAGAATCAATTCTAAAACATCAGCCCTGAAGCCTTTTAACTACTAAAATAGTTTGCATGTTGTATCTACATTCATATTTCATTTATTCCACTGTGAGATCTACTGTATGTTAGAATAACGGACTCCTCTGCTGCCTTGTAAAAGATGCCTCCAAAAACAATTAAAAAAAAAAACAAAAAAAACACAATTCTTTATCTAGTCAGCGGTGAGTGTATTCAACCATTCACACACACACACACACTGACTTTCGCAGATGTTTCCCATCACCCTCTGCTGCCAAGCGGCGTCCAGTGATGGCTGAGAGGAGGGGAGCGTGGGCTCGGGGTGGGGGTGTGAAATTCTGCTATTCCTGCTCCAGTGAATTCTGCAGAAACTTGGCAGATCATTGTGGAGATTTGTATGTCTGTGGATTTGACATGAAACTGTTTGAGAGGCTCGTCTGGAGTCTGTCTCTCGACATGCCTCCCCTTATAGTGGGACTGGCTGTTTAGCTTATGTTCCCATAAAGTCTGACGGCCACATTTTTCAGCCCCCAAGGGTGCAGATGGGTGATTAACTCGGCAGACAGGTCTTATACCATCATCTGAAAGATAACCATTACAACACTTGGTTGCTTCAGAAAAGTATGCCTCTAAATAACATAAAGCACATAATCCTGAAATAGGGGAACTAAACAAAAGCAGCTGCATCATCTGTACAGATTTCTGCAATCCTATACCTTGTTGATTAACAAAGAATCTTTCTCTATTGGTAATTCACTGCAAATTCAATGAATCACATAACCAGCTCAAAACAGCAGCTCATGCTCAGCAAGCTATAAAGCATGTAAAGCTATCACGTTCTAAAAGGACAAACTGTCTCAAAAAATGATAAGTATGTACAAAAAGGAATCTACCATGGCGATCCAAAGCGCTTAGCATTTAGATGACAGTTGTGCAGGGCAGGCCTCGTTTGCAGGGGCTGGAGTGGAGCAGTATATGTGGCCCGGAGGCCGGATCTGTTCCAACTGTGCCCTGGCAAGAAAACGCTCAGCCCAGTCAGCCTCGACAGCTTGGATATTCACAGGGGGCGACGGAAAACTGGAGGGCTGCAGTATCGTGTTGGAGTTGGGGGAGCTCAGAGGAAAGGAAGGGATGATGAGTCAGGAACAAGGTGTTTTATATTATTTTTGGTACCGCAAGGACGTGGCATTTGCCGTGTTCCATGAGCAAAACCAAACGCAGGCTGCTGATGAAGCCTCGTGTCTGTATTTGCCTGCGGTGATTACATTTATCAGCTGGCAGGTGGGTCTGGGGGGGCCAGCGGCATTTTTAACCACTTTTACACATTCTGAAGGTGTTAGTTTATGCCGGCACTGCAGTACCTTGCTTTGGTAATGATGAATTTTTAAAGCCTGGAGTTGAATTATATATTCATCACCGTAGAGAAAAGTAAAGAGAAAAGACTGGTTATAAGGAAAAAGAAACACATACAGCAAGACCACAAGGTTTTTTTTAGTCCAACATCTACATTTGTTCCCACTATGACCTTACCATAGCAGTGGGCTTCAGATTACATGACACTTTGTCATTTGACAAACCATTGTGACAATTTCGGAGTTTCCACAGATCACAGGCATTAAAAGTTAGGATCATCACTTTGATTTAGTGTGACAAATGAATTATTCACTCATCTCTGGGGATGCATAATTAAATTCGGAGTCATCTTGAACATCATAGAAAGGACTTTTGATGTCGGACAGCTCAGTATTACTATCCATTAAGTGGTCTTATTTGCCTATTTTTGCTTTAAAGAAACACGTTTTAAAAAGGTAAACTAAAGGAGTATCTCACAAGAATAAGAGCGCAGAACTATATAGTTGATAGCATTGATTAACGTTCAAAGTATCTAAAAAGTGACGCAGCAGATAAAAAGGTCAGTGTCGCACAGGGGAAAAGAAAACTGCAGGCCCCACCCTCACCACAGCAAAAAAGAAAACGAAAACATGAGATTTGTTTGTTCTTGTGCATCCTAATTCATTCATCGCCGGGTTGTGCCAAGGCAAAGTCTCATGGGAGAAATGATTGACATCTCCTAATCCTCATGGATACCAAAAAGCATGTCATTACCATGACATTTACACCATCTTCTGGGATGTGAGATGAAGCGTGGCAACAAAACAAAACTCCCAAAATAAGAAGTGTGGATTTTTAATGTGTTGTGTTTTGGGTCACAATAGTAGCTGAAGTATTTTGAGCAAAAGCATCACTCCACCCAAGTTCTATTAATTCAGCACAACCAGAACAACCACCTGGGGTAGCCCACATTTCAAATGAGCCATATTGCAGGCAGGCTGGCAGGCATGCAGCACTGGAGGAAGTGTGATGGAAAGTGGAGCACGAGAGTTATGACCTAAGCAAACAGCTGATTATGGAGAAGATGACTGAGGAAAGGAGTCGTCTGTCAAAGTAAGCCCTTCACAGATGGACGAGTGTGGAACACTAAGGAACCAGCACGTCCAGAGGCTTTGTGGTAGCTTTGGATTTTAAAGTACACCACAGAAGCAGTTTAGGAAGGAAGTGATATATCATGTGCAATTACATGTTAATATTCCTCACCTTTCCATTCATCTAATTGACAGAGTGACTCATTGTAACTGTAGTTTATTCACTTCTGAGTGAAGTATGAACAGAAGAAGTTTTTACAGCTGCCTATATAAAACTATTATAGCAGCGGTTAATTGCTGGGGATCTTCATTTAATGAGTATCAGAGCAGATTTAATGACTTGCCGCCCCTTAATAAACAAGCATAGAGACCTACTGGTGTGCAAATAAAGTTTTGACAGAATATAACTTACTAACTTGTAGGCCAAGACATGACTTATAATTGGACCATTGTTTCCTGACACACAAACACAAAGTGTTGACCATTTTACTAGCCAGCGATGTTCCACTTCTATAAGCACAATAACAAAAAGTGTTTTCACTGGTGTGCTGTGGCACTTGGGGGCTGAACCATGCCTGTGTATCTCTCAGGTGAGGCGGTCGACTATCTGCTGGTTAGCAGAGCTACTGCCTCACTCCTTTCCCTCTGCTCAGTCCTTTCCCCAGAGCTCACTATCGCCCCGCCACCTCTACTCTTGTACTGACAGCCAAACAATGGGCGCCAGAACTGCCTTAACGAGTAGAAAGTGGAGGCTCGACTAATTAGAGGAACCCCCACCCCCTCGCCTCCAACCCCTCCTGTTAACTCAGAATAGTGTGATACAGCTTGGCCAAGGATGGGACTGTTGGATGCATCGTGAGAGAAATAGGGGCTGAAAGTTTTTTTTTTTTTTTTTTCCTTCTGGCTGCTGGCCAGTGGGGGACCGTGGTAATTGCCCGAATCCCACTGTGGCAAGTGAAGAGAAAGAGTGCGAGGGTGGCACAAGCCAAGGAAAGTGAGAAAATGCTGGGACTAAGTGTGAGAATTAAAGCCTAGCAATAGGAAAAAAAAAATACAGATAGGGAAAGAGGAGACAGATAGAAGCTTATAAGACGAGGCACAAAAGAGATAAATGTTTATAAGACGAAACACGGGGCGACATGCAGGACAGGTGATGCAAAAAAAGTGGGAGCCCGAGGACTCTTTGTTGCGTGAAAATAATACAAGAAGAAAGAAAACTGGACAGAATATTGGGAGGGTAAATGAAAATAGAATGACCTCGGGTGCTACTCACTAGGGAGAGGCAGACAGGGGTGCAGTGAGCGTCTTGGCTGTTGGAGTGGAACAGAGCAGGGTGCAGCGGCGGCTGCACAGTGGGCCCTCACTGGACACTTCAATCACAGGCAGCCAGAGCCCCGGGCAAACTTGGCCAATTAGCCGCACACTGCCGCTGACCCCGAGCTTCATTAAGGGCCCGGGCTCTGGATAAGGGGAGAGAGGAGAGGGGGAGGAGAGAAGAGGATTAGGGGGAGAGAGAGAGAGAGTAAACCATCAGCACTGGCCAGGTTTGAGAAGACACACACATGCATTTGCACGGACACACGCGCTAGAGGTGAAGCTCAAGGTTACAGATAAACACAATCAACTGTGAGAGCACCCTATAACACACATGTACACACTCATACTTGCACCTCCCTGTGGGTTTACACCCGCAGCAAAGATGGCGGCGGTGGTGGTGGTGGGTTAGCGGTATAGAGGGCAGAGGGCATAGCTCTCCCCTCTCTCCCCACACCTCTGCACTGACAGCAACAGGTGTGGTGGCCAGCAGACACGCAATTACCAGGCTGAGAATCTGCTCTTTGTGACAGAGACAACGGCAGATCAGAGGGAAGATCAGAGCCAGAGGGGGAGAGGAGAGGAGCAAAGTGGGAGGAGAGGTGAGAGACGAGGAGGAAGATACAGACTACTGAAAGTCCCTTGAGGGGAGAAAGAGAGAGAGGGAGAGAGATTTCCAGTCGGCTCTTTTCATCGCAAATCCCTTGTCGGCAGAGCGCAGGCGTGCAGAGCAAAAAAAAAAAAAAAAAAAACCCACATCAAAAACCAACACATACAGTAGTTATGACACACCTGTTGTTCTGCAGTATAAATACAAATTTTACCCGCTTTGGTGGTCTGGGGAGACCTCGTATACATGTGTGCGCAACAGTGAGACAAAGGAGATGGTAACTAACAACATCCCATTTCAATTCAGATTGGGTGGGGCTGTTTGAGGTGCTTTGGGACAGGTTGCGCTCAATGAGCCCTGACAGAAAGATTGTTTGGTGTATGCGTGTGTGTGCCTGCATTACAAGTGTGTATATCCACACGAGACCGCTGCTTGCATCAGCCTTGCGGTGGATACCTCACCGGTGCTCCAGAGCGGGGGTCAAAGCTCCATACCCGCCCTCCCTCATTTTCTCTTTCGCTCTCGCTCTCAGATTACGGGCCTTCGATCAGGCTAAAGTAATGTTTGTGTGCTTTGCCGCCAGTGTAGCAATAACTGCTGTCAGAAACCTTGCATGCTTGGGTAGAGAGGTGATACTGGCCCTTTATTTAAAACAAGCCAAGGATGAAAGATCAATGGCCCAATTCAAGCCATGAATTGGAGGGAAAAGTTCACAAATACTGTGGGAGATTATGAAAGGGAGATATATGTGTGTGAGGGGGGGGGCAGAGAGCGAGGGGGCATCTAGCTCATCTGGGTGCTAGTGGCTTATTGATCGGTAGAGACACACAGCTCCCAGCCATTCATCACAGGCCACTCAGGCCCTTAGATAACTCCTATGATAGTGCCCTGCTGCTGAGCAGCTGCAACTGGCCACATCCATTATCCTTCAAAAGTAAGCCCACTAGCCTGGGAACGGGCATGGTGGGGCTGCTGTGTGACAGGCTGGAGGGAGGGCTGGAATGGAAATGGAAAAGTCTAGGCCTGTGGTTAGAAGCCTGTGGCTGGTGTATACAAAGGCAGAAGCTGAGGTTGAAGGGCTGGGGTTTTATGAAAAATGGTGCTCTGACAGCCAGAACAGAGATGAGAAACTGTCTGTTTGTACCAGTCAGAGGAAAAAAATGTGACGGCACTATTGTTTCCATTTCTTGGCCAAACAGTATTAGCAGAGCTGTTTTATAGCAGATAGCACACAAGCCATCCGAGCAACAGGCAGCTCTGAAAACTGCTGAGCGGGTCTCTATGTATTTGTGTGTGTGTGAAGAAAATTCCCAGATTGGGCAGGTGGGGAGCAGCCATAATGAGCCATGCAGGGACAGAAGAGAGGGAGGGGGGTCGGAGTGCGGGCAAAAAAAATGAAGGAAGGAGGCCAAAGAGCGAGAGAGAAAGACAGAGTGAAAGTGATGGAGACAGGCTCAGAGCCAGAGACAAGGCCCCAAAAGAGCAATTACAGAAGCTCCAGAGAAGGTGTGGGCCCAGCCCCTAGGCATAGTTTCAAACAACACAAAGCCCTGCCAGACAGTGTACCCAGCACACAAACACACACACACACACACACATACATACATAAGCCTTAATCTACCATAAACTTCTCACAAGTAAAATATGGACAAAGTAGGAGAAGACGATGAGTGAACGTCAGAACGGGAAGGAAGCAGGCATGACATGGAGTATTTTTAAACCGCGGGCACCTCAATCTCTAATCCAAAGCATCTCCATGCTATACTCCCCCACATGTTTTCCCTGCAACATTCTGTTCTGGTTGAAACCTGTTCCCTTAACAGCATGGCCCGAAACAAAAGCTAAAACTCCAGGGCTGAGGTCAGTGTGCGCAAAACTTTCAAGTCAATTGTCCTCCGTGTGGTGAGTGCTAAACAACACTGAAAAGTCTGGACAGCCTCGCACCATGGTGCCTGTCACAAATACGAGTCCGAAATGCTTTCTGAAAGCAACCGTTTCTGCCCCCCCACCCCACCTCACTCATCACTGCCACCTCCTCCGCCGCTTAAAGGAGAACGACAGGCTGGAAAGAACAAGCAAGAGTGATAGGAGAGAAAAGAAAGAGAGAGATGTGCAAACAGATAAGGGGGAGGGGAAATTAAATTAAGAGAAAAGTTCTTGCGCACCGGTATGCACCATTGATTTCCTATTCTCTTGGAAACATTTAATGAGCTTAAATAGGAGCCTCGTTTGACACTGCCACAGTGACTCGGAGGAGCCTCCCAGTGAGAGGAAATCGTTCAGCGGCTGTGACGGGGGGGGGGGGGTGGGGGGGGGGGGGGGGGTGGAAGATGGAGAGAAGGTGGAGGAGGAAGAGGATGAGGGATGGGGAAAAGTGAAGGTTTTAATGCCAAAGCAAGAGACATGTGTAAGACAGATGTTGGATTATGCTTGGGAAATGGTCCATGGGTAGCATTACTTGCCTAGTTCTCAATGAGGAGGAAAAAAATGAAGGATGAAGGAGATTACTGGCAGGGAGTCAGACAGTGGAGGAGGCTAAAGGTGGTCCACATTCTACATCTAGTTATGTAGGTGCTTACCACTCACAACAGACTCATTGTAACTCAACAATGTCCAAAATGACTGACAGCTACTGCCCTACTGCAGCACTTCACCTCATTACTTCCTGGATGACCTCCCTATGAGGCATTCAACAGATGCCTATTGCTCGGCAGCCATCTTGTTTTTTTCTTACCCTCCCTGCTCCCTTTTCTCCCTCCATCGGCAGGAGAACTATTGTCACTTCAGAGAGCAAAGTCCAGAGGCGCTTCGCTGCTCTGTGCCGTTGATGAGGGCCCCACTGGGAACCATCGGCAGCCGCTTTATGAAGCTGTCTGGCAGATTGAATGGACTCAGTGTCCCGCCACCTTTTGCAGGCAATCATAATAATAAAGTGTGGAGTCAGGCATGGCTGTACAGTGGCATCACAGGGGGGCTAACCCTCACAGACTGCTGGGTGTGGCGGTGTGTGCAGGGGTGTATATGTGAATGACTTTAGGGCTGGAAAATAAACTGAAATGATTGAATTACTGAGATTATGAACCTTACTGACCTAAATTTACTCATATCGCAACTTTTAACAAATTGTCGACATTCAATCAAATTAAATTAGGAACAGCTAAAACTACTACTACTTGAAGACTTACAATAAAGTAAAAATGCCAAACATGAACTCATTTTGACTGTACAGCAGTAAAACATCCCAAACTGAAGAATTCACCTTGGTCTGTCAGAACTCGCAATGGGCATTTATCTCCATTTTCTGACATTTTACAGACTAAACAATCAATTGATTAATTGTAAAAAAAAAAAAATGTATAAAATAGAATAATCATTAGTTGTAAATAGAAAAGAGAGAGTGTACTTTATTATGTTTAGGAGGACTCAACAGTATATTACTGCCCAGTACAAAGGCGTGAAGACCAGCTGGTAATAACTCTGTAAACACTCTCTGAGTGCAGACATGTGCTTGTGTGTACAGTATGTAAACATGCTAATACATATGTGCATGCACTGGCGCCAGAATAGGGGAGACAACGAGACTTTTTGTCCCCACACGTGGAGGTGTTATGGTAATAAAGTGGTAATGTCAAAGCCAGGTATTACGGTCACAGCGATAATGTCTAAGCCTACTCTAACATGTTAGACCTTTAAATCCAATCATAATCTGAACACAGAGGACTGTGAGTAGCATATTAGGGCTGCCAGTTCAGACTAGTTTAAATAATTTGACCACCAAATACAACATTAGACCCTATTTTTTGTGATAGTGCAACGTGCAGCACAAACAGCACACGGACAGTTTGGTATTTTCCTGACCTTGAAATCTGCTTTGCCTGTCTGTTTGGTATTGTGGTGCATAGTGCTGCATGTATGGTGAACTGTCGGGAGGAGAGGCGCTAATGTACAGTGCAAAGCAATTTATTGGCGTTTTTTTTTTAATGGAAAATAGGTCTTAGACGTCTCAGAACCACGTCTGTTTCTGGAGCAAAGTCACTCCACTGCCACTTGGTGATTTTATCAACAAGAGCAAACTAAATACTTGATGTAAATGTGCTGCAATAACGGATTAATGCATGAAATATGAGTTATTTCAATTAAATACTCTCCAACCAAAATCAGCACAGAAAATGACGTTTAATGTGATTAAAGCATCTAGATTGCTTTATAAATGAATGTGAGTGATTCTTACAGTATCCGCTATCTACAGCTGCTTTGTACTGTATGAAAAACTTCTCCTTCAGTTCATTAAATCCCTGCAGCATCCGAAGGCAGCAGGACTGATATGCTGTTAAATCTGCAGCCTCTGAGAAGTGCAGCGTCAGAGCGCAGTGCCATTACGCACGGTCGTTCACGGTTTACCTTCATTAAAATTGGCTGAAAACGACACCAGGCTTATGCAGAATAACCACACGCACCTGTACACACATCTAGTCGGTTATAACTCGATATTCTACCTTGTTATGAATAACACGTCGGGTTACCGGGGCTCGTCATAGCCTCTTCTCCAACTTTCTTTTCAGCAAAAGTAGCATCTCATGTTTTATTCTTGAGACACAATGCAGTGCAAATGCTGTTGTGTGACACTAATTATAAACTATGTGACCATTTACGAGGTGAGATGACTATTACGTCATCCAAAGCTGGATGCCCCCCCACTTCAAAACTCACTCCGGCGCCACTGTGTACATGTGTAATTGCTGCTGGCAAGCAGTTCAGCCTAAATACTTCAGGTCCCTGCTTTCAGCTAAACATGTTTGCTGGTTTATAGCAGCTATGACATTCCACCTGTGTCTGTTTCTTATATCAGCAGGTCAGGGAGGAGTTCCTGACCCTAGTTTCCCCCCTAAGTTTGGCTCAGCTGCTGGCTGAGCTGCTGGCTAGTACCACCTCTGAGTATCTATCCAGACAGATGCATACTAAGCTGCTGCAGCCAGTGTGGGCGTTTGGCACAACTGGCAGCAGTGCTGAGACCATGTTTCTCTGGGCTTTCATGTGTGACGTGCAGTGGAAGTTGTCCTGAAAAAGACTTTTTTTTTTTTTTTTTTATGAAAATGAATTCTGAGCTGAAACAATCGTGATCCTCTGGTGATTAATTACTGTAAAAGAAAAAAAACCAGCCTACATGAGAATGTCCCTTCTGTACAATTCCAGCAGATACACATATGCGTGCACTCCCACACGCACACCAAGTATAGGAACTGGAAGTAACTAACAACAGCCTAAGGACAACCACTTGGGGAAGGCGTAGTGTTTAAGTGCCCTACACTGCTTCCTCCAGTGTCTCCAGCTGTCATTTCCACCATTCTTACTAAACATAGTTCCAGCAAGAAACAAATTTTAACCGGCAACTGTCTTTGCTGCCAGTAAGAATCCATAGGCCATCATCTATATAACACTATGGACGATTCTGTAAATCATTTACACTGGCCTATTTATAGCTTGTGGAGAAAAGGTCATTATTGAAACAGAAAGCTTTATTTCATAATTGCACTACCATGCTTCTGTCCCCTCAGTGAAATTGGCTCTCCAAAATATATTCTCTCTCACTCTTTCCCATCTCTCTTTATCTCTCTCTCTTGTCTGTGAGAGAGGGTGATTTTGACAGACTGACTGTCTCTCCTGATGCAATAACCACCCACCATTTGTATCTGAGGAGGGTGCATTAACTAGACAGCGTAATCAGCCCGCACAGAAAAGGCAGCAAGCCTTACCAACTGACTGCTTTTTACCACTCTGTGCTATAACAGCTCGCCATTAGGCCACAATTAGCACAGCTCACTCTGGGAAAAATAACCCCTCAAAGACCCTTAGCCAGCAGAGCAAATGTGAGAAACAAGTAGACTTGTGCCAAAGTCCATTGTTGCACTAAACACTTAAGAGAGGTAATCTTACTTGATTACACTTGATAGCGAAAGCAAAAGGACTTTAAAGTGTAAGATTCAAAAACAACTAATAGCACCATGGGACAATGCCAGAATCCAAACAGATACCATTGACAAGTTACAGTAGATGTTTCTGAGTAAGGACTCGAAAGGAAAAGGCTTATCGCCAGACACCTCAGACGGTGCATAATTCAACTAAAAAGGCAGCGGGCAAAAAAAGAAAAAAAAAACATCAGAAAGTGCAGCCTTATCATAAGTGTATGCACTTTCTAAAATGAGGAGGTGAGTTTTGTTGAAGTACCTCTGTGGTGAAGGTACACTTCAGGTGAATGTGTTCATCCAGTGGAGGATGCAGTCGCACAAGCCTGCAAAAGCTAAGTTCAGTACACACAAACACATTCCCTCCCTCTGGGCTTTGGAACAATAAAGAGAAATGCGTGTCCCTGTGGTCATTTGTGGCATGCTGGCAGTGGGCAGACACAGATAAGACTTTGGATCGGTGGAGGCTGACACGCTGTGATTATCTCCCGCTGCTGGAATTGACCGTCCATCAATCCAGACAGCCAAGAGGACCGGGGCCGGCCGACTCAATTGTTGCCCGAGACGAGATTTTTATGATTCAATGACCTAAAAAAATATTAGAAAAATGTGTCAAGTGTTTCAATGTGTTGCTGCACTGGTGCACTTGTGCATTGTCATTCAGATTCACAAATACTCATGAAGAAATGGAAAAGTGCTGCATTCTCAGAGGTACAATCACTAGCACATATGTTCTCACACTAAGGATTAACACACACACACAGCTACACTCAGACTACCACCTGACATTCCAGGGCTTCCTCTCAAGTCCCAGTCTGCCTTACTGGCTCTCTAGCCTCCTTCCCCCTCACTTCATGCTGTGTGTTCTGGACCTGAAACCAGTCCATACACCGGACTGAGCCACAGGAGAGATGGAGGGAGGAGGCAGTGGAAAGAAAGGAGTGAGGAAATGGAGGGAGAGAAAGAGAGTGTGTGTCAAGAAGCACATTCTTTCTGCTGAGCGCCATCTGGAAGTGGAAAGGTAGATAAACAATGACGTGAGCCGCATCCCATCTCCTTCCTAAAGCCTGAAGAGACACACATGCGCCACAATGCATGAGCACCATCGCCACCGATCCTGTGCTGCACGCCAAGCATTGTCAGGGATTGGGTCTTATCAATCGTTGGCCAGATACGGAGCAGAAGCGTGAGGCAAACAAAGGGAAGGGGAGAGAACAAAAATGGAGGGGAGCTGCAGGCGACAATGAGAAACACAAATGAGATGATGGCTGGGAGCCACCAGTCCACACGGTCCGGACTGACTCCATTTAATCTGGTCAAGTCTGCCCCAAAATCAAAGCACTCTCCTCCAGTGAGCTGACAAAGGAAGGAATCAGACAGCCAATCCCACCCAAAAAGGAAGTTACTGTGGAATTGAATGAGGGGATATGGGGGTATGCGGCATTGTGCTAAGCATGCAGACTATTACGGCTGGGGAACTCTGTTTTATTTTAAAAAGTCCATTTGCATTCACTCAGCTTGCAAGAGGAGCTTGGGGGCAACGTTAGCTGCTGCTCCTGCTGCTTTTGAATTCCTCACCATCTTTTTTAGGCCCTTCTGGCAAGCAATATATTACAGTAGTAGTAGAAATCTTTATTATCCCTTATGGGGAAATTGTCCTTGTAGTAAGTCAGCGATAATAACAAAAACAATATCCAGACAATGCAAAAGCACCGAAGTTACACTGAGACCGATGAAGAGCAACAGCTGGAGCAACAGCCGGAGGGATGCTCCCTGTGGGTACAGCATCTCCCGGGGTAACCCTGTCCTGAAAGAGAGTTTAGCTAGACCTGAGCTAAGACTAGAACGAGACAAACCAAGGCCACAGTGGGGATGACACGAAGGAAGAGGGCCAAAATGAAGAGACTTTGACAGCTATCCCTCGGGCAGCGAGAGGAGCTGCACCTGTATGCACCTCGCCTCTGCTCAGTTTAGTTTCTGTCTCTTCAGACTCCACGCCAGCTCAAACACACTAACAGCAGTCTCTTCAGCTCTGTTGGCACTGGCGGAACAACAGGAGGGAGGGATCAGGTGGCTGGGGCAAGCAGACAGAAAGAGAAGGGTTGGGGAGGGGGTTGACAAATGAGTCTCGTCAGGTAACATCCACACACGTGAATGGATGGAGGGGAAGAAGAGGGAGAAGATAGGTTAAGGGAGGGGAGGGTGTCTGTCAGCTCATATTGGTTCATCAGCGAAAATCTCCTGCCCTGATTAGAAACCACTGCAGTCAGGAGAGGGGAAGACAGAGACACTTTGAAGGTGGAGGCATTTAGAGTGGGTCTGTTTGCTCCTGAGGATGCTTACTGATTCTGATTGAGGAGACAACGAAACATAGCCTCCGTCTCTCTGCTTGGGATACTTCTTACTCATCTGATGGCTCTGATCAAAAAAAAAAAAGCAAAGGGGACAAGGCAGGGGAAGAGCCCCGGAAGCACTCAAGGGCCTGGAAATTTGGGTCATGCACATGACATATTAATACAATGACTGACGAAAAATGAAAAGTGAGAAGAGAGGAAAGGGGGAGAAAATAAAAGGAGAGGATTGAAAGGAGGCCAAAATATGTGCAGCAGAGGAGATTCATATTTTAACAAGCCTCAGCATACAGGGGCAACAGGAGCATCTTTGCAACCAGCTTCAGAAAATAAAAAGAACATAATCACTTTAAAGTGATTTTGGCCAAATGAATGCACAATCCTTCAGCTGTATTCAGACCTTGATAAATGCCCACTGTCTAAGCTGTTATTAAACACCAGAGAGACTGGTTGGTCCCTGTGCCAGGCAAAACTAATTAAAGCCAGGCAGATGTGCCTGGACAGTGGTGTGCCACACACACACACACACGCACACAATGTTTCACATTTGCTCACTTGTATGCATGCTTACACACACACATCCTCTAAAAGGGGCTGTTAACCATGTCCACAGTGCAATCAGTGCCAGCTGATGAGCCATCACTGTGCTAACTAGACCAGGTGAACACAAAATAACAGCATCTCAGCTTCAATTTCTAACTTGGTGAGCTTGACTTCGGAAACTTTTTGTCAGCCAAAGGCCAGAGAGAGAAAAACGCCTTTTCCTCTGGTGCCTTATTATCCTTGCCAACACCAGGCAATGCGTTTCTTTTCTGTATTCCCTACCTTCTCTCCACTGCAGGTGATGATGAGAGTTAGAGCTATACAGCAACCAATTAATCTTTCATGGTGCACATGTTCTTGCTTTTGTTAGGTCTGCTCTGTGAAATTGTATGAGACTGCAGCTGTACAATAGAGGGCTGGTGACGCTTTCATCCTCTTCTTCTTCCTCCTCCTCCTCCTCTCCACTTTTCATTCTCATACTTTGTGAGCAAACAGCTGGGCTTTTTTTTTTTGCAAAAGCTATCATTACAGCAGCCTACAGGCATGAGAGCTGCACTCCAAATCGCTGATGGAAGCCCGGCTAGCCGAGTCAGAGCTAGAGATGAGATTGCTTTGGGGACGTGAGTACGAGGGGGGGGGGGTGATGGCTATTAGATGATAAACACAAGGAGACACACATGCATGCACACATACATGTACATGCATGACATGTAGTAATACAGGCACCCATGTTTTATCTTCATTTAGGCTGTCGGTCTCATTGCCTTGTAATCACACCGATCTTAGATGACATACACACACCAGCAGCTCTCTCGCGTCTCTCAAAGACACATACACACAGTTGTGACTAATCACCCATCTGGAGCAGCCATTGCCAGGTCTGGATGACAAAGCACCAATGTCCACAAATATAGGCTAATACCCTTCTCAACAAAAGGCTTAGGCTGCAACCAAACGGGGCAGTGGGAGGGGGGGGGGGGGGGGTGGGCGGGTTGGTGGTTATGACCTGGCTCAGACAAGCATGGACAGGGGAGGAAGCAAATGACATCACAGATAAGGGTGATGTACTTAGGCTAGTGGCTTGTGGGGACATGGGTCTGACAAGTCTGTACGTGTATTTGATTTCAATAGCACCTCCCCGAGTCAAGGGCAGGGAGAGGGCAGAGCCAAAATAGTACAAAAAGCCATTTCAATGTGACTAGGCTAGTTTGTGAAGTGAAAAATCCGGTGTGGCTTACTCACAGGGCTTTGCTGATACCCTCTCATCACTAAATATTAGCGTGTTGGCTAGCCTTCCCCTCATGGTGCAGTCCATGGGGTAGGGTTTATCCTCCAAATGCCTCAACCACTGTGGAAAACCGTTTCCCTCACAGAAGCTGCTACTGGCTGGCATGATCCAGGTTAAGTCTCCTTGTTGTGAGAGGAGCCTGATACAACCAAAGCCAGGTTCGGAAAGTGGGATACGGCTGGATCAGAGCCAGGAGCCATTAGCGAGCTCTGTGTCTGACACAACGGGCAGAACACAACATTTTCAAAGGCGTAGAAGGACTTGAACAGAGTTGTGGTGAAGAGTGCTAGGCAGCTGTTTCATTCAGGCCCTCTGATAACAACCCCCTGTCCAGATTGACTAGTGCAAACAGGGTAGGGCAAGGCAGCACGAATACAAATCACTTCTTCGATAGTCTACACTGAGCTAAGCAAAAACTAGTGCACTGGCATTCTCTCATTTCTTACCGGATCAAGCCCCTTGTGGTTCAATGTGTGCAGCTGGAAAGAATTTTAATGTACTGGCGAGCATTTAGATTAATGTGCATCCTTACAAAAGAGCATATGACAGTATAGTTAATAAGCAGAAAACGCTTAAGCTATCAGGAAGAGCCAGCAGTATGAACAGACAAAGATCTAGCTAATGGCCATAGCCATATCATTTACCGTTTAGCCCCTAGCCAGACGCCAGATCACACACTGGCTCCAAAGACAGAGAAGAAGGGACACTTTCATTACTCAAGAGATAAGATCCTCAGAATACTTTTAGAAAGGGATGACTTTGCTTTCAACCCCCACCGTGAATAAGCAAACAACTACCACATCAATTATCTGTGTGGGAAATGAAAACTCAGGTTATTTAATTCTCTTTTGCCACTTAGTGCTTGGATATAACTACCAAACAAAGCCTATGAGCAATGTGACAAACAGATGGAGGCACAGGCACTTAACCCCAACAGCAAGTGCCGGAGCATGAACGTAGGCCTTTTATTCTGTTTTGGGTTTTGCAAAAAAATCTTGGTAATGTGATTCTCATTTCAATTATAAATCCACGGTATAAAAAAAGTGATTTAAAATACTAGTGGGAAACCATCTGGCTGTAAGTGGTGCTTGATCTTAACAATATCAGTCACAGATTCAAGTGGACTGAGCTCTGCTGGCCACAGAATCACATACTGACCATTGCAATCACCAAAAACAACAAGCCTTTACATCTGTGACTGTGGCTCAGTCCCATTAAAAACCCATCACACCCAGTACTGCCACGCTACGCTTACTGCACACAAAACCCATTGCTATAATTGGTTCCACTGCACCCTTTACCCACTCTGGACGGGCCAACCGGCAAATGCAAACAACTCTGAAGTAACTGGAAGAGAACCAAACTCTGGTCATGTCTCTGTGACAATCAAGCATGACAAATTATTTCCAAACATGGCGAAGATGTGAAAACATGAGGACTTTTTCCAAACACACAGACACAAAAAGAAATAAGGGATGAAACAGAGAAGAGATGAGATGAAAGCAAACATTGTTAATTTCCTACTACAGGAGGCTCGGGGTGATGAGACTGTGACTATGATGCTGGTCATACTATGCTGATGCCACACCTCCAGATGACCAGACACACTGCATCACCCCATACAAACAAGTACAAACAGACAGCAAGGTGCTGCTGTGAAGCAGATCTGCTGTTTCACAGGCGCCACAGTGAGGGTCACAACCATGTCATTACCCCAACCAGCGAAGAAGAGGAACCCCAGAGTTTGGTATTCTGAGACTTGCGGGAGAGTCAAGAGTGTGTTTGTGTGGGGATGTTTGACAATGAGAGAAAGATAAACAGAAAGCAGGGAAAAGAGTTAGACTGTGAATGTGTATGAAAGTGTAACTTAATTAAGTATGTGTGCCATTGAGGCTCAGCTCTAGTATGAGCAAGCACCATGGAGATGTTTGTCATACCAGAACGAGGAGCGTGTCTGGACTGGGATGAGACTGAAAAGAAAATGCTAGCGGGCCCCTTAGGCTCTCTCAGGAAAAAAAAACACACTGCCCTCTCCCTTCAACAGAACACAGTCAAAGACCTGATCTCATGATTTAAGGGACGGAGGAGCTTAAGGCCATTCATTAGTGTAAAAAAAACGAAGAAATCACAAGTGAGAGCAATGGGCAGGAGGGGATGTTATTTATGGAAAAAAATTATGATTTATAAGCGAAAAGTAACTAATTATCACTAGCAAGAGACAATAGCAACTCACAATCAGTCATAATTGTTTCTTGGTGTGACATGACTGCAAATAAAGGAAAACTATAATTGATATTCTGAACCAAATTTTGTTAATTAAAGCACTGATTATTCTGCTAAACAGACTTCGACAACCAGAGGCACAGCACTGCCCTTTAGAAAAGGCACTTGCAGCGGTAAACTGAATTCCTTTGAGGCCCCCATTTTTGGCACCACTGTTGTCCAGGGATCAGGACATCCAATGATATGTAAACAAACACAAACTGGGAGAGTGGTTTGCATACTAGACAATCCCCAAACCAAGCACTTTTATTTGTTTTCCCCCAATAAATGTCAAGCTTTATTAATTGATTGAGCCTGAGATCGACACAGACTGGGAAGGAAGCGAGGGAGGGGAAGCTATACAGCAGTGTGTGGACCATTGTGATTTCATCCCTCTCTGCTCTCAGGGGAAATTGATGCCAAAACCTTACACCAGCAAATATATAAAAACCCTCCTCTGACAAACTCTGTATGGCAACAAAAATAAGCCTTAAAAATGATCTAAATCCTCACGTAGGAAAAGTTTACAGAAAAAAGTGCCCTGTAATTACTATGGGACATCTGCGGATTGAAGGGTTTGTGGATTCGAAAGGTTGGACACTGAACAAAAGGGGACCTTGGCTTACAGAGTGATGGGTCAAGGCATATAATGGAGGCGGTACACACCAGACCCCTCCATCCACAATCGCTCCCGCCACCTCCACCTCTGGCGGCCCGGAAAAGAAAAGGAAAATAAAAAAAATTAAATAAAAAAAAAACAACACATCCTCTCCCCATCTACTGATTACATACAATACACTCTAACATACCAGGAGAGAGGAAGGGGAGGTGAGGGGTAGAGTGGGGACTGAATAGACAGGGAGCGCTGCCAGGGCCTACTTTTAGATAGCGTGGTTATCAGCAAGAAAAGGAGCGAGAGAGAAACAAAGAGGAAGTTTACTGCCGTTGTTTTATCTGGAAGGGCATTAAACTGAGAGGCACACAGGGGACAAGACAGCGAGAGTAAAGAGAAAGACTATTCAGTGGAAAGGGAGAAACTGTCTAAAGTCAGGCAACCTTCAGAAGCGTCCTCTCTCTCTCTCTCACTCACAGTCACACACCACACTTTGCCCTTGGCTGACAGTCGTTCCTGGTTCATGGTCGCTGGCTTTGATAGGAGTCCGGACCGACCCTGGAACAAGTTACTAACAACCCAAAAAGCTGCTCGTTGGACTATTGGTGCAGCTTGATATGCAGTGAGAGAGGCCATCATTGGAATGGAAACTGAATGTGGCCTTTGATAAAACACTCAAGAAGAATAAAAACAGAACTGGAAGTAGCCAGCCCATTAGGCCATGATAGGAAGTAGGGGTGATAGAGAGGGCCACACAACAGGACTGGGGGTAAATCCGTGTCCCTGTGTGCTGTCCTTGACCCTGTCAGATAGGGCTGGGGCCCGCGGTGAGAAAGAGTGCTGGGCACACGCACCCCCAGGTGTGGGCTGGAGAGGGATGAGAGGCATGTAGATGAGGGGACCCTCCCCACCACCACCGCTGCCAAACACAGCACCCAGGAAGCCTGCCAGTGCCCACTAATCAGAGAACTTAGCCGCTGACCTCTCCACAGGCTCTATACCTTTTAACGAGATCCATGCCTTTGATTCGTCTAGCTGCCCTGGAGGGAGAGACAGATCATGCATAAGCTCAGACACACACACACACACACGTCCACATACACACATCAACTTTGCCAACTGTAGATGGACCCTTTCACATTCACACACTGTTATGGACACAAAGACACGAGAGATGTACACAGCTGAAATAATGAATGCTCTGTAATCCACAACGGCCAAGGGCTCTCATGCTAGTGTACACATGCACAGGGGAAGTGGATACACAATGATGGACTAGAACAGGCACTGCCTGAGAACTAACTAAAGCCAACTAATCAGTACACACAAGGACACACAGAACCACACAGTCATAAGCTGAGCCCAGATCAAGGACACAACACCCACCTTGTTAAGAGAAGGCCGAGGGAGTAGCAGGTGAGATTGGATCCAGACATGCTTGCTCACAGATAGAATTGAATTATTGATCAGCCAACAGATTGTGTTATGAGGAATTCATGGATCCAAGCCTGGGCTGTCCAGCACCCTCAGGCTGAAAGACAGACTGTGTGCGGACTCACTGTATATGTATACATTTGTGTATCTGTGTGTGTGTGTGTGTGTGTGTGTGTGTGCGCATGTGTTCTGGGGAAGCCTAGAAGCAAGTAGCACTGGTTGAAGTCCAAATTATTTTCTGGACAGAGTGGGCAGTATGAGCTTGCACTTAGACAAGACAGAGCAAGCAGTGAATCGATCAAGCTGGCTGGGGTGATGCATACAGAAGGAAGGCCTCACCCTCGCTGCGCTGAGAGGGCTTTAACTGCTCACACAGTGAGTGGCTTTTTCATTGGCACAATCCTCAGCTCTTAATACCACCAATGGAAAGAGAGGAAATGGGATTTTTATTTGTCTGAGCTCCACATGCGGTCTGCTGCTATATGCTGCTAATACTGTACTGAAACACGGAGCCTGCTTAGTTTGGGTTTCGTTACTAACAGTAACATTATCCAACATGAGGTGAATGCCATTAGACGAAGGTAGAACTATATTCTGTCATCTGGCTGTGGCACCTAAAAGCCCACCTTCGCTCATAGAGACTAAGGACAATCTCCCAGGCTTTGTTGTTAAAACTGGGTGGAATCAATTAGAGAATTTAAAAAAAAAAAAACACTTGCAGAACCAATCCAACGCCTTTAGGATGGCCGTTCATATTGGGGCGGTGACATACAGTTCACTTTGGAGGAGAATGGGGGAAGAGCATCGTTTCCGGTAAGGCGTGTCCTTGACAAAATGTTAAGGGGCGTAGGTTTGTTAGCAGCCGCCGTTCGGCGCCGTTCAAGCACCTACTGTGCATTTAGAAATCACCTGACTTCGGTAGGCAGAGATACCCGATTGTCTGGTATCGCGAGACTAACTTTAACCCAGAAACCTTTTGACAACTTCCTCTTTTGTGATCCACAGCATGAGGAAGTGGTCAGCATGACAGAACGTTCAGTCCGTAGCCATGTCACACTGCTCTTTGCCTGAGCAACATAAGGACACATCACCATCGCTAGCTTCTCAAATGCTACCTTACTGATAAAGGAACAAGACTAGGTCCAAACCTAGAATATGGTTGGACCGTGTATGAAAGGCTAGAGGGCTTTTAATTTGAAACAGATACAGAAAGTGGTGGCATTCAGCTAACCAGTGGTGTAACTTCATCACTCAGTCAGTCACATTTGCGTTTATAGGGGTGGCCCCTCTGTTGCGGTCCAGCCAAAAACTACTATGTCCAGGACTGAAAGGCCTGGTCAGATCCTCTGAATCACAATTTTACAGACCTAGAACTTAAATACCAAGTCACATTAATCAGATTTCCAATTAAGAAAAAAACACTTGTAACTACACCATATTTAATAATATTTTGGTGATTAGTACTTGTCTTATGTGCAGAACAGAGGCATGTATCACGAAGTAAATTCAACTTACTCTGCCTCTCTTTGGGTGAGCTGGCTTCACTGAGCCTAACATTGGATGTCCTAGATAACCAGTATCATGAAGCTGGCTATCAGCTAGCTCAGTCAACTCTGGGTTTGGCTATCCAGCTACGAGCGCGTTCATGTGAAAGAGGCGGGGTTGTTAATTACGAGCGAAGTACTTCATATGATATGAGATGAAACGATGGTACAAAGTATCTGCAGAAAAGTCATATTCAACAAAGTGAAATGTAAACAATAGCCTTTAATCATACAAGAGAATAAGAAGATGTAGAAACACTAGAAATAATTTCCAAATATTAAAAGTAGGCTAAGGCTTAAAATACATGTAGGGATTATTATATATGACTTAAGTATAGAGTGATTATTTTTTGCTATTTAGTTGGATGATGAAGAAACCATCCTGAATATGTCATGCACATAAAAAAACTGAAACGTAATGCCAGACTGTTTCTGCTACCAGAGCAAAGAGTGGAAAAGTAGTTAATGACTGATGAGGTCTATCTGACCCAAATGTTGCATTTATAATCATGGGAGCCAATTAACAGTGTGTGGATTATTTTTCTAATAATAGACAATCTTTCATTTTTATTTCCAGTCATCATCACTCAGTTGTCTCATGTTATTCTGAGCTGCAGTGATAGAATTAGAGTGTAAAATCATCCACACTGTCAGCTATCACTACAGGGATAAAATAAACTTTGCACAATTAAAATGCAGTTAAAATCATCATTATGTGTTCAGTGTCATAAACGATCTCTCTGTTTGTTAGGAGCTCTGTTTTAAAACCAGAGTGGAAATATAAAGCCTGGAACAATAAAATGTTTTGATGTTACTGACCTATAAAGAGATATATTGCTCTTTTTTACTCTATTGTAAACTCAGGACTTTTGTCCATTTCAGGATCCAGTAGGAATGATGTTTTTTACCAGTGATCTGATTGGTCAGTAGTCGGGGTGTTGACAGGTTGTGATCCGATCCTCTGAAGTTAACCTGCTCTGGAGCAAGTTAGCTCTTCAGCATAAGTTACCATGGTGATTTATCCTGGTTAAAAGTGAGCCAGCTTCATGATACCAGAGAACCTGAGTTAAAGCCCAAAGATAGCTGGCTAACCTACTAATCTCACTTCGTGATACAGGCCCCAGATATGTGGTTTTAACATGCTGCTCAAGGGGGATAATGTTTTTTTTTCAAGTTGTAAGGTGGAGAGACACATAAGGACCCAGTGGGACTGAGTTGTGAGTTCATTTTTTCCATTACCCAATGAGGAGACCAACTCCATATGACTAATTAAACAACAGACACAGAGGAATGCGCGATGACATCGTGACGGCAGACAAAAATAGGGACTGGAAGTGAAACAAAACAGAACCTGGTAAAAAATAAAAACACTGGCTAAGGGAGGAGGAGGAGAGACATGTCAGTGATAGTGTACTGTAGATCTCAACAGGGAAGACTACAGAGAGATGAATGTAGGTCTGGAGCGGCAGATAAATGGCTGCTCTGGCCTGGTCATGCCACCAGTCAGCGCCGGTCCACCAATAAACAAGCAACGCCACACTGACATGGCCTCTTACACCCCACTTTGCTTCAATCTGTTATTGGAATGCTGCACACTTCTCTTCCATATCCAATTGAAAGAGGGAGAAAATGTCTCCTCGTGAGACTTGTGTGATTTGGGGATCCAATTTGGCAGCATGTTTTCTGTAAACATTGTAACTGCGGCTTGTTTTCAGAGAATGCACTAGAAAGCACATTAGGCTGTTCGCTGTGTGGGAAAAGAGACGAGGTCTTGGTAATAAGGTTCTCTAACCCCAGCAGCAGATTTACTCCAGCTAATGACTGTAATTAAAGAGCCTAACTCCACGGAGGGATCAATGACGTTGGATCAGCTCACACAGGACGTAGAATAGACGTAGCTACAGAAGAAGGAAGCGACCACAGGGCTTGGTTTAAAAAACTTACAGGCTGAACAAATGGGAGACTGAGTGACAGGCTAGCATGTGTTATGAGGGCTTGTAAATATTTAGGCATTCTTACAGGGGCATGTGGCTGCGACTCTGATGTCATTTGCGCTAGGCCTATCATTTGCTTTAGTTAGAGGTTGAAAACCCAGTGTGGAGCAACTGTAAACACAGATCTGTGAAAAGGGGAACACTGGGGAAACAGAGCGTCACAGGACAAAAATAAACCGTGCAAGAAGCGCAAGTTATCTGCATGACCATCACATGCCTAACAAACTGTATACAGATTAGGAAAGAGAAGGGAGCAGACAGAAAAAAAAAATGCAGATGCCATGTCTCTGTGAGTTGCAGACACCAGCATAAAATATCTAACAACTTCCTTTTTTTTGCTGAAAAAGTTGAGAGGGGAAACCAAAACTGCCAGATGAGTCAGTAAGGAATAATGCATGTCATCACGGCTGTGTGAATAGGAGAGTGAGGCTGGGGGGCAAGCACAGACACCCAAGACATAGAGCTATGATGGCACCTCCACAGATCTGCATTTCAGAAGACAGCTCCGAGCCCTAGGCAGGTTTGAAGCACCAGGATTAATATCCACTACACATTGAGTAAGAAAAGACGAAGTTTAAAAAAAAAAAAAAAAAAAAAAAAAAAAAAGATTCAACAGAAAAAAAGCTAGGGAGCAAAGGGGATGGATAAAGAGAGACTGTTCTGCTGATAAGGGGAACGAGAAAGGTTTGTTCAGAGGTGGACACATTAACATAAACAGGAAGTTATAAACACAAGGGCAGTGAGTACATCCACACACTGCTGCAGGAACTGGGTCATGGTTGGCTGATTGGCTAACATACCTGTAGATCACCACAGGGCCAGTGTGGTGTGCACGTCTACAGGTCCGCCTGTACTCTAAAATGCCCTGGCTCAACAAGGTCATTACCAAGGTAAAGGCCTGACTCATACAAATGTCCTACATGAGCCTGCTTTCCAAAAAAAGCACACAATAAATTGTGACAAAGCTCACTTCCAGAATACAATATCCACTGTTTTATTACAGATTTATGATTTGTGCCTATTTTTGCTGTTTTTTTTTATTGCAGATTTTGTTTTTGTGCTTATATTCTCCTCATCTTTTCCCCTGCTGAGTCCTGCTGCTGCTGCACTGAATATTTCCCCACAGGGACCAATAAAAAAAAACAAAAAACAACAACTTATCTTAAAAACATTACTGTTGCCCACCTCAAATACTAGCAACCGCACATTTTAGCGACTGGTGGTCACTACAAAATGTCAGTCACTAAGGTTAAAGCAGCATCTTTGGCAATATTATTATTGCTGCCAAGACTGCTACCACAGTAAAACAGAAGCAACAGAGCCAGTGGCATTTAACTAGATTCTCAGTAACTTTAACAATTGCTGTATGAACAGATTTTAATAGGTCCCTCTTGGATCATAGGCTACCAAAAGGCCACCATATCCACCTCATTTAACAGAAACAAGGACATGATACTGACAAAAAAAATTTCATTTTCATAATATCATTTCATTATGAAGTGTAATAAAAGCAGACAGCCTTGTCTACATACTATATTATTCCAAGCTTGATATTAAAGTCAAAAAAGATCATGGATTTAGATCTGAACGCTGTTAGGAGGGGGAAGAAGAGGTATAGAACCCTATGAACTGCTTGTGTTTTTATATGGGTGCTCCTGAATGTGCTCAGTTTTAAATATAGATACATGTTTCACGTTTCTAGGTAATTCATTCTGCATCAGATTTCATTTTAGATACATTATGACCAGCAGCAAATGAGTGTTAAATGATGCCTGCAAATGCCCCACCGACAATTACAGCTATATGGAACAACTCATCTTTCCACCATGAAAATTTGCCCGACTTCAAATTTTGATTGAAACAGACAACCAGGAGACAGACACCCAACCTTCATCAGTGCTGTCACCCCCATGTCCACTTCCTGCTGCCAGCAGATTTCAGCAGATGCCAGATAATAAGGACAGCATATGTTTCTTTAAGATCTAATGTTGCTATTTTAAAGCACATTTTGCAGACAAATTTTATATTACTGTTAGTAAATATTTGTAAATGTAATTCTGAGGTTCATTAAGACAATTTCAATGGTGAAAATCAAAGTAAATACATACTGATACTAATCTAAATGAACATTATTTCCTTGTATAATCAAATAAAAAAACAAATATATAAATACATCTCTTATGTCTCTTGCAACATGGACACTGCAGCGGTCAACATTGTGATTAAAATAATTTTTCAATTAACTGTTCATGCCAACAAATAGACTACATCTGGTGGAGACACAATGAAGTATGTATGTATTTTTTAAGCAACATCTATTTATAATAGGGTTGTACAGTGTCACATTCTGCAAGTGAATTATTTCCTGGATCCACGAGGTGCTTAATCTCTTCTATAAAGTTACACTTGCACAGACCATCTCTCTATGTCTTCCTTAGTTTGCCACATTATCTTCCCTCTTTGCCTTCTCAGGTTGGCGTGACCTTCATCCAGCTGCTGCCAGTGCACTAACCTTTCATGCATCTGTCACCCACCAGTCATGGCTGAGGCTCACATTCAGTACTTCATAATTAATCGGTTGTGTGCATGCAAAAAATTTAAAAAAAAAGAAGAGGGCCAATACTCAACGGCAACTACAATATTAACATAAACCAGCTGGACATCATATTAGCTGTACAGCAGAGGTGATAATTAAAAATGATCTTGGCGGGAGTAAATTGGTCAGTTTGAGGATTAACTGTGAAATGACTCACATGGATAAAAATGAATTGCACCCTCTGGTGCCTTAGCAAGGTTTAAATGGCACTCAACACGTAGCAACTCTCAGTTAAGAACAAAAAGTGCAGTGAAAATGCATGACAGGTGGAATAAGTGGCTCTACACAATTTCCATTATTCCTCAGCCACCGTAAGCCTAATGCCAGGATCAGACTACACAAATTAGCCCGATTTTGACATGATTTTGTTGTCACCTACAAATTTCCAGCGTCAGGCCCAATTATGAACATCGGGAATGACGAACGGGCCTTGTAGTGTGACATAATCGAAGAGCAGTCATGTGGCGTCTGGGACACCCCACGACGAAAATTATAGCATGTCAGAATTTTTTGTATTTTCCTGCCTAGTCCGGCATCTCCTATGACGTGTTCCTTGACGTTGACCAATAGGATGACTGGAGTGCTCTCTGGCGCACATATGTAAACACTGACACAGAAAGCCAAAGCTGTCCATTGGCAGTCCAGCCGAGCTGATCTGCATTTAGTGTCTCAGACAGCAGGGAGAGCGGCGGCTCATCTCCACCTCCTACACAGGCTGATTCAGGCAGGAAAACCTGCCGTCAGTCATCAGTGACCGGTTTCTTGATCAGGTTTTCACTTTTACATGTGCGCGCCAGAGAGTTATTATAGTCATCGTGAAACCACCTAAAATTAAAACATATCTTTGTATCTTCATTTACCAGAGTATACAATTCCCAAAACCCAATCATTTCTCCCTCCACGAGACCTTCTGTTTACATACAGCGAACCTGGTGGCTAACTACATTTATGTAATGTTCTTGACACGTTAACACATTCGTTACCTCAAGTTCTCCTTGAAGGATAGACAGCCCATACTGTCCTCTTCCTGACACCTAGGAACGGGTCCACAATTGTTTTTTCTTTCTTTTCGCAACACAAGACCGCCAGTATCACACATAGGGCTTCTGTAGCAATGATTGACAATTTCTTGACCCTCCTCCCCGACGACCTATGAACTCGCACAAGGTCATGAGTGATGATTGGTTAGGGTCATACTTGTAGCGTTGCCAGTCTCCCGACCAAGACATGTCAAGAAATTACGGCACTATGATTGCCTAATCTGACATGGTGACCATCGTGAAAGACAAAAATATGTCTGATCCCGACATAAGTCCATTTCAAACCCAAATCTCTCTGAAAAGATATATCAGCAATCTGCCAAATCCTGCATAGGCACCCTTAATTTGCACAGAAATGAAGCGTTGACTCATCTTCAATGTTAAAGTCTGAGAGATCTGTTGGTCATCTTTCATCATAAAGCAAAGGAGCTGGACTAAACATCACCCGTCACATTACGCTGATTGAAGCAGGCATGACCAACTTCCCTCTGAAGTGTTTAAATGAATAGCATTTTGATAGTAATACGAGCCAGACTCAATTACCAAAGCAAAAAATAAATTGGCTCGCTGCTCTCTTTTTCCTGCCAATACAAACCTTGAGAAAAAAGCATCTGATTAAGATTTCCCCTGATATGAATCAAGGTGACCCCCTCACTCTTGTCATTGCTGATAAGTTTTCAGATACCTGCCTCTTTGTTGTCAAGGAAAATGTCTGGCTGGGTGTGAACTTTTGCCAGTGGCATGACTAGGTGGGCTGGATGACATGTCTCCAGTGAACAGGTAGCATCAAAAGCCTTTGCCTATGTGTCTGTGTCAGCCTGTCAGTTCAGCTGCCACAGGGAAGTGGGTGAGGGGAGAGAGACTGAGGCAGATGTCTGTATTGTGTATCCATCACTGGCATTCAGTCCTCAGCTATGCAACCTCAAGGCTGCTGACAGCCAACACCACTGTTGTTCCCAAAATGCCTTTTGAACAGCAATGGAGATCATGTTTTCCTCTGGGCAAACTTTTTTTTGGAAATTGCTGCCCACTTCTCTGAAACTCATATCATGTCAACTCCTCTCCCTTTCTAAAAAAAAAAAAAAAAAAATAAATTTAAAAAATGATGTCTCAGTTCTCGTGCAGAACATCCTGCCCACAAGCTCTAAACCAAGCAATTAAGGCAGCTCCCTCCCAACGTGAATCATTTATCTCTTTCAGGAGTGTGTGCATGTTTACAATATTTATCATGTTCCTCTTACTCATGCACAGAGTACAGAGAGTGTAGGGAAGAGTCACAATGGTTAAAGGTGGAGGTGAGGGCAGAAGAAAAGCTGTGTGGGCAGCAGCGAGAAACCCAGCATGAGTTGGCAGCCGCCTGGAGAAGAAAGTAAGCCACGACGTGTTGAGTGCAAGGTGTGGTCAGCATGGATATGAGTTGAAAGACAGTGTGGGTTGAGGAAGTGTCAAGGTTGTTTTAGAGGTAAAAGTACGCCCTGCTGAGCTGAACTTGACCATAATGTTTGGGGCTGAAGTGTTTGGTTTGGAAGCCTGCTGACAGAACAGGTTAAACCCTGGATTACAGTAAAACTTCAAAACTGCATTAAGTGGTGGGTTGGTGGAGGTGCAAAGCAGTTCCAAGCTGCTATCTCCTGCCACAGAGCCCATCTCATAGCCCACTGCTGGGGAAGTAAACATGAGGAATTAGCATGATCACACCTCATAGGTCTGTCATACATCCGCTTTGTTATCTCTGATCTTGAGCGCATGGGAGAAGTGGAAAAGTGTTGAGCGGAAAGGGTGACAAGGGTTTGGTGTGTGAAGTACAAACAACGCCACATTGGAACTAGAGGGCAGGGGAAGGAAAGGAAAGCTGGTGAGAGGATAGTTTAGGACAAGGCCATGAAGTCCAAGGGCAAAGGTGGCAGCTGTAAAACCCAGCGGAGATAGGATCAGAAATCCACCTCAGCATGACGTCCCTTCATCATAGGATAATCCGCAGACATGAAAAGACGAGCCTATCTCCAATCTGAAGGAAATCTCTATTCCCCAGATTCTTCAGCCGTCTAATGCCAAGCTGACACGCCCTTCACGCATCTGCCCACACTCCACTGAACCCTATGTGTACTTTAGATAAGCAGGAGGTACAAGGTAACGCATATGGGTTTTTCTCATGTGTGCCACACCTATTTTTGACCAATACGTTTACAAAGTCTATTCTAAAGTGCGGAAATGTCATTCAAACAGCCCTCAACAGTCAAGCTTCAGAGTGACAGTAGGTCTGACAGATACAGCAATATGATAATGATTTCTATTGCATCCTGTTTTGTTGCTTTTAGTCTGGGCAGGAAAAAAAAGGAGATTAATTTGTAATTGAAAACGAGCTACTTGCGATTGAACCCAGGGCATACACACAATTCATGTATCAGTTTGTCTGGTGCCGTTTTTCTGTTTGCAGGCTGCCGACAGGAGGCATGGGATTGCTCGTTGCTTACAAGGATTATGGTTTTATTTTCAAAATGAAAATGACGGAAGTCAGTAATCCAATGCAAAGGAAACAAAAGAGACTGGGGATGAGTTGAAATTCATTTGACCTCAAAAATATTGCAACACTGTCTGAAATGCGGAGTGTGCTTCCAGGAGACGACATGATTTAAAACTTTCTGAGGAAACTGTAACACTAAAACAGGACAGGATGAACTTTGGCTCACCCAAACATGTAGGAGCTAAACATCTGAGTGCTTGCTGGCCAATACTTCACTACCTCCGTTTCTCAGTTGGTCAGAGGCTATTTTACTGGATCCAAAAATACACAGAGTGGATCTTGCCACAGAGTTTCATTTCCAGAGCCAGTGGCTCATTACCGGAAAAAAAAAGAAAAAAAAGGAACTCATGGAAATGCCTGCTTTGTTTCTTATTTTCTCCGTTTCCCTTGTATAACAGGGTATGAGCTTGCATTCGGCTTTTGGGATTGTTTTTGCAGAATCCTGAAACACTAACATGACCTGAATGAGAAATGTCTCCTATTCACTTGCCCTGAAAAGAGCATCTATGATGAAGAAGTGTGGTACGCTTGTCTTTTTCACCCTTGCGGGAAGCAGGAGAAAACATTTATCACCACTCTCCTCTGCGCAGATAAGGTGTCTCTATTTATTCAGAGTGGAACAGATAAACCCTGAATGAAGCATTGTGGGGCAGAGAGGGGGAGAGAAAGAGGAAAGAAAGAGAGAGAAAGAGAGAGAGATGGTGGAAAGAGGGAAAGGACAAGGAAGCAGCTTGGTTTTCAATTGCTTGTGTGTGTCCATGTGAGCAGATGGCATCTATTGGAAAACCATCCCTGCTCAGTCAGGAGACTGGAGGTCGACCCCCTGCTCTAACCCCCTTCCAACCACCGCCGCCGCCACCAGCAGTCGCCTTTCCTGCCTCCACATGACCCCTGCCTGTTAATCCATTCCCACTATGAAACTGTTTGTATAATGTTATTTAATGGGAATAATCCCCAGGAGACAGGAGCATCCTATGTACAGTAGGTCTGTGCTCAAGGGGCGGAAGATGGCAGGGCGGCGAATAAAAGGACGATTTAGAAAGACAACAAGGCAGTACAGTGGTCTGTTGAGGGCCGCGCCAGGGACTGGGAGATACAGACTGACAGAACTGCTCAGGAGATTCAACGGGGACATGAATAGTGCTTCTGTCTCCTTGTTCTCCACAAGAGAGACAAGAAAGAGAGAGAGAGAGAGAGGAGGGGGAAAAAAGGGAAAAAAGAAAAACAAACAGGAGGCAATTCTCACTACTACTTCTGTCCTCTCAGCTGTTGATGTACAGCCTACTGTCCAGAGGTGAGGAACACAGTCCACATGCCCATTTCTCACAGAAATTGCCTGTGCATGGGGGACAGACAGTTCCTTGTGAGGTGACTGGGCAGATGCTGTGGCTGCAATGCAATGCTCCTGAGATGAAATGCATGGTTTGGGGAAGAGCATGTCTACAGGGGCTTTTTTTCCCCCCTTCTTCTTCTTCTTCTCCTTCTTCTAACACACAGCTATTGAGTTGAACAGTGGAACAAGTTTGCACACAGAAACAATGCCTTGAAGCGTTTCAGTGATATCTGTCATAATTTCCCCCTACAACTGACAAATTGAACATTTTTAAGACTGCTCTTACCTGCTCTTCGTCAAACTAATTCGCAATTATTATGATGCTGTGGCTGCTCATTAAACATGTTTTTGCAGCTGTAGCACACACACACACACACACACACACACACATATCACTTCATATCTGTGGAATGCAATACTTCTGTATAGCACGCTACAAAACTACAGATAAAAACAGTAGGCGATGTAATTAGAGAGTAAACGTTTCAGGGAACGGTTTACGCTCCCATGCTTCATCGATAGGGCGTATAATAGGATATCAAAACTTGGTGCTCAATATTTACCAGGGTTTGAAATTGATACTACGTTTAAACGCTAAAGCGAATAGTCCCAACCCACTTTGACGGGATACACCAGCTTCCCGGAACTCACCTTGGAGGAAAAAGAGCGAAGAGAATAGTTGCACAAACGCGAACAGTCCAGATCTTGGAGAACACACACTCTCCCCCCAACGATTGAATAGCCCAAAAAAAAAAAAAAAAGAAGAAGAAGTCCGTGAGCAAGTTCACATTTTACTCTCCCCACACGTCCTGTGAGGGCTCCAGAAAGGCACTATTCCGTTGGAAAAAAAAACGGGCTACTTGGCTGACGGATTTGTCAATTCCTGTTGAAAGGCGACACGGGCAACTCCTCAACAAAAGAGTCTCTGGTTAGAATATCGGGGACTTTCTCCACGCCCAGGTGTCGAGTCACATGATAATTTCCAGGTGTGTGCGTGTGCCTGTGTCTCCTAGCAGCAACACACCTGTGGGATCCGCTCATGCGTTCGCCTTGACTGTCAAGGAACCGGGACTACAGAGGGAGGAACGGAAGAGAGAGAGAGAGGGAGGGAGGGAGAGAGAGAGAAGCGCGCACTGGAGGAGAGTCGACGCGACCGGGAGGAATTATTCCCCTCCCACCCCACACTCACCGCCGGTATACTGTGCACACAACAAGCTGCAAGTAGCAGAAGAGAGAGACAGAGGAGGGGGAAAGAGAACAAGTTGTGTTGTCTGTCCGCCGACGCACCGAAATATTTCCGCGGGCGCTGGGAGCGGTGTGGCAACCCGGCGCTGTGCTTCCCAAACCAGGGTCTGTGGGGGCGGTCCCAGGTCACCTCAGGGAAAATAAGGAATATCCACAAGGCAATGTTCAAAAGTGATGGTTTTGTGGGAGTTGCACTAACGTTGCCGCCCCACCTACACTTATCTGCACACAGTTACATTATCCTGTTAAATCATAGCATTTTTTTCTCCAGACAAATTCCCATTAAATATAATTGCATAACATATCTGTCTGGTTAATGCCAAGTTGAACTTTAAAGATCCCCTCCAGACACGTTTTAAGATAAAAAATACTTTACTTTGAATGATAATTTGTGTCTAATGTGGTTTTTCCACGTTTATCTTGTTAAAATCCTTAAAATTACATTCTTCTTCTCTAATTTCAAAAGTTTAACTGCTCAACACAAGATGTCTCCTACTTCACTGTAAAGTCAATCCTCAGTGTGTGTGCACTGGAGGCTTCAGGTTTCCACGTCACACTTGTGTGAGTTTCATACTGGACCAGGATTGGCTCCAAACTAGTTGTGATGTCACAAATCATGCTGGCAGGTACACTCAGTTTTCAGTGAGCGCAGGGAAACTTTCCTCTTTCATCAGGTGAATATGAAAACAGTTTTCTAGTGGAAAACTCTGCACAGTGAAGCTCAAACATCCAACTGAAGGAAGAAGAAAAACATATTTTTGAGTGGAGGGGGACTTTAAAAGTTAAAGGGTCAGTACACCCAAAATCATTTTCCAATTCATCCTGTGGTGTAGGGACATAGGCAAGATTTTATAAATACTTCATGAGTCATGAGTCCAAATTTCCCCCAGCACAACCACTTTGATGTTACTTTGGTCTAAAGTATACACATTTAAAGATATTAACGCTATATTTATATCATAAATTGCCTTTAAACTTGTAATTGTAATATGTAAACTCCTCCTCAGGTCTAAATTCCGAGAAACAACACAGAGGACTGAGGACATGACCTTGGTGTCACCAATGGTAGCTTTAACCAGTTAATGAAATTTGTCAGAGGGGCTCACAACATCAAAAATGGCATTTGAAAACACCCCGTGGCATGTGTCTATCCAGAAACAATCTCACTTTTACCCACGATAATCCACAGACATCACCCTGGAGAGATTTCTCTATATATAACCTTTGAAAGGAACTATTTCCCAGAGAAAACTGTTGACAGTGAGGTCTGTGGATTATCCAGATTAACCAGGACATTGTTTCTGCAAGATGAGACACATTACTGTTGAGTTTTCAAATGCCATTTCTTGATGCTTCAGTCACAGCCAAACTAAATTCTGTTCTCTTTCACTGTATTAGAGTGGCAGCAGAAGCCTTGGTATTTTTAGACCATAGAAATCAGAATCTAACTGCATGCTTGACAACTGCTAGACATAAGCAGGACAATGTGTTTTATTTCTAATTTGGGTGAACTGGCCCTTTATGGTTGACTAATTATTACATGAAGTAATTATAGCGCCATTTTGATGATTGATTGATTATATGTTCCAATGTTTGTGCTGTCATAATGAAGACTATTTAGTATAATATACATTTTATTGTATTGTTCTTTTCCCGTTTTATAATTCGGGTTACATTTTAAACTGTGCAATTTATCTAAAAGCCCAGCTATGGACAATAATTGGAAGTCAGCTGTCACTTTACACTCTATGTGCCATACATCTGTTATATTTTAAGTGACTGGAATGTAATGATGTTAATTGCACTTTCACTGTCAAATAAACGGCTAAATAAAACATAAATAAACCATTGGTATTTCATGCAAATGAGTACAGCTTAGTGTGGAAAGGGAATTTAGGGACATTGCTTGGTTTAATAATATTTTCAAAGGCAATAGCAAAGCAACCCTCATTTATTTATATTTCACTGAGCCCCATTTGACTATGTCCTTACAAGAGCTGTATTAGTAGTCATTATAGCACGAATTATTGGTCTGCTAGCTGTACCTTGGCTGCTGAATCGTTAATCACAAGAAGTATAATTTTGCAGCTCTTCTGATAAGTTTTAGAAAGTATAACAATCTTTCATTGCTCTATGAATATGTAACAACCTTTGAATCAGCCATATGTTTTGGTCTTTTCAATATGGAATTCACAAATTCTTGACATATTCATGCAGAGAGGGGCTAAAAGTTAACGGCTTTGATTTCAGACATTGGCCATATGTATGTAAGTGCCACTCAAGCTTGATTGGCTCTATCATCACCCAAGACGTTATATGAATAGCTTATTTCTGCCTTAGAGCCTAATATCATATAACACAGACTGAGTTTTGTGGCTCTGTGTCATGCCTTGTTGTGTGGCTGGTTGTCACTTTTGTGAGTGATTTATGGGCATGCAAATGAGGCTGTCTGTTTGGGGAGATGTGGTGCCTTTGCTCAGTGGGCCCTGGAGCGAAGACTGGAGACTGCGTGGGTGTGAGTCAGTCCCTAACTGCTGACACAGGCACAGAGCTGGCAGAGATTCACAGAGCAAGATGGGGAGATGGCCTTCACAGGTCCTCACATTGACTGATGAGATCAAGGAGAAACTAGGCCAAGCCAGACAAGTGTCAGGCAAACAGACACCCAGAGATAGAGTGAAAGAGACAAACACTCCCCAATCACAAATAGAGCTGGGAGAGTGGAAAGTGGCGGGGTAGAGAAGGGTTGTTTTGGGTCTGAGTTCAATATGTCCAAACCTGTTTGTCTAAAGAGTAATGAGGCTGCTGAGTCTTGGAACATGTGAGCCCAGGGGATGTCGGTAGCCAGGAAAGGCCAAGTCAAAGCTCTCTAAATTCACTAAAGTGGAATAGAAGTTCACTTTGTTCTGCTAGATAGCCTGACTGTGATGACATTTTGATCAATGTGCCTATACCTTCGTGCAGCTTGCCTTTATGTTGCTTGAATAGTGATGATCTGTTATCATGCTGGTGTCACACAGTACCATTTGTCATACAGTGTCCCTCAACTGGTCCAGGCTGTAAAATTTCAGCCTATCAACACATTAAACAACCTAATTTATGAGACAGCATTTCAGTTGTCCATAATGATTTAGTGGTCTTATCAGAGTCAAGGTTCATAGTTCAGACACTGTTTGACATGTGGATAGACTGCCCTCTGTAGGCCGCAGCTTGCATTGTTTAATCAACTAACAAGTTCATTAATAAACAGGATTGACTGTTAATGACCCATTTTTACCTCAACCTTTGCTGTGTACAGCATGTGTACAAAATAACAGAAACACATCTTAAAGACAGTGCAATCCAAAACACAACAGCCCAGTCTGAAAAACACCTCTGTCATTTCTTGCAGTGATAATGAATTGGACTGCATTCTATTGTACAAATGATGCTCTTACTGTGTCCACCTTGTGTGGATCATATTGTTTGAGCCTGTTTCCATACATTTCCGCTACATTTAGTTGATATCTTTTTCATGGTACCTGACAGACACTGTACAATACACGTTATATGTGTTACATGGTAGACACAGTAATCTGTTTGGATTTTCATGGATGCAGTTTTGAATAAATTATAAGAATATAGGCCAATGTAACAGGGAATTGTAAGAAAATAATTATCAACAGCAAACATCATTAGCTGCAAAACATTATGTATATACTGTATATATTATATAATAAGAGTTAAAGTAGAGTTACATTTTGGGAGATATTTTGGAGATTTTTCACTGATACTTGCCATTTTGTAATAACATAAACCTGTTTGTTTCGGCTTTCGTACAAAATTACAGTACCATCACTGCTTACATTTTTTGTTGCACAGATGGCCAGAGTCAACACTGGCAATGTCAATACCATATTAGCCTCATGCTCTGTCTTATAAGCTACAAACATTAGATCACCTGTTCAGCGAAGAATCAGGAAGTTGTTGTATTATTCTTTGCATGTGAGTCCCGCCTCCAGGAAATTCTCACAATCATACCCTTGGTTGCGCCCTTGCTATGCAACTGTATTGTCAATATCTAACATTCCTGTTGTTTTTTGTATCACCAGATGAAGGGTGCCAGATATACTGTAGTGGCAAATCTAAAGATGCAGAGATAACAGATGGAGCAGTTCACAGACACAGGAAACTGTCATGGTGGTGAATGATTAAGGTGTGAAGAAAGACTCAACGGGGAGACAGAGGAAGGTTATTTAAAGCGTAAGGAACACTTTGATTTGAATGGCTCCCTGACCTAGCTAAGTGTGCCTCCAGCTGTCAATTTGACTTATAAGTAATTACAGAGGGAGGGGAGGGAGGGGAGGGTATGCAGAGCTCACATCCGCTGCAAAGGCATGTGCGACAAGGAGACATCAGGTTTGGCATGAAATGGACAGACAGGCTTATGGTGCCATCCTAACTCAGTCTGGGAATAACCACAAACTGGGAATAACAGGGTGGCAGCAGTGTGTAGGTTGGTGTGAACAGTATCCTATGTGAGCATGTGTATGTGTCTGCATGTGTGTGTCAGAAAGTGTGAAAGACAGAATATCTTAATTAGAATATTGATGTTTAAGGATGCTTGTTGAATATACATTGTATTATCTAAAATGTGAATTGCTGTGTGATATTGTGAAATAAAACTAAAATACTAATGTACCACTCTGTCTCTGACCTTGAAGTTTAGGGAGAAACTAAAAGGCACCATGAGCGACATTTGTCTTCTCTTATCAGATGTCCCCTTGCACTGGCTGAGCTGTCACTTTACCCAAGAAAAATGTCATTGTTTTTCTCTCTCTGCTCATAACACAATCTAATCACAGTTTGCCCAGCTCATCCTGTATTGTCCAGGTGGCCCCACTCTGAGAGAGAACAGAGGGACTCTCAGCATCAATAAATGTCCTTAACCAGGCTGATGTGATGTAGCCCAGATTACACAATGGCCTGTGTACATCCAGCTACACTCATGTGTAGGTAAACAAATACACACACACTTAATACGTGCACGTACTTTTCCACAAAGTGTGCACCATATCCATTTCCTATTGAATCACTGATCGGTAATTCAAAGAGGTTGTGTGTCCTTGACAGGGTCTGTAAATGTGTGATTATGGGGAGAAAGCGGCAATGTGTGGTCTAAGCTGGATCAGCCTAGTTGGCACATACACAGTCTACAGACTTTACTGACAGGCTTACATTTCTCAAACCCAAACAGTCTTACTTAACCTACTATGAGCTACTCCACACGGTGTAAGATAGGTTTGATCATGACCCAAGTGTGACATTGATTTTTTTTAGCCCTGCAATTGATGACTCTCAGCATGTTGAAGACTATGGACTGCACACTGAGCCCCTTTTGGATGGCATGGTATTATGTGGGCTGCCCATCAGCCTGTGCTGAATAGTGGAAACAGCTAAGCCATCTGTTACAGTCTATTTTCATCTCTCTGCCTACCAGTGGGGAGAGCCACAGCCCAAAGGGACTTCAACTGTTCTCACAGAGTCCTATTTGTTCAACAGGTCAAGTCTAAGCCTTGCAGTGAGGGAACACCAAACCGGATCTCATTTATGGCATGGCCCAGGTGATTACAAAACCCACACATTGCTTGAGTGGGCAAAGCTGGTGATAAAGGCAAAAATACTAATACAAAAAAGTAATCAGGTGCCTCAGAGAATTAAAGGAGATTATTACTGTCACAGTTGTTAAATGACCATAACCTTATGTGTCCTCAAATGCTTTTTAAGCCAGGTTAAAAGGATCATCTTGTGAATTGAACTCCGTTCATGTAATGCATTTCTTGGGTTGGGAAAAGAAAAATTTGAGCTTTCCAGGTGAGGATGAAACAGAAGCTGGCAGGATTCATTTGAGATTACTTGGCGCAAACATGGTGTAATCCCCTTATCTGCGTACTTACCTGTCCCTGACAGTGATCCAAGCCTACCTCTATGAGCCTCATTGGCCTGACATTCTGGCAGGAGCAAATCCCCGTCTAATGTGTCAGCCCAGGCAGCTTTAACACCTGGCACGCCAATGCTTATCTGCGGAGCACCCAAAAGCACCTGCATTATCCCACTGAAGCTTCACAACAAGTGAAAAGGCCTCTAATATCCACACAGTGAAATTACAGTGTGTGTTACACTGCAAATACACAGTGAGGAAAGTGCATACGATTAGTAAGGGCTTATGACCTGATCAAAATACACGTGCAGTATCGGAAATCCCCCATTTTAGCATCCACACTCCTCGTGGCTGGCTCCTAGTGGATTTAACAACTGATTAATCTGGGTTGGTATTTTTACATTGATGAATGGAATAGCACCTGTCACTATTACTGTTACTATAAAGGTTTGTTTCTCTCTCTGCAATGTTATCCTTATGGATTCTTTGTAAACTGCCCACTAGTAATTTGTTTTAATTTTAATTTCCTTGTGTACTTGTATGTATGGATGTCTATTGTGTGCAATCTTAGTACATTTTGTTATCTCTCTTTCCTGTCCTTCTAATGTTTTTTCTCCTTCTTTTCTAATAGACTAAGGTATGCCTTGGAGAGTGCCCCAGTTAGTATGTCCCTCTCCAACCCATTGTCTTAAAATCTCCTTTATAATGTTATATTTCATCACAAGATCCAAACTGATCAAATGTGAAAAGGAATTTTCTGTCTTGGTCCCAAAACATGTGTTCTACCAGGCCATATTTCTGTGTTAAGTCTGTGCACACTTTTGCATTTCTGCTGAAAACTTTAATAGGTGAACAGCTAAATAATGGGCAAAACCCATGAGTCATTCCCAACAACAGTGCAGCTTACCTCTCTTAAGCTTTTCAGGGATATTAAATATTCAAAGTCATATGCCTCCATAGTTGACAGTACATAATCGTCTCTGGCCCAGTGCTTAAAATGAATGGGCTTCTGCAAATGTGGAATTTGTTTAAAGCAATATTATGAAAGTCAATCCATTAACGTTACACATGGCAGAAGAAAAACTAGGTAAACGAGGAGTCGTTTAATCAATTTCCGGGCCGGCCATTTGTCATTCCTGTTACACAACTAAGGGGCAGCATCACCGGAGAGAAAGCATCCTTTTAACAGGTAGCTTAGCCTACTGACCAGGTGGAAGTCACTTATCACCTTGTATCACTTATCATTACTGGATTAACTGTACAGCTGTGTTTGGACATGAGACAAAGCTCAAGTTTTTCTCCTAAAAGTTCTTCAACAGACTTTTCGAGGAGAGCGAACAGGTGAGACAAGTTCAAGCTTGTAACTCGTTTTTTTCACGTCTGTTGAGAAGGGGCAGCTAACATTGCACGGTAGCATTGTGATATAGTAGGATACATGCAAATAGTAAAAAAAGAGTAGCTTGGTTGTGTTGTGTCTTTTATGATACTTTAAATGACTCTGAACGGTGATTTATCGTTTCAGCCAGGCGCCATTAACGTTAATTAACCCAACGGTTAATGGTCAACGGCTACGTAAACATTCTGCTAAACGTGTGAGAAAAAAAATCGTCGGTAATGTGGGCGTACTTAATAGCTAGATACACCGTGTGAGAACGCCTTAAAGCTATGTTTCTAGTCTGGAATAAAGTTTTAACTACACATCTTGTCAAATCAAAAAGGCCTTCACAGGAAATGAGAGCAGGTTTGTGCTTGTCTACAGTGACATCTGGCGGTGTTTCAGCGGTATAGCCTTGGCGGGGGACGGGTTGCTATGACGACATGAGTCTTTTCAGGTCGGTTATAACTATGCTGCTCGAAGGAAATTGTCTGAATTTATGTCAAATGAATGTGTACCTACAGGGAAATCGTTGTCTTTTGCAATTTAAACACTCGGTATTTTTAAAAGTGTGTGTGTATATCAGCTCATATCAGCTCTCCTACAGAGGAATTTGCGATTCGAAATACATTCAACGGGCCACCGTAGACTTTCGCCTCTTTCCTTCATTATTATATTACGCGTAACTTAATATTTGGTTGTTAGTTGTCTTTTAATGCATAGTCTGCGTACAACCTTTCTCTTTATACATCCACGCGTACAACACGAAAGCTCTCCAATGCCTTTTAAAATGAAGCGAAAGTGTACGATGACGTCACAATGGGCGTTGTGGAAGAGTCAATCCCATGTTGCATTGCGGCATGGCGACAGTTTTATACAGTTTTAAACTTAATATTGACGAACTAAAACCACCAACTGCGATAGAAAGCAATATAATCTTGATTGCGCCCGAATGGCCATGTGATTGGTCTGAAATGCAGCTGAAACACCGTAACTAAACATCGTATGTGCCGGAGTGACTCCTCTGTCCGTGTCGTTTCCTCTTCAGCTTTGCGCAGTGGCAGTATCGTAGCCTATGAGGTTTATCCGAGGCGCGATTATTGCTAGTTGAAAACTTTACCCAATACCCCGCCTTGACGACTTGAAATATAGTCGGCAATGGCAATTTTTGACGGTCTCTAAGGAGACTGATCTCACGGTGAAAAATAATCTTTCAAGTACATCAGCAGTACGACAGCGTAAAATAAGCCTGTAATATTATGTAGAGGTGCAGCTATAGTACTAAAGCGGTGTATCATTGTGTTCAGAGTAGACACAGTTGTTGTTCGCACTTATATCTGCTTAATGCCTAAATATTTGTATTAAAGTTATGTAGTTTCACATAGGAAGTCTGTGAGGCGTTAGTGTTTTATGAAATATACACAAGGTATAGTGGGCCGTACCTTACCTTAAATAAATGCTTGTCTAGCCTCATAATAACGTTAATCTGATAACTAGCACTTTGTGAGCCCTCAGTGGAAAGTATCTTCAGTCTCAAACACGAAAATAAGGAGTCCCACCGCCCCAAGTACTGCTACAACACACTCCCACCCGTGATTAACCGCCGACCAGACAACATTTCTTAATCCATAGAAACTACAGCATGACGATAACAGTTTCACCCTAAATCTATGTAGCGTTAACTAACATTTCTTAAACAGACAATAATAATAACAGACAGTATAGCCCCACTGATGTCTTTTATTGAGGACCTATATATGCATTTTAAAACCCTAACCGAGGGGTGTGCAGACCGTAAAAGACATCCTCTCTGTAATGTAGTCAGTTTATCCTTGCGCAGTGGCAGTATCGTAGCCTATGAGGTTTATCCGAGGCGCGATTATTGCTAGTTGAAAACTTTACCCAATACCCCGCCTTGACGACTTGAAATATAGTCGGCAACGGCAATTTTTGACAGTCTCTAAGGAGACTAATATACTGGTGAAAATAAGTAAACTATATTATACTGACTAATCTCATGTGAGACGTTGTGTGGTTACTGTAGAGCCTGATTACGTCTGCAAAATTAACCGCCATGTTATAAAATCTACGTTATAAACGGGACTCTGAAGTGTATATCGTCCTATTTGTCTGGTAGTTCCTGATTAGAGAATTCATTGAAACACTAGTTTACCGGTAATGTGTCAGTGTAATGACTGATACGTGCATGTTTTATTTAGGGCATTTCAGTCGTTTAACAAGTGATCCTACGTTTAATTCCAGTATGTTTAGTTGTCTCCACATCTTTCTCCCCACTGTTTAAGATCTGACTGATATCAGGTTAAAATTAAAACGATGGCAAAACGTACTCGTGGTTCATAAGGCTTTCAGAGTTTAGGGGGCATTTAACAAAGACGCACCAGAGGCTACGTCATATCCGTTTATAACTTCTGCCAATGGTAGTGTGTTAATTTATCAGTGAGTTTTTATGTTAGATTGTTTGTTTATGAGTTAATCCTTGCTGTTAACAACGTTATACAAGGTTCGACCACAAGTTTACATGTAATGATGTTATATATGAAGTTATAGGATTAAAGTTTAGGACACTTTTGTTTTCTAGTATCTGCCCTGTCTGTCTTCTCCATATCTACTGTTCGCATTTCTGATGTATTTATAACGTCTCAGTGGCTTATTTCTGGTGATTGCATGTTTTATACTAATACATAATGTTTAAGGATATATTATGAACTCGCGTGGGTTTAAACCACATTCATGGTTAAAACCCTAACAAAGAGGTGCGGGGACCGGAGACACCTCCCTCTGGTCTCTGTTGTAGAGTCAGCTTTGCGCAGTGGCAGTATCGTAGCCTATGAGGTTTATCCGAGGCGCGATTATTGCTAGTTGAAAACTTTACCCAATACCCCGCCTTGACGACTTGAAATATAGTCGGCAATGGCAATTTTTGACGGTCTCTAAGGAGACTGATATATTGTGAAAAAGAAACTTAAAGCTCATATAGTCAATAAACAGTCCCAAGCCCTGTAATATTCACTTTACTATCATATATAAGCTGGAACCACTGAATATTTGGCATGTTTTCTAAAAAAAAATAACTATAATTATCACTATTATTATCGTGAACCATTAAAGAGTAGACTATGACAGATTAAAAGATGCTACTTTTAAAGAAAATTTTAATTTAATATAAAGTCAGCGGACTGCCCTGTATTCTTTTGTACAATAGTGATAATTTTCCATGCTTGATTGGTAATGCCTTAAGTCTCCATGGGCTGAACATATTCTCATTGTGCATTTTTTAATAGTGTCTGCAGTGTTTTTCATATTATTTTCCACTATTAAAAAGGTACAATAGCTGAGTTTTTAGAGCTCTTATAATATCTGCAGGCTAATGCGACAATAATGGGGGATATTACAGGGAAATAGAGATCCATTCTTCATGTTTAGCGGAAAGTTCCAGCATTTTCCAGGTTGTTGTCCTCACCCTTTCATCCTTTCATAATGTCATAGTTTCTCTATGAACCCCAGAGATTATGTTTCTAGATATACATTATAAAGTGGTCCTATCCTCAGATGCAGTGCTTTCTAAATATACATTATAAAGTAGCAGATTTCTATAAATGTATGTACATAAATGTACATCTCACACGTAGTATTCTGGTCGTGGCGCAATGTACTTGCCAGAACAGTAGAGGGCACTCTGCAACAGGAGGTGGGGTAGTGATTGTAATGGAAACAGAAGACTGTAAAGTAGATGAACATACAGTTGTTACTCTGTTAAATCTTTAAATATTAGTCATTTTTGTTTTGTAGTTAAGTAATAAACCATTTTTAGACATGATTTTATAGATACTAAACCATTTTTTTTAACTTGCACCATGAAAGAGCTTGTACTTAATAGTCTCCTATGATTGAGCTTCTCCATCTAAAGTGAAACGAACACTTGTGCAGTCATGTTTTACCACCCTGTAGAGATGTGTAATTGCAGTGATCTCTGATTAGGAGAAGGGTAGGTTTTAGGCAGTGACAGAAGAGGGTTTAATCAAGTCAGTCTTCTCATTAGGCAGATGAGCGCAAAGCCTCTCGTCACCCTGTTAACACTCTCTTGCACCCTTGCTGTCATGTAAACACGCTTAATTTTCTCACTTTCTCATACTTGTCACTGTGATGGGGTTGGAATTTTTTTTTTTCAACCTTACCATTCAAAACTGTACCTCATTATAGTACCTCATTTAAGCTGTAGAAAACTGCAGCTAAGGTTGGGAGACATTGTTGAGGAAATTATTATTATTAATAATTATAATTATTTTTGTCATTTTTATTAATCAAAGTTAGTTAATGGGTTACTAATATTGTAGTACAATCTAGTTTAATTCTTTTTTATTATGAGTGGTCATGTATTATTGTAGATTTTATTTTAATTTGTCTACATGTATGTTATCATCTATAATCTCACAGATAAAGAAGTATTTGGACATGTTTCTGACCAATCTTGTATTTTGAGCGTCTGAACTGTTATTACTCAGGGTTTTAGTTCAGTATCTATTATTAATCAGAGGTTCAAATATTTTGTAATGTGATTATTGTGGCCCAGCTGCTTGAAATGTATTACTCTCCAATCCTGGTAAATGGAATTATGGAAATAAATGGATCATGCTCTCAGACAAATTGAGCATTTGGTTGTCTTTCAAAGGTGAAATGAAGGCTTTGAAGAGTGAGTCATACTAACATAAATTATCCAAGACAGTTTTAGCATTTCATCTTCATTCATGACCCATCACACACTTGCTTTTACTATCTATCATAAACATCTACTGATCATTGATCAGTCTGCACTCTGCACTCTGCTTTCAGGGTAGATGTTGCCTGTGTGTAGTCCTATTGACCTGCATATGACCTAGTGTTTTCTACGCATTAAGATGAAATTATGGCACTCATGGATAAGTTATGTGAGATATGCACAATTGTGCCCTTCACGGCACGCTTGACATCTCACAAACTCTGACCTTTCGAATATCAGTGACAAGTTATATATCTCTCAGAAATGAAATGGCAAGACGTGGCTTTGTTCTGTGTAAGCGACAGCTGGAGACTTGCCAAACATAAACAAATAAATTGCACAGCATCACAGGACTAGTTCCTAGGTAACCATGTGACAGTGCCGACAATTGCTATGGAAACCAGCGTATCATCTCTCTCTCTCTCTCTCTCTCGCTCTCTCTCTGTCTCTCAGTTCTTTTAGGAAATGTGTGAGAATATTCCCTTTCCTGTGAATTGGATTTACTTTCCAGGTTTGACAGTTGTTGAGGAAGACACTGTCATGTCATGCTAAGTAATTCCCTTCACACTCAGTACAATTTGTAGAATAAATTCAGGCAGGCATATCAAATGCTATACACTAGGGTACAATGTATGGTTGATAACATAATGTAACTGGCAGAGGTGAAAATGCTAAGTAGTTAGACTGTGTCTGCAGATTACCATGCAATAACTGCCCCGCTTTCACGCTTTTTCTACAACTAGTTTAATATGAAAACAGCAATTAGTATGAACTCCATTTCCAAATGAAGACATTTTTCAAGATCAGCGTAAACAAAAACTACCCTTTAGTAATTTTCCTTAGATCTTTTGTTCAGCAAACTAATTTGCAATATGCTTTGCAGTAGGTCTTTTGTTTTGATCCTATTTGTCACAAATCCAGTTACAACTCCGTGCTCCAAATGGAAAACCAGGCTTCTCTTCAAAGAGTGAGACATCACAGCCTATTTCATTAAAAAAGCAGGTGCAAATCTAAAAGAGATGCTTTGATTTGTGGCCAATTATGAACATCCTTGTTGCATCACCTTTATGTGAATACTGTTCCTCTTTCCTCTGAGCTGAACAGAAGAATTAGTCCATTATTCTTGGTAGATAACTAGAAATGTAGAGATCACACAAATGAACAGAAAATCTCAAAAGTTATCATTCAACACACCCTATTAAACTTGTTCCAATCCTCTAATACCGTCTCCCTCTTAATCACTGCATGGCGTACAAGGAGTTGCCCCCAATTAGCTGCCTCCTGTGACACCCTGACACATCGTGATTGTATTTCAGCTTCAATTGCTTTGAAAACCCTTCAGGCAGAGGTGATTGGTCTCTTCTGCACTTTATTCAACTCGCCTTGCTCTGTTTCCCCTTCTTTTGATTGGTAGGGAATGTTAAAGGGTAGTCCATCATGTTTAGGAACAAAAGAGCCATAAACTGTAACGATTGCTGTATTATTTTCATTGGTGCTTGGCAGATACTGTATGTGCAGATGAAACAGCTTAAAGTTTCCATGTTATGTTTTATCACTCCTGAAAAGTGACCACCACTCAAATTTACATCCTCCTCAGTGTATGTGTTGAAGTAATATTTAGTGCGGGCATCTGTCTGAGACTGAGGCCACGCATGTAGCCAGTAATTGAATGGAAAATCTGATTGCCTCACTTCTCCAACTTCCATCCACTTCCACATCCCCAGATTTTTTTAATTTTGAAGCTTCAATCTTCAGCTCCAACCGAATTCGCAGACTTTCGCAGATTTTACAGTACAGCTTTTTTCACATATACAGTAGTACAGCCAAAGACCTGTAAACAGTGTTTGATGTGTAAAATCGGTTCTTTTCTTTTGAAACAGTTCAGTTACTTTTCATTCTAGCATAATATCAGAAACAGGTTAAAAAAACAGGTTAACTTAACATTTAACTGAGGAATGTCCTTGAAAAGTAAGAAATGTTTTATTCTGTCACTGAGGATGGAGTCTCTGATTTCACTGCCAGCAGCACTACAGCTAAATCAAGAGCGGCAATTTTATTTTGTTCCTGTTGTTTCTTGCAGTAATCATTTATGACGACTTAAGCCTTTAGCCTAATGTTTTTCCTGAAAATGGCAAAACATTTATTATTTTTTTACTTTTGCCATCAGAAAGACTAATGTTGCACTAAAATGCTAAAATGTCCAGAAAATGAACTTCTCATGAAAGACCGTAATTCAGTCACAACATTCATGCACCCTGGTCAAACAGGTGGCAATTTTAGTCTGCAGGTACACAAAAGCAACATGGGGACAGTTCCATTTAATTTTTTTTACTGTAGGCAGTTTAAATTTTTCCATGCTTCACGAACACCAGAATTACCTTTTGTTGTAATAAGTGAGATTGTGTGATTTTCCCTCCAAGAATCACAGAAGGTACAGTACATTTAATGTTGTTAAATTATGGACCATGGTAGGTACTTTACATTTCAGACACTTTTCGTGCAGTGCTTTCTTATTTTTCAATGTTTTGTACTGGGCTAAACCTTCTAATTAGCTCAGAGGGCTGAGAATGTTGATGTAACTGGGACGTTTGAAAGGAAAAACGACCAGAATACCAATAAAATGAATAGTGTATACATTTTTTTGGATGTGATAGTGGTTAATAGGTTTGAAGTCTGTGTCTGTTGGTGTGTATGCATGTCCCTTTGTTTATGTCAATTTATTGGTTGTTAGAATAGGAAACCCCAGCTCCTTCAGACTATTAGGAGCAGAACCTGGAGAGCCCCAGTAGCCTGCAGCTCTCAGAAATAGCTTTTTAAAAAGTACCAGTCTCCCCTGTTTCCTCAGGAGCCAGGTGCTTTTAATTGGATTTTTTTGACAAGATTATTGCCTGCTCTCAGGCCAAACTTGGATAGTTAGTTTTCACAAGTGTGCCTATATAGTCACTTTAATCATAAGTAAACTTCACAAAGAACTTTGATTTGATTGGAAATTACAGTGTGACCAAATACTGACCTTCCCACACCCCCTACAGTGGTGCAATCCCGAGTAATCCTCCATGAAAACCTGCTGAGACTTCATCCAGTGAGTGAATCATGAAGTCGTAGTTGTATATCTTTATGTAACATCACAGTTTTTTGGAGAAATTAGAGACCCAACACTTTGAGATATTCCAGCACCATTTTGTAAAACCACTTTCATTAGGGGATGAAATTAAACCCCCCATGTGTAGACAATATAAAAGCATTGATTCCCAGGGTCCCAGGCCCTCCAAGGTATTCTGACCTTCTTAAATGAAACTGACTTTAGGAAGTGCATGTACTGAAGGCAATGAGTTATACCCACTGGCCCAATAATCCCTTAGAAAAAATCCTATTATAACGGCATAGCAGGTCCAAGCCTGGTGAAAGCAATTAGTCAGGGAAAATGAGCAACATCTCTGTCTAAATGGGCACTTGAATTGATAAAGACAAAGAATAAGATCTTATCATGTCAATTTGAATGTTTTATTGTTTAGTATAATTTGAATTAATTGTGCTAGGCTGCTTGGTTCCCATCAAGGACAAGAGGCGTCCACAAGGACAATTATTTGGTTATGGGTCCAATGTTATTATGTGATTTCATCTTCAAATTGTGTGTATTGTGGCTCATTAGAAAAATGTGTTCTAGAAATGAATGTTGTTTAGTTAAATAGGGGGGTATTTATTGAATTTGAATTGGCAGAACATGGTTACTTCACTCTAACAAGGTAAAGTGTAAGTGGAGGTGTTCAGTTTAAATGCTTTAGAGAAATGCTCAATTATAATGAGTTATGCTGTTTTTTATTGAGGAGAGTCTGTGAAATCCAAGCAAGTGGTGATGTTCTGAACATAACCAGCCTGACAAATGAAAAAGAAATGCAGTGAGTTCACTCATTCAGACTAAGTCTCATTATATCTTTATTAAACATATTTCAGTATATAGCCTGTGCCTGTGAAGGCTGTTAAATTTGAACTCCTATAAAAGGGCCTGTTTAAGAAGCTCCACTACAAAATGGTCACCCTGAGAGATATGAATTATGTTCAGAGTCTGCTGGCCTATTGTACAGTAAGTAGTCGGTCCTAGATGGTATTCTGTCAGGGTACTGCTGAGAAGCTCTGCAATAACTGAGTGATACCAAAGTACGAAGTGAGACATTGGCTACTTTTCTCAGGGCTCAGCAGGGAAATTTTAACAAGGTACAGGATTTTGAGGGTGGGACATCAGGTGGGAGTTTTTATTAAGGCGCTACTTCTGACTCCGCTGTGTCATGCCCCTCATGCTATGTCTCATCTGTTTTCGTCTCGCCACTTGTTATAGCCTGCCAAAAATGGGTTCTGGTGTTGCTTGCACTAATCTGACACCATATGCTTTTTGAGGAACACTGGGGTGTTGAACTAATTGAAGTGTGAGGTCCCTACCCTGCTAAACTCTAAAAGTATTGTGGGTGAAAAAGTTCTGAGTTGAGACAGAGGATGAGTAATCTTTGATACAGCTTCTGGAGTTAGAAGTCAGCAAAGCAGTTCTCAAGCGCTGCTGGATCTGGGTGAACTACAAAATAGGTTAACATGCACTTTGTACAATAACTATTTGCTAACTTACTAAGCTGAATGAAAACAAAATCATACTAGCCTAAATGTAGTCTGTTTGAACTACTGGGTTGGGTTTGTCATGTGCTTCTTGGCTCATGATGCTTCTTATCTATAGATATTAGAGCTCTGAGTCTTGCCTAATGCGTCACGATTAGGGAGGGTCCAGAGAATTCAGCTAAACTGAATTTTCCAATCCAAGCAGACAGAAATAAGCTAATTTTGAGCAGAAAAAGCTGTTTTTACACACAACATATGTATTGTATTGAAATATCACCTGTATTAACATCATATACTAACATAGACCCGTGTTTATGTTATGATTATATGTACAGCGTAAAAAGAAGTTAGTTAGTTACCCTTTCACTTTGGAGCTTTTAAAAGATGTTTGATTGTTTCCGATGCTGTTTGTATGTGTTTGTGTATGACTGGCTGTGTTTTGTCATGTGTCTTATATGTTTGGTTTCTTCTGCTAGATTTCAACGAGACTATCTGATTTAAATAAAGGTTGCAATAATAAAATGAAGTACTATTGTGCTACAGATGAAGAGCTAAAGATGGCAGAAAGTTTACTTAAATGAGCCATTCCTCCCAACTAAAAATGCACTTTATTGGTGACAAAACAAAGAAAGCTGTTTCAAGAGACTTAATGTCCTTGCCAAACAGTACGTTGCTATTCCTGCCACCGCCATGCCCACAGAGAGCATTTTACACTGCGGGGTAAGCTGTTAACAGACTGTTGGTGCCTTGGCCAAGGATGTGCTTGTTTTCTTTCAAGAGAAATAGACTTGGACGTGCTGTAGCAAGCAAGGGGTTCTCATTAGACCTACACGTTGCCATTTTTATGATTTACTTTAGAGAGACCGAACACAACAAAACATGTATACCATGTATGAAAGCGCAAGGAATTAAAGTAATTATTTGTTAAAGACATGCGTTTAAATATTTATTTTCTGTTGAGATTTTGATAAATTTTAATGTTGAGATCTTCTGTAGTATTTAAGTGCTACCTAATCCAGCTGGATCAGTAGTTACACTGAGAAATTGGCATGACTGTATAATTATTTAAAATGCTTGTTTCAGTTACTTTTAATGGACATTTAGGGATATTTTTTTCAGCATCCAAAGTGGCTGAGCTCCTCCTATTAGTTGTATTAATTGTATAACTAATACTTTTAAATATTAACCTTAAAATTAAACTAAAACAAAAGTAAAACTACTCAAAAAACCCTCCAAGAGAACAAAAAAAACCCTCAAAAATATTACTTTAGCACTACTGATCCTACAACTTTTACACATTAACCATCATTTATTTGTCAGTGAAATAAAATCTCCCTAATCCTAACCTCTGGAAAAGGGTCAAGTAAACTAAGCTTTTAATAGGAAAAATATCAAAACAGGAAAGCATTTTATGGTGCACTTTGCATTCGGAATGCTTTCACTTCCGGCAGGAGGCTCAAACAACAAAATACAATATTTAGTAATGATGTAGGCTTTGGTTGTCACTTTGTAAGTCTGAGAATAGGATGACAAGTGTTCCACTATACACAGCAATTTTTTTGCTTAATTTAATTTGTGTTAATCGTGGCACTTAATCCACTTTAACATTTATATGGTATACATAATTCATATTGAAGCAGAATGTTTAATATAGCGAGGCAAGTACATTCCCACTGATGTTGTGGTGGTTACCCCCATGTAACATAATTAGAGCCATCGGAAGTGCAATTCATCTCTCCTTCCGTAATCAAATTTCGAGGATATAATCATATATGCTCCTTTATTGGCAGCTAAATGGACCTCCTCTGGGTCGAGCAGGTCTTCAGGCTGCCATAGTATTTATTCACATGGTTCATAGGAGGAAAAAAAGGAATGAGGCATTTTACTGAGGCTACATAGAAGAACAGTTTTTGTCACTTTTTGTTAGGCCTGCATCATCTTAGTCACCTTTAGTAATTAGCACTTCAAGATAGGGCATCATGTTGGAAAGACATTTTTCAAACTCGGCCGACTTGTCATACACTATGACTTCTGCAAGCCACTTAAAGGTGCAGTGTGTAGAATTTAGCGGCATCTAGCCAAACAGACCTGGCAGAAATTGAATATAATATTCATAAGTATATTTTAACTTGTGTATAATCACCTGAAAATAAGAATTGTTGTGTTTTCGTTACATTAGAATGAGCCCTTTATATCTACATAGAGAGCGGGTCCTCCATGGAGGCTGCCATGTTGCACCGCTATGTTCCTACAGTAGCCCAGAAGGGACAAACCAAACACTGGCTCTAGAGAGGGCCTTTCACATTTTTTGATAGGTTCACTGCCACCATAGGTTCTCCTACATGCTTGGAAGGGGAGGGTGAGGGGTATTCAGTTGGTTGCAATCTGCAACTTCACCGCTAGATGTCACTAAATCCTACACACTGGACCTTTAAGCTGGATTGATCCAGCATGTGTCTCAAGGGGGTAACACCTCTTGATTTATAGTGCAGCGTCAGATTTCATCCACCTCTACAACACCAGATGGATGTATTGTGCATGATCAGGCCACATCCTGCTTAAGTTAAAGTCCACCCAGTAATTGTGTTTACAGTATTTCATTCACTTTGATATAAAGCGATGATGAGAAGGTTTGTCTTGTCTCATTACAGAATAGGAGACTACTGCCGTGCAATTGCTGTTTATGTTTGTTCATTTGCTGTATTACAGAGAGCTGTGATTGCGGTGAACAGAAGGTTTGCAGTGCAAATGGCTTTGTTAGATGTGTGTTACTGAGAAGGAGATGATTACCGAGCATTTCTTCATCTTTCTTAATGTTTCTCTACTATCAACTGTCTTAACCAGCATTAGAAACTTTTAGGAGAAAGTACATGCAGCCAAAGTTGGCCAATCTCAATTCTTGTGGTCTCCACATGATATCTTCTTAGCCTCGTGTCCCCAACATGTTGTTACATTTTTGAGGAAGCATTTGTCAGCTACAGTCTGTGAGGCTACATGCATGGGCTCTGAGGCTATCCCATAACCCCATAACGCACTACTATGAATCCTCCATTAGGCTTTTGGCGCAGCGTGATTTACACCTTTTACACTAGAAAAGTGCATATACTGGAAAATTAGTTAATATCACGGGGTAGCACATTACAAGATGTAGTTTGTGGATATGACACTCAGGTAGTGGGCGTGCCCAAAGTACACATACTAGTGTCATACACTGCTGAAATTCTATTGGCCAGAGTGATGCAATCTGCAAGGCATCCCGCTGCAAGTACCAAGTGTGTTTGACTGACAATTTGACTTGAACTCAAATGGAACATGTCAGGAACCAGTTTTGCCTGTAAATGGGAACTCGCTTTTACTTGCATAAAATTAGTTGAAAATAACACTCCATAGAAATTCCCCGCCATTTAACTCCACTGACTGACTCAGCATGTCATCTTCTATTTAAAAGAAAGAATCATTGTTGCTGTCAACTTGAACTGTCGGGGCGAAGGCCAGTCAATGAAACCACCCGATTTTGACATTTGCTGTACAAAGCTCTAGTGTCAACACCCTTTAGTCTGGCTCTATCAGAAAGTGGATCTATTGACATATGAGGAATGTCAATGCAGGAACCAGCATGCAGGAACAAGTACTTAGCCGGGTTTATTATTGGATTTCTGTCCTAACCTTCAACCTGTTTCTGTGACCGTGGTTATTACTTCCCAAAGAGCAGACTGATCTGGGTCTTTGTCCAGGTCTGGTAGGTCACAAACACCCACACACAGACCTGGGAGTGATGGAGCGTCAGTACATGGTCAACATCCATGGCAAATCTCCTGTCAGACAGGTTCTCATTCCACCTACTAAACACAGAGGGAAAACATTATCCTGGAAGCAAGAATCCACGATTTTAAGACACACACAGCTGTCCAGGACATTTCTGGACATGAGCATTTTAATTTTTACAAATACAAATATGATTAGGAATTGCCAATAAGATATTTGCCTTACAAATATCAAATTCCCTTTAAAAATTGTCATAATCTTGAGTAACATTGAAAAGTCAAACCCCTTGATTAAGACTTGAGAAAATACTATAACCATTTAAGTAAAAACAGTCATGCACATTGTTTGTGAACTTGAATCCAGCATTTTAAAGTCAACCAGAATGTGTGGAGCATAACAAACCCATCTGAAAGCTCATGTAACAAATGCTAGTGATGAGTAAAACCTATGGATCAAATAAAACCAGTGCAGCTGGTAATAGTATGAACAGTAAGAAACACAAACTGTGAAGCAACAACACCATCTGGTCATACTTCTGTTTGTACTGTATATTACTGATGATGTATTTCAGTGAATCTGCTTTAAAATCAGTCTTTAGTCAATTAAAATTCAATTTCAGTATTGAATAGTGAAAAGGTAAAACAACTCCTTACTGGTAGCTGTGTTTGTGTGTCCATCAGGTTATTTCTGTTATTGAGATTGAATAGTAATAACAGTTTAAGGGGAGGATCCCGTTCACTGAGAGAGACGGCCTGAATTGTGCTAAATCGCCAAGATCATTTACAAATTAGCATCCTAAAATGTGCTAACTTGAAAGTCAACACATTTAACATAAAAGAATGAGAGCAGTGCCGGAATGAGTTGTGAAAGTGGGGGGACATCCAGCGTTGGATGACATGATGGTCATGATTGGACCGATGCTATTTCAGCCAAAACTCTAATGTAGCCTATCTCATCTCGTAAGTGGTCACATGGTTTAGTAATTAATGTTACACAACAGTGTTTGCACTGCAATGTGTTTCAAGGATAAAACATGCGGCGCTACTTTTGCCGAAAGGAAAATTGGAAAAGAGGCTATGATGAGCACTGCTAACCTGACGTCTCCTTCATGAAAAAAGCAGAATATCGAGTTATCACCGACCAGTCTGATGTGTGTGGGTGGCTGCAGAAGCCTGGTGTCGTTTTCAGGTGATTTAATGAAGGTTGTAGATTTATCAGCATATCAGTTCTGCTGTCTTCAGATGCTGCAGGGATTTAATGAACTGCAGGAGAGGTTTTTCATACAGTATAAACAGCTGTGGACAGCAGGTAGCCTGCTGTAAGAATCACCCACATTCATTTACAGATCAATACAGATGCTTTTAACACGTTATTTTGTGTGCCGATATTGGTTGGAGAGTGTTTAATTGAAATTACTTATTTATATTCCAAGCATTAATTTGCTATTACAGCATGTCTGTGTGGTTCTGATACGTCTAAGACCCATTTTCCACCAAAACACCAACAACTTACTTTGCACTACCATATTAGGCTTAGACATTATCGCTATGACCGTAATACCTGGCTTAGACTTTACCACTTTATTACCATAAAACCTGAAGGTGTTGTCTTGTTGTGCCCCCTGTTCCGGCACCAGTGGTAAGATATGAACTCAATTCACATTTTCTAATTGAACTTTCTTTTTGGACACTAAGCTAATTAGTATTCAGGTTTATTCATGGTGCCATTGTGCTCTGGTGACAAAGCTGGTGAAAGGTGCACTTCGAATGACTGTGTCCTTGGTTTTGATCTGGCCTGGGGCTTTTGTCATCTGTGACTTTCCCCTCTCTGCTGTGAAGGACTGAATAAAAAGCAAGTACTCAAAAGACCAGCAGCAGCCTAAATGTCAAAGAAGTGGAGTTGTGACTCAGAAATGTGATAAGCTTTTGATCCTCAGATTTGTTGAAGAGTGAATAATACTCTTCTTTACATTTTCAGTCATAGCTAATGTACCCTTGAGCAATGCTTTTTAGCCCCAATGCCCTTGGGGCAACAGAAGAACACTGCAGATGCATTGGAAAGCTGTCAGGTGTACTTAAGGAAGCAAATGTGAAGCAAAACACTGATGATATAGATAATTAAAGCTCAACACATCAAATATCTGACAACAATGTAGAATTAAGATATGATATACTGTTTTGTAAGGAATTTAAGTACTGCATTTGAATACATGGTACTTACCTTGTTTGACAACAGCAATTGTAGTTAATGTGCACCAACTTAAAATGTAAATTTTTATGTCAAATTAGCATCAGATAAATGCAGTTCAACAGCATTTGTAGCCTGTTGTGCTCAGAATCTGTCATTCCTTTGTTTAATCAGGGCTGGAAGAGCTTAACAGGAAATCAGTCAACATCCCATACAGCTTTGCATCAGATTGTGAAAAGCAATTTAACCAGAAGGATATGAATTGTTTCGTATCACACTAATGTGTATCTGAGTGAAGGAATGCTTTAAATGTCAATATAAGAGCGAGCAAAGAAAAAGCCTGGTTCTTACAGTAAACTGATAAGAAAACAGAGGACTGTGCAGACCTTCAGCTTCAGCCTTAATATCCAATGTGAAAGAGAAGCAAAAGCAGGAGATTGGCTGTTGTGACAATTGAGTTGTCAGCTCCTGTTTGAACGCTTCCTCCAAATAGCAACTAGGCATTTGATTATAGATAGACTGTGAGGAAGTGAAGAAAGTTGCTTCCACACAATCTGGAATTCAATCACACACAGGTCCATGCTGTGACAACCGTGTTAAAGGCATTGGGTGCAATAAATGGCCTCCTCTAGAGAAAGATTGCTAACTGTTAAATTTAGAACCCCCCTGTAGGGCATCCAAAATGATCACTTGAGTATGTTGTAATGTGTAATTGCCTTAACTCAACACGAGCCTCGGGAGCAATTGCCCTTTTTGACACCAGGAACTTTTACAGGAAATGTTTATTTTTTGCCTGTATTTGTCTAGTTTTGGTTTCTGGACTGCTTCATCCAAACAAAAAGTTTCTCTTTACATTTGTTTCTTAAAGAATCGTGACCAATCTGTAATCTTTAGCAATGAGGAAGGCATGGTATCCAACGTACAGTATCATCTCCTCGTAGATTACAGCCAACTGAAGACTTTAGCGAAAGAGAATGTGATAGAGACGGAGGGCAGTGCAACACAGGGCAGTATGTAACAGCAACACTGTGTTTAAATGGCCTCAGCCATATCCTTGGCATTTCTACTGCAATTTGATATACGTATATGCCGAACCTGATGTATCTGCAATAAGCAGATATTGGCTGATTTGTTGGCCCTTCCAATATATTGGTCTAGCTCTAAATGTTTCCATGTGGTTATGTATCATGCAGAAAAATAACCTCAAAAACACTTAGCAGATGAGTGCTACTCAGCAGACTGCTGTCTTGCTTTTGTGGTGTTTTTTAGTCTCTATTCCCACCTTTGTACAACACAAAATCAACATCGTAGTCACACAATTGCAAAATTTACCTCTCTAATGAAGCTTGTTTTTTAGCAGTTTACAATCTTTGCTGTTCTTGAGATTAAGTAGAAATGAAAACACAGTATGTATGTTTTGGTTCCTGACTCTAATTCCTGGGACTACCAAAATGCCTATGAGTGAACACCTGCAAGTAGCAATTCACTGATCTGAAACCTTCCCAAACAAAACTCAACAATTTCCCTGCTCCATTCTCTCAACCTCCCTCCTGTTTGTTTTGGCGGCCATCCACAAAGCCACCTGAGCCACCAGCTCATTGGCTAAGACCAAGGCTGACTCCCTCAGCCTGTAGCCTGGGATGAATAATGGACAAGTGCAGTCCAGAGGTTTCTCATCCTCCCCAAATAGTGTGAATGGAGCTGTTGTCTGTAACATCACATCAAGAGCCAGTGTTTCCAAGGATGTAATCTCGTTAGTTACCAGAGAAAGAGAGACTGAGAGCAGAAATGTTTATGACATTAGCTAAGGATGAACAGTAAAATATCTTTAATTACGAGGTACAATGTGTGCATTTGGGTTTAGGACAATCCCTGTGGCATGATTTCATAAATTCCATAAGTAATAAATCTGGTTTCAACTAGAGGAAAAGACTGCTGTTGTGGAAGCAGAAAATGTGCCGATAGCAGTTGCTAAGAAACTGCTGAGGTGGTGTTGGACAGTGATAATTATACTACTGGAATGTGATCACTTGTGAATAATTTATCCAGCATGTGATGGAGAGACAAGAGCACAGGGAATGTTGCATCCCCCATATGTGTCAGAAGCAAAGTAAACACAATGATGAGAAGTCTGCTAATGGAGCCACTTGGAAGACCTCCGGCATAACCAAATGAAAGATAGCCTTGCCAGCAAGTGTGAAATAAAGTGTTATAAACATTTTGGCTGAATGAATCCTCAGATGGAGAAAATGACAGACTACATCAGGATTCAGTGGGAAACCCAGCAGACATTGTAACAGCTTGTTACCACAATGAATACAACAGCTGTCACAACTTGCCAAGTGAAAACTGAATGACTGCTCCATTTTGTAAAGCAAAAATGGTACTGCCTGTCTTCTTCAGTATACACATTCTTAAATTCACTCCCCATTGTTTGGACATTTCTCCACATTTAAATTTCATTTCTGTATTAATGCTCCCCATTGAAAAGCACTGGTTGACCAGGGCGAAAGAAAGTCAACAAGCTGACATGAAAAAAAAGCCTTCTACAAATCAGTTAGCTAAGCTACCAGCCCTACAGCCATAGAATACTGGATCAGTATCCAGTCAGGCTGGCTGTCAGACTCATCTACTGGTTCATATGAAAATCATATGATCAAATATGAATCATATGATGTACTTGTTTGTATGAAAATCGACGGACAGAAAGTATTCGATCAGCATCTCTGTTGTGCAGTTTCTTTCATTTTGTAAAAGCATAAACATGCTACCAGCCCAGTTTGCTTTTCTCAACACATAAGTATTTTTATCTGCTGTCATGTCTCCGTTATAGACTAAATGAATGAACTAACTCGTGCTTTTGTCTCCTGTTATCTTCAAATGTTACTCCCCACATTTTTCTTTCTTCTGTCTAATATTTTAGTCTTATTTTTTTGTATTTGTGGAAGATATGATATGACAGGGAATATCCTTTCAGGCCATTTTATATACTGACTGCCTACACCAGGCTCTCAAATGTCAAGACCAGAACTGCATCAATTATTAATCTCTCTTAATATGTGCAGCATTTTAATATCTCAGTGTAGTGTAATCAGGCTCAGCTTGGTGCCGTGTTACCACTTAGTAAGGAAGCTGGAAGTCCCATTATTTATGACATATCTGCACAACCCCCTGGAAATGCCCGCATGTACTTTCCAACCATGAATAACCGTAGCAAAATATGCAACATATATGATCTATTTTTGTGTTAGAAGAGAGAATATTAACATAGAAACACCTGTAGCTGTTGCCATCTGAATTCATACCAAAATACAGCCAATGGCACACCTCCTGTGTAAAGCCAGTGGATTGCAGGCACCCCTGTTATGTGCGTGTGAGCTGTGAACACACTCCTCTCAGTCGGAGCAGACAGGCCTTACAGGCTGCAGCAAGTTCACTGATGTGACACAACATGCACATGCCCTCCTGGCCTCCCTCCTCTCCTGCCAATCATTTTATTTTTGCTCATCATATCCTTATAAATATCTGCCAATAACCTCAAACCAATCAAAGCAGGGCAAATAGGATTTACTTTGCAAAGTGATTACTTCAAAGGATAGCATTTTCAGAGATGCATGAAAAGCAAACCAACGATCTCCGATGAAAAGGGAACGCACTGTTTTCCACATCAATTTCTCCTCTGTGCCTCATTTTTTTCTGCTTGGTTATTGATTTCAAAATGAGAACACCTGTGGCTGCTTCTTTATTTTGTTGGCCCACAGAAATCTTTTTTTCATTGGCTTCCAATGTTCACTTAGCTTGTGATTGCATTGAGATGCGCGGTGACCCTGCTTATTTCACCTCCAGGAAGATAACAGGTAAAATAACATCATCTGATGTTTAGCTATATACTGTATATTCATGGCACACACTTTTCAGTGTGTGTAAATGTCATGGATAAGACATTTGGAAGATTTTTGTGAAATATGCTACAAGAAAAATAGGTATTAAAATGAGAATTTATTTACTCCAGGGAGGCTTCTTTAGGCATGGATTCAATGTCTGATGCCAATCACATTCAATGCATAAACTGATTTTTTTTTCAGTTTTATTTTTTATTGGCAACTATAAGATTAACAGAAAAAGAATTGCAAATATCCTATATATTTCTTATATATTTATTTATTTATTTTTAAAAAGGAGAAGGAAAAAAAACATCAAGCATCTGTAATAATTTCCTCTTACAAGACTGTGGAAAATATTTAAGGAACACTTTGAGTAAATTAATGGAAAAAAAATCATGCCGCATTTTAGTAAATACACATTTTTGCTGTCTGGCAGGAAGTTTGATGAGAATATTGATACCAGAATATGAAGCTAGAGGAAAATATTAAGCTACAGTCAGCAGCCAATTAGCTCAGCTTAGCACAAAACTGAAAACAGGCAGATTTTGTTACTGTCGGGCTAGTTGTTTTCTCCCAACAACACCTATAAAAGCTGTTTGTTAAATCCATACAAAAACCAAAGTGTAAAAGCAACAATTCACTTTTTTACGGGGGATTATGTGCTGGACTATTTCTCGTTAGGAGTAAGAACCTCCTGGAGTCTGCTGGTTGCTGTTGCCACAGAAAGAAAAATAAGAAACAGGATGTACCAAAACAGAGTTTGTTTCCAGTTGGCACATCAGAACTATACAACATAGAACTGGGAGGAATGACAATATGCATAAATTATATGATTGTGTTTTGTATGTCTTTTGTCTTTGGGGTGTAATGTACTCAGTCCATTTTGACGTGACATTTGTAAATTTATCTTGTACTCTGCAGGAGTATGTCAATTTCTCCAAAGTATATATTTGATGAACTATCTCCATCCAGTCATCAATCAACGAAGGCCCTGGCTTTAGTCGTTTACGAGACTTTTATGCAAAAAAGCCAGGAGAATTGCCAGAAGTGCTCTATCATCAGAGTTTATCGCTTGTGAGATATTGCACTGATACATAAGATCAAGTCTATGAGGGATTGTGGTTGAGAATACCTCTTCTAAAGTTTGGTGTAAGTGATCAAAACAGGAGAGTATGGTAATGACTTGCATTAACGGCCTGGCATTGTCTCCAAATAACAGAATTTGTTGTTGCACAAACAGTATTTTTGATAGAAACTCAAGAAGAATCAGCATGTTTAGTATCTGCAGCTCAGTACAAATCATTAACTTTGGACCCCTGACTTACAGTTTACCTGATTTAAAACTTTTTTTACTTGGATATATTGTATGACCCTCAACTGATAATGTGTCGTAGTTACTCGGGTGTCACCTGGGTTCAGCTTTTGTTGTGGTTGGTCTGAGTAGTTGAGTGACGCTCTCTTCTGTGATGGATGATAATGGAAAGAATGTGTCCTCTCTCAGACAATGAGCTTCTTTCCTACAAATGCACTTACACAATAGCCGCTTTTAAATAGATTCTGTGATATTGCCGTAAAGAAGACCCCTCATTATGCCAGCTTTGCTTTTTTACACTGAACCAAATAAAGCTGGCATAACGGTGCCCCCCCCATGTGTGATTTTAGATAGCGTGCCGGCATTCCAGAATCGGAGGCGTGACGCCACACAACAGTGTTGGCGTCGAGTGTTGACTGTCCTGCCATATCAGCTCTCCCTTTTACACAGAGGTCGATTTGGCAATGTGACTACCTCCCCTGCATGCTCAATGGCAGAACAACAATGCCCCCCAACCCCCTATTCTGTGTTCTTATGTTTTATACAAAATGGCGAGGTGGAATAACCGCGCAACATTCCCGTCTTGAAGAGGCTCAATAAAAGGAGCTAATAACACATGCACTCACACACACACACTTCATGCCCACGCCTGTAGGCAGGACTCTTCTGTCTTCAGTAATGATGTTGCGTATGCAGAGGCTAAAGGTTAGCCTCCGTCCTCTCGTCTCTCAGCAGGAGGAGCTGGAGGATATGTCCATGGTTACCACGGCACATTAAGTAGACAGCCCAACAAAGCTTATCTAAGCTAGGGTTAACCTTACTTCATTTTAGACCCACATTCATCTTGGAAAAACAAAATGCATGTCTCTCTCATTTCATTGTTGTGTTGTATCTGTTTTGTTACAACAAACCATATTTGTTTTGTTCCGACTTTACAGACAGCATTCCTCAAAGTAAAGAAACATAAATGTATGTGAACATGTGTGGGATAAAAGCTTAAAGCAAGAAAAAAAGGTTGACTCTCTCTCAATGGGGCTATAAATTTCCCCTCTGACCATTTTCCTCCACGGATGAAATCAGAACAACAAATAAACCTATCAGCAATACTCTGAGCTTCTAGAAGTGTCTATTTTTATTTTCTAAAAACTCTCGAAGCAGCTTAACAGAAAGAGTCTCCTGGTGCCCTGAGGTGATAGATGTTCTCTTAACTGCTTTTGAAAGTTTTAAAGAACTTTTAGCAGGTGTTACAGTGAAGGGATTATTGCAATTTGGAGGCTTAACATCTGATGAGGAGTAAGAAAGACATTTGACAAATTAAACTGTGATCTGAAAGGTTTGCTAGTTATTTAATTGAAACAGCACCAGACATTTGGTTGACTGTAGGCTCATGTGATCATACATAATGAATGTTTTATAACAGAAAATATTTAATTGGATGTTGAACAGTTTCAAGTGTCACTTTTTAAGGTCCTGTCTTGTCCTGATATTATAAAAAAGAAATATTTTAGACCAAAATGTCAACTGGAACCTTCTAATTCAAAGGTCAGTATTTACAACCAAGCACAATGCAGTGACTCAGAGGTGTGACCTTGTAATGGTATGTTATCTGTGACAGGGAATGATAAGCATTTAGTAGAGAGCTGACTGCTTTGGCACTGGCTTTGTCATTGTCCTGGTAGCTCACTTTAGATAATTAGCTGCAGGAAAGTAGAGTGTCTTGTCCCTCTCAAGCCTGTTTGTTGATCAAAGGCGTTTGACGGACTCGATAATCCCCTCTGACTGACTAGGGAGGAACGGTAGCATCAGAGAGTGTGCCAGAGTGGCAGCTGACACATACAAGGACTTTAAACAATGCAACGTGATGTTTGGCATCACTTGAGTTCAAGTCCAAGATTTGTCTCTGAAAATCTAGAGAATTTATCGAAGAGCTTTTTTAAAACTTGTGCTTATTGAAGTGACTGCGTCAATATTAATTTTTTCTCATTGTCAAGAAATCCTATGAAAAGAGAAAAACCAACAATGCATCAGTCCATCTAATGAAAAAGTAAATCTTAAATAGTACATTTGTTGGGGACTATTTTCAGCCTCAGTTTAATAGAAATTTGGTACTGCTGTGAGTATAATATCTTCTTTAATCCCAAACAACAGTCCACAACCCAAAGATATTTAGTTTAATGTCACAGAGGTCTAAAGAAACCAGAAAATATTCACATTTGAGCAGCCAGAACCAGAGAATTTCTTTTTCTTAAAAATGACTCAAAAAGATAAATCAATTATCAAAATAGTTGGCAATTAATTTAATAATTGGTAACTAATCAATTAATTGACTAAATGGTTGCAGTTCTACTCAAATAATCTACATCATAATGTAGGAACATGTCACCCAGCGCAGTAATGTGGTTCACTGATGTGTTTTAATAGTTTTTGGACAACAATGAAGCTCTGTGGTCCAGAGGAATAAGTTATATCAGGCTTTGGCTACACAGCCAATACTTTAATACTTTCATGGGATACGTCAACAATGTGTAGTTTAGTGTTGGGCAGGCACCGTACAGTGGGTTTATCAGTGCTTTCTCACTGAGAGTAGTTGCCTACTGTGGCTGGAAACAACGTTCATGTGAGTGGGGAGACTGCAGAAAAACAAAAAAAATGTTGGCTTGCAAAACCAAAACAATGAGCTGAAAGATGCTAAAATGCTCTTTCAGAGCTGAGGGGGACTGTATGTTATTCACTACAAGCGACCCCTTTCACATTCTACATAGTCAGATTTAAGTAAGTAAAAGCCAAAATGGAGAATTTTATGACAGCAGATTTTACAGACAGCCGTTATATTACTTTCATTTGGATGGTTCATGATGGTTAAAAATGACCTTTATTTGAATGGAGGAAAGGTGGTAGCCACAATTCCCACTTTTGTTATCCCCTGTAATTCAAATTCAAATTCTAAGGACATAATCCTCTACGGAGGACAATGGCTAGTGTCTATTCTGCAGCTCTTTTGCAAGCCTTTGGTCTGTGTCTCTCCCAATCACCTCTCTGCTTTGTGATTTCAACAGAGGCTCTTGAGCTGACAACTTAAATGGGTCTTGAGGATGACAACAAATACCATTTAAAATGGCAGACTCTTGTCACTGGGGAGTTACGCCCCGTGTCTGCTGTTGAAGCCATTCGGGAAATTAACTGAACAGCCAGAGTTTTCTAAGAACATCCCATGGACAACACCACTAGTGCTCAGAGAGAAAGTTAATGGCTCATGTGTTCCCAGTGACACTGGTCCCTGACAAAACTGCATTTAAATTCAAATTGGGAATGTTTTGGGTCAGTTTTAACAGACGGTTTTAAATAGATGGGATTTAAAGTGCCAGGATCCCTTAAGGCCAAAGCTTTGCTCTGCAAAGCAAAAGATACGTTTTTGTGAGTGGATTTTGAAATGTAAATTAGTGCCTTCATAATTAGCCCTGACAAAATAACTCTTAGCAAATTTAAATGATGGTTTTAGTTGAGTGAGTTGCAGAACAAACAAACAAATATTTATATATTACAGTGATGTTGCATCCTGCGCCTCTGACACGCTAAAATCCGAAAGGACGCTTTGAACGTGTCCAGGGGATGTACCCTATTTTTATCCTGATGCTACATTGTGAACAACAAATCTGTGTTGGAAAAAAAAAAATCCACTGGTCACAATTTTCTTACCGTCTGACGAGATCCTGTGTTCATAGTCTCAATCATCGTGGCAATGCTACTTTCACTGCAACAAGACCAATTCTCGCCGCACAGATTTCATTTCAACAATCAAGGCTACAAACTTGGTACTGGTAAATAAGCTTATGTGGCCACTGTCAAGAATGATCAACTCTAATTGATGCTGTATTCACTCGTGTCGATGATGACCAATGATGCTTTACTGTCCAGAGGATGTGCCGTGTTGAAACCATAGAAAAAATATTTTCACCAGCTGCCATTTTCTTACTGTCTGCGCATATATCTTGCGCAAGACGAGATCTTGTTTTGTCCACAGTCTCAATCAACCATGGTGCTTCTCTCTTTTAGCAGCAACAGTTGAACTCATTGACTCTTAGTTCACTTCAGCAATCAAGGCTACTTACAAGGCAATAAAACACACATGGCCCCTGTCAAGCTTTGCCTCACCATGTTTTAAGCAAAGAACATCAGTCCTGCTTCAATGTTCCTGCTCTGCAAACGGACTTCAGGTGAAGGTGACCAGCCAGCAGAAGATAGCAGAGCTGGTGCTGTTTAAAGCCACTATCTAGATGGCTCAGGAGGAGGTCTCCCTGTCCAAGTTTGAGTTGTAATGTAGCTTTTTGACAGAGGTTGGTGTCCCCGATCTCGTACCTCTACAGAAAAAAAGCTGTTTCCTACAGTTCGCAATACACTGTCACAGAAATGCTGTCCAGTATAAAAAAGAAAGTGAAGGAATTTCCATTCGTGACAGTGCACACAGATGATTCTACAGACATAACCAACCATAAACACTCAACTTAGCACTCATTTTGTTGCAAATAAAGAGTGTAGGGATGGAACGGGTGTTCCCAGCAAACTCTACAGGAGTGGGCCCTGGTGAAGAAAGTTGTCAAAGCACAGCACTACCAGTGCCCACATGCTGTGGAGGCTTTGGGCACTGGTGACAAAGTACCACCTGGAAGATTTCCCCAACCTCACTATCCTTGCTCAATTGGCCACTACCCTGGCTGTGCATACAGCTGGCTGCAAATGAGGGTATTCTTCTCAAAACCTAATCCTCACCCCTCAAAGGAACAGGCTGCTATAGGAACATCAAGAGCAGCTCCTCAAGGTCAACCTGGGGCCAAAAAGGTCAGAGTTAAACTAGCTCATTATCCTGCTTCATACAGAGTTTGTGTGTGAAAGGGTTTGCAGCCTTGCTTTGTTTCAGGCAAGCAACGCAGTTTACCCATTTTTCTTCTGGATGTTGATTTATTATTAAAAGCTAATGTTAATGATTCATAGAGCTTAATGGCTCTATAAATCATTAAGTTTTATTTTGAGAAAACTTTTTAAACAGCTGAAGAAAAATTGTAGATGTCAGTCAGTTTTCTTTTCTCTAACTCAGGATTTAGTCGTTCTTTTTAGGGCTGAGATTCAACTTCCTCATACCACAGCTCATATATGAATTTAACCATTTAGAAATGCCCTTAATGGCTGCTTCTCAGTAAATACAAAGTGTCAACTAGCTAATGAGGCTGGTAAGTCACTAACAGAGCTAAACCTGCTGAGTGGCAGTGTATCTTTCCATGTTCCATCAGTGTCATGTCAGGACGAGTGGTTGGCAGCAGAGACGCTGCACATCTCTGTGGCACAGCTGCACTAATTGTTTTGTCAGCTAGGAATCCCAGCAAAACAAATTGAATCTGGGTGTCAGAAATGTTTGGGCTGTTGCATTCTTAGCAAGGCAGTTAAATGTGAGCATGCTAAACCTTTTGGTAATACATTACTTAATGACACACCCCACTGATTTGGTTATAGCTCTCAATAGCAAACCCAAAACCTCAAGTTGCCTCCCAGCTTAGTTTATTTATAAGTAGATTTTTCTCTTGCTGACTATTTTAAAAAACAGGATAAATATGTGATTATGTTATGGTATTAGCATATCTTGTTCAAAACTGTCAATGTGGGGATTTTAGGAGCATTATTTGGCACAGTAACAAATTTAGGAATTATAATTTTAAATTACACGTTTGTCATTGTTTGATATTATTTTACTGCCCCATGTGTCAAAATAAACCACGACATACTGTATATACAGGAGCTAATAAGAGATGTTTAGCTTTTATTCAACACTTTTTGGAACAGAAAATTGCTGGAATGTGCTCTGCTTATGTCAATGCAAAGTTAGAGAACAGTTTTACAAGCAAGTACACTCACATTTCAGCTATGAAGGCTAAAAAAAAACCTCACCCTTATAACACAAAAAGCTTACAAACAAATACATATTGTTCTTGCTTCATGATAAATGAGATCTAGATGTCTCCGTAGGGAGCTTAACTCGTCTCTGTTGTGAAAATCTGACTTATTTATATTAATTATAGGCTGGAGAGGCTCTGCTGGAGACGTGTAGGAGGAAATAACTCCTGATGATGTTGATGCAGGTCCCATTAGTTGCCGGTAGATGTCAATGAAGGTCATACATTACATAATGCCCCTCCAGGTCAAATTATATTAAATTAAAAAGGCTGAAAACTTGTTTCCCTCTTGGGTATATTTGGTCTAAATTCAACACCAGTGTGCACATTAAACACTGGTGTAATGAAATCGCCTCAGTCATTGGAACGGTTTTCAAACTCCGTATCTGCCAAAGCACACAAGGGAGATCATTAAAAGTGAGAAGAGATGGAGTTCCATTTGCCAGCCACCTTACCAAACTCCGAGACCATCTATTAGTTTGGCACAGCAGTCCTATCTCTGTTTATTGCTCTGTCTAAACACAAATGTCAGTAACTATGTGCTTTGACACAAACAGAGAACTCTCCGTGGCCTCAACTACCATTCTTTTCATGCCATGGCTGGTGTGAAAGGCGCCTCAGTCCAGTATTATGCAGACACACAATGAACTCGCTTATAAACTGGTATTTCAATAAGACTTCTGTTTCCAGAAATGTGAGTCCATTTAAGATCTGCTGCTTCGTAGCAGGATTTACGGAGGAGTCTTGGAAACAAAAAACGCAGATAGGGGGATAACGTGAATATGCCTTCATTAAAGGTTTCTGGTTCATAACACTGCTGCCCATATCGAGTGATAGTAGCATTCAATGAAATTTTCCTCACTCATTACCATAGCCACCTGAATTCAGTCAACTGAATTGAACTCCCTGAGCATGAGTCATAGCTCGCCTCGTGAAATGAATGTACTCAGAGTGTGGAAGGTGACCTTTGAGTCTTTCAAATCATTTACAGACATGGACTCTTTGCAGGAAAGCTGGCCTTCTGCGCGCGCTAATGTCTAAATCACAAAGCTCAAACTGGAGTTTCGGGCTCTGTAATTTAACCAAATCAACCTCTATTCTTCCGTGCAGCTATAGCAGAGAGATTTCAGTCAGGTGATGATGACTTGAGCAGCACTTTGCAGACAGGAATTGAGTCATGCTGGAACTGTGCAAAGTGGTAGCTAACTTCTAATATTGCAGTGAACTTCTTTGTATAAAAGGTCATTTGAACCCTGCATGAGTCACATATACATCCTTGCAACACTATATAATGGATGTTCACGCATCTAGATCTAAGTATTACACCAATAAATTACACTCTTATGATATATTATTTTACTGTAAACCTCCTAAAGGATAATGTTCTCTAAGTAGCTGTTATACTATATACTGTATAATTATTCAGCCTATATTCTTTGCTTATTTCAGGGATTCTTAAAGCATTATATTTATCTAGAGTTAAATATTCAAGATGCCATTTGTTAGACATTTTTTCATGATTTCTACCAAGATAAATTAACAGTACTTGGCAACATACAGGTACAGTACCTTCGCATATACAGTAGCATGGCCAGTTGGACTTTAACAGCAGTACTCCTACCATAGTATCCATCAATCCCAGTGCATATGTCTCTAATATCAAACACTGAATTCCCAGAGCATCAATGAAGCCTGGATAAAAATCACTGCTGTCTACGGGTCACCGTCGCTGTGCCCTGCCATACACACTGCGGGTAACTGATTGGTATCATGAATCTGGAGACACGAGGGAAAAATTCAACCTAATTAAGTCTTGCCTTTGGATCAATGAAGTGTGTTTGTAGTCCCGCGAGCACTATTATTGTTTGCCAAATCGTGCCCTTCTATATCCAAAGTGTTAACGTGATAATGTATCTGGTAATAATAATAGCATACTTGAATGGTTTAAAGACAGCTGTAGTTTAATCTGCTGAAAAGACTTTATCCCTGTTGACTTCACATTGATCTGGTTCTTAAGATTAGGCCTAATTGAGACAATTTTTTGTTGGCTACGTGTGTATGCTTTACATTTACATGCCCTCGTGCCTTATAGCATACTGTATAATGGATGTCAACCTGTTTGGGTCTACATTTTCACAAGTGAATTATATGCTTTAGATATATTTTTTGTTTTAAAGCACCGTGGCAACAGATATGATATTTAGGGTTGGGTTTTCCATTTTAGAAATCCGATTACAGTTCGGCAAAATGCCCACATTCCTAAGTTCAGATGTGAACAAATCTCTTATCAAACTTAAGCTCTACTGGTTGGTTTTTATTAGCAAAGAGTGATGTAGGAAACATTCAGGCAGCAGGCTTCTCATTTTTGTTATGGTGTGTTCAGACCAAACGCGAAGCAAATTTTTCGTGCGGCATGATTACATACAAAGTCAATGTAAAGATGTGACTAGATGTGAATTTTGCGGCGATGCAAATATGCATGAGTTGAAAATGTTTCAACTTGAGTGAAAAATGTGTGCGTATTGCAGGGTTTTATGTATGTACCTAATGAACATACAGAGAGGAGTGGAGGAAAAGGACAGAGACTGGAGGAAAATAACAGAAAGAACCAGAGTTCCTGGTGAGTTCTGAATTCAGTCAGAGGTTGAACTGAACACAAACACACAGACTTACCCTCTCAGACACGGTCAGTGACTTCCGTTGCTAGCATTTGGGGCGAATAAACACAAATGATCCAGCGGTCAAACTCGCACGAGTAATGCAAGGCAAAAATTCGCTTTTGTAACTTTTGTAACAGCTAAAATGAAACCTTATTTTCTTGTCTGGTAAATGTGCTCTCTGCAGGCTGCTGTATGAACTCAGCCAAAGATGTTAAACACCACTTTCCACTTTTGTAGTTCATCATGATCAACAGAGATACTTGCATGTATTGAAAGCTAAGTCTAATAAAATTTGATTAGGGATTTGAAAGGATTCAAATTTGATAAAATGTTATTGAAAACACAACGGTAATTATGTTCATTATATACTGACTATATACACAAATTACACAAATAATTTCATTTTTGTCATACGTCTGTATCATCGCGGTATTATTGGTCCCTCCAAGTTGGTTTTCACACCACCGGTTTACACATTAGTGTATTACTCTGTGCTTTTGGTCCTCCCCTGGAGCAAAGGGCAATTGACATTAAATAACTTTATTAAATTAGGCCAGCTTGACTTTGTTGGCTGGTTGTCACCAAAGGTCAAGCCATTCCCTTCTTAAATGTGAAGCAGGGAAGCATTGGCAGGTATTAACATATTAATAATGTGCTGTTCTCCATATAAATACGTCTGGTGGATAACTTGATTCTCTCACCAGTTAAAGGTCAGTCACAGTGCCACTTGTCTGGGTAACATGAAACAGAAAGAATACCAAATAGGCTGAAAGATTTGACATTCTGTGAAATGGTTTGTATGCTAAAGAATATCTAAATAATTGCTTATTATGCTTAATGACACTCCTGCATAACATTCAAGCTATCCCAAGTGTCATTTCTTTACATGCCTGTGGCTTATTCACTGGTCTGAGTGGTTTTTCATGCCCTGCTACCGTAGAAGCTGAAATTTTACATGAGCTGAAGCTAATCCGTGGCGGGCTGATTAGGTGCTAAAAAGGGAGTAATTCACCAGATAATGAATACAGCTCGATAAAAATGTTATGCAAATGTCAATGATGACGCATAATCCCTCAATAACTGTCACATTCTTTCTTCTCCTCTTCTCCCCCCCATGGCTTTCAAGTCTTTTCCCTGTGATTCTGAAAAAAATAGATGTGGAGAATGATGCCAGTTATACAGATACAAATATGTACGAAAAACACATTTATCATGGAACAAACAGCCTGCAGACATCAGCAGCAATCCCCCATCAATCTCCCACAAAGTAGAAGAAATATGTAGTGGCAGGTTTTCACTCACAGTTTGACATCTGTAATTCAACGTAAGGTAGCAGCTAGCATGTTTCTCAGTCTTCTGTGCTGGTTTATAATAGCGCTCCTTGCTGTCTAAAATAAAGAAATAAAGTAAAGGAGACGTGGAGTCCTTTCACAAGACTCTGAACAAAGAGAGGTATATAGCATTTTAAAAGAAACAGACATAGGGAAGGAGAAAAGCTCAGCAGGCTCTCGGTTTGCCAAGAAAAGGTCCAGGTTACACTACGTTATCTTTCCAGACACACTTCCGTCCAAGCAATGGTGGTGGTGCTCATTGTCTGCTGAGAGCCCCTCAGATGAGAATATGACAGTAGCTATTGTGTGCCTGTCCTGAGATGGGTACTCTATAATGGACTGGCAAAGCGGTGGCAGCCTGCCCCACCGTGGGGCTGTCAGCGCGCTCCGTCGGCATGCGTTGGCAGGGCAGATGTGACATTTAGCTGGCTGTTGCCCTGCTGGTCCCTCCTCTGAGCTGGTGGAGGAGATAATGACATGGCTCACTCTTCTAGTTGGAGAGGTGTGCTGTGTGTCACACATGACCTTTAACATTTATGTCACAATATTTGTCACTCTCATTTATCACAAGCTCACCTTGATGAATTTCCCTGCTCTCCTGTGGCCACAATCTTTCATTTCCTTGCTGAAGCTAGGAATCGATATGCGTGTGTGTGTGTGTGTGTGTGTGTGTGGTTTGTGTGCTTCCGTGCACTTCTGTGCTTCAGTAATGCAATGCAGGCAACACAAGATGAGTTTTTAATCAGTGGTTCATAATTAAACAAAGACTAATATAACAAAGGCAGATAAGGTGGTCGTGGTATTCACTGAGTGTGAGAGAAAATTTAAACATCTCTCAGCTTCCCCAGTTATCCTTGAATGTGCTGCTTCTATAGGGTTAAATTTCTTTGTTAATGAAAACACAAAGAAATGTAGGATCGCAAACCATACGACAATAACCGCAATCCAAAACTATTACCATTACAAAATGTGCATCCAAAGTCACAGCTTCAATGGCTGCATTATCTGTCTTTTGGTCTGCATGTATTTCTTTTCTTTTTTTTTTAGGCTTCTGAGCTTGAACTTTACGATTGGACAAATGTTTTAAGGAAGGGGAACCTGTGGTGAGGCTCTGCTGCCCTTTACTGGTCAGATAAACTGACATATCCTCTTAGAAACTCTGGGAAGTGACCACAGAACGAATATATGCATTACATCATGGATTTTGTGTAATGGATTTTATGATTTTGTGTGCTGTTACACTCCTAATATGTCCCTCTGATGGCCCGCATTTTCTCCCATCTTAATTCTCAATACTCTACCAAGTAAGTTAATTAAATCCTTCTAAAGGTGTCTGCAATTTGTACTGCTAGTGATTTGGAAACAGGAAGATGTTGTGGCTTCCTTCATTTGTTTTTTGCTGTAGAGCATGTGTGTGGTTAATGATAACCTGTGCCCCCTCAGTAGTCAGTCAGAGCCTACTCAGATTAGAGCACCAGAAGATAAGTAGCTGATTTGCTGTATGAGATGTGTGCTCCTTTGGCAGGCAGTGAAAGACAGAGAGGAGGTTGAAGGGTGGTGGTGGTGGTGTTGGTGTTGGTGGTGGTGGGGGGGGGTCATATACAAAAGAGCAGAACAAAGTTTTGTTTCTGAGGCAGAGAAGGAGCTCTCCAAACCATGGGGTGGCATTGAATCAGATTCAAGCTGTGCTATCAGAGAAGTCAAGCAGCTCATTATTACATGAAGTGCATATTAAAGGGGGATTATAGACGTGAAAGTGGGCTCAAACTCTAATCCTCTTCAACAGGTGCAGGAGTGTTGATTACGGGAATGCTATGAGTGGTCCAATGAGTGTTTCCTCACTGCTGCCACAGATAGTAATGAAAAAGAATTTTTCTCTTCTGTTCTTTTTGATTAGATGTTTAGTTTTCCAACATGACGTAACTATGATGTGTTTTCACATTAGTTTTGCTGCAAAGCACACCACAAAAACAGGGTTTGAAATTGCAAAAAAGTACATCTGTTGTATTTACTTGAATAAGAAAAGAACATGTGTGCATTTATTGTGTTTTTAAGAACAGTCGCTGAAAAAAAGCAATGTCATCAAAAAAAAAAAACAACAAAAAAAAAAACTATCTGACTTTTCTGATGTTGCAGCAGTTTTTCAAATGCAAGAACAAATGCTGAGTCAGTGTGGATGATTTTTAAATTGATCTTGGCACAATATCTTTCAGTCGTCTTCTCTGCTTGATTCATTATACATTCTCATGGGGAATATATTCTTTCTATAAAGATTATGTGTGATTATCATGAGGTGATTATGGCAGACCACTGGAGAAACAGGGAAACCTTTCCAACAGAAGGAAGCTCAAGCTCAACAAGGGCAATCCTCTCCACTCTCTGGTTGTCATGGTAACTTATTAGACACTGGGAGGGTTAGAGTGGAGGGATGCACATTTTTTCTTATTGGCTTTTTTTTTGCACAATTATATGCTGTACTTCACATCTGTATCTGTTTATTTCTGTGCATAATGTACATTCACACATGACCAATGATCTGTGCTGAGACTGTGTATAAAAATACATGTGCTATCTTAACTCCTTCATGCAAAATGATAGATTTTAGACACAGCCTGGCAGTCTGTTTCTGCCTTTAGGGACAGACATGTAAATAAGGCTTGTATGTCTCAGACAAGCTGTTTCTGCATTACCAATGCTGCCATTTCAGCGGGAGCACTTGCAGAGCACAGCAGGACAAATATTGTACAAGCTGCCAGATGGTGGCCTAACTGATGCTTTCATGCCATAGGGCATGCACTGGCACAATACAGTCATACTTTGTCAGGGTGTTAAATACATGGGAAACTCCTGGGAACAATTATGCTCAGGAGTACTAATGAATTATAAATATTGTATTGCATCAAAATTTGAATGCACTGTGTAAGTACACACACAACTGCATGAGCAAACATATTAATTTAGTTCACTAAATCCACCTTTTAACAAAGCTGTTCTGTAAAATACACCAGTTATAAACCAAACCTGAATTTGTTCAGAAAGCTTGTCCTGATAAAATCAGCTAACATGAAGCGGTGATGAGCTAAGTGTATTGAATGAGACCCAGGTGATGTGAGCCAGGTAAACACACACCACCAGCAGTACCGACATAACAGCTTTCTCTAATCTATGGTATCACAATGGGAATTTATAGAACTCCCTCTCAACTTTGCTTGCTACGTTATCTCACTTTGGACAGCTGGCTAATGGCAGTGTGGTTGCCATGGAAACGTGCTCAGATTTCTGACAGAGAGGAATAAGACACAGAGCAGTTTTTATCGTAACAACTCTCAGAGATATAACAGAAACAATGGAAGGAATCTGTGTCACTTGTATGAAGGGCAACTCTCTTCTTACAATACTAACAACTGCCACTTGTGTTTGAAGATGCAGAACTGTGGGCACATTTTCTTACAGTCAGGAATGTCTTGCAACTGTAAACCAAGTGTGACCCCTGTGAAACAGATGCATTTCAGAGCAGTATAACTGTTGTACATTGTATGTTTAACCATTGACTAATTGCTTTTCTGTTTGTTTGCCAATAGACTCTGAAGTCTTTGCCTGAAAACAGCCACAAGGCACACTGCCCGGTTATTAGAAATAAAAATATACAAAAAAGGTTTTTTTCAACCAAGAAATTAGGGCTTGCACAGATGGTTTACATTTCCTGTTGCCTTTGAACTCCCACTAAACCTTCCCTTCTTTTTCTCTCTCCTTCCTTTTCTTCCTCTTTTTGAAGGGTAACCATTTGCAAACTAATGATGATTTGCAGTTTGATCTACAGAGTGGTCTCAATTGCCTTTGGCACACACAGAGACCCTTGTTATCCCATGTAGTGTTGTTAAAATATTTGAATGGAACTGAGGAGCTCATATTGTCACAGTCTGCCTAGTACAATGTCAACTTAAGGGTTAATCTAGACTTTCTTTCAGGGGAGTGGCATTGCTGTATTTGCCAGTGCTATAATTTTTGACCATTTCCACTTCACATCATTAAAAAAAAAAACATTTTTGTAAGCTGCCATGTCGCCTACTTTATATTTTTAGTGCAGATAATAAAGACTGCATGTTGTCATGACAGCTTTAGATCTGTTCCATGTGCAGGTATAACCTGAGCACAGTGACAGTACAATCTATTAGATGTCTTTTCTTGCACTTCTTGTTTCTTGTCTTAGAAATCACAATTTTAGCAGAAAATCTGAGGACTGCTGCATGTAGTGTGTGTGTGGAGGCAACAGGATCATGGTGGTGGATGGGAGGAGTAGCAGTGTGAATCCTGCTCCCACTGACTACAAATTAAACCAGGCTGTCTGCTGGAAGACTTTATGATTAGTTGCTAATCTCTCCTGGAGCAGAGCCATTACTGATTAAAAACATGGCAGCAAGAGCTTTTTGCTTTAGCCATTGAAAAATATAATGAAATGTCCTACAGTATATGCAGGGTGCAAAATGAACATTTTGTCCACCGGCCAAATGGCTAGTGAATGTTAAAATTTTACCAGCGTGAGTGAAGTAAATGTACCAGGCACTTGAATATATTAGCAGCATTTGGCTGGTGGCTGGTGCTAATTTTGTGCCCTGAGTATATGGCTTAAATTGATGCCTCCACACCGCCTATTCTGTATCCCGTACCAACTTCCTGTGTAAACAAATGAATGCAGGAAAATAGCAGGTGATCAGGCTCGATGTAAAGGAGCCCCACATGGGCCTGTCCTGTTTTGAAATTGTCGGACTGAGCTCAGGAACTTGTGTGAATTACATTTCCAGCCTTAGTCTGAGAATCATTAGGCTGCAGACTGAGAGACTGCAGCTTTTGACCAGTAGCTGTAGACTGTTCCAGATTCTTGTATCTAACCCTGACCACATCATACACATAATCATTTTTAGCATTCCACAAACAGATGATCATATTATCTGTTTTAAACATGTTGATTTACCCTATTGGCAGCTTGATAATATTACTTCATTTTCTTTTATCTTAATTACTTCTGTTCCATGACACAGTAATACTACTAATAATAGCTAGTAAAGAAGGAAAAATAATAATGATGAAGAGAGTTGAAAACAAAACACAAGATACCCACTGATTCACTCAGGGTTTCAGATCAAGTCACGTGTGAGTTTCTGTGACTTTACCCAGATGTACATGACAGCTGCCTGAGATCTTTCATTATAAACAGCCCGGCGCAGGTGTCGGCCTCCTCTCTGATTCATCCTGGTAATCTCCCCGACTTACTGCTATTTCCAGACTAATTGATGTCTGAAAAGCAAACCTGTCCAGGTCCTAGAATAGATCTGACTTCCACCCACTCATCTCGTAAGGAATCCAAAGTGGCATTTGTCCAGTGCTGCTACTCTTCTGTCATTACGGGAACAACGTATCAATGCAGCATAGTATGCTTGCATGAGTCACTAAAGCCTCTGTTTATTGGAGTCGCACGCAAGCACAAGGTCCCCTACTGTGTTCAGTAACATGTTACGCACGTAAATACCAACGGGGATTGTGAACTTTTTTTTTTTTTTTTGTGCAATTGTCAAGAATATGTCATTGCAAAACAAGCACAGCAATTTAAGTTATTTTCTTTAGAAGCACAAAGGAGACAAAACTTTCCCACATGCTGTGAAAATGCCTTCAAAGATTACAGTGCAATTCGACAGGCAGTCCAAGTGGATGTCTGTCTACATGGGCGCTCTCTCTGTGAAAGCAGATGAAAGTGTTAGAGGGGCAAAGGTGGACTGGATAACAAGTGGCTGCCCTGACCCTACCTGCTGGCACTTTGGGCTGTGTTCCCCTATTACGCTCACCTGCTACTATCTCACCCCAACCCCAACCTCCACCCCTGTCAGCCTCTGATCCCTCTCTCTTTTTTCCCATCTGCACACCCAGTTACAACAGTCAAAAATAGAGCACTCAAATTACAGTCTTGTAGAGCTTAAAATAGCCAACAACTGTGCATGTGCGTGCATGTGTGGAGGGAGTGCGGATGGTCCTGTTTTTGCGTCAGCTCTGCCATGGCAACCGGGCTTTGCTGGTGAGCGTCTCTACTTCTTCAAACATTTCGTTTCATTAACATCAAAGGAAACTGTCCACACCAATATGGCTAATTGCATTCTGTTTGTGGTATGTTACATAATAATCAAGCATCCACACATGCAGATTGAAGAACATGGACACACGCAGCACACAAAGGACAGTGGAGACTGACAAGTATTACATGCTGGCTTTACTTGTTCCTCTCTCCCTTTCTCTACATGTAGAATGTGCATAGTGACTCTATTAACCAACTACTGTGTTTCACTTATACAGATAAAGGCTAAGTGAGGTTGTGTGAAATTGAAATTCAGTATTAAAGGAGACTAAGCAGAGAGAGACGAACACAGTGTTTTAATTATGAGAAGCATTACTTTAAAATGGTAAAATGTTGATAGAATACAGCTGAAGTGTGTCAGTTTTCTGTAAAGTGTTGGACATCTACAGAGGCATTTCTGCGTCACCAGCCTGGTAAGACATTCACTGTGTTACTGCACGTTTCAGAAGAAGGAAACGTTAAGCCTGTAATTGTTCAATGGATGTTTGTGCCATCAGTGGCGTACTTGGACTTGGACCCAGTGCTTGAAGACAAGCATGGAGCTCCACTGAATGCCAAGTATCATACTTGACATATTATCACCTTTTATGTTGATATGGCAACTTTCCAGCAAACACTTGCATATTTACACATACAGTGGACAAGCAGCAAAAGGAACATTCATTTGGAGTTGTGTTTCTGAATTTTAGTCCAATATTCACTCTTCTTTTAGCTCTGTTTTTGGTTTCCACTAACACTCAAAGGAAGTATATGACTCTTAAGTTGCTAAATGCTACGCTATATTCACAAGCTAGTCGCTAACTTTGTCTGTCTGTTATTTGGTGCTGGGAAGGTAGTGTACAGTAGAGCTTTACTTAAAACGACGCAATAAGAGTGGTGAGAGCATGGAGCATGGTTCCAAGCCTGGCCACCTCCCTCAGGCCTGGCTTCAGGAGGCAGCCCCACTGTCCCACAACTGTCCTCATTTGGTGTCTTCATGAGGGACTTTCATTCCAATTTCTTCTGGCCCTTTGCATGCTATTGCCCCAAATAACAAAACTTAGAAGGTCATGGAAACATGCAGACTCCTCTCCTCTGATGAGGTTTCTGATTCCCAGAAAGTTCAAAGTCAAGCTCATAAAATGAATTTAAAAATTGAGTAGGTAATACACTCCACATATAACAGTTAAAATTCAGTAGACCTGCTGTAGACACTGCAGGTCGATAAAAATAAAATACAGGTCTTACAACATTTAAAGTTGTAGTGTGTAGAATTTAATGGCATCTAGCTGAACAGACTTGGCATAGATGTGATATAATATTCATAAGTATGTTTTAATTACTGAATAATCACCTGAAAATAAGAATTGTGTTTTCATTACCTTAGAATGAGCCCTTTATATCTTCATAGGGGCCAATTTGCATCTGCAACCTCACCACTAGATTCCACTAAATCTTCCACACTGGTCCTTTAAAAACTCTTCTCATGAACATCTCTCGATCCATGTGAGAGCAAATGTTAAATTCCATTCATCCAATTTGCAGCTGCTGTTTATTTTTGTGCATATCACTCGATTTCATCCTGCCACTAATCATAAATCATGCAGCATGTTTTCAGCAAGGTTCTCTGAATGTGCTGGATTTCTCAGAAAATCCTTTAATGGGAGGGATGGTTTAGAGAAAATGACACCGGCGTGGGCTCGTGCACCATAGGGCACCAGCAATGTCGCCCACCTCAACAAGCCTAATGGACAGCGCTTAAGACGAAACAACTCACTGCAACAAAATGAGGGTAGTAAGGGTAGAAGTAAAATGCTTTTAAATGAAATAACTTTCTATTTGTTAATTTCAGCCTGGCTACTTGTGTTCTGTGAAGCATAAAGCAGCTGTCTGTCTTAGCCATTCAAGTGCATCTGTAGGTGCGTGTTTACCTTCCAATACATAAGAGACTTGGCTTGGCTGTTGCCAAATCCTCCTACAGTCTTCTGATCAGCATATGTTGTAATTTTACTTTGAGATTTAGTGAGCTTGAAAATAAAATGTTAAGTGGTTTCACTCACAAGGAAGTAGCAATATGTAAATTACCCATAAATCTATACAGTTTTACAGTGTGAGTGTTAAATCTTCTTAATCTAGTGACACCAGAAAACCAGAAATCCTACAAACTGTATAATTAAACAATAGGGGCCAGATGTATAAATGATGCATACACACATCATGCGTCACTTTCCATACATATAAACTGAGATTTACAAAGACAGAATGTGCACACTCGCTTCTCTAAAGTGATCCAAAGGTGTGATGATAAGGTGGAGAAAAAAATAAATAATCTAATAATAAGAAATTGTTTGTTAAGGCTGTGAGCCAATTTCACAGACTGTGTGATTTTTTTTTTTTTTTTTTTTTCAGTCGTCACTGATCTGTAAAAAACTCATCTAAGCCACATTATAAACATAATTTGGATTCATGACTTTAGTACTTCATGCTTTATGCGAAGTACTTTGTAAAGTCTGTTTCAATATAAGTGCTATAAACTAAATCACTGATTACCTTTCTGATGTTTAGTATTGATGATTGGGATATCACTGCTGATGATGGTTTACAGGTAGGCTACATGTGATTAATTGATGATATGGGAGTTATAAATAGCTGTGTGTTATTTTAGAAGGGGGAAATTATTTTAGATTTTACATGTAAATTATTTTTAGCGAGATTGCGCTACTTCTTTGCCGCTCTTTTAATTGACAAATCTAACAAGAGGCGGAGCAGTCAGAAGTATCTACATCCATTTATGGAATAAATGTGGGTGTGGAAATGAGGCTTGTACACGTGAGCCCAGTTCCACAATGTTTTAGGTTTATAAAACAGAGCCATGTGTACACACAACTTTACAAATCTGATTAAAAAAGAAATTGTGTACGTATTTCCGTCTTTGTGTCCACAGAGTTTTGATGTTGTGCGTTAATGTTTCAATTGATCACTACTACTGTAAAATGAAATGAGTTATATTATAACATCTTGCATTTTATAAAAGATTAAACCAAAAGCAAGAACCTGAAAAGCACTGAGCACTTTCAGCATGTAGTGGTTACTGCTCTGTATGCAGAAGCCTTCCAAGTGTTTGGTCAGAGCCCGTGTGTTGTGTCTGTCTTCTGTCATGTTGAGTTAATGTTTTGTGATTCATGACAAATCAAATGGAAATCACCTTGTCTGCTTCTGCCAAGGCCTTAGAGAGGGCAAGAGACTGTCTCTCTCCTCTTCCTCCCGCCAGTCTCATAGGCAAACAAACACACACACACACAGACACACAAAGACAAAACACAGACCCTGAGGTGCATTAAGTCTAAAGAATTGACAGATGGAATCAAACAGTGAGAAAAGATGAAAGACAAGGCACAATATGTCTGCTGTGTGTGAGTGTGTGTGTGTGTGTGTGTGTGTGTGTGTGTGTGTGCGCGTGTGTGTGCGTGTATGTATACGATCAAAGCTAAGTTCGCCTTTCCTCAAGGCAATCCCAAAAAACACAGTGTCACTGTTCGCTCAGCAGAGGCTTGAGTGTGAATTCATTGCTATGATTATAATTGCGCTGTTCTTCAGATCCCAGAGAAACTAAAACACAACACACAGCTCTCCCAGTGCAAGATGGAAGGGGAAATATTTCAAGCAGCACAAAAAGCACATATGGTTTTGAGAAAAAGATCACTGTAGCAGCAATCAGTATTTATGGATTGATATTATAACAAAGAGAGAAGTCAAACAGGCACCTTTTAAATGCCAGATTTTGGCAACTTGTGACACAAAAACATAATTCCTGTCTCGTTTGAGGACACTTGGCGGGACCCTTACAACGACATTTCACAAAGCATTTATCATGTATACAATGAACAGGATAATATATTTGCAAATCAGATTTTCTTTTATCACATTCTCCACCCTGTAGAGTAATCTCACGAAGCCCCGCGGGTGATTCAGTACCGAGGTTGAGGACCCCTGAACTCTACCGTGTTCACATAAATGTCTATAATTCAAATATTGTCACCGCACAAGAGGGAGGAAAAAGATAATTGATATTTGCTGAGAATTTACGCAGGGTTTATATCATGTCTGTGTTTGTGACATTTCTCTGTAAAAGATGTATTGGAGGTCTGCTGGGAGCGATGAGATCTATGGCACAAACAGATCTTTCACCCATCTGTCTCGGGGTCTCGGGGAAGCTGGATTCTTGAAAAAAACACCTCTTTTCACGCAATGTCACATTATTACACTGCAAGCTTTAAATAAAAATGTCTTGGTAAATGTAATCTGCTCTATGTACAGAGAATTTATTTATTGTACTTTTCACAACTCCTTTTTGATAAGATGATGATAATTCTACATAACTCTATTTGATTGCTTTTTTCCTGTACTCAGTGTTCCTTGTTCTTTCTCGAGAGCTATTCAAATTACATTGTTGGTTTCACAAATGATCTTCAGGTTGCTGACAGCTTTTTCATGTGTAGCCAAACTCGAGCACTGGATGGAATAACAAAGGTTTATATATGACAGGAGTCTGCTTCTTTTAACTGCATGATGTTAGGCCGACTACCATTTTAAAGTAATCCAGGAATGAGCTGGCAGAACAAATGTAGCATGTCAGTTGAAGTCCTCAGTAAGTTTTGTCTGTCTCTTGTGGTAGGTAATGCTTTTTTGTGATAGTGTATTGATCCTCTACAAAGAAATCCCCTTGCTTTTTTGTCTCTCTCCTCTGGGAGTCAGAAACCCTGGACCGGCAGAGGTTTAGTGTGTTCTTCAAGGACGCTTCAGTAGAGTGGATGCTTTCTTTTGTAGGCTTGAACTCGAGCTTCCAGTTGATAGACCGTTATAATTGACTGCACTCTAGAGCAAGAGTAAACCATCCGAAGTAAATAAAACCTATTTATAACCTATAAAATTATTTCAAAAATATTACAAAAACATGGCAAAATCCAGGGAAACATATCATAGCTAGATAGATAGATAAGATAGATAGATAGATATTAGTCCTTTTGGAAATTCATTGTGTGCCATACAGAAATCGTCAGACAGACAACTACGATACCAAACAATAAAAACAATGACAGAGCTCCTCCACATAATTACAGACCTACACACAACACATCACCAAAGTGCTCTATTTATTATAAGGTGCAGCATCCTCACACACAGAGGTTCAGTTATTTTTGTTTCACAGTTTATTCAGCAGTGCAATACTGGTAGGCACGAATGATCTGTGAGCCTGAGGCACATCAGAGCTTTCAACCACATTGAACAGTCCTCCAGTGGATGGAGTTTGTACCATGACAGTAGTGGCAAGTAATTGAGTACATTTACTCAGCTACTGTACTTAAGTAGTACTGTGTATTTCCATTTTCTGCTACTTCATATTTACTTCACTACATTTAGGAGGCAAATATTGTACTTTTTACTCTACTACATTTATTTGACTGTTGTAGTTATTTTGCAAATTACTTTAAAAACTAATTATCATCAGGAACATCTATAAAAAATGATGTGCTAGATTAAACTACACAACAGTCTATAGTTAAAGTGAACTTAACATCAGCCAGCTACAATATTAAAACACTGTTTACACCTTAATGCATGAATACTACTAACCCAATAATGTATACAATATAATATAATATTTAGAAAGGGACCAGGAGTACTTTTACTTTTAATACTGTACTTTGCTGATGACACATATGTACTTTTACACAAGTACGTTTTTGAATGCAGAACTTTTACTTGTAACATTTATTTTTACATTGTGGTAGTTTTACTTTTACTTAATATGTCAAGAATCAAAAGTTGCAAAACTGTACCATAGCCATGTGCCACAGCCAAAAAGAGAAACTGTCAAAATGAACATTAGTTTTTTTTAAAAGCGTAATTGTTGTGGGTTTAGCCCATAGTTACTGTGTCAGTTTCACCAGTAAGAATGAACTGGTAATGTAGCATGAAGTGGAAGTACTGTTGCTATGGTAACCTGCAGTTTAAATATGCCTTGTGCACTGAATTAGAAAGGTGGTTAAAACTATGTTTGAGGTTTCCTGTTATATTTTAAGGGACACCTTAAAGAGCAGTGGTCTAATTGTTTTTACATGTCAGTTTACTGCATCATTAAGAAGACCAAGTACATGATTAGGTTTTATTAATTATGCTAAAATGGGTCCTTTAATGGTTTGTTCACATGCTTGTTTACCTGTAGATGTCTTTGACACATTCTAATTTATTAGAAAAGGTGATTTGGACAGTAATTACATGAGCTTATATTTCATTCATCCAAGGTCTTGTCACATGACCTTCCTTGAGTCACTCAGTAAATGGTATGTGACTCTAATCAGGTTGCTTATGATTGACAATCATGCTGGAGCAGACCTGACACACACACACACACACACACACAAACACACACACAGAACACTGACACGCTCTGCCATTACTCATCTATACACACAGATCGGGCACAAACATGCTCTGATAACATAGCATGTTAAGTAAGCACGCTCCTATGTTGAATGCACTCACCACCTTGAAATATATCAATAGGACAGAGAAGGTCTAGTGAATCAATAGTTATGAATTATTCTGATTATCTTTAATGTATGCTCTTTCACCACACACACTCGCTATTAATTTCACCTCCAGTACCTGCAGCTCAAAGTACTTCCTTTACACCTGAAGAATAAGTGTCCCTGTAGTCAAATAATAGTTCTTCCAAGGAACCTGGCACACTCTCTGATTTGAGCATTATCAAAGCTGCTTTTGAGATTTCTCAATTTAGCTTATTTTCTGATCATTCTGATTGAAGCAGAACAGGGTGTATCTGTTCAGAAACTAGCATTTCCAACAATTTGCTAATGCTACTCTCAACCACTTTGTGCTTTTTTATAAATAGACCAGAACCATCCTTCAATGCTGTCTCTCTCTCTCACACACACACACACACACACACACTGTAGGCAGGTCTACTGTTTTCTGTTTCCATTGTTATAATTGTTGTCAAGCCCCCTTTACAATTGTGAGTTTTCCGAGTTTGGTCCTAGCATGCTTGCCATAGTTGATGATGTCATACTTCCTTAAGGCAAGATCTGTTGTCATTCTGTGCATTATCCATGGGTGAGCAGTAGTGGATAACTGTTATGTGCGTTCATGCAGAAACAACCACACACATACACATACACACACACACACACACACGCACACACACACACACACACACACACACACACCCACCCCCAAACATCCAAACCAATGCCTTCTGCTAATCCATGACCTGTGTTAGCATTAAAGTTTATTTGGATTGGACTCTCTGTGCCCTACTCTCTGATCAGACTCCCTGTCCTAAAGCTATCAATCCAGCATCCCAGAGATACTATCTATATCTCACACACACACTGAGGTCAAAGGTCAGCTCATCAGTCATGAGGAGCGTGCTCCAAAGTGTACTCACACTCATATCCCAGGTTGCTTGATTTTATGCAGCTAAACACACAGTCACAGACACACAGTCACAAACACACACAAGAGGGCTCTTGAATGCGTCTGAATAGCTGTCTAACGACCATCTGCAATCACATCAAATGGCTCTTATGCTGACTGACAATTAAAGTGCTGATCATCATTCCTTCTGTAATCAACAACAATTTTAGAGGCAAGAACTGAAGAGACAGAACCACATGTCTCCTTTTTTTTGTTCAGTTCTTCTAAATGTATCTTACTTGTACCATACATTTTTTTGTTCATTTTAATAAACTATTTAGTGAGTTATTATGATTAAACAATAAGTCAATAGACAAAAATTGATTGATTTATGGTAGTATTTATAAAAATATCTTTCATATCAATATAGATTCCATACACTACCTATTTTGAGTGTTCAAACAGAAGGTAAGGGTCTAGGGGGTTTAGAGGGTAAGGAAGCTGGTGACAATGTTGTATTTTACAAGTTATTGTTATCCATAAATCCGTCCAGGAAGAACTGCAGTGCGGTGGCAGTATTGTAGCTACAGAGGAAGTTTGAAAGATTTGGTCCCCACAGCAACTGTGCATTGTGTCCCTGAGCTATTACATACCGGTTCATTTTAAGTTCCTCTGGATAAGTATGTCTCTAAAAGCCTCCAGTGTAAACATAATATAAATAGTTCTTTGCGGTGCAGACAGTCTTTGCGAGCCTTTCGTTTAAGACTTCCTTTAAAGCCTCAACAGAAGTTAATGTTTGTGTCAGTGAACTGAACACCATCTCAACTCTTCCTCTCCATTTCAGTCAAAGGCAGCTGTTACAGTTATGGAGAATCAAAGGAAGACCCAAAATTGGGCTCCAAGAATACGAAACTTTCAGCAAGAACAGGAGTTCAGATGAAAGTGTATAATTAAACACTCTTTAAGTTATTTTACCAAAGGTTTACATGGATTTTTACATGATTTATCATGTTTCAATAGCTTTTAGGTTTATATCAATTATTTGCAAGTTGGTTTGCAAAAGGTTTTTTGTTTAAAATTTTACCTGTAGACGTGAGTTTTTGTTTGGTTTTAAAGGATTACGTGTTGTGTTATTCTATGTTTTTCTTATTTGGATTTGTTAACAATGAGAACATACAATATCAGTAGCCTTGTCCTGATAATGAGTTGTTTTTTTTTTTTTTTACAAGCCGATCTTTTTTAGTTTTTAACACTCTGTCACTGGTTTGATTTTTGCTGTAGCTGCATCACAACTCTCTACCTCGTCACATTGGCGCTACTGTGAGAGAGGCTTGACTGTATTGACTTCTTACACACCATAAGCAATTAAAAACTGTGAAAAATAGGCATCCAGAAAACCACCAAGGTGTTGCTGTTCAGACGGGCCATAACTTGAAACTGTAAAACCTGTAAAATGATTTCTTCAGAGAGAGGAGAGAAATTACTCAGATCAAATAAACTTCAGGACATTCATTGTCAACCTTTTGGTTAATTTTCAGCTTTTGGTTAACAGAAAGTGGGGAATAGAATAGTTACAAAATAATGTTGTTGTTTTTTTATTGCATACTGAAGTCTGTCTGGAAAATCTGAAAAGCACCAAGGCTTAGAGCAGATAAATAGAAACTGGAGATGAGTTGTTTCAAGGTTGGCAAAGAATTGGATTTCTTGGTAGAGGACAAAAATGTTCAGGTCAGGAGGTCATTTTGTGTCTTAGACCTGCACACTCCTGAACACGTTTTACTGAACAGAAAAGCAGACCATCAAGGCAGGAACTATTTTCATTTCTCTAAACAAGACATAAATGAGCATCAACAGATCCTTATTGCTGCCACTGACAGTTAATTTGGCAGTTCTCACTTTGTGTCTGCTCCAGAATGCCTGTCTGGGGTCAAAATCTGATAAAGGAGGTTATTTCATCACGTGTTAAAGCCATCTTTCCCCTCAGAGAGGACACTGGGTTGACAAGTCGGAGAGTTGTGAATCAGTGTCTAAGACATGAGGAGTCAGACTTCCTGGGGCCAGATGCATAAAATTCTGCATAGATTCATGACTAAAACGCACAAAGCCAGGAATATGCATACGCATTCTTTTCATTTATAAATGAAATGATTTATAAACACACGGTTGTGTTTTATAAATCTCAGTTCTTGTGGTTAGGTGCATGTGCAGTCTCATTTCCACTCCCACAATTAGCCATAAATGGATGAAGACGTGCCTTTAACCAGCCGTTTTCATATTAATTTTCCTGCCTGCACCCCTAGACTGCCTACACCTGCCAATGAAACAAACGAGAAAGGATTGTGATGCACCGGCAAGGTTCTCCAACAGCCAGAAAAGCCAGTTATTACACACGGCTGTGTGGCTCTTTATAGCATCCATATCATTAATTCATCACATGGACCTGTAAACCATCGTCGGCAGTAATATCTCAGAAATGTAATCAATGATTAATTTGTAGCTTTCATATTTAAACAGATTTAACTACATGACACCACCATGAATGGCCGCTGCAGTTCAGCTCTCTCGCATTTTGTCTTTTTTTTGGTACTGTTTCTACTGGCCCAACAAGAGTTACTTTTGTACAAGAAGAACTTCTTAACATAAGACAGTATGTTTCTCCAGATCTATGCCCTGAAATTTTGATTCCCGCTTCTCAACTGGGAAGCATATTGACCCATGGAGTGTTGGCCTGTACCCTGAGGTGCAGGAGGAGAGGGAGACATGCCGGTAAGCTCGTGCACTTCCGCAGGAGATGCACAAGCTCACCGGCACCTTAACACCTTTACCAGCAATTTTTCTGTCAAACCTAATGGACGAGCTGCAACTTTTAACCAAATCTAAAAAAGACTTTTCTCTGACAGTAGCGCTCTGTTTTACTGAGACCTGGCTCTATGATTTTCCACCAGGCAGCCTGCTCCAGTTACAGGTATTCCATCTCCACAGAGGGGATTACACAGTGGAGCTCTCAAGTAAAACCAGAGGAAGGGGAATCTGCTTTTTCATTAACGATACATGGTGCAATGATGTTACTTTTCTACACAAATGCTGTTCTCCAGACCTGGAATCATTTTTTATAAACTGCAAACCTTTTTACTCCCCCTGGGAATTTTCTTCATTTATCTTGGTCGGAGTTTACATCCCTGCCAAGCCTGTGAAAGAAGTGCAGCGGCTTCTCGTAGAACAGATGACTGAGATGGAGAGAAAATACCCAGACTCTTTTCTTGTAATACTTGGCGATTTTAACAAAGCAAACCTCTCACATGAACTTCCCAAATATATATATATATATATATATATATATATATATATATATATATATATATATACACACACACACACACACACACACACACACACACACATACACAGTATATCCTTTATTTAACCAGGTAAACCAGGTAAAAGTCTTGGCCAAGGGAGCAGCATAAACATTGTTACAACAATAAAAGGTGAAGCAGAAAGTAATTGGTATAAAAGACAGCACCTTTATTTCTAATCTAAAACTACAAGATGAAAAAGATATCAAATTTAACTGGATTGTCAGTAAAATCTATGGAGGCAGCAGCGACAGCTTTCTTAAAAATTCTTTGGTTTTATCAGAGACCATTGAAGCTGCTTTTAAAACTTTTTTTTTCTTTCTTAACTTGATTGGATGTAAAAAGTTGATGAGATGTTTCTGAACTTGAATAGTACATTTTTATGTGAAATGCCCCCAATTCTTTCATTTATCTCACGTGTCTGATTTCAGACTCCCATTCTTTGCATGACAAAAAAAAATGTGCTGCTTCTAAGTTTTACTGCAGTCACTGCCATTTTTACAGCCAACTGTCCTGAAGCACTGTTTAAATTTCATTATTGATGCTAAAAAGAAGAAAAGACAAAACAGAAATGCTTTGCAGCCAGTGGGTCTGGCAGGAAGTGCAACTGATCTGAGCGCTGAGAATCCCTGCATCGCTTTCTCACTAATTATCCTGGACCAAATCGACAGTGAAGGCATCAACCACGGTTACTCTTAAGGTGAAAAGGTGTTAAACTAAGCACAAAAACAAAACAATCTTTGAGGAGCTTTCTTATTTTGTTTTAGAGTGAGTGTGAGTTTTCACATTAGGAGCACTGCAGATACTCACATTAATTCGTTTTGAAAGCTTTTCCCTAAAACCTTATACAAGATTTACATGGACCTTCAGTTTCATCACTCTCTATTGGTTTGACTGACAGTTGCTCTCCCTATTGAGCCTTCAGAGTGAAGTATCATGATAGGTGCCAGTGCTCTGAGGCTTTGTTGTTTACACACTGGCGAGGATGAAAAGAGCAGATATTACTATTGACAGCTGATAAATATTTTATGTAGCTGTCCTGTGTCTTCTGACATTTCTGTTACCCTCTTCATCTTCTGAATTTGTAGGACAAAAACATTTTAAGGGTTTTGTTCCAAAATGAGTTACTTAACATTTAAAAAACGGACACGGTTCCCCCCCAGTTGGCAGGCACATTATGGTTTAGGAGCCATCCTTTAATAAATTAGGAGTCTTTGCCTATAAACATGTTCATTTTTAAGGTTGGGTAGCATTTTTCCTTTAGACATGATATACTTTTTAGTACTTTATATGTCTTTTAATTAAACCCCCTCATTTGGCAGTTGGCCTTACAGCACAATGTCTAAATCTTTTTCTTCTCTATAATTATATAACTCCATGTAGAGGCAGCTTAGCCACAACATTTAATATTTCAGGTCCACAAAGTACATATCAGTAAGAAGAAAACAAGTCTGTACCTTTGCTCCATATCTAGTGTTTAGTCCATAAATGTCTAATAATTAACATAGAAGAAGAATTGGAATCATCTAATATCTTAACAGTAATTCAAAATACTGTAATTAGTTTATGGTAGAAAGCATTTAATGAAAAAACTACAGAAAGGCTGCAACTACCGATTCTTTTCATTATTGATTAATCTGTCCATTATTTTTACAATTAACTGATTAATCATTTAGTTTCTAAAATTAAGTTTGAAAATTGCCTGTTACAATTTCCCCCAGCTAAAAGTGACATTTTTAAATGGCTCGTTTTGTTCGTCCAACAGTCCAAAATAGGGCTGGGCCGATGTAAAAATGTTAAAACCGGTTTGATATTAAGTCAAATACCGGACCAGGAATACTGAATTTTACCACCACAGCGGACTGGCAAAACCAGAAAGTGACCCAACCCTAGTCCAAAATCCAAAGATATTCCAGTTGCAAAGACATAAAACAGAGAAAAGCAGCAAATCTTCACATTTGAAAAGCTGGAAAACCTTAATAAATGACTTAAACAATGAATTGTTTACAAAAATTGTTGCTGAATAATCTTTTGATTGACAAATTGACTATTTGAGTCCTATTAAATAATCTTAATATCTAATGTCTCAAGTTGGAAGAACAATCTGGACACACTGCTCAGATGGAAGAACAGTCCATTGTGATGGTAAAATGGAAAAGTAACAACACAGCTGACCTAAAGCTTGGCAACATGAAGGCAGTTGCAAAAGTTTGAAGCTTGGACAGAGTGACTGCGAGAGAGCAAAGCTATTTCAGTGTGACGCCAGGACTGATTTGTCACTTCACACGCAGGAGGGGGTGACATCGATTAGACATACGACTGATTCACAGAAAACAAAACCACAGTTGAGGTATGACTCAAAACCTGTCAGAGAGCCTTTCCTTTTTCCAGCTCAGACTAGGAACAGTCATCTAGGAGGTTTTACTCCTGACTCCCATCAGAATCTCTTAATTTAATAATCTTAATAATCCATCCACAATAATTTGATCCAAAAATGCCATCTCAAGTTATATTCTGCAATAATGAAAGTTCATTTCTCTGTCTGTCAATATTGCATTATAATCTCACTTTGTAATTCGCTCCAGATGTTAATATGCGTAAGAAATGCTGCCTCTCAGCTCAGAATAACAAGAATTCAGAGGACCATAAACGATCGCCTGTTCAGCAGCATATTAGTGTGCTCACTAAGGTTGTTTGTTTTTGGAGGGGAAAAATGATTATCCTAATATTTCTCAGATGGCTAAGCGGTTTATGATTGAATCTTGTAATTGCTGATGTTAAGTGACACCCCATTGCTTTCAAGATGGGGTATACAGCTTTGCAACAAGCAACACTACCTTCGAGGCAATTAGGAGGACACACTTCCCTGAATGAGAAAAAACACATGGACTCATCAGGGGATTGGCTAACAGAGAGCTGATGTGTCTGATTTTTTTTTTTGTAAAGACTGTCAGCACCAGCACAGGGATTAAAGCAAGAAAATACTTGTGAGCCTGAAGTTGTTCAGGAGGAAATGTGTACAATGTATTGAATTAAGTATTATATGAATTTAAAACTGCTCTATGGCTGAAATCAGTCATGGTGCCTGATAACTGTAACCCCATGAGCCTCCCCCTAGTAAAGGCCCAACAATGAACTGTAAAAAGTAAGAGCTCATTTGAAGAATTAAATGACCAAATCCACTTTTCTTCTTCCTTGCTGACCTTTTGAATTTAACCAAAGCAAATGCAACTGCACCTAAATGTCCAAAAGTGGCATTTGATGATTGGTAGAGTCATTAGAAGGCAGCAGGATGCATGTTTCCATTAGCAGCATCCATCTAAAGACCAGAGGACATGCAATGACTTGCAGGGATTTGCTCAATTCCCCATGCCTCTCCTGACCTCTATCTAGTGCGCTTAAGCAGGGCCCCTGAGAAATGCTTGACAACAACATTCACTCTCTTTATTGCCATGGGACTACACAGCATCAGCTGCAGGGCACTAATTCATAGCTGGGCTACATTTTGCATTAAATTCATTTTAAAACCACCACTACAGAATCCCTACAATGGAAGGTAACCCAGCTCAAGAGGCTCGTGTTGCAGAAGGGAAAAATATCCCAGGGAGGAAAAGACAAGACTTTTCCAAAAGTCATTTCCTTGCACTTGGACCATTTAATACAAAGCTAAGCTGAAATCTCATTTTTTTTGAAGACTGAAAGTCACATCTGTATCAAATACCCTACTGGTTTAATGGTGGACCGTGTAAGCTGATCCCCAACATTTATGAAGCCTCCTAAAAAGATTCAAAGAAATCTCCCGGAGCTTGGCTAAAAGGAGGAAAGGGCACACTAGACAGAAAAAAAAACTATCATCTGAATCAGTTAGAGGAGAGAGGAACATTTAACAGAAACAGAAAAGGGAACTGGAGTAGATAATTTTAATTCCATCTGTAAGAAAGTACAGGTATGTTGGAGGTGATGAACGCTTCCATACTCACAGCCGTCTGTATAATTAATCAGCCCAGCTGTGTGGAAGACAATTCAAGCAATTAGCTTGTCATTAATACAACCCTGCATCTCCAGCACTCTGCAATCCGTTGAGAGCGCACACACCTCGAGGTGAAACTGCCATCTTTGCCCAGCCACTGCAGAAAATGACTGTATTGTATTTACAGTGTGAAAGACATCAGTATACTTGCTGTCTGATATACAGTCATCAGAGACATTATGGCAAAGTGCTGCCAGCGAACAATTCACACAGTTTTCCTCCTTTGCATTCATTTATCATGACCTCATTTCCAGAGTACATTTCAAGCCGCTCAATATTTCATAAGAGTTGTAAGGAAAATGTGTAATATTTACTATCTGACACTGTGGGTGAGCGTTCCATATACAGACAGCAATCCCGGAAAGAATTTCATCACATCTCTTCTCTGTAACAAATAAAATCAGCCTTTAAGATTTTCTGATGGTTTGATGTTTATTTTCACATTTATGGTTTTGGATCACATGCAGTGCAAATGAACAATGATTAAAAAAAAAAAAAAAAAACAGACTCAGGCTGGCTGTCTTGTTTGTATTTGCACTGAATGTTGGTCACAGAGGGAGGGCGGCACTAAAGATGGCATGTGGATTAATGTGCTGGATCGGAAATGACTTGCTATGAGTTGTTACAGTTATTTCCTCTCAACACACACAAAGTCCACATGCAGACACACAAATATGCGCTCAGTGGTTACATTCGATTGTGCATACTTCCTCCTGGCGGAACATCATACAGCCCAATCCCCACTCAACCTGCCTCAGGCCTCCCTGTCGACCCGTCCTCCTTTTGTCACAAAAGGCCTTATCAGAGCTCCCTCATCCTGCTGCATGTGGCCATGTGTCCAGGACCATCACCCGCCAGCCGAGACTGCACAGCTACCCACAGTGCTCCATGGGAGCACCTCTTACTCACCCGGTCAGTGGGCGAATGTGCAGCGTCAAGATGACAAGGCCATATGTTCATTCCCTTCTTTTCCCCACTCCAAAGAGATTCTCTATCGCTTCATCTGTGGTGTGACTGAGGGACTCTGTCAGTTTGCCCGTGGTGTGCGTGTCTGTCTGTGTGATTCATGACATTCTGACACTTTATCAACATAATTGAAGAAGCTGTCAGGTTCGCCTCTGAATCACCTTTCACTGATGTGTGTGACCCGATTGATCCACTGCTTCATGTTCATATTGACCCAAGTATGCATCACACTCAGGGGAGACACTTTGGCTCTCTGGCTGCCATGTCACATCAGGAATCAGCAGAGCAAGAAAGAAAGGCAGATACAGCATGTACACACAAACTGTGCTGCCACTTGCAAGACCAAGTCACCAGTGACAATGCTGTTTTGTCTTTGCAGCATTAAAAGTTACAAAACCACCGGTTCACAACCGTGAATGTAAAATGTGACTTACTGTACAAATATTTCACGTCAGTTTTGTTGAACAATAACTTCTAAAGTTAAACTGAATTCAACCCTGCTATTAGCCTAAAGGTGGCAATGAAATCCCACAAATTTCCATAGTGCCCTCAAGCAAGCCTGCTTTATGACTGCACAGTTAACCAGAAACTGATCTATCAACAAAACGCAAATGCAGTATAGATGCTACTAATTTTGCAATTAATTGATTACAATTAATTGATCAGTCTATAAAATGTCAGAAAATCATGAAAAATTACAAAAAGGTGACATCTTTAAGTTGCTTGATTTGTCAACCAACTGTCCCAAATCCAGAGATAATCAATTTCCAGTGATTATAAAAGAGAAAAGCAGTAAATCTTCACATATGAGAAGCTAATATCACTTTTATAATTAATTGATTAATAAATGTTTTTGGCGATCAACTAATTGATTAAGTAACTAATCTTTCAACATTAAAATATAGTGTTTCATAGTTTAGGATTCTAAATTAGCATTGCATTTGTGGCGGTACAGTTGATACTACTTGTATTGCTTTGTTTTTCTATGTCATCTTGCTTCCACAGACCGAATACTTTCAGCACATCAAAGTTTTAGATGATGCATGTGTGTGACATGCTGCATGAATGCACTTTTCATTTTTTCTCCTTGTGTGCACAAGCCATGCAGTCCTCTCTTCAGACAACATATCAGCTAATTTTGCATATACATGCAAATTGCAGCAGTATCTACTGAATACATAGAAGACCGCTTGGATGACCCGACTGTTTGTATATTTGTACAGTGTTTATCCTAAATTAAATTGCAGAACATTCCTTGTCAGTGGAATAACATCTGAACAGGCAGTGCTTTGGGTGTTGGGAGAGAGATTAGATTTACTTTCACAAGAATGCTAATAAATTTAGAGACAAAAATAGAGAGCAAGATTTTATGTGCAAGCATGTGACAGAGAAAGGCATAAAAAAAAAAGCATTGAACGCAGCGTGATTTCACTCATGAGGGAAGTTGAGCGCGGGACTAACAGGAAGTCTTTTCCCTTAAGAGGAAACCAAGTGTTGTGGCTTCTGTCGAGGAGGAATGCGTGTAAAGGAGACAGACAGTGAGATAAACAGGAGCTCATACAGTTTAGAGGATCTCCCTCCAACACATACACAAGCTCTCTCTCCCTCCCTCCCTCCCTCTCTCACTTTCTCTCTCACTCGCCCACTTATTCAGTATCATTTAATCTCTCTCTCCCTCCCTCCCTCTCCTGCGCTCTCTCACAGACACACTCTCTCAGTCGCTGTGCTCTGACGGATGGGGATACACTGCCAAGGAGGACTTAGGGGCAAGAAGAGTGTGTTTCTTTTCTTCTCTGGTGTGTTTCCTTTCTCTTCCGCCTGGCTTCCCTCATGAGCTGTTAATTCCAGCCCTGGTCCCAAGGATGAGGAGGATCTATTTGTGAGGAGGACGCGACAAAGGAAGAGGGAACAAGGAGCAACAGGGTGGTAAATTCAGAGAGCAGGAGTGAGCGAGAAGATCTTGGCTTTTTCCCCGGGCTCGAACAAGGTTAGTGAGGAAAGCTGCTTATCGTTAAAACAAACACTGCCTGCTGTTATCTCTCTACTGTTCTTTACTTTGTTATCTCTAACAAGACATTTTATATTCAAGTGCTTTCCATCCCTCAGTGTCTACTAAGGCTTAAATTAAATGTGCTCACAGAGCAGTTTTCTAGATTTCTTGACACAGTTTTTCCCTCAAATTAAAAGTCTCATTGTAGTTAAATTTTAGAGTCTCCAGGTTGGTTACTGAAGTTTTACTCTCAGTTAACACCATAGTGTAATTTCCCAAAGGTACAGTATGGGTCTCAGGTGGAGTCTCCTTTGGTAAGGTAGCAGCGAGTGAGCTGCAGGAAAAGGCGAGGACAGCACGCTCTCATCGGTGCTCCTCAGCCATCACTTCACACAGGAGGCAATTAAGCAGGATTGGCAGCCGACGGTGCCGGTAACTTGGAAACAGGCATGTGGGAGACGCATGGTGGCACATGATAGGATTTAGGGGAGAGAGGAGCTAAGGAGGAAGGAGATTCCCTTTGTTCATTCAAGCCTGCTCCTCTGTGAAAAATCCTCCTCTCGTCTGTGTGTGAAAACTGGCCCGCGGGCAGCAGTTGTGAGCTTTTATGATTCTGCATGACAGTGAACATTGTTTGAGTCGGTGTGTACTGTACTCGCATGTGCATAGAAAGTGTGTGCGCGGCTGCATGTGTCTTCATGCGTGCACATGGATGAGTCTCTCTAGTGTGTATTGAAGTCTGTTGAGCCCCCATGTTTAATTACTACAAAGTGTGAAATTATTCACACTTTAAACTAATCAGACAAAAAGAGAATAAGATATGTTACAGAAAACACCACAGTCCCTTTAAATATTGTGATTTCTGGATGAACCATTGTGCAATTCCTGTAATGAATGGATGAACAGTTGTGTAATTTACACAATAAACAAGCTCCCTGAGGACTCTGCCTTTGTTCAGGCTTTATTTATTTACAGTATGCGATCGAAAATTCTCATTGAAACCAATGAAAAAAAACAGTCTACTCACTATTTGTCACAAAGCCTTCTTGTAGCCATTTTTCAGCGTGGGTAAGATAAGTGTGCGTAGAAGCTGAGGTTGGCCTCTTGCTCCTGGCAACAAAGGCCTCTGACGCAGGCTTGAGCCATCTTTTTTTTTTTTTTTTAAGTTTTTTTTAAAAGATTCTCTGTTGGGTGGGGGCCAATTTGATGAAATATGTATAAAAGAAGAAGACAGGAGAGTATTGTGTTCTCAGTGTAAACACAGGTGGAGGCATGTAGGGCAATTATTCTGGACTGTGTGTTTTGACACAAAAGGGGAAATATTGCATAAGCCTGAGCTCTACTGTCCATTCGTTTCGGTGACGGTGCAGTGTTTGTCTACATTCAGCAGGTTGTCTTTATTACGAAAACCCCTAAAGTAAAGAATTTGCTGTTAAAAAGGATCAGAATGGTGCAGTGACCGTCCTCACTTTCTGTTTATTCTGGACTTTTACATGTTAGTGGACGTATGTTTTTGTCACATAATCACAGTCACCTCCATGAGAGTGACTGAACATTAAGTGAGGTCAGGACAGTTGGGTCTCTTCTAACTCTTTTCAACATGGCTAGTAATTGTACCTCGTGAGTGGATGCAATAGCCTGGTTCAGTGTAGTTGAGTAGCTCACAAAATCCCTCACCGTCCACCACATTTACAGGCATCACATCCTTTTCCACCATAAAGCAAAGCCTTTGAGTGCAAGAATCAGGTGCTGACTTTTCAGGTGGTACAACATTGACGATGTACTGGAGCTGTATTTTAAGATGGTGTTGCAATATTTACGTTGAGCATTGTCCTCTTTTACATTGTAATGCTCCCACGATGTAAAACATTTACAGAAAGGTAATTAGCTAATAAACTAACAAGGCACTTAACATCCCACTAAATCTGTATGAGCTATAAGGAAACACTAAAATCTAATGGAACCTCTTTATCACACACATACAACTACGTTACAGTTTCACTAAGCTTTTTATAATCTGCTGTTATTGTTAACTCCGTAATAACTCTTACAGAAATATTTTCTGTTTGCCTCCAGCACAGTGAAATATAAAACTGATACGAAAATTCCTCATTTACAAAGAAAAAGAAAAAGTACAAACAATAGATCTCTATTCCAAGTGTACAGCACAGACACACAGAGGGAAAAACTCCACACAGGCCAGCATTATTGCAGTGGATACTGGCTCAAAGCGAATGACCCTGCAATACCTCTAAATGGCCACAAGGGGCAGACAAGATAACCACAAGGAAAAGAATGAATAAATCAATTAACATGAGAATGAGCCTGGATTCGCAGGTGCTTCAAATCCAAATACATACAGCGCTAACAGTTTTCACAGTAGGTTTGTCTGTTTGAGGCAGAACCCCTGCGGTACTTTTGCGTATTGCTTCTCTTATCAAAGTACAGCTGTAAACCACATTTGCACCTGTTTGACATTCATAGAGAAAATTGAGAACACTCTGAAGGTGGACGGGGCCACACGAGCCCCACTGAAAGGATCACAACCACCTGTAGAGGCCATAAAGAAAAAGTAGCTCTCTTTTCCACTACGCTTGTATGAAAAGAAATCACTACGGCAACCAATGATAATTTCCATTGTCAATTTATCAGTCGATTATTTTCCCATCACAATTTTGACACAAAATTAGATATTTCATAAGCCTGAGCTCTACTGTCCATTCGTTTCAGTGACGGTGCAGTGTTTGTCTACATTCAGCAGGTTGCATTTATACAAAAACCCCTAAAGTAAAGAATTTGCTTTTAAAAAGCATCAGAATGGTGCAGTGACCGTCCTCGCTTTGTGTCCAGTCTGTACTTTTACATGTTAGTGGATGGATGTTTTTGTCACAGTCACCTCCATGGGAGTGACTGAACATTAAGTGAGGTCAGGACAGTTCGGTCTGGCCATCAAGAGAGGACTGTTTGCTGTGTCGCCTCATCTCAGGCACATCCACAGCTATGGTACTGTGCCTCACAGGGGCAGTTATGCAGTTATGGTGAGTCCATCAGTGGCTCACTGACTTTCCCTACTAGGAGGACTCATTGACATTGAGAGTGTTAATGTCCGCTTGGTGCACACATTAACTTGCACGTACATTATGCACACTCACATTCCCTCCAGGCATAAATGCACACAAACATGTGCATCCAGGAATGTGTCCACACACGCAAAGGCAGAATAACACATACAGCAAGCCTCTAGTACACACACACACACACACACACACACACACTCACACCAGGGGAGGTGGAGCAGGGAGAGGCATCGTGACCGGTGGCTTGGCAGAAGCCCTCAAGGTGAAAATTTTGAGTGAGGAGCATTTCAAATTCAGAACAGGAGATCAATGTGGTGTCGAAACTGCAGAGTAGCTGGCGGCACCAGATGCAGACAGTCTTTTGGCAGAGGAAGAGTTTTTGGTGCCTGAATTTTCAAACATAAAAGTCAGAGGCACAGAGCTGAAATTAATACAACTGTGGTTATCATCATCTCACGCATGGTGGTTCTTATCATGGTCCAGATGAGGCAAAAACTCTCAGCTATACCGAGCAGCATTTTTTTGTTTGACTATCATCACAGCACACGTAATCCAGCCATATATCTAGACATATCAGAATGCAGACAGCGAAGGTTATTCAGGAGTGCGTTTCAGACTCAATCTTCAGTCATGGTGAGATTGAAGTGTGTCTCAAGTTTATCACACACTGACAGAAGACAATTTTTGACTGGAAATTGAACAATTTGTCAGACCAGCTACGTTTACTCTGCATTCCCAAATCTCTTCAATGTAAAACACTTACAGAAAGCTAATTAGCTAATAAACTAACAAGGCACTTAACATCCCACTAAATCTGTATGAGCTATAAGGAAACACTAATGGAACCTCTTTATCACACACATACAACTACATTATAATTTGACTAAGCATTTTCTGTTTGCTTTGGCACAGTGAAATATAAAACTGATATGAAAATTCTTAATTTACAAAGAAAAAGTACAAACAATAGATCTCTATTCCAAGTGTACAGCACAGACACACAGAGGGTAAAACTCCATACAATAGGGTTGGGTCGGTTTCCGGTTTTGCCGGTCCGGTCCAGTGTATGAGCAGTTTGATTTTATGCAAACCGACCGAACCAGCATTTGTCATTATGAGACATTCTGTCAAATCTAAAAGTAGCACAGCAACCTGTGCCGACGGCACTAAATCCAATTTGTATTGCATTAGTAATAAGCAATGTGATAATGTGTTTGTTTATAAATGGAGCCGCTAGTGTTGTTTACTAGAAAGTTCATGTGTTTTTTGGGGTGACAAGACAAGACATGGAAGAGTTAGTGTCAAAAAAAACGAAAACTGCGCCAAAATAGCAACATTTTGGATTTGAAGCCGATGAAAGAGGTGAGCCAAAAAACATAGATGAGGCAACGCGTAAACAATGCATGAAAAAAAGTCACGGCAAAAGGTGATAATACATCTGCATTCCCACCTGCAAAAATAGCACGCCTCCATTGCTGCACAGATGGGCCCCACAGCGAAAGGGGGACAGACTTTAGAAGAAGAAAATTTAAGTTGAATGGTTGTTGTGAGAAATAAAAACACAATGTGTCACTCAGTTGTCCTGATTGTGGTACGGCTACTCTCTCATTCATGAGCTCTCATTATGTTCCACTCAGGAGCAGCTAGTCTAGTGATAGGGTTGGGTACCGTTCACACCAACAGTACCTTTTTTCGGTACTTTACTCTCTCTGTAATACCAAAGTAATACATACTTTATAATTACTCACTCTCAGTCCCGCAAGGTACCGAAATTTGGCACCGATTGATCTAACGTGAATAGGTACTTGGTAGTACTGATGTAGTTTGGTTGGTACCCTCAAAGGTTCGGTAGCCAACCCCATCTAGTGATGTTACCAGAACATTCACACAAGAGTCTCCTTCCATCAGGAGTGCAAGTAATTCAGAGGACTTTTCCCACTACTTGATTAAATGCATAGTTGTAAGATAAAAAAAATTCTAATTTAATGATTTAGATAAGCTTTTTAAATTGCAAGCATTATTTTAATGAGTTGTGTTGACATAATAATGTTGGTAACTACATCAACTTCATATTGTGTGTAATTTCAACTTATATTTCTGTGTTCATTGATTTAAAACAAAATTCAAGTTGTAGTAACCAATGAAATTGGCTTGATTACTTAATTTCTCCCAACCTTAAGTGCAGGATTTCAAGTACTGTCCCCCACCCTCTTAACATGCCTGGACAAAATCAGACAGTTCACACTGTGTATTAGAGGTGTGCTGAACAAATATGGCAGATCGATACAGAGGACATTTTCAAGGTGAGTATCATTTCATTTACAAACAAATTCTACTAAAGCAGTGTCTTTGGGCGTGTTCTCAATTGCGATATGACCAGTAGTGGACTCGTGTACAGAAGGCTACAGGCTACACCTGCTAACACACAACTGGATGGAATCGAGCTTGTCCTTCCAAGAAAAATGACGCTCTAGGTCGTAAATTCAGTCGCCAAAAACGACCTATAGTTACATTTGAGTGACAGACGCCATCTAGCGGCCGCAGTAATTATGACCCGGGAAAGTGACGCAGTTCAGATGATATCAATATAAGGTGATTTCCTTATTGTGAGGAGGCAGGTTGGGAGGATGGCTAGAAAGTGGACTTAGCTGCAAGAAACCACTTTTGCTTCCCTTTTCCAACTGCGTCATGTTTTCAACCACGAGTTGGGACATTTCTTTAAAAACTGTAACGTGGTATTTACTGTTGCCATAACGACAAAGGTTGCCTAACTTTAAGGAAGTACTAACCATGTTTCAAGTGATCATTTTAACCCAAACCATGATCTTTCCCTAACCCTAACCAAGTGGTTTTTGTGTTGTCACATCATAAAACATCATTATTTTTTAACTAGGGCTGTACCCGAAGCTTCGAAGCTTCATTCCTTGCCATGGTATTTGAACAGTAAAATTAGTATTAGAATATTCATATATATGTATATATTTTTCCCCGGCAGCAGTGGTCCAATAGGAAAAGGAGTGAAGAGAGAGAGGGAGAAACGACGGAGGCAGCAGGGAAGGACGAGTCTCACGGTGCAGGTGCTTCCTACTCCTCTCCACCCCGCTGGCCGCATCAGCTCGCGCTGAAGCTGCTTCTTCCAGTGGCGAATGCTGCCCTCTCAGACAGACAGAGAAAGAGAGAGAGAGAGAGAGAGAGAGAGAGACAGTATACAGGGTAGCAGGCGCGCGGCACGGGGACCTGCCAGAAAGAGCAGCAATAACTCGCAGCTTCGGCTCGAGCTGGACGCAGAACACAAAACACTGGTGGGTGGAGAGGAGGAGGCACCTGCACTGTGAGACTCGCTCACTCCTGCTGCCTCCCTCTCTCCCTGCCCCCCCACTCCCCACATTTTTAAAAATCTGTTGTTATTCAGATAGATAGCCTTTTAGTTCCCTGTAGGCAAATTGCTGTTGGCCAAACTTAAGAGCCTTTGGACTGTGGATCGTTCTATGCGAGAGATGCGGACGGTGCGGTTCAAGTTTTTTTCAATCTCTTGCTCATTCCTCCAGTGTTGCTTTTGTATCTATAAAACCCGCAGCAAGAGATGTTAGGTACAATGATATTTGTATTGTAAATAATTTGGGATTTTGGTGATATTTTGATACAACTTTGTTTGTATTTTTCCTGGTTTTAAAGACAGCATTACATTTTTTCTTAAAATATCAAGATGTGTAAAACATTGTTAATCTAAGCAGTCTAAAAAAGTCAGCAGTAAACATCCAATTCATTATCTCAAACATACTAACCTATCTTTTAATTTGTTTAACAAAGACATGGGAGAGTTAGAGGCAGGTCTTGACAGGCAAATGAAGAAAATTGCCATCATTGGTGAATAGTCTACTCCAGGATCTGGTCAGAGCTAGCTTGACTTTTAGCTCATCCTTCTCCTCAAAGTGTTTTTCAATGTGTTTAGTCACAGTAGCTCTCGATGGCATAACATACTCGGGCTTGAGGTATGAATATAAATAATAATACGAATATAAGGCGACCCTGACAACCTCCTCTTTTCCAACAGCTGTTTTTGGAACAATGACGTTACTTTTGGAATGTAGCTTACATCATAGTATAGTTACATACTCACACAGTCTCCTACCAGGCTCTTGGAAGCGGTCAACCGACTATCAGATTTTATTTAGATTATGTTGTTTTGTATTTTGAAGTCTACTGAAGAGGCTACAAAACTGTTACTGTAACAGAAAAATAATTTGTTGCACATACAGCATATCCATAGCAACTTGACAGAGATTTTATAACATTGATCTAAAAGGTCTTTATTATATTGTGCAAAAAAACCTTGCAGTACCCTAAGAAGATTGGGGGCCATTGAAAGTTAATACTTCATGAGATTTGTTAGCACCTGCTAGATTGCAACTTTGTTACTGTAGTTTTACAAAATGTTTCCCAAAATGATTTTAAAACCGGAGTTAACGTTTTGTTTTTTTAAATATGTAAATATCAAATACCATGTGTTCAAATACACAACTGCAGTGCAAGTGCACACATAAAAAAGTTAATTGCCTAACAATTTTATTGTTGAATGAATTCATTTCTTAAAGCTACATGAAAAAAACAACAACAAAAAAGCCAAAAACTACTGAAGAAAATCTAATTGGACCAACTTGATTTTTACCGGTTGTCCACTTAAAAACTTGTGTTCATAATTATGGTAATTAAGTGCATGATACTTCCTTTGAAATATTGTGGAAAAAATAGTTGGAACAACTTAAAAACTTGTGTTTATGCTGCCAATTATTAAGTATGTGGTAATTAGAGGAAAAGCTAATTCCCCTAACTCAATGTAGTTTGTTGGTTCAACATAATTTCATCAGTCATCATAACTCAAAACGTTTGATGCCAACTGTTGCATTCATTTTTTGTGTTGTTGAATCAAAACATTTGTTTTTAGAGTGTACTGATTGCTGATTGTTTTCAGAGTGCAGGCTAATTGTAACACAGTTCAACTCCAACTAACCTCACACATCTTGGTTCAGGTGGACTCGAAAAAAGGGTTGATATTACATAATTTTTCTGTGAATAACTCACAGATTTGGAATAAACTGCCAGTTTGAACGCTCCCTAAGATGCTGAAATATTTCTTGTATTGTTGGTGATTGTAGGGTTGCATGCTCTTTGGATCATTGTCCTCTAGTGAGGACACTGAATCACATTTGTTTGCACATCTGACCAGAACAAAGGCTTTATCTTTCTTTCTGCGTGCATCACATCCCCCTCACCCCCCTAAAATAACATTGAACAGTTCCCAACTGAGAGTACAACTGATTAATAACACCAACAGCAGCGATGGCAGCCAAATAATTACATTCTCCAACCCAAAATAAACAGCAGCATGCAGTCACTCAGAATTGTCTTGTTTTCTGATCTGTGGTGCAGAAAACTCTGCATTCATTTGGTTTATCTGGTCTGTCATCATGACATCTCTCTCCGTAGGGTTCACACCGAGTTCCCCAGCCCTGGGCTGCATATCTATTTGTATGTGTGAGCCAACGAGCAAGCGAGCGAGAAAGAGAGAGAGGCTGACAGAAGCAGGTTTCTTGATGAAGCGTTGACGTTGCCTTTGATGCCGGCTTCCCCTCCGTATCAGATTCCACCCAACAGATGACAATCTAGCAGTGGCCTGTAGAGCAAATCACACACTCACATACACACACACACACACACATACTGTCTCTACTCATCAGCTGTAACCACCCACTCTCCCTCCATGTGGCCCTTGTGTAATGCTGTAACCATTAGATGCCAGGGGCAGAAAGCCAGCTAGCACTTTGTCCTATTATACTGTCAACGTTAATATCAGTGGTCTGCTCCACGTGGTGAAGCTACGCATCCCGACCCTTTACGGTGTACTGTAACACTGTGTAAAACACAAACACGGCGGTGCGTTTTACTGTTGTTGATAAAGCAGCTTATTAAATGTTTTCATATATCTAAATGTTAATATGTTGGGCTGCATTTATTTGCATCCTCCTTCATGTATGTAGATTGCTTTGAGCTATGTTGTTGGGTTTGTTGGGGGGGGGGCGGCGGCGAGCAGTTTTTATGGGCATCAGGAAAACATTTCCTCTTTTTGTGCAGCCGTTGAAATGAGAGGCAGAAGGAATAATCAAATAACGAAACAAGCTGTTGAAATTCAGACACAGGTTTCACTCAATGGCAGTTTTGAATATTAATGCCGTGCTGCTCTGTGAGTGTGTGTGTGTATCTTTGGTCAACACAAAAGGGAAGAAAAATTACATCGATTCAGACTCCCTTGAGGCTTTTTGTAGTATTGACCCAGGTGAAACAGTTAAATCATACATGAATGATCATTCACGAGAGGGAAAATTAATACTTGGGGGAAATTAGAGGTTGAACAAATATTTACTGGAGTGGACCCATTATGCAAATTAGTATTTATGCTTTGTTGTTCATACATAAATAATCAGCTCTGTCTTTGTGTTGTCCTCTCTTCAATAAAACCAGTTCCTTAACAGTTCTCAGGAACCTAAATTGAGGGAGGAAGGTCAGGGGTCTTTTCCTTAGAGTGATTTTGAAAACACAGAAAAATACTCAACATAACCATAATATTGACATATTGACATTTAAATCTTTATGCATGACCCCGCACTTTGTCAATTATCATTATTTGTTCTACCAGCGTCTGACCTGTGACCAGAGCATCCCCCTCTATTGGCCTCCTCTTCAACTCTAATTGACTTCATCGATCAGTATTATATGTGACTAGTAATAAGTGGACACTTGTAATGCTCAACACGGTTTTTTTGTCACATCTAAGTACCAGTATAAATCTTTGTCACATCTCAGAGGAAAATGTAACTATTTTGTTATGCATAAGCTTTGAGACAATGGTTTCACCCTCATAAATATCATATAACTGTAACGAAACAGGATCTGGTACCCAAACCGTTTTTATGCAGCTGTACCTCAAGCAACACACCCCCACTAATGCAGCTCGTTGTGAAATAAAAGTGCTGTTTATAGTCTGAATGCCCGGTATGCTGTATGTTTCTACAAAGCACATAAACAAATCAATCTAAACGTGTGACACTGTAGACTAATTGTATCTCATTTGAGATCAGTAAACAAAGCTGTGTCAAAATTTCCAATATTTTGGTAAACAAGCCTGTGCAACTTAACGATCGAAGTAAATCTGACAAGTTGTTTTTGTCATTTTGCCTGCACAAACACGTATAATTACTGATTTAGAGAGTTACCAGAAGGTATCAAATGCTTTAACTCACCAGTGAAATGTGTATACAGTGCAGTACATATGTACTGTATGTGCACCTCCAAGGGACATAGAAGAATGTGAATTTCACTTAATCAAAGTAAAATCATAACACAAACTGTACAAAGTGTACAGTTTGGGCAAAGTTTGTACAAACTATACAGAGTGGACGAACTGAAATTTGCTTCCATATAAAGCCGTACATCTGACGGACCGCCTTCACAGAGGTGTTTTAGGGAGTTGGCAGACATGAGTGACAGCAGAGATGCACGGGGAGTGGACGAAGGGTTAAACATTGATGTCAGACACGGGCTGTTGATTACAGAGTCGGAGGTGCAGCAGAGCCTCTGTCACTTTGGCTCAGCCTTGCAATGTAGGAAAAAGCTTTTATCACCAGATAAAAGGAGCATGTCAAGGTAACAGCTTAAATCCATCTATAGTCAACAAGAAGTGGCAAGTAAGGACTAAAGGAACAGCTGGGCATGTAACCTCTGGATGAGCATTTACGATGCTCGCTTTATTCTTTAACAACATTTTTTGAACGATTCAAAAAATGTTAAATCTTAAAATATATATTTTGTGTCATCAAATTTCTGTGTTTCTTGCTTTTGTATGAAATATCTTCAGCGTGGAAGTTCATTTTTGACACCTGAGCCCACTCTGTTTGCTGCTGAAGACTGTGAGATAGAGTTGAAAGCTCAAAAAACTAGTTAGTAGACCTTTGATCATAGTTATTTTAGGTATATTCACGTTATGTTGTGAAGGATTTGACTTGTAGATGGAAAGTACTGTTTATTTTTATTTTCTTAGCTCATCATAACTCAAGGTACAGGTCTGTTTTATGTAGTCATGGATTTACAAACAACCTGTAAAGCTTTAAAATGCTCATAAAACTTTGTTCGTCAGTCCATGTATCAAAAGTTCAAACAGTCGTCTGCAGAGGTCTTCAGTCTAATAGAGAACTATGTAAACAAAGCCAATGATATATGGTAGTCAAACCAGGGACTATCATAGCTCAAGAACAGATTGAGCCTCTGAGCCAGGAGTAGTTATGGGCAAATCTCTTGGGTTTGTTTCCCTCACGTAAAACACTGCATTCTTTCTGTTTTCTCCTTCCCACTGGTGAATCTCTTCGTTAAAACAGAATACACAGTGATGCTGCTTTTTTGGAAAAGGCAGAAAAAGCATGAATGCAGATGACAGCTGTGTGCTTTTGTCTCTTAAGTCAGCTCCCACCGAGCTCCACGTAGTCAAACAGCACATATCAGAAAAGCCACATTACAGGCGGTGTCAAACTCAGCTGCTGTGTATGTGTGTCTATACTGTGGCACAAAACATATATGTGCTCACTAATTTGACAGAGGTAATGTGTTATATAAAGACTCACTATAATCCATGAATCATTATGGGCTCAAATGACTCATTTTTGATTCACCATGTAATACAAAGGCTCACTATAATCTCTCTCTCCAATAATGACTAATAATTCACATAGACACAATAATCATGCCTGCATATTATCACTGAATAACAGCAGGTAACTCTGCTATTGTTCATTTTGTTAATAAAAAATGAATTCCACAGTCACAGAAATCAGCTCAATAGAACCTTTTTAGTCGAGACTTCAGAGCATTTAGCACAAAGTTATAATATTAGAGCTTAGAGGTGAACTCGCTCAGGACATAATAGGAAGTTATTATTCACAGATCCACCAAACTGATGCGAGTTCACTCACTGTGGGTCAAAACCAGGACAGCCTCATTAATGAGGTGCAATCCCACTACAATGACCAGTCAACCAACACTTCCAATAATGATAGCTGGAACGGCCCATGAACGGTTCCTTGCATTTTAAGGTTTTCTAACAGGCCATATAAACCAGCTGCCAAAACACCATTAGCGTTTGGATGTGGAGCAGTGTGGAGTATTATCTGTTCTCATCTGAGGTATTCTTGGCAGTACAGCGTGACGTTGTCTGTTACCACTGCCCTCCATGACCTCTGAGACCTCAAGGTGTGCGAGAGCTCTCCAGGTCTCTACAGTGTATCTGTTGTGTCTGTTTCTAGGCTAAGTTGCATGGAGTTTGGCCCTGAGTGCAGATTGTTGTTCAGGAAGGTTATCTGAGGGTAAACCCACACCCCTCTCTATGTTCAGTGTGCTACTTTTGGATCTGACACACTCATAAAAGTCACTGTGGATTAGGAGTAAGATTACTTATTATACATTTCTTCTCAGGGCAATGTGTGCACCAAACCCAACTTTAACTATACCTTAGAATAGTCTTTTTACTATTTCAGGCTTGTTTATTGTTGGTTTATTAGTATTAAATACTGTGAGATAACTGTTGGATCACACAGAACATTATATTTTTGCCAACTTCTTAGTGTTGCCACTCTACCATGGTGGTCTCTTATCAACTTAGAATATTAATACAGGTTATAGGGGAGACAACAAAGATGATCAAACTGCTGTGTTTTCGTTGCAGTTTTGTCAGTTTTGTGCATTACTGTCCCATGTCATGTGATTTTCTCTTTCATTTTTGAAATTCCCACCAGGCTACTTGTCTGCGGTTACAAGCTATTTTAAATCCAGGGTCAGGCAGATGAAAAAAGGGAACATTTCCAAGAGAAACCGACTGAGCCCAGATTGGGGTGTTAAAACAAATCTAAATAAACAATCCTGGCTTGTGTCTGGAGATACTGTCGTGTCTGTCTGCACCACAGACACCAAATAGTTCTCAGAGTCTCCCAAACCCTGGAGCCAAAACAAGTCCAGTTATTCTGCATGACTCACAGTCAGAGAAAAGAAAACTGAATTTGAGTGCCAAAGCACTGATGCATTGTCAGATGAGGCCTCTGTGTAGCCTGCAGGCAGCTCAAACCTTGATGGAACTGCAAGTGTTGGGAACTGCTGCGGAGCAATTCCTCGAAGGCTTTCTGTGGCCTTTAAAGTGACTTAAATGCGACAGCTACCGCATCTCTGTGACATTAAGCAGTCAAACATCCATCCTCTGAGTCCCTTGTTCAAAGTACATTTCTGAACACTAGAGATGCTGTTTAGAGACAAGAAACTCAAATCAAAAGTAGGGCTGCAACAATTAATTCTTATTTTCATTATCAGTCATCTGCTGGCTAATTTTTTGATGAATCAATTTAGAACTGCATCTAACAATTGTTTTTTAATCATCGATTAATCTGACAATCAATTTCTCGATTAATCGTTTTGTCTGTAAAATGTGAGTAAATGTTGAAAAATTTCCTTCAAATTTTGTTCAAAACCCAAAGATACTCAGTTTACTATCATGTGTGACAAAGAAAAGCATCAAATTCACATAACCGCAGATTAACTTTGTGTCGATCAACTAATCGATTAATCAACTAATCATTACAGCTCTAAATCAACTAATTGTTTAGTCAATAATATATCAGACACACCCATCAGAATTTCATAAAGCTTGTGTTAGATATTTAAAGTGCAAATCTACAAAGAGATAATGTGAAACATATCCAGAACAGATACTAAGTCGACCTTCTGGTGAGATTGTTTTGTTTCCAATTTTAATAATTAACTTTCTATCTTGACTTTTAAGTCAATATGAATGAGAAGTCCTTGAAGTGCTCAGAAAAACTGAATTCTGAACATCCACAACTGTGGTTCCTAACCTTTTTTGTATGTGACCCTGTAATTTGCAGCAATGTATACTCGTCACAGGATGCATGTTTTAAGCAGTTAACTCCCAAGAGTTGTTTTTTCCTTCTCAGACTGTTTTATTTGAATAATTTTAGGTGCCACAAGTGGTAAAACTACACGCAATTTTACAAGGCAAAAGCTTAGAGTTAAGATAAAGATCATTTTCTATCCTGGGAATCATCTCCCCTCCTCTTCAAATCAAAATGTGACACCTTTTGGGTGTTACTAACCCCAAGGTTAGGCACCGCTGATCTACGATTCCATGAAAACTTTCAATGGAAAGCTTCAGAGCAGCTTCTAGATGGATCTTATGTCTGAATATATTAAGTTTACCATGATACAAAACAGAGGAAAGCAGGAAATCTTCACATCTGAGAAGCTGGAACCAAAGAATATTTGTCGATTTTTACTTGATAAAAGACTGAAACAAGATGACTTTCAAAGACAGAAATTAATTACTATAGCTAGCCCACTGTACGTCTTGTCTAATAAAGGTTTTACCAATTGATTCGTAACCTTAGGTATCCTCTTTATTGCAAAGGCACATGTAGCATCAACTGAGCTCGATTCATTCATACTGTATCATATGAAAACAACATCTATGTAGATGTGCATTATGTTAGATGGGGCTCCAAGAATTTTCATACCCCAACTGACTTTGAGACCTTGATTGCATAATGAATTCTACTTATTAGACTCCAGTAGCTGTCTCATTAGCTGTCTCCCTTGCTGCATGCATATATTTACTGCCAAACAAAAATTACTCAAGAAAGAATCGCCTTGTTAAATTTTTATTTGGTCAAGAATAGACTTTCTCCTCTCAGCTATGATGATAAAAATCTCCCGGGTGTTTTGCCGTGTTATAATTAGCCTTTTCACTGTTTCTATATGTGACTAAAGCTTAAGAAAATGTATCAGAGTTCTCCTCGATCACCTGCATAGTTTTGATATCATTTGCTTATTCAACTTGAAAATGAGTCTGGAGCAGTGTAGCGAGGTGTAATGAGCAATGCTCATATCCGTTATGAACCAGTGCTGGGGGAGGTTTGTTTCCACTCAGATGGATATAACCCTCTGCAGAAATTTCAACTAATAGTCTACCTACAGTAGATTGTCTAAAAATTTGATGCTATGCTGCCATTTCGACCAGGTATTACCAAAGCTATACATAAAAAGAAGCAGTTATTATTCTAGTTGGATCTAAGAGGGATTTTCCGACAAGTCCTCCCATTATTTTCCAATCTGCCTTTGTGATCCAAATTGATGAAAAATAAAGGATGTGAAACAAAGTGAAGGAGGAGACAGAATGGTTTCCATTAACATGACAGATCTCTGCAGGTAGGAACACAATGAGCCTGCAGCAGATGCGAGTTTGATTACAGCTCTTCTCTCATCCTCTGCTCGTGTTAAGTTAACAAACCATTACAAAGTCAAAAACAGAAACAGACCACCCATGCAGGAAGGTGGCTGTGCTGCACAATAGCCGAGCCCATTATGCTGCCATATTGGCCAAACTCTCCACAACAAGCTCTATGGCAACCCTGCAGTGTTATTCTCCCTCTGCTTTTTTCAAATAGATTGTATTCATTTCCGTGTACACTACACTGTGGGTGCTAATTACTAGATGTTACATTTGTCCCCATATCTTCTGTGACGTAAATGTCTCCCAGGCGACATCAAGCCACCAGACCAAAACACGTCGCTGCCTCTGGGCTTTATTTAGAATATTTGATCTGGAAAATTTATTCAGGTGACTGATCGTATAAACTGAAGAAGAACCTCTGTTCATCAGTGAAATTTATGTTGAGTTCTGCAGTTCTGAGCTCGCAGTGATACACCGCAATGAATAAGCAGTTCTTAGTGTGACACTGCTTCATCAGTTTGTAATGGAAAGACGCTTGGACTGTGCCTTTGATGTTTTGTAGTAAATAATAGAAAAAGAAAAACAATGGGGACATTTGGCCTTGACTGTTTATGAGTAGTAGTGTAATACAGTATACTGTATGTTACCTGAATTATTAATAGAAACTGATCTTTTTGTAAACTTTTCTGTATCTATAGCGTTTTATTTTTGACAGAAATATTTTTCACAGCTTTTTGAATTGGCATTTACAGTACAATAATACAAAAGGGAAAACTTCAAAATTATTTCATACAATGACGCTAAAACATATTTTGAACAAAGCTAATAAAGAATATCTATGAGGTGACTTGTCCTTTTATCTCAACTGACCAGATTTGGTCATAAAGTCAGAGCTATTAGGACAAATGGATCTTATAAAAGCTTTCAAGGCTATAAAATAAAAATTAATGCTCACTGAATCACATTTTCTTCTTACAGCCTCTCAGTATTAAATACAACAAATCAAATTCAAATCAGCATCATGCAGTCCTAGATTCAATTCAGCCAGAGCCCGAGGTTAAAGTTGGCACTGAAGGCCCATAATAGTCTGATCAAAATGCACGTTCTTTACAAGAATCAACTGTATAAACTGCAATCAAATCAAAATAAATAAACCAGTTTGGCACAATGTAGAGGCAGAGAGACAGAAATATTTACCTACTCATCATTAACACAATGTCAAATTTCTTGATTTTCTTTGGGATCAGTCAGATCACTGAAAACAACTCGTAACAGTAAATAATATTCCAATGATATTTACAGTTCTGATCATATTAATTAAGACAATTTTTAGAATCTGTGCCTCTCTTTTTCTCTTTTAATCGAGACTTTCAAGCTTCTATAAGCATGAAAATGTATGTGTTTGTCTTTCAATGTGTTATACCTGGAATAGACTGGTGACCCGTCCAGTGTGTAGGGATGCACTGATCTCTACAAAAAGTGCCGGTACTGATCGAGTATCTACCAATCAATGTGAATCAATTTAATACTGTTTGAATTTTATTAATGACAAACAGTGTTTCAGCTATTAGTTACATGAATTAAATCACAATAGGTCACAGCAGTGAAGTGTACAGTTTTAAAAGTAAGAAAAAGAGAGCTCTGGTATTGATTGGTCTTTGGAATCTTCCCAGGAGCACAAAAAACCTGCACCCAGTCCAGCCCCCAGCTATGTTTAACAGGAAAGGTAAAGAAATGATTGGATAGGTCTTCATATGTTTTAATTTCAAGTGGTTCACATTGTTTTTATGTTGTAATGAAAGCTGTTGCCTGTGGGCATGGCGTTTGCTTACAGCCCGGCAGGACATCTTTAAGATGATGGACACGGTCTTGTGATATCTACAACTCATCTTCTGGACACATACTGTCCTACACATCCACAAACAAATTATCTAGTTCACTGCCTCAGGCTGCCACTCTTTACTCACTGAGAACGGAGCTGCACACAATTCAGTCCTCTGTGCCAATGACGATCATTAGATCACAGCTCTAAATCTCCTAACATGGGCTCATATCCTAATGGAGCACTGTAGGGCTTCTGAGTGAAGCTCTAATGTCCTCAAAAGTGAATGAATCCCAATTTATTATGATAACAGTCAAAGAGAGCATCAATTAGGCACAGGGCTTTTTGAAGCAGAATACTGATCAGTATTTGGATGCAAGCCCATCAGCTGACCCAGATATAAGACGCAGTCACTTAGCTAGTCCCAATGTGAAGTGGGAGTCTCATCTCTAAACTATACTTCACTGCAGATGCTCACTAACTCATGTGTTTTAGGGTGATTGATAATACACATTAACATGGATTAAGGGCCAGCATAGCAACAGAGAGTGTATTTGTGTGTGCTCTGAGGAAAACACAAACCTAATAACGAGGCTCAGAGGCTGCATAAATATCCAACTACTATCATCCATAGGAGAAAAAGGGTTACGTGCATACTCACAATGACGGGCCTAAATGTTTCATCTAGTTAAGTAGAGAGACAGAGAGAGAATTGTAATGTTGAGTTTGTGCCTTTACAAACTTAAAAGCCTCTCAGATAAGATATACTGTAGCAGGCCAAAATAAATAAATAATGATTTTTAGAAAGCATAACAACATGTCACAGACGTTGAACAAAAATAAGACTTGAACAAGAATGTTCATGAGATTACACACAGTGATACGCTGTGTGTAATCTCCAAATAACTGAAAATCCACTGTACTTTCCTTCATCAAACCTCTGACAGATTTGGGTCTCCTGCTGCACTGTGATGAAAAGTGCGCTGTTAGATTCACAGTGGTTGCTGCAGTAAGGCAACAACAGTCAGTAACATGTAGACAAATAAACAAGCTCTGTGTGCTCTTGGTTACCCCAGTAGTTTGTTAATTTTTTACATATTTCCTCTCTTAACAGCCTTTATATTTACTCTGACAATGGCAACACAAGGTTGTCATGGTCTTTATGTATATTTTAGTTTGATCTCAGACATAGCGCACAAGTAGCTAGACCCTCCATCTGTGTTGCATGCCTGTTCGGCTGGGCAGTATGTTCTATTTTCGGTCCCAGGGAGCTATGCACTGTGTATGCACTGTGTGCTATGCTGTGTGTGCCTGTCTGTGTATTTACAGTACATGTTCTGCTTCACTACCATCAGGCTCATTACACAAACCCTTCACATTCATTTCTTCTTTGCAAACAAGCCTAGCGCTCTGATGAAGTGAACCTTGCCCTTTTATAGCTTGTACAGCGCAGGGAGCAATGTGACAATGCTGTGACTCCCTGTGAAAAAACTGGAAGACAAAGATGGGTGGGGTTGGGGGGTGGGGGGTATGGGGAGGGGGGGTTGAGAGGATGGGAATCCCTTGTTGTGCTGCATATGTAGTCATCTGACAGAACACTGAAGCTCTCACCAGAAGTAAAAAGAGTGGAAAAAAATATAAAATGCCACTCTAACAAGCCTCCTGGGACCTCAGCTGCCTGGCTTTCTGAAGAGGGAAGAGCTTGTCTGATCTAAAATGCTTTAAAAGACTCCAACAGAAACACACTGCTGTGCTCTGTATACATATTCTGTCCACACAGTCAATAATAATGGCTTGTATATGTGCAACCAGCAGCTCATACTGTTTAGATTGTACAAGAAACATGATAAAAGGTAGAGCAATAACACAGGAACTGACATGGAATGGGATTCTCCAAGGTGTTTGCACAACTTTAGTTTCCTCCAATACATTTGTTTGTCTACAGAGGCTCAATTAAACAGGCACATTTTTTTCAGTAACGCTTGACTTCACATTCATGTAAGGCAGATACCACAGTTCTAGCCAGCGAGGAGCTGCATCACAACAAGAGCGAAGACCAATATGTGCTGTAATATCTTGGAAGACCAGGCCCGAATAATATTCAGTCTAAGCAGGTCAGTTAGGGTCTCACTGACACTGTGTCAATATGAGTAATACCCAAATGGATCCAAGCAGGCTCTATCAGCTCTGATCACATTATGCGTCATAATCATCACAGGAGACGAATGTGTTTTTGATGAAAAAAAAAAGACACGTTGCTGCTCTATTCAACTGCAGCTGCTCGTAATTTGGTGGAGCATTATGCTTTGGTCAATTAAAATTTGAATAGAGTTTAATTTTCCTTGAGTCTGCAGATTTGGTCTGACTGTCTTCAGCTCAGTTGTCCTTGGAAATAAAGAAAACTTTATTTATGCACGTTGGGTTTGGGTAGGTTAAATAAGGGTCCATTTTAGATCAGGTCCAAAATTTTGGACATGTGAAGACCTCTCACTTTTGCGACTTTCTAAAACCAACAAGCCAAGAGCCTCACCTTAGATGAACAAAGCCTGTACCTCCACCTCACAGCTGGTACTGAACGCACACCAAATAAATATGGCTACCAGTGTGCAACCTGTACATGCAATCACTTTTTTTTAATGTAGCTCGTTCTTGGTCTCTTACAAACGAGTAATTTAACTTCATCTTCTTCAACTCCTTCAACTTCAAAGGTTGCTGCTCTAAAAAAAATATGTATTAAATAAATATGTAGTATTTCTGACCTGGTGAATGTATTGTCTGAAATTTCCCTGAGAAAGTACACTTGTGGCTTTAGGCTGCATCTCCTTTCTTCTCTTCACTCTTGCCCTCGACCCTTCCCCCTCTGATTGTGTGGTCATGTGAAACGTAATGGTGCCCCAAAACAAAACCTCAGTCTGTGTTTCTCATCTCCCTCCACATGGAGCTCTCTCAGCTCCCCTCTCAGTACTGAGAGCCAAAACATCCTGCTTCTCACATTAACTTTTTAAAACCACTTCTAAATGCAAATGGTTCATTGACAGACATAGTAATAAATTACCATAAGCATTACCTTTAACTAATTCAGGGACATGGACCATTTATGTTTAATTTCCTCTGGTACTATTAAAAGAATACATTTGCCAAAGAACAGAAACAAGCATGGCCGTTACCACATTAATCTCACTTAGCATCAGTGGTCGGATGTCTATGACAGAGCTTTTAACAGTAACTTAAATACCCAGGTGAAGAGGAGTAAGAGGAATCCATAAACTCCCACGATGCATCATTTACAAGTAAACTGCTCTTCAGCAGCTCTGCAATCAAAACTACTCTGTGCTGAAGGAGCAGGTTTCATTAAACATTCTGTTCAAACAGCATTTTTTTCTTTAAGAACTACAAACTTCTAGTGCACTGCTTCTAAAAATGACCATGCTTTACCACCATATATTACATATCTGTTGGCTATTAGATGCAAAAGCACAAACTGATCAATTAGAGTCAAGTTCAAAAAATGCAAAGTCAAATGATGCAACTGTTTATTTAGTGGTTTCAGCTTCTCCAATGTGAGAATTTGCCACTTTTATCTTTTTATCATCATAAATTGAACGTATATGTATTTTGGATTGTTGCTTGGACAAAACAAGCGATTTAAAGAGGACATCTTAGGCCACTGATTCTCTATTGATGATCAATATGATGTGATATGATCTATTTTCTGATATTATATAGACTGGATAATTAATCATAAAGATAAAAATAAATAAACTTACAGATTAGTAAAGAAAATAATCTGTAGTTTCAGACCTTCAAATGAGTGCATTGTAATTCATCCTTAGAGGTTTTTAAGATTTGTTACCAAAGATCAGAATCATAAGCACACATTTCTTCCAATAAAAGCAGACAAATTATAGTCATGACAATAGTGATTTCTGAAAGCATGGAACAACTGTGAGCCCTGATGTTGCCACAGTGCCAATTTTAATTAAAGCCATGTTATTATGTAAACCAAAAGACAGATTTGGGAAGACATAATGGGCGCTCACTGCCAGACAAGCTGTCCACACAGCAGGGTGAACCTTCAAGAAATCCAAATCACACATCTTAATCTTTTCTCTCTGTGCTTGTCTTATTTCCATCAGGAGTCCTGACTCCCAGCAGCAGCCATGTGAGAGGAGCTGTCAGCGAGCAGAGGATGCCCACGTCCAGCTAAAGCCGAACTGCTCCTCCCCCCTCCCTCCCTCCTGCTCCCTCCCTTCCTTCCCACATGAGGACGAGAAGATGACTATCACCAGCCGGCAGTCCTTCAATGTCCTGACAGTCATCTTCCTCCTGCTGTCTACTGCAGGTCTGTTCAGTTTAGTGTGTGTTTATCAGCGACTCTGTCTGGTCTGCAAAAGTTCATATTTTTTTCATTACAGGAGCCTTCAGACACTCGTGTAAGAGTTGCAAAGTATGTTAATATCAGGCATGTTAGGAGCAGTTTCTACAAATTCAGGATGCTTCAAAATGTGGGTCTGGGTCATTTGAGTGAGCCACTAGTGCCATGAACTAAATACAGGAAACGACCCCAAAAGACACAGTTTAATGGAAAGAAGGAAATAGATGTTGACATCAAAGGACTTAGGAGCATTTATTGCCAAAAAAGTGAACTTGGCAGGAAAAGCCTAAAAAAAAAAAAAAAAAAGAAAACCAAATGAGGCTATGCTGCGTAAGCGCACATCATAACCCTGAAAGGTACAAAGAGAAGAACACAGTCGAGACATATCTACACCATGAGATTAAGCACAAGGGAAAAGATCACAAGTCTAAAAATGATAAAATAGGGCAAGAAGAGGATGGAGTGTTGTTTGGAGAAATCAACCCAGCAGAAAACAGGAGCATGTAGCATGTAGCAGGTTAAAATAAGCTGTGAACCCATAATGACTGGACAAGTGAGAGTGTGAATGATGTAAATGACCACCTTATTTAAGAGGAACTTAAAATGCTGTTTTATCTTGAATCTCTTCCCCCTCACATACATCAAAATATGCATTAAAACCCAGAGAACCTCGACCTCTTTTCAAACAACCACTCCAAATGAGAGTTATTTATGTAACAATGTTTCTATCAAGTCTGGACAGCCGCCAGAGTCAAGATGATTTTTTTACTGTGTTTGGCAGTCAGGAAGAATGAAATGGAACTCTCCACACTGTTTTTCTATGTCTTGCATTGACTGACGAGTCACTTTGGGGATGTGAAGTAAAAGACGAGGCAACATCCCAGATTTTTCACAGATTTGTTTTGTTCTAGCAGACAGAATTATTTGATTTTCTCCAGAAACACAAAGAACTGTGTTGCAATGAACACTGTAGACTAGAATCAATTGATAGTATAATAAAGTGATTGTACATTTAACAAACTCAACAAAGTTAGCTGGTTATAAAAGTGGATATAATGTTGAGTTATTCTGAAGTTGTTTCGATTGTATACAGTCAGGTGATATTATTGATAGTAGGGCTGCAACTAACGATTATTTAAGATCAATTTATCTGCCTAGTATGTTTTTTATTAATCTATAAATTGTTTATATTGATAATAAAAACAATTTATATCTATAAGATGTCAGAACCATAGTGAAAAATGGCCATTCAGATTTCCCAGAGGCTTCACTTTTCCAGCAGTTGGGGAAACAACGGATGAGACTTTTCTTGGTCTTGAGAAGCTGCAGCATTTATTAACCGTACTGGACATTTACTGCCAGATTGACAACTTACTGCTAACCTGTCCTCTGCTCTGCTCACATTCACCGTCACTTCTCTGCCACTTGCTCAACCACACACTTGCTACGCACACACATTACGCACTGCCCTGTTCCTTAAAGGAACTGTGCTACTCTTATAACAGTACCTTTCACGTAAATGTCCTTTGAAGAATGAGGAGGGGGAGGATTCTGGGATTTGATGCACTAGTCGATGACTCAAAACAACTCCACGTTAACGTAGGGTGTCATCGTGGTTGCACAGTGTGCGAGTGAAAATCATTAGGAGCCCATTGATATTAATGATCTTGTGAAATTTTAGCAGCGGCGCTCATAATTCTGCAGAATGAATATAGGGGAAACACTGAATGATCTATGATGCTCCTCAAGGACTGACGCTCATATTCATCTGTTTTTGTTGCGTATTGTATTTGTAACACCAAATGTATATAGAAAGCCCATCGTACTTAGCTAAAGATAAAGGAATTGAAAATGGATTTTTCCAGCTTATAAATAAATTATGTGAGCTACTTGTGAATCATTCTGACTTTTGTTTGCTTGTAACTGAACACTGAATGAAAAACAAAATACAACAAAGCCGACTTTTCTATTATGTCGCAGAACAAAGACAAAACACTGTAAGCGTGGTTGCTGTCATAAATACATAAATATGATGTGTGAGCGCTGACTGATGTTCAGATGCTGCTTGTTGATGCAGCGGGAGAGAGCCATAGCTGTTTTCAGACCGCAGGCTGTAAACATACTGTAATACAAGAGCCAAGCTGTTAACTGTATCCTAAATTTCAAGAGGTGTTAATGAAATTAAGCAGGTGGGTGTGTTTACAACTGTATCATTTCCAGAACCAGCTGTTGTTCATTTGAGAAGCCAGAGACTTCCCCTGAACTCTTCTCTTTTCAAACCTTTAAGTCTTGCATCATTAGAGGACTTTATGGTCCACTTCCGATGTCAAGGGCCTCTGCTTCCTTATTGCCAGCACACCTCCCTACAACTGCTGACCCCTCCTTTATGTGCAAGGGTTTATGGGATATAAATAACATGAACTGATTGCAGAACCGTCTGGCTGATTCAGAAACCTATATAGTATAGTTAATACAAAGGTCAAATGAAGAGTTTCCTGTCTCTACTGTGTATAAGCTATCCTTGACTTCTAATCCTCCCGTCCTTCACTTTATTCTATCCTCTCCTCTGCAAAATTAAGGTTGTCGAAGGAAATAAGGCTGGCCACACCAAGCCTATTATAACCTGAAAGAGCTATCTGCTTTCAAATGCTGATCTGTCCCTGCCTGAGATTACTGAAAGACTTCTATCAGCCTGCAGTATAAGTGGTCCTTGAACTAAATCACAGCAACTCTTTTAGTGAAAACCGGTTTTTAGGCTCCACTGATGAAAGGAAATACACAAGACAAAGACAAATCAATTAAAAGGTAGAGTCCATGATTCTGGAGAAAGATTGTTCAATACACTTTTTGTCAAATTCAGCAAATATCTCCTCACGGTCAGCTAGCTGTCCGTTCTGTGTGTGCATTGACAAAAAAATCCGGTGTTCATACACAGCCGTGGCTCTCTAAATGGGAAACAAACCAAGTGGCTCTATTCCAGCCAATCAGCAGGGGGCGTTTGTGCGTGTGCACAGGACGGGGAAGTCATCAGAGCAGCTGTCTGTGTGAGGACACGACAGTCTCCCGTCTCCAGCACCCGTTAAATGGTGGGGAAGAGAGGCCGTGGCCAATTCACATAAAAGTGTTTTCTCATGGAACAGATAAGTTTCCATTTTACTAAATGTATCAATCCAGAGACAGTCTCACGGAGACCTCCCACGTTTTTTTACGCTCTGACTTTGTATATGTGTTTTGAACTTATTAACTGTATCAATGAATCAATATATACAAACACTGTCGATTTCTTCCTATTGAGCGGCAGTGCGCCACTGCAGAATTGTCAGTGCCACTACTAAAATTTCACACGATCATTAAAATCAATTGGCTACTAATGATTTTCACTGTGCGAGCACAATAACACCCTACATTACCAAGGAAATGCTTTGAGTCATCCTCCCTCTCCTCATTCTAAGTGAAAGGTACTGTTATAAGAGTAGCATAGCTGCTTTTAGGAATATGGCAGTGCGTAATGTGTGTGCGTAGCGAGTGTGTGGTTGAACATGTGCAGAGACCGAGCGGCAGAAAAGTAACAGTGAATGCAAGCAGAGCAGAGGAAAGGTTAGCAGTAAGTTGTCAGTCTAGCACACACATAGTACAGTACAGGCTACAGTGTGTCTTGTCTGTTGTTTCCCCAACTGCTGGAAAAGTGAAGGGGGTTAGCCCTAAAGTTAGCGAAGTATGTTTCTGTGCAGTTTCTGTACTGTAGCACTACTATGCAGCAAACAGAGTCTGTCTCCAGGCAAACCAGAACATTCATTCTAGGGCTATGAGCTATTAGCTACGAGGGTGTTGAACAAGTGGGTCTGTCCTGGTCCATTGTGATGGGCATTAACCATCCTCAGCCCTGTAAACTGACACTCATTAACTCTAGGTCATTTCTCTGACAGATTGGTAATTTATTATCAGATGGAGTCTCAGCTGCTCCAGCAGTACATTCCTGTGATTTCAGTTTCGAGTGAAAATGTATTGGTTGACAGATTCTATAACAAAAACAATATTGTTTTTTATGCTGTGTGACAGCAAGGATTCACAGATTTATCCTCTCCTGAAGCTGCAGGGACATTAATGCACAGCTACAGATGAATGCAAATAACAGGGCTCGAGACTAATGGCGTCTTCAGGCGCCCCTGAATACCTCCAGAACAAAGGGGATTTTAGATATAATTTTTTTTTTATTTATTTATTTTAATCTATCACTTAGTAAATGACAAACATTTTTTTAAAATGTGAACATAGCAGAGAGCAGAGCAGAGCTGCAGAGCTGCTACTCAACAGCGGGCAGCTTCAATTTTCATCAGGCATGAATTACTGACTCACAACTAAGCAAACTAACAGGGAATACTAAGAAATATACAGACACTAATAACAATTATTTCTACAATTATATAAGAGAGACTGCTGGAAAAATTGGTGCACTCAGCATGCTACAATCTTTCCAGACCACATGAGTTATCAAAAGCAGAAACGGGACCGCAGCAGGCAGCATACATAATAGGCTACATAAATATGAAACTGCATTGCAAAGGCACAGTTCACCATGGAAACGTTTACAATTACTGAAAGCGGCATCTCTAATCTTTAAAGTAAATCGTTAAAGAAAACACTCATACATCAACAGGGGGTGGATTTAGTGATCTGGAGCCCTGAATAAGAGTGTTGTTTGTACCAAATATTTTTAATGTATTTGGGATACAGTCATCCCGTGTAGAAAAAAAAATACTTGCTTTTATCTCCTTTGTGTAACTCCATCTAAGGTTTTGTAATATAATGTAGAAACAGCAACTTCCATAACCAGCCTGAGGAAAACACAAATACCTGAGCATAACTGGTATTTCTATTCAGAAGCACTGACACTGCTTTGTTTACATTATGAGATAATAGATTAGATGTACTCCATGTATAAATGTCATACATACAAATATGATATCTCCCATCTGAATATTTTTGCTAGTATACTGTGTTTATTTTCTGTTCTTTGGTCCTTCTACATTAATATTACAGGCATCCTCTCTAGTCATGTGAGGCTTCCAAAAAAAACATTAATTACTCTTGTTTTGTAGTTTGGCTGCTGCAGGTTGAAAGGTGTTTTCTTGAGAGATGTTTTCAATCAATAATTCTAATAATATAAGGATAAGGCACTTTTGCTATATTAGATAGTAGTTAGTGGGGAGACAAACACGAACTATGCCTCAAAGTTCAAGAATCATATCTCAATTGTGTCGTTATCTCCCGAGGATTTCTGAATGCATTTTACATCTAACGTTTTGTCTTCCCCATCACTGCAGCTCTCTCAGCTCATTACCGGGTGTGTGAACCCTACTCCGACCACAAGGGGCGTTACCACTTCGGCTTTCACTGCCCACGCCTCTCAGATAACAAGACCTATATGTTCTGCTGCCACCACAACAACACCGCCTTCAAGTACTGCTGCAACGAGACGGAGTTCCAGATGGTCATGCAGATCAACCTCACCACCACCTCTGACGGTTATGCACACAAGTGAGTGATAATAATAATAATAAAAACAGCCATAATAATAGCAACAAAGACAATGATGATGATGCCCTGCTGATGACAACACTTGACAATGACTTTTTACGTACTGTCAAATTATTGACAACTGCTACACAATAATACCTGACAATTGCCATGATGTTCCAGGCACATATGCACTGATCTGTCATTTCATTACAAACTAGAAAGAATTCAGAGCAAGCATGCCTCCCAAGACTGCAGAGTCCTCTAAATCTGTATTTTAATAATAGAAAATGTTTGGAAGTTTTCCATCCACATCTGGATCTGGATCAAAACACACACGGTGATGGACAATCATGTCGATTTTGGGATATACCCAAAATGGATGGATTATTAAACTGACCTAGCGGGCATGGGGCCACTATGCCAGACTCATTTTTTTGTTGGAAAAATAAAGGGCTCAGTGAGAGGTACAGATGTTATTTTTTTTTGCTTCTGATCCTGAACTAAATCTATATTAAGTATCTGAGTTGAGTAAGAATACTCCATGTATTTTTATTATATTTTGTTTTTCCCACATAATACAGCTTATGTCATACATATGTACGTCTAAATATGGTTGCAATTTCACAACGCATTCAAGAGTTTTTGTAAAATGTCCTATAAACCTTTGCTGAAAATGTGATGGCACATGAAAAACAAATTAATTCATTTTTGTCGACATCATCCAAATATGTACCAAATTAGGATGGTATAGGATGAAATGTGTAGAACAAAAAGAATCTAAATCTGTTAAGAGGAAATGGACGAGATCTGTAATGATTACATTGATCTTGAAATGCAAGAATAAGGCAGGATATTTGTCCCTATGCTTTATGGTTCAGGAGTAATGAGCCACAATGTGATTCATAAATGGCCACATTCTGGAGCTATCCAACCAAAAAAATAATTAGTTCTTCTTTGGGCCATGACGGAACTTTCCACCAAATTACACTGAAATGTGTTTTGGTAGTTTTTGAGATATCCTGCTAAAACATAAACAAACAAACAAATAGGACCAAAAAAACATATCCGCCTTGGTGGAGGTAGTTAGGGGGAAAAAAATAGGTTGTGCTGAATTGAGTAGAGTTTTATGCAAACAGCTGTGGTTGGAACAAACAGTTTCAGAGATGACATTTCCTCAGATCAGATGAAAACAGCCGGCCATATTCGGCTGGCTCCCTCGACAGTATCGCGCTCATTGACACCGTTTGCCTCTTGCTCAGAGGTTCCAGTTACATTGATCTACACCTACAGAGAGATTCAAAACCACCACAGTGAAGAACAGAAGCTGAAAGCAGTTGTTGTGTTGTGAGAAGGACTTTTCCTCATGAGAGTACACCAAGGCAGATGTTCAGTTGCCGGTTATTATTATCAAGTATCACTATAGTATCCTAGACTATATCATAGGAATTCATGAAATGAATTATAGTATACTTTCTAGTATTATTATTAGTAAACTACACTGAACACACCAAGATATTACAGTATGATATCACAGAGGACACATAAACCTGAAGGCACATGCATCCCTTGCAGGATAAGCAGATTTAAGCTGAATAAAGGACACAGAAAAATGAGCCTCTTGTTCTGTGGGAGCTCTCAGTGGGAGGGCTGGGTGACAAAAACACATCTCTCTGTACTAATGCCCTCCCAGCATGCCTCTGTCTCGGACGGTTCACACTGCCCTGCAGCAGGTCATGATATTTCATTTTATTGTCAGATGGCCTGTTGGGCCATTCCTTCATCCTGGCTCACAGTGCGAGAGGACTGCTGGCTTGATATTTACCACTGGCAAAGTGAGTTAAGCTGGCCATAATTCTGCTCTCTCCTCACCCTGCGTGGTGAAAGTGGTATCATAGTTTGAGATTTACTGCAGTTTGAGGTAAAACCAAAGGTATTTGGGCTCTGAGGGTTTCACGGGTCAGTGCATTATGGCATATAGTCCTCTATGTAGTTAGTTACTCTGTACTGAAGTAGTACTGAAATAGATTCAGTGTGCAAGAGTTATATGAGAATACACTTATTATTATTAAGAGCAACAAGAAAAGCTACAAACTTTTGACAGATAATCAATTGCATCTGCTTTCCTTCTTGGAGGAAGCTGTGTTAAATATTGAATAACATTTACTTTAGTTGTGTGGTCATGATCGATCCCTCCAATGACTGTGCATATATTCTTGTTTGCTTACCCTCAGGCTGACTTACAGTAAACACAGCCCTGCATGGAAAGCCTGTTGCCTCCTGAAATTACCTTAGTAGACATACAAATTAAATTATAGGTAAATGTCTCTGACGCAGAGGCGAGGAAAGGTAAATGCAGTTAAGGAGACATTTAGGTTTGAGTGCAGTAGTGGTGTTCGCCTGCCCTGGTGCTCATTTGAGTAGCACGGATGTTCGTTTTAAAGCCATTTATTCAGATAAATATCCCCAAGGCCACATCATATTCAAACAGAAGTGGATTCACTTGTTTTTTTGAACTAGAAGCACTACAGGCAAACAAATTGCAAGGTATGCCTAAATGACATAAAAGATGAGTTTACCTCCAAATAAATCTCTATTTCTTAGTAATATTCTGTTTCATCTCTGTCTCTCAAAGTCAGAATAATATTTTTTCATTCTGTCTAATATAAGCTTCCTGATAGGACTGAATCACTTTCTATTTGTGTGATATTCCCCAATTAAATGCCCTCTGCTTCATATAAAAAGAGGGAGGGAAGGAGGAAGTTGGGTGGGTGGGTAGGTAGTTAGGTGGGTTATTAATCCCCAGGGGGAAATTTCTTTTTTACAGCAGCAATAGCAGTAACACAGAATAAAATAATAAGAACAACAAGAATAAAAATTAGGATAATAAAATCAAGGGTAAGGATAAAAAATAAACAAACTATACAGGATTGAAATATACAAATGTGTAGTGCTCGGAAAAAGAGAAAAAAAGATACTAAGTACCCCTGTTTTGGCAAATGTTGCTTCTCAAATCTCTAAGGAAGATAGTTCTGCTCATTTACCTTGCTGTAATTTACGGATGTGGGTGGACTAAAAGAAAGTTCAAATGTACTTCACATAAATTCAGCTGGATCATGTAATACATGAAAAAAATTTATGAGAGCTAAAAACGAGGAGCACAGATTTTTGGAGCCACTTTGGAGGAGCCAAGATGAAATCTCGTGCTAATGAAATTCTTGGTCCAGTTAAAGAAGCAGTATTTAAAAAGCAGCAAAACGAACAGATGGACGGTATATATATATATATATAGGATTTGATAAATGTCCGTGCTCTTTCCAGCATGGTCTCTCGCCACATGAACAGCAAACATTCACACCTGGCAGCTCCATCATAGTTATTAGGAGTTAAGAACCCAGTTTAAGGGTATCTGGATGGTAGCTAGTGAGCATGTAAAGAATGTTTATCATTGTCTTACCCAGATTACACTGTGCTAATACTCCTAGTCTGTCTTTTCCGCAGTAACTACACAGCCCTGGTCGGAGTGTGGATCTATGGCTTCTTCGTCATGGTGCTGCTGGCCCTGGACTTTCTCTACTACTCAGCCATAAACTACGAGCTGTGCCGGGTCTACCTGGAGAAATGGGGTCTGGGGGGACGCTGGCTGAAGAAGGCTCGGAGTCAGTGGCACAGGTCCATGCCAGAGGAGAGCGAAGCCCAGGCTCAAGCTCAGCCCATGGTCCCCAGCCACTACCAGCCCAGACACAGCCTCCGGGGGGAGAGCCACAGCCCCACACTCCTGCCCTACAACACATCCACCGCATGGTGAGTTACAGTCTGTCACATGACAACTGCCAACCTACAGTTTGGCACTGACATCGACTGTAAAACTGCAATATTCAGCAAATAGGGCACTGAGATTTACGTCACAGATCTTCTGGGTAACCTGTCTTCGTGGAGATCCATGAGAGAGTTGTCTTTATATAAATAATAATTGATAAACATGACAGGTAGCTGGACTGAGACTGTAGGGATTTTGATGTTGTTCATTAACATTTATAAAAGGCAAACTGATGGTGTAGCTATGTTTTAAAATTATTATCAAGTCCATTTTTTTGTATAGTGCAAAATCACAAGTTTGTCTCAGAGGGTTTTATATCTTAACAAAATACCACATTCTCTATCTATAGACCCTTGATTCAGATTAAGAAAAACTCCACAAAAAACTTTGAACAGGAAGAAAAAATGGGAGAAATCCCTGAAAGAGCGGAAGTGGAGGGATTCCTCTTCTAGGACATAGTAGTATGTATAGCTTGGCAATGACCAATTCAGTTACCCAAAATATTTGTTGTGTTTTGTTTTCTCAGCTACCTAACTAGCCATCTGTCTAATTTAGCAAAGCAATCTGTAACTTTGAGGGCGCACACAGCGAGGATGCAGACCAGTGTAAGCTTCAGTGCAAGTCTATCAAAATGAAAACATGTTGCACAACTCTTCTTTTATGGACTTAATTTAGCAAAGAAGCCAGTGTTTACTTCAGATCTACTGTCAATGCTAACCTCCGCAGCACACGTGTGTAATCCAAATGTTTTTATCCATTGGATGTAACATCAGTGAAGTTATCAGTTCCCTGTAAGTGATAATACAGCACAAAACAGCACAAAAATCTGACAATATGTGTTAAACTTTAGAGCACAAAACATACATTTAGTAACATAGCCATTGATTCCCTAGAACTGAACTGAGCATAACCCTGTGCTATCGCAAAATCTACTCTTGATAAGCATATTAGCAAACTACAGAGACTCTTGCTATTGTTGGGATAATCCATGAATTGGATTATTATTGGAAATGAACAGATTCTTAGAAACAAATTCAAGGCTCCCTTTCAGAGATTTCCTTTTTTGGCTGGACTGGTCACAGACCCCGATAACCCTGTCTGTCTGTCACTGACTGACTGACTCACTGAGTGATGAAGTTACACAACTGGTTGGCCGGCCCAGTGTTGGAGTTAACACTGAGCACAGTCTGAAAATAAGTTTTAAAAACACACATTTACCGAACCGAAGCGTCTCATATGGAGGCTCTGACACTGACAGGAGCACCAACCTGCAGATACAAAGAGACGCGACAGATCCATTTTACCAGCCTGCACAGCAGCTAGCAGCTAGTTAGCATGGCTGGCATTGTTAGCATAGCCATGCCATGCTGTGTGTGGCCAATAGACTGTCTAAAAATAAGGTGTAACCGCTGTATTTCTGGTTTAACAGCACCGTGCTGGGCAGGTGACAGGTGTGTTTACGTCGTTTGTGTGCTCTGAAAGACGTCACAGCGTGGATATAAAGTCACACAGCTGACAGATTATTAGCCTAGCATGCTAATCCTAAGTAAACTTATAGATGAGACTATATGTTTACAGACAGGTAGAAACAGATTAAAGAGCAGGGGGAGTTAAAAGATAATTAGAAAAGTTATAATTAAAATTAAAATAAGTTCTCTTTCAAATCAAACATCCCAAGATATGAGTGGAAAGTATTGTTCTTGCAACTGCATTTATAACCTTTTTTTGACCCAAACGTTGCTTAACCATGTCATGTGACATGCTACTTCAGTACACTGTAACAACATATATCACTGAGACCACAACAGAAAATACAGATGAACATCTATCCCTGTAACAAATTGGCCACATTTTCTCACATTGACCATACATGGTCGGTCCAGTCATATACTAGGTTTTGACCTAGTCGTGTTTCATTTCTTTTTAACACTGTTTCTCTCTGTGTCTCATTTTCTTGCTTGCCTGTTTTTCTTTGTACTCAAGTGTTTTGTTACGTAGAGAGCAACATGGCAGAGAAACAGCGTGTCTAGCAGGACAAATTAGAGCATTTCTAGCATACTTTTCCCAAGCCATCAGGGAGGAAGCTCCAACATCAGGCTCCCTGTTTACTTAACTTCCTTATTAAGACTGAAGCGAACACATACACACACACACAAGCACACAAACGATTACTGCCATCCAATGATACTGATACTGTTCCTTTCTATATCATGCTAACTCACTGGTAAGGAATCCAGTCGTTTCAATATCTGGTTTCCCTTTGACTAAGGAATACAGACTTTATCACAATATTTAAAGAATTCTGCCTTTCCGCCCTAATTGATAATTTTGTGGATATTTTGTGGACATTTAATTTGCTGAGTATATTTAAGTTTGACTTATTTTAAATTAATAAAATGAGTAAGGGATACACTATTTTCCCACCAGAATGTTTTTCTGGCCATGTCAGGAAATTAAATGTACAGAAACTATGAGCAAACAAGTGAAACAACATTAAAACATGAAAAAGACACTGACTGCGTGATCACAGTGTCCCTGGCTCAAGTCTCGCCGGGGACCTTTGTTTCTTGTGGAGATGCACTGATTGATCAGCCACCGATCAAAATGGACAGTTTTCAGCTGATCGGCCATGACTGGCCCCGATCAGTCTCATATCCGATTTTTTGCCGGTCAAATTTACACACATGCTGCACATAGCCTCATGATGGGTCACATCGTGCACACAGCGGCACAGAAAGTAACACACACACACACACACACACACACACACACACTAAATTATATGAACTGCAGCAGAGACTTGCCGTCGTCTGGTAACGTTACAGCACGTCTGCTGCAGTTTTTAACTTGTTTCAACATTAATTTACCCATTTTATTTACCGGCAACATGTCGCACACCGTCATCACGACCACTAAAAGGCAGGGCTCAGACAGCGGCCTGAACACGGACTACACCGGAACATCCCGGGTCTGCTCAAGATGGGACAGATGGTGAGTCGGTCCAGCCCAAAACAGCCTATATATAACACAGAGTTTACACACTGGGACATGTTCAGCTGTTTACACACAGTTTACCTGAAACCAGGTGATTTTACCTTTCAAGGCAAAGTCTGACATTAATGTTTTATTGAAAATCAACTGAGGTGTGGCTCTGCTGTTAATACTGCTGCTGTTTTTGTTTATATTATATTTAATTTAACCTCTTTCTCATTATCTGATACACTAACATGAATCCTGCTGTGTGTTTCAATCTGTAGGGAAAAAATTGAATTAATACTGCTGATAAATATTATTAATCTAGATATGATGACCAAATAATTAGAGCAGAGTGAAAACCCGTTGAGTGCTACAAATCACTATTACAATGATATGAGAGTTGATATTCGCTATATAAGTAAAGTGCTTTTTGATTACACAAAAAAAGATAATATTTAGAAATTGACAAAATATTATAGGTGAAAAATAGGGTGGGAAAGTACTTTATGGTACCCACTAGGGTTAATCTGCAGCACTGACAAATATCTTATCAGTATTTTACTTTGAGGTGACTTCAACGAACAAAGTTCATCATGTATTTAGAAAACCAAATACTGTGTTCATGTTTTATATGAACAATGTTTTATTATGAACATACCATTGAATTTTCCATTAAAGAAAAGTTACAAAAATGTTTGTGCATGCTGTCAATTATAATCTTAGAAAGAAAGAAAATCGTAATCGGCCAAAATCAGAATCGACTGCACTCTGTAACATCAACCTCTTTTCAAAAGAGAAATTTTCTTGGTTTTAAGTCTGACCGGCTCATTAGGTTGCTGTCATTATTAATGAATAGAGAAGAATAGAATAATGTGAAAGCTCCCCTGCCAGCCAGGGGCCACTAACTCATATTTAACCTGAATTATTTGGCTCTGAGTCACATTAGAAACTCTTCTGTGGCAAAACACCATCTGCTATCCTTTCAGTTTATCTTTTTATTACCTTTGAGAGCAGTCACAGTAATCTCAAGGTGTGTTAGGCTGCGTGTGACTTGTGAAAACATACAGGATGATTTACAATGCTAGACGTGAACTATAACATACTGAAGATGCAGGGAATGTTTCTTCTTTTGGCAGACATTGGTCAGACTCTCATAATGCAGCTATACAATCACAGAGCAACACAGTCTGAACAAACCTACATTTTTGTGCAATTTTTCATTCAGTTCTCCGTCTCAGACACTGTGCACCCTATCTCTCTGACTGGGGCTCAGAGTCTCTTCCTAGAGGTAGACATCTCTCTCGGGTCATGATAATTTAATGTGGGCAGAGTTTTGACAAATGGCTTTGAGAAGCAGTGTGGACTGCGCAAGCCATAGATAGAGGAGCTGGAATGCTGCAGAGGGATCCTGGGGCTGCTCTGCTGGTGGAAACATGGTTAACTAAGACTGGACATATCCATGGAGCCTACTCATTAGACATGAAGTCAGTTCAGTATGATAGGACTCATCAATCCTAGACTGGCGAAGTTGACCTGTACCGGCAGCTCTGCAGCTATAAGCCAAGGATGTCTATAAAAAGGTGTTGAAACTTCAGCAAAATACTCATTGACAACGCGGGCCTATAAAATGAGAGCATGCTAAATTCATGGTAATGAATTTGCTGTTTACAGTATGAGTGATGGGAAATGCCTTAAGGTTTGATAGCAGTGTGGGATAATCTTGTATATCTTTTTTTTTTTTTTTTTTATAAAAAGTGAAACTGCTCTCTAATAAACAGGATAGCATTTACAAAGAGCTAAGAATATACTTCGATAATCACTCACATCGCTAAAAAAGTGACAGATGCTGGGAGCTAAATTCGGTCACAAGCAGTTTCTGGGGCACGATTAGAATAGCCTGTTTGCTTTTTCACACAGTAAAGCCCTTCTCACAATCCAGATAACGCTTACACTTTTTCTTAAGTGTGTTAAGTAACAATGATGGCTGATACTGTATGTATACCAGGGTCGATGTTACCCACACAGTGCGTCATCAGATGGCCCATGGTTTATTTGCGGGGGTACAGATCTTTATCCCCAGAGAGGATGCAGTGAAATGGCTCAGAAAACTTGGGTCCACTTAGTTGAACATCTGTTGGCCAAATGTAAACAAATAGAGATGGGGTCAAGTCCCACAACTGGCGCAGCAGCATCTAAAAACAACCCAGTCACACAGCAACTCAGGAATTCAGCACAAATGGTTACCAGTGCAGTGGAGCAATCCTGACAGTGAGTCAAAGTATCAAATCATTTCTCCACATGCGCAGATCTATTTCTTCAGAGAAAGTGCCGCTTGGCGTTCAGCGTGTGGGAATTCTGTTTACCATAACGCTACATGATCGGGCTGGTATGTACTGCTGAAGATCTGCTGGGGGTTCAGTGTGGGCAGCCTGGGAAATTGTTATTACTTTCCCTTTATTAAAATCTCCTATTCATGTTCAGTTTGAACAAATACAGTAAAGGAAACTTAACTGGTGCCATTCTTAACCAGGTGAGGCATGATCCAGGCGAGAGAAAAACAACAGGTCTGATGAGTCAGATATTATGGTTTACCTTCACTTTTTAAGAACAATGCCTCGTTTCTTTATGGGCAAGGGACTGCCAGTAAATGGAAGATTACCCACAGGGTAATCTGGCACTTAACAGAAAAAAGAGACCAAACAGCAACAATTTAAGGATCTCCATGTCTTGAATGAAAAATTGAATGTAACAATATCCACTTTTATATTGTTAAATAACATCCACTTTAAAATCCATTCAAATTAACACAGTTGGAGCATGATGGGTGGTGTCAATAAAGGGGTACTTGAGCTCATCTACTGTAAGCTATCACACCAGCTGTGTTGCCATTAACATATTTTATGTGCATTTTGAAGTATCGCATTAAAAAAGCTTAATGGAAACGCCCAAATTTGAAAAAACTTCCCCAATTTCGCAAAAAAGTTTTTAGGGTGGGTTTTGAGGTGGGTTTTGAAAATGTCAAAAAAGAGTTTATGCACCAAATGGATAATAGAAACGTATAATTCCACTCTTACCGTCTTCCAGTGTCTCAAGATAGCATGAAGCATGACCAGTACTAGCTGACATGAAAGAACAATTACAACTTTCCCAATTAAAACCTATTCCTGAAGAACTCTCTCCATTTTTCCTGTTTACTGGTGGATTATTTAAGCCCATACCACCTTCTTCTGTGTGTTGCGTAGCCTAGTTTATTCGCTTTAAACCAGTCTATGGAAACGCACCTAATTCGCATTTTTCTTTTTGCGACATTTCAAAAGTTTCTCTTCAAATCTAATGGAAACACAGCTATTGCCACAGGAAAAAAAAAACATTTTGGCATCATAAAACTTAGCAGGGTTCTCATGTAATTCTTAAACAGCAATAAACTCAGCTGTTCCTGGAAGCTCCTGCTCAATCGACATTAATTGCTCAGCAGCATTAAAGCCCTGATTGGTTGTCCACTGATGGTTATTAGGACATTACAGGTTTGGCCAGGATCCCGGGTAGTGCCAACCCTCTTTGCCCAGTAGTTTACCTCTAGCAATTAGCAGCAGTGGGGAGCAGCAGCATCTTCTGAAGAAAGAAAGAAAATTTTAAAGGAGCTTCACAGTGAGGTTCTCCTGCAGTATATTATCACTTATTTTACATTCCTTTTGTAGCGTTCCCACTTTGACACTCTCCCCTCTCAGCACTACAAGAAATATCTGATCTGCTGCTGTCATTTCAGTCTGGCTTTACTGCACATCTTAAATACACTTAGTCTGCCTTTAGTCAGTGCTGATCAAGACTTACTGTGCAAAAATAGCTACAAGATGAAGATAAAAAAAAATAGGCTGTGGCTTTTCTAATGTCCTAATGTTAGAAATTTTGAGGTTAGGGGTCCAAGTCCCCCTTTACAGTACTAGAAATTCCTGAACAAACACCAACATGAAAAATGGCCTTAACTTTGATAGTAAATAGTAGACAGGTGACAGGAAATGAGGGGAGAGAGAGAGCAGGGATGACAAGCAACTAGAGATGCACCGATTGGAATTTTCTTGTCTGATTCCGATTTCCGTTTTTTTGAGTCTGACTTGCCAATTTTGATTTTAGTGTAATCAAAAAGCACTTTACTTAATATCAACTCTCATGTCATTTTAATAGTGGTTTGTAGCACTCAGTGGATGTACAGTTTTTTTACTTTGCTCTTCTTATTAGGTCATCATATCTAGATTAATAATATTTATCAGCTGTATTAATTCAAATTTACTATTTTAAATGGTTCCCTACAGATTGAAACATACAGCAAGATTCATGTCAGACTGTCAGATAATGAGAAAGATATATGATATAATATAAACAAAAACAGCAGCAGCATTAACAGCAGAGCCACACCTCAATTGAATTTCAATAAAACAGACTTTTCCTTAAAAGGTAAAATCACCTGGTCTCAAGTAAACTGTGTGTAAACAACTGAACACGTTATATATAAGCTATTTTGGGCTGGACCAATTCACCATCTGTCCCATCTTGAGCAGACCCGGGATGTTCCGGGTGTAGCCTGTGTTCAGGCTGCCGTCTGGAGCCCTGCCTGTCGGTGGTTGTGATGACGGTGTGCGACATGTTGCCGGTAAATAAAACGGGTAAATTAATGATGAAACAAGATAAAAACTACATAACGTTACCAGTTGACAGCGAGTCTCTGCTGCAGTTCATATCATTTAGTTTTAGCGTGCACGAGTGTGTGGCTGTGACTTTACTGTCTGTGCCGCCGTGTGCGTGACATGAAACATCGTTCGGCAAATGTGTAAATTTGACCGACAAAAAAAATCATATATATGAGACTGATCAGGGCCAGTCACCGGTCATGGCAGATCACCTTAAAAAACCAGCCATTTTCGATCGTTGGCCAATCAATCAGTAAGTCAAACTTAAATATACTGATAAGCAAATTAAATATCCACCATGTGTCACTTTTAACTGTGGAATGTAAACCCCCAGGTTGTTTAAGTCCCAAATTCCCAGAAAAAATATGCCCTTAATAGTAGCTAGGGACCTGCTCATTTGCTGTCAGAATTAAAAATACATGTCTCAACGTTGGTTTAATGTGTGCTGAGCATCTGCCAGAAGTGTCATAGATAAAAGCGGAGGAAATGAGATGTTGGGCAATATCAAGTGACACCAATGCACATCAACCAGAACACATCACAGAGTCCCTTGGCAATTTATAAAGCACTTGGCACGAAGTTGCAGCGCCGCCTCGTGCCAGTATCCACCCACTCACTCCAAGATCGGTGGCTTACTGGGCCAGATGGGCTTAGCCGTGGCTCGAGCGGTCCATGTGAGGTGGCATCTGTCACCACATTCAGCATACCTGACTCACCAGCAATCGTAGCACTGCAAGCCCCAGTGACTCAGCGTTATCATCATTCAGTCTAGTAAATGGAGTCTCCATCACACTCTTAGTCTGTCTAATACATAGGTAACCATCCCTAACGCCAGGACTTAGACACCTGCTGGTCTGTCTGCTGAGAAAATGACACTCAGCTACATTCTGCTCGACTCAAAACGCTGAAACACACAACTTATTTTTTTCTCCTGTTTCTTTTTCTGTCAGTGTGTGATCAAAGCCTAGTTCTGTCTCCTGCATATTCACATCCATCTTTGAACCCCCTGTTTGGCTTTCTGTGGTAATAATAGAATTGTACATTATGAAATTATTCCTGGCCTGTCTGTCCATGGAGCAGCATGCCAAGACCTTGTCCAATTAAAGCAACACTCTCCATGTGGTGTGAGTTAATTAACATCATAGATGCTACAAAGGCAGCCAGGCACAGAGTTGTGCTGCAAGCTAAAGAGAAAGATTCTCCTGATCTTTACCTCTTTGTAAGTTGTAGAATGTCCTTTAGCATTGCCACTAGCAAATGGGGTCGCTAGATTTTTTTATGTTTATTTTTTGGGCTGTGTGTTTGTAATCTTTTATTAGATCTGTTGTCACACATTTACTTTCCATTTTAGTGATTTTCTCTAGAATGCAACAATAGAATTACCCTCAAATGTTTGTCATCACCCTGATAATAACAAATATTCCCGTGTCCCTACAAGAATTCAAGGTAAATCAGAAATAAGGTCAAAAGGTGGAAACTTTTTTCCCCCATTAACAAAGTAGTTGATGATTCATGATTTTGGGCAGCAGAAAAGGGTGCGGTTGATGTGATTCATGGAGGTATGGTGGGCTTAGAGTCTTTACAAGAATTACAGACTCATAAAATATTCCTGTAAATCTGATTGCTTTTTGAAAAGCAAAGCGGCTGTTTTATTAGTCTTTGTGTTTTCGGGCCTTGAGCAGATTTTCTAGCCAATATATTGTTATATAAAGATGAATGTGGACCATGAAGCACAAAGCACACACGTCGTGATGTGAGACAATTTCAGCCATGCGGCTAAAAGCCGTGTCCATGTTGTTCAATAGGATCCAGGCAATTTTCCCAAACAACTTCTGTGGAATTTGACAATGCAGAGACATGTGCACTCTGGGCTTAAAAATGGCTGTTTGGAGAGGACAGAGAAATGATACATCCTCCATTTCTTATTATTCTTTGTTCTCTGATCATTTTTTGACATCATCAAAACGTTCTTTGTATGCATGTGATCTTGAAATGTTTCTGTTTTTTGACAGTAAATTCTCCTAACAAGGTTCACTTGCTTAGTTTTCTTAAGCTTTCAACAGCATCTCATTCCCCTCAGCAGCAAATAGTTTGAGACCTGAGATGGATAGTTGTTTTCATGTGACTCAAACCTGTAAGTAACTGATTTTTTGGCCATTTGGGGGCAACAGAACAAGCTGTGAACACAAAAGTGACACATCACCTTTTATGGTGATCTGGCAAACTTGGCAAACAAGGCCTATTTACTCAACCAGCAGATATGGAGCAACATTAGCAGGAGTCATTCATTCATTTCTTGCACCCTAATTAATCCAAGTCCAATATTGACTCTACTTATTGCTCTGTTTTTGGTCTCTATTAACTCACTTTCTTTATCTCTCTGACTCTTAAGTTGTTAAATGCTACACATACGTTCACCAGCTAGTAGACAGCCGGTGTTGTATGTTTCCAGTGTCCATTACCAGAGAGCCTCCCTTAACGGAGACAGGGGTTAGGCTCTCCCCACATTTACACTAAAACCATCGGATATCACAAGACTGAAATTACTTAGGTTGTGTGATAACAACTAAAGCATCTACATGACAACTGTATCTGCTGATGAAAGCCATGGAAAGTGAACTTTGTGTCAATGTTTTGTCAAACTGATTTTCCAAGGTAAAGGATGAACCTTCATGCTAAATGTCTGTTTTTCTCTCTGGGCAGAATGATGCTGTGAGTGGACGAACTGAAGAGTAGCAACACCTTGTTTCCTTATGTGGTACAGAGGAGATGCCCCACAGACACCTATCTTTGGACCACAGACACAACACCACTGGTGGGCTAGCCATACTGTAGTAGTTCACAATGACTACTGCCCCTTTATAATGAGCACAAAACACCCATGGACTGACAGAGGCAGGCCGACGTGGCATTTAAAAACTCAGCTGAACAAAGGCTGCGAGGAAACACAGAGGGCCGTACTGCTACTGCCACAGCAAAGGAGCGACAGACACACTCAACTGCTCACAGGTGTTCAGTTCAAGGCCTGGAGTATCCCAAACAAATCCGAGCAGAACTGGATGAACTGCAGCAAGCGAGAAGGCTTGCCTGTTTTTAAAAAAAAAAAGCTCATCTTTCTAGATATAAAATGTTTATTACACTGCTGTGTCAGTTTGTGTTCAGTAGCAATTAGACACAGTTGTGGGTTATCTATTTGGTGATTTATTTATGTGAACTAGTCAGAGAAATATATGAGTGGTTAACATTCGGAACATGTAACAGCTTAGGTTGATGCTGAGCATCTCACTTAGAGTAGAATGTTTTGTTACTTGCTGAATCTAGACACAAAATGTCTGCAGCCATGTTGAAAAATAATATCTTGTATGAAATGTTTTAGGTCTCCTTTCTGCAAAACGAGTGATTTCTCTATATTGTAACGTGTCTGACAAGGACATAATGCCATACAGTTTAGCTGCTGTAGATCTAAAGGTTTTACATTAGGGCATCAAGATTTCTTATAGGTTTAGTGAGGAAAAGGATCTTGACTCTCAATAAGTTATTTTACCCAAAACACTAATGAGGATCAGGGATGCCTTCACAACAGCAAAGAGCTGTATGCTATGTTAAACATAACCTTAACCCTTGGCTACAAGCCTATTTAAGACCATTACTTACAAAATTAGTGTGTGACAGTTGCCTCGGTAACCTCATCCAATGACTTGTTTGCCCTTCCTCATTACCGGAGCTGCTTGTAACAGCTTCATTAGCAATATAATGCAAATGAATATCCATTTGGTTCTTTTATAAGGAGCGCTCCATATCCCACACTGGTAATAGACAATTGTAAGTGATTAGCCATAATAGAAAATGTAAAAGAAAAAAAAAAAAAACATTAAAACCCCCTTCGCTGTCAGCAATAATGTACAGTAGCTTAATCAGAGGGATGACATGGTATGTAGAAGTCAGAGCGGCCAGCCAAATGAGTGCACAGTGCACTGGGTATTCACTGAGGTGTATCGCAGAGAGGTTTTCTCGGTTTACATTTAAATAAGGTGAAGTCAATGAAATGGACATATAATATTTCTGGATAATGAACTCCTATTGGGAAAGGTCTCAGACATTTAAAAAAAAAATGCTTTTACTTACTAAGGCTGCAACTAATGATTACTTTTATCATCAATCATGTTTTTATCCATTAATTGATTAATCATTTGATCTAGAAAATTGTGCAAAATGCCCATCATCATTTACTACAGCCCAAGGGGATGTCTTCAGATGTCCGGCGACCAACAGTTTAAAACCTAAAGATATTAAATTTACTATCATGTGAGGAAAAGAAATCTCACTTTTGAGAAGCTGAAACTCAGGATTTGTTTGGTATTTTTTGCCTGAAAAAAGCTGCACAACAATTTTCTGTCAAACAACTAATATAAATCAATAATTTCTAATTGTTTCAGCTCTACAAGAAAAGATTTCACATCGTCTGCGAATCTGAATTAGCTGCTAAAATATACAGTACGTTTTTTTTCAGTAATCCATAAAATGCTGTCCTTTCTGATTGAGGAGAGCAAACAAAGCAGCTGCTGATGCCAGACTGTATACGAGCGACAGAGCGTGAAGACCAGGTGGACAGAAGGTAGATACAGTAGGAGAGGGGTGTCTGTCCCAGTTTTACATCTGCAAGTTGTAATCTGGCAGCTGCCAGGCCTGAACGTGCACACAATCTGTGGTCCGTTTACACATCGCAGTGTCTTTGCTGAAAACTAAGAGGAGATACCGGTTGGAATCCCCATAACTGCTGAAGGAGTCTCTAAGCCACCTGGATCGACACAAAAATGTGCAGACAGAAACGATCCAGCCTCTTGACTTGCCATCATATTTATCCTCTCTGTTTCATGAAGTTTTAAGTGGGCCCTAACACAACTCTGGTCAAGTGCTGCATATGCGGGGCCTGCCAGCATCATCCTCAGTTATCAGCAATAATATTCACATTTGCTGAGTTGTTAGAGCAAGTTAATTCCCAATTCAGTGGCTAAAGTTTAATTGCGTTGTGTGCCCCAGCAGACACGTGCCATCGCTTTCAGGGTCAGAGAAATAGGATGTGTCCAAGTGAAATAATTGGCCATGAGATCAGGAGTGGCTCTAAATTACACTCTCTTGCTCTCTCTCTCTCTGTAGCTGCCTCCCTTTCCCAGAGTGTGAACAGCAGCAGCAAACAGGGGAGGAGAATTTTTTAACAGGTGCAGCAGCACAAAGGGGATTTAATTAGTCCTCAATGCTGGATAAGTGGGAAAAATCTGATATGTTAGAGAACATGTCGCTTTTCAGGGCTCTATACTGTGTGCTCTGACCTATAATAAGGCAAAGTGGTTCTGTTCTTATCACCAATAAAATAGTCACACCCAGGGGGGAAAAAAAACGTCATTTTGTCTCTTATAAGCAGTAGCAGGGTCAAAATGTATTCCTACTCAAGAGATATACGAGGAATCTTTCTCCTCTTCTCAAAATGTTACAACTTGGTTTTGTGATGTTTTCTGTTTTGTTGAAAACAGTCTCGACTATGGCCTGATGTGATGTGGTACTGTAAATCGTATCAGCTCAACCCTCTTCCCAAAAAAAAAAAAAACAGAATTAAAAAAGAAAAAAACAACAACAAAAAAAAACCCAAAACAAAACAAAAGGATGGGAAGAAGGGAGCACACATCTGTTTCAGTCTCTCCAGGTTGTCATGGTAACAGTTGCCTTACAGTTGAATACCCACCTGTACACAGAAACTATGTAGTGGTTGATACCTCACTTTTTGGGTGTGGTGGTGATGATGTACACCACGTTCTGTCTACAGTATGTATTTACTACTAGATAGAATGTTCAGTACCGTTTTCAGTTGGATTGTTATTGCACTTGTTGACTTTGTATTGTCACGACGACAGGGAGAAATAAAGTTTTATCTTTTCCAGTGTGTTTAAATCCCTCTGTGTCAAGTGCTCTTTGGGGGGGGGGGGGCAAAAAACCTTTATTTTTTCTCCTTTACCTCCAAGAATGTGATAAAATGATCTTTCACTTGCTCATTTTTGGCACCACATTTCCAATTTTCCTCATGCTTAAATCAAATTTCTTTAATCAGTATCCTCAGTGTTACTCAACATAGAATCTCAAGAGTCTCCTGGATAAAGTAATGATCCTATGGGTTTAAATTTTGGCCACCAGTTTTAGTTATTTCAACTTTGTTTTTGAGAAATCAGGTTTTGTCTCATCATTTTGGTATGGCTTTAAATACTACAATGCCCATGAGCCTTGGCTGCCATTGCAACAGAGAAGAAGCCAGCGAGAGGCGCGAATCAAAAGGCTTCATCAGAGCAGCTGAGAACAAAACACAGCACCATAGTTGCTGAATTCACCCAAAAGCGAATTGATTTAAGCTGCTGATTGTAAAATGTGTTTACTCAACACAATAATCTTTGGCTATTACTATTTGTGGCACATGTAGCAGAATTTTAAGCTCTGTGACTGGATGTTTCCAAAATGCTCAGTGGAAGGCTTAGTTAATATCTACCTCAAAGTTTTTATGTATACAGGCTCTTTACCTTTTACATTTTATCAAAGAATAAGATATTTTCTAACGCAGTTGATCATCATTTGTACTGATCATTCAACCTGGAGAGTTTCATGTCCTCCAACTGTCTGTCACGTAGCATTGTCTACCGCAAAAGCTTCTCCTATTTTGCAACTCTACAGGTCTTTTTCACAGAAGACAGTTTGACATGTTACAGTAGAAAAAGCACAAGTTTAAATAATAAAGTTAATGATGACTGAATTCCATTTAGCTGCTTTGTTTTCAAGGTCCATTGTGCATGCTGGTTCACTGTCACACTGTCATGGCTTATTGGGACACTTGCGTAGAACAAAGGCACCGTTAATGTTATAATTAACGCCTGTGCTTTTCTTACTGTGACAAGTCAAAGGCCTATCAAGAGGTCTGTGTGGCAAGCTATCTTACCCAAGAACACTGGTAGCTAAACACACTGAGCACCAGGCTTTTTAGCTATCATAATCTACCAAGCTGCAGCTAATTTTCATCATTTAAGTACACCAGTGTAGGTAATATTAATCATCCATATACTGTGTACTGTTGTAGAATGTTGTATAAGGTCTTGTACCATCTTAGTATAATGTAAGAATAAGGAAAATTGGAAATGCAGTGAGGAAAATGCGGGGAAAAAAACAGCAGCATTATTTATTGATGTGTTCGGTTATATTTTTGACTGATAACCTTTTACTGCCTTTTGTCAGTTTTAAGTCTCCATAAGCCTCTGAATGAGCTGTGTTTGCTTTTTTTATGGGCAATCAATACACCATGTGATGATTCATCCCGCCTCAAAGCAGTGACCTTCTCAGGCTGGCAGAGCCACGTCCAAAGCTGGCCAACATGGAAACATCATTAAACCAAAGAGGTGATGGTGAAAAAAAATAAGGCGACAGACAGCGACAGGTAGTGTCAGACCTCAACACCTCTCTTCAAATCAGACACCTGCTGCTGCTGCTTGCTTGCGTCAAAGGCCAGGAAGTTTGTTACCAGGTTGTCAAGGTCCCTTTGAGCTTCCCTAATAAGCTCTGACTTCTGCTCCCTCATCCACCTCTGTCCATCATCCAGCCCAGGTTCTGCCCGTCAGACTGCTTCCTCACGCTGCCATCTCTTTTCCCGTTACTCCATCTGTGTCCTCCTCCTTCCTGTATGCCAGTAACCAACGCTCTTCCCATCTGCGTATATGAAACCAATTGCTGCCATCCATCACCATTTAGAAACCATTGTCTAGATTTCCACATCCTGCTGTTATGAGGAGCCTGAGATACATCCTGCCAACATTTATCTATTAAGACTCCATTAGACCTCGCCTCTCCGATGCCCTGTCTGCTCAGGCCGGATCTTATGTGGCACTGACACCACATTAAGATCCATCTGAAGTAGATATTAATGTTACTGTTTCATGACGTCCATTTAAACTAGCTACTGTGAGTGTTCAAGTATCACTATAGTGGTGGACCACACCTAAGTGCTGCTAAGAAACGCAAGAGCAAGTGGCTAATTTGTTGTTTTGTATGCTATTATAAGTGGTAATTTATAAATAATGTTATTTTAAATTTTATAAGGCTACAACTAACAATTATTTTCATTATGGATTATCCATGTGGTTCGCAAAATGTAACGTTTGTGAAAAATGTACATCCCAAGTTCCCACAGCCCAAAAACCAGAAAATATTAACACTTAGGAAGCTGGAACCAAAAAATTGCTCAAAAAATTGCTGAAACAATTATTCGATTATCAAAATAGTTGCCAATTAATTTGGCTTGTAACCCTTTAAAGCAAAGCAACCTCTACTTGTCGACCTCATGTCACAGATTCATCTGAGTTACGAGCAGTTCAGCCAAAGAGTGATGTTCCTTTCTCAGACTGATTCATCTGAATAGTTTTTAGAGGCTTGCAGAGGTACAACGCCACAGTATTTTACAATACAAAGCAAAGACTAAATATAAAAATGAAATCATAATTTGTGTAGCAGAAATATGTTGTTTTTTTCTATTTCCTATCTTGTTAATTACCTTGTGACCTCTCAGATTTATCCTTTAGGGGTCCAAAACCCACGTTAGGAATCACTGGTTTAAATATTTTAAAATATTACTATTTCTTTTAAATATACTATCTGCAAATGTGTTTATTTATTTTATTATTATTACTATTTATGTTATTGATAAGTATAGGGCTGCAACAAACGATTATTTTCTCCATCGATTAATTGTTTGGTCCATAAAATGTCCACGAATGTCTTGTTTTGAAACCAGAAAATATTCACATTTGAGAAACTGGAATCAGAGAATTTGGAAATTTTCTTCCTAAAAAATGGCTCAAAGCGATTAATCGATTATCAAAATAGTTGATCAGAATTATTTGGTAAATAAATCTGATGTGCAGGAGTTGATATTTGGCTTCTCAGCTTTGATCTAGTCAACGCACAAACACACCAAGCTCAGCACAGCAGAGAAACAGGCAGTGATAATAATAAACTTCACCCTCCAAAACTGCAGGGAATACAGCGTCTAAACTGACATAGTGAATCTAAACCCACCAATCCACCTGATTTGCGGCAACAGGATAAGACACATCAGCCAGTAGATCGACACATTAAACTCAGAATAATTCATACCTTGAAAGAGATTATTTCTTATGAAATCATCTTTGATAGGCAGCAGGTGACCATCGGTATATAAATATAAGTCATGAGTGCAGGAACAATGCAGCAGTACAACAGGAGCTCAGCAGTTAAAATCTAATTGATATGTTCATATGAGGAATAGTAAAGCATGGCTGTCACATAAACTCATTGCTTTGAGTTGAAATATTTATTTAATGCTCAGCTGGATATGAAGTATGTGGAGTAAATGTGACAAAAGCCATACTGAGCTCACCATGATATTACATGGATATAATTACGCGGACAAGCCGTGCGCAGTCATGTTTACATCCCTGAAGCCAATAATATACAATATTATTTTCTACAACCGGCCTGGCTTGCAGTGAGGTAATAGAAAATCCCCCAAAACAACAGCAACAAACAAGGGTGAAATAGAAACAAAATTAACTCAGCTTCCCTAAGATCACCACTATGTAAATCAGCAGGAAAGCAACACAAACCAAGTGCCAAACATTAACCAAAACATAATTAGTGTCAATGCCAGCTACTTCAAGATGTTATTTCACAATGAATATCAAAGATGCCACTGCACATAGATACACTGCAGGGGCATAAAAGTAGAAGACCATCAGCAGACGCCAAGAGGCAGATCTGAGAGAAAAATAAAGTAGCTCATAGTTTATTGATAGTCTCAAGCACACAAACACCAACTCAAGAGAGCCAATATAAACACTAACAATATTAATGTTAGTACAAGCAGCCAGATAGCTAGTAAGACTTACCTTGAGGTGAAGATGTGGTCGAAGAGTTGGCAGGAAAGGTCGTCTTCAGGCTGAAACTGGCGTTTAGGTCAAGTGACCAACGGTCGGCTAAACAGGTAGCTAGCTAAATGCTGGTGTCCGTTAGCAGCAGGGAGCGTTAAACACGTTTTTTTTTCGCCCACAAAGACACCCCAAGTGATATAATAAGATTATTGGCAGGCTAGTTTTCTTATGGCATGTTACATTAGCAGCAGAAGTGTTTACAGTTACAGTACAATTAACAAATGAGCCGCGCAAATGAGTGCGAGAAGTTGACATTTTTTAAAGACCGCCATTTTGTAGAAGGGTGCGTTTGATATAATGTACGTTACAGCCAGAGTGTGTTGAGTGTGGCACTTGGATACCCAAAGTGGTCAATATTAGAGAAATAACAAATACATTATGATATAAATAGGCAAGTAGCTAAGTACATTTGCTCAAGTACTGTATTTGTACTTGAGTATTTCCATTTTATGCTACTTGATACTTCCACACTACTACATTTCAGAGGGAAATATTGTAACAAGCTTTTAAAATACAACAAATTGTTAAAGATTAAACCAGTGGTTTCCAACCCTTCTGGCTTTTGACATCTTACAAAAAGCAGTGTGTAGTCGGGGTCACATTTTAGATGTCTATGAGTTCAATATTTCACCAAAAATCAAAGATTAGAGAAAAAGTCCAAAAACTGAAAATGTGTGTATCTTTGTTTTTTCTTCTTTCCTCTCCCATTAATCATCTTGACCCCTCAGATTTATCTGGTGACCCTTTGGAGGGGCCGACCCCTAGGTTGGGAACCACTGGACTAAACTATCTAACTGTATATAAAGTAGTTCAAATTAGCTCCACCTCCAGCAGCTATAACAGTAACATGCTGCTTACACACTGCTGCTTCAGTATTAATAATCTAATGATGTCATATATAATAATATATCAGTCAGAGGGACCAAACCACTACTTCTATTCTACTTCTAAGTACATTTTGCTGCTAATACTTGTATAACTTGTAACTTGTATACTTGTACTTTTACTTAAGTCGGATTACTTGTAATGAAGTATTTTTACATTGATGTATTGGTACTTTTACTTACTTACTTTTACTTAAACTTAATTTGTATATTACCTTTTATACATAATATACGTCTCCAATGTCTTAAATTAATTTGCAGGAAAAAGTATTTAAAAATTCAACAGATTAAAATGTTGCAAACAAGTTTCATCCTGCTTCTTTTTTACAATAACAGTTGGTCATTTTTATTTAAATCCTGCAGATGTATTTCAGAATGTCCCTTTTTTCAGTGTCTATTTTTATTACACATTACACTTTATCCCAGTGAATGTATTATTTATTAATGCCACTTTTCATCACAAAGTTTTTACCTGTTTATATTCATTTATTCTGGTATCTAATTTATTTGATTATTTCACAATTTCATTGTTATATTATGTACTTTAAGTGTAATTATTTATATGATGATTAATATGATTGATAATTTGATAATTATCAATGTATGAATATGATAATTTTATAATGTGACTGTTTGACTGTATTTAATACTGAACATTGGGTCTAGAATAGAGACAATATAGAAACCAGTGGTAATGACAATGATTGCTGCCACAGCTCCTGTGTTGCATCAGCATATTGTTTGATGGATGTCTGTCTTCAGTATGACTCTGTACACTGTACAGTCTGATCAGAAGCTCAACACTGCACCTTGCAGGTGGTCAAGCTTTAATCTCTCTCAGGCTGTTGCCATTTCCTTCTGACTCCAACACAGCATACGAGGGTTGAGATAAGGACACGAAACAAGCTTGACCATCTTGTGATGAACAGATTAATCAGCTGCAGTAGTATGATACTACTTATTGTGGGCAGTGCCTAGCATAGAACTTTTTATTAACTTAAACAATTACGTTAACTTAAGCCCAGGTTAACGTAACACACCTGTGTTTGGTATCAGCTATCGGAGGGGGCATGTTTCCCCAAGAGGGTCAGTAGTTTGCTGCATAAAAAAGATAAGGGTCATCAGAACTTTAGTTTAAATCATGCTTCATTATATCCCTGGTCACAGCACCAAAGAGGAAGTGTAAATATTCAGTGTAATTTATTTTCAGCAAAATAACGCACTCATTCTTGGGAGAAAATAATGAGCTGTGCTTCTTTTTGTTTGTTTGTTTGTTTGTTTTGCCATAATTCAAATGCCACTAATGTACTGACTTTTTTTAAATGGCAGGAACTGGTGGTGTTTTTTTTTAGAGACTGTATAAAATGGCGGAAATGTTGCAATTAAAAAATTGGACTGAAACATTTCAGGATATCTTAACATTCAGGGACTTTTAAATAAGTAGATTTACTTCATATGACAAACAGTTTAAGCTTTTGATATATTTTACATTTGTTTGATAAAATACATAAAATCTGATCATAAATTACCACTTTTTTGCAGCAAGTGCATGATTTATTTGTAAATGCACTTACAGAACCACTGGAAATCTTGTGTTTATTGAAATGACTGAAAAGTGATTTCCCTCCTGGGGTTTACATACACACCTCCTCTCCTGCCTCCAGCTCTGTAGTCAGTGTGTTTGATTTATAATCACAACCTCTATTATGATTCTCAAATGTAGCCGTGCACACACAATTTTTGTTTTTCTTTAACACTGATTCAAGACTCATTATGGACAAAGAAACTGTGAAATAGTAGGTATTGTAGAGGTAACTATGCATGTAAAAGCCCCTTTGGTTCATCCAAAACAACAGAGGAGGTGACATTTGACCTGCTTTAACATCAGTCTGGATCAAATGGTGGACAGTTAATTCACCTGGGCTGAGCTGTCTGAGGTCTTTGATGAATAGTTGAGTTTCTTGAACCTTGATCTCGGTCCCATTGCTAATCAGCCATCTATTCAACAATACACCCCAACCTTAGTCACTTTCAAGTCTAAATGAATAATCCCCCATTTGCACTTGTATTGCTTTTATCTTACTCCAATGGTTCCAAATGTTTGTTTGTTTTTGCCCTCTTAAAATATCTGTATTCTGGAGCTAAACACGCCTCCCCATGATACAGTATTAATACATAAATCAACAGCAGAATAACAGGGGATAACAGGGGGTTTCACTTCTGTACTCAAACTGATGCTGCTCTGCTTCCCTTTTCATGCACAGATGCATCTGTTCAGTGTGACGAGACATATTACTCATGTTTCTTGTCAACATTTTGGGTGGAATATGATGGAATATTTGTCCAGTGGGTTTCTATGCACAACATTTGTTTTCTCCAAAACAGCCAGTTTAGGAGAAATAATGTGGTGTGGTTAAAATATATTTACATGCTCAAAATGAATATTTTATTTCCTCAAAAATATTCTCAGCCCTTGCCTGATATATATTTTGGTGGTGATATCAGTGTCCTAATGGAGGAAGAAGAAGAAGAAGAAGAAGAAGGTGTTGTTGGAGCAGAACAGGTTTAATCCCTCAAACGTTTATCCTGAAATTTATCCTTGCTTGTTCTGATGGATTAAAAACTGGTGACAGACTAAGCTCTGACCTTTTTGCTGATGTGCATACAGTGGCTAGAAAAACATTCATCTTCCTTGACTTTCACTCAGTCACGGAGATTATTGCGAAAGCATGTCAAGCACACGCGACTGTGTGCACATACCACAGTGATTTTGGTTTTGCAGCCTTCCTCATTATTCAGAAGAAAATGTACATCATTATGTGCTGTGCTCTTGTTTGATTTATGCAGCAGGCTGAAACTACCACTTGTATGTTCACAGTATTAACTCAGTAAGTACAAAAGTAATAAGTTACGATAATAAGTACGAATACATGTGTATTTTTAACACTAGGCTCTTTACAAAACCTTAGAAGCACACCATATGTGATATATAAATCTTTAAATCCTTGAATCCAAGCAGTTAAATGATAATACTGACAATTACCTATATTAATTCTATTAGAAAAGCTCAGTTGTTTTAGCACAAACAGCCCACCACTACATTTCAATAACGACACTCAGGACGAGGTTTTAACCATTTATTGCAACATACAGTTTTGTCCCTGCTCATATGATGCTCTGAAACATATCTAAGCAAGCTCGATGCAGACTGTCCTTGAGCTCACAAACGCATATTTAAAGAAACATTTACATACAACTAAATGTGAATATAGGAAGAGGCTGGAGGTGGAGGAAGTTACATTGCAAACAGGCAGTGGTGTGGCAGTAAGATCCTCCACAGCTGCTCCTTTAACTGTTCCCACTAAAACCTTTGGGGATTGCTGCTTTTAGCCAGTATGCCCCCAAAATATGGAACACTCTTAAATATTAAACTTGCTGACTCAGTGGACAGTTTTAAATGACAACTCAAAACATATCTTTTTAATATAGCCTGTAACTGTCTGTTTTAATCTTTTATGATTTTCTCTAATTTCTATTTATTGACTGTGTGACTGTGTAAATACTAGTTTATAAATAGTAACACTCATTATCTCTTTGTGTATGGTTTTAAACTTTTTTTTGGGTTTTGTTTTTTGCTGCTGAATTGTAAAGCACTTCCAGCTGCATCCTGTGCATGAAAGGTGCTATATGAATAAAGTTCATTCATTCTACACCACAGTGGTTTTTGCCTTTCATTAAATAATCTGTAATTATATTTTCTGCAAGCAAATCTAGTGTACAATCACTTAGAATGAAAAGTTCAAGGGCTGTAGATTGGAATCTCGTGCAGTAAAAAACACTGCATAAAGAGAAGCTATTTGTATTTTATTGGTGGAAACGAATAAATTGGCTTCCCTAGATGTCAACAAACACATCTGCAAGCAAACTGGAGTGAACAACAAGTGTGAAAGGAGTTGTTACTGTTACTGTGTAGTGCTTCCCAAATTTCAGACTTTAGCTTTAAGACAATACCAAAGAAACACACTCTGCAATTTTGTAATACACAAACTGCAACCACAAGAGTCAACAGAGGCTGTGGTAAAAAAAATTTAACATTATTTAACACTAAGAAAGTATTGAAACAATGACTTTCCACTAACAAATAGCTAATTGTTTGCATACATTTCTTTTAAACAAAGCAGTTGCACTCCATGTCTAACCTTGTGAATTTTTCCAGTTCTGGTCGACTTTTTTAATTGAACACATCATTTGCAAAAAATGCTTTGATGGAACCGCAGCTATTGTCTGTCTCTCACTCTCTGTGCTTCCCTCCATCACTGCTGCACCCTGTCTACATTTGTGTGACATTGAGTTGTCAACAATTCAATGGCAAAGAAAAGAAAAGAAAAGAAAAAATCCCGCATTTTTTCTGAGAAATAACAATTGCATGCACAGAGGAGGTCACAGACTGCCATAAGGAACTCATGAAAAAAAGCAGAGAAAGAGATCCACATTGTTTAGTTAGAAGGAAGTCAAGGACATTTGTGTGCTATAGTAAGAAAAGTAAAATTTTCCAGCTGTGTCTGGCTGAAAAATGTGGTAATTATCAAGAAATAATAGGGCTACACTGACATCCACACCAGGTTTATTTGACTGAATGTGAACCTAAAAATATGAAAAAAAGGAAAGACAACATATTATCTGTGCTTAATTTTAACACTTAGTTGTCCTTGTGCTGTCAACAATGTCAACAGATAATAGCTTCAGCAATTACTTTTAAATACATTTTAAAAATGTTGCTATTGAGTGAGCAGTTAAAGTTATTGAAGCTTATTTTAAAGCTTTTAGTAATTCCAGTTCATCACAACTTGGGTCTTATTTTTTGTAGTTTTGGCAATCATTTCTATCACTTATGATAAACTGTGATAGATGCTTACAGTGAACAGTTTTGGTAATCATTCTGCACTCATTCATTTTCTCTTTCAAATCCGTTTGGCTAACCAGAGGGTTTGTTTAAATCATGTATGATAGTCTGACTGCTTGCGTTTCTTGTCCCACTGGAGGTTTTTAGCCATGCTAGCAACGTGACTTACTGGGGATGGTGATGTAACTTTGGTCCAGACTGAAATATTTCAACAACTCCTGGATGGATTGCCATGAAATTTTGTACAAACATTCACAGTCCCCAAAAGATTAATCCCTCTGACTTTGGTGATCCTCTGACTTTTCCTGTAGCGCCACAAGCAGATCAAAATTTTGAGTTCTTTTTTTAAGTATTCAGTGCTAATTAGCTAATGTTAGCATGCTAACACTATACTAAGATGGTGAACATGGTAAACATTAGCATATTTGCTTTGTCAGTGTGAGCATGTTAGCTTGCTTTGGCTCAAAGCTTTGGCTCAAAGCATGCTAACTGTTAAGCTAGCTGTCGACACAGTCTTGCTTAATGTTACCATTAATGTAGTAGCATTAGTTTGGGCAGAGAACTGACGTTATGCTTACCATTAGTGGCTCATTTATCTGCCGCTTGGCTACCAGCTGACTAGTAACATCCAATCATGTTTATACAGGTGTAAATGGCAGCCATTAGCCGATGTAGTTAGTTGTCGCAGTTCAGTCCACCACTCCAACGTTCCCTTTTGTGCTAAGTTTTTGGTATCGTTGGGTTTAACACTGATATATGTTCATTATCAGGGATGAGGGGAGGTGGGGGGTTGTTTTCCAGCATACTGAAAAACTATAAAAAAAATAAGACCCAGGTGTTATTGAACTAGAATTATTGTTTAAGTCAGCTCAGAAGAGAGCATGAGCAAAATATCTAAAAAAACAGTCAACATATAATTAGATATACAGCATTTGCAAAAGTTTGGAGACAGAAGGCATCCGAGGCTGGCCAAACACTCCGCTTTACTTGTATGTCCTGTTGCTGATCTCCTCTTCTCGTGTCTGTCCTCTCTCATTTCCCTTTGTGCTTCTTGAACAGGGCGTACAGGATCTTAAAGGTGGCAGTGATGTCCTGAGAGACAATATCTGTCACACAATCCACAGAAGATAGTTAGAGCTTATTTATAACACACCGTCAGCATCTGCAAGCCACTGGAGAAATGACAATATGAAGATGCTTTTACCAACATTAGCTAATGACTATTTTCACAATCCATCCTAACAGGTCATAGATCAGGAGGACAAAAAAAACACATTAGACGGAAATTTAATCAGTATGTCCTTGGTGAGATGAGATCCCAACAAAATTGCTCTCTGTTGTGAGATGCACTAACTGAATAAACGTGACATAAAGATCGACTCAACCACTAGCTAACCTTATTAATGCGCGCTGCGTGCTGCCGTTTTAGACCGAGTGCTGCGATTCCTTATTCCATCACAGAAATTATGCCGGTAATTAAAGAGAAACTAAAAATCAATTAAATTAGCCACTTTTTCATGGCTCAGATGAATTAAGCTGGTCCTTACATTAACAGTTATCGTGTTGACAATTTACTTTACATTTATAGGCAGTGGTGGAAAAAGTACTCAGATCCTTTACTGAAGTAAAAGTTCCAATACAGCAATGTAAAAAATACTTCATTACTTTAATGTAGTTAAAGTATTGCAGTAAAAGTAGTAGTTTGGTCCCTCTGACTATTACATCATTAGATTATTAATACTGAAGCATCAGTGTGTAAGCAGCATGTTACTGTTGTAGCTGCTGGAGGTGGAGCTAGTTTCAACTACTTTATATACAGTTAGCTACTTTAGTCCAGTGGTTCCCAACCTAGGGGTCGGGCCCCTCCGAAGGGTCACCAGACAAAGATGTCAAAAGCCAAAAAGCTTGGAAACCACTGGTTTCATCTTTAACAATGTGTTGTATTTTAAAAGCTTGTTATATTATCCATTGTGTAAAATCTTCATCTGAAAAGCTGTCAAATAAATGTAGTGGAGTTGAAGTATAAAGTAGCATAAAATGGAAATACTAAAGTAAAGTACCTGAAAATTATACTTAAGTGCAGTACTTGAATAAATGTACTTGGTTCCTTTCCACCACTGATTACAGGCTATATGGCTGGCAGGTGATATTATGGGGACGTTTTAGTGATTGTGAAAGGGAGATTTAAGCTCAGACAGTACACAGAGCAACATGTCAATAATGGATTTGCTGGGAAGTGGAGTAGATCCGTTTGCTATTGATTGATTCATACACTTGGACAAGTCAGTAATTCAGTCGCCCACTCTGTTTCGCTCTTCTCTGCCCGGAGTGATTTGCTCTACACGGCCAAAAGTGGACACCCAAACAATACACTCATATGTGGTGCAATAACATCTCATTTCAAAACCATGAATATTAATCTGCAGCTATAACAGCCTCCACTCTTCTGGGAAGACTTTGCACATAATTTTTTAACCTGGCTGCAGGGATTTGCTCCCATTCGGCCACAAGAACATTATGTTGGGCCTGGTTCACAGTCAGTGCTACAGTTCATCCTGAAGTTGTTGGACGGGGTTGAGGTCAGGGCCTTCAAGTTCTTCCACACCAAACTAGGAAACTCATTTCTTTACGGATCTTGCTTTGTGCACAAAGGGAGTTTGTTTTTAAAGCATTGCATAGACTGGCACCAGCTTACGTCTACATCCAGACCCCTCAGATCATCTGATCAGCTACTCCTTGCTATTCCACATTCCCAGTGGTGACCAAGCCCTCCCATTGCTGCTCCCAGACTGAAGCAGGTCTTTTCTGTATATCTGCATTTTTAAATCCTGTATTAAGATCTTTTTAGCACTGTGCTTGTGTTTGTGTTGATTAGTATTACTACACGGTTCATTTGTCTGTTACAGTTATTTACCTAAGTGTTTCATTTTAATTATTCAATTGTAAATTACATTTCTGTGTGTTAAGTACTTTGTTGTTTTTGAAACAGGGAAGCTCATTCACTAAACTGTTGGCAGCACATTACAATTGTAGCCTGTAGCATTAAGATTTCCCTTCATTAGAACTACGTGGGCCTTCCTCAAACCATGAAAAACAGTTCACAGATGGAGGAGTCCTCATTTTCTTATGTATTTCTATCCACAAGAAAAGGTAGTATAAATGGACACACACACGCAAGAAGTATTAGACCTCACTTTAACTTAGCAATGTATATTTCTGCAGTGAATTTAAACTGCAAGCTGACTAAAACAAATGCTCTATATTTAGGTTAAAGGATGGTTGTCCTGGTGACTTATCATATAACTGCAACGTCCCTGGTTCAATTCTGAGTAAGGGACCTTTGCTGCATGCCATCTCCCTCTATTTTCATTTCCTGTCTGTCTCTACACTGTCTAATGAATGCAATGTTTGACTCAATGTCAAAGATTATCTTAAAAAGATTTTGGTTAAAGGTCATTAGTTAATTACATATTGTGAAATTCACCACAATTGCACGTTATGTTAAATCCACAAATATCTTCCATGGTAACAAGTATTTATCAGGCCTGAATTCCCTTCTTATATATGCAGTCTTTTGGTGTTAGGGTTTGTTTTTTTTTAATCATTTGTTCCTGTCAGATCATGACTGATAGTGAAGTACCTAAATTTATAGTGGAAAAAATGTCCTTATTTAAAGTTTTATCCAAAATACACCTTTTATTCACCTAATGTACAAACAGACAGTATCCGTTTGTACATTAGGTGAATGTAATGAAAAGATCATTATATTATTATTTGGATGATTTGGATGATTAGTCACTCTCATGTGTTTAATTAAGGTTGAAAATCTGATAACAGAGTTGCAAGTTGAAATCGTCAAACACTAGATTTCACAATGAGTTTTTACAGTGCACAGATACAATCAGAATATTTCCGGGATCTGCCTGATAATTGTGTGGCGTACAGTAGTAGTGCTCATGAATACAGATAACATATCTTACTCAACACATACTCATACACATACACATACACACACACACACACTAGATACAGCCATAGCAGTGAGGTTATATCCCTGTATCTATCAGGAGGCACCAGAGTGACATCGTCCCCTTGAGACTGTCTCCCTCGCAGCTCCGCTCTAAATGAATGATGATGACCTCGGACCGAGCCAATCATCCGCAGTGATACCCATCGAGACACAAGTCATACTCATTCATATTCAGCAGCAATTCCATCTTTCCCTCCAAAACACTGTCAAACCCACACTCCACCGAGCAGTGGAGCTTAACTAAAACTACCGGAGCAATCCTTCTCCTCGCCTGGCATACAAACAGATTTTGGTGTATCTATCATCCAGATAAATGATAGAGGATATCATCTACACTAGTTTGACATTGCTGTCTTGATGATCTGAAGTGTTTTTCTGTTATTGTCACTTTAAACGCAGGCCTTCTGTTTGTTTTTTTTTCTTCCTCTGCATCTGGCATTGTAATTTAGTAAATCTGTTGTCAACAAGTCAGACTGTGTATTGTGAATAGTGTGAATTTTCTCACCTTCTGGGTCAACACTGGACAACTGCAGGCCTATATCATTAAGAAGGTCCAAGGCCAAGGTCACATTATGAAGCTAGAGGTCAAAGACATGAAAATGGCAAACACAAAATCAATCAATGTATAACAATCAAAATTCAGTTATTTAGGACGTATTAATCTATTAAAATTGCCCATCCAACTGAATTTAACACATTTCTAGTACAGTAATATATAAATATTGTGCTGATATCTTATATATTTACTGTAAAGTGTAAATAGTGCAAGTAAAGTTAAACAACTAGTAGAAAGTAACTGTCTATAACACACCAAATCTGCCTCAGCAGCCTAATATGATTCTTGTTTCCAGTGGAGTTTTATTTGTTTCAGGAATTTTCTTGAAGATTGTAAACCAAGACAATAAAAGTTAAATCACGGCAAGAGTATCAAGCACACTGACAGCTGCTTGTAAGAAAAAAAAAAAGACAAAACAGAAAAGACAGGAAATTACATTTTTAAACGTTACCATTCACCAAGTCTGGAGAAGTTGTAAAGTAATAGTTCGACATTTTGGGAAATTCTCTTATTTGCTTTCTTGCTGCGAGTTAGACAAGAAATCGAGTTGAAAGTGTATTTTTACAAAATGTTCAACTTTAAATATTTAAGTGATTGAGCTGTTTTGCAGCAGGTTCCCTCATTAATTTGTCAATGTATCACAAGAACAGTGAAATCATGTGACTGACAGACTGGGAATTAATCTCTGCCAGTGAAATTTGAGAAAGAGGAAAAATAACTCAATGTACTAAAATGTACAAACACCAGCCCTAATCAAGTTTTATAAGCTTTAGCCTAGTAAGAGTATGTATAAAATACATTTTTCCCACTGATGGCATCTTTGTACTCATTCACTTGTACATTTCCAGTGTTTTAATTAATAAATAAACGAAATTTATGCATCTAATTTGCATTTCTGTTGGGTTTCCATGACATTAGAAGTGTCAGATTTCATATATTTGGCTATGAAGTGGTCAAGAATTGGGTAAAGCCTGTAGTGTGGCATTGTCATCACACAACTGTTATAAGTACATTATAATCTTATCACAGCTGTGTGAAATAATGTATTAGTATCAAGCTTATATACATAATGTATTTATCACCAGGAACTTTTCTGCTTTTAGCGTATCAAAAAGTCTTATATTGGGTGTCACTGTGTCTTTAAACCGTAATAAGTTTAAGTAGTAAGTAATTCATGAACTCATCATATCTTTGATAACAGAATCATAACTTTTTCATAGACTCATCCTATTGCTTCAAGTAAAGTGAGATCAAAGATATCATTATAAGTGAGGCATGACACAGCAGTAATTATGCATCTACTTTTATTATGGGAATTGTAAAATATTAATTATGTGATATCATACATTATAATAGGCAAGATTTTGGATCAGGTTTCAGTACTGCTGTTCATTATCTACTGTGCTCATGTGGGAAATTAGATTAGCTCAAATTAGAAATGAAAAAAAATGTATTGTGAACTTGTGAATTAGTATAATGGGGTCTGTGCATATCTTAACTTTCACACCATATCAATCACCTCTAAGCTGATTTTCTAATCGAAAACAGTCATTTCTCTTTTGGGCAGTGGACTTTTAAACATATTAATCATCTGTGAGCTTCTACAGACGGGAGGGTTATACTGTAGTAATAAAGTTAAGTGGCTTGTGTTTGTCTTTGTGAGGATGCACTTCCTTTACTAATGCGTCAGGAATCCGTACCATCTCAGACTGATTGACAGGGGTCAGGTTGAAGTCATATAGCGGCACGAAGAAGCCTTCCAGCTGTCCAATCAGCAGCAGCAGAATCACACCATCAGCAAACTGGACAGAAAGGACACGCGACAATGAAGGTGATATAATCTCAGGGGAAGTAATCAATGAGGAACTCCTGGATGCACTCCAGAACAGCTGTTGCCGTATACCTGTTTGTCCATATCAGCCACCTGCAGACCCATGGTCGACATATTCTGGTTGACAAAGTGCAAGATGGCCTGAAAATAGAACGTTTGGAGGTTAGGCGGTTTTAAACAAAGGTTGGGTTCATCTAGCTGACATTATTAAGTATTAAACATGTTTCAGTCTTCAACAAACCCAAATGAATGCTTTAGTTTTGTTACAGTAGGAAGGATTATAATGTCTGACAGCAGCATGTTAGAGCCTTCATGTTTTCTCAGAGACACTGGTTACTTAATGGATGGATATTATTTATTCAGAACAAAGTGTAGCTAGAAAACATGTATGACACAAAATGTTAAAACTTGGTCTGAAGTGGTAGAAAAAAACCCACTGTTAATTATATAACTTTTATTAAACGGTGTGTATATGCACATATGTGCTGTATATACTGTATGTACATATTATCTTGTAACATAAGGAGGGATATTGTTCTCTATTCTGTGTGTTTATGTCTTATGTTGCTTGTTAATTATTATTTTTTTAAAGCAGGATGTTTATTTTGCTGGCAGTGCTGATAAAATGTCAGCGATTAGTTGAGTCATTGATTCGTTGATCGTCAGAAAATTAACTGACAACATTTTTAAAATTCTATTAATTATTTCAGTCCCTATTTAAACAAAAAATGCAAAATTGGCTGCTTTTCTCTGTTTTATATCATCGTAAATTGAATATCTTCAGGCTAAATAAGACATTTGAAGATGTCGCCAACGGAAGAAGTTGATTCTCAACACTTTATAGGCTAAATGATGACTCAATTAAATAAAAAAATAATCCTACAGGTTATTTAAATATAAAAATAGTCGATTAATCGATTGACAGAAATGATTCTGCAATTATTTTGATCATCAATCAATCATCAAAATTGACTTTCAAGCATATCTGTTACTTCAACTTCTCAGTTGTGAGGATTTGCTGCTTTTTCATGTCTTATGTGATCATAACAGGAATATCTTTGGGTTTTGGACCGTTTGTCTGACAAAACAAGGAATGTGAAGGCGTCACCTGCAGCTCTGGGAAACTGTGATGGACATTTTTCACAACATTTTAAAGACTAAATGATGAATTAATTAATCAAAAAATACTCTAATAAACTGATTATTTGCTAATGACAATAACTGTTAGTTGCAGTCCTACATTAAATTGATAATTTGTTTGAATATTTGATAGTTCTTCAATCACACAAAACACCAAAAAAGCATTCCTTGTATATTTGATCCATATTCTTCATACAGTATCTGCATTAATCATACTTATAGCGTAGATTCCCACCTGAGGCTACAAACAAGGATGCTCATGCATTTCCTAACGTAACACTTCCTCTCTCGCTGCGTGCGGAGACGAGAGAACAACACCTCAAACTACCTCCTCCTATACTTGCTATACCTTCTTCACCGTGTTGACCTTGTGATCCCCAAGCTTCAGCAGTTGCTCGATGGGATCTTCCCCTGGGCGACCAGACAGACAGAAAAGTGCATTAAGTCACTGCGGGCTGCAACGCTGTTTGGATGACATTCAGGATGTCACAACGGCTCAACCTCCCGCCGCTCATACTCACTTTCAGGATTGGTGAGGGAGTTTGAGCCTGCGTTGCTGTTGAAAAAAAAAACAAAAACAGGTGAACTCTGAGTTGTTGTTTTTTTTCCACATACACAGAATCAAACAGGACAGAAATCTACTAACCTTTCCTCTGTCAGGACTTCTGTCTGTTCATCTGATTTGATTCCACCTTTGCTGACCTGGATGTAAATTGAGGTGAAGCAAAATTGAGCAACAATCCCACAAGGTGCGTTTGAGACATATGTGTAGACTCAAGTTTGAGCTGAAACTCACTTCCACAACTACAACTTTAACCTTCACATTTGCTGGCAAATCCAGTTCAGGCTGGAAACATTTCACCATGGCAACCAGCAGATGAATAGTGGCCAGAAGGTCCTTGTTGTGGATGACTGACAGACGAATAGGAGAGAGCAGAACACAGACAATCAACTTGCACTGATATGGAAGAACTCACTGCTCAGTATGAAAGCATAGAAAAGCCATAATGATTTGAATCTTATAAGAAAATGTACATCTAACTGAGAAATGTAATTACCACTGAATACTTGAAGTTATAAGTTATAATGCCTGAGACTTCTGATACCATTTATTGAATTCAATTCAAAATAACTTCTGTATACAGGCAATTGTATGCAGCAGCCACCCAGATCAACAGATATACTGACATTTGATATGAAAGAAGGAAAAATAATGTTAATCACAAAGCTAAAAAAGTCAAAGGTTATAAGCTTAAATTAAATATATATTAGTGCAATTTTAATGCATTAATAAATAACTATAAATACCTTAATAACAATATATAAGGATACAATCTAAAAAGATACACAAGGTGAGCTTGTACAGGCATAAAAAGCATTTTTTTTAAAAAGTTGGACACCAAAAGGGATAAACGGATAAGAGTAATGATTAGTTCAATTTATCTACATTCTTTAATAACCTCTATGTATAGTTTGTGTTAGTGGCAGAGTCTGATATTCCCACACTGGATTCAAATTGCATCAACATGCAGGTGAGATTCACCTGAAATGATGCATGCAGGTAATCCAGACGTCGTACCTTTTATAATTTCCTCACTGATGTTAGCCTCACTGTTTCCCGTCGTATCAGAGCTAAGTTGTAGTTATATTAAGTTGCTGTTAATGCAAAGCCAACATCTCCTACTGCTGCTGCTTCACCGTAATAGCGCTTGAAATTTTTTTTAGATCTGTCACATTTTTGGATCGAAAAATTCCAGTAAAGCTAAATTTGTATACCAAGGACTAACAATCGAGCCTGAATGGAATTAATCAGATTATATTCTGTTAGTCATATGAAAGAAAAGTTAAGATGCTTTAATTAAGTTAATTTTCTAACTGAATTTGTCAACCTGAACTATTTTTTTAATTTGTTAAAATGGCAGGACTTGAAATTACCTTCTGGAAATTTCAAATAGGGAATTTTGGACCACTTACGTTAAGATATACACATACACTGTTTTCAAAGTGACAATAAAACATTCAGTTGCTTATAAAATATAAATTATTATTGGCCGCTCTTTGCTTCCATAACCCAGCACCAGCAAATAATCCACTGACAGGTGATTAAAACAGAACCCTCATAATGTCAGCAAATTTTATCTCCTCCAAAATTCCTCACAGTTGGTGTAAGCTAACATGGCACCCTTGAGCCAGCTCCAAATCCTGTTGTAATTCAAAATCGGTGCCAGGACAGAACATTTGTTCACTTGTTGCTTCGTTGTTGAAGCCCAGTCAGCTGCATGACTCACGTTTGACGTTCCACTTGATCTGGCTGCTGTCTTGCAGGCCCAGCCTCTTGTTCAACTCCTCCATGATCACTTCCAGCTTGCGGATCTGAGTTACGCTGGTCATTGCCATTTCCTCCACAGACAAGTGCACACCAGCCAACCTGGCTGTAGAAATCAGGAAATAATCATTTGTAAGGTCAGGGTTGCACTTGACTGTATTCTTGATATTAGAGTTGATAACTTTTTTCATTTTCACTACTTGGCAAATTTAAATAATGATTAAGTGGGAAGCACGGCATTGAAAAATGAAATATCAGGGATATTAGTACAATCATAGAAATGTGTATTATCTCACACAGCAGGTGATGAAGCACCAGCCCATCGAACAGATCCTCTTCCAGACTCTGCACCACTATGTGCTCTGTTTTCAAAGTCCTATTGATCCAGTGAACTAATGCCTACCAAGACACAATTCATCACACAGTCAGATACATCAAACACTTTCATCTTCTTGCATACATTTTGCTGTTGCCGCTGTGGCCGATGAAAAACAATGTGAAACCCAGTTTTTTTTTTTCAAATCTCTCAATCAATCATATTTAATTTGTTTTTCCTCCACACTCACCACATAAAACATGCCAGGCTTATCAAGTTATTCATTCATTGCCACTTGCTTGAAACACTTGTGCTGCCCGTCAAAAAAGTGTGCAGACTCAGTCAGCTCCTCTCTGATCTGTTTCCCATCACCTCTGATAATTATGTTCATTAAAATTTCACCGATACTTGCATTTCTCTCCCTGCATCAGATATTATTCATGCTCTTCACTGCACACACACTGTACACGCAGGATGTGAAATGTATTTCCTGTGTAGCATTTATCTCCAGCCCACTCAAGACACGCGGGAATCTTGGATCTGTGCTAGTCCAGAACATTCTTTAATGTTAGCGTAAATGTTGAATGGAGGACAGGGGATTCAGATAAAGTATTATATGTAGATATGCGGGAATGAATCTCTTACCTCCATCAGCTTTTCTAGTTTGGGGTCTTTTAAAGACGTTGGCTGAATGACCTTCGTTTTCCCTCCTGTGGGAGGACGCACAAATTGCATTGGTTAGTTTTAGTTAGTTTACACAGCTTTTTACTTCATTTTAATATCATGATTGACAGCTCTCATATCATTTCTTGTTCTCTAAATGTTTTATTTATTACAGTGCGTTACAAGTGTGTTTGCTCTTTAATTACAATACATGTACATATACTGTATGTAATTCCAAGCAGTCAATTATTTAACAGAGCCTTAAAACTTGAAAATTTGTCCACTTTGTCAGATCCATTACACCACACATCAAGTCTACATTATTTTTTTTTTTTTAGAATCAGTCTTACAATCTGACAATCACACCCACTTCATGCCATAATTTGCCAGGTGTGCGGAGGTGATAAAAGGAGCCATGATTTTAACTTCTCACTCAAGCTCTATTTTTTCATTCTTTACAGAACTCTCTTTGTCACTTTTCACATGAACAACCGAGTGCAACACTGTGAATGCCTTCCAGGAGAGCCGGTCTGAAAATGTGCACCTTTATCCCCGTGTTTAAACGATATTGCCCCCCCCGCCCCTCTCTCTATGAAGGTCGGCTTTTCACTCCACTTTCAAGTGTAGCTGTTCAGAACGACTATAACACATTAGATTTCTGAGGAGTATAACTCAACCCTCAAGCTGCTTTAATACATTTTTTGGCCAACTGGGGGAAACTGAACAAGTAGTGAACATACACATACAACATACACCTAATAAAACTGTCATGGCAAACATTTTAGCAAACAGTTGCAAACCAAAATAGCTGCAGAGTGCGGATATATTTATCTGTGGGTTTGTCACTATGAGTGACCCCTTTCACATTACACTGTGATGACTGTGTAATATTTTTATGTTATAAAAATAGTCATCTAAGCAGCTTTATGTACTTAAAGTACAGACCGACTTGAAATGTCTGCACTGACTTATGTCATGAAGATAATGGTTAAAGAAGATTTGACAAAAAATCAACGATGCAGAGATGATATACATATATAACAGCAGCTTACTGAATGAACACATACCCTGGAAGGATTCAACGTCCACGGTGTCTTCCTCTTTGTGATACTCAAAGTTATTAGCCTCCATCGCTCCTCCTCAAGGTGAAGTTCACTACTGCTGGCCTGCTGACAAAAACCTGTAGAAAAATCAACTATGCACTAAGGGAAGAAACCCTTTCTCGGTCAAGATGTTTTCCAGAGAGGAACTATTTTGAAAAGCTCTCCCCCTTCTGCTTTAACAGCTCAGTAAGTGTGCTTGACCACAGTGCTTAGCTTTGGACCGCTGCAGGGGAGTTGCTCAGTTGTTGTCGATTGGTTTTTTTGTTTTTTTTGATTGTATGTTTTCGTCTTGTACAAATACTCATCTCAAAACTTTCCAGGTATGAGCAAAAAAAGGCTCGGCTCCACTATAATGCATTTCTGGAATTTGTACTATAGTTTAGAAGGAGTCTTAGAAGTTTCTAAACACACAGAGAAGCACAAGATCCTACAGAAGTGGCCACAAACATGTCTCACTAAAAAAGGAAGCTGTTTAGTTTCCTCACTTGTGTTTTTCAGTGGCACATTCTGCATTCAAACAGATCAAGTACTATAGATCCCCAAAGATTTTGCAGGGCTGCATCTCTCCCTCTGAACATTTTGAATCATATGGTCTGAGACAAAGCACAGCAAAAACATAAAGTAACACACTCTGACACAACAGACATGGCCTGGAGCGTGTCAAACTGTTGTTTCCTGGAGCCGCAGAAGAGAAGAGCCTCAGTGAGCAACTTTTCTCCGTCTCTCTTGTGTGTTTTATGTATGCGTGGCTTCCTTTTCCTGAGGTTGACAGTAACTTTCAAACACGGTCATAAACAAAAAGTCTTTTTGAATAAGCTTCAGTACCTTCAGCACTCCGAGTGCGGCCCGACAGAATCAGATGACCTCTGCTGAATTGAGCTCCTTAAGTGATGTCAACTCCAGAAACTGTCAAAACAGCGATATAAACGGAGGCTTGCACTCAATCTGAATAGAGGCTCTTGTGACTTCTATGAACACAAAAGGCCTGACTGCGATCAATTTTCGAACCGTCCCTTTAAAAGAAAATAACATGTCACAGGGTTGAAAAGGAAGATAAGCAGAAATGAGAGGATGTGGCAGACGAAGGTAGCACTTCCTCTTTTTGACACCGGCTTTGCTTCTTCTTCTTTCTTTTTTTCCTTTTCCTTTAATCACACAGCCAAGCGTTTTGTGATAAGGGCGTTTACATTCGGTGTCACGAACGACATTTGAGACTTAATGATAAGAGTGTGTCGAGGGAAAGAAACCAGGGAAGGTTCCTGCGTATAAATGTAGTGTTTGGAAAACCACACTTCAGGAGGGCTGAGAGAAACGTGACACTCGGAGGCCTGAACCACTCAGGCTGGACTCACACATCTCCATCTGTAACCGGCCGGATCAATTTGCTGTCATCTGGTCTCCAGCCTCCAACAAACACACAAACAAAGAAAAGAAAGAAAGAAAGGAAAAGAAAAGAAAAGAAAAGAGAAACAACAAAACAAGCTCTGTATGTGCACCGGCCTTGTTGAAAAAGAAAAAGGACCACCCATCAGCCAGATGAAGGGGCAGTTTGGGGGATGTGGAAGGTTACCATAGCAACAAAGGAACGAGACAAGAAAATAAAGGCCTAAAATAAACCCATAATTCCTTTAGCTAAACCCAAATTGCAGCAATTGGCTGTTCGAAAGCCAATCTCGCTCAAAAGCCAAGGCAAATCTAACTAGTAAGAGATAAAATGAAATTCTCATTCTGTTTGATTCCAGACATTTATTTCTTGACAGGGGTGAGCCATCCAGTGCGAGTGCAGTCTAGATTGACTCATCCACTCTCAATAATTCAGCCGGGCTCTAAAATGCATGAGCAGTCGCGCACTGTACATCTAAGCAGGTCTCCAGGTGGCACCCTGGGGCCAGCTCTGCTTCAGGAGAGCAGTGAGAGGTCCAGGCCTCCTCCGGGACTCGTCTGAAAGGCTGGTCAATACGAATATACTCTGACTGGGGCTCTCCCGAGAGCGTGCTGCACTTAAGGCAGGAGGCAACAACATCAGCTTTTAAATATGGCTTGAGTTTTGGAGTTGAGAGTAAACATGAACCATTCACAGGTCTTTCAACTGTCAAGAAAAGTGATTATATAAAGCTATAGTAAGAATATATAAAGCATTTTCAGATAATATATAATAATAAACAGCATTTTCAAGTTTCTTAAAGGAATAGTTTGACATTTTGGGAAATACGCTTATTCGCTTTCTTGTCAAGAAAGATCGGCACTATCGTATCTGTCCGGCAATTATGAAGCTACAACTAGTTAGCTTTGCTTAAAGACTAGAAAGAAGAGCAACAACAGCTCTGTCCTACAAAGGCAAAATGAAGTCAACAGATAAAAATTGAGTTAAGAGCAGTTTTTTTTTACATTTCTTACTGTATAATTTCAGAGAAAACAACTTTTTTTAAAATTTCAAAAAACCTAAAAACCAAACTACTTTACTGTTGAAGCCACTGTCAGACTTAACTACACTCTGTCAGTGAGAAACAACCAACTAGCTAAAGAAAGAGAGCTAACACTATATCGTCTAGGGATCGACCTCACCTGACCCTCAGCAAGAAAGCGAATAATATTTCCCAAAATGTCAAACTATTCCTTTAATGTTCATACGATTTTAGATAATGTATAATATTCAGCATTTTCAGCTTTCTTAAATATTCTGCTGTGGAAGGTAATCTGTTGACTCTAACACACAAACTACTCTTCCATGTTTTCAGTTTCTGCTCTCGTACATTTTTCCAGTGACGACAGTGTATTCAGATGCAGGCGAAAGGGTGCAGGGTTTCCTAGGTTGCAGTTAACATTCAAGGAAGGAATAAATAAATACTGACATTTGGGGAAAATGAAATACTAACATTCAGGGCCGTTTTCAGGCTATTCCCCTTGGGTTTCTTTAAAGTCCCACGTTATGATGACTTTTAGTCCCAGTCGTTCTCCTCCAGTGTCCAGACTGTAATGCATAATATCAGCACAGGCACAGGGCACGTTTTCAGAGAAATATCAGGAGTGAAGCTGCGAGAAGTCACTCAGAGTTTTTGTAGTTGGTGAAGAGGTTGTAGAGGACTCTGAGGGTGGACTTGAGGTTGAGGTTGACAACATCTGTAAAAAAAAAAAACATCAAAGAAGACAGAGGAGATGATTACCAGCTGAAGTGTGGCTACAGTTGTTTCAGGAAGGAAATTTAGACTTTTGACATCTGCAAAAACAAAATGTTATCAGGCTGGGAACAACTTCTTCCTCTAGGAACACTGAAGCAACAAACAAATGGGCTGCGCTACCATAAAATCAAAAAGTGCTCCTCCAAGATCGCTGTTGGACCACTTCAAAAGGTTATTTGTGATTTTTGGAAACTAAATCAAGCTTAAAATAGCTTCTAAGAATCTGCAAATGATTATCATATGATCCTTCTTCCCAGGAGGGATTCAAAGCCACAAAAATATTATCTGCCCTCTTTGTGAGAGCAGATACTGTGCACTACATGTGTGCTTATTTTCTTATTGTAACTTCTCGTCACAACTAGGTCTTTGTTAAGCGATCCAAGCCAAACACCATTTTGTTACATCAGTGCCATTGCATCAGCATTTAAACTAGTATGCCTTAAGCTTCTTACAGTCTGTATTTCCCTGTTGCGTGACACTGTTGATACCATTGACTGCTCTGGAATCTCTACTTTCATTTCTATAATGAACCTGCAGATGTGCACAAACCTGAGCAAACAATGTGCTAATCAGAACTCATGTGCTGTAGTAGGAGTGCAGTTATGCAGCTATGAAGATAATAGCTATAATGTTTCCAATTACTGCAAAAAATTGTAGTTTTTAGGGAGGGAAAAGTGTTTCCTTTTTTTTGCTTAGTCAGGAAAATGTTTGATGAGTTTGATGAGGGGGAAAACGTTTGCACAGCAAGGAGAGAAATAATATTGACACATCTTGAAAATCTCCTGTAGCTTATGACTCAAGATTTGAACATTTGTGTCACATACAAAATTCTGCAGTAAAATGAGGAGCTACCATCTTCATAGACTGTGCAAGTGCAAGTATAACAAATTAGAGAAATGACTAAAAATATATGTTTTCTTAAAATAGGAACGTTGAAAGAGCAAATTTGGGCAAAAGAAGATAAGCAAAGAAAGAGAAAATGCAAAAGTATGTACAGTGCAGTGAGTTGTAGAATATATGGGACATGACAATGTGGAACAAAATGTGAATAAGCTTTGAGAATTATATAATTATTTACAAGAGAGTACTAAACTGTACTGTTCAATAAATATGATTATATATAGTGTGTTGAGATGTTTGAACAGGTATTTATGGCTCTGAACTAAGATGTACAGAATGGTAACAGTTTGAATGTTAAATTAGCACAAATAAATCAAATAAATTCTTACTTCCAAATCATTGGTCTTCTTTATTTTTAGACTTTTTAGACACAACATTTTGGATCTGGCTTAAGTCAATTTGTGATGACGTGTAAGCCCATGTGTGCTGAGAATAACACAATAATAAAAATGAATTCATTCATATTTTATGGATTAAAGGGACAGACCAGAAACTGAAATTCAATATCCATCTTTAATGCAATAAAATACTGATTACAATTTAAGTAGGTGATCAGTCATCAGTATTAAATTACATTTTGAAAGACAATTTTCCCACTCTGTCTTTTCTGTAATAATATTTCTAACTCTACAGGAAGTACGCAGAGTATGAAGGGTCAACTATAAAATTGAAGTGCTATTTTAATCCTTTATGGATGAGCTGCTACATTTGGATAACGGTTATTCAAATTATACAACACAGTGCAGCTCAGGGCTAAATGAACTCCACCACCATCCATCCTGCTTTAGAGTTTAAAGGTAAGTCAAGGTTTCCATCTACTGGACAACCTTTAGTATGACAGCCGCTGTAGGACATCAACCATCCAACAACGCTGTTTAAAGCGGTCCCATCAGTGCAACAGAGCCATTATCTCATTCAGCCTCCATAAAAACTCCTCTGGGAAATTCACTTTTTATGTCTTTTATCTGATCTTGTAATACGATTACCTTCTGGTCTGGCTTTGGGTTTCTTCAGGCCTCCGTCCTGCATCAGCTCAAAGGCAAATGCCACATTGTGGACCTGAGGGGGAAACAATATATAAACTCAGTATGCTGCAAAAAAAAAATCTGAATCATTTTGACCAACACCTTTCTCTTTTTGAGACTGAAATCACCTTCTGTTCGAAGCTCTCAGGGGTGAGGAAGAAGTTGTACAGAGGGACAAAGTAGTCTTCCAACAGCCCCATCAACAATATGAGGTACACTCCATCAGCAAACTGAATACACACACACACACACACACACACACACACACACACACACACACACACACACACACACACACACACACACACACACACACACACACACACACACACACACACACACACACACACACACACACACACAAACAGGAGATTAAGATAAACAGCACATTCAATTTAGAACTGCATAAGTAGATCAGATTGGATTATATCTATTTGAGATGAAAATCCGAGATGTAACGAACACAAATAGAAGGAAGATGAGAAGATGAAACACTTGCATAACACATATACTACTTATGATCATTTTACTAATTCATAATAATAATAATAATAATAATTACCTGAGATTCCAGCTCAGTAACCTCCAGGTTCAGCTTGTTCAGATGTTTGTTCACAAAGGTGATGAGCGACTAGTAACAGGATAAATTAAATATTATTAAATTGTTTTATATGTATATATTTTTTGTATGTATATGTATGTATTTTTTAAGATTCCATTTCAAGTGATTATACTTTCCATGTTCAAGCAAAAAAAGTATTTTTACCGTTTTTACCACGTTGAGCTTGTCAGGTGCGTGATCCAGCAAAGTGTCAAATGCATCTCTCTCTGTTATAAAGAAGAAAGAATTCACAGGTTATGAATATGAAGTTTAACTATTCATTTAAGCAGAAAAATATAGAAACAATAAAAGTAAAAGGACATTTCTATAATATTGTAAAATTTAAACAGATAAGTGGCAGAAACTCACCAAATCTTCCCATCATCATTCTGAAAAACAAAACAATGAGACAGAATCAGAAAACTTTTCAGTTTCTAATTCTTTGTTCAGATTTGTTAGCCTCCTTATACTTACATTAAACATTATTTATACTGAACTGAACTAAAACTGACAACTGAAATGAGAAGAGGACGGCTGTGGGTAGAATTACTAAGGAAACTGTATCAGTTCTTACTCTGTGGTGCTCGTCAGCTCCTTGGTCACTATAGTAGTGTGCAGGATGCCTTCTTGTTTCTGCTCAAACAAAATCAAAATGCTTCAGTTACAGCACGAGGGAATAATGTTGATGCACATTATGAAAATTACACGTACAAGCCAAGACAAAGACAAAAACAAAAACAAAAGATGACAGGAACAGTTAATTTAATGCCACCATTGTGTGAGCTTGTGGGGACATCTTACCTTGATCACCACCAACTGTACAGAGACATGCTCAGGCAGTCTGATGGGAGCCTGGAAATGCATGGCGAGAGCCACCAGCAGATAGACAATAGCCACCAGGTTCTTTGAATGGATAGCTGTAACAGTAAATCATAAAGAGATTTTTAGCTATTTCACACAGCAAGCTGACGTAATGATGTGAGCAATTTTCCAAAGATAAAAGGTGACAGTCAGTGCTGTTTCACAGACAAAAGATAAACGAAAAAGCTGCAAATGAGCAATTAATGAACCGTGAATTAATACCATTAGCTCCAGTGGGGAAATACTCATGTTTGTAGAGTCTCTCAATACTCTCCATTTGTAATACAAATTAAGTGGATCGATTATGTGTTAGGCAGTGATTCACAGAAGTCGTGAAACTCACTGTCCACGCTCCACTCGATGGTCCAGCCGTGAGGCCGCAGAAGTTCGTTAACGGCCTCCAAAACCGTCTGAAGCTTCTGCTTCTGGCCGATCTCCGACTGGGTCACCTCGGCCACGTTCAGCTTCCTGCCCGACAACTTTTCTGTCAACAAAAGGAGAAAGAGGAGATACAATTGCAGTATGTCAAAATTGCATCACGCAGCAGTAGTGTCACAGTAGCTTGCTTCATGTGCACGGGCTGAAAAAAAATGAGAGGAGCTCCAAATTAGGTCAACTGATGAAAAATGCAGCCTTCATTTACATAAAAAAAAAACGTGTTTCAAACCAATAAGTGCACAACCAAAATGTTTTCTCAGGGCTTACATCAGTGTGAGTTCTGTTCTTTGGAAAATAAGGACATGATGATCTTAAAAAAGTACAAATGTGGTGGCTGCAGACAACAAATATTACTTGCAAAGGAAGCAAAAGCAAAGAAACAGATTTGGGAGGCTTATCTTGTGGGTGCGTTCAAATATTACAAAAAAAGAAACCAGCAACACTGATAAAAAAAAAGAAAATTTAAAACGGTCGCATGATGATGAAATAAAAGACAGAGATTACATAAAGTGTAAAAGTGATAAAGTAGTGCGGAAAATGAAAAAAAGACTTTAGCAGAAAGCACGAAATCACATATCGCTTTACAAAATGTTTCCTGGTGTGTGCTTTAGTTGTTATTCTTGACACTGTCAGTCCTATTTCACATCAGTTGGCTTTTATAGAATTGATGTGCAAGTTCTTGATGTTTTTTTTTTTTTTCCCTCTTTCTTGTACAATATGTGATGAATGATGGCACATTCGTGTCAAGCTGGAATAATTAGTTGGTGTTTTACAATGGGGACAATAAATGGGAGAGGAAGCTGAGGGGAACAGAGGCAGCCTTTTTTCTCTGATAAAAAAAAAAAAAATCATGCAGCAAGTCAGTCAAGAAAGAGAAAATAGAATCTACATAATTGAAAAATATGTTCTTTGTAAGAAACTCAGTGGTGATGAAGCACAAGACATGAGTTCTGCTACCTACAGATACATGTGAAACTGATTAATTACTGTTACTATTGCAGAACCTTTTTTTTTCCAAAGCAACTCATACATAGATAGATATAAGAGCTAAATGTTATTAAAACCTGTCGTAACAAATAACAGACACAAGGGGGAAGCCCTGAACAGACCAAGGACACGGGAGCTTTACTAGACCGCAGCACAATAGTGAACACACTTTTCATGGTGAACACTGGACTAAACAAGAATACTGCCAATATAGCTAATATATTTTGATGTGTAATAAGGATGAGGTGGATATTTATGGCCCTGGGTGTTTCTAATTTTACAGTTTTTCTTTTAAAAATGTGTTTCAAAAATGAAAGAGATTAAAGTATGTTTTAATACTAATTAAAGATAATACTGCATACCTGCATACTGCATCTGCCAATTTAATACTAATAATACTCCAAATCAAGTCCTGAAAAGTGTTGAAAATGCAATGTTTCTGTCATGGACCTTCGTCAGGCATCAATGAGATGATATGAACACTTTTAATTGGGTTGTGATGCCAGTAAACAAGTTTCTCACCAAATAACTTCTGAAGCACTTGTCCATCGTAGCAATCCTGCTCCAGGTCTTTGACTATGATCCGGTCTTCCTCCAACTCACTGTTGATCCAGTCGATCAGGACCTGGACAAACATCAGAATACAATACAATCAAACCTCCTGTTATGGACCTTTTCCTTCATATTTTTTCCTGCTTTAAATATGCTGAAGAGGTCTCATAATGTCTGATGAAGAAACATGAACCCAGGCTACCTTCTGTAGATCTTTAAATTTGGGACACTCCCGCGACGGTGGGTTGATAATGAACCTCTCGGCGTTTTCCTCTGATGAAGAGAATGTGAGTGGCTGTTTAAAGTGATACTCAAATTTCCTATTTCATTTCATTACACATTTATCTCCACCTTTGGATGCAGACGTGTTTTTGTCTTACATGAACACGAATCTACAGTCACACACACACAAAAAAAAAGTTCACCCTGACAACAGTGATTCACATGGTGACAGGAGATAAAGATGTCCCCCACCCACTTTCATTTCCTGCTCCTCCACTGTCACACCACAGTTCCCATGAGTCAACACACGTTACACTCATATTCCCCTCGGTGATCTTAGTAACCTCAGTCAACTGCAAAAAAAAACTCTGTTTTGAGATGTCGAAAATATTGAAAATGTAGCTTCAGTCAGCTATAAACCTCCAGTCATAAATTAACCCGAACATTCAGGCAAAAGCTTTGTTTTCAACCACTAAATATAAGAGAAGTAGTTTCAAATCGACACAAAATGTTCTTTATATGTGCATGTATATACCCAGCAGTGTGTCCTCTGGATGGATTTCCGTCCCTGCGGGAAGCATGGGAGCATTGATGGCATTCTTCCCTTCCTCATGGAGATCACTCACTAGTGAGGCAAAAAAAACAACACACAAAAACCAAGAAACAATGAATTCAATAAAACACAGCAACAGCAAGTAACACAAGTAATTGAAAGGATAGAGAGTATAGAGACAGAGTGAAATAAGCAGGCAAAAAACTGTGAGAAAGACACCAACGAAGAAGAAGATTAGAAAGAGAAGGCCTGTCAGATGAAGCACAGTGTCACAGGTAAACAGTCTTAGTGAAAAACCACAAAAAAAAAAAACCCCTGAGGGGAAAGTGTTGCATCGGTTTGGTGTCTGCCACTTCCGTCATCCCACCACATGTTTTTTATTTAGTGTCAGTAATGGGGTCCAAATCTTTAGACAACTTTTTAATTAAATCTTAAGACACATTTTTGTATCAGTTTTTCCTATTATTTTATTATTATTTTCATATTTCCTATTTTTTTTACCAACTTACTTTTTTACCTTGTCTTTTTAAATGCATCATATACTGTATTTACATATGCTTTTATGTAAAACACTCTTATGCATGAATAGTGCTATAGAAATGCAGTTTATCATTATTATGATTAGCTTGCTTACTTTTCATCATTTGTTTTTCTTTTGATTAGTGCAAAATAGTCAGAGAATGAACTGCGGGATGATTTAGTGCGTTTAGAGGCTCAACAAGTCAACTTGTTTAAATGTTGTTTTTAAACTTTCATGCAGGACGGATCAAATGCTATGAATCGTTGGCGAATATTAATAGACCCAGTTCAGATAATAACACTCATCAACACTGACACAGCCAGAATAATTTGAGTCCCAATTCCACATTATAAAATACATGTACACTAATAAGAATATTCAGTCTACTCATTCTTCTGCAACGTGGATGTCGTTATCAAACTGTGACTTACGGAAACTCCTCAAACAGCTTGTGAGAAATGTTTTCGCAGGTATTTTTAACTGTTGCCTGAGCTGTCGCACGTCTGTTACTTCCTCACTTTTCTCCAGCCGTGAGAGGCTCCATTTCCACTGCAGATTTACATCAACAACTTACACAAACATTTTCATTACTTTAGCATGTATCCTGGCAGAATTTCACTGAAACCGGGACATTAGGGGCAAGTTGATTAAAGGTGGCAAGACGTGCAAAAAGTACACTAATGCACAGTTTGAGTCGGCGGTGGGAACAAAATCAATTTCTGCTGAGATGCTTTCACTTATGACTGGATACTCCAGGGATTAGAGGCTCTTTTTTTTTTCCTTTTAATGGCCACATTGCTTTTATCATCCTGCATTTCAATTTGAAGGACCTGCAACAGGCTGGACCACAATCAATGGTCTCAGATCTGTCATTTCCTTGACTTTGCTATTTATAAAGCCCGTGACAACAACCAAGGTGAAGGAAACCAAAGAAAAGGCTGTACTTTAAGCATTTTTCACATTAAAAACAAGTGAAATAGATTTTTCTCGTTGAAAATAGGACGAAAAATGTGCGTTTATCATATAATCTAAAAGAAGTCACAGCTTCAAAGCAAACTTCAAAAAGAGGACACACAAAATTGGCCAGGGAGGAGGGGTCCCTAGAGATTTCCTATCTGATTCAGGCTTCTCATAAGAGCTGAGCATCGGCTCGATGTGGCGAGTTACTGTAGGCCTGAATCTCACTACAGATCGGCGGTTTGCTTTGTAATTATAGAGCAGGCTTGCTACATTTCGTCATAATTGTGCTGCTTCCTCTCTCCTAGTCCATCTGTACATCTGATCGCGTTGCTGCTGCTCTGAGCTGGACAGAGCTTCAGCACTTCAAGTAAAATCTGTGTGAAATGGTAAAACTATACAACACAGTCCAGAAATTTAACAGAAACCCTCTCAAAGACACACAGCCAATTCTCTAATGTTCAGTACACATTTTACAGTAACTACTTACATGTTTTTGACCTCTCACAACAACTCACACAACACATTGCTTGATATTAACCTACAATTCACTAAGGTAACATGTCCTGCTTCCCCTTTTTCTACTTTCAAGTTCCTTAAAACTCAACATTAAAAAACAAATTACCTTGTTTCTTCCTCTTGGTCCCACACAGTAGCCCTGCCATGTCCCCACTATAAAACTCTCGATTTCCCGCCGATGGTTGCGAGCGACGGTATAAAACGTAGGGAGTGTATGCGCTGTATGTGTGTATACGTGTGTGTGAGAATCGTAGTCGGTGGGACTGAGCAGTGGCAGGAGCGTCATCACGTGTTTATTTCTGTCACAACCCTCCACCCCACCTCTGCGGTCCAGTTACCGGAGAAGCAGAGGGGTGTGTGTGTGTGCGGGACAGGAAGGAGACACCATACTGGACGTAAAGGCACCAAAGCGACCCTACCACACCAGTAACCTCTGAGCCGGTAAACAGTGGACACGGGACAGACTGCACTAAACTATGATGGGTAATATGTGAACTGGATATGATGTGATTTAATATCCATATTAATGCATGCAGCATGCCGCTTCAGCCCTTAAAGAGGTATTTTCCCACACAAACAACACCCTGTTAATGGTTTTGTTGTCTTACCAATCATAACATGACTGTTCAAATTAGCTGCAGTCGAGTAATTTCACAGTAATAAAAGAGAACAGACTTGTTTCAGTGAATAACTCTACCCTCTCAATGGAGCCTTTAATATGTTTTGCTGCAGAGGATAATCAATCAGGCAGTGACTGTATTCCTCTTAACAAAATTACACTAATTTAATATAAACCAAAGCCTGCAGTTAGGAACATTTATCTTACGCTGGCTTCATTGCACATATTCATGTAAAAAGCTCCTCTGTGGTATTACAAACCATTATGCAAAAGGACATACAGCAGCAACATATGCTCAGATTTTTTTCTTGCTTTAGAGGGTATAATCAGTCCACGACATAAACAACAGCGTAAAGCTGATTGAAATCGACCTCCTATCGGCTGGTTCCACTGCTCCCAGGGGGGGGGGGTTTACTGTGGCACAGGGGGAAGATATAAATAATGCGGCAGTATGGAGAAGACAGACTGGACCTTAAATATAGCGCTGGTTATTTACACCAACACAGGCACCGGTGAGTAACGGCAGCCAGGAGATGACAGTGTCTCTGGGTATGTTCCACAGGGAGCCTTCAGCAGATATTAACCATGACACTTATTACGCCTAATATTTACTTCATATTACACATTGTTTACTCATTATTCAGATTTAGTTTTCTACTTCTGTTTATTCTGTATATACACCTATTGCGGGTATCTGTATTGAAAGAGGGATACGGCTTCTGTTTCTCTTCCTTCCCATAATCACTTGTTTATTTTTGCCTGTTAAAGTCAGCCTTATGTTAAAGGCTTTTTGAGTTTTTCCTCATCTAAACTGAGGGTCTACAGAAGGTGATGAATGTTGTTCAGATTGTAATGCCCTCTGAGGCAACTTGTGATTTTGGGCTACATAAATATAACTGACTTGACTTGACTTGACAGGTAATATAATATAGCTACTATGGCTGCAAAGAACAAATATTATTATTTTCTCAAGTAACTGATTAATCATTTAGTCTATAAAGAAAGTCAGAAATCAGTGAAAAGTGCCTTTTATACTTTTTCTTCTTCATCTTCACATTCTTTGTTCTATCCAACCATCACTCTGAAATGAGAACAAGATATTTTGTTGATGATCGTTGACTTTAAAAATTATTAGTCGATTCTCGAAATAGTTGCTGATAAATTTGCAGTTGATCGACAAATCAACTAATCATTTCAGCTCTAACTGTCATGTCAGTGCAATGCAATGTTTATAGTTTTTAATTAATTTAAGAGACAGTACAATAAATTAAATAGTCTTTTGTCAGCGAATCCCATGAAAAGACCACAAAGAGGAGTGAATTGTGCATTTATTGGGGACTATTTTCAACACATTTGCTGCTCTAGTGAGTATTTATGTCAGCGGGACGTGTCCGTGTTCATCGTAATGAAGCAGCGCGTTACATGGTCAACACATCAGCGTGGCTCATGTATGTGTTTGTAATAGTTCTGGAGCAACAATGGAGCACTTTGGCACAGAGGAATAAACGTTATCAGGCTTTAGCTACACAGATAGTACTTGTTCCTTTAAGTTATACAGGATCTTTTTTTTTTTAGGTGTATGCACAGTAACTTCCTCTCCATCTCTTTTTGATAGCTATGTGAAAGCAGCAAAGTGAAATAGCAACAATAAACATGGGATAGAAAAACATACTTACTATTATCAGCATCCATCCTAGAGCAACCTGTATTTAAGTTATATTCTATACTTTCAGAGTGTAAATACTCATCACTCTAAAGGGTCAGGATGTGACATGACACTCATCCTCTCGGTCCTTATAAAGAAAAAACATGTTTTTTTTGCTTTCACTAAACTATTATTATAACAGCACTGCTGCTGACAGTGAGAGTTTTTCCTTGTCAGAGAAATACAGACTTCCTTTCAGTTTATCAGGACGTACAAAAAAAAGTCGGTATCTTTGAGAACTGTCTGCAAAAGCAGGCATCTGGACATCTGGACTGTGTAAAGAAATACACGTTCCTCTATGTTGAATAGATTTAAGCAACTATTTTCATCCCATTTCTAATACAAGAAGAGGAAGGAGATGCTTTAGGTACTAAAAACATACATGCACAGTTGCTAAGGAGTGTCAACACAGTTTAAGAAGTCTTTTTCTTAAAGGAACAATACAATTACTCTTATAATGATTATTCAGCAAAAGTGAAACAACTTTTCCAGTGGCAACTCGCCTCTCTTGGGTGTTCCCCTGAGAGACTATACTACAGCGTACCACACCCACCAGTAACAGAAACCACAAAAGCAGCATGTGAGGCCACAAGCTGTGCTCTGTTAGCAAGACTAGACCTTTTATACCTTTCTTCTGTTACAATTCTGCTGCTTTAACTGTCCCGGTTATCATCTGAGTTTTAATTCCACTCTGACCACACAGGGACACTGCAGTCTCACAAGCTGCGCTCAAAGTAGCTGTGGCTTTGTGGGATTCATTCAGTCTGCGGTGCTGAATTCATTACCTTCAGCATGACTTAGAGCCATGTGTTGGCTGTAAGTTGGAGGTCGACAAATAGAGGAACAGATATGTTTTTATGTTGGTATTACTCATTAGTGGTGCATGAGACAGGTTTTTTCTTTTTACCTCCTCTACATACACTAAAGTCTAGACCAGAGTGTCACAACCTTGCAGTTTGCACCCCATGTCTGGTCCCTTGATTTCTAATATTAATGTTGAATTTAGGGCTTCCTACTATTTTCTCACGTAAACGTTTTGTCTATGAAACCAAAAAGACACCAAAATGCTCATCACAATTTGTCAGCACCTTTAGTGACCTCTTTAGATTGCTTGTTTTGTCCGACCAACAGTCCAGATCCCAGATATATGTAATTTAATGGCTCTAGAGAGGGTCTTTTGCGCTTTTCACAAGTTTCACGGCTTCTGTAGGTTCTCCTACACGCTTGGAAGGGAAGGGTGAGGGGAGGGGTATTCAGTTTGTTGCAATCTGCAACCTCACCGCTAGATGCACACTGCGCCTTTAAGTGGCTTTAAAATCACCTTATTCCACTTTGTCTGACAGCATCGTATTTATCGTCCTGTAGCAGCTCTTTATTTAAGCTTTGGGATATTTCAAATGATCAATGGCTGCACTAATTTTGCATAATTTCATACACATGTCCACAAAATTTGGCATATTTGGTATCTTTAGAAAACTTTGGATCCCCGCTACAATTTTATATAAAGTTCTGTGAGTTTTAACAGTGTTTAGCTGCAGAACATGAGTTTGTAATGACTGTCCAATCAGCTTTAACACTCAAAACTTTAACACTTTGATAAAGAAATCTAAAATGTATACATGAGTGGAAACCCCTGACTTTTACAGACAATGTGTGAAACTTAATGAGGCTCCGAAACAATTAATACGTCCGTCCTGCTGCTGGTGGACCTCCTTTAATGGAGATTAAACACAAACACATGGCTGAGAGCACACACACACACACACACACACACACACACACACACACACACACACACACACACACACACACACACACACACACACACACACACACACACACACACACACACTGTGGTGTTAATGCCTGCAGCTGTTCCTTTTTTCCAGACAGTGACTGGGCCTGTGGGAGGGCAGGAAATAGCTTGCCAAACAATTGAAAAACTACTGCAAGTTAAAGATTATCGGTCCCTTGATTTCCAGAAGAAAGTGAGCACAGTAATCCTCTTACAGTTTTATCTTCATAACCTTGCATTCCTGTCACCGGTCACTGACTGACTGATCTATTTATGTTTATTACCTCATGTTAAATGCCTGTGGAGCCCTATGAGGCATTGTCTCGCCCTACATTCACTCAGAAGTGTTTCTTACCATTATAGAGCTATGAAAACATATCAGAACCACAATACAGCTCACAATGTGTTAATTATTGCACCAGTATGAACTAAGACTGAGCTAAACTGACTCAGATTGGATTATTATACCAAAAATGGATAAAACCATAAAGTAACAATAACAAGCTGAGTGTCAGGGAAACTGTATAAATGTTGTAAATCACGTGTACAGTCTATAACTAAGCTGATGTCCCAGAGGAGAATATTGTAATAGCCCATCATGTGATTGCAGCACCATGGACAGAAACACACAACAAGGGAAAGAAATGGTGGCATTTCCTCAATGTTACACTCACATTAAGAACAAGAAGCATCCTCTGAATGGCTTACCTTCTTTAGACTTTTTCTTCCGCGCCAGGGTCCCTCCTAATTTCCCCAGAAATGACTCATCCTTTTTTATTTTTGCGGAGGTCGCAGATGCGGTCGGAGTCCCAGACATCTTTCAGTGTGTGTGTGTTTGTGTGTGTGTGTTTGGTCTCTCTCCTGTGTCAGTGTAGTTTAATAACCTCACTCCTCCCTGTGATGCATTCAGGCACCAGTGGACGACCTGGAAACACACAACAAACACACAGACAGGCAGGCAGTCAGTCAGGAGGCTGGAGGAAGGAGAGCCGGTCGGGCATCAATAAAGCTGAATAACTCACATGTGAGCGACGAAGCTGTGTCACCGTTTGCTGACTGTTCACCTCACAGCGCCTCCTAACGGCAGGATGAGGAATAAGTTTACAGGCGTTTTCATGTCAAGGCCATTAAAAACACCACTTTATATTTTGTTCCAAGTAAGAAAGCAAGAAAACTTTGTGTGTGTGTGTGTGTGTGTGTGTGTGTGTGTGTATGTGTGTGTATATATATATATATATATATATATATATGCACTTTATATAGCACTTACTTAAACAAGCAGAATTAAAGTCCCCCTCCACTCAAAAATGTGTGTTTATTATTGTTTTCTTAGTTATGTTTAGTTAGAGTTTGGCACTAGCAGACTTTTTTTTTTATCTCTGTGCAGCACTTAAACTTTTGAAATGAACAATATTTAAATAGGTTATATATTATGGATTTTTCAATACAGGAGAAGGAGTAATTGAAATTTTAAATTTCTTTTTAACAAGGTGTTTGAGTTTTCTGGTTTGTTTTAAAACATGTCTGGAGGGGACCTTAAAGTGTACAACCCACGAAATAAAAAGATATAAAATCAAGAGAAAACAAATGGGTTTAAAGATGCTTTTTAAAGATGTGACCTTATTTGGCTTCTAAGACTGTACGGGAAACAACATAAAATGAGTGTTTTTGTTTTGTTCAGTTAAAAGTGACTTTCTTTGTCATTCTGATGGTTTACAACAAAATAGCCATTATGTGCAGTTTCTAAATGTGCAAACCTCAGAGTTAGGTGATGAAATATTAAATGATTTTCAGGTAAAAAAAAGAAACATTCTTAAAACATGTTCTGCATCAGCTTTGAGTGATTTGTCTCATAAGGTTTTTCCACAAAAAAGTTCCTCACTTTTCCTCAAGGGAAGTCACCTACTTTAGTTGTCCCTCATTAATAGTCCAGTATCTATGAATATGTAAAGTCCATTCTCAGTGTTTGTGCACTGGAGGCTTCAGGTTTCCATATCACACTTGTATAAGTTACATACTGGACCACGACTGGCTCCAAACTAGTTGTGATGTCACAAATCCTGCTCATAGATACACGCCTTAAACTCAGATTTAAAGGTGAGCACAGAGAAACTTTCCTCCTTCAGCAGATGAAGGTGAAAAACAGCCTTCTAGTGTCAAACTGCAGTGAAGCTCAAACATCCAACTGAAGGAACAAGAAGCAAAACACATTTTTGAGTGGAGGGGGACTTTAAATCATTCTTGATAACATTAAATATTCAACAAAATATGCAACAATAAAAGTTAAAGTTTGAAAAAAGTTCATTTATTAAGAAACAATCTCACAACTGTCATCAGACTTTGATTCAAGTATTAAAAAGCCCCGACTGATGCTCAGAAGTACATGACATCAGCTTTTTCCATCTGAGCTTCGCCCACTTCAAAACCAGTGAGACGAACTGAGAAAAAAGAACTGAAATCTGTCACGTGATATAACCAAAACTATTTTAAATTTGGCAGAATTTGTGTCCATGTGTCTCACTCGCAGTAAGAAGCTGAGGAAACCGGTTTTCGGGGCCTTTAAAAAAAAAGGTCCACCTACTACAGTAGCAACCAGAACTTCTCAAGAAAGCTTAGATTATCTTCACCATATATTAGCCTAGACTTTAAATGTGTTAGTCTATGAATTAAAAGCCCAGTCAATTCATTTCACAATCAATTATACCTCATCACTCTATATAATAATGTCCTCACAATATTTCCATATATTCTGATCACGCATGTTGAGACATACTGTTTATTTTATGACAGAATATGTTAAACATGAGCTCAGTTTGGACATTAAAAACCAACAAAAAAAAAAAAAAAAGGATAAAATGGTATCAACAGATTTGATTGATGTTCTGCAGGAGTGGCTTCAGTGGTCATCACCTCCTCCACTTTCTGATGCTGTTTTTGGAGACAAAATCATTTAATGTAACATTTGTTTTTATTGTTTCATTCCGGCATTTTAAAAGCTCTGCAGACGATTACACCTTTGTACCTGTCGTCTGCAGTAGTTTCCAGTCAGTCTGCAGCCTGCGTCTGAGGCTCTCCAGCGATTCAACATCTTCAGGTAGAGGAGCATGAAGCGGCCCCATAGAGGGGGCAGCATTCCCAAGGAGCGACGAGGCTGTTGGGTCGACACAAGCCTTCTCGCTTTCCTGAAAAAAAAAAAACAAAAAAAAACTAATTGACCACTAAAGTAGATCACCATGCCACTTAAACCTAATGAAGCCAAAAGATGAACAGTTGAGAGCATCTCGTCCCAGCATTCTCACCTGCATGAGCACCAGTGTGTGTCCTTGTGCCAGGCCCTGCAGCAGGCCTGTTAGTTGTTGCCACACACTGTCACACATCCCACTATCTGGCATCCGAACCAGCAGAACCAGACTGGGGTCGTACTCGTACCCCAGAGGCAGAAGGAGGCCGAACATGGCCTGTACGAACCCTGATACCTCACTGCAGCCCTGTGAGAGCACACACACACACACACACACACACACACACACATCCCCTCCACATGAAACACACATTCTCATAGGAGTTTGCAAACATTAATGTTGTGGTAATAATCACAGCATTATATCACATTTATGTGTTAAAATATTTCACATGGTAATAACTCAGATTTATGATGACATTTAATAACTGTTGCATAGTGCTTTAGCTGCAAAAAATCCTGGATTAAAATGTGAATATACATTAAAGTACTTAAGATCTCATGGTATGACAGATCATCCCAAAATAATAAGTCAATGAAACAATAAGTCAATAATAAGACAATGCTATTGAATTAACACCCAGTCCTACATGTAGTAAAGTACCTTCTTCAGACACACAGGAATGTAAGATTTGCATTTCTGTTCCTCTGGCTCCTTCCCGCTGATATGCACCACCAGTGTTTTCCTAAAAATTGAGAGATTTCTGTTACCAAGTTGTTCGTACTGTTGCCGTCAGGGGGGGGGACACGTTTTATCCCCCAATTCTTAAGAGAGCACAAATGACAATCACCCATCCTCTGTGATGTGACTCGGGATCATCCCGTCTCCGACACACACGACCAAAACACTGCATGAAGAGAAAGCAGCATCGAATGAGAGTATATTCTTAATAATGAACTAGCCTTTCATAAACATGTAAACTTAACTTGAAACTTCTCTGCTGGTTTACTCCTATTCACTGAAGTTAGTTTGTTTTTTTAATATAAATCTCCATCCTTGGATACTCTCAAACATTTAGATTGAGATAACTAATCTGTAATTGTGTGGTGACTGTTTCAGATAGCTGCAAACTGTATCCACACTGGGTATCACTTCATTTGGCTATCACACAAATAAGAAAAACAAGCCACTGAATAACAAATTGGCCCCTGAAACACAAAACACACACAGCCAAAATTAAAATAAAAAAAAAACAAAAAGAAAAGGTGGATGTTTTCTGTAAAGACATTTCTGAACAACAATCTGCTTTATCACAAGATCACCCCTTTATCTCAGTAATATGTAAGTTAGGATTAGATCCACATTGTTATACCGGTTGATGAGAGCGGTTGCAGCATGCTGGACGACACACATCGTCGCCATGGAGACGTCACGGACCAGCGCCAAGCCACTGCAGATCTGAGAGGCAGTAATTAAATGTAATGACATCAGCGTGAAGCTCGTGCAGGCAGCAAAGCAAAAACTGTATTCACAAGGAGGTCACATCGCAGCACTAAAAAAAGACAAACAATACTCTGATTGTACCTCGTTCTTCTCCATTTTGTCTACAAGGGCAATGAGACTGGAAAAAGTTGAGAGAGCATCGCTGTCATCTGTGTCTTTGAGGAAGTTGTCCCTTGTTGTGAAAAAAAAGGGGGGAAATAAGGAATATTTTAACATACTTTGGTTCTTTTGGATTCATCCTGAAGTTTATTACTATAAATGAATGCATGTTAACTGTAATGAACCATCACCAACAACAGCTCTGCACCTGAGTTTGTTGGCTATAAGTGGGCTGAGATTCTCTGATGAGCTGAAGCATTTACATCCATCCGGGCAAGCCACACCATCAGGGAGCACTAAGGCAGTACGAACAGGAGGAGCAACACGTTTCGGAGGCTCTGGCCACACTTCCTCCTTTGCGGTTATCGCCTCTTCTCCCTTCTCCAGCTTTTCTTCATCTTCTTCTTCTGCCAGTTTAATGCGCTTAGTGCTGAGATCAAAGTTTGGTAGGTCAGCTAGAGAAAGGTGAAATAAAACATTTTATGGAGGCGGTGATGATGAAAATGACAGGATGTTAAAACAATACACATAATTATGAAGCGCTGCTCGCCATCTCTCCGCTTGATACAAGGGCTTAAATAAGGAATCGCTCAAAACAATATGGATGTTATACCTGCATATGTGAGGCAGGACCAGTACTTCTTATGAGCTGATCGTGTACAGTGAAGGGACTCAAGTGCACTGATAAAAAAAAAAAAAAAATGACACACACACGCACAGTTAAGGTTTGAACTTGTTACAAACAGATTTGCTTCAGAGTGAGACAGACCTTTTACAGGGACCGTCGATGTTTGCAGGCCGAGGTGCAGGATCTCCGAGCAAAGTGTGAACTGTTTGACACACAGACTGGGCGAGGGAAGTCAAGTTGTACCCTCCCTGAAAAACAAACAAAAAAAAACAAACAAAACAAAACAAAACACACAGTATAACCGACCAACCCACACTGCTGAGACTATTAAAAATTACATGAATAAGTGTAATGTAGGTATTGATAGATTAGACGATGCCTGACAGAGAAAACAACTCAACTGAAGGTGTCTGAAGGGTATTAAAGGAATAAGGAATAAATCTAAATCTAAAGAATGTTGATTTTAGTAGGTATTTGTTCTGTAGCCCGACAACAACAAACTGACCTCCAGCACAGCACACAGTTTGCCTCCTGCGAGGTTCATCAGGAGGTGAGTGAGGTGGGCAAAGATGTCTGGGGTTGCACACATTTCACCCTGGAAATATAGAAAATTACAAAAGACACTTTGTGAACTGACTTGACACAAAGTTTTACAGCAGTACACACACGTCATGAGATAAATAATACAAATAGCACAATGTGTGAACGGTATTTATGCATATAATTCCACATACAGGAGGTTCAGCATAAACAGAAATGACATACACAAGTATCTGCAGCAATCCAAGCTTTATTATGGTAACGGTTTATTTTCAGTACCTCTGGGTCACCGATGGCAGAGTCAAAGCCTGCACACACCAACACCAAGTCTGGGCAAAACTGTGACAAAGAATCACATGTTCAGTTAAATAATCCCTCACATGACCATCTGTTAATCAAAACAAACATTTTCTGTCTCACCTCATACGCGACTGGCAGGAGGACATGAGAGAAGACCGCAAGATAGTCGCTGTTCTGCATTCCCACCTGAACAAACATAATGACACCTATTTAATGAAGACATTAATACACACGAAGCTTGTGCACACAAGCATCAAAGCAAATTTGAGATCAGCGCTGAAGAGATTGGCCGATTAACAATTAGTTAACAATTAATAAATTCCTAAATGAAATGAATTTTAAATTTTTAAATGATTTATTGATTACTCACTAATTGTGATTTTCTGTAGTATGTTTAAAAAAAAAAGAAAAAATTCATATTATTTTTAAAAAGGAGAAATTGAATGTTTTTGCTCTCTTTTCATCATATTTTCAAGGGAAAATTAGAGTGTAGGATAAAGACAAGCATATACCTTCTATAAACAAGGTCCAACAAAAAAAATAAGATTTTAATAATTTAATGAATTTAATATAAAAGATTTATAATAACTCAGTGTTTTTTGGTGGACGTTACTGACCTTGTTCCACGGTACATTTATATTGAATCCAGCCCCTTTTTCTTTGCCGACACAGTCATAGTCTGATTCTCTAAGTTGAGGCCAGAATTTCTGATGCTCATAACGGTGCCAGGAGAAGTAGAGCACGCTGGAAAATGTGGTGTGCAGAATTTAAGACGCCAGGCCGACAGACAATGTCCACATACGAAATTCAGAAGCCCTCCCGTTTAGAAAGACTCACCTTGGATCGTCTTCAAAGGAGTACTGCACCCCTTGACCATGATGTATATCCCAGTCAACTATCAACACCCTGAAAAAAAAAAAAAAAATCCATAAAGATATAAATATACAGTATATACAACCAATGAGGAGGTTCTTGGAGAATTGATTTCTCTCATAGTTGCAAGAATAAACAGTCATATTACCTTTGAACCCCATATTTTTGCTTGGCATATTTAGCTGCTATGGCCACATTGTTGAACACACAGAAACCATTGGCAGCACTGCGCATACTGTGATGTCCTGGGGGTCTATTGACAATGACAGAGAGGTGGTATATATGTCAAAACATTTAGTCTATACAGAGCACAAAAGATCTCTTAATTAGACTCACGAGCGACAAATAAACCCCCAAACCTTCAGTTTATAATGACATAAAATTCAGAAAAGGGGGTAAATCTTAAAATTTGAGAACATAACAAATATTTGGTATTTAGTGGAGTTTGCTTTATGCTATTGTGATGCCCAAATGAACACTCATTCTAAATAAACGTCCCTCTTACTTAAAATAGCAATACTTTGTTTCTTAACTATGCAGTTCAACTGAATCTATAAAGCCTGAAGAAAGGCATTCAAACCCCCAAATTTAAGTTGAATATCAAATTATATCCAAATCGTTAAATAGTTGAGATCAGGACTAATGTTTTAATGGGAAAAATAGCAAAGTCTGCTACATAAAGTTAAATGGACTAATCCTGTCAGCACCAAAGCAGAGCATCACAATCAAAAGCACACATGTAGCATCAGAGTACCTGTCAGACCACTCTTATGTCACTAGTTAACAGCCTCACCTGACCAGAGCCATGCCATTCCTCACCTTCCCCGTCATAACACCATCCACCAGTTGCAGTGCGGACCCCGCAGCCAGCTTGGCACAATGATAGATATTCTAGGATAGTAAATGAGAGAAAGAGGTGACAAGCCAGGAGTAAAGTTGACCTACTTCATCATTACAACCCGAGAGGTGTTGATACAGATGAACCACAACAGCCTGCGAGGTGCTTTAATTAAGCAGCTACCGACTCAAAAAAAGGACAATATGTGTAGTACTAACTGGGTGGAAGTAGACGTCACCATATTGCAGGGTGAATTCCTTCAGGTCCTCCAGAGTCATGTAAGGGGTCTTCTTCACTGCCTCCAGGTATTCTTCGCTGTAGGGAGCAACAAAGTACATGTAGCTCATTATTTTTAAGCATTTATTTCATCTTCATTTCCAGAGGTAGGAAAAAAAAAAAAAAACAGAACCAGGTGTGGGCTCTTTGTTGACATCAGGACTGACCTGTGAACCAGCAGAATGTCTGCGTCCGTGGCCTCCCGGACAGGTATGGATACACAGCGATCAGCCAGACCGTTCCTGACCAAAGCTTCATGACTCACTGTGAGACGCTCCGGCACCTCGATCTTACAGGCTGGACTGGAGACGGAAAAACACATGTTGACTTAAGTGAATTTTGCGTTGTAGATTTGTATGTGAAGTAGCCAACTATACTTGATCAGTGTTTCAATCCAGGACAATGTGTGTTTCAACATTTAGTCATCAGTACTTCTGTAATTTTATTTTTGCACTTTTTACGTACAAGCAACATTAAAAAAATAAAAATCAGATGTGACGGACTCTTTCTACAAGAGGTGGTGGCCTTTTCTAGCACACTTTCAGAGCCTGTCCACACTCCTTCCGGATCAATGACTACTGTTTGCTAGAACCAAATATTTGTAATGGTGTCTCTGTAGTGTTTGATTATGTAATCTTACTTTACATCTTGTAAATTACTCCATTTAATGGTGACTTGTATGCTTTTTGTTTGGAAACTTTCCCCCTCTTTTTTTTAAAACTTATTTATTGTATTTTATTTATTCTTTTTTTATTTTTTTAATAAAATATTTATCTGTATTTTATTCATTGTAATTTTGCGTAGTGGTCAGGCAGGTGGTGGGTCAGGGGGAGGGGATGTTCATGTTGGCGCTTTGTTGTTGAAGACCTCAGGCAATATGTACACTGACATACACCTGTCTATTGGTGTTTGTCAGTTTACAGTCCAATGTACATTCACCAATAACGTGTTGAAACTAAGAAGCTGTAGGCTTATATGGCGGACCTCCTCCCAAATTAATAATTAAAAAAACAAATATAAAAAAAGATGAATTGGTACAATAAAAAACATGTACATACAAAACAAGCAAAAGAAACAGAGAAAGGTAGTACTGCTATGTTGACAGTGAAAATAGAAGAGACTATTTAGACATCATGAGATGAATATAATACTAATTTAATCCGTTTTTAAAATCCACTTTCAAGTCACTTGAAAAGTAGTCTCAAAAGGTTTCAATTTTCAAAGCCTGAACAATATTATTTTTGTGATCCTCACTTAGTTATCCAGTTTAACTGCAAATGCACATAAAAATACATGATATTCACAGCTTTAAGAGATTTTTTATGGTGGACTTACTGGGAACAATAAATAAATCTTACATTGGTTGAAACAAGGTATACTATGGTTTTATTTGCTTGTTGGGTCTTGTATAATTTCTGTGCGCACAAACACAAATAAACAGAAGAATCTCCCCTAAAACTATGTAAAATTATACCAAAGATAACACAAAGTTGTGTCTAAAAGCCAAAAACGGAGAACAAAACAAAGCAGTTTTTAATATAAACTTTCACTGTTTATTTTGCTCTGGCCAGCAAAAAGAGTGCAGAAAGAAATGTCAGTCACAATAAAACTGTATGAGAAAGACAGTGCCGAGAGAACATGGACATATGGAGTGAAAATTAAATTTAAGTAACGATTTCATTCATTTGAGGGCTCATAAACACAAACACAGCTGTTAGCATGTCGCTAACGATCGCTAACAGTGCGGGTGCTCCTCCCTAACCGACCGGACTAGCTACAAACAACCTGAAACCTACGTTCCTACCGTTACAACAATTACAGCTACGCGTTTCCACAGAATTAAACTGGAGACAAGTAACTACAGACAGTAGCGTCAGTTGGCTAGGTGAGGTGTAAGTTAACGGTTGCTAAGGGTAATGTAACGTAACGTTACTTGTACCGACGTAGCGTTATCACTATATGAGCATATGATTAAATGCAGGTGAAACACAGCTACAACCAACCAGCCTTGGTATAACGATAAATTCAAGTAAACCATAACGTCTCCATACAGGTTCATTTGGTTAGCTAACTAGTTAGCAACGCACCAAAATGGTAAGTTATCCGTCTTGTACTTACTCAACCCAGAGCAGTTTGTACTTTGTCATCTCCTCATCGTAAATCAATGCTGTCCCCATCTTCACTAGTTATATTTCAGTGAAGCAGCGTGACACGGAGGAAGACGAAGACAGCAGCTTTGACCAAACTTTGACCGAAATCCACTGAAAATGCTCCTGGTGTTACTTTGTTCCAGGTTACCAACAAGACTCCAGCGCCACCTTCTGGACGGGCTCCGGTACCTTCTTCCGCAAGAATTGAAAAGCTGTATGAGCTTATTTCACAATCTCACAATTTTTCCAAGTCTGTCTTAAAACAACAGTCAGGTGCCCAAATGAACATTGAAATCGTTTTTTCTTGCTGTAATCAGTCCTCCTGTTCATACTGGCCATCAGAAGATCCCTTCATACTGCACTTACATTTAAATGATGGGGGCCAAAATCCACAGTCCTCCTCCTGTGCAAAAATGTATTCAAGAGTTTATCTGAAGCTAATGTGAAGCTTCAGCCATCCAAATTAGTCAAATCAAGTAGATATCTTTCAATGTTACAGTCTTTTTAGTGCCAAAGTCCCTCTTTTTGTTACTATACTTCCACTGCAGCTCAACAGGGAAACACTGTGTGAGGAAACACAAAGTGGCAGATATCCACTTGATATGACTAACTCAGACTACTGATGCCTCATATAAGCTTCAGATAAACTTTTAAATGCATTTTTGCACAAAATGACTGTGTGGACACACTGTGGATTTTGGCCACCATCATTTACATTGAAGGTGCATTTGAAGGGGATCTTTTAATAGTCAGTATGAACAGTAGGAATGATTACAGCGAGGAAAACCACTTTTAATGTTTATATGGGCACCTGACAGACTTGAAAAATTGTGAACCTGTCTTTTAAAGCAAGCTCAATATTACCTATTTGTTCTCTTAAACAAAGGAGAAGTGATGTTGTGCCATTTAGCTGTGTGTGCTCACCTGATGTTGTACTTCCTCTTGCATTTTTTGTCCAACTGGGATCTTTTTGTAACTTTACAGAAATGCCTTCCTGTCCCTTATTTTTATAATTACCACAGACCACAGACATAGACATTTTAATCCATAATTTCTATTTCTACCCTGTGTATTGAGTGAGAATGTTTATACACCCTCTACTTTTAACTTTACTATATATACTTAATTTGAACAACTGCCTTACCACCCTTTACACTTTTTGTCTTGATGCTTTTTAGTTTTGTCTGACGATTTGTCTACAGTTGAAATAACAAATAGACTCAGAACTGAAATTTATACGCCTTGCTGAATATAATTACGAGCTATTGGACTTTATTCGTCTTAATTTTAACCAGAATTTTCACAAAGGCAGATTTAAAGCTGTAGGTACTATTATTTTCTTTAACAAAAAAGACGAGTGTGAGTTCACAGGATTTTTATTTTAATATAAAAACAGCAATAAAAACAGTGCAACACAAAATCAATGAACAACTCAGAGCATATTATGAGTACAAAAAGATCATATGACAAGAGTATTTGGTCTGCCAGAGACTATTTCTGAGGACATGGTGGCATCTTTTCTGTGGGATTTGTATGGATTGGAGCCAGGGAATATATGTCTATGAATTCAAGACTGTTCATCTGATGAAGATGTTTATTTTAAAAATATTGACATCTGATACAATTTCTCCCAGAGTCTAAGGGAAGTGTGTATTAATATCTTGGCCACTTTTGTTTGGTTTGGCATTTAGTCTATCGGAGAGTGAGTGGATTAACTCTTTTTGGGTGCTCTCACCCCTCAGTGACCACCCCACTTGCTTCCCCCACCCTCTCCTCCTCGGTCCTATCTGCTGTTTCCTCCTGCGTTCTTGTGGGGCAAGCTGAGCTCCTTTCCTCTTTCTCTCCCTCTCCTCTATCCTCCTTCCCTTCCTTTCTCTCTGCTCCTCTCCTGCACAACAGAAGTAGAGCTCCTCTGCATCTCTTCCGAAACGACGGGTCACAGGCAGCGTAGAGGAGAGGGTTGAGGCAGGAGTTGAGGTAAGCTAAACAGGTGACATAAGGGTGAGCGGCTAGTAAGATCTGATCTAAAGAGCAGGAGTACGGGACGAATCCAAACTCCAGCAGCAGGGACACAGTTTTATTAACATGTAGGGGCAGCCAGCACAGGAAGAAGGCCATCACTAAGGTGACAATAACCCTGAGGAGTCTGCGCTGACACCTGCGGTCAGGGCGAGGGCCCCGTCCAAAATGTCTGCTGAGGAGCTGAGCCAGTGAGCAGTAGCAGACCAGCAAAATGACAAGAGGAAGCAGGAAGCCAATTAGAGTTGACTTCAGGCTCAACGCAGCTGCCCACCACATCTCAGCCCGCTCCCTGTCTGTCTCCTCCAGCTCTGCTCCAATTAGCATGGAGTAATCCATCTGGCAGGAGAGGAAGACAGATCCAGAGTCAGCAGGGTGACCTGGCTCCAGCTGCCAATCATCCTCAGATTCAGGGTCGAACGCCACCTCCCGGACAGAGCGCAGCAGCAAACCAGGAAGCGCCAGGACCCCCGCGAGCGCCCACACTCCTCCAAGTATCCACAAAGCCCTGCTGGGGCAGCTCTGCGGGGCGTGGTGGCTGGAGTGCCGGCGTCCAGTCAGAACCCAGTACCGTTCCACACTGAGCATGCTCAGGCTGAACACACTGGCATACATGTTGAGAGCAGTGAGGAAGCTGCTGATTTGGCAGAGGGGTTGGCCAAACGGCCAGTGGTAGCCCATCGCTGTGTAGACGGCCCACAGAGGGAGAGTTACAAGGAAGCAGAGGTCAGCTAAAGCTAAACTAGCTATAAGAGAGTCTGTCAGTGAGCGAGAGGGACGTGGGATGGAGGGAGGATAGGAGGAGGAGTTGGAGGAATGAGAGGAGGGTCTGTAGCTTCGTCCTGAGAAATATCCACAGTTTTCTTTGTCCTTTTGAGGATAAGAGCCATTAGCATCGATAATGTTCCGCTGATTGGTTTTGAAAATGCTTCCGCAACAGAACTTTCCTACTCCCGTGTGGTTTTTCTCTCCTGTACTCTTTCTCCTCCCCTCGGCTCGGTTCAGGTAGGCCCAGAGAACCAGGCCATTACCGAGGCAACCAACCAGGAAGGCCAACAGGTAGACGGATGGGATGATGGAGAAGGAGGGCGACCAGTCGCTGTAGTCGCAGTGGAAGAGAGGAGTGAGAGAAGGGGAGGGGGAGGTGATGAAGTCGGCGTCTGACATCTGTCTGTCTATCTCCCTGGATTCTATATAAAGTGATTTGCCATTAAAATCATCGGAGGCTCCGATACATTCTCAATACAATGACGAGAAGCCAAAAAGCTGACGTCCCAGAATGGTGAAAGTGTTTCAGATATAAGATTATGAGTCCAGTTGTGGTTTCCACTTCTCTTTCACTTGTTTCACTTTGTCGGTCGATGATCTAGAAAAACAATGAAATGCAGAGTTATCATTAAACCTTTGCAACAGGAACAAATTCTGTTGATACTGAACATGCGAAGTTATTAATAAGACGACCATTTCAGGCCACACTGGCAGCATTTAAATTCAGATAACCTGAATATACAGAATATATCATGTTTACACCCAAGAAAATATTCACAAGAGCTGAATCAAATCTGGGACAAATGTAGAAACAGACAAAAGATCTCACTACAGTAGCTCCCAATAAGTGTCAAAAGGCAACCGCACAGTGTTTTCTGTCAGGCTATGACATATTATATATATTACATTTATTGGGAGTGATAAATCGATGTGCGAGTCTTGCTTGTTTCTGCTTTTATTCTTAAAGTGCTCAAATTCTATGATTCTATTCATACTGTTAATTTAGTCACGTTTTGTATTTTAAAACCTGCATCCTAGCTAAACCTAAATGAGGGCCCAGTCCTCAGAGTGATCATAATGATGCTCACAACACGACACTTACCTCGAGCTACTCCATCAATTTGTACAAAATCCTTTCTAAGATATCAAAAAAGGGGCAAAAATGAGCCTCTGTCCTCTTATCCCGTCTTCTCTCGTCTCACTCTCTCTCTGTGACTTATTCTCTCTCAGTCCCTGCATCTGTACAGTACTTTGTCGGCTGAGGGAGGTGTGTCTTCATCCTAAGCCTGAATATATAGCAGTGGCCCCTACACACACACACACATATACACACATGCACACACACAGAACCCTCCTTTCTCTTGTTCTTAAACCAGACCACCCCAGCAGAGAGTTACGAGACCTGCAAACACCCCCCCCCCCCCCCCCCCAACACAAACACACACACCTCCCGAGAGACACAATAACCCCCCCCATCCCTCTTCCCCCACATGCACACACAAATCCAACACACAAACAGAGCCCCCGATCCTCTAGGCTGCTCATAGTCTCTATGCACAGACACAAACACATCCAAATGCACATACACAAACGAGTGCAAACACAAACACACTCTTTGTTCTCTGCGCCTCACATGCTCAAACACACACAGAATGGTAAAATGTAACAACCCACACACGCAGAGGACAAATAACAGCGTTCACATTCATAGTCAGTCTGCAATATCAGAATAGAAGAGTGAATGTATGAGAGGCATCATGAATACAGTCAAAAGGCCTTTAAACCATTGATTTGTATATACCTGGTTTAATTGGAACAATACTGACAGTTTTCAGATGAAAGTGGTTCCTAAACCAAAGCTGTGTTATCTTTTACCATAAAATGATAAGTTTCAGTTGCACTGCTGTGTTGCGTAGTCTAAATAGTGTTTCTGAAGACTTTCTGCCCTGCAGGTTTTAAAGCAGTGTTCAATTTTATTCAGCAGCAAGAGGCGTTTATCAAAATAAGTAATGAGATCAAGAGACTCTAAGCAGGTGAAGTAGGATGTGAACTTTTTCCTTAAATAATGAATATAATATTTAAATTGGGGATATGTGTTAGGGTGTAGACGCTGTTCATATGTGTAGGTAAAAGCTACATGGCTGAACGTGGGTGATGCAGACTGCATTCACTTTGCAGAGGCAAAGAGTTTATTATTCTATTATGAAAAAAATAGATAATAATTTTGTGTGATAATACCTCTTTTATTCAGTATAACACAATATTCCTGTGCTGTAAAATTGCAATATTTGCTTTTAAGTTTAATTACTTGAAAGTCTGTTGAATTCCTCAGCTAAATCACATGAAGGTCACATTTAAATTTGGATTTGCATCTGGACAGACAGGTCAGTGCAAGACGTGTGATTTTATCTTCAAGAATTTTTAAAGCAGAGAGACGTGTCACAGTGAAGACGTGCAAGAAGCTGCTGCTGTGCACAAACCTTATGAGCCAGTAAATCAGGAGACAGTGGGATCTGCAAACACCGCTAACAGTTGACACCTCAGCTGAACATTAATGATTTAATTAAAAAAGTGACACCTGCACACTGACTGTTAAAAGCATTTTAAAAAACATTGTCTATTGTAAGAAAATGCATGCATTACTTTTTTTCATTGATGTGTTTTTTTTAAATAGCCTTGCACCTATGTGATATCCGTATAATTTCATCCCTTTAACAATTTAAGTAGAGCGATAGTACTACTGTGTAACCCAGTCAGGTATGTTTTATTTCACACACTGTCCACATTGTAAAACAATTACTCTGATAAGATGACGATGCTTTGATGGTCACCCTACTAGCCAGTTTATGCCTGTATTTGCAAATTACAGTGTCACATGAAAATTAGTGGCAATATCTATGCAGGGGAGAGAAGGCAATGCACAAGTAAAAGATATAAATGTACTCACACTTGCAAACATGAGCTTAAGAGACATTTTTTTAAGTATTGTTGTGATTGATATAGATATAAAATAGATGGATAGATACTGTAGGTCAGCATGGGGTTACAGTGTAAACTGTGGAGATGGTCCAATAGTAAACAGGAAGTATTTGTTTCCACAGGGGCAGAGGTCATGTTGCCATCAACCTGTTGTTATGGGAACAGATGTTTCCAAAAACATTCCACAGTCTTTTCTCTCACTGGAACAGGCTGGTGAACACACACACACACACACACACACACACACAAAACCTGACTTACTGAGGAGGAAAGAAAGGCAGAGTAAATACAACTGTTTCATTGAGAAGGAAACTGTGGGCAGAGCATCACAGCGGGAAACAACGGGGGCAGAGATACACCTGAAGAGGGGTTTCACTAATATTTTTGAGACGCAATGGTCCCAGGGGCTTCCAAACACACACCTACTGCTTGAGCAATGAATAACTATATATAATAAGTAAATATCCTCAACAACATTGCTTAATTTAATAAGTGAGTGGGAATCACACAGTTCAGTCAAACAGTTGCTCTTCCTGATATGTTTGACTAACCTTCCTCTAAACCAAACATTCTCTTAAAATCTTTTTAATCCCCTCAACATTCAGTTTTCCCTCTTTTTAGCTTTCAGGGTTGATAAAATCACATTTTCCCACTCTGTCTGACAGTATCATATACATTCTGTATCAGTTTGTTTCAGTTCTTTATTGAAGCTATATGATGTTTCGGTGACACCCCCTATTTAGCATTTATAAGCACTTTATATAACCTAAACATTTAATAAATGGTTTATAACACACTATTATATCTTGTAAGCAGATATAAGGACATTTTAGGTGTTTATCAATGTGCAGTCAACAATTATAACTTTTCCTATGAAGACATATTCCATTATCTGTTATTACAACTATGTTTTACTATGTTGTCATTCATTTTTTGTTTATACAGTAGCCTCTACTTATGGCAGCACCATACCGTCAGATGGAAATATTCTAGATGTGAATCATTTTTAAACATTTATCCCCCAAATTCAACCATTGAGAACTTTGGCATCCTGAAAGAATTTAAGTTAAAGTTGGTTTTAACAAACTTGCCACTGCCTGGGTTTGTACTGACTGACCCACACCGGGTCAGTGAGATTGAGGAGGTTAAGTTACTCCTAAATGTCACAGTATGTGTATTAAGAGCTTGTGACACAATTGAGATTTAGTAAATGTGACCTTGAATATAATTCTCAACATAACTTCAACCTGAAAATAGGTCTAATCAGTCAGAATAACTCAAAACACTCAGAACCTTTCTGTGCCTGTGATGGCCACTGGGGTTTGTTAATGGCTTTCCAGACATGGCAATGGTTTGGCTACTGTACTTGTAAAGAGAAAAAGATAAGAATTTGCATTTTATGTCTGAGTGTGAGGCACAGAGGAGGCAAGGTCCACACAGTAGGTTACGTTTAGGGTAACGTTTCAAAGGGATTCATTGCACTGTGGAGACATTCTGCACATTTCATCATGATTCTCTCCAGAATAGATCAAGTGCTCATCTCTCTGCTTGTTATCGTGTTGACTGGAGCGGAGGTGCAGGAAAACTTCTCACCTGAATGTAAACAGTTTCTGTACATGGGCACAGTGCCTCGAGGGCTTGAGGATCACCCGTTTAAGAAGATTTGCCAGTACTACCAGGGCAAACCCCGATTTGTCACTTTGTATGACACCATCAACCACATCCCTGTTTATTCTGCATACACGTTCAAGCGCTCGGATGGCTCCAGGAAGGTCGATGTGCCTTGGATGTATGAACCACAGGTAGGACTGGTTGTTGGATTTGCTGTCTTTCACCCCTAACATTTAAAAAAGCATGAGTGTTTCCGGGAAGGACTTTTGGAAAGATCCTTTGGCAACTATTTTATGGTATAAACAGTTATTTGTTTATTTCCTGTAGCTCGCCACATTGTCTGCCTCTCGGGAGATGCAGCACTTCCCTTCAGAAAATATTCATAACAGTTTTGGGGACGCTCAGGCCGTGCTTGACGACTACTCTGACACTGTGATCTTTGAGAGAGGACAGCTGAATCCAGACGAGCACCAGGCCCAACCTGACGACAAAGCAGCCACCTACACTCTGACAAATGTAGTTCCTCAGGTCCGAGAGTTCAGCATCGGTCCCTGGAAAGACTACCAGCACACCATCCGCAGACGGCTCAACAACTACTGTCGAGGCACGGCCTATGTGATCACAGGGGTCACCACCTCGGGGCACACAATCCGCCGCCACAACATCAACCGCCTGGGCATCCCCACCTACCTCTGGTCTGCCTACTGTTGCATCGATTTTGACCACAATGCTCCGTACTCTGAGCGCTCAAAGTTCCCTGCGTTTGCATCTAATGGGCTCAACGACAGAGAAAATAATAAGGTTCAAGAGATGACAGTCCAGCAGCTGGAGGACCTCCTGAAGAGGGTAACTTATGTTGGCAGCTCTTTCCAGGTCTTCTATGACAACTGTATACCTCCTAATAGTGCTAACAGTGCCCTGCACCTGCCTTAAAAAAGTAACTTGATATTGACACCAATAATTAAAAACCTAATAAAACTTCTAATCCAATTGAGTTTTTAATAGAATTTCTCTGTGGCAGCTTGACTGCTATTTAAAACCTTTTTCACATTTAAGGAAATTTAATAAATGAATACATTTAATAAAATACTTTGTCAGTATTACAAAATAATCTTGGTTAAAAGACCCACTTACTACCTTTTCTGAGCTCCGATTACTGAAGAAGACCGCAACATGTGGTTGAAAGCTTTGAAAAGCCAGTAAATGGACCATTGATTATTTTGTTACACGTTGGTCATGTTAAAAATCAAGATTTTAAAAAAAGGATATATCCTGTTTGTAACCAAATTCAAATTTAAACAAAGGCCTTTATTTATTTTCCATATATTATTTTTCAATATAACCTATCAATTATCATTTAAATTATGTTTGACAGCACATTGCCAAGCTGTAGCTTACATGGTTGTGCTCATCATTCACTTTCACTTTATCTGCAGTGAAGAGCTTATCCACTGTGGCTTAATGGCTGAGCGCTACACCTGCCTCTGAAGGCCTTTTGTTCAGCACAGACAGATTAGACCAACCGTTTTACATTTTGCCATACAGCCAATCAACTGTAGCACTACAATGCTCCTCTCTTAATAAAACCCAAACAAATCCAGGACAAACTGGGCCAATATCCACATTCATATCTTTCATTTTGGAGTTTTTTGATCACATAAATTTCAAGAATATTCTAATATACAACTGAACAGGTTAACTTGTGCCACACTAGAGGGCAGTAATAACTTGGATTCAGCATATTTTTATTGTAGAGGTTCCACATCTGTTCTCAATTTTTGTTGGACACCCTTTTGTTTACATTTGGATAACAATCTGCGATTAAATGTGAACTTCAAAAGCTAAATTAAGTTTAAATGAAATGGAATGTAAAAATAAAAACTATTTCTCCCAGTACCTCTTTTTGTGACTTTGTTTATGCAATCCCTCCTTTCGTTGTACTCTATGTATAGACACTGGTATAGCAGGTCATAGATGCTCCAAACAGTGTAAAAACAGAGAAATGATCCAAAGCTAAGAGGGCAGACGTGGCCCCGGGGTGAACGATATGATTAGTAACCACATTTAGTTTGAGAGGGCAGCTGTATCCTGCCAACTGGCATATGCCACACTGCCAGATGGTCAGCTCCACAGCGCCTGTTTTGACCAGCAGCAGACTGATAAGAGCCTAAAATACATTTTTAATCCTCCACTGCAAGGACAGATTCCCTCGATGGCCAGAAGAGGGAGACGGTGTTTATCTAATAGTATCGGCTCCACATGGTGAAGCAGGACACCTTCCTATGGAAAGACTGGGAACACCTCTTAATAGAAACAAACACAGATTTTTATATACAACAATAAAGACAAACTGCAGACTGTAACTCAACCTCTCAACATTTTTAATTTCTCGCTTCAAGAGTATTTTCAATTCACACATTCAGTTGAAAGTTAAAAAACAAAAACTCATTTCTGTACAAACAGCGCATGCTGATCAACGTGTGCAGCAAGGACTGCGAGCGAGCACCCTGAAAGCACAAGGTTTGCTTAAATCATTGTCAAAATATGCTTTCTCTGTGCAGCACAGAAACATTTTAAAGAAAGTAAAAACATTTTTTTAAAAAAAGCTAAATAATGATAAATTGTTGCTCTTTGTACTTCAAAGAAATTACCTTCAGGTTCACACAGAACCCAGATGCTCTCTGTCTCACTCAAACATACAGTAATACACTTAAGACACTCACAACAGTAAGTAGCCACAGTAGACAGGTGCTTTGCAGCCTGCAGCAGTCCAGCTCAAATCAATGTGTTTCTCAGTTGAACCAGGTGGTATTGAGCTGCGTCTGTTTCTTGATGCTAGTGTCCAACTTGAGGACCTCTCGGATCGCCATAGTAGCGTAAGTTGAGGGAGGCAGGGAGAACTCCATCCGCAGGGCCCGATACTTCCCCTCTGTTAGGGGAAAGAGAGAAATACTGTATTAGTCTGTGAACAGAGAAGGAAGTTTCCAAAAAAAACCTTGTCATCTCATACATATATGAGATGACAAATATGAATGAGATTCCAACATTATCCATGTCTCTCAACACTATACACCTTATGTACCCCAAATTGGCAACTTGAATATTATGTCACATTCATCAAGGTGGAAAATCTAGTACAGCCCAGCTACTGCATGTTTTGTTTATTTAAATACAATTAAAAACCTGGGAAAATACCATTTGCAGCACCAAAAGGCTGTAGTTTAGTTTTTTTTTTAATGATTAACTCTGGTGTATGACCAGTGGCAAATGAAGCATATTCTTGGCAGTTCTCGTTGCAAGTGAACCTCGTTTGCTGTAATACTTTATGAACAACGGGTCATATGACTATGCATAATGTGAGAAGTGTTGGTGTAAGTGTAGTGACAAACCCACTCTGGTTCCTCTTAGCTCGAGCTTTTTAGCATTTTTTTCAGCTCATCGTTTTGGTTTTATGTCCCACAGCTGAACTGTTTTAGTTCACTGCTCTCATCAGCACAGTTTCCAGCTGCAGCAGCCAGCTGTTTTCTGAAAAAAGCTATTAAAAGCCCACTGTACACTACCTGCCCGGTGCCAAATGGCAGACAGACAAAGCTAGAGACTAGCTGGTGAACTTTGTGGAGCATTTATCTGCATTTATCAAAGTTGGTGGAGAGCAAAACAGAGCCAAAAGCAGAGTGAATATCGGACTTAACATTCTTCATGTGTGCAGACACATGACTTCAAGTGAATGCTAATGTTGCTCTGTGTCTGCTGGATGTGTAAATAAGCAACTGTTTGCCATATCAACATGTCAACAACCAATCAGGCCTGTTGCGCTGCCCTCAAGTGGCCAAGAAAAATAAGTAATGTTAGTGGCAAAATCTGAGTGAAAAACATCTCAACCGTGACTCACCTTTGTTGAAGACAGGGGCAGGTTTGCTCTCCAGTTTCTCAAAATCACTATGCACCAGGGAGATCCTGGGGTCATCATACTGAATCACCTCCCTACACGGAAAATAAAGAAATACCACAACAGTTTATAGACCACCAGCTGTGAAATGATGGCTCAGTATTAAAAACAATGTATTTAACTAACTGCAGTACACAATAACAGCCTCAGTAGTGTAATGTGGTTGATATCACACCATTAAAGCCTTGGTACTACATCATAATGAGAAATTATACACTAGTGTTTAATTTGCTGGGGCTGAGTAGTGAAGGCATGCTAACCAGCTGACATCACTGGGTCTGATGATGATGCGTCGGTAGGCTCCAGCGAGGGAGTAGTCCTTCACTTTGTGCCTCATGTTGTCGATGTCCAGCCCGTCTGCAGAGAGCATCTCTCTGTAACCTTTACCCACTGACACACACAGACACAAACGTTACTGTAATGCCACACAATTAAATGCCCAGAACAACATTTGTCTGTTATTTCCTTTTCTGATGTAAGTTTACTTCCAATTCAGATTTTTTTTTATTGCTGTGTGTGTGTAAGAAAGAGGGAACGGGTTACCACTGCCCAATGTTATTTTTCACAGCTATCTTGTACTGTGCAAAAAAAAAGTGAACTCTAAATCACACAGAGCCACTTCTTACCGTGGTGAGAGGGGTAGATGACGTCGAAGCCTGGAAGTGGCATCACAATGTCGTGGATGGAGCAGCTCTCCGCCTCCTCAGCAGACAGGACGTGTGCTGTTGCTTTATGAACACATGAGAGACCACACCGTCACAACACCATGAGGCTGAAAATGCTGTTTGAGTAACAATTTTTAGAGTTGCTCACTTTGAAAACTGAAACCCCATGAAATTAAATGCACTCTCCTGGACCCAATATTTGTCTTAGTCTGGTTAAACGAGGCAAATCATTGGTTGGAATGGAGCTTCAATATTCTTCTATAGACTTTATTTGGATAGTAACCTATTTGTTTTGGTTGCTTTTAACTTCTGGCGATAAAGAAATTGCTAAATATTCTACATTGTTTTGGAAAACATTGTCAGCTTCATGCTTAAAATGTTTTAACATGTTTAAGAGGTTTCTTTTTATTTATTTTTTCATTTATCCTCTTTTTTAACCAGGAAGTCTTTAGATACATCATCTCAAGAGAGACCTGATCTAGATGACAACATTAGCTGAAAAAAAAAGAACTACTAACTTCCTCTGAGCACCAGGTCTCCCTCCACAGCCTTCAGTCCGAAGGCCTCGATTCTGCGGCTCACCATTGTGTTCCACACCACACTCTGGTAGCTGTGGATATACATGAGACGGTTGTTGCGGGGGATCTGGAAAAAGAACAAATAACAGTCATGAGAATCAGCTTGGGATATAAATAAATTGCTGGTGAAAATGTATTTATCAATGAAGGGTTTCTGCTTTATCCTGCTTTAAATTCATAGTATATGCACAGTACAATAGTCATACTTTTGGTCACTCAGCAGTTTGGTTTACGGCTGCAATTAACAATTATTTTCAATTTAATTTTCTGTCAAGTGACTAATCGTTGCAGCTTTAGTTTGGTTATAAGAGCACTTTGACCAGCTGTTACTTCTTTAATCAAGTTATTTTCTCACCTGCCCATTTTGAATTAATAGCATTATTAATAGAAAACCAACCAGTCCAAATGCAGTAACGATATTCTTCTTGCCGTACATGGACAGGCCTCGCAGCAGCTGTCCCTCCACACAGCGCTTGTTGGGAAGCTTTTTCAGGGCTGCCTCTGGGTCCTGAGTTTTTGCCCACTCCTCCCTGCAGCGGACCAAGAATTCTTTCTCCGCTGGAGAAACCAATAAAAACAGAGAAATATTAGAAATGCTACAGAGCCACTTTACAGATGGAAGGAAAAAAAAAAAGTGAGAAAGAGAGTTTATTACCTCCAGGACGAGGCTTCAGTATTAAATCCACCACTTCCTTCCAGTCATTTTTCAAGATGGCCCTGCCCGACAAAAACATGAATCAACACTTGAGTTTTCCGTTGCACCACAACTTTTTGCCACGTGCCATCTTTTATGTTCGATTTTTATTATTCTGTTTTTACTGTAAAGTACTTTGTAGGTTTGGTGAAAGGTACTACATCAATAAAGTTAATACTATTATGTAGTAGTAGTAATTTATGTCAGTATCTTTATATAATGACTTTACCTGCCAACTTGTTGTGTAGGCACAGCTGTGGTGCCGAAGCGCTGCATGCCATAGTAATTAATGAAGCCCGTCTGCTTGAGGGATGTCATGGCCTGATGGACCTGTGCATCTGTTCCTGAGATGTTTCTGACATACAAACACGTTAACAAATACATCAATGTGTCATATACTCATGGAACAAGGTCAAGGTAATGACAAGACCAGACTCAGTGTGCCTCAGAGAGGAGATAGGAGATACTGCATTTTTCCAAAATGAAGGCATCATAACCCCAAAAAAAAAAGACAAGTGGCATTTCCAAATCGATTTAAAAGTAGGAGCTCTTGCTAACTGGTAATAAATTAGATATGAACAATTTACAATCAAAGCAATCCAACCTCAAAGACACTGAACCCATATTTGTGAAGCTGATATTGCTCCATTTTTTTGTTATAGTCTTCTTCATTCAGATTTCGATAATTACTCAATCAATTTAGACCCTTCATGATTATATCAAACAGGGTTTTGATTACTTGAATCTGGACATAATCCTGCTATTTGAGCTAACAGTCAGTCAGATAAAATTCTTGCATAATAAAAGATAAGATGTGCTGACTGTTCAGGGTGACCTGCATTATTTTTTAAAAGCTTATGAATATGCCAGCTGCATTAACATTTGTCAGACACAGTCACTGTTTGGTTACTGCTCTTAGGTTACAGCATCCATAATGAAGCACATGAATGGAATATCATGCACAATAAAAAGAGTGATAACATCTGCTGACCTGATGACCACAGTGAAGTGGTTGCCCTGCAGCTCCCCCAGCTTTAAAGGGTGGTTTTTGTAGCAAAAATTTCCCAGTTTGAGGTTCATAAGGCACTTGTTAAGGTGAGCCAGCCTCTCTGCTGTGATCCTGAGCGAAAAGAGAAAAAGTTTCTTTCATTACTGATCCTGTGCAACAACCTGATCCACCGCCTAGAAACAGCAAAAACACCTCCAGCACTGGCAAAATGCCAATTGTACAGTTTAATCATCCACAGAAAATCTGAGAATCAACGTACGCGTATTAATGTAGTGATTAGTTACAGCATTACACACTCACTTGAGCACGGCAATCTCCTGCACAGTGATGGCTCTCTTGTCCTTGGTTCCCATGTAGGAAAACATATTGGGTCTAACCCTAGAAAGACAAGCATCATTGTACATAATGGTCTTCAAAACTTCAATCACATTTCATTGTGCAAATAGACTGTCTCTTTGATTATCTAATCACTTTTTACAAAGCAAATGAAAAATACTTCTTTCAGACCTGAGGAACTTTGAAAGCACATTGATAGCATCCATGGTGTCCTTGTTCTCCTTGTAGAGGACAAAGTGGCAGAAACTGCCACGGTTTTTGGGCCAGAAGTGTTTCCTTGGGGCTTTCATGGAGACAGAAAAAAAAGATGTACTGAAATATAGAGTAAGAAAATATGAGGTAATGATTATTGATTCACATTTACAAATATCACTTTAGAGGCCTCCCAAGATTCCAGCTATACCTTTACAGATTTTCTACTTCCACACTTGTCTGAGCAAGATAACCTCTACAGAAACCAACTTTGAGCCAAAAACCTCAGTTTTTCCATCAAGATTGGTTTTTCACTCTCTTATTCACAGAATGGAAATATATTCGAACTGTTATTACAACACCAAAACCTGCTTTAACCTCGTCTAATTACCGACACCTAACTCCTAACTGCCTCTGTGCTTGTGTGAAGAATAGGCTCTTACCTGCAGTTGTTTTGACCTCTATCCACCAGAGAAGAGCAAAAGGAGGATAGAATAGTGTTACTAAGAAAAAGATGCTTATAGACTGTGGGACGAGTTGTCAGGGGTGAGATCTGCATGCATGGGCCTAAGAGTGGAGTGTGGTTTAATGCAACACGGGTGAAAGGTCTTTTCAAGGCACCAAGGTATTTCTGCTTTCCTCTGTTGTCTTTTAAACCGTTCAGTCTGAACATACTAAGTCATAATGTAGATCACAGCATTCCACTGAATAACACGATCAGTCCATAATCAAATAAATGCTCGTTTAAATATCATTAAGAGTAAAAATCTGAGAAAAATCATGCAGGTGTGTTAGTCATGCACATGCACAAGTGCATGCATCCTATTTTATTGCTTTGTTATCCAGCTGTGACCACATGCATTGCAACAGATGAAAAATCATTAAAAAAAAAAAGACATGCAATAAATCCTTTCACTGATCATTAAATTAATTAGGATTTAGTAATTTAGCATTTACTGGTCCAGTATTCTGTCCAGACAGTTTAATGCTAGCACATGTTTCTGTCTCTTCTCCAAATACCTGCTAGAGCTTTCTTCCCAGCAGCGTGGTAGGCCACTATGAACTTGCGACCTTCCTTCTCCTCTGTCTTTGTCTCCAGACCAGGATACTGAGTTTTGATGGCTTTGTGGACCAGCGTCCGCTTCTCTTTTGAATCGTCCACCACCTTCAATGTTGAGAAAGGAGAAGACATTAGCTATAACTCTCAGATATAACAGAGTTTTAAGTAATGGCAAAGGTATCCAGTGCACTCGCCTCAATGGAGACATTTCCCTCTTTATTCTTGAAGAGCTGCAGCTCCCCGAGTTGCTTTTTCTGTTCTTCAGTCAGCACATCAGATTCCTGCAGCTCCTCTTGAGCTTCTGTAACTTCCTAACAAAGAACAAACAAACACATTAAGAAGTATTAAAGTCGACTTTTAGAACTAGCCATGTGAAATCTTACCAATAGTAAAGCTAAGTTTAATTGAATAACTGAAATTTCATCCAATATTTTACCTGAACTTCTGCAGGAATCGAGAGGTCATCTAAATGCACTATCTTGCCTTGTTTGCTGATTTCATGCACCACAAAATCTGAATACCTGTACACGAGCACAAACCACAAGAAACTATTTATTAAACAACACAAACTCAATCATTTTGAGACAAAATGTTTCAACTCTCCGACTCTGGAGGACAAACCTTTCCTTCAGGATTCCTGAGAATCCCTCATGATCACTGACATACTTCAGGATGCCCACATCCAGCTCAGTGAGGCCGTGCTTCATCATATCAGCAAAGGTCTCACCATCCTCCTCTCCATTACTTGCTTCACCGTCTGACTCCTCCTCGTCATCTCGGTGGGGAGCACCTCCATTCCCGTGATCGCTCTCAACTCTGGGTCTCTTTGACAGAGCGTCTTCCTCCTCATCCTCTGGACAACCTCTCTTTTCTCCAATCTGGACAGGCACAGGCTTGGGCTCTGATTCGGCCATTGCAACCAAGCTGTGAGACACAGAAACAACAAAAAACATTTTAGGGACACAATTTAAAGTTTCATCTTCACTCCTACTGTGAAGAAAGTTGCATAATGTCTTCTGTGGCTGAAGGGGGAGACTCGCCTAGTCGCCTGGACTCCTGCATCTTTGCTATTTATACATCAAGGAGGACAATGGAAATAAGTTTGGACTTCATCATTTCACACTTGACATGTTTGTTGTTGTGTGTCATTTAATGTCCTAATTCGCATAACATCAAATAAACTAAACTGAACTAAACTAGGGACTAAAAGTAAGGATACCTTAGCTTCGGCTGTGTCAATTCTGACTTTTTGCAAGTCTTCTGTCTTTGTGGAAGTGAACTGCTCAATCACTAGGGTTTAAGTTAATAACATAATGACATTTTGGTAAGATGCACAAGTCAATTTAAATACTGTTTCACAACCAATCGCCAGTGACACATTTAACTGCTGCTGTACTTGAAATTTATGCAGCAGGAGGCTTCATTATGGTATCTAATACTGCACTACAGTCGATTCAAAAAGGGTGAGTTATGACAGCATAACTGAACTGAGGTGAACTAACATTAATGGCCTATAAAACGATGCTACTGTATTACCGCTTGTGAAGCTGAGGTAGCAAGAGAGAGGTGTGGATTTGGGGAACACTTCTTGTTTCCCAGCTGCCGAACACTTGCAGATACTTTTTGAGGGACCCGAGCTTAACGCAGGTACTGAAAAAAAGGCACAAAACATGCTGCTTTCACTCAAAAGTTAGCACAGCTGCTAGCGCATTCGCAGTGTCATCAGTAAGCTAACTTCGCCAAGCTAAGGTTGACGTTGCTAACAGCAAAGCTAAGCTGAAAAACTCAATGTAAATAACACCAAACGCAATTTTGTTTCCACCCAAAAGGCTAGTTTTAACCTACCTGCGTCTCGTGAGATTCAGAAGTGTGCGGACAACACTGAACGCCAGTTTCCTCTCTCTCTCACACACGTGTGTGTGTGTGTGTGTGTGTGTGTGTGTGTGTGTGTGTGTGTGTGTGTGTGTGTGTGTGTGTGTGTGTGTGTGTGTGTGTGTGTGTGTGTGTGTGTGTGTGTGTGTGTGTGTGTGTGTGTGTGTGTGTGTGTGTGTGTGTGTGTGGTTCCAAACCGGAAGCCAAATATTTTGCCTAGGATGGCGAAGTCATGACCAGCCCTATTCTGCATCTGATTGGCTAGTACTCGTTGCCTTCGTTGGTTCGGTTGGTTAAATTTAGGCATGAAGAGTGAGATTGGTTAGGCAGAGTAGGGCGGGTCATGACTTCGCCCTCCTAGGAAAAAAAAACTGGAACCGGAAACAGATCCTACCCTGAAGCCCTCCCACTAAAAATGTTTGGTTGAGGTCTTGTGTCAATCATGGAGATAGACTGAATTAAAGTATCTCTATCTGATAAAATATGAACAATTCAACAGCTAAAAACTAACACACGTGTAAAAGTCGGCGTTAACCTTCACGAATACGTTGTACTTCTGCAATACTGCTGTTACCATAGCAACTTAACGTCGATATAGTAATATCAACGGCTGTCGAAGACGACGTTTTGGTAAGTTGTGTTTGTAGGAGAGAATAAACAAATAAATAAAAATACAATACATAAAATTACAGGGGGGGGGGGGCGGTTGGGCATTCAAGATGAAGGTATGAAGGTATTTCAAAATTTAATTAGATGTTGAATTGGTTTCTGAAGCAAACCTGAAGCAGAGTCGAACGTAATTTTGTTTTTGTGTTTTTGTTTTTCTTCCTACTTTATTGAGTACATGAATGAACATGAGGTACATTCTTGGCAACAAAATGCCAGGGGTGGTCACACACAACACACAAGAAATAGAAGGAATTTTAATGAGGTTATACTTATACTTAGCTAAGATAATTATAAGATTGATAATGTATGCTTGTTTCTCATTCTTTCGGTTGCAACTTAAAAACCCAAACAGTAGCCTTTAATACAATAAAGCAAAATCAGCCATACATGTAACATTAATAAACTTAGAAACCTCTTGCCACAGTCTTTTAGTAGTCTAACCTATTTACGACGCATTGACGCAAGTTATCGGCTAGTTATGACTGGACTGACCGCTGTCGAGCCATACAGTGCTCCGATACGAGTGAATAATAATCTCATGACGCCACAGCGGCGCCGTGGCTTAGTTGGTTAAAGCGCCTGTCTAGTAAACAGGAGATCCTGGGTTCGAATCCCAGCGGTGCCTTTTCATTGAGAGGAGGTTAAACACAGTTTGTGCAGAGGATTAAAGTTCTGCAGTTCACGACACGAATAATTAAGAGCAGATTTGATATATAGATGGTGTTGGAAAGCGTTGTCAAATTAACTAAGTCGTTTTCCTTAATGCAGTGTTGAGTACAGGTTGGATATTAAATCCATCACACCAATGTATTGGTTATATGTCTCTTGTGGTCTTTTTTTTTGTTAGTTTTGATTGTAATTTTGTCTGTTTGGCGCAGTTAATAACAGTTTCCTTTGCCATATTTGATTTTTAAATCTTGACCAATGCACCTGCAACTTCAGCACAACTAATTTGGCCTCTTTAGTGCTATTGTTTTGCTTTCAAAACACCACTATCAAAGTGAAAGCTTTTAAAAAGAGTTAAGGTTTACATTTAATGTCTTCCTCTTTGTACGCATTCTGACTAATAATCCTCCATTCTGCAGATACCTCACCTTACCTATCTGAATAGTCCCACTAATATTTTACATTGTATTTTGAGTGAAATTTTAATTGCCAAATGGTGAGCTAGAGTGATTAAAATGGCATGACATGCTGTATATTATTCAATATTTACCACGAGAATGCCCCTCTCATTCACCCTTTCTGCAAAAGTATAAAAGAGCAATATGCAAAGAAAGAAGCCAAAAATGAAAAACTAAAATCTTGTTTGCCAAAGCCATTGAAATCCCTGTGCTGTGGTGTCATATTTGTCCAACTGACAGGAGAAATAATACATTTCCGCTGTAAAACGTTTCTCTTGGTGCAGCTGGTTATGTGCATATAGACTCACTACAGCAGCATATAAGATAAGATCAGATAAATTAAGCTAAGACTTTATTGTCCCAAAAGGAAATGCTGCTGCTGTAGCTACAGTACCAAATAATTCAACAGTAATACACATCATCCATCTCATAAATACCTAGATAGCCATACTGTATAGGCCTACTGTATATCCAGAAAGTAAAGGGACCACTACATTATGTCCCCAAGCAAAAACCTGTGAAATACGCCTCTTTTCACAACTTCTAGTAATTGAAAATACTGAGAGAGATGGATGCTTCAGGTTCAGAACCATGTTGTTTCACAAGGTCAAACCATATTTTCTGGTGATGTAATCTTTGCAAAGACAAGAATAAACTATAAATTTAAGGTGACAAAGCATTGTGTCATGTTACTGCCTTCTTTTGTAGCCCTAAAATGAGCATTTTTAAACATATAAAGGGTTGGGGATTATAATTACTGTACTTGTAGTGACAAATTTGTGCTTACCTCAGCACTCAGGCAATTAATTAGTTTCTGATTTCAGGCTTTTGAAAGGAGCTGTTTGTGGTCTGGACAGATATCATTCTGACTAATTATAGAGAAACATTTTTTAAGTAAGTCCATTTATAATAGCAGGTTATGTATGGCTGTAAAGGAATACTTTGTCATACTAACCAAGAGTAACTGGGCTGTTCTGCACCATGGAAGATAAAAGATGAGACAGGAAAACTGTAATGATGTCCAAATCAAATTGTTGCAATGCAGCAACAGAATATAAGTCATAAAACTAACAAATCAGGTTTTTATATATATATATATATATATATATATAATATATATATATATATATATATATTATGCATGTGTATTATGCATGTGTAGTTTAATCTACAACAATGCATCATATTTTCTAAGGTGATCATATATTTTGTATGTTACATCTTAAGTAAACAGGACAATTAAATAACTGTTGTGAAGTAAACAGTATTTTATTTAATTGTAGTGGACTAGAAGTAGAAGGTAGCAGAAAATGGACATGGCCTACCCAGGTAAAGTAAAAGAACCTGAAAATATAGAAAATGTGCTTTCCACTTCTGAAGAAGCACATATTATTGCATGCTGGGAAGTAGGCTAAAAAATCCTATATGTAAATGAAATTCAATGTAATCTGAATTTATTAAATGCTTAATACATTCTTCTTTTTTTTTAAAGTGTATTATTGGAGTAACCAGCAGCATAAAATAAAATTGACTAAGCACCACACACATTTAGTTCAACATATAGTCTGTATGTACGATATGTACTGTAGGTTATGTGTAAAAGGGCATTTTAGGGTTTTTACAGATCTCTTTTAACACCTCCACTAGAGACAAGCGGACTCAGAAGAAGAGCCAACTCCCTGAATAAAGTGCTGCACGGTAGAAAAGTGTCAATTTGTGCTCAGTTGCAGGCGGACTGCACGCGACTCTCACTTCAAACGACAGAGGGAGCACGTGTCATCCAAAGGTAGAGAGGTTAGCGTTAATGTGTGTGTGTGTGTAAGTGAGAGAGAGAGAGAGAGAGAGAGAGAGAGAGAGAGAGAGAGAGAGAGAGAGAGAGAGAGAGAGTCCGGCTGCTGCCGCCGAGCTGCCCGGCCGCTCCTGCTGAGGGGAAGAGGAGGAAACATGAGCTCCAGGAAAGGTGCGTATCCCTCAGCCTCTAACTTGGCTATGCTACCCCACTTCTGGTTGTCTTTAAAATGAAAGGTGGCGGAAGTTACGCCAGTAGACAGCCTACCAGTGCATGCTAAACGACGCCAGCCAGCTTTTAGAGCCTTATGATGTGTGTTTGTTCTCTCTTCCCGTCCCTCCTACACCCACCCCCGGATTCGGACGTCGGTCATGCCCGTGGATAAACATAACCTCACCCCGGCAGTGATGGCCATCCAGGCCAGAAAGAGGAGGCCGAAGGGGAAGAAAGACAAAACCGGTCACCATCGGAGGTAAGCGGGGCGGCGGCGGTTGGGGACTGTGCGGCGTAGTGGACGTGAGTGTTTGTTTGCATTGGTATGGTTTGTTGACAACGGTCCCTCTCCATATGACGCCGGCGCTGCTGCCGGTGCGTCGGCGTTATAGACTGTGCGCACATATGGCACAAGGCGTGCATTTCCATCCCACAGACAGTCTACTGTGGAGTGTGGGAAGAGTTGCCATTTACGTTAAAGGGACTCAGGCTGGGTATCGGGAGGATGAGGTTCCCACAGGTCCCCACTTGACTCGCAGACGGCTGTTTCTAGCAACATTTTTGCAGCCACAAAGCTTACAACTCTACATCTTTGTGCCTTATTTTGCCTCCCTGAGATTACAGCACTGATGGCCTCTTGATTGATTTTTTGAGCCGGGCGGTTGCAAAAGGAGGGTTGACAGATGTGACAGCTCATTTCCTTGTCCCCTTGCACTTGTGATGGCAGCCTTAGAAGGATTAGGAATAAAACACCTCCCTTTACCGCCTGGTCTATTCGTGCATTTCTCACTTGGTGTTTGGTTATGTAACTTTTGTTGATTTTTGTAAGAACTGCTTCCTGGTGGTTTTCTTAAGCAGTCTTGCAATGAAGATGCACGAGTACTTCAGCGTGTGTGAGAGGTTGCAGGGGGGGCTAGCAGCGTGTGCGCGGCGCAGTGGCTCTGTAAAGTGCATGCGAATTGGAGGGGAGAGAGTGGTGGGCTTACTTCATGGCATGATGCTATTGGAGCGACGTCACCGGCAGCCAAAGAAGGCATCATGCAGGTGATACCAACGTTGCGGCCACCCTAGGGGGCTGCTCTGTGCTGGGTGCTGGAATGTGCTGGAATTCCCAAACACCTGCACAGTAAAACAGATGTGAGCAAAAATGTCCTTTCATGGAGCTAGGCTTTGGCTTATTATGCCTTATAACATAAAAACATCATGTCAGTGGTGAAATCATTCCACGTATTTCATTTCCACCCATTTCATGCTCCCCCCCCCACCCCACCCCCCACCCCCTCCACCCCCAGTAGCAGATATCTTGTAAATGAAAAATGACTCCAGCAGTGGTAGCCCTGTGCTGTCCTGTCATGTATGTGGTCTTGCCTTTTGCCAAGTGTGTGCTGGGACATACAGAACTAAGCCCTGAGAAGGATTAATCATGCAGAGAAAATGAGTCAATCTGACAAAATGATATTCACAGTGGAGTAAAGCGCTGCAACTAACAATTATTTTCATTATTGATTAATCTGCTGATTATTTTATGATTTAATAGATTAATCATTTGGTCGATAAAAAAAAAATCAGAAAATATAGAGCGAATTGCCCATCACAATTTCCCAAAGCTCAAGGTGATGCCTTAAAATAGCCTTTTTTTCAATCAAAACCCGCCAAATATCCAGTTTACTATCACAAAGGACAAAGGAAAGCAGAAAATTGTCACAACTGAGAGGCTAGAGCTAGGTATTGTTTGGTATTTTTGCTTGAACTTAGAGTATAAATTAATTAATTATTAAAATAGCAACAAAATATACTATTTACTATCATGTAAGACAAGGAAAAGCTTTAAATCCTCACATTTGAAAAGCTGGAACCCCTCAAATGTCGCTTGATAAATGACTTAAACCATTCACTGATAATCAAAATAGTTGCAGCTTAATTTTTGGTCAGTCGACTAATCGATTAATCAATTCATTTTTTTCACCTCCACAGTGAATCAAGTGGCATAAGCCCGTACTTTCTAGCAGACTATTTTCACTTGTGTTCAGAAAAATGAGACTCACTATTTGACTGAATGTTTTAATGGATTAGATTTAAATTGTACTGTAGCTACCGGTACTGGAGATAAGCTGGATGAATGATTACTTCAAGCCAGTGATTAACACAAGGGAAACACTTTCTTTAGTCACAGTGAGACACACACACACCGAGCCCAACACACACACACACACACAGAAGCACACATTGTCTCACTGACTTTCTGACAGTTCACATCCTTTACACACACTCGCAGTCTTGAGGGTTATGATCTGCTTTGATCCAGAGTCCCGCCTGGCCTCCGCTCTGAAGGGCTTCACGCAGCTGAGAAACCACAACAAACACACATGCATACCCAACTCGCGCACGCACATTTCCACCACAAATAAGGCCTTCATATTCAGAGCAATGTGTACTCAGGTGAATAGCAGTGTTTAGCTTGCACTCAGGTTCAGTCAGTGTATCGCCTCCTGACTTTGATCTCTTCTGGTCCAAGCAGATACAAATTCCCACGTTTGAACTCATTCATTCAGAACAACCAGACACACACATACATATGAATGCATGAACAATCAAGAGTCTGACCAACCCACACCAAAACAAACACAAGGGGAAGAGAGATTTAACTAAAGCTTAAAAGAACAGATCAGCTTGCTGACGGCTTTATTAGGTCCTGAGAGTGTTTGTGTGTGTGTGTGTGTGATGTAGGCAATTATGCTTGTATGTTCATTGTCACTATGTCAGCTTCATATAACATCATAGTTAAGGGTTTAATGCACTTGCATGATCATATACAGTAGCAGACAAAAGTTTGGACACACTTTCTGATTCAAGTGATTGGGAAGGTGTCTATGCGCAGGGTTTATGTTAATAAGAAGAGTTAAGATATACGTTGTCCTACACTAACAGGTGCAACAAAACTATATATTGTTTTTACGTATTTTGCGGGGGCAATTTGATACCTTCTTTATTAGAGAGTCAATAGTAGAGACATAATAAGAATTGACAAGAGAGAGCGATAGATGGGGAATGACATGCAACAAAAGTCTTTAGATTTAAAGTGAGGACGTTGCAATTCACGGTCAGCGCCTTAAAGGCATAGTTGGACATTTGTTACCTTTGGACAGAGCCAGGCTATCTGTTTTCCCCTGTTTCCAGTCTTTATGCTAAGCTAAGCTACCCGGCTGTTTGCTTTCAATGGCCACATATGAGAGTCAGTGGTATTGATCTTCTCACCTAACCCGTAGCAAGAAAGCAAGAAAGAATAAGCTTATTTTCTCAAAATGTCGAACTCTTCCTTTTAAACCCCTAGTCTACAAGGACACCTTTGATGCAACAAAACTAACAATCACAGTCTGTACCCACCAAAATACTCTCAACAGGCAAAATAAGTTGAAAAAAATGTGCTGAGGGGGGAAAAAGTGTGTATAAAGCCTTTAACTGCAACCAGTAAGAAACTATACGCAGATATTGTTGTAATCTGTATTTACTGTCCTGTATTCAGAGCCAGACTGCGATTTGACTCATTGCACAGGACTTCTATGTGGTAATCTTCAAGTTCCTTGCAGTTAAGATTCTTGTTGCATCTTTGCTGCTAGTAAGTGCTCATTACTGTAGGGTTTTTGCTCTGTACTTTCCAGAGATCAGTTATTGTTGCTTAAAAAGCATGACTAGTACTGCGTCATCATTTCCTTTGATTTTCTGTTTATCAGATTAAAATTTATTTGTCCGTTATGTCACGCACATGGGCGCATAAAATGTCTAGAGAATTGAGGTTAAATATGAATTATTGTGACAAAATAATCACATTTTTGGAGCTTTCAAACACATCTCACCGTCTTCATTAGAAAAATTGATCTGGCACAGGTGTAGCTGTCGACCTATGAGTTGAGATGATTTTGTCACACTAAAATGCTGTCGATCATAAGAAACCTGAAAGAACAAGCTGGGTAAATGTAAAAGAAGAGCCCAGAATCAAGTATGAGGTATGAGTTCTTTATGCAGTGTAAATGCAGATATACTCAGGTGATGCAGTTTGGGGAAACGCTGAATTTCACCACTGTGTTTGAGGATTGTCTGATTTTCACCTTTCACATTTTGGTTTCTGATTCATCCAGAGAGAAACTGCATCATTTGTGAGGGACCACATGCTCAGTGTTGCCTTGACGTTTTAGAACGTCAGCACAAGCAGTGGATCAGTCACATGTTTGAGCTACTAGATGAACTGCTGAGCAGTGTGTGTTTGTAAGTAAGAAACAGATCTATTAGGCCTGCAGCTGTAAGTCTGGTCTTCAAAGCCTTTTTCCACTTATTATCACTTTTGTTCAATGTGCTGACCGAACATACACCATGTACCAGCCAATTCCAGTAAAATTCAAAGACAACACTCGTGATTTGGTATCAGATTTATCCTCTAAAATAACTCACTATTGACTATATATGTGTGGGGTATATCTGAGGTGGAGTAGTAGGAGATACCTCGAATTTGGTTGTTGCCCAAAGAAAAGTTCGAACCAAGTTCACTTTGATATGCTGGCTCCTTTCATCGTCCAACTTTTGTCCTTTGAAGTTTAGGTTATCGCCTGCGTGTTGTAACCTGATCTTATCTCTTTATTTCATCAACAGATTTGTCATGCTTGCAGTCCGTCTTGCTGATCTGGCTACTCGTACTGCATGTGTGTGAGAGTGAGTCAGTCTGTGTGTGTGTGAGAGAGAACGACACTGGAGGAGGTGAGGCGGTAAAAGCTTACTGGTATTGAATCTACAGTAAACTTCTTCACATGGTCCTATTCCAGGGTCTGCTACTCAAACAACAATATTGAACCCATCTGTGATGTTATATATGGTCAAACAAATTACTAAACAATAATACTATAGATTTAATATTGCCTAAAGGGTCCCATTCATGCAGCATCTCTTGTACCAGTCAGTGGCTACATGCAGTACTTCCTGTAGGGCTGCAAATACTGAATCATTTAATCTGGCAGTTTCTTTCTTGATTCATTGAGTCATTGTTTTCCTCCATAAAATGCCTATCACAGTTTCCTGAAGCTTCAAATCGCTTGATTTTTCCGACTAACAAATACAAACCCAAAGAGATTCAGTTTACTATCACATAAGACAAAGAAAAGCAGCAAATCCTCACAATGTAGAGGTATTGTCTGGCATTAATGCTTGAAAAATGACTTAGACTCTTAATCAGTTATCAAAATGGTTTTTGATCAACTAATGAATTAATCGATATATATTGTTTTACTTCCTCTCTATATCGCTAAAAACCTGCCTACTTTGTGTACAATTAAAATGTGAAATGTTTTGATTTATGCAACATGTATGTGTGGACAGAATCAAAATTCATTTGACTTTTAGATATTCAAGTCAGATGCATTTTATTTATATAGTCCATTATTACACATTTGTTTTGAGGGATTTACAATCTGTACAAATCCAACATCCTCATCTTAAACTCTCAATTTGAATAAGGGAAAAACTTTACCAAAAAAACTTTGTAAAAAAAAAAGGAAAAAGCAAAAATAGAGAAATCCAGAAATGGAGCAAAGTGGCAAGAAAAAAAATACATGTTGATATTTGCTTAAATTTTCCAAATCAAAAAACTATATTTGTAAAACAAAATCTATTATCTATATTATCTTCTATTATCTAGTATTATAATCTATTAACTGTAGCAGTGGCTTTTAAAGACATATTTGATTTTCTCATATGAATCATGTCCTGTAAGTAGTCAGATGATATTTAACTAAGTCATCTTAACTTACTACTACTACTTACAGCCTAAACCAACCTATGTTTTGATATATATTCCAAATATTTAAATTCAAATATGAAGTTAATACAATATTATCTTCAGTATTCAATGTGCAGATTGTGCTATCACCTCCCAGCCACCTCTATCTGTTTAGTAAGAATTGTTTAACTAACGACAACAAAAACATTTCTGCTTTGCAAGTCGCTGCAGGAGTGACAGTATATTTTTCTTTGAGAGGATTTGTGGATTAGTGACGGGTCATTTGCTTCAGATTTATTTTTCTTACTTTATCGTCTCTCTCTTGATTAAGTTTGGGCTGTCACTTAGAATAAATGGACCATCAGGCTCTTTGTTGGGCATGTTGCTATAGAAACACCTCCTGAATGAGTCTAGTAGAGGAGTAGCAGTAATAACAGAGGGAGCCTCAGTCACCATGATTACAGGCACAACAATGATGCAGTAGTTTGGAGGCATGCTAGAGTAGTGTTAGCACTTATGTAGGACCTGCAAAATGACTTTTAAAATGGCTAATGATACAGATACATATAAATAAAATACAAGAGGAAATAGAAGTAAGTTACTACAAAGGTTTTGATTAGCAGCCCTTTCATTGACCTTTAACCTGTTGTAGGTTACATATCAGTGCAAATGGGTCTTCAGGGGTAAAGTTGACCCCATGGTGCAACTTTAATAAAAGGTCAAATGTTAAAGCTGCCTTGTGGAGGTGAAATGGATGATCAGCATACAAAAACATGCTGAGGTTGTGAGTGTGAGAGGGATATAAAGCGACACCGGTATAATGCCATCATTAGTCATAACTTCTCCAGACAGAAGAATTGGCATAGCTGTGAGTCTAAATGCTAATATTCTTCTCAGAATATACAGCATGTCTGCCGGCTTGCAGTGCCTGTCGTCGCATGTTAGACCGTCCTGCATGAAATGAGCTGACTCTAACCTGACTAATGTTCCCACACATTGCAGCGTAAACTGCATTGATTTTTGTCAGGGGTTTTGCCCAGACCGTAGTCCTTGACTGAAGATGAGAGCAGGCAGCCTGCTGGAGCACTGTGCAAGGCGAGGTAGGGTTTATTCACTGGTCCCATGCAGCAAGCTGAAGCCGGAGTCTGTCAAGACTGAAATAGCTTGTTGAGGTTTTATAAATGTATAAAATGGTGGGAAGTATTTGGCTTGTCAACATACAAAGGTATACAAACATAAACAGCAATGAATTATTATTATAACCTTTATTTAATCAGGCAAGTAAAATCGAGATTGAGATCTTATTTTCAAGGGAGACGTGTAAAAAGACGTGTTATCTTGTGTTTATAGATTCTCCATATCCAGATCCATTTAGAATTTGTTTTGTTGAGTAATTCTAGTTAACTGTTGTTTCATATAGTATATATAAGACATACTTGCTAGCGTGTGAGACAAATACAGATTTTGGGCTTGCTAGCCCCGTTTTTATTAGTATATTTAATTATGTCCTTTTGGTAATGTGTAAGATCAGTCTGCCGTTGTGATAAATGATCCTTATTGATTAGCAAGAGGTAAGTGAAAGGTCTAGACCAGCTCCTAATGAATTGAATTGATTCCCAGGGGAATTGCAGGAGACCAGCAGGGATGAACACCAGCAGCCTTGTGTCTTAGAGTTGGCCAGATGCCCTAGTTTAAGGAGTAAGCCGTGGTTCGTTTACGACTAGCATGTCATCTATTCTATAGACGTGAGGAAGAGCTCAGAGATACGATCATTGGCAAGCAGATTTGTATGGCTCGGCCAATAATGCTTCCTTCATCAATACCGCAGCCCGGCTGGATGGAGGCACTGAGAGCTGAGCATGTGAGCTGCATGTAGAGAGAGAATCAGTGAGAGGCATGCTGAAAGCTGGGGAGGTAGAGAGGAGGAGCGAAAAGATAAAGAGGGAGAATAAGAGGGCGGGAGAAGGAGAGAGCGAGACTGAGAGGCTGGGAAGGAGAGTTTGCATATGTGTGAGTGTGTGTGTGTGTGGAACAGGAAAGCCAGCGATGGAGAGAGTGAGTAAGGAAAGTGGAGAGAGGGAATTAGAGGATGCCACAGGGCAGCTGAAGGCAGGAAATGAGGGTTAGCAAAAAGTGCTGCGTTGGACACATGGGGGAAAGCACATAGGTCGCTGAATGGCAAGCAGCTGACTGTAGAGGCATAGTGAGAGCTCATAATGCTCATTTACATACACAGACTTCTGCAAGCCTATTTTTGGATTGTGTATGTTATTTAACCACAGTTAGAGTCATAACCATTGAAATGTATCGTTACAAGTCAGACCTGCAGGACAACATCATCATCATACAGTTTCCTCTTAAGCAGCTTGGCACAGAGCACGGAAAGAGTCGTGTGTTTTTTTTGTTGTTTTTTTGAGTTCATTGTTAAGGCCACGGAGGAGATGTCCCCACCTACCGTCTGTCATGTCAGGATTCTGAGGTGAAACTAGTTTAATGGCTGCAAATAGCGCTTGATTTTATAGTGACATTTGTGCAGAATTAATAATCCGCTGCCCACTAAAGCTCATGTGGATTTAAGATAATTGGAAACTTGGGAGGACTGCAGAAAACAGTTGAAATCCCAGTATTGAGTTTTCAAGTTTTTACACTTTTTTATACCGTGTGTGCATTTCTGTAATACATACAGACTCATACAGTCATAGACAATGTTTCAATTGGTCCATTCAGTGAATATATTAAAAAATTCTTAAAAACATTTAACATTTTCTAATAGAAATTAAACAATTAGTCGATTAGTTGATTGACAAAAATTAATCAGCTACTATTTTTATAATTAAATTGTCATATAAGTCAACAGCAAAAAATTCTTTGCTGTTTTTTCTGTTTTATATCATTGTACATTTAATACCTTTGGGTTTTGGACTGTTGGGTGGGCAAAACAAGACAGGAAATTGTTTTTCACAAGAGAGTAATTCAGATTAATATAAAATTAAAATAACTGTTAGTTACATAGTGTCCCCATAATTCTATTTTTTCTTATTTTTGTCTCTTTCCTAAAGTTTTATCAAGAATATGGCAAATGGTAATACAGTGGGTACTTATGGATGCTGTCGGCTAGACTGTCAGAAGGATAGACTGTGCCCCTTACAGATAGTTCATTGCTATACACTGAATTGTAATATGATATTAGCTGCTTCCTCTGTGGTGTCTGAGTGGGAATGATTTTCTCCCTGGTGGCCACAGTGCCAGTATTATTGCTGGCTGTCTAGCTGAGAACTAATTGACTATACAGTAGAAGTAGGCCACTTTAGTAGGTGTTAGCAGGGACTCCTGGAGAGGAGCTCCCAATTTAAACTCACCTTTTCAACAGCCATTAACAGCAGGTGTGCTGGTTTTGTGAGCCACCAGGTTGCCTCTGGACTTAGTGGGTAAAATTGAACAGGTTGTTCCATTTTAGCTCTGACAGCCGGCCAACACTTATCAAGCCTGCCAGTACTAAACTGCTCCTTAAATCTACTTGTGTAGTGGTTTGTTGTGGGGGCGCACATTGGTGGATTTTTCCGTCGGATTTTGCTTTTCAAAGTAGATGTTTGTCTGACTGGTGGAGGTTGAGCTCGTTAAGGATTTTCCTTCTGCTTTCCCAGAACGTGAGCCAGGAGTGCACAAGATCCGAACAAATCTACCAAGTCGAACAGACTTGAATGAGACAGAACAAGAGTGAATTACAAAGAGGGATTCGCATGTCTAGAGTGTGTGTGGTACTACAATTTGCTCAGCAAGAGACAAGAAACGAAGGATTTCTTTCTCTCATGTAATGTTACTGAAGTGTGGTCCAGTTGTACAGTTGCAGGCCAGTGGGTCATCATGGAAGGAGGAAGGGAAGACATTATTAGGGCATGTAATTCTGTGAGGGCAGGAGCTTATCACAGTTGGTTTAGGTTTAGCACAGCACAGTCAACCTCCGCTGCCACCTTCTGGACAAACAGGGAGGAACCATTTATAATAGATGTTCTGTCAGGTTTTCAAATTATTTCTGCATTTTCTGCCTTCGAAACATTTTTTCTCAGTTTTTAAACCCGGCTGCATTTACACACATACATTCTGCTGACAGAAGACGCAGATCACCAGCGTAACCAAGCTTTAAAATGACAACCTCTATTCAGCCAGTTTGTTTTTAACTGAGACCTGGCTGGAGACAAATGCACAGGCAGTACTAGCAGAGGTCTCACCACTTAATTTTAACTTTTCACACTGAGAATAAGATAGCAAAGGAGGTGTTGCTGCCAGCATTATTTCCTCTTGTCTTGAGCATAAAGTGCTGCCTTCTGGGTGTTTCTCCTTTTTATAAGTGCAGTTTTATTTGAAATGCAAAGCCAGTATACTTGCTGTTGTACTTTACAGCCTCCCACAGCACAGTCCTGTATTCTTTGATGTAATCTCTGAGCTCTTATCAATAGTTTACTACAACAGTACCTAAGACACAATTACAGTTGTGGGTGATTTTAACATACATGTTGATGTTGCAGACCATATGGCTAAGAATACCAAATTTATGTCTTTTCTTCTTCTTTGGATTTCATTTTGCTTGTCAGGACTACTCAAAAACGTCTATGATAGTCTTATAGTTAGTCTTCTATGATAGTAAACTAAATATCTTTGGGTTGTGGACTGTTAGTTGGGACACAATAAGACGTTTGAGGACATCAACTTGGGCTTTGGGTAACAGCGATAATAATCCTAAATTGCAGCCCTAATCTTGTTACACGCTGTGCTCCACTAGAAAGTGTTATTTTAACTCTGATGTTGCTGATTACTGTCAGAGCTGAAACGGTAAGTCGACCGATGTGTTTGTTGATTGACTGAAAAATACTTTTTAAGCAAATCTTACCTAACGTTTCCTTGGTTTTGAAGTGTTCTGTCAATCAAAACAAGCAGTGGGAAGTCATCACGTTGGGCTTTAGGAAATAAATTGTAATCAAAATCTTTCATCTCAGGTTTGTCTCTCAGACTGAACAGTTAGAGAAAATAATTGGAGGAGGCCTAATTAATAAGGAAATAACTGTTAGCTGGAGCTCTAATCACATTATTTCTATTTAAAAAAAATAATCCAGCTCCTTGCATGATGTCCTGCAAGGAGGTTAAAAGTTTGGTTAAAAGCTTTTGCACAATGTTAACTAGCCCCCTTCAGGATAGGAAAAGTTAAACCAAAAACCTCATGGAAAATGCAGATACAGCTTCTCTTAAAATAAACTGTATGAAGTCCATGATGATGAGATGCCAAGATGCTGCTCATGTCGTCCTGTGGTTTAATGGATCGGAGTGTAATACGTTTAAACATTTCCCCCCATTCACAGATAATATGATGAATGCAGACGCAGGTACAACAGGCCAGAATCAATACTCCTTCTTATCGGGCTGAATTGCTTGTTTCGGCTGTAATCGCCGCTGCTCACGTTTGCAATCATAGCCACAAGGCATTTGTTTGTCTCGCTATCTCTGCAGCACACTAACCCAGATCTCTTGAGAGTGTGTATGTACTCTGTGTTTAAATGTGTGTCCTTCACAGCCCATGCATCAGCTCCTTTCTATCAAGGCTGCTGCCGCCACTGTAAACATTGAGTAATTGGCAACGCTGAGCAGTCTGCTGTCCTCATTTCGCTGTTTCTCGAAAAATCTGGTATTCTAGAAGCATCTAAGGCGTGTACTCAGATGTAGTCCTGAATAAAAAGGTGGGTAAACTAGAACTTAAACTAGAAACCAAGCAATCACTAAATATATAATGTATGTGCAGTAAAATGTAAGATGCATCTTCTGAATTAGTGCTCCCAATATAAGATGCACATCAGACCTTTGTAAACCAGCATTAGGCTCCTTTTGAGTCCGTGTCAGATCATTTTAACACAGTTCAATTCAATTCTGTCGAGTTCAATATACTTGAATTCTAGTGTATTAGTATAATTTATGTTCTGAGGCATATTTTTGCAGTCCGCACTTGTTGTTTTGTGCTGCTTTTTTGGCGTGACTCTTGTTAAACCCCATTTAGCTTGAACTTGAAGGCTCTAACCACCGGTTTCAGGCTATTTCAGTCACATTACAGCAGTCGGCTTGCTAAGTGAATTATCACATTCATTGTGTTGACATAACGCTCGCTGGTGACCACAGGCCTGCCTCCTCTCTCTCATGCTGCGGGGTTGTTATCGCAGTACTGTGAAGCTGGAAACACAGGGCGCTCATTGTTGCATGCCCCCTCAGCTTGCGGCCAAGACTATTTTCTCTGCTCCCCATGCTTTATGACAGTAGGAAAAAAAAACAACTTATTATTTTGTTGTTTATCCTTGTTTTGCTTCCCCCAATGCTGCTTTTTTTTCTTGTCCCCAGTGCCCTGTATCCCATTACGAATGCCTTGTACTTAGAGAAGAGTGCCTTGTGTGCAGGTTAGAGTTTCATGAGTGTCATTCTCATTGTGTCCAATAGAGGGTAGCCATGTTGTAGCTATTAATCTTGTGGTGAAAGGATTCTTTGTAGGTAGTTCTCCCCTCCCCTTTTGTCATGATTGAAATTACTAAATACTTTAGGTCTGACCTTATGTTTACATATTGAAATCAATAGTTTAAAGATCCTGTGTGCTTTCCAGGATGAATACAAGGCTTACTGTTTTACTGTATTTGAGTCAGTATCAGTAGAAACAATTTTTTTTGTCCATTTTGTGTGTATCTGTGAAAATAAACACTTGGAAGAGAACCAGCTGATTTGATGCTTTGGCCTCCTTGTAACCAGAAGGTCAAAGATTTCTGGAGCAATCACTGTAGAAGCCAATAAAATATGAGCACTCATCCATGGGGAAAACATTAAAATAAAGTTGCCTGTCACACTACTCCTGAAATACAATTTGATACTTGTGAGGCTTTTTATCTTATTTATAGAGTATTTATAGAGTTAAATACCACCAGCCCTTTAAGAATCACAGCTGTTTCACAAATAATAAATTACAATTTGATTTATAGTAATTAAATAATGACACTTGAGAGCCACTGCACTGCTCACCTTCAATAAAACATTGATATTAGATACTACTGTATAATTGTAAATGAGTAATAGACATTTTTTGCTGTAAATTTAAAATGTAAACTTTTCTGGAACCAAACAAGCAGCATATATACAGTATATGTGCACAATACAGTACAGACTACAAATTAATTCCTCAGCTGACTCCATGCCATACATATATTCTCCCTGACATAAAACAGCAATATACAGTATATAATATGTATTATGAACATGGATTCTAACATAAACATAAACATCAGTATTCCCATTAAACATCATGAGGACTTTTTGTCAGGTTTTTCAAGAATGTTTCCCCAAGCAAGTATAACATCTTTGGTTCTTACTGTGTATTTCAATAACCGTTATTCATAAGAGACAGTTTTATTAATAAATGTAAGCATTCCTTAAAAGGGGGGTTACCTCTAGAGGAACCTGCAATTCTTAGGTTAGAGTTAAATTGTGTAATTTAAGTAAGAAAAAAAAGCAATAAATGATAGAATCGCCTCTCTGCAAAATGTCATCGAGATTCCTTGAAAATTTCACCAGACAGTTTATTTGATATGTCTCACCTGTTTTATCATCAGTTCATATACGGCACATTGATCGCACAAACAGCTCAGTTAAGTGTGGCGACTGGACCTGTCTTGTCCTCCATTAGTCAGGTGAAAGGGCGTCAACAAACATGAAGCCGGCCATTTTGTGGGTGAGCTCGGTGTTAAGTGTTGTCCAACCCCATGAGTGATAGAATCCATTTAAACATGTCAAGCCTGGTGAAGGTGCTGTCTCGCACCAGGTCAGAGTGCAGGAAGAGAGGTCAGAGGTCACTCATCCATCAATTAAACACACACCACTTAGCTAATGAGCTCTCGCTCACGTTCACACACACTCACAGAGGGCCAGGTGGAGCTATCACTGAGTCATAATCTCACTGGTTTTTGGTTTATATGCTTTGGGTAAAACTGTATATCCCTCCCTCCCTCCCTCCCCCACAGTCTCGCTCTCCTCACCCACTTACTGCACATACACTCCTACTTTAACTTGCAGAGTGCACACATTCAAACATATTGCTGTAGAGTGCGTTCCCCAGGGTAATGAGGCACAGAAAGTGCAAGCTGCTTACCTGTGTATGTCTGGATGAATTATGAGCACTCAACACTGACCAGTAACTGTGCTGTGTGTGTGTGTGTATGTGTGTATGTGTGTGGTGGGAGGGGTTGTGCCTTTTTCTGCTTAACTGGTAAGAACGGAAAGTGACGGGACATGAGTAAGAAAAAGAGACTGGAATGGTTCATGAGTCCATGAGTTGGTCAAATTTTCGAGTTTATTTATTTGCACAGGTTGAAATCAAACAAATATACACAAACAAGAACAAAAATCTATGTGCAGGAGAGGAAAATAGCCTAGTAGGCTTATAGATTACCTACCTAACCTGCCTCTACCTACATAATATACTGCACAAAAAAGAACAAAAACACTAATGGGATTATAAAACCAAAATTAAAGCATTTTTAAAATATGCTCTAAAGGATTTTAAGGACAATTTTAACCTAATGAAATTAATTTGGAAAAATCTGGACCCCCATATCTGATGGAAAATTTAAAATTATTTGAGAAGATGAAGATTAGATGATTGTCTGATTGTGTAAGAGTGAATCTGAGAGTTAGTTTCAAAATGAGACCTGAAATGATCTTGAATATTTCCCTAATTGAATTGTATCTTATATATAAAAGTTCTTTGGATAACAAAGTATCATAAATTGTGAGAAGTTAAGTTTCTAGAAATAAAGGAGCCGATGGGGAGCAAAGATTTGGGTGGGTTGCAGTTCTGACAAAGCGTTTTTGTAGAAGAAAGATTCTACTCGTAGAGTATTTTCTCTGCATGTTGACATATCACAGCAGGAAAAGCACACCTGTAATTAATAACATTATTAATGGCTGCATTGCGTTTAGGTGTGCCACTTTCAGGGCTCTGCTATTATGCATGCTGTCTTGGTATGGTTTTTCCAGGACACTTAAATGGAACAGAACCAATATTATTGCTTTTAGTAATACCTGTGCTTTTCCTGCTTGGACAAAGGCCAATAGGCCACAGTGTTCAGTTTTGTGTAAACTTAGAGCCACTGTGAAAATTGTACAGCTTAGCTGCCTGTGGGAGTCAATTTTCTGCCACTACCAGCAAATGAGCTTTCTACAAAAGCAAATGACCTAAAAATTACAGTGTTGAAAAAGTATGTCTGTGCTATTATCAAGGAAACTGGACTGTTAAAGGGGCACTCCGGTGTTTTAATTACCGTATTGTATTGTACATCGCACTTCCATAAGGGGCAGATTAAAAAAAGAAAGTTCAAAGCAGCAGAGGCTGAAATATCCTGACTTTTGGTCCAAAAACCCTGCATCCTACACTTCCCGTAACTCTACAACTAGATCCTAACGCCGGGGTTCATGTCATATTTAAGTTATTACCAGTTTTCCACTTGTAAATAGTGTTAATGTCAACACCAAAGTAATTACAACTGGCACACTCAGATTTTTCTGAGCTTGATATTCTGCAAGTGTCTGAGAACTAAACATGGCTCCCTCATGTCAGCTAAATTTTATTGTTCAAGGTATATATACAGTATATATAAGTATAGATATTAATATGGACAAATAGAGATTTTGTCTGGTTATTCATCAAAGCATGAGGTTTATTAAAGTGCTTGGAGAGAGAGTGTGACTGTGTCTCAGCCAAGAGCGGACGAGACTACAGCTGCACCAGAAATTAATCTTTCTCTCACATTAACTTACTGGATACATGAGAATCGTTCCCATCTCCACTCCATTAAGTCCATTCATTAAAATTCTTTTAAGAGTTCAAATAGAATTTATTTCCTTTCGAATATCGAACGTCGTTTTTTTTCTTCACATTTTTGATGACATTCAACATGAAAGTGGCAGAAGCTGAGATACCCAGGTGATGTCACTTGAGTCGTTTTCTCTTAACAAAGCTCGTCTAAAGCCACAGAAGATATTATGCAACTGTTTTCACAGGCTGAGTCATCCTCCCTAGTGAATCTACTTTGACATGTGAAAAGTATAGTCTTAAAAGAGCAGCCTTTACAGTTCCCATTGATAGCAAATTACATATTGTACAGTCCTGTCACAATCAGTTCTGCAGACGTGGAGGAAAACACATTTTGCTGCTGAAACCAAAAATAGAAATGTTTGGACCAGTTCTGAAAATGTTATGCTTATATGCAAAGATGCAAAGAAGATTTTAAATTTCCTCTAGTCTGTGGATTTTAAGAGCAGGAAATGTGCCTTTTGTGTTGTGACTTTATTTTTGCCTCCTGTGTGTGTGTGTGTGTGTCTGTGTGTGTTTGCAGATTTACATAAAGTGTCCGCGGGCTATGCCATGCAGTTTGAATTGTAGAGTCGCTATAGGCTGGTATACTCCATATGGAAGTCTAGCAAAGAAAATGAGCTCCCCTAAGGCAGACCTGAGGTTATCAGTATGTCAGTCAATCTGGAGATTGACTGCTCAACACATTCACACTCACACTCTCACACATGCAATTTAAGACAAGCCACTTTTTGTATGTGTGCATGTGTGTGTTTCCACATGGGGGCAGTGTTTTCTCTGCAGACAGCGACAACAAGGCTGCTGACACAAAGAGCACAGTCACCGTAGCAACGTCTTACTCGACTGTCTTCGTCTGGCCCGCACACACACGTAATGTGTTGTGTATGCATTTCTCTACTTGTCTGTGTGATCCTGCTTTGCTGTGACTTTTGTCTGTGGCTTCATTTGTATGTTTGAGTGTACTGTACAGTGTGTCTAGGAGCGATTTGCAATGGGACCTGTGTGTGTGTGTGTGTGTGTGTGTGTGTGTGTGTTTGCATGCATAAACCCCCGTCTCTCTCCCCACCCCAGCATCCACCAGGCAGTATGGAGAAGTAGGCCGCTTAAAGATAGCTCCCGGCAGCCTCAATACTGGCTCCCAAAATATATCTGCTCATGAGAGTCATCATCTCTCTCCCTCCCCCCCTCTTTCTTATTCTTCTTTTGCTCCTTCTCCTTTTGAAAATAGAGCAAGAATCAGCCTTCGGATTTGCAAATTGATAGCCTGAGTGAATATCCTGAGGTGTGTGTGTGTGTGTGCATTTGAAAGCATGTGTGCATGTTTCCTTCACGTGAATGAGCTATTCCATTTTGGATGAATCTTCCCATTGAAAGGTGACATCAGGATCATACCACTGCAGCCATCCAAAATGGGGGGATTCACTGAGCACCTCTGTCACCTTTGGCTTCCCCCTATGTGCTGACCTCACTCGAGAAATGCTTACATAAATGCTTCTCAGAAGGACAAGCAAGGAAAATAAATGATGTGGTGTACATCAAGAGTAGCGTGGAAGCTCAATAGTCAGCACTGTTGCCTCATGGCAATTAAGTCTTGGCTTTGAAATAGGGCTGAAGATGATTTTCTTTATCGAATTATTATTTATTAGATTAATCTATTAATTATTTAGTCTACAAAGGCTGCAACTTACAGGGCTGCAACTTACAATTATATTCATTGTTGATTAATCTTTTTGATTTCAGAAAATGGGGAAAAAATGCCTTTCAAAATTTCCTGATGCTGATGATCTTTAAATTGCTTTTTTTTTTTGTCTGACCATCAGTCCAAAATCCAGATGTCTGGTTTACGTTCACATAAGAAAACAGCAAATGCTCACATTTGAGTAACTTGATGCAAAGAATGTTTGGCACTTTTTTCTTGATGAATTACTTAAATTATTAATCAGTTATCACAATAGTTGCCGAAGTGTTTTAGCATTTTTGTTATAATAATAATTTTGTTAAAATATATAATTAAAAGATTAATTGAATTGAAACACCATTTATAGATAAAATAATATGAGAATGGTAGTTTTTTTTGTCTATCCAATGAACTAAAGTTCTTCATCACATTGATGCAAAATTTAGTAAAAGCAATATTTCTATTTTAATATGCTTATTCATTTGCAATATTTCCTGCAATGACCTAAAATACACAGAGGTATGAAAGGGATCGCTACATGAGTATAAAAAGTATAGAAAAATCTCTATTGGTTTCTTACTTTCATATAAGAAAAACAGCTTCCAGTTTGAGTAACTTCAACCTGAGAATATTTGGCATTTTTGCTTGATGAACTGCACTTTTAGAATAAGTATTTATCTTTTGACTTAGGAATTAATTAACTAATTGTTGTGTGGGTCTTCCAATAGCATATTTTGTCTCAACAACAGTCACAAAACTGTTGGAGCATACAAGTGTTTTGGCATTTTTCTTATATTAATAATTCTGTTAAAAATATCATTGAAAGATGAATTGATTAGTGAGATTATTTACAAATAATTTTCTCTCAGTCAGCTAAAAGATTAATTGACTTTCTAGTTTAGTTAAAGTGTTTCTTTACAAAATCCACCAATGACATGCAGCTCAAGTAAATTAGCGCCCTGTATGTAAATGTGTTAGTGATGAGCTGGTGATTCGCCAGGGTTTTTTCTTACATTGGTTCCACTGTATGCTACAGTAGGTTTCAGCCCCCCCTCCCCCACCTTCTGTGACCCCAAAAAGTGGGAATGGAAAATGAAAGAGTCAAAGTGCGCCTTTTCATATTGGTTCAATATTCCTCTTGCTGTCTGTCGCTGAGATCCAGCGTGTTCTTTACTCCCCATTGGCCCACATCCACAGAGAATGAGGACAATAGTTTGGCTCAGAGACATGTGTGCCTAATGTAGCCCTTTTATGTGGGAAAGTGGAACTATGGAGGTAGCAGAGAAAATGGATCATTGTGTTCCTGTTTTCTTTTGGTCTCTTTCTCTCAGGCATGTCTCGTGTCTGATAGCTCTCAGATATGGCTGCAGTGTTTTTACTAATTCCATGAAAATGTGTTTTTCAGACATATTATTAACATAGAACCTGCAGTAGCTGCTGTAAACTCAGTAGCTATGACCTCCTTCAAGCATCAAGCGATAATTCAATATTATTGTATACTGACTTTTAGGGGAATTGTACTGTAATGATAAAATCTTATTAGAGCTAGAAGTCAATTCATTAATTGATTGAAAATGAATTGACAACTATATTGTTGATTGCTGATCATCAAATAATCGTTTTAGTCATTTTTAAAGCAAAAATACCAAACAAGCCCTGTTTCCAGCTCCACAGTTGTTAGGATTTGTTGCTTTTCTTTGTCATATATAATAGTAAACTGAATATTATGTCTTTATTATTATGTATTTATTATAATAATAATTATTTTTTCACTATTTTCTGACATTTTATGGTAAAAACTATTGATTAATCATTTAAGAAAATGATTGGCAGATAATTAATAGTTAAAATAATCACTAGTTGCAGCCCTAAAGATCTTTTTATTCTTTTTGTTGCTATCATGTTATTGTTCTATAAACATCTGTCGTCCAAATTGATGATTCCAACTAGAGCTGCAAAGAAAATCATTAAATAATCACATGTGAGAAGCTGGAAGCAGTACATTTTTGGCATTTTTACTTTTAAAAAATTACTAAAATGATTATTTGATTATCAAAGTAGCTGCCGATTAATTTTCTGTTGGTCGACTAATTGATTAATTAACTAATTGTTGCAGCTGTAATTCCAACCAAATTGCAATTTAAAACTACTCTTTGTTTGTTTTGTCAGATGTAGTAAATATTTTAGATGTAATATTGTTTTTATAATAATATTACAATATGGATAAAATCTCGTATGATGGTATGTGTAATTTTAAGTTGCAAACTAGGAATGGTGATATGTATTATATGATATTGCAAATTCTCTGGAGATCAGTTGAGACACCATTTATAGATACAATAACCAGCTGAGAATAATAATTTTTTTGTTAATTCAGTGAATTAAAAATTGAAAAATCAAGGGTCTTAATCACACTGATGCAAAATCCAGTAAAGCCAATATTTCCATAAAGCAGCCCTGCTTATTATCAATTTGCAACATTGCCTGCAATATTAAAGGGATAGCTACCTTGTCATAAACAGTACAGCAAAATCTCTACTGGAAAACAAATATCTATCGTTTCAAACTATATATCACCCAATCGTATCTCCTTCTATTAATGCATACACTTACACATACACTTTTGCTGTTAGAGTCATTATGAAACAATTTACATAAGTCATTTGAACAATCACTGACAGATATTTTAGAGGTTCTGTACATACTGTAAACACCTCTAATGTATATGTTCCTACTGTGCACTAGTCAGTACCATTAACCTCAGGATGCCCCTTACAACCCCTGCTGTGCATTTTCACACGCACACACACACACACGCATATACATGCGCACACATGCACACCCACACACCAATATTGAGGTCAGATTGAGAGATAGAGACAGACCCCCCATCATGGCACACCCTCTGGCTACCTCTCTGTGAGCTGTGAGCATTCATGTAGAAGCAGACCCATCTGCCTAGAGATGGCGAGAAAATAGAGACGGACGGGGATGGAGGGAGAATGGGATGAGACACACATACACACACACACACACACACACACACACACACAAGCATCCAAAAAAGACAGAGGTGGAAATGGGGTTTAGAGAAAAGGAGGGAGGATGCCAGATAGAGCAGAGAAGAGGGGGGAGATCTGTGCGGCGTTGCCCTGAGATACAGGATGTCGTAATAAGGCAATTGGGAGAGAGAGAGAGAGAGAAAGAAAGAGAGAGAGAGAGAGGGAGGGACTAATTCAGAGGGGGAAAAAGGGGGGAGGAGAGTGCGCCTCAAGGAGAAACGCATTCATTTTCCTGTTGCTGTGACAAGCCGACACCCCTCTGCCTGCGCAGAGAGTGGAACGTTCCGCCTCGCTCTGGGCTCTGTTGTTGTGCAGAGCTGCAGAAGGCCTGATAGAGCCAGCTAGACAGAGAGAGAAGGAAGGGAGAGATACATAGACAGAGACAGACACACACTGGATCAAGAGCCCGTGTATTCATTTCATCACCCAGTTCAACCAGCGACACCAGAGAGGAAGGAGACAAAGGGAAGAGGAGGACAAAAAGGAGCTTCAGTGAAGGCAGGGAAAGTGAAAGAGGGGAAAGAAAGAGGCAAGGTGAAGGAGGAGAAGGAAGGAAGGAAGGAAAGGGAGGGAGGAAGGAGGCTGGGGCATGAGGAGGGGCGCCTGACTGACATTGCTGGTCTCGCTATCAGCTCACACACACACACACACACACGCAAACACACAGACACACACACTCACACACACACACACACACACGCATTCAGCCAGATTGTGCACTGCACAGTTGCTGCTCTTTTTATCCTTCGCAGAGCTGTGTCCTCCATCCTTTCTTCTCCTCTGAGAGAGAGGACAGGAGAGACAGAGAGAGAGGAGGAATAGGAGGAGGGAAAAGGAGAAGGAGGAGGAAGAGGGGAGGCACTAACCCTCTCCTCTCCTTTACTCAGACAAACAGCAGAGAGAAAGGGAGAGAAGAGTAAAAAAAAACAAAAAAAGAAAAGAAAGCAGCTTTCTGTTTGATTTTGCCGTCTCCTGTGGTCCCTCGGCCAGCGAGCGGCTAACAGGCACCGCTCATGTCCGTGAACTCGGAGAAATCCTCGTCCCCCGAAAGGTAACACCTCCTCCTCCTTCTCCTCATCTGTCGTTTCATCCCCATATGTCAGTGTGCATGTCCTTTCTTTCTGTCTGTCTGATATTTTGTATTATACTCGCCCCCCCTCCCCCCCCGAAACCCCTCCGACCACCAGCCCCCTCTGCACCTCCATGTTTTGTGTCCTCCCGCTTTCTGTTTCTGTTTCTGTCTGTGTATCCTGAGCTGGTTTCTTCTATTGTTGGGTCACAGCAATCTGATTGTAGCCAGGACAAAAAACAAAAAAAACGCAGTGGTTCATTGTTGTGTGGTGTCGTAACGTTTCAAATGACTGCTGAAACAGAACATCCTTACAGTACGCACATACTCATCTTAAAACCCATCTTAAAACATAAGCTTTGTCACACACGTATACACACATGCACACTCGAGCTCTTGATGCCTTTTGAGGCAACATCCCCTATGACAACAATAATAAGAACACACCAACACACACCTACTGTCTCTTTATGGCGCTGGAGCACAGAGCTTACACAGCAAGAGTGTCAACACACGTCAACATTAGCACAGCCAACAGCAGCAGCAGCAGTGCATCTCGGCAGCGATGCAAGACAACAGCTCGCCACATGACGCACCTCAGTGCATAGCATTACTGAACAATGGCACCTCTGAACGCCCCCAAATAACTTCTATACCACACACAGGCACTTAAATGTTTGACCAGCTGTAAGAGGTGTGTTGCATCATCCATGTACATATTGTGAAACATTAAATAACGTTATCAAGCATGAATAGCAAAGTCACAAGGCATTATCAGTCACATGGCACACAGTGGCTAATTGAAAATACACAGCCACATCATATCAGACAAAGACATGCACAAACAGTTATTTCAGATTGTCATGACAGAATATGTTACAATACATGCACATGTATTTAGGCCAGTCATGGTTCAGACTTATCTCACCTTTATTGTATAAAGATTAATGCCCTTGTTAATAATTTGTACCTATTTACGCCTAATTAGACCCTCCCATGCAGATTTTAAAGATCAAAGTGAACACAGTGATTTGGAGAATCTGTGTTGTTGTAGTGTCTTGTAGTTTTGGAAGTTCTTCAGTCGTAACTCGAAAAAAAAAAGAGCACGGGAAAAATCTTTGAGAACAAAGGTTCTGTTGTTGGTAGTTTCCATCTCCGTTTTTAGCAGTGAATCTAAAAGCGAACTGGTCAAAGTTGTGATGTTTGTCCAAACCGCTTGCTGTGTGCATAAGGACCCATATCCATTCAGATCTAATCGGACCAAGCACATTCCTCTTTCAGTGTGGAAATGCGGAAAGAGCTGGATTTGACGGGTGCTGGAGGGTGAGGATCAGGCAGACTGGATGACTCAGGTAGACACTGATGCTGTGCCAAGTACGATCAGGCAGAGTCTCTGCCATCCACCCAACTTAGCGCCAGGCCCCAGACTGGCACAAACACAGCACAGTAGGCACACAGATAGGCAGAAGTAAATGGGCACTAACAATATCAGGCATTATTAATGGACAGTTGGGCACAGAGGAGAGCGGCGTTACATTGGCAGTTTTGGATGGATTTGAAATTAAGTTTAATTTGGAGGAACACGCGGTGGATACAGATACACACATACTGTAGGCAGGCTGGATAGAAATGGTTATACTCGTGTGTATATATAGAAGAAGGCAGCATCTTGACAAGACAAACATAAATATAGAGCATCATCTCGCAGCCCTGCTGCGGTCAGGTTTGTGGATTTCAACACTCAGCTAGATTTCCCATCCCTCTATTGTTTGGGTCACAGTAGTCTGACTGTAATTAAGAATAATGCAGCAGTCTATTGTTGCATGGTGGGTAACACCGAGGAGCTACACTCATACACACACTGCTGGTGTTTTGAACGGCTGCAACATCTCATATGACAACAACAGTGCATGCAGCTGCCTGTTTTCCTGTCTCAGGTTAACCAATCTAACAGATTAGTTATTATAACTAGTTGTGAGGTTATATCCCAGAATTAATTCAGAAATACCTCAGAAATACACTAGCTGTTACTACCCCACTGCTCAAAGCTGTATTTGATTGCCACAGCTGAACAGTGCACCAAGGATCAGAGGGGGATCTGCAGCTTTGTGAGCGTTACATGGACAGCTGGGTTTCCTTTTTGATTGGGTATACTGTATGCAGAGACCAAACACAGCATTCTCGCTTTTATAAAAAGAAGTGCATGATTAAACAATTCATCTGCATAAGTTGGCAGCTGTAGAAAGCGATTGATATGGCAAGGAATATGTTGGAAAGATCAGACTTGTTTAGATGCAAGTTCAGTGTTTTATGCTACTGCCAACTTGTGTTATTGTAAGATAGCAGCATACAGAATATTATTATTATTTGTCAATGAATCAATGAGTACATTAACTGAAAATTAATTATGAGGTATTTTCTTATCATTTATGTTGTTTATCAAGCAAAAATGTCAAACATTTGCTGCTTCCAGCTTCTCAAATATGATGATTTTGCTGCTTTTCCCAGTTTTATATAATTGTAAATTGAATCACTTTAGTAACTGAACTGTTGGTTGGACAAAACAAGGCACTAGAAGGTTCTTGTGAATAGCATTTTTCACAATTTTGACTTTTCGATTCATTGAAAAAACAATGCATAGATTAATTGATGTAAACAGCCTTTAGTTGCAGCCTTAATACAGATCATTCTTAATATATTAACTGCTGTAGGCATTATTTACATAAAGCAGTCTGATTTTGAAGTTGCACCTATTCTTTAGTTTTTATAGTGGTTCATATTTGGACTCCCAAGTCTATGTTTTGCCTCTGCTTTGGGACATATCAGCAAAATTTTTCTGTCTACACCATCTGGCCCCCAGGCGCCGTGCACACGCACACACACAGATACGCACACAGCTCTGGAGTGCGTCATTTTTAATGTGCAGGACCATGTTTGTCAACAATAAGGCAGAACGGATTGGGTAACTTATGTGTGTTAAACCAAATGGATGGATGGAGTTGGGCCTGAAAAGAGCAAGAGGCGGCACTGTGACAAATTTCTCTTAGAGCATTTGCATTAGGAAGACGATCCCTGTTGTGTAAGATGGCACTTGAGGCATGGTGGAGATGGAGATGGATGGAGGACAAGGAGTGTGTGTGTGTGTGTGTGTGTGTGTGTGTGTGTGTGTGTGTGTGTGTGTGTGTTAGGATATGTGAGTGTTTTGACATCCTAGTTGCGTGTGAGCAGCTTAAAGCTTCTTTCTTTGGGGTGACAGCACGTCGTTTTAGGTCATAACTGACGCTGCTTGGTGCAGGGCTTATGTTCTTTGAAGAGACTTTTTTTAAGGATTAAATGAAGGTTGAATGCAGTAAATAAACACCCAAAAGTCAAGAGTTTACTGGCTTTGTTGCGAAGCTGTCTTGTAGCTCTTGTACGTCTTGAGAGGCAGTGCGCAAACCTCGCCGTCTTTGATGCTGACTATCTCACCATCAGTCAGTGTGTGTTCTGTCAAGCAAAGAGTGTATGTGTGTTTAAATGAGTGTAGTGCTCAGGTAAGCTGTTGAAAATGCCTCATCCACTACAAACTGTGTATGTAGTAGATAAAGAAAAATAAGTGGTTATCTTAAGAGAAATATGAGGAATGTTCAATGTCTTAAATTAGCATGTAATGCATATATATGAATGTGTTTGAGCATTTTTGCATGCGGGTGTGTTTGTGCATCTGTACCTTGCAAGTGCGATCAATTGATTCATGATTTTTACTGTACTTACTGGAACTGCCATTCCTCCCAGGCAGAGGAGAGGAAGAAGAGAAGAAAAAGGGACAAAGTGGAAGAGAAGAATATAAAAGGGGGGAGATATAGTACAGGACAGGTGAGAGGGAAAATGGGAGATAAAATAAGGTAGA